>JAWNPJ010000067.1:0-4800000 GCA_035047585.1 Drosophila monieri
TAAAATTAAAGTTCCTTCTTTTCTTGTAAACAATGTTAAAATCTGAAACATGGCATGTTAATGTATTGTGCCGACGCTGTTTTTAATATTCTCTCTCTTTTGCCGACGTAGGGAATATCCCGGGATGTAAGTTGCCCATCCGGGTAATACCTCGGGGATTTTTCCTCTCCCGACTTTTCTCCCTGGAGTAAGGGAAATATATGAAATGCTTTCCCCTCCATATGCAGTATTGGTGAAAGCACTGGCTGGGAGCAGCGTCTCCTCTCCCTTCCGTATATTATTAAAATTCCTTCTTTTCGTGTTGTAAAATTAAAATTCCTTCTTTTCTTGTAAACAATGTTAAAATCTGAAACATGGCATGTTAATGTATTGTGCCGACGCTGTTTTTGATATTCTCTCTCTTTTGCCGACGTAGGGAATATCCCGTGATAAAAGTTGTCCATCCGGGTAATACCTCGAGGGATTTTTTCCTCTCCCGACTTTTCTCCCTGGAGTGGGAAATATATGAAATGCTTTCCCTCCATATGCAGTATTATATGTATATAAAGCACACGGCGGGAGCAGCGTCTCCTCTCCCTTCCGTATATTATTAAAAAAATTCCTTCTTTTCGTGATGCAAAATTAAAATTCCTTCTTTTCTTGTAAACAATGTTAAAATCTGAAACATGGCATGTTAATGTATTGTGCCGGACGCTGTTTTTAATATTCTCTCTCTTTTTTGCCGACGTAGGGAATATCGCGATAAAAGTTGCCCATCCGGGTAATACCCTCGGGGATTTTTCCTCTCCCGCATCTTTTCTCCCTGGAGTAGGGAAATATATGAAATGCTTTCCCTCCATATGCAGTATTGGTGAAAGCACGGCGGGAGCAGCGTCTCCTCTCCCTTCCGTATATTATTAAAATTCCTTCTTTTCGTGTTGTAAAATTAAAATTCCTTCTTTTCTTGTAAACAATGTTAAAATCTGAAACATGGCATGTTAATGTATTGTGCCGACGCTGTTTTTAATATTCTCTCTCTTTTTTGCCGACGTAGGGAATATCCCGGGATAAAAGTTGCCCATCCGGGTAATACCTCGGGGATTTTCCTCTCCCGACTTTTCTCCCTGGAGTAGGGAAATATATGAAATGCTTTCCCTCCATATGCAGTATTGGTGAAAGCACGGCGGGAGCAGCGTCTCCTCTCCCTTCCGTATATTATTAAAATTCCTTCTTTTCGTGTTGTAAAATTAAAATTCCTTCTTTTCTTGTAAACAATGTTAAAATCTGAAACATGGCATGTTAATGTATTGTGCCGACGCTGTTTTTAATATTCTCTCTTTTTTTGCCGACGTAGGGAATATCCCGGGATAAAAGTTGCCCATCCGGGTAATACCTCGGGGATTTTTCCTCTCCCGACTTTTCTCCCTGGAGTAGGGAAATATATGAAATGCTTTCCCTCCATATGCAGTATTGGTGAAAGCACGGCGGGAGCAGCGTCTCCTCTCCCTTCCGTATATTATTAAAATTCCTTCTTTTCGTGTTGTAAAATTAAAATTCCTTCTTTTCTTGTAAACAATGTTAAAATCTGAAACATGGCATGTTAATGTATTGTGCCGACGCTGTTTTTAATATTCTCTCTCTTTTTTGCCGACGTAGGGAATATCCCGGGATAAAAGTTGCCCATCCGGGTAATACCTCGGGGATTTTTCCTCTCCCGACTTTTCTCCCTGGAGTAGGGAAATATATGAAATGCTTTCCCTCCATATGCAGTATTGGTGAAAGCACGGCGGGAGCAGCGTCTCCTCTCCCTTCCGTATATTATTAAAATTCCTTCTTTTCGTGTTGTAAAATTAAAATTCCTTCTTTTCTTGTAAACAATGTTAAAATCTGAAACATGGCATGTTAATGTATTGTGCCGACGCTGTTTTTAATATTCTCTCTCTTTTTTGCCGACGTAGGGAATATCCCGGGATAAAAGTTGCCCATCCGGGTAATACCTCGGGGATTTTTCCTCTCCCGACTTTTCTCCCTGGAGTAGGGAAATATATGAAATGCTTTCCCTCCATATGCAGTATTGGTGAAAGCCGGCGGGCAGCGTCTCTAGGAAGAAATATATGAAATGCTTTCCCTCCATATGCAGTATTGGTGAAAGCACGGCGGGAGCAGCGTCTCCTCTCCCTTCCGTATATTATTAAAATTCCTTCTTTTCGTGTTGTAAAATTAAAATTCCTTCTTTTCTTGTAAACAATGTTAAAATCTGAAACATGGCATGTTAATGTATTGTGCCGACGCTGTTTTTAATATTCTCTCTCTTTTGCCGACGTAGGGAATATCCCGGGATAAAAGTTGCCCATCCGGGTAATACCTCGGGGATTTTTCCTCTCCCGACTTTTCTCCCTGGAGTAGGGAAATATATGAAATGCTTTCCCTCCATATGCAGTATTGGTGAAAGCACGGCGGGAGCAGCGTCTCCTCTCCCTTCCGTATATTATTAAAATTCCTTCTTTTCGTGTTGTAAAATTAAAATTCCTTCTTTTCTTGTAAACAATGTTAAAATCTGAAACATGGCATGTTAATGTATTGTGCCGACGCTGTTTTTAATATTCTCTCTCTTTTTTGCCGACGTAGGGAATATCCCGGGATAAAAGTTGCCCATCCGGGTAATACCTCGGGGATTTTTCCTCTCCCGACTTTTCTCCCTGGAGTAGGGAAATATATGAAATGCTTTCCCTCCATATGCAGTATTGGTGAAAGCACGGCGGGAGCAGCGTCTCCTCTCCCTTCCGTATATTATTAAAATTCCTTCTTTTCGTGTTGTAAAATTAAAATTCCTTCTTTTCTTGTAAACAATGTTAAAATCTGAAACATGGCATGTTAATGTATTGTGCCGACGCTGTTTTTAATATTCTCTCTTTTTTGCCGACGTAGGGAATATCCCGGGATAAAAGTTGCCCATCCGGGTAATACCTCGGGGATTTTTCCTCTCCCGACTTTTCTCCCTGGAGTAGGGAAATATATGAAATGCTTTCCCTCCATATGCAGTATTGGTGAAAGCACGGCGGGAGCAGCGTCTCCTCTCCCTTCCGTATATTATTAAAATTCCTTCTTTTCGTGTTGTAAAATTAAAATTCCTTCTTTTCTTGTAAACAATGTTAAAATCTGAAACATGGCATGTTAATGTATTGTGCCGACGCTGTTTTTAATATTCTCTCTTTTTTGCCGACGTAGGGAATATCCCGGGATAAAAGTTGCCCATCCGGGTAATACCTCGGGGATTTTTCCTCTCCCGACTTTTCTCCCTGGAGTAGGGAAATATATGAAATGCTTTCCCTCCATATGCAGTATTGGTGAAAGCACGGCGGGAGCAGCGTCTCCTCTCCCTTCCGTATATTATTAAAATTCCTTCTTTTCGTGTTGTAAAATTAAAATTCCTTCTTTTCTTGTAAACAATGTTAAAATCTGAAACATGGCATGTTAATGTATTGTGCCGACGCTGTTTTTAATATTCTCTCTCTTTTTGCCGACGTAGGGAATATCCCGGGATAAAAGTTGCCCATCCGGGTAATACCTCGGGGATTTTTCCTCTCCCGACTTTTCTCCCTGGAGTAGGGAAATATATGAAATGCTTTCCCTCCATATGCAGTATTGGTGAAAGCACGGCGGGAGCAGCGTCTCCTCTCCCTTCCGTATATTATTAAAATTCCTTCTTTTCGTGTTGTAAAATTAAAATTCCTTCTTTTCTTGTAAACAATGTTAAAATCTGAAACATGGCATGTTAATGTATTGTGCCGACGCTGTTTTTAATATTCTCTCTTTTTTGCCGACGTAGGGAATATCCCGGGATAAAAGTTGCCCATCCGGGTAATACCTCGGGGATTTTTCCTCTCCCGACTTTTCTCCCTGGAGTAGGGAAATATATGAAATGCTTTCCCTCCATATGCAGTATTGGTGAAAGCACGGCGGGAGCAGCGTCTCCTCTCCCTTCCGTATATTATTAAAATTCCTTCTTTTCGTGTTGTAAAATTAAAATTCCTTCTTTTCTTGTAAACAATGTTAAAATCTGAAACATGGCATGTTAATGTATTGTGCCGACGCTGTTTTTAATATTCTCTCTCTTTTTTGCCGACGTAGGGAATATCCCGGGATAAAAGTTGCCCATCCGGGTAATACCTCGGGGATTTTTCCTCTCCCGACTTTTCTCCCTGGAGTAGGGAAATATATGAAATGCTTTCCCTCCATATGCAGTATTGGTGAAAGCACGGCGGGAGCAGCGTCTCCTCTCCCTTCCGTATATTATTAAAATTCCTTCTTTTCGTGTTGTAAAATTAAAATTCCTTCTTTTCTTGTAAACAATGTTAAAATCTGAAACATGGCATGTTAATGTATTGTGCCGACGCTGTTTTTAATATTCTCTCTCTTTTTTGCCGACGTAGGGAATATCCCGGGATAAAAGTTGCCCATCCGGGTAATACCTCGGGGATTTTTCCTCTCCCGACTTTTCTCCCTGGAGTAGGGAAATATATGAAATGCTTTCCCTCCATATGCAGTATTGGTGAAAGCACGGCGGGAGCAGCGTCTCCTCTCCCTTCCGTATATTATTAAAATTCCTTCTTTTCGTGTTGTAAAATTAAAATTCCTTCTTTTCTTGTAAACAATGTTAAAATCTGAAACATGGCATGTTAATGTATTGTGCCGACGCTGTTTTTAATATTCTCTCTCTTTTTTGCCGACGTAGGGAATATCCCGGGATAAAAGTTGCCCATCCGGGTAATACCTCGGGGATTTTTCCTCTCCCGACTTTTCTCCCTGGAGTAGGGAAATATATGAAATGCTTTCCCTCCATATGCAGTATTGGTGAAAGCACGGCGGGAGCAGCGTCTCCTCTCCCTTCCGTATATTATTAAAATTCCTTCTTTTCGTGTTGTAAAATTAAAATTCCTTCTTTTCTTGTAAACAATGTTAAAATCTGAAACATGGCATGTTAATGTATTGTGCCGACGCTGTTTTTAATATTCTCTCTCTTTTTTGCCGACGTAGGGAATATCCCGGGATAAAAGTTGCCCATCCGGGTAATACCTCGGGGATTTTTCCTCTCCCGACTTTTCTCCCTGGAGTAGGGAAATATATGAAATGCTTTCCCTCCATATGCAGTATTGGTGAAAGCACGGCGGGAGCAGCGTCTCCTCTCCCTTCCGTATATTATTAAAATTCCTTCTTTTCGTGTTGTAAAATTAAAATTCCTTCTTTTCTTGTAAACAATGTTAAAATCTGAAACATGGCATGTTAATGTATTGTGCCGACGCTGTTTTTAATATTCTCTCTCTTTTTGCCGACGTAGGGAATATCCCGGGATAAAAGTTGCCCATCCGGGTAATACCTCGGGGATTTTTCCTCTCCCGACTTTTCTCCCTGGAGTAGGGAAATATATGAAATGCTTTCCCTCCATATGCAGTATTGGTGAAAGCACGGCGGGAGCAGCGTCTCCTCTCCCTTCCGTATATTATTAAAATTCCTTCTTTTCGTGTTGTAAAATTAAAATTCCTTCTTTTCTTGTAAACAATGTTAAAATCTGAAACATGGCATGTTAATGTATTGTGCCGACGCTGTTTTTAATATTCTCTCTCTTTTTTGCCGACGTAGGGAATATCCCGGGAGAGGGAATATAGGGGAATAGAAAAAGTTGCCCATCCGGGTAATACCTCGGGGATTTTTCCTCTCCCGACTTTTCTCCCTGGAGTAGGGAAATATATGAAATGCTTTCCCTCCATATGCAGTATTGGTGAAAGCACGGCGGGAGCAGCGTCTCCTCTCCCTTCCGTATATTATTAAAATTCCTTCTTTTCGTGTTGTAAAATTAAAATTCCTTCTTTTCTTGTAAACAATGTTAAAATCTGAAACATGGCATGTTAATGTATTGTGCCGACGCTGTTTTTAATATTCTCTCTCTTTTTTGCCGACGTAGGGAATATCCCGGGATAAAAGTTGCCCATCCGGGTAATACCTCGGGGATTTTTCCTCTCCCGACTTTTCTCCCTGGAGTAGGGAAATATATGAAATGCTTTCCCTCCATATGCAGTATTGGTGAAAGCACGGCGGGAGCAGCGTCTCCTCTCCCTTCCGTATATTATTAAAATTCCTTCTTTTCGTGTTGTAAAATTAAAATTCCTTCTTTTCTTGTAAACAATGTTAAAATCTGAAACATGGCATGTTAATGTATTGTGCCGACGCTGTTTTTAATATTCTCTCTCTTTTTTGCCGACGTAGGGAATATCCCGGGATAAAAGTTGCCCATCCGGGTAATACCTCGGGGATTTTTCCTCTCCCGACTTTTCTCCCTGGAGTAGGGAAATATATGAAATGCTTTCCCTCCATATGCAGTATTGGTGAAAGCACGGCGGGAGCAGCGTCTCCTCTCCCTTCCGTATATTATTAAAATTCCTTCTTTTCGTGTTGTAAAATTAAAATTCCTTCTTTTCTTGTAAACAATGTTAAAATCTGAAACATGGCATGTTAATGTATTGTGCCGACGCTGTTTTTAATATTCTCTCTCTTTTTTGCCGACGTAGGGAATATCCCGGGATAAAAGTTGCCCATCCGGGTAATACCTCGGGGATTTTTCCTCTCCCGACTTTTTCTCCCTGGAGTAGGGAAATATATGAAATGCTTTCCCTCCATATGCAGTATTGGTGAAAGCACGGCGGGAGCAGCGTCTCCTCTCCCTTCCGTATATTATTAAAATTCCTTCTTTTCGTGTTGTAAAATTAAAATTCCTTCTTTTCTTGTAAACAATGTTAAAATCTGAAACATGGCATGTTAATGTATTGTGCCGACGCTGTTTTTAATATTCTCTCTCTTTTTTGCCGACGTAGGGAATATCCCGGGATAAAAGTTGCCCATCCGGGTAATACCTCGGGGATTTTTCCTCTCCCGACTTTTCTCCCTGGAGTAGGGAAATATATGAAATGCTTTCCCTCCATATGCAGTATTGGTGAAAGCACGGCGGGAGCAGCGTCTCCTCTCCCTTCCGTATATTATTAAAATTCCTTCTTTTCGTGTTGTAAAATTAAAATTCCTTCTTTTCTTGTAAACAATGTTAAAATCTGAAACATGGCATGTTAATGTATTGTGCCGACGCTGTTTTTAATATTCTCTCTCTTTTTTGCCGACGTAGGGAATATCCCGGGATAAAAGTTGCCCATCCGGGTAATACCTCGGGGATTTTTCCTCTCCCGACTTTTCTCCCTGGAGTAGGGAAATATATGAAATGCTTTCCCTCCATATGCAGTATTGGTGAAAGCACGGCGGGAGCAGCGTCTCCTCTCCCTTCCGTATATTATTAAAATTCCTTCTTTTCGTGTTGTAAAATTAAAATTCCTTCTTTTCTTGTAAACAATGTTAAAATCTGAAACATGGCATGTTAATGTATTGTGCCGACGCTGTTTTTAATATTCTCTCTCTTTTTTGCCGACGTAGGGAATATCCCGGGATAAAAGTTGCCCATCCGGGTAATACCTCGGGGATTTTTCCTCTCCCGACTTTTCTCCCTGGAGTAGGGAAATATATGAAATGCTTTCCCTCCATATGCAGTATTGGTGAAAGCACGGCGGGAGCAGCGTTTCCTCTCCCTTCCGTATATTATTAAAATTCCTTCTTTTCGTGTTGTAAAATGTATATTCCTTCTTTTCTTTTTTCCAGGTTTTTTTTTCCATATGTGATATATTTAATCTCCTGGCCACTTGACGTTGAAATGTTAAACAACCTGAACCTTATTAATCTTGTTTACATCTAAAGCCAGCCTTTCTTCTTCTTCCATGACGAGCGCTGCCAACCCGCGTGACCAGGGATGGAACACCAAGGAAGAACGGAATATTTTTCGGCGAAGGAAAACGAAGAAATTGGAGAAAGTTCTCTTACCAGGAGCCCGCCACTTACCAACTTCGAATGTGAGAGACCTGCAGAGGAAAAGTTGCCCTTGGGGTAATATTCTGTGGGTCTCTCCCCATTTCTTCTTACATTTAATATCTGGACCTGGTGGGAGCGGCACTGCTCTAAGCTGCAGTTTTGCCATAAAAAATTAGAAAAATTAGAAAATTGTCTAAAAAAGTTTTAAAAATTATAAAAAATATAATAAAAACAAAGAAAAAAAAAAAAAAAAAAAAAAAAAAAAACTGCCTCTGCCGGGGATCTGCTTGCTGCTGACGAAGAGATGGCCTTTTGAATACGATGACTTCTTGTTCCTGATGCTGTTCCTGCAAATATTTAAATGTTATTAATGTTATGTTTAAGCTCTCTTTATGTTTACATACAATTTCTACGCGTTTTCTTTTTTGTTTTCTATACCCACGCTATGTTATATGTATGTATTGTTAGAGATGGCAATCGTAGACAGTGATGGTAGTTAGGCGTCTATCGATTAATGTATATTTTAGGTTATTTTTGTCTGCCAGTATTTTTGTAAATTTTCTAGTATTTTTTTTTCTTTTTCTTGTGCAATGTTAATGAGGCCGTTTGCCGTTTTCCCGTAATGCCTGGGAAAAGCCAAGCAAAAAAGTTGCCTTCGGGGTAATACGCTTTGGCTTTTCCTCCCCCCCCTTGACTAGAATGGCAGCTCAGTCTCCTAAAATGAATACAAATTAATTAAAAACCTAATCCTAATGTAAAAAGCCGAAACATTAAACAATTTAAAAACAAAGTGTACAAACAATAAAAACAAAGTGTACAAACAATTAAATAAATACAAATAAAGAAAAAGAAAAAAAAAAAAAATTCAAATCCAAATTTAAATACTGGGAACCCTGGGGGGCCTTTGCAACAAGAAAATATAAAAAAAAAACGACACCTATCGACATCCCCCAACGCCATCACCAGCATTAGCAAGCGAATCTTTCAGGATGAGTCGAATGCAACAAGTTATGACCAGGGATGCAAAATCAATCTAATACCAAATCCCCCTAGCATAGATAAAAATCTGAGGGATACACCCGTCATACAATCTGTTGAACTTTTGCGTAACTTTTTCTCCCAATTAAAGGAAACGGAAACGGATCAAAATCCGATTCCCAGCACCTCACGCAATACGTCCCGATTGCTGCCTCATAAAGCCTCAGCCTCATATAGTCATGTTTTACAGCAAGGATTACGTGATGTTTCTACTTTCCCCAAAACGAATCCTATTTCTAATGCTATTTCAAGCAAAGTGGTCTCACCTAGCTCGGTAGACATGGGCCCTACACATTGTATAGTTAAAGCCATTGTCCACACCACCCCTGATCACTGCCCACAACAATCGGTTACAAAAAAGGATATCTCCCTTGGCTGCAACACATCGTCTCCCCTCAGCCCTAAAAGAACTCCAGCCTTCAAGAGTTTGTTCGCTCAAAAACTTTATCTGGAGCGTCAGGAAGTTAGGGCTGAAGCCATCAGGGATAAATGTAAAAATAAAAATGAAAATAAAAATAATGGGGATAGGGAAGGGTCTATTAAAGACACCAACAATAGAAACAGTAACAGTAGCAGCAGCAACAAAAACAACAACAAAACACCACTGGCACTAGCCCCTCATCGCAAGCCTCCGGTTCCTCTAATGTCTTTATCCCTATATACCCCAAAAAATTCCATTGCACTGGCCCAGTGCCACAGGTGTCAAAAATATGGGCATACAAAAGAATCGTGTAGACGAAACTTCGTCTGCATGAAGTGTGCCGGTCAGCACCCAACCACAGCCTGCAAAAAGCCACGCTATAAACCCCCTCGATGCTGTAACTGTGGGGGTCGGCACGTTAGTTTATACAAAGGATGCAGGGTTTACCAGGATTTAAAAAGGAAAGTTGCCCAGGAAACTTTTCACCCAGCGGCTCCTTCTGATCGATATCGGTTCTTTCGCTCAGATAAAAGAAAAAACGTGGATCCCATCCTGTGTCAACTCCAGCCCAACAACAACAATTACTGGAACATCCTAAGGAACGAGGAACGGCACCCAGGGCAAAGGTCAAATAGGGATCCGCGTCATCATGGTCCCCAAAATGATCGCCAGAATCCCCAAAAGTCCCCTAGGCCAAGGATGGCCCAGTCTACTCAGCGTCGCAACAATTATAACCCTTATAGGCTTCAAAAACAAGAAAAACCAAATCCGGCGGAGGCTCACCTGGCTCGTTTTCAGGAGAGATTAAATTTAGAGCGAAAACAAGAAAAGGAGCGCTTAGAGGCAAATTCCCAGCAGCACTGGCACAAGCTGCAGGAGCACCTAAACAAACTACACGAGGATGCCCAAGCTAAGGTCCTGGCCAAACTGGCTAAAATTGAAAAACAGCTAAAAAAATTGTCCATCTTGTTTAATAAAATAACCAACATGTTGGATAATACAGAGAAGTCATCCAATAATGATTTTGTAGCTAATTTATCATGCTCTATACAAACAATTGAAATGGCCTCTGCCATAGAAAACATCTCAGCTGTCAATGACTTTTATTATGCCTAATTTTTTGTCAAAAATAAAAACCATACAAATTTGCAGCCAATAAAAAAAAAAAAAAAAAAAAAAAAAAAACAAATATACAACTAAATTGGCCCTGGAGTGAGGCGCACCTTGCGCACAGATGCACAGCTTTAAAGACCGCCAAGAAACAAGAAACCTTCTCTTTAAATAAACCTTGTTAATTGTTAAATTGTTAAATGTAAAATCAACATTGTAATTAATTAAATCTGTGCTGTGCAACCAATCGAAAAAATCAAAGTTAACCCAAATTAAAAACGATAAGAACCCAAATAAAAAACGATAAGAACCCAAATTAAAAATCTGCCAGTATTTCAAGTGCGTCAAAGCGAGCAAACACAAGAGACTCATCGGAAAAAGAAAAAAAACCAAACACAGTGACTGCCCTACGGGAATACTATAAAGTATCTATAAAGTACCCCGAAAACTCGTGCATCTACTGCATCGCCTCGCAGTATTGTTAACAAAATGACTCTCGCATCGGTAGAGAAAGTTAAAAGACAAAACGCCATGCGTCCCTATTCACCATCTGATAATGATAGTGTCAATAGTGCTAAAACTATCATTATAGTGCACAAAACAAAACAAGTGCATCTTGTTTAATAAAATAACCAACATGTTGGATAATACAGAGAAGTCATCCAATAATGATTTTGTAGCTAATTTATCATGCTCTATACAAACAATTGAAATGGCCTCTGCCATAGAAAACATCTCAGCTGTCAATGACTTTTATTATGCCTAATTTTTTGTCAAAAATAAAAACCATACAAATTTGCAGCCAATAAAAAAAAAAAAAAAAAAAAAAAACAAATATACAACTAAATTGGCCCTGGAGTGAGACGCACCTTGCGCACAGATGCACAGCTTTAAAGACCGCCAAGAAACAAGAAACCTTCTCTTTAAATAAACCTTGTTAATTGTTAAATTGTTAAATGTAAAATCAACATTGTAATTAATTAAATCTGTGCTGTGCAACCAATCGAAAAAATCAAAGTTAACCCAAATTAAAAACGATAAGAACCCAAATAAAAAACGATAAGAACCCAAATTAAAAATCTGCCAGTATTTCAAGTGCGTCAAAGCGAGCAAACACAAGAGACTCATCGGAAAAAGAAAAAAAACCAAACACAGTGACTGCCCTACGGGAATACTATAAAGTATCTATAAAGTACCCCGAAAACTCGTGCATCTACTGCATCGCCTCGCAGTATTGTTAACAAAATGACTCTCGCATCGGTAGAGAAAGTTAAAAGACAAAACGCCATGCGTCCCTATTCACCATCTGATAATGATAGTGTCAATAGTGCTAAAACTAAAGCTAAAATAAATCCTAATGCTAAAATGACTATTAATAAAAATTTAAAAGACAACATAATTGCTGTGGCTATCGAAAATAATTACCTAATTAATGAAGTTATGGATACATCAACATCATCATCCTCCTCAATTGAGATTCTCAACCACATCGCAGCCAATACTGGCTATCGTAAAATGGAAAATGTTCCAATTCAAGAATCGCAAGGAAATTCCTACTGGAGTGACAAAGACAAGGAGAACAAGAGAGCGAGAGAGAATCATAAGTGGAAAGGCATAGCACAAAAAAGGAGAAACACTGCAATTGCTGAAAACACAGCTATTTTAAATATAATGGCGGCGAGAGGTATCTCTTTGGCTGCTGTGTTGGAGGGCACTGGGATCTGTCGAAGTCAATTGAATTCAATTAAATTTAAATTAAGTAAAAGCCAAAGTTAAAGTAAAAGTAAAGCAAACTTGAATTTATAATGTGAATTAGACGAATTAGACTTGACACAGAGGAGAGATAGAGAGTTATAGTCCCAAAGGGTCTTTAAAAAAAAGTGTACTAAGCTAAATTAAGATGATACACTGTGTTAAAAAAGCCCACAAAACCAAGAAACAGATTAAAACAAATACAATAAAGTTAAAAAATTTTTTTTTTCCTTGCCAAAAAAAAAAAAAATTTTAATTGGCTCGGACCAATCACAATCGTAGTAACTGCAGCTGTAACACTGCTCTCCAATCGCCATACTCGCTCTCCTAACTAGCACCAATCACTGCTGAGATGAGAATGGTTCGGGCATATTCGGAAATGGTCGGTTGCCGAAGTGTGTTTCGGCCCGTCGACCAATGGTAGGACTTCGCCACTTAATATTGGAGCGCGTCAACAGCAGCAAAAAAAATGTTTCATTAAATAAAACACTTCCGTTTTAGCGACCAGCAATAAATAAAGGAAAGTTTTCCAGGAAAAAAATTGACCGTTGGGTAAAACCCCGGGGACTCTGTGCTCACTCTTCCCCTGTATTTGGCAGGAGCAACAACTCTTAATGTTAAAAAATAAATTTATAGAAACATTTTCCGGCACCACTTAAATTTGTTAAATATACCAATATTATTTAAAAATTTTTTTTTTTTTAGTTTATGTAAATTATCAAAAAAAAATATATATTCGAAAAGAATAATAATGTAAATTAATATTGGGAAAAAAATATATTTTTAATATAATATTAAAAATGTTAATACAAAAAAAAAAACATTAAAAAAAACTAAATTACAAATAAACAAAAATAAAAAAAAAATAAAAAAAAAAGCGTCTGGTCGCGAAATATCTTAGCACGCGACCGTTCGGCTGGAGAAACAGCAACCGTATAGGTAGAAAGCCCGAGATGGATATCGGTTATCAAGAACGATTTTAACATGAGCCACCCTGTTTGCTTTCGATTACGAACAGCTGACTATCGTTAAGATTTCAGTGTTGTTAAACGGGTTTTTGATTTTGGCTCGCTTGTTTGGATTTTTACATAAATTAATTTGTAAGTAACATATAATTACTTAGCGTTAAATATATTTAAGCTCAGCCTAACTTATAAAATAAATAACACGATTCATTTGAAAATTTGCTTCCTTAAATGTTGGAGCGTAACAAGATTCGTGAAAAAGTAACGCAGAGCTTAAAACGTTTAACATTCCTGCAGTTTCATCACAGGAGCCAACTCTTACTTTAATTTATTAATAAATTTTCAAAATCCCATAGATGGAGAAATGGGCTTGTCGTTGGATTATATCCATTAACCCGGAAAACTGCGCGGTGGTAGCACACACCATTAGGAAGGACTGCTGCCCGTAGGAACATTTAGAAGGAACTTGGCGTTCCAGTTATGGAAGATATCCTAAATGAGGTTGTAGGCGCTCACAAAAAAAGACTCGCTCTACATCCTAGTCCTTGGCTCAAAAACTACGCATTACATCCAAAGCGGAGATTTAAAAATTAAGACATTTCTGCAGCTTCAGGACAGGATAATTTAATAACGTTTACTTTACATTGAATTCACATTTGCATTTGAGCGCAAATTATTATTATAGTAATAAAAAGCTAGAATTAAACGCACATAACAAATAAACAAGAAAAATTCCATAGCCACACATTCTAAAATTTAAATTCGATCGAAAATAACTATATCTTTTTCTAATCAATGCTTTGAATAGCAAAATATCTTATTTAAAAATCCATTATTATAGTTTTTATAATTTTTCCGAATTTTCCAATGGGTCCTCCTTAAAAATTTGCAATTCCAAGGACAATATGTTATGGCCCCCGCCATTCCTTATATATTGGCCAATTTCCATCCAATTCTTGAGCGGACGGCCTTAACCGTTTTGTAAATCGATTCTCCGTCGTTATACATTAAAATTTACCAACAAAATATTTTTTTAGATTTTTTTGTTTAGTTTTCGGGGGAACCCTTTCACAAATTAAGAAAAATACATGGGATTACAATATGGCCCCTGCAATGGCTATATCTTGGCCAATATCCATCCAATTCTTGAGCGGAATACCTTAAACAATTTGTAGATCGATTCTCCATCATTCTGCATCAAAATCTAGGAATAAATTATTTTTTAGATTTTTTGATCAATTATCCAGGTGATTCCCTTCAATCCCCTTCAAAAATAATAAATGATGCATGGAAGGACAATATAGCCCCCTGCAATGGCCATACGTTTGCCAATTTCCATCCGATTCCTGAGCGGAATACCTTAAACAATTTGTAGATCGATTCTCCATCATTCTGCATCAAAATCAAACAATAAATTATTTTTCTGTTTTTTGATAAGTTTTCCGGGAGATCCCCTTCAAAGATAGTAAAAGAAGCATGGAAGGACAATATAGCCCCCTGCAATGGCCATATGTTGGCCAATTTCCATCCGATTCTTGACCGGAATACCTTAAACAATTTTTAGATAGATACTCCATCATTCTGCATCAAAATCTACGAATAAAATATTTTTTAGATTTTTTGATCAATTTTCCAGGATCTCCTTCAAAAAGAGTAAATGAAGCATGGAAGGACAATATAGCCCCCTGCAATGGCCATATGTTGGCCAATTTCCCTCCAATTCTTGAGCGGAATACCTTAAACAATTTGTAGATAGATTCTCCATCATTCTGCATCAAAATCTAGGAATAAATTATTTTTTAGATTTTTTGATCTATTATCCAGGTGATGCCCTTCAAAAATAGTAAAAAATGCATGGAAGGACAATATAGCCCCCTGCAATGGCCATATGTTGGCCAATTTCCCTCCAATTCTTGAGCGGAATACCTTAAACAATTTGTAGATCGATTCTCCATCATTCTGCATCAAAATCTAGGAATAAATTATTTTTTAGATTTTTTGATCAATTATCCAGGTGATCCCCTTCAATCCCCTTCAAAAATAATAAATGATGCATGGAAGGACAATATAGCCCCCTGCAATGGCCATACGTTTGCCAATTTCCATCCGATTCCTGAGCGGAATACCTTAAACAATTTGTAGATAGATTCTCCATCATTCTGCATCAAAATCTAGGAATAAATTATTTTTTAGATTTTTTGATCTATTATCCAGGTGATGCCCTTCAAAAATAGAAAAAAATGCATGGAAGGACAATATAGCCCCCTGCAATGGCCATATGTTGGCCAATTTCCATCCGATTCTTGAGCGGAATACCTTAAACAATTTGTAGATAGATTCTCCATCATTATGCATCAAAATCTGGGAAAAAATTATTTTTCTGTTTTTTGATAAGTTTTCCGGGCGATCCCTTTCAAAGATAGTAAGAGATGCATGGAACGACAATATAGCCCCCTGCAATGGCCATATGTTGGCCAATTTCCATCCGATTCTTGAGCGGAATACCTTAAACAATTTGTAGATAGATTCTCCATCATTCTCCCATCCGATTCCTGAGCGGAATACCTTAAACAATTTGTAGATAGATTCTCCATCATTCTGCATCAAAATCTAGGAATAAATTATTTTTTAGATTTTTTGATCTATTATCCAGGTGATGCCCTTCAAAAATAGAAAAAAATGCATGGAAGGACAATATAGCCCCCTGCAATGGCCATATGTTGGCCAATTTCCATCCGATTCTTGAGCGGAATACCTTAAACAATTTGTAGATAGATTCTCCATCATTATGCATCAAAATCTGGGAAAAAATTATTTTTCTGTTTTTTGATAAGTTTTCCGGGCGATCCCTTTCAAAGATAGTAAGAGATGCATGGAACGACAATATAGCCCCCTGCAATGGCCATATGTTGGCCAATTTCCATCCGATTCTTATGCAAAATACCTTAAACAATTTGTAGATAGATTCTCCATCATTATGCATCAAAATCTGGGAAAAAATTATTTTTCTGTTTTTTGATAAGTTTTCCGGGCGATCCCTTTCAAAGATAGTAAGAGATGCATGGAACGACAATATAGCCCCCTGCAATGGCCATATGTTGGCCAATTTCCATCCGATTCTTATGCGGAATACCTTAAACAATTTGTAGATAGATTCTCCATCATTCTGCATCAAAATCTACGAATAAATTATTTTTTAGATTTTTTGATCAATTTTCCAGGATCCCCTTCAAAAAGAGTAAATGAAGCATGGAAGGACAATATAGCCCCCTGCAATGGCAGCAAAAAAAATTATTTTTCTGTTTTTTGATAAGTTTTCCGGGAGATCCCCTTCAAAAATAGTAAGAGATGCATGGAACGACAATATAGCCCCCTGCAATGGCCATATGTTGGCCAATTTCCATCCGATTCTTATGCGGAATACCTTAACCAATTTGTAGAGAGATTCTCCATCATTCTGCATCAAAATCTGGGAAAAAAATATTTTTCTGTTTTTTGATAAGTTTTCCGGGAGGTCCCCTTCAAAAATAGTAAATGATGCATGGAAGGACAATATAGCCCCCTGCAATGGCCATATGTTGGCCAATTTCCATCCGATTCTTATGCAAAATACCTTAAACAATTTGTAGAGAGATTCTCCATCATTCTGCATCAAAATCTGGGAAAAAAATATTTTTCTGTTTTTTGATAAGTTTTCCGGGAGATCCCCTTCAAAAATAGTAAATGATGCATGGAAGGACAATATAGCCCCCTGCAATGGCCATATGTTTGCCAATTTCCATCTGATTCCTGAGCGGAATACCTTAAACAATTTGTAGATCGATTCTCCATCATTCTGCATCAAAATCTACGAATAAATTATTTTTTAGATTTTTTGATCTATTATCCAGGTGATGCCCTTCAAAAATAGTAAATGATGCATGGAAGGACAATATAGCCCCCTGCAATGGCCATACGTTTGCCAATTTCCATCCGATTCCTGAGCGGAATACCTTAAACAATTTGTAGATAGATTCTCCATCATTCTGCATCAAAATCTAGGAATAAATTATTTTTTAGATTTTTTGATCTATTATCCAGGTGATGCCCTTTAAAAATAGTAAAAAATGCATGGAAGGACAATATAGCCCCCTGCAATGGCCATACGTTTGCCAATTTCCATCCGATTCCTGAGCGGAATACCTTAAACAATTTGTAGATAGATTCTCCATCATTCTGCATCAAAATCTAGGAATAAATTATTTTTTAGATTTTTTGATCTATTATCCAGGTGATGCCCTTCAAAAATAGTAAAAAATGCATGGAAGGACAATATAGCCCCCTGCAATGGCCATATGTTGGCCAATTTCCATCCGATTCTTGAGCGGAATACCTTAAACAATTTGTAGATAGATTCTCCATCATTATGCATCAAAATCTGGGAAAAAATTATTTTTCTGTTTTTTGATAAGTTTTCCGGGAGATCCCCTTCAAAAATAGTAAGAGATGCATGGAACGACAATATAGCCCCCTGCAATGTCCATATGTTGGCCAATTTCCATCCGATTCTTATGCGGAATACCTTAACCAATTTGTAGAGAGATTCTCCATCATTCTGCATCAAAATCTGGGAAAAAAATATTTTCCTGTTTTTTGATAAGTTTTCCGGGAGGTCCCCTTCAAAAATAGTAAATGATGCATGGAAGGACAATATAGCCCCCTGCAATGGCCATATGTTGGCCAATTTCCATCCGATTCTTATGCAAAATACCTTAAACAATTTGTAGAGAGATTCTCCATCATTCTGCATCAAAATCTGGGAAAAAAATATTTTTCTGTTTTTTGATAAGTTTTCCGGGAGATCCCCTTCAAAAATAGTAAATGATGCATGGAAGGACAATATAGCCCCCTGCAATGGCCATATGTTTGCCAATTTCCATCTGATTCCTGAGCGGAATACCTTAAACAATTTGTAGATCGATTCTCTATCATTCTGCATCAAAATCTACGAATAAATTATTTTTTAGATTTTTTGATCTATTATCCAGGTGATGCCCTTCAAAAATAGTAAATGATGCATGGAAGGACAATATAGCCCCCTGCAATGGCCATACGTTTGCCAATTTCCATCCGATTCCTGAGCGGAATACCTTAAACAATTTTTAGATAGATTCTCCATCATTCTGCATCAAAATCTAGGAATAAATTATTTTTTAGATTTTTTGATCTATTATCCAGGTGATGCCCTTCAAAAATAGTAAAAAATGCATGGAAGGACAATATAGCCCCCTGCAATGGCCATATGTTGGCCAATTTCCATCCGATTCTTGAGCGGAATACCTTAAACAATTTGTAGATAGATTCTCCATCATTATGCATCAAAATCTGGGAAAAAATTATTTTTCTGTTTTTTGATAAGTTTTCCGGGAGGTCCCCTTCAAAAATAGTAAATGATGCATGGAAGGACAATATAGCCCCCTGCAATGGCCATATGTTGGCCAATTTCCATCCGATTCTTATGCAAAATACCTTAAACAATTTGTAGAGAGATTCTCCATCATTCTGCATCAAAATCTGGGAAAAAAATATTTTTCTGTTTTTTGATAAGTTTTCCGGGAGATCCCCTTCAAAAATAGTAAATGATGCATGGAAGGACAATATAGCCCCCTGCAATGGCCATATGTTTGCCAATTTCCATCTGATTCCTGAGCGGAATACCTTAAACAATTTGTAGATCGATTCTCCATCATTCTGCATCAAAATCTACGAATAAATTATTTTTTAGATTTTTTGATCTATTATCCAGGTGATGCCCTTCAAAAATAGTAAATGATGCATGGAAGGACAATATAGCCCCCTGCAATGGCCATACGTTTGCCAATTTCCATCCGATTCCTGAGCGGAATACCTTAAACAATTTGTAGATAGATTCTCCATCATTCTGCATCAAAATCTAGGAATAAATTATTTTTTAGATTTTTTGATCTATTATCCAGGTGATGCCCTTTAAAAATAGTAAAAAATGCATGGAAGGACAATATAGCCCCCTGCAATGGCCATACGTTTGCCAATTTCCATCCGATTCCTGAGCGGAATACCTTAAACAATTTGTAGATAGATTCTCCATCATTCTGCATCAAAATCTAGGAATAAATTATTTTTTAGATTTTTTGATCTATTATCCAGGTGATGCCCTTCAAAAATAGTAAAAAATGCATGGAAGGACAATATAGCCCCCTGCAATGGCCATATGTTGGCCAATTTCCATCCGATTCTTGAGCGGAATACCTTAAACAATTTGTAGATAGATTCTCCATCATTATGCATCAAAATCTGGGAAAAAATTATTTTTCTGTTTTTTGATAAGTTTTCCGGGAGATCCCCTTCAAAAATAGTAAGAGATGCATGGAACGACAATATAGCCCCCTGCAATGTCCATATGTTGGCCAATTTCCATCCGATTCTTATGCGGAATACCTTAACCAATTTGTAGAGAGATTCTCCATCATTCTGCATCAAAATCTGGGAAAAAAATATTTTCCTGTTTTTTGATAAGTTTTCCGGGAGGTCCCCTTCAAAAATAGTAAATGATGCATGGAAGGACAATATAGCCCCCTGCAATGGCCATATGTTGGCCAATTTCCATCCGATTCTTATGCAAAATACCTTAAACAATTTGTAGAGAGATTCTCCATCATTCTGCATCAAAATCTGGGAAAAAAATATTTTTCTGTTTTTTGATAAGTTTTCCGGGAGATCCCCTTCAAAAATAGTAAATGATGCATGGAAGGACAATATAGCCCCCTGCAATGGCCATATGTTTGCCAATTTCCATCTGATTCCTGAGCGGAATACCTTAAACAATTTGTAGATCGATTCTCTATCATTCTGCATCAAAATCTACGAATAAATTATTTTTTAGATTTTTTGATCTATTATCCAGGTGATGCCCTTCAAAAATAGTAAATGATGCATGGAAGGACAATATAGCCCCCTGCAATGGCCATACGTTTGCCAATTTCCATCCGATTCCTGAGCGGAATACCTTAAACAATTTTTAGATAGATTCTCCATCATTCTGCATCAAAATCTAGGAATAAATTATTTTTTAGATTTTTTGATCTATTATCCAGGTGATGCCCTTCAAAAATAGTAAAAAATGCATGGAAGGACAATATAGCCCCCTGCAATGGCCATATGTTGGCCAATTTCCATCCGATTCTTGAGCGGAATACCTTAAACAATTTGTAGATAGATTCTCCATCATTATGCATCAAAATCTGGGAAAAAATTATTTTTCTGTTTTTTGATAAGTTTTCCGGGAGATCCCCTTCAAAAATAGTAAATGATGCATGGAAGGACAATATAGCCCCCTGCAATGGCCATATGTTGGCCAATTTCCCTCCAATTCTTGAGCGGAATACCTTAAACAATTTGTAGATCGATTCTCCATCATTCTGCATCAAAATCTAGGAATAAATTATTTTTTAGATTTTTTGATCAATTATCCAGGTGATGCCCTTCAAAAATAGTAAAAAATGCATGGAAGGACAATATAGCCCCCTGCAATGGCCAAATGTTGGCCAATTTCCATCCGATTCTTGTGCGGAATACCTTAAACAATTTGTAGATAGATTCTCCATCATTATGCATCAAAATCTGGGAAAAAATTATTTTTCTGTTTTTTGATAAGTTTTCCGGGAGATCCCCTTCAAAAATAGTAAGAGATGCATGGAACGACAATATAGCCCCCTGCAATGGCCATATGTTGGCCAATTTCCATCCGATTCTTATGCGGAATACCTTAAACAATTTGTAGATAGATTCTCCATCATTCTGCATCAAAATCTACGAATAAATTATTTTTTAGATTTTTTGATCAATTATCCAGGTGATCCCCTTAAAAAATAGTAAATGATGCATGGAAGGACAATATAGCCCCCTGCAATGGCCATATGTTGGCCAATTTCCATCCGATTCTTGAGCAGAATACCTTAAACAATTTGTAGATATTTTCTCCATCATTTTGCATCAAAATTTAGGAATACATTTTTAAAGATTTTTTGATACACCTTCCGAGCGATCTCTTTCAAAAATAAAGAAAAATACATGGAAGGACAATATGGCCCCCTGCAAAGTCTATATCTTGTCCTCTTTTCATCGGATTCTTGAGCGGAACACCTTCATCAATATTTAGATCGATTCTCCATCATTTTGCATCAAAATCTAGGAATAAATTATTTTTTAGATTTTTTTTACATTTTCCTAGGGATCCCTTACAAAAAGAAGGAAAAATACGTGGAAAGACATGGTGGAATACCTTAAACAATTTGTATATTGATTCTCCATCATTCTGCATAGAAATATAGGAATAAATTATTTTTTAGATTTTCGTTAGATTTTCTTGGGGATCCCCTTCAAAAAAAAAGTGAAAGATGCAAGGAAGGATAATATGGCCCCCTGTACACAAAAAAGTACAATGTTCTTTTATTGTTTTTAAGGTTTGTTTGGTTTTATTTTTTTGTATGTGAACATACATAGTATAGTATTTATTCATATAAGAATGTGTTCAGGTGAGTGTGTAGGGCGTAGATTACTTAACTTACGAATAATTAACGATAAATACAAATGTTAAAATTAGGGAAAAATACATTGCACCTAAAATTATACAGTCAAAGATTAAATAATTTATAATGAACACAGTTTCGCGTGCTTAGTGTGGGTCTTTTTGACGGCTTTATCAGAGCATTTCCAAATACACCAAACGAGAATGGCTAATAAATGTCTTGTGCTAAGGCTAAAAGAAATGGCTGTGACACCGTTCTCCATTTTGTTTTATGATGTAGTGTCATTGTGCATTCGAGTGTGGGATAAGTTACGTCATTACGTCTTCGATAGTTTCTTTAAATAAGTTTTATCAATCAGTTTTCTCTAGTTCGCTCTGCATCAATAGATTACATAGGTTGTAGTTATTGAGTCCTGCGATTTTTCGTTCGTTTTCTTCAATTTTCGACTTTGACTTGGGGTCTTCGAAGTCTACACTACAATTCCACCATCGTAGGCGTAGTCGGCTTTGTTATGCATAACTAGTCTGTTTTCCACAAAGTAAAAGCTGTCCGAGCGCGTCTCAAAGGGGCTTGATATCATTTCAGACACTGAAAATCAGATATTCATTAATATTAGAGTTATATTAGGAATTTTTTACATTTTGAATGGATTATTTTTCAATTTAAGAAACTTACGCAATAACAAATCAAGGCTATCACAATCAAAACTACTTTCAAAAACTATTCGAATTTTAAAATATTTTTGTTTTGTTCTTATAAATATTACAAAATATTTCATCACAAATATAGTATTTCTGTTTTAAAGAGGAACAGGTTATGTGTATTTTAGTTGTGGTAATATATACACGTATATATACTTGATTTGATTTGTAAAAAAAAAAAGAAAAAAAAAGCCATCAGTCAAACTATTAAAATTTTAATAATACACATTTAACTCCAGTTACCGGGCTGATTTCTGTACAATAACTTCTTACCTAAGTCGGGTGGTAGACTGGGAAACTCGTAGATGTGCTCACAGGTGTTTTTTGAATACGGAATGCAGTAGCCAAACTCAAAGTCAAAAGTCTTAAGCAAACGATCTCGAAAGAAGTGTCTCTCGATCATTCGGAAATTGTTAACAGGTTGGCTTCCGACGGTGAACTCCACACTAGAATATAATAATAAAATCATTTAAAGTAAACTTTATCAGAACAAATACTTTTTTTGTTATTTGCAAATTGTACTCTTTTCCACAACAATTTTTGTGTTTTTATACCCTTGCAGAGGGTATATAATTTTGGTCAAAAGTGTGCAACGCAGTGAAGGAGACATCTGTTGTTTTTTAAGTTAGAAGACTGGGACTTTGTATGGATTCTACTTTAGATCCGATATATATCTAATAATATAAGCTGCCACATATCTGCAAGGGTATATCAACTTCGGCTCCGCCCGAAGTTAGCTTTCCATTCTTGTTTTTTAAATTTATTTGCATCAATTTTAATGTGTGTATTCAAATAACCGTACAAAACTAATTTAAAAAATCCTCATTTAAGATTTAAAAAAATATGAACTATTTGGAAATCAGTTTAGGGAACAAAGTTGAAAATTAAACGGTATAACAAAAAACTGCTTCTTATATTAAAAATTTAAAGGAATCCTTACGTTGCACCAACTGTTTTGAGGTTTAGAAATGCTGGCGTAAACTGATAGCGCACATAGCGCCCAGCATTGGGATCGGCAGTGTCCTCCAGCGTTAGTTCCTCTGCCGCCGCTAGCATCGTCTCCTCGACGGACAAGCCGTCTGGGAATTGTTCGCTCGGGGGCTTGGCGATTTCGAACAGTACGGCGCCGCTTTCAAGATCGCGGATTTTGAAGCGTGTGAAATCAATCTCGAACACATTTGCATTGGCGGAGCAAAGATAGTCGTCCGTGATCGTGGTGAGGTGAAGCACATCCTCGGGACTAACGCTACAGCCTTCCGCGCCCAACGGACCTCCTAGGCGCTTAGGATCCATAGAAGCTACGCCTCCAGGAGCGCCAGCGTTTCCCGATGTTCCGGCTCCACTTCCGTTAGCATCACTGCTATCCCCAGAAGAGCCGGACGCGATGGTGGTGGACGAGGCGGCGGTTGCAGCACTGGTGGATTGAACGGGATTTAGTTGCTTACCCACAATGCTCATATTGACTTAGAATGCACGTTATTTACTGAATTAATTTTATTAAGAGAAGGGTTTACATAACTCCTTCAAACTGAGCGACAATAGTGGTATCCTTCGAGGGTTTTTATGGGGTACTCTATAAAAAGAAAAATAGGCATGGTTAGTGAAATATGTACCAAACGCAGGCTGTCTTATACATATGATACATACATATATGTATTTAATTAAATATAAATATTTTAGAGGCTATTAAGCCTCTTTCTTTGGGCCGTTCAAAATTTTTAATATTATATGTAAAATAATGTCAAATAATAATGTAATGTATGGCATTTCTTTGATCTAAGCATCCTAATTTAGAAATGTTATAAAATGCGAAACAGACTGGCTTTATTATACATATATTTATGTATTTTGAATTGGAGGCTGAGGAATTTTGTTATGTTAAATTACAACTTCTTTTACTATCCATCGCTACCCCGCGCTTATAGAAGCAATGTAGCAAACGCTTTATAAAATAAAAAATACTTACAACGGCCGAGATGCCATAACATTTTAGCAGTCTGTCAAGGCAACAACAGCAAAACGAAGTAAAAACTGCAATAACAAAGTTCAGACAGCTATCCAAAGTCGCGACCCAATTTTAGGAAAAGCTGCGCTCTTTGTGTTTGTTTTTTTCTGGCGTCCTTTGTGCTGTTAATGTGTGTGTGTGTGTATGCTCGCGTTATTCTCGCGTGTGTTGGCAGGTTTTTTGTAGTTGCTTATTTGCCAAAAAATGGCTGCTTCCTTAACAGTTTTAGGCACAGCTAGGCATGGCACTTTCAACCTATTCACTGCGAACAACTCTAACGCCAAACATTGCGTTTATTTTGCTTAATTTTAACAGGCTCCAGCCTGCTAGAGCTGGTAATATGAGCAGAGACTCTGCTATCGATATATCGATATGCATTGGGTTGCCAGATGTTTTTTTTTTTTGATTGAGATGACAATTTGGAAGTGTTACCACAAAGTATTTTAAGTCAAAACAGTATCAACACAGCAAGCAATAAAATATAGAATAAAAAAAACATTCCAAAATTTTGCAAACACGTTTTCAGAAATCTGAAAAGGTATTCAGTACAAGTATCGCATGCAAAATGGAGAAAATGTTAGATCGCTTTATGAAGTAAATTTATGTACATATTATATAAATCTAAAGTAATTTAATCTTTTGATGCAAAATTAAAGTGGAATAGCCAATAAATTTATCAAGAGTAATTATTATGTTGGATGTAAAAAAGAGGGGACTTTAAAAAATATATTAATATTATGGGAAACTGGTCCAATACTGAAAGGATGCTACTAAGATCGACCAACTATATCCGATAATTGGAATAAATATCTTACAATATAGGTATTCATGTATGGGTTAGTAAGATTTGGCTTCGGCCGAATTAAGCTTTCCTATTTTGGAGAATTCTATAGTTTTTCAATTCAGTGATCCAAAAAATTTCTTTATTAAGAAATGGTTAAAAAAGTTTATGTTTTTCAAAATTAAGCTCAATTTATATTAAAAGTATTAGTCTTCAATAACTCGGAAGTATACTTTTATTACCATCTACTTAAGTAAAACTCTACCGGAGTTAAAATTGATGGTCTCCATCTTTCTAGAGATGTTATGGTTCGCCCTAAGTGGGAATTTTAAAATTCGCAGCCAGAGCCAAGAAAGTGTTATGTTTCAAGTCGCATATGCTTTGCCCTTATCTTCTGGGTCTCCATCCGCCACCTCTTCTTTTTACCATCTCCTGCTTCTACTGCTACTTCTATCTCCGTCCGTTTGGCGTCCGCGTTTCCTGTATAGTTGGCTTTCTTTTCCCTGTATGGGTGAGTATCTATATGTGCAATACGAACGTGTTCGGTTGTGTCTTTAGTACAGTTTTCTTGTAGTTTCAAGCTTGCGCTCCTCCAGTCTGATGCCTCTTCTGATATATATCCAAAAAAAACACAATAAAATGAAGAGAGTTTTAGCATCTAAGGATTCCAAAATCCAAGCGATTCAAGGAAGCTAATTAATCCATCCTCATCACATTAAAACGATCTATGCAAAATTTTCGCATACATATTTAACATAGGAAGTCCTTTTTGAGGAGATTCATTTAAAAGGTTTTTTCTTACAATGCTAAAAATGTCATTAAATTTTGTTTTTTCATATTGTAATACATATGAAATTTCAATTTAAAGTTTTATAATTAAAATCATAAATTCACGAGACCTGTGTAAAAAACCGATTAAAATTTAAATCATTGTAAAATTTTTTTTTAACCTTTATTGTAACAATAGTAATTCAATAAGCTTTTTGAAGCAGATCGAGGTTATAGTGGCGTTCCGTGCATAAAACCTTAGTTAAGAAATTAGCTTTGAGAACCTGGCTTGCATTGCTACTGTAGTATAACACTAACTTCTAGATAGGGCGGAAAGGTATATAAAAGTCTATGAGCATGGAATATAAATTTATATTTTGATTCGTGGGGGGTATTCGTTGAGCATTTCACGCAAATCACACGAAGATAATTATCGAAGTTTGACTTTTCATAAAAATGTATATATGTATGTACATATGTATGTACATACCTACTTAACATAATGTTCATAACGCATGTATGTGGGTATTAATAAATATACTTTGCATACATTTTTTTGTTAGTGCGACGCAAAACTAAGAAAGATAATAATTAGAAAATTAAGGCATAATGTAAGTCGAATTTTTCTTTCCTTTACTCATAGCTTTTCGGGAAGATTTCTCAACCAAGATACAAAAACAGTGAGCAGCGAGTCCGACTGTGGCTCTACCCACACCAATTTTGCACCCCTTCACACCTTCTTTTCTCACTTCACCTGCACATGTGTGAGTGCGGATTTTTCTGGCGACAGACTGTCTGGCCTGACTTAGTCGCCGCTGTAGCAGGCAGCGACTTTCTGCCGCTCTGCCGTCTGCTTTTTTTTTTTTTTGTATTTTTCCTTTATAAGGTGACTGGCGGCTGGGCCAATATACTCGCGGTCACAAATATAGTATTAAAAAAGATGAATGCGAAGTTGGACTTTATAAATGTCAACAATATTGACTCAATTTATTTGAATGCTTCTTCCATATTTTTAAAAATATCCTTTTTAACCATTTTCAATCAAATATTTCCTATTGCTTAGATATAGATCGCAAAACTTCAATGAACTTGAATCCTGTGTTTGTAAGCCTAATACTGAGATGTAATACAGCGTCATAAAATATCTTTTATTAAATTATTAAAGAAAAAGATGTCATAATTAATATAATTATTCTAATATTTGATAAGATTTGGTAATCTAAATAAAATATGCACTTCACCTTTACTGTATCTAGGGTCCCTTTTAGTACAGATGTGTGTAGGTTCACTCCAGTATATAACTGTTAGAGTGTGTGTGCAAATGTGTACACTTCGGTCCGTTCCGTTTATCTTGTCTGTGACACGAACGTATTGTTGTTGCTGTGCCGAGCAGTGTTTTTTATTTTTCCTCCGTGCTGACATGGAGTCCCGATTCCACTATATGAACATACATACATACATACATAAGACTTTTTATACATATATCTGTAAGATTTTGTGAGAGAGTGAATTGTAAGTATCCCAGATCGACGCTACATGCAATCAACCCAAACACACACTAAGAATCTGTCTAAGAGAACCTTTTCTATAGTTTTATTCTATGAGAACTTGAACTTTTTGTTTTTGAAGGGTTACTTTCCTTTTAACCTTCGGGATCAAAAAAAAGTTTGGAGGGCAATTAAAAAGGGTGTACTTTTATAAATGTATCCTTCGGCTTAATTTATGGGGAAACATATACATACATTCAGCATAATTAAAAAAAAAAAATTTCTTTCCCAAACTTCCCATAAATATTCTCATAATGCATCCCAAGCTTGAGATCGAATGTGCTCGTCTATAAAATGCAAACGAAAAATTATAAACAAAATCCAAAATTATCGCTCTGGAGCATTTAAAAATGCATATATGGCTGACCGTAAATTTTATTTTTCTGCTCCCCAAAGAAATACTATATTCACATATCCAGATACATAAATATGTATAACTTGGTACCCCCAAGCTATTTAGCCGTTTCCCGGTGTTCCAGAACTTCCATTTCTCAATGATACGGGTTTGAGTTTTTGTATATGATTTCAAATGTTGGATTTTTATAGGCAGCTTACTCACGCGCCTTATAATAATTAGTTAGAATTTACAAATATCTACATCTATTTATGTATGTACAGTATGTTAGGAGAAAGTCAAATCAAATTCTCCGGCAGATGAAAATATGCGTTATTCGAGTTGGCTGGCAAAAATTCTATGATCTGACAATGTTTATATTCTATGTAAGTGTAAAATGCAGCGAAGGTGCTACCTCTGTACCCTATAAGGAATTTAAATGCTTAATCAGTATATTTTCCTCCCATTGTAAATATATTCTCCTGAGTCGATATAAGCATGTCCGTCTGTCTGTCTGTTTATATTCTGTAAACTAGTCTCTCAGTTTGAAAGCTATCGACTGCAAACTTTGCACACATCCTTCTTTCCTTTGCAGGCAGTATATAAATCGGAACGGCCGGGCTCGGTCAAAGCTTCATATAACTGATTGATCGGAAATGCCATAACTTTGTGTTTTTTTAAGTTAGAAAGATGGGACCTTCCTATGGATTCCAATTTGGGCAAACTTATCCGATCTGCCAAATTTCATAAGGATCGGCCGACTATATAAGATCCGATATATATCTAATAATATAAGCTGCCCCTTAACGGCAAGGGTATGTCACCTTCTGCTCCGCCCAAAGTTAGTTTTCCTTTCTTGTTATTTTTTTATCAAACTAATCTATTTTTTGAGCAACTGGTGCCTTGCTCTAAAAATGTCATAGGGATCAGCCGAATATATGTATTTGATAGCTACTATATAACAGAACAATTGAATTGTAAAAATTTTTAAACACATACATGCATATTATTTTCAAAATATCGGAAAAACACTCTATCATCGCCAGGATAGAAAGATTTTTGGGCGACAAAACTCAAATTATAATTGTTTCCATATCCGGTAGATAGTGGCTGTCTAGGTTATCGGAAATAGGACATACATATACCAACAGCATATCTACTATTATGTTTGAGGATTCTGCTGGAGTCCATCGCAGGCTAAAAAATTGAATGCGCCCATGGAGGCCTCATTAGTCACGCACCCTCAGTTCTTCTACTGTCTTTCTATCTATCGGCTTATCTATGAATTGATATGGATATCTCTATACCTACGTTTTTGGGCAGAGTACGCGCAAGGAATAAGCAATGAAACACCGGCGCATAGTAGCCACCTTTCCATAAATCGATCAAACATATACCCCCGTCATCGCATATCCAATAAACCAGCGTGTTGATGGAGACAACGGATCAGAAATACAAATTATGCGAATGCATTGTTTAGGGAAAATAAATCAAATATCGTTGCTTACGCAGGTGTTAAGCGATATGTGTCTTCTCCTTATAAGAGGATACCCATTTCGGATCGACCGGGAAAAGGGAAGAGATTACAGATAAGCTGACTGGGAGGTCATCAACAAAATTCATAATTCATTTGGGTTTCGGAAATCTGTAGCCAAATGTTTGGAAAATGAAGGACAGTACTTCTTCTGGGTATCCCCAGTGGTTATACGCTTGCGGGGTTTTATAAATTCTATTTTTAAGGGGAAAAATTGAATATCATATTCAAATAAAAAAAAAAGAAATTAATTAAAATATTTGTTTTATTAATTCTGCAATGCGAACCGAATAAAGATTAAGCAGGTAGGTCGTCTTTACGACTCTTTCTTGTGCACAAAAAATATATAGATTACGCTATTATTTTTCCCCTAATAAAATAGCCTGTGCCAGGTCCAAGGGTCGAGGTTTGCGGTCTGACACCGGGAAATGGACGAGAGGACCAGAAAAATGGCCTGAACTGCCGTGACCTCAGTCGGAACTGAAATGAAGCTAGAGGTAGTGACACGTATAAAGATTGTGCACTAAGTTGCTTAATCCGTCGGGAAATCCAAAACACAGCAAATACAATCCGCTCCTACTATTTGGTAAGCCAAAGTTGAAGGCAATAGAGGCACAGTGCAGCCTACGTCGCATCATAGGAGAGGACACTGTAGCGCACATGTGTTTTTAGATTGGCCTGGAAAGCCCCATTTTAAAGCCTGGCCCTTAGGCAACACATGTTGGGATAGATCTCGGCCGGCACAGGTTCGCATATTCCTTGGAAGGATGAGGCTAGTGGGAGATTCCCAATTTCCCTTTTCTTGGGAAGGTCTTGTGTAACCTGGCCAGGCCAAAAAAAGTCCCTGCAAGCCAACAAGTGGGCTTTAGTTGGGTAACTCGTCGTTTGGAATGCATAATGGCAATTTCTTATTAGATCTGTGTTTTCTAATCATTTTTATAATAGAACGATTGTGAGTTGTCGCATTTCATACCATTGTAAAAGGATCATGGATTGATTTTTTCAAACTGTCCAATTGTTAATTTACTTTGATTCGCAAGTAATCACAACTTTAAGTCCCACAACAAGGGTATCCCTTGAATACTCTAGTATAGTAGTATAGTACGAAAAACATACTTTAACAAGCTAAGCTTTTAAACAATATGCCCGAGAAACCACCCACAACCACACGAGCTGCTGATATTAACAAAAAATAATGCTGATCAATGGGGAAAGCAATCAAAACGGGGACGCAGCAAAAAATATCGTAAAGTGCAAGTGAAAGTGAAAAATCTTCTTATCGAATAAATATATACACATTTCTGTCTTTATTTACCAAACATATTTAAATATTTAGCTAAAGTTTTGTTGACTGGAAAGAATAACGATTATAGACCACGATTATAAACATATATATATATATATATATATATACGTATATAAGACGCTTCTCAAAGTGCTTCATATGAAGATTTTTGGAAATATGAACCTACTTCTTTGATCGGGGAGTGTACACTATCCAAGGCTGAAAAACCTAACATTCCATGGTCCAGCCGCAAAATGAGCTTCTACGCGTAAAGTTACTTATCCTTTTTCGTTGTAATACATGCTCATTAATAATTAGTAATAATGAATGATTCGGATTTGGGAAGAATGGTATTTTAATGTAAGATCGTTATTGAGTACAAACACACATAAGTTTGTGCATTAAAATGTGAAAAAGCTTCTGCTAAAATCTTTTAACTTCGCTGCCGATCGATTTCTCTCAAAACTGAATACACGTACATATGTATGTATGTACTGTTGTAAATACCTGAGCTTATGTATGTGTGTATAATTTGATCGTAGTGGTCAGCGGAATAGGTATAGCTTAGTTGGGGCACAAAATGGGGGCTACGTGGTTTGCCGGTGATGCAACTCTGGACAAAGAACATGACTGATCAGTTTTACCAAAGTTAAGGTCGCAGCCACGTACACAAGTAAAAAATGATACAAACTAATTACACACATTTATGTATGTATATGGTAATGGGAATTGTTTAAGAAAAAAATTAAAGAAATTTAATTCAATAATTTGTGATTATTAATACACAATATACAAAATTTAATCAACTATATGCAGTTTGTCTTTTTTTAATCATTTGTTTTTCAGGCTTGATTTAATTTCAATTCCAGCCAATTGTGTGTTAGCTATAATAATTACCTCTATTTATTTAATAAAATTTTTTTAATGAAATTTGCGTACTTTAAATTAATCGAAAATATAGAGAAAATTTAGCTATAGCGACTACAGGCCTTAATCTAGTTATGTAGTTACATTAATATATATGTATGTATGTATATTATATTACATATATTATATATTATATATTATTATTATTATTATTATATCCAAAAACAATTTTTTTTTACGTAAATATTTCTACCGCAGTTTGGCGCATAATTGTTTTAGTGGGGTCGTTCGATCTATAGCCTGGATTAATCCTGAAATATGTATATAATATTAGAAAATAGATTTTAAAAAATTTTTATAATAATTTACTGTAACAGGAAATAAAAAAACCAATATATACTTTAATGGAGTTTTAATTATGAAAACAGACGCCTACGTGCTTAGATGTGATGGCCAAGGGGCAGGGGGTGAAAAGTGGGGCGCTGAAGCGTCGAGGGGGTGTGGGCAGCGATCTGCAGACGTCGACGGCGACGTAGGAACGACGACAGTATGTCTGGCGGCGTAGTATGAACTGGCGACATTCTGTCTGGTGGCGATCGCATGCGTCGTTGCCGCTTTTCATTTTCAGCCAGCTCGACAATCTCTCTGCTCCCTCTGTCAACAAGTATTCCGACGTTCTCTCACAGGCCCCATCCGCTCTTTTTTTTGTCGTGTTCTCTCCCTGACAGCGCCAGCGAGTGTTCCACGCGTTTATTCACACACACACACACACCCCTACACACAGCTCTCCATCTCGCTCAGTTTTCGAACGTGTGAATACAAAAATAAATTCAATACATAACATTAGCTGGAGGTACACCTTGCCGATTGCCACCGACCTGCCGCTGTTACTGCTGGCGCCGTTGGGGCGCCGTTTTTTGAGCAGGGAAGATGAGAGATAGAGAGAGATTAACTAGCATTCTACTGGCAAATGAGAAAAGCAGTGGATCCCAATAGTACTCTTGCTGAGTTCTCGCTTGGACAAAGAGCGCTTTGCTATTCCAGGGTTACAGATCCAACCGTCAAAATGAAAACTGGCGCTAGGGCTGGCAACGTTAAATTAGGTAAACTCTCGCTGGTCTTACGACCCCTTAGCATTCAGCTGCTGCCTTTTTGTCTGCTAAATTTCCAATAGAAAATCGACAACGGCGCACAAAGACTGCAAGTGGAGGCGTTGGCGGTGCCGGCATACAATGTGTAGCACTGAAAATAAAAAAGGGTTGCAAGGCGGGAGGCTAGGAGGGAGAGATCTTAGCAACAGAAACGGGAGCGGGAGAGGGAGAGGCAGAAGGCGAGCTCGACTGACGAGTTATGTGGCTGCGGTGTAAAAAACAAAACCTGTTTGTTTAAACAACAATTTTATACCAAAAATACAAATGCCGCACAGATACACACACACAGAACCAGAAGCAGCACCAAACGACGAGAGAGAGAGAGAACTGTAGGGTGGGGGCCGGGGATAGCGAGCATGAGTGTGAGATGGAACTCGTAATCGCACACACACACACACACACACACGTACATGCAAGTGTGGCGCTTTATGCTGCGCTGCTTGGGGCGCAGCCGAGGAAAAAGATAGACGGTGGAAAGGTAGAGGAGGAGCCGCCTGCCAGTTTGTCTGCCAGAGTGCGGCGCACAGTCTTCGTCGCTTTATCTCGCTCTCTCGTTCCATCTCACTCCAAAGCAACGTGCGCCCACTTCCCAGTCCCTCGTTTCCTGCAGCAGGTCCCTCTCGCCCCCGCCTCGACGCCTTCTATTCCACTTTAAGATTTATTGTTTATAAGTTTATTGCTATCGGTTGATTCGGGTATTTCTATGCTTATTTCATCATTTTCCATGACAAGTACGTTTTTAGTGACGATTAGATAATTGTAAAGAATCATTTTAGGAACAAGTATTTACCTACTTCATCTACTGGCTTTAACTTTAATTTTAGTTTATTGTTAAGTATATTATTCAGTAACTATACTGCGTTACGCGGTTGCGCCGGTGATGTGCTTTTGTACGCCAGTGTTGGCGTTGGAGGGCCCCAACATAACGTCGAGGCACAGGCCTCAAGCAGCGCCTTCTGCTACTTCTTTGCTTCGCCCAGTCTTCTCCCGCCCCTTCTACCATGTCTTTGCGTTCTGCATTCTTTTTTCCTCTCTCATATTATTTGTTGCACTTTGACGTATACATAGGTATTTGATGTGAGTAAATATGTACATATTTATGTACATAGTTACATATGCTCTTCATTCATTTTGTATTATGTACATATGTATGTATGTGCGACCGCAAAATATAAAATTACTTACATACATACATCGACGAGGAAAAACTATTTAGCACTAGAAATTAAATGAAAAGGAATAACTATTTTTAAATAGTATGTTTTAGTACAAAAATTTGCGTCCTCAGGCGACGTTTTTATACCAAAACGCAAACCCCGGGCTTCGCAAGGGAGAAAGCGCAGAAGAAAGAAGAGGCCCAGCAGAGAACACCTGAAGCTCAATGCCTAAGCTTTAGAGCCAAGCCAGAGCAAGAGGGAAAGAGATTGTGAAACAAGAGGGTGACGAGGACAGGAGGCAGCAGCAGGGCATTAAAAGTCAGGCCAAGCAAGGCGAGTAGGCAACAACAGAAGGATCCAAGAAATTTCAATTCTCGGAAAAGTTAATAAAAGTTTTGCCCTTGCGCAATGCGTTTCTCGTGTGTACACTGCGAAAAATTCAAAATTTGAAAATTTCGTGATGATCCGAAGCTGGTATACCCTTTGAGATATATACATTGTGCATACATATAATTTATTTCACAAAATTCTAATCAAGCGTAAAACTTAGCTTTTGGGTTACTTCGTCGTCTTGATCCGGACGATATTAGGGTAAGGTGCCTCCTTTAATAGGCAAATAATAATACTGCCGCCGCGGGAATACTAGAAGGGAAACTATTCGATAATGGTTTTATTTGGGCTTGGGGTATTTTCGTTCGGAGAAGGATTGATTTAAAAAAATAAAGAACTGCATTTTTTTTGGTGTTGCCCCACCCACCGCCCTCTTAGATCTTGCAATGCCTTGGTTCACACATACATGTACACATGTATGTACAAACATAATACATATATAAACATGTGCATATTTATGTGGTGCGATTTTTACCCTTGCAGAGGGTATAGCAGGTTGGTCTAAAGATGTGTAGCGCACTTAGGGATACCATCTTCGTAGAGGCTTGCGACTCCTTTCGTGTTCCTTGGGAAAGAAATTGTTTCCACATATATATATGTATATAGATACAAAGGTCTTTAAGCTATATCTTTATTAAGAGACTATCCTCTTAGATGGTATATTGTACATTAACCAATTTTTAGTTTTTTATAACAAAAACTTGTTAGTTGGACCTCTGGTAAGTGAACCAACTACAACTTCAAATATATATTAAGGGTATATACATGCGGTCTTACCTAAAGCTAGACTCCCTTTTTTGTTTTCCTTTGTATATGGTCAGCAAGCCTTTTTATGCGTCGTCCAATCGACAAGACGGCCCAATGTCTGGCAGATAGGGGCATCAGGGGCTGCCAACAGAATGAACAAGAAGGGACTGCACGAAAGAAAAGGGGGAAGTAGGATAGGGATCAGACGACAACATTACTTTACCATGACGTTAGCTTTTCGGTTCGTAGCTTTGGCAGGCCGCTTTCTTTTCCGAGAATAGCTCTCCATTAGGCGCCTGAGTTCGCTTCGGTTCATAGTTACCTGGAATCGACGACTTGGAAGCATCAAGAATCGAAAGGAGACGAATTATAAGTGGGGAACAAAGGATCGTGCAGTGGACGATCCTTAAGTCGTTAAGATTGCCGAAGGCAGAACCTAAAGTGGATTTTTACCGAGATTGTCTACGTCATAGTCATATACTTATACCCTTGCAGAGAGTATTACAATTTTAGTGAAGGAGATATCTCCGATCCTATAAAGTACATATATTCCTGATCAGGATCACATCCTGAGGATATATAAGCATGCTCGTCTCTTCGCTTCTACGTGAACTGGTCTCTTAATTTTTAAGCTATCGACTTCAAACTTTGCACAAGGATAGAATCCTTTCGCGCAGTATACCTATATGTTAAGTCAGGACGGCCGGGATCGGTTGACTATATCCTATAAGTGTCATATAACTGAGTGATCGGAAATGGCATAACTTTGTTTTTTTTCAAGCTAGAAGATTGGAACTTTATACAGATTTTATTTTTTAATAGAAGGAGTTTATGTTAGGATAGTAGAGGTACATATGTTCATACTTATGTATATATATGGAAGCAGCCCTTCGGTTGCTTAGTCTTAAAAAAGTCTTAACTATTCATTATATGTTATTTATCAAGTAATACCCAGTCTATCCCCTGGGGTCTAAACAGGTTTTCTAAATCGAATTTGTTTTTGTTTCCGTCCTAAACGTGATCAGGCCACGTGGATGGCCCTGTTCCGACGCCTTAACCAAACATAGAAAATAAAGATACAGATACGGGGTTGTCATTAGCGTATTGAGGCTGATAATACTGATAACGGTCTCACAAGGTGCGACGAGAAGAGGTCGTTTTCCCTTAAAAAAAAGTATCGAATTCGTATCGAAAGTGTGGCCCACCGATTTCGTTTGGATGACACTATAGTCCACTTTATACATATTTGTTTTGAAGGTAAATGTTGTTTGCAGAAACGGCAGTTGCTTGCTGACAAATACTACTTGGCACTTGGATTGCCTTTGTGTGATCTTATCGCCTGATAAGGATTGTTTTAGACTTAGTCATGGAATTAGTCATATCTGTAAACAGTGTGTACTAACACGGACATAGTTAGCTTTTATTCCTTAATGTGTGTTATAAATTATAATATAGTGTTGCCCAGTTACGGAGTTTCTGTTATCCTCATCCCTACATTATTTAAAAATAATTAAATTAAAGTTAAAAAAAAACGAATTCTGTCTTTAATTTATTATTAAATGGACACTTTTTAGTATTTTTTTTTGTTTTTAAAGATTTTGGAGAGTTTATCCTGATTTCGAAACCGCACTTAATATCCATTCTCCCAGGGACTGTATACTGTATGCTCGCTTTCCTGTTCCTGCCTCTTTCCTATGCATATGTGCGCCTGTGTGGGATTATTCAAACGCAGACAGCACGGCGGCAGCAAGGCAACCCCTGCTCCACTCGTACGATCGAACCGATCATACATACCTACACATGCATATATACATATATAGTACATAAGTGCCCCAGCACGTCGTTCTTCTCCACCTCGTCTTCGGTGCCGCGCCCTTTCCCTGTCCCTTCATACTTTTTAATCAATTCATGCGACTGAAAACCAACCCATGGGTTTCTTCGATTTTTTACGTTACCTTTTTATATTCAATTTTTATCTTTTTGCCTTAGTCTTTTCCGGCTCTCTTTTTTTTTTTTGTTTTTTTTTTTTTTTTGTTTTTGATAAATCGATTTAGAAGCCGACAGGGTTAAAAAAAAACATTGGAATTCGTTTGATTTTATGTATGGATATGTATATACATACATATATGTTTTGCTTTGAACTTTTTTCAGTTGATTTTACGTTTGATAGTGTGTGTTTTTGTCGGCATATTTTTGGGTTGTTTGTGGCCGCTTTACTTGGAAATGCAATTCAAAAACGTATTCCTCTTGCCTGTGGGCTTCAAGAGTTTTTTCGGCAGTCGCTTTGCAGTCTATCTCTCTTTCAGTCTTTCCCTTTCGTTCTGGCTGGGGCTGGATCTTTCCAGACAGCCCGTCGTCGCTGGCTGTTTCCTCTGGTTGAAAAGGGTTAAGGTGGCGGCCAATTGGACGGGGACGTGGGAATTAAGGTCTATCATCGGCTAGGTGACTCAAATACTTCTTGCTCTCCATCTCGTCCCATCCCTCTCTCGCCCCAGCCCCCACCTAATAGGCGCGAATTGATGCTCGAAACATCGACTGCACACTATTTGCTTTTTAATTTATGAATTTGCATACACACGCAGGCCAAAGCCCACTGTCACAGATATAAAGCGAAAACGAAAGATCCGTTTCGTGCATATGTGTTTCATTCATGAATTCCAACGCTGGAGAAGAAGAAGCAGAGATAAGAAGCGGCAGCAGCAACAGCAGCTGAGAATTTTCGTTGTCATTTTCCACAAGTGTGGAGTGCTGCTGTGCGCACTCACATCTGGTTTTGTTGCCCTTTTTGTCTTTTAGATTTTGGCTTAGACAGAACGGCGGCAACGTCGACAGAAATAAGCTAGCTATCTGTATCTGTATGTATAGCTATCTATAGGATGCAACAGCAATAACACAGAATAAAAACCGATAACTGCGCACATACGGACAGTTGGAAGTGTGTGTTTGATGGTGTGTGTGCGTAAAAAATGCAGCGTAGCGCTCGCTGCCTTACACATTCAACAGTTGATTTGAGGTAGTGAGAAAGAGAGAACTTGGCGAGGGAACAAGTGTGAAAGAGCGCTCGTTCAACAAGTTCGGCCAACGATCTGTTGCGTCCTCTCAGAGAGGGATAGAGAGATAATGTGAGAGAAGAACGGCGCTCGGAGTGGGGACGGGGGTTTTGGGGTTCGGGTTGCAGTGGGGCAGCGAGTGCCAGTGCCAGAATGTCTGGCAGCCACGACTCTGGCGCACACACACACACGTATGAAAACTGGCAGAGCCAGCAAAATTGTAGCGCAAAACAACACCAAGCAATGGCCACCACAGCCGCAAACGTCGTCGCAGCACAGTGGACATTAACTAATAAATTTCTTTACTCTTATGTTCAAATATAATATTTTCATAAGGGTTATAATTCACAAGACTTTTTTTTTATAGAGGAAGGAGTTTCTTTAACATTAAATCCGATAAACACTTAATTTTTCGAGTTTTTTCATTCACTTCCCGAAATTCGTGAAGAATAGTATTTATTTTGATACTATAATTTGGCTTTAAATCTAATTGAAATTAATCTATGGGTAGTCGATGGGTCCCACTGTGCTCCCTGTTTGTCAGTTATTCATTCGACGGATGGCTGTGGCAGCAGAATATCAGAAGAATTGCGAGGAAGGGGCCCGGGAAGGTGTTAGCGACGGACGGGTTCCGTCCCCGGCTGTCCATTCGGTCCCACCGTGCACGGCGCACAAAAGCGCCACAGCGAAAAAAATAACACAAGAACGGGTATGAGCAGCGCCGCTCCCACTTGCACTGACTCGTCGTGCCCGCCGAGTACGCCCTTCTCGCTCGCACTCGCTAGCAGACACCTAGTCTGCGAGTGAGCACGAGCGGCGTCGGCGTCGGTGTCGGCAGCGACTGAGGCAGCGCCAGCGACTGAGAGCCAGTCTAGAACGTATCTTTGAAGTAGAACGCCGAGGGCAGAACAATTGTGTTTTGGATTTCTTGCCGTGCGGATCGCAGCGCAACGTGTGTGTGTGTGTAACAGTGCTGCCAGTGTTGATACAAAAAACACTGAACGGAAAAGTTTAAAGAAATATGGATAGCTCCGCTGGTTTGAACTTCAAGCGGCCACAGCCACAGTCACAGTCACAAGAAGGGAATAACAACTCGTCAGGCGGCAGCCCCAAGATGGGCAGTCGTCGGATTTTCACGCCGCACTTCAAGCTGCAAGTGCTGGAGTCCTACCGGAACGACAATGACTGCAAAGGCAATCAGCGGGCCACCGCCCGAAAGTACAACATCCACCGCCGCCAGATCCAGAAATGGCTACAGTGCGAGCCAAATCTAAGGTCCTCGGTGGCCAACAATCAAGCACAGCAGCAACATTCCGCCCAGCAGCAGCCACCTGCAGCTCCCCAGCGTCTGGCGGCGGCAACGGCAGCAGCGGCGGCAACACAGTCTCCAGTATCACCCACGCCCGGACAGGTGGTCAAGTTCCACCACCAACTGACCCATCCCCTGGTCCACCACCACCAGTTGCACCATCATCACCATCATGCTGCAGCGGCGGCGGCAGCAGCGGCGGCAGCTGCAGCAGCAGCCGCTCATCACGCCCACCATCTACTGGCTGCTCATCATCCCCTGGCGGCCTCCCACCCGCACCTGCACGTTCCGGTTGCAGTGCATCCGCATTCGCACCTCCAACAGCAGCAGCAACACGAGCAGGAGCAAATGCAGCTAGAGCATCTGCAGCAGGAGCAGCAGAAGCTGAACGGCAGCAACAACGCCACAGCCAACGGATCCCTTTCAGCGGCCAAAATCGCCGCTGCTGTGGCAGCCGCCATGGCCACCAGTAGCAGCTCCAGCAGCCACCAAGTAACGACCAGCAGCAACTCGGTTACCACCATAAATGGGAGCGAAACCAGTGCCAACGCTTTGCCATATAGCAGCCAAAACGAAGTGCCAATTCAAGTGCCAATTTTAAGTACGTCCCCGGTGCTGCATTATTCCTATGATGCGGCCTCTGTCGCTTCGAGCTACCCCCAACGCACGGAGAATCGCCTGGAGGCGGTAGCCACCCCGGCGCCCATGGATCTATCTCTGGGCAGCTCGGCACGTCGACAGATGCAACAGTTGGAGCGGGACCAGGATCCCACTGGAGTAGACCTAACCTTTAGGAAGCGCAAAGTTCACACTCAACCCTTCCAGCCGGATAAGATCAGCAAGTTGGAGGCAATCAAGGCCGAGCCCGAGACAGAGAGCGAGGATGTAGAGGTGGACGTTGATGTTGAGGCGGAAACAGAAACTGAGCCTGTGCCGGAGCAGGAGCACAAGCTACCCTCTAAGCAGGTGAAGCTGTTCAAGCCATACCTTCTCGACGAAAACGAGGCGGAGGAAAATGAGGACGACGCTGATTTGAAGGCGGAGGAGGACAGGGATGCCGACGAGGATGCCGATGCGGACGACGACGAAGTGGACTCAAAGGAGCACTCTGCCGAGGCCAAAAAACGCCGCCTAAAGAAAAACAAAGCCTCCAAGGTGGGCGAACAGAGGGAACCCATAATTTGGAGCAACCATCCCTATCCTGGTTCCTGCCTCTCGCCACTGACTGCCGCTTCTGCCTCTCCGATGTTTCACTGCCCCTCCTCCCTGGCTGTACATGGAGGTGGTATATCGTCGGCGGCCTCATCGCCATTGTCCACGATCTCTGCCGGATCGGGCAGCATCCCCTGCCCCCACCTCCAAATGCAGACATTTCCCGTGGTCGGGGGGAGTCCTCAGTTTCAGGAGAAGGCCTCCGCCACAACGCCCGTCAGACCCTTTTCGCCGCCAGGATTTTGCTGCCCCAAGGGATCCCCAGTATCCGGATACGAGAGCAGCTCCTCCACCTACAGCGACACCAGCAGCAACTGTGGCAGTGGCAACTACAGCCTTAATCTCCAGCTGCGCGCCGCCATCTACAACGACAACCTAATGTACATCCAGCATCAGCACCAGGCGCAGCAGCAACACCAGCAGGCGCAGCACCAGCACCAGCAGGCTCATCTGCAGCGCTGGCTGGATCAGGATCAGGCAGTAGCAGCTTCCAGGACCCTGAGGACCTGAGCAGCTGGAGAACCAACCACAGCTCTCCGAGAAAACTTTCTCAGAGCAAATAATGTGGAAAGCAGCAAAAATAAGTTATGGCAGTCACTGGGCCTGGCCTTTTAGTTTTCTAATACATATGCCTATATATTTTTTTTAAACCAACTACCAACTAATCCATAGATTTTTAAGCGATTGAAACCCATATCTTCCACGCATATCAACATACAGAAAACCTAAAAAAAAGCCCAATCGTATTTAGGTTATTATTTTTAAGCAAGCACATTTTTTTTGTTACCAACTAAGAACAAATTATGTTTAAGTTCCCTTTTTTTTCAACATTTTTTTTTTTTTTAAACCCAAAAAAAAATCGTAGTATAAATAATTAGTGTACAGAGCATAATAACGGAACATAATAACTTGTTTAAGAAATTCAACGATAAATCGTGAGGCGAGAAAAATGTGAAAACTGCAACTAAGAAACTGAGAAAATTGTTAATAGTAAAGCTTTAAAAAACACACACACCTTTATATATACACTTGTAGACTTTTTTTTTGGAAATTTAAAATTGAAAATTTTTGTGATATGAAAAAAAAAAAACAAAATTTAAAAAAAATTGTTGAAATTTTATGATTAATAATTGAATATATATATTTACAAAGAAAGCGAGAGAGAGCAAGCAATTAAAATTAAATTTACGCCAAGTTAAATGTAAAAGTTTATATTAATTATATACAATATACATATACAACATATTTATATACAAAGCAAAGAATCATTTTTTTTTCAAAGGGATAATCATATGAATGCCTCAGACTAGAAAGAATATACAAATATATATATTTATATACATCAGTATTTTTATATATAATATTTGGAGTTAAAAAATTAAGAATTTTGTCACTATAAACAAGAAACAAAAATCAACAAGCGAATTGATTAAATTAACAGCTGAAAACTAAAAGATTCTCTTGGAGTTGTATTTTTGGGCAGGGCGTTTGTCGAACTGGGCTTATTGAACATTTCCAGGTGAATGAAATGGACATATTTAATTTGCGTGCAACCACTATGGGGTACTCTTCAAGTCCCTCTATGCGATTCAGCCTGGACAGTGGCACGCCCCCAAGAGAAGCACCAACCAACCCACCTTGGTTCTGGTGCTGGTCAATTCGCTTAGCACATGTCGCCCCAGCGGGGTATGACTAAGCCGCAAATTCTATAATGATCGTATTTTTAAAACGTTTAAAAATAAAGTGCTCTCGTTTGGCAATGTGTGTGCCAATCACGAGTCCCAAGCGGAAAGCAGAAAGGCAAAGCAGCACTACCACCGACTTATGAGCACCACCGAGATCGGTCGGTTTCGTAAATCATAGAACGCTGATCGCAGATCGGATCTCGGATCATACTTATTGTTTTTCACTTTTTCCCTTCTTTAGATCACAAAAAATACCGAGTGCTGCCAAGAAATTTTTGTAACATTCGCAGCGGACATATAGCGTATATACACAGAAAGAATATTTAGTGCATTCGTTAATATTAGTAATTATTTTCAAAGTATTCCTTTCATAAGGAATGTTATATGGATGAATAAACGAAAATATTTATAAATTAATTTAACAAAATAAAATAAGAATAGTATAAAATTCCAATAAGGATCGTACTGGAAAATAAAAAAAAGAGGGCTAATGGGATAAGATAATTTTCGACAATGTTTAAGAAGAGGGAAAGGATTAACAATATATGTATGTATCTATGCATTGTCACCCATATGTATGTAGGTTATAGAAATATTTTAATCCAATTCAAAAAAAGGCGAGGCGAAAGGTAAGGTAAGGTGAAAAAAAAGAAAGAAACGAATGAGCGAAAACTGTGTGTCGAGGAACACATACAGGTGGAAATACAAAAAACTGTGGGAGGCGATTGTCGATGATTGCAAAATTTAGATTTATTTTCGCGATGCCGTGTAAGCTTTTATTTTTCTTTCGGTTTTCCTAATTTATTTATGGGTTTTTTTCAGCCACGTGACAAATTTCCCACGTAGGATTCTTTGTGCATCAGAAGAAGGCAGATAGCCAAAGGCTACAAAGTAAATTTCGCGAAGAATTTGTTTGCAGATGTTAAAACCAACACAACCAAAAATGGACCAGCGATGTAAACATCACGAAATCTGGGAAATTAAGCCACAGCAGGAAAAGTATCTGGCAGATAGAGTAAGTATAAGCTCGTTAAGAGACAGCTTGCGTGGGTGACTTTTCAATTTTAAACGGCAGGTGGTTTTTGTTTCAGTATACGTACATATAGAACTGGCTGTCACATGCGTACTATACGTATTTAACTCGTTAAGGACGAATAATTAAAATTTAGCGTTCATATTCGAAAAGTTTGAAACGAACCGAGGAAAGCGACAAAATGCCAAGCAGTATGCACTGCTTGCGAAAATTCAGGCGAAAAAAACTCAATTTGATTTCTCGGGATGTGATAGTCAAACTGATCCACTCTGGGATCCAACTCCCACTGATCCCTCCCAACCATTATATTTTTATCAATACACATGGACATCTAAATCAAACATCAATTTAAAAAAAGGTATGGAAGTTTTACTTTCCAAACAATTTTTTTAACATCCTTACATTTTGTTTTAATAAAATAAGACGCATTTACAATCCAAAACCTCTGAAAAATGGATCATATACATATGTATGAACAACTTTGAGTGCAACAATACAGAAACATTTTTTTTTATAACGGGACTGATTTCACCCATATCGTTAAATATTTGCCGTTAATGTAAAAGCCAACTAAAATATATATAACATTACAAGTACATGTGCAACATTAAACGTTTCCAGGAAACTTGTTTTTCAATTTTGGTATTACAAAAATAAGCTGAAATTGTAACATTTTACATTTACCTGATTAAAACCCAATAAAAAAAAAGAGTAAAAAAATTACGCTTGTTTTCACGTCATTGGAACTTATATTAGAAAAGGGGTATTTTTATTAAACAATCCATTATTTTCCAATAGGAAATTTCAATAATCCGTCATTAAATCACATAAACGTAAATCTTAAGCAGTAAACTTCACTGAATATAAAAAAAAGTTTGATCGGAGGCGATAGTAGAAAGATAAGTAGTGGTGAGAGCACGCCATAGTTTTATATAAAAATATCGATGGCAGAGCTGTGAACTTTCGATAGCTGTAAAATCGCGGGTTACAAATATCATAATTTAAAAAGGCTTTAAAGACAACTTCTTAATTCATATTACTTTACAATTGTAATATAGTCGTCTATTATTTGTATGAAAATAGATACATCAATGTCCTTGTTCCCGGGGAATGGATCCATCAAACTGTTGATAATTTTGAAGTCCCCCTTTAGCGAAAAATTCTTACGAAAACGAAACTTATTTTGTCGTGGTTTCTGCTTTATCATATTTGCAGTTTAAATATGCCAAGCCAAACTCAAATAATAATCGAATACATCATTTTCGAGTGGCTAAAAAACTTTAACTAATTATAGATTGGACTTGGGCTGGCCAAGTGCAATCGACACTCTTCAAATAATTCATTGAAAAAAAGAGATCATTAATTTAGCGGGCCTGTAAAAAACATATTGTGCAAGGTCCGTCTAGAGGACGGATACATATAGGGTCTATATTATAGACCTATACATAACCATAATGTATTAAGCTATTATCTTGACAGGTGGTTAAATTGCGATCGAATGTTTCTCTTTTAGGTGTTGTTTGGGCTTGTCCAATTTCCGTCGGCTTAAAAGTATCTAGTGGAAGTTGATTGATCGGCGACGTCTTAAAGGAGAGATTCCACAATTTGTTGAATTTGTTAAATCTTAATGCCGCAATTTTTTTAACTTTTACGTTAGTATTTTAAAATTTCAGAGATTTCAAACTTTTATTTACATTACCAGCCAAATACAATATATACTATATGATTTAACCGTTGTTTTTCTCTTATGCAATAAAATAATAGTGAATATGAAACGAAAAGGAATTTAAGTGTTTAAATGATAAACAATTTAAAACTAATATTTTTGGCGTCGAATCAAACCCAATTATTTAAGGATAATTTTAGTACTGAATTCAAAATATTGTTATTCTTAAATACAGAAATTACAATTATATTAACTTAACTACATGTGGTGTATCATTGCGACATGTACGCATATAAATATCTAAACCTGGGATTGGCTGGAATCAAATTCATTGAAGACACATTCGCACAAAAATCGGCACACACCCACTCGAGCACACAATGTCTGGGAAATAGAATATACTTATATGTTTATATATACAACTTATTAGGAAAATGGCTACAAAGTTTTGTAGTCAACAGATAAATGCAGAAAGTTGTCGGGATAGCTTAAATGTTCGGACAACCATTGAAGCTGGGTTTCCTCATGAAGATCGATCCCATGAGTTCGGCATCCAACTGGAAATATAAGTGAATTTGTTTAGAAAGTATGAATATCTTAACTTTAAAGGGATAACCCTATAAATTATAAAATGGTGTTTTTTACAATGAAGTAGATGGCCAATTCACAATCAACATTATGTAATGACTGCAAATCAATACATTTAAATAATAAAACAACAACGCACCGCCTTCTTATAATGAATGAGATCAGCCTGGAAGATTACTCTGGCCTGATAAGATTTTTCTCTCCACCTAGTATAGACTCACATAAAATCTAATCATGATCAGTTTCCGAGCTATGAAGACAGATTATAAATTCGCTTCCCCACAAAATTGGACTCTTATAGAAATCAGTTTACCAGCTTATTAAGAAATTGGTTGCCACCATTTTTTCCTGTGCTATAGATGACAAATAGCGTCATTTTTAATTTTAAATGTCATTATAGATTGTCGATCGCCAATTCCCGATGCCAGGTGATTGCCAATGCTCTCGATAGGAGGGGTTTACTGGCACTTCGGCAGCTATAGCGTAGATTGTTGAATAAAAAACATGGAAGATATACATATGCTGTGTGTATGACAGTTCGCTTGATAATGGCTGATTATATGCGGTGGAACTGAGATAAGGTTTTTGCAACGAGCGAGGTCGAATAGGGCGCATACCCACAGTCCCCGCGCCGATTCATGCCACTGCGGGTTCTGAGATTCCCAAGCATACATACATACATACATATAAGTTCATACTTGCATCAAGATCATACATATGTACATATGATCTTTAAAACGCTGGAGTAAGAAAAAGATGGGGCTACAGAAAGAGAGGCAGCGAGTTTGGCGCCAAACAGTCTGAGAATATATTGATCCCATTTTTATTATCGTGAGCGCCAACTTGAAGAAAATAAATAAGCGGCAATTGGAGAAATGCGGTAAATGGATGGGGCGTGACTGGGAAATGTGAAGGTAGAAACAAAGCATGGTTCATTGCTAAAAATAAATTCGTTCTACCGATCTGATAAGGCGGCCCAATTGTCATTATCACTTAATAGATTGCATTCCATAAATCGATTAAAAGCGAATATACGACGAAAAACTATAAATATACATATATGTATATATAGAGGCGATCGACCAGGTCCACACGGAATCCATTTTATTGTGGAGATACGGTTTTAAGCCCGTACCAAATGCCTACTTAAGGCTCGAGCTTCTTTTCTTGAAAGTCACCAACCAAAGTCGAAGGGATTTTTAATTTTGGATTATCTACTAAGCATTTGGAGTGCCCTCTACATGAATATAGAAAAAACCAATCAATTTATTGCTTAGCCTGAAAAAACCCCTTTAAATATATGTACATATATAGTAAATATGTGTGACGCCATTCAAAGAATGTACTAATCTATTGGCTTTTATTTGGTGACGTTGCAGTTGCATTTTGAATTAAACTGGCGGGCAGACTGAAGCTCTGCTTTCAGGTAATTTGACAACATTAAATGAGAAAATACTCTGGTTAAATCAGTGTATCACCTCCATTAAGGTGATCATGATCACCTAGTGCCAAACAAGGCAGTACAAACACAGCTGCTGCTGCAGCCCACCCAAAGAAAAGAAGGCGTGGCACCGCCAATTGTCACCAAGACCCACACACCCATTAGCTCACCATTAGCGGCGTGTTCTGATACGATCGCAGATACAGGTAGAACAGAAAGTCCAAGCTGCAGTTCGCAGGTTGCCATTGTTTGTCTGATTGACGAAATGCAAACGAAAATGTGTCGGAATGGGACTAAGTAAACGAGATAAAGAGCGGAGGATGAGTGGGTCCGAGGAGGGGTCAGAGGGAAGGAAGACCGGGAGGGGGTGCAGAAGAAATGCAACGGGGAGATGTATCCACCCAAAGATAATTTTGGTTTTGCCTATTTCAAGTTTAAAAGTCTGAAGTTTGTGCCAGTTACTTGTGAGATCATGGATGTGTGTTCTTAATCAGCTTCAACACTACCCGGCGTTGGTGGTGGGTGACCAATTTTTGAAGATACAACCGCCAAATCCTGGAAAAGCGCACATTTATCGCTCAGTGCAGTGATAAACATTGAGGTGCGATTCAGGTTCGCCGCTGTGTTTCTCCGGAGCTGGGAGTGCAACAAAACAGCACAGCTAAGGGAAGCGAGGGACAGAGCTGGTGGGAAGGCGGAGGAGGATGTGGCATGGGAAGGGGAACGAGGTGCGGACGAAGGTGTAAATACAAATAAGCGGAGGTGATATCTCAGAACTTCCTTTTCACACATCCGAGAGCACCCTACGCAAACGCAAGCGCAAATATAATTCCAATTACTGGCAGCAGAGAGCACACCGTAAACTCCAGCACAAAGATGTTTGACCAACAGTTTCAGATAAAACTAGCAATGGGTGTTCAAAAAGTTAACAACTTTGGGAGTTCGAAAAATATATCAGGAATAAAAACATTTGGCGGCATAATATTTCATTAGCGGCTGTTGCTGTCGCATTCTTGCGAAGCCAACATAGTTAGAGGCGCTGCCTGCGGCAAATCATAAAAGCAGCTACAGCAACAGCAACAGCAAGAAATTAAGGTAATGCCAATGCAGCAGGAGCACCAGAAAGAGATAATGCTGTGAAGACGGCGGGAGATGGAGCACGACCCCGAGAAATGCGTTCTCTTTATTTTTGACGCCTCTTTGATGCTTCCTTTTTCGGTTTTTGTTGGTGCCTGTCTCATATTTCCTGGAAAATCATCAACTTTCAACCTTCCACGTGTCGGCTCCATTGTATATTTTAATTTTATTTCAATTTAAATACAATTTTCTATGAAATCGCACGCACAGCACACACCGTGTGATCAGCGTCCCATTTCTCTTTGGAGTTTGCCTAATCTGTGTATCTTCCTCTGAAAGGCAGCCTATTAGACTATCAAATATACATTTATATGTACAAGTACATATGTATGATGTATGCATGTACATAATTATATACATAAACAAGAGAGATATGAAAAGATTTAAATTACAATTTAATTGCTGTTATAAATACATTTAGATCCAGATAGAACGTATGTTTTTTGGAAAACATTTTTATTGAAAATCCTACTTATAAACCGGATATGAACCTGCCATCGGACTTAACTTGCTAACCAAAATCTGTGCTATGTACGCAACATTCCACTGATCCCGTGCCCCGAAGGGATATAGATTGGCTTGGATTTTAGCCCACTTAAGCGAGGCGTGGAAGGAGTATGGAACACAGGCCAAGAAAACATGTGACCTTTGGGAAAATACGTGTCGATGGGATAATATCCTTAAATCTGCCTTAGCTCTACCGTCCATCTACCGCCGAACCGTCTTTCTGTCAATTGTTTTCCAAAGCGAACTCATCTCTCACCTTTGGGATGGGAAATTCCTTGGATCATCGGGTGTGCGGCGAAGGCCGTGCAAGCATGCAAATAAAAATTTCACACCTTGACGGGTGCGCACTGGGCACTGCGCCGATAGGTCCTGTCGGCGGTCCAGACAAAACAGGACAGAACAACAAAAAGTATTACAATGTGAAACACCTGGGAAATACCCATCCTGTCCGAACCATATGCGCAAAACTTCCCTAGCACCGTCTCTGAAAGGCGATTGTCTCAATGGGAAGAAATGCAGGGAATTAAGAATCGAGGACCGACCGATAGCACTAAAATGTTCCCGAAAACCCTCACAATATAATTTGTAAATCCCAGCCGCAGGTATTTAGTTCCGCCTTTTGAATTCCCAATGCTATTATTGCACCTAAGCCACCGCCACCGCCTCAGCAAGGAGTGGCACTGGCAGTTGCTAGTTGCAAGACTCTTGCTGCTGGTTGTGAGTTTCCCATCAGTCCGTCCCTTTCTCTCTCGCTCGCTTGGTGTTGTTTTTAAGCCACTGTCTCGCTCTGAATCACGATGCCTTGTCGCCGGTTTCGCAGGTCAGCAACACCAAGCTGTTTTCCCCTGTTGTAAGTTAAAGGTTGCTACGGTTGTTGCAGCGCTTATGACGAGAAAAGTTTCGGATTTTGACTTTCGTGCTTCTTTAGCCTCTCAAAATTGTTCACATGATTTTCATGATCTAAGCTAACATATTTTTTATTAGAAGTTAAGATATCATTATAAAAAAATACATTTTCGTGTCGCTATTTATGAGCTTTACAATTCCTTTGTCGAATTTGACAGCTATCCTTCTAATAATTAAATTTGTCTTCCTATTACTATACATCCCACAGCAAAATTCTTTCTACTAAGTTATATTTTTAATATAATAAGTTAGCCTAGACTCTCATTTATTGCTGTTCGTTGGTGTAAAGCTGCTGCTGTTATGTTTGTTGTGCTGCTGATGCTGCTGTTCCTGCGCCCGCCGCTTTCATTGTAGACTTTCTGGCCAGCAAACACACAAAGACTTTTTCTTTTGTTTTTTTTTTTTTTACACTTTGAATGGATTCCCTTGTTCGTGGCACGAAGGAGGAGGAAAAGGGAACCTGCCTGCGGCGTTCCAAGCGATCCGATCCGATTCGATTCGATCAGGGTCGTTTTTCCACCACCCCGTGGACAGCATTGTTTTCAAATTTCTCTTGATTCTAAATTTTCCACTTTACAGTGTTGTGTTGTTTTATCCTCCTCTTCGGGATTTTGTTCACTTGTGGCATTGATGAATTGAAGTATGATAGCTGAGTGCCGCAGGGCGCATAGCTGGCTGTTTGGACGGATGGATAGATGGATGGATGGACGTTTCTTTTGTGTTATTCAATAGAAAAATAAGTAAGTCGGACCGGTCGTCGGTTTTTGAGACGATGCCGGTATAGATACAAATGCATCTACAGATGAATAGGCATGCACTTGGCCCAGCCAGACTGACTGGCACCTTTCCCTAATTTTAAAGAGACGCTGAGTCTGCCCTGAAGGCAATGGTTGTCTTGTTTTTCTTTACATTTTTCTTGTACCATTTATGTATGTATGTGTGTTCAAAGTAATTGATAGCTGGTGAAAATTAAAACTCACCCGCTTTCAGCACAGGTGTCGATAATTCGGCCATCAGGTCGGCCAAGCTCTTCTTTTGTCCGCTTTCCGTGATCGGAGAAATCAGTTTCTGCGTGTAGGTGAAGTCCTGTATGAAAGACATAAAAGCGATCACAATCCATTCATTTGAACTGAACTAATCTGATCTGATTCGAATCAAGCCGATGCCATTTGATTCGCCACTCACATCTTCCGCATATAGGCGCAGGGGAATGTGCTTGAATGACTCTTGATCGCCGTACGGCTCCATTAGCCTTCTATTGACTGCCCAGAACTGGTCAAATTTGTCATTGACAAGGCCCAGCCAAAGCTGATTGTGATCCTTTTTTTGCATCGCTGAAATCACTAGGCCACGATGCTTAAGTACGTCTGCCTCCTTAAGACACGACATGTAGTGCGATTCCAGCAGCTCTCTGCAATAGATAACCCAATTTTATAATTTGACAATGCACAAAGGACAGTATTGTAGTAGGTGGCTTAAACAGGCTTGTTCCACAACACAGAATACCAAAAAAAATAAGGCTTAGAAACTTCTGTACCTTATTTCATGCTTATATACTGTATGCAACAAAAATAAGGTTGTACAAGCAGCTCGATAGTTTTATATATACGAGGTACACAAATGCACATATGAATCTGCAACCAAATATTTTTCGCAACTTAAAGCTAAGCCAAAATACTATTCGGCTACTGAAAAACTGGCAAAAACAGGCCAAAATTCCTGCTCTAAAGAATAAATACTTGGAATTGAGTTTGACAAGCGTTTCCTCGGGAAATTTGGAAAAGTGAATGGTCAGGCACCATGGCGTGCTGTCTTCCTCCGGATGTAGCAGGTCATAGAGCACACCTGTAAGTGCAAAAATAAGGTTGAGAGAGGTTGCGTGCTAGTACATGTTTATAGAGTAGGTATGTGATGTTGCAACGCTTCAGCATAAAGTTGAGGGCTTCTCAATAAACCATTATATACGATTTTAAAAAGTATATACAAACATATATACAATACGCACCAATTGGGTAGTGTAGACGCAGTGGCGTGCCATTAAAATCGAACCACACAGCTCCATCTTGATGCTCGGCGGATATGTAGCGTGAAAAGTACTTTCGCACCTGTCCATGCAAATAGAATATTAATAATATAACCCGCGTTAATTTTTTTCCTTACCTTATCGGTCACTAGGGGCAAATAACTCAATCGGGATATCATTAGGTAGAATGGCTCCGGCTTGATGCCCACGATTTCATCTCGATCCGCCTGAAAACATATCCCAATCTGACCCTCCCAGATCATGCGCAACACCTCGCGGTCGTGGGCCATGCTGTCCTTTGTTTTATTTAAAATTTTCTAATTGTTTTTCAATTTCCCAAATTCTTATTTGCACAATATGACTAAAGAACAGTATGGCAACCCCATGGAAGTGATGGGAGTTCTGGTATTAATAGCAATTTTTTTTCATCCGAATTGTTTCTGGTATTTTTTTTCTGGCCAGGCGGTCCCCGAGTACTTCAGAACGACGTTGCCAGAAAAAATATCGATATTTTCATCGAATTAAGGAAAAAACCAAACACAAGAAACATTTATTTATTAAATAAGTTACATTTAAATACAAAATAGAAATAAAAACAATTGTAATTAAATTGTAGTAAAACCATAGATGATAATGATAAAAAATTAATTTAATATAAAGAATACTTAATATGACAGAATAAAAATATATATTAAAGTCAAAAGCACAAAAATAAAAAACTAAGATTATCTTCTTGAGCGGATTCTTGAGAGGAATACCGCAAAAGCTTTCTATTTTGATTCCCCCGTCATTCTGCGTCAAAATATGGCCCATCCATTTTTTAAACATTTTTTCCCAAATTTTTCCCAGAAAATATGGATCATCCATTTTTTTTCAAATTTTTTGCCAAATTTTTTTCACGGACCCCCCGAAATCCACGAAAACCCATATATGGCCCCAAATAATAGCTGTATCTCAGCCAATTCCCATCCGATCCTTGAGCGGGATACCTTAAACGCTTTCTACTTTTATTCCCCATCATTCTGCATCAAAATATGGATACCCAATATTTTTTAATTTTTTTCTCCAAATTTTCCATGGACCCCCTTGGAAATCCACGAAAACCCATATATGGGCCCAAACGATGTCTATATCTCCGCCAATTCTCATCCGATCCTTGAGCGGGATACCTTAAACGCTTTCTACTTTGATTCCCCATCATTCTGCATCAAAATATGGATACCCAATATTTTTTCATTTTTTTCTCCAAATTTTCCATGGACCCCCTTGGAAATCCACGAAAACCCATATATGGGCCCAAACGATGTCTATATCTCCGCCAATTCTCATCCGATCCTTGAGCGGGATACCTTAAACGCATTCTACTTTGATTCCCCATCATTCTGCATCAAAATATGGATACCCTATATTTTTTCATTTTTTCTCCAAATTTTCCATGGACCCCCTTGGAAATCCACGAAAACCCATATATGGGCCCAAACGATGTCTATATCTCCGCCAATTCTCATCCGATCCTTGAGCGGGATACCTTAAACGCTTTCTACTTTGATTCCCCATCATTCTGCATCAAAATATGGATACCCAATATTTTTTCATTTTTTTCTCCAAATTTTCCATGGACCCCCCATGGAAATCCACGAAAACCCATATATGGGCCCAAACGATGTCTATATCTCCGCCAATTCTCATCCGATCCTTGAGCGGGATACCTTAAACGCTTTCTAATTTGATTCCCCATCATTCTGCATCAAAATATGGATACCCAATATTTTTTCATTTTTTTCTCCAAATTTTCCATGGACCCCTTGGAAATCCACGAAAACCCATATATGGGCCCAAACGATGTCTATATCTCCGCCAATTCTCATCCGATCCTTGAGCGGGATACCTTAATCGCTTTCTACTTTGATTCCCCATCATTCTGCATCAAAATATGGATACCCAATATTTTTTCATTTTTTCTCCAAATTTTCCATGGACCCCCTTGGAAATCCACGAAAACCCATATATGGGCCCAAACGATGTCTATATCTCCGCCAATTCTCATCCGATCCTTGAGCGGGATACCTTAAACGTTTTCTACTTTGATTCCCCATCATTCTGCATCAAAATATGGATACCCAATATTTTTTCATTTTTTTCTCCAAATTTTCCATGGACCCCCTTGGAAATCCACGAAAACCCATACATGGGCCCAAACGATGTCTATATCTCCGCCAATTCTCATCCGATCCTTGAGCGGGATACCTTAATCGCTTTCTACTTTGATTCCCCATCATTCTGCATCAAAATATGGATACCCAATATTTTTTCATTTTTTTCTCCAAATTTTCCATGGACCCCTTGGAAATCCACGAAAACCCATATATGGGCCCAAACGATGTCTATATCTCCGCCAATTCTCATCCGATCCTTGAGCGGGATACCTTAATCGCTTTCTACTTTGATTCCCCATCATTCTGCATCAAAATATGGATACCCAATATTTTTTCATTTTTTTCTCCAAATTTTCCATAGACCCCTTGGAAATCCACGAAACCCATATATGGGCCCAAACGATGTCTATATCTCCGCCAATTCTCATCCGATCCTTGAGCGGGATACCTTAAACGCTTTCTACTTTGATTCCCCATCATTCTGCATCAAAATATGGATTCCCAATATTTTTTCATTTTTTTCTCAAAATTTTCTCATTTTTTTCTCCAAATTTTCCATGGACCCCCTTGGAAATCCACGAAAACCCATATATGGGCCCAAACGATGTCTATATCTCCGCCAATTCTCATCCGATCCTTGAGCGGGATACCTTAAACGCTTTCTAATTTGATTCCCCATCATTCTGCATCAAAATATGGATACCCAATATTTTTTCATTTTTTTCTCCAAATTTTCCATGGACCCCCTTGGAAATCCACGAAAACCCATATATGGGCCAAAACGATGTATATATCTCCGCCAATTCTCATCCGATCCTTGAGCGGGATACCTTAAACGCATTCTACTTTGATTCCCCATCATTCTGCATCAAAATATGGATACCCTATATTTTTTCATTTTTTTCTCCAAATTTTCCCATGGACCCTTGGAAATCCACGAAAACCCATATATGGGCCCAAACGATGTCTATATCTCCGCCAATTCTCATCCGATCCTTGAGCGGGATACCTTAAACGCTTTCTACTTTGATTCCCCATCATTCTGCATCAAAATATGGATACCCAATATTTTTTAATTTTTTTCTCCAAATTTTCCATGGACCCCCTTGGAAATCCACGAAAACCCATATATGGGCCCAAACGATGTCTATATCTCCGCCAATTCTCATCCGATCCTTGAGCGGGATACCTTAATCGCTTTCTACTTTGATTCCCCATCATTCTGCATCAAAATATGGATACCCAATATTTTTTCATTTTTTTCTCCAAATTTTCCATGGACCCCCTTGGAAATCCACGAAAACCCATATATGGGCCCAAACGATGTGTATATCTCCGCCAATTCTCATCCGATCCTTGAGCGGGATACCTTAATCGCTTTCTACTTTGATTCCCCATCATTCTGCATCAAAATATGGATACCCAATATTTTTTCATTTTTTTCTCCAAATTTTCCATGGACCCCTTGGAAATCCACGAAAACCCATATATGGGCCCAAACGATGTCTATATCTCCGCCAATTCTCATCCGATCCTTGAGCGGGATACCTTAAACGCATTCTACTTTGATTCCCCATCATTCTGCATCAAAATATGGATACCCAATATTTTTTAATTTTTTTCTCCAAATTTTCCATGGACCCCCTTGGAAATCCACGAAAACCCATATATGGGCCCAAACGATGTCTATATCTCCGCCAATTCTCATCCGATCCTTGAGCGGGATACCTTAATCGCTTTCTACTTTGATTCCCCATCATTCTGCATCAAAATATGGATACCCAATATTTTTTCATTTTTTTCTCCAAATTTTCCATGGACCCCCTTGGAAATCCACGAAAACCCATATATGGGCCCAAACGATGTGTATATCTCCGCCAATTCTCATCCGATCCTTGAGCGGGATACCTTAATCGCTTTCTACTTTGATTCCCCATCATTCTGCATCAAAATATGGATACCCAATATTTTTTCATTTTTTTCTCCAAATTTTCCATGGACCCCTTGGAAATCCACGAAAACCCATATATGGGCCCAAACGATGTCTATATCTCCGCCAATTCTCATCCGATCCTTGAGCGGGATACCTTAATCGCTTTCTACTTTGATTCCCCATCATTCTGCATCAAAATATGGATACCCAATATTTTTTCATTTTTTTCTCCAAATTTTCCATGGACCCCTTGGAAATCCACGAAAACCCATATATGGGCCCAAACGATGTCTATATCTCCGCCAATTCTCATCCGATCCTTGAGCGGGATACCTTAAACGCATTCTACTTTGATTCCCCATCATTCTGCATCAAAATATGGATACCCTATATTTTTTCATTTTTTTCTCCAAATTTTCCCATGGACCCTTGGAAATCCACGAAAACCCATATATGGGCCCAAACGATGTCTATATCTCCGCCAATTCTCATCCGATCCTTGAGCGGGATACCTTAAACGCTTTCTACTTTGATTCCCCATCATTCTGCATCAAAATATGGATACCCAATATTTTTTAATTTTTTTCTCCAAATTTTCCATGGACCCCCTTGGAAATCCACGAAAACCCATATATGGGCCCAAACGATGTCTATATCTCCGCCAATTCTCATCCGATCCTTGAGCGGGATACCTTAAACGCTTTCTACTTTGATTCCCCATCATTCTGCATCAAAATATGGATTCCCAATATTTTTTCATTTTTTTCTCAAAATTTTCTCATTTTTTTCTCCAAATTTTCCATGGACCCCCTTGGAAATCCACGAAAACCCATATATGGGCCCAAACGATGTCTATATCTCCGCCAATTCTCATCCGATCCTTGAGCGGGATACCTTAAACGCTTTCTAATTTGATTCCCCATCATTCTGCATCAAAATATGGATACCCAATATTTTTTCATTTTTTTCTCCAAATTTTCCATGGACCCCCTTGGAAATCCACGAAAACCCATATATGGGCCAAAACGATGTATATATCTCCGCCAATTCTCATCCGATCCTTGAGCGGGATACCTTAAACGCATTCTACTTTGATTCCCCATCATTCTGCATCAAAATATGGATACCCTATATTTTTTCATTTTTTTCTCCAAATTTTCCCATGGACCCTTGGAAATCCACGAAAACCCATATATGGGCCCAAACGATGTCTATATCTCCGCCAATTCTCATCCGATCCTTGAGCGGGATACCTTAAACGCTTTCTACTTTGATTCCCCATCATTCTGCATCAAAATATGGATACCCAATATTTTTTAATTTTTTTCTCCAAATTTTCCATGGACCCCCTTGGAAATCCACGAAAACCCATATATGGGCCCAAACGATGTCTATATCTCCGCCAATTCTCATCCGATCCTTGAGCGGGATACCTTAATCGCTTTCTACTTTGATTCCCCATCATTCTGCATCAAAATATGGATACCCAATATTTTTTCATTTTTTTCTCCAAATTTTCCATGGACCCCCTTGGAAATCCACGAAAACCCATATATGGGCCCAAACGATGTGTATATCTCCGCCAATTCTCATCCGATCCTTGAGCGGGATACCTTAATCGCTTTCTACTTTGATTCCCCATCATTCTGCATCAAAATATGGATACCCAATATTTTTTCATTTTTTTCTCCAAATTTTCCATGGACCCCTTGGAAATCCACGAAAACCCATATATGGGCCCAAACGATGTCTATATCTCCGCCAATTCTCATCCGATCCTTGAGCGGGATACCTTAATCGCTTTCTACTTTGATTCCCTATCATTCTGCATCAAAATATGGATACCCAATATTTTTTCATTTTTTCTCCAAATTTTCCATGGACCCCTTGGAAATCCACGAAAACCCATATATGGGCCCAAACGATGTCTATATCTCCGCCAATTCTCATCCGATCCTTGAGCGGGATACCTTAAACGCATTCTACTTTGATTCCCCATCATTCTGCATCAAAATATGGATACCCTATATTTTTTAATTTTTTTCTCCAAATTTTCCATGGACCCCCTTGGAAATCCACGAAAACCCATATATGGGCCCAAACGATGTCTATATCTCCGCCAATTCTCATCCGATCCTTGAGCGGGATACCTTAAACGCTTTCTACTTTGATTCCCCATCATTCTGCATCAAAATATGGATTCCCAATATTTTTTCATTTTTTTCTCAAAATTTTCTCATTTTTTTCTCCAAATTTTCCATGGACCCCCTTGGAAATCCACGAAAACCCATATATGGGCCCAAACGATGTCTATATCTCCGCCAATTCTCATCCGATCCTTGAGCGGGATACCTTAAACGCTTTCTAATTTGATTCCCCATCATTCTGCATCAAAATATGGATACCCAATATTTTTTCATTTTTTTCTCCAAATTTTCCATGGACCCCCTTGGAAATCCACGAAAACCCATATATGGGCCAAAACGATGTATATATCTCCGCCAATTCTCATCCGATCCTTGAGCGGGATACCTTAAACGCATTCTACTTTGATTCCCCATCATTCTGCATCAAAATATGGATACCCTATATTTTTTCATTTTTTTCTCCAAATTTTCCATGGACCCCCTTGGAAATCCACGAAAACCCATATATGGGCCCAAACGATGTCTATATCTCCGCCAATTCTCATCCGATCCTTGAGCGGGATACCTTAAACGCTTTCTACTTTGATTCCCCATCATTCTGCATCAAAATATGGATACCCAATATTTTTTAATTTTTTTCTCAAAATTTTCTCATTTTTTTCTCCAAATTTTCCATGGACCCCCTTGGAAATCCACGAAAACCCATATATGGGCCCAAACGATGTCTATATCTCCGCCAATTCTCATCCGATCCTTGAGCGGGATACCTTAAACGCTTTCTACTTTGATTCCCCATCATTCTGCATCAAAATATGGATTCCCAATATTTTTTCACTTTTTTCTCAAAATTTTCTCATTTTTTTCTCCAAATTTTCCATGGACCCCCTTGGAAATCCACGAAAACCCATATATGGGCCCAAACGATGTCTATATCTCCGCCAATTCTCATCCGATCCTTGAGCGGGATACCTTAAACGCTTTCTAATTTGATTCCCCATCATTCTGCATCAAAATATGGATTCCCAATATTTTTTCATTTTTTTCTCCAAATTTTCCATGGACCCCCTTGGAAATCCACGAAAACCCATATATGGGCCCAAACGATGTCTATATATCCGCCAATTCTCATCCGATCCTTGAGCGGGATACCTTAAAAGCTTTCTACTTTGATTCCCCATCATTCTGCATCAAAATATGGATACCCTATATTTTTTCATTTTTTTCTCCAAATTTTCCATGGACCCCCTTGGAAATCCACGAAAACCCATATATGGGCCCAAACGATGTCTATATCTCCGCCAATTCTCATCCGATCCTTGAGCGGGATACCTTAAACGCTTTCTACTTTGATTCCCCATCATTCTGCATCAAAATATGGATACCCAATATTTTTTCATTTTTTTCTCCAAATTTTCCATGGACCCCCTTGGAAATCCACGAAAACCCATATATGGGCCCAAACGATGTCTATATCTCCGCCAATTCTCATCCGATCCTTGAGCGGGATACCTTAAACGCATTCTACTTTGATTCCCCATCATTCTGCATCAAAATATGGATACCCAATATTTTTTAATTTTTTTCTCCAAATTTTCCATGGACCCCTTGGAAATCCACGAAAACCCATATATGGGCCCAAACGATGTCTATATCTCCGCCAATTCTCATCCGATCCTTGAGCGGGATACCTTAAACGCTTTCTACTTTGATTCCCCATCATTCTGCATCAAAATATGGATACCCAATATTTTTTCATTTTTTTCTCCAAATTTTCCATGGACCCCCTTGGAAATCCACGAAAACCCATATATGGGCCCAAACGATGTCTATATCTCCGCCAATTCTCATCCGATCCTTGAGCGGGATACCTTAATCGCTTTCTACTTTGATTCCCCATCATTCTGCATCAAAATATGGATACCCAATATTTTTTCATTTTTTTCTCCAAATTTTCCATGGACCCCCTTGGAAATCCACGAAAACCCATATATGGGCCCAAACGATGTCTATATCTCCGCCAATTCTCATCCGATCCTTGAGCGGGATACCTTAAACGCTTTCTACTTTGATTCCCCATCATTCTGCATCAAAATATGGATACCCAATATTTTTTAATTTTTTTCTCCAAATTTTCCATGGACCCCCTTGGAAATCCACGAAAACCCATATATGGGCCCAAACGATGTCTATATCTCCGCCAATTCTCATCCGATCCTTGAGCGGGATACCTTAAAAGCTTTCTACTTTGATTCCCCATCATTCTGCATCAAAATATGGATACCCAATATTTTTTCATTTTTTTCTCCAAATTTTCCATGGACCCCCTTGGAAATCCACGAAAACCCATATATGGGCCCAAACGATGTCTATATCTCCGCCAATTCTCATCCGATCCTTGAGCGGGATACCTTAAACGCTTTCTACTTTGATTCCCCATCATTCTGCATCAAAATATGGATACCCAATATTTTTTCATTTTTTTCTCCAAATTTTCCCATGGACCCCTGGAAATCCACGAAAACCCATATATGGGCCCAATCGTTGTCTATATCTCCGCCAATTCTCATCCGATCCTTGAGCGGGATACCTTAATCGCTTTCTACTTTGATTCCCCATCATTCTGCATCAAAATATGGATACCCAATATTTTTTAATTTTTTTCTCCAAATTTTCCATGGACCCTTGGAAATCCACGAAAACCCATATATGGGCCCAATCGTTGTCTATATCTCCGCCAATTCTCATCCGATCCTTGAGCGGGATACCTTAATCGCTTTCTACTTTGATTCCCCATCATTCTGCATCAAAATATGGATACCCAATATTTTTTCATTTTTTTCTCAAAATTTTCTCATTTTTTTCTCCAAATTTTCCATGGACCCCCTTGGAAATCCACGAAAACCCATATATGGGCCCAAACGATGTCTATATCTCCGCCAATTCTCATCCGATCCTTGAGCGGGATACCTTAAAAGCTTTCTACTTTGATTCCCCATCATTCTGCATCAAAATATGGATACCCAATATTTTTTAATTTTTTTCTCCAAATTTTCCATGGACCCTTGGAAATCCACGAAAACCCATATATGGGCCCAATCGTTGTCTATATCTCCGCCAATTCTCATCCGATCCTTGAGCGGGATACCTTAATCGCTTTCTACTTTGATTCCCCATCATTCTGCATCAAAATATGGATACCCAATATTTTTTAATTTTTTTCTCCAAATTTTCCATGGACCCTTGGAAATCCACGAAAACCCATATATGGGCCCAATCGTTGTCTATATCTCCGCCAATTCTCATCCGATCCTTGAGCGGGATACCTTAATCGCTTTCTACTTTGATTCCCCATCATTCTGCATCAAAATATGGATACCCAATATTTTTTAATTTTTTTCTCCAAATTTTCCATGGACCCTTGGAAATCCACGAAAACCCATATATGGGCCCAAACGATGTCTATATCTCTGCCAATTCTCATCCGATCCTTGAGCGGGATACCTTAATCGCTTTCTACTTTGATTCCCCATCATTCTGCATCAAAATATGGATACCCAATATTTTTTCATTTTTTTCTCCAAATTTTCCATGGACCCCCTTGGAAATCCACGAAAACCCATATATGGGCCCAAACGATGTCTATATCTCCGCCAATTCTCATCCGATCCTTGAGCGGGATACCTTAAACGCTTTCTACTTTGATTCCCCATCATTCTGCATCAAAATATGGATTCCCAATATTTTTTCATTTTTTTCTCAAAATTTTCTCATTTTTTTCTCCAAATTTTCCATGGACCCCCTTGGAAATCCACGAAAACCCATATATGGGCCCAAACGATGTCTATATCTCCGCCAATTCTCATCCGATCCTTGAGCGGGATACCTTAAACGCTTTCTACTTTGATTCCCCATCATTCTGCATCAAAATATGGATACCCAATATATTTTCATTTTTTTCTCCAAATTTTCCATGGACCCCCTTGGAAATCCACGAAAACCCATATATGGACCAAAACGATGTATATATCTCCGCCAATTCTCATCCGATCCTTGAGCGGGATACCTTAAACGCATTCTACTTTGATTCCCCATCATTCTGCATCAAAATATGGATACCCTATATTTTTTCATTTTTTTCTCCAAATTTTCCATGGACCCCCTTGGAAATCCACGAAAACCCATATATGGGCCCAAACGATGTCTATATCTCCGCCAATTCTCATCCGATCCTTGAGCGGGATACCTTAAACGCATTCTACTTTGATTCCCCATCATTCTGCATCAAAATATGGATACCCTATATTTTTTCATTTTTTTCTCCAAATTTTCCATGGACCCCCTTGGAAATCCACGAAAACCCATATATGGGCCCAAACGATGTCTATATCTCCGCCAATTCTCATCCGATCCTTGAGCGGGATACCTTAATCGCTTTCTACTTTGATTCCCCATCATTCTGCATCAAAATATGGATACCCAATATTTTTTCATTTTTTTCTCCAAATTTTCCATGGACCCCCTTGGAAATCCACGAAAACCCATATATGGGCCCAAACGATGTCTATATCTCCGCCAATTCTCATCCGATCCTTGAGCGGGATACCTTAAACGCTTTCTACTTTGATTCCCCATCATTCTGCATCAAAATATGGATACCCAATATTTTTTCATTTTTTTCTCCAAATTTTCCATGGACCCCCTTGGAAATCCACGAAAACCCATATATGGGCCCAAACGATGTCTATATCTCCGCCAATTCTCATCCGATCCTTGAGCGGGATACCTTAAACGCTTTCTACTTTGATTCCCCATCATTCTGCATCAAAATATGGATACCCAATATTTTTTAATTTTTTTCTCCAAATTTTCCATGGACCCTTGGAAATCCACGAAAACCCATATATGGGCCCAAACGATGTCTATATCTCCGCCAATTCTCATCCGATCCTTGAGCGGGATACCTTAATCGCTTTCTACTTTGATTCCCCATCATTCTGCATCAAAATATGGATACCCAATATTTTTTCATTTTTTTCTCCAAATTTTCCATGGACCCCCTTGGAAATCCACGAAAACCCATATATGGGCCCAAACGATGTCTATATCTCCGCCAATTCTCATCCGATCCTTGAGCGGGATACCTTAAACGCTTTCTACTTTGATTCCCCATCATTCTGCATCAAAATATGGATACCCAATATTTTTTCATTTTTTTCTCCAAATTTTCCATGGACCCCCTTGGAAATCCACGAAAACCCATATATGGGCCCAAACGATGTCTATATCTCCGCCAATTCTCATCCGATCCTTGAGCGGGATACCTTAAACGCTTTCTAATTTGATTCCCCATCATTCTGCATCAAAATATGGATACCCAATATTTTTTCATTTTTTTCTCCAAATTTTCCATGGACCCCTTGGAAATCCACGAAAACCCATATATGGGCCCAAACGATGTCTATATCTCCGCCAATTCTCATCCGATCCTTGAGCGGGATACCTTAAACGCTTTCTACTTTGATTCCCCATCATTCTGCATCAAAATATGGATACCCAATATTTTTTCATTTTTTTCTCCAAATTTTCCATGGACCCCCATGGAAATCCACGAAAACCCATATATGGGCCCAAACGATGTCTATATCTCCGCCAATTCTCATCCGATCCTTGAGCGGGATACCTTAAACGCTTTCTAATTTGATTCCCCATCATTCTGCATCAAAATATGGATACCCAATATTTTTTCATTTTTTTCTCCAAATTTTCCATGGACCCCTTGGAAATCCACGAAAACCCATATATGGGCCCAAACGATGTCTATATCTCCGCCAATTCTCATCCGATCCTTGAGCGGGATACCTTAATCGCTTTCTACTTTGATTCCCCATCATTCTGCATCAAAATATGGATACCCAATATTTTTTCATTTTTTTCTCCAAATTTTCCATGGACCCCCTTGGAAATCCACGAAAACCCATATATGGGCCCAAACGATGTCTATATCTCCGCCAATTCTCATCCGATCCTTGAGCGGGATACCTTAATCGCTTTCTACTTTGATTCCCCATCATTCTGCATCAAAATATGGATACCCAATATTTTTTCATTTTTTTCTCCAAATTTTCCATGGACCCCCTTGGAAATCCACGAAAACCCATATATGGGCCCAAACGATGTCTATATCTCCGCCAATTCTCATCCGATCCTTGAGCGGGATACCTTAAACGCTTTCTACTTTGATTCCCCATCATTCTGCATCAAAATATGGATACCCAATATTTTTTCATTTTTTTCTCCAAATTTTCCATGGACCCCCATGGAAATCCACGAAAACCCATATATGGGCCCAAACGATGTCTATATCTCCGCCAATTCTCATCCGATCCTTGAGCGGGATACCTTAAACGCTTTCTACTTTAATTCCCCATCATTCTGCGTCAAAATATGGATACCCAATATTTTTTCATTTTTCTCCAAATTTTCCATGGATCCCCTTGGAAATCCACGAAAACCCATATATGGGCCCAAACGATGTCTATATCTCCGCCAATTCTCATCCGATCCTTGAGCGGGATACCTTAAACGCTTTCTACTTTGATTCCCCATCATTCTGCATCAAAATATGGATACCCAATATTTTTTCATTTTTTTCTCCAAATTTTCCATGGACCCCCTTGGAAATCCACGAAAACCCATATATGGGCCCAAACGATGTCTATATCTCCGCCAATTCTCATCCGATCCTTGAGCGGGATACCTTAAACGCTTTCTACTTTGATTCCCCATCATTCTGCATCAAAATATGGATACCCAATACTTTTTCATTTTTTTCTCCAAATTTTCCATGGACCCCCTTGGAAATCCACGAAAACCCATATATGGCCCCAAACGATAGCTGTATTTCAGCCAATTCCCATCCGATTTTTGTGAGGAATACCGCAAACCATTTCCGTTTTTTGGTCCATCATTATACATCAAAGTTTAGAACACGAATTTTTATTTTATTTTTTTTCCAAATTTTTCCATGGACGTCCGATTTCCAGGACACTTGGACTTATAATTTATCTCCAAATATTTCCCTATTTGGACCCGATCCTCGAGCGAGAAACCGATTCCTTTTCGATTACCCATCATACAAGATGAATGAAACACGAACACGATAACTACGGAAATCTGAGCATGCCATGAAAATAATATAAACAATTTGGCTTTTCAAACGATAGCCACTGGAAAAGCATAGCTAAATTTTGCTCCCGTCCCACTCCTCTCACTCACCCGACGGTCCGCTGTAAATAATTTTTTTGCAGATATATTTAATTTTAAAAAAATGCTGCTTCTTCGTCGCTGTCAAAGGCTGAACCTCCGGCCGTTAGTGCGCCTCTGTTCCGCTGAACTTATTCACAAAGTGAGTTTCTATGTGAATACGAAAACATTAAAGTTAAGTTTTTGTTTCTTTACTTTATGGACGGCCTAGGATGGTTTCATCGAAAAGCTGCGACACAGCTTTGACGAGGACGAGCGCAGCAATCTGGTGGTGCCAACGTTCAAAAAAGCCATGCTCTATCCGGACGAAATAGCCGTGAAGGATATTAACGGGGAGTACACCTACTTCCAACTTTATCTGGCCGCTAAGCGACTGGCCATCCAGATATCTAATATATGCGGTGATGAATCTTATATTTGCCTAATTAAGCAAAACTGTATAATTTCACTTTTTGTTTTCGCAGGAAGTGCCTCTTTGTCGAATGTGACATACCTTTGCTCCAATAACGCCCTCTGGGTCGTCATCCAGTGGAGCTGTTGGATCTCGGGTCAGGTGGCGGTGCCTCTGGAATCCGGTCAGGCGATGGATCAGCTCCGTCGCCAGGCATCCAGCTGCAAGACAAAGCTGTTGATTGCCACACCGGAGTTCGAGCCAATTGCCCAGGAACTGTCCCAGGGACTCCAATCGGCCACGATCGTCCTGGATCACACATTTGTTCCGGCGGCGGAGAGCGTGTCTTCCACGTCTATGTACGCCAAGCAGCTGGTTGGCACCCAGGGAGTCGTCCTAACAGAGAGTACCCTGCCGAGCGACTTCTATGCTGGAGCTCCGGCAATGCTGCTGTATACACCCAACGCTGTCAACAATCTCAAGCCGGTGCTGCTCACTCACCGGAATATCGATGCACAGGTAGGCATTTTTAGTAATAATACAACAATATCATATAATAATTAGTAATAACGTTGCTACACCTCACAAAAAAATGGAAATTCGTAACTTGGAAATGATCTGTTAACTTTTATTTAATGGAAGACATATTATGGTTTAATACACATCTAAATTGAGTTAAAAACATACATTTCAGATGCGATGTTTGATTGGCAGTTGGCGCCTGGGACCTTCGGACTGTATGCTTCCCATTCTTTCGATGAACCGGATGCATGCCGCTGTAGGGGCGGTGTTGAATGTCGGCGGAAACATTGTGCTGCAGCAGAAGTTCGACGGACACAACGCCTGGAGCGCCCTTCTAGGAATCAACAGTCCCTCGAAGCAACGAGTCACCCTCTTCCTGGCCATGCCGATTGTCTACAAACGGTTGATAGCAGAGTACGACAAGATGTTCGCCAAGGACTCTCGTATGGTCGAGTACATTATCAATCACTGTCGCCAGAAGATCCGACTGATGGCCACCGCATTTGCCCTGCTCCCGGACTCTGTGTTCTATAGGTGGCGTGAGATTACGGGTCAGAATATTTACGAGTATTACGGGATGCTAGAAACGGGCCTGGTTCTGGGCCATCCGCTGGATGAACCAACGTCCGAAAGTGCGACCAGCACCAATACCACTGCTACGGGTGCAGCCAGTGCGACCCTGCCAATGAATCCTCTGGCTGTGCCCTCGGGCACTTCCACCTCAGTACAGGCAGTGGCACCCACTGCCGTGGCAAGCGGAGCTGCCAGCCCTAGTCCAAGCAGTAGTGCCACTAGCATACCTCAAACGTCTGCCGGCATTGGAAACGAGTATCGCCCTGGGACTCTGGGCGCCCCGTTGAAAGGAGTCACCGCCCGTTTGATCAGCAACAAGGGAGCCGAGCTGATAACATGCAAAAACGAGCTGGGCGGAACAGTGGACCACGGGCTCATCCAGATGGAGGACCTGGACGGGGACTCCTCCCTCTCACAGACGGCTATTGGAGAGCTGCAGATTGCAGGCGCCCATCTGGTGGCCAAGTCCTGTCTCACTCCCTCCACCAACCAGCAAATGGAGCCGGGTACTACCGACCAGGAGTGCACTCAGGACGGCTTTTTCAAGACGGGCGACATTTGTGCCTACCAGAACGGCAACTTCTATTTCCTGAGCAAAAGCAGTGACGTCTTTACCGTTGGAGGATATAAAGTCTACGGCTCGGAGATCAAAAAGGTACTCATTTCCCACCCAAACATCAACGATGTGGCCGTGCTGGGCATACCCAATAAGCTCTGGGGGCACCGACTGGGGGTTATATGCATTGTGTCCCCTGATGCAGACATAGACCTAGACGCTATTAAAACCTACTGCTACCGCCATTTGCCGGCCCACAAGTGCCCCACCGTTTTCAAGACATTGGTGTCCAAGTAGGGCACTACCTTGCTGAGAGTAAACTGGAGCTGGCTTCTGACAGTTTCAAGACCTTGTCCCCGTTCGATTTTGAGTCCTGGTCTGCACAAACAGTCTGAATTCAATGACAAATTCAAGTGATTTTACGAAATGTTCTCGTAGCGCCCTTGGTTGGCTCGCTAAAAAATAAAAAATATGCATAAATATTTTCCGATTTTCAGGTACAGTTTGGGTGAACTTTGAGGTCAGAGATTTAAACTTAATAGCAGGATGAGTGCACTTTTTATTTTATATTTTTAATTTTGCACAGGACACGTACTGCCTTCACCGTAGATTAGCCTCATAATTTAGTTAGAAGTGCATCGTCCAACACACTTTAGACACATAAAGACGTGAACTTGGCATCCAAGCCATTGGGACACTGAATTCCAGCCACTGGGCAGCTGCTGTAGACCCGGCGACCTAGGGTATTGGTCACAGCATAATTACAGGCCAACAAAAAGTACTCGAAGTCGTCCAAATAAAAGGTCACCATGCCACAGCCAACTGCTACGTTCTTCTCGTTAACCAAAACCGTAAAGTGTCCGATTTCTCTAAAGGGGAAATACGTTTTTGGTAGTAAATACACAAAATTTAGGCATGTACGGATTCAACTTACTGCCCTTCTACCGGCTCTGGAAATTTTTGTAAATCCTCTTCTGTGATTCCTACTTCCTCGTCTATCCACTCGTTTATTCCTTCGCTTAATACGTCTTCTGCTGTCACCGGATCGCCGCTTCCGAAATATCCCACCATGAATAAATTTTGACCAGATTGCACGAACTCCTCGGTATTGTGACAGAAGTCGTGCTCCATTTGACAGCTTTTCACATTCAGTTCCGCCAACCTGGCAAGTTCCTCGTCCCATTCCATGGAGGCCATTTTGCATGCGGTTCTTTGGATTCTCCCCTGCCCGCTAGCCCACTTGCTTCGCAGTGAATTGTGTGCCTGCACGACGAAGTCCTTGTCCTTTTGGGTCAAAGGGATTATAGTGGCGTTCGCGGGGCAGGAACTGCCGAAAGTCTGGAAATCGAGATTGAAATTTTGGAAACTTTTAGGTATTGCTTACTGCCCTGTTGGAGTACCTATCAACCCGCCTTAAAAGAGCTTATTAATGTGCGTTGCAATAGTTTAACTTCAAAGTTTAAACCCAAGTTTCTTCCGAAGACTTACTCCGTTATTGTTACAGGCAATGTGGCTAGTGCCCTTGGGACACAACCCTCGCAGACAGTAGTTTTCTGTCTGGGCGCTGGATACAATAGCTAGAAGCAGTAACAGCATCTCCTGTGTAGGACACATTGTGACAGACTTTTTGGGCGACCGACAGGGGGACGGCTTTTAAGCCGATTCAACTGCAGTCGTGGGTTCTTTATCACTGAACATTTTTCACGACTAAAGTCGTGATGAAATTGAAAGCCACCTGTGGTAATTAATTTTTTAATTTCGTTTTGGTCTAACTATATTTGCAGTGTGGCAAATAATACGTAATCCTAAGTTCAAAAGCAAGCTGAACCATTTTTTTTTGCATGATTCACAAAAATTGTATCCCATACGTCGGAGTTTCTGGGGAGCTTTCGATAAGTCTTGTTGATGTTGATGGCTTGTTGTTGTTTACTATTTACAATTTTGTTTACGCAAAATTTTTTGTTAACGTGCCGGCAGCAACGTTACCCCTTTTTCCACTTCTTTTTGGGCACCCAGATAAGGCGAAAAAACTATATTTGGCTAAAAATAGAATGCGGATGCCGAAAACAACAATTGCGCGATCCGCCGAGTCTCCACTTGGCCCTTGAAAAGCTCCATTGATGATCAGGGTTACAAGACAATGGATAATGGGGATAACAAAGATACGTACCTAGCTGGATATTAAAATAATCTAAACGCACTTGTTGTACCCAGGCATAAAAATTATATATATTTGAAGATGTACATAGTTCTTTTAAATGAAACCCAAAATGAATTTTCTTCCAGTGTTTGCTTTAGTTTTTGAAATGTTTTATTTTTTTTAATGGTGTCGAGGTCAATTGCCAAGCACTAAAAAGTGTGTGATTGGCCATAAATAAAAGATTAATTTTATTCATTTATCATTAGCACTTTAGCTCTCTTAGGAGCTTGAGGTGAGAATAACTTGTACTAATTGTTTTTAATAAAAAGGATTAATTAAATAGATGGCTAAGGTTATTTGAAATAGAAATTCGATTGCCTTAACCCTGCCCGAAGTACTAATTATTTATTTTTTTAAACGCCCTTATTTGCATATTATTTGGATATAATGCAAACCTATTCGAACTAAAAATCCTAATTTCTGTCCAAATCTGTGTTTGTGTTACTTATTTTCATTCCCATTCCATTTGCTTTCTGGCCTAATCTTTACAATAATGTTGGGGCTCGCGTTTATCTGCTGGGTCTTGGGTTTTGTAACCCGAAGCGATGACGACGGTCATGTGTTAATATTTTCACTTTTGTTTGTTGCTGAGTTTTATCAAGTCTAATAAGCAGGTCGCTGATAAGCATGTAATTCAATTTAGTACACTTAGAGAAGAGTTTTCATTAACGGTTAATTCCAAAAGGATACTTACAGGGTATTAATTTTAAACTCATATTTTTGTGAGTCGCATAATGCTATTTGCGTTGTACATATATACATATGAACATAAGTAGGCGCACATAGATGCCATCTTAAGGCTGATACTGATACGTTAGAACCTACCACAACAGCCCGGCGGGGGCAAGGTAGCGTTGCGAGCGGCACGTAGTCCCTTTTTTGTTTTCCTGGTTCAGGCAAGTGGAAAACTCTCAAGCACACACACAGGGACACGACGCAATTAAAATTTGACGACACTTTATGTAAAGTGGTGGATGAGCAGGAAAACGAGCTCATGCAACCACTGACGCCGCAGTCGACGCCTATGTCGCCGGCGTGGCAACGTGCCGAAATCGCCATACGGAAAATGAATAAGGCCCACCAAGATCGAACCTACTTCTGAACTTCTTCTGGATAAACGATATAAAAATATATGCTTTTTCAACTATTTTACCTAAAATTTTAGATTTAAAAGAACGCAATTGGTTTCGAACCCCTCTGGGGTTTCAATGGAAGCACCCAATATCATCATCAGAGAATATTGCTCACACCCCACACACGCTTCTGCTGCGTTTCTGTTTTTGTGTTTAATTTTTTCCTGAGCCGGCTGAGCCGGCGATGGTGCAGAACACGTACGCCATTCAGATCCATTCGAATGGCGATGCGGATGTATCTCGAATGGCATTAAAACTGCGTGGAACAGGGGCCTTGAAAAGTGTGACAAGAGCAGTCGAAGCAGAAAACTAGACACGCGATCCGAAATCAAAAATCCGAAAGGTAATCGACGAGGCAAGGCTTTCCCGCATAGGGTCTAAATTTTGTAAACATACTTCCATATATTCGAATTTATTTATGGCACCTCGCCCACGTGGGTGTGTAAACAAACTACCCATTCTGATTAGAGTCCAGCACAAACATCACGAAAAAAAAACAGAAGCTCCAGCTGGAGTTCTGGAGGGCGCCCAAAATGAAGACAGTAAATAGTGCCTAAGGCGGAATGTTTTCCTAAGACTACAAATATTATCTACGAAGTAATGTTGGCTAGATTTACCTCGGGTACTTACTGTACCCTGAACATTGTTTTTTTTTTTGCAACCAACTGTCGTGCTCCCAAATTCATGTAATGCGTGGATTGTGCCTGAAATTTAAATGCCCTGTGACGTCACAGATTTGTCGCACGACCCTTTCCTGTAAGCTCGTAAAAGGGCCATTTCTTCGATCCAAGTTGTGTTTAAAATGTTTGTCTTGAGATACACAACGGGGCTGCAGTATTTTTAGCAGCCATATGCTAAATGCACCAACACAAAAATCCATACAGACTTGCATGGGGCCAAGACCCCGATGTTGGGGTACATATACATATGTATGTGTGTATGATGGTGGATGCATACATATAAATTCATTATATTTGCAGTTGTTTTTGTTAATAGAGCATACTGGTAGTTACGTGACTGCTTAGCAGTCAGCCCGTGCGATGCAACGAGCCGAACGTTCTGGAACACTCCTACCCCAAGGCGAGTGCCGTTTATGCAGCTATTCTAGTTCTGAATAAGCCAGACCCTGGTGCCTGACCCCCGACAAGTAAAAGGGGATCTATCGGTTAGCAAAAATGTATCCGTGTATTCGCAAGGTTCGGGTACTTCGCTGGCGCATAAACAGCCCTCGGAAGTTGGGGGCCCCATAGATATTTCTTTTATTTTTCGTTTCAAAAGTTTTCCTCCCCAGAGTGCAGTGCTCCCAGTTACAACTGTGGTGGCGGCACAGGCGAAAAGCGGGAGAGCGCTGCTGTCTGCCGCTGGGGCTCCGAGTTTGAGCTCCACGCTGCACGTATGCACGGCACAGTGCTTCTCAAACTGCGCACGGAGGCATTGATCTTGGATAAATACGAAATCCAATTAAAATGAAAGAAATCGGGGGAGATAGGCGCGCACCGATCGAGATAATCCGCATTTTAATTTAGCCCGATTGAGACCTTTGTTGTTGCAACAGCTACGGGTCCAAGTCCAATGGCGCTTCATTTGATCAAGAGTATTATACAATAGGCCGACTGGGGCACATTTTTTACACCGACGTAACGATATTTTTGGGTGTGTGGAAACACAGCAGCGGTGGGGAGCTCTTGGCAGCGGCTTCTTGGGGTTCCGACCAGAACAAAATAATTTCTATCTTCGAAAAGCATCTGAATACTTGATTTAGGAGGTTTTGCTGCTTTAAGAGTACCAAGTGGTTCTAATTACTTGGCGCCAATCGTTTGTAATACCTACACATGCGTGTGTGTGTGTGTGTGCAGTTGATTAGTGGGTAAACATGCGTTTTCTGAGGGGCAGTGAAGTAGAACAAAAACAGAACCCGAAACTCGATCACTATTTTTGTGAGTGCTTGCTCGTTGGGTGTGTGTAGTTGTGACTGATGAGTCGGTAGCATGGGGGGTGGCGGGTGGAGAGCGGCTCCAAGCTTATTGGAATACTGGACTGACAGTTTGTCACACGCGGCGACCCAAATACGCACTTTTCACAACATTTTGTCTAGAATATTTTTTCGTTTTAGGTTCATCGGCTGTTATCAATACGTCCCTAACACATGTTTGGAGGAGCATGTTTTAAGGCTTTGTGATCGCACATGTAATGGGCATGTAATGGGGGTTTGGCAGCGACTGGTCCACGTTGTTTGTTTTCTCATAAAATTACATATTTTTTTCTCAACCGGCTTACCCTGAAGAGGTCCGTCTGCCAGCGTGTGTGTGGTTTCGAACGGGCTCACTACAGCAGCGGTAAGGAGAATAGTGCCCAGTAGGGCGGGAAGTCTTGAACGATTCCACAAAAATACGACTTCGGGAATTAATTAAGAGGCAAGAAAGATGCGACACCAAGCTTATGAATTTTAGTGGTGATCGCTCCCGAGTGCACAGATACATGTGTACATATATCAACTGCAAAGATATTGTATCTTTCGAAAAACTACAAGAGAGGACTTAGTTTCGAGGTGGCAGCTGTTGCCCCGCACACCGCCATGCTGCTCTCTCCCTTGTGCTCACACACTCCCCAGACAACACACACAAGCTGGCAGACTGCTGCTGTTACAGGCGTCGCTGCTGGCGTCGATGTTGACTTGTTCGCGCAGACCAACCTCGAGTTTCAAAACGAATTCGAACGTTGAAACGAACGGTTCTGTCCAATCCCCGCCTCACGACGAAGAAGAGCGAAGAAGTGTAATGCGCAAAAACCTTTTTTTTAGTGAGACTCAAAAAACCGGTTACCAACTGCAGTGCAACAACAGCCGCAAGAACTGAAGCAGCCACTGAAAGGGACGCAGCAACGATTAAAACAATAAAACCCAAGAATCTTGCAATTTTCTTGGCAATAACCAAGCAATACAGTGTTTTGTGAAAGCGAACTGTGAAAAGCTGAAAAAGAAAGCCGACACGATTATATAGAACACTTAGTACTGAATACTGAATACTGAAAACTGAATACTGAAAGGAGGAATCTTTTAAAATGGCCTTCTCCATTGTGAGCCGTAACATTTTGCGCACTTCGAGAGAAATTCTGGAACGCAACATGGCCGCAACTGTTGGCGCTCTCCACCAGTCCGCCTCCCCGCCCTCCCATCAGCACGACTGCCATGTAAGTGTACCAGAGTGTGTGCTGTGAGTTTTAAGTGACTTTAATTAAATTACTGCAACGAGAGCCCAAAACTAAGATCTCCAAAGTAGCTCCCAAAAGTAAAAAATACAACAAACGAACTCACAGAACAACAACAAGCCAAGCGGGGGAGGAGGAATTGAGCGATGCAGCAGGGGGAAAATGGAGAAGGAAGTGGAAAACGGGAAAAGGAGGGGAGCCGTTCTAGAAACGAGGCCAGTGACTTTAAAACCCCAAGAAGAGTGGGACTGCCAGTATAGTGCTGCTAAAACTGTGATGGTGAAGGAATCGAAAAAGTGTTCAAGAAAGAAGTTCCCACTGATTCACACATACCTTCAATCAATCCATAATACAAAAAGAAAAGGTTGAACTATATGAACATATATTAAACACTATTATTGTGTAGCATGCATAACATATATCTGACAATATATTTCAGTCCATGGTAGTGGCTAATTCCACAATATGTGTAAGTTTCAGCATCTCAGCCAACTGGTTATGTAAATATCAACAAAGGTGCGGGCATTTTCCCCTGTGTATTCAGGTGAAAGCCATTCGGGCTTTCCACCAACCACCCCCCTCCCAGGAAAGCAGGGAAACTGCGCAAATTCAGTGGCGCAGGAGCTGAAAGACCAACAGCAACAGGAAGTCGAATAAGCCAAGAACTCCGCATCCGCTTAATTCGCGATTTTTCAAACTTAGCATTGACCTGTTGCTCGATTTCGGCTTTAAATTTGCCTCTGCATCTTTTCCATAAATCATTTGTTGTTTTGTTTCTGTTTTTGCCTTGTTGTTATGGCGAAAACGTGTTTTTGTTTCTTCTTTTGTTTTCGAGACATGGCGGGCATTTAATTGAAAGGAGGCCCATTTTTTTTTTTTGTTGAATTCAGAATGAGCCACGAGTTTGTATTTTGGAGAAACTTGTTTACCGAAAAGTACAAAAAAAGAAGCCAAAGTTCGTTTAACCAGCTCCGGAAAGGTTCCAAACCAAACACAGTGCGGGTATTGAGGCGTTGATAATGATATCATCGTTTTCGGTGGCTGTTTTCGGATTGCTTGGTGAGGCAGCTATTTTCCATTCGAATTTTTCTTATCACGTCTTTGAATTCAAAGTGCTGCTGCTTACAACTAGTCCCATGTAATTAAAAAAGACCCTTCCCGTTATCAAATAGCAACAAGCAGAAGCTGCCGACAACATGATGAAAGAGCACTCGGTCCTTTATCTCTGCATGTACAATGTATGCTGTTTAGGATGCTGATTTGATCAAGAATTACTTATAATTCCTATTTTATTAAATTGTTTCAATGTGAGTTGCCTACGACGTACATATGTAAGTAGTTGCCACGTGTTTGCTTCTTAGTTGGTTTCAAGGGTGGAGATACAGAGTATCTTATGGATGGCTGTATCTTAGTGTGTAAATGTTACCTAACAAGATAGTCTTAGCAAGAGACTGAGCAGGGGAGGACTGACACAGATCACATTAGATTTGTTGGAAAACATACTGCCTATTTTTGTTTATATGTTGAAGGGCAGCCTCAATAAACAAAAATTCAACATTTGGCTAACAGAGTGCTGAGTGATTAACAGAAACTGAGAGAGATACAAATAGAAGTGGCTGTCAAACTGTATGTTGAAATGAGCTTAGGGATCCGGGAGGAGGTAGCCTAGGGATCCGAATCAATATAAAATATTCATTATTTTTGGTTTCTCTTCAGCGGCTCCAGGTGACAGGTGGACTCGTCTGTATAAATGGCGCTCACAAGCTGCTGTGGCATCAAATGCCTACGGCCGCCGTCCCGGCCGCCCGCCACTATTCGAAGAAAGCCGGAGCGGCCAAGTTGCGACGTGAGGTGGAAAGCGATTCCGATTCCGATTCGGACGACGAATTTGAGCGGCGTCGTCAAAAGCTTAGCTCCAAGCGCAGTGAACGGGTAAGCCCACACATATAACTAAGACACTGCACTGCTTACGACACTAACGGATCGAAATTGCAGAAAAAGTTTCATTGGTTGCTTTATTTGGGCTAGAAAAGTCTATCTGTTCCTACACCTATTGCTGCTTTTAGTCCTTAAAAGCTTCTCAAAGCAGCCCTCAGATGCTTACAAGCAGTTCAAGAAACTGCTTTTAAGCATGAGTTCTGCCTGGAGCTTTTACGATTCTGACAAAGCTCTCAAGTTGTAGCACCAAAGCAGTATTTGAGGTCCTTTTAAAGCAGTCAATGGAAGTTTTAAAGCAGTCTCGTCGGTATTAATATTTTCCTTACTAACCCAAGTTCCTTTGAAATTATTCACCTATTGCTTTAAATATTTATTCACAAATATTGAAAAAAAACGATTACTTATTTGTTTCTCTTTCAGGGCGATTCAGCTTTCTGGCGGCGTAAGATGCGCACCCTGCACCGCATCTTGGATGTGAATCACGACGGAGTGGTCTCCTACGATGACTTCAATTTGCTGGCCAAACGCTTTAACGATCTGGGTCACCTGACCCCGGAGGTCGCCGCCGAGTTTAACGATGTAATCAAGCAAACGTGGGAGGAGCAGTTTGGAGAGATCACTCCTTACAATCTGGTAACTGCCGAGCAGTTTCTCACCGATCTTCACCATCGTCTCAATGATAAGAAAATGGCCAAGCGCATCGGTCGTTTCCTGCCGTACTTGTTTAAGGCGAGTCTCTTTCTCTCATTTCTGATACAGGGGTTCTAATAACTATTCCTTGCCCATTTGCAGGCTGTGGACTTTGACCACACCGGCCACTTGGATCTCGAACAATACAAGCTCTTCTTCCGCTGTCTGGGGCTGACTGAAGACGATGCTGCCGTTTCCTTCGCTGTGATAGACAAGAACGGCGATGGCCAATTGTCGCTCAAGGAGTTTGTGCATTTGGGCCGTCAGTTCTTTTTGACCGAGGACGATACAAAGATATCGAAAATGTTCTGGGGCCCGCTGGTTAATGATCATTGACGGGATGAAGTCACTGCTGTAGATCACAAGTATAATAATAATCAAACCACTATCCACAATCATTCGTATCCGTATCCGTATCAATATAATCAAGTCAATAAGCGATTACCAGACCGATGCAACAGCAATAATAACATCATTAATAAGCCAATGCTAAACACAACATCGAGAAACTTAAAGCAGATAACGACTACCAGCAATTCGTGGCCAATTCGTGTGCAAGTGGCATGCGATAGTTGGTCCAATCTACAGCATGTGGCGACGCATATATTGGGACCGAAAACCAACAGCATCAGCACTACCACCACGATCGTTGTCAGGAACATGAGCATTTACGACTATTTACGTCAACACTTGTCGGCCAAGCGCCAACGTTGCACCTACGAAGCCCACGAAACGCCTCGGAACCTCCCCTCGCCAAAGTTGCGGAAACACAATTTTAGCAGCTACCAAAAGGAAAGGGAGCGGGAGGATCAGAGGGAGAGAGAACATAAGCGGAAATCCAAGGGGGCAGGATCCAATTCATCCATGGAAGATTACGACATAAGATTCTTTTTCTACCTTAACTCGCTAATATTGTTTACGATGTCCTGCAAGCAGTACGAGGGCGATGACCTTAAGCACTTTATCTGCGATCGGATCCGCAAGTTCGATCGCTTGCGCAGGAAGGCGCGAAAGCGTCGAAAGCGAAGGCATAAGCAAGTGGAGCTGAGCGTTTCCTAGGCTTCTAAGCTGTCAACAAACTTTTTTATTATTAAGCATACACATATATATTAGTATTTTTTTTGGATATTTAAGAGTAACATTAAACTGATATACACATAACAGAAAGCATTGTAAAACAGCTAAAACTGATTTAAAAATGTTGCACATGCTAATTAATCAAAGTTGTTTTAATCCCATCGCTATTAATGAGCTTAAAGAAGGTCGTGAAGTCATTAACTTTGTATATATCCATGTATCTCTTTGATAGCTACCATTCGCTGCCGTCTTGCGGGTGTATTCTCGGGGTGACCCGCACCATTTCTTTCCTTTCAAAGTTTTCTTTAATATATTTTTGTACATTCTAGAAGTGGGTTTCAGGGCTGATCAAGTGTTTTTGACGGGAAGGAGAAATCTTTTGATCTCATGGAGTTTATGGATGTTTCATATAACTAGAATTTGAACTTTTATCGCCCGCCAAGATCTAGTTGCCCGCATTTCACAACACTATATATCGATATATCGATATTTTGACACAAAATGACCGATATAGTTCCTGTTCGTTCTTTTTAAATTTGACTCTGGCACGATCATGAATCACGATGTGAATCCTTGTTTAATGGTTTAGTTAAAGATTTTAACATGATTCACTGATTTCATACTGGACTGCAGCTGTAAAAAATTGTATAATAAAAGAAGCCGTCTTAGTGTTGGAGAAAAATTGCAATTATACTTCGCCGTTAATGGCTGTTTTTAATTTCAAATATTTATTTAATACTTTAAAAAATGGTGTTGATAGTGTAACGAATTCAAAAATTGTTAGATAGAGCTAACCTTTTTTGTGAATCTGTGGATCTTAAGAATACGAAGTGTATGATGCCATAAACGCCAATTTTCTAACTGGTACACGTTGAGGACACGTGAAGCCCTGTGGCGTATGTGTAATTTTTTTGGGGTGCTGCTGTCAGCAAGACCCTATGGTGATATGAATATGTACAGATACTTCTTTTCTCTATTTCGCTTTTCCATTTGGACATTTCGTATTTTCTTCAATATTTTATAATTTAATTTTTTTGTCTGCCCATTTACATTTTGTTACATTTTACGCATATTACGACCAGTGCTAATCCCTTTTCCTCACATACACATGCATATGCACAGAAAATAAAAAAATATAATAAAATCACACACTGCTCTATCTTTCATTATGTAAATGCACGCTTTACACATTTTTTCAGATGCTCTGCCTTCTCCTTCGGGCTTTCTCTCCTCCCACGCCCTCTTCGTTTTTTTTGCTGGCCCGTGCCATATTTTTATTTTAAAAGTTGGGATTGGTTTGAGTGGGTGCTTGCACCTCCATTTGAATAAAATATATCATCCATACACACTTGCAACATGTAACATGTATGTACTTGATTTTTTCCTACATCTACCCTTTTTTTGTTTTAAGCATATCCTTTTCTTTGCCTTCCTTTTTCGCTCTTTTCCTCACCCATTCCTTCGCTGTCTATTTTCATTTTAACGTATTTTATCGCGTTTTAAGAGCAGTTTTTAAAAATTAAAAGCACGTCCTAAGTCCCCATTTGGTCAACATCTGTTGACCAAGATGGAACAGCCACCCGCGCAGGATGTAGCTTTCCTTTCCTGATGTTCTTTCAGACCTTTCCCCACTTTTGACTCAATTCAATAGAAGTCCAAAATCCTATAGAAAATTATAGAAAATGAGGTTTATAACCATTTGAGAGAAATCGCATCTTAAAATGAAGAGGCCTGGATATCCTGGGCTTCGAGCGCCCAAAAAGCATTGTTGTATTTTTGGGGCCTGCCCCCAAATGCCTTTGCGGCGGGCATAAATTTCCCAGCTAATCATAGAAAAACGAGACAGTTCGAGGGAGATACATATGTATGTACATAACACAAAAAAGCGGAGAAGTGGCAGTAGAAGTGGAGGGCACATACTTATCCGGGAAAGCCCATAAAAGTGCGCTAATGTTAGCCCGTTGCGTTGGCTCCTGCCTGAATTATGACACCACCGCCTACATATGTATGTACATAACATGTAAGTAAGCAAAAGAAGGGGTTACGCCGTTGGCATGATAATTTAATTACAGCGCTGGGATTGGGTTTGGCCTGGGCTCGGCGGTAGAAGAGGCATCAATCTGAAGCTTAGACAAGAAGACGATAATCTTCACCAGCCACGGTGGTTTCTTGGTGTTAACACCTTGTGGCCAATCTTCGGAGTCAGATAAAAATTACGCAACATTGGAGAAACCACCAACCGGTGGTGGGCCTTAAGGTCTTAGAACTTAGCACTACAAATCAGAAATACCCTTGCTTTTTAATCATTTTAAAGACAAATGGGAGACAGCGCTTCTTGCGGTCTTTTTAAACTAAAACGATAAATAAGCAGTTTCCTTATTCAACATATAAATGTATCGTAATCTCTTAGCTAATATACCTTTTCAATAGAGCCAACTCCTTTTTGGTTGGAGATTATAATTGTACATAAAATTAAGCCATTTGCATGCGCGTATTTTCAGCTACTCTCCGAGCTTTTCTCTCCCGTATTCCGCCTGTAGATTATTAAAAATTATGTCTCACAGTAGGACATGCAATCCAAGCAACCCAACCCTTCCTCCTTTTTTATTTATTTATTTTTTGGCCACATAGGCCACATTAACGTGCCTGAGATAAGAAGCAGGCGGCAGTTGCAAATATTATTTAATTTTTTTGTGGGCTTGAACTCCTTTCCCCCTTCCCCCTCTTTCCTCCGCCTCCTCTGACCCCTGCTGCCACCATACATGTCCCTTGACATTTATTTCTGTTGCTACTACTGTTGTTGTTTTCGTGCTAGCGAAAATCCACGCAAAAATTCTATTTTGACATTTGTCAGCGGAAAAGCTGGGAAAATGCTAACCAGAGCAGCCTACACATGGCAAAAAGATAAAGAAGCAGAACAAGAAGCGCCAGAAGACTGAAAAGAGTGATGTCGGAGGACAGCAGAGGGTTAACCCTAACCCTAAAACCCTAAAGCGAACGAAATGCACTTTGGGGGACTGGAGTCACTGCGTTGTTGGGTCCTCTACCGTCTGGTTTTTGAGGAGTTTTGATTTTGTGTTCGCGACAAATAAATTAATGTATCTTTTTTCGAAAATATAAAGTCTTTTATCAGAATGAAGGTTATTATGTAATATTTAAATGCCCTTTGCTAACCACTGTAGCTTTTTCTCAGACCCTACAAAGGGGCTACGCAGGCTCGCGCTGTTCTACGTATACATTCTCCGTACCTTTGGGAAGGCCTCGGCCGAGATTTGTATAACTAAATTTATATCCTAAATGCCGTCTGTCCTGGGGTTCTGCTGGTATTTTTTCCCGCTTTGTTTGCTTTTAGTATCTGCTTTGCCCTTTTGTGACATTAAGCCGCTTTGCTTAGTGTTAAAAACTATTTTTATGTGTGAATGGCAACTTTTTCCATTGCTCCAGGTTGTTGCGGCGGCCCTTTACGAATGCGGCCTGGACAGATGTCCAAGTCACCCTTCTCATATGTTTAGACTCGGCGCAGCGAATCCCAATTTATGCACTGGAAGCCTTAAACAATAAGGCTGGAGAAAGGCTTATTTTTTGAAGGCACAATAATATATTTCACTCAACTATGTTAGTTTTCCATTGTAGATTCATTTCAATAAACGACACGTATATGTGGTAGAATTTCAGGAAGTAAAATCCAAAGGTGGATCCTAAAATCTCTCACAATTGACGAGTATCGGAAATTTTCAGATGTTAGCAAAAAATATGGCGCCAGTCGAAACGGAAAAGATCCACAACTCCGATCTCCATTATGTGTACAAGGTACTCGGGTCCTCGGTCTTATACGTATAGCCGAAAGTACAGAAACTGGACCCGGAACGTGGACGCGGAACCTAGAATCCGGCTCACTACAGTCTCTGTTTGATAAATCGTAGAGCGCGGTGCCACATGTTGGTGCTAGTGAGCAGCTTTTGTTGCAGCTTCTGCATTATCTCCGCCATACTTTGGACCTTGTTGTGCGGCGGCATAGGTAGCAGTGCATCATCTGGGGACACTTGGGGACCCACGTAATACTCGACTACGGCACGACGGGCTCTAAAGTTCGGCCCAGAAAGCTGGGTCAATGGGGAAACTGGCTCGACTAGTGGCGGCGTCATCTTCCGGCCTAGGGCTACCTTCTGATCGGGGGACTGATTCATCTTCAACTTATCCACTTTACTTCTACGGGGATGGAGGTTTTTTTTGTTGAATTTAAATAGATCAAATAGAGTTAATAATTATTAACAAATTTTTTTTTTTAGTTTTTGTATGGTTGTTAGTCGGTTTGCTGGCCGGATTTGAATGAGATTTTCAGTTTTCAGTCGATGAAGGGAAGGGTCGGATTTGAAGTTACGTTTAAACGTTTTTCAAGGGCTCCTGTTTTTTTTTTCTTACGTTTCTCACTTGAATCAAGGCTATAAAACAGTTAATTATTCTAATCGCTTATCCAAAAGCATTCCTCTTTTTAATATTTTGTGAGTTTCCAAAAACCCTTTTTCCCAAAATTATGCATGGGAGTGTTATGGCTTCTGCGATAGTCTGAGTTCATCACGGTATAGCTTTTATAGTTTTGACCTAAACAAATAGGCTAAAATCGCGAAACCATTCGCATATATTTGGTCCCAGTCGGGAGGGAGATCCTTTGGTCCAATTGAGTGGGTTAGCCTGGTAGTCGGGCTCATAAATTTGCGGAGAAGGACGCAGTTTAGTCGGTGTTTGCTTGTTCGCTGTGGGAGCAGTTGTAAAATCGGCGGCACCGTTGATGTTGGGTTATTTGCTAATCTTCGGGGGTCTTTTGGGGCTTTGTGCACTTCGCCATTCGAGGAAAATGGCATATAGGTAGGAAGTTATGTTAGATGGAGAAGAACGTTAATTTATGAATTAAAAAGTTACATATAACAGAGATAAAACTATATCGAATTTTTTACTGCAACTATTAAGCTTTTTCCTAATACCTAACCGGTGTTTAGCTCGATTGCATCGTGCAGCTAAGCCCAAAGTACATATAGCTGTGTCCGCGGTTCCGGATGTCCGCCCTGCTGTTTTCTTCTGCTTTCGCGGGGTTACTGGGTATGGGAGTGGGTGGCGGGTGGTGGGTGGTGCGTGTGTTTTAGATTTTTGCAGGTGGACGGCTCGCTGTGCCAACAGGAGGGCGGTGGCAGCGCAAGCAACAACGACACCTTTGAGTGAAATAAATGATAATGGCCTCAATGATTATGCATCGGCACGTTTCTCATCGCGACTACACACACATAGCCACGCACACACACAGGATTCAGGAAAAGGATTCAGGTGGTCGCTGGTTTAACGTTGGCCCGTTAGGTTTTTTGGCTTTGGCCATTTTTTTTTGTATTGGTACAGGGTAAAAAATATATATTTTGAATAACAAAATTATGGATATTTTTTTAATTTTGGAGACCTATGAAGAATATTAACATAATTTTTCTGTGTAAAATTACCGTATTTTTATACCTAAAATTAAGAGGTTATCTGATATATGCAAATATACAAAAGTATTGACCAATATTTATCAAATAAGTCAAAATAACTCAAAATATGTATTAACGCAGGCTACCTTTTAATTGTCAGTGTAAATATTGTTCTTATCTCTACTATTGCTCCTGCAGCTTTTGTTGTCGTTTTTTGCCGCCGTTCGCCAGATTTGTCAACCAAATTACAAATTCGGCTTAACTAGTATTTTTTTTCTTGTTTTTGTTTGTTTATATAAATTTATGTATGTGTATGCGTGTTATTTTTTTCCCGCTGTCAGCGCAGTTTACTTGGTCCAGAGCTCCTGTTTTTATTGTTTTTGATGCAACCTTTTTGCGGTTGCCTTATTTTTTAAAAATAATTTTTGATTGCTGTTTGATTATCGTGATCTCGGGATTGGCTTTTCATTTCATTGAAACAGATTGGGCACAGGGTAAACACACTTCTCCCTTAAGTGCCGCAGCTACTTCTTTGCCACCAAGCTCCCCACGTTAGAAATTTAAATCTTAAAAACTGGAAAAAGATTGGGCTCAAACGATGTTACCAAACTCGTAACAGATAGAGAATGGCTTAAAGATCTTTGTTCTTGGGATAAGCTATAGTCTTTGTTGGAGTTAAAAAGGCCCCACATACATCAAAAGTGATTCAGAATGTATGAAGAAAATGTATCGAAATCGCTTGGAGATTGTTATGGAGAATGATAGAGAATGGTTCTTAGCTTGACTTAGGGTATTCCAATTAAGCATTTTATATCCCCCACTTGCCCTCTCACAAATTCTCCTAGGCGCTCTTATATTCTTAAATACGGATCCTTATGTTCTCTCGCCCACTGGTTGTTCCGTTATATTCTGTGCCGTTTTTGGAGTCTTGAATTTACTCATTAGCTCGTCAAGCGCGGTAGCGTACGTATTAGTGTACAGATGGTAGTGAAAAAATCCATTATTTTCATTTTGAAACCGCATTCATTGTGAAATATGTTTCTAATTTTGAGCGTTGGATCATTCAGCATCTTGAGCCCCAGGTACAGTTAAAAGATATTAGCCCATGCAGCTAAATTTACAGGTAAGTTAAAAGATTAAACACTAAAGAAATTATAGAGTTTTTGCTATATGAAAATTATAGTTGTTTATATAAATTGTATCACTTTAAAACAATTTATTTTTCCATTGAAACCATGTAATGCTGCACTTGCGCTCTTTAACATCCTCCAACACACTCTCTCCCGACGACGTGCGTTAACTGCGTTTTCGCTCTCTACAGGATCGTGAGTGGCTTTCTGTGCCTATTTTTCGGCGCATGAAGTCCGGACTTGCCCATTGTCCCCATGCACATGCTCCCTCTGCTCTGCTCCATACACACTCTCATATCTTTCCACTCTCTTTCTCATACAGAAGTATAAAGGATCCTGCGTCTTACTCAGCGTCTCCAACGCACAGAACAGTCAATCAGCATTAACATGGACTCTCTCCCGACGACGTGCGTTAACTGCGTTTTCGCTCTATACAGGATCGTGAGTGGCTTTCTGTGCCTATTTTTCGGCGCATGAAATCCGGACTTTGCTCATTCGCTCTTTGAAATAAGTTGCTAGCGGACGCGAATTAAAAGTGAGTCCGATTATGATTTCGTGTTAGTCAATATTATAAATTCGTTTTTCTTCATAAACATTCGATATTTTTGTGAAAAGATCATTTAATAAAGTATCAGTATCATTTAGTGAGAAGAAACCTTAAAACTATAGTTGAATGATACAATTAATTACTCATTTGTAGTAAATGCCATTTTTCCAATAGGATTCCGTTGCTGTTTCTATGCGCTTTTGCATTTATAAATTTGTATGAAAGTGTTTGAAGCATCCCCCCAACACCTGCAGGAAAAGGTACAGTTAACCAGTACATGAAAGCAAAGCACAAGTAAGTCAAAAAAATATGACGTTGCCTATTCTCCCCATGCACATGCTCCCTCTGCTCTGCTCCATACACACTCTCATATCTTTCCACTCTCTTTCTCATACAGAAATACACAGGATCCTGCTTCTTACTCAGCGTCTCCAAAGCACAGAACAGTTAATCAGCAATAACATGGACACATTGAAATTTACGGAGAAGATGGATATTCTTAGGAAACCCGTTTCAGGTATGCTAGTTTAATTATTTTGATTTATAAAATTGATCAGTGGCTAAAACATTATTTGGATTTCCTAATGAAAATATATATACAATATTTTTTTTATATACAGCTCTATTAATCATACAGCATTGGAATACAAATCTGCATTAAAAAGGGGAGCAAATTTGTTTTAATTTCTTTTCGTATTTTTCTGAAAATTAAGGATTGATATAATATGGTCCCTTGCGAAGTCTGTATCTTGGGCAATATCCATCCGATCCTTAAACGAGATACCTTTTCAGAATCGTGGATCAATTCTCTTTTGATCTGCATTAAAAAGTAGGGAGCGAATTTTTTTTTGATTTTTATCGTATTTTTCTGATGGACCCCTTGGAAATTGAGGGGATCCATAAAAATGAAAATATGGTCCATTGCGCAGTCTGTATCTTGGGCAATATCCATCCGATCCTTAAACGGGATACCTTTTCAGAATCGTGGATCAATTCTCTTTTGATCTGCATTAAAAAGTGGGGAGCGAATTTTTTTTTGATTTTTATCGTATTTTTCTGATGGACCCCTTGAAAATTGAGGGGATCCATAAAAATGAAAATATGGTCCATTGCGCAGTCTGTATCTTGGGCAATATCCATCCGATCCTTAAACGGGATACCTTTTCAGAATCGTGGATCAATTCTCTTTTGATCTGCATTAAAAAGTGGGGAGCGAATTTTTTTTTGATTTTTATCGTATTTTTCTGATGGACCCCTTGAAAATTGAGGGGATCCATAAAAATGAAAATATGGTCCATTGCGCAGTCTGTATCTTGGGCAATATCCATCCGATCCTTAAACGGGATACGTTTTCAGAATCGTGGATCTATTCTCTTTTGATCTGCATTAAAAAGTGGGGAGCAAATTTTTTTTTATTTGTTATCGTAATTTTCTGATGGACCAGTTGAAAATTGAGGGGATCGATATAAACGAAAAGATGGTCCCTTGCGAAGTCTGTATCTTGGGCAATATCCATTCAAAAGGGCAAAGGCTTGTTAGCAATTGCATATATGCATAAAATATGAATTTCATAGTAATATTTCGCATTTAATTCAAATTATGATAAAAGCATGCAAAATATTTCGCAAGCTGGCGGCAGGATTGTGGGACCGTGCACTGGGTCCCACACATTTATCAGAGGGAACATTTGGAAATAAAAAATGAAATGCTTGGAAAAAAAGGGATAACTGGGCTTGAGCGGGGGTGATGGAAAAGGGGGGCAGAGAAGAAATTAAAATAAAAATTGCTCATAGCAAAAATCTTGCGCTGTTATTACATCATTTATGCAGGACGAATATGTCGTTTTGTTACTTGCTCCCTCACAAAGTCCCACGTGCGCATATGCCAAGGATATGTTTGCTTGTGTCCTGTGTGCCAGCCGGCAAATTCCTTTCAAATAAATACGAAACGGTCAGCGGAATAATAATCAGCAGCGCCCACGACGTCGAGTCTCAGTGTCTCAGTATTTTAGTATTTCAGTATCTCAGTGACATGAGAACACGTTCCTCTTGAAAAAATATAAAAAATAAAAAAGGGGCATACATAGATGCGGGGTTTCGCGAGAGAGATCAGCATTACGCCGCCGACATGCGGAAGCGGATATTTGCAGGCGGAGAATGGAATTCAGATGCCTTTTACAGGACAACGCCTAGCTGGGAAATATTAATATTCAAGAATTGGGGAGAACCGCTTAAATACTACTTAGAATATACGATTTTTCCATTACTACATAATAAGATGAATATTACCTATATCATAGAATGTTTTTTAATTTACTATTACATTATTTAAATGAATTCAAATTATTGTCCTTGCTCTCCCGTCTTTTGCCTGGAAGGAAAAGAATGGGACTCCTGACAGGATCCCAGGGCATCCCTCCCGCGCACTCATTATTAACTGCTGGGCTGGACCTGCTCCGCCCCCTGCTCTTTTCGCCGGCACACATTTAATATGGGAAAATGGTTTCATTTTTTTAGACGCTCACTTTGCTATGCTTTGCTAAACACACAAAAAACTGGAAAAAACGCCCGAACGGGGAACCAAGGGGTTAAGGATGGGGTTATTTGTTCTGATGTCGCTACTATGCTTCCGCCAAAGTGGCGCAAACAGTTGCACAAAAAATTATATATATAATATTATATATCAGCGTTGCGATTGCTTTCCCGGCCGGTTTTTTTTTTTTTTTTTTTTTTTTTTAATTTTTACTTCACCTACACCACCCCATTATTTAGACTCCCCCATGCGCCCACTCCTTCCCTGCCCGCATGATAAGTACACCACCGGAAAATAATGTATTGTGAAAAAATGGTATATGTGTATATCTGGGATAGATGCATGTGTATATAGCTTTTCGCATATGAATGTAAAGGAGCACTAATTTTGTAAGGACACGCGCTGTCCAGGACGGACAGAGGAAAGGACACGTAGAGAGAAGAGTGCACAGAACGAAATGAATGCTGAGGTTGGACGGCTAAATGATCTGGATTACAAACAACGGATACCTTTGCCCGAGTGGACTCGGATTTTGTTTTGCCCAGTGCAGGCATGTGGCACATAAGTAGACGGCAACTATGACGATGGCATAAAAAGTCTAGTTGAAAAATATGGAGAAGGAGGAGACGGGGCATAGGACACAGGACACTCACAGTTGCGTATACTAAATGGCCAGCGGCCCTGGGCTTGGTCATCGTCATCTCTCGGTGGCGTACAAATGACGGCTTCCGCTTGTGCATATTAAGCGTGAAGTATAATAATTTTACACATACTCCCGAGCCATCCGGGCCATCCCGACTAGCACCCACCCACCCACAGCACCGCCACTGGCCTCGCAACTTTTTTTCGGTTAACGAAAATGGGTATTAATATTACTTATGGTTAAATATATGCGATAGCAGCCGACGTCTGTCTGCGGTCTGTGAGGAAGAGCGGAAGTGCAAGAAAAGAGGAAGAGGATGATGGGTGGGTGGGACGAGCAGGGCAGAGGTAGCGAGCTAGTTCTTCACAAACACAAGAATTGTACTTTATTAGGTAGAAATTGTGCTACGGTGAAAGATCGTGTTTCACCAGTTTCCTAAACGCACCCAATTATCACTCTGAAATCCATTTTCAAACAATTATCCTTCGTAGCTACCGTTCAACCCGTGGATTTCAATTAACCATCCCGCACCCGAGCTGTTCCTTTAACTGCAATCCTGCGCTGTGTGAGTGTACAGTTGCCTTGGTGCAGTTGGTCCTGCAAGGTGGGAACCAAGCCTCTGCCCCCTTCCAGGCTCTGCCTCTGCTGTTTAACCAATTCGAAAATGCTGCAGCTAATCACATACAATTCAATTCGTTTTACAATTTCAACTAATTTCCATTTCAATTAACTTGCCAAAATGTAATTTAGCAGGGCCCAGGCCGGCCACGCCAGAACATGCCCATCCGGCAGGAGCTGGCTTCCAAAAACCGCGCTCCCAAGGAGTAAGACCGGAGAGCCGGACCAAGGACCCAAGCGCAGGACGAAAAGGACTTTGTTGCAGCTTTGACAGACAGATAAACGCACACTCGAACCTTACAGTTAACAACAGGGGGTGATCGAAAAGTCCATAGTCTTTATTTCCGTGCAACGGCGTCAAAGACCAGCCGGCACAGACCAGCACACTCGCCAGAAGGAAAAATTCGCAGACTGGTCATATTTTCTGGTAGAATATGCTGAACCATACCACGCATCGCTATAATTTTGGGCACAACTGTTGAAGGATACTCCTGTAGCTGAAGGCAGAAATCTGTGCGGTTGGTATGCGCTCAAAATCGTAATTGGACTACAACTGTAAAATCAAACAACCGACTCAACGCAGAGCTCAGCCCGAGTGGGCGAGATGTCGGTGGGAGACTCACCGGGCAGGTGCAGCAGACTCCAGCCGCCTTCTCCGACTGATTCCACTCACTGACGAACCCGACAAAGGCATAAACGAATCATGTACATGGCTGACTCTTCGCCACATTAAGGCACAATAATTGGATGACTAGGGGATACGCTATAATTGCAAAAAAATAATGCAATGCCGAGGGCTCAAGTTATAAACACAAAAATATTAGAAATGTATTTAAATTTTATTTTCGATAGGCAATAGATTTCTGGAGGAGAAATTTCTAGGTCTGCTGCTTTTTTCCTAGTTTGCTTGTTTCTTCAGCAATGCTTTTTGGCTGATATTTTGAAAGCCAGCAGCGCAACAGTTTGAGAATAATGGTGCAGCTTGGAGCTCCTACTCCACCTCAATCAACAATAATTTACCATATTTTAAGTGCTTAAGTAAGCAGCGAGCTCAGAGGACGGCAAAGCCGGGCAATTTCAATAAATCAACAACATTTTGCAAATAATTCAAAAATTTGTCTTCAACTCATTTGCGAGCACATTAAAATGCACATTTCACAATTACGAAATTTATGAATCCTTTGTGCGTCTGTACTTCTCCCTGTAGCCCCTGTAGCTGCTGTACTCCCTATGCCCCGTGTACCCCCTTCTCCACCCTGGCCACTAGGTATTTCATCCGCGCGTATGTATGCCAAAATAAAATTATAAAAAATATAAGTAGGACCTGGTGGAAAAATGGGAAAAGTGAAGTCTTGCGCAGGTGAAACTTTATGTGTAATAAATTGTTTGGGTTTGTCAGTACCTGCAAGGATGGAGTTGGGGGGCATCTGCAGACTAGGTAGATAGGGGGATTGGGACTGGGAGATGCTTAGTCCTGGACTCAGTAGCGGATGCGACCGTCCGCCAAAGTTATGAACGACAAATTTTAATGCCAGCGAGTCAACGGCGAAAATCTCCGAGCGCCAAGTGGTGACCTCATTGTTCTCCATAGATGCCTACTCTACTATTTCAGGAACCATATTTGGGGGTTACTTTGCAAGCAACTCCTTCAGATCCTTCGTAAACGATGCAATATATTGTATGCGAAATAAGGATCCCAAGCGTGGAGGTTTTTTCATAGTTTATTCGCACCGTTCGCTGTAATTTCTGTTCGGTGGGATCACCTCCCTCCAGTCCAGGCTCGGAGCTCCCTTGGAGCCAAGAAAGGGGCGACTTGGCATTGGCAAGAAGTATGAAAAGTCAAAGTTTCTACGGCGCTGGTAACGACATTGCCAGCCAGCAATGACAATGTTTCCGCTGCGAATAACTTTTGCCCGAGGATTTATCGTTAACCGAGTCCTCGCGGAGTGCCAGCGGATTCTGGCTGGGAGGCTGGACGGAGGGCTGAAAGGCTAAACCGAGTTGTCATCCATGGGAAGTGCAGGCAGCACATCCATAGGCCCGCCAAAAAAATAGCAGGATCCAGAGAAGGGGCAGGACTTGGAGCAGGAGCAGGAGCAGGAGCAGGGCTACGTGAGCCCGCCTTGAAAGCCATTTGTGCTTAATTACGAGTAGGCAAACTAATGAGCGGAGTTATGTAACCGGGACCCACCAGGACTCGCCTGCAACCTGTTTATAATTTTCCTGGCGGCAATTTATTTGTAGCGCAGCGAAAATATTTATATTTTCTTCTTTCGAATAAAACGTAACATTAATTTGAGCGAAAAACGCGGAGGAAGACGGGGGGTACTCCTCTGAAAACTTTGCCCCGTTTGCAATGTGCGTGCCAAGAGGCTTAAGCCTTGTATCCCGGAGTTCGGGGGCCATTACGCACAAATTATATTGGCCGAAAAATGTCTGCAAAGTGCTGGAAAAATGCCCTGCCGAAGGTGCTAATATTGGGCAAGAATTTGCGGGACAGAATAGGATGAGCTTTGAAATGAATAAAGATGAGCTTGATAGTTGGGACAAGGATGGGAATTGGAAATATGAGAGGGTGGATCTTGTTCATCATAATTTTTGTATTAAATCAGGGCTCTTGATCAACCCAAAATGTATCCTTCAAAAGTACAGTCGGCCCGCAATTAGCGACAATGGCTGTGCAAAATGTCGTCTACGGGGGCCAGCGGATGCTGCCCAAATGCTGCGGTCACTGATTTATGTGGACTATGGGAAAAAAGCGAAAAAAGATACCGGGGGTGTCCGAGTCCCGAATTCGAATCCGGGATCTCTGCGGGCGGACGAAGCGCCGGGCAGCAGCAGCTGGCCCGGTCTAAAACCTTCTTATGAATGTAATTTTTATTTACACAATTTTAAGCTAATACCACGTTCGAGCCACGCCCCGCAGAGCGCAGAGTACAAGAAGAAAAAGATGGTAGAACGCAGAAATAGAAGCGGCAGTGGGAAGGAACACACGAACAACAAAGGCAGCAAATGAGAAAAAAAACCAAGAAATAAAGGAAAAAACGACCGAGAATTTGTCCCAAAAAAAAGGATTAATGGAATAAAATTATCTCTTTTTCGGAGTAACGCGAGACCCTGGACTTAGGGGAGGCTGGGGGCCTTGTGTCCTCAACCCCTCGCTATGTGTACTTCATTTCTTTTTTATTATAATGCCTATCTGTACACTGAAAACACTTTCTGACACAAGGGCTGTTCTGTGTAAGCATATACTACCATAAACAATGGAAACCATTGTCTTCCAAGGACCTTGTTGTCTTTAAACTGATCACCATGTCTAACTAGCCTCTTATGATTAGAAATACGTACGAATTTTTTTTTAGAGTTTCCTTCTCGTTGCCCTTTTCATTGCCCAACTCTTTATCCCAAGCCTTTGTTTTTTTTTTGGAAATTTTTGCTCGTAGGATTTGTCAGAGGGGAGAATAAATGGTGGCACGAATGGGACTGGAGCAGGGGCAGTGGCAGGCGCAGGAGCAGGGGGGACCTCATCCGCCCAGCCCCGTCAAGTGGGAACACGTACATTTTTTGTGCCAGGCCTCCCGAACTATTGCCATTTCTCGCCCGAAGTGCGTGTCTCTGCTGATAAATTCGGCCCGCCTTTTTTTCCAGGACATTCGGGTTGTTCTGGTAATTTTCATATTTTAACATTTTTAAATGCAGTCGAGCTAAGCAGGGGGTCGGCTCAAAGGGTTGGACAAACAGAAGCCGGGATATGGATAAATTGCATATAAATAACAGAGGCGGGCAAACAATTTTTTAACCTCTGGCAGTTCACTCAAAAGGACACACTTTGGCCGGTTGAACAGGACTTGTAATGTTCTAGAAATAATGCAGCTGATACTTCCAGTCCTTCAAGGCGAACTGGATGAGGGCTCAAGTGGATTATGAAGAGTCCCTAAACAAACCACTTAGTACCCATTTTATTAGTGCAGGGAAACAGGAGTGGAGCCCCATAGGGTGTAGGATTATTTGAGAACCAGCCCTGGAATAAAATCTTAAATAGTTTCTCTAGTTAGATTTTTTTTCAAATGGGTTCCTAAATTCCCGTCCCTTTGTAATCCCCTGTAGCTTGCCTAATTATTTTCCTACCTAAAATTTATCCAAAATGCTTATCCAAAATCTGAGAAAAGCCCTCCAGCCAACCTCCGCAGATTGCTTGAATTCCATTTTTGAATTAATTCAACTATGCATAAATTTCAAGACGGGAATTGTGGCTGGATTCGAAAATTTTCGCTGACACATAAAGGGTTAATGGCACGACGAGTTCACCTGACCCCGGCCTCCATTATCTGCCCTCTGCCCTCTGGCGAGAGTTGATCAAACAAAGGACATAAAGATTTGAGTCCTGGTTCCTTGGCGAAATGAAATACATAAATGTCATTCATTCATTTATGCAAAACTTGTAATAATGACAACGTCTCAAGGAAGCAGCAGTGGAAGTTCGGGCTGAAGCTGCGGCAGCTGCCTTCGCTCGTCCGTCTCTCCGCACAGCCTTTGCTGACAAGGACCAAAATCCTGTGGCAACAAAAATATACGAAAAAAGTACGAAAACGAAAATGAAAATGAAAATTTTCTGTTGACACCGAAAGATTTTCCATGGCAAATGCTTGTCAAAAATTTGTGTGTACGCGCGCGAAAAATTTTTCAGCCAAGGTGTGACTGAACCCCTTCCCTTCTCAGGGCTTCTTCTTCTCCTCCTCCTGCTGCTGCTGATGTTGTGCGGTAATAAAATTCTTAATGTGCCATTAAATCCTTCCACTGGCAACGTCATCAGAACATCACCCGGCTGAAGTTGTCTTGGAATTCCGCCAGACGAGTGGGGAAACCTAACGAAAATGTTCGCTACGAAATGGCACGTAAATAAATTGCAAAGATTTGTCGTTCCCTCTTTTTTGTGAGAAATGGGAAATGGTGGGGGCGAGGGGCTTGGTCTGCCCATTTTGGCCATGCTCCGCCTCTTTCCACCTGCCTTCTATGTGGTTTGCTTGCCTGTCAGGATCACACAGCCAAAAGGACAATAAATGAGTTTACATTTTTGGTGGATAACAATTTTCATCCCCCATCCCCTATCCCCATCCCCATCCCCATCCACTAGGCCCCTGTCATTATGATTATTGTCATTTGGCTGAGGTGATTCAATGCATTTAGATTGCATAATTAAGTTATATATTCCGGACAAATTATTTTTCGTACCTGGAAGGAGCGTTGACGGCGCAGACTCCTATTCTATAAGAACTATTATATTTTAGGGGTTCTCTCACAAGAGCAGCATCCAAACTCGTCGGTAATTCAGGGGATATTCTTGGGAGATTCTCCCAAGTGCCTCTAGATCGAAAGGCTCTAATTTGTTCTGTGCCATTCCTTCAAGTATGTTCGAATCCCAAAAATGGTGCTCCAATTGCAAGTGCGCTTTTACCACAAAAGAATGTGTTGGTATGGGTGCCGCAGAAATTGCATGAACATGCACACACACTTAACACATGTATGTGAAATATATCCAGGATGTGTGCGGGTAATAATAGGGTCGACGTCTTGAAGCCATTGCATTTTTTACCAGCACTTCCGGTTGGGAAAGTCGCAGAGAAATTCAGGACCATTAACTGCCTGAGCGGCACTTTGCACGGAGCCTTTGCCGTGGACGAGTACGAGGAGGAAAGCAACGAGCTAAACGTTGACACTTGAACTCTTTTTGATTTCGCATATGTGTGAGGCCGCACTGTGGCCAGCACAATGGCACAATTATGTTAAATATCGACAAGTGGTCGCCCAAGCACCGTTTTTGTTCTAAGCGAAAATATTAAGCACTCGAGCTCGGTCCACAATCGAAATTGTCTAGGCCGCAGGATAATGCCACAAACAGGACGACATAAATGGTAAAAGGAGGTTGAGCGCGCTGCCATTCCCGCCTGATGAGTTGGTTGCGCCCCTTATCCGTGCACTATATATTGATCCGATCCGTGCTTCGGTACTATTTGTTTGGAGAACACAAGGAAGCCATGAGCTGGCAGAAGCAATTGCCCAAAAAGCAAGCAACCCTTGACACAATTTTCAGTTCACACGTCGGGCCGAGCGATGAAGCCTTTCCCAAACCTCATTCAGTATTCCAAATTTGTACAGTTCACATTTCCAAATCCTATACTCTTAAGTAAATACTCTTGTAAAAATTCTAAATTTTAGATACACTAAACAAGATAAGAGATATCACAATACTTGACAAATGTTTTAGCTATTTTTTGGACAACAGATTTGTTCTACATATATATTTCTTTTCGGTGATTTCACGCAATTGTAAACGTTTTCCGAGGTGAGTAAGAGCGATCCGCTCAGACATCTGCGAGGAAAAGCATACCTAACCCTCCCCCACATCATCCCTTTGCCGCAGCCATGCAGCGCCCACCCAAATCCCTGATCGTCGACTGCTTAAGGCGGCCGCACCTGAGCCTGCAGAGCGTCATCCGTGGCTGGCGCAGTTTTCGCAGGACCTTTGCCTCGGACTCCTTCAGCGAACGAGGCGCCCAGGGCGGCGGTAGTGGCAGGGGCTACGACCGCGGTGCGGGCGGCAGCAGGGCCAGCAGCGGTGGCACGTCACAAGCCAGTGCCACGTCGATAGTGTCTGGCGATCCGAGCTCACGTTACCACACTCGGGGCAACGTGGGCGCACTAGAGCGCAGGATCAACCGCGAGGACAACATGTGGCGGGATCGCGGCTACGTGGACACAAAGTGGCTCCATCCCCGCGATCCTTTCGCCTACCGCCCCAACTTCCGGCCCACAGAGCCCGTATCCCTGCGGAAGCAGTTCATGCGCAGTCCGGACGAGATATCCCGTGAGGTCATGGGCCGCGACTGGGAGCGGGCAGTCAAGGACTACCGCCGCTCGGTACTAACCAGCGGCAACGCCGCCCTGAGCACCCCTGAGGGCGAAGGCGGCGTCAATAGCGAGAGCGACAACGACAGCGTCAGAGTTGGAGGCAGAGCCGGCGGCAGCGGAAGAGGCGTCCGAGAGCGGCCGCGCAAGACCTGGGAGCTAGCGGACCACACACTCCAGCACATGCAGCAGCGGATGACGCAGCAAATTAAGCGGGAGCAGGACCGCCAGCTGACGAAGTGGCAGCAGAAACAGATAATGCTCCAGCAGGAGGAAAAGGAGCAGATGGAGAACCCGCAGCGGCTGCAGTGGGCCAGGACTCCGGACACCTCTCATGATCAGTAGTCGGGATGCGGCATGGTCGATTATCCTTCCAGGCATACCCTTCCTTCCTTGAACATGCCCGAACCAATCGCTTCTAGCGTCTAAATAGAGTTCAAACGCGGGCGTAGTTAGTTTCGTTTAGTTTTGGGTGACTTTACTCGAGACGAATCTGTCGTCAAAACACAACTCCATCGCAACACAACTTGAATGTAAACAAAAAAATTTATGAGTCTACTCCTATTTGGTCTTAATGATAAACTCACTCATCGCTAGAGCTGCGGCATTTTGATTTCTGAGGGCCGCCAGTTGCACTAGTCCTGCAGGGACCCGGTGGATCCCTTCCGGTGGGCCAGGGATGTTGGGCGCCTTCGCTACGCCCATTAATTTTTACTGCCCCTGGGTTTTCAATTTTCCACAGTCTGCCACGAGCGGGCGACGCGCGGGCCACGTGGACCAAGAAGAACGGGTGCCATTTAACGCTGCATAAAAACGTGAGCACAAAGGTCACGGCCGGAGCTCAACTGTGTGTGGAGGGGGACGTTAGAGCCTTTCACTATATATGCCGGAAGCGGAGACTGGATGGAGCTCCTCCGAACACCAAACATACCTATTCGAGGCGCTAAAAACTAAGTTCCAAGTTCGCAAATTCTCAATATTGTCGGGCCCTATTGAGTTCGGCCGGGAAGCTCGCAGAGGCGTGGGGTGGAGCTGGGGCCAGAAGGGGGGCTGCGAAGCTGGGGTCGCAGCGGGAGTGTTGATTTAGGGTTGCAAACAGAAATTATGATAATGCCTGTGAAAACAACAGGAACGAGAGATAGAGCCCGAGTGGAGGGCGGGTGGCGAAGTGAAAACACCGAAAGCAAAGGAAAATATATTAAATGTTATTGAGAGGAACTAATTTTCATTAAAAGGATTAAAAAGCATTTGGCGAAAGGCAAGAGTCCTGGAGAAAGGACCTGCAGAGGAGGGGCCGGGGCTGGGTCTGGGGCTGGCAACCGCGACGTGGCGGTGGCTATGAATTAACATAAAAATCATAAAAATATGACACTTTGCGAGGGCAGGACCACCACCACCGACCGAAAACGACAGCATCATGGCCATCACCATTATCCCTTCGAGCGGGGCGGAGTCTGGGGGGCACTACACTAAAACAAGAACAGCCAGCTTTGTAATTTGGCTCAAAGCCAAAAATATATGGCAAATAGCAGCCCAATATAGCTTCTTAGGTATTGAGAATCGGGGATAGTTGTTCGAATGAATAAACTGTGACATAGCAAAGTCAAGTGGGAATCCTTTCGCGGGGATTCCTTAGTTAAGCTGAGGAGAAGCCAGAGGTGTCGCGTCAATGGGGGACATTGATGGCGGAGCGCGACAATCACCAGGCCTTGGGTGGTTGGGTGGCTGGGCTTCGTTGGGTGCGGGATTAGTGGTGGCCTTGGCTGGGGGCAAAGGTGGACCAGCTCCTGCTCGGGCTCATTTTGATGATGCCGAACGCCGATGACGAAGCCGGCTGCGGTTGCCCCCTTTCACCCACCAGGCCCACGCGGCCGCACCCCCCGAGTAGCTTTCGTTGTTTGCTTTCTGCGGCCTCGCTGCTGCCACTTAGTAACTCACCCGCAGTTTATTATTTTCAAAATATTTAAATTTTTTGGTAATAAGCGAAAAATGGTTTTAATATAACCAAATGGGCGGACCGAAGCGGGCGTGTCTCTCCAGCACAGGGCGGTAGCCCACCTGGCGGATTTTGGGCGGCGATGGGGGTGACATTAGACATTAGACATTAGGCAGTAGACACTTGATATTAGACACTAGATCTTGGGGGGATGATTGGCTTAGGAATGGGCTTCCTGTAATGGAACTTTCCGGAGAGTCAATGGGTTCAATGCTATGGGTTTTGCAATTCTATTTTATATTTCTTTTGATTTGAAAGAATACTCTGAGATAAAAACCAGTCTAGTACGAGTATCGAGCCAGAACGAGACCAAAGTTTGGAAGGACTTAGCAGCCTCTTGCTTTTGCGCCAGACTGGCTGGACTCTTAAATTCAAAATTCAAATTTCCAGGCTTAGAGAGGTGTGGGGCCTCTGGAAATTAGCTATGCGAATGATGCAGCCATAAAGAAGTTCATTACATGCCAAACAACAGGAGAAAAGGATGTAGGTGGGGGCTGGGGACTGGGTCCGGGAGCCTGGAGCACTGAGCCCTGAGCCCTGAGCACTGGCGTAGTCCTGTGCCTGGTTCAATAGACAAAGGACGATGGCATCTCCGGGAGTATTTTGTTCATGCATTATAATCATAGCCATTATTAGCATTATTGTCAGTCGGAACGGAGCTCAGACTGTGCTGAATTATGCAATGCAGTCCGCTTTTGGAAATAGTGAATGGTGACCCAACAACTCGTTCATTTCATTTTCGTTTTCGTTGTCCTTGTTGTCAAATGCAAAAATCGCGGCCCGAAAGGCAGCTTCCTTTTCCTTTTTCCTCTTTTCGCTGGAATTTTCCAAAAATTCTATTATTATTAATAGAGGCGAGAGACAGAGCGGAAAGTCGAAAGACCATGACGACTGAATCCTTAATTCTGAATTTGGTCCGCCATCCTCCATCCTGTAGCCTTCGTCCTTCTTCCTTCGGCGACTGGTATGCGTTGTCTTTGCGCCCGAAAGCCGACTACAATAACCCCGAAAAATGCACACAGTTTGCATTATAATGCGAAATTTTCGATTGCTCATTTGTGGCATTTACTTTTTACTATAAAAGTTTTATAGCCAGCCGGAGAAGAGGCGCAGCGAAGACGTCTGCACTTGCAGAAAGTCCTGCAATAATTTGGCTATAAATGCCCACAGACGCCCGACGATTAGCGTGAAGATTATCCTTCAATTGATACTCGGGAAAGTACCGGCTCTAAAGAGAGCAGTTCCTTGTAGTGTTACTTAAAAAACATTGAATCCTTCTTTCTCGCTTCCTCAAGGATTATTTCTCAGTGTATATGGCAACGATATTGCTGGGTACTGGGCTATGGGTTCTGGGAGGACGGCAGCAACAAAATTGTATACAATGTCATCAACGGCGGCTGACAATGTTCGTGGCGAGGAACGGGCCGGGCGGAGGAAGGACTCCGGACTGTGACAATTGTGTGCAATTTTTGGACACTAAACTTAAAGGATTACTTTTGGCTAATTTCGCACTGCCTTCCAATGGCAGGGCACAAAGACCCTCTTGTTGTCTAGGCCGCACGACAAAATCTTTGGCGTAGTCTCCGCCCTTTGTCTTTGGCAGGGCAGGTGTAATGGCAGGGAGGCGGTCGTCTGGCTCTTTAAGGCGGAAAAGTTGCTTTAATTTGCCTCCGAAGCGATCAAGGATGCAGTCCCTGCGCAGAGTCTCAGTGATCAATTCCCGGGTACTGGCTTTGCGAATCCTTTCCGGGAGTGCCGACTATGCTGCTGGCACAGATGCGAGATGCAAGGTACTCTCGTGTCTGTTAGTACGCCATAAAAGTGCCAGAAACTCATTGACTTATGAGGAATTAGCTCCGCCAGCTCCCCGGAAAATCGGCCGAGGGAGGGGAGAACCCAAATTGGATTCCCCCGGATACACATCCGTGTTTCCACGGAGATACATACAGCGGCGAATAGCTCTCCCTATACAGATATATAAATTAGCATTTCGGACGACCGTCGGTCGCCTCGGAATGGCTTATTAATGGCAAATTAAAAGCAATAAAAAACAGATGTGCTTAACTTGGCGCATTCCCGGGGCGTGGGGACAGTGGGCGGGCCACTCTGGGGGCAACATTTTTTCGCTCATCAGGAGCTTCGGGTGCGCACCTTTTGCCAAGTTCGGCGACTTTGTTGTTGTCGTTATGAAAATTACTTTGCTCTTTGCTGGGAAAAGTGGCAGGGGCGGGGACAGGGCTGGGGGCGAGCTGGGTGAACCCCTACCCCTCCCCGACGCGTCCCGCGAAGGAATAAAGTTTTGCATTCGAAATTTCTCTGTTGCGTTGCCGCTTTGCCGTTGCCTTATGCAGTTTATCATTTTTGCAACCTTCCCTGCTCTTCCAGCCCCATTATCCTGGCGCCACACCACCCGCTCCAGCCCTCCCCCTGCCCATCACTACCCGCTATCCATTCAGGTGGGTAATTTTAATTTTAAGCTTGAGTAATGACAATATTTACTTCCACTTTCGCGTTATAGTCAAGCGGTACATGCTTTAATGGCGTTTTGATTTGAGATTTTCCACTTTGGCCGCACCCGGCGCTGCTTCTCCTCCTGTTTTTGCTGCCCCACGCTTCTCTCTCCAGCTGTCGTCCTCCGAATTATCCTGACGCCGACGCTCGGCATGTGCAAATTGCGAGGATCGTGCAAATTGTCAAGGCCCTGGGAGGAGGCAAGCGGTTGGGTGGGAGGGAGCTCGGTGGAGTTGCAGCTACTTCGCTTTTGAATGGGACCTAATCATGGGTCGTAATGGCTGGATTTTTCAGAAAGTTTTGGCTCCCCCAGCCCTCGTCACACACATTCGCGATTGCAGTTAAACTCACAATGAGAGGCACACACTTTACGACCCTGCCCCCTACCCGTGAAATGTGTATCCTTGCGATAGCTCACAAGTTGTACGGGGAACTTTGCAACGTCTTAAACAATTAGATGCATCCGTTTTTAAGGATTCTGATAGGGAATTGTGGAACATAAACAAGTGCCTCCCCCCGACTTGCCAATCCCCGGACTGGCCCTTTCGGGCGGGAACTGTTCGCTGCCAAGATCAACAAAAGTCGTAAAAATATAAATATGAGCCTGTGCACAGGACACACGGTTGCTGATATACTGGGGCGGGCGGGGCACTCGAAATCGTCGACATTGTCTATAGGAATTGTTGTGCCTGGCAGACAGATGAGAAAAATTTCAGCGCTTGTTAACAATGCAAACACCCACACACATGGCATGTAGCCTTGCCCCTCCCACTGCCACCCCTGCCACAACAATTACACATCCCGCTGATAGGAGGAGAGTGGGTGTGGCAAAAGTTCAAGGAAAGTAAAAAACAAAAGCAATTGCCACCCTCCATCCGCAGACTCAACTACTTCGTTCTGACTCGTATCTTAGAAGTCTTCCCCAGTACACTGGGAGATGTAAGTGCTGCTTGGGTGGCTGGCTGCTCTGCGGGCTCAGTCGCCCAGTGTTCCTAGGCCTTCCCAGTTTGGAGCAGTGCGCCGAAATGGCGAATATTCCGTCTAAAATGTGAGCGGGGCACTAATCTCGTTTATGTTGCGTAAAATGCATGTAATTCGTATAAACAAAGCACAAGACATAGGCTGCTCCTTTGTTTTTATTTTATATTTTGTGGGCGGCAGGGCGTGGCAGTTGCTGATGCCTAGATAGAGCTTTGATAATTGTGTGACATATATGTGAAATGAATGGAAAGAACAGTGGAACCGTGGAGATTCGGCCAACTCTGCTTTCATTTAGACTTGTGTACACCCTCTCCGATATACTCCAAAGAGTATACTCTATACTCTGCAAGGATCTGTTTGATTTCCTTGGGAGACAGTATTAGTACTTTCGATTTAAAGGCTCAGGCAAACGCTCATCTTTTTTTAAAAGCTTACCTCGCAGCTTGAAGCTATCATATTATATGATATATATAATCTCATATGAACTATGATACCCCAGTGACAGAACTCATTGTTCCGTTCGATGCGGGACGAGCGAGAACATCAATGAGCAGAAAAAATTATAAAGCTCATCAAAATGTGCACTGAATTGTAAAATTGCCGCCTGCTAGGGGGGGGTAGGTAAGCCGTGGGGTGGCTTCGCGTGATGTGTGTACTTCTTATCTGAGGCAATTAAAAAATGTATCTTACTTCTTGTGTTTTTTGTTTCTGACTTCCTGGAAACGACATCGTCGTCAGATGCGAAACAACAAAGACGCCTGAAAATCTCGCATATGAGTTTTTCTTGAAGGGTAAAGGGTTAAGGGGGCTGCGGGAGCTACTAGGGGGAGTGGTGGATAATGATGCCAAACACCAAAGGGGCTGGGGTAGAATTTTCCGCAGGACATCCTCCAGGCAGGCCGTAAAAGTTATTCCTTTGTGTTAATGTGTTTATTTGTGCCGACTCCCTTTCTCATAATTTTACCGATTTACCAGAAGAATTTCAGACGGCCTCGAACCCTCTGCTTCCTCCTTGCCCTTCAAAACTAGTATTGTCGAAAAGTGGACATGAACGTCTTGGCTTTAACTACGATTTCCTAGTGGCTATGATTTCACCTCCACGGCTTGTTCTTCCGACCCTGTATGCGCCATTTCCCATCGCATTAGCGTTTCACAGTCCTGAAACGCTTATAAATCTGGCGTTTAATCAAATGGCCCGACCGAAGCAAGCTGATTGATTGAAATGTCACACTAAATGCGCTGCCGTTTAGGCAAATAAAAGAATAAACAAATAAGTGGAGAAAGCATCTAAAAATGCCAAATGAAACATAAATGTCACAGGAATCAGGAGCGTGGCCACACATAGGGAGGGCCGGCGAAGGATTTCCACCAACCGCAACCCGAAACACAAAAAGCCAAAAAGTGGAAGCCAGTCCAGTCCCCAACCCCCTTGTGTGCGTTCGTTTTGTATTTGATAAGCATGAAAAAATGCACAAAAAACACAAAATTGTTTTAAAAAAGGGAATTCTACGGGCGGCGGGGTGGTTCGGGTGGAGTGTGTGGGTGACTGACAAAAAGGACCGACTGATGGACCTTCGCCCAAAAACGGAATCCTTAAAAAATAGTGCTACTTAAAAGTGAAAAGTGAAACAGAAACAGAAACAGAAACAACCAACGAAGAAATGAAAAGTGGCTGGGAGTGCTGCGGGGTGGAACTCCACTGGCCGGCAAAATGCTTTATCGTTTATACTTTTTATTTCTGCGTTTGTTAAGTTGGAAAAATGAGCCTCGATTAATTTAATAGAGACAAAAAGCCTTCGCAAACAAACGAGCCTCGAGTTGGAAGCGAGATGGGACTGAGGGTGGGACGAAAAAATAAATAACAATACACATGAAAAGGATGTGGAATCTCTAAAAAATACTAAGCACCGTTGCCCCAAATTCAAAAAGGAAGTGATTAGATGCCAAGATAGGGCTCTGAAAGAGACTGATCTTCCCATCCATGGTTGTATCTGCTATTACAGGAGGCTTCGGGAATACCGCCCACTCGTACTTGGCGCTTCTGGCTTCGATCCGATATCTGGGATGCGAGAGTGCCCAACTGACCGCTTGAGTGGCGAAGGCTCCCCCCGGTTTCGTTCCCCGGACAACTTTTCATATCAAACAAGAACGATAATATAAAATACGGACATTTGTCTAAACGTTTAGCCATTTATTAGGGCAAGTGTCCGAGTATATCCCCCAAAGCTTAGTGGTGAATAAAATCGAAAAAAGTGGCAATGTGGAGTGGAATGTGGAGCGGAGCATGTAAAACTAATGAAATCCTCGGTAATATGCCCGGGACCTTTGCTGTTTACTGGGGACTGTCGAGAGCTCCTCGGTCTCGACCGAACCTAACCGAATTGAATATGCAATGAATTGTAAAACACAAAAGTTTTGCATAAAACAAGAAATATGTACTAAATATACATTTTTTATAGTGGAGGGGAGACAGCCTGGTCAGCTTTTCGGATAGAAAAAATGTACGCACATTTTTCAGCGCATATTATGTCATTTTTCACATTTCTCCACGCTCCAAAAAGACCAAACTGACCATTTTTTCTGTTTCGTTCTGTTTTCCTTGGGATTTCCATACCAGTTTTTTCGTGTGTGTCTGTGTGTGCAGAGTGTGTGTGGCTTTTCCTCAGAATGAATGAAAGTACTTTCCTCCTCTGAAAATGGGGAATGTGTCCAATCAGCTGGCTGCAGTCGCACGATTGGTTGTCCCGGCATTCGTGGCTCCGAAATCGAAGGACCTCGTCGCCCCGTCTCTTTCCGCTTCGGTCTCCGTCTCCTTCTCTCGGGGCATATGTGTGCGTCCCTGGGCGTGTGTGTGTGTGGGCAGCTATTGATATCTGATGCGTATTCAATAGGCTTCGATGCGGAGGGTACTCGCGCACGCGTCTCCCGTGTCGGGGGGTGAAAAGCCAGGCCACGGCTGCAACCCTTTCGCACCACAAGGGGTGGCGCAGGAAGGATATGCACTTGTGCGTGGAGGCGACACCTTGGCACTTATGGGGCCCGGCCCGACAGGATCTTCTCTCAAAACTATTTCTATTCGCTCAGTTCAGGATAAGTATTTAGAACGCGCAAATGTATCTCATTTGCGTTTCCAGGGTCTACGCAAATGTGCCAATAAAAATACTTAAACTTCATTAATAAACAATTATGTGCCCGTTACTGCGAGCTCGGCGCAACGAATTAATGGCTTTGTCGGCTTCAATAATTTTAATGTCTTTTTGCAGACTCCCCTATTCCGTCCCACCCCATCAAGGCCGTGTCCGACTACCCACCTCCGCCGCCCATAAAGGTCCATTAAAATGCCAATGTGTTCGCTACACTGTAGCAGGCCATAAATTAAGGGTCCCCAGTCAAAATAAACGGGGGGAGTCCTACCAACAGAAGCAAAAAATGGAAGAAATATTAAAACAGAGTGTGTGTGTGATATTTATAAATGAGAGCCGCTAGGATGCTTAGGGCTGGCTTAATCGAGACTGGTATTACTGTGGAAGCCGAATGGCGTTCCTATGCAGACTTGCCGGCAGATCGGAATAGGTATCTCCCGAATAAAAAGCCATAAGGAAGAATTAGAAGGGAGTCTTAATAGTGCATGCCCTGCTTGTGCGGTACGCCACCCAAATTCTATAATATGGGACCACTCATAACCGGGAGGGTCTGCTGCTCAAGGACTAATAACGAAAGTGCTACCCTGGACCACTGAACACACACACCCATGCCTCGACACAAATGATAATACATTATCAAGCCCGGGCATTAATGAGCTGGAGCTCAAACACAAATAGAATCTCTCCAGGAAGGGTTCGTCGTGGGTGGGTAGGTGTGAGTGGGTGGACGGGCGTTTGTGGGGGAGCTATTAAGTTTATGGGCCGCAAAAAAAGGACCAGGAACCAACGGCAGAGGGCGCGGGGCGGCAAGCAACGATGGAGATAGAAGGTATCAATGAAATGAAGTTTCTCGGGGCTGCCAAATAATTTTATAGCATATTTTTCGGCTGTTTTTATATTTATTACATTGGGGACTTTTCATTGTTACGCATCGGTCGTTTGCCAGCCGAATACCTCCCAGAACGCCGCCCTGCCCCGCCGCAGAGTGGAAGTGTCTTGGAAGATGTACGGCCCAATCCCCTCCCCTTCCGGCGTCTCGTCCTGCCTCCTTGCGACGGCCGACGACGGCCGTGTCTCCCCTTTCGGCACTGTTTGTTTTGGCTTAAATTAACAAATGTGCTTTTGTGTGATAATTATAATTTTACATTACCTTTTGTTAATTGTTCGGCGCTGTGCGCCGCTGCCCGCGTGGGTGGTGGGTGGTGCTGGAGGTGTTAAAAGGACGTAAGATGATAATGTGGCCCGTTATTAGTTCCAGCATCGCAAGATGGCTAACCAACACAGGCACATGCCCGGGCCCTGCCTGGGTGTGACATATTGGCAATTTGATCAGGCTCGGTGAGCCTTGTACAGTGGCGGGCGACTCGAATGGTCCCAGAAGCATCTCAGCTCCTCGCCATAATACTCCGGATAGTGGGCGAATAGGGGGGTGCCTCCAGGTGCTGGGCGAGCGGAGATCCTGGAGGTCTGACTCTAGAAACTTTACCGCCGCTGTACATGCACACATGCGTGTGTGGCCCCACACCCCTTCCCCGAATGTGTGTGTCTGTTACGCATTAATGGCACAAAATTTTTAATGATGTGCTACGTGTTAAGTCATCTCCAGAGTGCCGCAAAAGCAGAAGGAGCAGCGGCTGGCGCCGGGCCAGCAGCCTAACGTGGAGGTAGGACGTGCAACATCCAGGTTGCGCAAAAGCAACATCACCGAACCATTGCCAAGGTAATAATCGTAAGCAACAAAATTGGTAATTTTTGGGAATATGTTCTGCTGCGGGACAGAACAGGCGGCGAGGCAGGGGCACTGGCACTCCCCCACCCGTCCTATAGGATATATATATAGTATACATATACGTATATAAAATTGTAATAAGTAAAATTATGTTTCCCGCTTAGGATGTGCTTCCAGAGAGGCTTCATTAGACCTTTCGCTCCGCCCGCCTTAAAAGGTGTTGAATGTTTCGGGTATTTTTTGCCGGCTGTGGCTGTGGCTGTTGCTCTTCCTGGGTTTGCTTTGCTGCATCTGCTTTTGGCTAATAATAAAATAGTGTTCGTTGTGTCGCAGCTAATAGGCTTTTTGGTTAATTAGAAATTTTATGTGCCACCTGCTAATGGCTGTGGGCCGCATTCGGTGGTGTCATTGCGGCAGGTGTCAGCGGCAGTGGCAGCGGCAGCCCCGATTGGCGGTCATTGTGGCGCTATTGCTTTTTGAAGGAGAGATAAGATTCGTTGAGACACTTAGCAGGCCATTGATGGGGCTTCTCCTTCCCAAATAGTTTGTCGAATTTCCCATGGCGGGGGTTTTCCAATAAATACTGCCCCGCCCGCCACAACTTTTCAGCCAAGAGGCCCTCCCACGTTTGCTTAACTTCGAACTCAACTGCCCGGCGTCTAATTGGAACACCATCCGGCATTCGGCTGGTGCAACACAAGGAATACTCATCAAAAGAGATACAAGTAGGGCCCCGAAATGGGGGGGGGGGCAGCATGGCAAAACTGTTTGAATTATTTGCAACATTTGTACAAATTAACTTTATGACCGCTGGCTAAATACAGTCAAACATGGCTCAGCCAGGAGCCGGCGAGGGGGGCCAGGTACAGGTGGGCTGGGGGAGGCCCAGGCTGGTGTAGGGAGGTGCAGGTGTACAATGTGTATACAACACACAAAGCATAACAAGGCAAACACAAAATATGAAACGAGCAAAGAAGCAGAAAAACGAAAAAATATTCCGTATATTCTGTCTGTTTTGGAACCAGACTATGGAGGGGTAAAAAAATTGTAAACATTGTTCCCGCTGCATTGTTCGTGCCCGGGTCCGGTTCATTCTCCCACTCTGTCCCCCCATCTTTTCTTCTCGGTTCCTCCGCCCCTCTGTCCAGGATCTGTCACTAATGACTGGGCTTCTCCTCGGCAGGAGAGGAGCTGGGCTCAGTACCAGCCGTTCCAACCAATCAGCCACCCAATCAGACTAACAAGCCCAAGTCCCAGATTGCATTTGATGTCAGATGTCCTTTGCCTGCGTCCTCGGATGCACTGACAAAAACTAGGTGTCGATGGGGGATGAGGGAAAATTCGAAAATGGCCCATTCTGAAGGCCACATCATGGCCAATATCCATCTGATCCTTAAGCGGGATACCTTTTCGGAATCGTGGATCAATTCTCTACAAATCTGCATTAAAACATGGGAGGACAATTTTTTTCGATTTTTTTTTAAATTTTTCTGATGGACCCCCTTGAAAGTTGGGAGAGTCGAACCAATCGAAAATATGGTCCATCCTGATGGCCATATCTTGGCCAATATCCATCTGATCTTCGAAAAGGATACCTTTTTGGAATTGTCGATCAATTCTTTACTAATCTGCATTAAAAAATGGGAATGAATATTTTTTGGGTTTTTTTTCGTATTTTTCTGATGGACCCCTTGAAAATTGAGGGGATCGATAAAAACGAAAATATGGTCCCTTGCAAAGTCTGTATCTTGGTCGATATCTATCCGATCCCCAAATGGGATACCTTTTTGGAATCGTGGATTTATTCTCTGCAAATATGCATTTAAACATGAGAGACAAATTTTTTTCGATTTTTTTTACATTTTTCCCCCTTGAAAGTTTGGGGAGTCGAACTAATCGAAAATATGGCCCATTCTGAAGGTGATATCTTGGCCAATATCCATCTGATCTTTAAACAGGATACCTTTTTGGAATCGTCGATCAATTCCTTACATATCTGGACTAAAACATGGCTCTTCGAAAATCCATGGATATATCTTTATTTGATATATAACATTGATTTCTTATCGATATTGTTCTAATACCTTGCCGGAATACCTGTAACGATGTGAGGACTATGCCGATTCCTCGACATCCTACTTCAAAATATGGGGAAACAATTGTATTTTCTCAGTGCCTCTTGTTCAGGTGCAAGCCGAGTCACAGTCCACATTTTGTTTCCTTACCGCGCTGACTATATTTACATGGACAGTCAAGAGGCAGAAGATGAACCAGAAAACCAGAACTGAAAACCCTTAGAGCGGGAAAGGAAGGGCAGAAGGAAAATTGAGGTTGATGTGAGGTTGGCAGCTTCGAATGCCGTTTGCCAAACTGCAGTAAAAACTCAATGATTTAACAATGAATGCAGCCAGCCACTCGCGTAGACGCACCCAGAGAAGCCCGGCAAGTGCACTGAGAAAAAGCAGAATGGCTTGAGCCTGGTGAAGGAATAAAAATTGGCAAGGAACTATCTCTTTGGGCTCTCAGGATGGGGGTCTCAGTGTTTATTTTTTGCCTGTAGCAAGAAAGTCAGCAAGCTATACAAATATATCCAACTCAAAGAATACAAAAAAAATTAAAGCAAAACATTGACAGACAACATGAAGGACCGAAAGGATCACGAGGCTGCCCCTTGCAGGCCACCGCCTATGGAGGCAGTGTGCGTGTCGAAGGACGAAGGACGACCCACTGCTACTGCAGAAATATGAATGCCTCACTGGTTCAAAATGAATTAATAATCAGTAATTCTTGAACAAAAAATGAGGCAAAAAACGTAGCCAAGCTGAGGCGCAAAGGTCGCTCGCTGTCTGCCTTTGGGGCCGACCCCCCTTTATTTTTTTACCCCACCCCTGCAGGCTGCAGTGACAAGCTCGACCGGACGCGGACCTGGGAGCTTCGGTGGTTGACTGGTCTGTGACTGATTGGCGCAGCTGAGCACCTGACTGAACCACCACCCCAGCGACCCCCTGCCCACGCCCCTGCCTAAGTGGGCTAGGGACAGAAAAGGCCATGGATTTTAATTACAAGAAATTGTTTGCGTTTTTTTTCGCTCTGCTTCGCGAAAGATTTCGCGGGGCAGAGCTCGGTTAAAACAATGGACCACGTAGTGATGTCTATGTGACACGCTTGTACACGTGCATTCTACAGGACACAACAAGTAGGAAGCCGAGAAGTGTAGGGACAGTCGCTCTTGTTTCAAATACCTCCTGTAGGAGAGGCTTTCCCGATGGATCTTTTGCTACTTGGCTTATATTAGCGGCGGATATTCGTTATAAATTCATCAGACGGCCGCGGCTTCTATAAATCAACTCCTTTTTTCGTACGAAAGGTGCAAGAATGAATTTTATTACCTAAAATGTGAAATATGGTGGGAAAAAGCAGGGCGCCGTAAAAAGGAACTATTGTCATATGATTCGACTCGAGTTTTTTCGTTTCTAAAGCCACACGACCATCGTTATATAATGAAAAGGGTTCGACACCGAGGCGGGATCCTGAGAGGACAAGGGACCACAATGACGTTGCACAAACAAGGCGAAAATGTGGAAAAAAAAACGGGAAAGTACACCAAGTCCGAGACCGTAGAGGTGGCTCGAAGGGAAAAATACCAAAATTTATTGGACATTTGCACGACACCCATTTAATATGGAATAATATGTAGGCATTGAGGAAAGCTTTCGTTGAGTTGGAGGACTTTAAGAGTAAATGCCCTATCTGTGATCAAAAGAGGTCCAATACGGCTACCATTCCACCACAGCAGATCTGGAACACATTTTTCTATTCAGATACCTCTGAGCCGTATTCCAATTCATTTCCGCCAACGAACCAACCTTAAACCCCTGGAACTTCATTTTATTATACGTCTTTCCAGTATCCTCATAAAAGCGCAACAAATTACACGTCAAACGGGGAAAAAATAAGAAGAATGCCCACTTTTCTTGTCGCCTTCCTTGCGTATTAAAAAACAATTTGCAGCTTACACACAAGGGACACGCGTCACAAAAGGACGCCAGGAAAAAGGACACAAGAAATTGGCCACAAAAGATGCTAATGATTTATTTAATCGATTTGACCATCAACATATGTTCGGGCCAAAGACAGCGGCGTGTGAAAAATGGCCAAAAATTTCGGGCCACACTCCAGACATCCTCTTGAATTTTATTTCCTTTCGCCCCTTTTTTGCGTCCATTTTTATGTCCTCCTGGGCCTCTTCCGAAGAGAGTCAAGTGTCCGGCTGATCTTTTTAATAGTTTCGGTTACGCAATGTTGACAAGGGTTCTCGGACAGGAAAGGGTCAGGTCAATATACGACGAAAGGGGTCGTTCGGCTTTGCGTGTGAATAATGTTAAACGTTTGTCAATCTGCGTGATTTGGAAGGTGCGAACGGGGTTGACCGCCGCCCATGGTCACGAAACATTAACTTCAATAAGTGTCAGCCGGGGAAGGGGTCTGTGGGTGTCCAAGGTGTGCATTTGCGACGTTTATTCCTGACTCCTTATGGGATTTTTAAGTGGATATTTAACTTGTAGTCGGCCTCTAGGATAGTTCCTACAGATTCCAACATTTTAGTAAAACCATGTGTAGTATTTTCCATTCTCGGCCCCTCTCGGACTACTATTGTGGGCTGGGAGAAAGATGAACCTGAGGCAGGGAAGGTTTTCTTTGGAGAGATATCTGTCCAGGGGTGTGGCCCTCAAAAGAGCTAAGAAAAGGGGGCGTCTAATAAATCGGCGCCAATATATCAAAGACTTAAATTTCAATTTTTTAAAATTTCCTGCCATTTAAATGCACTCCTTCGTCCAAGGGATTATATGGAAATGGAACTGGGGAGGGGGAGGGGGCGCCAATTGTTATGGTTGGCTGCTAAATGATGCGCATGGGGCAGTGGGCGGGGCTGGTGGCTGGTGGCTGGGCGTGGCATTTTTTGTGCAGAATTGTGCCTTTTTGAGTGAGCCAGGAATTGAATATTTTTCTTTTTGCTCTTCCAGAATTTTTTCTTTCCTAATTGGTTGTTGTATTTGTTTGTTTCGCCCCGTTGTTGTTGCTTTTTTCCTCATTTCGTCTCGGCGACAGACAACGACGCAATTCTTTAGCATTTTATTTCAATTTTCTTCCTTTTTGTGGGTGGCTTTGGGTGGCGGGCAGTGCACAGCACATTTACTGCCTCATCTATTTAATACCATAAATAATTGCATCTAATTAAATATGCTTAAATGAAAATGTCCGCTTTTCTTTACCATTTTTTCCTTGCCATTCTCCTTCGTTTCGTTTCGTTTTTTATATTTTTTTTTTAACCATCCCGGTTACGTGCCACGAGCTGGCTGCAGTTGACGCGTGATGGAGCGAATGTCATTCGAAATGAAATTCAAGTTCCAATTTGGACGGAGCGGAGGACCACGGCGGTGGGAATGAGATGGGCTTGGGGCAGGGCAGTGGGCGGAGGGCGGTGGGCTGGGTGGCAGGAAGAAAGCACAAGTATCAGCGGGCAGGAGGACAAGGCAGAACAAGAAAGGAAGAGAATTTAATAGTTTTCAATTAGGAATCGTTTGCAGCCTTTCTTTTGGCACCCGCTCTTTTTTCGCCCGACTTCTTTATGGCACACACTTGATGCCACAACCAATCCACCCACTCGCCGCCCGCCCGCGTCACTTTCCCTTAGCCGAGTGTCGAGCAAATGAAGTCACGACTCGCCCGCCCACTCCGCTTTCTCTGCCCACTCCTGTCAGTTTCGTTATTTCGTTTTTTTGCACCCTGGTTGCCCCCCAGAGATACCCTGTAAGCTTCTAATTAGAGTACAGTCAGAGTACTAGTGAGGCTGTGATTAGGCCCCACACATCCCCGATTCCAGTTTATGGAAATACTCCCCACCATCGAGTACCCAAGAATCAGGAGTGGTAGAGAGCAGTCAGAGGTAGCAGCTCTTCGCCCCTATCCTGGAAATATCACTGCATTCTTCGGCTCCCACCCCTTCAGTTCTGTTGTCGCTCTCGCTGCTTCCTTTTAATTCAGCGTAAATTTTATTTTATTTTAATTTCGCTGCATTTCTTTAAGCTCGCACTTCAGTCCCCCTCGCCCCCGGCAGCCCCACCTTTGACTTTGTCTCTTCACGGGCCAGGACCTCGGGCTCTCATGCTTGTTGGTGTTTCTGGAATATGTATATAGCATTTTTTGTTTGTGTTTTATTGAAATGATGTTTCGTTTATTTTGTCACGTGACTCGCGATACGACGCAGTGAGTGTGTACTTATTGCCGACATTGCTTTAATTAAATAGTATATTTTACTCGGGCCTGAGGCACTAGGAGGGAAGGGGGGCCTTTCATTTGAACTATTACCTTTCCTGCACTTCACGGGCGGCTCTGAACAGCTCCCATTATTATTCCGAGTGTCGCCATCGATTATCCTTGCTGGCAGCTTAACTTTCTCCCCGCTGCAATTCTGGGAATATTTTGTGCGAACTAAGCTCTTAACACTCTATTGAGACATGTAAAGTTTTAATAGCATTTGCGGCCCTCGCCTCGCCTCGGCCCCTCCCCCATCCCCCGATGATGACAGGGCCGCGGACCTAAGGAGGTTCGAGGCGGTCTAGGACCTTGTTTTATGGCCTGCAGCAGTTTCGTGTTTGAACATCAAAAGTAATAAATTCATCGAACTATCGCCGGGCCAGCAATGTTCCCATCGGATTCCCCTCGACCAGGTTCCAGGTCGGATTTCGTTGTTGTTTTAGGTCGCGTCGCGTCTCGTCCTGGCGGCAGTCCCCCTCCTGTCGTGGGAAACCCTTTCTTGCCGTGAACTTTTGCCCGCGCTGTGTGCTGTTTTGTGCTTCCTCCGGCTTGTTGCGAGTGCTGCTGCAAAGTTATTCGGGTTGCTGTCTTGACTTAAGTGGCGGAGGCCCCCTGGGCGGAGGGAGACCCGCGCAGCTATAAATATTCAAGGAAACAGACGTTGAGTGTCGCCGGAAGTTCATATGTATCGGCTTATGTATTGGCCTTCGATAGCTAGGTGTAGGCGGAAGCTTCAAGTGGCTGAGGCACTAAAAGGTATTAACGTCTTAAAGCAGCAACTGAAGTTAACTCACTGCTCCGGCGTGGCAGAACTTGTGGCAGGGTTACCTCACAACTGAGCAATTGCCAGTTTCCGAAACACGAAAGCCCGACCTCGGGCCTCAGATCGCAGCCAACACGCAGCCTGTAGCTCATAATGTCCGGAGATAACCCCTAATCGCGTCGGTACACCGATCTGGCGTGCGGGATTAGCCCAAATCCAGGCCAAGCGCGCCGATATATAGGGGGAGCTGGGGCGACCGGCTTCCAGTTCGGTTCGCAATGACAAAGCGTCATTTTGCCCTCGGGCTGTTGGCCCTCTCCTCCGTTCTTCTCTGGGCGAGAGCCGAGAAGCCCTACAGCGTGGAGCTAAACTCCTTCGACAAGGACCCGATCATCGAGAACCAGGAGAAGTGGGTGGACTGGGGGACTCTGCGGATGAAGAAAGTGGGCCGCAACAAGTTCGTGGTGGCCGGAGACTTTGAGTTCAAGCTGAACATGGGCGATGAACAGAAAGTAAGTGAGGGACGACATGGAAGTTATATCCTTATAATGATCTGATTTAACCCCAGATAGCCCTGCGGGTTTTCGTCTACGATTCGGCGGCTAAGCAAAAGGGTCCTCTGGTCATGAATGTGAACAAGCCCTTCTGCCAGTTTGTAAATGAGGACAAGGACACCTATCCCGAGATCCAGAAGTCGTCGAACTTGCCCGACCAGGGCAGTTGTCCATTTCCGAAGGGACAGTACAAGATCGACAATTACGAAATGGAGACCAACTTCCTGCCCGATGACGCCCCCAAAGGCGACTACATTATCGAGCTGGGTCTGCAGGACCGGGAGATCCCTGTGGCAGGACTCGTGGCAATCGTAACTCTCACCTAGTGTAGAATGCCCTTTATTTTTTTGTTTTTAGTTTAAGAGCTTGGATGCCCATTGACACCACAAGCGTTCTGGCTGCTTGCCCGTATATTTATTGAAAGGTTACATTGTGTATCTCCGTTCTGATTCCAAAATAATGATTTCGCTTTCAAAGACACAGAGTGGAGGGTGTTTCAGTGGAGTTGCACCGCAGAATTTCTGCTTCAACACCTTGCCTAATTGAAGCGCCCTGCCGTGGGCGGGGATGGTCCTTGGCAACGAAATTTAATGACGAATGTGTGCCATTTTTTCGCACTTGTCCGACTGGAGATGATTATCTCTGCATTACAATCCATTGATTCCACTTAGGCAGCGCTACAATTGCACCACCTGCTGGGGCATGCAGGGGGCTTACAAGGGGCAAGGACGGCGCATGCTGGAGAGGGGCGGCTTTTCACACACATGCGACACTTAATTAACAAATATGCATTACAAACACCCGCAACGAGCGGCAATTGGTTGCTGCTGTCAGGCCGAAATCCCTCGGCATCAGCACCAGAGTCCTCTACCCGCCCCCGCCCCCGCCCCCGCCTGCACAGACCCTTTATTTGCAGGGCCCTGGAGTGCCGGAACGACCCCCTTCGGCTCCGTGGCAACGGGTTGCATGGTTTAATTGAAAAATCATATGCAGCGCGCATAATTATGTTTATTGCAATAATCCGATGCAAATTCGCAAAACTCAAACTGACACAATCAACAAATGCTTTAGACGGGGGCGGCCCTCGTGGGCAGCCCTGAAGGGGGTTGCACGAGCTCTTTCAGAATTCAGTAGGTGACTTGCGAATACCTTAGGAAATGTACCACCAGATTAACTGAATTCGAGCAGAAGATCGAGGCTTTTTATCCCCCAGATAGACTGGCAATAGATACTATAAATTGAATACCAAGCCTCCCCCTCGTCTACATCCCTGGCCGAAAAGGCTCTAGCCTCACATCCCGACCAGCCCACCACCCGGTTTTTGCTTTTGTGCATCTGCAACTGCAACTGCAGGGGTTTCTGTATCTGTAACCGTATCTGCAGCCAAACCCCAACTGTATCTGTTGCTGTAATGCCGCGCCGTATCTGTGTATCTGCGTATCTGTGGAATTGTTGTTTTTGGCTGCTGGCGCGCATTAAATTGCACTTTAAATTGCACATTTCAACGCCTACTGATTATGACAGATAATTATGTTATCGAGTGCCGCCACACGCCTGCCACCCTCCGAATATTCCGAGAGGCGAAATGTTCATTTTGATTTCCTGCCTCACGTGGGGGAACATACGAGCCAGAGTGTGTGTTTCAATAGAATTATCGGGTGGAAGCGGACGTACCTTTTCTGATATGATTTGTCTGAAGTCAGGCCTAAGCCTTACACATTTTACTTAAATTTAGTGCGGCTGGAGTGCTTGTTCCTTGGCCCGCGGAAAAGTCACAGGCTCAGTCACTCAAATCAGGATACGTTGCTTTGGGGACATGCCTGCGCTTCCCTGCGCCCCTTTCCACCCCTCCCCACGCCAGGAGCCCCTGTCACACCCTTGAAAAGCCACCTTTTACTTCCGCCGTCGCCGTCGCCGCCGCACCTGGCCCAAGCAGGTACACGTATTTTTAATCATCATTAACAATAATTCGAGAAATACTTTTAATTCTCTGTTCTCAAGACGCCACATATGCGAGGGGGCATGGGCCGTCTGAGCCCCGGGCCTGTTGGGTTTTGTTTCGTATTCCCTTTCTACTTTCGCCTCAATGACATTGCACTTACTGTCCCCCTGTCCCCACCGCCACCCCGTTTTTTGTCGCCTCGCAAGATTTATGAAAAAATTGTATTTCGCCGCCCGGGCGCCCTTCACCCTCCGCCTATCGCCTACCGCCTACAGCCCACCACCTCGCCCCCAGGGGATTGTTTTCGACGCCTTTGCTCTCGAGCTGTTTCTTCCACTCGGCTCCGGGTTCTTTCCGGGTTTTGGTTCTTCTCCTTCACTTCCTTGTGTGCAATATTAATTATTATGGGCGCCGCCACCCACACAAATAAATCATAAATTAAAAATCCGGGGCGGGGGCTGGGCAAGTGGCCACACCCCCGCTCACAATTTTTATCATTAAACGCATTTGATAATTAAAAATTGTCATTTTTTAGCAGCTCCTCCGCCGCCTCGTCCTCCTGCGGTGAAATGTCATTCCGCGGAACAGAAAAAAAAATACAGAAACTTTGGAAAAAAAAGCGAAAAATATTAAATTACCAGCGGGGAGGGGTGGGCGAGCCGAGGGGCATTTATCATTTTGCCAACTGTTTGTTTGATAAGGGAAAAGAGCAAAAAAAATATTACCGAAGGCGACAGGGGCATAAATAAAAATTAATTGGTTCAAGAAAGAATGCAGAGCAGCGGCACATAAATATTACTTAGAATAGATTTCGAAAAGCCGAAACCGCCGTGCGAACCTGAGCCTCGTCGACTTTTCCTCACTTTTGCGACTGCATCTCCTAGGGTTTCATTTCATTAAGTTCCGCCGGCTCCGTCTTCGATTGCGACTGCGAGGAAGACTGCGAGCTAGACAGCCGAGCCATTAAAAGTAATGCCAAAAACAGTGGAAACCATTATAATTGTTGTTAAATGAACCAGATGTAGCCGTCAGTGGGCCGCGGGTCGCGGGTGGGAAAAGCGCAGTAAGCGCCGGAAAAGCCAGGCGGAAAGCTCTCGGAAAATGTGTTTCCAATTGATGGAAACCTGTTTGTGCTTCGTCTCAATTGCCCGGGTTTCTCCGTAGAAGTAAACAGAACAGGTGGAAATTGTATCGAGGAGTCGGAAAGCGAGTCCTGGCTGTGTGTATTTGTTTTGTCTCCGCCTTCTGCCAAGTTCTAATTTCAAGCACCAAGTGCTTAGAGACCCAGGGTCGTCAGGGCCTGATGTAATCTTTTTAGATATCAGATTTAAGCAGATAAGTGTCGAGTCCAACCCATTCCCCCAGTTGATGGACTCTCAGAAGCACTCCGCAAGCCGTGTCTGCCTGCGATTCACGCGCTATTACCACTTTTCGAAGTAATAAAATATTATTAAAATATACATCCCGCTCAGCGGCTCACACACACAGCCAGGGGCTGTAAATCAACGTCTCGATGACATTAAAATAAAATTTTAATGCCGCCACAAAGGATAGAAAGCGGGGTGGTGGGGGAAGGCAGACAGGATACAGGAGACAGGAGAGGCATCCGTGCCACTTTCTTGGCGCTTTTGATCGAGAAACTTTCCACGTCTGTAGTTTTTCAGTGGGTGGTTTTGCGCCGAGCAGCCTCGTCATTTTCACCTTGGTTACACTGCAGTGTTGTAATTTATTTGAATTTATCAGCATTGCATGCCCCAGCCCCAGCCCCAGCCCCACTTGCCACCCCCCAACTCCCACCCCGCCGATAAATTGCCGACGTCTGGGCCTCCGGCTCACTTCCCCGGCTCATGGCTCATGGCTCACGGCTCACGGCAAATAATTGTAAATATTTGATACACAATAAGGCAATAAAAATAAAATTGAAAATTTTTCGCTTTGTGCTACATTGCGTTTGTTATTATCATGCTGCGTCCTGCGTCCTTCGTGCCGCGTCCTTGTCCTGCGCGCCCTGGCCTTCGGCAGGCCTTCCTGTCTGGAATACTGTGCCGTAAAGGAAATTGATACATAAGTCATTTTTATTGGCATATTCTTTTGTGTAATTACATCGCAGGTAATTTAAATTTCCTCCGCCAGAGTAATTTATGCCAGGAAGGCGAAGGAAGCCCCATTAAAAATTATATTTCGTTTGCGTAAATCGCATCGATTTACGATTCCCAAAAATATAAAAAAGATAATCCAGTGGGGTGCCCGAGTGCGGCCGTTCGTTTATTTTTTCCTTTTTTCTGCTTTTGGGTTTCGCCACGCCTCCTGGCCTGCGGCCTCCGTCGCCTCCCCTCGCTCAACTATCCTGCACCCGCTGCACGAGGTGCTCCAGGACATTCACGCAGATGCAGTAGATAAAGATGATCTTGAAGCAGTGCATGCTGAACTGCAGCAGGATCATGTGGTCAGCGGTCATGGCTGACTGCTGCGGGTCAGTTGATCGCAGGACCCGGGAGGGAAAAGGGATCCGCCACACCAAGACGACTTGGAACAAATCGACACCGGCCAGCTTAACTTCATATTTTTAAAACCAAACTCGATATGACGGGTGCTGCCAGGCAAACACGTTACAATTGAATCGGAATATATGGTAGGACCTGAAGGGCATCGATTGATTTTGCAAAACACTTGACCATCTTACGTTTATGTTTATCCTGTCCGAAACCCATCCGATTCATGGCTAGATCTATTGTCCTATTCCTAGATCTATTGTTCGCCAGCTGGGGCGAGTGAGTCTGTGAGTGAGCGCCCACTGTGAAAGCTGTATCCTGGTATCCGATTCTTAGGCGCCCTCCTAAGTATGTCTCTCCAGCATTCTGGAGTGCAATCTCTAAGCGCAATACGTTAAAGGATGTGTATGCTTTCCGTGTAAGGACAATTAATTCGAGCATTCCCCTTCGCAAGTTGTTTATAGCGCATTTGTTGGGTGAAAGAGTCAAGTTGGGAAAGTTGTTCCGGCTCCACCACTTAAATGTTCAATTTGGGGTTCCGACATTCCGCCGCAATATCCTCGGAACCACCTCGCCCCTCGCCACCCGGCTCCCCCGCCCCACCAGCCGCTTTTTTGGCTGCTTACTCTATTACCTATGTGTATTTTCTGAGCTCTTTTTTGGCGCAAAGTTTTTGCGGCTTTTTCAATATTTTATGAGTCAAGCTTTTGCGTTAACACCTTAAGTACGGAGGGCATTGCGGTTGGTTTGGAAAGCGGTGGCAGCAGCCCTCCCCCAGCCCGCTTCTTGGCGGGTGAGTGTTTGGCTTTGGCAGGAAATAACGCGCAAGTTGTAAGTTTTAACTAGCAGGCAGCTTGGCTTGGTCCACAAGGCTCCCGGACTCGCAGCCCTGCTCTACGCCACGCCCCTGGAAGCCGCAGAATCGGGGCAGGGAACTCAGGGGGGGGTGTCTGCCGAAGGACGACTGTTGCGCCTGTTGAGCAAGGATGTGTTCTTGTTGTTCCTGGAGCTGCAATGAGGCATCAAATATTGCACACAAGCCGACCAAGTCCCTCCCCAACCTTTTCGCCAACAGCCCCTTTGATTTCTGCAGGCACAGAAAAGGCGTATACCTTTGCAATCAATAATTTATTGTGATTATTGTAGTATAGTGTACTGTTGTGGTTCCACTTTTCCCACTGAAGGTTCCAGGATCTGTTTCCCTTGCTCAAGTATTCCTTTCTCTCAGTGCACTTCATTGTACACGTCGACAACGATTTATTTCCCAGGCAACTTAAGGGCCCACGCCCAGCCTCCCTCCCACAGAACAATGCCAATTCATACCGCCACGCCCACTCGCCCACTCGCCCACTGGCCCACACGCCTCACCCCGAAGAGAGTGGGCTGAAAAGAAAGTTGGCCGGGCCGTGGGGCGGGGAACTTTGGCGCCCAACTCAATGAGTCGAAATTAAACAATGCTAAAGATTAAGTGCAGATTTTGGACTTTATCTGCTTGTGCCATAAATTGGTATTTAAGGATACCCCAGAACTGTCTATAGCACGCACACACGCTCAGCGGCACACACGTTGTTCGCAGTGTGTGTGCCGTAGGTATTCGAGGCACAGACACATAGGCGCTGTGGGTGGCGCCCCGAGGCATGCAGCAAAGTAGCTCTGCCAACAATAGATCAGCCTCCGCACAAATAGCCCGATTCCTGTTTGCGGGCTAGGAAGTCCCGAATGCGGCGTAAGTTTTCCTCCGGTGTTTTGTTTACCAATTCCGCAGGGGGGCCTAGGGGGCTAGGACTTGCACAAGATTAATTGCAATCGGAGTTTTAGCATATGTTTTATACTTTGTCGTCCCGAAACTTGCTCCTCCTTGCGCCGCCAGGAGTGTGTCTTTGCGGTTGCTTCGGAGTATTTCTTTTCGCAAAGGAGCAAGGACGCGCCCGGGCGGCAGGTGGATGCACCTGGCACTTGAGGAGGCAATTAAGCTCTTATTTATGCGACTGACTGGTTGGTGCGACGCCAAACACATGTCGAAGAAAGTTTCGAGGCCACTACTGCTTAATTATCAGAGACTGTGCTGTGGGGCTCCTCCCGCCACAACAACGCAGATAATCATCATGGCCCGCTTCAAATTGATCTCTAAATGCCGCGTCCTGCCTCGGCCGCCTTTTGTTCGGCTGGATGGCGCCAGGAACTCCCCAGCTGCGGAAAGTTATGTGCCGGCGCTGCCATTCCTTATTCAATTTCATTTGCAGACCAGGCCCATAATTCGATTGCCCCATGTCTTAATGGCATAATCTCGGGAAAAGTACACGTATAAGCAGGCCGGCAGGGGTGGGCGGCTGTGGGGGCGGGTGTCCTGGCAACAACAATAACACCATATTGTGCCAGGCTTTCTTTTATCCCGGCTTCCGACATATCCCGCACCAACACATCCCCCTCCAGCGGCATCAACACCATATCACTTTGATTACTTTATTATTGGTGGCTGCACACACACACACACACTCCCACTCCCACTCCCACCCACTCACACACACGCTACACACCTTTGTGCCGCCCCGCCTCCAGCCTCTCCTCGCTCTTTCTCTGCTTTTTCCCGCCTTTCCCCAGAAATTCCCGGCATTATCCCACTTTACTTATTAGAAGCAATCATACAACACTCCGCCCCATCCAGGCCAAGAAATTATTAGGGGCTGGGGGTGGTTTGGCCAACAAAGGGGCGGCTGCGAGGGGGCTGCGAGAGGAAAGAAGAAGCTGAAGAAGCAGCCAACAAAAATAAATCATTTTTTCTGCTTTTGTTGTTGATTTATGCGTTTCTTCGATGTCTCTCACCCCAGCTCTGGGGCTCTTTCTTTCCGTGTCCTTCCTTTCCTTTATATCTCTTTTTGTCTATAAATGTAACTCTGGATTTTTATACACTCAGAACAATGGGGTGGAAGTGTTTCTGATGTGGGATGTGCTTCTGAAAGGGATAATATTTTGATTTGTTGATGAAATGCCCAAAGCCCTTCGATCGGCTTGGTCGCATCACACATGAGTGTTGGTGCACAGGACCTTTTCGCTCAGTGCTCGAAGGCTGCACTTTGGCTCCTGTTGATAATGAGCCAAATCATTTTTCGTAAGATAAATTCCCCCGGCTGCAGCCCCGTATAAGTAGCTAGAAAACTTATGTTCCGACCTGGCCTCAAACTTCCCCGGCCCTGGGCTCCTAAGCTAGTTACTACGCTTTGTCTGCCAAGTCATTCCGCCACTCCAGCCCCATTCTCCACCCGTCCTCCCGGAAGAACCCCTCTCACCTTGAGGAGAATCGGAGAGTTGGCGTCGACAAGTTCGAGTTTGGTGCGCTCCTTGAAAGCGTTATAAATCATTGCCATGATTAAGCGACGCGGCACGACACGATATCCTTTTGTTGTAGTGGTAGTGGTAGTGGCAGTGGCAGAGGTAGTGGCGGCAGGAGTGTGCCAGGCAGTGTGTGTGTGTGGGTGGGGGATAGTGGAGCAGTGAAAGTTCTCCGGGCAAGTAAAATGATAATTTAATATCGAAAATTGTTTTTATTGAGTTGATTTGTAAGTCCAATTGAGTGCGCGGGGAGGCGGTAGTGCCGGGCGTCCTTAGTCCCCAATCAGTCCCGCATGGAATTGGCGTGGAGTGGGCTTGCTGCTGAAGCTGAGGAAGGCGCTGGTCCAGGAGAGGGAACTGTTCAAAGCCCCTCCTGGAGCACTTGAGCGCGATGAAAACTCATCCGCCACTCTGGCCCTGGCATCTTACATAATATTCCGTTTACCTTTGCTCTTCTCGAGCGCTCTTTGCCCCTTTTTCTGGTTGGGGAGGCGCCACTCCCCCTGCACCCACTCACATCAAACATATTTATGTGTGCTTTAAGAAACTTTGCTAATATGTTAAAACTGTTCATTGACACCGAAAAATGAGCAAAAGCGCATCTGCCGGCGGAGAAGAGGCCAAGGAGGGCGTGGGAGGGGTTTAAGTATTTCGCCCAGCCCCCCTGCGCCTTCCGTGTGTTTGAGTTTGAGCTGCGATTTCCCTTACATGCGATGTGTGTGTTTGCAGTGTTGAAAAACACAAACAGCAACTGGGAGCTTATTAAATGGTAGATAGCCCCCACTTCAGCAGCCCCTGCTCGCGGGGGAGGCAGAGTTCTAGTCAAATAGCTGGAATAGAAATACAGCCGAAACAAACTTTGTTTGCCGCTTCTGCAATATTAACTGTTAATTATGCCGCCCCCCCCACCCCGACACGCCCATTTTCCGGTCTGTCAATATTTGTTGAAACACTTCCTGATAGGCGAAAATGGTTTTTGAATTCGCCCCGAAATGCAGTGCGAAAGTTGTGCCATTGCAATTGCATCTCACTATTTTATTAGAAAAGTTTCGCCCGATGTTTGACTTTATGCGCTATTTTTTAATATTTATTATGGCTGATTGCGATTCCTCGAAAACCCACAGACACACAGGCACACAGACGTTGGGGGCGCTCAGACAGAGGCGGCTGCGAGAGGGGGCCCCTTTTGTTTGCCTTGTGGCGAGTAGGAAGGCCGCCAACAATGGCAAAGGGGAAAGTACGGGCCCAGGACGCAGAACACAGCTCTCCCCCGAATCGCAAAATGTAAAAGTTTAGACGAGGGCTGGCTGCATTCACGCATTATAATTTAAGTGAAACATAAATATTGATGTAATAAATTAATTTCGTTCTATAGGAAATAGAGAGTCGGGCCAGACGAGACCCAATTCACTCTGGGGGAGTACGATTGGAAATTTGAATATTAAATATTTGCTCTGAGGACGGCATTTAAAAATATTGTGGTTTCAAGGACCACCTCTCAGACGCGAAAGCAAAAGCGAAAGACTGCCTCTCTCTACGGCTGTCACAGTGCGGAGGCTGCGCGAGTTATCGCATATCGCTTTCCATAACTCGTTGGGTCATCGGAGGCGTGGCGGATGTCCTTCCCGAAGCCTCCACAGTCCCTTGTCGCCGAGGTTAGTTAATTGGTGGGAATGCACTAAACTCTTTACAAGGAACTGGCCACATCCTTACCGAAATCTGAGTCCCACATTCTTTTTCCGTTTCTTCGCCAGTGTCCCGGCATAGTTTATGAACTATTTATGGCCCGGGGACAAAAAAGGTCAATGTTGTCAACTATGCAAAGTTTCCGGTAAGCTGCAACCTTTTTTCGGGCGAGATACATAACTTTGATGAAGTCTTCGACGTTTGGTCCGTGAGACGACAAAGAGCTCGGGTCCTGGAATCTTTGTTGGCCTGCAAAGTTTGCAATTCTTGTGGGAACACTTGATCATAAGTTGCGCATTTTTCATTTATTTATTCCGTCTGAGCAGCAGTCTTGCAAAAATGTATGGAGCCGCCGAAGCCTCTGCTCCTTGTCTTCCCGTTTCAGCTACCTGTTTCTCCCACCTCGCCTGTTGATGTGCTGACCCGGTCACTTGACTTTTTGCCCCCAATGCAGGCCACTAAACTTTGCCGCTCGCCCGGGCTGTGGTCTCCATAAAGCTGAGGAATTCATGGCATGGCTGCACAGCAAGGGGCAGCTCATACGTTATCCTCGGCGCCTCGGAGGACTTATCCATCGATTGGAGCTTGCGCTGGGGCCTGTTCTACCACCACTGCCTTGCTGAAAGAAAACAGAACATGGGTCTGGATCTGTGGCATAAGGAGTAGCTCCCGAGGAAGCTTCGAAAACTTAACAACTACTTGCTTTTCGCGCTTCATGTCATTTTATAATAACCCCACAAATACCCTTCAAATCCTCAGCAACTTATTATGCAATCTGTAGTCGAGTCTTGGGCAAATCAATTCCCTTTAGTGGCATGCACTTGCATGCTCACTCCGCGCCCACTCCTGCAGGAAACTTGAGACCCAGCCCACCGCTTGTCAGCTTCTCCGGAGTGCGGACACACAGCCCACACGACACACCGCTGATATGTGTAACGTGTAACGAATACCCGGCTGGATGATATTTCCCCGATTTGACCCGCACGTTAACTGTTCCGGCTCTGGCTCGTCGGTGGCGTGGTGTTTGGGGTTTTGGCCAAAATAAAGGGGTGCCTTGTCAGGAATGAAAATTATTTAATTTAAGAAACGTGCGTACTAATAATGACGAGATAAGCTACCGGACGAGCTAGACCGTGAACTGTGACAAACTACCAACAAAGAACAGAAAAAAAACAGGAAGACACAAATTTGCAAAGTTGGTCGGATCGCTCCTTGATGTAATAGGAGCTAGTGTCGCCCTCCCTACCGTGATCATGCTTCTCCTAAATACCGGTTTTCCCATGATCCCTTCTTCGGCAAGCGCTACTGAGGCGGGTTTACGAAATCAAAAAAATTTGTTTTTAAACAGACATTATAAAATTATTTAATTCCGCTAAAATGGACTTGATATAGTATTGGAGGTTATAAATTTCATGTGCATAATTAAACTACAGATTAATAAAATAATAGAAATATTTAAATTAAAAGAAAGGAATTCGAAAAAATTTATCTCAAAAAAATATATTAATCCTAGGGTTCAATTGCTAACCATGGTAAAGCGTGGTCGCTTAGCAAAAATTAATTAAGAGTAATAAAAAAAGGTTACTTCAAGTTAATATGGCTCTCATTATCATTATTATCATTATCTGGCACTTTTATAATTATAGATGAAAAATCTCACTCACTCTTTTTATTACGCCATCCACCGTCGAAAGCTTTCTAAGGCTGCTGCGCTGTGAAATAAAAAAATGACCATCGCACACCAAAACTAATAATAATAATAATTCTAGAATTCGATCAGCACATAAAATGGGTTTTTTCCCGAATTAGGGACTTTTGCCGCTTTTTCACTTTTTCCTTACTTTACCATAATTAAAATTAATCCCTAAATTCAAAATATTACTTTACTAGTTTACAGTAACAAAATCACTTAACCTAAGCTCAACTCAGCTGTTCAACACACGGATATTACTCTCTCACTCTCCGCTCTACCAAAGTTCAATGACCCCAGTGGACCATTGGGGAGCTATGCTCTATCCCTCACTCTCCACCGGGATGCACCGCGTGTTCTCGCCTTCTCGTTTTTTTTTTTTTTCGAAACCGCAACGGCTCCCTTGCGCTTCCGCCTGTCTCCCTTACTCCTACATCTAGTCTCGGAGTGTCATATGCGACGATTGGAGCTTTTTCTTTAGTTTCTTTTTCGTTGCGTTTGGGGCTTTGACGAGCAGAGGGAGTGGGGCGTTTTGGCAGCGGTTACTTTTTTTTTTGAGCCTATTTAAAACTGCATGACTTAGGCACAATATTAATAACTAAGAATAATTATGAATTCACAATATTAACTACTTAAACTACACTTAAGCACTACAAATCACGCCGAATTTAGGGTTTTTTTTTTTCTCTTTTCCTTTCCCCTCGCGTAATCAGCGGAAGGTGTAAAAGTCGCCGACTGGGACGGTTCGCCAATTAGAAGATTTCGCGACGAGCCCCCGCACCAGGGACCACGATAATTCCGGAATCACGCCGACTCCGTGGGCTTGAGAACGCGAACTGCTCCAGTCCCGAAGCTTCGCTTCTTCGTCTAGGGTTCCTGACTTAGGGAGCTCCAACCTAAGCAAAGTACGCGGCGTTAAACCTCCTCTCTTATAATAGCTAATTCCTCCCCCGCACGCTTACCTCTCGACTCAGCGCCAACCACAGAAATTATTATTGATTCGCACTAGTTTAATAGTTCACACTTTCTTAGGCAAACGCTTTTAACTTTTCTTTACACAAATGCCTTTACACAAAGACCTTTTCTTTCACTTTTCTTCTGGGGTTTTAAGCTACCTTTCTGGATGAGGTCCGGATGGGAAAAGAAAGAGCTTCCAGCCGCGAGCTACGAGGAACCCCGTGCCCGCTATTCGGAAGATTTTACCTAGTTTACCCGGTCCTAAATTTCTCCACCCATTTCTCTCGCTGGGGAGCAGCGCTGCCACTAAAAACCTGCCCGTTTCGCTAGAAAGTTTGACAATCAGTCGCTCCCAAACCTCCTAGGCCAAACTATTTGCTACAAGCCTTTTACAAAATCCCCCCGACCAAAATCAGACTTGGGGTTGCATTTAAACTTCTCAACCCACAAGGCTGATCGCTTGTAGCTAAGCCTGACGAATATCTTTGCCATGGTACCGACCGACAAGCTTTCCATTCAAATCTTCTAGTTCGTAAATTGAGCCCCCTATTTTCTTTCTCACTCTAGCTTTTACAAATAAGGGAGCCAGCTTAGCATTGTAACCTGCTTGGAAACAGCTCTGTTTGAAATTTCGCCGATAAACTTCTTGCCCAACCCCATACGATACTTCGCGCGTCCTAAGATTGTAATGACGCTGGTTCCTCTCATACTGTTTTTCGCATATTTCAGCCGCTTTCTTTCTGACTACCTCGAGGGAGTCCTCACGACTAAATGTAGCTGCTTTATCTTCTAGCATAGACAAATTCCTCAATAAGGAGTAAGTTGCCCCAGATGTAACCATCTGCTGCCCAAAAACCATATAGTACGGGGTACATCCCAGACCGGAATGAGTTGCCGATCTCAGCGCGCAACTTATTTTACTAAGATTTTCGTCCCAGTCTTTTTGATCGCTGCGAATATAAGCGCGAATGCCTGCAATCACAGAGCGATTTACTCGCTCAGAAGCGTTAGCCTGCGGAGCGTGGACTGCCGTTAAAGTTTGCGTGATCCGATGCCTCCTAAGCATTTCTTGAAATCTCTCGGATCTGAACTGCGACCCATTATCGGAAACAATGCTCTCTGGGAACCCAAATGTATGAAAAAGATCCTCTTCCAAATACTTCAGAACTACCTCAGCGGTAAGTTTCTTTACGGCTCTAAGAAAAACGAATTTCGAATAATGGTCGAGCACAATAAAAATTCCTATATTCCCGCTACGAGACCTAGGATAGGGGCCTAAAAAATCAATGTAAAGGCGCTGGAAAAACCTCTGCGCCACGACTGCCTTTCCCATAGGTGGCTTCAACGCCGTATTCGGTGCTTTAGTCATCCTGCAACTTTCACAGGCGGAAACGTAGTCCTTCACGTCATTCACCATTCCGGGCCAAAAATAATATCGCCGAATCCTCTCCAGAGTTTTGTGAATACCCCCGTGAGACGCCAATGGATCGTCATGCGATCTTTTTAGCACCTCATGAATCATCGTCTTCGGTATCCACAATTTCCACGCGTACGCATCATTGAGGAGTTCGCCTTTTGAGTGTTCGGAGCGCCGATAAACCAGGGAATCCACAATTTTCAGATCCGGAAACTTGTCCAAATTATTTTTAATTCCCTCCATTAACTGGGTATACTCAGCGGACTTAAAATGTTCTGAGTCGATATCCACCAGCAACCCGCTATTAAAATCTATTGCGGCCATCTGTTCATGCTCAACTCTAGACAAAGCATCGGGAACAACATTTAGCTTTCCCTTTCGATGCTGGATTGCGAATCGAAACCCTTGCAACTTTAAAGCCCACCTTGCTAATCTGGTATTTAAATCATTCTGCGACATCAGCCACTTCAAGGACGCATGATCCGTGATGACGGTAAATTGTAGTCCTTCAACATATGCTCGGAATTTTTTTATGCTCACTAAAGCCGCAAGGCACTCCTGTTCCGTGACTGTGTAATTCCTTTGTGCTTTATTCAATTTCTTTGATACAAAGGCTATAGGTAATTCGTCCCCCGTCACCGATTTCTGCACTAGGACCCCTCCTACTCCTGTTTTACTAGCGTCACAGTGTATGAAGAAAGGCTTATCGAAGTCTGGGGTCTGCAACACTGGAGCACTTCCTAGCATATCCTTCAACTTCTCAAAAGCCTCTTTACCTTCCTGGGTCATCACAAACTTCCGCTTGTTTTGCAAAAGATCAGTCAACGGTGCCGATACCGACGCAAAATTGGTTATAAATTTTCGGTACCAACCGGCTAATCCCAGAAAGCTCCTTAATGCTTTGAGTGACGTTGGCAACGGAAAATTTGTAATCGCCGAGATTTTATCTGGGTCCGTTCGAATACCCCCATCACCTATTATGTGGCCCAAATATTTCACCGTTCGCCTACAGAATTTGCTCTTCTCCACATTCAAAGTTAAATTGGCCTCTTGGATTCGTATAGCTACTGTTTCCAAAACTTCCACATGCTTCTCGAACGTATCGGAAATAACTAATAAATCGTCCAGATACACAAAAACTTCGTTTCTAAGTGAGGCAGGTATTACCTTGTCCATTAACCTCGTCATTGTTTGTGGAGCGTTGCAGAGGCCAAAAGGCATAACTTTATAATGATATAAAGGCCGCCCTGGTACTGTAAATGCAGTTTTAGCTTTCGATAGGGGATCCAAAGGGATTTGCCAGAACGCGTCTTTTAAGTCAAGGCTACTGATGAAATTTGCCTTGGGTAACCGACTCAGTATGCCATCGATTTGGGGAAGCGGATATGCATCCTTTTCCGTTACTTCGTTTACTTTTCTACTATCGAGACACACTCTTATTTTGCCTGGCTTTTGAACCAGTACGACTGGAGAAGACCACGGACTGTCGGACTCCTCAATAACTCCTAGTTTTAGCATCCTATCCACCTCGGCATAAAGCAATTTCTCAATGGCCGGCGATACAGGAAAGTGCCGTTGCTTAATGGGCTTCGCTGTCCCGGTGTCTATTGTATGCATCAAAACGGAGGTCCTACCCAGTCCCGATATCGCAAATGATGGAAAGCTTTTAATAACTTTTTCTAATCTAAGTTGCTGCCCTTTTGATAACGAATGCAGCTCCGCATCTCCTGAGATCTCTGAGATAGCTAGGGTAGGCGGCAACAGCTCGTAAGCTGTCCAAAAATCTATTCCTAAATAAATATCTTGCCTCAAAGAGGGGATTATATGAAATTCTAATTCCCTTTTCATTCCTTTATATTCTAACAATGTCTTAAATTTACCTATTATTTGTTGCTTATTTCCATCGGCAGTACACGCACCAGCTAAAACCTTTTTAAAAGGCTTTCTACTGCATATATACTCCTTAGCCAGCTGCCCACCTATACAAGATATAGCAGCGCCTGTATCTAACAACCCTCTTCTTTTCTTTTCTAGTAAATTAACTTCTGCGTAGGGCCTATTGTCGCCATAATTTCTCCTAATGCTAGCGATTTCTTTTACTGTCTTCCAGTAATTCCTTTGTCGCTGACTGTTTCGCGAGACAGATCTGCCCTCGTTCTTCAGCATTGGCAGGTGTAATTTTCGGAACTTTTCCAGCTTAGTATGCCAGACTTGCAATCCCGCATCTCCGGAAGGGGAATTTTCTACCCTAAGCGCTCCACCCCCACTAACTACTGCTGGTCCTCCAAGCCTGTCTGTCGGTTGGGAACACTTGCTTTGGAACGCGGTGTTGCAGTGTTCCTGCGGGAGTTTTTTGTGCATCTTTCACAAGAGGGTTTATAAGCATTCGGAAGCCCACAACCATAACAAAAGATTTTCCTTTTTGAGGCGCAATCTTGGTATCTATGCCCTTCCTTTCTACAGTTCCAACAGACCAAAGCAAAGGCACTTATTTCTTCTTGAAGTTCTTCTTCCCCAAATTCTTCGGCATCGTCGGCTTCCACCTCCTCGCAAAGTTCACTGATCGGTTTTCTTAAGGGAAATGGTTTTTGGTACCCGTGATGTTTGCGCATCTCTTCTATAAAGAATTCCCTTTTTCTAACCGTATCCCTTAAATTCTCCATGGACTCGAAGCTTAAGTTCAGAATCTCGTGCTGTATTTCTGGACGTAAATTTCGCCGTACTATTTCCACTAGTGTTTCTTCAGATATAGGCTGGCTAAGTCGGTCAGTAAGCTTTAAAATGGAATCATAAAAGCTTTCAAATGATTCCTTATCTCTCTGCTTTCTGTCCCTTATCATTTGACGGATATCTACATCTGTTCTTGAATCCCTGAATTGCTTCCTTAAGGCTGCACAAAGCTCTTGCCATCGCACCACTCCAACAGCCTTATGATGACGCCAAAAGAAATCTGAGGCCTTTCCTTCGAATAGCATGTTCGCATTTCCGCATAAGAGTGAGAAATTTCCCTCTAATGTCTGGTGTGTCAGAGCCTCGACTCTGTAGATAAAACTATCTACTCCTATAGTATCTGACGATCCCGAAAACCTTAATTTCCAGTTTGATAATATATGCCCCACTTTGTCGGGTCTCTGTGCTAAATCCGAGTTTAGGGATCTGGAGCTAGAGGGTCTCTGTGGAACTGTATACTGCTCTGTGGGTGGCATATTAATTCCCAAAACCTGCTCTAGGGAGGAATTCCTACTTGTATTAGGATTTACCGTGGCTCTTTGCTGGTCTATATTGCTCATTTGCGCTTCAACATTTGTCTGTATTAGGTTGGCCATCCTCTCAGTGAGCTGAGTTAGTAGCTCGTTTTGCATTGCCTTTACGGCTGCAGAAATTTCTGTTGTGATTTGGCTCATTTCTTCTACTGGTGTATTACAGACTGTAATATGATCCTGCCTAGACCGCTCCAGACTGGTAGAAGCTGTCAAGTCCAACTCGCTTCCACTACGCGAAATTGTTTCTAGCCTTGTACGCTGCCTAGTTTGAATTGCTGAAGTCGGAGGCTGTGAAATACGTTGATCGATACAAATTGACTCACAAATCGGACAAGTTCTTTTGACTGCTAAATGTGTCCTAAAGCACGCTTTATGAAATACATGCTGACACTTGGTTTTATAGCTATCAGCTGCCCTGATCTCAGAGTTACATAATCTGCACTCAGAACTAGGAGGAAGTTCCTCTTTTTGAGGCGATCGATCCAGACCCATTAATGTCTACGATTACTTTTGTTATTTTTTTATATCTACTTTTTTTTTTTTTTTCCCCGTTTTTAAAATCCAATAACTAATACCAATAATGAATGAGGGAATAATAAAGGGTAAATAATAATATATAGTAAAGGTTTTATATAAATAAATAAATAATAAATAATAAATAATTAAATATAAATAAAATAGTATGAATTCTGTGATAAAATATTGATAATTGCAATTTAAACGTAATTTTGATTTCTTCTACCTACGCACTCAGTAACGCTGCCAGCTATCGACCGTCTTCACAAAAATGTAAATAAAATAGGAAAGTAGACTGAAACAAACAATGATTTGTGGACATGAAAACATATGTGTAATATGACTCCTCATGTTCTCCATGCAAATCAATCGCTCGTTTATACCTAAAGAATTGGTTTTCAACAGAGCTTTTATCCGTGGTCACGAGCTCTACTTTGAAGTAAAGTCAACGTGCATTCCAAGCGTCTTATATAGCTCTTCAAGAATAACCAAAGATTAGTTATGAAAAGAGGAAAAGAAAAATAAACAAAGAAATGGGGAGCTATTACTGAGACTAAGTGGTCAGTAGCCAGCTGCTAGCAGCTTAGCAACTGAATCCCAATCCTATGTCTCAGTTAGCCCTCTACTTTTTTCTCCTCCAGTCGTCACTTTTGAACCCACATGTCACTGGACAGGATATCTGCCTAAGGCTGATCATCCTGTTTTCCAACTGACGATCCAGGAACCAAAAATGACAAAAGGACGTGCAAGAAACTAGATAGTTGCCGCTAAGTAAGGTGATGCCTCCCCCACCTAACTTTTGACAACTGACCCAATTTAGTCGTTGAGGAGAAATTAAAGTTAGTTAAATTTTGATTATAGCAAGAAACAGTTACGGTCTAAATTTTAGTGAGTTTCCTAGACTTAATATTCTTTAAAACTTTTCCAAAAAAATCTAGCTTCACGATTGGGCGCCAAAAATAATTATTTTTCCTTCCTAATTATGATTCATTACATATGCCACAAATTTGTCGTAGACGGTTGTTGTTGTTTTCCTGCTAAGACAAACACACCTTCGGGTGTCCTTTTTTTGGGGGTCGGAGCGATACAAAGTTGAGACTATGAGCTACGGTAGATAAAAGTAAGTTTTTTGTTGACTTCAAATGCACTCCCTGTCTCACTTGCTCTCCTCAGTTCCATACCATCCTAGGTGTGTGCACAGAGCCACCTCCGCCCACACTCCCATCCCAGCCCTCTCAAGCACACTAACAGGAATCGTGTGAATTATTAAAATCTAATAAACCACAAGATTTTATGTTACACGGAACTCGTTCATCGTCGTCGCCGAGAATCTTGGCAGCCAAAGTTTCGTGTGGTTTTCTTTGGTTACGCTATTGAACCTTAAATTAAGTTTGAACATAACTTCCGGCCCGCCCTCCCGCACACACAGGACATGAACACACTCACACACTCGTACGCGCGGAGGATACCTTTTCCTCGCCTTGTTTACATAGGTAAGTTTAATTTTCCTGTAGCACAATTTTCGGCGCAAGTCAAAGGTCCAGGGCAGGGCAAGCAGGGCAGGGCTCGAATCCCATGTGCGTGTGTGCTCGGGCGGCGAGCGGTTGTTCATAAATTTCCTTAATGTCTAAGTGTGAAAATCTTTGCCGTTCGATGGTGCTTTTCACACTTTCCACACCGAAAGACCAACCGAAGGACCGGCTTCCCCCCATCGGCCCGGTGAAATCAAGCAGCAATGTGTAAACTTTCAATAGGTTCGTTAAAATTTTATGATTTTCCTGCCTGAATGCCTGGCTGCCGGAACTGGAGGGAAACGTGTTGAAAATTGTTGAGCCACTTACCCCCTCTGCCCTGTCTTCCGCCCCGCCCCTGTCGAATGGGATTTTTAAGTTTTCTCCGTTTTCGTGTTTATTGTTTTTGGTTTTCTTTCAATACAAACCGTTTTTTATGTTTGGCAAAGTATTTCATTCGCTTTTATTGGTATTTGTAGAATATTTATAAGCGTGGTTTTAAAAGTTTGCAAACTCGAGCTGGGGCAGGAGTAGGTACTCCTGATTGCGCCTCGTGTTGGCGGCTATTTTTTATGGCTTATACTTTTGTGTGTCAAACAGAATTTTGATGCATTTTTAATGTGCTTCGGTCTCATTTAAGCGAATAAGTAGAGGGCGATTTCGCACCTTGGAATTCCATTCAGCTAATTTGCCATTCCTCTTCCATTTATCTTTTTATTCCGCAAGTTTTTGAATTTTGACAAAGTTTGCGAACTGCAACTTGGTGGCTTTGACAGCTGCAAGTGCATGTGAATACATAGTATACCTACCTTTTTTTTTGGTTTCCCAGCTAAATGCCCTGGGGCTTTCCTATGTGCATATAGGTGTGCCTCCTCTCCAGCATGTCTGGTAGTCAGTCAAAAAAGTTGAGCTAAGGAACTTGCTCTGCTTGGAGGCGAACAGGCAAAGGTAACAAGTAGCAGGCAACAGAAGCTGTAGCACCTGTCAAAATGACAGTTGAAAAAACAAGCGAGGTGTTGCGGAAATATATTCAAGTAAATATATGTATGTACATACGTATGGCCAGCTCAAAGAGCAGCGGCTGGAACATTAAGCAACATTTGGTCGGCTCAAGTTTTCGCCAGAACCAAACTTTTCCCGGCACCACATTTCTGGACAAGTGGTGCGGGTAGCTCTGGAGAAACACATCTCGACTTCTGACTAAACTAATTATATTCGAAAAGAAATCAGCGCCCGAAACCCTCGAGCACTTCTGCCTGTACACGTCCACAAGTGGACTCCGAACTCCGAAGCCTTTGTACACGCCGCCCAACATTCTTTTGTTGTTTTTTTTTTCCTTTTTTTCTTTCCAACAAACATATTGCTGAAACACCCATTTCCTTTTGAAGTGCAGCCTTTAAAATGGCGATCGGCCGTCGCAGAATAACAATCGAAACTCGTCGGTTTTGAAAACTCTCCACTTGGCTTTCTCTCCACCCAGCAATAAAAAAGTGCTATTAAGCATAGAAATTCAAAGTAAAAGGTGGTCTTCTCGAAAGGTATATAAATTGTTCTTTTTGTTGAATTTCAAAGAAATGTGGCTTTGGCCTTTTTCATCAAAATTTTCCAGTGAAATATTCTGATGCATTTAAGCGAATTATTAATCTTCGATAATTGTTTAAGGTTAAAAGTAGGTTGTTTAAGTAAGTTTACCACCGACTGCTTTTAATTCGTTCATTCGATGCCTCTCATTTGATCTAAATTCTATCCCCAAACGGTGCCCATATCTCAGCCACTTCTCATCCGATTCTTGAGCGGAATACCGCAAACGCTTTCTAATTAAATTCCCCGCGATTCTGCGTCAAAAAATGGACCATCAATTTTTAAAAAATTGTTCTCCAAATTTTCCATGGACCCCCTTGGAAATCCATGAAAACCCATCCATGAAAACCCATATATGGCCCCAAACGGTGTCCATATCTCAGCCACTTCTCATCCGATTCTTGAGCGGAATACCGCAAACGCTTTCTAATTTGATTCCCCGTGATTCTGCGTCAAAAAATGGACCATGAATTTTTTTACATTTTTTCTCAAAATTTCCAAGGACCCCTTGGAAATCCATGAAAACCCATATATGGCCCAAAACGGTGTCCATATCTCAGCCACTTCTCATCCGATTCTTGAGCGGAATACCGCAAACGCTTTCTAATTTGATTCCCCGTGATTCTGCGTCAAAAAATGGACCATGAATTTTTTTTACATTTTTTCTCAAAATTTCCAAGGACCCCCTTGGAAATCCATGAAAACCCATATATGGCCCCAAACGGTGTCCATATCTCAGCCATTTCTCATCCGATTCTTGAGCGGAATACCGCAAACGCTTTCTAATTCAATTCCCCGTGACTCTGCATCAAAAAATGCACCATCAATTTTTTTTACATTTTTTCTCAAAATTTCCATGGACCCCCTTGGAAATCCATGAAAACCCATATATGGCCCCAAACGGTGTCCATATCTCAGCCACTTCTCATCCGATTCTTGAGCGGAATACCGCAAACGCTTTCTAATTTGATTCCCCGTGATTCTGCGTCAAAAAATGGACCATCAATTTTTTTTACATTTTTTCTCAAAATTTCCAAGGACCCCCTTGGAAATCCATGAAAACCCATATATGGCCCCAAACGGTGTCCATATCTCAGCCATTTCTCATCCGATTCTTGAGCGGAATACCGCAAACGCTTTCTAATTTGATTCCCCGTGATTCTGCGTCAAAAAATGGACCATGAATTTTTTTTACATTTTTTCTCAAAATTTCCAAGGACCCCCTTGGAAATCCATGAAAACCCATATATGGCCCCAAACGGTGTCCATATCTCAGCCACTTCTCATCCGATTCTTGAGCGGAATACCGCAAACGCTTTCTAATTCAATACCCCGTGATTCTGCGTCAAAAAATGGACCATCAATTTTTTTTACATTTTTTCTCAAAATTTCCAAGGACCCCCTTGGAAATCCATGAAAACCCATATATGGCCCCAAACGGTGTCCATATCTCAGCCATTTCTCATCCGATTCTTGAGCGGAATACCGCAAACGCTTTCTAATTCAATTCCCCGTGACTCTGCATCAAAAAATGCACCATCAATTTTTTTACATTTTTTCTCAAAATTTCCAAGGACCCCCTTGGAAATCCATGAAAACCCATATATGGCCCCAAACGGTGTCCATATCTCAGCCATTTCTCATCCGATTCTTGAGCGGAATACCGCAAACGCTTTCTAATTTGATTCCCCGTGATTCTGCGTAAAAAAATGGACCATGAATTTTTTTTACATTTTTTCTCAAAATTTCCAAGGACCCCCTTGGAAATCCATGAAAACCCATATATGGCCCCAAACGGTGTCCATATCTCAGCCACTTCTCATCCGATTTTTGAGCGGAATACCGCAAACGCTTTCTAATTTGATTCCCCGTGATTCTGCGTCAAAAAATGGACCATCAATTTTTTTTTACATTTTTTTCTCAAAATTTCCAAGGACCCCTTGGAAATCCATGAAAACCCATATATGGCCCCAAACGGTGTCCATATCTCAGCCATTTCTCATCCGATTCTTGAGCGGAATACCGCAAACGCTTTCTAATTTGATTCCCCGTGATTCTGCGTCAAAAAATGGACCATCAATTTTTTTTACATTTTTTCTCAAAATTTCCAAGGACCCCCTTGGAAATCCATGAAAACCCATATATGGCCCCAAACGGTGTCCATATCTCAGCCATTTCTCATCCGATTCTTGAGCGGAATACCGCAAACGCTTTCTAATTTGATTCCCCGTGATTCTGCGTCAAAAAAATGCACCATCATTTTTTTTAAAATTTTTTCTCAAAATTTCCAAGGACCCCCTTGGAAATCCATGAAAACCCATATATGGCCCCAAACGGTGTCCATATCTCAGCCACTTCTAATCCGATTCTTGAGCGGAATACCGCAAACGCTTTCTAATTTGATTCCCCGTGATTCTGCGTCAAAAAATGGACCATGAATTTTTTTTTACATTTTTTCTCAAAATTTCCAAGGACCCCCTTGGAAATCCATGAAAACCCATATATGGCCCCAAACGGTGTCCATATCTCAGCCATTTCTCATCCGATTCTTGAGCGGAATACCGCAAACGCTTTCTAATTCAATTCCCCGTGACTCTGCATCAAAAAATGCACCATCAATTTTTTTTACATTTTTTCTCAAAATTTCCAAGGACCCCCTTGGAAATCCATGAAAACCCATATATGGCCCCAAACGGTGTCCATATCTAAGCCATTTCTCATCCGATTCTTGAGCGGAATACCGCAAACGCTTTCTAATTCAATACCCCGTGATTCTGCGTCAAAAAAATGCACCATTTTTTTTAAAATTTTTTCTCAAAATTTCCAAGGAGCCCCTTGGAAATCCATGAAAACTCATATATGGCCCCAAACGGTGTCCATATCTCAGCCACTTCTAATCCGATTCTTGAGCGGAATACCGCAAACGCTTTCTAATTTGATTCCCCGTGATTCTGCGGTAAAAAATGGACCATCAATTTTTTTTACATTTTTTCTCAAAATTTCCCAGGACCCCCTTGGAAATCCATGAAAACCCATATATGGCCCCAAACGGTGTCCATATCTCAGCCACTTCTAATCCGATTCTTGAGCGGAATACCGCAAACGCTTTCTAATTTGATTCCCCGTGATTCTGCGTCAAAAAATGGACCATCAATTTTTTTTACATTTTTTCTCAAAATTTCCAAGGACCCCCTTGGAAATCCATGAAAACCCATATATGGCCCCAAACGGTGTTCATATCTCAGCCACTTCTAATCCGATTCTTGAGCGGAATACCGCAAACGCTTTCTAATTTGATTCCCCGTGATTCTGCGTCAAAAAATGGACCATCAATTTTTTTTACATTTTTTCTCAAAATTTCCCAGGACCCCCTTGGAAATCCATGAAAACCCATATATGGCCCCAAACGGTGTCCATATCTCAGCCACTTCTCATCCGATTCTTGAGCGGAATACCGCAAACGCTTTCTAATTAAATTCCCCGCGATTCTGCGTCAAAAAATGGACCATCAATTTTTTAAAAAATTTTTCTCAAAATTTTGCATGGACCCCCTTGGAAATCCATGAAAACCCATATATGGCTCAAACGGTGTCCATATCTCAGCCACTTCTCATACGATTCTTGAGCGGAATGCCGCAAACGCTTTATTTTTCTATTCTCCGGAATAGGCTCCACTCTACATAGAGATTTAAGCATACATACTGTGGATGAACAGATCGGAAGACACACAAGCCGATATAGCGACAGACTTCTAAGACATCGCAGCCTACTTGCAAGGAATCTACTTCCAGCTAGACCATTGAGGCGTCTGAAACGGCTAGGTTTTGCCAAAACAATTCGAAACGAATAATGTTAGATAACTATAAGTTAGATATTTAAATTTTGTAATCCTCATTAGTATTTTGGTTTGGTCTATTTTTAAGTTTCCTTCCATGTGATGTTAAGGTACTTCCTTGTTGTACAGATTCTTCACTTAATTAAAAATAAAAAAAAAAAAAAAAAAAAAAAAAATTCTCCGGAATTTCGCAACAAAACAGGGACCATAAAAAAATGTGTTCGCAAAATTTTCCGTGGTCCCCCTTGGATATTCATATTTGGCCCCAAGCCATGTCCGTTTCTATTTCAAATTTCCCCCGATGTTTAAGCCGTTCACTTTTTTATAGTGTTTAAATATTATAAGATAAGTTTATTATAATGTAGAATGTTTTATATTATAATATATATATTATATACTCTATAAGTAGTCACAGGACACATCAATATAGATTATTTCTTAGGAACATGTTCAGTATTTGTAGTCCTTAACTGTCGACTCCCAAAATGGCTGTGTATTGGCAAGTTTTGTGAAAGTGGATTCCTGGATTTGCGAGCATAACGTCAAACTTCATTCAATTCAATTAAGCGGGAAACTTTCTGCTAATTGCTGGAAATTATCAATTCAAATCACGTTAAGACTTTTCTCTCCGGCCCGAAAAAAAGAACTGGAGGAGGCAGGCAGGGAGGACGGAAAAAATTATCATGCAGCACGCTTAAATGGCTTTTCAATTAGATTATGTCATTCAAGTGCCTGGCAGCCATGGCTCTCGGCACCCCACCCCGCTCATCAACCCTCCTTATGGCCACATTAAACGTATCAATTTCCGTTAAAGAATTTTCCCCCAAAAAAAAAAACAGCAAAACAACAAAAAGAACGAACAAGGAAAGCCCTCCCGAAAACAACGGAAAACAACTTGAGTTCATTAATTTTGTGCGAGGCGCAACAATTAGCACGAAAACCCAAATTCGGGGAGGGGTGGGTGGAGATGGTGGGGAGTGGAGTTCGATGGTATCTGGCAGTGGAAAAAATACAATATTAAACAATATGCTGGTGCTGGAGCTGGGGCTGGGGCCCGAAAAGCTGCCCTCCCCATTGGCGAAGAACGTGACGCTGCTAATTAAGTTGACGCATTTGCCGCCTTGCTGGCTCAGCTCCTGCCACGCCCGCCCCTGCTTCGGCTGCCGCCAAAGGCCGCCGCCCACTGCCCCTCCTCGTTGTTATTATTTTTGTGTGCCTCGCGGTCCTTTTTGTCTAGCGGGTGGGTCTAGTGCCGTCTTGCGGTGAGCTTAGGAAATTTGCATGCTTGATTTGCTGTTCTCCGTAGAAAATGAGGGGCTGGGGTGGGGGCTGGGAAATTCGCGGGCAAAGTGGGTGTTAAGCAGGCCCCGAGGGCGCCCCAGTGCGAGGGGTGGGCCGGCAAGCGTAACAGGTGGAAGCTTCCAAGTGCTTCGAGTGTCCGGAATCGCAATACTTTTAAATGAAATTTTGGAGTCAAGAATCAAATATTAATTGCTCTAATTTGTTTATTTGGTTGAGGCGCATAGGGTGTTTAGTTTCGAAAACAATTATCCTGCCAAAAGCCGCATTACTGCTTAGTAATAAAAAGCCAAAAACTGTCTAGTCCTCCCCCGAGTCCTTGTTGGATCCCCCGTCACTCGTCTGCAGCTGCATCTGCATCCATTATCTTTTGCCTTCTGCCCGTTGTGGGCGGTTTTGTTGTCATCCGCTTAATTGAAAAATGTCCCTGCTGCTTGTCAACATTTCGATTTCCAATATGTCGTCCTGGTCGTCCTGCGTCGGCCTGCTGCGTCCAGGCGGCGCCCTTGTTGTTGTTGCTCTTGTTGTTATAAATGGCCAGTGTCGAGTGCAAAATTTTCTAAAAATTTCACACGTCGCCCGCGACAGATGTCGCCACCCAAAGTGCGCCCCTCCCCCTTCCCGGCTCCACCCCCTTTGTAACCACTTCCGCTCAGCCGTCAAATGCAGAGGTTGATCTGCCCTGCAGTCCTTCAGCCTGCCTGCCACTCCCCCTTTTTTGTGGCACCGCATTTACCGTTAGCATATCAATAACACACACTGCGCCGCGGATGTTTTCGGGGGAGGGTGATCCTGAGGCTATCCTGGCACCCGGAGCCGGGAGCCGGGATCCAGGAGGTATCTGGGCTGGGGGGACTGGACTCATAAAATATGGCAACGGGCGTCCATCAACCTGCACGTGAATGAGAACGTGACACCAGCGACGCCTGCTACTGAGTCCGGAGCCCCGATCCAGCCACGCCCCATCCCTTCCGAGTCACTGGAAGAAAAAGGGGTTCTACTGCAGACAAATAATAGAATTGAAAAAAAAAAAACTCCATTCATAGAAAAATAACTTCAATGTGGGTTATTTTGTTATTCAACATTAGATATTTCCACCAAGAGCCTTTTCTCTCAGTGCAGCAGACCGCGAGCCGTTTGATTTCACATTTCATGCAAAATTTTCGGTGGGCAGACCTCAGCCAGGGACACTGTGGGTAGGGGTGGTGCTCTGAAAGGCCTGGCAAGGACGCAGGACGCAGGTCGATGTCGCATCATCGGAAATGAATCATTTGCTTCGTTTGTTGGCATCCGCTCGGCGTTTATTTCCGCTGCCTCGCGCTCCGGCCGCTGCTTCCCATCTCGCAGCCCCCGAACCAGGTGCCAGGACTCGTTGGCTCGGTTTCACAGGACATGTGTGCACGGCACGCTTCCGTGACAAAACATGGACACCGGGATCCCAACAAAATCCAAAATCCAGTACCAGGTAGTGGCTTTTTATTTTTGGCTGGTTGTGTAGAGTGCTGGGAAGTCTTTGCGGCCTTTTTCTATTTTTCGTTTCTCGTTTTTAGTTTTATTTTGTCACCTGTGCGTGGGTGCGGGCTAGGACGGGGGCTATCGGATGTGTCGGATAGTGTCGATCTGAGAGCCCGCATGTGTGCATCACACAGAGGAAAAATGCTATAGAGATGATTTTTGTGAAAATTCACACTGAATACTGAAAACTTCAAGGATCTTGGCCTGTTTCCTTTGATCTCGGGATACATTTTTTGTGTATTTTATTGTGGACCTACGTTCTAGCCCTTTTGCTCCATTGACACTTTCATTCGTCCACCCGCCTGTCCTTCCGGACAGGCCGGCCACCCATCCGTCCATCCAACCATCCATTCTTTCATTCATCCATCCATTTGTGTCCGCTCTCATTTGAGTCCCGCATAAATCAATTGCACTTGTCATCAACTCAATTAATTTTTGGCAAACAAAGTGCAGTAAATCAATTGCTTTGGCAGCTGGGCCAACGGGTCATGTCCATGGCTGTGACCCCTGCTTCCCGTCTCCCTGCTGCCCATGCTGACCTCTTCCCCCTTTTATTTTTCCCGTTGTGTCCAGTTTGCCTTTGTGGGTTTTGCTTTCTTTCTGCGTTTGTCATTGGAATTTTTTCCTGCCTGCTCTTTTTTCTCCGTCGCGAAAATGGGTAAATGGCTGGGGCGTCGGGCGTTGGGCGGGACGGGACGGGACGGGGGTGGTAGGCAGGGAGGGGGGACAACTGTACTGTCCATTTTATGAGTCGCCCCATGCATGTTGACACTGTATCAAATGGGGTTAAAAAGTGATTAAAGTAGGTTTGGCAAATGTCAACAATGTTTAAACCCCATTCGGCAGGATACCCGGCTCGTGGTCCTTGGCCCTTGGTCCTCGGTCCTCGGTCCTGTCGAGGGCTTAGGCGTGTAACTGTCGTCGGAGTGCTCTTGACGTTTCGGTATGTACCCCCAACCACTCCATGTATCCACTCCATCCCGCATGCCACGGCAGGAAAACCGATGAATGTTGTCCGCTCGTTTGGCGACGGATTCGATTTGCAATTTTTTACCACGATATCCTCCCTCCCGGGACCTGCGCCATCACCCGTGTGTGCATATCTGTGGCATTGTCCCTTGGGGAATTTCCAGGGAGTGTCAGCGGTAAATTATGCATTTTTTTACTTTGGTGCTTTCGGTAAATTGAATTTATGCATTTGCTTTGATGGTCGAATGAGAGGCCCTGAAAAAGGACATTTTAAGCTTCCAATACCAGAATTTCACGTCTCTCCTTAGTGATTTTCAGGCTTTATTGCATATTTAATTGCTAGTACTATCAATATTTAGTATCCCATCACCTATTCATCTTGATCTTTCACAGGACCTATTACATCCAAAAATATGCACAAATGCGAAAGGAATCCGAGATACTCAAGGAACATTTCGGCTGAAGTCTAATTTTTGTAAAACAATAGGTAAGAAGCTAAACTTAAAATTATATTTGATGCGCAACTAATGGATATCCTACTTTAGTGCGAAAAGGAGTGAAATCATACAATGGGGTAAGTTTATAAATATTAAATATTAAATTGTAAAGACGCATTACTTATATATATTAGTTAATTGGACCCCAAAATATGTTCATAAAAACATGAAAGCGGGATGGCAAAAAGGAGTTGCAGAATCCTGGGAGGAGAAATGAAAGGTATTTTTTAAATCGTATTCGAAAATGTTCGAAAGGTGAGAACTATCCAAAGAGTGTGTGAGCTTAGATAGATTATCGTTACAATATTGGCCCCTCTTTCTTTATTTTATGTGTTGTCTGTATAAATGTTTGTGTTTTTGTGTATTTATAGATTGTGTTTTTTAAATGAGCATGCCAACTAATATGCATTCTTTATTTGTAATAAGGAATGTTAACCACAAATATCAATCTGTACAAGCAATTTATGCATTAGTTTAGGGAAGGAAACATAATGTAAATAGTTTAAAAAACCCTAGTTTTAAGATTTTTTATGTAAAAAATTTAGCTTAAGCTGCTTGAAAAAATGAGAAACAACAACCACGACAATATAAGGAACATAAGTAAGGAGAAAATCAAGGAAATATAAAGAAAGTAACAAGGAAATTTAAATCAAGGAAACTAAGGATAAAAGTAATCGCATTTTGTAAAAAAGTTCAAGTTCCAAACAAATTCTTCAATCGAAAACAAAAATCTACGAAGCTGAAAAATGTTCTTCAGGATCCTGATCGTTTTGAAATTGAAGAGCTGGCAGTCCCTCTTCCCCGTTTTAAAGAGAAAGTAAGTGACTTCTTCCTACCTTTGTGGGTCCTTTGTAATCGAGTTATTGTTATTCTTGCCTTTATTTTTCTAGTGAGGATAAAAAACAGCACTTTCGAAGTGAAATCTGCTCTTCTTTGGATCAGCAAAAATAAAAAAAAGTGGTGAGTCTTCAATCCAATGACTACTTGGTCTGACTAACTTACATCTTACCCCTTATTTTTCTAGTGTGAGAAAAGATTATTAAATTAGAAGCCCAAAAACATGAGAGAAATGATAAAGAGGTGAGTTTTTGAATCTCTGTATTATTCATAAGCAATATGTCAGGAAATTAAAACGGTGGGATTAACCATAATCACTTGGAGGAGTGCCCTTAGGGAAGGATATAATCCCAAAGATAGTCGTCCCTTATCGTAAAAGTATTTAGGAGACGAAGAAATTCGGTCATACAATATGTCATGCTTGGGCAGGCGATTTATTCTCAACGAAATACTCTTAAAAATGTTGCGCACATAAAATGCAAAATTCCAAAATGCAAGTCCAGGCCCGCAAAGAGATGAGAGCCGAGGACCCCAGAAAGCCAAACAGACAGCAGAGCAAACAGCTTTGGAGATTCCGGAGCGGGCTTTGGGGGCTGGCTAGTTGCAAGTTGCATATATAAATTACACACCCACATATATAAATTACCTTTTGATAAATCTCAGTCGTCAGGCAAAGCTGGAAAACCGAAAAACAGCAAACAGAAATGAAACATATAGAAAAATGTATTCCTTCGGTGCGGGGCGGTGTAGTGATTGGGGGGTGTGGGGCGCAGTGGCAGAGGTTCAGTGGTGCAAGTCCGAGTTGCACAGTTGAGAAATCTTTTCGAACGTAAATCAATCCGTGCAGCTACATCATCGTCCGACTGACGACGCTTTTCCGGCTCGGTTCAGGTCCAAAACCCCTTCATAGCTCCTTGCCATCCTCGCCATCCTCGCCGTCCTCGCTGTCCTCGCCATCCTTGCGATCCCTGCCATCCTGCCGTCCTCGGCCCAGCTCCTTCTTCCCTTGCACATTTGAGTGCACCAATTGCTTTTCTTGATTGTTTTGTGGGCTGCTGGAGCAGTGCCACATATCGAAATGCAAATTCAACTTGCAGTTAGAATATCCTAGAAATGGTGATGGCCGGGGATGGAGGGGAAGGGCAAGGGAGGCTGGGCTTGTGTGCGTCAGGGCGAAGGATGTGTGGTGGTGCCTGCTGAAGGGTCTAACAAAACAAAACTCCGCAAAACGATAACGACACTCATCATCAAACAAAGTCGGATTTTCGGACTTGGTTTCTGGACTTGTCCGCCACCTTGCCCGTTCCCAGCCCGGTCGCAGCTCCCTGCAGGACCTCCTCTCTCGTCCTTGCCTCACATGCATTTCAGAAACGCAACAGCAAACGCAATTTTTGGCCATGGACACAATTCGTTTACTTTCTACCAGCTACTGCTGCTGCTGCAATGGATGTCCTGGACTTCTAGCAGGAGTCTCCGACCAGGACTCCCTCCGACTCCGGGCTTCTGCCACCACCCGGGCTTTCCAAGGGACAATCGTCCTCCTCAGATGCTGGGCTGCATTTTCCGTTTTCGTTTACGCATCGTTTGAAATTTCTATGAATTGTAGATGCAATCGTCCAGGCCATGGGTCCTGGCTAAGACTCATGTGTTACACAAGAGTTACCGAATGACCCCCCGAACTCTAGGCTGCTAAAAACTAGTCCCTGCCCCCTGCCTGTAGCCCGCCCCTGGTCATGGTTCACGAACCCAACCGACCCCAAAAGTCAGTGGAGTGCATTTCACTTGCAGTGCATTTGGTAAGCTCACGACGAAGGCAAAGTTGACGATTCTCCAGCAGGAGCAGAAACAGCAGCTTTTGTGGCCCAGTCCGGGCAATGCAAATTGAAAACATCGCCCATGGTAGCACCTCCTTCCCGGGTCGCCTCTCCTGGGGCAGTGGTGGGGCAGTGGTGGGGCAGTGGGGAAGTGGAGGAACGGAGAGAAAGAAATGTGCAGCTGGCAAAGGATTAGAGGGAGCGGGGAGAAGGGGAAATGGCAAAATGGGCACCGGTAGCGGGGCCAATCTTTCATGACGAAACAAATATCCTCATAATTCAACAGGAAAATTGCCCCGCAGTTGGCAGGCCCTGAAGGATCCACTCACAAAAAGTTAAATGTACATATGGAGAAAATAAGGAATATATAGGAGTTTCACTTGAGAACTGTGGGGCCTGAAGAGGTCGATAATTCGAAGTGGAAACACCTCTTCATTTTCCATGAGGTCGGGCTTATAGCAAGGCTCTCTGGATGTTGGTCAACTAGAGCTGTGGGGCTTGGAACGCTTGAAGAGCTTGGCCTCTCCTTCGTTGAACTTTCTTTTGGGCTATTGAATCGAAATATGAAATTGAATATATAGTTCCCATTGTTTTCCATTGAAGCCTGATAGGTTTTTCTCCGAGTGCATCAAGGGGGTCTAGGGAGCTTTGAGGGCCGGAAACTGAGCCCGGGCCTATGAGGTTCTCTGCGGCATCGTTCGTTCGCCTCCTGGCACACAGATCCAGAAGGAGACGAAGGCGGAGACCCTTTGTGGGCCTGCCGTTTCTGCTGATTTGCTTTCTCGGTGACAAAAATAATAACAGCCAGCCACAGTTCCAGGCAAAGCTTCTCGCCGAGCCACGTCACCGGGCTTTGGTCCTGGTTCTGGTTCTGAGTATGGGCCTGGGCCTGGGCCTGTTTCTGTTCCAGATTCAAATGCGGGATCCTTCCACCCGTGTCAGCTTTCGGCCTCTCCCATATGTCAAGTGGTCCGTGTGTGTGGCCATTTTTAATTGCCACAATTTGAATTTCTTACACAACTATTTGGATAACAATCAGGATTCTGCACTCTTACGCAAAAGCATACACAGCCAGTCAAAGGACTGCCCCTGCGCCCGGTTCCCTCACTTTCCGGCCTAAGCCAACTATTCTTCTTCGCTCCGAGTCTGGCCGAGCCGCGTCTCATAAATAATCAAGCAATTATTTTGCTGTCAATTTCAACACGGCCGCCAAAAACGCAATGCCAACGCCTGAACGGGGCTGGGACCCGGGACTCAGGATTTAGTGAGGCCGAAGCACAAAAGGCGCAGGACCAGGAACATGCAACCCGCTGAGTCCTTCGCAACGGACACGCTACACGGCCTTAAGGGGCAATAAATTCTTTCTGCCTGCGCCGGCTAAGAAGTGTATGCACTGCCAAAAAGGTCTAGGAAGTCCAAACGATACTAGGTGAGTATCCTTCAGACTAGATAGTAGTCACAGCCTAGTCGCTTCTCGTAGTGCATGGCAGTTCACAATGGCGACGCCAACTAGGAAGCCCCGAGTCTGGTGGGCATAGTCTGTTGATTTTGTCGAGCAGCCAAAGGAGTTGGATCGAAAGTTCTTGGACTACGCGTTGTCCTGGAACTGGAACTGGAGGCTTCGAGTCCTGGGGTTGGGCGCACTTAAAGCCTTTTGAGCGCTGGCCCTTCGTCCGGTTGCGATTCGATTTCACGGCCGTATATCATTGCGATTTCAGCTCCAGTGCTCGGATTCCCTCCTCCTGCCGAGGGTTATAGCGTCCTTGCTATTCCCGGTAAGACACTCGAGGCGATCCAGCCATTTCGCAAGACCTGGCAGAACCCAGCAATAATTACACAGAGAAGCATTTTTATTTTCGTGAAGTTTTTCAGAACTAATCTAGTTTGAATTTTCTCGGATATTTCCGATGGTAGTTTCAGAGAAGTATTCCTATTTCTTGGCCCACAATCGTATCTGTCCGCTTCTTTGCTTTTCCACGCACCGGGCGGAAGTCCTTTTGGCAGATTATCTGCGCTGGCGAGTCCTGCGAGTATCCCGTTCCGTGACCAGCCCGTGAATCCTGCCAGTCGGTGCGCATAGATTTTTAATTGAAGGGCGTGTTCGCCGGTTATCCGAAATAAAAGGCAAGAAGAGCTCTCGTCTGTATCCACGCAGAGCCGTGGAGTGGCTGGGATGGTGGACTGGCTGGGATGTGGGCAATCAAGTTGTTTAGCTGATTGCATTCCCTGCAAAAGCGAAAACGAAAAGCGGCAGGCGGCGGACGGCAGGCAGTAGACGGCGGAAGGCGGAAGGGGCCATTAAGTGATGGCAATGATTAACAACGGAAGTATAGATTTGCCGGGAATCGGCTGAGAGGCATCCCTGCTCTAGGAATGGTCCGAAGTGGAAACGGAATCGATAGCTCTAAATGGCATTTGCCTATAAATCAAACGGCTGCTTAATTGCTCTGACTTCTTAAAGCTGCAATTAAGACGGCCTTCGTACATTTTTTGGGAGTTCTCCGACCCGATTCAGATCTGACCACGCGTACGATCAAACGACTATTGGGGAGTGGCAAAGAGCTAGCTCCATGGGGGCATCCCTGGGACATCCCTTCCAAGCGCTCTGCCCGCAAACAAACGAATGCCGTCCCCAAAACTTCCCATTCAAATGTATCCAAATGGAAATGACATGGGGACGGAGCGAAATAGTTTTATTTCAATTAACAAGAGAAATTCGATGGGTTTATTTGCGGCGCGTGTGAGTGTGAGCCCGAGTGCGAGTCGGTTTTATGCGACACAAGATAAGAGCGATGGCGACGGGCAAGAATTTAATGCTCCTATTCGTATTCCTATTCCTGTTTTGCACTCGTCCTGTTCAGCCCTCCGTGGACCCCAAGCGCCCTCCGAGTGGTGTGTGTGTGTGCGATAATGTTGACAGATAATAAACTGGGAAAATTACAAAATTACAATCAAAAGTGGGAGGGGCAGGGCAGGAACACCCATCCGGGAGGGACTTTGGCCGAGTTGCGGCAGTGGGGAAGGGTTGGGTCCCGAAAAATAATGCTGCTAATGGCGGACCATTGTCGAGCGGAACTGCCGGGCTTGGCTGTGGGTCCCGGCTAGACCCCTCCGGTTTTACGGCCCCATTCCGGGGAGCGAGCGTAAATTCGCCAGCGAACTATTCAATTGAGAGTTATTCACGTTTTGAGCTTTTATTGCACATCCTCTGTGCGGGGAGGAATTAGGACTTAATTGATAAATATTCCCAGTCGATTGGGGAGCTCGTACTGGCGTACGATAAGTGGTGTCCTTGGAAATCCAAATCAAACGCGGAAAAATCAGCAATTCTGGCTCCCTGCTCTGGGCATCCTCCCCACGGAGCACCTCATTTTGCTTCCTCTTGTTTTGGCCAAAGTTAGTGCCAAGTTTTGGCCCGACTAAGTAAAAGCCACTTAAAATAAAAAAGTGCACGAGACACTGAGTGCTGGAGAGGAGAGGGTGGAGCCGGCTAAAGGACTCAACACACACGAAACTCATAAAAATGCTTTGCGGTTGGGATTTCCTTGCTCTTTTATTTTGTTCTTGTTATTTTTTATCGTGCGATGGCCGGGCTCTCGTCCCGTCCTCCCATCCTTCCATCCCTGAACTCCCGCCCGGAATGCTTTAACTTTGGCTCCCACTTTCCTTTATTTCTTCCTTTCGGAAACTTTACAAAGCATTAACACCTCATAGATGGAAGACACAAAGAGCGACGAAAAATCAAGTTAAGAGCCACGAAACTCTAAACTCGAATATCGTACGTCACGTCCCACATTGGCAGGACGAAAAGAGGAGCAGGGATCGGCCAGTAGTGCAACTCACGTAGATTGTAAAAAATTTGATTACGTTCATTGGGGGGTTACGGAACTCACTTGACATTTGGCCGAGACTGCCCTCGGCAAGGGACTACCCGATTGGCTTGGATCGATCTGACATCCGATAGTTTTCGCGCCCACCTGTACATCCCAGCCCTCACTCCCAGAAGGACACTCAAGTGGCCAAGCGATGTTGGGAACACTTCAAACAATTTAGTAATATTTTTGGGTGCGTGTGTGTTCTTACATCGCAGTGCGTTTACGTGAAAGTTAAAAACGGGAATCGATAAAAAACGGGTTTGCTGGGAAGGGCTCCGCAGAGAGAGGGAAGGAGAACGGGAGGGGAATGGCTATTTTTTTAGATTTTTGGTAATTTTTGAAATTTTTTTGGTCATTATCTGGTAGCCCTCTCCGCCGGACAGCTATTATCAGCAAGTGCCCAGGACGGGTCGAGCAGTCGTCAGTAAATGCTGCAAGGCGAATGTCTCCGAAGGCGTCTCGATCCACTTCCCGTTCTCTCTCTGCTCCCACTTCCCCAGACTCTCCCAAACGCCTTCCACGAATGCCTAGCAAACCGTGGCCAGTATCACGGTTATGTCGTCCGGCTTACCGCCCGGCGCGTCGATGTTGCACCTCTGCGCGTTCTGGCTGAATGGCGAGTCGTGGTCCGGATTGAAGCTCAGAGTGCGGGCCATCAGGGCCACCGCGTTGGCGGCCATCTGGAGCCGCACAGCGTCCGAGACCCCGGTCATCTCGCTCAGCACCTCGAGCAGCAGGGGCTCCGGCACGTTGTCGTACACCCCGTCGGTGGCCACCAGGAGGACGTCGCCAGGCTCCGTCCGGAACTCCAGGGTGTCCGCCGACTCCGGTCCGTCGGAGAGGATGTTCAGCGCGTGGCCGGGCGGGGGGCTGACAGCTGGTACGGGGTGTTGAAATGATGCTGCTGCTCCACGGAGCGGCAGACCACCGTCCCGCTGCGCACCACCATGAAGCCGCTGTCCCCGATGTTGGCCGCGTACAGGATGCCGGTGGCGCGGTCCAGGCTCACGATGCAGGCCGTGCAGCTGCCCACCACCGGGCTCTTCTGCTCCAGTAGGTTGCAGTAGGCGCGGGCCAGGAGCAGGTCCGGCCGCTGGGGGTCGTGGTCCTTGGAGCAGGCCAGGCGTTCGCAGGACCTCATCAGGAACATGCTGAACTCCCCGGGATCGACGCCGTAGCTGCGCCAGCCGCCCACGCCATCCGCCACGCCCAAAATGTCTGCCTGCGGGTGAGGAGTACAGATTGGAAGATGTTTGTGGAAAGGATAACAATATAGCTTAGAATAGATGGAATAGAGTATCGAATTCCCTAACGTATCCCTCACAAGTATCTCTTTCTTTTTCAGATATTCGAAGATTCGAAAGAGATAAGAGGAATGGAAACTAAAGAATAGATGGAATGCTGCTACTATTCGGTGAGTGAGCAGATTTCATATTTTCATCATTTTAGAAAACGTAAGGCCCTTCTGAGACTAAAAGCCTTCTTAAAAACTGTTGAGCTTAGCTTGGGGGAGAAAGGATAAAGAAATCTACCCTAAAAACCTATATCCTCCAATTTTTTTACTGTGTATCGAAAAGACAAAATAGTTTTCTTACTTGTGGAGTCACCGTCTTGAACCAGGCGTCCTCGCCGAACTTGCCGCGACTGTATTTCGGGTACATGGTGAGGTCCTTGGCGAAGCCGCAGACGACGCTGACCAGCCGCAGCACCCTGGCCTGGACCTTCTGGTTTCCCCCGCGGTACCAGTCACCTCCCTCCCCGGCCGCCCGCCGCCTCCTCTTCCTTTTGTCCTCCTCGTCGGGACTCCGGATATCGCCGACGACGTGGGACTCCGTGTCCCGAACCTGATTGCAATCTCGATTATCATGTCGATGATTCCGGCTTTTGGTTCCGGTTCCGATTCCGCTTTCGCTTCGGCTTCCGCCTCCGCTTCCGCATCCGCATTCGGGTCCGGCTCCGTTTGCGCTCCCGTTACCCTTTCCCCCGTCACCGGTCTCACTCCCATTACCGTTACCATTTCCTCTTCGATTTCCACTGCCATAATCATTCCCATTCCCGATCCCAGAGGGGCGGGCCGGATCTCCTCCATCGTCTCGTCGGGCGGAGCCCCACTCGGCCAGGAGCCTCAGCAGGTGGCCCCCGCCGGTGGTAGCCATCACAGCGACCTCGGCCAGGTGCTCGAAGCAGGTGAGCAGGGAGCTCTGGAACGAGGTCGAGCGACGTGGCCCCCTTCCCAGATTCACTTTCATGTTCAGATCCAGGTCCACATCCATGGCGCTCATGGCAGACACAGATAGCCGATGCAGTCGCAGTCGCGGTTCTTGTTGGCTTATATTTCTCTCAGTGCAGTGTTGCCCGCGGTAAGGGGAACTCATGTATTTCTAAAAGCCGAGTCAAATCGGGGTAGATGTAGTGTAGTACTCTAACGAATGCCGAACGAAAACTGGCCTGTGTCGGGGGGCTCCTTCCCCAAAAAGGACTGAAGCTAAAAGCAGGGTCTGCTGCTTACTTGTTTTCTTACTAGGGAATTCTAGCGTGATCCGATCTAGTATCGAGTCTCGAAAGGCTATCGCATCCCACTTCTTAAAGCGCCATTTAATTTGTGTGTTATTAGTTGCGGCAATCCGATACGAGGTACCAGATACGGACACACATCCTCGCCGTCCAGCTCCCTCCCCCTCGGGGAATGCAAATGGAGGCCTCAACTCAATTATGCGCAATTACGGACACAAACAGATGCCGAGTGGAGGTGCCGCCTCCCGCCGCCCGCCGCCCTTTGATTTGGGCTGCAGTTTTTTCGGCTGCCGTTCGGAGCAGTCACTTCTGCAGTGGCAGTCGCCAGCCAGTTGCAGTTGCATTTCCAATTGCTGTTGCAGCTGCAGATGTGGCACTCGAATTGCATGCATAGCTCATTGCCTGCCACTCGAGTGGGATGAAGTGGCGCAGGATTCGGGAGTCTGGAGCCGGGACTGGGGCTGGGACTAAGGGCCTGGGTGCTCGGGCTGGTTCAGGGCACTGTCAAAATGCCATTGAATTGCTTAAATACTTTCATCGTCGTCATCGCTTAATGGCTTGCCTTTTCGAGCCAGGCCCCCCCAAATGATGCAACATATGTGAGTGGCATGAATAAACGAGCTGCTTGAATGCCTGAATGAACGGTTGGCTTGAAGGATGGATAGATGGCTGGATGGATGGCAGATATGAAGTGCAATCAATGCAAAAACGTTTTCAAGTTCCCGGCCATTTAGTCAGCCAGCCGAAACCAGACTAGACTGAAGCCTGGTAACCTGCCATCCTGCCATCCTACCATCCTGCTGTCCTGCTGCACATGCAACTCCCTCAGGAGACTGTCTGTGTATGCGTCGGTGTGAAAGGATTATTCACACACTATTGATTTCAAATTGAGTTGACTTCAAATCCGTCCAAATTGACAGCACATGGCAACCCTCTTCTGCCAACCGGAAGCTGACTAATGAATTTAATTTGCACTGGGTGTTGAAGCCAATAGAGCGGCTCACAGGATCACAGATTCGTCGGATTTCGAGAGGCAGTCGACGGGAGTCAGTAGTCAGCAGCCGGCAGTCGACAGTCGGCAGGCAGCCAACCAGCAACTGACTGATTGACTCCCAGGCTCGACTGTCTTCTGTTGTGTGGGGCGCCTGTAAGTAGGCAACTGTTTTTGTTTACCCACTTGAAAGTGCCCCCTTCCTCCGGCCTTCAATCCCCATTGATTGGCACCTCCTCTGCCCGTAGCTGTTGCATTTGCATTTTCGAGTGCATCCGGAATTCCTGATACTCACAATTGACGTTCCGTTTGAATGCCGAAAGGACCCTGCCCGGGCAGCCACAACTGTTAACTGACCAATGATCAATTTAATAGGAAAACAATATTGATAGCCCAGGACTGCTGGACGTCCTTCCGACCTCCGTCCGAACAGGACACTGGTAAGGACTCTCAAGCGACGGAGGGGGCAGGAGCCGGATGTAAGAGTGCTGCGGTTTCTCGCAAAGGACTGGGGGGGGCGCAGCTCCTGAGTTTTGTTTGTTTCCCCAGAAAACTTGGCAAACTTTCGATGGCCGATGGTGTTGGTTTCTGTAACTAAATTTTCAGGCGCACGCACAAAGGACAAAGGACACACAACACTTTCACTTCGGCCAGGACTCTCTCCGGCTCGGCTCCGTGTGCTCTGTTTGGTTTCTTGTGGTTTATTATTCACGCCTGAATTGATTGTAAATTAAAGTTTGGCCGAGGCAGTGTGTGCATTTTGAGGTCAGCCTATGGGAAAGTTTCTTTTGTGTGTGCACTGGAGATCTTAGGTCCATGGGTGTTTGGATGTGTGGGTGTTCGGGTGTCTTGGTTCATGGGTCCATGGGTCTCCGGGGTGGCTCAGGCCTTTGTCCTCTTTGTTTTGGGTCCCCTGTGTCCTGCTCGGGCCCGGGTCCTTGCTGTCCGGGCATATTAGAAGCCAAAAGGCATTCGAGTGCACATAAGACGATTACACATCATTTAACCGACGCACTGCCAAACTATAAGGGGTGCCGGGCCCGGAGAGTTCCTCTCTCCCCGGACTCGCAGCACCCGTAATTGTTGCTCCTTGGCTCCTTTATTGACTGCCGCATATTGATTATGGCTACAGTCTCCTCCGCACTCCACACTCCGCCCTCGGCAGTCCTCTGCGCAAGGAGTTCATTTCGTTCTTGACTTGATTGCAAGGCATTTGTCGTCCTTGTGTTTAAAATTCAATCGCTGCACTCAAGTGTGCTCGGGACGTATTCATGTGTACAACTCTTTGAATTGGCCGGGTTGGGGGCCCACAGGACTCCCACACGGCCGTAAGGACGTGGCTATCTGAAAGTTTCGAGACGAAATTAATTTGGTGTTAATAAAGTGAAAGTGTGGACTGGCTTTCCGTTCTGGAGGAACTTTAAGCGGCTTAAATTGATTAGTGGGGAGTGCGTTCGTAACAGTTTCTTATTCGATTGATGCCCTTGACGGAAGGTCCTGGGAGCTGTAGAGTTGCCACAACATAAACACACCTCAGAGCCCTTTGAGAAGTATTTTAGACAATTTTCTAAAGCCGATCTGGCCAGACCACACTCGTATCAATTTTTCGACTCGAACGACACTCGAACAGTTCCGAAATGCAATCCAGTAAATTCTCGCAAGCTGTTAGCAACTCGCTGATCTTGGTTGGGATCGGGATGAGTGCCTGTGGCCTGGCCGCTCAGCTCATCCTGCGGCGTTCGCCCGCTGCCGCCTCCATGACCTCCGCGCGCATAAGTCAGCTGTGGTCGCGCCTGGAAAGCCTCGGAAAGCTGGGGAACCTAAAGGACCTCGCCTTCCAGAGCCTCAAGTCCAGGCACTACTACCGCGGCGGCTTTCAGGTAAGCTTTTCTGGTCTTTCACACAGTAATTCATAGAGTCCTCATCATGTGGCATCCTTTGGTGTCCCGCAGGAGCGGATGACGCCCAGGGAGGCGGCCCAGATCCTGGGCACCAGCCTCAGCGCCCCCCAGGCCAGGTTGCGGGAGGCCCACAGACGGGTTATGCTGGCAAACCATCCGGACCGCGGCGGATCCCCCTATTTGGCCTCCAAGATCAACGAGGCCAAGGAGCTGCTGATGGCGCGGAAGCACCGGTCCCGGTAGGGAAGGACGGCAAGGGCACGGCTCAGAGCGGTGTGCCTGCGGAGAGTACGGCATCGTTGTCCAAATTTCAGATAATTATTTGGCTTTTTATTGAAAAAAAAAAATAAAATCAATGCAGCGGTAGACCTTTTCTAAGCACAGGCGTTTGTTGAAGCTGTTCTTTTCCAAATTACTAGATTATTATTCTCTTAGTCTTGTATTAATAAACATTGTAATCGGTTGTTGAATCAATTCCGAGACACGTTATTCACATCCTTGTTCGCAAGCTCAGCTCCTGACAAAGGCCATTTACTTTCTGCTAATGTCCTGTCTTTGGGGGCTTGTCTTTACCCGGAACCCTTGCCCAGGTCTGTCCGGGGCTATAAAATACCTGTTCCGGCAGGTGGGAGCACTCCCCACTTTCTGCAGGACCCCAGCTTGTCCTGCGTAGTCCTGCAGTGGCCACTTGGCCGTCTCTTCCTCTGGGAGACGAAAACTTTGGCCACTTGGCCACATGGCTCCTTGAGTAAGGACGAACTGCGAACTGGCCGCTGTCCAGGCATGCACTTGACGGTTGCCCCGCCCCCTCCGGCCCTCCCAGCCGCCCCAGCCTGCCCCAAAAAAGTGCATCTCCTTTTCCAGTTCTTGGACATCAAAGTTGGCAACTTTCGAGTTGAGGAATTTTCGACAAGGCTCGGGCTCGGAACTTTTGTTACTTTGCTGCCGCCCCTGCCGTCGTTGCCGTGGAAGGGAAGAGGATACCTGAGAAAGGAGGAGCGCAGGAAAAGGACTCCGAAAATGGAGGTGGAATTAGAGGCGGCAAGTTTAATTGTTGTGTGTTGTCCTGTGCGTTGTTGTCCTGACACTGCCTCTGCCCCGAGCAAGGGTATAAATTCAGCCCGGCGCTCAGGTGTCCTTAGTGGTGTTCTAATTACTAACAAACTTAATTTGCTACAAGTTATTTTCTTGCGGACACCGCTTACTTGTACTTGCCCCTGCAGCTCCTTGTGACCACGGGCGCTTGACTCTGCCCCTCTGCCAGGACACTTGAGCCCACGCGAAAAAAGCAAGGCTCAAATCTGAGTTGGCTGAAAGGCAGGCTCGAAAGCTACTTCCAATAGTACGTGCAGTCTAATAGCATGTATTCTTATTCTCGGAAGACTGAGGGAAAGTGGAAAGGGGGCTCTTGGAGCTGCGTCTTTGAAGAAAGGTTCAGGAATTCACGGCGCTGGCGTTTGTTTTAAGTTATTAATCAACCTAAGCACTGGCTGGCATGAGGGCAACCACAATCGGTGTTGCTCGCCTCTATCCTGGGCTGCCTTGTGCCATCTTCGAATGATTCGAAGACGGACGCAGAGACGGACTGCCCACGGAGAGGGCAGTTTGTCCGCAACCGACTCTTCCTCGGGCGGGACTAGGTGTGGGGCCCTCGAAGGTCTTCGGGCTCCGGGTCTGATACCCCAAATTCCTGTTCTCAAGGCCCAAAGTCGGCCGTTGTAAATTATGCGCTTTGGCTTACAAATTGCAAGTGCCCGGTAGCATGAAGCATGTGGCTGCTGGGGCGGGCTGGCAGGACGACTGGCTGACCCCTCTCGTTCTGCCTTCCGAGATCCAGAATCCCTGGGATGCAGCTTCAGTCCCTGACTCGGGACATCGTCACCTATCTCCGACTGGCAATACCCTGACTCGGCGCAGATTCCTCCGCTCTCGGCTGTCGGTTTGTAACGTCAGTTTCCAAAAACCTATAATAGATATTGAACAGCTCTACTTCGATCAATAATGGCAGGAGGTTTATCTGTCGCCTGTATCGGTGGCTTCCAGGTAGGAAGCCCCTTCGAAAAGGGCATCTGGAGTTCCGCGGCTTGCACTCTCGCATCCACAGCCTCCGACAAATGCGTGGTCAAAGTTGTTTGCATGTCCTGTGAGATGGTAGCGGTTATTCAAATGAGCGGCCTGCAACTTGTTTTTGCAGGACTTCTTGCGGACTCCTTGGACATACTTTGGTGGCCCGGCTGAAGGCGAATATTTTATGCTTTACGTGGTTAGGTTACTTGAGAAATTACGTGGCTTTCCCTTTCCTGGCACTCCCGTAGCCCGTGTCCTGCAGCCTGGACATTTTCATTGTCTTTTGATGGTGGTGCTTTGCATTAGTATTTAACATGAGCCGCCCGAAAGTATGCAAACTTATTTCTTGCCTCGTTTGTTACCCAGAAGTGTGTGCTTGCTTGGAAGTGTGTGTGTGTGTGTGTGTGTTGTGGGTTAACTAAATGCTACATTCTAACTCTAAACGCATTCAACTTGACTTTTTATCGCAAGCCACCCTACCAGTCCGCCAACCACCCCTCGTCCTGGCGGGAAAATGCTTTTGTGTACTTAGCGCAACCGAGAAAAAAGTTGTAAAAATCCTGTAAAAAATTCTCGCAACCGAAACGTGCAAAATGCGTTTTAGTTGTGGCCGAAAACACTGGACTCTGGACTCTAATAATTTATTTTAATGATAATGCACGCCTGCCATTGTGGAATCTGGATTATCCATCCCCAGATGATTCTCTGGGTTAGGAATCAGGCGAGGAGTGTCACTTTTCTCTGCCCTTCAGGACTTTCCGTCTCCCTGCTCCCTGCTCCCAGCTCCCTGTTTTGAAAATCAGTTTCGGGCCTGTTTCGTTCGCCTAATGATATGCCAGAAATATTAAGTGCTCGACACGCCCACTTGGGCAGTTAGGGGCGGAATATATAGCCAGAGGCGCGGAAAGGGGGTGGCAGGGGACAAGGAGCCAGGGGGTCGCATATTGCGCATCGCATCATTGTAAACCCCTTTCGGCGAGCTACGTTCTACAAGACAAGTGCAAAGTTTTGGCCACAAAAACTTTCCTACCATAAAACTTGTGCATTTTTTCTAAAAAACAAGAAGAAACAACTACACCAAAAACGAAAAACGAGAAACAAGACCAAAAAGTGTGTAGAAGAAATGGAAACCCAAAACAGAAACAGTCCTGGTCTCACTTCTTTGTCTCTTACCATTCTTGAAACAAAATGCAAATAAAAAAGTTTTCCCTAGGACGGCCGCTTTTTTCAACGGTTTTGGTTTTTCCCCTCTTTTTTTTTTATTACTTTTCTAAGAACTACTTGGGCTGAAGGTTGTGCTGGGCGAGGACTTTTAGGAAGGGGCTTTCAAGGGATAGGATAGCCCTCGGGTAGACCCAAAAGGGCTAAAAGGTTTAGGGCCGCCAGGAGGAGCTGCGAGTGGGTTTCCATTTATTAGTCATTTTGAGACTCTAATGCTCTTTATTATTCCCAGTGCTTGATAATTTCCTAATCCATCATGCAGTCAACGCAAAAAACTATTAGTTAGTGACTCAGCTTCACACGTGCAGTTCCTTATAATATAGTCGCGGTATTCCCGAGATAATCGCCTGTTTCGTCATGGGATCCCGGGTAGTTCCGTCATCGCTTGATCACATCGACCTTCTGCAGGGGAACCCGTTCCCAAAGCTGCCGGAATCCTGCGTCCGACTTCCGAGGGTTGAAGTGGGCTATCGTGTCCCTGGTATAGCCTGTCAGGACAGCTGGCACCTCCGCGGAGTTTTCATCGTCCAAGTGGGGATTCTGTTCATGGCTGAACAGGCCTTCGTCCATAAACTCCAGGGATAAGGCCTGATCAAGAAAGTCTATGTGCTATAGGTTCTCCCTCCTCCGCTTATCGATTTTCTTCTGACTCACCACGTGGACTGAAATGGCGGCCAATGCCAACAGGGTAAATATTTTGCTTGGCGGGGCCATGACCTAATCGGCTCAGGAATCGGCAGCTATACGTCGGCAACGGGTCTCGAGGGAGCCACAAGCTACAACATTGTGCGCCGAGCGGCGAAACTGAACTGGACCCGAGTCCGCGACCGAGTCAGAGACCCAAACAGAAAGCGAACTGAATCGAATACGAACCGGGCTTTGAATCGAGCTCCACCAAATCGGCCCCACGTGCATCGCATACCGAAAAGCTCTATTGACCCTGGAGGGCCGTACGCCCGGTACACACTACATATAGTACGGCAATTGCTTTATTTTTAGCCAACGGCGTCATGCCGCTCCTCACCCGCCCACTTTGCGCCTTTCTGCCACGTTGACTCATTCAATTGCCCGCTCTAATGATGGAAACAGTTTTTGCCGCCCGGCAGTTGCTTTTTCATTCCGCTGATTTGTGTTTTAATTTTTCTCAAAAGCTGTGCGAATTATTGACCAGAACGCTGACAGCCAAGCAAACAAATTAGGCCCCGAACGGGTCCCAGGCGGGCGATGGGCGTCAGTGACGGCCCAGCCAAAGATAGTCTGGATCGTGGCTGGAACACCACATGCCGTATACTTGATTTTTTTAAAGCTGATAACACACCCAGTGCTCAGAGCGATAGACTTTTATAACAAAGACACGCTCTGACTCGAGCCCATTATGAAGAACCTTTCTCATAAATACCCGCAGCCTGGGAAACAATATCACTCCCACATATTGAGGCCCAAAATGAAGACTTCTGCAGCTGTTCTGACTCTATTGGCCGTCGCACTTGCAGCTCCTACTTCGGCTGTCAGTATACTCAAAGTATTGCCATGAAATCACGAAAGGTTTAAGCTGATTCTTCTCCTTTAGTGCAACACGACCCTGATTTTCTACCAGAGCCTCAAAGTGTGTGAATTATGGCAGGCGAGCTTCTCGTTCCCGTTCACTTCCTTCTCCTTCTGGAATATAAAGAGCTACTGCGAATCGATCAATAAAGTATGTCTCTGCGGCCTATGTCTTTCCACTTACAGCCCAATTATTTCCTCTCATCACAGGGCCTCGAAGTTTTCCTCAATTCGTTTGATCCTCTCACCGATCTGACCTGCAAGTATTTCAAAGATGTTTGCGTGAACTGCTACGATTCAGTCATTGTTTCCTCAAATGGCACTGCTGTCACGGCTCTGAACGGAACAGCGACTTCGGGCTGAGAAGAGAAATCGATTGGATCTCCTCCTTTGAATGATATTCTTGCTTGTATCCTATGTACATACTTCTCTACCTAATCTCTATCTGACGGCATGCCAAAATATAAGCGTTTAACCTTAAGCTAATTTGTTTTTTATTAAAACGGTTAGGTATTCTGGGTCAAGAGTGCAATAAAATATTGCCACATTTCCATGAAAAAGATTATTCGAGCATCTAGTCCTATTTATATTTATCGATTTCTTAATCAGTTCTAAGAATCATAATACCGTTTTAAGCTATTACGGTAAAACCGTAATAAAAAATTGCTTGGATAAATGGCCCACTGCGGAAGCTGTATCTTGGCCAAAAACCATCCGATTCCCAAGCGGGGTACCTTAATCGATTCCTTGGCAGATTCTTCATGAAACTGCATCCAAACCTGGAAACCAAATTTTGGATCCCATTTCTTCAAATTTTTCTGGGGGATCCCCTTCGACAGCTGGGGGCTCCGCTGAAAACGGTTATATGGCCCACTGCGGAAGCTGTATCTTGGCCAAAACCCAACCGATTCCCAAGCGGGGTACCTTAATCGATTCCTTGGCAGATTCTCCATAAAACTGCATCAAAACCTGAAAACCAAATTTTGGATCTCATTTTTTCAAATTTTTCTGGGGGATCCCCTTCGACAGCTGGGGGCTCCGCTGAAAACGGTTATATGGCCCACTGCGGAAGCTGTATCTTGGCCAAAACCCATCCGATTCCCAAGCGGGGTACCTTAATCGATTCCTAGATGGATTCTCCATAAAACTGCATCAAAACCTGAAAACCAAATTTTGGATCTCATTTTTTCAAATTTTTCTGGGGGATCCCCTTCGACAGCTGGGGGCTCCGCTGAAAACGGTTATATGGCCCACTGCGGAAGCTGTATCTTGGCCAAAACCCATCCGATTCCCAAGCGGGGTACCTTAATCGATTCCTAGATGGATTCTCCATAAAACTGCATCAAAACCTGAAAACCAAATTTTGGATCTCATTTTTTCACATTTTTCTGGGGGATCCCCTTCGACAGCTGGGGGCTCCGCTGAAAACGGTTATATGGCCCACTGCGGAAGCTGTATCTTGGCCAAAACCCACCCGATTCCCAAGCGGGGTACCTTAATCGATTCCTTGGCAGATTCTTCATGAAACTGCATCAAAACCTGAAAACCAAATTTTGGATCCCATTTTTTCAAATTTTTCTGGGTGATCCCCTTCGACAGCTGGGGGCTCCGTTGAAAACGGTTCTATGGCCCACTGCGGAAGCTGTATCTTGGACAAAACCCACCCGATTCCCAAGCGGGGTACCTTAATCGATTCCTTGGCAGATTCTTCATGAAACTGCATCAAAACCTGAAAACCAAATTTTGGATCTCATTTTTCAAATTTTTCTGGGGGATCCCCTTCGACAGCTGGGGGGCTCCGCTGAAAACGGTTATATGGCCCACTGCGGAAGCTGTATCTTGGCCAAAACCCATCCGATTCCCAAGCGGGTTACCTTAATCGATTCCTAGATGGATTCTCCATAAAACTGCATCAAAACCTGAAAACCAAATTTTGGATCTCATTTTTTCAAATTTTTCTGGGGGATCCCCTTCGACAGCTGGGAGCTCCGCTGAAAACGGTTATATGGCCCACTGCGGAAGCTGTATCTTGGCCAAAACCCATCCGATTCCCAAGCGGGGTACCTTAATCGATTCCTAGATGGATTCTCCATAAAACTGCATCAAAACCTGAAAACCAAATTTTGGATCCCATTTTTTCAAATTTTTCTGGGGGATCCCCTTCGACAGTTGGGGGCTCCGCTGAAAACGGTTATATGGCCCACTGCGGAAGCTGTATCTTGGCCAAAACCCATCCGATTCCCAAGCGGGGTACCTTAATCGATTCCTAGATGGATTCTCCATAAAACTGCATCAAAACCTGAAAACCAAATTTTGGATCTCATTTTTTCAAATTTTTCTGGGGGATCCCCTTCGACAGCTGGGGGCTCCGCTGAAAACGGTTATATGGCCCACTGCGGAAGCTGTATCTTGGCCAAAACCCACCCGATTCCCAAGCGGGGTACCTTAATCGATTCCTTGGCAGATTCTTCATGAAACTGCATCAAAACCTGAAAACCAAATTTTGGATCCCATTTTTTCAAATTTTTCTGGGTGATCCCCTTCGACAGCTGGGGGCTCCGTTGAAAACGGTTCTATGGCCCACTGCGGAAGCAGTATCTTGGACAAAACCCACCCGATTCCCAAGCGGGGTACCTTAATCGATTCCTTGGCAGATTCTTCATGAAACTGCATCAAAACCTGAAAACCAAATTTTGGATCTCATTTTTTCAAATTTTTCTGGGGGATCCCCTTCGACAGCTGGGGGCTCCGCTGAAAACGGTTATATGGCCCACTGCGGAAGCTGTATCTTGGCCAAAACCCATCCGATTCCCAAGCGGGGTACCTTAATCGATTCCTAGATGGATTCTCCATAAAACTGCATCAAAACCTGAAAACCAAATTTTGGATCCCATTTTTTCAAATTTTTCTGGGTGATCCCCTTCGACAGCTGGGGGCTCCGCTGTAAACAGTTATATGGCCCACTGCGGAAGCTGTATCTTGGCCAAAACCCATCCGATTCCCAAGCGGGGTACCTTAATCGATTCCTTGGCAGATTCTTCATGAAACTGCATCAAAACCTGAAAACCAAATTTTGGATCTCATTTTTTCAAATTTTTCTGGGGGATCCCCTTCGACAGCTGGGGGCTCCGCTGAAAACGGTTATATGGCCCACTGCGGAAGCTGTATCTTGGCCAAAACCCACCCGATTCCCAAGCGGGGTACCTTAATCGATTCCTTGGCAGATTCTTCATGAAACTGCATCAAAACCTGAAAACCAAATTTTGGATCTCATTTTTTCAAATTTTTCTGGGGGATCCCCTTCGACAGCTGGGGGCTCCGCTGAAAACGGTTATATGGCCCACTGCGAAAGCTGTATCTTGGCCAAAACCCACCCGATTCCCAAGCGGGGTACCTTAATCGATACCTTGGCAGATTCTCCATAAAACTGCATCAAAACCTGAAAACCATATTTTGGATCCCATTTTTTCACATTTTTCTGGGTGATCCCCTTCGACAGCTGGGGGCTCCGCTGAAAACGGTTCTATGGCCCACTGCGGAAGCTGTATCTTGGACAAAACCCACCCGATTCCCAAGCGGGGTACCTTAATCGATTCCTTGGCAGATTCTTCATGAAACTGCATCAAAACCTGAAAACCAAATTTTGGATCCCATTTTTTCAAATTTTTCTGGGGGATCCCCTTCGACAGCTGGGGGCTCCGCTGAAAACGGTTATATGGCCCACTGCGGAAGCTGTATGTTGGCCAAAACCCATCCGATTCCCACGCTGGATACCTTAATCGATTCCTTGGCAGATTCTTCATGAAACTGCATCAAAACCTGAAAACCAAATTTTGGATCCCATTTTTTCAAATTTTTCTGGGTGATCCCCTTCGACAGCTGGGGGCTCCGCTGAAAACGGTTATATGGCCCACTGCGGAAGCTGTATCTTGGCCAAAACCCACCCGATTCCCAAGCGGGGTACCTTAATCGATTCCTTGGCAGATTCTCCATAAAACTGCATCAAAACCTGAAAACCATATTTTGGATCCCATTTTTTCACATTTTTCTGGGTGATCCCCTTCGACAGCTGGGGGCTCCGCTGAAAACGGTTCTATGGCCCACTGCGGAAGCTGTATCTTGGACAAAACCCACCCGATTCCCAAGCGGGGTACCTTAATCGATTCCTTGGCAGATTCTTCATGAAACTGCATCAAAACCTGAAAACCAAATTTTGGATCCCATTTTTTCAAATTTTTCTGGGGGATCCCCTTCGACAGCTGGGGGCTCCGCTGAAAACGGTTATATGGCCCACTGCGGAAGCTGTATGTTGGCCAAAACCCATCCGATTCCCACGCTGGATACCTTAATCGATTCCTTGGCAGATTCTTCATGAAACTGCATCAAAACCTGAAAACCATATTTTGGATCCCATTTTTTCACATTTTTCTGGGTGATCCCCTTCGACAGCTGGGGGCTCCGCTGAAAACGGTTCTATGGCCCACTGCGGAAGCTGTATCTTGGCCAAAACCCACCCGATTACGATTTTACGATAAAAATGCACTTTTCCAAGGGGTGACTGGCAATGGCACGTTTTCGTTTAACGTTTTCCTATTATGCGATGATAAGCTAGCACGACTCGTTAAATGAAAAAATAAATTAAAATTAGGAATTACTTGGTTAATGCCCTTGGTTGGCATTCACGAAGTGCTTTTCGCAATATTCACGATACTTCTTCCATTTGCCCCCATAAATACCGCCGCCAGTGGGCTCTCAAAACCAATCCGAACTACTTCCGAGCAAGATGAAGACTTCACTGGCTTTTCTGGGAATTTTCGTGGTAGTCTTCTGCAGCCTGAAGACCACATCCTTGGCTGTGAGTCTCCTCGGCCGTGTCCTGGTGCACCCCGAGACTAAATTCTAACCTCTGCTTTCAGTCACCTATAGATAACTTGTGCTCCTCTGCTATCTTTCGAAACACCCCCGGGTGCTTAATTTACTCCTTTTGGAATACAGTCACGGGGCCCAACAACGGATCGGGCTCCGGGGATGGATCGGGAGCCGGGCCCGCAGGTTCCGCTGCAGGAGGAGCTTCCCAAGCTACCACAAATGCAGCCGATGCGGCTGCAGCTGCCACGCCTGCTGCAGCTGCCGCTCCCGCTGCCACCCGCTCGCTGAGGCCCATTCCCATTGACATCCCTGTGCCTCTTGAAAGGCCCATTCTTTAGCTGAAAGCTCTCCAGTGATGTTTAGCCCTGCACTTTGGTATGCCAGTCGACTAAATATATTATCCTGATCATTGCAAAAAGGCTGCGAGTTTCTCTTTTCCCCCATTCCCCCAATCAGCTCCCCAATTAGAGGGGAATTCCTTCAGTGCCCCGGAATGCTCTGCTCCAAAACCTGAGCTCGATTAGAATTTAATCACTCATCTCCACACACCTTGGCTCCTAAAGGTCGCTAAAACCGCGATTAATTCCGTATTTATCAGCGAATGCAATCGGTTATGAACTCATAAGTGCGGCGAAGGGCGACCTTTGGAGCCCTCCCCCTGGGTCGCTCGGCGTATTTAGTGGCCATAGTTACAGATCGTTATCCAATTAGTCAGAAGCCCGTGTAATAAATTGCCCGAATTAAGGTGCGGAATTTTAATTACATAATTTACGCGTGTGCGTTGCGTGGCCATCGAAGATCCGAGGGATGGTTCCAAAGTGTGGCCACCTAATCGGGATTATAGCCCGGCCATATAGGCCACCATGTAATAGCGTAAGGCGGATAGCCAAACCAAAAACAAACAAAGCGCAGTCGAAAGTGCGTTTGATAGCTCATCTTAATAGAAAAGTACACGCAATTTGGTGCGGCGGGCGGGTCATTAGAAAAATGACAGTAATAACAATAATTATGAATTTTATCCGATTAACGAGAAGAGTCGGGTCGGGTTCGGTCCTCCCGTCCGGGTGGGCATGGTCCTCGTATTCAAATATCCAGTGCAATGCGTGCCATTGAACAATTAATTCTTATCTAGTTGGGCTGATGCAACAGTCCCTCCGACTTTTGACTTCTGACCGGAGACCTCAGCGGCATTTCTCACATGTCATCGTGGCCAGACTGGGAGAAACGTTGGAGCCACTTCTGATGGGGTGGTCGGTGTTTCAGGAGGCGTTTCTCTCTGTGCACCGCCGGCGGAGGGACAATTGCGTGTCAAATGCGCTCAATTTTGTTATGACAATGCGATGTAATTAGAGGCCACGCATAGGCCGATGACGATGCCGGAGAACATAATATATGGGTCCTGCTCCCAGCACTGCCCCGTGGCAGCGTTTTCATTTACATTTCCAGTTCGAGTTCCTAATCGCCACACAGCTCTGGCTTTTCTCATTTTGGGTGTGTCGCGCACTTGATAAATATTGTAAATGGCCTGGCCCTGGAACTGGAACTGGCGCTAGCACTGGTACTGGCACTGGCGCAGGACTTGGCCCTCCGATGATGACCGAAGTGTGAATGACAGTGGCTCGAAAATTGGAGGGGGAGCTGGAGTTGGAGTTGAGGGAGTGGGGAGCCATTTGCATGAGCCGGGCAGGGAGTGTTCCAAAGTAATTCCTGCACTTTCGGGCGAATGGGTATTAGCGGAAGTGTACTGGGTTGGTTGGCAATTAATGAGGAAGTGTGCTACAATTTTGTCAGTGCTTCAGCTCAAAAAAGTGGCCGGGCTAGCGAGGGATTTATTTTTTGAAATTCGGCACCCAGGCGCCTCTTCACAGCTGCCTAGGTGGCTGGGGGTGTGACGCGTAGGTGGGGGGCAACTAATTAAAACCACTTAACAAATGCTTTCTCAACTGTAAAGTTGGCTATAAACAACGGCACGCAGACAGAGACACATGCAGCTTGAAACAAAATTAAAAGGCAAATAATTTGCATGGCTTTTGCCAAGCAGCCGAGGCTGTTAAAAAATAGATATACGAACGAGTGCCTGTACGTGTGTACGCTTCTGCATACATCACACATGCATTTGGGACGCGGTGCATATAGAAAACACACTTAGCCCGGCAAACGGGCAAAAGAAAGCAGAAATTCCAACATAATTCCAAATAATATTACAACACCTGCGAACCGTTTCGAGTGGCCAAAGCCGAGGGGGGCTCCTTCACATAGTACACATTACATATCACACATTACACACAACGTGTTCCAGAGTACATATGTGCGCGGAGAAGGGCTTTTCTTGAAAAATCGCTCCACTGGAATTAATTAATTTGCCGTTGACGCTGCAGGGAGAAATTTAAAAAGGCATCCCATACACATAAAAATAACTCAGTTAATTACAAGCAAAATATAAATTTAAACAGAGTCCTGGCTAATTCGCTTTTAAATGCGACGAAAGCCAAATGATCCCCTGCTCAATGGCAAGTAGTTTCTGTCCGATGCAAGGTGGTGCTATTATTTTCCAAAGCTTTCAAAAATGTTTTCTCCAAAGGCTTTTATCAAAGCCCCAAGTACAGAGTTCTGAGTATTCGTTCGGAGCTCAAAATGCACCGGAACATGTGCAGGAATTCATATTTAAGGCGCAAACGCATATAATTTTTGATTCTGATTCGCCCCGCCGGGTGTGTGCGGGGGCGAGTGTCTCCAGGTGTGTAGTGGCACTTGCTGCTCATTTCATGCTTCGATTGCCGCTGGAGTGCCGAGGTTCCACAGCCGAGGCTCAGATCTGCAGCTCCAGCATCGGATTTCCCCGCCGAGGCGAGCTAGTCGCGTTTTCCTCAAAACCAAAGCGAGCATTTCGCAATTTAAAACATCAGTTTTGAAAGGAAAGTTTTTGTTTTCAGCAAAATCAAAGCCATTAAGAGCCAAAGGTGGGCAGACCTCTCAGTTTTAGGTCATTTGCCAGCCACTCAAGCATCAAGACCGCCGCGCTTAGAGCCTGTAATCGACCGTAACCCCATCTTGATCGGAGCTGGTCTATAAAAGCCGTTCGCCCCCCGGGTGAGCCGTCATTCAGTTACGTTTCTAAAGACAAAATGGAGTATTCGGTGGCTGTGTTCCTGGTTTTCGTCCTGGCCCTGTGCCTGGGCCATAGTGTGTGGGCAGCTCCGTCGGCGGAGGACCTGGCCCAGTTCGGGGAGCTGGAGAAAACTATCAAGGAGCTGACCAACTCGATCTTGGCCATGAGCGGAGGGGCTTCAGGTACTACCTATATTTAATCTCACATTGAGAGAATACCAGGACTAAAGTCGAATAAATTATTGATTTAGGGGACGTCATGGGAAACAGGAACTCCAACAGAGTGTGGACCGAAGATCTTCAGGCCTAGACACTGGAAGGTATATTCCCAACGGGCTCGGGCTACTAGGTTACCCTTAGAAGTTCTGCAGGTTCTCTCAAATATTTCGTATACTATTTTTTTTTTCGTCTAATAAAGTGTCAATCATAATTTCTGTATTTGAAGTACTAGAATTGCGCCCAATTTAGACTCAGTATGCACAGATCTCACCCTTGAGAGACCCCCGATCTCCGGGATCGGATTGTCTTTGGTGGGGGCTCTGGTTCTGCCACCCGCAACCTACATAGCAGCCGAAAAGAACGCGGCAGGCGAGGGGGAGCAATTGTCGACTAAATCTAATAAAGTTAATTTACGCAATCGCACCCTATTTCCCCTCTTGAGCCAAAGCACCCGCCCGGTCTCCCACACCCACTGCCCTGCTTTCCTGAACCACACTTCTCTAGCTGTTCTTTAAGTCTTTGTTTAAGAACAGAATCGCAGAGCATCCGTTCTTCTATTTCGCAGCCAGATAAATAATAATTTAGGAATACTGTAATACCGCTTTGTGGACACATTTGTTGTCAGTGCATCGTCTATCCCCCATTCAGAGTGCCACAAGGCAAAGACAAGGCGTCGGCTTGAGTGCCCGGTGGCGACTCAATTTGCCTTTCGCGAGTCAATTAGCTGGGCGGCTGGAGGGCGGGAGGTGCCTGTGCATGTGGGCCTGTAGGTGGTTGCTCACAAATCAGCTGGCCGGCCAGCTGGAGCTCCAAATCGCAGCAGCGTTATCCCAGTCGAGTGCCGAGTGGATGTGTGTGTCATAATATCATTAATAAAAATAAAAATAATAGCAATAACAATAACAGCAGTGTGGCAACAACAACCGCGGTATCCGTCAAACAAATCCAAACCAGAATCCAAATCGGAATCTGGAAACCAGGCCGGCAGTCACCTCTGATGCGTGCCGCCGAGTGGTGCGATCGGTCTCGGTTTTTCGTCACTCCGCTTCACTCTTTTTTTTCGATTCTTTTTTTCTGTGTATGGAATTGTGGTTGAAGTCCCACTGAGAATGCACGTTGAGGAGCTGAGAGCCAGTCTGCAGAGCTTCGGCTGGCCGGACTACCTGGTCTTCTGCCTGATGCTGGCCATTTGCGCCGTGATCGGAATCCACTTCTGTCTCCAGCTGCGCCGCGAGTCCCGGAGCCTGAAGGCCCAGGGAAAGGGCGCGGAGGAGCTGGCCAGCAGTGCAGCCAGCTATCTGGTGGGGGGCAGGCAGATGAAGGTGTTTCCCATCACCATGTCCCTGATATCCAGGTGAGTCTGTCCGTACGAGGAAGGGTTGGGCCGGCGCAACCCCACAACAGGCTCGGGAACTAGTTTCATTAAAAGTCTTCTGAGGCCAGTCGCCGATCCGAATTAAATCCATTGTCCGAGGAGACTGTCTGCCTAAATTAGCCCGACACTCTGGGTATCTTTTCAGAGACTTGCTTATCGCAACTAATACCCGGCTTCCGAGGGAGCCCAGTCCATTAGCACTACCGGAGCGCTTGCTCCAGTTCCGAGCCGCGAAAGTCGGTCGCTTATTTTTAGCACACGTCCACGCCGGTGCGGCTCCTATCGACGCACTGAATCAGAATGTTTCATAATTAATAATTGGCCTCTGGAACTCGGGCCCAGGCAGGGCACTCGAACGGCGGGGCTCAGTTGCCCGCAAAGCGAGTGAGAGCCCGACATGGGCCGTCCAAGTAGTAGTGGCTTTTGTGGGGCGCGACATCAGGCTGATTGAATTGTGTAAACGCACTTAGATCGCCGAGATCGGTGTAAGGCGAAGGTCAAGGCCCAAGGGGACTGTATTCGCCTTTTGTTTGGCCTCCTCGAAGCCCGATGATGGAAGGAGAGACAGGCATGCTTTGCAGAGACATAAAAGAAATGCGTTTTATTCAAGCTTCATCTCGGGAATCACTCTGCTGGGGACACCCACAGAGGTGTATCTCTACGGCGCCCAGTACTTGTACATCATGGGGTCTCTGGTCCTGATGGGCTTCTGCATGTACTACTTCTTCCTGCCGGTCTTCCACGAGCTGAACCTGATATCCACGTACAAGGTAACCACACTGGCTCTGACAATTTGAATTTGTACTTCTTCTCAACGTGTCACTTGCAGTACCTCGAGCAGCGCTATAACCGCAGTTTGAGGCTTTTCGGCTCGGTTATGTTTATTGTGGCTTCGGTGAGTATTCGGAGTCATTAGAAGAGTACATGTTCCTGCTCAAAAACCATTCACCCCCCATCATTTTCGCATGTTTTTTGTTTGAAACGGAATGCCACATCTTACATATAGTACATAGTTCACTTCGTTGTTTTCTCCGCTGTTACCTGCTAAGTGTCTGCTGAATTCCAGCTCCTTTGGCTCCCGATAGTGATTTATGTGCCGGCCATAGCCTTCAACCAGGCCACGGGCGTGAACATCCACGTAGTGACCCCCATCGTGTGCCTGGTCTGCATCTTCTACACCTGCATCGGCGGCCTGAAGGCGGTCGTCTGGACGGACGTCGTCCAGACGCTGATTATGTTCGGGGCGATGGCCCTGGTCCTGATCAAGGGCACCCTGGACATCGGAGGCCCGGGAGTAGTGTGGCAGAGGGCCCGCGAGACCGCCCGCCTGGAGAGGCCCAACTTCAGCGCGGATCTGACCGAGAGGTACACCTTCTTCTCGCTCGTCCTGGGCGGAGTGGCCCACTGGCTGAAGTCGAACGCCATCAGCCAGAACATGATCCAGCGCTACCTGTCGCTACCCACCCTCAGGCACGCCCGGATTGCAATCTGGACCTTCATCGCCGGAGTCCTCGCCTTCATCCTGATCTGTGGCTACACAGGGCTCCTGATCTACGCCACCTACGCCCAGTGCGACCCCCTGGAGACGAAGCTGGCCCAGCGGAACGACCAGCTGCTGCCCCTCCTGGTGATGGAGACGCTGGGAAAGTACCCAGGCCTGCCGGGAGTATTCGTGGCCGGCGTCTTCAGCGCTGCCCTGTCGTCCCTGTCCACCGGCCTGAACTCCCTCTCAGCCGTCGTCCTGGAGGACTTCGTGAAGACGTTCCGCAAGGCGCCGCTCACCGAGAGACAGACTGCCTTCGTGATGCGCAGCGTGGTGGTGGTGTTCGGCGTTCTGTTCGTGGCCCTGGTCTTCGCGGTGGAGAAGCTGGGCGCCGTGCTGCAGCTGACCATCACCCTCTCCTCGGTGGCCAACGGGCCGCTCCTGGGCATCTTCACCGCCGGCGTCATGCTTCCCTGGGTGAGCTCCAGGGGAGCGCTCCTTGGCGGCTTCAGCTCCCTGTTGGTAATGGCCTGGATGTGTGTGAGTGCCCAGCGCGACCTCGTCACCGGAGACTTGGTCTACCGGCGGAAGCCCTACTCCACCATGGGCTGCAACTACACCTTCGCCGGAGAGCCCGGGGACTTTTCCCCCCTTCCACTCGACGGGGGCTTCGGGTGAGCTAGCAATTCCAACGCATCCTCAGCCTCCTCACCTAGTCATTAGCATTGGCATCCTCCATTTCGCTTTCATCTCCAGTTCTTTGCGCTCCAACAGCCACTTTTCTCATCCATCGATCGCTTTCAGCTCCTCCACCAGCTCCACGAGCGGGCCCTTCCAGCTCTACCGCATCTCGTACCTCTATTTCACGCTCTTCGGCGCCCTGGTCACCATCGTGGTTGCCCTGGTGGTGAGCCTGCTCCTGCGGGAGTCCGACCTGGACACGGTGGACACCCGCCTGCTTACGCCCTTCGTGCGCCGCTGGGTGGAGCGCCGCCGCCACCGGAGATCACAAACGCCCCTGTCCGCCCACAAGAGCAAGGACCTTAAGGAGACGCTCACGTGAGGGGCGGGGCGGGGAAATAGATAGAGAAGAAGAAGGAGAAGGAGGAGAGAGCGGATGGAAGGAGGAGGTCAGCCACCCGGCCATCCTGGCAATGTTCCTTTCGGTAGCTTAGCAAATATTTGAAAATAAAACACAATTCATAATTATTTGGGGCGCTGTGTGTGTCCCGTGCGGGGAAATTAGTTCAAAGCACTGCAGCTCTCTCTGTAATTAGAAAAATGCCCGCAGTTAAGGTCCGGGCCCGAAAAACCGAGGCGGTGGGCGGGGAAAGGGGCTCTGGGCCCGGCCGAGTTACCGAAATAAAAATAAAACGCATCTGAGCCCCGTGTTGTGTGGGAAGTTTTCAATACTCTACGGTAGACATTATTTGTAAAAGTTCTTTAAATATTTTAAACTCCCCATATAGGAAGGAGTGACATATCTTACCTATAAGTAAAGGTTACAGAAAAATATTAGTATAAGTATTTAGATGAGTAAGTCGCGTACAAAAGCCCCTCGACTCCCACATAAGGGTATCGAAAAGGGCTCACAACTAAGACCCCCTTTCTGGAGCCAGGAGGAGGAAGGTCGACCGCTTTCAAGTGCCAGGCACAAGTGATTGGGTGGGACGCCGTCTGGGCCAGGCCTGTGGGAGGGGCCAGTCGGCGGAAGGGGCGGTGGACGGCCCAAAGGGTTTACGCTAGTTTTGGCCTGGTCCGTTAATTGAATATTTACTGCTTTTCATGTGTGCGGTCAGTCTGCATCCGCACGAGTCCAACTATTTTTGTGAACCCACGGGGGGCACCCCCTTCCTCTTCCCTCTCCCCACCACTCATTAGGTATTTGTGTGTTTAGGTCGTTTATGGAGCAAATTGAATTGTTAATGAGCTGGCAACTGTTTGCAACTTATAGTTTCTGATCGAGCCCCTCGCCCCTGCTCCCGAAAATAATTAAGACATGCAACGTATGCCGGCGAGCAAAAAATCCTGTTAATTAGCCGGCTGCAGCAGTGAATTCTGGCCAAATCCGAGGCGAGAGGGCTAAGAAGAGGGGCGAAATTTCATCAGAATGCATAATGACAGTTTCCGGGACTGTTTTGTTTCTCAAAAGCGAAAAATCTGTGTGGCACAGGTGCGCCGCCTCGCGGAATATTCACTAACTAAAAACATGGCCAGTGACATGGGCAAGAGGAGGGCTGGGGATGGGGATGGGGATGGGAATGGGGATGGGCCGGAGCAGGTCAAAGGACAGCGACAGTTGTCATATGGGTGGATTGTTTTTTGGAAACGCCAGGAAGCGGAAGCTGCAGTGCAACGTGCCAAACTGCCAACCTGTCACTACCAACTCCAACTCCAACTCAAGCTCCAACAACAATAACAATTAAAGCCTAACAACTACAACAACTCGAATACACAGCAAGGACGAAAAACTAAAACAACTACAAAGGCGCCATTCCCCGCCCTGTTAACTTGTTTATGTTGCCGTGTTGCTTTTGTGTTATTTTTTATGCTGGAATATAATTTGCTCACCCCACCTGATACCCTTATCTCTGAGGGTATATTGGCTCTAAGGATAACTGATAGATTGTCCTTTTCAAGCACCTGACTGGATAGGACTAATTGTGTGTTGTGAGGACCTCAAAGACCTGAACTATTGCGAAGCCAATGAAGAACTATTGTATTTAGAAGTATGGACTTATAGAGTATCTTAAGTGCGGAATCCTTCGGAGAGCCCCTCTGGAACAAAGCCTCCTTTCATGTAGTGAGGTGGTGCCCCTAGTCTCCTCCCCCACCTTCCCGGCCCCAATTTTCGTATGCCTGGCGGCCTTATAAATGCCAGTGACAATTTGCAACGGGCTAACCTCAAGTCCTCAGCCATAGTTTTTTGTTTCGTGCCCCTTTCAGAGCAAGGGGCAGAGGGCAGGGGGCAGGGGGCAGGGGGCTGGGAACTGGTGCAAAATTCATATTTGATTGTTTTCATGAAAATGAGCATAGAAAAATTATAATTAAAATTCATATGGAAATTGTCGAAAAACGGCAACTGAAAATGGAGGCGAGAACAATGGCCGCGTGTTGTTGTTGACCAGAAGATTTCATCTAAAAAGGGATCCAAGAAATGCAGTGGCTGCAGGGTGGGGGTGAGGTGGCGGTGCAAAGGGGGGCGGCTAAGCCGAGCTGCGGGTTTATTGTTTGAGAGGAACATGTGTTTTCCACCCAACCCCCCTCGTTTCCCGCTTTTCCTGCCAAAACAATGACAGCTTACAGAATTAGAAGAGAGCTCCAGGGCCGTCCGGGGGCATTGGGGGAGGAGTTGCGAGAGGGTGGCACCTGTTCAGAGTACACCACATGCCCACACACACCACTTGGACACAAACAATGGCCAGGAGCCGGCAAGGAGCCTGGAGGCGGGCGGAAAACGCATGCCGTCTGCTCACTTTCTTGTTGTCGTTTCATTTTTGGCACTTTTATGCGATAAAATATTTAATTATATTCGGCAGCTCCGTTTGTGCATTGTGCGGTTGCCCTTTTCAGCCCATTTTACATCACCTTGGGGAGGGGGAGTGGGCGAGGTCGTGGCCAGTAATTGCATTTCGAGTGTCTGCCGGAGAGTAGTGGTTGTCCTGAGCGGTGTGTGTGAAGCAGAAAAATCGAATCACTTGCTTTCCAGCCACAGGACATGCCAGGAACACCTTGGATGGTTTATGTGGTGCTCACGTTCGTTTAATTCAGATTAGAAAGAAAGGACGGCTCGCCCTGCACTTGCGGTCGAAAAAGGTATAAGTATTGAACATATTTTTAACTTGAGAGGCACTTAGGCTTAGATATTCCAAATATTTGAAAAAAAAAACGGATATCCTCCGTTGCTGGAGGTATTATTGTTCCAGGACTTGTCCGGAGCAGCTCCTCCTCATCCGGTGGCCGCTGTGGTGGCCACTGTAGTGGTCGTCGTCGTGGTCGTAGTGGTAGTGGTAGTGGTGGAGGTGGAGGTGCCCAGGGGCCTCTTGATAATCGTAATCCTTATGCAGCCAGCGTGGTCCGGATGGTCGCCCACTGGAGCCTGTTCCGAGGGGACCAGACAGAGCACCACCAGCAGTACTAGCAGCATAGATCGGGCTTCGGGCAGCTCCATTGTTGGCAACTAGTAGTCCTCCGACTGACTAACCGCGGTCCACTCCGGAGCCATATGCTTTATAGTGGGATGGGGGCTCTTGCAGTTCCGTTCAGCTGCCAGCCATAACAATGGCCTGAATATGCTGTATCAACGAGAGCGATTCCAAATTGCAGTCTCACCTCCGTCACGGCTGTGGGTCACGTGATCTGGCCAATCTGGCCGATCTGCCCATCCGGCTGCATTATTCGAAAGGCCTTAATTTCGATTTGGCGAGCCGAGAGGTGCGACAATTGCATAAAATGACTTTTCGCAAATTAATATTTCGCCCCAGTTTTGATCTCCGATAGGCTTCACAAACTTTAATCGCTTGGCTAGGGCCCTCTCCCGCTAAAAGCCAACTAGTGGCACTACGTCAGTGGTAATTTCAATCAAATTGCTGGAAAACTGTGCTTTATTGAACTACTTCGGGGTTAATATGACAAAAGAACGGTTTCGGAAATCAGATTCAGGTTCGGGTGCGGGTCAGCTCCGGTCCATATCCGGCAAGGGCCACCTAGCCGGTGGAGCTGGCGGCAGTGGTGCTCGGACGTGGCGGCGGAGCTCCACGGGGTGGTGGTGGTCCAGTGGAGTTGCGCTGGTGCCCCACAGAGTCCGGCTGCAGACGCACCCCAGCCCTGGACAGGCTCTGGGGAATATAAGATATTAGTTTTGCGCTGACCTGGATCGGGGATATAGCCATTATTGGAACTCACCAGCAGGCAGCAGCTCAGGGCCAGAAAGAAGAGCAGATAGAAACGCATCTTGATGTCGAATGTCTGACAATGGCCCCGAAAGGCCCGCTTTTATGGCCGCTCATTGTTGTTCGTTTTTGCGCAAATATGTAGGAATGTTTGTATATAAGTGCCGGCGTTGCGACGACCATCGAAATTCGCTCGCTAATTGTCGTGTGGCATTAAACATCTAATTGAGGTGTTGGCTCCGTAATAATATTATTCCAGCCCATCCGCAATTACCTCGGGCAGCGGAGCTCTCTGCCGTTTTTTCCGAGTTGTGCAGGTCTGGGTCGAGGCTGTAATTTATTTATTGTGTGAAGAATAAACGATGCTCCATATAGAGAGGCAAACTTTGCGGTGGGAGGTGGAGTGGGATTTGGAGTAGTCTTCCTAATAAATTGCTCTATATACTTCGGCAGCCCCTCGTAAAACCACAAGATCCACTAATCCTGTACCGGGGAATATTCTATCAATATTCCGTGCAATGCCCATCCGATGAAATGTATCCTGCCGAATTTATGCGTCCTTAAGAGCTCGCACGACCCCCACGGCCCCCGAGCCACGTCCCACCCCCGTTAATGCCCCGCGCTAAGCCACTCCAACTGACTTGTCGGGGAGAGCACTTGATGAACTGTCACAGCACGTCACAGGATGTGGACAGGGATATGTATTGGCAATGGCAGCGGCATTGGCGATGCGAGATTCGAGATTACAGATCCAGATTGGCATAAACGCGTCGCCCCAGCTTTTACGACCTGTTCCTATTACCTGTCAGTACGCACTGGGAAAAATGGACGCTTTCCACGCACGAGGTTGCAAGGCTGTGTTCCCCCTGCACATATTCTTCTCCATTGCCGAGACGAGTCCCCCATTGAACTCTGACGAGCAAAAAGCAGTCATAAACTAGCCGAAATCGTAAAAATCCCCAATACAACGCACAACGTGGCCCAGTTTTATTGGCTTTTTACGATAAGCTGTGCTGCCTTTTCGGCGCTCCCCTACTTCTGCCGCAGGATGATGATTTGAAAGGCACTTTCGGCACAAATTGCAGCTGTTATCGCTGATCAAATGGCCAGGACACATTTATGTTTGCCTGCGTGTGCGTTTGTATCATATACATATTAATCTAGGCAGTGTCTCCGAGCACAATGCAAATCAAACAAACAATAAATTGAATCAGGACATTGTTGAATGTAACAGATAGCCCAAAAAGGGGCGGAAGAGCGAGTGTGGGAGTGTGTTGAGGCGGGGCGGGGCTGAAAGACAATGGAAACTGGACAAGGCAACGCAAGCTGAACGCCTGCACATCCTACAGACATTAAGGATATCCTTGAGTAGATGCAATTTTCTAACCAATATAATTCATAAATTTATTTTCAATCCTTTCCGCACATAAATTTTCATATTATGCACACACGCATATACGCACCTACCCCGGCTTCCCTCTCCCCTCTCCCCACTCCTCGCATTTTTCTCTAGGCTCATTGTCCTGGCATGTCCTGGGCGAGTGTGTGTCTGTGCTCGGGTCGGTGTGCATTATTATTTGTCGTCGTGCTTGTCATTATTTATATGGGCAGGCGAAAGATAAGTGGCTGCAGTTGTGGTGGAGGCTCACCCGTTTTTAACTCACTCACCTCCCCGACAGGATGCAGCCGAGGTCCTAGCAATTACACAAGCACAAGCACAAGCTCAGCTCAGCCACAGATCCAGCACCAGAGATACAGAGAGCACGGCCCAGCAGAGCGATGTCCTTCGGTGTGTCGTGCAGGTTGTTGGCCCAAAATTTTGATTTATAAATGCCAACACCGAGCAGGTCCTCCTCCTCGCCTCTCCCCCTCCAGGAAGTTGCAGTTACTTTTGCTGACAAACGTCCCCAGGTCCTGGCAGCCAGGATGCTGAAGAATTTCAAGGAGGCGAGTGTGCAACTCAAGTGGCCATTAATATATCAGTTCAATTCATATTTGAAATTTTGCATTTCCTAACAGGACGAGGACGAGGACAAGCCACCGAGCCTTGTCCAGCTGGCACCCAGGACATCCCCAGTCTCCTCCCTCCAACGATTATGATTTGTGTCTTACTTAATGCACAGCCTACAACTTTGGTGCACAGCGCCGACAATTTCCGAATAATGTGAAAATTGAGATGTCCTTGTTAAGAGATCTTCGGGAAGTGGGGATCTATCGAAGTTCGTTATTCTTCCAAGACTTGTGAAGTTGTGTCCCCAGCAAGCAAGTTTTGTTGGGGGTTTTTTAGAGAAACTATTCAGAATTTATGGGCTCTTGGCAGTTCAGCTGAGAGTGGAAACTTTTTGCAGTGCAGGACACTGCGGAGGGAAACACAGGACCTGGCCGAGAACTGCTGGCCGAGTGGAGGAGCCGGCGTCGTCGTCTCAATCTGATTGATTTAGAATTCCAATTGAGACTGCATGAAATATGTTTGCTTCGTGTCTGGCTTCTGGCTCCTGTCGCTGCTGGGAGTCCTTCGTCCTTCCTTCCTGCTCCGCCGCCTTCGCCCACCGAGCCCCAGTTCGACTGCCTTCCTCCTCCAGCGAACTGCATTTATGCATGGGCATATCCTTCTGCGAAATTTGCATTTTCGAATAATTGCAAACGGCAGCAGCAGCAGAAGGATAAGCAGCAGCAGGAAGAGCAGCAGGACAACGGCAACGGCAACGACAACGGCGACGACTTATTGGTATTTCATTGATTTATGACACTTGTGAAACAATTTGGGAAATCATAGATTAGCAGCCAAGAGCAGCTTTAATTACACCCTACGGCTCATCGGGCCGGCACTTCGAATCCTCAAGTCCCTCAGGACTCCTGGTCCCTTTGACAGGAAAATATGCAAATGCAACCTCAAACGAATATCTGACTTAATTGCTCCCTTTTCCTAAGTAAAGGGCCAGTGCCACATTTTATAAAGGTACATTTAATAAAAGATAAAACAAAATAAATTCAAGCCTCTCTGGATTGCAGCTCTTGCTTCTTGCACATATTTGTGTGCCGATTTATGCACTCCACAGATACACATACATGTTCGTAAGATTATTATTTCCTAACTCATGCTTCAAGCCTCTAAAATAACATACTGGCCCACTGCGGAAGCTGTATCTTGGCCAAAACCCAGCCGATTCCGAGGCGGGGTACCTTAATCGATTCCTAGATGGATTCTCCATAAAACTGCATCCAAACCTGGAAACCAAATTTAGGATCCCATTTTTTCACATTTTTCTGGGTGATCCCCTTCGACAGCTGGGGACTCCGCTGAAAACGGTTATATGGCCCACTGCGGAAGCTGTATCTTGGCCAAAACCCATCCGATTCCCAAGCGGGGTACCTTAATCGATTCCTTGGAAAATTCTTCATGAAACTGCATCAAAACCTGAAAACCATATTTTGGATCCCATTTTTTCACATTTTTCTGGGTGATCCCCTTCGACAGCTGGGGGCTCCGCTGAAAACGGTTATATGGCCCACTGCGGAAGCTGTATCTTGGCCAAAACCCATCCGATTCCCAAGCGGGGTACCTTAATCGATTCCTTGGCAAATTCTTCATGAAACTGCATCAAAACCTGAAAACCATATTTTGGATCCCATTTTTTCACATTTTTCTGGGTGATCCCCTTCGACAGCTGGGGACTCCGCTGAAAACGGTTATATGGCCCACTTCGGAAGCTGTATCTTGGCCAAAACCCATCCGATTCCCACGCGGGGTACCTTAATCGATTCCTAGATGGATTCTCCATAAAACTGCATCCAACCCTGGAAACCAAATTTTGGATCCCATTTTTTCACATTTTTCTGGGTGATCCCCTTCGACAGCTGGGGGCTCCGCTGAAAACGGTTATATGGCCCACTGTGGAAGCTGTATCTTGGCCAAAACCCATCCGATTCCCAAGCGGGGTACCTTAATCGATTCCTTGGAAAATTCTTCATGAAACTGCATCAAAACCTGAAAACCATATTTTGGATCCCATTTTTTCACATTTTTCTGGGTGATCCCCTTCGACAGCTGGGGGCTCCGCTGAAAACGGTTATATGGCCCACTGCGGAAGCTGTATCTTGGCCAAAACCCATCCGATTCCCAAGCGGGGTACCTTAATCGATTCCTTGGCAAATTCTTCATGAAACTGCATCAAAACCTGAAAACCATATTTTGGATCCCATTTTTTCACATTTTTCTGGGTGATCCCCTTCGACAGCTGGGGACTCCGCTGAAAACGGTTATATGGCCCACTTCGGAAGCTGTATCTTGGCCAAAACCCATCCGATTCCCACGCGGGGTACCTTAATCGATTCCTAGATGGATTCTCCATAAAACTGCATCCAAACCTGGAAACCAAATTTAGGATCCCATTTTTTCACATTTTTCTGGGTGATCCCCTTCGACAGCTGGGGACTCCGCTGAAAACGGTTATATGGCCCACTGCGGAAGCTGTATCTTGGCCAAAACCCAGCCGATTCCGAGGCGGGGTACCTTAATCGATTCCTAGATGGATTCTCCATAAAACTGCATCCAAACCTGGAAACCAAATTTAGGATCCCATTTTTTCACATTTTTCTGGGTGATCCCCTTCGACAGCTGGGGACTCCGCTGAAAACGGTTATATGGCCCACTGCGGAAGCTGTATCTTGGCCAAAACCCATCCGATTCCCAAGCGGGGTACCTTAATCGATTCCTTGGAAAATTCTTCATGAAACTTCATCAAAACCTGAAAACCATATTTTGGATCCCATTTTTTCACATTTTTCTGGGTGATCCCCTTCGACAGCTGGGGGCTCCGCTGAAAACGGTTATATGGCCCACTGCGGAAGCTGTATCTTGGCCAAAACCCATCCGATTCCCAAGCGGGGTACCTTAATCGATTCCTTGGCAAATTCTTCATGAAACTGCATCAAAACCTGAAAACCATATTTTGGATCCCATTTTTTCACATTTTTCTGGGTGATCCCCTTCGACAGCTGGGGACTCCGCTGAAAACGGTTATATGGCCCACTTCGGAAGCTGTATCTTGGCCAAAACCCATCCGATTCCCACGCGGGGTACCTTAATCGATTCCTAGATGGATTCTCCATAAAACTGCATCCAACCCTGGAAACCAAATTTTGGATCCCATTTTTTCACATTTTTCTGGGTGATCCCCTTCGACAGCTGGGGGCTCCGCTGAAAACGGTTATATGGCCCACTGTGGAAGCTGTATCTTGGCCAAAACCCATCCGATTCCCAAGCGGGGTACCTTAATCGATTCCTTGGAAAATTCTTCATGAAACTGCATCAAAACCTGAAAACCATATTTTGGATCCCATTTTTTCACATTTTTCTGGGTGATCCCCTTCGACAGCTGGGGGCTCCGCTGAAAACGGTTATATGGCCCACTGCGGAAGCTGTATCTTGGCCAAAACCCATCCGATTCCCAAGCGGGGTACCTTAATCGATTCCTTGGCAAATTCTTCATGAAACTGCATCAAAACCTGAAAACCATATTTTGGATCCCATTTTTTCACATTTTTCTGGGTGATCCCCTTCGACAGCTGGGGACTCCGCTGAAAACGGTTATATGGCCCACTTCGGAAGCTGTATCTTGGCCAAAACCCATCCGATTCCCACGCGGGGTACCTTAATCGATTCCTAGATGGATTCTCCATAAAACTGCATCCAACCCTGGAAACCAAATTTTGGATCCCATTTTTTCACATTTTTCTGGGTGATCCCCTTCGACAGCTGGGGGCTCCGCTGAAAACGGTTATATGGCCCATTGCGGAAGCTGTATCTTGGCCAAAACCCATCCGATTCCCAAGCGGGGTACCTTAATCGATTCCTTGGAAAATTCTTCATGAAACTGCATCAAAACCTGAAAACCATATTTTGGATCCCATTTTTTCACATTTTTCTGGGTGATCCCCTTCGACAGCTGGGGGCTCCGCTGAAAACGGTTATATGGCCCACTGCGGAAGCTGTATCTTGGCCAAAACCCATCCGATTCCCAAGCGGGGTACCTTAATCGATTCCTTGGAAAATTCTTCATGAAACTGCATCAAAACCTGAAAACCATATTTTGGATCCCATTTTTTCACATTTTTCTGGGTGATCCCCTTCGACAGCTGGGGGCTCCGCTGAAAACGGTTATATGGCCCACTGCGGAAGCTGTATCTTGGCCAAAACCCATCCGATTCCCAAGCGGGGTACCTTAATCGATTCCTTGGCAAATTCTTCATGAAACTGCATCAAAACCTGAAAACCATATTTTGGATCCCATTTTTTCACATTTTTCTGGGTGATCCCCTTCGACAGCTGGGGACTCCGCTGTAAACGGTTATATGGCCCACTTCGGAAGCTGTATCTTGGCCAAAACCCATCCGATTCCCACGCGGGGTACCTTAATCGATTCCTAGATGGATTCTCCATAAAACTGCATCCAACCCTGGAAACCAAATTTTGGATCCCATTTTTTCACATTTTTCTGGGTGATCCCCTTCGACAGCTGGGGGCTCCGCTGAAAACGGTTATATGGCCCACTGCGGAAGCTGTATCTTGGCCAAAACCCATCCGATTCCCAAGCGGGGTACCTTAATCGATTCCTTGGAAAATTCTTCATGAAACTGCATCAAAACCTGAAAACCATATTTTGGATCCCATTTTTTCACATTTTTCTGGGTGATCCCCTTCGACAGCTGGGGGCTCCGCTGAAAACGGTTATATGGCCCACTGCGGAAGCTGTATCTTGGCCAAAACCCATCCGATTCCCAAGCGGGGTACCTTAATCGATTCCTAGATGGATTCTCCATAAAACTGCATCCAACCCTGGAAACCAAATTTTGGATCCCATTTTTTCACATTTTTCTGGGTGATCCCCTTCGACAGCTGGGAGCTCCGCTGAAAACGGTTAAATGGCCCACTGCGGAAGCTGTATCTTGGCCAAAACCCATCCGATTCCCAAGCGAGGTACCTTAATCGATTCCTTGGAAAATTCTTCATGAAACTGCATCAAAACCTGAAAACCATATTTTGGATCCCATTTTTTCACATTTTTCTGGGTGATCCCCTTCGACAGCTGGGGACTCCGCTGAAAACGGTTATATGGCCCACTTCGGAAGCTGTATCTTGGCCAAAACCCATCCGATTCCCACGCGGGGTACCTTAATCGATTCCTAGATGGATTCTCCATAAAACTGCATCCAACCCTGGAAACCAAATTTTGGATCCCATTTTTTCACATTTTTCTGGGTGATCCCCTTCGACAGCTGGGAGCTCCGCTGAAAACGGTTAAATGGCCCACTGCGGAAGCTGTATCTTGGCCAAAACCCATCCGATTCCCAAGCGAGGTACCTTAATCGATTCCTTGGAAAATTCTTCATGAAACTGCATCAAAACCTGAAAACCATATTTTGGATCCCATTTTTTCACATTTTTCTGGGTGATCCCCTTCGACAGCTGGGGGCTCCGCTGAAAACGGTTATATGGCCCACTGCGGAAGCTGTATCTTGGCCAAAACCCATCCGATTCCCAAGCGGGGTACCTTAATCGATTCCTTGGCAAATTCTTCATGAAACTGCATCAAAACCTGAAAACCATATTTTGGATCCCATTTTTTCACATTTTTCTGGGTGATCCCCTTCGACAGCTGGGGACTCCGCTGAAAACGGTTATATGGCCCACTTCGGAAGCTGTATCTTGGCCAAAACCCATCCGATTCCCACGCGGGGTACCTTAATCGATTCCTAGATGGATTCTCCATAAAACTGCATCCAACCCTGGAAACCAAATTTTGGATCCCATTTTTTCACATTTTTCTGGGTGATCCCCTTCGACAGCTGGGAGCTCCGCTGAAAACGGTTAAATGGCCCACTGCGGAAGCTGTATCTTGGCCAAAACCCATCCGATTCCCAAGCGAGGTACCTTAATCGATTCCTTGGAAAATTCTTCATGAAACTGCATCAAAACCTGAAAACCATATTTTGGATCCCATTTTTTCACATTTTTCTGGGTGATCCCCTTCGACAGCTGGGGACTCCGCTGAAAACGGTTATATGGCCCACTTCGGAAGCTGTATCTTGGCCAAAACCCATCCGATTCCCACGCGGGGTACCTTAATCGATTCCTAGATGGATTCTCCATAAAACTGCATCCAACCCTGGAAACCAAATTTTGGATCCCATTTTTTCACATTTTTCTGGGTGATCCCCTTCGACAGCTGGGGGCTCCGCTGAAAACGGTTATATGGCCCACTGCGGAAGCTGTATCTTGGCCAAAACCCATCCGATTCCCAAGCGGGGTACCTTAATCGATTCCTTGGAAAATTCTTCATGAAACTGCATCAAAACCTGAAAACCATATTTTGGATCCCATTTTTTCACATTTTTCTGGGTGATCCCCTTCGACAGCTGGGGGCTCCGCTGAAAACGGTTATATGGCCCACTGCGGAAGCTGTATCTTGGCCAAAACCCATCCGATTCCCAAGCGGGGTACCTTAATCGATTCCTTGGCAAACTCTTAATGAAACTGCATCAAAACCTGAAAACCATATTTTGGATCCCATTTTTTCACATTTTTCTGGGTGATCCCCTTCGACAGCTGGGGACTCCGCTGAAAACGGTTATATGGCCCACTTCGGAAGCTGTATCTTGGCCAAAACCCATCCGATTCCCACGCGGGGTACCTTAATCGATTCCTAGATGGATTCTCCATAAAACTGCATCCAACCCTGGAAACCAAATTTTGGATCCCATTTTTTCACATTTTTCTGGGTGATCCCCTTCGACAGCTGGGAGCTCCGCTGAAAACGGTTAAATGGCCCACTGCGGAAGCTGTATCTTGGCCAAAACCCATCCGATTCCCAAGCGAGGTACCTTAATCGATTCCTTGGAAAATTCTTCATGAAACTGCATCAAAACCTGAAAACCATATTTTGGATCCCATTTTTTCACATTTTTCTGGGTGATCCCCTTCGACAGCTGGGGGCTCCGCTGAAAACGGTTATATGGCCCACTGCGGAAGCTGTATCTTGGCCAAAACCCATCCGATTCCCAAGCGGGGTACCTTAATCGATTCCTTGGCAAATTCTTCATGAAACTGCATCAAAACCTGAAAGCCATATTTTGGATCCCATTTTTTCACATTTTTCTGGGTGATCCCCTTCGACAGCTAGGGGCTCCGCTGAAAACGGTTATATGGCCCACTGCGGAAGCTGTATCTTGGCCACAACCCATCCGATTCCCAAGCGGGGTACCTTAATCGATTCCTTAGCAGATTCTTCATGAAACTGTATCAAGCCCTGAAATCCAAATTTTGGATCCCATTTTTTCAAATTTTTCTGGGGGATCCCCTTCGACAGCTGGGGGATCCGCTGAAAACGGTTATATGGCCCACTGCGGAAGCTGCATCTTGGCCAAAACCCATCCGATTCCCAAGCGGGGTACCTTAATCGATTCCTAGATGGATTCTCCATAAAACTGCATCAAAACCTAAAAAACCAAATTTTGGATCCCATTTTTTTCAAATTTTTCTGCGGGATCCCCTTCGACAGCTGGGGGCTCCGCTGTAAACAGTTATATGGCCCACTGCGGAAGCTGTATCTTGGCCAAAACCCATCCGATTCCCAAGCGGGGTACCTTAATCGATTCCTTGGCAAATTCTTCATGAAACTGCATCAAAACCTGAAAACCATATTTTGGATCCCATTTTTATACCCTTGCAGAGGGTATTATAATTTTGGTCAAAAGTGTGCAACGCAGTGAAGGAGACATCTCCGACCCTATAAAGTATATATATTCTTGATCAGGATCACCTCCTGAGTCGATATAAGCATGTCCGTCTGTCCGTCTGTCCGTCTGTCCGTCTGTCTGTCTGTTTCTACGCAAACTAGTCTCTCAGTTTTAAAGCTATCGACTTCAAACTTTGCACACATCCTTCTTTCCTTTGCAGGCAGTATATAAGTCGGAACGGCCGGGATCGGTCAACTATATCCTATAGCTGCCATATAACTGATTGATCGGAAATGCCATAACTTCGTTGTTTTTCAAGTTAGAAAGATGGGACTTGCTGTGGACTCCTCTTTTAGCAGACTTATTCGATCTGCTAAATTTCATAAGGATCGGCCGACTATATCCTATAGCTGCCATATAACTGATTGATCGGAAATGTCATATCTCTGTTGTTTTTAAAGTTAGAAGGATGGGACTTGCTGTGGACTCTTCTTTTAGCAGACTTATTCGATCTGCCGAAATTCATAAGGATCGGCCGACTATATCCTATAGCTGCCATATAACTGATTGATCGGAAATGCCATAACTTCGTTGTTTTTTAAGTTAGGAGGATGGGACTTTGTATGGATTCTACTTTCGGCAAACAAATTTGATCTGCCGAGTTTTATAAGGATCGGCCGACTATATAAGATCCGATATATATCTAATAATATAAACTGCCACATATCTGCAAGGGTATATCAACTTCGGCTCCGCCCGAAGTTAGCTTTCCATTCTTGTTTCACATTTTTCTGGGTGATCCCCTTCGACAGCTGGGGACTCCGCTGAAAACGGTTATATGGCCCACTTCGGAAGCTGTATCTTGGCCAAAACCCATCCGATTCCCACGCGGGGTACCTTAATCGATTCCTAGATGGATTCTCCATAAAACTGCATCCAACCCTGGAAACCAAATTTTGGATCCCATTTTTTCACATTTTTCTGGGTGATCCCCTTCGACAGCTGGGGGCTCCGCTGAAAACGGTTATATGGCCCACTGCGGAAGCTGTATCTTGGCCAAAACCCATCCGATTCCCAAGCGGGGTACCTTAATCGATTCCTTGGAAAATTCTTCATGAAACTGCATCAAAACCTGAAAACCATATTTTGGATCCCATTTTTTCACATTTTTCTGGGTGATCCCCTTCGACAGCTGGGGGCTCCGCTGAAAACGGTTATATGGCCCACTGCGGAAGCTGTATCTTGGCCAAAACCCATCCGATTCCCAAGCGGGGTACCTTAATCGATTCCTTGGAAAATTCTTCATGAAACTGCATCAAAACCTGAAAACCATATTTTGGATCCCATTTTTTCACATTTTTCTGGGTGATCCCCTTCGACAGCTGGGGGCTCCACTGAAAACGGTTATATGGCCCACTGCGGAAGCTGTATCTTGGCCAAAACCCATCCGATTCCCAAGCGGGGTACCTTAATCGATTCCTTGGAAAATTCTTCATGAAACTGCATCAAAACCTGAGAACCATATTTTGGATCCCATTTTTTCACATTTTTCTGGGTGATCCCCTTCGACAGCTGGGGGCTCCGCTGAAAACGGTTATATGGCCCACTGCGGAAGCTGTATCTTGGCCAAAACCCATCCTATTCCCAAGCGGGGTACCTTAATCGATTCCTTGGCAAATTCTTCATGAAACTGCATCAAAACCTGAAAGCCATATTTTGGATCCCATTTTTTCACATTTTTCTGGGATTTTTCTGCGGGATCCCCTTCGACAGCTGGGGGCTCCGCTGTAAACAGTTATATGGCCCACTGCGGAAGCTGTATCTTGGCCAAAACCCATCCGATTCCCAAGCGGGGTACCTTAATCGATTCCTTGGCAGATTCTTCATGAAACTGCATCAAAACCTGAAAACCACATTTTGGATCCCATTTTTTCATATTTTTCTGGGTGATCCCCTTCGACAGCTAGGGGCTCCGCTGAAAACGGTTATATGGCCCACTGCGGAAGCTGTATCTTGGCCACAACCCATCCGATTCCCAAGCGGGGTACCTTAATCGATTCCTTAGCAGATTCTTCATGAAACTGTATCAAGCCCTGAAATCCAAATTTTGGATCCCATTTTTCAAATTTTTCTGGGGGATCCCCTTCGACAGCTGGGGGATCCGCTGAAAACGGTTATATGGCCCACTGCGGAAGCTGCATCTTGGCCAAAACCCATCCGATTCCCAAGCGGGGTACCTTAATCGATTCCTAGATGGATTCTCCATAAAACTGCATCAAAACCTAAAAAACCAAATTTTGGATCCAATTTTTTTCAAATTTTTCTGCGGGATCCCCTTCGACAGCTGGGGGCTCCGCTGTAAACAGTTATATGGCCCACTGCGGAAGCTGTATCTTGGCCAAAACCCATCCGATTCCCAAGCGGGGTACCTTAATCGATTCCTTGGCAGATTCTTCATGAAACTGCATCAAAACCTGAAAACCACATTTTGGATCCCATTTTTTCATATTTTTCTGGGTGATCCCCTTCGACAGCTGGGGGCTCCGCTGAAAACGGTTATATGGCCCACTGCGGAAGCTGTATCTTGGCCAAAACCCATCCGATTCCCAAGCGGGGTACCTTAATCGATTCCTTGGCAAATTCTTCATGAAACTGCATCAAAACCTGAAAACCATATTTTGGATCCCATTTTTTCACATTTTTCTGGGTGATCCCCTTCGACAGCTGGGGACTCCGCTGAAAACGGTTATATGGCCCACTGCGGAAGCTGTATCTTGGCCAAAACCCATCCGATTCCCAAGCGGGGTACCTTAATCGATTCCTTGGCAAATTCTTCATGAAACTGCATCAAAACCTGAAAACCATATTTTGGATCCCATTTTTTCACATTTTTCTGGTTGATCCCCTCCGACAGCTGGGGACTCCGCTGAAAACGGTTATATGGCCCACTTCGGAAGCTGTATCTTGGCCAAAACCCATCCGATTCCCAAGCGGGGTACCTTAATCGATTCCTAGATGGATTCTCCATAAAACTGCATCAAAACCTGAAAACCAAATTTTGGATCCCATTTTTTCACATTTTTCTGAGTGATCCCCTTCGACAGCTGGGGGCTCCGCTGAAAACGGTTATATGGCCCACTGCGGAAGCTGTATCTTGGCCAAAACCCATCCGATTCCCAAGCGGGGTACCTTAATCGATTCCTTGGCAAATTCTTCATGAAACTGCATCAAAACCTGAAAACCATATGTTGGATCCCATTTTTTCACATTTTTCTGGGTGATCCCCTTCGACAGCTGGGGGCTCCGCTGAAAACGGTTCTATGGCCCACTGCGGAAGCTGTATCTTAGCCAAAACCCACCCGATTCCCAAGCGGGGTACCTTAATCGATTCCTAGATGGATTCTCCATAAAACTGCATCCAAACCTGGAAACCAAATTTTGGATCGCACTTTTTTTTAATTTTCTGGGGGATCCCCTTCGAAAGTTGGTAGCTCCGCTTGAATTCGACTGGAATGCCCCACTGCGGAAGCTGTATCTTGGCCAAAGCCCATTTGATTCCCATGCAGAGTTCCTTAAACAATTCCTTGATATATTGTCGACTGTCGAAACCCAGTGTAGGGTGTTGATGAGCTCATCTGACTCGCAGCTCCTGTGACGTCTATACTGCACTGATACGAGACGTCCGTGGTTGAACAATTGAACTGTGACCCCAGCAGCCTGCTTAGCCCCTCGATAGTCCCATCACCCATCCCAACACGCCTTAACTGCCTCACACGGTCTCTGCGATTTGCAGACATCGTCTTTGCCACCAGCTACTCGTCACGTGGGGTGGGGCCAGTGGATGGGGTGGGCGCCTTGCCCCCAAAAGCCTCCTTCTTGCCTGGGACTTACGCCCCTGTTCGTGCAGTGATTAGGACACCAGGCTACAAGCGATTTGTTGTGTGTTGTTGCAATTGATTGTTGCAATTTCAATTTTGAATTATGAGGCTGCCTTGCCTTTTGCATCCTGGCATCCGTTTCCGTAGCTGCCAGGCCCCTTCTCATTCTCCCTGTCCCGCTCCATTCCTTACTCCTTCTCTTTCTGATTCTGATTCTGATTCCGTTTCTGTTTCTGTTAGTCCTTTCCCCCGGCCGATGTGGTGCGTGTTGCTGCAGCTTCTGCTGGCTCTGTGCAATGTGTTGCAAGTTGCATTGGCAGCGTCATTCAAGTGTTTAGTGATTTATTGAATGCCGTTAGAGTTGTCGTTTCTCCTGCTATTGTTATTGTAGTTGTTGTTGTTGCCGTTTCTGTTGCTGTTGCAATTGCAATTGCATTGTTGCAGTTGCCTTTGGCCATATCCTCTGTCTCTGAGATTAGCACAATGGCTTTGAGCACTTTTGACAGCTAAGATTTGTTTATGCCCCAGCAGGATGCCCAGCCTGCCCTCCCTACCGCCGTCGCAGTCCTCCGTCTGGCAGATATCCTTATCGTCCAGCTTCCCCCCGCCGACGGTCTAGGTGATTCATGTCCTTGCATATTGGTAACAAATTTGTGGTAATTGATTTGAAATTGATTAATTAAGTACCCCACTCCCGGAATTCGCATGCTGTCGTTGGACTTTGACCTTTGGGTTTGATTCAAAAGTGTCCTGGACTTCGTCTTCCCTTTAATTTGGATTTTTGGTCTAGTTTCCCAGCAGGACTCCTTCCCGTCGGCTTTAATTTCGAACGAGCAACTGCAAAATATTTAAGCTAATAATATTTAAATTTCTCTGGAAGTTTGCTCTCAACCGGAGTGCTGTGTGTGCGTGTGTTGGCGAACATCCTGGCTTCCTTTTTGGCAGGCGTCAACCGCATTTTGCAGCCACAAATGGCGGCCTCGCCAGCCTGCCACATTCCGGCCCCCCTCGTCGGTCCCCTCGGCCCGTTCGAGCCGCAATCCTGTCAACCCTATCCTTGAACTATGGCTCGAAGTTTGGCTTGTTTGAACGTTATCGACACGATTTTGACATATTGAATAGCAGTGAAATGTGGCAGGCCAGACGACATGACAGACGTCTGGCAGGAATCAGGGGCCAGGCATCGGGCCTCAGGACTCAGGCGCAGGCAGCAGGATCCAGGAATCCAGGGCCCACCTCTCCTCCCTCTTCCCCTCCCCCACTTTGTGGCGCCACCAGCGCACATGTTTGTGGCTGGCATTTTGGCATTCAGCTGCCAAATGGTGCACATGCAAAAATATGCCAAAATTCATCCATCCATCCAGCCATCCAACCATCCAGGCTCTGTTGACACATGGCCTCTCCTGTTCGTCCTTGCGCTGCTGTTTCTGTTCCTGGGTGTTAACATACATCAAATATTGACAGTTTGCTTAGTTCACTCCGGCAATCGAAGCCACCTCCCCTTCTGCCCGCCCCTCGTGCACCACTTGCCACTTCCCAGCTCTGCGCCACAGGATTGTGTGGTCGCCCGCTGGCAGTTGGGCGGCTCCAAATAGCCGAGAACTGTTGCATCCGATCGGAGTTGAACAGGGAGGGCCCGGGCGAGTGTGGCAGGGAGCTATTAAAGCCCACTCCCCCGTAAAATGTGTCTGTTAAGCCGTGAATTAATCTGCCAACAGACTGATATTAGGCATAATAGAGCCTGCCTCTTCGAAAACCTGCGCGGGTTATCAAATTAGCCCTTAAGTGGAGTATTTTGTTTATAAAAATCAGTGGCTCGTTCTTAGAACTATTGTTTGAAAGATTTGTCGCCTGCCCTATGTCTTTAATACGAACTGAGTTCTGGAAGCAGAAACAGTTTTGGAAGTAGACATTTTGTATTGAGAAATGGATTCCACCATTTTAGTCGCCTGCCATTCGCCTCTTCCTGGAAGCTTCACTGGAAGCTGTGCTGCTGAGAGCGATCGATCGTGCGCTCTCTCCGAGTCTCCCTTTCTCTGCAACCGCCGCTCCAAGCGGACGAAAAATGTAAGTCGTCTGAATAATTGCAATTAAACCAATTATTTAATACGGAATATATAGTTAATAGCCAGTTGTGAAAGTTGAATTCTGTTCTTGAGCTGAATTGGGCCAATTTCCTGCCGAAAATCAATAGAAGTCCAGGCATACGGAAGGTGTTGCGTAATGGCGTCGCAGTTCCTCTGCGTGTGGGTGAGTGCGAAAAATATTTTCCAAACTCTCTCTTTCGGTCAGAAAACGGTAAAAACCATGAATAACATATAAATTGACGTTGTAGAGGAACTATTCTATTGTTTAAAGGTGAAACATTAAACTAAGTTGGCAATCGATGTAAAAATAATTTCAGCTGGTGCGGGGGGCGAGGAGGGGCCAAAGCGCAAATACGAAAGCGCAGCTTCAAGCACTTTCGTGGCTATCAAGTAACGGTGAGTCGCTTTATTCGTTTTAATATTTAATCAATATTAACTTTCCTCATTCCTTTGCCTAAAACCATAATATTTTTTGTTTAAATTAATATTAATTTCCAATTGAAAATCGTTTTAGGGCTCTCCCGCTCTGCGGACTTGTGTAACGGCTTCTTGAGATGAGAGGGGGGCGGATGGTCATTGCCAATGAAAGAGAAAGCTGCAAGCCTGAGTGGAAAGCATGGATGGGAATGGAGACTGAGATAAGCATCTAATAACGGTAAGTGTTCAATCGCTTTGTTTTAAATTTCCGTTATCCATCATATTCTTTTGACAACAACTGAAATATTTTCTTCAAACTTTAAATAATGCTAAAAAATTAAATATTTTTAATAAAATTTAATTACTAATTGCCGATTTATCTTCCGTTTGACTCAGGGCCCACCCACTCCGCCGGTGCCTGGATCAATTAATGTTGCGAGGGGTGGGCGGACATGGTCCACCTTAAGGTGAGAGAGGAGGAGGATTGGAAAGGAAAGGAGAAATAGTGAACCCACGAATGGAATGCATGAATGGAAAGCCTACTGGAAATATGTAACTGCGAATGAGTGGAAATTGGGGTGAGTCTGCTTCATCTGTTTATATTTCAATTTTTGCCATGTATATATTTTCTTTTGTTTAAAACTGGAATATTATATTGGAATATTGTCTTGGAGCATGACGTCATCGAACATAATCACCATTTAATTTACTTTTTTTGCCATAAAATGTCCATTTTAAAGTCCTAAAGCCCCACACTATTGAAGCCAAGACACAATCAAGTAAATAACAATTAAGGCACAATATTAAACTCTGTTAGGAATAATAATATTGTTGTATGTTTAACAATTAATAATTCGATGACGTCAGGCGAGCATTACTTCCTCCATTAGCACGGAAGCAGGAGTTCTGAGCTGCGGAAGCCCTGAACATTCTTTTGCCATTTGGGAGGCAGAGCTGCGAGTTATGATTTATCAATGCCCTTAAGTGCAGCCTCCATTTGCATACGAGCCTCCTCGGCCGGCAAATGGAAATGTCAATTGAGGAGCGAGTCTATTGGCAAGCCAGGCGCTGCTAGTCGTGATTAATGGTCGCTATTTTTTCACATTATCTGCGGGAGCTGGCAGCGTAATTTAATTTAGGGGCTGCCTCGCGGCGTCATCTACTCGGAATTTAGATATTGGGCGGCGAGGGCTCTGGCTCTATGCAAATTGAGTGGCTTTGGGCTTAAGCCCGGACTAAGTGGCGCGGTCCTGGGGGAGGACTCCGGGCCGGCGAAGACAAAGAGGGAGACAATTGTCAATTGCATATCCTTTTCGCATTAATATTTCATTAACAACATTTGGCGGAAGTTTGATCTTCTGCATCAATGGTTTGTAAAATTGACTTGGCCCGCACAGCCAACGAAAAAAAAAGAAAACAGCAACAACAGGCAGGCTCTTATTCCCTCCCCCGCGCCCCGCCGGCCTTATTAGATTAATTTAATTCGAGTTTTTGTTTGGCCGAGAGTTGTTCGACTTTCGCTCGGCGTAATCGTCCTGTTGATTCTGTTCTGCGGAACACAACACCCCTGTCCTGGCGCCACTGATGTCTGCTTCCTTCTGCCCTCTTGCCAGTTTGGGTTATGCAAATTTCGCCTCCCCCTCCCGCCAGATTTTCGATTTTCTTCTCTTGACAACCCTCAGAGCTCTACTTTCAATTTCACTCCGCCGTAATTTTCATTATTTATATTTTTTCCATTTTGCTGATTATGATTTAAGGCCGCGGAGGCTGTGTATCAATTTCGCCAGCGGTTTGCCAATTTTTCAGAAACTGCGCCGAGTTGTGCAATTTTAAATAAGCCATTAACCGCAGCCAGGCCGAGGGGCGCCAGTCCTCCCCGCCTCCTTAGTCCTTAAAGTCCTTGTGGCGGGGTCGCCAGTGTTCAATATATCACAGGAAATTTAAAAAGCGCCATGGCTCTCGCTAGGGCGGTAGCTAGAGTTTTGCAAGACGTTTATTAATTATTAGTAAGAATTACTAGTTTTCTGCCAGAAATAGGGATAATAGCTAGATGTTTATTTACTTATTAGAAATGTTAGAAAAGTTTACAAAACTATGACCAACAGATTTGGGGATAGATTAGATATAGATTGTTTTGTATAGATTGTTTTTTTTTTGGAATTTGATTATTCCTTCAATGTTTTCTGCTGTTGGGTTCTTAAGATACTCAGTGGCTGTCCGATTTTTAGTAGATTTAGCTTATCCTGAGACATTGCTGGGCAAGAAATACCTAGTTGTTTCGGCCAAAAGCTTCAAAGCGGAAAAATAATGGCAAATCCCATACCAATCTCCACAACTTTCATAGCCACCCTCGCCACTCGCTGGCAACATGACTGATATTTGCATGATGCCGCTAACTACGCCTGTCAAGTGGGATTTTGTGCGATTTTTCTTGTAAGCGAGCGCGACCCCCGTATCGAACACCGCCCCCCTCGCCGGGGGGTGGGTTGGGTTTGGGTTCGGGTTCGGCTTCGTCCTCGTCCTCGTCCTCGGGCCCTGCATGCCGAAAGTTGCGTTGTTTTGCGTGTTACCGCGAGTGGTATTCAAACACGCGGTCCGCCCGTTGGCCGACGGGGTGGCTGGGCCGGGTAAGCTTCAGCCTCAGCCTCATCCTCATTCTCAGCCTTGGCGGGCTGAACCGTAGCCTTGGCTCTGGCGTGCCGTCGTCAACGTGGAAGCGTCGCTTGGGCCTCCTGTCCGGACGGAAGGCTACTCCTTAGAGTGGAATGCGGCCATCTCGGCCAGAAAGTCGGAGGGACGCCACTTGAAAGGGCACTATAATCAGTGGAAGTTGCAGGCAAGTGGCACACCCTCGCCATAACACCTTCCTTCTGCCCTCCCCAGAGAGTATCTAGTGGCATGTTGAACGACTGCCCCACAGGGTATCCATAGAGTCGACTCCCCGCCGCCTTCGCCTTCGCCGTTTTTTTCGCATATGCCGCGGGCTGTTCGCAAATATGTTGCCAATTCTGCGGCGCATTGACGTTTGCCTTTTGTTCGCCCCGTCGAGGGCTTCGGATTCCGGCTCTGATGCCGATGCGGATTCTGCTTCGTCTACGGCCTCGGATCAAGATGCAGGTCCTGGCGCGTCGTCAACTGCTCGACTTAAGTTGCTAACGAGCTGCTGGGGCTTTTCCGCCATCGCCACCGCCATCGGCGGCTGCCGCAACATTAATAAAAATAAGAGGAAGCGGGCCAAAAATCGCGCGGCTCTTGGCTCTTGGCTCTGCCCTCCTCCCCGCCGCGCCGCGCTACGCCACGCCACGCCACGCCAATTTTTTCGCGTAATTTTTCAAATATTGTTCAATTTTCAAACGCGCGCCTAACGATGTGTGCGTAATTTAAGTGCCGCTGCAGGCTGGCTGCGTCCTGCCGCGGGGGAGGTGGGAGGCAGGGCTCCAGTGAAATCAAAAATCAAGGGGCGCGCGGGCGGCGGCTTTCGCTCCCGCTCCCTTCGAGGCTTCCTTTGATGCTGCTCACATGGGCGGCAGTCGCCGTTTCCACATTCGACTTTTCGCATTCGACTTGCTGTGCAATGGTTTGTGGCATCAATCGGAAATACGATTAAATTAATTTGATTAAAGCGCTTTAATTGCTGGGCCAGGATGCAGCAGGGGCGGCTGCAGTCGGCGGAGGGGGTGGCTGGAGGTGTAAGGGGAACCTTTCCGCAGAGCCTTCCCGAGGCAGAGCCCCGTTCCTCTCGAAAGTGTCAAGCAGCGTTGCTCGCCCTTTTTTTTTCGGAGAATAAAATATTTTTGAATTTTGGACCATCTCCGCCCTCCCGGCCCCCTCGGCCCCCTCGGCCTCCCCTTGGATAGTTTTTATCTTGTAATTACCGCCATCGTCGTCCAGCAGACGCATCCTGTTATGCCCTTTTTGGGTTCTGCTCCGCTTCATACCCTTCCAGGGTATTCCGGCCATGACAGACCTATATAGTGGGCTTATCCTTCGTCTTGCTCCCCAGGGAGCTCTATCAAGGGAGTCCTTCCCAGGGCCAGCCTACGGCCCAAAAGCCGGCCCACATCTTGCCCTAATGTCCTGTCGGGGAAGGGTACCGGGGCTCCGGCCTAGTCCTTCTGCCGCGCGAGTGGGGCCCTGATTTGTTCAGCCGTCGTGACAGGCCGCGGCGGGATGTGGGGCGTGGCAGTGGGCGTGGCCGTGGCGGGAGCGGGAGCGGAGTGTCCACAAACTGCTGGGCATTGCGTGTGTATTACAATAATTTTTAATTACCGGCGTAAACGTAATTATGAATTTTTATTTCGCTGCTGCCCTGCTCCTCTTGGTCCTTTTTCTTCTCCATCCTCCTCCTCCTCCTCCTCCTCATCCTCTCTCCTATTTCGTTGTTTTCTTTTTCTCCTTTCCACTCGCTCTTATATATTTTGGTCCTCTATGTGGCGGCGCTGACTTTTTCTACTGCCTGATCCGGTTGCCTGATATTCACAAAGGACTCAGATGTGTGGGTGTCGAGTGGGGGCTTCGAGTTATTGTTGTGTAGGGTTGCCAGATTTTCCATGTTTTTCTTAGAAATGGGGTGGGGGGTGGTGTGGTGCTGCAATGTCACAATCACAAGGCGCGACCGGTTGCACGCAATTATCACAAGTGACGTGGAGCGGATATGCTGGGCCAGCAGTCTCCACCTCCCCACCTCGCCACCCCCCGCTCCGCAGACCCTGCCACTTTGCCTCAGCGAATAAAACAATAAGTGCTGCATGCTTTCAGGCGCCACTGCGCCAAATGCTCCTCGGCAGGCAAATGGCCACCAAAACGGATTCTGCATTCAGGACTCTGGCGGGCAGGGGCGGTTTCGGGTCCTGAGATTTTTATGGTTGCCCGCAGCGTTGGGCGCCTCATTACTGGCTGCTGCTGCCGCTGCCACTGAAGAAATGTGGGTGCACTGGGAGAAAAGGTGTGACCCTTGCTCTGCAACTCTAACTACTTCTCAGCTGGGCACTCTTATTTATTCGCAGGATCTCTCAAGATCTGTACTATCTTCCACCATAGAGTCCTTCCTCTGCAGGAGCCACAAGGACATTGCTTTTCTTCAAGTGGAAGTGGGCAGAGCAAGTCAGACTCATCAGCCTCCACCCTCTTCCGCCCAGGACTCCCACCCTTCGTCCTTCGCCCTTCGCCCCTCACCCCCTCCCCAGCCTGCCCTCCTTTGACTTATCCCTCATAGTTTTTTTGTTGTAGCTTAAGCTGACGCTGCCGCGTTGCATTTTTAGCTTCTTCATTGCGCTTAAGGACTTTTGACTTTTGTTTTATTAGTTGTGACCTGCTCGGCCCCCGACCACCCGACCACCCCACCCCCGGCCCACCCACTGCCCCGACAATGTCGCCTAACGAGGCGCCGGCCCCCACCCCCTCCTCGCGGGGCTTCTTACTTAACCAACTCATTTTTTGTTGGGCCCAGAGCCAGTGTGTGAGTCCTCTGGCCCATCAGCAGCCCCTGAACCCCCAGCTGGCCATTTCTCTCGCTCCTGCTCCTGCTCCTGGCCCAGTATTTCTCATATTTTTAATTTCTGCACTTTGTCCCTATTTATCCTGGCGTTGGCAGTTTTTAATTTCTCTGCTTTTCCGGTGCAAAGTTAATGAATAATTGTGCGCACTTTTGCGGCAAACGGCGACAACTCTGCAGCTCGCGTGTGTGTGTGTGTGCGTCTGGGAGATAGAGACAGAGACAGAGACAGAGATAGAGACAGCGACAGCGAGGGGGGCACTGCCGTAGAAGGAGTGGGGTAATCTCCCGGAGGGTGGGGAGGCGGGTGGCGGGATAGTAGAGATAGAGTGGCGCGCTGAATGGCGCAAAGTGTGATTGCATCCGGCGCCTTAATGAGTTCTTGATTTAATTCTTTTTTAGCTGCCTTTCGTTTGGCTTTTGCCATCCCCCGCCCCTCCTGGTGAGGCACCTCTCAGCCACCCAGCCACCGCCCAGCCACCCACGCTGACGTTGATTTCTTGCCACTTGCAGCGTCCAGCGCCGATGTCGCACTTCCAGTGACATTCTGACTGCAAATCGGATGTCACGCGGAAGCTGTCCGGGCAGGCGAGTCCTGCGCGGTGTTCTTATCTTCTGAAAGCCCCTCTCGAGCACCCCGTATCGGTCCAGGGTCCAGATGTAACCCTTGACCCGCCTTCCACTTCATCGACACTAATTTGTCCTCGATAGAGTGCCAAGTGAGCCGCTCAAGTGGGCAGCTTTCCTCGGGCCGCCTCGTAGAACGGGCAGGAGCGCGTGACCAAAGCAGGACACGAAAAGGCAAACCAAATCCGGGCTCCAGGAGCTCAAAGGAAGGCGGCAGTGCACCGGAGTCAGCTGAAGTGCCAAGCGGCAAACGGCAAACGGCAAACGGAATGGAGTGACGGGGAGACAGGATGGGGAAGCCAGCAAAGGAAAGGACACAGTCTCCGGGAAGGTCTGAGCCGGGACAAAGCCGATGCGTAATCAAAGTGGTCGAATGGCCAGGACGAGGGCCGGGAGAAGCCTCCACCTCGAGCCCCGAAAACGCGCTAATATTACACTCGAAATTATTGATGGGTCGTTTGTCCTTCCATGTCCTCGCGCAAGGATCTATTTGGTTTCATTCTTCCAGCGGTCCGTTCCTCGCCCACACAGACCCTATGCTGGCTTTTAACTCCTGACTGCTTCGACGGAGGAGTCTAGTTTTTCTTCGACTGCAGGAGCAGGGGGAGGACGAAAGGACGAACCAGACGACGCCACATCGTCGTAGTCGTCTTCTGAGGTGGATCAGCATCTGCATCCCGGGCCACAGGATGGGTCCGGTCGTCTGCCTGTCAGACACAATGAGCATCATTGTGTTTTAAGTGCGTTTGTTGTCCTGCCGAGTCCTTCGCCCTCCGCCCTCCGCCCGCCGGCCCTGGCCCCAGCTAGCTGGCTGGCTCGTTCGGTTGTTTATTTATTCTTTTTCTTGCCCATCCACATTTTTGGCATCGGCTTGCCATGTACTTCCGTCCTTTTTGTCCTTTTCCGAGAAGAAGTGGCCGGCCACCAGGCAGACACTTTACTTTGCCATTGTCTCCGTGTTTTCCCAGCTCGTCCTGCCCGCCTCCCCCGCCGCACGATTGCCAAATGAAAAGCGTTTTCAAATTAATTGATTAAAGTCCATTACAAGTTGCTGCGAAATGACAGTGGCAATTGTATGAGAAATGACTGCCAAGGACTCTCGGCTGGCACAAATGGGATTGGCAAAAAGGGAAGCTGGCTGGAGTCCTGCCCAGGTGACGGGGCGGGGCAGGGCGGGCAGGGCGAAGGACACTCCACAGCCGTATGTGGTCTCTGGGCTTCTCGCTTGCTGTGACAATTTATTATTTGACAAAGAAACTATCCGACTCGATCCCGATGCTCTGGCATCTGGTCGTCAGGATCAGCGACTGACTTGGGCCACTAAATCACTCAATCACTGGCGGAATCCATCCGGAATTTCCTCATTTGGCCGGCAACTGGCGCTGAGCCGCTTTCCGGACACCTTGGCCCCGGCCGGGGCAGGGCAGACTCTTATTTATGTTCGGCTGGCCAAAAGAATGCTCCGGCCATTTCTCAAAGCCGAAGGAACAGTCGGCGGCGGTCCTGCGGAAGAGGAAGTGGCCGGGCGGGCGGTCGTGGAGACTGGAGACTTCAGTCGTGCACGCCGAACAAATCAAACTTGTAAATTAGCAATACTCATTGACAAATATTTCATCCACAAACAGACAGGCCGACGGCTGCACCGGGAGAAATCGCGGCCAGGTTGTGGCTGAGGAGTGCCAGTGGTTGTCCTTAGAGCCAGAGCTTTTGGTGGATACATTTCTCGTTGTGCACTTTCCAAACTCTCCACTCCGGCGCTGCGATGTCCTTTGGCTCTGATTATCATCCTTTTCGGGCGAGCCTTTGTTCCGGCTGCTCTGCAGCTACTGTGCAATATTTCAAACACGAACTCTGCGCGCCAAAGATTAATTAACTTATGTCAAAGTAATTTTCAACGTTCGTTAAGGCGACACGAGTCCTGTCGCCTCCCCTCTGTCCACCAGCCTCTCTCCGCTTGTTTTCGGGAAAGCCAGCCGAAATTGATTGTCAGTCATTCAAAGACATTTTTTCTTATTTGGCCGAGCTCCGGGCCAGGGCTCAAAGATATTGGCTTTTAATGGGGGTGGCTCGCCAGTTGCCTTGTGGCTAACCGAAGGTCAGGGGCGGGGAGGCCCACGGAGGGATACCCTTGAATATTGTTAGTTATTCGGGGAGTCCAATAAGTAAATAAATGAATGTAATTACAAGCTAAATAAACACCAATGCGATTAATGGCTCAGGCACGGGGATTTCCCTCCACATGTACATAGGAGGGAGGACTGGCCGCAATAAAATCTGTCACTGGCTGGCAGGCTGGCAGGATGGCAGGATGGCAGGATGGCTTTAACGGCCCGGCTCTTCAAAGGCATTTTTTCAGAGTTCGCCGCTTTCTTTTCGGGACTCGCACAAAAATGCCAAGAAGTCGCGGCCGCAGCCTCCTGCATAAAGTAGAAATTTACACATTCTTAGCGAAATAAATACGCGGCACAAAGCCCGCAAAAAAAGGATATGCAAAGTAACGAAAGTAAAAAGGAGCACCAGGACCTCGCGGCGAATGTGGAAAAAATCCGGAGCGCGAATGGGGGGTGGAGGTGGAGCTGGAGCTGGGACTTGAGTGAGAATTCTTATAATTTTTACTGCACCCCGCTGTGTTTTTTGCGGCACACACAAAGCGACTCGGGTCGGGCGCTCCTTCGCGGTCTATTCGGGGAAAGGCTTAGCAAAAAATGCTTTTTAACATTTCTGGGGGGCAGGGGGGTGTGGGTAGGTTAAAGAAATGCTTTTGGCGGCCAACAAAAAGGAGCAGCACACGCCATACAACATAAAGAAGATTTCAGCTCGTCATTTATGCGTTTATCTGCGGCCGCCAACAAACGTGCAGTGTGGCAAGTGGCAAGTGGCAAGTGGCGCTTCTCTGCCACTCGAGCGCCTGGGGCGGGGGGCGAGCAGGTGCAGGGTATGTCGGGGGTCCCTCGGACCATGGAGGTGTCCTGTCGTCCAGAAATGTTTAGCTTTTTCCAGCAGAGTAGCTGCTTGCAGCCACCTTGTGGAGTCGAAGGACACCTCGTCCTTTTCCCGCCGAGAGTGCTCTGCTAGTCGATACACTCTCCCCGACTCGCAGTGGCGGCCCAAGTGACAACTTCCGACAGATGCAGCCTGCCCAAAATTATACAACTGCAGCCAGCAGGATGCGCGGCGGGGCAAAAAGCAATCCGGCCAGGAGGCATTCACATGTGCGGCCGCTCGCAAATCTTTTCCTTCTGCCGGCACGTTGGCCAAAGAAAAATACGCGAAAATTATATTTAAGATGACATTTATGCGCCGGCCGGGCAGGGGAGGCAGCTGCGGTTCCGTGCGTGCGAGCCGGGCCGGGCTGGGCTGGGCTTTGGGCCGCTTTAGCCGTTAACTGTTTTTTGCGGCCGCTCCAGGACGGCTCGCTTTGTTTGCCCGCTTGTCTGGCCAAAAAGAAAGGCGGCCAATTAGCCCAAGACTCGGCCACTCGCAGCCACAGTGGCAGTTCTCGGCGCAGGCCTGTCTCTTAATTAGGAGTGTTTATGTTTATTTGCCAAAGGACCTCCGACTGGGGCAGGAATGGGCGGGGGGGGGGAAGGATGCACTTGTGCTAAGCTGCCGTGTCTTGGCCAAAATCTTCTAAGCCTTCTTCACAGTTCCCGTTCTTGGCTCGCATTTGTGTCTCGTTTTCAGTTTTTGTCCTCTGAGCTGCTGCTTTTTAATTAACATTTAACACGTTCCTGCCCCGGCATCCCAAAAAAAAGTGCACAGTACATCAAAAGCGAACGGGGCCTGGCAGACAGATTAGGACAGTGGGCGGCGGTGGGCGGGCGGGGGGATGCAGGGGCGTGGCTGCCATTACACGCGTTAATTTCATTAAAATTAAACACATGCATGGCCAAAAACAAAGGTATCCGACTCGCTGTGCCCGGGCTAAGTAGCTCGGCCCTGCTAATATAAAAATAACATTAGCCCTAGCCCCATATCCTTGTGCAGGACACCTTTTTGCAATCTGCTTCGGTCTCCCCTTCGCCGCCGGCAGGGCCTTTTTTGTTTTCCGGTCAGGAACGACAATGAGCTGCGTCCTACGTGTGCATCCTTGTGGCGGTGCCAGGTCCTCTGTCCTCAGTCCTCTGCCGCCTGCCCCCTGTCATGTCCTGCCGCTCTCCGCTGCGCTTTTTTTTGTCAAACACTCGCCTCTCTCTCGGAATTCCGTCCGTCTGTCTGTCTGTCAAACGTGTGCTGCATACTTTTAGGCCCGGAGCACCTGCCGCTCCTTCCGCTCCTGCCGCGGGAGGAGCCAACCGCAGATGTAATGCAGAATGGGATTACACGGCCTTACGGCCAGGCCAGGGCTGGGCCGGGCAGCTGCTGGAAGCGGCGACTGTCTATAAGTGAGTGGCACTTGACAAGAGCCCGGGCCCAAGTGCATTCCGCTCCGTGCGTGGTGAGCCCTCAAAGGCTGATTACCTGAAGAGCGGAGGAGCCAAAGCTAGGTTCGGGAATAGGTCCTGTTCCCAGATGTCTTCTATGATTCCCGATCCTCTTCGATTTTAAACCAGAACTGGAAGCCAACACACTCCACACACGACGTCTTTAATTATTTCCATTGTTCACTGGCCCCACACACAGACGCCAGTCCTGAGCGAAATCAATGCCACTCCCACACACCCGCCCACTGCGGAGGCCCACTGCCAGCCACCATTCAAAGTCCTCATTCAATCCAATCCGCAATCCGCACAGAAGCCCATTCAGATCCGCACACAACAAACGCAGAAGCGGCAGGAGCGGCAGAAGACGGCGACACAGGCTTGCTGCTGGCAAAAATTAAAAGCAGCTGTCAAATGCATTTGATAGTTTCCAACCCTTTAGCCCCCACCTCCCCGCCTCCCCGCCCTGTGGCTCCAGGCCTCCACCCCCATCGCCACTCCACCCGACTGGGGCCCGCCCGCAAAACAACAAATAGAAAATTATGCTTCAATAAATAAATCTGCCTGCGAAATCAAGCGAGGACATCCTGGGGATTTTTCGAGCTGTTCTCTGCCAGTTTTGATTCAGAAGAGGCTGCGGGGAGGGGCTAGTGTGCGGAAAAGGTGCGATTAATTGGAGGGGATCGGGGGGAGGCGAGGGATGTGTAAGGACTTCAGCCTTCCCTTTGAAGACTTTTGAGGAGAGTCCTCTGGCGTACTCTGTTGCCTGGAAGCTATGGCAAGTCGAGTAATTATCTTCTTTCCTAAATGGAGGACTTCTTCAAAGCCTGACTATCAGCTCTCATCGATAACCATCGATTGTTGGTTGATGCTTCGGAAAGGGTATCTGGAAGTCGGTTTCCGGCGACTCTCCAACAGGGAAGTGTTTATTTGGAGCTCGGCTGCCTCCACTTTGTTGATATTAAAAGGATAATAATAAAGTGCGAGTCGCGGCAGTGTTTGAACGCTCATCCGCACAGGATCCGCATCAGAGCCAGAACTGAAATCAGACAGGCGGCCATTTCGTGTGAGTGCGCCCGGAAGGACGCGGGGACGTGTGTTTGTCTAAGTTCCTTTGCAATTTATTGTTTTCGGCATAGTTGCGGCTGTTTATTCGGCGCCCGGCGCCCGGCCCCCGACCTTGGCTCGCAGCGATGGCATTGCTTAATTAACGTGAACACGATTGCATCTGGTTCCCTTTTCAATTGGCGTGGGAGTGTCTGGGCCAGGACTTCGATCCGGACCTGGGATATGTGGCCCCGGGCCGCCGACAGCAGGAGCTCCAAAGGGTTGGGTTGTTAGTTCTGTTGGGACTACTTCTAAGGAGCCTGGACGGGGCTCCTGACTCCCCTATATCTTCCCCGACGTATCGATGCGTCCACCTGTCTCCCGTTTGGGAAAGCTAGCTGTCCTCCGGCCAACGAACTGACCTCTGCGTGCCCCGGAGGGTGGGGGCCGCGGCCTTATAGGGAACACCGGGGGACGCATAATGCGGGCGAGATAGCGGCGCGACAGGAAGTGCGCGCAGCGCTGACAGTGGACAACATAAATTAACCAAAGTTGTATTTAAATCAAACGCGATTGTCATCTACAAGCGATGATTGCCCGAGTCCCGGCCCAGCAGTCCGCCGCGCTGGCCGATGGTGACCCATTTTTGGGCTTCCACTCTCAACCTCTGGCGAGTTGTTGTTAGCCGGCCTCCAGTTTTGCCTATCGCGGTTCCGCGATGGGTCGGCTCTGGTCCGTTTTTGGCCAGGTCTCTAAACCGGGAGAAAACTCGGGGAGCTGTGTCTACTTGGCTCTGAGTCCAGGAGTATGCGAACCCTCTAGAAGCCCCCTCTTTGGGGAAACTATTTCTCCCACTGCACGCCGAGGCAACATCTATCAGCGGCCTCGGGCATAATTTGCCATTTATGACAAATTGATAATCGCTTACAACTTTTGTTCGGGGCACGCACCAAGTGCAGCAGCCCCCGCCCTCCCCTCCTGCCACGGTCGCCACTGTTGCCAGGGATCTCTCCCAGCCTCATTTGCATACAATGGCCGGCCACGAGCCCCTGGCCAGGCCTCCGAGCTGCGGATTGAACGCAATTTTGGCAACATCGATAAGGCGCCACTTGTCGTGGGCCAAAGTTCGCGCTCCAGGGGAAGGGGGGTCACAGCCAGGGAGGAGGTCCATGGGACGAGGGTGGGGGGGAAGAGAATCGGAAGCCACTTACATTCCTCCAGATGCACGGATGTATCTGAGGAGCCTCAGAACCAAAAATTGACTTGTTCGGTGGCCACAGAGTTGAGAGAAGCCACAGCGTGGCACTCGTTCGGGCTCTCCCGGCCGAGAGCGCTCTCGCAGTTCCCCTCTTTGAGCCACAATTGAGAGGAAAGGCGCTGAGCGGCTGAGAGCTTTCGAACTGGCCGGCCTTCCCCTTTTCGAAAACGGCTTTCACTCAGAGAAAGAGAGGGCGGGCATGGGCTCTGCGGCTGGAGCGAGCGAGAGAGTCAGAGAGGGGAAGTGGGCTGAGTGCACCGAGTGGGCTGAGTGGCTCCGCGGTGGTTGAGTGGGCCGGCATGGGTGGTCCGAGCTGCATGGCTGAGACTCGAGATCCCCGCCAAGCAATGTCTTGAGAGGACCTGGGAGTAGCACCTCGTCTTATCCCAATTCCAGCAGTGGTTGTGGGAGAGCCGATGAAGGGCAAGACCACAAGGATAATCAGTGGAGCATAGTTACCTATTGGGAAAACCATCCAGACCACAGTCATCTATATTTTTCACAAGAGTGTCCTTTACTAACTTGCAATGTCCTTAAATCCTAATAGGCTTCTAGCAGAGGTTCCCTCTCAGAGTTGGCGACTCCGTGGATGGCATTTCGCCTTCAGAAGCCTCTCTGGTTCGATCCTCCACTCTTCCAAGTCCTTGCAAAGTAGATAACTGGTTTCTGAATAGTTTTCGGAAGCCACCTTCTTTGGCTTATTGCTATTCGCATCAGCTGCCCCCTACTACGCTTCCTGTGGCACACTGCAGTTGCATGCTTCCATCCTTCTAATTGCAACACTTGTTGGTAGACTTGTCTTTCTGTCTGATTTTCAAAACGATTGACGTTTATCTCATGGATAGCTGTTGGGCAGAGGCACAAAAAGTAGGTATATATTATTTTATTTTATTCAAACCCCAATACCTTAAGGGAGAGAGCGGGAGCTGGACAGTGGAGCCCAGACCCCGAGCCACTCGAAATGCAATGCGCCGCAAATTGGGAGAAATAATTTGGGAAGCGGCGACTAACCCCGGCTTCGGTTGGAGAGGAAAGCATTCCGTCTGAGGAGCTGGCCACAGCCCAGTTATGGACACGTCCGTGACGCGTCGGGCGTCGGGCGTCGGGGTGGGCGGGGAGCTCTTCGGCCACCTTGGGGTGGGGTGTTGACTGTCCACTCGTGCAAATTATTGTGAAGTGTGCGGGGAGTGGGCGGCCGAGAGAAGCCATTGTGTACTTTGCCGAAAAATGAAGTCATCAGGCCGGGCGGCGAGGGGTGTATTGGCCGAGAAGGGGCCCCGGCCCGGCGGAGTGGGCGGTGGGGAGGTGTGTGTGTGCTGCTCGGAACCCTTAATTAAATAAATTCAATATGCGCAACGGGCAGCCAAAAGCCACCCAGAAGGAGTCCCACATTCGGACCCCTCCTCCTCCGTCAGAGCGTCCTGGCCAACTACGGAACTATATGGCGAGAATGCTGTTGGAAATCGTCATGGATTTTAATATTTAAAAGCGTTTTCAAAAATGTGTCCCCACCAGCAGGGCCGGGCCGGGATGGGCCGGTCTGAGGAGCGAGGGAGACGGCCAGTGCCAGCCAAGGAGTTGCCCGAACGAACGGGTGGCGGCGGCCATCGGCCCGAAGCTGGACGTTTTCGGACCAACAGGACCCCAGGTCGGAGGGCAAACGCATCGACTTTGTCCTCCTCTCCTCCCATTCGTCCGCCCTCGCTGCCCGTCCTGCTCTGGCCGTGTCCCAAAAGTCGACCCAGACCCAAAACCCAACCCGTTCGACAGGCAGCGGCTACATTTTGATAAGCGTCGCCCGGACAGTCGCCCGGGCATCCCCACCGTCCACTCGCCGCCAGCACCCGCCACCCACTGGCCGGCCAACCGAACTGGGGGAGGGGGGGGAAATAAAAAAGTAACTGCCTGGCAGGACACAGGAGTAGGTTCGTCCTGGTCCGTTCGTTGCCAAAAAGGATATTATTTAATGAGCTACACTTTGAGAATTGGACATGGCTCGGAGATAAGGGGATGGGTCCTGCCCGGCCCTCCCCGGAACGGATGGGCAGTGAGAGAAACTAGTGGGAGGTCCTTTGCTGGGAAACGAGTGAGGCTGGGCCTTGGCTGGCTCCTCCCAGGAGCTTCCCCCGAAAGTCTGGCCAGCGTTTCTCTCAGTGCTCCTGTGGCCTCTGTAGTGGCCAGTTCTGCTGCATAGTTTGGCTCGGTCTCGGCCGCTTGGCTTGCATATTGAAGCACCGTCCTGCCCCTGATTGTCCTGCCCACGAGCTGGGGGTCAAGCGTGTGCGTGATTAAAAATTCAATACCGAAACGAATGTAGAATTGAACGGCAAATTAGGAGAGCCCCTGAGGAGGTGGGGCGGCACTGGTCCAAAAGATGTCCGAAGGAGGAAGGCCTCGAAGCCCCGAAGAGCCCACCCGAGGATGTGTTCCAGACTCAATCACCGGGAAGGGCCGCTTAATTAACGGCTTACCTGGAAAGGGAGCACGGATTTTTGGAGAGCTTAGCCCCGGCTCGGCGCACAAGAAGCGAGTGTTGAGCCCGGCAGGACTAGAGTCCTTGAGAGTCTTGAAGGAAGGAGTGGCGAGGGGCGAGTGAGAGTTAGAGTGAAAGGGTTGGGCGGCCGGGGGAAGGGCTCTTATCGTAATGCCCACCTTGGCAGGGCCATCATTCGGCGGGCTGCCGGGGACTGTTTACATAAATTCATAAAATTATTGCCATAATCAACATTATGCATTTGGAACAAACAGAACCAGGCAGCAGGAGCGTGAGCAGGAGCAGGAGCAGGAGCAGGAGCTTGAGCAGGAACAGAAAATAAAAAAAACAAACCAGAACCAGAACCAGAAACCGCAAAAGAGTTGCCCGCCCAGGGGTTGCGATAACGTACGCTTGTATTATATATATTCTATATGCGGAGCTACGTAATTATGCTCGCTTGATTTGCCAGCAACATTTTCTTTTTAATTATTTATGTTTGGGGATTTTTAGGCAGTCGAGGCAGTCGAGGCAGTCGAGGCGGGCGAGGCGGGCGAGCGAGCGATTCAAAGGCTTTCCTTGGCAGCTCTCCTTGGCCTGCCGAGTGGAGTGCCGAGTCCTGGGCTGAGTCCTGCGTCCTCAGAGTGTGTTAGGGATGGTATTTACATACACGAGAGTGCCTGAATGAGTGACTGACTGGTTGACTGACTGACTGACTCACTGACTGACAATATCTTTTTATGCTTTCGCAGCAGCAACCCCCCGCAGCAGCGCATCGGTTCGTTTTTTGGGCATGTGTTTTATTAGGCATGTTAATTAAAAGACATGAAATGAAAATAATTAAAAATATTTACAGAACCGTGCATGTGTGTGCTGCGAGATCTGCATATGTGCGATACAGGGCGGCTTAATATGCAGATTTTATAGAGCAAGTTTCTATTTACGGCCCGGAGATAATGCCCTCGAACAGGTTTCATGGCTCTTCCGGGGGTTTGAGTGGCAGGGGCCCTGCCGCCGGAGCTGGGGGGTGTTTGCTTCCTTCAATGCGAAACCCATTGATTTTTCATTCCCATTAGAAGCACTCGGAGAGCTGCTGCCACCTTCCCGATGCGGTGGCTCCTGATGGGCAACTGCTCCGCGCCCACGCCCGCGCCCGCTCCCACCCCCGCCGATCGCCTGATTAACTCGCTGCGGTGTCAATTTACGAACGAAGGCCCAGACAATGGCTGGGATATTCGGCAGCGTTGCTCAGCTATTGGACGGCCGACACAGCCTTTGTCCCGGAGCCCCAAGTGCTGCTAATAACGCCGACGACTGCAGGGCGCCGGGGAGGGCCACGCTCGGGCGACACTTTCAAGGAAATTCAAAGTTTTCGTAACAAAAGCCAGCCGGGGAGGGGGCCAACTTGAACAATACTTTGATGCGATTTTGCGGATATTAGGTGTTAATTTTTCAAAGAGCCAGCGACATTGTACGCCCGTCTCCGTCTCCGTCTCCGCCACTGGCACTGCCTGCCCACCTACCGCCCACCTCCTGGGCACCCCTTCGCTCTCTGGCATTGCCATGGCGCCCTGCCTTTTGTAATTTTAACTACTTTCGGTTAACACTTTTACGCATTGCCAACTGTGGTGGCCCCCAGCCGCCTCGCACCGCACCCCCACCCTGCCATGGATGTCACATGGCAGCCGTGCCCCACCCCGCCCCCTACTGGCACTGGCACTGGCACTGCCACTGGCACCCCTTTGTCTTGGCCGCGCCGGCAAGTCATCGATGGGAAAACTTTTGGCAACTTTTTCTTGGCTCGCTTTTTTGTGTATTTTAATTGCCCCCAGAGGGGGGATTTGCGCTGAGTGGCGGGGGAGCGGGGGTGCGGGGGCTGGAACAAGCGCTGAAATACGGTTCTGTCAACAAAGGGGTGGGGTGGGGGGCGCGGAGCCATTTATTGAGCATTTTAGCCTTTCATCGATGCTTTCAGCCGAAATTATTTTGCTCATTTTAATTATTACAACCGCCAGCAACAGCAACAACGGTGGCCGCACAACAAAGGCTCAGTGCCATTCGAGGGGGGGGGAGGCCATTCGCAAGTGCCGCAAACACAAATTTTAACGTTTATGCCACGGCGGAAAAAGGGCCCAATGTGGGCCGGCCCTGCCCCCGCTCCTGCCCAGCCGGCGTGGGCTCCTTGTGGCTGCATCCTTGGGGCGGGAGGCCCTTGGTGGGCGAAACTATTTGCGGTAATTCCCAACAAGATGGCTCTCCGCAGGAATGCCGGGGTCGAGTGGCAGGGGTCGGCTGGGAAAGTGGGGTCTGTGGGGCCTTGCCTTGAAAGTCAGACTGTTGGCAGCACTAGAACTCCCTTGGAACGAGCTCCCGCCTGGAAGCCGAGCAAGTGCCTGAACCCGACTAGAGCATCGAAGCAGATCGCGGAGATCCGCGCCACCGGAGCCATGTGCGTGTGCTTCTACATCCTCATCGCCATGCTCATCCTGCTGGTCATCGTGGTGGGCGCCATCCACCTGACGCGCAAGTGAGCTGCCCGGAGCGATGGAGTTCGAGTTCGACCAGTCCCGCTGTTTCATTTTTTTTTTGGAGTAAGCCATGAGGGCAGCGACGCCCCCATTAGTCTCTCGGCGGGCTTTGTCCCATATCCCGTGTATCCCGTGTATCCTGTATATCCTGTATATCCCGTATATCCTGTATCCCCGTTCAGGCATTAGATAGCCAGCCAAGCAGGTTTTCGGTGTTTTATTACACATTTTAGTAAACATTTGCATACAAGACCGCCGCCCCGCGCCTCCGCCGGCCACTATAATTAACTGAATATTTATTACTGCGGTAGATAAAGTGTTATGCGGCTATTATTTTAGTTTTACGGCCAGCGCCGGCGAGGCTGGCTTAATCCTCAGACAGCGCACGGAGCATGGATGTGCAATCCGAGCCAAAATGCACTCGCCGGGCCTCCGCCTGGGTGCCACCTGGCAGAGGGCCTGCGGAGTTGTAAGCCATTGAACAGGCGCCAATTAAGGCCACGCATGAATCGGTTGGGTTACAGTCTTGGGGGCCGTGGGGCCGGCCAATTAGCGACTGGGATGACGGATCTGGCTCTGACCGGGCTCTCGAGGAGCCTCAGAGAAGGCGAAACAATTGCTAATTGCTCCGAGGCCGCCCAGGTTCCGGGGCAACAAGGTGTGAAATTCCAGACGAGCTCGGCCGAAAAAGTTTCGGGCCGCCGAGCGAAAGTATGCATACGCCGCGTGGTGGCACCCCGGCCACTCGACTGACAAGCGAGTGCCGCACTTAGCCGGGTTATGGGAGCCTCACTAATACGCCAATCTGGCGGCCACTCGGAAACTGATCTGTAATGATTTAATACTCGGCGCTGATTGTTTTCGCCGGACAGTCGCGGCGCGGAGAACGATTTCCGCAATTCACACCATGACTAAAAATTCAATTCGCGATTAATTGCGCCTCCGTTATGTCAACCCGACACGCTCCGGCGGAGCCCTGATTGGCGGCCGGCCGGGGTATAAAAGCCGCGCTGCGGCCCAGACCACCACACACCGACCAGCACCACCCCGGCCAAGATGCAACTGAAGCTCCACTACCTCGTCGGACTGCTCGTCCTGCTCTGCAGCGCCCTGGTGGTGGGTATTCCGCGCTCCTGCATTTCAGACTTTCAAGCTAACCCTCCTTGCGTTTCTGTCGTGTAGGGCGCCTTCCCGCAGGGACCCTGCGGCCCGCCGCCCAGCGGCACTCCGCCCTCAGGACCCCCGCCCTCGGGTCGCCCGCCAGGCGGCCCCTGCGGCCCTCCGCCCTCGACCACCGCCAAGTCCACCGGCTAGGACGTCGACCGTTGAAGCCCCACTCCCCTCCCAGACTCCGCAGGCACGACACGCTGGAAATCCTTTGGCTAAGCTCACCTTTTTTTTTGTCTCTAGAATAAATAATCATATGTGTGTACAATTGCAAGAAGGGCCTCTGGTCTGGGGCCCGGTCCGGGGGCTGGCTCAGAATATCTGGCTGACGGTGTAGCGCGAGAAGCGCGTCTCGTTCTCGAATAAGAGGTCCTGCTTGCACTGGCGGTAGTAGGAGAGGGCCACGATCCAGATGTAGATGCCGTACACTGAAAGAAAGAAGGAACTCTGTGAGAAGGCGTCGAAGTCGGTCTTGGGGTCCAGTCGAGACCCACCAGCTGCGCCTACGCTCAGGGCCATGTCCTCCCAGACGATGGGCGGGAGCACCATCTTGGTGACGAGGAGGATCGGATGCATGACGAAGCGCACGATGCTCGTTACGAGGAAGACCTTCACCAGGACGGACTGGCCCTGCGGCGGATGGATGAGACAGGGATGCCGCCGAAGCGCACTCGGACTCACCACGAAGCAGGCGACGAACAGGGAGCAGCAGCCCATGATGTGAATTATGTTGCAGAGCCTGTTCATCACGACAAGGATGCCCTTGAGGGAGTCGCAGCAGTGGACGTCGTAGGGCAGCGGAGTCTCCAGCAGGTCGATCGCGAACAGGACCACCGCGTTGATGAGGCAGCCCAGCCACAGGGGGATGCAGCGGCAGCACTTCTGCAACTCGATCATGGCAGGACAGGGCTCTACTGGGGATGTCGGCGAGAGTAAGGCGACAGGTCCGGCAAGGCACTCTCTTCGAGGTAAGGGCCTCCAGTTCCAGTCCCAGTTCCAAGCTGTTCGATGCTGGTGGAGAGGAATGGCCCCTCTGAGGCAGTATTCCCCAGCCAATATGCCGCCGCCCCATCCCGCTTGGCAGCTCATCTGCTTTGCATATTCCTGAACTTTGCTAGTTGCTTGTTAGACTCTCCGAGTGCGGGGCTCTGAAATATTACCACCTAAGCACCCACCAGTCGATTTTAAAAAAGATAAACTTTTATTAGTTCTGCGGTGGTGATGGGGGGGGTGGTTGGAGTCAGTGGCAGTGGCAGTGGCAGGAGCAGGGGCGAGAAACATCCAAGAATATAATAAAAGTAATAAAAGAAAACATGCAACAAACAAGCACACCCAGCCAGCTCAGATGCAGATGAAGTTGAAATGTAAATTCCGTCCGAATGGAAAGTTCCGTGCCGATGATTGCGAGCGGATGTGGGCGAAGGGCTCCTCCCAGCTGGCGCCCCCTGCCCGCTGGGAGACCGAGTGGCAAATGAAACGCACGCAAATACTATAAATAAATGTTTAAATAAATAAGTAAATAAATATGTGGACGGCCGGTGGCCAGCGGCCGGTGGCCAGTGCCGGGGGGAGGCGCCAAAAAGTCCAAATGTAATAATTAAATTGCATTTTGCGTCTGCGGGCAAACAAAATGGCGGCCGGCGAGGAATGGCTCCGAATCGGTAGCGGGTGGTATGGAATAGCTGTGTATCCTGGAAAGTGCTACCCAGTAGTGTCCTGGCTTGCTTTTGTGGAGGATAGTTCTAAGGGCTTCTAAGCTCACTACACACTCCGCACTATTGGTCCCCACCATCTGGTATAGATCCTTGTGGTACAAGGCCATCCATAGGGCCAGATCCCCCACGGTGCCCTGCAAAAATATGCACACGCCTTGCACGCAATCATCGGTTCGAGTTAACAGAGTCGGAAACAAAACCAAGACCGGTCGCGTATATTATGTTTTTTCTGATCCAGACTCCAGGCCAGAGATTGCTCGTTCGGCCCAGTCCTTCCAGGACCTCTCTGGCCCGTAACTCACAACACCCCCGCCCGCCCGATGACGGTGTGCATCAATTGTCGGCGGGCGTGTGGGAAAGGCTTGAATTTATTTATCATTCAATTAAATATTTAAACCGCCAAAAAATGCTTTCGCCGCCAGCCAACTTGTTTAAGGCCCGCCCCTCCGGCCGCTCACCTTTAATATTGAAATCATAAATAAATGAGAAAATTTGCGCTGGACGCTGTGGGGGAGCGGGAGGTCTGCTTATTTTCGGTGGCGTATGCGTAATGTGTGTGGCGAGTGGGCGGCCAGGGGTGGCCAGTGGGGAGTCTGTGTTTGCGATTTGCATTCGCTGTAAATTTTATTGTTATGTGTATATATTTATTCGCGCTTTTTTCGCCTTTTTCGCCGCTGCAGTGTTTGTGAAATTAATTGACATTTTATTTGTTAATTAATTGTTATGGCCGTGTGTTGTTGCCCTGGTTGGCTGGTTGGCTAGGGAGAGAGGCCAAATGGCCGCATGGCCGAGAGACCAAAGGGCCAAATGGCCAAATGGCTTTTCATTATTGTTATTACAAATGCCGCGGTCATTATTATTTGCTTGTTAGCCGCCCTCGCACGCCATGCATTTGTAATTTAGTTTTGTAGTTTTAATTGCAAATACGGTTAATTTCTAATAATTTATTTATGCCTCGATCCCTGTTCCGGGGCTGGAGGAGAGGGGAGGGAGAGCAGGAGCCTGAGAGCAGGACTCTAGTAGGAGTAGTAGCCATCGGCGGCTCTTTAAAGGATATGTGCGTCTTGAAATGCCCCGCCCTCGGCTGGCGGCTCTTCCTAGGAACCATCAATTTTTACAACTTTGAATGGGAAGTGGCGCAAGGACCTGGGTCCTGGCGGCGGAATCAGAATCAGAAAAGTATCCGGCTCCCCCAGAGCCACATTCCGAATACGCGCCCCGAACTGCCAGCTCTGGCAATAAGAAAAAAGTCATAACAAAATTTTACGACAACTTTGGCGGCGTGTTCATCTCCTAGGTGGGCGGTGGGCGGTGTGAGGTGGCTGGTGGGAGGGGTCTGCAGGGCGGGGGCACTGGACTGATGCAAAATGCAAAACAAAAGGAAAATTACAAGACGCCGAGACGAGGAGGCGGGAGGACGTATTCAAATGGCCGCCATCCCGCTGCTTCTTCGGAGGATACGATTTCCGAGGGGGTGCCGGATAATGGGGGGTGTGGGGCATATAATAATCATCTATATTCATGGATTAGGATTCAATTTTTATGCCACACGCGAGGCCCGGGCGCTCTGCCGGCCGCGGAAAGGTGAGCGCGGGAACCGGGAACCAGGCCCGCAACAATGAGGGTTAAATTGAAAATAAAGCGTTAAAGATACCGGAGAGGCGGAGAGGGGTGGGACAGAGACAGAGACAGAGACAGGGACTCAAAGGAAAAAAATTATTCAAAAATTTATGCAAGAAAATATTACCAAAGAGCTAATAATTTTCTCCATCCAGGCGGGCTCTGCTTCCCCAGCCTCTCCAGTGCCTGGTATTCCCGGGAAGGTGGCAAGAGCGCCGCGTGGGGGCCGCCGAGGGTGGTGGGTGGGTGGCTATGTGGCTGGGTGGAAGGTTCAATGGTGTTGCCTCCCTCCCCCTCCCCCGCTTCACTCGCTGCCAGTAGCCCTCTCTCCCTCGCTCCTGCCGCGCTAGCCCGCCCGGCTTGTATTAATGAATAATATCGCGGCTAAGGCAGAGCGCGTTGCGCGGAGTTTTGTGGCACGCCACAGGGGTTAATAAGTAATCTGCATTTTTTGACATTTATTTATGTCTTCAAATATGTGCGAGGAGGCAGCCCGCTCCCCCTACCCCTCCCCGGGCTGATTTTTCTCGTTTCCATTTTATGGCCCCGCCGAAGCGCAGAGAAATCTAGCAGCTGTTCAAAGTGTCATTAGAGCGAAATATGCCCGCAATGAAAAACACTGGGCCCCACCTGCCCCTGCCCCTGCCCCTGCCCACGAGTGGTGCGAGTGGCCTCCGGCCCGCCCGCCCGGTCGCCATGGCGGCGCGAGAATTAAGTTCTCGGATATATGTCTCCTCATCCCAGTTGGACCTTTATTGTTTCCCTTTGATTGGCAACAGAGAGAGAGGACTATCTAAGGACGTAGATCCTTGCTACTAGCCCATCCAGTAGGTACAGGTTAGTGCCTCCAAAATCCATATCGGAGGTGGCAGAGGCGTCTCCTGCCCTCCTTTAGGGTCGTCCTGGGCTGGAGCGTAAGTGCCCCTCGCGGGGTCGGGGGTCATCCCATACCCCTGTGCTGGCCTAATGACAAATGACCCGGCCCCGGCCCCCTCCACCCTCCCCCCATCTGCAGTGAAAGTGAAATTGTCATAAAAAGTGAAAGGCGGCCGGGGGGAGCGGGGCTACTGGGGTGGACCTGCTCACATGACAAGGTAATTTGGGCGCACTTTTTGCACTCGCCCCGTTTTATGGCCAAATTCAAATAGTGGCCGACCACGCCCATCCGCCCACACGCCCTCACGCACACCAGCACACGTATAATTACTTTGTTTATTATATTGCGAGTGTCCGAGTGGACCACCCCCTCCGTCCAGCCGCCCCTGCCCCGCCCCTCCCCCTTTTATAGTTTGGCAAATCGTAAAAACTTTTACAACATTTACATGCAAGCCGGGTCGTCCCGGCGGGAGAGGGGTGGGAGTGGGTGGTGCCCCAACCCAGTCCAGGGTTGTCGCCGCAAAAGTTTGCACTGCTGTTGCGCTCTCTATTTGTCTTTGGCCTCCGCTGCCAGCTCCTCCCTCCACCCACTCTCCGCAGACGATGCTTTTTCAATTACTCAGGTCTGCAGCTGCCCCGCCTCCCGCCCCCTGCCATCCGCCGCCCCTCGCCACCCACTACCCCCCCGCAGGCCAATTGAGTCGCCACTTAAGTCGCCTGACCAAAAAATCATTAACTATTTTAATTTCAGTTTGCAAATTCCATGCAATTTAAATGCGAGTCCTGCCAATGGCGAGGGCGTGGCCCGCCCTGCCGCCCTGCTGGCCCCTCCCCCGCTATGTGTGTGTCTGCTCTTTGGCCAAAATGCTGAGCAAATACAATTAAAGCGTCTAAGAAAAAAGCCAATAATTAAAAATGCACAAAACCAAAGTGAGCACCGCCCTTCGACAAGTCTCTCCGGGAGCAGACTCAGACGGAGGAGGAGGAGGGGAGAGGAGGTCCTGGAAGTCGGTGAACTGGATGCCCCAGACTCCAGGGTCTGTCCCGGCTTGGCTATAAACTTTGTAGAAACTTTCGATTGACTCTCCATTAAGGTCATTTGAATCTCTGAGCTTTCCCTCCATCGATCTCCGATTTCCCTCGGATCCTACCCAGAATTCGATAGGCCTTCTCCAGGCCTTCCTCTGCCTGGCTTGGCTTTAATTATTCTCCCAAAAAGGACCTCTTCTTCCAAGGCGCTGCCACGGCCATCCGGCTAATCTAATCGAACTCGGGCATCGACGACTGACTCTCCGCCGGGCCAGAAAGGCGAAGGACACGGCACATTTTCCAGCCAGTTACTTGCGTTAATTTCCCGGCCGAGAGCGGCGAGCCAACAACAGAACTAGACAAGAGTCCGGGCGGAAGGTGAAGGGCTGGGCCGAAAGGCCACGCAGTGGCAGGGGGAGGGGGAAAAGGTCGGCAGTCGCTTCCGTTTTGTCTCACGCGTTTTTATTTACTTGGCGCGTTTTTCTCATTATTTTGGTCAGGTGGTCGGTGGTCGGTGGTCGGCGGTCGGCAGTCGACGGTCGACGGTCGCTGGTCGGCGGCCTTTCCTTTGTTTTTGTTGATACCGCTATTTTATGTTGCATATTTTCCGGTGCGGTTAGCTGGCCGGCAAGGCGACCCGGACCCGGCCCCTGGAAGAGCAGCCCAGTGGTAATAATTTAAAATTAAAATTTTCTTTTCGGTCTCTGTCTCTGTCGCTGGTTCTGGTTCTGGTTCTGGAACTGTCCCGCCGCTTAATCGGATAATGTGATTTTTTACAATCGAAGTTTGTCGAGTCCTTGTAGTCCCCGGCTCCCGCAGGACGGCCCTTCGCGCCCTGGTGTACATGACTTGAGTCAATATATGCAGTGTCTCATGGCAGCTAACCCTTTTCCCGATTTGCATGTCCTGGCACAGACGGCCCGGGACCACCGCCGCCGCCCACCCTCGCAGCCCTGCTCGCGGCTGCGACTTTTGTCTTCCTGGCGACGGCGCTGCCCAATTGTCCCACATTATCTGATTTGGCGCTTAATGCCTAACCCCGCACACGCGTCCTTGGTCCAGGCGCTGTCTTGGGAAGCGCGGCGAGCGGCCACCCTTTCGCGCAGTGCACCACAGGCGCAAGGACAACGAATTAAAAAATTACAAAATCAAAAGGCAGCGACAGCAAGGAGAGGACAACAAAAGGTGGAAAAAAAACCCACACACACACACACCACTCCACACCCGAACGGGGTGGAACTCGATTAGGTCGTGGGGGAGGTGGGTCTTGGGGGGAGGGGGTGGGTGCTTCTTCCTGATACGCCGCCGCTGATTAGGCAGCGCTGCAGGGAAAGGCGGAAAAAATAACGGCGGCGGCGGTGTAATTAAAACTCGCAGTGCCGTGTAATAAATGCCGAGGCAGGCACGGCCAATAAATAGCATTAGGACGGCGCGGGATGGGCCGGGGAACAGGATACGGGCCGCAGCAACCCTTTTCCCGATCCGCCGCCTCGCAGCCTCAGCCATCAGCCATCAGCCATCAACCATCCAACACCCAACAACCCCTTCGGAATAAAAGAAACAATCGAATTTTAATCAATTCGCACACCGTCCTCGTCATTTGCATTTCAGGGCTTTGTCTCTAGGCAGCGAAGCATCCTCAGGAGCGACCTTCGAGGAGCAGGCACCAAGGAGCAGAGTTCGTGGACCAGAAACCACCCAGCCTAATCCACTGCCGGCCTGTGGGTCTAATTCCGGGCTCGGCAGGGCTGCTGATGGTAATCATATGCGACTGGCGCGGGCTCTCGAGGCTCGCAAAGATCTCGAAGGGCTTCGGCGGTCTATTGACGACCTGGAAGTAGCTTTAATTGCCCCGGGTTGCCGGAGCTGCCTGCCTTCCAGAGCTTCACCAAGGCCACCACGACAGAGCCAGTGCTAGCGGCTGATTCTATTGGGGCTTCCTCCGAGGCAGAGGTCTTCCAGGGCCGGCCCAGCCCCCATTGTTGTGGACCATTTGGCTGGCAATTTCTATTCATTGCACCTCATCAGGTGCACCTGCCCTGGCTCGTCCTTCTTCTCGCAGCTCCTACATAGGCGTCGGGACTCGCAGATGCAGCCGGATAGGTATTTTGTATATAAAGTCATCATCCCCGGAGTCACTCGGCTTCTGGTTCTGGTTCTGGCGCTGATTCTGATTCTGGGGCTGGGGGTGAGTCTGGCCCCCAGGTTCCAGCTCAACTTGCAGTTCGTTGTTTGTAACTGCGGCTCATCATCTTTCGGCCAACCTCCCCCCTCCCGGCCCGGTCCTCCTCCAGCTGGCATCCCATCGTCGTAGTTTCCATTTTCCATTGCCGGTTGGTCGTTGTTGCTGTTATTTATAATTTTCGTTTATTTGCATTCGCATCCAATTTGTTTGTTCGTACCTGGTCTTCTGGCTTTTTATTTCGTTTCGCTCCTGCTCCTGCTCCTCCTCCTCCTCCTGCTCCTGCTGTTGACTTCCTCTCATACACACACACACACAGTCACAGTCACAGTCAGAGAGCCTTCGACTCGTATTTTTCTGGCGTTGTTCTACGTGTCCGGGCTGTTCTGTCTGCCTTCAACCATTTTACGCCATTATCAACGTCATCCTGCCCTCGTTCCCGTTCGCAGGCATCTTCTGTTTGCGTTTGCAGATCGGGTACACTGAGCGAGCGGGGGGCTAGTTGCCAGGACAGGCTAGTTGCCGCCACAGGATCACCTGCTAGGCTATGCTAATTCGAAGGTCCTTTCTGCGAGTGCAGTGGTGGTCCTGGCATTGTCGGACTTGGCTCACCTCTGCCCTCACCTCTGCATGTTGTTGTCCCATTGTTGTCGCAGTCCTTGCGCCGCCCAGCCACCAGCCACCTCCCTGGCCACCCGATTTTTCACATCAGGTATCCCTGGCCCTTCGCCTGCCTGTCCAGCTGTCAGGGCATATTATTGGTGTGCGGAAAATGTTCGCGTAATTGGAATGTTGACATTCGCATTTTCCGGGAGGGGGGAGCGGAGCGGTTGGAGTGGGGAGGGGGCGCCCATCCATTTGACTGACATCGTGACTCCTATCAAAGTGCATCCAGTGACGCCCGGCAACACGAGTCCCGCCTCGGGGCCAGCCGGAAAATCTTGGCGTTGCCCAAGTGAGACATCAGCCTCCCCCCGTCCGCCGCTCCGCTGTTTAGACCCCATTCTGTCAGGCATCCCAGCATCCGAGAGACGTGTTCTGTCAGCTTGCACCCTGGAACCCTGAACCCCTGAACCCCGATGCCTGGCATCGTGACACTGCTAGAGCTTCGACAACTTGTCAAATTACCTTGAGCAGGCGCCCCACCCCGCCTCAGTCTGCCCACCTTCCGCCCCCGGCCGTTTGTCAATATTTAAAATTGAAAAGTACGCCTCCTGCCACCCCCGTCAGGTATATCATTTCAATATTATTGATGCGGAGCGCTGCTAATGTCGAGCCAGAAACAAAGAGCGAGGAGAGTCAATGAAGGCGAGGAGGGAGGGGACGGTACGCTCCTGAGGATGCCCTGCAGTGGTGGACGCCAAGGAGAAGGGCGAGTGGGGCTCAGGGGCTTAGGCCGCCATGCCCTTACCCGAGCAGGCTCCCTAAACGAGTAGGTGGCCTTGTGAATTGGTTCTCCATTCAGGCCAGGAGGGGTTCTCCCGAGGAAGCCCACGGAGCTCTCTGACGACAATCGGAAGACACCCTCAGACAGCGAGTCACCAAAGTCACGGGGGTAACCTTTATCCACCCAGCCATCAAACCATCCATCCATCCATCCATCCATCCAGCCAGCCAGCCATTCATCCTTCATTCATTATATCTGTAGCATGTATATTTCATATGGAAATGGGAATGGGAATGGAAATGGATAGGAAGGCCAGGAAAGGGGGTGGGCAGGCGTCTTAGCATTTCTCGATGTACTCGAAAGCGATTTATTAAAAATATCTTTGGCACGGCGGCAGCGACAGCGACAGCGACAGCTACAGCGCAGCGACAGCAGCAGCGGGAAAACAACAAGCAAGCTTATTAAAAATTTATTACCAAGCTTAAAAAATGTTACCCCAGTCGCCCCGTGCATGTGGCTGAGGGCTCGGAGTTGGCGGCACACTGTACATTTGTTTCTTGGTACCCGCAGGGCATTACCTTCAATGGGAAGTTTTATGGGCTGGCGGGGTCTAAGGTCTGAGGACCAAGGACCAAGGACCAAGGACTAAGGGAAGAGCTGAGCACCTTCGACTTTGACGACAGGCCAGGAACAGGGACAACAACCCCGGGCGGAGATATTGAAAGGTATTTTGGCTGATTTGTTTGAGTTGGAAATTTAATTTTCGACTGTAAATGGTTTTAAGCGCTCCTTGGGCCGGTGGTAGGTGGAAGCGCGACAGTTCCGGGCGGAGGAATGTGTCTGGAGGCACAAGTTTGGCAAAAACAACAGAGAGCTCCCAGCAGTACAGGCCAGGTGGTAGATCTGATCTGGGGTGGGCCTGGGAAAGGGTGGCTTAGTGAGCGGCGTGTCAGTGGCTGGCAGGAGAGAAGCCTCTCGACCAGTGGTCACCACCGACATCATCATCATCATCATCATTAGTAATGAGCGAGACCAAGGACCAGACCGCAGAGGCGCACACTCCCCACTCCCCACTCGCCCGGACCTGATTGCGATTCCGATTCGGCTGTCTCAGGGCCAGAAAGTCTAATGACAAATGATCAGCCGTCACACATGGAATTTAAAGTAGCTGCTGCAGCTGGGAAGGTACTGGAGCTGCTCCGGGATTCCAGGGGCGTGCGGCGGCCTAGGTAGCGGCTGTGGGCGGCTTGATAACTGGAACTCATCAGCGAGGTCGTGTCATCATTTTTATGATTTAGCCGAAATGATGAAACGAAGACCCATGAAGGCTTAAGTGCCACGTAGCGGCCGGCAAAGGGTGGCTGGGGCGCACACATGTGGCGGGCACTAAGCTCCTAGGCATTTTTCAATATTTGGCAGGCCTGCGTCGGCTCAGCCGGAGACAGTGGCAGAAATACGTGCGCCTTCGGCCCTCAGTGTGCGGCGAGCTGCAGTGTCTTCGAAGGCTAGCCTCCTTCGAGGCACCAGTTTCTCCCAGTGCAGGCGGCGGTTTAAGCTTCTGGGCCATGAAAAATGGCAACTTTGACAGCTTGACACTTGAGTCACCGAGTCCTGTGTCCTCTTGTCCTGTGGGGTAGCCCCCTCCCCCTTACACACACTCTCTGGCACACATGGACACTGGAAAATAATATTTTAATTTGAACGCTCCTTCCTCCTCGCCATTTCACCGCGTCCAGCGCTCAGCTCTGCCCCTTTCCGCCCAGGAGCACCCCTCCCCCGGTGATTGGCTGATATTTTGACAGCCAAACGTCACGGCTGACAGCTGAACCATTTGTCAGGCCCGGGCCCGGGGCCGGCTCCCAGAACTTTAATTAGTGGAGTCCTGCCGGGGCGGGGTGGCCGATGAAGACGTCGTTTGGACGACGTGCGCCTCGGAGGTCAGCCGATTGGCAGGCGAACGGTTTTCGAGGGCCATGTCCTGGCCACTTCGTAGGATCAGGGATGTCCTTCCGGAAAATACTTCAGCCGGTAGCCGGCACTGATTGTAAGACCCTCGCCCCTAGCCCTGCACCAGCAGCCCATCTGTATCTGCAACAGCGCCTTGTATCAACTCATTAATTTCTATTTCTGTTTGTCCTGGCCCCGAGAGTGCAACGAGCCCGGCCCCGTGCCCGCCCTGCCCCTGGGTGGCGCTCCAACCTCTTTTTAAGGGCCGACCTCCCCTCCCCACTTGGGGCGCTTGGGAGGCGCTACTACACATATCTGAAATTATACTTTGTCCTTTCTATAACAATAATTATTATTTTGCTTCAAGCATCAGCTTGGAGGAGGGGCTGGGGCAAGGGGGACAAGGGGGGCTGAGGGTGGCTGGCAGCCCGACAATCAGAACACCCTCTGCCGGGGCGGGGCTTCGGGGAGGGCGCTTACTAAGCAGAGCCAGCAAACACTTAAAAATGCTAAATAAAACATATTCCACTTGCACACACACAGGCGAAGGTGGGTGTGGACGAGTGGGGTGGTGGGGTGGTGGGGAGGCTAGGTGCCAGCTCACAGGTGCCGCTTGTTAAGAAGCACTCGGCAGGCACTGGGAGAAAAGGCGGAGCCTTCCAAGGGATACTTGTGGAGGGAAGCACCCTCCCGCCGTACACCCCGCCTTGGCGGTTCCGAACTTTCATTATTCCCATCCGAAGAGAGTTACATTAATTTCTGTTATTCTAATATTCCAATATTTGTTTCTCCGCCTGCAGTCAGACCCTAAAAGCCTAAAAGGGCGGGGCTGGCTGCGCCTTTTGCGGGGGCGGGCGGGGGAGGGGTCCTTGGTTATTTGCAATTCATATACAGGAGACAGCGAGCGCACACACACGCAGTGAAAAAAATAATTTTCAAAAGTAGCGTCGTGTGACAATTGCCGAGCCTCAGACTTCAGACTGCAGTCGCCTTGCCCCGACCCCTCTCAGATGGGGCCAGGCAGGACCTGGGGGGAGGGTGGGGTGGGCCTGGGGTGGGCCTTCGTGCCCAACTACAGTTGCTGTTGTTGCTATTTGAATTTTGAGGACATTGTGATGAGGCTTTAGTTTGCAAATCTCTTGCACACACAGAGCTCGCAACAAGAACGGCTTCATGGCCAGAATGGCAGGACCGGCCCCCGCCTTCCCTGGCCCTCTCTGCCCCTCCGCCCAGGTGTGCTGGTCTGCTTTTGGCGTTGCATACTTTTGAGGGCATCGCCAGTCGCCAGTCGGCAGTCGGCCGTTGGAAATCCAAGCTACAAATGAGAGTCTTTCAGGAGAATGTTTTCTTTCGGTTCACGCTTGTTCTTCTCCCACAGCCTGGCCGAACAGTGTGGCCAGAGCTCGGGGAAATATCAGTGAGGCTCCATTCCCCAAAACAGATGCCCAGCCCGGCCCGCAAAGCCGCAGTCATCTCGCAGACCCGGCCGATCCAGGGGAACTGCAGCCCGCCACCACCTCCCCGTCGAGATTCTTGAATATTTCTGTTTCTACAAGTGCGGAGGGTGGTCCTGGGAGGGTGGTGGGGTGGCTCTGCTACTTGCAACGTCAGCGAACGTGGTGCCGTGGTGCAGGTGTCACGCCCAGTTCGGACTGTCGAGTGCGCTTATGGCTGTCATGACGCCCATAACATTGTCATCAACATTAGTGTGCCTCCGTGTGGGCGAACGTACAGATATATTTTCTTGACTGCATATGTATGTGGGAGTGGGAGTGGGTGTGGGTGTGGGTGTGGTGAGTGGTTTAGTTGTGTTCTGCTCTGCTCCACTCGCTTCTGGTTGTTTTAGATGTTGCTGTTGACATCCTCGCCAGAATTGGTGCAAAGCGCTTCAGTTTCGCTCAGTTGGAGGTGCGTGCCGTTGCTTCGAATGCGAAAAAGGACCTGCCATCATTAATTTGCCATTCCTGGTCCTTGGGTTTGCTCTCACTTTTTAGACTATTATTTAATGGGAAATCCCTGCCCTTCGTATTGGTCCTGGCGCAAGGACTCATCCTTATCTTACCTTTCCCACGGCACTAGCCCACGGAACATTAGTTAATTTGCAACTCTTCCCCGGCCCACTCCCCTCCGAGGACACGGCGCAAGCGACGACTATTTGTAATTTTTAATAAGACAGCCAGGTAGGTCCTGGCAACCCCCATCCCCCATCCCCCATCCCCCCACCCGCTGCCAGCCGACAAAGCAGCGCCCATACACAATACAAAATAAGCATGAATAATTAGAATATGTTAAGTGTTGGTGGGCGGCAGGGCGGTTGGGTGGCCACCCACTGCACCGCATATTTATATACAGTCAGTCAGTCAGGCCACGCCCACCTCCCACCGCCCCCCGCCTGCACATCCACACGCATACACACCCATACACTGGTACACTGGAAAAGGGGGCGCTCAAGTGGTGGCCCACCTGACTTTTTGTCATTCAAATGAAAACTGTACATACGTTGTCGTCATCGTTCTCAGATTCTTTGTCGTCAGAGTCATCATCAACAGCTCAACACACACACACACACACGCACACATACAGACTGGCACACACACTCACTCGCACTCGAAGGGACTCACGTATCTCACGGATACACCGCCGCACACAGATACACTTGCTCTGATTGCTTTGTTCAGCGTTTTTTCGCTCACAATTCCTTTCCTCTGTTCTTCTGTTGCAGCTTCTGTTTCTGCTCCTGCTTCTGCTGCTGCTGCTTCTGTTTCTTTCGCCTTTCTTTCCTCCTGCCGTTCCTATTCTCCCCATTTTTATATCCTGCATCTGTTTGCGTTGCATACACTTAGGCGCGACTTTCTGAGACTGTGGGCGTGTCTGTGCCGCTGCGCCTCTGCGCTGCCAGTGAGTGTGAGTGTGCATAGAAAAATTTACAATGCAATTGAGTATGCAAATATTGCCTACTTGTCATGTAGACAAATACACACACACACACACACACACATACATACATATACACACGCACACCACCCACCTCTGTTGTCATGCATATGCATGTGGGTGGGCATTGTCAGCGCCGCTGCATTGTGATTGTTGCAATTTTCGAAATTGAAGCAACAATATGGCAGACCTCGGCCGCCCGACTGTACCAAGGCGGAAGCGGAGGTGCCCTGCGAGGCATCTCGCTGAAAGCGAGAAGACAGCAGGGCGGTCCTTCACTTACTGCGCTGAGCAAGACTTTCGATTCTCCATCAACCTGCTAGCGGAGAGTCACTGGCAGCGACTGGGAGTTCGGGCTTGAAGCCAGATTCCACTTCGTCGTGGCTGGCATTTGCGCCTCCGCCATTTATTTATTACAAATTGTTTGATATTAAAAATGTATGGCAGCGCAAGTTCGAGACTCATTGCTGTTCGAGGGGTGGCGCCACTGGCTGGAGGGTTGGAGTGGTGGGCATATGCATACAGAATGTCAAGAAATTAATGGCACTTGGCGGAATTTATGAGTGCTTTGATATTTATGCGTCTTCTCCGTGAGAGGTCCTCGGAGACCGGCTCGATACATCCTATCTGTTACAATCAAAGAGCCAGTCGTCAAAAGCGCCATTTGCTCGCCGCCCCACCCTCTGCGGGGCCTGCAGTAATGGCCTTGTTAGTGCCAGAATTTGTTGGCCCTCCTTTTTCGCCGGAGAGTCCTTTGTTTCTTTTTGGTGGCGTGTTAATAAATTCAATTTACAAAATGCAGGGGCCAGGGGAGTGTGTGGACATCAAGGTGAGCAGGCAAACAGTTTGCTCGGATTCGTAATAAAAATTAATAACAGAAACGTGTCGGGCCAGGGGCTGATGCGAGCCACGATGAAGGCCATCCGACTTCAAAAGTGCCACTAATATGACTCTGCAAAAAGGGAAAAAATAATAATAGAAAAAGGGTTGGCGGGTGGGGGGCTGGCGAAGTCCGGTCGCCATGCTCACACATTGTCTATCTAATAAAAATCAAACAAATTATGCCAACAAACTGGATTTCATTGCCCGCCTTTGTGCCATGCCCCCGGTGATTTGCTCAATAACCCTTGTAATACAAACAGAGTGCCCGCACGCACCCACAAAAATACAAATTCGCACACCCGACATGACTCGGCTTTCTTGTGGCGGCAGTCCATCAGGAGGCCGCCGAGAAAGGACATGACTTGAAAATCACTTAATCTACTTGGCCGGCTAAGAACCCCGGGCCAGGGCAGGGGGACTCCTTTCGGGGGAGACGGAAGGTGAGGGCCGTGCCAATAAAGACGAAAACGAAACTGAAACCGAACCCTTTGGGCTCGAGGGCCCCCATGCCACAATGCGGGGGAAAAAAAGCACACACACGACGAGTGGGCGGCCAAGGGTTAAGGGGACTGCGGACTGCGAAGGACATCCGCACTAAATAAACAAACCATGACAACAGCATTTTTCGCATATGATCCGAGGCAGGGCGAGGCAGGGCGGGGCAGAACGGACAACTTATTGCAAATCACTAAAGCCAACAAACGAAAGCCTAAAAAATCAGCACCCTCCCCCCACATTAGGGTGGTGGAGGAAAAAAGCAGGGGCCCCTAAAGGGTTGGCCCAATAATTGAATTCAATCAAAATTGTATGGGCCATCAAACAGACAATTACAGAAACACATTCCAGCAGCCTGCCAGGGAATTCGCAACAAAGGAGCGATGCGGGATGTGCCGAGGCACATCCTCGGCGGCTTGGCAGATCGGGTCATGGTGGCGTGTTCTACCCCCTTGCGAGTCGTTCGAGCTCTCTGGCCAGGCCATCCACATCACAAGGCATCAGCCAGCAGCCAGGACACACACGCAGACAAGCGATTTGTCAACCGCGCCAGGATGCGCAGGCACTTTAAATCAGGTCGAGCCGGGATCACCGGAAATCGATTGCCAAATCGGTGGACTTGATGGCCGCAGAGGCTAGTTCGAAAAAGATATTCAAATCTATGCTCATTTGGCCTCCCTGGGGAGCCCCGTTCTTTATGGCTTGACCTGATAGCGGCCCCCAATTTCATCCACTGGCCGCACCCCTGAGTCCGTTTTTTGCAAAATCACTTGACCAATTTGTCAAGTGGCACTAAAGCGTGTGCGTCTCATTTTTTCGCCGGGGCTTCCAGGCCCGTGCCACTTTGTCGTCATAGTCCTTCCGTCCCGGCTTCTTGCCATCTTATTTGCGGTGGTCTTTCGAGAGTTTGCCATTATCCTTGTTACAATTTGCATGGATTGTGATGCCATTCGGGCGCGTCCGCCCTCCTCCGCCCGGCACACTGAGAGCTTTTGTCCTCCGCGGGCAGAGTCTATGGGATTATGAGGAGGGAAAGGACGCCCGCTTTTCTCCAGTGCATATCGAGTTGCAAACCCCGTCTTCGGACTTGGTGCGGAGAGAGAGCCCATTCATCCATACATCCATTTCTTTGGGCAACGGAGGCCGGCGCCTTTCGCCGAGGCCAGTGATAAAAACTTGTCGTTGCCAACCGTCGCCCACCTCCCTGGCCACTTATTTTTTATGATTTTATTAGCTGCAAAGACAAGCAATCCGGCAACAATGTTTATTGGTTATAGTGTTCTTTGGGGATCCCGAGAATGGGGTTGTGGAGAAAGGGTCTTGATGTGCCCTTAAAAGTCATAAGCGTGAGTTATGCCCTACGCCCGGGCCTGTCTATGGGGTTGATGTTTCATGTTTATGCCCTGGCATATATTACGGCCTTTTTCGGTTGCCAAAGGCGAGCTGCCACAGCGATTTGGCCCGATTTGTGTGATTTGATTTGGCTCGATTGTGTCGGGAGAAGGAGTTGATTCCATCCGGCGGGGGTGGGCCACTCTCTAACATTCGGAAAATGAAGAAGAAATCAAACGGAGCAACTGCAATGGCTTTTATGGCCTTCGGCCACTTAATGCAGAAAGTCTCTCAGAACAGGCAGTTCTTTAAACCCAATAAAAATCGGACAGCGCCTTCGCCAGCACGTCTCCGGAGGAAATCTTCATTTGCGACTGCTGACCTTTAATTGCCCTGCCACCCCCGCCAGCTCACCCCCCAGTTACGGCCATTTCATTAACTGGCCCACGGCGCCCCGAAAAAGCTGCGGCGATTAGTTCTCAGCCATAACACACACGGCCGCCCCCTCCCGGTTCGAACTATTACGTTTTATGACTTTCTACAAGCCGGCCAGACACTCCACGGATGCCTCTGGAACCAAACTCGCACACATATTGGCGCACTCACGCTCAATTGGTTTCTGCTTTTTTCCGTGTTTACAGGTAGTTTCGGGCCACTACCCCCCCTTTTCGCAAATTGCGCAAAATGTTAACAAGCAATTGAGCAGACAAACAAACAACTGTTGCCCCTGGGCGGGGGCGGTGACGGTGGCGGTGGCGGTGGCGGGGAGTCTTAGTGGTTGCACCCCCACCAGCTGGCTGGCTTTTTCTCCGTTGATTAGTTTAACGCGCCCAACGTAGCGGAAACTTGTGACGTCTGCTCATTAAATTGAACCGCTCTCCCCGGCCGCTAGTTTGCTGTCCCCACCGGGCCACTGTCCTTGCGAGCGCCGCCCTGGAATAGCCCCAAACACTCCCAGAGCCCAGAGCCCAGAGCGCTATAAAATGTAATTTTATATCGAGCTCAGCCACTCATGTGCAGATCTAATTCAGTTCCGAAGAAAAACAATAATAAGAGAGCTACTGAAGGCGGAAATGTAATGGAATCCCAAATTCGGCTTTCAAATAATGGAGAGACTTTATCGCAACTCTTCTACGGCGCTTAGCTCCAATATTGACACATCTGACAAAAGTTTGTGTGCTTCTCTCCAGCTTATCCAGCCGCTGGCGCATAATAACTGTCAAAAATCTTTCAAATTTTAATCAACTTTATTTTGGCCCGAACGACACACACGCACCAGCCACCCACCCTTCTGCCTGCAAAGTTTGTTGCCATATTTTTTCTTGGCCAAGCAAACACACATGAACGCTAATATGAATGCGTTGCCTTCTTCCTGCTCTCGTCAGCCATCAGCCATCTCTCCCTGTTTGCCAGCCAAAAGTATTAAAGAAGCATTTAATTAAGTTGAAATTGTTGGCTGAGGTTTTCGGTGGTTAGGGCGCTGGTTAAACAATCAGCCAAGTTATTCTCAGGTAGTCTCCGCAAAAGAGCTGCCTTGCTTGCTCCTTGGCTTGGCTTGGAAGCTATAGCCGCAATGATGGCTTAATGGCTAGCCCCTGGGCTTCCACGCTTAAAAGCCATTCGTTTTCCGATCTCGACTTTCCATTCGATTATTCCCCAATTTAAGCCACCAACCGCCACATTCTATATCAGAAACTTTCTATATATGTAAAACTTATATTTAAATTGGAAAATAATCGAAAGGAAAGTCTGTATGTACAGTATAAGCCATTGCCGATCTCAGCCACTTCTCATCCGATTCTTGAGCGGAATACCGCAAACGCTTTCTAATTTGATTCCCCATCATTCTTTTTCAATTTTTTATCAACATTTTCCCAACGACCCCCATGGAAATCCATGAACCCAAAAGAATTTCACACAATTTTTGAGTTGTTAAATTTCTTATTGTTTTTTTGTTTGTTTTTATTAATTTTTAAAAAGTTCCATTTACCAGAATGTTTGTAAATTATTTAAAAAACAATCATTTTATTTCAACGTGGCTTGTTCAATAAAACGAGTTTCCATTCTCCGATAGGGTCCTCGTAATGTCTCTCAGAGAATAATCTAAAATAAAAAAAAAATGCATATTAAATATAATAACAAATATTTACTCAAGTATATTTATATTTATAAATTTTCATGTTAAAAACCCCTTGACCTCGAAACATCCTAAAATCCCTGCACTACAAAGCCCCTAAAAACCCTAAACCTAATATTTTTAAAACACGTACTTTACAAACCTTTAAAGACCTCAGCAAACCGGATGTGCACCGCAGAACCCCTGCAGTACAAAATGCCTGAAGCCCCTGACACCACTGCGCTTAAAACTCCTGCCCTACAGAGCCCCCAAAAACCCCTGCACCCCAAACCACTGCACTACAGAACCACAAAAACAGCTGCTCCAAGAACCTTTGCAGTACAAAACTCCTGAAACCCCTGTAAGCCCTTGCATCCTAAAGCCCCCGCAAGCAATGTATCCCAAAAACCCCGAACGCCTCACATTCTGAAACGCCTGCATACGAAAACCCCAAAACCCATTTGACCCCTAAAACACCCTTGCCCCTGAAAGCCTTTTTACCCCTATAACCATTTTGACCCGTGAAACCTCTTAAATGGAAGATGAGCGAATGGGAGAGAACGTTCAAGGTCGATTTTATAGAGCTCTATTTTTTCTTTGTCCTTTACCTTTATAACCTCTGACCTCTTACCATGAACCTTGAGCTTTGACCTTTGGCCTCACATTTCACAGGTCAAGGTCATATGTGAGAGGTCAAAGGTCATGGTCAATTGAGAGGTCCAATGTCTAATGTCAAGGGTCAGAGGTCAATGGTCACGGTTAAATGTTAAGGTCAATGATCATGGTGAAACGTCCTGACCTTGAGCTTTGACCTAACATTTGACCGTGTCCTTTGTCCTTGACCTTTGACCTCACATTTGACCTTGACCTTTGAACATGTCAACCTTGGCCTTTGACCTGTGACCTTTGTCCTTGACTTTTCATCCCTGATCTCTCACATTTGACCTTGACCAATGACTTCGCCCTCACATATTTGACCTTGACCTTTGACATCTCAAATTTGATTTGATGTCAGAGGTCAAAGGTCCTGGTCAATTGTGAGGTCAAAGGATAAATTTCAAGGGTCAGAGGTCAAGGGTCAAAGGTCATGGGCACGGTTAAATGTCAAGGATCATGGTGAAACGTCCTGACCTTGAGCTTTGACCTAACATTTGACTGTGACCTTTGACCTATGACCATTGTCCTTGACCTTAGACCTCACATTTGACCTTTGTTTTTGACCTTTGACCTCTCACATTTGACTAATTGTGGGGTCAAAATTCAAGGTCAAATGTGAGAGGTCAAAAGTCAAGGTCAAATGTGAGGTCAAAAGGTCGGAGGTCAAAGTTCAATGTTAAATGTGATGTCAGAGGTCAAGGTCACATGTGAGCGGTCAAAGGTCGTGGTCAATTGTGAGGTCAAACTTCAAGGGTCAGAGGTTAAAGGTGAAGGTCAAATGTCAAGATCAAAGGTAATGGTCAAACGTCCTGACCCTTAACTTTGACCTAGATCATTGACCTTAAGCATTGACCTCTCAAATTCGACCTTGACCTTTGACCCCACTTATTTGAACTCCACCTTTGATCTTACATTTGACCTTTGACTTTGACCTCTCAAGTTTGACCTTGACCTTTAACCTCACATATAGTCAAATGTGAGAGGTCAAATGTCAAAGGTCGGAGGTCAAGATCAAAGGTCAAGGTAAAAGTTAAAGGTCAAATGTGAGGTCAGTGGTCAAGGTCAAATATGGGGTCGAAGGCGAGAGGTTAAAGTTCAAAGTCAAACGTCTTATGTGATGTCGCTCTCCTCCCTTTTAAGAGGTTTCACGGTCCAAAATGGGTAAAAGGATAGGGGTCAAAAGGATTTCAGGGGCAAGGGTGTTTTAGGGGTCAAATGGGGTTTAAGGTTTTCGTATGCAGGCGTTTCAGAATTCGAGGCTTTCGGGGGATTTGCGATACATGGTTTGCAGGGGCTTCAGGATACTTACAGTTCCAGGGCTCCAGGAGTTTTGTACTGCAGGGGTTCTGGGTGCAGAGCTTTTTGGGGTTCTGTAGTGCAGGGGTTTGGGGTGTATGGGTTTTTGGGGGCTCTGTAGGGCAGGGGTTTCAGGAGATTTGTTCTGCAGGGGTTCTGTGGTGCAGCGCTCTTTGGGGCTCTGTATGAACTGGCTTGCTGGGGCTTTGAGGGGGCTTGGGGCTTGTAGAGTGGGGGTTTTGGATGCTGTGGTGCTTTTGGGTCTGGTCCAGGGGTGTGGGGAGTGCAGCGACGAGCGCAAGCGGGAATCAATATGGCTTTCTGCAGCTCCCCCACGCTCCTAGCCAAAACACTGTTCTCTAGCGACGAAGTGCTCCTCTCGCGCTTGTGCTTAGCTTCACCTAGACGTGGCAACAATAATTTCTGATTAAAGATGAATTTTTAATTTAATGTGCTTCGCAGATAGAGACGCAGCCGCGGCCAAAGCCATATCCGCATCCGTGGTCGCTGGTCCGCGAAACGTAAAAGATACGGACGTAGAGGCCGGCGATGGAAGGCATCGGGAAATAAGGGAAAAACGCACGAAAATGTTTTAATCTCAACGGCAAACGGAAGCGGAAATCAAACGACCAGAACAGCGGCCGAAGCGAAGCTGGAATTTGAAGTGATGTATAAGCAGCGGCAATCGCGATGCAGCGGCGGGCAGGACGGGCTACAGACGCAAAAGCGTTCTTTGGCTCTGACATCGGAACGAAAATAGATGTACTTTTGAATAAAATGGCTTTTTGGCCAAAAAAACTTGCCACGTCCTGCTTCTTTCAGTGCACGGTGGGGAGGGATGGGGGACCAAGTATCAAACAAAATTTTTAATGTCTTCGTCCGAGTCTCGTTTGGTGTCTTCTGCCCGGGCTCCTTGTTAAAAAAGCACCCAAGTTGTGCAGCCAACTGGCCTGGCCTGGCCAAGCCACCCCCTTTCTATCATCGGCACGCCTTCGCGGCATCCCCTCCCATGGCTGGGACGCGTCCTTTGATTTTTTCCGAAGTTTTTTAACTTTTATGCTGGAAATTTTGATGTTATTTTTTGTGCCCTTGGCTCATTAGGATTTTTCTCCGGCGGTTTGTTGGGAAAGCGATAAAAATTTGAGGGCAGACTACATCAGCCCCCGCAAGCCCACGAATGCCAAATGGTGTTTAATGATTTATGAATAATCGCCATTTTGCATATCGGGGGATGGGGTGGGGGTGGGGGTCATGGCCAAGGATGGTGGGTGGTCCATTTGCAGGTCCGAGTGGAGGAGGTGAGGGCCACTGCGCTGGTAGTGTAGGAGGAAGGTGGATCGGGTGTGCCAATAGTGGGTGGTCTGTAGGCGTATCTCTTACAGGGCTGAGAGACAGCCCCTCCCCCATCCGCAACCACTTGACTCTAAACAGAAAAAAAACAACAAACAACAAGCAAGCCACACACATGCCTATCAAGGAGTTGGGATCTTTGATGGCCTGACTTGGCTTCTTAAGTAATTTGCAGCACCAGCTCTCCGTGGCAGCCACCCTCGTGCCGCGCCAGCCAGCCGCTCGGAAAACGCGCTCAAACCGCATGCAAAACGCGTCACATGCAGTCGCTGGGGAATTTCCACCCCCCCACCCCCTGGAGAACCCATCGCTAAAATTCCTTGAAGCCACCCCGGGGCTGGCTCTGGCAATATTTTTCTGATAATAACAAATTCGCGAATATGTTTATCTGAGTTTTAAGTGACGGCTGTGTCTCTGTCTGTGGCTGCTCCCCCTCCTCCCCGCGAGAGCTGGATCCAGGCAGGATTTGTCCTTTCTGCATGTCGGGCTGCCTCGTTTATTTTTTAGGATGCCGCTAATTCCATTTGAGACGTAACGAAAACGAAAATGACATCAATTTATTTGTGTATTGTTGTTTGCTGCTGCCCTCCTGCCCTCCTGTCCCAGGACCAGGACCGCCCTCTGGTTTTTCATTTCTTGGCGACAGAGTCCTGGGGGCGGAGTGGTATCTTGCCGATGGCTCGACAAAGCCAGTTAATTGTGGGGGGACGGCGCAGGAGTCTCATGGGGCGTCGAGGGAGACTTAATCAGTTTCCTCGCAAATGGGACGATCATGGAAGCCAGTGACTGCTTTGATCTGGCGGCCAGGGCCAGGGATCAACTGTCGGGGCGCACCAGGGACGCAAACAATGGCGGCAATCACACCCAAAGGATCAGTTGGAAAGTCAATAGACTCGCCGTCGGAGAAAGGCAATGGGCGCCGAGAAGCGAGACCGCAAAATAACCGCAAAAGTAAACAAGCGCCGTGGCGGAGGGCTTACTCCGTTCGACTTCACCCTTTGGCTGCCCTTTCGCTTTCGCTCTCCCGCGCCCTCCTCCCACCTCCGCCCCACGGCGCAACCTTTGCCAGTTTTTTGTTATTTACGAAAACCATAAATCAATTGGACACACCGCGCCACACAAACCCAACGCAAACACACAAATGCAAATCTATTTTTAAATACGAAATAATACGGCGCCCGGAGGGGCGGGGGCCGCACAAGAACCCCTGCGGGCCATGCGTTGAAAATCGCTGCAAAAATCGCCCGAAAAGCGAGCGAAAAAAGGGAAAGCACAAAGGACGAGCCGGGATGGGCTGGAGGATGGGCAGAGTTCTCGCGGTAGAGCCGCTGATACGACATGTGGGAAAAGGCGGAAAGTCAGATCGAAAATCAGGCGGGATGCACAGAGAGAGAAAGGGCCGCTTCCAGGGGGGTGTCCTTTTCCTATTCGAGGAATAAAGGAGACAGTCCACCCCCCGTTTGTGGCAGTGTACCCGGAGGAAGGGCGGCAGATCTACGGCGGAAGATGGGCGGCGCCTGCTGGCAATAAAAGCAAAACACGAACAATAAAAATTTTACATTTTTGCGAAAAAAAATTGAGGAGCTAACGGGTTGGGTTAGCCGAGCCCAGTGGGTGGTGGGTGGTGGATGGTGGGTAGAGGGGAGTGGGGAGTGGGAGCAGGGGCGGGGGGTGTCCTTAAAATGACACACTTTAAGGCCGGGCTGCGGTCTACCGGAGGAAAGTAGCACGGCCCACCCGCCCCTCGGGGCTCGGCAGCTCCCTTTTTGGGATTTTTCTGCCAACTTGATGGACTTGCACGCATGTCCTTCGGAATTCCTCGGGCCTCCCTCGGAGTTATGCAAACAAATCAGGCCCGAGACACGATATGAGCAAATCCGATTTCCGGCCGACGGCCTTCGGAGATGCCCCTTGACCTTATCTGCCTGCCGCGACCCACAGCGACCTTTGCTGGGGTGGCAGGGGCTGAGGCAGGGCGCCTGGAACTGCCAATAGTTGGCTCAGATCTGCCAGAGATACGGTCCTGCCAGAGACTGCACAAAGGACAAAGGATGTGACTTTTCACTAAAAAACTGAAAAATATTAAAGATCTCTAATGCCGTCCATCCGCAACCTATTTTTGGCCAGAATCCTTCGGAGTGGAACATCTCAAGCCCTTTCCCGCCCTGCCGGCAGAAAGGACTCGCTTTTCTTTGATCTGCATACCCTTCCCTGAGGTACAGCCGTCTTCCGAGGCCTCGGGAGCTAGCGACTGTGTGGACTGCAGGGCTCAGGATCTGCGGTGGGGCCCGAAGACGGCTTCCTTCCGCGTCCATCTTCATCCGCCTGCATTATGTTCGCTCCTGCCCCTCCACTCTTTTCGCACCTTTGCCGCTTTGCTTCATTCGCTGTCGCCATTTCCATTTCCATTGCCACTTCCGCTTCCGTTGATTTGTGGCTGCCGCGGCGGGGCGGGGCGGGGCGGAGCGGGTTGGGGCGTGGCAGGAAGTGGCCGCTTAAAACGCCCTACGCGCCAAAGGAGTGCAAGGAGGCAGCGGCGCCAGCTTATGCTGCACATAATTTGTAACCATTTCGCACCCTCCCAGATAGGTGGGGGCGGGGCTGTGGGGGCTGCCATTCTGGGGACTCTTTCAAATTGCTTCAAATTTAAAATAAAGCAAAGGGTAGCCCCTGCTCCCGCCTCCTTGGTCCTCGCATGCGAATATAAATGAAATCTTTGTTGTTTGGACGTGACACATTTAGTTTGGATATATGGCAGCCCAGTCAGGAGCAGGGAGCAGGGAAGGAGGGGGCTGACGACTGCTGATGACGCAAACGCAGTCCTGGTTTTAAAACCAGAAAGAAAGAAAGAAGCGCTGGCAGCCGAAGACGTCACGGCAGAGGCCATTACTCAGCGCCCAGGTAGCACTCCGTTCGAAGGAATTTCCAAAAAAAAAAACAAACACAGATCCTGGGGAGCGCAGCCCTTCTAGTCCTGGCAGGGCAGCTCCCCCAGAAGGCAGCAGAAAGTGGCAAAAATCCAACATAAATCACAAGCACTCAATGTCAACTCAATGAACTGCTCATGCATGCAGGCCCCCGGTCCAACCCTTGGCGGCCGCCCGGAAGGCAGTGGGGCTGGCATCGCGGCATTTGCGGAATTTCCTCGAGTACATTTCGATGATGTGGAGGGGCGGGGGCAGAGCACATGTGCCGGAGGGGCGGGGCGATGGGGGTTCGAATGCGCTTCTTAACAATTTGTCATGCATGGAGTCCCAAATATGCCGAAAGGAGAAAAATGTATTAAAAGCAGCTGCGAGTCCTTCGCAGAAGTCCTGGAATGCCACAAATAAATCATTTCCTTTTGCCATCTTCAGACGCGCGAGGGTGCTGGGAGGTGGGGGGGTTGCTGACACACACCCTCGGCCAGGACACTAGCAGCCGAGGGCTGGCACTCGCTTTCCCAAGGATCTCAGCACTGGAGCGCTAGCGACTTGGTCTGGCCTGTGCCCGGTCCTCGCTAGTTTCAGTTCCCGCTTCGGCAGACTCTCGAGCCTTTCCACGTGTCCTTGCCAAGTGTCACACACACACACACACACACACACGGAGAAGAAGAAGACACTCGCATAAATCAAAAATGGCAAATCGGCCGGGGAGCGGGCCAGGACGAAAGTATTGAAATGTAACGCATTTATTTTCATTACAGGCCGGCCCGCAGAAGTATGCTATGCAAAAGGCGGGCTGCGACGCTAATGCGAGAGGCGGAGAGTGGGGGCGGGGGAGGCCCCTTAAGCCACCGTTGCGGCACAAGCACTTTATTGGATCATCAGACTTATTTTGATATGTGACCGGGCTCTGGCACTGGGAGAAATCGGCGAAAGGGCGGGCCAAGGCACTAGGACCAAGGACCAACAACCAAGGACCAAGGCTGGCAAGCAAATCTCCTCTCCGCTGGCCATCGACATCTTGCAGGCGACGAAAGCCATCAGGCCATAAATTCTCGTCAGGTCGGGCACATCGACTCTGCCCAAGAATTTTCATTTGTGTAGAATTTTTGCATACTTTGCGGCGCATCTCGAGCACGTCTGCCGAGTGCGTGTGTGCCGTCGCCTTCGAAGATGCCTCTGCCGACTACTTTTTGACAAATCTCTCCTCGGGCCCGGTTCTGGTTTGTTTATTTATGTTTATTTGTGATTTATTTCGATAACACAATAAATACCCACAGCATGCCCTTCCCTGGCTCCGTGCGATAATGGTATGTGTATTATTTGCGAAAGACATGTCCTCGCCTGTCACTGCCGGGGCGGGGCGGGGGCTGCGTATGTGATTTCGTCTGCTTGAACATTCACGTCGCCTGCGCAGGGATCAGTGGAAAGGTTCTTGCTCTTCTCTATTCGCAAATTCCTCCCCACTACAGTTCTGGCTTATCCCATCAACCTCTACCATTTCTTTGCTGTCATTGTAAAAATTATTAAACTACTAATATCCCATTTCTTCCTCTCGTAACAATCCTAGCGAGTAAAATTTTTCTTTTAATTTCATTTCATGCCACGGAGTTTCCTCCGAGCCGAACTGATTCAATCGAAGTCTAAATTATGACTGGCGAAGCCAGTCCATGCGGCGATCCGCACATTAACATTTTTGCAATGGAGAGCCCCAAAAGAAAATGGGGGAGAGGAGAGGCGCAAGAGGAGCAGCGCGAGAGGAGCAGCGTTAGGGGCAGCGAGAGAGAACCAACACTAAAGAGTGCTCTCAACTATTCACGGGGGAAAGTCTCCACAAAAACGAGCCATTGACGGATGTAATTCAACACTTCAATTAATGTTACAATTTTTGGCAAAAGTCTATTTCTAAAAGCCATTATCACAGAAATAATTGTTTTTCCTTTTAATAAATTATTTGAATTTTGTAAAAACAAACTATAATAATTAAGAAACATGTATAATTTGTTATGTACATATGTATATTATTGAAATTAAATTGTAAAACTCTCTAATCGAGAGAGATATTACATTTTGTAAGTCTCTCGTAATATTCGAATCGATTTTAATTTCTTTTTAATTCATCTCATCATGTCAATATTCAATCATGAAATTTATCGTTTTAATCAAGGAGTGTCCTCCGAGCCGAACTGATTCAATGGAAGTCTAAATTATGACTGGCGAAGCCAGTCCATGCGCCGATCCGCACATTAACATTTTTGCAAATGGAGGGCCCCAAAAGAAAATGGAGGAGAGGAGAGGCGCGAGAGGAGCAGTGTGAGTGGACCGAGCGAGACGTAATGATGGCGGAGAGGAAAGGCTGCTGAGAGTGCTCCCAACTATTTGGGGCGGACTATCTCCAAAAGGGTGGGCCATTATTCGGATATAAAAATTTATTTAAATTAAAAATATAAAATATTCAGAAAAAGTATTATATGCAAACAACAATAAATTATTTCTGGGTATTTGATTTTTAGGGGCCCTTAAAAGTAGGCAAGAAAAATGAGAGAGTAGGGAATATTTATGCTTAAAATTCGTCATTAAAGGTGTTTTCCAAAGAAAATAATAAATGTGTGAAAAAATAATATCGCTATATTCTTTGCTAAGTTATTGAAAATTGTTAAATTAAAAAAAAAATCGTGAATTCTAGTTTTCCATTTTAATCGAAGAATATTTTAAGCAATTATCACATTTCTTTTAATTTCAATTAATCATGTCAATATTCAAGAATTAAAGTTTTAAAAATCATGGAGGGTCTTCCGAGTTGAACTGTTTCAATGGAAGTCTAAATTATGACTGGCGAAGCCAGTCCATGCGCCGATCCGCACATTAACATTTTTGCAAATGGAGGGCCCCAAAAGAAAATGGAGGAGAGGAGTGCGCGAGAGAAGCAGTGTGAGAGGACATGATAATGGCAAAGGGGGAGCTGTCACACTAATTAAAGTGGACCAACTCCTGAAAGGTGGACCGAATTTAAAATTGTATTTCCTAATTAAATTGGATTACTTGATTGCTTGATTACTCGAATTCAACTTGATTTAAAAGATTAAATTAAAAGAAAATATTAATTATTGATTCTCTTTAATATTATCCTATTACTTTTTTAATTAACTTTTTGCTTCCATTATTTTTAATATTTAACTATTTCTGTATTATTATTGTTTAAATTGCTCAATTTCAATATAAATTTATTATACGATTCTAGTAATATTTTCAACGAATATTGTTAATTAAAATTTTAAATCACATCCATCATTTTATTTTCAATATAATTGTTTAAATCAAAGAGAGTACTCACATAATAATATCCACACAGATCGATGTTTTCCAGTCCAATTTACGTTCATTAAAATTTACGATTTTGAAATCAACATTCCTTTATTCTCCATACATACATTTTCAACGGTGTAAAAGGGGCTAAATAGAGAAAAAGTATCTTTATTATAAAAATTAATTATGTAGTTCATAGCTGTAATATTAATATTAAAAAATATCTTAGTAATAAAAATAAAATTCGAAAATAAATAGCCAAATATTTTACCTATTTAGACTTATCGGGGTGGACCAGCTCAAAAAAAAAGTGAACCATTGGCCGGATTGTAGATATTTGAATTAAATTCGATTTTATAATTATAATTATATGCAAACACAAAGCAACAAATTATCTTTTCGTATGAATATTTATACATACACATATATTATATATTGCCGTCTTCCGTTTCTATTTACTCGCATTCAAATTTACATGATTACTGTTAGGTCCAGCAATCATACATACATTGACGGTGTCTCCATACATACATACATACATATGAATGTATGTATGCGTAAAATCACTTATTGCGTCTTCAATTCGCGTCCCCTTTTACACACACACACAACTACGAATTAAATTAACTTGAAAACTTGAAAAAATTAACTTTATTTAACTTGAAAATGGGAACCATTTTTAATATTCAATCAAATTGTTCGAGTTGCGTGTCCTTTTTCGCACCTTCAGGAGTTAAATAAGCAATTAAATGGCCACTACCACTTTCCTTGCACTTGAACTGATCCATCCAATGGCTAAATTATGACTGGCAATGCCAGTCCATGCTGCGATCTGCACCTTGATAATTTCTCAATGGAAGAAGCCCAAAAGAAAACTGAAGAAAGGTGAGCAGCGAGAGGTGCTGCTGCCATGGGATGTGGGAGCACGAGAGAGGGGAGTGCTAGAGAGTGCTCCCGACAAATTAGGGTGGACAAGCTCCATGGGTGGCATATTTGTGCGTTTTTTTAAATTTAACAATTAAATTATACTTATTCAACAAAATAAAAACAGAGAATGATCAGAATTAATAAATTAATAAATAAATCAGAAAACAAATGAAAACTTTAAATATGTTTTAATAAAATTATGTACATACATATGTACATAGGTTGCATTGCGTCATCACAAAACTAAAACTACGAATAAACAGATGAATGTGCATAAATAGCCAACTATTTTTAACGAGTCTCATAACATTTCTTTTAGATTTAATTGCACATTTCAATGCTTCTTCATTTCAATGGCAAAAAAGGTAAAAGGTGATGATTTACAGTTCTTCTATTCCTGAGCGTATCAAGTATAACTGTTTAAGGAGTGAGGAGGCTGATGGAACTTGCGAGATGGGGAGAGCGAGCGAGTGCTCCCAACTATTTAGGGTGGACAACCTCCAAAAAGGGTGGGCCATTAGCCTGGTTTAAAATTATATTTCAATAGCTAGTCTCGGCAAAGGTATTAAAAAAATAAATTTTTTTTACTATTGGATTTCTTAGGGCCCTTCAAAGTAGGCAAGAAAAATATGTATGTATGTACACATATACATAGCAAAATATTAAAAACGATTCTCATAACATTTCATTAAAATTCAATTGAGCATTTCACTCTTTTTCGTTTCAAAAGCAAAAGGTAATGTGACTACCGTTTTTCTACATTTCTGAACAAAGCGGGTATGAATGATAGAGATGTGGGGAAGCACGCAACATGAGGAGGGGCAGCGAGTGCTCCCAACTAATTAGAGTGTACCAGCTGCACAAGGGTGAACCATTTGATTCTTCAACTCGATTTTAGAATTAGAAATTATAGACAATGTAAGGCAAAATATTAATATTCTTGTTTAAATAACTGAAAGTACTTACATATGAATATATACATAGAGATTGTTGTCTTCCGGTCCCATTTCCTTGCGTATAGATGACCATGATTACCGTTCTGTTCTGTAATCATACATATATGTATATACATGACCATGTAAAGTCACATATTGCGTATTTAAATTACTGCTGATACTTACGCACACACTACTCCGAATTAAGAATCCGGCATATTTAACTTAATATTCAATCAATTAATCGAGTTACTTGTCCTTTTCCGCAATATCTTGAGTTATATAAGCAATTAAATGGCCACCAACACTTTCCTTGAACTTGAACTGATTCCTCCAATGGCTAAATCATGACTGGCAATGCCAGTCCGTGCTGCGATCTGCACCTTGACATATGTATGTATGTATTCTCAATTGGAAGAAGCCCAAAAGGAAGTTGAAAGAACGGTAAAAGCAGCGAGAGAGGTGATGCTGCCGTGATGCAGATCGATGGTGGCAGGAGGGGGGGGCTAGAGAGTGCTCCCGATTAAAATGGGAGGACAAACGCGGTTATGGCGTCTATAGCGGTTGTTTTAATGTTAACAAATGAATTATATTTATATTAACAATTTAATAGGCAACTATTTAAAACAATTCTTAAACATTTAATTACGCACTTAAATAGTTTCTGATTTCAAGACCATTATGAGTGAGGGGGTGGGGTGGAACGCGAAACGGGAAGTGGGAGTGAGTGTTGCCAACTAATTAGGGTGGACTTTCTCTAAAAAGGTGACCCAATTTTAGAATTGAATTCCATGTAAAAAATAAACATAAAAAGCCAGTATTTTATAAAATTCTCATCCGATCCTTGAGCGGGATACCTTAAACGCTTTCTACTTCGATTCTCCATCATTCTGCATAAAAATATGGATACCCAATATTTTTTCAATTTTTTCTCCAAAATTTCCCATGGACCCCCCTGGAAATCCATGAAAACCCATATATGGGCCCAAACGACGTCTATATCTCCGCCAATTCTCATCCGATCCTTGAGCGGGATACCTTAAACGCTTTCTACTTCGATTCCCCATCATTCTGCATCAAAATATGGATACCCAATATTTTTTCAATTTTTTCTCCAAATTTTCCCATGGACCCCCCTGGAAATCCATGAAAACCCATATATGGGCCCAAACGACGTCTATATCTCCGCCAATTCTCATCCGATCCTTGAGCGGGATACCTTAAACGCTTTCTACTTCGATTCCCCATCATTCTGCATCAAAATATGGATACCCAATATTTTTTCAATTTTTTCTCCAAATTTCCCCAAGGACCCCCTCGGAAATCCATGAAAACCCATATATCGGCCCAAACGATGTCTATATCTCCGCCAATTCTCATCCGATCCTTGAGCGGGATACCTTAAACGCTTTCTAGTTCGATTCCCCATCATTCTGCATCAAAATATGGATACCCAATATTTTTCCAATTTTTTCTCCAAATTTTCCATGGACCCCCTTGGAAATCCACGAAAACCCATTTATGGGCCCAAACGATGTCTATATCTCCGCCAATTCTCAACCGATCCTTGAGCGGAATACCTTAAACGCTTTCTACTTCGATTCCCCATCATTCTGCATCAAAATATGGATACCCAATATTTTTTCAATTTTTTCTCCAAATTTCCCCAAGGACCCCCTTGGAAATCCACGAAAACCCATATATGGGCCCAAACGATGTCTATATCTCCGCCAATTTACATCCGATCCTTGAGCGGGATACCTTAAACGCTTTCTACTTCGATTCCCCATCATTCTGCATCAAAATATGGATACCCAATATTTTTTCATGTTTTTCTCCAAATTTTCCCAAGGACCCCCTCGGAAATCCATGAAAACCCATATATGGGCCAAATCGATGTCTATATCTCCGCCAATTCTCATCCGATCCTTGAGCGGGATACCTTAAACGATTTCTACTTCGATTCCCCATCATTCTGCATCAAAATATGGATACCCAATATTTTTTCAATTTTTTCTCCAAATTTCCCCAAGGACCCCCTTGGAAATCCACGAAAACCCATATATGGGCCCAAACTATGTCTATATCTCGGCCAATTCTCATCCGATCCTTGAGCGGGATACCTTAAACGCTTTCTACTTCGATTCCCCATCATTCTGCATCAAAATATGGATACCCAATATTTTTTCATGTTTTTCTCCAAATTTTCCCAAGGACCCCCTCGGAAATCCATGAAAACCCATATATGGGCCAAATCGATGTCTATATCTCCGCCAATTCTCATCCGATCCTTGAGCGGGATACCTTAAACGATTTCTACTTCGATTCCCCATCATTCTGCATCAAAATATGGATACCCAATATTTTTTCAATTTTTTCTCCAGAATTCCCAAGGACCCCCTTGGAAATCCATGAAAACCCATATGTGGGCCCAAACGATGTCTATATCTCCGCCAATTTACATCCGATCCTTGAGCGGAGTATCCCAAACGCTTTCTATTTCAAGTTAGAATCAATCTGCATTCAAATGGTTATGGTCGTCAAGCAAGAAAAGCCGTGCCAGGAACCAAGAAGTGACGTTATCAAGATTCAAGAATTTTTGAAACAAACCCGCGATTTGCATATCAATTGCCGCTGAAGAAAATACATTAAAAATTAGACTCTAATAGACCAAATCGAGTTAGGGACGACATCGCAACTTATCTGGGCCCGCGCTACCCCCCGGCCCGGGTGGGGCGCTCTTCATTCTCGATTCTGGCCATTTGCATGCTTCATTAGGGCGGTACGCGACGCTCGGCGAATTAAAAGTAATGTTAATTGCGCGCAGTCCGCGGCACGGTAACTGTGTTCTCATCCATAATCAATTTTAGCCGCGGGCCCCTCGAATACTCAAAAAATGTGAAGAAACTCTCAAAATATGACATAAAAATTTTGCGTTTCCCTGCGCAGCCGGGCCGGAAAAAAAGGCCAGAAAAAAGTAGAAGCCAGTAAAAATCGACAAGCGGAGCGGCGCCCGCTGCCCGGCGCGCTTTCTGGAGCAATTCCCGAAGGACGAGTCCCAAGGCGTCGAACTTTGGCAATGAAGTAGAAAATGAAGTAAGGCCACGCCCAGTGCTCGGCCGCCGCCGCCGCCGCTGCCGCCCACCCGGGGGCCGCCGGGCCAGCGCTGAATGTATTCATCAATGCAATACATTTGCATATTTTGGGCGTAAAAATTAATCACTAATTCTAATACGCAGCGAGCCCGAAAGTACACAGCGTTCGGAGGAATAAAACGAGGGAAAACCGAAGGAAAGCGCGGCGGCGCCCCTTAAACTTGTTAAGTGGGCAACACTAATGTAGCAATTTTGAAATTAATGAAAAAAGTGAGGGTGTCCTGCCGGCGCCCAGTACGCGCCACCCGCCACCCGCCACCCAGCATCCAGCACCCAGCAAATGTAAGGTAAACAAATTGCGCGATGAGGCGTTGTCATTTATAAGGAAAGGAAAACACGAGGAATGAACGGCCAGAGATATTTCCTGTTTGCCTTATAATAATAAAAAATAAATAAATGGAAAATGAGAAAAAAGCAGCTCGAACATAAAAATGACCAGCGGAGAAGACATCTTCTTCGGAAGAGGGCGAGATTTGCCGGAAGGGGCGATGGCGGTGGCTGAACCGGATGGTGGGTGGTGGGTGGTCGCTCGAATGGGATAATGGAAACGCGGAAAATTGTCTATCGAAGCGCCTGCCACATTTCACCTGCAGCGCTTTGATAGCCGGGCGCCCCTCCATTAAAACTAATGGGAAATTTGCCATTATTTGATTCCGCCCAGCGGAGCGGCGCTGCCGACTCCAGATGCCAAATTACTCAAGATTTGATTAATTGCAAATTGGGGAATGGAAATTGGAAATTGGAACTGGGCATGCGAATCAATGGGGTTGAGGGACGGCCCTCAAGGTGGCTTGGCTCCACCAAGGACATCCTTAACGGCCTGGATCGATCAAAGGGTACTTGCCAGCTTCTTCCTGGGAATCCGAGGTGAAAATAGAGGCTGTTCGGAGGGGGCCACTCCCGGGACTGGGACTGGGACTCGGTCTGGTGCTGGGGCAGGAGTCTACAAGTGCCGGCACATGCGAAATGAGAAAACTTTTCGACCACAACATCGACGCGGTGGCAAGCGTTAACAGCCGGCGGCCCACACACTGCCACTGCCACTGCCACTGCCACTGCCACTGCCACTGCCACTGCCACTGCCACCGCCACGACTACTGCAGCGCCCTGCTCTTGCAACCTGCGCCCTGCGCCCTGCATCCTGCCCTTTGCACCCCTGCTCCCTCCACTGCCGCATCCTTGTTGTCTGCCCGCAAAAGATTGCTTTTAGAAATTTATAGTTTCAATAATGTGGCGACCGCGTTCCTCGAACCGCGGCACAGTGTTTTTGTTGTTTTTGGTGTTTCCGGGGGACGGAGCAGGGGGAGTGGCCGGGCAGAGGCAGAGTTTCCTTCTCATGTGTATTTTCAATTTACGCGTCCATAACTTCGAGTTTCGCAAGTTTACCTACCGAGCCGCGACGCCCCAAGGAACAAGTTGTCGACGGCCGTATATCGAACACTTGAGCAGGATAGGCACACACACGGAGGAGGACTCTGCACCCACACATGGCCGCCACAGCCTTGCAGCTGAAATCGGAGCGGAGGACTCGCGGGAAGTGCCGTCGCAGATTCCGAGGCAGAGCCGGTCCTTCGTCGGGGAAGTGCTGGCAGAACCGCCGATTCTCGCAGTGCCTGCTGAAGAGCAGCAGCAGCAGCATCCAAAGATGGGACTCGCGACCAAAGCCGAGGCTGGGGCTGAAGCAGTTGCCGCTTCCGCAATTACAAAACTTCCGCAAAAATAACAAAACACTCGCTCGGCAAACAGCGCCGAATACATTAGGAGGAGTAGGGGTGGGGCATGGGAACGGCTCGCAGGACCCGCGGAGCCAGCAGCACATGTGTACGGCACTTGTACGTGCATTTTTCTGGGGCAGATTTTAATTTCTTAATGCAGAAAGGGCATGCAAATGCGCGGGGCACAGGGTGGAGGGGCATGCCCCATGGTAATAAGCAGGCGAAAGGGTTGAGCACTGCCGGACAAGTTTGTCTTTGTGCATTCGCAATGAGACTCGCCGGTCACATCTGCTGGTCGATGCCCACTCCCGTACCTAGCCGGGAAGCCCTTGATGGATGCTCTGAGCTTTCCCCAATTTTTCCCCAGTTGCCAGCCCTCCCAGGTCCGCCGCCCAGCTGCCAGACAGCTCCGCCATTAGCCTCGTTATCCCGGCTCAATTTTCTCGTATTATATCTATTTTTATATCTGCCATCAAAGAAATTGATAATCTCTTAATAAGCCGAGAGGCAAACAGTCCGCAGTCCGTCTCCGAAGACGGAGGAAAGCCAAAGACGCCGGGAAACCAACAAACAGGACTTCAAAGAAACTCCTCGGACACGTGTGGGGGTCGGGACGCCCCACCCAAGCACCCAAGCAGCTCCCAAATATTGACATTTATATGCACGTATGTGGGGCGTCCCTGCTTGCAAGGACCTCCCCCACCCCCGCCCCCATCCCGTCTGACACGCACACAAATCACTTGATTCAATCATCTCGAAAATTGATAACATGCCATTTACAAATGACACCGCCGCAAAAAGCAAACTCATTGAGCGGCTGCCACAAATTATTTATAGGCCGAAAAAAAAGCAGATTCCCGAAAAAAAATCAGGACACGTGCCGCCGGTTGACCAGCCCTTGCCACGCCCCTCGCCCCCTCGCCCTTGGTGGCCTGCCGGGTGAAAGTTGCACGGAGGAAAGTGAAAGCGAAGCCGCACGGCACGCACCCGAAACGCAAAAAAAAGAAGCTGCCTCATTTGGGATGCGCTGCACGCTGGGCTTTTCATTTCAATTTGAACGCATTTTTTGCGGCCGATCCGAGGATGTGCCGGGGAGTGAAGGATAACTGGCAATCCGAACAATCGGCTCTATCGGACAATTGATTCGAGCGCATTTGCGTGCTTGGCCCAAATAACTGAGAATTATTTCCAGTCGCTCGCCGCTCCATTGTTCTGGGCGAGTTGTTTCTGCGGCAGGACATCCCCGGCCAGATATCCCGGGAGTCCCCATTGTGCCATCAGGGGGGAGGATGGAAAATTCCAAATGGGACTGGGCGGGGCACGGAATCAAGTTAAGTGATTCGCTACGTGATGCTCTTTTGGGGCGAGCGTCGTAAAAAGATCGTACTTAAAAAAGGGGACGAAGGGGATCCTGGGGTGGATGAGCCAGGAACTATGCGATGGAATTGGTTCCACAATCACTATGAATTTCAATAAACAAGCCCGGCCCCGTCCGGACTGACCAATTCATTGAGCATTAAACAGTTGACCAAACTTTAATTAAGAGCCAACAAAAACAGGCAACAAAGCCACAGAAAGGGCCTCCCCGAAGGGCCAAGAAACGAAGGAGCTGACCGAAAGTCGGCAACACTTGAGCCAAATGTCAAATACACAAAAAGCTGGCAATGAAACTGGCAACAGAAACAAAAACAAATATTAAAACGAAATGAAAACGCCCTCCGGGGTGCATTTGCCAGCCAAACAAACTAACCGACCCGATTGAATAGAAACTATAACGGGGCAGTGATAGTCTGGGGCGGGCCGGGCTGGGTCAGAGTCCTTCGGAGACCGGAAAGGTTGACTTTGGCCCACACCCCGGGTATCGATGCTCCCCAGCCCCGACAAAAGGCGGCAAAAGTGACAATAACAAGCACAAAATGGTCACGACCGATGATGACAATGAACCGAAGACTGGCCTGGACTGGGCTGGGCTGGTCTGGTCTGGCTTGGTCCTGCCACTGATCCCGGGACTCCTTGACATCCGGCATAAATGTCAAACGCCAACTTTGACCGCAAACTAGATGCCGGGCCAGTGGAGCGGGCTGCGGCAGTGTTTGCGGATGACCAGCAGGGCAAATATATTCATGGGCCGGAGACGAGCTCCAATATATCTGCCCTTATATGTCCATGTATATGTATCCACCGCACAGCCACCCACCCCCACTCCAGAGTGCCCAGCCCAAGTCCAGCCAAGTGCGTCGCTTAATTACAAAACGAACAACGCATAAAAACCATCAGATCCAGCAGGGTTCGACAAGGACACCACTGTCGGCCGACCCGCACGGCCCCCGCCCACTTACCAGCTCGCCGAATCTACAGCCATGGCCGAAATACAAAACAAAACTTTAACATGCCAGAAAACGGTTTAATGATGCTCTCAGAATCGTTTCCCACTGTCCGAGTTCCTGCCCAGCACTGCTTGCAGCGACTGCCGCGCCTTCCCGCCTAATCCTTCCAGTGCTACTTGACGTCTAATGAACTCCAAGTCGGCCAGGCCAGGCATCCGCTCGCATCAGCTTCTCCCAGGTCGAGCGAGGTCCCTCCTTGACACGCCATTCGGCGACCGACCGCAGCGGGTACCGGGATCCGGACAGGAGATACGAGAGCATATTGAACAACGGCTTAACGGAACAATAAACGTGATGTATGCCGCAACTTTAGAGCTGGAGGAGGACATGGTATAGGTATTGATTTTGTGCAGCCGATTATGGAACCGGCCAGGTTCTCCCCCCACTAAGACTAGAGACTTAAATACAAACAATGTTTAATCCTGCCGCCTTCTCCAAGCGCGCATCTCCATAACCCTGATACACCCCGATGCACTCAGATGAAGCATGATCCAACCTGGAAACACTTGTGGAACTCCAATGAAAACTAACCTGCAACGGCCAACTGAAACAGCCTGAACTACACAATCTATGGACTAACCTGCCAAGTCGCCACCGCCTCAATCTCACCACATCTCTGTCTGTATGTTTCGTCCCGTCCGAGTAAATAGCTGATCTGGGGGAGTAGCTGCCCTACTGCTGGCCCTCAACCGGACGGACGGACAGCCCAGTGACTGGCCGGGTCTGGGTGGTCTTGTTTACTCGGAAAACGGACTCTACGATCAGCGGAGGAAGCATCTCCTCTATCTTCAAGCGGCCCAGGCGGTAGAGCCTGCTCATCAAAGTACTAGAGGTTTCCCTATCGGCACCGCCAACCAGCGCGGCATTCATCTCCTCGTCGTCGTCATCGTTCTCTGGCAGCAAAAGATCGGCGAGGACTTCGGCCTTCGCTTCTCTTTCCAGACGCTGACGACTTTTGGTAGGACGAGGAGGAGGAGTGGGGGGGCGCTTTGGCGAGGGCTCCTAAGCCAAGTCTAAGACTAGTCTACTTGAAGGCTACTCACGTTGGCATCCTCGTCTTTGCGTTCCTCCTTCAAGTCATCCATCGGCTTGTCCTCCTCCTTCGGAGCGTCCTTGTCCTTCGAGTCGTTCGAGTCTGTGTAGCTGTAGGTGTGGGTGTTGGTGTGGGTCTGTGTGTGTATTTTGTTGCTATTTGTGTTCCCAGTGTTGGTGTATTTGTGTATGAGGAACACAACTAGCAAAACAACTACAGTGGAAATTGCACTGACTGTAAATACTGTTGCTTTGTCGTTTACTGTGGCTTCGGTCTGTAGGGAAAAAAAGTCGCGTACTATGTGGGCCTTCAGGGCCATCCAGTTGAAGAATCCGACGAATCCATCTGGGGAACGAAACGATTATTAGAAGCCGATCTATTGAGGACCAAGGGCCGCTCCTGGCGCGGATTCGCAATTAAAAACTTGAGCAGATCCGCACGCGAGGGCAAATAAAATGCAATTAGCTAGATTTGAATTAATTAAGTAGCGAGCGCAGTGCGGTACAGTCGTCACTGGCTACGGCAAACAAGTTGATATGGAAACCCCGGGCTCGAACTCGCTTATTAATAGCCGGGGAAGCAGTGGGAGCCGCAGGATGGAATGGGAGGATTGTGGGGGGATGGGCAAGAAAGCAAAGACATGTGCCAGACAACTCCCACACACTGCACGCCACACTCTCGAGTAGTGTCTTTTGTTTATCTTGGGCGCAGACACACGGAAGTCGGTGGCCGGTGGAGTCGGTAGAGGGGGCTGCCGGAAAAAGTTTGCTGGCAACTCTTTTTGGCAAGGACGAAGTGGAAACAGGAGCAAAGCAAAGTGCAATTATCGCAAAATACCTTAAGGTTTACATCGTCGAGAGCAGGATAAGGTGAGGAGGGATTGGGAGAGGCAGCCTTCCCACAGGTCCCCTGCTCCCCTACGCCCCCTGGCGCTCTCCAACTTCGGAATCCGGTCCTGCTACTTCCCCGGAGCTTCGAATTTTGGCGTGCAATTCGTAGTTCTTTGCTATTTGATTTGTCGAACAGCGGGCTTAGTCGGAACCCATTTGTCTTTTCGAGGGGCCTACCCCACCGTCTCGGGTGGGGTAAGTCCAAAATCCATACATCCCGTCCAGCTAAGTGGTTAATTATCCTGCACCCCTCCCTCTCGCCAGCCGCCCCAGAGGAGATGCCACGTCCCTTTGATGTCCGATAATTGCGAATTCCTTGTGCATGTTTCAGTTCGCATCAAATCGCCGCGCAATGATCGGATTTAAATCAGCGGCGGCTGGGGCGCAGCTAAATTGATCTTTTATCGCTTCAACGGCGACTATCCAGGCCCGGGGACGGGCCAGGTCCGACGAGGATCAGATCGGTTGGCTTGCCTCGGCCTGGACCTGGTAGCCGGCGCGTAAAAGCTTACAAAATACGACAACGCACAGATGCGCATAACTCAGCAGATGGGGCACGAGGTGGGGCACTGGGAGAAACTGCTAGTACCTATGCCACTATTGATTAAATTATAAAGCTATAGTAGCTGGTACTTTCTCTCATGGTACTCAGGCACTATCCTCCTCACAGATCCAATAACTATACTAATACTAACTACTAGTACCTTCTATGGTATACTAAACCTATACTATATCTCTCAGTGCCCTTCTGATGCTGGATAGGGATCGACGACAACGACGTTCACGCGCTGGGATTAAATCGGAAGTTATGCGAGTGTCAGGAGCTCATCTCCGCCCCGCGAGGCCACTTGATTGGTGCGGATTGGCGAGGCAGGCAAGGAGTCCGATGGAATCGGACGGCTGGGAGAGTGATGAAGCAGGAATTGTTACCGTATCGAATGCGGATTAAAATCAGCGAACAAGTTGATCCAGCCGGCTGTCGATCCGAGTTTCTGTGCGAGAGGGCAGGCACCTTAGCCGTATTGATGGGCGCTGAAGAGGGTCGATAACGAATCAATTAGGCCATGGGAAAGGAAAGTGGCCCGAAGAAAAGCCCGCTTGGGGCCGGATTTGGGACTGGCAGTGTCTTCTCCGCTAATCAGCAACATTTCAAGTGGCCTGGCAGGGCCGGGCAGGGAAAATAAATAAAAAGAAATCGGTTGAAAGCGAAAAGGATTAAACAAATAAATCACTTGGCTCAGCTTTCAGGACAGATTTTTTCCAGGACATCCCGCCCGCTGCCGAACTGAGAAAAGGGCTCTGCAGAAAAGGGTTGCCCACACCAATTAATGAGTTAAAAATTGTGCAGCATTGGCCCCCCAGACCCATGGCCCTCAGCAAAAGAGCAAAATTAATGAAGATATTCGCTGTCGTCGGGCGGAGGGATTGGCGTTTTGAAAGGACAGCCGGAGGACCGAGGAAAAAATCATTTGATTTTTAATTACGCTGATTTTTTATATTAGAACGGAAACAGCTTGGAATAGCAAACACCTTGGAAATTAACACGCCCCGAGTACTCGACTGGGCCACTTGCCTTTCGACTCGGATCGAAGGCTGTGCCTTGGGAGCAGGGCGGGCAGGACGCTGGCCAGGATCTGCTGCCAACTGGTGGTCCTGGCACGCACGAAAGGGTTTCGACTTAATTAAACCGTTTCTTCCTCTGCGCTTTCGTTTCAGCTCTTATTTTTAATTTTTGTTCGTCTTTCTTTCGACGCGAGTGGCTGTGGGAGGAGGTGCGAGGAGGTGGGAGGTGGAAGGTGGCCGGAGTTGTCATCGTATTGGGCCGCTGCGAGAAGTGGGCTCAAATTGACATCTAAAGTGCTCAAAATGTTCCTTAATTAAGTGTGACAAGCTGTGGGCAGCCCAGGAGCTCTGGAAAAGGGTCGATCAATGGCCCGAGAATTAAATGCCGTTTGCTAATAATTTTTGAAAAATGAAGGTAGGAGCTGGGAGCTGCTGGACCAGAGGGGAGCTAGGCCAGGGCTAGCAGCCCAGAAGCAGGATCAGCCCTCACCCCGTCCTCCATGGAGGATGTGTCTCGAGCCTCTCTAAGCAGGTTGGACTGAGCCACTTACCAAAATCGCCTTCCGGCTCGCCAGTATGGACGGTCTGTCCGAACACGAAGGCCTTAGCTCCCTTTACAATCGAAGACATCTTGCTCTGAATCTATATCTTGCTCTGAAACTCGGATCGACAAAACAGGTATGCAGCAGAGCAGTTTCTACTATGAATTGCTGGTTTGATTGTAGAAATATAGTTGATTGTTGAAATGTTTAGCGAAGCTTAACCGCACTGATTATATATCGGGCTTAGTCGCGCACTCGAATTAGAAAATATATATTGTTCCAGATGAACGTTCAGAAAACAGGTTTCAGAAAACTTCCGGTTTTTTTTTTAGAAAATATATGGAGCTCTTACTTCCAGCAGATGAGAAAGCAAAGTGAAGCTATTCGGTAGATGCCTGCCCCACGTGCGGAGGGATTTGACAGATAAAAGGCAAGGCTAACTTGTGCCCCACTGCCACCTCAAGGCTAACTTGTTTTTGCTGTTTGGACTGTTTGGGAACTCTATCGATGTATCCTTGTACGCCCCGTAGTGCTCAAAGGACCTCCGGCAATTAGCCAGGGCGGGCTCTGGGGCGGGGGAGGCGAACCATCAGCCCCCGACATAAATAATAATCAATTTGAAATCAAAGCGGGCCACCGGACGACAATGTCCTTGCCGAAATACAGAAAGGAATCAGAATTGATGATTATTGCTTTTTGACAGAGATTCGCCAAGGCGACAATGAAAAGAAGTCGGGAAAACCAACACACCAAGTAGGACGCGCTGGGGCACACACTGGGGCACACACACAGAGGCCCTCACAGGCACACGTGCTGTATCCTTTATGGCGACTCGCCCGTATGTGTGCTAGTATCAATAAAATAGCCGCACACACTCGCACGCATGGGGCATGGGCCGTGGGCCGTGGGGCGTGGGTCGGCAACAATATTTATGTGCATGTTATAGTAAGTGCAAAATAATAGCCAGCGGCCGAGGGGTGGCCGAGCGAGGGGGGTGGGCCGCCAGGCGGGGGCAGGCACCAATGGCCGGGGAGGGGCTGGCAGCAGCCACGTAGCACGCAGACTAGTACTAAAAATGTTTCAACAATTACCAGGGAAAATGATATGTTTTCGTGTGGTGTGAGGGTGTGTGGGTGTGCGGGGGTGTGGGTGTGTGGGTGTGAGCATATGTGTGTATTCTTTTTGCCGCCTGTGGGCGGGGGGTTCGGCAACTGGCAATAATGCACTCGACACTTTTATTTCTTTTTCATTAGCCAAAAAGCGACAAGGACGCCGCAGCCGCAGCCTCAGCCCTTGCCCTTTGCCCTTCTGAGCTTCCCCGCCCCTTCAGCCCCCAACTCCTGTCGTGACCTCAGATTGTGTCCTTAGAACGACTCCCGATATTGGGGAATATTCAAGAAAGCAACAAGAAATATGGAAGGAGTTGTAAGAATCAGTCTGGCTATCTCTTTCAGGAACTATACCATTTTTGATCGAAGCAGAATGGAATTTGGGATTTGATGGTCAGAAGAGATCTCATACTCTCATACTCTATATAGAATAGAACCATCTTCCACCTATAGTCATCTCCAAGTATCTGTAATACAACTTTGGAGATCTATGTGGAATAAGAGCCAGAATTTAGGAATTATTGAAGAATCAGTCTACCTCCAAGTATCTGTAATAGAACTAAAGACTGAAAGAAATATCCAAGAATCTCCTACCCATCTGCTATCGCTACTATATCTCTGCTATATTACTATCCTACTATATTACAAGTCGGGAAATCAAAATTTTCCAAATCGCAGTAAGCCCTGGCTGGGAATCAAGCAGTCCATGACTCGTTCAAACGTCAGATTTGGAGTCCACCTAAGCTCCACAGGCCCCGTACATTTTCAGTATTAGTCTACACTCCGAGCAGACGGTTGTGTTCTGTTTTATTTGTTTTGTATAAAAATTTTGGTGAAAAAAAACCAAAAAAATCGTTAATATTATTCGACTTTTCGGCAATTGGAATAAAAATTTTCGGTCCCCCGTTAGCAGTTTATTTTGTACTTAGGATTAAGCATAAAGTGAAAATCAGTCACAGACAGTTCAGACTAGGCTTCTATAAGTGCTTCAGATTAGATTTATTTTCGCGTTTTACGTACGAACAAAAAAAGATATATATATATTCCTATATACTAACTAACTAACTAACCGTCACACGCAACGGAACGAACACCTTCCCGGGCTTTGAAGATTTGCAAGATTTGCAGAGTTGAGATTTTCTGATTGACCGGAGATTTGAAACATATATCCCTCCCCTATATATGACAATCATACCTAGACCTTCCGATATTCTGAGCTTGAGCTGTAAGCGATACGAGGAAACGAAGGGACGACATCCACAAACAGCGCCGACTACAAGTCCCACCACCAGATGAACTGACCCAGCAGACGCCACAGATAATGGAAGACGACCAAACACCAAGTGTGTAGTAACGACACAAAAAAAGCAACAGCGACTCCATAAGCGAAGCAAATTCCAGTGCAAGTTTAGCGAATCAAAATCGTATCCAGTGGGAAAATCCGCAGTATAGCCACCAATTGCAAGGGGCGGAGTTCAGACTGCGGGGAAGGCTGTCGCCGGATGGTGAGTACTTCCTCCACTACCTTGGAACTGTGGCACTGACTGTGGCACCCACTTCGATTCCAGCCAAGACGAGCAGCGGGATCAGGAGCAGATCTTCCCGCCGCCCGATTCCCGGCGAAGCCCGTCCAGCCCGGAGCTCTCCTGCCGCGTCCTGGGAGCATCGATGTCCTGGTCGGATCTCGCGGCGCCCCTTGTGCGTGGATCTCTGATTTGTACTTAGCAGCCTTTAACGTTTGAAAAAGCATCCTCGGAAATACACGACACACACACACACACAGCCGCCCGTCTATAAATTCTGGGATTTGTGGGGAGTGCGGATGGGGAGGGGCGGGTGGCAGGACTGTCATAATTTCTAATACCCGAACCCAAGACGTCAGATAGGGCTCCACAACCCTACTTTATTGTATCATAACGTGGCCCATTTACGGGCCGCGTGTGTGTGCGATCCAATAGTTTGCAATTAGCCGGCCGGCAATAAAAACGGCAATCAACATAAAAATAATCGGGAGGAATCGGACGGGCCTTGATGGGCTTCCTTGAGACTCCAGCCCGCCTACTGCCTCCGCTGGCCACTGCCGAGTGTAAACTTTAATTGGACGTGTTCTGACTCTCGACCCGGCCGGCCACTGCGCACACTTCCACCGCAGAGGCCCAAAAATGTGAAGCGTGAATCTATTGCCAAAAAAATGGGGCAAAAGTGGCCCAAAAAAGTCGTGTGCGCGTTGTAACGTACAAATTATGTAAACAACGCAGGAGGGGGCAGGGGCGAAATTATGAGCCCCGGGGCGGGGCAATTTTCCGGGGGAGGACAACTGCGAGCCCAGATGAAAAATCCAACCGTAGGCAATATTTACAATTAAAAAGTAACGCAGGACAGACAAAGGAGGGCGGCCGGCCGGGGGTTGGGCTCAAAAACAAATGGAAATTGGTGGAAAAAACTGTGAAAAAGCCCTAAAATCAATAGGAAAACCTCAAGTGGAGTGGGCGGGCTGAGCAACTGACAATGTCGGCCCTTTACGCACTGCGAGAAAAGGGGGTAGCACATCGGGAGTAGTTGGCTTTTCGATTTGACCATTTTGTCCGAGGAGGGTCAAGTCCCCCAAGGTAACTGGTAGAGTAGGGGTACTATCTATGATATATTAAAGTGTCAAGTAGTATGAACTATAATATAGTGTCCTCTGGAGTAACTAAGATTTCAAAGTACGATATAGTATGATGTATGATGCTATGGTTTGGATTCAACTAGGACCTATAGGACCTATAATAGAGTAAGAACTACAATGCAGTGGGAACTATAGTAAAAAGTTAAGATATTGTTAAGAGAATACCCACAGCAGTTCTCCCAGTGTGGATCTATATATGAATAAGAAGCAGCTTAAAAGTATGAATGTGGTTCGAGGGATTTTCCGCGAGGCCTAATGGAAATTGTATTTATCTCGTTTGAAGTTCTCCCCGTTCCACCACCGAACAGCAAGTCTCGCACCTTCGCCCCCCACCGCCCACTTTTCATTTTTCCACCCACCAGGCGACACTTGGCCTCACCTCGCACCCCCCGCCACTCCCCCACTCCGCCGCGAAGCCTCAAGCGTTTTTTATAAATTAACAAACGAAGAAGAAGAAACCCGGAGAAAAAAGCGAAAAAATTATCAGAAAAGCAGCGCGAAAAAAAAAAGTAAGTGGAAAAGCAAAATGAATATTTTTTCCGGTAAATTCTGTACCATTTCCATCCAAAGTTTGCGGCTGTCAAGAGCCGAAAAATGTTTAAAATATTTTCATAGGTAATTCTCGGGGTGGCCAATTTCCGGGGGTGGGTCGTCCTCTGATCCGGCCGGGGCTTGGCTATTTTTTCGGCTATTTAAGCGTTAAACCGACTCTGAGCCGGCGGGCCGGGCAGGGGAGGCTGCAAAGTGAACAGTTGGCTGAGTGATTGGCGAGGATTGGCAGGTGGGCTCTGTAGCCTCCTCCTCCCACCCTGCTTCGAAACAAGTCACTAAATACTATCCCGGTAATAGGAGCCCTTTAATTAATAACTATCCCTGCCAGCTCACGTCTGGGCGCTTCCAAAACACTTTCCAGCATGACCGAAAATTGGCAATAAACATTTTATGCAGAAGTACTCGCACACAAGTTCATGGCCCGGGATTGGGCCATGTGTGTGCTGGCCGGGTTGGCAATCGGACACGTAGATGGCTGGAAAATATAAACGCAGACGTGCGCTGTTTGGCCAATTGCCTGCTGCGCTTCGATGATGGGAAAACTTTTTCGATAATGCTCAAAAATAAGTGCGAAAATTGTAGAGTGCTGCACATGCAGAGCTTTGGATAGTATTGCAGGATGTTGTTGCAGAGCGGGATTCGAGATTGCCTTGGTCTGGTGTGGGACAACAAGTGAGTCTTTAATGTTCAATAGAAAAGCCACCACTCCCAGACCCACTCCCATACCCACACTGAGACAGAGACCGTGTGAGTGGGAGCCGCAATCCTTTCGAAGGACCTTCTTAAATGTGCGCTTCCGCTTCCATAGCGACCCGGCTTCCAGCTGGCAGCATTTGCATACGGAGCGTACCCCGAAGAGCGTTCGATGAGCCTGGGAGGCCTGTCAAATTTTATGATAGCGCCAAACATAACTCATTGACAGCTTTGCGTTTTCACAGCGGGGGGTGGGGCTGTCCCAGGGGTGGGTTTCCCCCCTGCCCGCTGCCTGCCGCCTTCTGCCGGCATATTCTGCATATTGCACAAAGTTATGAGCCGCAAATGATAAACGGCCTTGAGTCTTCCTGTGCGCGCCTGGAGGGGGCTGGGTATTGATTTTTGCGCCTTTCAGAGTCTTCGGTATCGGCCCATGGGGCTCTATAGAATTTAATTAAAATTTATGGCCAACCGCCATGTCGATTCGGAGCTTGAATTTGCATTTTCAATTTCCACGGTGCTCCATTGCTTTTTTGCTTTTTCAAGCTCATCAGTGGCGAGTTTGTTTTGTCATCAAGCTAATTAATTAATTAGTAGCAGTAGCAGTAGCAGTAGCAGCAACAGCAACAGCTAACACAAGTGGTGTGAAAAATCGCCGAGACACACCTCGAAAGTGGCTCTGCCAACCGGAGAACAGAGAACGGAGAACTGGAGGCCCCCCCCCTCCCCGGCCAAATGAGTGTGCAATAAAAAGTGTGTCCCCAGTCTAATTAGATGTGTAGTTGATGATTTCGTACGAGAGTGTGCGTGTAATTCATCAAATGTCAAAGCCAAAGCAACTGACATCGACTGCACCTTATGGGCGTGTTGTTTTATTATACGCGATTACCCCTTGACGCGCTCGAACTCGTAGTCTGGTGCTTCGCTCTGGCGCTCTATCGGGGAGCTCTATCGGAGGGCCTCCCCTAGCTACGGCTCTGCCTGGCCAAGTAACCTTTCCGCTCACCGCCAATAGATGACTTCATTCTACCCCCGGGCGAGATCGATCTGGAATGCCGATTCGAGAACCCTTTCCGATTCGACGCCCCACTCCACCATCCTCCGAGAAGCCAGATCCGGACAAGCCGCAAAACGCTGTTAAATCTCTCACTCTTTGGGCGGTTTCCGGCGGGGACCCCGGCTCTTCGCAGATATAGATAAATATGGATAGCATATTCTCATATATCCGGAGTTGCCGCCAATTCATTTTTATTGCCTGGCTGCTGCTGCTGCTGCTGCTGGCATTTTTGTGTATTTTTTATAGACGTTTATAGTTTTTTATGTGGCATGTCGCCGAGGGGGCAGCCTCAAGCCGGAATGAAAAGGGTAGTTCAATGGATGCTGATAAGTGCGGCTTCTGGGGCGCTTCCCCCGATTCGATATTAGCGTATGCGCCAAACACACACAAATATATGTGCAATAACAATTGTCATGCATGCAAATGACTTCATTTCGGGCAGTACTTTGTCACGCTTCCCCCGCCGATTTTTCCGATTGTCCTCCGACTCCGCCTCCGATGCCCGCCACTTTGCATGATTGAACTCGGCAGCCGGATGCTGGATGCTGGATGCCAGAGACCCCTCCCGGACTAGCCAGCCTGAGAATTCTTGCATACTTTCAGGCGCTTAGCCATGTCCGAGCAATGCCGATGCGTGGCGCATGTAAACTAGTTTAATTGTAGTTCTTTCCAAAGACTTGGCCTCTGACGGAGAAGCTTAATCTTTGCTTCTGCCGCACTTATCAAGCGAATTTATTGCCGGGGAATTTCTGTTGAATTATTTATGTTTTCAATAACAATTTGTTTGATTTGTGGGCAAAGTTTCCCGCTGACTCGAGCTCGAGCTCCCCGCCCTCCGACTCGCGTTAACCCTTATTCTGACGGGGTCCTGACGGAAAGTCCTGACTGGGATATCTGCCCCGTTTGATCGGGACTCATTCATCATCCGAATCGACTTCCGTTTTCGGTTATTTAGCCTTCTTTTTGTTTTTGGCGACGCGGGCGATGCAAACTATCGATAAGGTTTGCCGGCGGTGCTTTAATGGCAATTTTATCGATAATGTTCGTGCTGAATTTTCGATTTTGTTTGCTTGCATGTCGGGCACAACCGTCACAGCCTTAGCCATAGCCATAGCCATAGCCAGAGCCAGAGCCAAAAGCGAATTATGAGCGATCGACACGCCACCACAAGTCACAAGTACCAAGAAATTGTGCAAATCCCCCCAGCAAGCCCCCGGCAAACTAAGCCCAAACTGACCCGCCGCTTTCAGTCTCCCCAACCACCGCACCGGCTCGAACCACAAATACAAATTCCCAGGTCGAACCACCCTTTGATTTAGTAATTTAGCACACAATGTGTTTGTGGATTTTCCATGGCTCCGTTTTCGTTTTCGAGCTCAAATTATGAGCACGCGAATATCGAACGCTGGCAAGGAGGGCCGTGCGATGGGGCGGCGGGGCGTGCCCGCCCTATCAATTAGAACTGGCGACCGAACATCTTGATAAGGCCCATCCGACCCGCGACCCCCGACCCCGACCCCCAATGAGCACTCCAGCACAGTTCTCGATTCGCATTCGTACGTAAATAAATAAAAATAAAGTGCCAACAACGAAATGCGCTTCAAATGGTCATTAAAATCGCTCGCCTCCGCCTAAAAGCATGCACCACCGCTAATTGCCACATAAATAATAAGCCCAAAGCAGGATCTGGGCAGGGGATCAGGACCAGCACCGGCAGTCCACGGGGAGCGGAGTTCAAACGGTCAGCCGGCCATTATAATTTATCGGGCCAAGATTATCGATGTGTCTGGGGCTGTGTCACTCGGAGGAAGGCTAATTATTGGCCGAAAAATCAGAGCTCTTCTCGAAAGGGTCCTGGGGGCGCCAGTCTTCTAAGCTTCTTCTACTTCTGTATTCCCCAGAGCTCTGCTGGACCTATATCTCTAATAATGCGAGTGTGCTTTGGTCGAATTCCATAATTACTTTCGGAGAGAAGCGCATAGCCTCAATATTGCAATACATATATGCTTTCCGCCCCTAGACGCCTCTGTTTATTTGCGGTTACCATAAAAAATCTGAATTTATCTGCACCTTCCAGCAGCAGTTGGGTCCCCAATCTTCCCGCCCCAGTCCTCTTCTCCCAGTCTGTGCCTGCGTCGCATTAAGTTCAATTTGAGCTACCAGATCAGAATTTATGACATTGACGAAACGATAAAACTGTTAGCCACTGGCCGGCGACATAACATAAATGTGCATTACACACAGGGGCGGCCAAAAAGGTACAGGACGAGGCGGTCCAGCAGCAATATAACTGACCAGGAAAACGGGAAAATGAAATGCGATGCGAAGCGATGCGATGCGATGCGATGCGACGCTCCGGCGAAAGCCTAAAACTATTAATATCAAGCTACGAGGGCGGTGGCAAATGGAGAAATCTATATTTACGATTATTGAAGTTTATGACGAAACGTTTTCGTATCATTCTGCGTCGTCACATAAAGACGGAGTGCCGAGGATGGGACGTCCGGCGAAGATGTCCTGCGACACACGGCGGGGTTGGGGATTCATAAATGTTTTTGCACGCAAGCTGCTAATAACATTCCTGGGACTGGGCGTGCACTGCAAGAAATCGGATGGTCTTGGCCTTGGATAAGTCGACAATGCCCTGCCCCAGGCCTGAGTATTAATTACTCGCCTTCTCTCCATTCGATTGCCGATTTCTTGCCGTGTCCACCCACACAGTACAGGTGGCACAGCCTCCAGGAGCGGCTCAGTTACTGCCACACAGATACAGATACAGATAGAGATAGAGATAGAGCCACTGTTACGGTTACCGCTTCGGTTATTGCGGGATAGTTTTTCGGATAGGGGTTGCTGAAGGCAACCTTCCGAACCTTCCGATGATGGCCGCAAAAGTGCAGCACGCTCGTAAAACCAATGGGCAAATAGCCAGAGGCCAAATGCCCGGGTAAGAATGTTGTGTAATTACGTTGCGTTACGCACAGATAGATGAACGGACAGGCGGACAGCAGACAGACGGACAGGCGGACAGGCGGACAAACGGACAAGATGGAAGAGAGGCAGGACGGGCCACCCCTCGATAATAGCCTCCCAAAGCTGTTTGGACCGCTGTCAGTTGGAGAAATCATAATTAGGCCTTCGGATCTGTATATCTTTATCTTTGTATCTGCACCCGTATCCGTATCCGTATCTGTAGCTGTAGTTGTAGCTGTAGCTGTGCGTGTGCCCCCGCAACAGAGTCCTTTTTATTGTTTTAATGAACACACGAGTGCAATTTCGGTGTCCAGTTGGAGGCAGGAGCTGTGGCTTGGCCATTATTGAGGTCCTGCCGATATGAAACAATTCCAGCTCCCAAATTGGTTTTTTTCCAATAAGGGCTAGCCGACTGCCCGAAATAGGTTGTAAGACACACTCGTGCCCCCCACCTATTGGCCCGGACCCCGCCCGTGATTGCCTCGGCGGCGCTTGATGTGTAAATGTAATCAGACACTTGCCGCGCCAATTTAAAACCCCCGTGGCCGATGCGAAGAGCCGCAGCGGAGAACCACAGCCAAAATCCCCACTGATCCGGCCGAGAGCCCCGCAAAAACAATGCAGAGATAGCATTTAAGCAAAATCGCTTTAAAATCAATTAACCGTAAAATCACTCGCTATTTGCAACAACAATCGCTGGCCGCGGCCGCAGCCGCGTCCGCGGAGTCAAGTCCCGCAGGCGCCGGCAAAATGGACAACAATCAACAAATGCGGTGGCAATAACATTAGCCATCGCACACACTCGTGGGTGTATTGGATGATATTGTATCCACAACTCGCACAAGCACACGCCCATATATATCCCCTGCAACGGGCCGTTTTAACCCTTCGTGGCGGCGGATACGGATGCGGATGCTGCACTTGACCCCGCTCCTTGGAGCGAGTGGACGTGCCGCCAGGTATTAACCTCCATTTAATGTTAAACAAAGCCGCGGCCAGGACGAAAAAAATACATAAATGTGTGCATTCCACGCCCCCTCCCTCCAGCCAGTCGTTTAGCCGCCAAACATTTCGATTAACATACGCAAACACGGGTGCCAGAATCGTGGGGAGAGTGTGGTGTGGGCGTGGCGTGGCGTGGGGCGTGGGTGTGGCATCTGAAAAAAAAGTGGCATGGAAAATGCAAAAAGTGGGTGTATAGAGAGCCGGCGACGGCAAATTGAATTGCTGGCAAACAAGCGGCTCCCGGAGGAAGTGGCCTGGGGGGCAGGGGGCAGGTCGAGAGTGGCAGGACTTTAAAGGGGAGCTCTGGTCAGCTGGCCAGATACCCTGGCGTGGCCACTGACACTGGCAAGGTGCTGCCACAGACAGAGTATCCAACATTCCGCAGTGTGTCCCATGCTGTGTCCTGCACATGTCGTGGAGCACGGGAGTCATCATCAGTGGCTTCATGGCCATCCGAACCGCTTTAAACAAAACGGACTAATTAAGCGCACGTTGGCCGTGTTGGTCCTTGAAGAGGAGGTCAGAGTTCAGGGACAGGTGTCTGGGTGTGAACTGCCTTTACGGGAAATGGGGAACAGGGGTCTGGAATTCGATGGCTAAAGGTTCTTCCGCCCAAGACAGGAAAGTAGTAGAGCATTTCCAGAAAGCAGACGGAGAACCGCTTCTGAAACGTCCGGACTTAAGGCGCTTTGATGTATGCCCCTGTGTGCCGACGTTTTTGCGCTTTCCGCTTTCCGCCTTCCACCTCCACCTCCACATGCCCCATGTCCCAGCCACCCCCGCCCACTCTGCCACAATCCCATATGTGTGGAATGCTTGCCACAATACCGTCTCGGCAAATCCGTCTTTGAATAATGATGCCGTTGATAGCTGGGATTACTCCCCGAGCCATCCCCGGGCTGCAGCGGAATATCTATATACACGGTTCGAAGCGAGGCGCTGCGGCAGGCCATTTATTTATTATGCCACAATATTCAATGACCCTTAATGGCATTTCGTAATAAAAATATTGGATTAGTTTGTTAGTTTTGCGCCATCCACCACCGAGGCGGCCGTCCCCCCAGAACCGGCCACTCGTCACTTTATCAACTGGCCCATTCGCATTACATATTCCATTAAACGTCTAATGAGCCCATTGTGCTGCTGGTTTCGGGCGGACTGGCCTCAGACTCCGGCAGATCAAAGGAACTGGTCCGGGGAAGCTTCGCGGGCCTCGGATCCTTCTTCAGATCGACGGGAGGAGCGGAGTAGGTAGGACCTAGCCTGTCTCTCGCTTAGAAGACTGGATATTTGCGGCTTAGTTGTTCTCCTGCCGCCGATTTTCTGCCATATTCATGCTGCCTGCTAGAATATTAAAGCCCGAAAACTACTTCTCCGGAGTTGCGACCTGAAACCGGATCCAGAGTACGAACTACGGGATTGAGGCCGAGTCAAGTCGATGTTTCGGACCCGGCATGCATGTGACATAATAAATATTAATGACGACTGACCGGCACGGAGATCTCCCCGCCCAGGGGGCGGATGATGGCCATGGGTGGTGGGTGGTAGGGTGGTGGTGCTTCGGGGGCAGCTGCTGCTTCTGGTGCAGGTGAAGAAAAAGGGACGGCGGGCTCAAAGGACATGGTGTGCGAGACTCCTTCCAGCTACCACACTTTTCTCACAGTGTCCTTTGACTTGACGTTGACACACATTCGACATGTGACAGATAAATTATGGCAATTGGACGAATGCCGCCACACCTCCGACCTCCTTAACCCTCTGCAGCCCGTGCCCGTGCCCATGCCCATGCCCATGAGATCATTTTTCATTTTTCCCAGTACTTGCTTTCGGGGTTGTGACATATGCGAGTTGTCCTTCGGAGAGGTCCTGGCTAATAGTTTTTTTGGCCGAAAGCGAGATGAGCCCACTATCGATAAAAGCCTCCCGCTCTGGCCGTCGGAATATTCAAAATTGACCCCGGGTCGGAGTAGTTCGGTGGGTGGTTTCCGCCCCCTGGCAGCGCCCTTCCCCCGAGTCATTAGAACACCGAGTCCTGCGTGTTGACTTTCATTAGAGGCGACGTGGAAATCCACGGCCCGGGGTCATTTTCGGGGCAATTTTTCAGCCTTCACGAGATAAATGCGAGGTCATCAATATGCGGACGAGGCAGAGCGGCCTCCAGCGGCGGGCTGCATACGGAAGTCTGGGTCGGGGTCCAGGTCCAGGTCCAGGTCCAGGTCCAAGTCCAGGTGGGCCTCTAATGTGATGAGCGGCCTGCACTGGGCGAAATCAGTCCGCTGTGCCGCCGATTCGAGGAGATGATACGGATACTGTGGGGATACTCGGTTGCTAGCCAGCTTTTATTAAAGACCGCTAGGAAAGCTGCTGGAAATCAAATTTAAATCAATGAAGGACACATTGTGGCGCGGCTTAGAGGCCTCGCACTGAAGGGCCATTGTTGCCGCCCGGCCCACAAAGGCTTTGGTTCCGCGGCCTGTAATCTTGTTTTTCTTCGAGTGCCTAACAACCAATAATGTGAAAATAAAATGGCAATACAAAGGCGGCGCAGATTTATTTACAGGCAGCGGGCTTAAAGCCAATTTCAAAAGGCATCCCCAGCCCCAGCAGAAACCCCAAACAAGCGGCGGACAAACAAAACAGAAGGCCACCACCACCCCCAGGAGTCGAAATGTATTTTATCAGGCGGCGGTGGGGAGGGGGGCAGGGCAGCAAGGGGGGTAATACGCGTGTATAAAAGAATCAAAAATCTAGATTTTGATTTCAGATACTTCAGCGTCAGCATCAGCGTCAGAGGCAGAGTATTTTGTGTTTTTTTTCTCAGCCTCTGAGGGGTCACTCAGAGGGGCACGCAAGTCAAGTGGCGCTTAGTATCCGAGTCGGAATCCGAGGCCAGAGACAGGAGTCCGGAGTCCGGAGTCCTTGGCTGCGAGTCCTTCCCCGCCCGTCTGGGGCTTCCTATGAATTCCACTTCAATGAATTGAAAAATTGCCTTGAACAAATTTGATGCGCCGCTGCTGCTTTGCATTTCAGTGTATCTACGCACTCGGCTCGCCTTGAGATACACGAGCTACTCCAGATACAAGATACAGGAGACGAGGGCAGGGGCTGGCGAGGCAAGAGCAGAGAGGGAGGCGAACACGACGTTTGACATTTGATAATGTCATTTGCCGCGTAATTGTTTTTTGATTCGATGCCCGCCCCGCCCGAGTCGCCGCCCGAGTCCCAGCCCTCCCCGCCCGAGTGGCGGCCGCTTGTTTAGAAAATAAAACACTGCGCTGGGTGCTCCGAACATACATAATTTTATTCACTCAATACGGGAAATTTAATCGATAACCCTGCCACCAGATACAGTGCAAAGATACAGCGTACAGTGTACGCATATAGAAATATTAAAATATACATGTGTGGCAAGCCCATCACAAGCGAGCCTCGAAAGAGCCTCAATACGGAGCTGGAACGAGAGAGACGAAAACGGTAGACATTAGATTTTGATAGGCGGAGGATGCGGCGTAAAACTAGTGCCGGATCCAGCCTGTGCTCCTTACAGGTCCCACGACTCGTCCCCCGACAAGTCGGGATCAAAGTTGACCCTGTTTATGTAGCGGATGTCGATGAACAACAGCTCCTTGAAGTTCTTCGTGAGCGTGACCATTGTGCGATGGTCCAGGGCCACATAGCAGTCCGGGTGGTTGTTGACGAGGTCCTCGATGCCTTTGAACTGTGACATGGCCATAAAATTGACCAGGGAGTTGCACTTGACACTCCGATCCTGGCAGTAGACGTACAGCCGACAGGCCATGTACGAGAAGTCCTCGTTGTCGTTGGAGGCCAGCCAGAAGACGTAGAGCTGCGCCTCCGGATCATTGACGCTGGCCTTCGCCTTTTTCTGTTTCTTCTCCTCTGAGTTCTCGTCGGCGTGTTTCTTCGCCTTTTTCTTGATTATAGCCTGCGACACCTGACAGTACATCAGCAAGCAGGGAACGTGCACCGAAAAGTAGTACAGGCGCGGGGGCAGCTCCTCGTTGAGGATGACCTCCGAGATGTCCATCTGCCGACTATTCACCTGCCGAATTGGGCGCAGGGCCACGACGCAGAGGCAGTACAGCTGCTCGGAGGGGTACGAGAGTGGGTAGAAGAGCAGGATCATCCGATCCTTCAGCCAGAGCTCCTCAATGCGGCGGCAGTGGTCGGTGAGGAAGTGCGACATCAGCAGAGACGAGACCAGGTCTATGCCGCAGCCTTGGACAGGGCAGCGGAAGGCGTCTTTGTAATCAATATTTTCAGAGGGGTAGCGCCTGATGCTCCTCAGGCAGGGATTGATGGCCAGGGCGTCCGGCCGCGGCAAAACGTGCCGCTCGTAGAAGTCCTTGAATGTCTCCTGGTTCGGAGTCCGCATTATCATACTGTCCATGTCGATGGAGCTTCGTTCCGCCGCGTACTCCAATACCTCCTCGTGGATGGCAAACAGCCGACCCTCGTGCTTCAGGCTCCACGTCAGCAACTCGGCGCAGTTGAGGTTGCCCTGGAAGGGCCGCAGACCCTGCTCCTGGAAGAACGCCTCCACTACGGTGACAGCGAACCGGCTGCGTAACAGAAACCTGTCCTCCACGGACCGCGCCTTCTGGCTGGCTCGGGCGTGAAGAACTGTGAAATATGAAGACACCATGAAGTAGGCTTTCACATCCGTTAGTGCCACTCTCTGCATTCCCGGCTTATTCATCGTCCTGATGTACTGCAGCACCTCCTTATCCAGCTGCTTGTTCGCCATGACATCGAACTCATTGAACGACTTTTCGCACAACAAATAGTGGATAGGGAAGAAGCCCTCTGTGACGAACCAATGGAAGTGGGGAGCGTCCTTCGTGAGGCGCGACCAGTAGAAGTGCTCCATGTAGTGGCTGATACGCTCCTTGGACTCCAGCACTGGGCCGGGCTGAGCGCACCTTCCCACCCACAGGAGCGCCCGCAGCGTGTATTCGTCTACTTCGAAGAAGGCTCTGAAGTCTCCTTGCATGGATAATGTTTTTTTCGGCTTTTCGTCATTCTTGGCGCTATCAATGTTGCCTCCCTCAATCTGCAGCGGCTTGTTGCGACACCATCGTATGCCCATCGCCGCAAAATCATCCGGCACAAAGTATCCGTTCCCCAGATCAGGAATTCTTGGTTTTATGGCTGTGCAGGACCTCTTTTCTCTACCTTCGTCTGCAGATGCGTCCTCTGCGTCCTCCGCTTTCCCTAAGAGCTTTTTGACATTCCCCGAGTGGACCTCCAATTTTCCAGGCTGCCCCTCTTCCTTTTCCGAGGGATACTCCGTTATCTGGCTCTGATACGCCGAGTGATACTCCGATATCTGGCTCTGATCCTCCGACTCTGATTTCTCCCCTTGACTCTGCGCCACCCTCACTATCTTCACATTTCCAAGCAATCTGCGCTGGTCTTCCTCCTCGAAACAGGTGGCAAAGGAGTCCCCGTCTTGGGAGGTTGTCTGGGAGGTAGTTTTGGGAGAGCTGCTGGGATTGATGGATCTATAGGTAGCCTCACAATTGTTGTTGACCCTGGTTCTGCTGTGGAAACCGGGAAGGACAATAACGGGGAAATTCACAGGTTGCTCATCCTCAGGGGAGTCGTCGACGGGGTAGACATTAATAGGGTCGGCGTCCGGTGGGAAGGCCTCCACAGAGTAGTAGTGGCACGGAGCGGCATACACAGTATCGGCCGAGCTGCTGTAGGCTGAAATCGCCGATTGGAGTGAGTTGATTGAGTCCCAACCATGTTTTTTGCCCCTTCCTAAACACGAATCCGGACTTATTTTCACTCCGCAGGCATTGTTGCAATTCTGATTCTGGAGGTGCAGCTCCTTCTCCATCTCGAGCGTCTCGATGTCTTTTCCGCCCGAGCGATGTTCCAGCTTGGGAAGAAAGACGGCCGCCAAAGGATCATCGGGCGCCACCAAATGAGCAAGTTTCTGTTGTTGTCTTAGACGATCCCTGTCCATCAAAAGATTCTTTAAGCCTTGTGCCCGATCGAGCAGCTCTGGAGGTATGTCTTCTATGGGCATATCCCTTGCCAGCGGATCGTAGGGCTTGATCTCTGGCAGGTCTGGGACCACCGCAATCGGTGTTGGAATCGGGGTGGTGTGCGCCAGAGCTTGCAGGATGGGCGCAGTGTCTCCGTCATTGGGATCGGCCTTCTTGCTCACCACTACAAAAAGTTTGTCGTTTTTCCAGAATTCGTGCGACAGCTCGACGCGGATTGTTTTGGCTTCCATGAAGCGGTCCAGGTCTGCAGCTAGCGCCTCGTTCAAGGCCGCACATTGCTCGTCGATAGCCTTCATAGCCGCCTTCCTTTCCGCCACACTGACCATTTTACTTTGGTTGTCCTCTCTCATCTCTTTGATGAGGATGCACTTTTTCTTTTTTGGCAGCGCATCCTTCTCTTCCTTATTCTCCTCTTCGACCTTCTCCGTTTGGTCCTCTTCTTCCGATTTAGGGGTCTTTGATGCGTCTTCACATCCCGAAAGCTTTCTCAAGAAAGCCGCGTACCTGTTCCGCTTTCCGACGAATCTCTTGTTCTTGGGAATCGGCCGCTTTCCCCAGCTGACGCAGTGCTTGGCCCTCACAAAGGGGTGCACTGGGGGATACCTGTTTGTTGGGGGCTGCCGGAAGCATAGAATGCATAGCCTACTTACCTGGGATATGTTTGACGGGCTTGATGGGGCTCTCCTGTTTCCGACCGCGCAAAGCTCCTGCCGCCGACTTCGGCCACTTCTTTGCGTTCTTCGCCGTCTTCTGCTGCTCCCGCTTGGCCCGAGCGGCTATGATGCGGGCTTGGGCTGCGGAATGGGCTGTGCACCTGGTTAGATAGGCGAAGAAGGCTAGCGAAGCACTGTTACCCACCCGAGGTCGACGGCTCTGTGTTCAGGTGCTCCCCCAGCTTCAGCTCCCTTGGCAAGTTCCTGAAGACTTCGCTGCGCTCATCCTCGTCGGCTTCGGCATCTGCGTCGGCTCCGGCGTCGGCGTCCTGTTTCTTTGTTTTTTCCTTCATCTGTCTGTATATGGGGCCTTGACCGAACGGGATGAGGTCTGTGGGCGGCGCCTCGTCCGCGACCGGACTGCAAGGGCGTGTGGGCCCATTCTCATTCCCATTCCCACCCCCGCTGCTGCTGGTAATGAGTGTGGTTGTGGATGAATTCCGGATGATGCTCCTTGGCGAGGAAGGAGACAGCTGGGAACTCACACTCCAGCCTGAGAAACCGCGAATCAGTTCGTATGTACCCCAAAGTTCTCGAATCACTCACCGCTGTTCGCGCTGCCCTTCCTTGTGGGTGTCCTTCCCCTGGACCTGCCCCTCTGGTTGCCATATCCGCTGCTACTCTTGCCGCTGCCGCTGCCACTTCCACTTGCGCTTCCCGAGCAGGAGCCTTGTCCACGGCCAGCTCCATCTTCCTGTTTATATCCGTATCCCTGATCGACCCCGAATCCATCTCCCTGTTCTTGTCCTTGCCCCATGTCCTGTCCACGTCCCTTTCCCTGTCCCTGTTCCTGTCCCTTTCCCTGTCCCTGTCCCTGTCCCTTTCCGTCCTCCCCACACTCGTGTGTGTCTCCATGTCCTCTGTCTCGTCCCTCTCCGTGTATTGGTCGGTCGCCCCCTTCTTCCATTCCGTCATTCCCTCCGTTCCCCTTTCCCTCAGACCTTTCCCTGGGGGCATCCCCGCGTTTCCCATCACGCTCCGGGTCTGGCTCCGGGCGTGTTTCTCCGCGCACCTTGTTGGCCCGGTACTTCTCGATGTGCTCCATCCCGAATTCGCAATCCAAATCGATCTCCAAAGAAAGTTCCTGGGAACTTGTTTCTCTCAAAAGCAGGGGAATATTTTTGCGCTTAGTCAACTGTAATGGCTCTGGGAAATTCTCAGATAAATTTTCGATTTCAAGTTCTGTCTGGATCTCAGTGAGGAACTTACTCGACTGACTCAATAGCTTTGAATCCCTCTCGGCCGAAATGTTCCCACTGACAGCCCATTTGGCACGGCCTGCTTGTTGCCAGGCCTGGGGCTTGGCCTGGATCTGGCTCTGGCTCAGGCTCCTAGCTTTGGGCACAGTTCCCGTGGACTTCCCGATGGACTCTGGATCTGCGCTGGGACCCTGCGCCAGGCTTAAGTAGCGCTCCATCTGCAGCACCAGGCTGTCCACCAAGGTGAAGATGTCTGGTCGGATTGAAACATGGTTACTCCCACTCCAGCCACATTTCTGCCGCCAACTCACACTTCACGCGGCTCGCAGGCGTCTTGCCGATGAACTCCGGGTAGAGGAAGGGCGAGTCGAAGCCCTGGCCCGTCAGCTTGGGGGGCGTGCAGTGGCCCACCGCGACCGGGATGTTGTAGGAGTACATGCGAGGGGGCATGGGGGGCAGTTCTTCCAGGCGGAAGGGGCTGGCGGGCATGTCCTCCGCCAGGACCACCAAGTCCTGTTCGTCCGCCTCCTGCAGCTCCTGCTCTGGACCCGATAGCTGTGGATTGGGAGGATTGTGAAGCTTAAGGTGGCTTTACAATCCTCCCATTTGGACCATTTTTGTGGACCATTCTTTGGTGAGCTTGGAGTTCATGAATTTCCAGAAAAGAGGCCGAAAATTGTAAATTTTGTTTGCTTTTTTCGTCAGAACATTGCCAAAAATGTGTGAAAATCAGGAGGGTGCAGATAGCATCGGAAGGTCCGGAAGAGAAGCAACAATTTCTAGAGAGGAGAGCCGAAAGTGCGGAAGAGTGCTGAGCGCGCTGAGTGCAAAGGTTACCTTTGAGGCCCCAGCCTTGAAGTCGTCTATGTCCTTGTCTGGGTCCTGCTCGAGGTCCGTCTCCGGCTCCGTCTCGGACTTCGGCGCGTTCTCTTCCATAATCCCCGGCTTCGGGCTCGGGTTCTCCTCCCCGTAGAGACTCTCGCCCTCGAAGTCCTCGGGAATGATATCCGCCCTCCCCAGGCCGATGCTCGGGCAGTGGGTGATGAGCAGGTTGTGGAGCAGCTGCTGCTTCTCGAAGAGCTGGTGCAGGTGGCTCTCGAGCAGGCCCTCCGGCGTGGAGGCAACGGGCCGGTCCTTGTCACGGCCGCGCTGCCTCTGACCCGGACGAGGGACTCGGGACCTGTCGGCGTTCGGCATCGCTCCGGCTCTGGGACTCCGCCTACAATCGATGGGTATTGGCAATTGGTTATTAGGACGTAGGGTATCGGCAATCGATTGCTCCGATGGACCGGCGCAGTAGCGGCCCAAAGGCGGCGCCCCCTGGTCGAGAGAGAGCACCTGCTGTGGTCTCTTTTTTTCTGTGAAGTGTGTGTGTGTGGGTGAGTGTGTGTGTTTCCCCCCGAAAGTAGGCAACAATATCTGCAGTTTTTCGCCACATCTACCCCTGGAGTAGAACTGTCGATGGGAAGGAGCCATACCGAAGCAAATCAGAAGAACAAAAGACCGGGAGCGCAGTCGTTTTCGGCCGCCCCGGCCACTGGCCCTCGCCGGGGGGACTCTGGCCAGCGTCCTGGTCCCCGTCCTGGTCCCCCGGCCAACTGCAAATTGCGCTGCGTTTTATTTAGTTTTCGTTCTCTGGCCAGCCAGGCGATGTCAATTTCCGCTGCAATCGCGGCGCTGAACGAAGAATCCCGTGCTTCCGCCAGCAATGATGGAGAAATGGCTGAAAACTGGCATGTATCGCCGTGTAGCGAGTGGCTTTAGGAGAAGAGCAAGCCCAGCTTAAAGAGGCTGGGCTTCCTGGCTCCCATCCCCCTATCGATGCTGCTCGCAGACCTCCCAGTGGCTCTTCAAGTGCTGAATTAGACATTTATCGCCGCTCTCGTGTTCACTCAACCCATAATAGCCTCCGACTAATAACTAACGTGGCCAGCTCAGCCCGATCCCTGACCCACGCCCCTCCCCCCCCACGACCCGGCGCAACATCAATTCTCCCTAGACACTATCAAGCCCCACCCGACAAAGTTAGTTTACGGCAAAAGTTTAGCATAAAAAACAAACGCCAAATGGAAACAAAAAAGGCCAAAAAGCACGTCATAAAAAATAGTGTGGAAAATAAAAAAGGCGCGGGGTGGGGGGAGCGCTGAGTGTTCGGTCAAAAAGCTAGGAAAAGCAGGGATGGGGAGGGGGAGGGGCCGGGCAGGAACCCTGGGAAATGCTGCACTGTATCCGAAAAAAAACGAGCTGGGAAATTCGAGAAGAAAAACCCAGGAGAGAAAAAATTGGTTTGCAATGCATTCCATTTTTTTGGTGTGCCAGCTTCACGCGAAGCTTTTCATTTGGTCCTGGCAGCCATTAGAGCAAAAATCAGGAGCAGGCGAGGGGACAGCAGGGAGGGGCGGGCCAAGGCAGGCACTACAGCTGTTGTTGCCGCACCACACATGTGGAAATTGTGCGCGTTTTGCAGTTTTTTAATTGACCAACAAATTTATTTGATTCGTTAGCAACGCGAATATTTTCTTCCACTGTCCTGGCTTCCACCTTCCCAGGTCCTTCCTAGGCCCTTCCCCCCTCCATGTGCGCTGCATCCGCACGGGTGTATAATGCGTGCTGGCCCAGAGCTGGGTGTTTCGCACTTGATTCCCGAAGCACTAAGCGGGAAAATGAAGAGGGAATAGTTCGGAAAGTGGTGCTCCTTTCGGAGGACCTGCCATTAAAGCTAATGCCCCGATGTCCGATTTAAAATGGCCAATAAGCCCGCAAAGCCTGCCAAACCGCCTACAAAAACCGGCCTCTGTCAGGGCCCTCTGGCCGAGATGGCACAGCCACAGCCCCTCCCCCGTCGACTCCACGGAGAGTCGAGTCAAGGGTAATTGAAATTCAAACGGGGGAGCAGGCGGCGAGCACCCAAGCTCGCCAAGGGATACGCACAGGACAGGACTGTCTCTTGTTGTTTCTAAGGATTACATATTGGTAAACAACGATTACAACAACCAAGAACGTCCGATGGTAACGATAACTTATTGTGCTACAAATTGCTTTGTTTGCCCGGCCGACGCCCCTGGATTTCGGATTGGGATTTTCGGAGGGGGCTGGCGGGGCTGGTGGGACTGGCTGGACTGGCTGGACTGGTGGGGCGGGGGCTTGTTGGCTGTTTGATTTGATTGTTGACTTTATTGGTCAGTGCGGCCTGTTGGGGCTTTGTTCAGTGTGGCCCGCACCCACTGATATTTAATCTATGATTACAATCAATTAAACGCTACACTCGCCTAATTTATTGTCGTCGGAATCGGAATCGGAATCTCCGGAATCGGAATCGGACAAAGACAAGTAGCCGCCCGCGTATGTGGAATACACCTCGTAAAAATCAAATTGGTCTCTTGGCCCCGCCCCCTATCGCTTTCGCCCCGTTCGCCCCGTTCTGCCAATAAAAATCTGGCAGCAAAAAATTAAAGCGTCGGAAGCACTTTGTCGGCGGCTTGGCTTGTTTGGGACTTGGATTCTGATTTGGATTCGGGTTCGGATTTGGATTTGGATTTGGTTGGGATTGTTGTGTAGTTTTATCTTAATGGCTCGATCTCGCTGCGGGCCGTTCTCTCTCTGGCCCGGCTGTTCGCCTTTCTGGGCCACCTCAGTCGGGGGCCAAGTCCCAAGCGAGAGCTTGGAATCGTGCCTCCGGCAGTAGGCCGTGTTTTGGGTAAAAAATAAGTCCATAAAGGCATATTTATTTGTCGGTCAGCATACCCTGCGAGGGGAAGGGTATTCCTCCACAGCAGCCTCTGAATCGATCCGAAAATTGAACGCAAGTCTTGAATTCTTGGGCTCGGAACTGAGGCGGCAACTGCACCAGAAACAGAGCAGGACCAGAAAACTCAATCAAGTCCAAACACATGCAAATGGCACAGGACGGCGACAGGGGGCCAGGGGGAGAGGACATCAAAAATTCCTTTTAATGATGCAATTGGAATTTGATGAGTCGGAAAACTGAATGGCGGAGGCATCAGCATCCATCGCAATCAATGCAAGGACACTTTTCGACCGGGATTCGACCAGGGCGGGCCAGGGGGCGCAGTGCCCGGGCGACGGGGCATCCAGCCAGGTAAATTGCAACCAATAATAATGAATAATTGAAAATCCAATCAAACACCAAATGAAAACGGAGGCCGCACTCTCTCGCTCTTGCTCTCGCTCTGGCAGCTACGGCCAGGCAGCACACATCCTGGCCACTCCACGGCAGGTCCTGCAAACGGGTGCGAGAGCGGCGGAGTGTGAGTGTGTGTCCTTTGGTGGCTGGTGTTGATTTTGCCGGCTTTATCGAAGGACATTAGCAAACGGTCGTTGGGCCCTCGCCTGCAAATGCAATCAAACGCGCCGGCCACCATCCAACATCCTGGCTACAGGATAAACCAAAGCAACCTGCATGGATGACACCCCAGGGACAAAAGTCAATGAATGGTAATAGGTGTCGACACGGCCTCCTGCCCTCTCTGCGCCTGGGCGGGGGGCGGTGGGCGTGGCACGCCAGGATGTTTGTTGTGTTTGCTGATTGCCACTTTCGGCGATAGATCGAATGGACTTGCTTGCCGGCCAGGCTCTCTGGGCGGGAGTGGGAGTGGGCCTTGGACTGGGCGTTGGAGTGACACTTGGAGGCCCTCGAACCTCGCAAGGCAGTAGCCTTCATTAATTGCCAGTTGAATTGAGTTTGACTGCAAGTCCCGGGAAGGACGAGGCCCGCAGCTGATAGCCATCAAGTGCGTGGTCCTGGCTCGAAGGAACAACTGCAGCGTGTGCCTTTTGGGCTACCCCTCGCGTGTCACTGCCTCCCCCGTGTTTGCTTTCGTTATTTCATTTTTTAACAACTCTTCCTCCGGAACAAATAAACAAACAATCAAGTTCGGAGGCTGCACATATCGAAAGCGCCCCAGGGCCTACCCTGCCCTCCCGCCGCGTCCTGTGCCAGAAGACAACACAGCACACACACACACCTATTTATGATTACAATTAATTACAAGCAAATACGCCGTTAACGCGGAAGTGCGCCCCAAATTGGGTTTCTGAGTCTGAGTTTGGTTTCAGTTTCAGTTTCGGTTTCCGCTCGCGCTCTGCTGTCGAATGTTGTTCAATTACCGTGGCCCGCTTGTTTTTGTTTTGGTTTGTCTGCCAGCCGCCCACACTCGCACCCCACCTGCCACTTCCACTCCGGCAACAAAATGACAACCGCGAGCGTTTTCGGTTATCCGCGGACTGCAATATGTGCGCGGCGCTCCGGCGGATAAAAGGGGCTAGATGGATGGATGTGCGGCATCAACATGTTGCACAAATATAAACATAAATCAATTAACATTTTTCGGCCAGCCAGGCTACACTCGCAGAAACGGGGAGGCTTCTCAGGAGTCTAATTTTGGCGGAATGCTTGTGGGCTGGAGGATGGAATGCGTGCTAATCCTTCAAATACTTCTCAGCAGCCCGAACTTTCGGCAACTCAAAGGACTGCCCTTTCTCTCACTGTTGTAGTCCTGCTGGAAACTGCAAACAGGATGTGGTGGCCAAAATTTCGACGAGTCGCCTGCGGGTGCCATTTTCCGAATCGTCAGTTTGCAGCTGCCGTCCGTGTGGCGGCGCCGAGGAGGGAGTGTTGCCTACTTTTAGGCGCGGCGAGTTAAATGACTTTCGGCGGCCATCACAGCCCTGCGAGTGGATCAGGACTCTTCAATGGGCAATCAATGGTATCTCACGTAAGACAGAGTGTCTCCCAGTTGAAAGCCCGCCAGATGGAGTGTACTTTCGTGCCTATACGCCCCGGAATCGGAGACATCAGCCACACATGCCGACAATGGGCAGCCCAAGCGCTGTATCTGGAACCCGAAACCCTAACGCCAACGGCCAACGGCCAACGGCCAACAGCCGAGAGCCGAACCGAAAACCAAAAACAGAAAAGCGAAAAACTTGTTTCATAAATTTCCTATTCAAAATGTAATTAAACCCTTGCCCGGCTCAGCTGCTCATCTAATTACAGGGAATGTGCCATCTTCCAGAGCCGGAGCCGGCCGAGCATGTCCCAAAAAGGATACCAGAGGCCGGGCCAGGGAGAGGGGCGGCAGACGGATACGCAATATACTCGATAATTGCAAACGAAAAGCAGAACCCCAGGAGCAACGACAAATAAAAGCCATGCCGGCGTGGTCTTGGTCTATTTCCATAAATATCTTCAAAGTCATTAAATTTCACACATGTTGGCGGTGCGCAGAATTGTTTTAATTTTAAAATTATTGTCATTAATTGATTTTTGATACAGCCGTAGAGCCGGGGCCCGCCCATAAATCTCCACGGCCGTGTGTGTAAATCCGAAAGGGTTCGGGGTTGGAGCCCCGCACCAAATAATCACTAGACTCCGAAAAAAGGGGTATCGGGGGGTGGTGGCAGATGTGTTGCGGGTGGGGGAGTGGCAGGGGGTGGCTAAACGGCCCTGGCTCGAATATTGAGACCATTATTTTTGTTTAATTACGTTACGGGCGTTAATGGGCCGAGAGCTAGTGCTCCAGAGGCCCTGGATCCAGTCTTTCAAGAGACACATTAATTCCGAGCCAGAGTTTTAATTTTTTTGTTTAATTGAATATGGAGTTCCGGCAGAGAGTGATGATGGGGTTTGGATAGAAACTACTCGTGTTAGAGGTCTGCCGGAAGAGCCTGCTGAACGGATAGATCCTTCATGGATCCTTCAGTGGACTCTGCCATGGACTTATATTTTGGAAACTACATGTACGAGAGCTCTGCCCGAAGAGCCGGCTCTGGGGAGTGGCACTATGTTGCCGAAACTACTTGTGTTGGAACTCTGCCCTACTCCTACCCATGTGGCAGCCCGTTCCGGATCTCACAGTAATCCTGGAGAGCAGAAATAAGGCGCTCGCCGGACCAATTTGCGACACGTTTCCGACACGTTTGCCATGTCGATTTTTCTTGAGCCCGGGCCCAAGGAAAGCTTGTCGTTTGTCGCCCCTACTCATATATATTTTATAACTGTAGACGGGAACGGCGATACATATCAAGTGGGTGCTGGGGTGGGGTGCTCCAGTGGGTGGGAGCGTACCTGTGTTCCCTGTCGGATGGGTGGTGGTTGAAAGATAAACGTCCCTGCCGTTGACTCATACGCAAATTTTTGCTCACACGGTGGGGGGAGAGGCTACGCCGGCACTGGGAGAAAGCAAGGGCTGTGAGTCGCAAGTAGAACTCTGGCGAGCAGACACTCCAGCACACTTTTTCTCTCAGTGCACAGCTTGCCCTGTCATAGCCGCCGCTACTGCTCTTAATGGCTTGATGGGTTTAAAGTCGTGTAGCTCCATTTTGTTTTCTTATTTTTTATTCGGCGAGGGGTGCGTCAATGTATCGCCCACAAACATCGAGGCGCACACAATACATTTATCTGGATGTACATAATACTACATATATGCAAATACATGCACGGCGCACATAGATACTCCCATACATACGGACGTCGAGATTCAGATTGGGATTGGGAATGGGAATGGGATTGGATTGCGGGCGCCCGTCCGCCTGGCTGAAGTATCTTATGGCTTTAATAACTTTAGTGCCGCTACGTGCCATTGATCCTTGATGTACGAGCGAGGATGTGCCCCATTTCGGAGGGAACTACACATCAGCAGGGTACTCGGGACCGTGCTTGGAGTTCGAGGATAGCTAAGGCTTCGAAAGGGAAGCTTTAGGATCCAGTTCGGAGCGGGTGGTAGGTCGGAGATGGAGCACCATATGCTCCAGCTTGGAATTAAAATACTAATTCGGACTAAATACCAAACTCAGGGCATGTGGATTTCGATTCAGTTTTTTCCTCCGGGCCAGGACCTGCTCCCACCTCGCCGCCCCCGGCATCAATTCATCCAATTGCTCTTCCTAGTTTGGCATTTTTCTCGCTTTTTCTGCGCTCTTCAGCTGCCTTTATTCGCCGCTTTTGATGGCCCATTCGCCCGCTCGCTTTTCGGCATTATGCATAAATTTCATTTTCCGCCAGCCACCCCGCCTGCACCCCCTTATTTGTGGTCCTGCCTCCTCCCTCCTGCCTTCTGCCACCCGCCACTGGTTATTGTTCATTTTTTGTGCATTTTGTATTTTATTTTTGTTATTTATTTACGAGTGTGTGTGTGGGTGCGGGTGTGCAGCTCTATGTTATTAATCTTCGTGGGAGCTATTGCTCTTCCTGGCGCTGCTTTCGTCGAAAATCGGTCTGGGGGCTGGGGTCTGGGTTCTGAGTTCTGGGTTCTGGAGTCTGGGGCTGGGGTGCGTTCATTTGTGTATGAAATTAAAATCACACCCATGAGATGTCCCAGAAAACCATTTCTTCCTCCCATTCTGCCTTCTGCGGATTTCTTCTGCAGTTTCCAAGGAAAAAATGGCCGACCCGCGGGCAGTGGCATTCCACTTGGTCAGGAAGAGCGGAGAAGTAAGAAAAATCACCGGACAGGCGGACGGGCGGACAGTGGGCCATCTGGACGGCCAGTCGGCCAAAAAATAAAAAACTCTGCCAGCAAATATAACAACTGTAAATTGAGTTGTTGCCCTTTCGCCACCGAGAGCCAAACTTTGCCCGCCGCCTAATTCATTCATGAAACCGTTGCCCCAGCCCCGCCCCCTTTTCTAGGGGGGAGGTGGGTGGCAGAGGCAGCGGAGGTGCCCCTGGAAGAGCGTTGCATTGCTGCTTAGCATACAATTGCCACAATAACTTGCCAGGCCAAGATAAATCGCACAGCCCAGGGAGCGGGGCGGCAATTGTTGCTGCGCCGGCAGATTGCGCCGGCGAGCTGCTAGACCCGCGAAGTGGCACGAGGAGCAGGCAGAGCCATTTCGCACTAAAATCGCCCAAGGGCAGGCTGGCCAAAATCGAAACAAGTTTGGAGGAAATGCCTTCTTCGCAAAGTGCACTTCGTGCCTGCGGCCCACGGCAGCTGAGATCGAACCGAAAATGCACTAAGCCCCCGTTCTATGTGGACCATTACATTATATACACATATTATATTATATAGAGAGAGACAGGCGAGTCTGGCTGAGGAACAGCTTCAGATTCGGGCCAGACCTGCTCCCCGAATGGCTATTGCCTTTCTGGCCAAGCATAGAGTATTTTGGCCAAGCCCCAATAGCCAGAACAGCCTCCGAAGATGGCAGCCCAAGAACGGGAGGAAAGCGCTGAGGAAGACGGAGCAGAAACAATTTTTAATGTGTTTGCGCTTCAGCCAGAGTTGGCGTTGGGCCCATTTTTCTTTGGCTTGTTAGACGTTGCAAGCCAAAACGAAAACGAACGAGAGATTCCAAAACACTTTGCCACAAAGGTTGCAGCTCGCAGCCATGGACTGAGAATAATTCGGGTCGACAGAAAAGTAATAGAGCTCAGACGGCCCAGGAAATGGGCACTTTCTCCGGGGGAATCAATACATTCCTCGTATTGGGATTCAAAATCTGCTGTCTGTAGCTCCCAACTGACGGGACCCGTTCTCTCAGTGCTCCGACTAGCTGAAAACGCAACAGACATCGGCCCGTGTTGCTGTTGTTGTTTATGATATGTCAGTTGTTGCAGTTGTTTGAAGAAGTTGTAAGAAATAGCGAGCCTATGAGGAAGGAAAGGAGCCACTAGACAAATGGGCTCCGGCACAGTGGAGCGAATAACCCATGAAGGAGTGCAAAGATATTTAAGACTATAGCCTGGCTCAGAGAGTCATTCCCAAAACTACATATATTGTCTCCGGGCCCGACATTCCTAACCGAATTTTTCGAGTGCACAGTGCATGCAAATGCTGGGCCGAGCTGGGAAGACGAGGCTTTAATGAAACCAAAACTAAGACGAAATCTGGTGATGGATTACGACCTGCCTTCGGGGCAGGTTCCTCTGCAGCGTGCTTCTTCGGCTGCCAAGGGAGACAATTCATTTATTAAACTGCACTTAGCATCAACACCACATCATCATTAATATTAACCGGCCGCAGCCGGGGATTGGACACGGCCAAGGTGTTAACAATGCTGGTTCCTCGTGTCGTCGTGTCGGCGATCCCAGATCCCAGTTGACCATCAATTCGGGACTAGTACAGCGATTTGTACTTGCGAGTTAACACCGGGTATCCGGGAATGTGGGATTGGCCGAGAAGCCAGATTGCAATTTTATGAACAAAATCATACAACAAGTTGAATGTAAAACCTAAAAAAGAGGCAACAAAAAATATAAGCAGGGAAAAATATCTTAAAGTATCTGCCAGTACACGAAGAATCTACCAACAGCCATGTCTATATCTCGGCCAATTCTCAACCGATCCTTGAGCGGGATACCTTAAACGATTTCCACTTAGATTCCCCATCATTCTGCATCAAAATATGGATACCCAATATTTTTTCAATTTTTTCTCAAAATTTTCCCAAGGACCCCCTTGGAAATCCACGAAAACCCATATATGGGCCCAAACGATGTCTATATCTCCGCCAATTCTCATCCGATCCTTGAGCGGGATACCTTAAACGCTTTCCAGTTCGATTCCCCATCATTCTGCATCAAAATATGGATACCCAATATTTTTTCAATTTTTTCTCCAAAATTCCCATGGACCCCCCTGGAAATCCATGAAAACCCATATATGGGCCCAAACGATGTCTGTATCTCCGCCAATTCTCATCCGATCCTTGAGCGGAATACCTTAAACGCTTTCTACTTCGATTCCCCATAATTCTGCATCAAAATATGGATACCCAATATTTTTTAATTTTTTTCTCCAAAATTCCCATGGACCCCCTTGGAAATCCACGAAAACCCATATATGGGCCCAAACGATGTCTATATCTCCGCCAATTCTCATCCGATCCTTGAGCGGAATACATTAAACGCTTTCTACTTCGATTCCCCATCATTCTGCATCAAAATATGGATACCCAATATTTTTTCAATTTTTTCTCAAAATTTTCCCAAGGTCCCCCTTGGAAATCCACGAAAACCCACATATGGGCCAAATCGATGTCTATATCTCTGCCAATTCTCATCCGATCCTTAAGCGGGATACCTTAAACGCTTTCTACTTCGATTCCCCATCATTCTGCATCAAAATATGGATACCCAATATTTTTTCAATTTTTTCTCCAAAATTCCCATGGACCCCCTTGGAAATCCACGAAAACCCATATATGGGCCCAAACGATGTCTATATCTCCGCCAATTCTCATCCGATCCTTGAGCGGGATACCTTAAACGCTTTCTACTTCGATTCCCCATCATTCTGCATCAAAATATGGATACCAAATATTTTTTCAATTTTTTCTCCAAAATTCCCATGGACCCCCTTGGAAATCCACGAAAACCCATATATGGGCCCAAACGATGTCTATATCTCCGCCAATTCTCATCCGATCCTTGAGCGGGATACCTTAAACGCTTTCTACTTCGATTCCCCATCATTCTGCATCAAAATATGGATACCCAATATTTTTTCAATTTTTTCTCCAAAATTCCCATGGACCCCCTTGGAAATCCACGAAAACCCATATATGGGCCCAAACGATGTCTATATCTCCGCCAATTCTCATCCGATCCTTGAGCGGGATACCTTAAACGCTTTCTACTTCGATTCCCCATCATTCTGCATCAAAATATGGATACCAAATATTTTTTCAATTTTTTCTCAAAATTTTCCCAAGGACCCCCTTGGAAATCCACGAAAACCCATATATGGGCCCAAACGATGTCTATATCTCCGCCAATTCTCAACCGATCCTTGAGCGGGATACATTAAACGCTTTCTACTTCGATTCCCCATCATTCTGCATCAAAATATGGATACCCAATATTTTTTCAATTTTTTCTCAAAATTTTCCCAAGGACCCCCTTGAAATCCACGAAAACCCATATATGGGCCCAAACGATGTCTATATCTCCGCCAATTCTCAACCGATCCTTGAGCGGGATACATTAAACGCTTTCTACTTCGATTCCCCATCATTCTGCATCAAAATATGGATACCCAATATTTTTTCAATTTTTTCTCCAAAATTCCCATGGACCCCCTTGGAAATCCACGAAAACCCATATATGGGCCCAAACGATGTCTATATCTCCGCCAATTCTCATCCGATCCTTGAGCGGGATACCTTAAACGCTTTCTACTTCGATTCCCCATCATTCTGCATCAAAATATGGATACCAAATATTTTTTCAATTTTTTCTCAAAATTTTCCCAAGGACCCCCTTGGAAATCCACGAAAACCCATATATGGGCCCAAACGATGTCTATATCTCCGCCAATTCTCAACCGATCCTTGAGCGGGATACATTAAACGCTTTCTACTTCGATTCCCCATCATTCTGCATCAAAATATGGATACCCAATATTTTTTCAATTTTTTCTCAAAATTTTCCCAAGGTCCCCCTTGAAATCCACGAAAACCCACATATGGGCCAAATCGATGTCTATATCTCTGCCAATTCTCATCCGATCCTTAAGCGGGATACCTTAAACGCTTTCTACTTCGATTCCCCATCATTCTGCATCAAAATATGGATACCAAATATTTTTTCAATTTTTTCTCAAAATTTTCCCAAGGACCCCCTTGGAAATCCACGAAAACCCATATATGGGCCCAAACGATGTCTATATCTCCGCCAATTCTCAACCGATCCTTGAGCGGGATACCTTAAACGCTTTCTACTTCGATTCCCCATCATTCTGCATCAAAATATGGATACCCAATATTTTTTCAATTTTTTCTCAAAATTTTCCCAAGGTCCCCCTTGGAAATCCACGAAAACCCACATATGGGCCAAATCGATGTCTATATCTCGGCCAATTCTCAACCGATCCTTGAGCGGGATACCTTAAACGCTTTCTACTTCGATTCCCCATCATTCTGCATCAAAATATGGATACCCAATATTTTTTCATTTTTTTCTCCAAATTTTCCCAAGGACCCTCTTGGAAATCCATGAAAACCCATATATGGGCCCAAACGATGTCTATATCTCCGCCAATTCTCAACCGATCCTTGAGCGGGATACCTTAAACGCTTTCTACTTCGATTCCCCATCATTCTGCATCAAAATATGGATACCCAATATTTTTTCAATTTTTTCTCCAAAATTCCCATGGACCCCCTTGGAAATCCACGAAAACCCATATATGGGCCCAAACGATGTCTATATCTCCGCCAATTCTCAACCGATCCTTGAGCGGGATACCTTAAACGCTTTCTACTTCGATTCCCCATCATTCTGCATCAAAATATGGATACCCAATATTTTTTCCATTTTTTCTCCAAAATTCCCATGGACCCCCTTGGAAATCCTGAAAACCCATATATGGGCCCAAACGATGTCTATATCTCGGCCAATTCTCAACCGATCCTTGAGCGGGATACCTTAAACGCTTTCCAGTTCGATTCCCCATCATTCTGCATCAAAATATGGATACCCAATATTTTTTCATTTTTTTCTTCAAATTTTCCCATGGACCCCCTTGGAAATCCACAAAAACCCATATATGGGCCCAAACGATGTCTATATCTCGGCCAATTCTCAACCGATCCTTGAGCGGGATACCTTAAACGCTTTCCAGTTCGATTCCCCATCATTCTGCATCAAAATATGTATACCCAATATTTTTTCAATTTTTTCTCAAAATTTTCCCAAGGACCCCCTTGGAAATCCTGAAAACCCATATATCGGCCCAAACGATGTCTATATCTCCGCCAATTCTCAACCGATCCTTGAGCGGGATACCTTAAACGCTTTCTACTTCGATTCCCCATCATTCTGCATCAAAATATGGATACCCAATATTTTTTCAATTTTTTCTCCAAAATTCCCATGGACCCCCCTGGAAATCCTGAAAACCCATATGTGGGCCCAAACGATGTCTATATCTCCGCCAATTCTCATCCGATCCTTGAGCGGAATACCTTAAACGCTTTCTACTTCGATTCCCCATCATTCTGCATCAAAATATGGATACCAAATATTTTTTTCAATTTTTTCTCAAAATTTTCCCAAGGACCCCCTTGGAAATCCACGAAAACCCATATATGGGCCCAAACGATGTCTATATCTCCGCCAATTCTCAACCGATCCTTGAGCGGGATACCTTAAACGCTTTCTACTTCGATTCCCCATCATTCTGCATCAAAATATGGATACCCAATATTTTTTCAATTTTTTCTCAAAATTTTCCCAAGGTCCCCCTTGGAAATCCACGAAAACCCACATATGGGCCAAATCGATGTCTATATCTCGGCCAATTCTCAACCGATCCTTGAGCGGGATACCTTAAACGCTTTCTACTTCGATTCCCCATCATTCTGCATCAAAATATGGATACCCAATATTTTTTCATTTTTTTCTCCAAATTTTCCCAAGGACCCTCTTGGAAATCCATGAAAACCCATATATGGGCCCAAACGATGTCTATATCTCCGCCAATTCTCATCCGATCCTTGAGCGGAATACCTTAAACGCTTTCTACTTCGATTCCCCATCATTCTGCATCAAAATATAGATACCCAATATTTCTTCAATTTTTTCTCCAAAATTCCCATGGACCCCCTTGGAAATCCACAAAAACCCATATATGGGCCCAAACGATGTCTATATCTCCGCCAATTCTCATCCGATCCTTGAGCGGAATACCTTAAACGCTTTCTACTTCGATTCCCCGTCATTCTGCATCAAAATATAGATACCCAATATTTCTTCAATTTTTTCTCCAAAATTCCCATGGACCCCCTGGAAATCCTGAAAACCCATATATGGGCCCAAACGATGTCTATATCTCCGCCAATTCTCATCCGATCCTTGAGCGGGATACCTTAAACGTTTTTTACTTCGATTCCCCATCATTCTGCATCAAAATATGGATACCCAATATTTTTTCAATTTTTTCTCAAAATTTTCCCAAGGACCCCCTTGGAAATCCACGAAAACCCATATATGGGCCCAAACGACGTCTATATCTCCGCCAATTCTCATCCGATCCTTGAGCGGAATACCTTAAACGCTTTCTACTTCGATTCCCCATCATTCTGCATCAAAATATAGATACCCAATATTTCTTCAATTTTTTCTCCAAAATTCCCATGGACCCCCCTGGAAATCCTGAAAACCCATATATGGGCCCAAACGATGTCTATATCTCCGCCAATTCTCATCCGATCCTTGAGCGGGATACCTTAAACGCTTTCTACTTCGATTCCCCATCATTCTGCATCAAAATATGGATACCCAATATTTTTTCAATTTTTTCTCCAAAATTCCCAGGGACCCCCCCTGGAAATCCACGACAACCCATATATCGACCCAAACGATGTCTATATCTCGGCGAATTCTCAACCGATCCTTGAGCGGGATACCTTAAACGATTTCTACTTCGATTCCCCATCATTTTGCATCAAAATATGGATCCCCAATATTTTTGTATATTTTTTCACAGCAACCTCTCGAAAAGGGTAAGAATTCAAGGGCGAATCAAATCAATAAGACGGCTGGCCCTGTTGCCCCTGGCCTAGAGCCTCTTAACCCCTTGACACCCAAACAAAATCGACGGAGAGAGAAAGAGAAATGTCAAGAACTCATGTTCAAATGTCAAACTGAACCGACAAACCGTTAATTAGCAAATCAAAGATATGCCACGCCACAGACACACAGTCAGCGAAAGCAAGTGGGGGGTTGAGAGGCTCGAAGAGGGGCGATGGTGGCGAGCGGCGGGGACCCGAGGATCCACAGTCTCTCCACTGACAGCTCACAAAATCCGACAGTTGCGCACATTCGAAAAAAGATCAATGAAAATTGTGAAAGAAGCTGAAGAAATCCAGCAGACGGCGAGCAATTAAAAGGCGCGGGGCGAGGGGCAGCTCAGGTGAGGTGCAATGCACTCAGAAAAATAAGAATAATATGAGGTTTATATTTAAACCTAATTTTAAATCTGCAATGTCTTTGTGAACTTGTTACTTCCAGATCTACCAGGAGCTAGCAATAGATACAAAGTCAGATTTTCTCTCAGTGCCTCCAGTGGAGCGGCGAGGGAGGCAACCGAAACGTTTAAAGCGCCCAAAGGCCGTCAAGCTGTCAGGGATACGGGTATTCGCGGATCGCTACGGTTCGGCTTTGGTTTAGGTTCAGAATGGTTCGGTTTGGGCCAGTGCCAGTGCCAGTGCCAATGCCAGGGCCAGGGCCTCGGCCTGGAACTTACACACAGTCGTTGTCAATCATAAGTCGGGTCCAGTCGGTGGAAACTGGAATCCACATATGGAATATCCCCCTTTCTGGTCTCCGGCTCGGAGCCAAACCCGATTTAGCCGGCTCCCATCTTGCCGCAAATGTATCTCGGAGGGAAAAGCGATCTAAGCTCTTCTAACAGTCGCAATCGCATCGCAATCGCAGTTGTAGTCGCATCTGTCGGATTTGCATTACCGCGTCCGACTTGCCTTGAAATTATGTGAAATTGATCAATTTCAACGTGGCTGTGGCAAGGCAAGTCTCTGCCCCGTCTTCGTCGCTAGGTCTGCCTTTCTTGGGAGAGCTTTGGGTGCAGAACATTTAATGTAAAATGTCAATCAAAAATCGCGCAGAATGGAAAAACAACTCTGAAAATTTAATTAGAAATGTGTACACGTTTGTGGCACATTGAAATCGCCTGGGAAAATGGCAAATGGAAAATCTCTGGCGACCGCTCAATTGAAGCGATGAGAACCTCGGCCGCAGAATGGCAGCAAGAATGCGAGGAAAGTGTAAGGAGCTGTACTAATTATGGCAGCGTCCGGACATCTAGATGCCAGACTAAGCTAACTGGGGAGATTCCCAGAAGGAGGGTTAAGGGGACTCATCTGCCCAGGGCCATAGCTCATTTAGGGAAACACCAGAGACATACATATATGTATCTCCATGTATTACTTCTCATCTCGAATTGGAGTACCTTCGAGTAGGGTTTCAAGGAAATCGACTCTGCTTTTCCCCCTTTCCACACAGCTTTCCACACAACATGGATTTTTATAAAGACATAACTCAGGGTTTAATGGCTATAAATCCATTCCGTGGCTCAGAGTTTTCGCTGGAAATTCTGTAAGACCAAAAAATACAAAGACGAGCAGGCGACTAAATAATAACAATAATGGTTGTAAAATAATCGTAAACCAGCCCGGCTGGCAAATGGTGAGAAAGACGAGTTTGAGGCAATCAAATGATGGACTTGGAGTTGGCTTTAAGTTGGACCTGTTGGCTATTTTTTTATAGCACTTCCCAATTAGAAATCCAGCCAGCTATCCAGCTAGCCAGATAGCCAGCTGGTCGGTTGACTTCAAAAACCAAGTCTTGTGTATTAATTTGTCAACCTCTGAATGGGCCAGAAGCAGCTACAAGCCAAAAAGAAGTAGCCAGCCGACTGGAGTTATCAATGGGCGGTGGCTTCATGCTAATTTAGTTATAAAAACATTTGTTGTCGAGAGCCGGAGTTCGGAGTGCGGAGTGTGGAGTGTGGAGTGCGGAGGGCCGAGAAGCGAGGTTGAGTACCTCCGACCGCGGACATACATATATCATATTTCTTGTTTGTTTCGAGATTGTTCAGTTTAATGCCTGATTTCTTTGAATTTCATAATTACACGGCTTTGACCGCTCCACACACCGGTAACTGTTTTTTGTCATTGTCAGCTTTTCTTGAATGAACTTCGACTGCGAAGTGCTTTTAGGTTGCTAACTGGTTTCTGTTAGCCGCGCTTCTGCCTTAATTAATTATTGTTGTATAATTTGTGGCTGGATGGCGCATAGCTCGCCATAGCACAAGCTCATGAATGGCTCGCATTTTCACACATTTCCGGTACAGTTGCTCCGGCCCAGAAAAGGAAAAGAGTGGAGGCCACTTGGCCCGCCCCGAGTTGGCCGGGTTGCTGGCAAAAGGGCGTTGTGGGCAATGTCAATCAATCGGTTCGCCGAATCGGTTGGCTGCTCGATCTCTGGATCTGTATCTGTATCTGTATTTGTATCTGTATCTGTATCTGTATCTGGCCACAGACACAACCACACTTACGGGCTCTGGAGCTGGTCTCGAGCCAAGCTAAAATGGCAGCTGACTGACAGACAGATCGAAATGCCAGTCAGTCGGAGCCTGGGCTCTGGCCCGGCCAAAACCGAGAAGCAGGCCAGAAGAGGCACAAAAATTAAAACAAAAAGCTACCAACAGCAGCAGCGATCTGAAAATGTGCCGAGGACTGGTCGCCGATATTGGGGATGGCATCGTGACACGAGTTAAGAGATTGAACTTGTTTGTCCCGAGCCAGTGGCTAACTATAGACATCGAATAGTAATAGAACAGCAAATAAAAGCCCACCATGCTGTAGTTAAAATGGCTATAAGTCTATGTGGGGTTCAGGTGCCACAGCAACCCAGTCTTTGGGGCAAGCAGATCATCTCCAGAGACCCATCCAGCAACTGGATCTGGAGGTGGACGTGGAGGTGGGGCTGCCACGACTCGCAGCCAGCCAAATCGATCGAACTGCCGTCATTAAACAGAAAACAGAGCCAGTAAGGCAACAAGGGCACTAAAGGCTATCCATCCCTCTCTGGCTTAATAACTCTTTTCCTGCCGCCGATTTGGCAGCAGCAGCAGCAGCCAGGAAAGCTGCAACAGCAGCAGCATAAACAAAAAGTAGCAACAACAGCAGCCTGATCCCCAGCCCCGCTCCTTCGATCGCCTTCCATTAATTTCCATGTTGGCCACAATTTGACTTCTGTTCGCTGATCGCTCGCCCTCTCTCTGTCCGGCCACTCGTGCCATCCCTGTCTGCCTCCGCGGGCCTGCAAATTGGCGAACCGTGATTGCCGGGCACGCAATTTGCGCTTGAACGGAAAATGAAAACAAAATCTGCAACAAATTGGAAGCCAATAATCAAATGTCAGTCAGGCTCCGCCCCCCGCGATCCGGAGGGTTCTCTGCCACTCATTCAGGCCGTCATCCAGTCAGCCAGTCAGTCAGTCAGTCATTCAGTCGGTTAGTCATTCAGTCAGTTCGAGGCGGGCAAGGAAATCAGTCTGACCGCGGCCCAGGCTGAAAGCCAAACTCCAGGGCTCATTACTCAAACTCAGTTCGCAGATAGTTTCGTGCACGGAGAGAAACGAGGAGGAGGGAGGTCATTAGAAGCCACGTCTACCAGCCAGAGCTATAGTGAACGATATCCAGACCATACCCCCTCATTCTTCCAGTGCAGAGCCCTGCATCAAGCTGAGAACTGGGCCTTGGCTTCTTGGCATGTCCGATCCGGCTGTCTATTCGCCTGAGCGTTTCTCGAATTCGAATTCGATTTCGATTTGATTTCGGTTGGGGCTTCACGCTTTGTCTGCCGCGTACTTTAATTAGTTCGTTCGGCAAATTAATTCCCCGTACTCGGGTGGAAGGCCCCGGGGCGGAGACAGGCGGCTCCCGCACAGAGATCAACGCCGAATTCCAATTGCGGAGCCGATATTGTTTATTGGTTCCACATTACGGTCTACAGGCCCGCCGCGCACAATTGGCAATAAAAAATTTCAAACACATTTTGACACAATTTTAATAGTCCATAAACCCCGATGGAGCTGCGCAGTGGAGCGGTGGCGAGGCTCCTCCCCTGGAGGGTCATTGTTGTTGACAAATCGATAAACAGCTCAATTAACATTTTGATGCCCAGCCCCACTCCCCACTCCGCACTCCCCGCCGACCGACACTGCATGGCCGTCATAAATCAAACCATAAAAAATCCATCAGGAATTCGGTTCAATAATCCATTTGTATGCGCCGCCCGACGCGGTGCACAATTATGCAAAGTGAGCTGTCAGGCAGTCCGCTTCTTTTCTTCATTCTCGACCCGGCCCGGGAAGAGGAAAACCCCATGCCTATGACCCGCCTCACAGCCAACGAGCGACCCTTAGTGTAAAAGCTTTTATAATTTTAAAACAAGGGAGGATAAAATCATAGGATGCGTCTAAGACCAAATGATGCACGGCTCAACGCACAGTTCACTAGAAGCTAGAGGCAAGCATGGCAAGCGAGGGGCTCTTCGGATAGGAACGGCCCCTCAGATACAGAACTTGTCGGTGTACTGGGGGATGTACGCCGCTTCGTCCGGAGATCCTCCGAGGCGACTCCCGGGCTCGCGCTGCCGATTGAAGTCCTCCCGGCCGAGTCGCAGCTTCCGAGGGGCCTTGCCGCTCAACCGCCGATTCCCGTCGCCCGGGGGCGAGGGCGACATCCGCTCCGGATTCCGCATGGAGCGCAGGTAGTCCTCTAGGGTCAGGGTCCGCAGGCCCTGCAGGGAGCTCAGCGAGGTGTCGTTGATGTTGAGGCTAGAGAGGAAGTCCCCGACGGAGGCAAAGTGAACGGCCTTTCGGCGACAGCGGCTGTGGGCCAGCTCCTGCTCGCTGCTGGCACTCCGGCATTCCAGTTGATCGCAGTCCATTGGGCTTCGAATTTGATACACGCTTCAATTTGGTACTGGAGGGCTTTGGAGGGATTTGGATATTTTTGGATGTGTGCTTTTGTGACAGTGGGGATGCCTGCTGGTGTGTGTTTGAATGCGTCGCTCCAACAGCCAACTACCTGTGCTCCCCGAAAGCAATCATTTCATGGAGTACTGCTCCTCCCCCGGAGCACTGCCCCAGAAGTAGTGTAATTTTCGCAGCTCCATAAATCCATCACCTGGCCCCGGCCCGCAGGCATTTCAATAATTCAATCACGTGGCATCGAATCGAATAATTGAATATGTCATCGTGTTGAGCGACACAAATTTCATTTCAATACGCAGAACATTTAACAAATAAACTCGACCGAGTGAGCCGGGTCGGGACTGTGACTGTGACTGGGACTGGGACTGGGACTGGGACGGGCCTCAAAGACGATCGCCGATGATTGAACGATGATTCGATCGAGGGACGACCCGGGCGCGGGGGGGCGGAGGGGAGGGCCCCTGAGACGGAACCGCCAAATGGCAACGTGAGTGATTGTCGCAAAAGCTCAAAGGCGACAACAGCTCTTCGAATTGTACTGATTTTTATTTATTTTATGTTTGAACCGAAACGTCCGCGGAATCCCAAATGAAATGCGACCGAAATGCTTTTATTTTCGGGGCGGGAGTGGAGTGCGCGGGGGGCGAGGGTGCCGGGGCCCCGCTCTCAAGCCGCCAATTGGTGTGGGAAAAACGCTCCGGGCCGCGGCAACAGGCGTGGCGATCTTCCATTAGCATGTTCACCTCGTGGCGATTCAATCGAATTTTAATTGCCCGAATGTGGATCTACATATGTGGGAGCCAGTGGGGGAGCTTTTGCATCCCAGGGAACTGCAACTGATCTGCCTCTTAAGTTGGTAGTCCTTCACAGCAGGACTATATAGCCCTGAAGGGAGTTACGCGGCTATAGGCCCCCAAGATCCCCAGCCCCAGACAACTTCATTCACGTAAACTGGGTCGATAACTGACCTACAATCCCCCAGGTATTCAGGGCCCATCCAGTTCGATGTTCGATAGATTTTTGACATTTTTTTGATCGACTCGGCGGCGCATTGAACCCGATCCGGCCCGGCCGACCATTATTCACACGCTCCCGTGGCCGTGGGAGAAAAATGCTGGATCGAAGGATGGCAGGATCGGGCCCGGATCGGCAGCGGACCTCTGCCGAAAAAGAGCTAAACAAATCAATACGAAAACGATGCAAATGGCAAAAGGCATGTCAACAATGCCAGCGAGTAATTGGCAGTGGTCGGCTGATGACGCTCGCATTGAAGTTGATGATTGCGTCTGCCTCCTGCCCTCCACCGACTCCTTTCGCAGTGATTGCGATCGCTGGAACTCCAGCTCCGAGCCACCAGCTCCCAGCTCCGCGAGAGCCGCCAAAGTGCAGCTAAACATCTGGAGCAGGCAGTCGAACCGAGCAGCTCCACCCATCTCCAGCCTGCCGGAGCTGATCACTGATCTTTGCCGACAGGGCGTACAGTGGGAGAAAAGCGGCCAGCTCCTTAATCCCAAGATGGCGTTCAACTCGAACCACCTGAAGCCCTTTTCTCGCAGTGCCCTCCGCAGCAAACAGCGGCTTTGATCTGTCACCGCTCGCCAATCGAATCACAGCAGACGCGAGCGGCAGCAGATAAAATTATTGAAATTACATTGGCAAACGCCGTCGATCAGGGACAGGAATATAGTACACACCGCAAATACACCAACAGCTGCTGCTGCTGCTTGTGCTGCTTCTGCTGCTGGAGAACACGATCGCCGACACTTACAGGCACAATAATTATCGCTTTTAGTCCCAGTCCGGCCTGTCAATGGGATTCGAAAAATGTCGTCAGTGTCGCCCAGTGCCGGCGAGTATAGCTCATCATTGGAGCTGGATCCCGATCCCGATCCCGATCTCGGCCAGCACCCAGCGATCAGTCCGGTGGAGGCTCTTGATCGGCCCCGTGATTTCTCATTCGATTTCGTGCCGCAGTGCCCGTTTTTAAAATGTAATCATCATTAAAATATTTATGGGTTATCTCTCGCTCCTACCAGCGGGGCTGGAGCGTCTCCGACTGGCCGGCTTGTAATGACCATACATAGCAATTGGTTCTCACGTTCGGGCCACAAAAAAAGCGCGGCAGGAGGCGCGCGGGGAAAGACAAAGACGCGTTGCCAATTTGGCTTCATCATTCGAGGCTGAAGCAGAAGCTGAAGCTGAAGTCGAAGCTGCAGTTGCAGTCGAGTCTGGTGCTGGAGCCGATGCTGAAGTTGTCATTGTCATTGTCATCGTCACTTGGCTGGGATTCGGTTCGAGATCGAGATTCGGAGTGGCATCTTTCGGCTGGGGCAAGAATGCGCCGATCTGACTCGATTGCAGCCTATCGATGGAATTTCAGCTTCCCCAGAGCAGTTCTCGGATGGGTTTCCAGCCCGAGTGAGAGAATTCAAATAAGAAGCCCCAAGCACCTCACTTTGGAAGACGAACTTGTGGTCTGATTCTGATTCCTGATGGATCTCTCACAGACCATGGCGTGATCTCGCTGCTCCTGTCACAGCGAGGGGTTCGAGTCGCCGCCACTGTGACCCTCCGGCTCACCCCTCCAGCGCAATAGAGCGGCAAACAGGGAACTCTAAATTGGCCGTCTTGACTCGTCATTTTTTCTCGGCTCTTCGAACGGAGGAGTAGCGCTTCGGCCGATGTTGTCGTTTATCAATTATGACAAATCTTTGCGCATGCGTGGCCAGCGGCGTCGTCAACGGAGCTATTTATAACCCGGCGGAGCCCTCCCCGGCTCCTCCTCGATTACAGCCACTCATACACGGACTTATGCATATATGTTCGTACGAACATGCCGCTGTCCCATTCCGTGTTTCATTTTAATTTGTAATTATTTCCCCAGCGTTTTTGCCGCGGCTGCTCGTTTTGGATTTTTTACCTCTCGTGCGATTTGAAACGACTCCGTGGCTCTCCTCGGCTGCCTTTGCATGTCGGGCTGCTGCTTTTTTCGAACTCCACTCGCGACTCGGTTCGGTGACAAATAAACCAAGGGGCAGTCCTCTCCAGAGAAGCCGCAGAAAGACAGTCTCTATCTATTCCTTAATTAATTATTTTGCTATACAAGCTGTATTCGGGAGCCCTCTTCTCCCCGCCAAGAACCCAAATATCACGCCCCCACCCCGGCCAAGTGCAGAGTCCACTGAACACCACTTGGCACTCGTCTAGTTCGCAGCTTGCAGCCCACAGAGCCGCAGCCCAGCACTCTTCCACTCAATCAAGGGCCCGATTCTGGCATCTTGAGGCCAAGTCCGCAGCTACTGTTTCTGGAGCGACTGGGCAGGAGTCCTGGGCGCAGGACCCGGCTCGTTATTAATTTGGCATGTGACAAATTGTGCGTCGCCCTGGCCAGCCACTGGAGCGCGGGGAGCCGAGGGCCGGCTCCGGGACGAGGACTTGGCTGATTTAACAAAATTTCACCGCCGAGACACGTACAAAACGGCTTCGATCGGCGGGGATGCTTCGGGAGAGGAGATTCGGAGATGGGATGGAGGAGGAGCGTCAACAGACGACAAGTGGCACTTTGGCGCATTAAGAAAATCTGTACAAGTGTCACTTTGGCACACACAGCCTCCATCCAAGACGCTCCTCCAGGAACAGAAGCAGCCTGTCATCTGGCGGGGATCGGAGGCAGACTCGGGGGCTTGCAGGTGGGTAGGTAGAATTATAACGCCAACGTTCCTAAGGCAACAACGGCCGAATGCAATTCCCCGGCGCAGCAAGGATTACGCAGGGCTTGTTTAATCACTTTTCATTCGAGCAGGACGGGCGGGCGGCGAGGAAGGAGCGGACCTCAAAATACAGACTGCTGGCCCCTGGAGCCTTCGCCCGGAGCTCCTCGAATTTGTCCAGTCATCGGCATTATTTAATGAGTTGCCAACAGGTTGTCCAGGCGGAAAATCACCAGGCCGCGACTCGGAGGCAGATTCGGACTCGGATTCGGGTCCAGAGGCGGACGGAGATGCAGATGCTGTTCAGATTCAGGTTCAGGTTCGAGTTCGAGTGCGCGGATCTGGGGATCTGCAGCTCTGGAAATCTGCCGAGTCAGCGCCGCAAACAGAAGCCAACAGCCAGTCCGTCAGTCAGTCAAGCGGCCTACGCCCGGACTCCTGCGAAGGTCCCTTGGCCCCCCAGAGCCCAGACCAGGACCGTCCCGACACCCAGAGAAAAGCAGGCGTTCGCCGAGCCCCTGGCTCTGGCACCTGGCCCCCGTTTTCCCCAGTGTACAGCGTAGATGCAACTTGTTGGTGGCTCTGCACTTGACTCACCCTCTGCCGCGCCGCAGCCGCGTCGCTGTGCGGACTGTCAATTTGACAGACAAACTGTCGACCGTTTGAAGCGAACGCAGCTACTGTCTACAGCCACCGATTATGATTTGTTTGCCGGGCGATGGATGGAGCTACCCTGGAAGAGCAGGGCATATGGGTTCTCCAGGCCTAGGTATCAGGAAGCGTCTGGGCCACTACGGATAGTCTTGACAAGGAAACAAGAGCTAAGGCCTATTCGGAAAGTCCCTGCCAGGAGACAAGGATGAGGAATTCGAACGAATCCAATGGATTGGAACAGCACTCGCCTCCGTGGCCGCTACTTGAGATCGAGAAGCCCTCAAAGTGGCACTCCACTTGGCTCATTTCTTGCCGTTTATTCAGGGATTACACTTGTACCCGCGCACACATATTTAGGGAGATCTTTAGGTCTGGCGTTGGCATCCACAGCATTCAACGAAGAATGTTTGGGATTTGTATCTCTCGGCCGCCGCGCGAGCCTCGCATTCAAGCTCTCACCCCAGCGATCGACGATCGGCGATCGCAGATACCAGATACAAGATACAGCAAACACACAACCACATGCTCGATTCCCAGATCCCCAGACCCCACATCCCAGATCCCAGATCCCAGATCCCAGATCCCAATCCCAATCCCACATCCCACATCCAGCGACCAAGCGATCCCCATATGGCCCCTCGGTTAATACTCATAATTGATTAAAAAGAAAATTTCCATGGCATTTATGCGTACCACGCCACTCATCCCACAACGTCGAGTTGTTGACAGCCTCTGCTGGAGCTGCCCATGAAGTGGGCTACACTGCGAGGAAGCTCGGGCTGGAATGGCCATGGCAAGGCCGGCACTGTCACCGGTTTCCCCCAGTGCAGCAGTGCAGACTCTGTTTGGGTTCTCTCCCGCTTTTATGATACTTATTTCTGCGCAGCGCTGTTTCTGTTCCCTGGAAGTAGTTGTCGAAATGTTTTTATTTGCTATCGATTAATCGCTTGAGTCCACAGGCCGCGTCGAGTCCCGCACGAAGCGCGGTGGCAGTTGCTGCTCGGTATCTGGCAGATACCCGCTCTCGCGACTTGGAAATGCTGCTGTGTAATTGTTTTGAAGTCCCTGCCTCGGAACGGATTGGTAGCAGACAGCAGACAGTGCGGACCGGCCTCGGCTCTCGGGCTGTCATAGCGCCTGATTGATCGATTGTTTGCACACGTTTTTGTGAACGCATTTATTGAGTATTTTATTAATTTTAACTGATCGATGAGCTGCTGCCTGTGTTGCTGTTACAATTTCTTCGTTTCTCGCTTCTTTCTGTTGTATTGTGTTGTGTTTTGGGTTTTGGCTCCTCTCAGAGATAACTGGTCGCCGTCGCCGTCTCCGGCTCCAACTCCGGCTCAGGCTCAGATCAGGCTGTCCATGCTGGCACAGCGCCTAAGCGGAAGGACGACCTTGGGGAGCTCCAGGAGGAACTCGGACTGGGTGCGCAGCAGGCGCGGGGAGCTCTCCAGGGAGGAGCGCGAGGAGAGCTCCGTGTCCAGGTCGAAGTCGTCCGGCTCGCACTCAACAAAGTCCTCCGAGGGCGACGAGGCCGTCTCCTGGTCCTGGTCCCGGTCCTGGTCGAGGTCTTGGTCCTGGTCCTCGTCCTGGTCCTGTTCCTGGTCGAGGTCCAGTTCGGGCTCCTCCTCCTCCTCGAGCCACTGCTGCGGCTCCTCGCTGGACTCATCGTGCAGAATGATCCGCGCCCGCGGCCGTATGGACCGGTATGTCCTGGGCTGCTTTTTAGACTTGCTCCGGCACCCGATGCCGAGCTTGTTGGGCCTCGTCTGGGGCCGCAGGCGCCACGGTAGCCCCCTGAGCCGCTGGTAATCCAGCAGGGGCTCCTTCAGCTCCACGTAGAACCGGGCGCAGTGCCGCCCGTCCATCCAGGAGTGGTTCCTGCCCGGCAGGTTGGTCCGCTCGGGTCGGTAGCGGCAGTGCCGCGGGCGCACGGACAGTGACTTGACCATGGTGGACGACTCGTAGTAGCGCTGGTCGTAGCCCACGGCACCTTCGCACTCCGTCGGGTCCATTAGCTCCTTTACGCGGGCGTAGATCGCCGGCAGGGCATCGGCGAAAAGGCAGCGCGGCGCGGAGTTCCGCCAGGGACTGAGCACAAAGCTGGAGCTCCCCCTGGCCCCCACGAGGGGGGCGGGCGGAAGATGTCCGGGTACGGCTCGGACTTCAGTTTCGCCATCAGGTCGAGGGCGCTCTGGTGGAAGTCCCAGCTGGTCTTCCCGTCCGGCAATCGCCACTCCCCGTAGGCACTTAACTCACGTAATTTTGGCGGATGGTACGATCCGATCTCGGAGTCCGAATCCGAATCGGGGGATCTCTGCCAGTCGTAGGACCAGCGCTGAATCGACTGCGACAGCTCCTCGGCGGTCACTAGGTCGAAGTCCTCTTGATCCTCGATCCACACAGTGGGGCGCCGTGCGCGCGTCCTCTTCTTCAGAGGAGCGCGAACCATTTTTGAGCTTTTTTTTTTTTGGGAATTTTTGGCTACCCGACGTTCCTTCCAATATTTAAAAAAAATATATTTCGAAAATCGCTCAACCGATCTCTTCAATGTTTGCCGATGTGGGGAGTGTATGCGAGTGAGGGCGTCCGGAGGGAAGGCCTCCGAATTGACATGACGGGGCTGTCAGAGGTAGCTGAGTTCGAGCGAGCTACTGGAGCGGGTACTGTACTACTACGAGAGCCTACTCCTTCAGTTCCTGCCACCGATCGACACACATATATCACGCACGCCCCTCCGCCCGCCTCGATACAGAGCCCGGACCGTTTCGTATAATTTTTATATGCAGTCATCAACAGCTCATATATATTTTTATTGCCAGCCCGCTCAGATATGCATCTGAAGCACCAGAGACAACAGGGAAAAACAAGTAAGATCGGGCGGCAGATGAAGATGAAGATGCGCTTGAATTCGAATCCGAAAGATGATGATAATGACGATAATAATGACGACGATGGGCTGGGATGAGGATGAGGATGGGTATGAGGATGAGGATGAGGATGAGGATGCGGTGATGACTATTTCTGCGTACAGATTTCCAATAAAATTTTGTCGACTCTCAGCTCCGAGTCTCAGTATTTCATCTGGTGTGTGAGCGAGATTTACACGCTGATACAAGAAATAAACAAAAGCAACAATAAACCCGCGTCGGACGCGACTCCGGATCGGAGATACATACGTTATACCCCGCTTAGTCACTCGCAGAAGTGCCCTCTCTCTCTGGCACGGGGGCTGTAAAGATTTATTTCTTTATTTTGGCAGCAGCAGCCATCGAGCCATCGAGCCATCCAGCCATCGAGTCGTCCAGCCAGTAGCCCCAACCTCTGGCCGTCTCTCTGTTTTTTATTACCAGGAAATTTGTATTTAATACGTTTTTTCCGCGTTTCGGGTGCGACACTGCTAACCGGGGGTTAAGCTTAACCCACTAACCGAGAGGTTCTCGCTTAGTCCGAGCTAGCCCGGATATCTGGACACGAGATCTGGTCTATATGCCCCTCCGACACCAGCTCGGTAGCCGATTTTCAATGGAAGCCACACACAATCAATCGGTTCGCAGAAGTCCCTGGCCCCTAGCTTCCAGCCCACAAATATGTCGTGTAAATGGGGTTTCCAATTTCCAGCTTCCAACTACGACTAGCCCCGCCCTAGCTCCGATACTATCTGCTATATGTCGCGCTCTAATCGATTTCTTGGTACGTTCTCGGAGGTGTACTCTGGCCAACAGTTTGTCTCCGCATAGTTTGGGGGCAGTATTTGTGTTCTCCCCAAAGCGTTCCAACCGCTCCTATCGCATTACCCCTCGGCGCTCCCCACAGAATCCAATCCCAGTCCGCATTGCCAAACCAACTGGACCTTGGCGCGCGTTAGCGCAGCTCTTAGTCCAGTTCGGTTCGGGCTAGTCAATTGTCTCGGGTGCTCAGGGATTGCATTTAATTGCTATAATTTTTCAATTGCAACAAAAGACGCCCTGGCACAATGCAAACAAATCGCAGCCGGGGAGACAATGCCCAGGCCCCTTGACAAATGCGAATCGGAATACGAACGCATCCGAATTGGAATCCAAAACCAAAACCAAAGCCGGGCATGGGTCTCCAAGCACACACACGTAGGGAAGTGAGGACGTGGAGACGCGGAGGAGTGTACGTATATGTTATCGTTCAGGTGTGCTGCAGGTGGGTGAGTCGGCTGGGATTTCCTGAAATCAAATCTAGCAAATCAGACCAAAACCAAACACCGAAAACCAAACTATACCAAACCGAACTGATGTGTCTGTTTTGCCAGAAACTAAAATTTTAAATGCTCTCCAGGGGGAGGTAAGTGGCGGTTTTGGGGGCGGCCCAACTGAGGCGGCCGGCGGGCGGCAGGCGGCGGAGCGTGCCATCAATACGGCAAACGACGACAAACGCAAACTTAGAAACGTCTGAGTGAATCGACGACGACGGCATTGAACAGAAGGCAGCTGAGCCATCTATGCTCTTCAGCCCGCCCCACACCCCCTCCCCAATGGCGCCCACTTATCGCCCAGCCGTCGTCATGCTCCGAGATACAGATACACATGAGTATCTGATGGATACTGGGCAAAATTAGTTTGCTTTCGGCTTAGCTCAGATTGCTTTGCTTTTAAAGTCTGTGGCCTTTCAGCTTTTTTTGGAAGTGTAGGAGATGCCCCCTGAAAGCTGCTACCTTGTGGAGCAAGTCTCCGAGTTATTTCTCTCAGTGCCCTCGCTCGGCCTTGCTCTGCTTTGCTTTTCTGCTCCTCTGCTTTGGATTTTGTGCTTTCGGCCAGGGCTCTGGCTCAGTTGCCAGCCAGTTGGCTGGCTGGGTGTACAATTACCTTAACGCATCGACAATTATACGAATGGTTGGACGGCGCTTCGGCTTCCACCTCCGGCGCGGCAGTGGGGCTGTGGGGAGCCCAGGGTGGAGCTGTTTGGGACCAGCCCATCCATCGCCATCAGCCCATCAGGTGCGATATGCGATACGCAAGCGACGCGTCGACGGTTGAGACAATTGCGCCACAAAACGGTTGCGACTGGATGCCCCAGAAGATTGCCTTTGCCTTTGCCTTTGCCTCTGCCTGAGAGTGGGTCTCGCCCAAGGCGAAGGAGGAGGAGGCAGGTGGAAGAACCTCCGCCCCGAGCAGAAACACACGCCCCAACCACTAAGAGAGGAATTTAAAATAAACAAAAGGGCAAATCGAAGACGTGTCTTCTAATCCAAAGAAAGTAGAGCTTTTCGGCCCACACTCTGCTATCGCTACGGAATGCTTTTTCTTGAAATTAACCCTCTTTTGTTTAATTATTGATATTGTTGTTGGAAAGCCAGGCAACCCACCACTGCGCAAAGATGCGGCTTCCCAAAAAACCGAGAACTGATTGCTCCGAGTCGGGCACTCTGGGGGTAAGGAATGCAGAGCCCAATAAGGGGGGGGCGTGTCAGTGCCAGCGGCATTTCGTCAAACCCCGCATACAGCCATCCCATCCATCCATGTGTGCGGATTGGACTGAATCGTATTGAAAACTTTGGGGCACCCACAGCCACAGCCGAGGAGCGAAGTCGAGAGCAGGAGGGGGCCAGGATGCAGGCTCTACTTACTTTTTAATTGGCAAAATTAATGCAATGCAATGAAACGAAGCCCGTCATGCTGATACGCGATATGGGATATGGAATATGTGCTATCCAAATCCATATCCATATCCATGTCCATATCCAGATCGAGAGACAGACAGAGACTGGGACGGAGTGGGGCGGGCTCGACCCCGGCACGGATTGGGGATGTTTCTTTTTCAGGGGGACGGATGGGCTGACATGCCAACGGCACTTCCCTGCTCCGGCTCGCGTTTGTATTTGTGTTTGTGTTTTTGTAATTCTTAGAAATTCAATTTTCAACTTAAAAGCCCACCACACTCGCCGCCCCGCGCTCGACAAGTGATTAAGTGAAGAGCAACAACAAGAACCACGTTATGCAAAAACAAAACAAGCCAACTGCAAAAACTCAGACGAGATGTGTCCTCTTCAAGGCAGACTGCCAGAATGCCCTTTAAAATGCTTGTTTCTGTTGGTAGAGTCTTTCGTGTTTCCCTAACCCTTTGGGAATAGATTAGATTACCTTACTAATTCCTCGGCTTTGGATAATCTTGTCTCTCAAGCTCCTGGCAGAAGTCGCAATACCCCGTATGAGGGCAACGAAGAGCAGGCGAGCAGACTGAAATGTTGTTGGCGGCGTCGCGGTTTTGATCCACTCGCATAATGAAGATCATGACGATCTGGGACGACGCTTTGGCATTGGCATTGCCCCTCCGTCCACCAGTCCGGCGGTCCGTCTGGCAGTCAGTCATTCAAGCAAGTCAGTCACACATATTGAAATAATTATTATCTGCATTTCGAGATCGGCACAGCGACTCCGAGTGCGGAGCATCGGCATCGACACCGCCATCGACTCGGAGTTCGGCATTTGGCCCCACATCGCAGTCGCAGTCGCAGTCGCAGTCGCAGTCGGAGCGAATTGAAGGCCATAAAAAATCAACGCATATTGCACACTGTCACTCCGAAATATTCGCCTGCAGGGAGGGTGGGGTTCACCGGGTGCACTGGGGACAACATGCAGCTGGTTGGATGCTCCAATCTATACCTACAATCCCCTACTATCCGCACATTTTTCAGAGTGTAGGGCCGCATCGCCCGTGGCCAGGGCTCATTAGCAGGGCTCTACCCCCGAAAAGGAAAGGAGAGGAAAGGAGCCCCCGTCCCGGCCCGCCAGGAAGTGATAATCCTTTGACAAAGCCGGAGACCTGGCAGATTTCGCGCGATTCGAACGGCGCGTGAAGTGAACAAGAAAATCCGCGCAAAAAAGAGAGCGACAACCCCTTCTGGGCCCGCTCGGCGAATTCCCCAAAGAACCCGGGCCGGGCCGTGCCGTGCCGGGCCGAATGACAACAATCAGCCACCGACCCGCCACCCCCGCCCTGGCACCCTTGTAATGCGACGTGTTTGCCTCAATTCGAGCATATGAAAACGGTTTATTTTGCTCGATTAAGTTGCCTTTTGAAATGCGATTCAAGGCGGCAGTCGGCCCTCACAAAAAAGAAAGCAAAACCAAAGGCGAGCTGGGCGGGTTGTCCCAGGTTGTCCCAGGAAGCTGGAAAAGCGCGACAGGAAGCAATAAAAATCGAACGGAGGATATTGAAAATCGCTTCCCGGGGCAGGAAGTTGGATGACAATGGGGGCCCGGCATGAATGGAAAATGGCAATCCTGTGGGCTTAGGATTGGCTCGGAAGCCAATCACTCTCTATGGCTATATTAGACCTGCTCCGACCTTGACGGCCGGCCATTGTCTCCGGAGATTAGATAACATCTAGTAGATCTCGCTCCTCCAGGGGCAATAAAGTCCGCTCTGCTTGGGAGCTAGGACAGCCGCTAGCGTAACGGCCATAAAACTTTCACCGATAGCCCGATAAACATCAATGGGTGCCCTCCTCAATGGGCGAGGTAACAGGTAGCCGCCGTATACGGCTTTACGATCGCCATAAAACCAGAGGTTGCCGAAAGGTTTCAATTGCAGCGTAACCGCCGAGAGCCCATCGATTCGGAGCGGGTTACAGGCCCGACCATAGACAGGTCCGCACTATCCTATCGGATCCGATCCATAGACAGTAGCCGCGGCGCCGTAAACCACTCGGGCCCATCATAAATGCGAAACTTTTACGAGGCCTCCGATACTTTACGACTTTATTAAATGTGATGGTAAATATGGGACCTGGAAGGGGTCTGGAAACAACTGCAGGAGCGGGAAAGAAAGGGCAACGCCTCTAACGATAGATGGGACGGAGAAACTCCATACCATTTCGTGGGTAATCCTTCCCAGGTTGAAGCCCCTACTTCACTGAATCCGAAGAGTCGTTTGACTATTGACCTCCAGTTGGGACTGCGCTCTCCATTCAGATTCGCGACTAAATCATAACGTCGCCCCCCAGAAGAGCTCTCCTCCCGAACGCCCATACCTGGCCCTGGGATGTATATTTTTACATGCGTACACCCGCCCACACAAGGATCAAGTCCCGTGCTTCGCCTTCAGGTCCCAAGGCATCGGGCCACAACGGAAAAAAGTCAGAAAGGGAGAACAGGCAACAAAAAGGCGGCGATGACGCCCCTCCAGGGACAATATTTATAACTTTTGCGGCGCGTCTCAATTCATTTGTCGCTATGTGCGAGTGCAGGCACTGCGAGAAAAGGGAGTTCCTTGGTCTACTGCAGTGCTATGTCTATAGATGGCTTCTCATTCATAACCCCAGTCCATGGCTTCGCCCGGCACCGATTTCTCGCAGTGTCCCCGACTGGCCCTGCTTCTTCTTGCGCCGATTTTGCCAGAGTGTCTGCCACCTACGTAAGCGTATAATTCGTTTAGCGTCAAAAGGCAGCCACGGCAACAACAGAAACACAAACTTAATCAGTCACTTTAACACCCAGCAGCCGCCACTTACACACCGCCACACCGTCGAGAGGCCCAGGCCCGATTGGCGGGGGGAGGGGAGCTGGCGTGGGGCAGGGGCAGAAGGAGACGGCAGCTAAGGAGACTGCGTCTGTCATGGTCGATATTGCGTTGACACCAAATTTGCATTAAAATGCAATTGTGAGAGCAGATCTCGCTCCTGCCCGTCTCGCATTTTGAATCGGATCGCTTCGGTTCGGCCTGCTACACTGAGCGAAAAGCCGGGGTGGGGCGGGAGCACCGCAGTAACATCGAGTCCTCTGTCTGGTCCGGCTTCTCGCAGTGCCTGCCCCGGGCTGTGGGTAATGCATCTTTAGTGTCTATTGAGCAGGACATTAGTCACGTGGCATGCCGTGGGCAGAGGCTCCCGCAGGGGTTGGGGCTGAGGCTGGGGAGGGGCAAGGGTAAGGGGAGTGCGACAGACACAACGCCGCGAAATATCAATTAAATCGCAGAAAATAGAAAGTGAATTCTTTTAACAGTCAGTTACGCTTTGATCTCGCCTGGTTTACGATCTTCGGGAAATCGCGTCTATGCGTGCCACGTAGCACCACTACCACGCACAGCTCCCAGATATGACGGCCAAATCGGGCGTGGAGCGGGCCGGGCACTGCGACTGACTTGCGACACCAATTAAAAATAGTTTTGACACATCGCGAGTCCCAGCGCCGACTCTGGGCAATAAATTAATTACAAAATAGCGAACGGAGAAAGCCCTGGAGGAGAGTCCGCTGCTGCAGGCGGTTCTCCAAATCCCATTCGCGGATCACCATTCCAAACTTCAGGCGTAGGGAATAGAACCGGATACCTGCCAGATACCTGATAGTACTCCCAAGCAGGTTTACGTTTACGTCCAAGTCAAGAAATCCGGAGCTCTACGTGGGTGTCACCTTCTCCTCTCTCGGGTTGCTCCTTCTCCTTTGTGCTTCCTCGAAATTATTTATTTATTCTCGCCTCGCATTCTTGCAGTGAGAGAAAATACTATTGAGTTCCACAAATACTGCGAAAAATTACGAAAATTGAACTATTTAAACGAGGAATTTCTAGGAAGATACGAGGGATAGGCTTTCCGGAGTAGTTCCAGCTACCTGACCACCTCGTTGCGTGTCCCCAGAGCCCACTCTGGGGTGATAGTCCGCCAACCCCTGGCAGTTTGCCTTTCCTCCCCCTGGTTCCTCTGTCCGCCTCCACTCCCAGCCGATGATCTGCAGCAGCCTCTTGAGGATTTCTTCTGGAGTGTTTGCTGGCCTGTTGTTGGCAGACAACTCAGCCACTAGGCTTGAAACTTCAACCTGAGCACCGGCTCAAGTCGGAAAAAGCTCGTGCTTCCTCTTCTGCGAGTCTCCCGGACCCCCCACCGCCCCCGAAAAGTAACAACCTGCTGCTGCCGCTTTCAATTATTCACACATCATCAATGGGCCTCGACAAATATTCAGGGAAAAGTCTGTACGAACTCCGGCAGTCGGCAGTCGGCAGCCAGCAGCTTGGCTGCCCAGCCACAGTTCTTTGTCTTCGAGTCGGGGCGACCTTCCCAGGGGGACCAGGACGGGGCCCGGCCCCTCCCCCTGCTGCGAACGTGTCTGCATATTGTTTCGTTCATGTCAAGTTATTGACCCGCGCCGGGCATTTTGAAATGTTTATGCGTTTTCATGACTGAGATGTGCAATTGATAATCCCCGGCTGGAAATTATGAATATGCAGCGCTTCCCAGGGACCTGGCAGGACTTCCCAGCTCCCCAGGCCCTGGGAGCCAAAACAGAAACGAAGCGAGAGGCCAGAGATGAGTCCCAGGAGGAGTCGAGGTGCCTCCCGCTGGCTGGGTATCAGGTCGGTAGCCATCGCTAGACACGTCTACGTTTATGCGGAAGAGTGCAAATTGTTTCTCGTAATTATGAGGCGAGGGGCTGTTCACGACAACCGCACAGAGGCAGAGGGCGGCCTTTGACGAAGGGGAGGCCCTGGCGTAAAGTGGAAAGCCTGGCCAGGAGCAGCGCATAAACCCCAGAGAGAAATCCGAAAAAGTCCCCAACTGCTTCTTATCGGCGACAAGCGATCAATACAGCAGCAATCAATATGGTCAATAAAGTTCGGGCCCTGGGCTCTCGGCCAGAGGCGGCAGAGGGGCAGGCACGGGGGAGGCGGCCGGGGGCAGGCCGGGACCCCGGAGAGAAGCTGCGCTGGGTTAACAAACAAGGCGACGTGATGTACACGCTGAAACCCAAGAAGCCCCAATCGCACCGAGTGTGCATATGGAAATGGCCGAAGCGGAGGCTGCCCAGGGGGGGAAGAGTTGCCCAGCTCGGCCGGGAGGGGGCTGGGAGGGGACAGCGGGACACTGGGACATCGGGCGTCCCGTCACCGACTCTTGTTGTCACTGTTGTTGTCGCTTGATCGCAAATTTGCCATGGCAGGCTTGACAACTTGCAGCCAGGCTGCCAAAGGGCACTGAGAGAAAAGCGTGATGGGCCATTCTTGTATTCCCACTGTGCGCTTGGAGCTGCTTAAAGTGATTGTGGGCAGCCGCCTTGGACGATTGTCCCAGTGCACAGAACGGCAACAAAGCCAAGAACCAGCAGAGCAAGGTAGCAGCAGGCGGAGAGCCGCCACCTTAAAATAATGTTACAAAACTTTTTTGGCATGTAGCTGAGTACGGCCCTGTAACCAATTCGAAGCAACGCCATGATCCTCGGACCTCGTATCCGTAGCCACGTAGCCCCGCCAATCCGAAACCCCATACAGCGTACCCCTGCCACCTGGCCCCTCGCCTCTCTCCCTTCCCCGAATACCCATTCCCGGCAACAACAAATTGGAGATCACGGTTTTCATGTACTACATGCAAATTCATTGCTACTGTTGCTCCCTGCGATCGCAGCTGCCCAGAAGAGGCTGGATCTTGTTGGCTTGGAAGCAGCCTCTCCCGGCTCACGGCTACCGGGCTACCGGGCTACAGCTTCCATAACCATAAAGCTGCGAGCTGAGCCCCGCGAAGAGCAGCGTCGGTAGCAGCCGGAAGAGCAGCGAGTTAAATAAACAATCCGAAACAACGTCGAGTTGCTCGAGGAGCCACCGCCGCGAGTCATTCACAAAGGAAGTTGGTGGCATAATGCGCTGCCTACTAATTCTAAAACTTGTTCAATGCACTCACCTTCGGTGGCTTCGTTGGCACGTCGACTCTATAGGTCCTCCAAGTCCTTCCGTTTCTGATTCCTCAATGACCTGAAAGCACAGAATACATTTTAGAGGATTAGACATTGCAAGATGGATAGTTTTTCGTGGCAGTTGGTCCTTCGAGGCCAGACTTCCCCCCAGCTGATATACCCCTTCGAAGGGCTGGTGGCAATAAGCAGATGAAACTGTTTGATCGGCCTGTCCCACTATCGAGGGAGGACTCCTCCCCAGGTGCGACAGAAACAGGAAACCCGCTCCTCTTCCTCGCCCTGCGACCGGAGCACGTGGCGGCTGACAGAGGACAACGCGCAGGCGCAGATCTTGTTGCAGGACCTGGATCAAGTCAGGGAGGATACACGAAAAGCCAGACGGAAGAGTGTAGTTGGCGGCGCCACCGCACACACATATGTAGGTAGCTGGCACCTCTATCACTCCCGGCCCGACTCCCCTGCATTCACGAAATTACCACCCATCCGAGCGATCGAACACTTGGATCTCCGGGAATCGATTCGGGGAATTCGCTCTAGGAGATCGGGTTTCAGTGGCGCGTCTATCAGGCACCTAGACGGATGGCACCTAGACACGTATGTGCGTCCCAGACTCGGGTTTCCAATTCGCAATTCGCAACTCCAATCCAGCGGAGCGGGGCACTTGTGGCCTGATTCGGATCTGGCAGTCGACTGGACAGAGCTGGCCGTTCCAGACTGGGAGTGATTTGATAACGGAGGGCATCGGTGGCGATTGTGGACTATCGATAAGCACTCCGGGAACCAGGGCCGCGGAAGTGTGATTGGAACTGGAGCTAGTGGCTGATGGATGTGGGAAGTGCCGATTCCATACTCAACACTGGGCCAGAGTCGTTAAATTGAATAATTGTGAGCCCCACTTGGGGCCCTGATTCTCCGAAGACAGGCAGATCGCTTGGCGAAGGGTCAGTCTGGGGTCGAGCCTTCGTCGCCCCTGATTTGCATGCGGTGGGCCATAAATCGCCGTTTGTTGTTTACACTCTCCGGAAACGCAGCCGAGAAATTTGTAACAAACTGCCACAAAACCTAACAACAAAGGCCTGGGCCAAAATACAGAAATACAAAAATACAGAAATACCAAAATACAAAAAAAATAAAACAAAAAGAACTCGGAGACTACAATTCAAACATTTCCTGTGGCCCGATCCGGTCCGGGTACGAGGTACCGGTGCCGGTGCCGTCTCAAAAGTCTCAGGTAGCGCTCTCGTGAGATTGGCCTTAAAAATTATTTATATTTTTTGTTAGAAAATCAAACAATTAACCTCGAACTTGCTGCTTGTGCCGCCGCTCTCGCTCTCGCTCTCGGCCCGGCCCGGCCCGGCCCTTACAACATGTTTGAGGCATAAAAATTTCCAATTAATTTTTTCTCCGGCCAGTGTTTTTGTTTTTAGTGGCGGAGTAGTGGAGTGGCGGAGCAACTTCCACGGAACGGTTGAAATGGAAAAAATTGTCACAGCCGCCGTTTACAAATAATTTCTGTGGCTGCTGGCTGCTTTTTTGGCTCTTTGGCTCTCTTTCAATGGAAACGAAACACATAAAACATGGCCAACAAGCCCGACTAACTGACGGAGTGGCGGCGTGCTGGAGTGACAGTCGAAGCGACCGGAATGCCATAAAAAACTAAGCCGAAAGGCCCTCGAACGGGAGCAATTAAAAGTTGTGCTCCGATTGACCCTTTCCGACCCGAAAGATGAATAATTTATTGCGATTTCTGGACTCTGGAGCGATTTAATACCCTTTAGAGCAAGGATAATATCCAAGCCGAGTCATGCCTTTAATCGAGCCCTGTTTTCCCCAAGATTCCCAATCATCTTCGCCCCCGGAAAATGAACTTAGCCCACATGACCAGTGGTCGCCATGTGTGGCGATGACAAAAGTTCATTAGCAACGCATCAGTGGGTTAAGCAGTCCAACTCCACGTCCGGTGCGGGAGGCCCATGATTGCTGGGCGCCTGCTGGGCTTTATTGCCAATAAATATTGGATCATAAATTCGTAATTAATATCAAGCCTCCCAGGGCGGGATGATGGGGTGGTGGGTGGTGGGTGGTGGGTGGTTTGTGGTGGGAGCACCCGACGCAAGTCGCAAGTCGCGAAGAATTTTCCCGAAAGTCTAGACTCCGCACTTAATGCCCGTCGTGGACACAAATGTGTAAATGTAATTTAAGGAAATATTTTAATTGTTTTCGGTCCTGAGGAGCGAGGAATCGCCGTGCATTTCATTGTCGTTGTCATTTTCATTCTCAGCACCTGCCAGGATGCGGGACTCGCATGTGGTACTCGCATGTCCTTCTGCGGGACATTCACATTCACGGGCAATGGCTCTGCCTCGGCAATGGGCAGGATAAAATTTTATCGCTTGGAAATTTTTCAATTTTCAAATGAAACGACTATGGATATGGAAATGAAGATTTAACCGAAAAATCCGAAAAAGACACACTCTCCCCCGTGGAATCAAAGGCGCCCCCGCAGCCCCCCCCCCGAATAACAGATGATGTGACTCTTATTAAGGCTAACAACCCGCAACAAAACGGGCATGTCGAAGCCCTCAATCTTGAAAAGTTTCCACCGCTCTGCCCGGCCGGCCCGGCTTTTTCTTCGGTTGTAAAAAGGACATGTTCCACTTGAAAATAACAATTTCATTCAATTTTTGATCATTTGCTACCAGAAATGGCAAATCAAAAAGCCATAAAAACCGACAAACGACCCAAACCAGCCAAACCAGGGCAAAAAAAGCAAAAGCAAAACCCAAAAACCGAAAAACGGACAAGGACAAGGCGGCGGACGAGTGTCCTGTTTTGTCGTCCTTTAGTCCTGCCGTGTGCCGTGTGCCGAGTGCTTCTTGAGCGGTTTTTGGGGCGGGTTTTACAATTTGACTTTTCGCACTCTACCGAAGGGTTCCATCGGTCTCTAAAGAATTTAAAAATTCTATTTCATTTTTAAGAGTATTACGCTTCCATAAATATTCAAAAAGTATCATTCTTCTTAAAATCAATCATCTCTATCTGTTATCTATAATCACAACAAGTCCTATCCCATCACCAACTATCAAGCCAAGATGTCCCCCTTCCTGTAAGGGCATCCAGAGTGTCCTTTAGAAATGAAACTGTTCGGTTTCTTACAATTTTTTTTCAGAGTGGGTGGGGCAGGGTGGCCGTGTCGTCGCTCGTTTGGTTTTAAAATTGAAACGATACACACAACCACCCACCCACCCAGCCACCCACAGCTGGTCCACTTGCATGCCACGATTGAGTATCCCCCGCCCCGATTTTCCGCTTTTCCCAGCTTCGCATCTTTTTCTGGTTCCTGGGCGATGGCCAAGCAAATCCTGCACGCAAAATTTATGTTGCATAAAATTTTTCAATGAATTTTATACCAGGAATTTGACTTGGTTTCCTTTCCGCTGGCTGTCTCCTTGAGTTTGGCAGCGCCTCGTAGCGCTGCACGTGGCATATGGAGCGTAAAGCAGTTGGATTTAGTCCACCCCCAAAGGATTGGCCGGATGTGCGCGTATGTCCTTGAAGTCACCACCGAGAAGGGGGTTTACAGCCCAGACATGTCGAATCGGCGAGTGGATCAGGTCAGTGGAAAGTAGGTGGAGGACTGAACCTCTACTGGTCCTCTAGGCCTCTAGTGTGAAAGCAGCAACCGCCTCGCCATAGATATAGGGAATACTGGGGGATGGAGCACAAAAGATACATCAGGTGTATCCGCGAGATAAATCAAAATTTGTTGCAGCCGAAGACTCGCAACGGGGACCACCGGCGTCATGTAAACAAGCCAGAGCCCTCGCATTGGGGGAAGGGAATTCGTACAGCTGGGGAGGGGGCTAGGCAGCCCGATCCCGTAACTCATCTGCCCACCAAACACAAACACCAGTCGGATCGAAGGGCCCATCGATTCAAATCGATTTGCCTGAGAATCTCCACTAATTTGATTTGTGGTTAAGCACTGGGAGAAATGTTGTAGGGATCTGCCTAAGATCTGGAGAAAGCAAGGTACATTATTCCAGAAAACAATGTGATTCTTCCCAGTGCAGGTTCGTGGCCCGAACCCCGATCACGCACAGGTAAGGACGCCCATTAGAAAGGAGAAATTGGCCGTGGCTGGGAAAGTGAAAGTGCCGCTGCCGAGGAGGGCAGGAGAGCTGGAGAGCAGGAGGGAGGCCATCAATAAGGCCGGACAGGAGTCGCAACAAAGGCCTAGAGTCGCAGGAGCCCGGAGCACAGTTTTTTGACTTATTACGGGCGATTTGTCAGCATCGGACATGGCCTATCTCCATCCATCTCAGGAGCGTCTGATCGAGTTCTGTGAAGAAGAGCCCCGTCTTCCAATACCGAGACGTGATCCGAGCTCCCCGCCCTGCTCGCTGCTCTGGAGATAAATCTTGTGGGCCAGGTCGCTCACATGCGCATATGAAGTGAACCGTTTGTCATTCGAAATGCGATTAAGGTCTTAGAATCGGTCGCGGTCTTAGCCCCCCACCTCCCTAGAGGGGCAGCCCGGGAGCGGGGAGCGGGGAGCGGGGAGCCAGCCATAAAGCGATCGTGAACAAGCAATTAGCATGGTGATGGCCGTAAATCAATCAGGAATCTGCAATCTTGTCGATTGGCTGCCGGGCGGGGCCTGTGTTCTCCTCTCCGGCAAGGTCAGCGGCGATTAATGGTCGTGTCGTCATATCTCGATTGCCATTTCGGCTGCTCCGGCGGGCAGTTCGGAATGGGGTCTAGGAAAATATTGAAAAGTAGCGCAAGCCGGGCTGGCAAGCTAACGAGCTGGGGAGTTCGTTTCTTCAGTCTTTCATTTCGCATTTCGCAAAGAGTCTACAGTTCTGCCTTTATCGCCGAGATCCTAATCTTAATCTCCCATGTGTCGGCACCGAAATCGATAATGATGATTACCCGCATTTGTTGATCCGCGCTCGCCCTCGCCCTCGCCCCTCGAGCCACCCCGCCCTTCCGCGCTTTCTCCTGCCGCTTACTCATTTTATTGCCCGGCCAAATAAACAAATTACTTGTTTGATTTCTTTTGAACGAGCCCCGAATATTTACCGCAGCCTCAATAAATTCTGCAGCGCTGCAGCGAAGCGCCCGAAAACGGCGGGCGGACAAGAAATGCGGACAGACGGACCGGCGGACAGGCGGACAGGGACCGGCATCGTTTATTGAAACGTTGCGGCTGCTTGGGTCTTGTTTAGACAACAATTTTCATTGTTGACTTTACTTGTTATGTTAATGAGAGAGCCGACGAACCGTCACTCGGATCGGTTCGTTTGTCTCGGAAAAGTGGGCGGGGCGAAAGGGGGCGCAAGGGCCGTATCTGGAGATACGAACTGGGCCTGACGCGTGGCCATGGGCCTGTTGACACTCCGCTCAACTATTGACACGCGGCTCTGGCCCATCGGAGTGGATATGCCCCGAAAAGGGCCCATAAACCGACATAAATAAGAGTACAAATCACAGGAGGAGGGGGGAGGGCCTCCCAGCCCCGGGGGAGACCCCGGTTCCAATTAGCCAAACTGACAATAACTGCCGGCAGTATCAAGACATTCAATAAGTTTATGACGCCGAGCCGAGCGAAACAACAAAGCATAATTATCAGAAGGCCTGCCGCCCGGGACCTGCGGATCGGGGCTGCGCGGGACTTATCTGCAATTTGGCGATCGTAACAGTTTTGACAAATCACACACACCACCACACCCGGCCGTCGAAAGGTGACTGCCTCAGAGCCTCAGATAGGCGGTAGTCTGGGGCGGGGGCCGCATCGCCGGGCGGCGGGCTTTGAGCTTTATTTTGATTTCAATCTAAAACACACAAATCGTTCATTCTTCTTCAGGCGAGCGTCGCTTCTTGATCTCCGCCCGTCGCGCCGTGGGTCAGATTGCCGCAAAAAGCCTCAAGTCAGAGGCTCTGCTCCTGCCCCCCTCTGAATGACATTTTTACGATGCTGACGCGCGTTCCTCACCACGAGACGTCGGCCGCGGATGGAGATGTGATTTGCATGCTTAAGCAGCCGACTTCGAAACAGCAATCTGGTTATGGCTTGGCTCCTTGGGAGAGCGGGGAGGGGTTTCCAGGAGCGAGGGGCAGGGCCAAGGAGTGGCCGAGGTACGAGGTTCTCAGCCGAACTGCAAAAGCCTTGAGAGCTTACCCCAGAAGGCCATGTGTATCAAATATTTGAGAACTCAGCTAGCGGGCCTCCGCAGAGCCACAGAGCCACAGACCCACAGACCGCTTGTTGGAAAATCGGAAAAGCCTCGGAATGCCCCGCACCCCTCGCTAATGACTGACTCAAGCCTGCGATCCGATCCAATTCGATCCGAGATGAGCCGATCCCACGTAGCGACCGCCGGCGCTGACAATTGATTTGTCATCACAATTGGACGTGGCCGGGGATCTCGGCCAGGCATTATTCATAGTCGAATCAATCATTATGTCCATAGTCCGATGGACCCACTCCCCCTGCAGCCTTTCTAGCCACCCCGCCCCGCCCCGCCACCCCCCTCCTTCCTGCGCAGGTTAGGGCAGATCCAATCGGCGGCCAAAGCAAATAAGAGAGTCCCACCGATCGTGTCACGTACGTGGAATTGGGTTGCCTCGCTCTAAGATTTCCAGTTTGGAGCTGGAGCTGGGGAGGCCGCCGCGGCAAGGTGCCGGCGAAGCCGTTTACTGGAACAAATTTCGTTAATTTTTATTGTGATTTCCTAGAACCGAACGACAGTCAAAGGCTCTGGCCTGGTAAATCACGAAAAAGTGTCGGCGGACACGCGCCTCTAAAAGCCAAAAGCGAGCGTTCCAATCGAATCGAAATGCAAATTATGCAACGCCGTCAAATGAGCTCTGGACTGGGCTCTCTGGATGGGCCGCCCTCCTCCCTGCCCACTCCTCGCCGTGCACTTAACTTTTAACGACGCCAGATTTGTGCATTCAGGCGCTACAAATTGTTTATTGTGGGGGCCAGAGTGCTCCTCTCCTGCGACGACAGTCCGAGGCTTTCCACCACCAAATCGAATTCGCTGTGGTCAGTCTCCGCAGTCTTTTATCTTTGCCCGAGTTTGTCTTTCTTTTCTGTGGTGTCTTCACAACGAGGGACTCGCGCGTGGCCTGGTGACAGTGTCTCCTGAAGGATAACCGGAGCTTGGAGCTTGGCCACAAACCAAAACCCTTTCTGACAGAACGGAAGTCAGACGGGTAATCCCTTCGTCCTGTCAGTAGACAGGCTGCAGCCTCCCCCGATTCCCATTCAATTAGTCGACAAGAATTGAGTTATCGGCTAATAGGGCAGTGGCCCGGCGAACACGTCGGCATCATTAATAATCCTCAGTGCTGGCAGGCAGCCTTTCCCGCCGAGTCTCACCCACCCACCTCGGCCGGCTGGGGAGTCCCACTCCGGCGTGCCCGATCGCCGGGGATCGGACAGATCAATTACTCCCGCCTGCTTGGCTGCTTGCCCGATCCGTCCCTGCCTTGCTTTTCTCGCCTTGCCTCGCTTTCCGCCGTGCCGTGCCAGGCGAGCGTGCTGTCTTGGTTCGATTAAGTGGTGCTGCGGATGCACCGGAAGAATTTGTGCCGAAAGCGACTCAATACAGATTATCGGACGCTTTCAGCCCATTGTGCCCCCATCCCCCCCAAATGTGAGACTCTAATTACCCCAATCGTAAGCCACTTCCACGAGTAATGTCATCCTAATTGAGTAATCGGACAATCAATCACACACGCCACTGCCACTTCTTTCTCCCCGTGTGTGCCACCAAGGAGCACACAGTGCGATGTGCGCGGGCCTCCTCCGGCCCCATGCGCTTCTTTTTCGGGGGATAAATCACGCGAGGCCAAAGACGGATCTCCGATCCGATCGGCCGAGGGCAGCACGCCAGCGCGGCAATAATCTATCACCTGTCAGCACCTGTCATTCAAGCGTCGCAGCAGCGATTGGAAGCCCGACAGGCCCCTACTGGAACTCGGAAGTGGGAGTCTGGGCGCGAGCCGCGCAGCTCCAGACAGGACTGGGAGTCGGTTTGACGTCATTAATCATGCGATTAGTTAAGTGGGTGTTCGCCGCTGGCTAAAAATCAGTTCCGAGCCGTTTAATGCGACGTCTGAACGCATGATTGCATTTTCAATTTGACAGCGACAGCGACAGCGACAACGACAGCGGAAGTACCTGGCTCTGGGTCTGAATCTGAATCTGAATCCGAATCTGAATCTGAGGCTGGGGGGCTGTCAAAATAATCACACGTTCAATTAGCATGACGACATGCTCGTCAATTTGTTCGGCTCATAGAGCTGGACCCTTGCCAGGTACTGCGATTGATTGGCCGGGATGGGACTGGGAGATGGGGATCTTTAATCATGGGGGTGGTGGGAGGAGCACAAATGTGATTTAGATTCTGGAAGAGACTCCTCCTCCCCTACGCAGAGGTCAACCCAGGCGACCTCCATTAATCGGAGCCACAAAGCCTCCTGTCGAAAATCCCACAGCAGACAGCGTTCGGTGGCTGGGCGCCCATCAATTTTGCGCATCATCATCGGCATAAGCGGGCGGACCACCAGCCAAGCTGCAGCAACACCTACACCGACACCTCATAGACCACTGAGGCAAGCCAGAGTGGCAGCCACCAGCCAGGGAGGCAGGCAAGGCACACAGGGAGAAACTTGCATTCATTTCACTAACATAGGCATGGAGAGAGTAAGCTTTCCTTCAGACTCTACTATAATATACCACTAGATAGCATCGATAAAGAATCTATACTAGATCTATCTATATTCCTGCCACTCTTTCTCCCAGTGCATCGAAGCCAGCCACTTGGGCGAGTATCAAGTGTGTAATTAATGTTTTATTAATACAAGCGACAAGCGATCGCTGCCTGGGACTTCTTGGGATTTCTGGCCCTCCGCTGCGAGTCAGCAGGGATCTCCACACCTAGCTCCTGCGCCTCCTGGCTCCCGACTCCTTGGGCCTCCACGCCCTCGTCCTCGCCAGCCAGATGAACAGCAGTCGAAGTGCAATCGATGCGGGCCGAGGGCGGATGGCGGATGGCGAGTGGAGGGAGCGGGGCAGCCTGCCAAGATTCATATGCACAATGCCATAAAATATGTGCTCCGGCGGCGCAGAGTCGCCGATTCGGACTCCTCCTTTGCATGCCAGCCTCTGTCCTGTCGCTGGAGATGGGGCTGGTGCTGGGGCTGCCTGGAATAGCGGCTTCGGTTTCCTGCGCTTAAATGAATTACCAGATTAATGGACAGCATAAATCACATTATCGCTTCGCTCGTGGAGCGACTTGTGGCCGCGGTCGCGTTTAGAAGCTGCTCATCATGCGACCGGATCGGGCGTCCTTTGTGGGCGGCCCACTGTCTCCAGTCTCCAGTACCCGGTCTCCGGTCTGCCAGCCTGCTTCCCTCTGTCCTGTCGGAGTCCACTTGTGCCCGCGGACGGTTAATGATGCTGCCAAGTGCGTTGGGAGCTGCGAGAATTTATTGAACCATTGCCTAAAAGTCCATTCAGCCGACACCAGCCAAACGCTATGTCCAGCAGTGGGAAAAATCAGGTGTTCTGACTTCAGAGTGGCAGGGATTCAGGGACCCTCTACCTTACATACAAGAACAGCTCTGGCCCCTGGAGGCCAACCCGATTTCTCTCCGTGCACCCAACTGCCTCCTGAAGCATGATTCACTCAATAAAAAATAAATGCCAGATCGCCGGGCGACCAGAGCCAGCTGAAGGAGGAGGGCAGCGAGCAGAGCAGGACCGTGGCTGTGATCGGTACAAAGACAAATCACACCTTCTGCATTTGTTGAACAAAATAAATCTCGTAATGAGTTACGATAAGACGACGATTTCGACAGCTAAACAAATCACCTGCAATTGATCTTGTGTATGCAAATCGCAGGCCCGCCAAGAGGAATGCCTGCGATTTGGAATACTGGAGCAGCTCGGCACCTCGGAACGGGTTTCGGGAACCGTAGGGTGTACTTTGTGGTGTGCAGAGTTCGGTGTTCGGTGTGCAGTGTGGTGTGGACAATCAACAACACAAACATGACATTTATTGACTGCTTGGCTGGAAAGTATAAATTACAAATGAGTGGCCCAGGAAGGGGCCTGAAGCCTCCGATCGGATCGGATCGGATCGGATCGGTTCAGATCGGATTGGGCTTGGAGGTAGGAGTGAGTGTGAGTGCGGACTCGAAGCTGGATCGATGGTGTCACACAGCAGGACACTGGCCGAGTGCACGCGTCGAACGCATAACTCACTTTCGCCTCAACAATTCATCTATAGAGGCCCGAGGTCCGAGGTCCGAGGTTCCAGGTTCCTGGCTGCCCAGTTACAGGTTCCAGGTTACACGCTGAGGGCGGGGGACCAACCACGGCGAGATGAGCTGGGATTACCTGGCCTATAGCCCTACACTGTGCGTGCCGTTTCCCGGTAGGGGAATATATATTGCGATAATGATCATGACAGCCTATATAGTCGCTCGAACGCTGCCCAATGACATTTGTCTCGTCCCGGACCCCTCGCTGTGCCTTTTACGCCCGGCTGTGCGCAAAATCAAAACCAGTGGCTAAATTGCAATAATAAGCCACCTTTATAAATCGCCCGGCCACTATTTGTCTATTGCCCGGCCGCGGAGAAAGGGTTCTGCTCCTGTGGGTGGGGACTCATTGGCTCTTCCTATTCCTCCTCCTGCCGGCCTCGGGCTGGCCTCGAACCCGGGCTCGGAATGTGGGGAACGCCCTCTGTAGGTGGGAGACTAGATCTGATCGGAGTGGCAAGCGGGTGGAGGCTCGAGAAGATTCATTTGATATGCTTAGAGGGCTTGGAAGTAAAAAGAATAGATGAAACAGCCTAGAGGATGGCCTCTAATGTTTTTAGTTTCCGATAATAGAACCCTGCACCCGCTCCTTTCTGAACCGCTCCTGCCCGGCTCGCTGGCGGACAAGCAGCTCGAACTATAAATTTTTGACAGTTGCAAAAAATGGGCATTCATTGTGACCCCTATTGTGTTGCCGCGCCACCGCGCTGCGATCGCAGCGATCATGGGACATGGGCCTTTCAGGCAACCAGGCAACGGCTGTAACACGAGCCAGAAGCTCCCTAGACTGCTGGGTTTTTAATGGCACTTCTGGTGGCCAGCGACGACGACGACGACTTGGCCATTCTTCGTGGTGTCGTGGGGTCTGTTGTTCGATAGAATTGTTTGCCGGGAATTATGCTTTATTGATGATGATAATGATGTCCTTGGCGGCTCCTGCTCCCAGCAGCCCAGCCTCTGCCACGGCCATCGGAGCCCGAACATAAGCCTGAAAAATTCCGGGAATGTCGATTCCGGCAAGCTTTTAATTCTGGCCCCGAGGTACTGGTACTGGGCTCTGGTACTGGTTCTGTTGCTGGTTCTGGTTCTGGTTCTGGTAATAAAAATGCCATAAGTCAATATCAGGCGGAGAGAGCCGGGGCACGGGTCTTGTTTAATGAGTGCCGGGATGGGCATTGTCTCCGGGGTCAAGATGGACCCCGCTGCAGCTGCCGCGGCACTGCGAAAAATTGTGTCGAAATCGAGAAGTTCTTGTGATCCCAGAGGGAAGGGGGGATGCCCAATTAAACTCCATACTGATGTTTGAGTCCTCCCCTATTGACTTTCGAATTAGCGCCTTCCTCTTCTCGTTTCTCCGAGTGCAGGCCAGGCGATAATGTGCCAATGCGGACACTTCAGTTTGAAATCGTCAATTAATGCAAAGATCTGCTGCGAGGGCGCTCTGATCGACGCATGAATTATGTTTGCTCAGCAGTTAGTTTTAATTGAAAGTGACATTTCAATAAATTGCAGTCCGAATGGAAATGGAAATGAAAATGGAAATAAAAATACGAATATGAATATGAGTATGGGCATGGGTATCTCATCTCCCCGATCATTAATGCCAATGATCGCCGTTCCACTCCGCTTAGTGTTAATATGATCAACAGCATCTCCTCATCAGCATCTCGGCTCTATCTGTATCTGTATCTGTATCTGTATCTGTCTCTGGCGTTTTTCAGTTTTTGTATCTTTGTATCTACGATTTTGTGTTTTGTTTTTTGTGTTTTGTGTTTAACGCTCGTGTTTTTTGTTGCTTCTGACCGACGGATCGCCGATCGTGTGGCAAAAGGGCGTGTGAATGCTTCAATTAAATTGAGCGGAGATAACCGACGGACCGGGCCGGGGCGGAGAAATTTAACTTAATTGAAAGTGTTTCTCTGTTTTTGTTTCGGTTTTGTCCGTTTTTTATGCCGTTCGATGGATTTCGCTGGGAGGAAGGGCGGACTTGTTAAGTGGTCGCACTTGGGGCTGGGAAGATGCGGATGCTGGATATTAGATTATGCCATGGAAGACATCGGAAGCGATCTCCGGTTAATTGGATTAGATTAGACGGCAAACAGGGAGGACTGAAGCACCCCCCAATAAGTGCCTCTAAACTTTCTGATATCTTCATAATAATTTCGGAGTTATGAAAGCCGGGGATCACTGATCCGATCACCTCCCTTCAGCACCTATTAGGCATAATTTATGGCCAGCAAGTGCAGAGGTAGGGAGGTCGAGAGAGGAAAGATTCATTCCATCGCTCTGATACAGTGCTCTTTCGGAGCCCCTTAGCACCTTCGATCTGCGAGGCGTATCATTGGACCTCGATTGCTTTATGGGATCAAACTAATAAAAATCATACGCCTGGCGCTAAGATCGCCGGCCCGAAAATAGTCTCGATTTGGGATTTCGGGCCTCCAAGGTGGTCCGAAACGGCTGCCACCGCACCGCCAGTGCGCCACCGGGTGGTGCAACGCGGTCGTGTCGTGTCGGCTGCAATTTTTTACGATTGTTCCTCCGTTTTTTCTTTCATTTTTATATGTTTACTTGTGCTTAGTCTCAGTCTTCAAACTCTGGGCGGGGGGCTGCCCGTTTCCCTATTTTCTCCTATTTTCTCGGCCTGCCCATCATTAACCCATTAAACTTCCGATTTGCCGACAACGATAAACGCGGTGTGTGTGTAGGCATCTATGCAGTCCCTGTCCCAGTGCCTCCCTCTCCATGCCCCTCGAGATCTGTGTGTTGTTTTTAATGACATATCGTAAAGATTTGTTAAAAGCCGACACAAAGATCTCCAAAATACGCTGCGCTTCCTGCGTTTCATGGCTTCAGATTTAGGCGGTGCGTGAAAACGCATCGCAAGGCGGACACCGGCAGGAGACCAGGGGGCGGGGTCGATGCGGAGTACTCGATGCCACCCGTGAGATAAGCGCCATCGGAATTGATCAAATTTTCGCTATAAATTATGCCCGACAATCGCACAAAGGAAAACCTCAAAATATTGAAACGTGATCGACCACCCGAGTGGCCTACAGTGCGTCCCATGGCCGGAGTTCGCTCCGACTAAGGGCCTCTGTGCCGCACCGCTCGCCAAAACGCTGTAACCGCAATGCAGCAAACTAATCAATTTCGGATTTGCCTTTTGCCAGTTTGCTGGTTACGGCCACGACTTGATTGAAAATTGCAAATAAATTGTATAAGCGGTGCCTGCCGAAATGCAAATATTTGTGCTCGCGTTGCGGTGGTCCAGTGGACCCGGCGACTCCATCCGCGGTCACGCCAAACAATTGAGCAATTTGCGAACGCACATAATTGTGGCACGTTCGCCTCTAATGGGTTAAGGTGGAGCCATGGGGCCCTGGTGGAGCCAACGGAGTCCTGGGATCTGGCGGTCCCATTTCGGAAGCCGACTGCAACCGCAGACTCCGAGCTCATGCTCCGCGGATGTGAGGATGTGTCTTGTGGAGCCTCCCCAGCTTCGCTGTGATCTCCATTCCCGCCAAGTGTTGGATCGTTAGGCATAGCTCCGTAATGACTGCCACCGGTCTTGGGGTTGGGCTTAAGTCGGCTTGGTTCAGAGATCGCCCTGCCCTTGCCGCTACCCGGGTTCTGGCTCGCGGCTAATTGCAATCTTTTCAGAACGGAGAAATTTCGGGGCGTCTTGTCCGGCCTATGGCCCCCGACCCGAGTCCAGCAGTAGAAAGCAGCCCCCTCTCTGTGAGGGCGCCACTGGCCCCTGATTTCCCAACCGATCCCTAGCCCCCTATCTCGCCCGAGCGATCGACTGACCCTCGAGAGGCGCCATTGGGGGCAGGTTTTATGTGATTTTCTACACATCCGATTCGATAGCAGATCGCGATCGCGATCGCGATCGCCCGGGCAACCCCGAAACAAATGAATGCGAGCGAAATTAATTTAGACTCTGCTGGCAAATGGTGGAAATGGCTGTGGAAGTGGGAGTTTGGGGGGTTGGGGCTGGGCGGCAGGTGTCAAGGGGCACCGAGGAAGGAGAGCAGCGACCGCATGCGAAAACAGAAAACAAAAGACGGCGTCAGCGGCGACAGAAACTCTAACGACTCGACGACGACGTTGAGCGATCATCATCAGCAGAAGCGACAGGTATATTCCCGGTACAGGTGTACTCGTATATGTCAGCACTGAGAACAATCTCCAACTTGTACGAATAAGTTTGATTCGAGGAGTGAACGAGTAACAGGGGCAAGTGAAACATTTCCCAGTGTAGCCCTCCGCTGGGGCCCAAGTGCGGCAAAGTCTTTTGCAGAGCTTCAGTAGTCCCAGCTCCCGCACCTCTCACCCTCACCTCTCGCCCCTTGCTGGAAGCCCCTGCTACCCCTGGAGCCCCCGCCCCTGGATGATAACTCGTATGTAACAGGATACATGCTCTACTGAACATGAGGTTCGATTAAATGTTAATGTTGGTTAACTTTGGGGTTTTTCTTTGGCTTGTTTTTATTGTTGTCTGTCCGCGTGTCCGTGTGTCCGCCTGCCTAGCTGGCTGACTGACTGACTGACTGGCTGCTTGTTGTTGTTCCGAGCCCTTGCTGCCTTTTGTGTGACTCTGGGCCCTGGGTCTGTGCATCTATTTAACTACCGAACTTGTCTGCGTTCACACATAAAAATCGCATACATATCGGCTTCTGTTGCTTCTTTATTGTGTGTTTTGTTTTTTATACTCCTCGTTTCTTGCTGTGTGTGTGTTATTTTTTTGGGGCTTGCTGCTTGGTTGGCTGGTGCACTGAAACGTAATTGGCGACTTCTTGGCTCTTGATGGCTCTGCGTAGCTCTCTCAGAAGTCGAAAGACGCACTACACTGTTGGAAATTGATGGCATAAATGGCTCAAACAGGGGATTAGGCCGGGGAATGGTAGGCTTCGGGGGTTTCTGAACCAAAAGCGAGAGGGAAGTGAAGTCATGTTGTGTGGCAGCGTCTCCCCATTTTCTCCCAGTGCACCCCATTTCTCCGCCCACACATGCGCGAGCGCCTTCGAGTGCGCTTCCATCTCTCGACTTTTGGGCCTCGGCTCGCGGCCGCGCAGTCGCAGGTGCCGCCGGGCTCTAGCCGCGTCCCCTCCCCGGGCTTCTTTATTTATTTTTGTTGCTTTTCGTTGCTGTGAACTCGGCAGCCCAGTCACTGTTGTTTCTGTGGTGGCTGTTTGTCTTTTGCACTTCACTTCACTTCAATTTCGCAGCGCTTGGATGCTCCGCTCAGCGCGGTTCAAACAGCAAGCCCGGTTCAAGCTGGGCTTTCGGAGGAGGTCGGTCGGGGCTCTGTGGCTCTCCATAGGCCTCGGCAGTGGTGCCTATTAAAGTGCGATTTGTTTAATGATTTTCCACAGCCGCTGTATAAATTTCCCATTTGGAGTTACATACGAAGATGTTCGGGCTTTTCTATTATTTCAGTCTCGCTGCTAGTTTTTGGAAATGGCTCATGGAAATTAAGTGTTTTATTATGCAAAAATCAGTCAGCGGTTTGAAAACGCTGCGGCCAATGCGCCGATTACGCTTACGGCTGACTGGCAGCACTGAGAAAAAATCTAGTCCAGAAGTTCCCCGAAAAGAGCTACTACAGCTGAGAGACCTACGCTCCAGAATGGTTTTTTGGGGAAAAATACAAAAGATGGAATATTTTTGAAGAAGACTCTTTGGGGCCCAATTTCCAATCCACCAACCACCAAGTCACGGCTCTCGGGCTGAACTTTGCCTGAGCCCGGCTTTTAATTTCCATTTCGGCTTCGGCCCGGCTTAGTTGGTAATATTTAGTGGTTTTAATTAATGGAATGGACTGGCTGGATGCTCCTCACTTCCGTCTCGTGTGCGTTGGGCAATGGAGTGATTTGCATTGGGTTCGCCATGAGAAATTGGCATTGCGTAGTGCTGCTAAAAACCAAACAATAACATCCAGTCTCGGTTCAGCAGCTCTGATGTAACCAGTCCACACACTCGACGAGAACGCCCGTAAATAAATAATAACGCTAATCTGTCTATCTGCGAGGGACTCTATTTACGAATAATGGTTATCATTTTCGAATTAGCTGCATTATGGTACTGTTTAGCCCAGTAGCTGGTATTTAGATCGCATCAGCCCTGTGACTTTCCACTTCCAATACGATACTATGGGATATTGTGGAACCAATCACTCCCCGCAGTCCACACCCACCTGCTCAGGTGGGGAGCTGTGCCGATTGCCGCTGTTTACCACACACATTACACGATGCGAGCCACTCCACACCGACTGCGATGATATATGTATGTATGCTCGGATATGGGAGGTGTACTTGCACCCATACCCCTCCGTGCTCCAATCGGAAGACTGGCATGTGTGCACCTGAGTGGGGAAGAGCTGGCAATCAAAGAACCGAAGCAAACGAGAACAGCGCCACCGTCCAATGGATAATAATTCAAACGCTGCACATGCGACGCCGAAGGGGGCGGTTCCGGGGTCCCTCGTGCGAGGTGTATAAGAAGTCAGGTGGCACCTTCTGATTTATGCCCAGGAGGCCCACACGACTCAACGCAATGGAGTAGGCCAGTGATGGCCGCAAAAACATAAGTTCGTACTATGTGCCGATAAGATGTGATATTAGAACTGAAATTTGAACGAAAATTACAATTGCAGAGAGATCAGAGATGCCAGGGATCCGGATTCGGAACCGATTCGCGTGATAGAACACCATCACATTAAGGAACTAGCTGGGGAAGAGTACATGCTCGTATGGTGCATTCATGCATGATTCGGGCTTGGGAGAAGGTGGCTCCGAATCGGATGCTTTGGCTCTGAAAGTAATTGATAAGCGGACAATGCACTGAGAAAAACAATGTTGGCTAGAAATGAATAAATATGACAAGGGCAAAAAGGACTTCTACAGTTTGGGCTGAGGTTGGACTACCAAAGGTTGGTAGTCGCCCAGGGGTGATGCGGCCCAAGTTATGGCTGTATAGATTCCATTATGATTCGACTTAATAAGCTGCACGCCCGGGTGTTGATGTGGTTGAGTGGTTTCATATAATGGTCCCCTCTGAGGGCCGCCGCCGAAGAAAAACTCTGGTGAGGAAACTCTGGAGCTCGGAGCCACATAAAACTACTAAGCTAAATCGAGACCAAGACTGCGTCTGGGAGCCGAACTTGAGCCACGGCCGGGCCAACTGGGCCGCAAACAGTTTCGGGCCCGGAAAGCGGGCGAGTCATGCTGATGGATTGGAAATCAAAAAGCTGCACAGTGCAGCTCCGCGGATTCGAGTCGGATGGAGTGGCAAGACTGTGGGAAGAATACCGGGAAAGACACACAGAGTGAGTGAATAGTGCCGGAACCGCAGGGTTACGATTACCACTCAGGGAAAGCAGATGGGCAGGTTCCGATTGCACTTGTTAATAGCCACCAGGTTCGGAGGAGGATAGGACTTTGAGAAATTAGCAATTACAACTATGGATGAGGGGGAGGTGCCTTCTTGGAAACGTATTGTATAAACTATCAAGTCAGTGGTCCACTTTCCCACCCTCCCCAATCCGCCCTAATGGAATTAATATGCGGATTAACGGCCGTCGTATTTTTCCTATAAGAGCCATAAACCTAACTTCATTTCTTTCCGACTTCGGAACATTTCCTGCCCCGGCCGGGCCTTTCGAAATTCCCGCATTTCTTTCGGGCCAAGAAATCGGGCTAAGTCAACTTCCGAAGCCCGGAATTTCTAGAACAATGGATCATAGATCATATTTTAATGACTCGACTCGACTCGACTCGAGCGACGCCGCTGCCTGTCTTTTGTATATGGACTCGAGTACAATATATTCCGTACAATGAACTTTCAATAGGAATATCTGAGATGGCCACGAAATGGGGGAAAAGTCGCACATTTTCACCATTTTTGTACATAATGCGTTACCCATTTTTATTTTCGTCTATATACGGATGTGTGTCTGTATCTGTATCTGTGTCTGTACCCGTACCTGTACCTGTGTGCATGGAGCTCCAGATACAGGTCTCGAAATCTTCTTTCTATCCATCTATGAGGCCGTCCATCTCTGTCGCACGTTTTTAATAATTTCTGCTGGCTGTCGCCCGTGATTCTTCTGATATTGCTGTTGTTGTTTATTTGTTTTTTATGGCCCACAACGATGGCGGCATCGTCGACGACGGCGCGTCTTTTGATTGGTTCAAGCCGGAGCGCTTTTAACGAGCTCTGATTTCTGCTGCGCCGCACCAGATAGAGGCTGGAATCGGAATCGGAATTAAAAATGGAAAAATAGGAAAAGGCGAGAGAGACAGAGGCTCTCCGGGCCAGGCCGGCCACTATCTGGCCCGGCGATCAGCCGCGACCCGGGCCGGGGTCCACAGTTCTGTCCTCCCCATATATCTTGCGGCTACTATATCATAATTCACCTATACGCTGACGAGGGCAATTACCAGTAGGTTAGCCCTGGATCGGGTACACTCGAAACAGAGCTTCCGAAGCGCCAAAGTCGGCCAATACCTCCTCGGCCGAATTGTGCTTCCATCTGGCCTCCAACTAGATGTGGTTTTGGGGACTTGGCTTCGAATCATTCCGATTCTAGTTCGGTTTCCGGCCAGTGTACGAATTCGCGGAGAATTGCGTGGTCGGTTTTGGCAACGTGACTCCGATTTGCTGGCCGAGATTACAGTAGCTGGCTAGGATTGGCCGAGACCGAGAGCCAGGAGCCTGGAGCCAGGGCCGAGTGCAGTCGCATCTGGCCAGCGATTGGCACTGCCTGATAACCGGGCCTTAATGAAGATCTTGCCGGGCAGCCTAATGCAAACGAGAACACTCTCATGCACAATAGATGGCCTGGGAAAGTCTCCGTCTCCGGCTTTCTGCAGGTCACGAGAGGCCACTTAGCCGTGTCATGACTGGGCCGAAACGAGCAAGCCCCAAAAACAAACCGAATTGGAATGAAAACAGAAAACAGAGGCAGCTGCCGAATGACTCTATTCCGGCGATCGCATTTGCATCGATCGATCCGATCGATTGATAGCCGAAATTCCAATTTCCAGGCCCTCCCCGACCCTCGGGGAAGTCCTAATTACATGACACGACCGCAGGTCAGGTTACCTGGTGTCCGTTCGCACCTGTAGCAGGGTAGGTCGCGTCCCCAAGTGGTATTTTAATTGAAATTGTTTGTCTTGGGACCGCTTTGCTGCCCTCTGAAGGGGAAGGTGTATCGGTTAGTGGGTCATCAAGCCTCTAATGGCACTTCTGCTGGGTACTTGCTCGTCGGCGCCTTGCCTGACTCTGTTTTTTGGCGCTTGATTGATTTAGAGAGCGGGTAGCGGGAACCCGCAGCCACAGGACACAAACATCCCGCGCCGCGACAGAAGCCACCACCTAGCAGAGTCTAGTGCTAGGCCCCTAGTCCCGTCGATCGGGCCAGGGCACTTCGATCCACAGCACCTGCCTGCCCGCGGCCATCGACTTGCCACTTGCCACTTGCAACCGGCAACCGGCAACTGGTCGCACATAATGGAATTCTGAGCGGCATGCGATCGACACTCACCCCCGACCACCCGCCCCGGCCCCTGGACGTTCCATGTCGTATCGCGTCCCCCCATAGAGCGGAGTGCGATCTTGTCCGTTGATCTTTTTGGTGCATTGGCTAAGTTAATTGGTTGTAAAACAATTTTTCGAATTAACATAAAAATGTTTCATTGGAAAACGTATTTAGGTATGTATGTAGGCCCTTTGTCCGAGTGTGTGTCTGAGTGCAATTAACATTCGGTCTTCGGCGGGAATCGCTTCGGTTGCGGTTCCGATCGCGCCCGCATATTAGCAGGCTGCGCTGCAATATGTATGGACGCGTCTGCCGCGAGGGGGAGTTGGTTCAGGGTTAGTCGGAAATGCAGATAAATGAATGATATATGATTAGCTGGGATGAGTGCTGGGAATGAGTCACGGAGAGGAGGGAGTTGGCTGAGCAACAAGTGCGGCTTGGCCTCGGACTGTGAGAAAGTGGGAAAGACAGGGTCTGTCAAGCGCCCTCTATCCAGGTCAGAGCTCGCTCAACCATCCAATCGTCCGATCCAATGGAACTGCAATCGTCATCGCTAATGTGTGGATGTGTGATATGCAATGTACCGCGAACACCAAAACACCAAATAAAGAATAACAAATGCCCAACCAGGCGGACAATTGAATTGTTTCGGCTCTCCGGTTGACTCTTTGTGCCCCCACCCGTGCCCGTTTCCACCCCCGCCACCGTGCAACAGGAAGAAGCAGCCACAGCGCCCGCAAGACCATTCAACCGTGCGGCTGCTGGCCACAAATGCAAATTGAATGAAATGGGAAATGGAAGTGCCGCGACTGCATGTGTGAGTGAACTGTACTAGTGCACTGGAAAAACATATGCCTGCCACAAGACCTGACTCTTTTCCGTCAATCAGCCACACAACCCCCCATTTTTTCCAGTGCAGCCGGGGGCAGGCTGGGCACAGACCCGCGCAAATAAAATAAAGACAATGGGAAGGCGACTTTTATTGGTTCCATTCGATGATCAGAGCAGCGCGGCTTCAAAAGCCGTCAGTTGCGGCGTACTTAGTGACACCATTAACGCCGGCAGTACATGGGCCCGGATCCCCTCCGACCCCCACCCCTGCGGCGGTAGCCGCTACCAACACATCCACATCCGGCGCGCGCGCATGCGTCCTCTGTTTGATTGATTTTGTTCCAATGCAGGGGTCGCACTCGCACTCCCAGTCCCAGTCCCAGTCCCAGCCTTTCTCTCCGCCGACTTGTTTTATTGTTGAATGTTGAATGTTGAACGTTGAACGCTGAATGTTTATTGCAATCGGTGTGAAATTTCACACCGCAATGCTTAAATGATTCCCGGTCCCAGTCGCTTCCTCTGCTCTTTTCTGTTTTCTTTTTTGGCTCGCGAACGGCGAGAAAACCAGGCTCGAAGTACAAAAGGTGGTCTGCAGCATTACATAAAGTAGTTTACAAACGAAGCGGTACAACTCGGTAGAAAAGACCGCAGGGAATAGATCCAAAACAAATAATTCGGAAACCAACAGATATACTTTGCATAGCGACAGGTCTTGCCACAAATCTGCATATAGCCATCGTGAGAGGCCCCCGATAAGGTCTATATTCAGCACCGTTATTCCCAGAATGTCTATATCCTCCAACCTACGTCTGCATCTCCGCCAATTCTTATCCGATCCCCGAGCGGCGTACCTTAAACGATTTCTATTTCGATTCCCCATCTTTCTGCATCAAAATATGGAACAAGATTTTTTTTGGAAATTTTTTCAAAATTTTTCTGATGGTCCCCCTTGAAAATCGAGAAAACCCATTTTCGGCCCAAATCGATGGTCATATCTTGGCCAATTCTTATGCGATCCTCGAGCGGCGTACCGTAAACGATTTCTATTTCGATTCCCCATCATTCTGCATCAAAATATGGGACATGATTTTTTTTTGAAATTTTTTCAAAATTTTTCTGATGGTCCCGCTTGAAAATCGAGAAAACCCATTTTTGGCCCAAAGCGATGGCCATATCTTGGCCAATTCTAGTCCGATCCTCGAGCGGCGTACCTTAAACGATTTCTATTTCGATTCCCCATCTTTCTGGATCAAAATATGGAACAAGATTTTTTTTGGAAATTTTTTCAAAATTTTTCTGATGGTCCCGCTTGAAAATCGAGAAAACCCATTTTCGGCCCAAATCGATGGTCATATCTTGGCCAATTCTTATGCGATCCTCGAGCGGCGTACCGTAAACGATTTCTATTTCGATTCCCCATCATTCTGCATCAAAATATGGGACATGATTTTTTTTTGAAATTTTTTCAAAATTTTTCTGATGGTCCCGCTTGAAAATCGAGAAAACCCATTTTTGGCCCAAAGCGATGGCCATATCTTTGCCAATTCTAATCCGATCCTCGAGCGGCGTACCTTAAACGATTTCTATTTCGATTCCCCATCATTCTGCATCAAAATATGGAACATGATTTTTTTTTTTAAATTTTTTCAAAATTTTTCTGATGGTCCCCCTTGAAAATCGAGAAAACCCATTTTTGGCCCAAAGCGATGGCCATATCTTGGCCAATTCTAGTCCGATCCTCGAGCGGCGTACCGTAAACGATTTCTATTTCGATTCCCCGTCATTCTGCATCAAAATATGGGACATGATTTTTTTTTGAAATTTTTTCAAAATTTTTCTGATGGTCCCGCTTGAAAATCGAGAAAACCCATTTTTGGCCCAAAGCGATGGCCATATCTTGGCCAATTGTAATCCGATCCTCGAGCGGCGTACCTTAAACGATTTCTATTTCGATTCCCCATCATTCTGCATCAAAATATGGAACATGATTTTTTTTTGACATTTTTTCGAAATTTTTCTGATGGTCCCCCTTGAAAATCGAGAAAACCCATTTTTGGCCCAAAGCGATGGCCATATCTTTGCCAATTCTAATCCGATCCTCGAGCGGCGTACCTTAAACGATTTCTATTTCGATTCCCCATCATTCTGCATCAAAATATGGAACAAGATTTTTTTTGGAAATTTTTTCAAAATTTTTCTGATGGTCCCCCTTGAAAATCGAGAAAACCCATTTTTGGCCCAAAGCGATGGCCATATCTTGGCCAATTCTTATCCGATCCTCGAGCGGCGTATCTTAAACGATTTCTATTTCGATTCCCCATCTTTCTGCATCAAAATATGGAACAAGATTTTTTTTGGAAATTTTTTTCAAAATTTTTCTGATGGTCCCCCCTTGAAAATCGAGAAAACCCATTTTTGGCCCAAAGCGATGGCCATATCTTGGCCAATTCTTATCCGATCCTCGAGCGGCGTATCTTAAACGATTTCTATTTCGATTCCCCATCTTTCTGCATCAAAATATGAAACAAGATTTTTTTTGGAAATTTTTTCAAAATTTTTCTGATGGTCCCCCTTGAAAATCGAGAAAACCCATTTTTGGCCCAAAGCGATGGCCATATCTTGGCCAATTCTTATCCGATCCTCGAGCGGCGTATCTTAAACGATTTCTATTTCGATTCCCCATCTTTCTGCATCAAAATATGGAACAAGATTTTTTTTGGAAATTTTTTTCAAAATTTTTCTGATGGTCCCCCTTGAAAATCGAGAAAACCCATTTTTGGCCCAAAGCGATGGCCATATCTTGGCCAATTCTTATCCGATCCTCGAGCGGCGTATCTTAAACGATTTCTATTTCGATTCCCCATCTTTCTGCATCAAAATATGGAAAAAGATTTTTTTTGGAAATTTTTTCAAAATTTTTCTGATGGTCCCCCTTGAAAATCGAGAAAACCCATTTTTGGCCCAAAGCGATGGCCATATCTTGGCCAATTCTTATCCGATCCTCGAGCGAAGTACCTTAAACGATTTCTATTTCGATTCCCCATCTTTCTGCATCAAAATATGGAACAAGATTTTTTTTTGACATTTTTTCAAAATTTTTCTGATGGTCCCCCTTGAAAATCGAGAAAACCCATTTTTGGCCCAAAACAATGGTCATATCTTGGCCAATTCTTATCCGAACCACGAGCGGCGTACCTTAAACGATTTCTATTTCGATTCCCCATCTTTCTGCATCAAAATATGGAACAAGATTTTTTTTTGACATTTTTTCAAAATTTTTCTGATGGTCCCCCTTGAAAATCGAGAAAACCCATTTTTGGCCCAAAGCGATGGCCATATCTTGGCCAATTCTTATCCGATCCTCGAGCGGCGTATCTTAAACGATTTCTATTTCGATTCCCCATCTTTCTGCATCAAAATATGAAACAAGATTTTTTTTGGAAATTTTTTCAAAATTTTTCTGATGGTCCCCCTTGAAAATCGAGAAAACCCATTTTTGGCCCAAAGCGATGGCCATATCTTGGCCAATTCTTATCCGAACCACGAGCGGCGTACCTTAAACGATTTCTATTTCGATTCCCCATCTTTCTGCATCAAAATATGGAACAAGATTTTTTTTGGAAATTTTTTCAAAATTTTTCTGATGGTCCCCCTTGAAAATCGAGAAAACCCATTTTTGGCCCAAAGCGATGGCCATATCTTGGCCAATTCTTATCCGATCCTCGAGCGGCGTACCTTAAACGATTTCTATTTCGATTCCCCATCTTTCTGCATCAAAATATGGAACAAGATTTTTTTTGGAAATTTTTTCAAAATTTTTCTGATGGTCCCCCTTGAAAATCGAGAAAACCCATTTTTGGCCCAAAGCGATAACCATATCTTGGCCAATTCTTATCCGATCCTCGAGCGGCGTATCTTAAACGATTTCTATTTCGATTCCCCATCTTTCTGCATCAAAATATGGAACAAGATTTTTTTTGGAAATTTTTTCAAAATTTTTCTGATGGTCCCCCTTGAAAATCGAGAAAACCCATTTTTGGCCCAAAGCGATGGCCATATCTTGGCCAATTCTTATCCGATCCTCGAGCGGCGTATCTTAAACGATTTCTATTTCGATTCCCCATCTTTCTGCATCAAAATATGGAACATGATTTTTTTTTGACATTTTTTCAAAATTTTTCTGATGGTCCCCCTTGAAAATCGAGAAAACCCATTTTTGGCCCAAAACAATGGTCATATCTTGGCCAATTCTTATCCGAACCACGAGCGAAGTACCTTAAACGATTTCTATTTCGATTCCCCATCTTTCTGCATCAAAATATGGAACAAGATTTTTTTTTGGAAATTTTTTCAAAATTTTTCTGATGGTCCCCCTTGAAAATCGAGAAAACCCATTTTTGGCCCAAAGCGATGGCCATATCTTGGCCAATTCTTATCCGATCCTCGAGCGGCGTATCTTAAACGATTTCTATTTCGATTCCCCATCTTTCTGCATCAAAATATGGAACAAGATTTTTTTTGGAAATTTTTTCAAAATTTTTCTGATGGTCCCCCTTGAAAATCGAGAAAACCCATTTTTGGCCCAAAGCGATGGCCATATCTTGGCCAATTCTTATCCGATCCTCGAGCGGCGTATCTTAAACGATTTCTATTTCGATTCCCCATCTTTCTGCATCAAAATATGGAACAAGATTTTTTTGGAAATTTTTTCAAAATTTTTCTGATGGTCCCCCTTGAAAATCGAGAAAACCCATTTTTGGCCCAAAGCGATGGCCATATCTTGGCCAATTCTTATCCGAACCACGAGCGGCGTACCTTAAACGATTTCTATTTCGACTCACCATGGACCTCCCCTGGAAATCCTACTTATAATCCAAAGCAGTATGTGGAATTGGTTTTAAAATGTAGGCACTTCCTCCTCGTGCAAGTTGGAACTCCTCCCAGCAACAAGTGGGCTCTCTCCTCCCGCATGGAAGTTGGCCACTCGATGATTTCAGCCCATTTTTGTGGTGCATTGCAAGCCCTTCAAGTGCCGGCCCCCGCCCGCCAGACTCTGAAAATGCAACTTCCAGTGGAAATGCAACTGCAACAATTGGCGTCACGCCTCGCTGAGGCCAGAACACAGCAAAACAGAGCACACAGAACTGGGGAACTCCGGACTGGGAGCCGGAGCTGAGAACTGTGGACAGGGAGCCGAATGGGAACGAGGGAAGTGGAGTTACGAGCTACATAGGGCTGATTGAAAGATTATTTTGCACTGATAACGCTAAAAACGTATGGATGGATGGATGGGCCATCCAACCACCGACCAAGCCGACAACCACCAACCACCAGAAAGTGCACCACAACACAACACACACAGCACAGCACAGCACAGAACAACAAAAAAAAGTCAAATAGAGCGAGGCAGAGCGGCACAAAAATTGCAGTTCGAAAATTGTTGCGCTTCGGGTTTGCGTGTTTGCATTTTTGCATTCATTGTCCGCCAGTTCGTCCGCCCGGCTGCCAGTCCGTCTGTCCGCCACTGCCGCTGCCGCTGCCGTTGTCGTCATCAATTCGCAATGCATTTCCCACATTTTCAGGCCAGCGAGCGACCATCATCATTAATAATATTGAAAAGCCCTAATTACGGTTAAGTGGCCCAAACGAGGGGCAGAAGAAGGGGCATCGAGCGATAGCAAGAGGGGGCGCCTTCCGAATCGAACTTGGCGAAGGGTTTTTGGGTTTATAGTTCCCGCAGCCAGTTCCCAGTTTTCGGTCCTCGGTTCCCCATTCCCGCTTCCTATCTACCCATCCAGTGCCTTCGTTACTGAAGCGGATCATCATTATCAACATCGGAACTGTAGCGCGTTGCGTAAATCATTTTTCCAACCCCTAGGAGGGTCCTACGAGGACCCATGCCTCCTGAGAGGCTCTTCACCTGCCCAAGGTGCATGGTGCATGGTGGCTGTTGCAGGTGCATCGTTCCGTTCCTCGGTCGCTCGTCTTAATGAAATCATTTATAATTTTTCTTCGACCCCTGTCCCAGTCTCGGGGCTTGTTTTGCGGTCGGCATCGACGGTTTTCTTCGGGAGACTCAAGAAGGAAGAATTACCTGTCCGACCTCTCCCCTGCGAGTGTGTTTCTGACGCTTGATTGCCCGCTCGGAACTCATTGATAGGCCGGCCACCTCAGCACGTGGCGGCCGGGCAGCTGCAGGTCCTTCACCTGCACCCCCACGCTCCACGGACGGGCGGCCCATCAATCCGTTCAGGAGTCGGGCTTCGAAGAGGCGGCTCTGGGGCCACCTGACTGCCAGACACAGTAGCCATTGCCTTTTCAAACAACTTTCGACTAGACACTTTGTAAGCTATATTTTTTAAGTGCCTTGAGCATTTCTTGGTAAGCTTCCGGTAAACGCAAGGTTTTCACTTTTACAACACACTTCCAGATTATAAGGCAGAAAACCCGAAAAAAACACACCCCACAAAAATAAAAAAAATCAAAAATTGGCCAAACAAAATTACGAAAAAAGGACGATTATCAAAATAGGCTCGCAGCGAACACCCTTCCATTGGCTTCCCTTTTGGCTCGTCCAAATTGCTCGTTAACCTTTCGGCGACCACCGTCTACAGGAACCATACAGCAACAGTACGACTGCCAGACCAGACCCACTGCCACACCCCACTCAGTGTTCCCCATAGTACCCGCTCCTTGGAGGCCCTGGCATGCAGCAGAACATCTGGAGCTCCCCGCAGGTGGGCGGATCCGGCGGAGCGCTGAAGGCCCTGGCGCGGAATGTGGCCAACCACCTGAAGCTCAACCGCACTGCCATGAAGCGGGTGGTGGCCCAGGTGGTGGCCGAGCACCACAGCCTGGGCGAGGTGGCCGACTACAAGGGCCACATGTACTTCGCCAAGCCCGACCGTCTCAACTTCACCGAGCTGATCGCCCAGTCCAAGGAGGCCTTCGACGACCTGCTTCTCCACGATCCGCGTCTGATCAAGAGGATACAGGCGCAGTCCCCCGTCCTGGCGAGTCAGAGGCCCAAGTTCCAACGCCTGAAGTCCCCGTCGCGCCAGCGGGCGTCCGTCAAGGCGTCCGTCAAGGCTTCCGTCAAGGCCGCCCGTTCGCGGATCCTGAAGATGGCCAAGTCCCAGCTGATGTGCAGCACCAAGGTGTCGCCTCCGCCCAGGAAAAAGTGCTCCCCGACCCCGAAGAAGCGAAGGAGCCGCTCGGCCTTGAGGCACCACCGCAAGAAGAGCTCCACCACGGAATTCCAGCTGGAGGACGCCGGGACCGTGCGCAGCCTAAACGGGGTCATCATCCAGGACAATCACTTGCCGCAGGTCGGCGAGATCCTCCTACACGTCCCCCAGTCTGCGTCCCCCGCCAAGAAGCTACGTCGCCGTGGCCGGCGCCCCAGTAAGATCCACGTGTCCCTGCAGGACCTCGCCAAGGCGTCGTCAACAGATGCCGACCCCAGGCCGACGCCCACCCATCCTGTGCCCGCCAACCCCGGCTCTGCAAGAAGAGTCCTGTCCAGGCGCTCTCAGAGGCAGATAAACGCAGGCGGAAAGCGATTGGTGGCCGGCTCCGTTCCTAGTCCACTGGCCAAGCCCCGACCGGTGCAGCAGAAGCAGCAGGCGCCCAGCAAGAAGCCTCCCATCAAGAAGAAGTTCATGGCCCCCCGGCACCACAATAAGCCGCTGCCACTCCTCCAGAGGACCTACGAGAAGCCCTGGCTGGTGCGCCGGCGCAGGAAGCGCCTCTCTGGGGGCTACCAGAAGGCCAAGCCGTCCCTCGGGAAGGCCGAGACCGTCCCGCCCGTCTCCGTGGCCGAAAAGGAGCCCGAGCGGCTGGACAAGATCAGCGTAGAGTGGGTGGAGAAGAACTCGGAGAAGGAGCCGAGCGAGAATTCGGTCAGAGGCAAGGAGGAGCCCAAGGTGCAGCGACCCTCGGGCCGGCGACAGATTCAGTCCCATGTGGGCCGACAGATGCGGAACGTGAACTTCCCCTGGTACACCCCGTACCAGTTCCAGGGGGCGGCCGGCGCCACCAGGCACCCCAACCCGGATGCCGGAATGTCCGCCCACCGGCTTAACCTGCAAAGGAGCCACATCCTGAACACCCGCCGGAACATGTCCGCCACGCCCATTCCGCCGCTGAAGCGGAAGCAGAACTTCACGACGCGGCAGCGCCACCACCGCAGGATGCAGGAGCAGTTCCTGCGGGACCTGCAGCGGGAAGAGGCCATCGACGAGCCGCAGAGCAACGGCTCGGGCATGTTCCGGCGGCGGAGGGTGGGGCAGAGGCGGGACCAGCAGGACGCGGGCGGGAACAGTGCCCCGACGAAGAGCAAGGCGGCTTCGCCGGATCGGCGATCTGTGGAGCGTGTGAGCTCGCGAACGAAGCGGTTCCGCCAGCCTACCATCTCCGGTGAAAGGATCTTGACTGCCCGGGTCGCGGGAGGAGGTCTGGGAGGAGCTGGCGGAACAGTGGGAGCTGCAGGAGGTCCTGCAGTCAGCGCATCCGCCGCTGCCAGCCCCCGCCGCCGTCGCCGCAGGAACCGCTACGTACCCGTGGGCAGCAGCCTGGGCAGCATCGCCGGCCTGGGGGCAGGACAGCCGCAGGACTCGAAGCACTCCCTCACACCGGCCAAGCGTCACCTGACGATTGCCTTCATGAACAGGCGGGATGAGCGGGGCCACCACCGCCAGGCGACCCAGCACTGGAAGTAGTCCCGCCCCAGCCTCTACAGCCAGCACCACCGAGGACCCCGATCTGCCGCCCCCCAACCCCGACAGGTCGCCTCGCGGAGCGCCAGCATCTCTCCCCCCAGGGCCCCTTGACCATGTTTTTTGGAGAGACTATGTATTCTGTTCGTTTGTTGGAGCTCAATAAATTACCAAGTTATCGTGGTGAGATGGGGGCTTTCTCTGGAGTCTATCAGGGACTATCAGGAAGGATCAGATGGCACTTGAAGGGTAAGCCTTAAAGCTCTCCAATAGCTGCTTAAAGGCTCTCGAACGAGTGGAGGACACATGTTGCCGCACAGGTGGATGGCGCACGGCTACCCCGGGCATGTGGCAGCCCATCTTAAAGGATTCGGCACTCCCCCGCCAAGGTCGAAATTTAACCCCGTGTCAATTGTCCTTACGCTCCTTGAGCCACCTCCTGGTCGCCCGCCGCGGCTTCTGTTATTGTGTCAGACATTTTTTCCTACATGCAACGACTGGCAGGACTCTAAATTCCGCTGGGAGTCGATGAATGGAGTCGAGTCGAGTCGAGTTGAGGAAAAAAACACGGCCAGGAGCGAGGAGGAAGTCCTGGGCCGGGAGCGGAGAAGACAAGGCCATAATTTAAGTCGCTAAAGTTTTGCGCCTTTTGTTCGCTTGCCGGCAAAAGTTATTGAAAATCGCGCAAGGGTTGGGTTTCGTTGCCGCAGAGAAAGGGTTCGAAATTGAAAAAGAAAGCGAATGTCAGGTGGTTGGTGGCTGGGTGGCTGGGTGGCTCGGCGGCTCGTTGGCTCGGCGGTGGAGTGGGTGATTTAGTGTTAAATAAAAACTTTTAAATTGCCATTTGATCGTTTGTTTAGCGACAATAATGTCGTCGACGTTCCTTGCCCTATCTAAACCCATCGAATTGAATGCGCCAGGGTCCTGTGACAGGTTTATAGGTCGCTTCCTTCGCAACAGCCAGGACACGGCCGCGGCTCACCCGCGAAAGGGTGAGGGCGTCGTGACAATGACATTGTTTCGCTGACAGTTGTAGCAAATTTATTGAAAAGGTGTTCCTCGCTATTTGTTTCGTTTCGTTAAGTTTGTTTCAGCTTTGTATTCCGCATTTCTTTCCTTTCTGGCCCCGTGGCTCTGGGCCTCTCCCGTTCTGGGGGAGATGTCAAAAATTTATTGATATGTTGAAATTGCTTCTTGGCCCGCCATAAAAACTTTGACAGCTCCATTTTTTGCTGCTGCTGGGTCGCATTGTGCTAAATTTGACAGCAATTGTTTTGTTTGACAGTTTGTCGTCTCTCCGGCGAAACGATGATGTCAATATGCAAAGCAGTTTCCAGAAGGGGCGCGGCAGGCGAGGGTGGTGGTGTTCTCACAACCGACCCTGCCATCATCGGCACATTCCGGGCTCCTCGTCCCGTCCCGTCCCGTCCCACAGGCACATGTGAAGCGAATGAATGAAATATCCGAATGAACCTCAATGGGTATCGAAAGTAGTTGACAGCTTTGGTTGACGGGTCGGGTTAGGGATCGGGTTGAATATTTTAGCATAACAACAGATGGCTTTAAGATGGACTGCTGAGTCGCGTTGGTGGCTAGCATCACGGCCTTGACATTGGCTGGAGGAGGACTTGGTGGGGAAGGACCCTGCTGGGTGGCACTGGAGGCGACTGTTCGATTGTATTCTTGTTAAATACGTTCAGTATTTTCAGCCCAATCGCTCTGGAAGATCTCCTGGGGGAGCGTTCAACTCCAAGATATGCCCAAAGACAATTGGCTCGGATGGCGGATAAGGGCACGGCCTGAGTCGTCCATTTTTCGTTGTTTTTATGGTCTAGTTTAGTCTGGGTTCGGGTTTCCAGAGTCTTAAGTCTTCTTCAATGCCAAGCGAAGCGTGAATATTGTTAGAACGAGGGACCAGAGCCATGAGGAGGGGGGGGCTGGCGGCATTTATTAATAATTACCACACTGAATATGGGAAAGAGCGGAGCGACGGAGCCACACAACACAGTACATAAGTAGTAAGAAATTTATTTGTTATTTATCTTTTTGGCATTATGCATGAATGGCAATAAAAAATATCCACATACATAAATATGTTAGTTAGCCAGAAATGCGGCAGTGGCAGTGGCAGCGGCAGCGGCAAGGCAAGGCAACAACGAGAGTGCCATAAAAAGTATCTTAACAATCCATTCGCTGCTCGGTTCTCAGGTGTTGGCCACAGTCTGTCTCGCTCGCCCGGCCAGTCTCCGGCCCCGACTCTGTCCCAGTCTCTGCCTCTGTCTCTGTCCCTGTCTCTGGGAGTTCAGTCAATAGATTTGGATCACTTTGCAATGCCAGAAGCAGAGGGCAGAAACATAACCAGAGGAGGAAGACGCTGCGAGAAAAAAGACGGCACAAAGACTCGTAAAAATAATGAGCTGGGCACGACGACGACGATGGCGACAATCACGATGGGGCCGGGGGCCAGCTAGATGACGGGCAGTCAGAACCGAGAAGAGGGCGGCTGGCAGGGGGAAGGATCCCCAATAGCGGGCCAACCCGCGGCTTTCGGACTGATTTCGAGTCAATAAGATTAGGCCGTCGTAACTGTACTACCCACATGTCAAATCTGGGATCTGGCATCTAGAATCAAGAACCTAGCTAGAATCTGGGATTATCATTTGCTTCTCCCCTTAGTTTATCCGGCGAGCTGCCACTTATTTGCGCCGAGGAGTACAAATCGCCTTATCGCAGTGCAAACAATGAAGCTATTGCTTTGATTTCGGATCTGGAGTGAAGTGCCATTGTTGTTAGGCACTTATTTACTATTTGTGTGGGGACAACTTCCCTCCACTGCTTAGGAGAACTAAATAAAAAATAAACCCAAGCCCAAACCCATACCGAAGCCGAAACCGAAACGAAAACAAAATCACAGCGTATTCTTGGAAAATTGGCCTCATGACTTTGGCATGCTGCGGTTAGTTGATGGAAACTGAAAACCCGGGCTGGAGCTGAACCGACAGACTCGGATTCCTATTCGTAATCGCTGCCCGGGCCCGGTATCTTATCGCAGTTTTCAACAGAGACACATGCCAGTTCAAATAGAGACCCAAACACCCCCGCAATTCACGCAATCCGGGCCTGATAAGTGTCGAGAAGTGGGTTCTCGGGGTTTTCGGGGCGGAAGAATGGACGATGGATTCTCAAACCTTATCGGGGGCTGTACAGATCCATGGGTGTGTACTCTGTACTCTGTGCTCTGTGTAGGGGTCGCATTGTTCCTCCGGAGAGGAACTATCCAATATTTGCGGAAGATCAACAGGTGCCAGAGACGCGGAGTCAGCCTCCCAAAAATAGTTGTTGTGCAATCAGAACGGAGGGGGAACCTAGGGGCGTATGACTCTAGAGTCTGGACTCTCTGGTACTGAGATGACCCACTAACTGTTCAACAACTTGCCAACAGCTTTCCCAAGGAACCACCATGTTCCATGATGGAAAACCTAAAAGCAACCAGCTCCCATCAGAAAAGTGTACGAGGAAATGCTCGCAGCCCCTCCCCCACCGCCTCCCGAAAAACACCTCCCATGGGCCGTTGCATTCGAGAAATTTCAATAATTGCGGCTCATTAAAGTGCTCGGATAATGGGGGGCCGCCGAAAAAGGCAGACACTCTCAGAAGCCGGGCTCCCAACACTTCCGATTATGAAATGTCTGTCGCTCGTTTGACAAAACACGGCGACGAACAACGGTGATCAGCGATCGCAACATGGAAATGTATCTATAATGCAATTACGGGCCAGATCGAGGTGGCGGCTGCCAAGCGATCGCAGAAAGCCAAACACTCCAGCAGAAACCAGAAACCAGAAAACAGACAACTGGCAATAGGCAACAGGCAACAGAAACAGAAACAGAAGAGTAAGGTGCCAGCGCATCAGCGAATCAGCGATCAGCGAACGACGAAGACGACAACGACTCATTAAAACAATTTTAAAAAATAATACAAAATAATTACAATAAATTATGATTACGCTTGACAGTGACAGTGGCCACGAATACGAATGGGAGTACGAGGCTCTGCGACTACGACTGCCATCGATGTCTGGAAGTGGGAAAGCGCAGAGTGGATGGTGGTGGTGTTCCGCGGTGCTCCGCGTGGCGGCTTTTCCGTGGTGTTGGTGGCACTTCCAGTGGTGCTACAGGTGCAAGTTACGATGACGGCAGCAGAGAGGCCCAGAAACTAAAGACCAGAGACCAAAGACGATGACGATGACGACGACACCCGAGAATCACTCAACTGTGGCCAAAAAGTTCGTTGTTCATTTGCGCTCGACTCCCGGCTTCATTATGCTGGGTAGGGGGGAATAAGGGGTATCAAGGGGGTATATTTATGGGGGGAGTCCATTGAGCTCTTGCCTAATTCACATATTCATGCCCCAAACAAGACTGTCCAAGAAGTGCCTTGAAGACCTATTCGAAGACCAGCTTCAAGGGTAGTTCGTAGTCGTAGCCCCCCCTAGGTGAGCCACCTACCCTGTGATGGCTTTCTGCCGGTGCTCGGTGCCCGGTGTGCACTTGGCCTCTTCGCTTTAATTCAATTCAATTTGGCCACAGAAATAATTACAAACTGTCCAGGCTAACGCGCAGCGTGTGAGCGCTGCAAAGTGGCGCCGCCCAGCGCCGGTGACATGTACTATGTGCCACCACGACCAAGGTCTGGGCGGCAGCTTCTTGGCCGGATTGCTGGCAGGGACAGGGCGGGGAATTTATCAAAAGGCCATTAAAATCAAATTGAGGCGCAGACAAGCGACAAACAAGTCCAAATAAATGGGCGAAGGTGGAGATCCAAACTGAGATGGAGGTGGAGGTGGAGATGGAGATGGATGTGGAGCTCGGGAGATGTCGAATGTGATGGAGTGGTGGCATGATGGACATGTGTATTGGAACATACATCAAGCGCGACTCGATGCTCTGTCAAATGCATTTCTGGCGACATAAAAATCTCCTCGAATCGTTAAAAATGCATCATCATCAATTTTTGATGCATATTTAATGTAACGAGAGGCGAGTGTATCTTTGTATCTCTGCCCGGCTGCAGCACGTATATCTCCGCATCTGTATCTGCATTTGTATCTGTATCTGTTCGCCTGCCTCGGCGGTGTCGCCACCAATTTAACTGCAAAGTGGCGCATAAAAATTGATTTACTCGCGACGCTGTGTCGGCCGATCCGATCGACTCCGATACAGTTTAGGTGGCCCGGGCTTATGGCTCAATTAGGGGCTGCGGGAGGGAGGGGGCTGATCGAAAGCTGATTGACCAGCCCGGGCCGGATATCCTAGCTGCTCCTTTGTCGGCAGAAGTACCTGTCCGCCCGGCAGCGTCTGAGGTTAACCTCAGGCCAGGTAACGAGGACCTCGCCGCAGCAATCGCCTGCGAGATTTCACAAGCAAACACGAAGCGCGCGCAGGTCCTCTTCCCGGAACCCTCAGATCCCACCCGATCGCGGTGAAAGTTGTGAGGGCGCACCGCACCGCTTTTCGGGGGAAGGTTACCTCCGATTAGAAACCTCCTGCTATTTGCCTGCTAGGCCGCCGAAGCGCTCCGCTGGTTTCCGCCAAAATAAGAGAAGAGCCGCTGCCGAAAACTGACAGCAGAATTAAAGTCAAGTCAGGGTAGCTTTCATAAATTAGTCATTGAACCCGGCAATGGCTCGCCAAACGGGCAGCAACAATGCCGGAGCGTGAACCACACGAAATCGGAATAATGGCAGGCTAAATGCGAGCGCAGCTAATTTTTTATAGTTATAGAATCTAGCGCCGAATACGGCATCGGAGGCGGGAGCGGGAGCGGGGTCTACGCTTTAATAACTTTCGGATCTCTGGAGAAGGGGGGGGGCCGTTGGTGGAGGTGCAAGTCTTCTAGAAACGGAGCCCAAATCTAGCGATTCTTCGGATTCGGATTACCCTCTCAGCCACCCTCTCAGCTAACTGGCACTTGAGATTCCCGAAATGCCCTCGGCTCACCTCCGAAGTGGCCAGTCAACTGGGCCAAGCCACCCACCGGCAAATGGCCGGCCGAATAATATTTAATTTATGCAAAACAGCCACGGCAAGTCGGCCGACTAGGTGGATGTGAATGTGGGACTATGTGGCACAGTGGTGTAGTGCTGCCAGTTCAGAGAAATTCGGCTCGCTGCGGGCTGCGGGCGGAGGCATTCCATATTCCATTTTCATATCCATTTCCATTTCCATTTCCCAGGGGCTACGCTAATTAGCCAAAAACAAAACCCGAAATAAAAAATACATAACTAACAATGAGCATAACATTTGAAAAATGTTTTCGGTTTCTAAGTTCTCCCTAGCTTTATTTCCCATTTTTGTTAACTCATAGAGGCATTCGTCCAGAAAACAAAATTCAAAAATGGCGCACACTCGAAGAAATGAAAGCCGAAACCGAAAACTGAAAACTGAAAACCAAAAATCCAGGGGAGAGAGCTGAGCTGAGCAGAGCGGAGCAGGTGGAACTTGAGCAGCCACTTCAGATAAAGCGACGTGAACTCGGAGACGCTTGGCTGCTTGACTGAACGACTAAATGGCCGAGTGACTGACGAACTGACTGATTTTCGGGCTTATCCGCGGCGACTGTACTCGCCTCGCACGCCCTCCCCCCCGGCTAGCTTCGTCTGAGACGAGCCGTGACCGCGACGCCATTTCTATGATTTGCCAAAATAAACAGTAACTTTCTTTCCACCTCTGGCCGGGTCAAAGGCCAAGAGATCGCCAGCCAAGACCCTTCCAAGTGAGAAAAATGGATGAAGAGTTGGCCTGGTTATGATTGGGCATGGTACTACTGGAAGACCTCAGATCGGAAAGCCCTTCTAGTTACCTGATCTTGATGGCAGTTGGCCGAATCGCCAACTTTTCAGGCACTTTGCAGCCCATGTCTCAGGGATGCCCCATCCGATTTCGAAAAGGATCATCTCTTTGCAATCAGGGTTCCAATCTCCTTCGATGTGAACCAAAATACGAAGGACAAAAATTTATTCGATTTTTTTCAAAAAATCATGATAGCACCCCTTAAAAAAATTCGAAATTTGGCGTCAAAATTTTTGTTGTCAGGTTTTGATGAGGAATGATTCTACTTGGATTTCTGAGTTCGGGAAGGTATAACACTACCAGATCAGCCCATAATCAGCGGAGTTATGAACGCTTTTCTTTCAGAAAATTTAAAAAATTGGAACCACGTTTCGATTTATTTTTTATTTTTTGAAAATCTGCATTTTTGTTGCACTTGTTAGCGGATATCTTAGTTATTAGTTATCTATGAATCAGAGAACTATTCCCCGTCGATCTGCATCAAAAGATCTCAAGTACCAGAAAATAAAATTTGGACCCAATTTTTGGCCAAAATCATGATGATGGCCCTTAAAAAATTTCGAATTTTGGGTCAAAGATCCTACGGCCAGGTTTTGATTGGGCGGGGAGGGTATACCATTTCGTGATCTGTCAAGTATTGGCCGAGATATACACTTTTGGATCTCTTAAAGTTTTGATTGGATTGGATCCCCAATCCTTAAATAGTGATTTGAAAATCAAGGTTTGGCCCACACGACCCTTGCCCACAGAGGAAAATGCGGGAGCCAGCCACAGGATGTCTCCAATAACCCGCGAGAGTATTGGAATCTGGGCATCGGCGTCCCCATTCGCACTCGTATCTGGCTCCGCACCGGCATCTCGCAGATGCGAGCAGTGCACTTTTAGTGTAAGCAATAAAATTTACTTTTATTAAAGAAAAGCGAACCGAATTCAAAAGAATTTTCGCGACTTGTTTTGGCGTCGAGCGGCGACAACGTCGACCACATAAATTTAAAACCACCTACACATAAATTTTTCTAGCCGCAGATACAAAAAATAAACTGCAATAATCATTGCATTGCAGCAGCAGCAGCAGCAGCAACAGCGGCAGCAAGTGCAACTGCCAACTATTAAATGACATTTAACATGCCCACGAAGAGCTGCAGGTTTTCGGGTGGGGTGGGGCGGCGCGGGCGGCCGAGGGCGGATAAGACACGACGCCCGCCCCCCAGCCCCCCGGGCCGCCGCTCGCGACTGTCAGCGGCGAGATATGGCGGCATTAGTTTCTTAAAATATCACTTCAAATTTCAAATCAAGTCATCAGCAGCCCCGTTCCGCTCACACATGATATATCCGCCCGATCCGCCCGCGCCTCGCGATTTTTTATCAGAGCGAGTGTATGGATAATTTCAATTATAATTTATATGCGATCACGGCGCTATTTATAGCCAAGTGGCTGCTGGAGGCCTTTCGTCGCTCGGCTCTGATTGGGACTCAAATCTAATCTAGAGTGCTCCTCGTCAGAGCAGAGCGGATCAGATCGCCCCGGGGGAATGGGAGCAGCCCTCCCCCCAGTGAAAGGCAGGCGCGGAATTTTGAATTTCTTTATTACAAAAGGGGCCTAAACTAAATCGGGTCTAAACTAAAGCCAAAGGGTTCTTCATCCTACAGTTCGAAGCGCTCTAACGGAGGATCTCAGGGGCTAGTCCTTGCGAACTACTTGCCCTCGTCTGATGGGGAGCTGGGGCTGGAGATGGGCGTGGGAGTGGGCGAGGAAGTGGGGGAAGCAGTCGGGGTGGAAGGGGAGGCAGCGGTGTTGGAGGGAGTGGCGGAAGGAGCGGTGACAGCGGCGGCAGTCTGCGTACACGGAGCGGCAAGGGAACTCCTGGACATGACCGAAGCCTCTAGGTCCAGGAAGTTCTGCATCATAATTTCACTCTTCTGCCGCTCCGTGTACAACTGCCGCGCCATCTTCACCAGCTCCTTCGCCAACTCCATGGGGTCGCTGACCTGCTGCAGCAGGATCTCCGGGCTGTCGTAGCGCCTGCGTTTGGGGTTCTCCGACGAGCTGCCGTTCCGCACGAAGGGCACGCACCGGACGACGGCGTCCGAGGGGGCTTTCTGCTGGTCCAGAAGGTTCTTCAGGTAGGTCTCGTACTCGGCCTTGCGGATCTTGCGCTGCTCCAGTTCGTTCCGTCGCTGGGAGACGGGTTGCAGCAGCTCTGCCTTCCGCGGCTCCTCGGGCACGAGCTCCGTTTGCGAGTCCTCATCCTTCAGGTTGCTGGTGCGGACGGTGGCGGACACCTTGGTGTCGGGGTGGCCCTTGTTCCTGCCCAGGCGCTGGCAGTCGAGGCGGAGCGACCTGGCCACTACCACGGGTCTCTGCAGCTGCACCTTCACGAGGGCCAAGGAGATGGACTTGAGCGACTGCATAGTGCCTTGAACTGGAGGGGAGTTGGTCTCACCGAGCTAATCACTGACTAAGGCCGTACTCACCGAACTGAATTTGAAAAAAAAATGGCAGAAAAACTGAAAATCTCAGGAAACACACTGGACGATTTGGAAAAAAATTATTACTATTATTGAGAGCTGGATGAGCTGTGTTGCGCACGAAACACTGGGATTGAATGAGTCTCAGGGGGAGCTGCCCCGACCAGGTCCCGAACGGGGCGATTCCAAGGCCTACTTGCCGGCAAGGCCTACTCGAGGCGGAGAATTCGGAGAAGTAATCGAGTGCCATATGGATGAGCGGCAGCGGCGAAAGCACGCCATATGAGCATTACCACCCCACCGGCCGGTCCACTCCCGGGCACATTACTCATTCATTTCCAGCCAACGACTTCATCAGAGAGTGGAACACCACCCAGCCCACATTCGATGAAAAATTGGATTTGCGTTTTGCATACAAGGGGGAAGGGGAGGTGTGCCCTCCGGCCGACCCCCAGGCCAGATCCTGGCTGGAAATAAAAACGAAAGGAAAGCAGTTAGATTTCTCCGACTGCGACTCGCTATTTTGATTGATTTGAATGTTACGTTGAGTGCGCAGCTCAGCTCGGCCCGGCTCGGATGTGTGACTGATGATTGATGGACTTGGCAGTACCCTGCACCCCACGGCCCGCGCGGAGGAAGAATATGTATCGCCTCCTTCGTCCTCGGCGAGCGCCGGAAAAAAATGCGCCGTGCGATTGGAAGCGGGCGGAGGAACAAAAGTAATTTCCAGACCCTGACAGGCGAATGTCAGATTCGACGACATGCGAGTTCTAATATGGAGCCAATTGGAAAGAGAGGGAGAACGCGGTGCCGAACTGGGGCAGGGACAGAGGGCAGTCTTTCTTAGATTGTATTAACAGCTCAGGCTGCGCACAGTCCTCCCACCAAGAGACCGACACTTTCCCACACTTTCCTACACTTTCCGCTCCTTTCCAAAACGCCAAGTGACGCCAATGACCAGAAGCAGCGTTCTGGCTGCCACCTTCGAGTGATAACTACTCCTCCGATTCGGGCTGACCCACTGAACTTTCCCGCAGTCTCCAGAAGCTGGCAGCTCACGTGTGGGAGCGCCGTTCACACAGCAGGCCAGCTCGAAACCCACAAAGTACGAGTTGGGGGTCCACTTCCCCAAGACGAGGCCGGATGTGGATGTGGTTGCGTAGAGAGAGGCGACCCCTCCAGTGGCAGACAGGGCAGCCACTGCTCTCGAGAGCCCCCTGAAACGCGGCATGCAACGCTACTTTCTGTTTGTCTAAGGCCGCTCCGGGTAACTAAAATAATAACAATAATAGTACATAATACTAACTCAAAACGCCAACTTCCGAAAGCCGAACTCCGTCATTACTCCATTTTTCCACAATTAAAAGGTGGATGATGTCGGGCTCCCACTAGAGAGTCTTCAGTCTCTAGTCTTCGGCCAGTCTCCGGGCCTCTCGAGGGTCTAGGTGAATGTCTTTCCTATCTCTTATTGCCTCTTGCTCTCCGTCTCCGTCTCCCTCTCCCTCTCCCCCTTCCTCTCCATCCCTGGCCATTTCACTTTATTTGCTTTTTAATTCCGTGTGGGGCAGACCCTCCTCCACCGACTTCTGGGCTGATGTCAACAGCTATTTGAAAATTATTGGCCGTACGAGGTATGTAGGTACGTACATACTTCCCATCGCAAATTACAAGCCTCGATGGGAAATCCATCCATTCAATCCCGCAATCCCGTCCGGGCTGCGTGCGTCTCTATTGCTAGTTTTGTCGCGGCATTGTGCTTCGAAAGTCGCTTAACTGACAATTTGGAGCGATATGTTAGATGGGAGCGGTGGATAAGGCGACGAGGCACGCAACGAGGCCCTCCGTCTGGCCGGGGGAGTCCATAAAGGATTCAATATAGAAATTAATGTTGCACCGCCTTCGAGCAACGTAAAAAACACAAAGGGAAGGCCAAATAAATTACGATAAGCAGCGGGCGGCCACCCACCGGGCCCGACGACTGCCTGGCCGGGATAAGCAAGGGCCGTGGTGGGGGCTGAAGGATGAAGGGATTTCCGAAAGGGGCGAAAAATTGCACCAAAATTAATAAGGAGTAGCCGAAAAAAACCCGAAATGGATCGACTTGGCAGGAACAAGTCTTGTGGCGAAAGCTTCGGGCATGGGCGACTGGGAGAGTGCGCTGTAGTATGACTTTTAAATGATTTTAGCTGCCATATCAGTACCTTATGGAGTAACTACTATACTACGTTAACCCAAGGTTTGGGGGAAAGGCTTGGGTATCAGCCCATCAATGGGCCAAGTCTGTTAGCATCATCCCGATAAGAGAGCCCACCATCGCCCACCATCTACTGTACAGTCCATACCCCTACCATCAGTGCTCAAATAGCCTCCAGTTCCGATTGCAGGGCACTCTGGCCAATGGGCTCAAGTTAAGAATTATTGAAAGTTTATGAAAATAACAGGAGAAGAAAAAATTAAGAATGTAAAAGCCAGAAACAAAAACAAAGACGAGGAAAATAACCCAAAACACAGCACAACAATTGCTCGCCGGTTCGGTTGTGGCTTTCTTTTATTCACTTTTTTCGCGTTTTTTCGATTTTTTTTTACAACAGCAACAGACGGTGTCGAAGGGGGTTTGGGAGTGGGTGGGGGCCGCAAGACAGCGGCATATTGCAGCCTTTGATTCCTTTTCATTTAATTTTCTCCGCTTTTTTCTGGCTCTGGGAAAGGATACGGGCGACCAACAAAAAAAAAGGAGGAAAATGAGGAAAGGAAATTTTATTGTTACACCAGAAAAATAACAACAGGGGCGGGGGAAAGGGCAGGGGGCAGGGGGCAGGGACGTCGCATTTTGGCTACGTTTCCGTTTCCGTCGAAGACGAAGTCGAAAGCCCAGGGCCCGACGTCAAAGTCGAACTCCAGCCATATCGAAGGCGATTACAGGACGAAAAAATATTCGTATCCGTATGGATGGAAGAAAGTTCGGCCCGGCGAGGGGCGGGGCGGGAATTATAATAACTTTTTCCCATTTTTTTGTTAGCTGCTGGTCAACGGCAGCTGGCGGCCCAGGCCGGAGAGGGGTTAAGTTCGCCAAGAAGCGGCCTTGTTTACATTTTTAATAATGCAAGTCAAGGAATATCGAAAGGCACAAAAAATAAAAATTAAACATTGAATACTGGATACTGGATACAGTGTCCTGTGTTGTGCGTCCTGTGGCCGAAGGGGGCTGCGACTCAATAAACAATCGCAATCGCCAACCCTCTCCTGCCAGCTTTTGGTCCTGCGAGCCACTAGTGTTTGAAGTCTAAGCCCCCCGGCCTCGGCCCCGGCCTCGACTTCTGCTACAATTTACAATTTTTATTACCCATTTTGGGCGAGTCAAATTAAAAATTAATTACATACTGCAGTGGCGGGGAAAAGGAGCTGAGAAGTACAGAAAATTCATAAAAATAAAGCGCAGAAATCTTTTGATTTCTCGACGCGCTTTTTCTTCGTCATTTCATTGTTGTTGTTCGAAATAATTCAATTAAATGACGCCACACGATGATTGCTCATTGAAAGAGCACGAGGGGACTGGGAATGGGAGTGGGACTGGTACTGGAACTTGGTTATGGACTGGATATGGTTAGCTGCCAGTTAAAATGTACGACGTAATTAAAAACTTCCTGATTAAAGCCCCGAACGAAGCCAGCGAAGTAATGAGGAACGAAACACCGAGAATATTTACTTTGAATATATTTTGATGATCCACAGATCCATTTCCGTTAATCAAAGGCCTCTGAGCCAGTTCCTCCGAGTGTAGTGGATGATACAGAACTCAATCCGAGCTCGAATCGGGTTCGACTCGCGCATAAAGATATTTATCAATTAAGTAAGCGTGGCCTGGCCGCACAGCGATGAGCAGGTCCGGGGTTCGACTACTATGTATTTGAATTTGGATTAATGATGCAATTGCCAGCCCCGCATGCCCCACCGCCATTGTGGAGCGTTGTGTGTAAATTGGTCCTTCGAGCTTCGGCTTGCGAGCACTTCTTATATAAGCCCCCTCCCCCCAGGCACTTCCCTCCAATTTAAAATGTACTCCGCATTTTTGTGTACTTTCGTCAGCCACAATTCGGCATTAATCACTTAGCAGGTAATGCAATAACAATAAAATATTATTATTAACAACCAGTTTGCCCCGGCGACTATTATTATTATTATTTTTATTGTGACTGCGATTGTGATTGTGATGTGATTGCCCGGGCCGGGCCCGACTCCAGGGGCTTCGAGAAGTACAGTCTGGGCCAAAAGTCGGCGGGCTTTCGATTGGCAACTCCCCCCGTCCGCCAACCGATCGCAGCCACTGTGTGCGGCCGCCGAGTCATGACAATAAAGCAAATAAGAGTGGAAAAAAGCTACCAGTTTATGGCGGCAATTAAGTAATTTTTTAAGCACAGTAGCTCCGTAGCAGGCCGTACTTGAGGCCCTGCCGAGTAAGACGGGCTTACCCCCAAGTAAGACAAATATGGATCTCGTATCTGGCCATAATTTTTACCTGTTCGGGCGAGTGTGTGAGTGTCTTACTTAGGCAACAACATAAGCCACAAAGATTGTCATAAAACTGCCAAAAATATACGTTAATTACCTTTTAAAGGTTTTTCATTAAACTCGTTAAAAAATATAGCCCCCTCTCTCTCTCCCGCTCCCTCTCGGACGAGAGCGAGACAGCAACAGGGGCAAAAGCACCGTTCGAAAGATCGGCCTCAAAACCTTAGAGGGCACTTTGGATTTCGGCGGAGACATTGCATATGTAACGTGTGAAGTTAATTAAACCCGAGTACAAGTTTATTACAAAATATGATTTTAGTTCACACACATCCGAGATCCGAGTCGAGAGAGGGACGGGTGGAGCGGGGAGCGAGAGCGAGCGAGATGGCAGATCGCTTTAGTGTGGCACGCAATATGGCGGTTTTATTTCGAAAGGTTTCTGGTCGGGCTTAGTGGCTCCTCTTCAATTACTTTTTACACTCTTTTTTAATATTTGTGGGAGCTCTACTAGGAGGCCTACTAGGAGGGCTAATCCACCTCTCATGAGGCACTAACGAAAATCAATATGTCCCCCCCTGGCATATGGCACGGAGATATGGCTTTCCGCTCCTCTGAGCCCTGAACTTGGCAAGAAACAGAGGGCGAACCGTGGCCCAGGACGTCAGGGGCTGCAGGCAACACGGCCACTGACACATGAACACCAGTGTTATTAATAAATGAATTGCATGTTAACAATAAAAGTTGAGAGCGCCGGCCAAAATGGAGCACACGGGCATGAAAAGCAGCTGAAAACCCGTGAAATATATGTGTGTGCCTGCCACATATCCGTGTTTGCACGTTTTTTTGTATCGAGGAGCTGGCGCTGGCTGGCTGCCCTGGCCCTGCTCCGTTCGGTCGGTTTTGGGTTTTCGTTTTGGGTTTCGGGTATCAGGTTAGAGCCACCGCGAATAGTTGGTAATAATAATGAACGAACACTTGGCTTTTGGGCTCAGAGAGAGAGAGACGGGAAAAAAAACTAGATTAATATCTCCCTCGAGTCCTTTTAGTCAAGTTTGAACCCACACAGGCGTGCCTGTGTAGGAGAGGTGTACACTAGTGCTTTGCATATGAATGGCTGCGCACTCCAAGGGATATATGTATGCTCCTGAAGGACACGCCATATAGAGGATCTAACATCTGAATTGTGAATTAACAAGCAAGCTAATCAATATATCCCTAAAAGCCACTCTTCAGCCCCCAACCCGCTGCGCCTCGGACTCCACCGACCGAGTTCTCGCATGCAACGGCTGAGCGTCGCCTTTCGTCATCTATTGGCTGGCAGCTCACAGCCCCAAATGTAAATATATGTGCTATATACAAAAGTTAACTATTATCGCCGGCGAGGCGTGGGGAGGGGAGGGCCCCCCGGAGACCCCCTCCCAGAACGGCGCCCCTGCTCCAGACTAGAGGCAGCCGACTGTGGAAAAAGTTCCACAATGCCGTCGTTGACTTTATTCGTATTCGTTTTAAATGAAAATTAATTTATGCGAATCGATAAGCCGTCGGGGAGAACTGCGGCAAAGGTGGCAGTTGGGCCAAGGTGCTCCGGCCGCTGTGGGCCGCCCGAACCGGCCGCTAGGTGGCGCCGCCCGCTTCCAGGACCTGTCAACCCTTCAACCCCTGTCGGCCGCGACGCTGCCGTGTGCGTGTCCCTGCTTAGCATTTTGGTTAGTCACTGGTCAGTCGAATGGTTAATTGAAGTCATTTCTCCGGCCCTCGTTGGCGACTTGACTCGGGCATGTGCCTTTATTATTGAAAGGTGATAACAGTCCGGGGGTGGGTGCTCTGCCGGCCGAAGGGCTAGGTGTTAAGTGGGGTTAACCCGGCCAGCTCATGTCCGGGCATACCGCGGCCTAATTGGGGCTCCCTTCCCAGCCTATCGGCGGCTAATTCCTGCTCATCAATCTGGCCAAAGGGGAGAGCCGTTCCAAGATGGGAGGGGCCTCTGCCCGATTATTTATCGGCACTTGGCACGTCGATCGCCCCGCCTGGCCCCGAAAATCAATAGGGGGAAGCGGCTAGGGAAGGCGCAGAATGCCGACACGTGCCCAGTGCCAAAGCTCCGGCTTCGAACCGCGATCTGGAGAATCGGGGCAGTTGGAGCAGTTCTGCGTAAAGATTCCCATCGTCGTGGATCGTCGTGGCTCGTAATGATCGTGGTCTGGCAGATGCAGCGCACGCATAAGTCATAAGGCGGGGAAGTGGACTTGATAAAAATTATTACACCTTTATGGGTGATCACGTACGGCGGAGTGGGCCATAAATCTGGGCTAGAAGAGCTCCAGATGATGACGGGCACGACAGATAAGGCGCAGTACACAAATTAGAGATGCCGAGATCCAGCAGAGTCGCCTTCACGCCCCTGAGGAGGGGAGCCCGCTTCGATAAAAAAATCGATACCGCACACTATCAGAGGCCCACTATTGTTATCCTTAATTACAAGCCCAACTAATAAGGCCCTGCCTGGCGCGGACGGTGTCATGTGACGAAATCCTCCCCAAAGGCCGCCGTTGGACCAGTAATAACGTAATAAATATTCAAATTACACTATTTCTCTCCATTGGAGCGGCCATTTTCGAGCAGTTTTCGCCCATTTGGCCCATTTCGAATTTCCATTTTTCCACCTGGGCCCAGGCCCAGGCCCAGGCCCAGGCCGAGGCGAGGGCCACAGCCAAGCCACGTATGTATCGGGCCAACTGAGGCGGAGCCCCCGCCCCCCGACCGACTCGCCATATATTTGTATTTCGTATTCCCGCGATAAAAGGTCGCGGTATTGGTAAAAAGTAAGCTATGGCACATTTATAGTTGCATTATGCTAATCAAATGACACCCAATGGTGGCCCGACCCCCGACCCCCGACCCCCGCCCCCCACGCCACAGGCCCTCCGCCCCGACTGACCCCTGGGCATTGTGTTAGCCCCGGCTCGGGGGTTGTTATTTTGACATTCGAGTTAATAGATCGGTTTTGGCCATAAATTAGCATTTTATATAGGCACTGCCGCCCCGCCATAGGTGTGTTGAGCATTTCATTATGTACGAAAACGAAAACGAACTCTGGCAGGACACCGTGAGGACTGTACTGTATGTATATCCTTAGCATACATGGCCGGCAAATGAGTTCGTTGTCCCAGGTGGCCATTTTCGGGGGACATACTTTCCGCGACCTGGCAGGCCTCTTGTTCGGAACAGTGCCAATTAATTACGTGGAAATCGAATGGAAACACGCGCTCCAAACGTTCAAGTTCGCCCCATAACCCACCTCGCAGGACCCAGGGGCGCCTGAATCTTCGCACTCACATGTATTCGAGTCTCGGGGGCCATCAAGTGGCATTTCTTCAACAACTGGCGTGTCAGCTGCCCGGGATTTGCATAAGAACTCCAACACTGAACCCGAGGAAAGGATCAATCAATGGCATTTTCGGTTATGCTAATGACGAGGAAACAAACTCCACTTCCTTCTCCGAGGCGAGCCACCGACTCGGGCCTGCATTTATAATTGTGAGAAAATCGCCGGGCATCGCATCGATCGGGCGGCACATCTGCAACTATTCCATAACTGGCGAATACCAGATAGGCGAGCAGCATAATGAAAATAAATAATATCCGCTGGCATTCAAATGCAAATGATTCGCATCGGAAGTGTATTGAAATCGGAATCACCGCACGGCTCGGCGCGGCAAGGAGGGCGAGGGATAGGGATCAAATCAAGATCGAGATCGAGATCGGGATCGGGATCGGGGATCAACCCCCGGCGGAAAAGCAGAGCCAGTACCTGGTGGCCTTGCCTCAAGATTATGCAAATGGGCCGAGGCGGCTGCCTGCGTCGGCAGGCAGGGGTTGAAGGGCTTCCGAAGGAGTCCCCGTATTTGGCAAATTTGCCAAAATCAATTGATTGTTCGCTTTGTTCGATTTGCGACAATTTCGAGTGGCATTTTGTGGTAATTGATACGCGTCCAAGGGACAGATATCGAACCCTTTCCCCCGAGCCCGCTGAGCCCTTTCTGTGCGAAAATTTGCCAAAGGCCGGAAGAAAGGAAAGTTGGCAAAACATCGCAAATCACATTTGCGCGAAAGGGTGAAAGTGCCCGGCCCTCGCCCCTGCTGGCCGAAAAGAAAGGCGATGTATCATGTAATGAGATCAACTTGGCGTCGTTTAGCTGATTTCTTTCCACTCCGGCCTTTGTGCGCCGGCGATATGCGATCCCATTTGCGGAACAAAGGATCCCGCTGGGAGTGTGCGATTCCGGGAGTTAATCTGCGTTTAAGGACTTGTGCCACTTGACTCCCCTGGTCCCTGACACCGGATTCGCAGAGGTCTTGGCCGTTGTGCGAATGCCCGGGCCGCGTATCTGGGCCCTCATCTCCACCTGCCCGTGGCGGAGGAGGAATGCCTCCGCCAACTGCTCCAGTTCCATGTAATTCCATAACCAATCTCGAGATCAAGATCAACTGTCGATGGGCTGCCTAGTTCCGCTCGCTCGCTGCGGCAAGCTGCTCGGAAAATCGCAACGTGTGTGAACTTCTGTGGCATTCAACTTTTATTGAGTGTATCTACAAGTGCGCGTTGCAAGAGATACTTTGGCCGAGGGGCTGGGACCAGAGAGGGGTTCGCGCAAGCCTTTGTGGTCGCAACTGTTGGTCTATTGTTCTAGACGACTCCGACTGTGCACGAAAATTAATTTCCAACGGCAAGTGCAGTGCTTCTGGGGCGTGGGCGGGGGCGGCGGCGGTGGCGGCGGCGAAGGGGCTAGCCCGGGCGGGGGAGGGGCGGGGCCAGATTTGCGAGGCGCTGATAAAAACCAGACGCTAAGGCTTGAAAAGGTCGTCGTTTGCGGCTCTAGATGTTGTTTCTGTTTGGCACAAAGTTTTCGCGGGCCGCATAGCAAAATGCACCGTTATGCGAAGAGCGAACGGCGAACGGAGAACGGAGAACGGCGAACGAGCTGGTGCACTCGGGCCGCGTATCTATGAGATACAAATGTGCAAAAGGCAAGTTTACATATGCCGCCCGCTGTTGGCCAATGTTATTTAGTAGTTAATAATGAGCATGTTGCCGCTGTCGTAGTTTGTTTTCGCACTTCCCCCGGCCGTTGGGAGTGCAGGGTATCAGAAGGGGTATGCGGACTGGATACCAAGATACTAAGATACTCAGATACTAGATATACTCACCAGAGAACGTGCGTGGCGGGCAGAGCCTGAAAGAAAAGAAAGAAGAGTTTCAATAGGATTACTTCGACTTGGAATTGGTGGATGGATTCTAAAGAGTAGCACTATTAGCCCCTAGATAGGGTATCCCTCGGATGCAACCACCCTGCTGAGGCCACTAAAGTCACTTGTTGCCCCGCTGCCTCGGCTCTCGGTGCGTGCAACGGCCGCACTCGCCCCACCGCAGCCCACAGGAGAGTCCCAGCTATCCTGCTCCGCCTGCCGGCCTGTCCTGGCATAATGTGCGCCGTTTGCGCCGTGTGTGTGCGAGCTGGGACCCAAGGACATGCCGCTTCTCACGGCGCATTATGCAAATGTGGGGCAGGGGCTCGGGCGGCACAGCAACGTGACGCATTGTGCGCTGGAATTCCCACAGATAAATCGGATATCTCAGGAAGTCGCGACTGGAAGTGCTGTACACACACACACACACGTCTGCGGCAGGGGATCGGGCCGGCATTGATTGGCTCACGCACTTGTTGTGGGCCATTAATCAATGGCCTGCTTATGCTAATGTTTGTGGGCTGCTCTGGAAGGATGTGCCGGGCAGGACGGGCAGGACGGCCAGGATGTGGGGCAGACTTTTTGCTAAATGCCACAAAATGCCAATAAATCACATACGAATAGGACTGGCAGTGCGAGTGCGAGTGCGGTTCTCCGGGCAGATCTCGCTTCACTTCACTTGTCAGCGGCATCATTAATAATCCTTTACTTTGCGCCATAGCCTACTTAGTGGCGTAGTGGAGGAGCGCCAGCCAGGGACACCCAGCCAGGACCGGGGCGGGCGACCGGGGCGAAGGTAAATGATGCAAATAAACAAATGTCATATGCGCTGCGCATCTGCAGAAGAAACCCTTTTCGTTTTCTGTCAACCTCAAAAATGTCATTAGGCAGGATGTGCTCTCCTTTCTCCTTCCGAGGTCCTGCTTTCCTCAGTCGCTACCTCTGCCTCTGCCTGTCACACATATGCTCGATTCGTGTAATTCGATTCGAAAGGACTCTGTGCTATTTCTTGCTCGCATTCCTTGATTCGGAATTAATGCAAATTAATGATGCCGAGGCCTGAGTCCTGAGTCCTTCAGCCTGCAGACCCAGTCCTTTGTCCTGCATGTGAAATCAAATGGATGCTGAGGACGCTCGCAAATAGTTTTTTAATGATTTCTTTTCTGGTTAGGTTGCTGTTTCTGTTTATCCCAGAACTCCAGCCTCCGCGGAGGAAATAGAGCCCGGAACGGGTCTCCGAAGGCGGAATGAGACGCCGAGCCACCTCGCTCAGAGCCCCCTGGTGATTATGTCAGAGTAGAATCGAGAGCAAAGTCCAGTCCACTTATAGTTGCGAGCAGACGATCAAGGTGGGCAGGTGGGAAGAGTGCGATTTGGAATTTGGAAGCCGAGCCACTTCAAGAAGCCCCATTAACCTCAATTAGTGACTTCGGCCGCGAAGCCAAATGCAAACAATGGCACTCGAACTGAACTGAAACCCAAACTGCTAATTAAAATAATGTCAATAAAATTGCTGTCCATTATATGTCAACCGAAAATTGCATCTCGCGAAACGAGACGAGCGATTGCCAAACCCGAGAGGGCCGCGAGTCGGAGCAGCGATTCGAACAGAAACGAAAACAATCCACATTTAAGACGGGGGGGAAAAACCCCAAAAATAATCACTAGTTGGCCATAAAAGTCAAACTCGGCGTACAAAGCAGGCCATAAACGAGAGATGAAAACAATAAGTCAAGGAGTTAGCGACTCACACGCTGGCTACAGTGCGTGCCGCGAGTGTAGGGAGTGTATCTCAGTGTGCTGCCCTCTTCTTGGCCAAAGTCAGACAGACTTCCCGCCCGAAACGCACTGTATCTTGCATGTGCGAGCACCTACCTCACCTACCTACAGCCCAGCAAACCGAACAATCGAACGGCAAAATATTCCCACCAATTTCGTAAGCCAGCCCAGCCACAATTGCGGCCGCCGGCAAGCTAATTATTAGTTAACTTGTATCTTTAAGATACGCGGCTCAGGTCGCAGCATTGCTTAATAGACCAGAACTCGGCCCGGCTCCATCTCGGTGTAATCCGAAGACCCCTGGCCCTTCTTTTCAGTTTCCAGTTGCCAGTTGCCAGTTGGCAGTTGGCAGCTCCATTGTCATAACACGTTTCCGTGCAGTTGTCGCTCAGAGGTCTTCGGCGGATCTCATGGAGAGTTTGTCGGCGGGTCCGTCCAATAGTACAATTCATTGGCTTTCCCAGCGCTGTCAAATGCATGATTTTCACATGTATCTATTAGATACGTTTGTATCTATTTCCCCTTTGTCTCAGCCCCTGCCTCTGCCTCTTCCTCTGCTCCTCTGCGGCGCCAATGCGTAGCAAACGGCACAGTTTACTCCCCAAAACGACCACGCCCCCGCCGGACAAATTACAGGGCAGCAGCTCCAGCAATTTTCCATCTGTGGGAAGAAAGTATCTGGCGGGCTGGGAAAGGGCTCGAAAAGCTGACAGCTTGTCGAACAGCGATCGGCGCACAATTTGCATATTGAGGATGATAGCAGGACATGGATACTTAGCGGGCACTCTCCGGAATCCTTCGGAGCACTCGCTGAACTACAGACAAGACACCACTGCGTCGGGGGTTGGGCGGGGTGTCATTAGGAAAAGGTCAGAGGTGGGTTGGAAAAAGCAAACATTTGTGCTGTTGATGACGCTCCCGCAGGACTATCGCGCCGCCATCTGAAGTGCGTTCGAGTATCTCAGCATCTGCGATTGGCAATGCCAGGTCCGGGTCCTGGTCCTGGTCCGGCAGGAGCTGGCATATGCAGGAGCCATAAATCTCAAGTCGCTTCGCATTCGACACCGCTCCGGCTGGTGATGAGCTATGCGATTTCTATGCAAATCCGAGCGGGGAGTCGTAGTCTTTTAATTGAAATGCAAATGCAGGAGAGTGGCTGAGTGGCTTGGTGGCTTGGCGGCGAGGGCTTTATGGCCAGAAGATCACGCTTCGCAAAAGCAGAAATCCAAAAAGCCAAACTACAAAATGCAAACCAAAAATCCAAACAAACACGATCAAATGCGAACGAAACCCGAGACCGCTGACGTCGGTTCTCCGCTGCATTGTGTCCCAGTATCTGTATCTGCTGCTATTGCTCTATCTGGGCGAGTATCTTTTGTTATCCAAGATACCCAATCCCCAATCCAAATAGAGGGTCCAGGGTCCAGGTATCGGTGTCCACTGGACGTAATTAGAACGAAAAAGATGCAGCGCAAAACTTGCAAATTTGTGCGCGGCTGAAATGCATCTGGCGGATTCCGATTCCGATTAAAGAGGCGCTTACCCAGGCGTTGAAGGATGTTTACCAAAGCGTAATGCGATCCGGCCTGCTACTCTGGTACTCTGGTGCCCTCGCCCGGCCTCACCCGCCCAGCTAGCTACTTCTTGGCGATATTGAAAGTTTGAATTTTAATAATTTTGATGCTTTCCCGCCGCGAGCCGCGAGCCGCGCAGATCGCGGGCAGCGTTGCCGATTTTCACCGACAACTGAAATCGAGACTTGTGGCAGCTGCACCCTGTCACCCCGGAGAGCCTCCCTAGCCACCCCATCCCCCAGTGCCCGCAAATTATAATAATTTAAGCCGAAGACGCTGGCGACGCCACAAAGGCCTAGGAAGTGGGACGGCCGAAGGAATTCCGAGCCCAGCGCCTGCAATATGCAAATTAGCACGAGCCGCGTCGGGAAGTGTACACCCGGTACACCCTGAGACCCAGTCGGCACCCTTTCGCTTCCTCTCTGTCCGCGGACAGGGCGGACAACCCTCCTGAGGCGTCTTAAGCCGAGGCGAGTGATGGGCAAAGGTGTTTAATTGTCGAGGCAGCTGGGTGCTCTCGCCACAGAGAGAGTTTGAAAGGATCGGAGCAGTGCGGCGATCGGCAGTGGGCAGCCCAGGGCGAGTCCTGCCAGCACGTAGTAGGCAGAGTACGCAGTTTCCTTTCGCTTGAAGGAGGACTCTGGGGTGGAGGACCTCCAAAATCGCTCCAAGCCGGCCCAGTAATTGGCCAACTCCAAGGCCAATCCCTCCCACACAGGCAAAGCCACCCGCCATTCATTATCCCCTCGACCTGCGGCCATGTAAGCCCTCCGCGAATCACTTATCTATTACACAATTACGGCGCAGCGGCGCAACAATTGCCGCCTGTTGCTCCTGCCCCTGCCCCTGCCTCTGCCGCTCACCCCTTGGCCGAATTCGCACTCCTGGCTGTAATTTTTTAGCAGCTTTTCGCCAAACTGCCGACTGCAGCGGCCGCGGCACGCACTGCTGCTACCCTGCCACGCAGTCGCCCCTCCCCTTCCACGTGCTGCCCGGCAGGACTCACCCCTTTCCCAGGACCGGCACTGCGCGAAAAAGGTGCCTGAAACAGAATAGTGATACTTGTCTCGCGAAGCCATTATCCTGGATGTCCTTGAGTCCAGAACACACTCCAAACTAGGGGAGCCAGTCTTCCGGGCAGCGCATCAACCCCTTGTGATGGCCTTGCCACTGCCCCTGTGCCTGCCCCTGCCACTGCAACACCTTCGACTGTCTCTCCCCTCCCTCCCTCTCACGCACTCTCACTCTCGCTTTCCTCCCTCTGCCTGTGTGTGTGTGTTGCAATTATCGCGCATTTATTGCGAAATAATGCAAAATACACAACAACAACAAGAGTGTTTGTATCAACTGTTGCTTCTTCTTCTTACGCATGTGTGTGTGTGTTGTTTTTGTTGTCAGATGTGTTATGCAATTTGCTTTGTTGTTGCTGCTTGTGCCATTCTATTCCGCTTTTTCTCTCCACTCCTGTGTGTGTGTTTTTTTTCTGTTTTGCCGAAAAGGTCAAAAGGCAGTCGATGTCCTGCGGTGCTGCCAGCGCCGACCGCGACGCCAGCAGCACAGGCAGCTCCTGTAATTGCCGTCAATCTGCAGTCCTTGTTGTTTTTTGTTTTTTTTGGTTTTCGGTTTTTGGCTTTCGGTTTTCGGCTGTGAAAGGGAAAGCGAATTTTTTGTGATTTTTCATGTTTACGTCTAATTAACAGTAATTAACGCATTAGAGGGGCGTGTGTGTGTGTGCAGGCGTCACTAGAAAGAGTCCTGGGAGGCACTAGGAAGAGGCTAAAAAACAGCCAAAAAATACCAACAAAGCAAATGAAGCATCAAACCGCCGGACAGGGGCTGGCCGGGGCGAGCGACTTGGCCGGGGAAGCAAAACAAACAAAAAACTCGAAACAAATCAAATCAATCTGCCCCACACACACACACACCAGCACACACACACGCATGCACTCACACACGCACACTCCTGCGGAGGCAGCCAACCAAAAACAACGCTAATATGACACTTTAACAGTTAGGCCGACACACACACGCACAACTAATAATAAAAAATCATAATTTCAATCAGCGACAACAACAACAGCAAATAACAAAAGAGCCAGCAGTGAGCAGTAAGCGGCGAGCAGCAGGCAACGGGCAGCGGGCAGCGTGCGGCGAGCAGAGGCAGCATCATCGGCACCTGCCTAGTGCCGGCTCGCTCGCACCAGTGCGGCCCCAACAGCAGCGGCAGCGCAGCCGGCAGAGCCCCAGCGACGCAGCCCCAACAAAAAACAAATAAAACGAAAATAATAAAAGTAAAGGAAAAAAGCGAATAGCACTCAAAGAGGGGAAGAGAGAGCGCTTGCGCGCATCGAGAGAGAGTGAGTGTGAGTGCGAGTGCGAATGCGAGTGTGAGAGGAGTGGAGTGGGCTGGCCGAGCGAGAGGGAGCGAGTGGCAGCGGGCGCGGGCGAGAGCGAGAGGCGAAAAGTAAACTTGAAAGCCAAGAAAAATCAAAGCCCAAAGGCAGTTCGAAGAACAAGAGTCATTCAATGGCGCTCAGCCGTCATTTTTTTCGATACACCCCGCCGCCCATCCTCAGGTCCCCCACCCACCGGTCAACGGTCCCTCTCTAACAAGAAATCGCAACATTTTTCGAAACATTTTCAATATTTTTACGAAAATATTCTCCATAGCTTCTTCGGCTCATTACTGATGCTGTGGCGCTGCGCTTGAATGAATGATGTGCTGCCCCTGCCGCCGCGGCCGCCGTCGCTGCGCAGGTAGCAGAGGCAGCGCCGCCACACACACACACACAGCCGCACCTGAGACACATGTGTGTTGTTGTCCATTGACGATGGTGTGTCGTCTGTTGCTGCCTGCTGCTTTGCTTTTTGCTCGCCAATCAAATGGGGCGGGGCTTAAATCGTTCGCTTCGCTTTTTTCCTTTTCTTTGTGCTGCTCTGTCTGCCTGGCGCTGCTCTGCCGCGGCCACTGCCGGCGTCGCTGCCATCGCTTCTTTGACTTTTTTGTGACACTTGTCAGTGTGTGCGAGCGTGTGTTTTGGCTTTATTATGGGAATTATCGAAAACGGAGAGCGCCCGTCATGTGAGTGTTTCTTCTTCGGCTCCCGAGTGAGCTTTTCCGAGCGGGTTGCGCGGGTAACGGCCCGGCCCGGCCCGACCCGGCCCGCTGATCGACCGATTGAGCCCACCGGGCGGTAGGGCTGTAGGGCAGGACTACAAGTGCTCGTTTACAAAGTCTCGATCGCAGAAAGCACTGGCCCAGCTGTTCAGCTGACACGGCCAATCGTAAGCGATCTCTCAGTCAATAATCATCGATAATCGGGGAGAAGTGAAAATATTCGTCCGAATTGCGAGCGGGAAAGCAACTAATCCGAAAATCAAGGACTACTGGACCCACACCAGCCCGACGACTGCCCCAATCCACTGGACCGGAGACCTCCTTCGCGTGGACCCCAGACCGACTCAACAAGTTCGAAACCGATTCGAACTTGGCTCGCGCCCCTGCGCTCGATTGCAACTGCAACTCAAACGAGCGAGATGGAAGTGGAGCGAGCGAGCGAGTGCCCGCGGGTGAGTGTGAGTGCTTTGCTTTGAGTGTTTTTTTCTCTCTGTTCTTGCGGGATTTGGCTTATCTGGTTGGGATTTCGGGCGGCACTTGTTCTTCCGCACTGATTGGGCGTCGATCGGGCCTCTATCGGGCCTCGATCGGGCTTCTGGCATCCGTTCCCCTCCAGTCTGGGAGGCCCCCATGGCCCCGAAAGCCAACAAGCCCAGGCATTGCAGAATCATGACAGCCCGCAAAGTGGGAAAAAATCTAATAGCAATAAAATAAAATGAAATGAGTCTCGGGCAGCGACCGAGAAGCCGGCAGAGCAGCAGCGGAACCGAGCATCCGAAATCCTGAGTTTTTGTCTTCGTGTAGGTGCCCCCCGTCCCGCCCCCTCGCTCACTCGCTCCTCGCCCAGCCGACGACGACAAAGTCTCTTCCCACTCTCCTGCCCTTCTCTCTCAGACTGCAGCAACGCATCTGCGACTGCGACTCTGCTTCTCAGCAGTTCTATAGGTGTAAGCCAGCCCCGCGGGCAGGGGCCAGGGCTGGCGGTGGAAGGAACCATTGCACTTGGCGCTTCGATACAATTTGAACTTTCTTTATGCGAAGTCCCGCAGAGGGTTGGCGGGGTTTGGGGGGCGGTGGCAGGACACTCGCCTTTTTAATATTTTATTCGGTTCGAAGCAGCACGGTTCAGGGTTTCAAAAAAAAAGAAACTTTAAACTAAAAGAGAGTTTTGTATTTTTTAGAAGCACTAATCCCATGACAGAAATACTATGGAACTACATTTTATTGTTTTTAGCTAAAATAATATTTAGTTTCTCCTCCGAGCTATTCGTAAGATAAACAAGCTAAATAATCCATACTCTACGCTCCACTCCGCTGGTCTCTGGTCTCTGGTCCTCTGCTCTGCCAATCAAGATGGAATCCTGCTTCAATTTATTTTCCAATTCCAGCACTCGCCCGACCTCACAGTGGCAACAAAAATATAACTAACCGAAGCCCAGACACAATAATAATTTCAACAACTTACCCACCCCCTCCTCTTCTCCTCCCCCTCCCCCCACCCCTCACCATCCTTCGGCCAGCTAAAGAATCATAAAATAAAATAAATAAAAACAAGTGCACGACGAAAAAAAACCGAAGTTGCAATCTCAATCCCAATCCGAAATCCGAAATCCCCGATTCCGCAGCCAAATCGCTTATCCCTCACTCAAGCCTCTGCCTCGTCCTTGGCGTCGTCCGTCTCAGTCTCAGTCTCTGTCTCTGCCTCAGCCTCTGCCTCGGTCGACGTCGCACTCAATCTGCGGCTCAATAAACAAAAACTACGGCGAGGCTGGAGCCGGAGCTGGAGCTGGAGCTGGAGCTGGAGCTGAAGCTCGCTTTTCCCCATAAGTTTTTCCCAATAAAAAAAGGCGTCGCTGTGCGAGAGAGACGGCATGCAGGGGGCAGCGGGAGGGGGCTGTTGAATGAATGAATTTCAATACATGCAACTGACAGCGGCGGCGCAGAAAAAATGCTCAAAAAAAAAAAAGAGGAGAAGAACCAGAAAGAAAGAAATAAAAAAAAGGGAGTCCCAAGAAGCAAAAAAAAAAAAAAAACAAAAAGTGAAATAAAAAGCAGGAAAAATCAAAAACCTATTGAAAGAAATCAAAAGCGTGCAGTTGGCAGCGAATTGAGTGCTTCTCTCTCGGTCTCGGTCTCGGGCTCGGGCTCGGACTCGGCTCGCTCTCGGCCTCTCGCTCGCACTCGAGCGGGCGGCGGTGGCCCTCTCTCTCTGTTGAGCGGAGTGGAATCGAGCCGAGCGGGGCCGAGGCGCGGCCGAGCGCGCCCGAGCTCGAACCACACACACACCACGCTCGCTGGTTCGAATGTATCTGTATCTGCAGCGCGCGTAGCTGCGGCTGTGTGCGTGCTAGATGTTTTGGAGGGTTGTCGGCGCTTCGTTAGGGTTCGATTTGTTCAGTCATCAACAGCATTCGTGACTGGCAACGTCGCCAACTCGTGTGAGACTCGAATGGGAGAATCGAGAATCGAGAATCGGTGAATCGAGAATCGGAGAATCGAGAATCGGCCAGCCGAGAATCGAACAGGGAATCTGAGAGATACAAGAATTGATGAAACGCAGCACACCTTCCGTGTCCCGCAATCCGCAGTCAGAGTGTGTGTCGAGTGTGTGTGCCGTGTAGTATCGCGCGAGAATGTGTGTGTGCGACATATATCCGATACCCGAAGCGTGCACTATATACGCAGTATAGTCGCCACATCCCAGGCCACCCAGATCGGCATAAAGCATAAACACCCAACCAGCCAATCAGCCAGTCAGCCCTGAAAAACCCGAAAAGCGAAAACAAATCCCAACAGCCAGCCAGGACGAGATATATCACTTTAAAACACTATTTTTTTCGAGTGATTCCCCAAGATATATATGTTGTTTTCAATCAGAAAATGTGCGCGTGTATGAGTGTCAAGTGCAACCCAAAACAACAACAACAACTGCAGCAGCAGCAGCAGCAGCGGCAGCAACAACAACCCAAAACATGTGCGAAATAATCTGCAACACCAGCCCCGCAATCAGCTGCAGCACTCTGGCAACAACAATGGCCTGAACCCCAACCAACTCACACGAAACAAGTCCAAACCAAATCCAAAAAGCAAACCAATCAGCAACACCAAGTCATCCGCCACCAAGTCACCCACTCCCCACCATTCTCTCACTAACCAGTCGGCCCGCGAGGTTCGATCGCATAATCAAAGGACCCTACAAGCTAGAAGGACAAAGTGTCGCCGCCAGCTTCCACCAGTAGTAGAATTGGCTTATTTTATGATATTTATGAATTTTTTTGAGCACGTAAAGCAACAGTAACAAAGCGTAATACTAGGTGTAATGTGATGTGACAAACAAACAAACAAACAAACAAACAAACAAACAAACAACAAACAAAGATTAAAGCAAATACTAAACTTTACTAAAACCAACTAACTGAAAACTAAAAACTAAAAACTATTCGGCGCCCAATGCCAGCCCAAACGCAACCACCAGCCACTGGATCCGCTATCTGAACCATCCGAGTCCGAGACCATACCACTGGAAAGCCCACGAATGCAGCCAACATTGCCACAAGCCGCTGGGACAGCCGATATGGATCTGACGGCTGTTCAATCAATCAACGATTGGTTTTTCAAAAAGGAGCAAATTTATTTATTGGCACAATTTTGGCAACAGGTAAGTCAGTCGAAGCCGTCTTCTCCGCCATGTTCAGTGGCGGGCGGTGGCAGTGTCGCGCGGAAAGCTATTCGGTCGGAGTGCGCGCCCTCTCTGGGGAGTCGCAAGGCATTTGCCTCTGAAATGCCTTTCGAGCCTCGGATTCCCGAAAATCTTGGAATTCTTGTTCGCCCCTCGGCATGTCGTGTGCTAGTCGGGGAGTGTGTGGTGGATCCGATCCACCTGATAGTGTTCCGGGTTCTGCGAGTCAAGTGATAGTTTTCGCAAAGTACCGCCAGTTAGTGACGATAATCGAATCGGGAAGAGACTGGCCCAGACTCCCAGCGTCCCAGACAATAGCCCCCAGACCACCCACCGCCCACCGCCCACCTGCTAGGCCCAGCTTAGGCCAGCTAATTGAGTTTGCGTGTCTGCTCCATTGTTGTCTAATTTTCCGAAGTGAAGCGTATTTGCTCTGCCGCGATTATTGATTTCCGAACAAGCCGCAATGCAAAGTGCAACAAGCCAGCAGTAAGTGGGCGATTTATTGCTCGACTAACTCCCGGCAGCGGCCGCCGATCCGCCGATGCGCCGATCCGGTGAACCGGGCCGAGCCTTGGCCAGACGCGATCGGCGGACGCACTGCGTCTGGGGCGGGGGCCAGACGACTCCGACTGCCGTGCTGGCCCAGTGCCAGACTCCGGGCGGCAGGAGCAGGAGGCCAGACCAGCCCGAACTATATTTTCCGCTTTAATTGGGTTGAGTTCACTTTTATTTTAATTGCACTGCTCCCGCCTGCCGTCGGCATCTGCTCTTCGCCGCCGAAAGCCAATAGAATAATAGGGAGGCACTGCTTGGCCCCGAACTGCTTCCAAGAAGCTCCTCGAAAGCGGGCCGCCAAGCTCGTTAGAAGCCTAACGATCGCTGAGCGCCCGATGATCGATTGCAATCAATGAATCAATACCAATACCAGGGCATCCACTCCAGAGCTCCGTCATGCATTCCGAATTAGAACAGCGCCTCCCAAGAGCTAATGCCAGCTGGAGCAGATACGAGCCAGCCAAAGAAGAGGTTATTCAACACGAATATTAATTTGCCGACCAAAAATAGAAGTTTATTAAGTAAATTAAACAAACCGCAGACTGCTGGGGAGGCGGGGGAGGGGCCGCGTCTACAGCTGTCCAAATGAGATGATGAAATACTTTTTGTAGTATTCCTTATTTATTTATTTGCGCTTTTCGGCGCAGGCAAGTGGCAGGGAGTGGAGTGGAGTCGAACCTCTAATACCCTCAGTGGCTCGAAGGACCAAACGCTTGACTCGACTCGTAGTCAGACCTTGTTCGATCAGCTATCGCCCTGCTGTGGCACGAGAACTGACACAAATCGAAGCCCCCGCCCCAGCACTGAAATGTGCTTGATTAACACAAAATCTGTCATTAAATATAGAACGAGCGAAAAAGTCTAGGAAAAAAGCGAACAAGAGCGTCGAAAAAGAGCAAAATTAATTTCCGTAATGCAATCTATAAACTTGACCCATTAACTTCGAACCAGAGGCAGAGCTAGAGACTTCGCGGCACTCGGCTCTCGGCTCTACGGTTACCAGAAAGCAGACTTGTCATTGATTTCTGCTGATCCAAACTGGAAATGGAAACAAAACAAAACTAATTGCCAAATGCAGTTGCTGACGAAAAGCCGAACTAGGGGGAAAAGATGAGAGAAAATTCAAGTTTTTTTTTTTTCATTTTTTTGGCTAGCTTGGGTTCAGTTTTAATCGAATTGAAACCGGTTTACGGGCCAGCCACCACCACCATCGCAGATGCAGATACGGATAGAAGGATACTCGGATATGGCCGGGGACGAGCACTGATAGTTTATAGAGTTTAATTTCCAAGATGGCGTTTGGCATTTGCATATGCCGAAAATGAGCAGCCCGGCAGCCCAACAGCCCAGCAGGAGCTACGGGGTTGTCCTTGCTCTTAAGCCCTTGGCCATACAGACCATCACAGATACAGAGATACTGAGATACAGATACTCATTTAGCCAGATACAGATCGGCGTGTGTCGCATAATTTTTAGCGTTTTAAGTGCAACTCGGTGGGAGAGAAGCGGCCAGCTAATGAGTCAGTCAGCAGACCCCGGGCGAAGGGGTTACGTCGAGAATCACAGAGCAGCCACCAACCACCCACCCACTCACCGAATCAGAGCCAGCGGCGACACACTCGGCGGGCATTCGAAAGTATTTCAGTCGGTTCAATCGTTCGATCGCTGGAGAGATATGTTAATATAATTAAATTAATTTGTCAGCGCGGAAATTAAAACACAACGGAGGCAGCCGGACAGAAATATCCACGCCGGAGTCTGTCCCCCATAGAACGGGTGTAGTATTCTATATTCGATATCACGATATGTGGAACGGGTGGAGGGGGTGGAGGGGGACTGTGTCTATAACGAAACGAAAATCGAACAATTAAAAGCTTGTGGGTGGGAGAGATGCGATGCCGATCCGAACTCGAACCCGAACCCGATCCACCACGCAACTAATAATGTGAAATAAAAAATCATTTGGAAATTATTATTAAAAATTGAGTTCATGAACTGTGAGCGAGTGTGTCTGCTGATCATTTTTATTATGATTATGTGTTTCTGTTTCCCTCTCTCTTTCCGGTTTATGGCATTAATTATGAATAGCCATTGAAGCTAATTGAAGCCGGCCGGAGCAGAGCGGAGTGGAGTGGGCAGTCGAGAGTCCTCCAGCTAGTGGCCTGCCAGCTAGGCCCATTAATTGGGCCTAGGAGCTGGAGGGAGGAGCTGCGATCGATCCAACACCTCAACTGTCTCACAAGAATCTGAAAGCGAGTCTCGCCAGCCGCGATGACGACACTAATTGAGCATAAACATCGTAAACGCTTGCGTGGTGTGCATCAATTGTCATTGCATCATTAATTCCGCATCTAGCTGGGCACAAAGCCCGGCCAAAAATACCGTCGAATACGGCTTTGTGTACAACTTAATAACAACTAATTGTCTTTTTATATGCATACCGCCGTTCTGCGGAGGGACTTGGTGGGCAAATGGGAGAAAAGCCAGTCCAAAGAGAGATTTGGGGAAAAAGGGAAAGGGGCTGTGGATGGGGAAAGGATGGCTCGCAAACCTGTCTTGGAAATCATTCAGTCTTTCTTTGTTTCGTTGGCCCCCGCCCCTAGCTCAGAGGCAGAGGCTTCTTTCATCTTCCAGTTGTCAGTAATTTGTGCAGCTCAATATATCAGTCGATATCTTATGAGTTTTTAATTTCAGGTTTCTCAGGCCGTCTCTCCATCAATTTGATTTCCTGCGCGGAGAGGTTTTCTGCTTGAAAAGGACAAATCGCTGGAACGGGAGACTGGCTCTGAGACTGGGACTCGAAACTGGTGCTGAGGATATTGAATAAAATATCATTTTGTGCACGCCCCTTTTTTTTTCAAGTTCGGAAGAGAGAGAAGAACTCTGACGGACTGATGGACTGACGGACTGCCATCCGTGATGATGATGAGTTTTGAGTTTCGAGAGCTCAGTCGTATTGGCAACATTTCGTGTGATCGATACGCTGAATGCAAAAAGACTTGGGCTTTTTGACTGGGGATCCAGCCCAGAGATCCCAGCTCACAGCTCCCAGATCCCCAGCTCCCCAGCTCCCAGCTCCCTGAGTAATTACCAACGCCTGGGGAGCGCACATTAAAAAGGAATCATCATTATTGGCAGTTCGGCCGGCGAAGAGGGCTCGGAATGGGGGATCAAGGACTTTATTGGCGGGTCCATTAGGCTCCCCGCTCCTCACATTTTTAGGCAGAAACTGCACCGCAAGTGTGCTGAATTTTCGCTTTACAGCGGTGTCCTCGTGGCGTTCTTCAGATGTTTTACAATTTTTTATTGATGCTTTAATTAAGTTGTTGGTTTTCGCCCACGCCCACGCCCCGTCATTGCCTCTTTTTTTTTCCGACTCTCGAACATGCATTCCGGCCGTCTGTCGCTCCGTCTGGCGGCTGGCTAGTGGCTGCTTTTTATTTTATTATTTTTGGCACGACACGAAAATTAGTTTAGAATTTAATTCGCTTTGACTTTTGAGTGCTTGTTACCATTTGCAGTCCCTGCCCCGGCCCCTCCCTAGTTCGCTGCAGCCGGGCCCCCGAAATCGGGGAGCTAGAGGCCGAGTAGTGCCAGCCAGTTTTATGTTTAATTTGATGTTATTGAAATATTTGATGTTATTTGGCATAACTCTCGGGGTGTTTACCCAGCCAGTCAGTCAGTCAGTCAGTCAGCTAGCCAGCTAGGTCCTGGGTTCGGGAGAACATTTCTTTTTCGTTGGAAGCGACCGACGCTCGACTGAGCTTTATAGCTGCCCTGTTTATATAAGTAATTGTGTGAGATTTTCCCCCAAGATCCCTGTAACGAGTTCGCCGAAACTGCTCTCTGGTGGCTCGGTGTTTGGACAGGCCGCACACCTTGGCTGCCTCCCGGAGGCTCGCCGAAGTGGCCCTATGGATTCTGCCGGCACAGATCAGGCTCATGGGAACAGATCCTGGCCAGAGGGGTGCTAGTGCTAGTGCTAGTGCCAGAGCTAGTGCCTGACCCCTTTGGCCGGGTGGTTGCTCTTTTGCCACCGAGGCCCGAGAAGGGTTGTTCCGGATTGGCTTCGGTTTTGCGGAGGTACGGAAGGACCGGCCCGGGCCAGTTTGTCAATTGTCGGGCTATAATTTATCAGGCGGTATGCAAATGAGTTTGATTTATTCAATGAGCTGAGCACAATTCCATTTTTTATGTTTAAAAGCAAAAAATCAAACGAAATCGGGCTGCCTCCGTCCCTGCCTCGTTTTGTGGACAGCTGGGATTACATTCTCCGTTTTTTTTGGTCGTTTCGGGCCTTTTTTTTGGTTGTGTTTGTGTTTTTTGCATTTCTAGCTGTGCTGCTGCAGCATGCCACAAAACGCTGCGCCCCATTGCAAGGCAACAGACGGGGAAACTAAAATATATCTGCGGCATATGCGGCGATCCCTCGATCCCTCGATCCCATATCCCATATCCCGGATCCCGGGTAAAATAAAAACACATTTATGCGTTCTATCTCTGGGCCTGCCCCACTCAATCATAAAGCATTGGCAGGCGTAAATCAAATCAAGTAGCGAGCGGAGCCGAAGGAGTTCGGAAGGGGCGCTGGAGATGGCGGGGCATGTGCATGTTGCACGCACAGACAATGATTAAGTAGGCAAATGCGCCGAGCACTGGAGGCCCCAGCTCCGGGCGGCGGTCTCCGCTCTTCGCCCTTTTTTATGCTTTTAATTACTGCCGTACGGTGGCTGACAAAAGTCTGCGGCCGGCAGCAGTGACAAACAATGCGCACATGTGGCTCTCAGTATTTTTAGCCGTCTCCGTCCGCCCTCCTGGCCACCCCACCGGTCGCCAGTTGCCGGTTGCCGGCCGCCGACCACCGATCAGCGATCAGCGATCGGCGGTAGGGTTCTTCCCGGCAGCTACCGACTGCCCTTCACTGGAAACTGGCTCCTCCACTCTATTGATCTTCTACTGCGCATATCGTTTGCATCTTTCCCGGGAAATGCATCTCAAGAGTTCGATTTTCAGATCTGTTGAACCCGATACGGGCCGGGCTGCCCTGCCGCCCACACGCTCGCTTCTCACACTCGGCGCTGGAGCTTCTGGCTCCGGCCGCAGAGCGGTCGTCTTCGCTGACAGTGCTTTTTCGGCGTCGGGGCTGTGGGGCCTCTAAACACATGAGTTATTGTGTAGATCAACTGCCAATGTTCGGCGACACTGATGAGGATCAGCAGCAGCAGCAGCAGGGCACTGCGAGAAGAGTCTGTGTCCCGAAGATAGACAGCGGGCAGATGCAGAGTTCCCCCCAGCACTGTTTCTCCCAGTGTGGAGCGGAGGCACTGCTACTCGAGATATTTGTTGGTGCTCGTGTTCTACTAAATACTTTGTCTGTCGGATACACACACGCACTTTCTCACAACCGCCACTCTGCCACTCTGCCTCTATGCCACTGGCATGGCGATCAATGCGATCAATCGCGCTTCAATTCCGGAGGAAAGAATGGGATTTCGGGCGCTTCTTCGGCGGAAATCTTTTGTCTGCCCAGCAGCGTCTTCAAGTGGCTGCCAGCTCTCGTATTATTAGCCAGTTTTTTGGGGGGAGAGCCTCAACAAGTGGCCGCTGATCGGCTGCTAAGTAGCTCGGATAATGGCAGCGCGTAGTGCCACCTCCCTGCCCCTCCTGGGGCACGCACACCCTCGCATAATTGAGTGTCAATTATACACACAGAGCTGCAGAGCTATGGAGCTGCCGATGTCAGCTGTTGAAAATATTAGAAGAAATTATGGACGTAAATATTATGAATTTCATTGACGGCCGGGGAAGCGGGAGCCGGAGGGAGCTGTTTTTTAATGTATTCCGGCCCCGGGGGCGGGGGGTGGAACGTCTTCATTTATTAATTTATGGGCTTCTGGCAGCCGGGGCAGCCGCAGAGTGGGGAGACTGTGGAAATTCGGGGAAAATCGAGTGGGAAAGCGATGATCTCAGTGCATTGTGCATCTGCCCGTCTGGCCCATCCAGCCCGTCCAGCCCGCCGCAGGAGTCTGGCGGGAACAAGGAACCAGTGCGGTACAGTACAGTACTACGCATAGTACAGTGCCCACTCGCGCATATAGAAGCGCATAAAGTTGGACTGCAGCGGCCATCGTCGCTGGCTAAAAAAAAATTTCGCCGCCTTTCGCTGCCATATCGAACGACATAAAAACTGATCGACAACGACAAATATAACTCGGTGCGGTTCTCGTATTTTGTTCGTACACCCCATACCCTCCCCCCTCCATGCCGGCCCAAGCCAAACGGAAAATAATGTCCACGATGGTTGCCTTTCTGGGATGGGAATGGGAATGGGAATGGGAATCGCTGGGGCCTCTCTGGTGTTGTTGTAAATTTTAATGATCTGTCATTTCGATTTATTTTATTTTCAACCGAAGCCCCGAATGAGACAGTCACTAGCACAGGCGCATCAAGCTACAAAGGCAGATATAGATACAGATACAGAGACAGATACAGATACAGATACTGAGGCAGAGGCAGAGAAGAAAGACAAAAGCGCTGCTGAACTGAACTGACTGATCGAGCGGCGATCGCACGTCAGCTGCATATTAAATTAAAAGGTATTATATTGTACTAAGCACACTATATATGCTCGGGCCTCCCCCTTCGCCCCTCCCTCTCGGGCGACATGGCTGCGGCGGAGTGATCTGCTCCGGTCCCGACTTCGATAAAAATATCCATCCACACATCGATAGAATTTGAATTTTTCAGTTTCGGTTTCAGTTCTGTCGGATTTTCGGTTTTCGGTTCTCGGTTCTCGCCGTGGCACAGTTTCGGGGCCCATTGTCGGGGAGATACCACTCTGCAGGTCCGATTCCGATCCGATGGGAACTAGAGCGCAGTGGCCTAGAGGGGCCAGCGTCTTGTCTCTCAGCCCTCCCAGCCCCACCCGGCCCCAGCTAGTTCGCATGTCGCTGCCTTGTATTTTCCTTTTAATTTATTTGTTTTCTGGTTTCACAATATTTCGATCGGCCGGCCAAATAAATTCCCGAACACCGCGGACAATAATTTCCCGGGCGCTCTGAAGACGACGACAATTTATTGAAGATCCCACCGCCCGACCGCAGGCGAAAGGAACAAAGGAAAGCGGGCCTCCTCATAAAATCTGACGGCACTGACGGGCCGTGGACCGTGGACCGCACCGTGCACCGAAAGAAACCGGAGGGCCCTCCGACTTGATTTAGAGTCCAATCGGACGGGCTAATGGCTTCCAAAATATTAATTTCAAAACCAATTAAAATATTTATCAAATAGCTGGCGGCGCCCGAAATAGTTCCGGGTATACCGCCCCGCCTCCGCCTCCGCCGGCGGAGGATATCGGTTGTGACAATTTATGGTGATTGCCAATACGGGGCGTGCGTGGGCGGCGGGCATTGTTGTCTCCGGATTAGTTGCCACTGCTAATTTGTTAAAATTTATTTCGAGTGGCTCAGGTCTGGTCTGGGCAGCTGTAGCTGTAGCTGTAGCTGGGAGCGTCGTAAATATTTAAGAGGTCGTAAAAGCCCGCCACCCCGCGACCTTCCGCCCGCCCGCCTCCCCCCTCCCGTAATTGGCGCGCACTGATAAGCGCCCACCACATATATTCGCCTTAATTATGATATAATGTCGGCCCGAAAACTTTCGCCCCCTCCAGCAGCCCTGCATTTTTGGCATTAGTTTTCCGGGGGGGGCGGGGGATGGGCCATCATCAGCCTCCGCCCCCGCTTCAGGCCCTCGGGTCGAGGGTACATTTCCATCGAATCCACTCGGTGTTGTTCCTAGGACGTAAACCGTTTATGAAGTCATAATTTCTGTCATATCACGGCCCACTCCGGCCCAGATCGGCGGCCGGTGATAAGCCCTGCTCGGTGGCCAGAAAAACAAGCCAGCCCGGGGTCAGCCTGCGGATGAGTCTTAAGTGGCCCGGGGGTCTTCGAGTGTTTAATTTGATTTCGGCCGAATCGATGCTCTTTACCGCCAGTTGTTTGCTTAGGCTGCCCTCCACCCCGACTCCCCGCCACCAGTGTCGTTCACCCCGGCTCCCAGCCAGCCCAGTTCTGGCCAAAAACTATGCCAAAAACTTTCAAGGACACATGCGCTGCACAATGGCTGAATGGCTGGCTGGGTGGGTTGGTGGGTGGGTGTGTGGGTGGTTGGTGGTGCGGAATCATGCGTTTCGAGACACACATGCAGCCACTCCCCGCCGCCCCCGCAAAACGTGCGTAATTAAAAGTGTTTCAGAGAGTGGGAGGGGGTTGGGGGCACCTACTGGCACTGCCTCTCCGTGGATCCTCCTCGAATGTCCTGCCAGGTCGCCTTGAAACTCAAAAAATAGTGGCAACTCCGAAGGCCCCTCGACCCAAACTGTTGCTCCCCGGCTTTAAAGTCCTTAAAGGCCTCCTGCAAATAGGCCCACAGCCAACACACACACACACACACACACACGTCCTGGCACATTGAAGCTCAAGGACGTGGTCTAAGTTTAAGACAGCAGTGCAAAAAACGGGGAAAAATAGCACAGCTTTCGAGCAAACAACAACAGCAGTACAAAGCCGAAAGTGCCTTGTCTTGCCAGGACCTCGCACTCCCCCGCCCCCAGTCCCACTCGTGGCTCCTTCGTCCTTTCTCGGCTCTCTCGCTTTTTGCCACTAATTCTGCTACTTTTTCCATCGGAGGGGGGAGGGGGGAGGGGGTGCGGCAGCCAGTCGGGCCTCGGGAGGGAGCTAGGTGTGCGGCTGCGAGCTTCAATTACGCCGAGGCGCCTCGCACCATGGCTTGGCTTTCAGGGGCGGAGCAGGCTCGCCGGCGCTCTCCTTTAAATTTAATTTCTTTGCTAGTTTTTCGCCAGCTGCGACGGCGGCGCTGTCGGCTTGCTTAGAATTTTCGTTGTTCGTTATTGTTTTGTTGTCTGAGGTTAGTTTTCACTGCCGACGTCGCAGTCGCTGTCGCTGTCGCTGTTGTCGTCATCAACATCATCATCATCATCATCATAATCATTGCCAGCACGTTGCCTCTTGGCACATTTTCCCCGACTGTGTCTGTGTCTCTGCGACTGTGCGACTGTGTGTGTGTTAGCCTTTTACTGTTGGCTTTAATTAGAACACACTTCCCTCTTGCGCCACCGCCGCCCTCCTGCGGGTGGCAACAGTTGGGCGGCTTTAAGTTTTCGGCCAGAACGAGCAATCCACAAGTAACTGCCACTCCGCTAGCTCTAAGCTCTAAGCCCATTCCGGCGACAATCGCTATCGAAAATTAATGCCTCTCTCGTCTGCTCATCTATTTCCAGGTATGTGAACCTTGCCCTTATCGGGTGGCCCCAAACTAGAGCTATTCGCTGAGTAAGTTGTCTTGCAGAGGCCCCTCTTCGAGCAGGCTCCTTAGTAGGTAGTCCTGGGGCACTTTTTTAGGAGACTCCCCCGCCACTGCGGCACATCTGTTGGACATAACACTTCCCCATGTGAGTGGTGTCCCCCTCTTTCCGAGGCGGATCTCATTGAATTCGTCGCACACTGCGGCACTGCGTGCGATGCCTTATGATATATGGGCTGATCGGAGGAGAGCACACCTTTCCCAGATCCCGGAGCGGTTCCCAGGGAGGGAGCCGAAAATAGACCGCCGAGCAGCCTTTAATTGGGAGGAAGTCATTGAATCACACACTCATTGTTGGGAGAAGCATAAGTCTGCACTGTGATTTATATGCACGCCCGCGCATTTACGATCCAGTTCTGTCCATCTCCGTGACTTATGCAAATACCACGGAGCAGAGATCGAAGCGAAGGCTTCGCATCGCACTCTGCCCTGCCCCTTGGTTCAGTTTTAATTCGAATTTCCGTCCCGCGAGCGGGCAGGCCCTTCCCCAGGAGGGAAGGCTAATAAATCTATAAAGTGGCGAACGCAAGTACACGCATTATTACTTTGATTTTTTATGATGAAGACAGGAAGCAGCCTACCCACACTCCGCACACCCATCTGGATGTCTAGTGTGAGTGTGTGAGTGTGTGTGTGTGCGTGGAGCAGAACAATAAAGCGCTGCGACGGCCCGCTTCTGTTTCGACTTTTGTTTCTCTGCTGATTGCCTTTGATTTTCGGTGGCTATTTGAGAGCTCTGAGCTCAGCTCGGCTCTGGCCCGGCCTGGCTTTCAATTTATTTCGGAGCGACTTCCGTTTGCTCTACATTGGCATGCCAAAGTCGGATTCGGATGATGCGGACTTGGACCAGAGCAGCGCCAGTCGTCAAATCGAATTCAATTAAGTGCCTTTCCGCCGCCAACGTCCGGCGCGGATCTTTCGTGGATCTCTGGCTCTTCAGACTCTGATTTGCCAGTTAAACGCAACACTTTTTCTGCTCGCTGCTGGCCCATCATGCTGGCAATTGATCATACTAATGATTATTATCTGGCCCGCCGGACGCCGTACTATCCCCATTCCAATCCCATTCCGAATCTGAAACCAAAACCAAAACCAAAACCAAACTCCGAGTCTCTGATAATTGAAGTCAACTTAGCCGAGAGCTTAGGCTCATTGTAAGATTGTTTAACTACCGGATGTTTTAAGCTGCGCGATCGCCATAAATGCGCTGCTGGCTTTGTGTTTTGTGTTTTTGTTCCAAATCGAAGCCCCGATCATGGCATGTCTGGTGCTGTTGCTTCGCATGTGGGATGTCTGATTAGTGGTATCCGATCGGGGTGAGTCAGTGGCTCTGGCTGCGGAGTAGGGCTGCTGGAGTCGAGTCCCAACTCCAGAGCCACTGAAGCGAGTTACGTGAGCCTGCTCCGCAAGTGGGTGGGGGCTGGAGGAGCCAGGAACTAGGAGCTAGGCAACTGGGGAGGCAGGAGCATAAAAATCATCAAATAGCGCTGGCAGAGGGCAATTTATTGCCATGTACTCGGCCAGAGCCACTCGGAGAAGTGCTCCCGCTCCACTCCGGGCGGTACATAGCCCCACACACACACACACACACACACATCCTGGTGTGTGGATGCCAGGATGTACATAATTCCTACATATATATATAGAAAATGGCAAAAATCCTGCGCGCGCTCGAAAAGAAATAAATTCCCTTATTTTCTTTTTTCTTATGTGCCGCGATTGCTTCTCCTTGCACTTTGTTTTCTTTTATTCCTCGTCCTTCTATTTTTTCCATCTTTCTCCCTCCCTCCTTTCGTACATATATTTCCTCCCGATTTTCATTTCTGCTAACGCGCGCAATCAAGAACACACACACTAACACACACTTGTAGCGAGAGACAGAGAGAGCGCGAGTCGAACTCCTAGGACCTCCCCAAGTCCTCATGGCCCTCCCAGTCCCCCAGTCCCCCACTCCTGCCATCCTCCCATTTTTCCTGTCTTTTCTTTCGCTTCGAGCTCCTCTCTTTATTTCATTTCATTTCATTTTTTCGCCGCCCCGCTCCGACTCCGATTCTCCTCCTTTAACACATATCGGGAAATATCCTTGAATCGGAATGTACGAACCTCCTCCACTGCCCGCCCCGCCGGGAGGATGGGCGGGTGGCTGGCAATCATCCCTACCGAACACAAAAATCTATACACGTCAGAAAGAAAGAAAGAAAACGAAACCCGAAAGTGAAGATGAAATGAAATAAAGCTCTGGCAGGGAGGAGCCGCAGGACCTGGCTGGTGGGTGGCGGGTGGCTCGGTCTGGAGATGATTCTCAACTGGGGGAAAAAAAAAAGAGGAAAAAAGAACCCGGAAAGGCGGTAGGGAGCGCATAAAAATTGGCAGCAGTTTGGGGCAGACAGCATCGCAGACAAGTAAACTTTTTATGCCATTCCCACACAGAGTCAGTCGGTCGGCGAGTCCCTCCGACGCAGGATACACCAGCAGGACCCCGACACACAGACAGTGGCAGTGGCAGTGGCAGCGGCAGCGGCAGCGCTGGGCTAAAGCCAAAGCTGCCGTCGTCTCGGCCAAAACGACAAATGTGAAAGGACATTGTCGTCGTCGTAGTCGTAGTCGTCGTCGTCATCATCATCGTTTGTAGTGCTCGGTGGAGGGTCCTTCCTCCCGCCCTCCTTGGCCCCCCTCTCCCCCCATTCGTTGTAGTGCGAAGGACGAGGGACGACGCCTGCAATGAGCCCCTCTTCCATCGTCCATGTCCGTTCTGTTCAGTTCAGTTCAGTTCAGTTCAGTGCTGAGTGCGTCGACACTGACTCCCGGTGTCCACCCTCCCCCTCCCCCAGGACCTTGCCGGGACCGGGTATCCCGAGGCGGTCTGGGCCCGGGATGGGGCTCTCAGTACAACGCCTTCTTTTTGTATTGGCAGACTTCGTTGCGGCGCTGGGGATAAAGGAGGATTTGTCTCTCGTGTGTTCTCGGGGCAATCGGAAACCAATCGGAATCGGAATGGCAATCGGAATCGGTAATCGGATGTCTCGGGAGGAAGCCGGCCGGGCCCCCAGAAGCCCAAGGTAGTCGGAGGACTGGCGAAGGGATTGAAATCTAATAATAGAGCCCGAAGTAGTCAGTCGGACTCGAAGGACCAAAGGGTTTTCCAAGCCTGACACACATGGAGGTCCTCCTGTGGCCCTCCCCTCCACTCCCCCACTCCTCCGCCGCAACAACAACACAGAGACTCCCCACTAACAACAACAAGTGGGGAATATGACACACATAGGAGCCGCACACATGCAAGGACGAGCACCGAGGCGAGTCCTTTCACATCCACTTTACGTTCCAAGATACTTTTTGCTCTGGCCCCGAATGTCCTTGCTGGGTGTGGGACGGGGGCGGGGGGCATGGGTGCGCCTGGGAGGGATCTATCTATGTACGAGAGGCTACCCCCGGCTTCGTCGTTTCGTTTCGATTCGTTCTGCTCGGTATTTATCGACCAATGATATTGGAAATATGTCAGAGATGCGCACAAGGATCCGGCAGTTGCTGCGCTTGGACCTCCCAATTTCGGCAGCCGGCACTGGCAGTGGCAGTGGCAGTGGCAAGTGCATCGATTCGAGGGCTTCGAGTTGTCCCGAACGAGGGATGTCCTGCCGGGAGACTCCATTGTCGAGCAAGGAGCTCTAATCCAGCTAGCCCCCTCCCCCTCCCAGGATAATCCATCCCACCGCCGCTCCTCGGCCATTTTCTTCGTTCTTTCCCATTTTTTGCCGCTCGTCCAATCCGCCCGTCGTGCCATTTTGATTGGAAAATCGTACGCAATTGGAAATTTTTGCGATTGGCCAAGAGTTCGATACACACACACACACAGGGGCAGGGGCAGGGGCACACAGACACACGGAACACTCACACGCAGCTGCTGGCAGCGCTGCCGCGGCCGACGCCTCTGCCGGGGTTGGATGTTATGGAAAATCAATCAGCAGCAAATAAAAAAATAAGCACTGTGGCTCGTACAAAAAAAGGAGGCAGCAGCATAAACAAAAAAAGTGCTCAAGCCGCGACGGCGCTCTCACGGGCCAGGAGCGCTCTCGCTCCGGCTCCAGCTCCGGCTCAGGCCGTCCTGCTCTGGTGCAGCTACAAGTTTTGGCCAAGAAACTGCAACGGCAACAACAATTATTTATTTGGTTTTTGCTTAATTTTTTTTGACAGAGAGCCACGGCCGGAGTGGAGCTGAGCGGCTCTCCGGCGAAAGCACTCAAAAAGGGCTCAATACTCAACGAGCCATTGAGTGGAACTGTCAGAGAAAGAGAGAAAGTGGGCGACAAGAGAGAGCGCCTGCTCGTCGCCGCGACAGAGGCAGTGGCAGAACCAGAGGCAGCGACACGAGTGAGAGCCACTCGCCGTTGCAGCTGATAAGACAGAACGCTCACACGAACCCCCGTACTCTCGGTTCAATGTGTGTTCGATAACCCAGAGCAAATGAATGAAATAGCAGCAGCGCCAGCGCCGCAGTCGACAGCGGCTGCGGCGCCGCCAGAGCCGGGGACTGCGGCAGAGGGGTGGGGCGCGCTGCAGTCTCGGCAGAGGGGTCTCTCTTCCACTCGCATGCGACTGCGAGTGTGCGGACATCGACTGCGTCGCCGTCATCATGAACATCATATATAGATAGATTTTTAACAAACCTGATTGGATGTTATTGACTAGCGCACACACACACACACACTCTCGCCTCACACACGCTCACGTTCACATTCGCACTCGTATTCGTTCGCTCTGCCCGACTGGTTTCCACACACACACACGTACGTACAGCAAGGCCCACACACGCACACCCTGACGGCTCGAGAGGGCTATCGACAGGCGAGCCGAAAAGGTGGAGGGGCCAATGGACGACTGCACCACCGACACTCACCACCCGCTTGCCCGCTTGCCCGTCCAACCGCTCAGCCACTCACGAGGGCGATACCATACGACTCCGACCGATGCGATGGCGATGCGAGGCGATGGCGATGGCGATGGCGATACGATCTCGCATGACTGCCCCGTGATTCACGATCGATATCTGGCCGATAGGGTCTGCTGACTCACCTCGGGTCCGAGAAGTGTTGGGATCTGAGAAGTAGTCCATCTTCTGGCCGTTCTGACCATTGGAAGGTGTTATTACTGTATCTCACTTACAGTAATATCACTGTACAAGTCTATACCCATCGTAGAGGATGTACGTTTATGTAACTCCCCTCCAATCTCAATTAAAGATCAAGTATCCGTATCTGAAAGATTCAAGATTGGTTGCATCCCATTTCCTATACATACGGCAGCCAAAACTGCATCCCAACGTGGAGTGCACTCCGAGGCAGCCCAGAAAAACGCCCTCAGTAGCCCCAGTCAGGACGAGTTACTTGGGGTCAATACCGCCACAGATACTCCCTGCAGTCCCTGCCTCCTGCCAGGCGGTTATGTACACACGTACGCCCTGCCCAGAGAGTGTGTGTGTGTGTGCGGCGAAAACCAATCACAAGTGGGCCCCGAAAGGCGTTGCCGATAGGTATTGAAAGCAATCTATATAAAGCACACACCGGTGGGGGGCACGCGGCACGGTGTGTGTGTTTATGTGCGAAAGGTTAACAGCTCTTCGTTGGCGCCGACAGCGCAGCCAGCTGCCCTTTTTCCGCCCGCCCGGCTCCCTACACACACACCGCCCCACTCGCACACCCACTCGGGCGTCTCTGGATTCGTCCAATCGAATCCAATTGACGCACAAATTTTTATGTGCGGAAAAAAAGGAGGGCGCTGGGAGGAAGGAGAGTGCTCCCTTTCAGTCGCCCTCCCCTGCCAATATGCTGGTGTCTGTCTCTGTGTGTGTGTGTGAGAGTTCCAATCACCCAAAAACCAACCCCCAAAAAATCCAACCCCAAACCCCCCACACGGTAAAGGCAAAAAAAAACCGAACCGAACCGAACCGAAACTGAAACCAATCCAATTTGGTATTGCCCGTATGGGTTCCTTTTTTTCTCTCGGCTTTCCTCCTCTGGGAAATCGCCCCACCACCACCACCCCCCACCCGGCCCCAGAACCTCTCTTTCGCTCCGAGGAGCGCCGTCCCTTTCTGCCCTGGCACCCGAACCGAAAACCGAAGCTTCGGAAAAAAAGAGGAAAATAACATAACAAGACCCCCACTCCAGCCCCCCTCCGTAAAAACGAGAAAAATGAGTGAAAAAAAGCACACAGGACGAGGGGTGGTGGGGCGGTGGGACGGCAGTGGTGGGGTGGGCCGCCACCAGACAGCAATAAAACAGAGCGATGAAGGGGAGGGCAGGAGGGAAGGAGGGCGGGGAGACTGGCCGGGGTGAGAAAAAAGAATTTACAAGACACTTTCACTCGACTCAATGCCGAACATCGTTGAAGCCTTAAAGCTGTCCAAGGAATATTGTCAACCGCCACGCCACCCACCCCCCGCCGCCAGGAGCGACAGAGACGGGTGCGAGTGCGAGAGCGAGTGCGAGAGAGGCAGCGAGTGCAATTCCTATTTTAGGGTGGCTCTAAAAAAAGAAGCAAAAAACGAAACCGAAACGTAACCGAGAAAAAGGAGCGGAATACATACGAACATCGATTTCGATTGGGAAGCCATCAACAGCTAGCGTCCTGAACGGGAGGCTGGCCCACCCCGCCGCCCAGCCACCCCCTGGTGACCTCAGCCCCTGGCCCGCAGAGGGAGCTGGCTTCGGTTTCGGTTTCGGTTCGGGCTCCTTCTCGTATTGCTGTCGATGGCGATGTCGCTCTCTCAGCGCCCTTAAACCGAAGCTTCTTTTCTTTCCTCTTTTTTCCTTTTCATTTTTTTATCCCCCCCCGCCCCAGGGGAGGGGGTGCGTGTGAGAGTGTGTGTGTGTGGAGGTCCTTTTTTTGTCGTTCGTTTTGGGGCATTGAATTTGGGGTGGTGGGGAGTTGGGGATTGGAACTGGGGGGTGTGGAAGGTTGACAAGTGGCGAAGGAGCCCAGCCCAGCCAACCAGGGGCTTAGGTGGGGGAGGGCGCCGTCAATATATTATATACATGTGTAGGGAGCGAGGGAAAAGAAAAAAATACAACAAGTTCGAAGCGGGTGGGGATAAAGAAAGCATTGCCCGAAGATGAAGGAGCAGCAGTGGCAGAAATGTAATCAAGTGCACACACACACACACACACAGAGGCTACAGGATACAGATAGGGTAGTGACGTAGTGGTGTATCAAACACCCACAGATACACGACTCGCCGTGCTGTTGTGTTGTTGAGAGCGCTCGACTGTGGAAAAATAGTAGCATGCTTTTAGGTGCTAAGCAGCGCACTCGGCCCAGGAGCGCCAGGACCGCACAGGTGCGGTGCGGTGCAGTGGTGTGCGTGCTATTTATGTCATTATTGGATCTGCGTTCGAGGCGCAGCCAACCCAGATCCAGCCTGCTTAGACATGTGTATCTGTATCTTATGGATACAGAGCATCCATCGGCTTATGTACTCCTCACACACCAACACACACACAAAGCTCATCCTCGTGGCATGCGTTTTTATGCTTATTCGATTTTATTCGAGTGCTGCCAGCAGATACACACCCACACACTGTCACGCGACAGAGAGACAGATACACAGATACAGATACACTTGCCGGAGCATCAGGATTTGCTGGATGCTTCCATTCTCCATGCTCCTGGCTCCTGGCTCCTCTGGCTCCGATTTCTTTTCACTTGGCAGATTTTTTTTTTTTTCAACCTCCCCACCACCCACTGCCCACCACCCGCTTCCCACTTCCACCCACTTCCATTTCTTTTCGGTTCGGTTTCGGTTTCTGTTCGTTTTATTTGATTTCAGTCTTTTTTCCGCTCTTTGGTCGATTCCCCTCCTTCTCAGCCACTCGTGCTCCGCCCCGTTTCATTGTAGGACCTCCGATACACATAGAGGTATGGATGTTCGGATATATGTATGTGTGTATGTATATAGAATAGACCCGCCTATGTGCTCCCCGATTGTGGCCTCGCGTTCGACTCTTCATTTATTTTAGTTTATTTTATCGCCCCAATAATGGGCTATAGAGCGCATATAGTATTTGGAGGATATTGTATTACCGCGCCAGAGCAGACCTCGAGAGCACTCCACTCCAAGTAGCCCAAGGCCCCGCTCTTCGCACTCCACTAACTAGTGACTAACTGACGCCATTGCCTCACTTCTAGCCGGCCGATTTCTTACAAATCATTATATGATCGCGTATAGCCCTGCCATAAATCTTTCAACATGTTTAGCCAACAACTAAACAATTTATGACGATTGTCTCCGCGGCCATGCCAGCGGATCTGTATCTCTATCTCTATCTGTATCTGTATCTGTGTCTTTGGCTATGGCAGCCTCGGGTGTGTGGGTATACGGCCCTCCGATTAACTGATATCACGGCTATATCCGAGCTATATCTGTGGCTATATCTCGTGCTCGTCAGCCAGATATGACTGCCACTTTTTGAATTGCCTCTGGGGCTTATCTGGCTGGCACCCTCGTTAAAATTTCCATTTTTTTCTTGTTTTTTGTTTCTTTTTTTGCAATTTTATTTATACACCTATTTGTTAGCCCACTAAGGCGACTGGATATACGACTGTGCTGGGCTGTTGGGGCTGCGCCTGTGGAGGTGCGTGTATGGGGGGCGATAAGCGGCCTTATCGGGAGGAGCGAGTGAGTACTGTACCCCACGTATTTCCGACCAATAGACGAAGCTCCACTTGACGTGATTACGTCTCTATATAAATATGGCAGCTATACGTCTGGATATCTTGGGCACACATTCGGCCCCAACTTTATCTGCCCACTGGGGATGGGGGATGGGGGCTCTCCGGGGCTGTGTCTTTGGAAATATTTGAGCATTGCCCCACACAAGCGCACACAAATCTTTCAAAATGTATGGCCTTTATAACACCTGATCCCCAGGCCCCTTCCAGCCCCGCGTTTACAGCCGCTGCCAGCGAATAAAATTGATAAAAACGCTACAGGAATTCACTTTATAATTGTGGTGATGATGATGTATTTGTTTAGAAATGGTTCGGATTGTTGTTCTTGTTGCCGCAGATACAACTAATGCCCCCCCAGACACACACACACACACACACACACAGATACAGGCACAAGCACAGGCACAGACACCGACACGAATACAGCTCAGTAGCCGCCTTGTGATTATTTTATTCGTTCTTTTTGGGAGCTTTAGATTTGATTTTGTTTTGTCGTTTATCGCAAATGCTGCGGCCATTGCGTGGTTGGTTGTGGACTCATACACCACACACACACACCACACACACGCACACACCACAATACATTTGTGGGCTTAGTGCTGAGGTGCCAGTGTGCGCTGAAGTTTCGCGCTCGGCGTATTTTGTCCAGTGATTATCTGCATCAGTTGTTAATTGCTGTTTGACGCGTTATATCGGCTACCGAACTGTTCCGGCTCCTAGCTCGCCTTCTAGGAGTACCGGGCCCCACTGCGTATGCGTGATACTAGTTCCGACGAAGCCTGCGCGGTTCCCGGCAGTTAGGTCTTCCCAGAACGGAAGTTACTCAGCAGTGTTGTTTTTTTTTTTCTTTTCTGTGTGGTGGCCATGTGCTCCGAGGTGGTTACATAAAGATCCAGGCCTTAATGTAAGATCTAAGACTGAAGTCTACTTCCGCGACTAACCATGGACTCTCTCTCTCTATCGTTGCAGGTAATACTCCCCACAGATACAGACCAGACTCCCCTATCCGGATCCGTAAGTTTCGCCCCAGTTAACTATCAACGTTTGTCGCGAAGTGCACTGAGAAAAAGTCCCCCACTGCCAGACTCCTTTGCGGCTCTTGCGGGCTGCCCCAGCCGCCGCCTCCGGCCGCAGTTCATTCATTTGCGTTTCATTCATGTGGCGGCCTCCTGCAACAAAATATGTCAAAACTTGTCTCGTCTGTCTGCCATTAGCAACTACAACGCGGCCAGGCCACAACAATACGCCCACGAACGCGATGATGCTTATTACGGGATGCGATGATGATAATCGTCGTCATCAGCCTCTGTGGGGCATCTGAAGCGGGGCAGGGTGGCAGGGGGGTGCCTCAATTTGCGGACCCGTTTTCGGGCCTTCGGGTCTCAAGGCTGAGGAAGGACTCGCCTTAAATGTAATTTATGTGCCGGTTCACAATAGAGCGATCCTTATCCCGAAAGAGTTAGCACACGACTTGATTGCAGCTACTGTGCTGGCGACCCATTCACAAGAACTGCCAGTCTCTCCGCCAGTGCCCCCGCCCTCCCCCTCTATTGAACGCCCCCGGACGGCCGCCGGAGCCGGGGAGGAAAAGTATGTCGCCTTCATTAAATGCAAATTTCAATTATTTGCACAAATCAGGCGCACAAATCTGCCATAAAGCCACGACGTCGTCTCCGTCTGGAGAATCGGGGGACGCATTATTATCGAGTGCCGCTCTACCCCCGACCGGGGAGGGTCTACCCGCCCCTGGAGCTCACTCCCCCGCACAAAAATATTGTTCAATTTCGAATTTCAGTGCCAGTGCCAGTGCCTGTGCCTTCTGCCTCTGCCTCTGCCCCTGCCCCTGCCCCTGCCTCTGGCTCTGGCTCTGCCTCGCTTTTATTATTATTTTTTTATCGGGGCAAACAGGAAGAGCCATAATATAATTTATTGTATTAATGTTGTCCCGCATGCCAGCATCGTCATCATCCCGATCGCGGACGATCATCATCGTCATCAGCTCATCAGCGAGTTGGTTCAATGGCTCGCTCGCTTCATTGATACCTCGATACTGCCATCCACAACACACAGCACACCACCACACACCACACACCACATACCATGTAGATCTGCTCTCGTATTATTATTAATTTAAACATAAACATGGATTTCCTGTTTGGCCTTGTCAATATGCAAAGCCCGGGCGAGGAATCCGGCCCCGACCGCCTCTGGCGACCGAAATGAAGCGATTCCCGCACAAATCGAGCTTTGGTTTGAGCGATTCTTTGTTTCGCAAAACACACATCGCACAATAAGTCTCCGTTCGATCGGATTTCACATCTCCGCGAGTCTGCAGGAAATTAAATTAAGCGCTGCCCGTTTCGGGTTTGGTTTTGATTGTCGTTCTGGTTCTGTTTTCGTCCGCTTCTTCGCTGGAAGATCATTCGTTTGGGATGCGTGGGAGCCATCGATTTTGGTTCTGCCGCCAGATACTGGCTCGGCTCAGAGGGGGAGTGGGGGACGGGAGCTACCAAAGCCCCCTTAACCTTGGGCTGACATTGAAGGCCGTGGGCCTGGGAAATGGCCCAAAAACCCGATACAAGTCCACAAGCCCCCCCCCGGACTTTTCGCGCATGTTGTTGACACTGCGTTGAGTGTGGACAGCCTGTTTTCGGCGGGCACTGGGCAGTAGGCAGTAGGCAGTGGGCGGAGGGTGGCGAACCACCTCCCAGTGGCCACTGCAATTGACACAATTTCACAGGGAGACACAAGGCCGGCTGGCATTGACCAAAATGGCACTCCAGCCATGGCACTGCGTGTGTGCCGGGGAGGGGGTGGGTGTGCGAGTGTATCATTTGCACATCCAGCGGACACTGACACTGATGCTGATGCTGATGCCGAGGCACACAGCGACGCAGATATATGTATGTGTGTCTGTATATACTGGGGCAACCACAGCATACACATGCAATTGATTTGTACTTTGGGGTCAGAAGCATACCGAACATGCCAGCGCGGAGTGCCGAGAGCAACAGTTTGTCGCACCGCCTCCCAGCCACCCAGCCACCCACCGCCCACAGCTCCCTCTCATTCTTGTGCGTAAAAACCGCAACATTTACAAACACACACACAGACACGGCACACGAGCATGCATAGGACAGAGCCACCCACCCACCGTACGCCCACGCACGGCATATCCCTTTTCAGGAATGCTCGGCCCTTTGTTCTCCGGCCTTTGCCGAGCTGGTCCGCGGATTTTTTCAGAAACTGGCTAGGCCAGAAGTAAGCCAGGGACCGGGCCACATTAATTGGCAGCAGTGCCCGGGCTGACTTTAAAGCACAACTCGGTGGCAGTCGTCACCGGATTCGGCTCTGTCTGCGCCCGTTCTTCCCGGCAATTAGTGGAAATCGAATTAATATTGTAATACTTTAATGAAATAATGCATGCACGCCAGACAGACAGACAGAGCGAGAGAGACGGCGAAGACGACACTTATTTATGCGGAACGAGGATGGATCCCTCCCCGCCGCTCCGCCGCGCCGCCTCCCCGTCTGCGGAATAATAAGCAAACTGCACAGAAAGGCCCAAAACTAGAGTCGATAAAAATAAACGAGAGCCGCACACCACACACACACACACAGCAGACGGGGCTGGGGCTGAGTAGATAGGGACAGTGCCGAGTAGATAGGGACATTAGGAGGCAGTCGATTGTCGGGGCGGTGACACGCGGATTCTGCGGGGGAGTGGGCAGCTCCGCGGATGCCGCAGAAAGTGGCAAGGTGTGGAAAACGCGTGTGCGAGAGGAATTGATGTAAAATATGCTAATTGCCGGCTGGAGAGCTGGCTGGCAGGATGGCTGGCAGGATGGATGGAGGAACTAGCTCGCTTGCCGAGCGAGAGGAAGAGTGAGAGAAGGCAACTGTTGCCCCCTTGGCAACAGTTTATGCGAATTATTGGCAAAAACGCATAACGGCAAACAATTGAAGACGCAATCAAGTGTTGGCCGAAATGCCCCATCTGTCTCCTTCGCCGCAGCCCGTTCCTTCTTCATTACTCACTTGCCAGCTCTCCCCTGCCCCTGCCCCCTGCCCCCTGTCCCCTGCCAGCGACAACAACAATGAACACATCAGAAACAGAAACAACAACAAGCACGCTGCCAATTAATCAAGAAATTCTTAAATAATTATTTGCCTATTTTTATAGTGGGGCGACAGTAGGAGGCTCGCTGGGGCAGAGGCGGCAGTGGCGCAGCCAGAGGGGCTCTGCACTCCCAACCCGGCAATAATCAAATCACAGGTCGAAAGCCCCCCCCCGGAGGGAAGGGGGAGGCCAGGGACGCCACTGCATCCCCGCCGCCGATATAAGGACAAAAATGCATATCCATCGCGCCGATCCGCGGGGATGTGGCGGCGCAGACAGCCGCTCTGGCTGACTGAGTGACTGGCACGACGACATCGTCTGTTGGAGTGTAAATTTGTTGTGCCCCTCGCCCCGCGACACTCACCCATCTCTGGTGGAATACTTTGTATGTAGTGTTTTGATAAACGCACACTGCCGCAGATCCGTCTGATACTCTCTATAGGCGGCCGAGGCATGCACTTTTCGATTTTCATTTCTGTGATTTGCCGCCGTCTCGCTCCCTCATCTGGCCTCATCTGGCATTGTTGTTGCAAAAATAACGCTGCCAGCTAGCCAGCCAGCCAGCCAGGCAGTCGGCCTGGTGCCCCCCTCGCCCCAACTCCCACTGGTGCTCCCTTTTTCCGATTTGTTCCTCCGGCCGTACAAACAGATTTCTATGAAGCATTGCAGTTAGATGAGCCGTTTAGTGACAGTCAAGTCGTTGAGGGGGGCAGGGGTGGGGCAGAATCAGTGGCATGCATTTAATGCACACATCCCTCCCTCCCTCCCTACATACATACATACATACATATGTACATCGAGTGGCGGGCCGCGAGCTGGCGAGTGCATTGCCATCGCCATTTGCGGGTCGACTAATAATAATAAATATTTTTGCAGAAATTAATTAACAGAGGCAGCAGGAACAACAACAATGGGCCACAAAGTGCGAAGCAGTCTGTACATCTGTGCTATAGATCTCTGCCAGTGGAGATTTGCTTTAAAAGGATGCTTCCTTAAAGCTTCCTCCCCGACCAGCTTGAAAATCAAGAAAACAAAGCCCCGCTCTCGAAAGACTCCTTCTTGGGCAATTACTCAAATTCAAATTAAGTAGCACCACACACACAAACACACAGCCATACACATACACACACACATACACATGTGTCCCAGAAACCCTCCAGAAATCACTCCCCCGCCACAGGACCCTCAATCACCCTTTTCGGAAAATTCCGAAATGCCGCAACTTGTCTCGTTTTGTAAATAACAAATCAGGCATTTATAAATGATGTGAGCATAAAATTTGGCGCCCGCCTCCCAGGACACCACCTCCCAGGGTGGTGGGCCGGGACAGAGCCACCCTGCACCACCCCCATCCGCCCACTAAGCCCCACTGGCAGGCACTTGAAACAAAAGCTAAAAGCGAAGGCAACTCTTTGGCAGCTGACAGCGCCGTTGTTTCATTTTGGCAACAAAACAGTTCTCCTCGCTTATCGAAAGGAGTTCCCCCTCCAGTCCTCCCCCTCCTCAATCACCCTCTCCCATCAAGGACAACGACGTCTTGCCTCGTTCGTCTCCTTCATACGTCTCTAATAAGACATGATTGTAATTAATTAAATTAATTCGTTTCGGTTTTAATACACGAAATGTTTTTCGATTTTGCCAGGCCGGGCCGTCCCGGGCCAGGGTCCTTGCCGAGCCCGAACCCTGCCAAGGACGCCCCATCTCGGCGGCACAAAAGGATTTGGCAAATGGAAGCGAAAGATTTCTGATTTACGTTCTCAAATATTTGTTTGTCACACACTCTCCGGGCTAAGCCAGCAAAAGGTGAAGCCTGCTGCCAGTCCTGCTCGTTCTGTTCGTCCTGCCTCTCCAAGGATCTGCCTCCACCTCCCCGCACACTCGAAACTATAAAACGTTGTCGATTTTGATTAGGCAAACTTGACAGGCAACTTTAGGGCTTCGGCTTCAGCTTCTCCTTCTCCCTTGCCGTCGTCCTCGTCCTCGTCCTCGACGTCGTCGTCGTCGTCGTGGCTTTTCATTAAAAATGCCAACTGAGTTTTGTCTTTGGGGTTGCTCTAGCAGCAGAAAATGTTGGCCAGGACCTCCTCCCGCCGCCCAGCACCTTGCTAGGTTGCCTTGGTTTTAGCCAGAGACGGAGACGGAGACGGAGGCCACCCGGCATAATGAATTGACATTGATTGGAAATTTTGATTGAAAAAGGGTCGTCATAAGACGACGGGAATGCGTTGTATCTACAAGCGCAAATAATAAATTGCTTCATTTTCGGTTTAATTAAGAGATTTCTGGGCAAGACGCTGGGAGGCTCCTGGAGCTCCCGCTGCTCCCACTGCTACCACTGCTCCCACTGCCATCTACCACATTTATTGATTCGCCTTTGGCATTAATGCTTTCATTTATATTAATGCTCGCTCTGATTAAAATGGACAACGGTCGGAGAAAAAAGGATTGAGAGTCCTCACATATTTGATTAGGCCCACACCCAGGACTCTATGTGTGTTTTGCGGCCAACTGTACTCCACGTCCTTGCAGGCCTTTGTTTTGTGCACATGGAAGAGAAAACAGCAAAACAGAACTGAAAACTGAAATCATTAATTTCGTTTAGATTTTAAAATGTCAAATTTGTTTAATGGACACAACCCTTAGGTAAGCCCCGGCCCACCCGCCTGTCCTTTTTATCCCCAACTGAAAGCATTTTGAGGCCCGCATAAAAATGTCAAAAATTACACACACATGTGCGGTGTGGTGTGCGGAAAAAGGTTTCTAATCATTATTTGTATGGCCTGGAAACCCATCCCCATCCCCATCCCCATCCCCATTCCAAGCCCCCACACAATGCCCACATATGAGTTATATTTATTTGTGTTTGTCTGGGCCCGGCTTGTGCCTTGACTTGCTATTTGGTCAGTGTAATGCTTAATTATTTACTTGCCAAAAAAAAAATAAAAAACAGCACACAAAAAAGGCCTACGAATGACCAGTAGAGAGAGGGTGGAGGTGGCCCATTGTTCTCTCCGCCTCACAGGCCCACAAAAAAGGGTCATCCACACCAATGGCGAGCGCTCATTTTTGATGTACGATTGGGCCTGTTCCAGGGCCAGGACATGGCTCGGCCAGGGGCAGTGGCAGGGGGGCACAAAAAGGTATGCATACGTTATGTAATAATAAGGATAAGCCAAAAAATTATTATTACTTTTGGTCACTCATGTGGCAGGGGGGTGCCTGGTGCCTGGAAAAGCAAAAGCAAAAGCTGAGCAGATGCGAGAGGGTTGCTCTGGCATTCCTCGTTAGTCGCAGAATGACACAATTCCGGCCATTGGCGGCACGAGCGACTCTCAAGCTTCTAGCAGGATCTACGGAGGAGTTGTGAAATTATTAATTACCCAGAAGAGCCCCCGCTCCCGCTCCCGCTCCCGCTCCCTATCGCCTTGACAGTTTTTTGTGCGAGATGAGTCCGACAGGGCGCTTGTTTGCTTGCCTTTGGCAATTAGAAATCGTCTAATTTGATGCTCCCACACACTCCCTCACACGCGGGCAGGACTCGTGTGTAACTGTATCTCCCGAGTGGAAAAAATGGATGCCACACCCCGGCAGATTCTTGCCTGACACTTCCAGGGCCGGAGGAGGAACTTGAGTGGCGCCCCAACCCTTCGCTCCTCGCGTGACGCATTCAAAATCGAAGCGAAGCCGAAAAAACTGGTCTGCTTCTTGCCTGGCTTTGGCGCACGCATTAATCCTTTTTTCCAGCATCTTTTCACACACCAACACAGGCACACACGCGTGTGTGTGTGTGTGTGGGTGGGTGGGTGCGTAATATATAATCCTTTTTCCAGCACATCCTTTTTGAGCCTCATCTTCGTCAGCAGAAGCAGCTTCGCATATCAAAGCTAATTTATATTTCGCATAGCATACATTTGGGCGTGCTCGCAGCTTCTCTGCCGTCACTCTCCGCCCCCACCCCCTCCGGCTGTAAAAACAGCCACCCCCTCAATGGGTCTGCCTCTGATTTTTGATAAGTAAATAGAGAATTTTATAATTTACATATGTGCTGGATCGACTGCTCTGTGCGGGGTGGCAATAAAAGAAACAGAATTTTAAATTCGAGAATGTTAGTTGGCCGTGCGGGAGGGAGGGCAGCAGGCAGGACTCGCTTCCAGCGGCATCTCGTCGGGCCTTCGGCGTGTACAGTTATGCATTTCCCAGCACAGTTCGGAGGTCACTGCAGAGTCTTCGCACGTCCTCCTCATCAGAGTCCCACGACCCCTTTTTAAATCCCCAAAAAACCCCCCTATGGCCCCTGAGGAGAGTCCTTTCTCAGCCGATTCTCATCCGATCCTTGCGAGGGTTGCCTTTATCGATTTGTATATCGATTCCCCATCGTTCTACGTCAAAATATGGAGACCTAAAATTTTTTGACATTTGTTCATAATTTTCCCCATGGACCCCCCTGGAAATCGAGAAAACCCACCTATGGCCCCAATCGAAGGCCATATCTCAGCCGATTCTTATCCGATCCTTGCGAGGAGTACCTCAATCGATTTGTACATCGATTCCCCATCGTTCTGCATCAAAATATGAAGACCTAAAATTTTTCGAAATTTTTTCATAATTTTCCCCTTGGACTCCCCTGGAAATAGCAAAAAACCCACCTATGGCCCCAATCGATGGCCATATCTCATCCAATTCCCATCCGATCCTTGAAAGGAGTACCTCAATCGATTTGTATATCGATTCCCCATCGTTCTGCATCAAATCCTTTCAATGAAAGATTTGTCAGATTTTTTTGGAGTTTTTCTTGTAGACCCCCTTCGCAATCCACGAGATACCCAGGAAGCGGGTGTGAGTGTCGCTCCATCGCAGTACGACTCTGGCTCTCCTCCTTGGCCCGGCCTGGAGCTCGTTTCGAGCTTCTTTTTATTGCGAGAGGACGAGTGGGGGAGTGGGTGGGTGGCTGAGATGGCTTGCAGACAGGACCCCCCGCAGCCCCATCCCGGCTGCCACTCCGCATCTCCTTCGCTTTCGGGGCAGCATCAATACATCATTTTCGTCTTCCTCTCTCGGATTGGTGGGGGTGTGTGTGTGTGTATGTTGATGTTGTGCCACTCTTTTCGCTTTGTTTGTTTTGTTTTTTGTTGCAGTTGTGTTCCCTTTTTGTGAGGGGAGCCCCCGCCACCGCCACAGCCCGGCTCGCTCTGTTTTGGGTATTTTTTGTTTAATATTTAAATAAATAATTAGCAAAAAGGGCTCTGTGTGTGTGCACATGTGTGTGCCTCCCACCCCGCCCTCCGCTGTCGCCGCCTCTGTGTGCGTTGCTAATGATGTTTGAAATTGTAAAGCAAATGCAGAGGCATGCCCCGAATCCGGGGAATAAAGCCGAGGGGCGGTGGGGCTCTTTTTGAGCGGGTTCGAGGGCTGTAATAAGGGGTTTAGCGAGGACTGGGGGGAGGGAGGGTGGAGCTGCCGGGGTATTTAGCCGAAAGAAGGAGCAATTAATGGATAGCAGTTGAGCTGCTTAACAGCGCCGTGCGGGGATTACTTCGGAGGGGGAGGGGAGACTATTATTGTGTATTGCAGATCCTCGAAGGGGACTGATGCTCCTCCAGAACTCTCTCCGCTCCATCTCTAATGTCTAATGTGTAATGTGTCCTGCTCTCCGTGTCCTCTCGCGCTGGGACTGGGGCCACCACCCCCATCACCCCCGCCCCTGGACACATGTCATGTCGTGTAGGCGTTCAAGTGGCAGTCCTGGCCGGGGAGTGGGAGGAACTCGAGGGGAGGCGGCCCAGGGACTGTCAACCCAGCAGCCGAGGCAGCCGTCCCCCCTCCCAGCACGCGGGCTTCAAAGCAGCGCGTCCTGCCGCCCAGCCCCCGCTGCCCTCGGGCGGCAAGGACCCTTCACAATATTGTTGCATTGATTTGCTTTGATTTATTGTCCGAAACCGCACAATGCAGCCGCGTTAACCCTCTCCAGGGCCGCGAAAGCTACCCTTTTGGCAACCAAGGGGTTGCTACCGCCTTCCCCCCTCCCGGCCACCCCCGAACACAAACACAAAACAAGAAAAAGGAGCGCGGGCTGGCACTCGAGCTTAAGTTGAAGCACAATTCATAACATTGCCTCCATACTAATTACAAAAAGTGCTCGCTGGAACTCCTTCGTCGAAGCCCAGAGTCCTCGACCGCTGCACTCCGAGAAATATTCGGCCCAGAGCCCGCTCCGGCCAGCAGCCTGGCGGCAAGGAGCCACTCCTTTCTCTCCGTGCAGTGGCGAGCTCCTGACAGCTGCGGCGGGAGGAGGTCGCTGGCTCGCGGGTCTCGAGGCAGGCTCACTTCAGACAAACAGCTTGAGACAATGCCGCATGCTGCAGCTCCAGAGGGGCTGGGCGCGGCGTGGGGAGGGGCGAGTGACATGTGCCAAGCACACGACAATTGCGAGCAAACAACTCGGCACACACTCGCACACACGTCGCCAACAGCAAACAAGCAGGAAAATAAAACACGGGCGCAGGAGGAGGACCAGGAGGCCCAGAAGCGAAGGACGTCCCAGTCCCGGCAGTAGTGGCTACAGTTTCGGGACTGGCATTAATTGGTCGGCCAGCGCCCTCCAATCAGACCTGTGCCCCTGCATCCTGGCCCATCCTCGAGCCTAATTCCGGGCCTGAAAAGAATCTGAAGAGTCCCGACCGGGGCCAGCTAACATTTCTGGCTGTTGGCCCGCTTACGTGTCGGCCTCTGCCTGTTTTCCGCTCTTTCCGATTCGGAAGAGCTCCTTTGAAGTGGCAGCCGGGCGAAATATTAAATGAAACCCGAAAATAAAAGGGCGCCAGGCCGGGCCCGCTAAAAGGGTGCTCGATACGAATAAGCTGACCACACACACGGTCGCTGGACTGGGCCGGGTTGGGGCCATGGACGAGCACGAAGTGCTCCATTGAAGTGGGCAGAGCTCCAAAGTGAAAAAAAGGATGCCCACTCCCACTCCAGTGGACGCCCGAAAAAACGTCCGCCAAAGCCACCCGCATTTTAGTTAATTAACTCATTTGGTTGGCAACTGGGCCAGAGCTCTCCTGGCTAGCACTAATTGATTTGCTCGTCCTGCGAGTGCTTGGAGTGGCTGCCAGGGAAACTATTTCCCGCCAGGCAGCACCAGAAAAACCGGACCGGACACAACAAGTGGCGGCTTTCCCACGAGGATTTCTCCTGGGAGAGCCGCTGATCGATTTCGGACTCGGACTAGGACTCGGACGCAGCAAAAAGTCAGCGAAGAAACGGCAGGACTAGAAAGCGAGAGCGAAGCGAAAACGAAAAGTATCCTCGCCATTATGAAAACAATTTTCAGGCTTAAGCAGCTCACGAAAACAAACGGAGCTCGGGCCAGGGCGGTGGCGGCGGCGGTGGCGGTGGCGGGTCTTGGGAACAACAGAGAACAGAGCAACCACTGAGCCCCCAAGCCACAGAGCCACCCTCTCCCGCCCACCCAAGTCTGCCCGCGTGTCTGGCATTCGAGTCTCAGACGAAGGACGACACAACTGCAGCCTCCCCGCGGCTGCCCAGCGCTTGTCTGTTGTTTGTACTTAAGAGCTTTTAAATATCATAAATATATATCTACGCTGCGAGTGGGTCCTCGAGAGGCAGTGGCAGGGCCCCACCCTGCCGGCGCCCCCCTTCTGTTCGATTCCATCCGATTCGCCCCGTAATGAGGACGATGATGTTGACAAATATGCCCGGCGGGGCGAGGAAAGCGATTTCTGTGCCTGCCCGGCGGAGATGGGTTGTCATTAGGACGCTGGCTGGGGCTATCGGAGCAAGTTTTTCACTTTATTTATTTAATATTTACACAAAATAGTCGCTCCTGATTCCCGATTCTGATTCCTGATTCCTGATTCCCGAAAACACTTGTCTGTCCTGGGGCGTTGCTTTAAAATCGAATCTGTGGGCAGCCCCCCACTCCTGGCAGCAGTAACGACTTCCTGCTTGGCTTCTTCGGCCGATCGGGGGCTGGGCCAGGACTCTTCGACTAGAAGCCGGGCCAGAAAGGGCTTAGCAGCCACAGGACTGGCAGCACTACAGCCACTAGCCGAGCGACTAATTTCCAAAGTTCTTTATTGCCTGCAACGCCCCGAAAGGATACCAGTGCCCTGCTCCAGCTCCAGCTCCAGCTCCTGCTCCTGCCTGCTAGCTTCCGGTATTTATACAAATAAAATTGCACAAAAACCCAGGCCGAACCAACAAGTACAAATCAACAGAAAATCGAAGCCAAGAGCGCCAGAAGTCATTGCCATTTGCCTTGGGCCCTGCCCCGCCCCGCCCCGCCTGGCTCGGGCTTAGGCCGGAGTGGAGGCCTTAAAACTTGGCTAGCCCGGAGTTCGGGTCTGGGCCCGGGTGGGGGGGGCTCTTGGTGGCAGGTCCTGCAGCCCGGTCCCAGACTAATTTGCCAAAAAAGTTTGCACCGCATATTTTTGTAACCTTCTTCGGCTCCTCGGGAGTAGCTCTGGCCCAGTCTTCTGGCCCAGCCTTCTGCCTCTGCTCCTCCTTTGTTGTTGTTTTAATTTCCCATTTGGCATTCGATTCGAATCGAAAAAGAGTCCAAAAAAGAGCCGAAAAGGCCAGAAAACGGGAAAAAGAAAGGTCAGCTCTAATAGCAGGGAAAATTTTCAAGTTGGCTTATCGATACGGACGATAAACTATAAATTGTTGGTCCTGGGCCTTGCTTTTTGTGGCCCGTTGTTGCAGACGGAAAGGAAGTGGCCCAGGATGTTTTTTAAGCCGCTCCCCCAGCCGGCCCCCTGGCCTTGGCATTCCAGGGCCCAAAGTTTCGGCAACGTATTAATTTGGCCAAATTTAACCCGTAATGACTTTAAAAGTAAAATTAATGAGGGTCGATAGTTGGCAGGAACTTTTTCGGTTTTCGTCCTCGGCTTTCCTCGGTGGGGCAACAGCAGCATATGTGGCTGACAAGGTCCTGGCCGGGGCTCCCCTCTAAACTAGTTCGAATAACAGCTAACCAGGCGTCTCCACCCCTCTTCTCTTGCAGCGCGCTACCCTGGCCGAGAAGGAAGTCAACACCCTGAAGGAGCAGCTATCCACCGGCAACAGCGACACCCTCACCAGCAACAACAACAGCACCGACAACAGCGACACAGCAGCAGCAGCAGCGACAGCGGCAGCGGCAGCAGCAACAGTAGCAGGAGCCACTGTCACAGTTAAGAGCGAGGAGGAGCAGGCGGGAATCTTGGAGAGCCTGGAGCACATCACGCTGCAGCAGCAGCAGCAGCAGCAGCATCTCAACGGCGGCAGCCTGCTGGCGAACGCGGCGGCGAGCGCCAACACGCCGTCGCCCTCGCCGCCGTTGCTCACCGCCGAGCAGCAGCAGCAGTTGCAGAGCAGCCTGCAGCAGGGCGGCGGCTGCCTCAACCCGAAGCTCTTCTTCAGCCACGCCCAGCAGATGATGATGGAGGCGGCAGCGGCGGCGGCGGCAGCGGCAGCGGCCCTCCAGCAGCAGCAGCAGCAGGAGGAGTCGGACGTGGCGGCCGACCAGACGGGGGCAGGGGCCTCCGAGGTGGCGGCAGCCACCAGCACCCTCAACCACACCAGCAGCACCGCCCACGACCAGGACGAGGAGGAGGGCGAGGACGCCGAGGAAGAGGAGGAGGAGGCAGAGGACGAGGAGGAGGAGGAGGAGGACGACAACGCCTCGATGCAGTCGAACGCCGACGACATGGAGCTGGACGGCCCGCAGGAGGCGGGAGTCGGCGGAGAGGCAGGCGCCCCACGAACTGAGCCAAGGACTGAGCGGGGCGAGGAGCTGCTGGGGGCGGACAAGGACGCGGCGGAGGCCAGTCTAGCCGTTAGCAATAATCACACGAGCGAGAGCAATAATAGTTGTAGTCGGAGGAGTGTGTGCCCCGCCGGCGAGGGGCATGAGGAGCAGCAGCAGCAGCAGCAGCAGCGGGTGGCAGGCAGCGCCGAGGACGAGGACGACTGCGCCAACAACAACACCAACTCCACCAGCAACAACAACAACAACAGCACTAGCAACACCGCCACCACACCCGGCAATGCCAACACAGCCACCACCAACAACAACAACAACAATAACAACAATAATAACAACAACAACAACAACAATAACAACAGCAGCAGTGGCAACAGCGAGAAGCGCAAGAAGAAGAACAACAACGGCCAGCCGGCCGTCCTGTTGGCCGCCAAAGATAAAGAGGTAAGTCCAGATCCTTGAATTATCCTTAAACGGGGGATTTTGCAGTCAAAGGATGTATGTAGGAGAGCTCCCCCCCTTGGGTCGCGTCGCCCCTTTAAGACCGACTTTAAGTGACTTTTTAATTTAATAAACTGTAGCGAGCCAAGGTCCTGGCCAGGACCCCGCCCCCCAGGACACACAATTACCCGGCGCAATGAAATGTAAAACCGTTAAGATTAGACAAACGTCGCCGCCCACACTGGCATTCCGGGGCTCCTTTTCCGCCCGCACTTCTGGCCGCCGCGGGGAAGGACACTTTCGGGCCAAAGGATGCAGGCCGTGTGGCCGGCGAAGGGCGGATGGGGGAAGCAGGAAAAGGCAAGGCCCAGGCTGGCGGAGGAATTCCGACCGCAGACGCCACCGACGACGCACGACTGACCGACCCACCAAGCGGGCGACCGGGCCACCGGGCGACCCTCCCGCCCCCCGACCAGCACGCACAATTGAGGAAACACTTGCACAAACAAACAAACAAACACCCCGCACTGTCCCCGTAATTTTTTGGCCAAACAGAAAAAATGTTGCCCGAGTCGGGCAGAAGGCAGAAGCCAGCAGAAGGCAGAAGCCAGAAAGCAGAAAACAAAAAACAAAAGTGAAAAATTTACAAGGCAAACAAATGAGCGGCGCAAAAAAACGCCACTTTTGACTTCTTCCTGGCGCGCCCAAGACAGAGCCGGCCCTGGGAGGATAAAAAGGACGAACGGGCCGAAAAAAAGCGGGCCAAGAAGGGGTCCCCCGCCGGGGATTCGAGCCTTTTTCGAACAACAGCAGTCAGCAGAAAGGGGCGAGGGGCGAGGGGGAGGGGGAAAAAAGTTAGAAGGAAACTTTTGCCGAAAAGGACACGGAACTGTGTGCGGTTGCGGGCCGGAGAGGTCTAAGGACACGGGTCCTGGCAGGGGGTGTAAAGTGATATCATTAAAATATTGACAAGACAATTTTTACGCCTACGAATTTGTTGAATGCCTTTGTTTACACGCGGACGGCGGCGGCAGGACGAAAAGGATGCTGTCCCCAGGGCCCGGCCTCAACTGGCTTTTTAGGCGATTCTGCGCGGATATCTGTGTGCAGCACACACAGCTCCTTGAAGGACTTGCAATCTGCCTAATGCAGCAATAGGCGGGCGACGCCCCCTTTTCCACGCAGGGTGCGCCAGGATCTGCCTCGAACGACTCTTTGTGTCGATTCCAAGGAGGGCTCCTGCCGGAAGGAAGCGATGCATCGCAGCGTCAATCGCAATCATTCGCCATTAAGTGCAGCGGCGGCTCCATTAGCAACCCCAAGGTGTCGCGGCAAGCGAGGGGGCAGGAGGGGGAGGTGCGCGGGCCTGAAAGCGCACTTCTTTAATGTCGCTCCACTCCGCCGCCACTGCCTCCACGGCGCTTTCTTATTCGAAATCCATTAAAAGCTATTTCTGCCGCCCGCCCGGACCCGGTGGGCCCAGGCTCATTAGTTTGATTACTGGCGCCCTCCCGCGGCCGCCCCCGGCCTCCCCCGGGCGCCCTGACCCCGCCACAGCTGTGATAAATGCACTCGCCTGACAACTAAATCACTTATGCCCGCGGACTCGGATTTATCTGCTACACATGTTCATATTTATGCGACAATATTTTCGTTGTCCTCCGCGGAGGAGCCAGAGATGATCGACAGGCGGTACGGGCCGTGGGCCGTGGGAGGTGGCCGGAGCGTGGGGAGGGCAGTGCCGAAATGTGGCAGAGCTGAAATGATGTTAAATGGAATTGCAACAGTTGTTTGTTGTTAGAGCCGATCGGCCGAGCCGGGCCAGGCCAACTGTCTGCGTTTGTTTTGGCTATGGGGCGTGTGTTTATTTTTTCGCAGAAGTGCACTTTTATAGACAGAGTGCTCCCAAGTCCCGAGTCCCGAGTCCCGACTCCCTAGTCCCGAGTCGCCCCGCGACCAGCAACCTCCTCTCCGAAAATAACGCAAAAACACATAATCGAAAAGGAAAAATTAAACGCCTCTTGACAGCGCAAACAAACGAACAACAAATTAGCAAACAAAGCACAGTAGCAGCTTCTGCTTCAGCTTCTGCTTCCGCTTCGATTTCGTTAGTAATAGTAGCACATCACATAGTACATACACGGGGGGGGGAGAGGGGCTCTTGGGGCACCACTGACACGTTCAACAATTCCAATGCCGATAGTTGTTGCTGCGGCGCTTTTCGCATATTTTTTATCACGCGGCAAACAAAAACAAGCAACACATGCGGAAAAAACCACAAATAACTAGCGAGCCAAATACAAGAAGTGTATTTATTAAAAAACAAACCCAACCGCATCTACGCTGAGTGTGCTGTGTGTTGGGTTTATTTTTTATCTGGCCCCCAGTGTGTGTGTGTGTGTGTGCAACGCTCGTATTTATAGAATTTCTTTATCGGCATATTGCCACATATTTATTTTATGCGATATGCGATACAAAACACAAAACACAAAAAAGAGCCACCGCCAGAAGGGGAAATCAATTTTTTACGGCCTGCGGTTGCGGCCAGATTAGTTGTTTATCCTAACACCAGGGACGGCCGCACCGGAAGCGGCGGAGGTGCGACCTCCTGACCTCCGATAGGCCCCACAAGACCATTAGCCCCATAAGCGATCATAGTTCGGGTTCGATTGGCGGCGCTTATCACCGCGTGACTCCCATCCGATCCCGCTGGAAGCAATCGTGTCTGACGGATGGATGGCTGTTCGGCTAATTTGGAATAATTGGCACCGCCACTGCTAGTACGGCTAGTACTGCTAGTACTGTTTGTCCGGCCATCGACGTCAGAGGCAAAACCCCGGCGGAGTGGCGGCGGGAGGCAGGGTGGCTGTCACCCAAATATTTGGATACCCGCTCCGGGCCGAGACAATGGGCCGGAGTGGAATGGCTGTTATTTTTAAATGCAAATCGAGCGGGAAATCCAAGACAAGTCAAGAGTCTAACGCTCACGGGCTAAAATTAAACCCAGTTCGGATCAACTGTTCAAACAAGCCATCGATCCCAGATCTCCGAGAATGATTAGCATATTGTCAGCTCGCCCTCGACCCGCGGTCGCTCTTCCGATTCCGATTCCGATTCGGATTTCGATTCCTATTCCCACTCCGAATCCATACTTTTCTAATCGAGGTGAAGGCGAGGCTGGGAGCGTAATCTGCTTCGGAGCTAAATTATTTTTGATTGCTTGTTATTAGTTTGGGGCTCGTTACGATTAGGCGAGCGGCGGTAGCCTTCGAATCGATCTGCCACTTCAGTATGATCCATGCCAATCGAAGCAGAAGTCTGGTTCTCCGGGGCGAGCACATGGAACATGGAACGGGTGAGTCTAAGGCACAGGCTCCTGGATCGGCATGTATGTAGACATACGTAGCTCCCAGTAGTAGTCCCGTAGTACCGCGCCACACAATTGCAATTATTCAATTCAAATCAATCAGCCGCGCACACACAAGCCCATAGATTGCTGGAGACATTGAGCTTAGTTTAGCGAAGCCTGCAACTGGTGCTTCCGAGCTTATCTGCCTTCTGTGCTTGTGTTTGCTCTCCGATGTCGCAATGCTGATTAAAGTGAAAAACAGTCATTATCGTCCGAGTGCTGGCACTCACACTCGCATACTGCCCGGCTCGGCCCATATCCACACACAGAGGCCGATCCCCTCCCCTTTTCGGCTCTCGACCAATTGCGGATAAATTCAATTTATTTATCGCATATGGATTCCGATCGGCCGTCCCTATCTCGCCGGCGCAGCGGCCGCTATCTGCCTCTCCGTCGCACTCCGGCTGACTGATTGCCGCCGGCCCGGCCCGGCCCGGCCCGGTCCGCCGGCGTACGAAATGGGTAATGTGTGATTTTGATTTTTTTAAATTGATTATTTCCTTATTTCGCTCGCTCCGGCTGCTCCGGCTTTGTTGCTGCTTGTGTTGCGTGAGCTAGTTCGGTTCAATTGGCGCTGGCTTGTGGCACAGTTGCATCAGCGGCCAGAGCCAGAGCCAGCGCCATAGCCAGTGCCACCTGACAAATGGCGGACATGCTGGCCGCCCCCTAATTGGGCGCCGAAGTCGGCCAGAGCTGCCTGATTTACGGGCGACAAGTGAGCGGCTGCCAGATGAGAAATCATCTGCCAGTCCTGGCCACTCTTGTAGCCATCAATACATGGGACACGGCAATGGACACGGACATGGCCCTGGACGGAAATTAGCATTTCAATTAGCAGAAGACTCCTAGCAGTCTTTATTAATTTGCCATCAAATTGGGTCTCTCCGACGGCTCGCAGTCTCCAGTCCAGAGTCTCCCACGGCAGAGCCAGGCGGAAGAGCTACTCGGCAATTAATTAACTCTGCATTTGAATCTATCGCTCGTATCTCGAAGATGCAGAGATGCCCTCGCAGCCCCATGGCCGAGTGCTAGTGCTGATGTTTCGCTTTTCGGATAACCTCGCCCGGGGCGCAGTACGTGTGACAGACTGCCAGATATGATAGATGGCAGATAGTGGGGTCTGCCGACCAGCGGCAGAGTAGGGGGGCGGGCGGCGGGCGGCGGGCGCAATTAACTAGACAATTGATTTCGAATGAAGCGCCATAAACGCGGAGCACTCCATTATTCCGACCGGCCATCAAGGGCAGGACTCCGGGCCCTGCAATCGGACAATTAAAAAAAGGCCAGGACATAAAATCGTTCAATTTACCGCCAACAGGGGATCATCCGCCGAACGCCCTGACTTTAATTAGTTTGCCTCCCAGTCGGCCCGATCCGGGTGCTAGTTAACCGCGACGTCTTCCAGAGCCCCACCCCGGCGCTCCACTGCTTTCGTCATCATCCGCATCCGAGGAATCTCCAACTCAACGCAAATTAAGCGTCGTCAAAATAATTGCCGTGGAGCCAGCCGCACAGTGGTTCGCAGCCAGTGGCTCTGAAGGACTGCATTGTCCACAAGGGTTAAGCGACAGTTCTCGGCGCTCTCTGGGCCCACTGTCCCGCATCCCAACCCCCGGCTCCGGCCCCGGCCCCGGATCAGAGCGGGCAATTAAAATAAGCCGGCCATATCTGGCCGCATTTTTGCGACTTTTTCGGCCTCCGACTGGCCGCCACGACTGGCCACGAAAGCGAAGACTTCCGCGGCGGAGAGGCGCGCTAATCGATGCACAGACACCGCAGCGAGGACGAAATTCAATTAGAACTTGACGCTGATGCCCAAATCGAATTACAGAGCCGTGATGGCCGTCAAGCGGGCGGCAGTATGCTACTTCATTCCTTGAAGGACATTGCTCTGGTATTCGTTTGCTGCAAGCTGAGCCAGTGGCAGTGCCAGTGCCAGTGGCAAGTAGCTGGGGCATCCCCCTAAGTAGCTTTGTGTGTTGCAGTTGCAGACACCTGCCCCGAAACCAGGCAGGAATATTCGGAAAACACAGAAAGCCAGCCAGAAAGCCAGAGCTTTTCATAATTCCGAGGTCCGGCCGAGGACGCAAAAAGGACACTGCGAGCGGAAGGAAGTCGAAACCATTAGAAGCTGAACCCCGAAATCTGGAGGTGGTGCTCCCCGCCCTCCGTGTCCTTTTTTCGGTTCATATTTTTATATTTTTGACAAAAAAGGAGCAGCAGGGAGCGAAAAATGCCAACTCACAAAAGGCAAGGCTCGCAAAACAATGACAGACCAGGATGCAGGATCATCAGGCAGGACTCGTCCTTACGAATGTTTGCTCGAGAGATGTTGATTGGCATGCAAAGGGGTAAGGGGGGGCAGGGGGACAAGGGGCATGTCCTTCATGCGGGCAAAAAGGGAATCAGGAACAGGACCAGGACGAGGACGAGGACCAGGAGATGAGCAGTGCTCCGCGCTCATAAATTATTGTCTAGACTATGATTTTAACGTTTTTTGATTATGAAAGCCCTCGAAACAGAGAGTCCTTCTTCTTCCACCACTCACCCCCTCCCCCGCAGGCCAAATATATAAAATAAAATTCGCTGGCATATCCTTTTTGCCTTCCAGCCCCCAGCTTGGTCCGTTTTTTGTCCTTTTTGCGTGTGTGCAGATATCATATCAATAAGCAAAAGGATTAGACATGTGACTGGGCGGCAGTCCCGGCCCCTGCCACCAGCCACCTGCCTGCCTGCCTGCCCCCCTCAAGGACCAACCAAGCTTTGGGTCGCCGTCGAGTGCTTATCGACAAAAAATAAAAATATCGCCCAGCTCGGGAAGTGGAAACAACATTTTATTTCCATTTTTTGGCAATATATGGAATAAAAGTCAAGTTCACGTGCCGCGGGGGGCAGGGCGGGCAGCCAGACAATTATTAAGCAAAAGTTTAACGAATTAGAAACAAGGGGGGTGGGGGCGGGTTTGATTAAAAATATACACCGGCATGTGTGTGCGGGGGAGGGGGGGACTGCCACTGGAGGGGGCAAGGAGCAGAGCAGCGAACGGAGAGCGCTCTGAGGGGGGCAGGGGCCACTTGGCAACAGAACCTTCAAAGCCTTTAATTTCCTTTCAGAAGTCCTGGCTCCCAGAAGTCCTTCCCCCTGCCTCCTCCTCCCACTCCTCCCACTCAACAGTAGACAATAAAATCGAAACATAAATCGAAAATTGTTAAATTCGAATAGGAAAGTGGGGGGCGGGGGCTGGGGCGCTGTCTTGGCCGGGGAGGAAGATTCCACCCGCTGCGAAGGATAGCGAGGGGGGCGGGGATGGTCCTGGGAATTGTAAAGCTGTCAAATTTTAATTACAAAACTTTATAATCCAAAAAATACAAGAACTGGAGAACGGCGAGAAAGGGTGGGGGCGGGGGAAGGCACAAAGACACGGGAGTTGCGTGCCCCGGGAAGGGGCGCCACCCACCAGCGCCCACCACCCCCCGCCAAGGCAGCTGCCTCCGAATCAATTCAATAACTCCGTCAGTGGTGTGCGTGTGTGCGTGAATGAGGGACTGACTGAGGGACTGACTGACTGACTGGCATCAGCCCCCACCAGCCCCCTCTAGAGAGCTTGATTTATGCCTCTGATTCCGAATCCGAATCTGAATTTGAATTTGAATTGTTTCGGCTGGAGGGAAGGAGAGTGGGTGGTAGTGGGAGTGGGTGGGAGTGGGTGGGAGTGGGTGGCCCCCCCGCCAATTGACAAATAATGCAAAAATTCCGACGAAATTACCTGCCATTTGAGGTCTTTAAGCTGCCAGTGGCTGGGAATCCAATTGAACTCTCGCCGCAGCACCCACCCAGCTCTGGCAGGATGGGAGATGCCTACAGCTAGGAGGCGGGGGATCGGGTCCACATCCACATGTGACCTCTTTCGGGGTCTTTGTTTCTGCCTTCTGCTCGCTGGCTGCCCCGCCCGCGGTTCTTGGATTTCTTATTTTTTATTACTTTCCATTTTTGTGGTGTGTTGTGTGTTTCTGCATCGGCTCTGTTGGCGCTGCTCGGCGCAGTCTTTGTTATCTTTTGTTGCAAATTGCCGACTTGGGCATTGCCAGTTCCAGTTGCAGCGCGGCACGGGGCAGGGCAGGGCGCAGGAACAGAAACGGAAACAGAAACAACAGAGCCTTGGCGTCAAAGCTCTGGGGTGCACTTGGCAGACTTTAGAGCCACCGCCCCCCCCACCCATTCCCGTCCTTCGGCAATCCTTCGCCAACACTTGAAACAATCAAAAATCAATGACAGGCTGCACGGCCGGGCCACCCCCGTTTCTCTCAGTGAACTCGCTTGGGGAAAAGGCGGAAAAAAGCAGAGAAAGAAGTTGACGACATTGAGACGCAGCCCCCACCGCCTTCCTCATTTGTCTTTTGGCTTTTTGGAAATTAACAACAGAACCGAGTGCCGAGTCAACCCCCGGCTTCAGGCCCACCTCCGGAGGCAGCTTCTGGCAAAAGTTACCCCTTTTTTATACTCCAGCTATCTCTATCCATCACTCCGCGCCCCGCTCCGCCCCGCCCCGCCGCGCCTCACCGCCCCAGATCCTGCCAGCAGTCATATATATATTTTAAAATTTTTATGCCCGAATGAGTTTTAATTCCTTTGACGGCTCCTGCCTTTGCCATTGGCAGCTGACGGCCTGGAAGTCGTCTGAACAAAAAAAGGATATACTCTGGCAAGTGTGTGTGTGTGAGTGTGTGTGTGTGTTGTGGCAGTGTGTGTCTTTGATTGCTTATTGTTAATTTGTATTTGTAGATTGTGCGATGCTGCTGCCGCTCGCTGATTAAACCCTTTTTTTGCTACCCCCCACCCACCTGCACCACCCAACCCCCAACCCCCCACCACCCGACAGCCCCCGGGCTCGTGTGGAGTGCGTATACACAGCCAGGACATACACTCAGCCAGGACCTGTGGGGTAGGACAGACACACAGACAGACAGACGCATAACCTTAATTCCTTTTGGCATTTTGTGCTTCCTTCGTCTTTTGCCTTCGAGTGTTTGTTATTGTTGTGTTCCAGATACCCTCCCCCTCCTGCCCCAGCTCCCTCCCTCTCTCTTAGACAGCAAGGATACATGTGCGTGTATCGACTGCTTTGTCAATTGTTATGCAAAGGATACACGCTGGGAGGGGGCCACTTTCGACTGCTTGGCAATTTTGTTAATTACAAATCGTTTGCCTCTCGCTCGCTGCTAATGTCCTGCCACCCACTCCCCCCCCCTCTCCCCTGGCAGGACGGCTGTCCGGCCAACCTTTTGTCCGCCCGTCCGAGAAAAATGTAAATTTTCATAATTTCACAGTCAATACAGGAGCCTGGCACGGGGCCTTCTGTGCAAAATATTTGTTATAGTTTGTTTGATTGCCGCCAGAGAGACCCCTTGCCCCTTACCCCCCTCCCCTCGGGCAGCCTCATCAACCACAGAGTGTTGCAGAAACTTTCCGGCGGGGCTCAAGGGTTGAAAGTGATTTCTGCCGTCTGGCTCTGGCTCTGGCTATGACTCTGGCTATGACTCTGGCTTCTGCTGGAAATCCGAAAAGTTGATTTATCGTTTTAATATTTCTTTCGTTCGTCGAATCGGAATGGCAGCTCCAGGACCTGCCTCCTTCGTCCTTGCTGCTAGTCCTAGTCAGAGGCCTGGTGTTGATTTGCATACTGCCACTAGCCAGTGGAGGCTTCTGTCTCTGATTTATTAATTGGGCTTCGGAGAGCTTTAAAGAGATCCTTGGTGGGCGGCGATCTAGGCTAGATCTCGGCAAGGACTCCCCTCCAGCCAGGACATCTGCATGCCGTAGTACAGTTGCCACGCATGAGACTACTCTGGCCCGTGTGGAAGGGAAATCCTTTCAAGAGCTTCCTCCCCAGAGCGCCTTCTGCTAATTACGTTTGTTTAAGAAAGCTGAAAAATTCGAACGCCGGAGCGGGGAGTGTCTGCCGCCAAGAAGCAGTTGGCAATTAGAAGCCACCCCTTGCGGCAGCCCCCGGCCTCCCCCTCCGCTCCTTGCAATTTTTATGCAATTAATTTGAGTCGTTTGTCGTCTTGTCATGTCTCTGTCGCTGTCGCTGTGTGGGGGGTGCGCTTCCACACCCCACCCCACCTCCTCCCATCCCGTATGCTAATGAAAAATCGAACACGCACGGCAACCCTTGCCGCCTCAGACCCGAAAATCCTCGGCCCCCCCACCCCCCACCCTCCACGCATGTCCTGCATGTCCTTTGATTGATAATAGAATTAACCGGCTGCTTTGCATTTTTCGGCATGCCGCACACGCATGCCGCTGATGCCTTTTTAATGCCAATTACTACCTGCCCCGCCCCCACCGCCTTCTTGTTTACGGCCAATAATCACCGGCTGCAGGCCCATCCATGCCACAAATATTGATAAAATAGAGGCCGGGGTGGTGTTCCCATGCTGATGGAATTATTGTTTATTGTTTATGCTCATGTTCGACACAAATCACGCAATGACACGCAAGTCGCAGCTATTTGCATATGTCCTGGTGTCCTGGTATCCTTTGGCAGGGAGGGATTGTCTACTTCTCCTAGTAATTTAATCAACCAAACAGTCCCCGCCAAGTATCGATCAGGACTGCCTGCCCCTGCCCCTGCCCTTGCCCGCAGGCAGATGCTTCAATTAAAAACCGCGCCATAAAATTAATTTTAATCACATAATGAGGAACAAACACACACACACACACACACACACTTGCCCGGGGGGAGAGCGGGGGGTAGAGGGCACGCCCACCTGCCTGTCATTAAAAAATTTCGCTGCATGCCACACGGCGCAGCCGAAAACTTTATCTTGTCAACTTTCGGCGAACAAGATTTCGGTCGAAGGGAGGGGGTGGGTGTCTCCGGGGGCAGACTCCACAGAGAAGAGAGGGGGAGTGGCAGACACACACACGCCCTCTGGAGGCACACACACATACACACACACGTACGACGCACTTAAGAAAAATTCCCTTGTCAAATTTGCCAATTATCATATTTTCATCAAAAAAAACAAAGTTCCAAACAAAGCCCGCCGGTGGGCGGTGGGTGGCAGGTGGCAGCTGCTCCACCTGGCGGTTGAGAGGTTGCCCCCGCCCAGCCCCCTCCCCGGCAGCATCAGTCGCTGGCAATCACCGACGAGCGACATTGACGTCGTTGTTAATTTTATTAAAAATTATTTTATAACTTCGGCAACTTTTCCGGCACACACACTGCCTCCACTGCCACCCCCCCTTTTACACACACATGCCCTGATATGTTAAGGTGGAACATCCCCCCCAGGCAGGATACAGAAAGGATACCGCAAGGTACAAAGAATCAATATGCAATACGGTTAGATGAGGCTGCTTGGAGAACTTCCCTCAAACACTCACCGCTGAAAGTTCAAAGTTTAAAAGCAACCCTCCCCTCTACTTGCAGATTAAGGCCCTGCTGGACGAACTGCAGCGCCTGAGGGCCCTCGAGCAGACCCACCTCGTGCAGATCCAGCGTCTCGAAGGACACCTGGAGGTGAAGCGCCAGCACATTATCCGGCTGGAGGCCCGCCTCGACAAACAGCAGATCAACGAGGCCCTCGCCGAGGCCACCGCCCTGGCAGCTGCCACCACCAACAACAACAACAACATCAGCCAGAGCAGCGACAACAACAACAAACTGCCCCTCGAGGCCCCAGAGCTGGCCGAGGCTGCCGCCGCCTCCGCCTCCGCCGTCGTCGAGGACGAGGAGGAGGAGGAGGAGCGCGGCCAGGCCATGCTGGTGGACGGCGAGGAGCAGGAGGACAACGACGAGAAGGAGGAGAAAGAGGAGGAGGAGCTGGAGGAGGCCGAAGAGCGGAGCGACCGGGCCCCGGCCCTCCCAGCCACCAACGAAGGCAACGAGCTCAAAATCAAAAAGGAACAGCAGTAAGTAGAGCCTGGAAGGATCCTCGGCTAGAACTAATCCCCATCCTCTCATCCTGTGTCCTTGCAGCAGTCCGCTGGATCTGAACGTGCTCAGTCCTCAGTCGACGATCGCCGCCGCCGCCGCGGCCGCCGCAGCCGCCGCCTGCGCGAACGACCCCAACAAGTTCCAGGCCCTGCTCATGGAGCGGACCAAGGCCCTGGCCGCCGAGGCGCTGAAGAACGGCAGCGGGGACGCCGCCAACGAAGGTGAGTCTTCCGAACCCAACTCTCTAGAACATACTCTCTGGCAGGGTGGATCGAAGCCCTGCCCGGCGGGAACTGCACTTCCGGCTGCTCTCCTCCCTTCTCCCTCCTCCTGGCCTGCCCGCCAGGGGGCTTTGATTCGAAACCGACTCGTGCCATAAACCGCTTTATGGCCCGCTTGGAGCGCTTATCGGGGCTCCAAGGAGGTGATCCGGAGGAGCGCAGACGGCGCCAGCTCTGATTTTATGGCCGAGGAGAAGTCCAAACAGTGCAGTTCCCGCCGTGCAGTTCCCCCCACCACCTGGTACTCCCCGAGACTCGAAGCTCAAACAAGACAATATTTGTTGCTCTTGCTTGCCTCACTGTTGCCGTTGTTGTTGTTATTATCGTTATCGTTATCGTTGTTGTTATCACTGTTATCGTTGTAATTAGCATGTTTATCGATAACAGAACCACAGAAACAGAAAAACGAAAACAGAAAACAGAAATCAGAAAACAGAAAACAAAGAAAAGAAACAATAAGAAACAAGCACACTCCTGGGACTCTTTGTTTTTTTGCGGCGATTGGCAATTGGCGATTAATCGATCTCGAATTGAAGATCGATCCAGAAATTGATGAGCAAACAGCAAAGAACCAGCAGACCCAGTTTTTGATTCATTTTGGCGTTTTGTTCCTTGGATGTGGGCGTTGGTCCTCGATCCGGGCAACGAGAGAAGGCAAATAGAACCACCTTGTTTGTTGTCATCCGCAGAAACGAGTCCGCCGGGCGGCGCAGTGCCGGCCCAGCCGGATCCGGAGGTGCTGGCCAAGCAGGAGGTGGCCGACGAGCAGCAGGAGCCCACCACGGCCACCGGCTACTGGCGACGCGGCTTCGAGGCGGACTCCGCCAAGTCCGGGAGCAAAACGCCCACCCTCTATCAGAGCTTGGCGGCGATCGAGCAGGGCAGGCTGCTGCCTCCGCCACCGCCACCGCCCCCGGCCCCGCTGCCGCCCAGCCAGCACTTTGGTCCTCCGGCTGCCACGCCTCTTTACCCCCCGCCACAGTCACACCAGCAACAGCAACAACAACAGCAACAACAACAGCAACAGCATCAGCAACAGCAACACGGACCCTCGTCCACCGCCTTGCTGAGCCAACTGGTTAACTCGACATTTTCCAACTCCACCCCCTCTTCTTCCTCCACCCGCCTAGATGGAAGCCTCTCGCAGCCACAGAACCCGCACCACCACCCGCAGCACCCACAGCACCCGCACCAGACCGCCAGCCAGCCGAACCCAGCGGAGAACCACCACCACCACCTGCACCTGCTCCACCCCTCGGCCGCCGCGGCGCACCACCTGCAGCAGCAACAGCAGCAGCAGCAGCACCACCACCATCACCACCACCAGGACGGCAGCTCCAGCTCGAGCGCCACCAGCACCCCGGCCAGCAACGGCGCCAAGATGCTCCAAGACCCGGATGCGGCCGCCGCCACCGCGAACGGGCTGGCCGCCGCCGCCATGGCCGCCCACGCCCAGCACGCCCTCGGCCCGGCCGGATTCCTGCCGGGCCTCTCGCCGGCCTTCCAGTTCGCCGCCGCCGCCGCTGCCGGGCAGGACGCCCGCGGGCACTACCGGTTCGCCGACGCGGAGCTGCAGCTGCCCCCGGGCGCCTCGATGGCCGGCCGGCTGGGCGAGTCCCTCATCCCCAAGGGCGACCCCATGGAGGCCAAGCTGCAGGAGATGCTGCGCTACAACATGGACAAGTACGCCAACCAGGCCCTGGACACCCTCCACATCTCGCGCCGCGTCCGCGAGCTCCTCTCCGTGCACAACATCGGCCAGCGGCTCTTCGCCAAGTACATCCTGGGCCTCTCGCAGGGCACCGTCTCGGAGCTGCTCAGCAAGCCCAAGCCCTGGGACAAGCTCACCGAGAAGGGCCGGGACAGCTACCGGAAGATGCACGCCTGGGCCTGCGACGACAACGCCGTCATGCTGCTCAAGTCGCTGATTCCCAAGAAAGGTGAGTGGATTAGCTTTTTGCATTTCTACCTAGTGGGTGGGGGTGGGCTTATCCTGTTCCTGTTCCCCGGTCGGACAGCTGTTCTCCTGATGGAAAAAACTGGCTTATGCCGTCCTGGCGGGGCTTAGTGCGCTGCCTCCGAGGCCCGGGGCGCGTAATTTGTCGGTTCATTGAACTCCTCCTCCGTGCGACTGGCGACTCCAAGCGACTGGTTATCCTGGTCGCGGCCCCCGTCCTCCGGGGCGCTCCTCGCTCAGTTGGCCGCCGGCCAGAACATAAAGTTGTGAAATTTTAATTATTTTTGATTTCTGCGTGTAATCAGCGTGCCAACGCGGCGACACTCTTGACGCCTGCCAGTGGGGGGTGGGGGCCAACGGGGGGCGGGCGGATGGAGCGGCCACTGTCGGCTGTCGCCATAAATTGCGGCGAGTTCGCACATTGGGCGTGAAAATGATGAGGAATTCGTGTCGTTTGGTCGCGTTTCGGGGCGGCCGAAGATCATACCAGCGGGAGAGGATCTTCAGGAGGGATCCCTGGGCCTCCCCATGCGGGCATGAGGAGGACCTGCGAGGTCCTTGCCACTTGTTATCTGTTGTCTTGGTTCCCCAGGCCCGGGTCCCGTATTGATTCCTCATCAATTAGGCATGGTCGGGAAAGTTTCTGGCGGCATCCGAGGGGGAGGCGGAAATATGTCAATGCAGAAGTATGTTTAAAGTGGCGGGGCACGCACCCACCCCTCCTCCTCCTGCTGCGTGTGTGTGTGTGTGTGTGGGTCTAAGTGCATGCAAATGTTGACAATTAATTTATGACGATTACTCATGGCAGCTAAACTAACTCTGACTGCGACTGTTTATAGAGGGCTGTGGCTGTGGCTGTGGCCGTGGCAGGGGCAGCTAGGACAGGGGCGGGTCGAGTGCAACAGGGGTCACCGAGCCAGGACCCCTCCCCCACCCACTCCCACCTGCTAATTGTACGCAAATAGCGGCCCAGAACGGCTTGTAGCCGAAAAAGAGAAAGGACCTCCACCGCCCAGCCTCCCCTCGCCGCCGCGCTACGCCCCTGCCACGCCCCCGCCAACTCCGCTTCAAACAATACTTTGAAGTCATTGTGGCAAAAGTTAACCCAGGACGCGCGTCAATGAGTTCTGAATTGTAATTGTTTAGAGCGCGTTATGAAAAATAGCAGGGCCGGCGGGGACGGCGCGACAATGGCTCTGCGCAAGGCTTGAAACAAAGTCCGACACGGGGAGGGGGGGATTGGTTGAAATCAGGGGCAGAAACAACACTGCCCTGGGGCAGGGACGTGGCGCGATCCCCTCGCCGGGCAGGGCATCGGCGCTTTGTGGCATCAGCGAGTGCGATTTGTAATTATCTAGCCGTCAGGAATCGAGTGCGAGTGCGAGTGCGAGTGGCAGGACGCTATTGGGGCGCCCCCTCGCGGCGATGGCCTACGCCACTGCCAGCTGCAACTGCCTCCAACGAGGCGTGCAACGTTGACGTGCCGCGCGTTTGAAGTCGTCTTTGTGGCCGGCCCGGAAGGGTGCTTCCTGGACGGGGCCCTGGGAGGCGCGACGTAAAAGTTTTTGCGTTTTCGGCTTGTATTTATTTTGCAACATTTAGCGGCAATTGTTGCACATTAAGAGAGGGAGGGGGGATCGATCGGGAGAGCACTCCGGCTTTAACCCGATTGCTTCTCATCGGCTCGGAGGAGAGATCCTTTGGGCCCGAAACTGTCGACAGAAACTGTTAACAGGACTCTTGCCGCAAAAAGCTTGCCTCAGAAAAAGGAGTGAAGTGCTCAATTGAAACTCTGCGCTCAAAGCTTAGCCACTGCCACTGCAACTGCCACTGCAAGCAACTGCAGCAAAAAATCAAAAATGAGTTTACGGGGCGTATACGTAACGACAAAGGCCAGGCCACGAGGAGTGCCGGGGGAGGGGCTGAAACGGAGCCATTATAGCGGCTAATAATACTAGCATATTAACACATAATTCTCGGCAGACACCAGCTATTTGCTCTTAGCCGGCCAGCGAGTGCCAGTGGCTAAGAATAGCCGCCAGAGGCCCGCACTGGGGGTGCGGGGCGGAGTGCGAGGGTGGTTTGGTGACAAAACAAAAGCATTCCAAACGCCAGAAGAGGCGGCCGGGCGGCCGAAGCCAAAAAGCAACAAACAGAGGCTGGCTGCCGCGCATTTATTTGTGGCCGCTTCACAAATTATTTGTCACAAGCCATAAAGCGGGCTGGGAGTGTGAGTGAAGGGCACTGGGAGAAAAAGGGAGACCAAGGCAGGTTGGTTTGAAAAACTAGACAGAAAGACTTGGGATAGAGACATCAAACAGTACAGTATGGTATAGTGCAGTATGTCTTCCCCATCAACACCCTTTTCTCTCAGTGCACCATTGCTCTGACTAAGTGACCAACGGGGCGTATCAATTCCTTCGCTTTTACGCGATTGTCGGCCCCTCTTGATTGTATTTCATTTTATTTGATTTTATTTATATTTTCATTTTCATTTAAATTTGAATTTGAATTTGAATTTGAGTTTAAAATTTGAAATTTGAAATTTGGGCTTCATGTGTGCTGGCTGCTGCGTCAAACCGCACACTCAGGTTGTCCATTGAGTGCCACCTCGCGTAAGTGTGGCGGAGGGGAGTGGGGCGTGGGCGTGGGCGAGGGAACAATACGCATAAATTAGCGTAAGCTGGCCAGCAATTTTCATAAATCTGGCTATCCGACTATCTGGCTATCGGGCTGCTATTTTATTTTGAGTTCCTTTGATATCTCCTGTGATGAGCGAAATGAGGCAACCAGCCCGAAGAGTAATGGCCCCGATCAGGGAGTGCTAATAATTTGATGGGGACTGGGGGGCCAGGACAGGACAGGGGCCATAAAAAACGAAAAGCCAAATAAATAAAATATCAAATGGATGGATCCAATGGGGGGTGGGGTGGCGGTGGCGGTGGCGGTGGGGAAAGGCAGTAAAAGCCAGAGCAGACACCAGCAGTTGGAAAACTTTTAAGCCCACCGCCACAAATTAATGTTGCACATGTCGTCGCGGCAGCAGAGCTCTTCGTGTTTGTGCCTCTTTCTCTATTTTTTTGTATTTCTCATTTTTGATTTTTTATTCTTTATTTTGCATATAAGGCAGCTAATTACTTTGTAATGAACTTTGACAACAGCGGCGCCGAGTAGGATGGGCCGGAGCCGGAGCCGGGACCGGGACCGGGGGCAGCCGAATCATGACGAAAACAAATTAAAATGCAAGACAAAGTTGCTGCATGCCCCTGCCGCATGCCCCTTCCCCTTCCCCGGGGGCTACCATATTTTCCGCTTAATTGCAAGACAAACAATGGAGCTCTTCTCCCCTGGAGGTGGGTGGGGGCGGGACGCTCTCCTGATAACAGGTGACTCTGCACTGCAGGAGCCCACCCCTGGCAGAAGCCACCCCAGGACAGGAGCCCTGTCGAAGTCCTTCAATCCTCCTCGCTCCGTTTGCTCCCAGCTCAGCCAGAAGAAGACGCCGCCGTTTCCGATTGGAGAGCCCCCAGGACCAGCTCCGGCCAGGACCTGTCTTGCCGCCCTCCTTCTAATTGACACTCCTGACTGGCATTTTAATTACGAATTTTTCTTGCAATTAATGCAAATTGCGTGCGTGTGCCAATCCGGGCCTCCCCCGCCAGCTGCCACCCACATATGGCGGAGTAGGAATCGGTATCTGGTGCTCCGCCAGATATTTATTGTATTAGAATGAAAACCGCCCTGGCGGTCTTGTGCCGCCAAAGGCAGACACTCTTCAGGCAAATGGCGACTCCGACTCCGACTCCGGCCGAGTCGCCATTTCCTGGAAAAAAACACAAATATTATATATAGTATGTGCTAGACGAGCATGATAGCTCGTATCTGGCGCCCCACTCCTCCACTCCTCCACTCCTCCGCCCGGTGGCTAGCCCAAATCCCTTTGAATGACAATTTGGTCAACATGTTCCTCTCTAATAAATTACAAAACAAAAACGCCGCCCGAAAACAGACAACGGAAAAAATAATGCAAATCGCAGACAAAAAGTGGCCACCGGCGGGGCTAGATGCGAGTTGGGGTGTTGGGGCTGGGGGCCCCACAGTCCGGCATATTTATATATTTTTGTATATATTCTAAAGAGAGCTGGCTGCTGGCCATAAAGGACGCCCAAGGGCGAGGGCTGATCCAGGAGGACCAGCGACTCCACTTACCTGCAAATGAAATTAAAAACTCGCCGAGCAAGAGCCAACGGTGGCCTTAAAGCGGCCCCAACCCCTTCTGGCCACAATCGGCCACTAAGACCGCCTAAGCTGTCTGTGTCTCTGGCCAGGTCCTGCCGGCGCCCGGGGCTGGGGCGCTCCAGGTGTCATCGATGTCATCTTCGACTTTATAACACAAAAACACTTTGTAATCCCCAAATGAAGTGACGACAAGGAGTCGTCCGCATAAAAACACAAAATCATTTTTCCAATTTTCATGCCCTGGCCACAGGACTCTGCTGTGTGGGTGTTGTGTGCGGGGATCTATTGTAGTTGGCCACTTTATCGCCTTTATCCTCCGACCATCCTAGCCGGCTATTTTTCCAAATCTCTCGCTTCAATGGCCCCACGTCCTGGCTATCCGGACTGGCCTGGCCCGGCCTGGCTATGGAGTGGCAGGACATTTGCCATTCATGTGTTGATTTCCGTTTCCGCTTGCGCTCCTGCGACTCTTGCAGTTTTATTTTGAGGCCAAGTGTTTGCTCCTTTGGGGCATCGATTATGCTCGGCAATTGTAAAGCGATTTTCAGTTATTTCATTTCGACAGGGGGAGTGTGTGCGGCTGATTGATGTTTTTGCTGTGGCGGCGGCCACAAAAACATGCCGCAGGACATCAGTGGTGGCAGGTCACCCCGCCGCAGTCTGGGTGGGTGGCTGTTGTCCCCCATCCTGGCCAGCCCGAACCACTTGTGTGATTATTTCGCAATTTACCACTCGATTCTCTTTCAGCGCTCTGTGTCGCGCTGCAAAAAGCCAAAAAGCAGACTTTCAATTCAATTTCGCCAAACAATTTTCACTTTTTTCGTTCCCAGATTTCGTTCCCTTTCAGACTCACCTCCTTTTGCATTTTTTGCGGCTCTCTCAATTGCAATTGAATTCATTCATTTATTCATTCCGTTCGTCCTGCCGGCAGGACCTCCTCTCGCTTCGATGAGCATTTCCGGCGCGTGCCAAATTAGCGCACAGCCTTTCAGCCCCAGCCATCGCATCGAACAACTATTCCGGGGGGCTCCGATGGGGGACGCTGCTGATCCAGCAGGGACACGGAGTCTATACTCTAATTTCCGGCCGTAGGTGCCTTGATTTCGCGAATTCCCGATAGCCCCGAGTACTGTTCCCTAATGTTCACTAAAAACACATCACTTTTCCGCACTTTTATCACTTAATTCTCTCTGATTCACGATTTTAAAAACACAATTTCAAAGCTCGATCGTCGCGGCCAAGTAATAGAGATGGGAGAAGTACGACTAATAGTAATCGATCAACAATTATCGATAGCAGGTCCTTTCCGATAACAGTGTTGGGAAACTGTTTTTTATTTTTGAATTTGGCGCTTGAACGTTATTCGAATATCGTAAAGAATCGACCTATACATTCCATAATTAAATCATAGGACTCTTTTCCAGGGAATAGGAACTGAGTGGGAGCGAGTCCTTGCTAAACAGCCATTCAATTGCCGGGCCTGATGAACACACATATATTAATTAGGCGCCCCCATTCGCTGCCTGGAAATTTCTGTCAGTGCAGCTGGTTGGGGCGCGGGGGGAGGGCTTCGGCGTCCAGAGGACACTTGGCGGGCCGCCTTTTGAACTGCAACGCACTGAGCGGGTTTATGGCCGCAAATTCGCTTTGGCTTTTTGAACGCTTTATGGCTTAATTGGTTTTGGCCTGGTCTGGTTTCGGTTTTGGTTTTGGGTTTGGGTTTGGGTTTCGGCTTCGGGGACTCATCGGAGCCACCTCCACCGGCCCCCATAAAGTTTACAGCATTTAATGGGCTTTACGATCAGCCAGCTCCTAATCTGCCCTTTGTATTCCCCACTTAATCATCCTGCTTTCTGGTTCCAGACTCTGGCCTTCCCCAGTACGCCGGCCGAGGCCCCGGCGGCGGAGGCGACGACTCCATGTCCGAGGACCGCATCGCCCACATCCTGAGCGAAGCCTCCTCGCTGATGAAGCAGTCCAGTGCCGCCCAGCAGCAGCGGGATCACGGCCGCGAGGACTCCCACAGCAACGAGGACAGCAAGTCGCCGCTCCAGAGCTGCACCTCGCCCTTCTTCAAGGTGGAGCAGCAGCTGAAGCAGCAGCACCTCACCCCGGATCAGGCCCAGCAGCAGCGGGAGCGTGAGCGCGAAAGGGAGCGCGAGCGGGAGCAACAGCAGCGCCTGCGGCACGAGGATCTCGCCCAGGACAAGATGGCCCGGCTCTACCAGGAGCTCATTGCCCGCACTCCCCGTGAGACGGGTTTCCCCAGGTTGGTAATCCTCCAGTCTTCCAGTAATGGCTTCTCCACTAATCGATAAGAGCGAAGAACTAACCACTTCATCCTCCCACTCCTTCTAATCGCCGCATCTCTTTATCATCCACAGCTTTCTGCTGTCGCCCTTCTTCGGAGGAGCAGCCGCCATGCCAGGAGCAGCCGCCAACGCCTTCCCCGCCGCCATGGCCGCCGACGAGAACATGCGGCACGCCTTCGAGCGGGAGATCGCCAAGCTGCAGCAGGCACAGCAGCAGCAGGCCCAGCAGCAGCAGCAGCAGTTCCCCAACTTCTCCAGCCTGATGGCCCTGCAGCAGCAGGTGCTCAACGGCGCCCAGGACCTCTCTCTGGCAGCCAAGGACATCAAGCCGAACGGCCTGCGCTCCTCGCTGGAGCACAGTGCCGGCAGCAGCAGCTGCTCCAAGGACGGCGAGCGGGAGGACAACTATGCCGCGTCCCTACACGGCCTCCAGTCGGAAGGAGGCGGCACTCCAGCTCCGCCATCTGCAGGACAGCCGCCCTTGGCGTCCTCTGGCGGACCAGGAGCCGCCGGAGCCTCCGGCGGTGCCGCCAGCAACTCGGCAGCCCCCAGTCCGCTGAGCAACTCCATCCTGCCACCGGCGCTGAGCAGCCAGGGCGAGGAGTTTGCCGCCACGGCGAGCCCTCTCCAGAGGATGGCCTCGATCACCAACTCTTTGATCACCCAGCCCCCGGTGACGCCCCACCACAGCACGCCCCAGCGGCCGACCAAGGCGGTCCTGCCGCCGATCACCCAGCAGCAGTTTGACATGTTCAACAACCTCAACACGGAGGACATCGTGCGGCGGGTGAAGGAGGCCCTCTCGCAGTACTCCATATCGCAGCGGCTCTTCGGCGAGTCGGTGCTGGGCCTCTCGCAGGGATCCGTCTCGGACCTGCTGGCCCGTCCCAAGCCCTGGCACATGCTGACCCAGAAGGGACGCGAGCCCTTCATCCGCATGAAGATGTTCCTGGAGGACGAGAACGCAGTGCACAAGCTGGTGGCCAGCCAGTACAAGATCGCGCCCGAGAAGCTGATGCGCACCGGCAGCTACAGCGGCAGTCCCCAGATGCCCCAGGGCTTCGCCTCCAAGATGCAGGCCGCCTCGCTGCCCATGCAGAAGATGATGAGCGAGCTTAAGCTGAAGCCGGAGGGCCAGCAGCACCTCATGCAGCAAATGCAGGCCGCAGCCATGTCGGCCGCCATGCAGCAGCAGGCGGCGGTGGCCCAGCAGCAGCAGGTGGCGGTAGCGGCCGCTGCCCAGCAGCAACAGCAACAGCAGCTCCAGCACCAGCACCTCCAGCAGCAGCACCTGCAGCAGCAGGCGGCTGTAGCGGCGGCAGCTGTGGCTGGCCAGCACCCCCACCACACAGCAGCGGCGGCGTTGCACCACCAGAGCATGCTCCTGACCTCGCCGGGCCTGCCACCCCAGCACGCCATCAGCCTACCGCCCGGCGGCGGCAATGCCAGCGGCGCCGGTTCTGGCTCCGGAGTGGCTCCTGGAGGAGCTCCCAACGCAAACAACGCCAGCCCAGCCAGCGCCGATAAGAAGCCCATGCTGATGCCCGTCCATGGTGCGAACACCATGCGAAGCCTCCACCAGCACATGTCGCCCACCGTCTACGAAATGGCCGCCCTTACCCAGGACCTGGACACCCACGACATCACCACCAAGATCAAGGAGGCCCTGCTGGCCAACAACATCGGTCAGAAGATATTCGGCGAGGCAGTCCTCGGTCTCTCCCAGGGCTCCGTCTCCGAGCTGCTGAGCAAGCCGAAGCCATGGCACATGCTCTCGATCAAGGGCCGGGAGCCCTTCATCCGGATGCAGCTCTGGCTGAGCGACGCCAACAACGTGGAGCGGCTGCAGCTGCTGAAGAACGAGCGGCGGGAGGCCTCCAAGCGGAGGAGGAGCACCGGACCGAACCAGCAGGACAACAGCAGCGACACCTCCAGCAACGACACCAACGACTTCTACACCAGCAGTCCCGGGCCCGGTTCTGTGGGCAGCGGCGTGGGTGGAGCCCCGCCCAGCAAGAAACAGCGCGTTCTCTTCTCCGAGGAGCAGAAGGAGGCCCTACGCCTGGCCTTCGCACTCGACCCGTACCCCAACGTGGGCACCATCGAGTTCCTGGCAAACGAGCTCGGACTGGCCACCCGGACGATCACCAACTGGTTCCACAACCACCGCATGCGCTTGAAGCAGCAGGTGCCGCACGGCCAGCCCGGCCAGGACAACCCCATCCCGAGCCGCGAGAGCACCAGTGCCACGCCTTTCGATCCCGTCCAGTTCCGCATCCTGCTGCAGCAGCGCCTCGTCGAGCTGCACAAGGAGCGCATGGGTCTGAGCGGCGCCCCGATCCCCTATCCGCCGTACTTCGCCGCCGCCGCCCTGTTGGGCCGCAGCCTGGGGATTCCCGGAGCGGCGGCAGCTGCCGGAGCAGCGGCTGCAGCAGCGGCAGTGGGCGCCGCCGGCTCGGGTGGAGCCGATGAGCTGCAGGCCCTTAACCAGGCCTTCAAGGAGCAAATGAGCGGCCTGGACCTCTCCATGCCCAGCCTGAAGCGTGAGCGCAGCGCCGACTACCAGGACGACATGGAGCACAACATGAGCGACAACGAGAGCCTGGAGGGCTCCGGCGGCCAGGACGGTGACCTGGACAAGACCGGGGGCACCACCGACTACGAGAAGGTCCTCCACAAGTCCGCCCTCGCCTCGGCAGCGGCCTACATGTCGAATGTGGTAAGAAGCTCCCGCCGCAAGCCGGCGGCGCCCCAGTGGGTGAATCCCGCTGGCGCCGGAGGTCCTGCCGCCAATCCCGTGGTGGCCGCCGCCGTGGCTGCAGCCGCAGCAGCAGCAGCGGCCGCCGAGGGCGAGCGGATCATCAACGGCGTGTGCGTGATGCAGCCGTCGGAGTACGGAGTGCGGGGCGAGGAGAACGAGGGCAAGGGCGGCGAGGACAACTCAATGGGCGGCGGCGACACCGAGCTGGAGATCGACCAGAGCTTCATGGAGCCGGAGGTGAGCATCAAGCAGGAGGAGGACGACGAGGAGGAGGAGGAGCCGGCCCAGGCGCACCCCCTCCTCGAGGGCTCCGGTGAGGAGGCCGCCGAGCAGAAGCTCAAGGTCGTCAACGAGGAGAAGCTGCGCATGGTGCGGGTCCGCCGCCTCAGCAGCAACGCCGAGGAGTCCGCCGTGGGAGACTCGGCCAGCGGCGCCTCCAACCCCGCCGCCTGCTCGCCGCCAGCCGGAAACGGCAGTGGGGCCGGAGTCGGAGCCGGAGCCGGCGCTGGCTGGAGCTATTAGGAGCGGAGCCGCAGAACAGCGAACAGTGCAATGAGCGTTTACTTGTGATTAAGTTTGATTGATCGGAACACCCACACACCCACACAACACCCACACACAGCCCACACACACACGTATATATAGATCTAAAGAATATAGCACCTAGGACCTTAGGAAAACTCTAAAACAAACACGATAAACCATATATATATTTTTTTTTTTTTTTTTTGCATTTGTCTTAAGCGACGTAGGATTAAGGACTAAGGATAATCCGGTTAGGATTAGAGCGAAAGTTGTAATAGTTATAGCTAAAAGTTTAGAGACGCTATGCGAAAACCCAGATAAGGAGAAAAAGTATTAGAGAAAGCTGGAGGAAGAAGAGAGAGGAGAAGAGGAGAAGAACCCTGACTTGCCGAAGAACTTTAACCAAAACGAGGTCGAAATCCAGAGCGAAGAAGATTTGATCTTGCAAAGATTTTTTCGATTTGTTTCTACTTGAAGACTGTAAGCAAAGGCGGTACACGTAATTCTACGCTAAACACATTTTTTTTTACCATTATTATTATTATTATTATTGCTATTATTACTGTGTAGAGGTAGCCATGTAAATAATTAAATAAATTCTGTAAATAGAGTTCTTGCGAGGCACCACTTGCTTTCGATCTTCCTACGATATAACCCAAAAAAAAAACAAAAAAAAACAAATTGAAAATTAAGGATAACCATCAGCTACCGACTTGTTTAACTATCTTTTGATCTCAAGCAAAAACAAAAACAAAAACAAAAACAATACAAAAAATTTAAATAAAAAAGTAAAAGCTGAATTGAAACGAAGGTGAGGAGGAGGAGGAGGAAGACCCAAAGTAAAAGATAGTTAAAGGCGAAAGTTGAAAGGCTGCAAGGAGCAGATTGTTGTTTTTTCCCACATTCTGGTTTTTATTTCTTTTCCGAAGAGGACAGCGACGAGGAGAATGCGAAAGGAAAGCAAAGCAAAAATATATAAAACAATAAAATTCGTAAATTTTGAATTTACATAAAAAATCACACAACAAAAACAAACACACCAGCACACACGTACACAAGAAACAAAAGCACACATACACACACCTTTAACGGATAATTGATTAATTCATAATTATAGCAAAAATAAACATGCAACATGCACTAAATTATTTATAATCTATTATTATATACATAATTGTAATGCATATTCAAATTATACACGTAGAGCGATGGATCGTGGAAATTTATCAACCTTAGCCTAACGGTAATTTCAATTTGCATCAAGCCCTAGCATAAATAACAATTTTTTTCTGTGAATCTAAAATATGAAAAACAAAATCGAAGAAATCGAAAATGAAAATGAAAATGAAAAATTAAAAAAAAAACACAAACCGCATATCGTACTAAAGAAATTACATAAAAAATGATTAAAGTTAAAGAGAAAAAAAAACAAAAAATATGAGAAACCTAAGCTAAGACAGCCAACTTTTTTTTGCCTAGCTATAAGTTTACAACGTAATCGTAATATTAAACAAATTTAAAATAAACATGCAACAATAAAAACTCAATCTGTTTTCCTAAATGATCAAGAGACAACAACACAAAACCAAGAAGAGCAAAAGCAAATTTTATTACGTATTTAAAGACCTTTTTTTTCCTAGACTAATGTTAAGCTAAACACAGAGTTCTCAAACCAAAAACCAAGCGACGTCAAAAGCTAAATGAATTAAAATTAAAGAGGTCCTTGAGCCCCACCCCCCTTTCTTCATAGGCCCCGATTCGCCGCGTTATTATTATTATTATTATTATTATTATTATTAGGATGCACGACGCTGTACATAGGAGAGAAGATATGGGGAGCCCCCAACATATACCAAACACATTTCAAAACCTAAATAAATATCCAGAAGTAAAGTATCCAGATTTAGAGCGAGAAGCGAACTAAAGTAAAAACTAAAGTCCTTTGTCCTTTGGCCTCTCTGTCAGTACATTTGTTAAGAGCGAAGCGAGGGTTTTCAGTTCGGAGCGAGTACCCCTCCTGATCGCGGTTGAGTTACCGAGTTACATACTTTGCATTTTATACGCTTTAGCTAAAGAATAATTACACCTACATATACGGATATGATAAACATTACGCATATACATAAATACGAATGGATTATAGAATATATATATAATATATATGCAGAGTACGGATGGCGAAGTTGGAAACAAGATTAAATGAAACGAAATGGTTCGCAACTTTTAGTTTTAGCTATTTTTTTAACACGATTTTTTGTCTTGGTATTTTTATTATTATTGTAATTATAATTCTAATTAAACTATATTATATTATATTATTATATATATATGAAATCGAAGAGGAGGAGCAAGCAAGCGACAACAACATACCAATAATACATGAACGAAACTTTATCAAATAAAAATGTTTTCTTAAACGAAAAAAAAACCCATCGAAATCCTTTTTTATTTTCACAATCACATCGAGGCTTTATGATTTCCCCGATCCAAGCCGCTGAGGAACGAAAGTACTCGCAACCCCATCTTCCCTACTTCCCTCCCCCCCCCCCCCCCCAAATGCGGATACACTTAAAGAAATCAAATGCTAAAGACAGAGGCAGGCTCTGAAATTGTATAGCATACTTTTTGGAGTTTTGATAAAGCAGAGCCCAGAGCCCAGAGCCCCAAGCCAAGAGCAAAACTCAAACCGAAAACCAAAATCGAAAAACCAAAACCGATATAAGCCTATATAGACATATATACATATATATATGCATGATCAGCATTTTTATACATACGTAGATATATAAACAGATATATATATGTGAAATCAATATGCGGTGCTACCCAAGTAAAAACAAAACATATATTTAGAGCCATCGCGAGGATCTGGCGCATAAATATATATACATTCAGATATATATACAGATGTAGGAACGTAGGCCCATGAAATTTTTTGCATAGATCCGTACTGCAGCATTAACATATAGGATCAGTCCGATCACCAAAGACACACATACGTAATTAATATAGAGATCGAAAGTAACGAGTAATCGAAATCAAAAGTTAAGCTGTACAGACACGAGAGATTTTCGAAATTATCCTTCCAATCTAAGACACGACTCACCACTCCTTTGAACTCTCTCGAGGCAAATATCTGTTGAACGAAAAGGTAGACCCAAGGCCTTGGTCTTGGCCCCTTCGAAGACCCTGTTGACCCAGTTAGCTGTAAATACACCCCCCGGAAACGTCAAGAAACATAATATTACTAAACCAGACCATATCAGTTTTGTGTTTAAACTTTAAAGCCTAAGGATAGTGAATCGAGGGATATACAAGCAGTTATTTTAGCAGGCCCAGTGCAGCATGACTCGAAATAGCCACATAGTGTTAGCCAGCAGATATATATACAGATATATATGTATACAAAGCCTCTATATACACACAATTACGTAACATATATGTATGAATGTACGACGAATATATGCAAACAGAACTGTTGAACCAAGATGAACATTATGAAAAGTAGTTAACACACAGGGCGATCGATACCCGGTACGATCCCAAGCCGAAGACCTAAGTTCTCCACCAGATATTAAAATAAAGAATAAAATAATGAATATTGATGAGAACCAGCTCCGTTTTTCAGTTTCAAATCCGCCCAAAAAAACAAAAAAAAAAAAACAAGCAAGAAAACATAAAACAGAAAACAGAAAATGTTAAATTAGCAAAATGTGCCCAAACAAAACAATTAATAATTAACAATTAACATTTAACAAGAAGCAAAAACAAAAAGCAGCAAAAATATCAAAAATTTACATATAACAAAACCAGAAAATAGAGAAACCAAACAGTATATAGTTATAAATATATATATATATTATACATAGATATTAAACTTAAGCACATACAATTTTTGGCAACCTCGAAATCGAAATCGAACTCAAACCCGAACTCCAAATCATTTTTAAGATCTAAGAGCAATTAAACATGGGAATTAACCAACAAACAAAAACTCGAAATCGAACTCGAATTCGATATCGAACTCGAAGGATATTTTTTTGTAGCATTTCTTGTATAAATGCACAAACACACAGGAAACACGATAAAAACTTAATTAAAGGTAATTTTTTTTTTAACTTAAGCTAATCTGTAACTTTTGATTTGAATCGATTCGGTTAGACGAACAGTGTCTGTATTTCCAGCATCCGAAACATAAATTAAAAGGCATGTCTATGAACTCGATAAATCGGAAGTGAAAGCGAAGAGTTATCGGGCGAGAAACATTCAAAATGGTGGACACGAGAAACGGTACACGAACAATGCAAATATAAATAATAACAACAGATAATATGATTAATAAACTAGTTTATATAGCATGTAAAACTGAACAGAAAAATCAAATTCAATAAAGAAGAATCTACTGTATTCCAATTCGAAAGTGGCGCCTTTTTTCCGGTTGGCTTTCGGGGTGGTTCGCGCCTTCGCTACTTTCACTTTTGGTTGGGAACTTGGCCAAGTGCACAAGAACTCACGTTGGGCGCCGCCACACACGACGGAGAAAGCTCCACTGCCCCAAAGTACACTGCCCGAAATAAAACACAAGTGCGGCTTGCTCGATATCAACAGATGGGTGGAGATTAATTTATTTATTGAATGTCATACACAATTCGCTTATTCACAAAGGTGCAGGCCCAAAGGTCAGTCCTCGATCTGTTTCGCACTCTGTTTTGTTCTCAGTGTCAGTGTTCTCTACGAGTTAGCAGCGAACTAGAACGCAAAATAAAACGTCGTCCAAAAGTAGAAAAATGTTATGTCTAAAAAAATACCCAGGGCAACATTTGCTTCGATCCACTCTCCATCTTTGCTTCCCTCGTACATATGTATATATATATAAATATAATATTTGATTTGCTTAGTTGCTTGGTTATCCATTTGGTGTATATTTTGTATTTGATGTTTGGTACAGAGGTTGTTAGAGACGTTAAAAGAGGCGCTAGCTGAAACCTTGGAGGGCAAACAGATGATGATCCTACTCACCGGAGATACATATTCGCTTTGTAGATAGAAAAGGTGTTTCGAGATGTATACCCTGTAGTCTGTACATTTTTTACGTCTTATAATCGTATTTAGTATATGTCTGGGGCTCTGGATCCGAGGCTAAAGCAAGGCAGGCGGTTTCTGGGAGTTCCAAGGATCGGGAGCTTCTAGCTTTAAGCTAATGCTTTCTAACAAACGAATCTACGAAAACTGGCAACAGTGCGGCGATTAATCAAAGCTCTAATCGGTTACGGGCTACTCGGGGCTCCTCAGGGGGCAGGGCAGGCACTTTACAATAGTTTAACAGAATCCGATCTCTTCCTATCGCCGAACACAAGCTCTACAGAACTACAGAACTCTACAACTTCCGTAGAAGCTATGTACACGATTGGGTGGGGGGATATGGAGCTTGGGCCTAAGCCAGTATGATTAACTAAAGCATGACAAGAATGGAAAGCTAACTTCGAGCAGAGCCGAAGTTGATATACCCTTGCTTGCCGATATTATTAGATATATATTGGATCTTATGTAGTGGGCCGATCCTTATGAAATTTGGCAAATCTAATAAGTTTGCCTGAAGTGGAATCCATAGAAAATCTATGGATCCATCCTTCTAACTTCAAAAACAACAAAGTTATGGCATTTCCGATCAATCAGTTATATGACAGCTATAGGATATAGTCGGCCGATCCTTATGAAACTTGGCCGATCAAATAAGTTTGCCAAAAGAGGAATCCATAGCAAGTCCCATCTGTCTAACTTCAAAAACAACAAAGTTATGGCATTTCCGATCAATCAGTTATATGGCAGCTATAGGATATAGTTGACCGATCCCAGCCGTTCCGACTTATGTACTGCCTTTAAAGGAATGAAGGATGTGTGCAAAGTTTCGAGTCGATAGCTTTAAAACTAAGAGACTAGTTTGTATAGAAACAGACAGGCGGACAGACGGACAGACGGACATGCTTATATCGACTCAGGAGGTGATCCTGATCACGAGTATATATAGTTGATAGGATCGGAGATCGGAGATGCCTCCATCTCTGCAAGGGTATGAAAATAAAACACTGTGAGGGTAAAGAAAAAGTTCACATTTTGATTTGTGTGTGTATTTGGTACGCAAAAAAAGTTTGTATAATCAAATATGTATATATTCCGATATATACCACCATGAATATATCATAATAATAGTAATAATAATAATAATGATGCGATATAATAATTAAAATATAAGAAAAAAACACTGTAACAAAACTGGTTTGCTCATTGCGGTTGGGGTTTCTGGATCAGACCGGGATCGGTATAGGGATCAGGATCTGGATCGAGAGGATAAAGCTTACGATTGTATATAACAATATATGGATGTGTGTGTACTTTGCTATTGCTGTGTAGTGTGTGTGTGTGTTGTGTATTACGAGCTAATTGTTTAGAATTTGTTTAACCTTTAAACTTAGGCGACAACGACGATTGTCCGACAGTGTTTGTCGTGCGAGGAGGATATTGGATATAGGTCGCAGGATGCAGGGTACAGGGTACAGGGTATCTGGTCCTTAGGCTACGATTACAATTACTTTGTTGTTTTCGCTTCTAGTGGGTTCAGCTCGCACATCCCACATCGCACATCCTTCATCGTGCTTCAAGGCAATCAAAGTTCTCACGCAAACCGATCTCATAATCATAATAATAGTAAGGTCTGAGGCGACAAACAACACTGTCTTCTCTTTTTGTAAATGGTAATCGGTAATTGGTAATTGGTAACTGGTAATCGGTACTCCGTTATTTAAATATATTTTTTTATAGAGTAATTAAACTTTAATGCGATCTTTGCTTTTGCTTTTTGCTAAAAAGGTACTTGAAGTGTGACACTTGGGGCGATCTAGCCCCACTAGCCAAGTGTGGTTTAATTCATTCGTAACTGGCTTATTTAAATGTTAATAAGTATTCCTTGGTTGCCTTGGTGTAAAGATGTGTGTGTTTTGTGTGTGTGTGTTTATTATTATATAACTCCTGCTTACTTTCAACAGATCTGCATCTGCGGAGATCCTGCGGAACTCGGAACTCGGAACTCGGCTCGGGGATTGGATTTCATTCAACTAAAGTTTGATTCTCGTTTAACAAATGTTTTCTCATTTCAACTAGGCTTACGATTAGGATTTGTTGTTTAGCATTTTGCTCTTAATGGTTTGTGGTTTGCTTATCGACTAAATATCTTTGATTTAACATTTGCTTGAGTTCGTTTCTGGGTGTCTGGGTGGGGGGCAGGGGCAAGGGCAGGGGCAGGGGCAGGGACTTGGGGCTTGGCCTTAGCTCTAGCAATATATAGATATAGAATATATGTATGTACTCGTGTATCCGTATAACAAAGCAGTTCAAACAATTCAACAGATCTCTCATTATATCATAATCATATTTTTTCTTTCTTTTTTTTTTAGCTAAGGACTCAATTTTTAAGGCGCTAAATGTGTGTTTCCTTTACTTGGCTTATCTTATAAGATATCTTTCTCTCCATATATATATATATAGATCATTCCTCGTCATTATACATTGTACACATCGCTTTTGGATCAACTTCAGGGGCTTGGGGCTGGTGTGTCTCGGGATTAGGTCTATAAAACATTTCCGAACAGCCGAAAAAACAGTTTCTTTGTAACAACAACTTCCCATTCCGTCGCTTGTTTGGTTTCTCTTTCGATTACATTACGGGCTACAGGCTACAACTTATATTTATTGCGCTAGTCACATTTCATCATTGGGGTCTTAGCAGAATTTGTAGTTTCTTTGTTGGTTCCTCTATGCGGTACACACATCTGGTAATATACGGTGTATAAGTGGGCGTAAACCTTCTGGGCGTGTCTGATTCGCGTTCTACTCGTTTCACGTTAAAAGCAAAGGTTTACACATTTTAAGGTTTGGTTTAAAATATTCTCTCTCGCCTCGCAGCATCGCTCTTTAAAATATTTGCACATTTTAAAATTACAAACTAAAAGAAAAACTATGCCTACAGCTAGGGTTGGGAGCAAAGGGGGGCTAGATGGCTGTTAAATCATCAGTAATAGTCGGTAATCGTACTCAAAAAATATTATAAATGGCCAACAATAAATCAAATCAATAAAAAAAAAATGAATTGTATAAAAAAAACACATCTAGGGCTACATTTTAAATTAATTCCAACCGTCAAGGGCTCGATAATTTGTATAACAAACACAGAAGGTAATCGAACATACACGTCTACAGGGGTCCTCAGGGGATCGGGTCTTGGATGTGGGGTTCGGGTCTCGGGCCTTGGGGTTCGGATCTTGGGGGGAAGCAAGAGCGGGGTTAAGTTCATCCTTTTCAGTTTCGACTAAATGCTCTCTGTGATCCTCGCTTTAGAAAGAGATAACAACTGGGGCGTGGCAGGGGCAGTGGGTGGCACGGTGGCACGGTGGGCGGCAGCGGCGGCGATGGGTGGTGACAGGGGGTAGCTGGCAGAGGGACAAGGCGGGAGTAGCCCCCGCCATTAGGTCCGCCCGCCGCCATCCTGGCGCCACGTTCACCGCATGCAGGCCGACTTGCGCTTCTTGGTGCGCAGAGGACCGCGCAGCGGCTTCACCTTGTTGCTGCACTTGCTGGCCGCCATGGCGGCGCTGAGGCTCTGGGGCAGCATGCCCGCCCCCACTGCGCCGCCCAGGTACAGGCCGCCGCCGCCTCCGCCCGCCGGGCTGTACAGGTCCTGGTGCTGCTGCGCCACGTTGGCCGCCGCGCTGCTGAGCAGGGCCATCTTGCTGCCGCTGCCGTTCGTGTAGATGCCGACCGGCTGGGAGGTGACGAAGGGATGGTACTGGAGGTGCTGCTGTTCCCGGTGCTGCTCGCGGTGCTCCTCCTCGAGGCTCTGGCTGGAGGCCCGCTTGTGGGGCGACCCGTGGCTGCTGCCGCTGCTCCCGTTGCTGTGGTAGTGGGTGGTGGCCACCGAGCCGCACTCGACGATGGAGGAGCGCGACAGCGAGAGCAGGGCGTCCACCCCGTCGCGGTGGCGCTGCTGGTCGGCCAGCTCCTCGGGCGTGATGTTGTGGCTGTTCAAGGAGGGGGAATCAGATTAGTTCTCGCTCCAAGGGGCTACCCTTCCGACTCACTTCTCCTCGCTGCTGTCGTAGGCCGCGTCCGAGCTGGCGCAGTTGCTGTCGGATCCGCCTCCGCCTCCGCCCTGGTGGATCTGGGCGGACTGGGCCACCGTCTGGGCCAGCAGGTTGCCGTTCGTCAGGGGCGTGGAGGCGCCGCTGTCTGCATTGCTGTTGCCGCCCGCCGAATAGGTGTGGTCCTCGCTGGGCGAGCTCGTGATAACCGGAGCGCTCCTGAATCATCCGAGACTGGTAAGTGGACCTCTTTTCGCTCAGGGCGGAGTACTTACCCGTTCTGGAACGGCTCGCTGAAGGCCTTTGGTCCGTGTTTGAGGAAGAGCATCGCCGCCGCCGCGTGCACGTCGTCCATACTGTCCGCCCCGCAGTCCCGCGCTAGGCGCTCGTAGTTGATGCTGCCCTCCGGAGCGGGGGTCGCGGCCACGCCGCCGTTGGCTCCGCCGCCTCCCAAGCCCAGGGCTCCGGCGGCCCCGTTCAAGCCCACAAAGTTATACTTGAGGCCGTTGTTGTTGGCGACGCTGGTGCTGTTGTTGTTGTTGTTGTTGTTGTGGTGATAGTCCCCGGAGAGGTGGTCCTCGTCGACCACGTCCGGCATCAGCGGCTGGCCGGCAGAGTCCTCGCGGATGTTGCAGAAGGCCTTGGACAGGTTGGGGAACAGCTTGGGGTCGAAGCGGGCGTGGCTGCCGGCCGCTCCGCCCCCGCCGCCGCCGGGGCTGTGCGGCGTGGCTGCGCTCAGCGACTGACTAGCGACGTTGGCCATCACCAGGCCGTTGCTCTTGGAGGGCGTGGACAGGGCCACGGCAGCTCCGCCCGCCCCAGCACCCGCCCTGGACCCGGCTCCGGCCAGAGGTGCTCCTTGGAGGGAGGCCACTCCCTGAACGCCGCCGTCCAGGCTGTCGTAGGTCGGGGCGGAGCCGCCGTTGCCGCCGCCGGGACTCTTCAGCGAAGGACTGATCTTGTCCACCGCCGAGTTGGAGAAGTACGGCGACCGGTTGAGGGCCTGGATGAGATTCTGGCGCTGCTGGGGCTCCACGCGCCACAGCGATCCCTTGCCCATGTTCGGCGCCTTCTCCACCTTCACGAAGCTCTTGTTGAGGGACAGGTTGTGGCGGACGCTGTTCTTCCAGCCGTTGGGCGCCGTCTTGAAGTACGGGAAGTGCTGGACGATCCAGGCGTAGATCTCCTTCACGGGCAGCGCCTTCTCGTTGGAGCCCTCGATGGCCATGAAGATCAGGGAGCTGTGGGGAGGAATGGAGAGAGGCGTGCGTTAGAAGGAGCCCAACTGGAGGACCGCAGGAAGACCCACCTAAAGCTATATGGCGGCTTGTTGTTGGTGTGGACGAGCGGGTCGTATGGCACGTTGTTGGGATGCTTCTGCTTCTGGGGCGTGGCGTTGCTGCCGCTGCTGTAGCCGTTGGCAGCGCCCCCGCCTCCGCCCGCCTTGCCGCCTCCCCCGTACTGGGGGGTGCTGGTGTGCATCCGCGAGCTCACCACCATGTCAAAGTCCTTGAGCGAGTCCTCGTTCTCGTAGCTGGCGTAGCTGTTGGGGCTGCGCAGGTTGGAGCTGCCGGCTCCGACCAAACCGCCGCCCGGAACGGATCCGAGGTGGCCCGTGGGCGTCATGGGCGGCGGCGGGGGCGACACGGACAGCTGGATGCTGCGCGTGGCAGGACCTGTGCTGCTGACGCCGCCGGAGGAGGTCGTGTAGTAGGCTCCGGGCATCAGAGCCCCTCCGGCCGGAGTCTCGGGCGAGGCCATCTGGGACGGCGTGGATCTGAAAGAGATGGAGAGAGTGCTTACGATGCGATCGAGAGGGGTAGTCGGTCGCTCCTCGGAGCAGTCACTTACATGACGTGCGGCGTGCTGGCCACGTGGTTCACGAAGCTGAAGCCCGGCGGCAAGGATCCGGCGCTGATGACCACGGAGGAAGCTGGGGCCTCCGTGGAGGCGGATACGGCAACGGAGACGGCTGGTCCAGAGGCGGAGACGGTGGCGGGAGACTCCTGCTTGTTGGCGGGCGGAGTGCTGGTCACCGTGGTGGCGTAGTTGATGGCCTCGAACACCGAGTTGAAGCAGCTGGCGCTGCCCTTGGGCACCGGGCTGTTGCCTCCGTTAACGGCCGCCGTCGAGGAGGCAGAGCCCGAGCCGGAACCAGAACCGGAACCGGAAACAGAGTTGCTGGCCGAGCTGGAGCTGATCGAAGAGTTGTTGGAGGAGGCGGGCGAGCTGACCACGGTCACGGTGGAGGCCACATGGCTGCTCTGGTCCATCTGCACGTGCATCTTCTCCCGCAGGTACTTCTTGTGCGGGTGGTGGGTGGTGGTGCTGTTGCTGCTGCTGTTGGTGCTGGTGGTGTTGGTGGGTGAGCTGAGCGCCGCCACGGCCGCCTTGAAGCCGTTGCCACCGTTGCTGGTCACAAAGATCTGCGGCTGCGGCTGCTGCTGCTGTGGCGCCGCCGCCTGCGTCACTGCGAGTGTGGGCTTGGCGGGCGAGAGGGTGGCCTGGGTGGCGGGCAGGTATCCGTGCCCCAGGGTGGTGCGCTGATAGACCTGCTGCTGCGGCTGCTGTTGCGCCGGTTGCGGCTGGGGCTGACTGTTCGCCTTGCTGGCTTTGTACTCCACCACGGTGGTGGTGCCACTGGGTCCCTTGTGCACCGTAGTGGTGCTGTACACCGCCGCCGCCGTCCCCGCAGCTCCCGCCGGGTGGTCCTGCTCGCTGGGGTGCTCGCTCGCCGGCAGCTCCTCGATCAGGTCGCTGACGATGCACACCGAGCCCGGGGCCGAGCCCGGCGTGGTCTTCAGCGCCACCGCCGCGCCCCGCTTCAGCTGGGCGGCCGCCGCGGCCGTCCCGCTCGAGGTCACGATGCCCTTGATCAGGTCCCTGTCGTTCAGCCAGCTCAGGGAGCGCAGCTCCCCGTCGTCGCCGTCAGTGGGTCGCGCTCCGACTCCGGCTGCCGCCGCCGCTGCAGCCAGGGCGTCGGCCGAGCCCATCTCGAGGGGCTCCGCGGCCAGGAGCACTATGTTCCCGCCGGCCGCTCCCCCGCTCCCTCCTGCCCCCGTTCCGGGATGTGGGGCGTTCGCGGCGGACGCGGCCGCGGCCGCTGCTGCCGCGGAGGACCTGTTGTAGGCCGTGAAGCCGCCGCTGTGGTTGTGCTGCAGGAGCACGTACTTGGACCCGCTGGCCGGCATGCTGGCCATCACTAGGGGCGCTGCTGCTGAGGAAGGTGTGGTGCTGCTGCTGGTGGTGCTGCTGGTGGTGGTGGCGGCGGGCGGTGCGATGCTGCGGTAGCCATGGGCCGTGGTGGGAGCCGGGGCGGGGGTCGGGCCTTGGAGGTGACCCCGCAGCTGGCTCAAATCCCGCAGCTGTGTGGGACTATCTGTGGACATGCTGCAAGAGGAGGACGGAGGAGTTGTTAGCTTTTTCGTTCGGAAGTGGGAGAAATATTCCAGAATATCTGGATGCCAGAAACCCGACTACTCAGATCTGACTGATAAATCAGACACTCCTGTCACCCACTCGGTGACGCCAATGCTTCTAGCCAAGCTGGGTGATCTAATGACCGATTGACGGAATGATCGGCCAGGCAGCACCTGGTGCGCTCATCACGCTATTGGCCAGCTTTCCGTGACTCTCTCGCATAATTAATTATTCCACCCATTGTTGCTGCTGCTGAGAGTCCTTCGCTCGTTTTATTGCATACCTTCCGGCGCCCCTGGCTCTCTGACCCCCTCCCTCCCCCCTATTACTGTCCACTTTACGCAATCGAAGACACATTTTTGTTTTGTCTTCTCCTTTTTGGCTTATAATTCACGCGTGTTTGCTTTTGTGGCTCTCCCTCCCCCTCACTTGGAGAAATAGTCCGAGCCCATTCCCGTTAGAGAGGAGCTGGAGAGCATCGCTTTCCTTCGAGTGTACTGGTGATTAGTGGATTATCTTATCAGCTCTCCTGGGAGTAGTTCGCCCGAGCTTTTCCGCACCCGATTTTCTTCGCCGCGATCAGCGACAGTGGGCCCCCGCTAGACCGCCCACCCCGCCCGGGCTCATCTCCGGCGGGCCATTACCGCGGAGGCAATTAACTAAAATATTCATTTGGCCCGAGGGACGACTGGTTCGCTGTAAGGCACGCGAATCGAGCCAAGAGGTGGGGTGGGGGGTTGCCTCAAGGCAGCCAACAAAGTGTATTATTATTTATTGATTTTCATTTTCGTTGGCGGTTTGGCTGCGAAGTGACGGAAAAGTCAACAGACCAGCCATCGTCCGAGATGGATGTGGACTTGGCCTCCGAACTACAGTGCAGCCTCAGGTGCATCACTCATACGCCACGTTGTCCCTCCCAGAGAAGAAGTTCCCAACGGTAATCCACCTGATTATCGGCCATTCCTTTGGATGTCCAGCTCGTGAGTAGAATGGGCCGATAGGGGGGACTATCGCGCCACAACAAACCCGTAAACGTGAAACACAACAAACGAGACAAGAGAACGAAACGGACAGCCGACAATAACAAAAACAAAAAAAAAACAAACAACAAAAAGCTCCACCGACCTCCAAATGGATGCCTGCGCCGGCGTCGCTGTCAGCGCCGACTGACGTCCAGACAACACTGAAAAAAAAGCTCTGAAGATCTTGAAGTTCAAGCCGTACTGGGCCGACTAATCAGCTGCCATTTCCTTCCAGTGTAGACAGACTGGAATCTAGCGAAAACAAAAAGCTTGCGGCGCAGATTTGTTACTTTTCTTGCCATTTTTTGTTTTTTTTTTGTTGTTTTTCGAAAGTTTGCCTCGTTGTCTTGGCAACTTTTGTTTTTTTCGCCACCAAACAGCAACAAAATAATAACAAGACGCATACGAGCGTTTCTTTCAGCGTCACAAGAGAGCCCCGTCCCCCATATAAGGGGAGAGAGAACGCTAGAAAGAGAGCCCCCAACAACGTGGTGGCGATAGGAGCCCTGGCGTGCCTTGGCGGGGAGCGTGGGGGGGGGGGGGATTGTTTTTTGAGTTTTGAGTTGCCTTTGACATAATTAATTAGCAACAAATATGGCCGTCATCAGCCACTGCTGCCACTGCAAGTGCTGGAAGCTCACCGTTTTATTTTCATGCCAAAAATGCCGATACATCGTGTCTGAACTTGTCGCGCTCTCCTGCACTCTCCCGCTCTCGCTGGGGATTGTTTATCTCTGAGCGTGACACACAGAGAGAGACCCGTAGTAGAACGAGAGCCAGGCATTTGTTTTCGAGTCGTGGTTGAACGGCACAGTAGGGCCCCGCTATGGGGGCCACCGTGCTACCACTACACCGCTATCCTACTGCCTTTCTTGCCCAATAACAGACTTTTGTTTTCGACTGTATGTGCTTTGAGATTAGCGCTGTTCTAGAAACGTCAACGTCAGCGTCAAATTGCTGCTCTCTGGTTTCTGGCATTCTGGCATTCTGGCTTTTCGGCTTTCCGCCGTTTCTGCCTGTGACCTGCGGACCTTTTGACAGAAAGTGGAGGAGCACGAAGAAGAAGAAGCAGAGCAGCAGCTGCTTTAAATGTCAACTGGGTGGGTGGCACCTCGCTAGCAGGAGCGAGTGTGGGGGCGGACACTTGTGCGGAGAGTAGAACGAGCGTCTTGCATTTCGGCCTTTCTTCTGGCAGCCAATTAACGGGGAAACAAAAGCAGCAGCCACAACTAGCGGTAACTGTACCTGCTGCTGCCAGCACTGCTTTTTACTGCTTGCCGAAGAAAAGGCAACAAAAAAATAGCGTACAATACATAGAGAGAAAAGGCAGCGAATAAACATGAGCCAGCACGCTAATGAAACGACTGGAGCGGCGGAATGGTCGAGTGAATCATCCAGATTGAGATCCAGACCCAGATCCGATATAAACCAAGCAATGTGCACAAATGCGGCGCACGGATGCTTATGAGCGTATCAGAAACTGAAAAATAATAAAATAACAAGGGAGCCGGGCCACTTTAGTGGCAAACAAGCCAAAGACTAACAAGTGGAGTTTAACTACACCCACTATCCTAGATGATGGCGACTGGATGATACCCTGTAACCAAAGCCAGACCAAAAATTCGTATCCGACCAAGTGTTAAGGTCCTCCTACACGTCCAGCAGGAATTAGTCTAGAAGTTAGATTCCCCCACGCCCAACACCCCCACTGCTACCCTGTATAGGCAATAAAAAAAACCTCGTGGAGTAATCAGCGTGCGACTTGTTCGATACTCACGAACACTAGTGCAGGCATGGACATGATTGTGAGGGCTGCTCTCCCATCAATTTCTGAGAGTGTATCAACAAACGCTCTTCCTCTTGCCAGTTTAGCGACAACAACAAATAATTGACAGCCGCCAGCATGATTTTGTGTTGTTGTTGATGTTGATGTTGTTGTTGGTTGTGTTGTGAAAATTGTCGCCCAATTGAAATGCCAATAAAGAGGCGCGAAAGAGACAAAAGCTGGGGAGCGAAAACAACGAAGCTAATGTGAAAATCTATTTGGAAAAAAGGTAAATGAGGTATTTCCTCTTTTTAGAAATAATAACGAGCCGTGTGACTAAAATAAATGCAACTAACCATAAATAAATAAAATATTTGGAGCAACCGACAGACCGAGAGAGAGAGAGAGAGAGAGAGAGAGGGAGAGACCAGCAGCCGGTATTTTCTGGCTTTGCTGCCCCTGCTCTTTCGCTGCTCCTCTCTCAATTTATTGGGGCGATAAAATATTCAAGTGTTTTAATTGCAAGTCTTTGTGCCTCATCCTTATTTAAATGTACAATAAACAATAGGCAAAAATAATGCAGCAGCTTTCAAAACATTTCACGTAACAACAAAGAGAGCGAGGAGGAAAAATGCGCGGGAGGGATGCAGGGAGGAGGGAGGAGGGAGGAGCGAGGAGCGAGAGAGAGAGCAAAAGCTTTCGCATACTTCCGGCCGTCAACAAGATAACAGAAAAGCGAAAAGCAGCAGCGTTTTTAGAGAGAACATACACTCCGCGCTCTCTTCGGGGCGCTCTCTTCGGCTGGGGGGGAGGGGGGGGCTCCGGGGAAACATAAACAAAAATGACTGAAATTCATTCACCTAATGGCGAACAAAGGTATGCAAGTCGGAGATGCCAGGGACGAGGAGAGGCGAGGAAAACTACGCTTTTCGGCTTGGTTTTTCGCCGCTGGCATATTTTTAGCAGATAAGTGCAATTATAAATAAAATTAAATCGAAGCGTTCACTTCGTCGTCACCATAAATACACATATATTTTCGAATTTTCTCGAGCAACACAGCGACAACAACACGAGCGCAGAACAAACCACGCGGCGTATACGTAATGCCCCGACTGTCTGTGTTCTGTGTGACGTGTGCATGTGTCTGTGTGTCTGTGTGTGTATCGCCTCTCTCCCTCTCTGCCGTCTCGCTCTTTTTCCTTGCACATTACGTATACGCCTGGGTAACAAGAAATCGTCGGAAAGAAGCGGCTCTGGGCTCTGGCGAAAGAAAACAACGCCATACGCCGCCATCGTACGCCAGGGCGTATGAGTACTTTTTCCAAAGGATCCTTATCTGTCGAATCGAAAAAGAGTAGCAGGAACGGACAGGAATGGGGCAACGGCGCGGATGATTTTATTTCCTAAAAGACCAAAAGTTAAATTATAAATAAAGTCGGCAGTATAGGCTTGTTTATTCTGCGAGTGTGTACACACTGAAAAACGCAACAAGGCCGCTAGAAAAACGCTTTTGGCGTTTATAATCGCTCTGCGCTTTGTTGTCTTTCTCTTTTTGTTGCTGTTGCTGCTTCTGCTGCTGATTTTATTGTTATTTTCCATTGTTGCTGCTGTTGTTGCTGTTTTTGGCTTTTTTTCGCGTCGCAGCCGACGACTCTCGCAGCAAAAAAAAAAAAACAAAAACAAATGGCAATGCACGTGTGTGTGCGAGAAAGCATAAGGCCGATGGGAGAGGGGGCGAAGAAAGCGGCGAGCGGTTGGGGACTAAGAGAGAGAATGACTTTATTTAGTGTGTCACCCTTGCACCCCCCCGCCCCCACGCTGCTTCTCTTTGGCAGCGAGCTTTAAAAGTAATTATTCATGATTATGATTTTATTGTGTCTCCTGTGGGTCAGTACAGTGGGCACCACTTTCATTGAATCTATTGCCATTGTCTAGATTATATTCTATATTATAGAAGAAAAGTAGGTTCTTCGGGAGAAGCTTTCACTGTATTCGCAAAACGCATATCGCTTCGCAAACAGGACGCCAAAAGAGAGCGCCGAAGAGAGCGGGGGAGCCAGAAGAGAGCCGCTGACGTCGCTGCCCAAAACTCAACGTGGTTTCTTGACTTTTTTGGTTTTTATTTGGTTTCTTTTGGGCCGAGTTGTTGTTATTTTTATACACGCCGCCGCCTGGCATTTAGTGGCTGTGTTTTAGGCGTGATTATGAAATCGGAGAATGTGCGCTCGCCACCGCCATTACGCAAAAAGCGAATCAACAGTAAATGTTCTGAAAGTGTAAGTGTTTCACTGAAAGAAACATCCATTTCGAGCTCTGCCTCTGCCTCTGATCTGCCTTTGTTCCACTCTCTTTCTCTCCGCCTCTCCTGCCTGGCTTTGTTTGCCCGTTGTATTTTTCCTATTTTTTATTATTATTTTTGTTTTGCTTACACCACCACCACCACACTCGTCGTAAACGCACTCACACACCCAGAGGCCCAGAGGCTGTTGTGTTTATGGCCCGCGTCTATTTTTTTTTTTAAAAACTTCTCATTCTTTGTTGCTCTTTTGCTTTCTTTTGATTTTTTTTTTTTGGTCAAAAATTATTTAGTTGTTTTCGATCACATACCTCCTCCATACAAGGCGTTCTCAGGCTGGGTCGGTGTGTCGTTGCGGTTGCTTACACTCAAAAAAAAAGTAGAGTTTTGATACTGTTTTGTGCTGCTCTTTGCCAGATTGTGCGAAGACGAACTGTTGTTTGTTTTTAGTCTTGATTTGGGGGAACTTGAGGACTTTATCGTGGGTTTCTCTATTAATCTCGAACCGTAAAGCACGCGAGCAGGCAAACGAATGAAGCGAAGCGGCGATTTTAGCAATTGAAAACCCGACAACACACCTACCAACACTACCAACCCACCACACACACTCGCCGTCGCCGCCGCCGCCGACGCCGACGCTGCTCTCGCGCACAAAAGCTTGCCGGAGCGACCGCGAGAGAGAGCCGGCACACCAGAAAGAGGCAAAAAATAAATAAATAAATGAAAAGCAAAAGCAAAAGCAAAGCCAAAGCGTCGTAAACAAGCTTGGAAGTGTACAATGGCTGTATTAGGGTGGTCCTCCACAGGCCCCCAACAGGGTTGCGCAATTCTAGCCAAACGGGCAACGGTGCGTATGAGTGATAAGTTCAAGCCCTGGGCCCACAGTTTTCCCTGCGAAAGTGTTCTTGCACTTTATACGCCAGCCACTGCGCACTTTTCAAACGGCGAAGATGATAACATTTTTGTACTAACGAGGCCCGCCCTAATGTATACACTCCCCACTACACACACACACACACACAGACACACAGACAGACGCTTCTGCGAGCTGTGCGTTCGCGCATGACATTGCCATTTATTGAAAAGTGAGCAGCAGCAACAACAATGACAACAAAAACAAAGTCCCCCTCCCCACTCGGCTCCCATATAAGGCCCACTCTCTCTCCGGCGCGCTCTCCCGCCCCTGGCCGCACATAAACAACTTTTGGGAAGGATCAGAGAAGCCAGCGGAGAAAGAAAAAAAAAAACACAAATAAATAAGCCCCAACAAACAGCTGTTTGGGCTAGGCTTGAGCCGCCCGCTCTTAGCGCCGCTCTTCGGGCCTCTCTTCGCCCCACCAGGTGACTCAGGAGCGAGGCCTCTGCTTACGAATTTATTTACAAATCGCATAAGGGCTTATAAATAAATAAGAGGACGGGCCAAGACGTCATAGTTGTGGCCAAAGCCGAGGTCTGTAAGCGAATATGCAAATCCTCCCGCTCCCCCAGCGGGGAAACTACTGAAAACTAGTTCTGGGCTTTTAATTAATCGCATAATTAAATTAATTAGATATCGCCATTTCCTCGCTCCGGTTCAAGTCGCCCCAAATAGCAACAAAAATAATAATAGTGCGACACGTGCGACGAAAATGGGCTGCCAAGTGGGCAGGGCAGGGCAGGGCAGGGGGGGGCGAACAGACTGTTTGGGGCGAAGGTGGAAAAGAGAGCGACAGAGCAGGAAATACAAGAAGCCAAAAGCACAAACACAAAGCAAACACAAAAATTCCAAAAACAATATAATCGACAGTGCAGTGTTTAGAAAAAACAAAAATCCGAATTAATAAATAGTACTACTTATTTTTCGTGTGTAGGCATTTGTTTAGTGGCGATTGTGAGGTGTTGCTTTGTTGTTGTTGTTGTTGCTTTTAATTTTAGCAAGATCAGCGCAAAGGCAGCGGAAAACTGAACAACGACGGCATTGTCGCTGCCGCTTATGTCTCATCCTATATTTGTTGGGGAATAAAAATAAATTTCGAGACTACAACTTTTTCCCCATTCCACCGTACGCACAACAACAACAGCAACGAGTCCAAATCAAAAATGAAAAGAGAGAAAGAGAGGGGGGACAGGTGAGAGAAAGGCGTAAGAGAGAGCTCTCGGAGAAGCCAGCGAAAGAGCTTACATAAAGAAAATGAAGTTAGCCGGCTTTTTGGGGAGGCCGAAAAACAAAAAAAAAACTAAAAAAAAAAACGCAAAAAAGAAAAGAAAATAAATACAATGAGAGCCGAAAGAAGAAGAGGCGGAGAGTGCAGCGGGAGAGAAACTAAATATAAACGAGTGTTTGTGTTTGAAGCCTCAACTGCAGTTAGGACGCTAGGGTTAGGATGTCCTCCATGCAAGTCCGCCCCGAGAGAGCTATTGGTGCGTCCGCCATAGTGGCATGCACACACTTGCATAAGCATAGCATTAAGTGGCTGCGTTTAAGACGCGACGCGACTCTGTTACCAAAAAAAAAAAAAAAAAGCTGTTGCCAGGCGCAGGCCGCCCCCCATCCCAGTCCCCTGCATCCTAGGCTGCACAGGAAGAAGCTGCTTCCTTCTCTCTCGGCCTGGCCGGCTTGGGTTTCGTTCCGCCTTCTGGTCCAAATTTCGATTTCAATTGATTTCTCGCCCAAAATAAACACATCATGTGCTCTGTTGGCTTGCTGGCCACTTGGTTCTATTCCCGACTCTCCTCCGACTCTCTCGAGTGTATTTCTGCGCTGGCACTTACACAAGGCGCGGAGCGAATTGGGTCAACCGCAATTAATACAACTAAGCAGCAGAGGCCCCCTCTAGCCACTCCCCCTCCCCCCAGAGGCTGCACAACGAAGACAAACAAATACAAACAAAGGGGGAAGGCGAAAAGTTGACAGAACTCAGATGTTCCCGCTCCGGCCCCCGTGGCGGATACGTGATGTGGCCAGAGGCGGCGGCCGAAAACAGCTGGCCATTAGCCACCCGCCCCCCGGTACAGTGGGGACTCGGCCTTGGCAAACAACGCAGGGCAGTGGCTGGTACAGTGGGCCCTCGCCTTCCGCCTGTCCTTCAATCGGCCGGGCACACACGACCGACCACAGCCAAAAACGTTTCCCTCCAATTAGCACTTCGGCTCGTGCTCCGGCTCTCGACTGTCCGATACCTCCTCCGGCAGAGGGCCTCTGGACCAGATCTCCACTCCGGGCGTTAAGCATTTGGATAAATAGATGGATCGATGGTGGCGGGCAGTGGGGGATTAGGGTTTTCGGAGCGACGATTTGCATACTGCACTCGTGAGCGACCGGGAAGTGCTAACAGCTGGGAAAACAGTTCGGGCGTGGAGTGGGAACAGGTGCAGGCCGGCTCCTCCAAACTAGAGGCCACTTGGCTAGATTCCGGTCCAACATCCAATGGGAATGGGGATTGGGGAGGCCCCCCTCTGTGAGATGAGCCACTGGCGCTGTGCTAGATCCCCTGCACTATCATCTGCCTGTTCTTCACTTTCCGAGTTGTATAACAGCCCACAAAGTAGTCGCCTCCCGGTGCTACTCTTTGCTGTTTTTTGCATTTTGCGCACTACTGCCGCTGCCTCCGGCTCTGCCCCCTGCTCTGGCTCTTGCTCTTCCTCCGTAGTTGTTGCTGCAGCGCCTCCGTAGCTATATAGAGGCTACAGCTATATCTTATCGCTGACAACACCAACTCTTCGGCCGACTAGTGCGTCGCGCAGCGTTCTCTCGAGTGTGTCTGGTGGTGTGCGTGTGTGTGTGTGTGTGCTTAGTTCAACACCAACACCAACGCGCACTCTCGCTCAGTGTACATAATTATTTTCATTTTTTATGTAATCGACAAACAGCTCTACGCCGCTTCTCAAAAAAAGCCCCAGCGCCCCCACCCGCCCACAGTGGCGGGCAGGTGTATAGATCCGATCCCTCGTCCCTCATGGGCTAACGGTAAATATTTGTACCACCTATTACATCTGCCCCCCAAGCAGCTCCGTGCGCTCCAGATAGCCTCCTTTGTTCCCGCTGCTCCGGGAAATGTGAAAACTTGGAGGCGACTTTGGCTTTGGAAGTTTTCCTTGTTGCGTGTCGACCCACAAGCCGCCCCCTGTCCACCCACTTTCCGCCCGAAACGTCGGAAGTGCTACGGCCCGATATTCAATTACTTTTTAATCCAGCCCAGTGCCGCGAAACTCATTTTCCAATTGCTTTTTAAGTCGGAAGCGGTCCGCACGCACACTGCCCCCTCCATTGGACTCCTTCAGCGCGGTTGCATAACGCCGTTGCACCTCCGATGGCGCGGAAAAGCGTGCTCCGGGCCGGGGGCTGAAGTTCAAGTTGAGGCGGGGGCTCGAGAACGCCTTTCAGGGGACACTTTCCTGCTCCGATAACACACTGCTTAGTGGAAAACTATACCTATTTATATTCGTGTGTCGGGGGGGCCTAGGGCGGGGGATGACAGTGTGGGGGGGAGAAAAACGTAAGGTCGCAGCGACGCTACACGGCGTACACGGCCCACCACTATCAACAACAAATTAGCGTCTCCGCCAAGAGAGAGGAGCTCCAGCGGGAGAGGGAGAGCCCGCGAGAGCACCGATTGGCGGGGAGCGGAGAGAGGAGAGCAGAGAGCACACGATCGCAAACTCACACTGAAAATATGCAAAGGCAACACCAACAACAGCGCAGCGCCAATATGGAGAGAGGGGCTGCAGCGACTAGCTGATACCCTACAGCAGAAGCTTAGCAGTGATAGTGGCTGAGGGAGCCCACTGGCAGGGTATCGTCAGGAAAGCGTCCCTGCCCGAGCGGGTCGCTATTATTTTGTATTTTCCCGCTGACGCAGCCTGCCCCCGCCCCCAGCGATATGCTCACACGGACCTGTGTGTGCCTGTGAGGGTGAGAGGCCAACGCGAAACCGAGAAAAGCGAAAAACAACTGAAGTGAGCGGTCGAGGTGGAGCGTCCTCAGTTAAAATGTATCTAGTTCGGGCGGTGCTTATGGGCTTTTAATCGGCGTAGCGGGGCCAGACTGTACGGGGGTGGGGGTGAGAGGGTGGCCCCGGATTGGCACCAGAATCTGATTGATTTTGGCCCGCTTATGTAAAGGCCCAACAGGTGGTGACGCTTTCGATTTCCGATGATTGATGGGGTGGTATCTCAATTATAATAAAATTTAAAAAAAATTATATTTTTCGGTGGCTGCCACCGATTGCGGTATGCGGGTGACCCGCCCCCGAACTAGTCCGCCCCTATCCTTGCCAGGGACAAGCGATAATTCAGAATTTTCGGACAAAGCGGGGGGCGTCCAGAGCAGCCCGGAGCGAAGAGGAGAGGAGAGGAGAAAACAACAACAAAGCGGGGGACCCGCACACACACACACACACACACTCGCAGCACTCGCACACACACGCACATGGGTGACAAATTTATTTACACACACACACACACACACAAAGTGGAGCAGAAAATGCTTTTGATTTTGATTTTGATTTTGAACCACGTTGTTTTTGCTCTTCGCTAGTTGGAGGTGTTTTTTAAAAGCTTTTCGGGGTTTGTTTTGCCAACTCTCCGCCATTTTTGCGCATTTGGGCCGCGGGTTGGCTGTCTGCGGCCAGTGTTTGGGATATTCACACTAATTGCACACTTAAAAAAAAAAGGAGGATAAAGGAAAGCAGGAGCTGGGCATACCTCTCAGTTATGTTGGCGGCGCTGGCTCCTCGGCGGACATCAATGACTGCGAGTGCACTGCTGTCTGTTGGCTTGTTGATTGATTCGGGCGACTCTACTTAGTGCGTTTTAGTGCGCGTCTTCACGTCTGCTCGTCCGAATATTTTTTAATGTTATTTTTATTTTTGTGTTTTATACGACGTGGAAGAACGCCTGTGCCTCTGCCTCTGCCTCTGTCTCTGCCTCGGTCCGCGTCGGCAGAGGCTGCGATAGAGCGCGCTCTCTCTCCCGCTGGCTCGGTGTGGGCTGTGGGCTGCTGAGAGATCCCTCTGTCGACGCTGGCGGCGCAGTCGGCGGTAGCGGCGTTACAAACACAAAAAGAAAACAAAGCGAAAACCAATTCGAAAACGCAATTTCGCCCCGGAGAACCGCACTCGATCAGAAATCACACTTTAGTTTTTGGAACTGCGAGTGCTATTAGATGCCAAAATTCATCAACTCAATAAAATAATTGATTGCAATAGCAATGGGGCTCTGATTCTCCGATTTGTTTGTGCGATACGGCACGCCAAAAAACACATGGCAACTGAGGGGACGCCAGAGAGAGAGCCGCTCTGCTCTGCCAGAGAGAGCGACAGACCAAGAGCGCGAGAGTTGGGTAGAGAGAGAGCGCGACGTAAGCGCGTGGCAAACACATGGTTTTTGTTTTTGTTTTTGCCAAAACACAAGAAGAAGAAGAAGCAAATGACGAAGCAGGCTTACGGTTAGCTGAATTATGTTATCACATTCGAGTGCTGACTGTAAGTATTGATAATTTTGAGAAACTAAGTGTGTAGGTACGCCAGGCAGGGCAGAGCTCTGTGTTTGTTTTTATCCGGCTGGAGGAAAAATAAACAAACCCTGATATCTAACTGGCTTACCTAAGAGGCGACCCGCCGAGTTCTGGGGCTTATCATCGGCGAAAGGTACTCGTCGCATTTACATAAACGCTACCCAGTGCCCACTGTATCAGCTTGTTTTTGTTATTCTTGCAGACGGCCCCCGCCCCCATCACCGAGCACCCGCCCGCAAATAACAAAGCCCACAACAATGTATCGGCGTTCGAAGAGCGTAGAATCATTCTTCAGGCCATTGGCGGAGAGAGTCGAAGAACTGCCGTTATTGTCTTTACGCTGCGTGCGTTCTTGTACGAGCCTGTGTTTGTATTTGTTGCGCTCTAGTTTCTGGCTTTAAGCTATTAATGAAACTAAATTGTAAAGTAAACGTGTTAATTAGAGAGAGAGAGAGAGAGAGAGAGAGAGGGGGGGAGAAGACGATTAGTGCGGGAGTAGTGGAGGGGGGAAGAAGAAGCCGAAGGCAAAGAGAGAAGGAAAGATACTCCAATTGGAGAGTTGTTTGCCCGGCTGGTTTCCCGGCCGGTTTTTCGCTCCCTCAAGCCGATTTTCCAACAACGTGGCTGGCCAAAAATACGCAAAAGATAGTACCAGAGAGAGAGAGAGAGAGAGAGTCGCTTATGCAGGGGGAGGCTGGGGAGCCTGGTGCAGCGGGAGAGAGAGGGCCGAAAACGTGTGTGTTGGAAAATAGAACACAGACGAAGCTCGTGTAGAAGGAGCAGAAAAACCAACAAACAAAAATTATGTGGGACAAACGGCGCATAAACAAACTGCAGGCGGTCTCTGTCGCTCTCGCGCTGCCTGGCGGCCAAATAGAGAGCGGCCCCAATTGTTTACACACAACTTTTTGACGCCGCTGTGTTGGCAACATTCTCTCACATTCGATTTGCCATGCGGTTTTCAGCTACAGTGGGGCCTGGCGATGGCGAACCTACATGTGCTAGCTGTACTATGGAGCCACCCGCCCGGGAGGCCCCACTGTACTTGCTGTTGCTCACTCACACAAATAGTTATACAACTCACTCTGGGGGCCAAATACGACTCGGCAAGTGAAATTGCAGTGCAAAGGAATTTCGAAAAACCAGTTAGAACCATGGCAACGCCAGGGGGTTGTGCCCCCGGTCGGCACAAGGGCGCTCTCCAAATGGCGATAAAACAAAAACAGTTAAACAGGTGCAAAAAGCAAAACAACACAACAGCGGGTCTCGTGGCTAGGGGCTAGGGGCTAGGGGATCGGGCTCCCAGAGAGCGCCCATGGGAGAGCGACGCGATGGGCGAGCAACAGTGTTACCAATCTGTGGCAAAATGTTTACAAGCACAGCCACACGTGACAGGGAAATTATGATAATGTGGGGAGAAGCAATACTTAAATACGAAATAATAGTCGGGAGGACGTCTTATAGGGTTGGGGAGCAAGGGAATCCATCATGGCAGGATTATGCTGGCCGATAAAAAGAGAACGAAGGTAAACTTTGACGTCACTATGTTTCTTTTTGTTTTTTGTTGTTCTACAGCGACGACGACGACAGCGACAAATGTGGAGATCAACAGATCAGTCACTCGAAAAGGAATTTTCCTTCGGGGCACACACTCAAACACACACACACAGCCACGAGAGCTGTATACCTGCGTGTATGTTTGGGATATGTTTGTATAATCATGTGATACCAAAATAAAGAAAAATGTGAAAATCAAATAGCGACAAACAGCGACTGAGGCGGCCAGGGCACTAAAAAGTCACAAGCAAAAGTGGAGCAATAAAGCAAACAAACCCAGCGGTTGAATTTTCTGTTGCCATGCGCCCCTTGCCCCGCGGCGGGTCTACACCCCCATGCCCGCTCTCAATCTCAATCTCTATCTCTATCTGTATCTGTACCTGTGTCTCTGGCCGTATTTGTATCTATGTAGATACACCCCCTGCTAGACAATCACTGTCGGATCAGCCACGAAAATATGCAAATGCGGAGCGATCCGAATAAATGCAGTAACAATTACGGGGGCACGCACAACATTTGATACGGCTCTAATTTACAGAATTTCCATAAAATTACATCACTCCTGGGGCAGCCTACTTGTTGCCGTACTTTTTCCCCCAGTGTGGGCATCTCGTGAGTTGTGTCGGCTGCTGTATTGGGTTTCGTCCACAGCAGAGCCAAGCGATCGCCAGAAGATACAGAAAAGCGAAATTCTGAAGGCACTACCCGATACATTTTTAGCTGCCCGAGCTGGGGTGGGTGGGGGCGTTTGGGGCGCAAGTAGGAATCGGCGGAGGCTATAGCCTCAGAATGTATCTGACGAGCGATAGCAGGCACAGTGTGTGTGCGTGTGTGGTTTTTCTTCAATCGAACTGCGTCACATGATCTTGATTTACTGAATTCGGTTTGCCTGATTCTGTCTTTTGTTTTAACCAAAAATTTAGAAATTCAAATTTCGAGCCTAGCTCTGTAACTGTAACGGATCGATCGTATCCGCACCTCGCATACATAATTTATCCCGCATTTGCATTCTCGTCCCACTGTGCAGAGCGACGCGGGGAGGTCGCCTCCTCTTCGTCGCCTCGGGCGAGTAAAAATAGTCGGAAAATTGCATAGAATTCCAAGTTTTCCCCATTTCCCTGCACTTTATTGTTCGTTCAGTTGTCGGCTCTCAGATTTGTTTGTCGCGGACTGTCAAACACGTCAAACAAATTGTTTGGCGACTTGGAAAGTTTGCTGGCAGCTGGCATTTGCCAGATACTGAGCACTATGGAGCTTCAGGTTGTTGGGCAAGGGCCTGAACGAAGCCTCTCACAATCACATGATAATTTGGCGAAGGCCGAGTTCGGGTTTTGGTGGCAAATACAAGATTGTGGGCCCGGGCTTAATCTGATTCAATTTGTTTGCTCAGTTTGCTTCGCTTTCGATTGGTTGTTAATTACTCTGATAATATTTGTGAGTCACGCCGCCAAGTAACATGACATTGCTAATTCCTAATTGTATGTTTAGATTTAAATTTTAAATTTAAACGCTGATAAGCCGAAAGATGGCGCCCAAAAAGTGCTGCCCATTTCTGTCTGGCAACACTGCCAGTTGGCCGTTACAGTGGCAGCTCCATGCCAAGTGTAACGGTTTTTGGGGCCCATTCGAAACGAAAGATGGCGCCAGCAATACCATATTTGCATAAAATCTTAGAATCTGATTAGATTTATTCTATTTTTTTCTTATTATAAAAATTTGACTTGTATTTTAGGCTGTTCCAGTTGGAATATAGTTTCTACAGCTTATTAGAGTTTATTTTAGGAGATTATCCACGTTTGATTCACTTCTGTTGGCAAATAATTGCCAGCTAGCCAGGATCTCCCACTCCTGGCAGGTCCTTAAGCAAACAAATCTATCAATTAAGAAAAAAGCTTTAAGCTGTCAACACGCCCCAGTACTTTTCCCTTTCTGGGATAAGCTGCACTTATTGTTTGCCAAAAACGCCCCACCCCCTTGTAAGGACTTTCTCGGCGTGTCCTTCGGGGTTTGTTTCTCCTTTTTTTCCTTGTACTTTATCTTGCCAGTTAGCTCGTCTTGTCATTGGTAAAATTCCTTTCGGTTGTGAAAAGTACACCGCTCCGCCCACCCACTCCACCGCCACCGCCCCGCTCCCGCCCAGCACTGTCCTGAGTGGAAACCGCTGCCAATTGTCGACTGTTGCATGAATTATGAGTGTCTGCCAAGATTTATGAATTCGAAAGGAGCCGGATAACAAAAGTGGGGCTGGTGGCGCGGCTGGAAGGGGGGAGAAATCTGTCAGCTGTTAGCTTGAGTTATAAATTTCCTTCAATTAGGTTGGATTTCAATTTCGCCGCAGCTCCCTCCGATTCTACTTACTTTGATTACACAATGATGATGACGGAGATGGGATGGCGCTCCTCCCCCGCCCCCGTTCCAGCTTATGCAAATTTTTATCGACTCTTTCTGGTCGGACTGTACCCACCCAGTGCACAGTGCCTGATCGCCTTTTTTCCAAGGACTCTGATTGGCTGGCGGTGCAGTTTTTCCGCCTCACTGTGCAGAGGTTTGCCGACTCATGGGAATCGGGCGTTTGATAAAAATTGCCCAGCACCACTGGCGGGTAAATAAAAATGGAAACAACAACAAGACGCAAAAGGACACAAAAGACTACCCGGAAGCGGAAACGGACACGGACACCATCACTTGTAGCGCGCCGTGTTGCATGTTGCATGTTCATTAAGCAGCGGCTGGCAAACAAAATCAATGAATGGTGTAAAAATTAATATCCTGTGGGGGGGGGGGGGAGGGGGGATTGGGTGTGGAGGGGGAGAGTCAAAAAGAATTGCGCGCAAAGTGGCGGGGTGTGGCCGCCAGCGGTTTTAATTTACACAAAGCGTAGTCAGGCGTGTAATGCGCCCCACCAGAGCACCAGGCATGGACGTAGGCGGGGGAGCCCAGCTCGCGCCAGGACATTTAAGAAGTGCCTCCAGGCAGCCGCAGCCGCCAAGACGAGCGAAACGAACGACAGGCAGCGACGACGGCGGCGTCAAATGATTTATGAAATTACTTTTGCCGCTGCATCCTTCCAGGGGCGTGGAGGAAATGAACGGGAAGAGGAAGAGCCGGAAGTGGGCGGGAGGCAGGAGACAGCAGCCAGAACGAGTGACTGACGGCATGCCCGTGGATCCCTGGCGTTTCGGGCTTGTGTATTTAAGAAAACAAAGGTGGTGTCTAAGACTTGCCTTTTGGCCAACAATACAGTGCTATTGCCCCTCCCCACCCTCCCAGTAAAAACATCCTTTGGTTCCAATACAATAGCAAGTGATTTATTCATATGTCCTTTGGTGGCAGCCTCAGTCGATCTGGGTGATGGAGGCCTCGTCGTTGCTGGAGCAGCGGCTGCTCTCGCCGTCCGTGCGGTACTTGATGGAGTCGATGATCTCCACGTCGATGTCGCAGTTGCCCTGCCCGCCGCCGGTGCCGCCCTGCGAGGAGTTGCCCTCCAGACCGGCGCCCGTGTCGCTGGAGCCGCGGCCGCCCATCGAGTCCTCGTCGCAGAGGTCGGGCGCGGAGAGCGAGGCGCTCACCGAGGCCGACTCCGACTTGGCGTCCGCGTCCTGGCCGCTCTGGGCCTGCGCCTGGTGGGCGGCGAACTGGCTATAGAGGCGTGGCAGGTGCTGCAGCATGTAGCTGGCCCCCGACTTTGAGAGATTCGCAGCAGCCGCCGCCGCCGCGGCAGCCGCCGAGAGATTCGCTGCGGTGCTGCTCCCCCCCGCCCCCGGGTGGTTCTCCTTCGCCTCGCCCAGGTCGTAGTACTTGGCGTAGTGCTCGAACTTGCTGCCCAACGAGCCTGCCACGCCCCCCGCCCCGGCCTGTGCGTTGGCGCAGAGGTTGATGGCGTCGCTCTGGGCCGCCTTGGGAATGGGCACCGTGAAGGCGGAGCCGTGGCGCTGCTTCGAGAGCAGGCTGCTGGCGAACTGGCCGGAGCTGGCCCCCGAGCCAGGACCTGCGCTGGGGGCGCTCTCCTCGGCGATGGACGCGCCGCCGTTGCTGCTGGAGAGCGGCGAGACGTTCTCCTTCTTGCGGTCGTAGATGTGCCCGGAGACCCGCAGGTCGATGAAGAAGTGGAGCGGATCGATGCCGTAGGGCGCGTACAACGGCGGATACCAAACGGGGGGCGGCGGCGGCAGCACCAGGTCCTGTGGCGGCAGGGATGCTGCCGGCGGGGTGTTGTCCTGCAGGACGCTGTCCACGGCCCCGCCCAGCGAGGCGTTCTTGCCGCCGTTCGCCGCCGTGGATGCGGGCGGGGCGGTAGCCGGGGCCGGTGGTGCTGGCGGGGCTGTGGCCGTCGGCTTGCTCTCCATCTTGGGGTAGCCATAAGGAGCGATGGCCTTGTTGGTGAGTTCGAGGGGCTTCTCCGGCCCCATTTGCTGCAGCTGCTGTTGCTGGTGCTGGTGCTGGTGCTGCTGATGTTGCTGCTGCTTCTCCTCGGCGTCGCGTCGCTCGCGCAGTTGCTCGTAGTAGGGACGATGCGACCAGGACCTCTTCCTGGGACGCCGCACCAGGGCTGCCTGCTGCTGGGCCTGCTGTTGCTGCTGCTGGGCCTGCTGCTGCTGTTGCTGCTGCAGCTGCAGCACCCGCGCCGTCTCGTTGTTCCTCGCCTGGACCAAGGAGCGCAGCATGTCGCTGAAGAAGAAGTTGTTCGGCCCCACCGGGGCGGAGTACAGGTAGGGGGGCGTGGCGGCCATCAGGCGACTCACGTAGTCCTGGTTCCGCATCTCGTGGATGTTGCTCTTTCCCCGCTGCTGCTGCTGCTGCTGGGTTTGTGGCGCTGTCGAGGGGTCAGGGGGGGCGACGGCCGCCGTGGCGGTCACGGGAGTGGAGGGCGCACTGGGCGTGGCGTTGCCGGAAGTGGAGGCCACGGCGGTGGAGCACGGCAGGCCCGCCGGGTTGCTGCTGCCGCCCGAGGAGATGCTGCTGCTGCTGTCCTTCATTCCTGCAAGAGACGATTAAGTAATTAGAATGGAATCACGTTATCCTGCCGCCCCGGCAATTCTGCTGCCAAGGTCCTTTTGGTCCTTGTGTTTGCACTGAGATATTTGCATTGTCTTGCAAGAAGGCCCCACCTTTTTCATGCTCTCCCCGAGACAATTAAGTCTGCATTGCAGGGCGCCTCGGGTGTGAGTGTCCTTGCGGGCATCCATTCCGAAATGGAGACTCTTTTTGGTCCCCAACCGCCCTGCCAGCTAGTCCTGTTTTGGCGCCACAGCCTCCCCTCGCCAGCAAGTCCTGCCATTTGCATAGAAAAACAGGCGGCAAAGCCCCACCCCGGAGGAACTGCTAATAAGCTCGCACACATCGCGCCAAATTCCAGTAAATTAAATGTTTCAACAGCAGGACGACCCCCTTCCCCCAGCTAACACGCTCCTCCCCCGGGAGTGGAAACTCAATTGTTGGGGCACTTGACGCCGCTGTCGCTGCTGTCGCCGTGTGCCGGCTGCTTGTATCCTGTTGTGTCCTGTGCCTGTCAATCCTAACCGGGTACCGGCAACTGGGAGCTGTCTCCCATCACCACGCTTCCCCCAGAGCCGTGTTGCTCTTTCATTTTCGCATTTAAAAAGTTTTTAACAAGCCCACGGTGTAGCTGGCTATGGGGATGCCCTGTAATGAGTCGCGTCGGGGTATGCACGACTCCCCTTGAGACTGGAGGACTTGTATCCCAGCCATAGGAAACCTGGGGCAACAGAGTACCGCCCCGTCTGTAGCTTCCCTTCCGCAGGATTCCTCATTCATTAGCTCGCCTGGTGGCTCTCCGGTTGGCGCATGTTGGATTTGTGGAGTTTTCCATTTTTATTGTTTTTTCATTTCGCTGGAAAAATATATAAAGTTTTCAACTGTCGCAACTGGCTGGAGGAGGCCGTGGAGTGGGGCCCGAGCCCGAGCCGGAAGGACGAAGGCTGAAGGACCACAGACGACGGACGAAGGCGGAGTGCGTTGATTTGCATTTTTTGGCAGCCATCACTCGGCCGAGGCGGGGAGATTTGCGACAAAGTCGAAATTAGATTATGCTAATTAAGGCATTGGGGGCGTGGCGCGAGCAGGCACACATTCCGGTGGCGGTGCACTGATTGACGCGGGCGGAGGGCCGCGAATTGCCGTATTTTTTACGGCGTTGTGGCAGCGGTTTAATATTCAATCAGCAGCTGTCGCGAACTTTTTTATGGCCCGTGCCCAAGTTTCCGCACAACTTTTGCAGCTGCGGATGCCGGGCAGAGGACTGGAGACAGGACACAGAAGCCAGGGCCGGGGAGTCCTGGGATTAATGTGCAAAGTGCAGTGCGACTTGGTCCGACTTCTGTTTGTCTTTCGTCTGGCGGCGGGACGAGCTGGAAGCCAACTTTCGCACAGTTCCTGGCGCACAAGGACCGGCAATTAAAACCAAGCCACATCTGAATCTCGGCGCCCCAGCAACCACCCGCCGCCGACTCCTGGCCGGCTGATTGATGTCCTGCCAGCCTCATCAACCCCTGGCGGATAGGGTTGCCAACCCTTGCGGCACACACTTAACAGCCACTTGGGTTGGGCAACCTCATAACATAATTACAGCATATCAAACGGCGATAAGCCGTCCTCGGAGAGCCCCTCCCCCGAGCGAGCACCCGCCCCGGGAGTGCCGAGCAACCCCCAAGGGTTCACCTGATGTGCATCCCCCTTCCGCTTTCGCGCATCTCCAGGTCTACCCTCGATCAAGACCGCGCTCAGCAGCGCCCAAGTTGGGCGATCATATTCTGCATTCCCCACCATTCTGCATCAAAATATGAAGGACTCCAGGCCTCCCTTCGAAATCCTTAGAAACCTATCTGTGGCCCCAACCGACACCCATATCTCAGCCAATTCCCGTCCGTTCCTTGAGCGGAATACCTCAAACGATTTCTACTCCGATTCCCCACCATTCTGCATCAAAATATGAAGGACTAACTTTTTTTCAATTTTTTCCAAATTTTTCCCATGGACTCCCTTGGAAATCCTTAAAATCCCCTATGTGGCCCCAACCGACAGCCATATCTCAGCCAATTCCCGCCCGATCCTTGAGCGGAATACCTTAAACGATTTCTACTTCGATTCTCCACCATTCTGCATCAAAACATGAAGCACTAATTTTTTTCAATTTTTTTTCCAAATTTTTCCCATGGACTCCCTTGGAAGTCCTTAAAATCCCCTATGTGGCCCCAACCGACAGCCATATCTCAGCCAATTCCCGTCCGATCCTTGAGCGGAATACCTTAAACGATTTCTACTTCGATTCCCCACAATCCTGCATCAAAACATGAAGCACTAATTTTTTTTCAATTTTTTTCAAAATTTTTCCCATGGAATCCCTTGGAAATCCTTAAAAACCCATATGTGGCCCCAACCGACAGCCATATCTCAGCCAATTCCCGTCCGTTCCTTGAGCGGAATACCTCAAACGATTTCTACTCCGATTCCCCACCATTCTGCATCAAAATATGAAGGACTAACTTTTTTTCAATTTTTTTCCAAATTTTTCCCATGGACTCCCTTGGAAATCCTTAAAATCCCCTATGTGGCCCCAACCGACAGCCATATCTCAGCCAATTCCCGTCCGATCCTTGAGCGGAATACCTTAAACGATTTCTACTTCGATTCTCCACCATTCTGCATCAAAACATGAAGCACTAATTTTTTTCAATTTTTTTTCCAAATTTTTCCCATGGACTCCTTGGAAGTCCTTAAAATCCCCTATGTGGCCCCAACCGACAGCCATATCTCAGCCAATTCCCGTCCGATCCTTGAGCGGAATACCTTAAACGATTTCTACTTCGATTCCCCACAATCCTGCATCAAAACATGAAGCACTAATTTTTTTTCAATTTTTTTCAAAATTTTTCCCATGGAATCCCTTGGAAATCCTTAAAAACCCATATGTGGCCCCAACCGACAGCCATATCTCAGCCAATTCGTGTCCGATCCTTGAGCGGAATACCTTAAACGATTTCTACTTCGATTCCCCACAATCCTGCATCAAAACATGAAGCACTAATTTTTTTCAATTTTTTTTCCAAATTTTTCCCATGGACTCCCTTGGAAGTCCTTAAAATCCCCTATGTGGCCCCAACCGACAGCCATATCTCAGCCAATTCCCGTCCGATCCTTGAGCGGAATACCTTAAACGATTTCTACTTCGATTCTCCACCATTCTGCATCAAAACATGAAGCACTAATTTTTTTCAATTTTTTTTCCAAATTTTTCCCATGGACTCCCTTGGAAATCCTTAAAAACCCAAATGTGGCCCCAACCGACAGCCATATCTCAGCCAATTCCCGTCCAATCTTTGAGCGGACTACCTTAAACGATTTCTACTTTGATTCTCCACCATTCTGCATCAAAATATGAGACACTAATTTTTTCAATTTTTTTTCCAAATTTTTCCCATGGACTCCCTTGGAAGTCCTTAAAATCCCCTATGTGGCCCCAACCGACAGCCATATCTCAGCCAATTCGTGTCCGATCCTTGAGCGGAATACCTTAAACGATTTCTACTTCGATTCCTCACCATTCTGCATCAAAACATGAAGCACTAATTTTTTTAAAATTTTTTCCAAATTTTTCCCATGGACTCCCTTGGAAATCCTTAAAAACCCACATGTGGCCCCAACCGACAGCCATATCTCAGCCAATTCGTGTCCGATCCTTGAGCGGAATACCTTAAACGATTTCTACCTCGATTCCCCACAATTCTGCATCAAAACATGAAGCACTAATTGTTTTTAAATTTTTTCCAAATTTTTCCCATGGACTCCCTTGGAAATCCTTAAAAACCCATATGTGGCCCCAACCGACAGCCATATCTCAGCCAATTCGTGTCCGATCCTTGAGCGGAATACCTTAAACGATTTCTACCTCGATTCCCCACAATTCTGCATCAAAACATGAAGCACTAATTGTTTTTAAATTTTTTCCAAATTTTTCCCATGGACTCCCTTGGAAATCCTTAAAAACCCATATGTGGCCCCAACCGACAGCCATATCTCAGCCAATTCGTGTCCGATCCTTGAGCGGAATACCTTAAACGATTTCTACTTCGATTCTCCACCATTCTGCATCAAAACATGAAGCACTAACATGAAGGACTAATTTTTTTTAAATTTTTTTCCAAATTTTTCCCATGGACTCCCTTGGAAATCCATAAAAACCCCTATGTGGCCCCAACCGACAGCCATATCTCAGCCAATTCGTGTCCGATCCTTGAGCGGAATACCTTAAACGATTTCTACTTCGATTCCTCACCATTCTGCATCAAAACATGAAGCACTAATTTTTTTAAAATTTTTTCCAAATTTTTCCCATGGACTCCCTTGCAAATCCTTAAAAACCCCTATGTGGCCCCAACCGACAGCCATATCTCAGCTTATTCCCTTAACGATTCGTACATCGATTTCCTACAAAATTCATTACCCAATTAATCCCCCGAAACTCAATATATCGTACGGTCCCCGAAAGTCCTGATCCGGCCCTGTGCTTCGTTCAACCCCCTCACTCCGTCCTCGCGCGGAACACACGCAGACATATGAACTTGTCGGCTTGTTGGTGACATGTCGCTGTGGTGTTAACGGTACATCGTTTGACTGCGAATTAAAATAATGTGCCACTTGTGGCTTGTGGCTCTCCGAGTGTCCATGTGCGTGTGGAGGGCACGTGTGTGTGTTGTGGCAGACAGACTCCCTCCCCACCCAGTCCCTTGCCTCGTCCTTGTCCGTATCTGCGTCCGTATCTGTGTCCGGATCTGTGTCCGTACAGCCGTGGCCCGTGTGCCGGCGTCGCCCGAAAATTTGACAAAATTTCATTTGCAACTTTGGCCAAATCGAATTTGATTTGAACCCTTTCGGGCAGGTCCTTTCTGCAAACTGATCCGGCCTGTTTGGGGGTGATGAGGTCCACCCGGGAGGCACATGGGGCACATGAGTGATGGGCGAATAATTTGCACTTCGAGCGGAGTTCATGAGGACTAGAACCACAAGGTAATGGGGATCACGCATGTCAACGGCTAAGGACATTTCACTAAGGACATCGAACGCCTACTGGCCCGCGAAAGGCCTTAAGGCACTTGGCAGTTTCTCACCTTTGGGCTTCGACTTGTCTCTCGGACCGCTTCCACTTGAAAAAAAACAAAACAAAAACTGGGTCTGAACCACGTAAGCACTCCGGCAGGACGCGTCAGGATAACGGGCTGAGCCTGAACTGCCGTCGATGACAGTTAAAAATCAAATGAAATAAATGCCAGCAGCCGCGCGGAAGCAGCAGAGCAGCAGGATAGCAGCAGCAGCGAGTCCTGAGGCAGAGACAGAAACAGAAGCATCAGAGTCAGAATCAGAATCAGAATCTGAATCAGAGCCAGGACTAGGGCCATCAGGAGCACCAGGACGCAGCCGAGGACGAACCCGAACCCGAAACCGAAACAGAAACCGAAACCAAGCCCGAGAACAGGACGAAACAGGACGAAGCGGGCTCGTTGCGATTTTAAAATTATGAATTGTTGGAAATGAAGCGAGGCGTAAGCTCGGCGGCCTGCCGGCTGGGAGGTGGATGGGTGGTGGGTGTCCTGGCGGTGGGTGGTGCGCCCCAGCCGCTGTGGCAGTGGTGGTGCGCATCGGCAGCAGCAGAGCCCGAGCAAAGTGTCGATGCGAACCACCCCCAGAAGAAGGTAAAAGGATGCCCGGCCAACTCGGGTTGATCGTTGGAAACGAATCAGCATTTGGACGTCAATCAGGAGTGGCCGAATAATGGAAAATAATAATTTAAGTATTGCATCGGAAAGCCTGCAAGCCCAGGGAGTGGAGGGATTGAAGTTTGGACTCAACTGCCGAACCTCCAGGCTCTACGATAGGAATGGCGTGCGGATTAGAATGTATCTCGACTGCGGAATATTTCATTCTAAATGCAAGGAAACTTTTTATTCGAAAACAATGGCCGGCAGGACGCTGCAGCAGTTCCCAGCAACGTTTTCAATTACCATCCACTGGCGGATGAGGATGAGGATGCGGATCCTGGCGCATTAGAACAATGGATGTGCAATCTTTGTTGCTAAAACGACAGCAACACCACCACCCGCCCGGGACAGGGTGGGGGGGAAAAGCTTATAATTTCTATTACAATGATAGCATGCGGATGTGCGGATATGTAGAGCAGTGTGTGCCGAGCGGTCTTCTTCGCTTAATTTTTTGCCGCTGCCGGGAGCGGCTGTGCGACTTCATTAGCGACACCTCCCCACAAGCTGTTGCCAGGCGCCTGCAGTGGCGAAGTGTGTGCGGGGTGCACTGAGCGAAATGGGTGGAGGAGGCAGCATCTCCTGGCACCAGTCGCCTGCTGGAAAGTCTCCCCACTTCTTCCCAGTGTATTACATGTGCAGCTTGGAATTCATCCCTCTGCCCGTCTCTGCTGCTCTTTAATTCCTTTTTTGCACCGAGCTTGTTTGAAATAAATACCACAGTTTTCGGTTGGGTGTATTCTTTCCTCTCCTTGCTTTTTTTAAACATGTTCCCTGGACAAAAAAAAAAGCTGCCATGGCTGCACATCAAACGTCAGCACGGAAGGAAGCTGTAGCTGTCCGAGGGGGCGGAAAGGGGAAGGCTAGGTGGAAGGGGGCGTGGCAGGAGTGGCATTGTCTAGTGGCCAAAACGAAACCTATCCACTGCCAAAGCGGAGGCTGTGAATGTTTACACTTTGGATTTGGTTCTGGTCGTCGCACGTCCCCGCCCCCTCTCGAGTCCTTTTTTTTCCCCCTACCCAGTGTTGGACTCTTCTCTGGAGATTTTAAATGTATCTCGGTTAACGGTTGTTATGGCAATGGGTGGCAGGGCTACAGCGTGTAGCAGCGGCTGTTGCACTCGGAAAGGATGTTTGCAAGGGGAGGGCGGATATTTCACATTTTCAAAAAAGAAATAAAAAGGATTCGAAGCGGAAACACGAATTCTGCCGCATACTTTTAGGCCATCAACTATTTTTAATTAATTCACTTAAATAATCTTTTTTTTTTTGGGTGTGAGCGGAGCGCTCCCTGTGCTCCAGTCTGCACGTTGCGATGGTGTCCTTCCTTCGCAGTCCTTTTTCCGTATTGTTGCATGCAGCGTCTCCCACATGCCACACAATTTGTGCCACTTTTGTGTTGCGCATCCATTTCCGCTTGGCTGCCACCCACCCTCCTCCCCTGCCACATTATCCTTGCTTTTATTATCATTTTTTCAACATTTCACTCGAGCGCTGATTGAAATGTTCGCCGAACGCACAAACATTTGCCAAGGATGGCAAGGATATCGATATTTTAAAGGATATATAATGTTACTTTTCCATTTTTTGCCCACAAAAAATGTTAATAATCTTAAATACATACATTACTTAGTTAATGGACATACTGTAGTAGAGTCCTTGGATCCTTGGCTCAGATCTGCATCCCTGGCGGGTGGTTGGCTGGGCTTGTTTGTTTGTTTGCCTGTGAATTGCACCTTGCCGCCGTGGCCCCTTCCCCCAAGGACCTTCGTTTTTTAGATTTAAAATGTCTGTCGTCCTTGCCGTCCTGTTTTCCGCTGATTGTCATTTGCTTTTAGCCGCACCACCCACCGTTATTTATGAGTGGCTTCCGTCCATCATCCATCCATCCATCCATCAAGGACCATCGAGGCAGCGGCCATGGGCTCGGATTTTTGGGCCTTCTTTTGTTTTTCCCTTTCGCCTTCCTTTTCGCTTTTCAATTTCCCAAAAAATGTCCTACGGCTAATGAATTAGTTGGCCGGATATTTGAAACTTTTTTCGGGGGATTCCGCATCCATTAGATTGTAATTGTGGCTTTTAATGAGACGCTCCCTTCGGGATCCTAGTAGGTGGTGCTCGTCCTTGGAGCTCGCAACTCCTCCAGGACAATGCGAGCCATCTGGAGCGGCTTAAGTGCCGCCGGCGTCGGATTTGCCAAATATCCGCCAGATACTCGAGCGACAAAAGAAGTGCTAGCACTCACAGGAGCAGGATACACATCCATTTCCATATCCCTGCACTCACGCAGACTGTAATCGCTTTATGTGCGCTTTGTTGACAATTGTCAAGTGGCTTTGGATCCAGGGGTGAGGGGATAAGACGACGAGAGTGGGCTGCGCATCTGGGGGTGAACAGGGGCCCCCACCAGATCCTGGAGGAACATCATCGACACCACATGTCGTCGACACTGGCAACAGATGCGCTGGATTGCAAATTGCTTCAGGTAGAGTGGACACTGAGAACAGTGCAGGTGTGAGTTTCAGATATAAGCTTCTAAAAGCTTAATTCTGAAGAGGTCCTTTGAAAGAAATGTCCTTCATAGTTACGTAATCAAATAAATGGACTTTAAACAAGCAGTCTAATTTTTCTCAGTGTACTTGGCATCGCTTTATGGAGACAGTTGGAATTCAGTCAGTCCTTGGTTCAATTTGCAGCCTCAGATTCAGGACTCGCTTGGGGAATCGCCGTCCAGGCACGGCAAGGCAGCCAAACAAACAAACAAATAAAGCGACAAACAAATTGGCAAATATATTTGCGACATTTCGTGTCAATTACGTCTAAATGAGAATTTGGCTGAAAGCCATTCGAAACGGCTTAGTTGCATTGATTCTCAAAATATTTGTCTTATTTCCGTAACATATTCGCTAGAGGAGCAGGAGCCCCCACCCTCAGGCCCTGGCCACGCCCCTCCACGCAGTCCAGCCAATGGCAGGCGAGCGGTTAGGAAAACTTTCGTGTTTTAGTTGGCGCTTTCCTCGCCGTTCGTTGCCTTTCGGTAGTTTTCACTCCACCCACATAGTTGCTGGAAAAAAAGGATACCAAGGAGTGCTCCTATCACCGCCAGGGGGCGGAGGATAAAAAATGGGCGGCCTAGCCACTCCACAAGTACCACACATGCCCGAAATACTCGAGGGTTTTCAGCATTTAATTCTATTTAAAAATATGGAAAATATTACAAATAAAAATTAGAATTACAAAGTTTAATATATATATTATCACAAATAAAAAAACACATTCATTAATAAGAAAATAGTATATATATTTTATATATTATATTAGAGAAAGATTATATTATATATTAATCAAAAGCTAGGTCGAGGTGGGTCTAAAAAAGTATAATATTTTCAGCCTTTCCTATTGAGCTTAGTAAATCAATCTTATATTGATGTTATAGCTTAATATAAACACTAATTAATTGGGATAAGGATTTAAATTTAAATTCAATATTAAATTTGATGGGTCGCACTTTTCGATGGCTTTTTCCAAAGCGGGAGTTGCCACACCGTTGAGATTTGCAAATTTCCCGCAAAACGGTCACACTGCCATGCACAGATCCGCCGTGCAAAAACTTTGTTTTTAATTATATTTGTATACCTGCATTCGCCTGCCACCGACCCAGATCCGTACGAGATTGGAGGGCGGAATGCGGCTCATCAAGCCGGGCTGGGTGCACCACGATGGTGAGTTGCCGCCGGAATCAGTACAGCTTACGGCCTCAGCCGGCTTTTTCCGTACGGCGGATCCCGCCAAGGGATATGCGATTTACTACTTGGGTTAACCCTTCGCCACCTTCCCCCTTGCAGACAAGCAGATATTCTCAGTGGACATTCACCAGGACTGCACCAAGTTCGCCACCGGAGGCCAGGGAAACGATTGCGGCCTGGTCGTGATATGGAACCTGCTGCCGCTCCTTTCCGAGAAGGCGGAGCACGATGCCTCCGTGCCGAAAATGCTCTGCCAGATGGACCAGCACCTGGCCTGCGTCAACTGCGTCCGATGGTCACACAACGGGCTGTGCCTGGCGTCCGGTTCCGACGACAAGCTGATCATGATCTGGCGGAAGTCTGCGGGTTCCAGCGGAGTCTTCGGTACCGGCGGCATACAGAAGAACCACGAGTCCTGGAAGTGCTTCCACACGCTGCGCGGCCACTTCGGCGACGTCCTAGACCTAGCCTGGTCGCCCAACGACATCTACCTGGCCAGCTGCAGTGTGGACAACACGGTGGTCATCTGGGACGCCCAGGCCTTTCCCCACGTGGTGGCCACGCTCCGGGGCCACACCGGCCTGGTGAAGGGCGTCTCCTGGGACCCGATCGGTCGCTTCCTGGCTTCCCAGTCGGACGACCGCAGCATCCGCATCTGGAGCACCGACGGCTGGACCATGGACCACAAGATTACCGAGCCCTTCGAGGAGTGCGGCGGCACCACGCACATCCTCCGCCTCTCCTGGTCTCCGGACGGCCAATACCTGGTCTCGGCACACGCCATGAACGGCGGCGGACCCACCGCCCAGATCATTGAGCGCGAGGGCTGGAAGTGCGACAAGGACTTTGTGGGACACCGCAAGGCGGTGACCTGCGTACGCTTCCACAACTCCATCCTACGGCGCCAGGTGCCCGACGGCAGTCCGAGCAAGCCACTCCAGTACTGCTGCCTGGCCGTGGGTTCCCGCGACCGCTCCCTCTCCGTTTGGATGACCGCCCTCCAGCGACCCATGGTGGTCATACACGAACTCTTCCACGACAGCGTCCTGGACCTGTCCTGGGGGCCGAAGGAGTGCCTGCTGATGGCCTGCAGTGGCGACGGCAGCATCGCCTGCCTGCAGTTCGCGGACACGGAGCTGGGCACTCCACTGCCGGACGGGGACAAGAACGCCATCATACAGAAGCTGTACGGCATGGCGTATGGCGACGGCCTAGCTGCCGCCAAGGCCTCCACAATGGAGCACCCGGAGAGGCTGCTGAAGCCGCAGAGCGGTGGACAAGCACCCATCCTGGAGACGCGTCCCGTCAAGTTCCCCATCTCCACAGACTCCAGCCAGCGCCCGATCAGCCAGCAGACGGAGACCAGGACCAAGGATGGCAAGAGGCGGATCACACCCATGTTCATACCCCTGCACCAGGACGGACCCACCTCTCTGGCCACCACCATAGTGTCCAGCTCCGCGGCAGGCAGTGGAACGGCGGCCAGCAGAGCGGTGTCCTCCACGGCGCCGACGGAGAGCGCCGCCACGCCGCTAATGCCTGAGCCTCTGGTGAGGGCCGAGTACGGGCGATTAGATTCCAGGTGAGGAATACCCACTTCCGTTTCGCCCTCCCACGTACTAAGTCACTCTTTTTCAGACTGAAAACCCAGCCCACCTCCAACCAGCGTCGCCAGTCCCAGCCCGTGGACCCCGCCGACCTGCCACGCTTACCCCGGGTGGAGGAGCACCAAAGCTCGACGACCGGACCGCCGGACCTCCAGGTCACAGCCACGGGGAAGAGCGAGTTCGTCAAGGCGGCTCTGGACTACCGCGTCCACGTGCAGAACGGCTACCTCAAGACCACCCACGGCATGCTGGCCAAGATCACGGCGTCGGACTCAACCGAAATGCTGTGGGAGTTCCTGGCCGGATCGCCGGTGGTGAACCTGAATCTGTGCGAGAAGTACGCCATGCTGTGCTCCCTGGACGGCAGCATGCGACTGGTCTCCATGGAGACGGGCTGTCCCGTTTTTCCCGCCATTTCCCTCATCAGTTCCGCCGTGCACTGTACCTTTGTGAGTTGCTGGGACGTCGCTGGGGTTGTTGGGAAGGTGGAACCTTTCTCATTGAAACCTTTACTTTCAGAGCCCGGATAACCGCTTCGTCGGCGTGGTGACGAACTGCGGGATGCTGCGGGTCTGGGATATTGCCCGGCGCTCCGTCAACCTCGCCGCCGGATTCGCGCAGCTCCTCTCCGCCCACGGCCAGGCCATCCAGTTCTCCGTGACGGACTACGGCCTGCCGCTGATCGGCTTCGCCAACGGGCAGGCCTACACGTACTCGACCAGCCTGCAGTCCTGGCTGGTGCTGGCCACCAAAGACGCCATCATGTTCCACGGCATCAAGGGCACCCTGCCCCGGGACATGGACCAGCTCAGCCAGAAGTTTCCCGTCCTCGGCATGCAGGCCAGCAGCTCCAACTACTTCTGTTTCAGTGCCGGAATGGAGCTGTAAGTAGCAGATCCCAGCCCGCCATGGGACACTCTCATTCCCGTTTGGCTTTTCAGGCGCAAGGCGGAGGCGTGGCAGCAAAGTGCCAAGATGGTGTTCATCGAGAACCAGATTAAGCTCTGCGAGAACCTGGAGTCGCTGGACGAACTGAAGCACTGGCACCGGATGCTCACCTTCCAGCTGGCCACCTACGGGACGGAGAAGCGCATGCGCCAGTTCCTGGACGACCTGCTGGAAGATCCGGAGCCGGGAATACCGCAGGTAGGCTTCCGCCTCCTCCGATCGCCCTGAGTTGCTCTGTGCTGAGCGTGTCGTCTCTTTTCAGTTCGTTCCCAAGCAAGAGCTGATGCAGTGCGTGCTAGACACCCTGAAACCGCATTCCCAGTGGCAGCTCATGTACGCCGAGTACGTGGACATGTTCAAGATCAGCAAGTCGCAGAGGCAGGAGGAGGTGTTCGCCACGCCCAAGGCGCCGCTGCCGAAGGATGGGTCCCCGACGGGGTCCGGGTCGGCGGCCGAGGGAGCCAGCGCGGCAGGCAAACCGGAAGAGCCCACGCAAGGTAGAAAAAGAAAAGCACGAAAACGAATCCTGTAACTCCGCCCAGCACACTCATTCCGGCCACTCCATGTATATCCTGTATATAATTGGCCCACTCCTGTATATACTCCATGCTCTCACTATTATGTTCTTTTTGTTGCAACCTCAATAACCAATCATAAACCCATTAACCTCCAACTCCTGGACTCCCCGGACTGTTTTTTAATTCGATTCGCTCTCTTTTCCACACCAATAGCCGCAGAAGGATCGCCGCCAGCGGTGGCCAGCACGGGCCTGACCACCACCACCATTACGAACATTTCCAGCTCCTCGTCGGGCTCCTCGTCCACCAGCTCCTCCTCGCCCTCGTCCTCGTCGGCGCCCGCGGTGGGCCTCTCGCCGGAGAACCCGGTCCTGGACGACGACTCGCACACCGTCTGCATAGAAGACTCCTCCTCGCTACCTCCGCTGGAAGTCTCTACCTCGCCGCCGGCTGCCCAAGCCCCCCTGTAATTAAAGAGTATTGTAGAAGTCTCCCTCTGCCGCGGACGCAGTGCAGCCAGGGCGACTGTTTTTTGTAAGTTTTATATTTTTTTTATAATATTATTTAAAATCAATTGTACAATCCAAGTAAAAAGTAAAAGTAAAGGTAAAAAGTAAAACATTTAGGATTTTGAATCTAGCAGGACATTTAGGTGTAGACTATTGCGGTGTAGACTATTGCGGGGTTCACGATCGGCGGATAACAAAAGATTTCCGAAACTTGATAGCTGTCAGCTAATACTAATAATCAATATGTATAATCAGTTAAATCAGTCAAGAACTAAGTTTATGTAAAAGACGGCTAAACGGCTAAACGGCTAAAATATTCTCTAATTTTGCGGAAAATTGTATAAAAATAGCTTTTAAAATACAAAGTATGATACAATCTGATAATGCCCACCACGAACGAAAACTCTTTAGATTTGTACTCTATACTGTGTACTAGATCCGGTAGTTGCACGGGCGTAACAATTGCTATATCCTTTCCTGGCTACCGTTCATACATATGTAAATATGTATCCTCTATATAATGTGTATAAACTCCCGAGCGGTATGCGCGATATGCGGGAAAACTTTATGCCTATTCTAAACAAAATATACTCTTATCCTGAGCGCATGAGGGCTACAAGCGAAAGCTAACTCCAAGGCGCAGGCGAAGACCAATCCTCGTCCCTACTCTGCCCGGTCCCGGTCCCGGTCCCGGGCCCGGTCTGTCCTAATCTCCCCCCAACCAAGTCATGTGGCGATCGCAATCGGAACATGTATCGGTATCGGTATTGGCATTGATAGTGGTCCTGGTTGGGTACCATCGGTATCGGTATTGGTCTGGAGGTCAGTATCCATCATCCGACGACGGCCGCTGGGGCTATAGCTGGCGCTATAGCCGGTGCCTGAGGCGGGGCAGCGGCCGCCGGCGCCTCTGGCTATTGGGCGTTATAGTGCGGACCTGGCGTTGGCACGCTCTTCAGCGGCGAGTCGAACTCTATGGGCGGCGCCTCGATTACCGGCGTCTCGGCTTGCCCGGCCCCGATCCGCTCCTGCAGCGTCTCGTACAGCTTGTGGATGTGCTCGTTGTGCGCGGTCGTCGGCTGCATGGCCTTCATCAGTGTGGCCAGCCGTCCGGCCGGGAGCTTGTTGTGTACGTACCAGAGGAGCTTCAGCATGTGTCGCGAGGTCACGTTCTCCCGAGTCAGGCCGGCGAAGATGAACTCGTCGAAGAGCGTCGTGCAGAAGTCCTCCGTGGAGAACTCCTCGCTCATGGGAATAAGCAGGGCGATCTGGAAAAAGGATCTGGATCAGCGAGCAGCGCACGGCAAGCTATAAGCCTCTCTACTCACCAGTGAGTGCAGGAAGGGATCCTCGTAGGCACGGTCGTCCTTGCAGGCGGAGAGAATGGCCAGCACGCGGAGCACGCCCACGCGGTCCTTGAGCCGGGCTGTGTGTAGCGTGTAGTACATGGCCAGGATGCTGGCCACGGAGCTCTCCCGGATGTAGGCCTCCACGGCGTCCGGGGCCGGGCCAGAGTGCTCGATGGTGGTCAGAGCGGACTCTCGCTCGTCCGGCGGCAGCTTTCCGTGCAGACTGCGGCACTGGTCGTCCACTATCAGCGACATGAGGGCGGGCAGGAACTTGGTCACCACCTGGCAGTCCAGCTTCGGCTCCTTGAAGTCCTGCGAGTCGATCATCACCCAAGCACTCAGCCCCAGGGCCAGCATCCTCAGCAGGAGGATGAGGATCTGGTTGTCGCGCGGCATGCCCTCGTTGTTGATCAGGTGGTGCAGGATCTTGATGGCCGATGTGGCCAGAAAGTTAATGGCGTAAGGGTCGCAAAGGGTCATTGAAAGATCCCCCAGCACCTGCTCCTGGCCGCGCTTGATATTGTCGAGGAAGCCTTGCAGCTCCCGCGACCGCTTGATGTCCACGTTCTTCTCGCGGATGCAGGCATCCAGGCACCAGGTGAACTTGTGGCAGGGGTCGATCGAGATGATCTCCTGCACCTCCAGATCGTGCAGGGCCATCAGCAGCTCGGCCCGCAGCGTGCAGTAGTGGACGTTGCGGGTGCGCAGGAAGAGAGTGCGGAGGAACTGCAGCACCATGTCGTACAGCTTCACGCTCGTCCCGATCATATTGGCCAGTTTCTGGACCACCTCGCCCTGCCGGCGCACCTTAGGCGTTGGTTGGAAGAACAGGTTGTTGAGGTTGGTGTGGTCGAAGAGGATGTGCTCCTTCTCGCGAATGTACTGGGACAGCAACGGAGACACCTCGTCGCCGAACAGGCTCTGGTTGTCGCGCCAAATCTGCCGCTTCACCTCCGTGTCCGTGTCGGCGTATAGCTCGCGGTCCCGGACAAGGATCTTTAGGTATTTGTCGTCTATGTGCTGGGTGTTCCGCAGAATGGCCATCACCACAGGTCGCAGGGACTTGACCCGGACCACCGGGAAGCTCTTCACCAGCAACTCCTTCAGCTTCTTGTCGCGCTCGCGGGCCTCCTTCTGGCCCAGATCGTTTATATGGGCGATCAGCTTGTCCCGCAGCTCCTCCATCAGGGACGTATGGAAGTCTAGCCGCCGCACGCCGTGCAGGTCGAGGAGCGGTAGCATGGGTCGCAGTGACGGCAGCAGCACTCCGTTCTCCAACTAAAACGGTTCAAAAATCAATGGGGAAAGTGACTAAATCCACAATGTTTCTTTTTGGCGCGTTTTTCCACTGCCAACGTAAACAAACCTGGAAACTCTCGATGGCCTTCAGGGGGTCCGTGCAGGAGGTGAGGGCCTCGCGCAGGTACGCCTGGCCGGGTATATTGACGTCCTCTAAACCAGTTCCGTTGTTTTTCGCCGGCGTGCTCATGGTCATAAAGAGTTCCGCTCGTGTTTGCGGCAAATCTAAAATGCGGGTGTTTTTTTTTTTTTTTTTTTTTTTTTTTTTATTATCATGAGGGGGTGGAGGCGAAAACAATGTACAGGGTTGTCTCTATCCGATAGTTATCGATATATCTGCAAACACCCTCACAGTCGGAGGTCGATAGCCAGCCCCCCATTGGTCCGTCTCTAACGCGAAATAAGTAACGCCAAAGCAGAATCAAAAGAAAGCAAAAAGAAAACGGAGACCTTCGAGCGCCAAGTTGATCGTGATTACCTTCTCCTCCAGCACGTCTCCTGGCAACTGGACCATCGGTGGTTGTGGGTCTCAATTCGCGTGTGAAAGTGTGGGGAGCCCTCCATGTCTGTATGTGTTTGTGTGCCAGTGCATGAGTGTGTGCGTGGATCTTGGCGAGAATCTTTAGAACTTGGCAGTCCCTCGAAGGCGAGTGGAGTTGTAAACATAAACAAACCACATTAGATGTGAGTGCGGAGCCGGAGCTCGGAGCTCGCAACAGCAACAGCAGAAGCAACATGTCCTCTTCGACGCCAGAGCGCAAGCGCTACCACAAGGACAACGCGCCCACGGACGATATCCTGACGCTGATCAACCTGGTGCGCCAGAATCCGGCGCTCTACAACTACAAGCTCCAGCCGAACCAGCGCCGCCGTTCCGATGTCCTCAACGGCTGGCAGGAGGTGGCCCAGCAGATTGGCAGTGAGTACCTGGTCTAGACGAGTCCACTGAAGGCCCTTATTTGTTTCTTTCCATCTCCCCTAGACAAGTACACCGTGCAGGAGGTGAGGCGCAAGTGGAAGAACCTGCGGGACACCTACCATCAGTACCGCCTCCGCACGCCCAAGTGCATCGAGGGCCGGCTCTCCAAGTGGCGCTACGCCAAGGAGCTGGACTTCCTGTCGACGGTGTACCAACCGAAGCTGAAGTCCCACCGCACCACACTAAGCTATGAGACGACGAGCAGCAGTGGAAATACTGTCGTCGGCACCGGGAGCGCCAACAGCACAACTCTGCCCATCGGGGCCATGCTCCACCTGAAGCAGCACGTTGAGGACGAGGATGACGAGGTGGTGGATGATGATGTACAGTCGGATCCGGACACGGCCACTGTCTCCTCCCACCACGGGGCCTCGCAGATCACCTTGGTCAGCGAGGAGGCGGAGACCTTCATCCTGACCGCCTACGAGGAGGGCGTAGCGGATGACTCAGTATCGCAGCACCACCATCAGCCCCACAGCCACCACCAGCACCACCACCACAGTCACCACCAGCCGCACCATCACCAGCACCACCACCACAGCCACCACCAGTCGCAGCACGACCGCAGCATCTCCAGCATCGAGCTCTCGCAGCTGGCACATGACGACGACGTGGTCGATGATGTGGATGACGACGATGACGACGTGGACGGGCATGTGGTGGACATCGTCAAGCACGAGTTGGACGAGGACGGAGCCACCGGGGCGGAGGTCGACTACGAGGAGGTGTGCCTCTACGAGGAGGCCAGCGGCGCCCATGTGGACTGCGAGATGGGCGTGGGAGATGCCGTCGACGGGAGCAGCGATGTGGTGTCGCTCGGCAAGGGCTTTCACTACATCGACGCCCACGACTTCTGCATATCGGACATAGAGCCCCAGACGGTGCGCAGCAGCAAACACCAGTTCCAGCCGTCGACCAGCGCCTCCAACAGTGTGCTGGCGGGAGGAACTGTGGTGGGCGACGGCAAGCTGAAGAATCTCACGCTGGTGACGACCACAGCGACAGGTGGAAATGCAACAGGAGGTAGGTTTTGCTTAGCTTTTGGTGTTAAACCCTATTGGATAACCTTTTTTCCCTCAGGCGGCCCACAAGGAGTCTCGCGGACAGATCAGATTTCCCTGGTGGATGTCACCGAAGCCACCAGCACCAGTGTCACCATTTCCAGCACCCCGGCCGTATCTCTAAACGCAGCCACTGTAACTACGACGCCGGCGGCAGCTCTGTGCAACACCACATCCTTTACAGCGACGCCCACGGCGACGATCCTGCAGCTGCCGAACTTGAACTGCGGTGGCGGTGGTGGCGGAGGCGGATCGGGCGCTTCCGTCGGATGCGGCGGGGTTCCCTTGTCCGTGAGTGCGGCCAGCAGCAGTACCACCAATCTGATCAAGGAGGAGGAGTTCCAGCAGCAGCAGCAGCTCGCCCAGGCTCTGGCAAAGCGGGACGAACTGGATCTGTTCTTCGATTTCCTCAAGAAGAAGATGCAGTGCTTCAGCAAGACCCAGATCACGCACATCCAGATGGAGTTCCTCAACTGCGTCAGTCGGCAGGAGTCGGCCGAGCAGGATGGCAAGGATTAGATTCCGACCCCCGGTCGCCCACCCCAGTAGTTGCGTAGTTTATTTTTTTCAGTGTTTAGGATTAGGACTCGTACCGTTTACCAGTTTACAAGATTCCGGACCCAGTGCGGGGTCTTCGGCTAGCTTTAGCGCCCATCTCTCCATCCTTCGTCTCTTCTAGAGCTTAAGGGACTCTTCTAGAGCTAAGAGCCCCCGTAGTCCCCGTCGTCGCGCCACCCGCACCAGCCAATCGCTTTTGCATATTGTTTATATGTAGCTCAGCGTTATATACAATTATTTCCTGTAAGTGTATAATAAATCGATTCTCGAAAACTAATTGCCTCCATGTTGTCCCAGTCAGAGGTCCTTTCAACAAAGATTTCCTAATAGATTTTTAATCTAAGCCTAGGATGCCCGCCTTCGATGCTAGCCCTCCCGATCCCCCAGAGCAAGCACCCATCTTCGCTATCCGCGTGACATTTATTGGGCACGGCAGTCGTCCAGGTCAGAGATGGCGAGTGAAAACAAACTTAAACGTATCGCTAGTGGCTAGGTTAATGGGGGTGGGGGGGAGCTTCCTTCGGGAATCACGCCCCGCGCGCCTTATCCGACTTCGCCGGATCGTCGGGACTGGTGGGCTGCAGCTTGGCGATCTGCTCGGAGTTGAAGTAGATGACGGTGATGGTGATGTCGTCGCGGTAGAGGCGCACCACGTCCTTCGGAAGCGTCAGGTAGTACGAGATCTTCGAGTGCTCGATGCCGTAGTCGGTGGCTCCCAGAGCGTTGCGGATGAGATGCGTGGCCGCGTTCGAGTCTATGGGCTTACGGGTGAGTCCAGCTCTGAAAGACAGAAAATGTGCAATGGGACTATGTGCTAACAGCGCTCTCTGCGGCCTCAGCCCAACTCACTTGCGCTCAGCCAGCTGGGCGGAGATTTGCTGCAGAGTCACATTGTCGTCCTCGGGTAGACGCATCGGCTCGAGGATCTTCTTCGAATCAATGTGCTCGCCGACGAGGCTGACCACCTCGCTGGGCGAGAGGAAGTCCCAGAGGCCGTCGCTGGCGATGACTAGAAACTTGTCGTTGGGGCCCAGCTGGTGCTGCTGGACGTCCGGACGAGCGGTGAGGTACGGCGGCGTGTAGTAGTGCGGCGCCACGGCATGCTCCCCGAACATGGGCACCACCTTATTCTGCATGACGTCCACCGACCACTTGTAGCGGAAGTCGCCAAACGCGCGGAGTGGAGCCAGCTGGCTCAGAAGCCGTCCATTGCGGATCACAGTCTCCTGTTCCTGGCGGGGATGCTCAGCGAGGATGCGGCGCACCTCTCCAATGTTCTCTGTGTTGTGCTCAATGTTGAGCTTCTTTGGCGTCCATTGCTGGGTCTGCGGGTCCAAAATGCCCAGCACGGCGCCGCAGTCCCCCGTGCTGGCCACGTGCAGCTGGAGTCCCTCCAAGTGGACCAGACAAGCGACGGCTCCTGCAAGCGATTCAAATGAGTGAACGGACTGGGAACTGGAAGCGAAGAGGCGATAGCCTACCTGACAGAGCCACGCCCATGGTGCGCAGGTCGCTCACTGCCAGGGCCTCCTCCGATAGGCCGTCGTCCAGCTGGAGGAAGGCGTGGACCAGCTCGCTGGCCACATCCCGCTGCGGCGTCTCGCACAGCTCCTTGATGTACTTCTGGAAGCTGGCCTCGTAGATCGGCTTGATCTCGCTGACAAAGTCCACATTGTCGTTGTGGCACTTCAGGAAGGACTGGCTGCTGCACCCTTGCTTCATCTGGTCCCGGAGCACTTGGCGCGGCAGCGTGGCCGCGGACACGTAGCGCAGTAGGCGTTTGGACACCACCTGTCCGCAGGCAGCTCCTCCGTGCCCGTCAAAAATGCCGCATATGAAGCCATTGCGGTGGAGCAGGCTGGCCTCTGTGCGCGAGTCCTCGCAGGGCGAGTTGGAGCCCAGCTGGTTTGTCTCGTAGCTCCGTATGATACCATCCAAGGGGAAATTGAAAACGAACTCGTTCTCCCTCAGCACTAGGTTAACCTGCGGACGGAGAGACATTGGTGAAAAGATTTCAACTCCAAACCAAACCAAACTCCAAACTAATCTGTTTCTAGATTCTTTTTATAAATGTTTCTCTCTTTTATTAATTTTTTGGCCCGACCAACCTTCTCTTCCATGTCGGCTTCAGCAATGAATAATTCAATTTTGGTGGCCAGCTTATATACGGAGAATTTTGAAAAAGCCGAGATCGAGGGCTACTTTGCTCAAAATTTTGTTCGCATTGGCGAATAGTTGAGTTAGAAAGGAGAAGCCATGGCTTCCGAGATTTATTTTAGGTAATCCCCATCGAAAAGTGAAATAATACTGACTGTAGTCATGAAATTCAAGAAACTCCAAACAAGTAACTCCAAAACATTCTCCTATTAGGCCGTTCGGCGAAACTGATCCTAGCTCTAGGGGCCTTATGTAAGACTGGTTTGAGATCCGCTGGACTATACATTTTATCCTGATTTGTCCAATGAGACGATTGGCCCACTCGGAAAGGTACCATGCGGCACCTGTGCCCCCGCATTAGGATTCACTCACATCGTACGGACTCAGCTGGGGCAGCTGGGACAGGAGGCGCAGGGCGTTCAGGCTGAAGTCCCGGACATTGGAGCGCACACAGTTGGCGGCGTCTTTTAGTGCGAACTTGAACATCTAGACGAGTAGACTACGGGATATATAGGTTCTATATGTTCGCTCCGCCCGTTCCGCTGCAGCTATAATTAACGGTAATAATATTTCGGATTCCGTAACCTTGCGCGCACGTTGGAAATTGGCGTAGGGAGAGAGCGGGATGGCTGGATGGATGCAGTCGGGAGGTGGGACGAGTCCGATACGAAGCGGAAGACGAAGAAGTCGGGACAGGAGTCGGTGCCGGGGAACAGAGGACGAAGGACGGAGGCAGCCCGGAGATAATAATAAATACGGAAATCAAAGACACCAGGGAGACCGGATAGCCCGACCGGCGTCTATTCAGTTTCCTTTGGCAGAATCACGGCTCCCATAGAGTGAGAGAATTGGGTCGTGGCAACGTCCGACCGATCCGGCGATCTGTTTTTGTACTTTTGTGTGCGAAGTACGGGCAATTTCGACGAAAAACAAACGTATAATGAATATGGAACATATATACAAATCCAACAGCTGTTTGGGGGCTGCCACATGTGGGTGAAAGGCCCACTTGTCCGGCAGCTCTGGTTGGGGCCTTACCTGCGGAACCGATAAGTTATCGGCTCCACTCCCACCACTAGGCGATTTGACTGTACAGTACATTGACAAAAACACATACCTATATATTTACATATATAACACTTGATATAAATAAACATATTGAAAGGGATTGTTTTGTGTATTACGTGTCTGCATTCGATTCCAAACAAGATCCTTTTGGATCTGAGAACAGTGCGCTAACTAGAGAACCGAGAAAGAAGCCGAGGGGGCGCACGTACACACCTGCAATCGTGGAAGCAGAGCTGAAGCAAACGAAGTGGTTACAGCGGAGAGTGTGTAGGAGGACCCAACACCCCAATCACAGACACGAGAACCCGTGGGCGACAAAAAGGACTAGGTTGACCAGGAGCAATGGCTGGATCCGCGCTGCGACGACTCATGGCAGAATACAAACGTAAGTCCGGGAGCGAAGTCCACAGACAAAGTTCCTCTGCAGCTAATTACCATTTACCACTTCCAGAGTTGACACTCGATCCGCCCGAGGGCATTGTGGCCGGGCCCATCAGCGAGGACAACTTTTTCGAGTGGGAGGCACTAATTGCGTAAGTCTCCCTGTCCGCACGGACTCGCGAATCCCCTCCAGAATAATCGCAACCTGTTCTTTGAACCTTGAAGCGGACCCGAGGGCACTTGCTTCGAGGGCGGCGTCTTTCCGGCTCGATTGGTCTTTCCGCCCGACTATCCGCTGAGTCCGCCAAAGATGAAGTTCACTTGTGACATGTTCCATCCCAACATATTCGCCGACGGCCGAGTCTGCATATCTATACTTCATGCCCCCGGCGACGATCCCATGGGCTATGAGCTATCCGCCGAGCGATGGAGTCCTGTGCAGAGTGTTGAGAAGATCCTTTTGAGTGTAGTCAGCATGCTGGCAGGTAAGTAGCTCGTTTTCAAGAAGCTGAATAGTCTGTGACCAATTTGAGCTTCGCCAACAGAACCCAACGACGAGAGTGGAGCCAATGTCGATGCAGCCATCATGTGGCGCGAACGGAGAGACGAGTTCAACACCATCGCTCGACGACTGGTGCGCAAAACATTGGGACTGCCCACATAGATGGCAATTCGTCCACGGACTGGCTCTGGAACTGGTTAGCCCACACTGAGACACCCAGATCCCGCCACCTTCCCATTAAGATCCCTTCCCAACCCGATTCCAGGATAGCGCCTAGCGAAACCGAGCCCAACCCGAAACAGAACCGAAAGTGAAAACAACAGCAGACATGACGAGCTAACCCACAGTTCCCACACCTAAAGACGTTTCAAATTAGCGAAAATCACGAAACCTAGCAATAAAATCGACTGTTAAACAACCAGACAGCAGTGCGTCCCGTCTAGAGTTGTATTTCCCGGAACTACTGATCCCGAAAAGCCTATTAGCAGGCAGTTCGGAGATCCATTACCACTACCAGGCAACTAGTCGGTTGCCAAAGGCGGCCCCAAAAGAACCCGTAACTTTCGAAATTGTAAAATTCAAGTTTTCTAACCGATACAAATTGTTTCTGCGAGTCACTCGTTCTCTGAAATACTCGTCATAGCCTTCGTAGAACGGCCACTTTGAGCTTTCTATATAATATCCTGCTGCTCTGTAAAACTTTCATTAAATAGTTTAAAGAAAACATATTGTATATAACGTGAAAACATTTTTTTGGTATTTCAGCGAGTCATATAAGTGTAAAATATATTTTATCAATGGAACAATGTGAAACATGTGTCTAGTAAATAGGAAAACACTTGTAGACTTTACCGCACGACTGTGCAGACATTAGAGTTCTTCAGGGCCCGATTCCCCTCAAATTCCTTGTAACTACTGAACGTGTCCAACGCACAAAGGCCACTAACGCTTTACACTGTACACTTGAAGGGAAGGCGCACACAAGCTTCTCAAACTTGTAGTTTCTGTTTATTATTATGCATTACGATTGGTACATTTAGATTAAATATATGTATATAAAATAAGTCTAAATCGATAACGTGCAATGGATAGACCCAGTGTCCATTGGCCAGTTCCAAGTCCTTCCTAATTGTTTCCATGTATTCATATATATATATTCTACCACGCAATTGTAAATGTCTTATTTGGTTAAGTAAACTGATTACAGTGTGCCCGATAAGGCGTGTGTATATAAGGTGTGCCCCAGAGGTCAGGGCGCACTCTTCATTTTCTTAAATTAAATTGTAATTAATAACAGACTACTAATCAATACTAGTGTTGCGGGATCCTCTTGGTGCGAATGACTTCGTGAGGTGTCTAGGCCTTCTACCGAGGCACTTCTTATCCATTTATCCTAGTAGTGCTAGTAGGGATCCCCTGGGCGGCAAGCCACGTCGGTGTAGGGTTCTTTGAGTCTTTAAACTAGCTTTTTTGGACACTTGTGGCTAGATAGGGGGGAATAAAAGCAAGCTTGTCTTTTGGGAGCCCAGTTTTGGAGGGGATTACTAGATAATATTCCCCACATATGTCTAAGGGATCAAAGGTGTACCAGAAACATGTGATACTCTTTGTTTATTCGCCTTCACTGGCAATTAGAGTGCGCAAGGTAGTTATCAAATTGACGTCGGCGAGGTCACTTGGCAGCCAAAATTTCAATTACCGGGCCAGCATAAATTTATGCTCCCATTCCAAGCATTCCACTTGATTCGCTTGGGCTACAGTTCGGACTACAATGGGCCTTCGAGGCAGTGTGTGTCGAATCGCTGCTTTTATGGATGCACAGTTTCTGCGGGCAGCCAGTTTCGCTGGCTACTGCAAATGCCCCACTGCACGGTGGGCCGAATTCGGCATAGTCTTCTCAAAAGTCTATGGGGTGGGCTACAGTCTACTGTCCTCTACCATCTATCATGGGTTGTTTTCAGAACAAACATCCGTCTAATTCAAAATCAATCTTATGGTTGGGGAGTGGGCCATCTACATTATATGTCTCATGCTTCGGCTAACACGGAATCACTTATAAGCCTTTCTGTTCGTTAAGATCATAATCATTGCTAGTGTTAAATATCATAGTTTTAGTTAATTGTTTAAGTTTCTTTCAGGGACCACAACAGATAACATTATCTACCCACATATATGCACCACAAATCACTCATAAACCCTAGCCTTTGTGTTTAAAATATAAAACATTTATAAATATAACCTACTTTGGTATGATTATTGGAATAATTGGTTGCAGTCCCTGGGTCTTCAATCGATTTCAGTTCTCCTCCGTTTCTTCCCCACTGTGCGCGGGTGTGTCATAGTTTCGGATTGTGGGCCTGTGGCGTAATTAACCTTTACGAAACCGGTTAAGTATTTCTAATGCCGTGATGCCGTGCAAACAAAAATAACAAGTGACAACAGAAGCAGGCCGAGATGCAAATGAGGCAGGAACAGTCATGCGCTAGGGATCGGGACGGGGTAGAAAGTAACACAAACATAATGGGTATAGTTGTATAATTGCACATATGGAGTGTTTTAAATAAAAAGGCAACAATCAAACTTAACATGTTAAAAATAGACACACTGGGCTGGGAACTAGAGGATGAAGATGTCGAGCGCCTCCGCCAGCTAGTCGACGTGGTACTCCGTCCTATGCGGCGATCCGCGCCGCTTCTCAGCCACGAATGCGTTGCTAATCCCGGCCAGACTGGTCACTCCTCGGATGCCAGTGCTGCGGAAGTAGATCAGCAAATACTGCTCGCCATGACGCAGTTCCACGTCGTCGGCAAAGTCCAGGCGCACCTGCTCCTGCGAGTTGGCTTCCTGGTGCCGCCTTAGCCTCTGGCGGTTTCTGTGGTGGTGCCTGCCCCGTCGGTGAGTAGCCGGAGTGTCGAATGGATCCGGCTCATGGTTGGAATCCGAAGACGTGGGGGACTCTGCCTGATTCACGTACTCGTAGGCGGCGTAGTCCGCCAAACTGGCGTACTCTAGGGGATAGATGCCGATCCAGTCGTTGGGACCCTCCTCGAACTCCGCCTGCTTCTTGTACTCCACGGTATTCTCGTCGCCAATCTTCCAAACCGCTATCGGGGAGAACACCACACCCGGCACTCGTACGCTCGGATAGAGCTTCACCTTAAAGTCACTGGTCACTGGCTTGTGGTCACTGATGGTGTAGACGGGGTGCGATTTGTACGAGGACTGCTCAATGGACAGCTGCATTCCAGGCTGCCTGTTCAGGGGCTGCACGGCGTACATGATGCGATCCGTCCAAGCTGGTCTTCGCTTAAGGTCGTACTCCGAGGTCCCCTCCCGGAACTTGAAGGTGGGCGGAAAGGCGGGCAGTCGCTCTTGCAAAACCTAAGAATGGTACGGTCTCAGTTTCATTTCTGGAACATAACTAGCTCTGTACTACTACCTGGAAGGCCTGCTGGGTCTGCTCGCGCACGTGGTACAGTTGATCCCGTTTCATCAAAGCCTCGTGCTGGGCCTCGTCCCTCACCAGCTGCCGCACTTCTGAGGCAGAGTCGCTGCCCTCCAGCCGGAAGTTGAGGTCACCAAACCAAAACACGTAGTCGTGGTCGTAGATCTCCCGATAGCGCTTGACGTGGTAGTGGTGGTTCTCGAGAATCTGACGATAGTCCTCAATGCGTTCGTCCAGCTGGTGATCGTGGGCTGCCAAATGGGCAACCACAAAGGCCAATCCGCATCCGTAGAGGGTGAACCTGATACTGACGGCTCCTTTGTTGCCCCAAATGCCGCCGAAGCCAGTTCGCGTGAACTCCGCCTCAATGTCGTGCAGGTGCTCCACATGCTTCCGCCGGACGAACATACTCAGCAGCAGGCCCTGCATCTGCTCCGTCTTAATGGCAACATAGTCGTAGTTGCGCAAAAGCTCCTTGGCCTTGTGCGTCCAGGGATCCTCCTTGAACAGTCCAAGCACCTGTTGCTGCGGCTGGGCGTTCACTTCCTGCAGTCCCAGGGCATAGATGTCCGGCAGATGGGCCTTCTCTTCTTCCGACTCCTCGGCGCCAACGTCGTGCAGACCCAGCAGCTGTCGAAGGGAGATGTTGTCTGGGAAGCGACTGCCCACGTTCCAAGTGACCACGTACACTCGGTAGGTCTCCAGCTGCTGCTTCGCGCTCTGAGCAGCCTTCGCCTCGTCCACCTCCGTTTTGGCTGGCTCCGTCGTCTGGCTCATTGTGTTCTGCGCGAAGTGGAGATAAGAATATCAAAACCAACTGTCGCTGCACTGCACCCACTGCTTAGATTAACGTGTTTGTCCTATTGATAAGGGGCGTTGTTCTGATCGGCGGTTTCCCGCTTTTAAACTATCTTAGGGCTGAACGCGGAACTTTGGTGGTGTCTTCTCAAGCCTGCAATTGGGAAACTATAGATTACGTTTGTTTGCTAGACCAAAACAACAACAATAAAGCTTAAATGCAACAACACAGCTCCATCTGGCTGACCGTTCGATAAGCGCCAAAGAATCCCAACCACCTGCAGAAGGCGGGCTGGCCACACTTTTAACTGACAGTTCCTAGATGAATGTAAACTGTGGAGGCCCAGAGCAATTTAATTAAATATGATTTTATACCTTGTATATACCTTAACCATTATATACCTTGGGGAAATATGAGTTTCAGTTAAACTTGACGGATATTTGATATTTTAGCAAATACGATAAAAATATATTCTTTTCGCGATATATCGATAAGAATGTATGTATTCGACATTGCTCATCTCTAGTTACAAAGCAGAAAATACCAGAAAATATCGATACAATATTAAAATATATCGATGTATGGTATTTTTCAAATGTATATTTTTGACATCTCTCGTTGGAAGTTTAAACGGAATTTATTCTGCGCGGCGTCGCTTTTTTACACTTAGTTTTGTGTAGTGCCTTGATTTGAAAATCGTTGAAAATGGAGACTCCGCGCCGCAAACTGCGCGATCTGCATTTGGAAAACGTGCAGAACATCAGCACCCCAATCAGCATTCCACCGTCGCCGCTGCTGAAGACCCTTGGCCACGGCACCGGGGTCAGTGTTTACCGCCTGGACCGCTCTCCGCGCCAGGGTCAAGTGCGCTCCCCGTGGGCTGTCAAGCGCATCACCCAGAATCCCAGGATTAAGAAGGACCCGGTCTTCAACGAGCGCATCATGTACGAGGCTCAGATTTTGCGGTAAGTGTCCACATTTCTCAGAGCGGCACTTCTTGTGTGGGCGTGCGTCCTGGCTGGCTCTGGATGTGTGTGCGCTGTTGCAAGCATGTGCGTGTTTATTAGAGTGGCCCAGTTTCCATTGCTTGTCCCATTGCTTCCTGGAAAATGCACTGTCCCATTGAACTTCCCGAGTAGACACGTCTTTCAAGTGAAATAAATAGTCGTTGCCAATCAGGTCACCACGGTGACAGGCATTATCTTTGGGCTGGTGTTTATTGGCCCAAAAAGTGTACACCCAATTGCGAAAGAGGCCTATCCTAGCGGCATACACTACGGCGCCTGGAATTTCCCTGTAACTCCCCCATTTTCCCCGAACGAAAAATTAGCCGAAATCTGGCGGCAAAATTCAAACTCAGCCTCCGCTTTTATTTCCAGAAAACTGAAGCATCCCAATATCGTGGGCTTCCGCGGCTTGGTCACCGGTCCCGGAGGAGTCAGCACGCTGGTCCTGGAGGTGTGCAACACCTCGCTTGGATCCATTCTGGAGGAGCGTCATGACGAGGATCTGGGCCCCTTGCCGCCCAAGAACACCTTAAAGATGATCACGGATGTGGCCAAGGCCTTGGACTTTCTGCATAACGAGGCTCGCCTGCTGCATGGTGACCTCAAGTCCTTCAATGTCCTGATCAAGGGCGAGTTCGAGATTTGCAAACTTTGCGACTTTGGGGTGTCCATGCTGCTGGACGAGAACGGCGAGATAAACATGGTTAAAAATGCAGCGCAGTGTTACGTTGGTGAGTATGCTGGCAGCCAACACAACTCTGCTCGTCAACTATAAATATTACTTATTTCGATGCAGGAACCTGCCTCTGGTCGGCCCCGGAGGTCATTGACCAGGTCGAGATTATCGACAGCAAGGCAGACATCTTCAGCTTTGGCCTGGTTATCTACGAGACCCTGGCTCTGGTCCCACCGCACACGTTGGAACTGGACGAGGCGCTGGGCGAGGACCTGGAGAACTCGCACGACTTGGACGCCAATAAGAAATACAATAAGCAGCAATGCCAAAAGCTTGATTTCACCGACTGTAACGAGGTCTCGGTCAACTTCGAGGATGACACTTCAGAGCTTGAAGTCATGGAAGTTAGCCAAGAGGACGACGCGGAGGAGTCATCCTTTGTGGGGCCCGAGGGCAAGGAGACCTCTGAGGAGGAAGACGATACAAAGGAGAATGACATCTCCGAATTTTCGCTGAATAATCTGCAGTCGGCCTACGGCACTCGCCCACCGCTGCCGGTGGCATTCCAGCTGAGCGCCGACTACAACTGCATCGTGGAAATTTTCTACCTGTGCACTAATGCCCTCAGCGAGGATCGCCCGGCTGCCAGGACCATTTGGCAGAGCCTGGAGAACAACGCACTCAATGTCGGCTGTGGAGGGGACTAGACTATTGATACCATGCGGACGATGAGTCACTTCTCCCAAATCGGAGATCGGAGTTTGTTAACCACAGATTGGCACTCTTCTGTGCGTAATCTTACCTAGCTATAAGTTGTACACCTCAAACAAAAAGAAAAAACGGCATCCGACCCTCGCATTCGTTATATGTATGTGCGTGCGTGCTTATAGGAGTTGTCAAAAACGATCTGAGATATATTAATACAGTAAACATTCTTTAACATTGCCTGATTGATTCACTGCCCCTGCAACGCGAAAAGGAGGAAAGCAAGCAGTACTGTAGGAGCCACGGTTTCCGGAAAGATCAGAACAGGACTGTTAGATATGAAGGCCAAAACGAGGAAGGATGGAATAAATATTATCCAAAGAATCAGAACGAAGTCTTAATATGGTTTCTCACACCTAGTATTCAGCGGCGGACAACAGACAATTTCTTAACGACCTAAGTGAATAAAATAATCAAAATCTGGATGCCAGAAAATAGTTAAGCGTAAATGAGTAAAATATGTGTAAGACAGCCTCCCACCTTGAATCTAATGTTCGAAACATATGATATGTTAGCGACTCGCACTCGAATGTATGAACCCTTCCAGGAAAATGAAGTACGCCTCGGTTACAATTTTACTTAGGTTTATTAAAAAATAATAATACATACATCAAAATATAAGTTTTGTCTTTTCAGTTGTTCAGCTAGAACACACATTTATTCTCTCGTAGATGCGTGAGCGACTTGAAGATTTTGGATCGGGGATTCCGGAGACTATAGGTTGTTCTTGTTCGGTAGAAGCTTCGATTGCTTGACAGTGTAAAAGGGATATGTTCGTGGGGATGGGATGTGGACGTGGACGTGGACAAGGACGAGGACGGTGTGGATGCGCTACGATATGGGGGTATAGTTCAGATTCGCTGCTGTCTCTAGTCTAGATCTTGCTATCTATATTTGTATATTATATGTATATTTCGTTATGATAAGGTGCGATCTCTAAGGTTATTAGCATTAGGCTTGCCTTTCCGTCTCATAAGTATGTATATTGGTATGTTAACTTCAAGCCAAGCGGATGGCGCGGATGAGGCGGCATCCGCCCGGGGGTCTGTCTTCCTCCGTGTGATTTGACTAAAGCGTACCCAGACTTCGACTAACTCTACATAGATACGTGTATAAAATAAAGTATTATCCTCGTGTATATATATATAAAGTATCGAATTGCTCTCTTGAAGGCGAAGGCGCTGTTGGTGTTTCGTTTGTTAACTTATCTCCTCGATATCATCGTTCCTCGCTGCGTAGATCGTTAGCTTTCTTTACAAACAAAGGAGTATTGGACACATTGGGACAAAAATGTTAAAAATATTACAAAAAAAAAATACAGTGTATAAGATAAAATAATCAACTACAAAATGTAATGCCAAATAATTCAAGAACGGTTTAAAAAATACATAGCAGACATACAAGGACACTCGCACAACACTTTCATCTCAGGATAAAAAATAATCGAAGATCAATAGACCTCTACTGATCCGTAAAAGTACATAAAATGGAATGTTTTGGATATAAATTAGTCGTGTTTGTGTGATTTGGGCGTACAATTCCGATTGACTTTCGAATAAGTTGGTGATCCTACCACTCTGCCTCTGCATTTAATGCTCTTTCTCTCTCCTTCTCGCTATAGCTGTCTCACTTTAATCTAATGCAACAAGTAAGCATAACAAGACGTAAATCTTACAAATTTAAATACACATAATATATATATATATATATGGAAAGGAAAAAGATAAAAACAAGGACTGCATTCAAAAACGTGCAAATGAATAAGTGTGTTGGGGTTGCGAGCTGTGTGCGGAATGTATGGGGGGAGTCGTATGACTAAGTATATGAGCGACTTCTACAGATCCCCCACTTACTCCAGGACTATCTAACGCGAATCCATTATGTTCTAGTCAGCCAGTCCTGTTCTAAGTGAGCGATGCATATTCGATTGTCTTCAGCAGGCCTATCTCCAAATAATTGACTCAAGTTGGACGAACTTATCGATGTGGGGTAAAGGTAAGTCTGCTAAACCGAAATGTCTCTTCTCGTAGTTGCAGTTGTTCTGCCTTGTCCGCTAGGCTCTTACAAGTGGAGCACTCCGTCCTTGACGTCGCTCGCCATTATCGTGGAGGCGTTCGAGCCCGCCTGCTGGTGATGGGACGAAGGTAGTGGGGACGGCTGGGACGCCACCGCCGACTGGTGGTTGTGATTGGCGGCGGAGGACGTGGGGCTCTCGTCCAACGTGACTCCCGTAAGATCCACTATGTCGTCCTGGTCGTCGTGCTCGATCTCGTCGGAAGTGTTGGTGTTGTTGGTGTGATGCGAACTGCTCGAGAGCTGGCTGTTCCTGGAGAACGAGCCGCGATGCGTGGACGTCAGCGTCCGTTGGTTGGCCGGCTTCACTGTGATGATCAGATTGGAGCTATTGGCCACCATCATGTCGGTCACTTGGTCCAGAGTCTTTCCGGCTACCTCGATGCCGTTCACCTCGATCACCTCATCGTTGACGGCCAGCAAGCCGGTGCTCTCCGCTAGGCCTCCCGGCACCAAGCGGGATATGAAGATTCCCGGCTGTTTCTCCAGGCCGCTGGCTGTTACCCGCACTGAGGTTCCGTCCCGAATATAGAAGCCCAAGGGCTTGTCGCTGCCGTGCTTCAATAGCCTCACCCTCCTATGGGTTTCCGGCACGATGTCCACGTCTATGATGGCCGACACCTGCCGAAAATCATGCGGTATGGAAATAGACGGCGCCTTTGTCTTCACCGGAGTGTGGCCCATAAGTATGCTGCCAATTAGGTTTCTAGGTTTCATGGTGCCGAAGCCGGAGTACTCGTTCAGATCATCTATAAACAGAGGAAGCAGTCAAAAGAGGGCTACCATGGCTAATCTGCGCCGGAACTCACCTTTCCTCTGGACAATGACCCGCAAGAGTGGGCGTGCCGTCTTCAGGGCTCGTCCGAAGTTGTCGTCGTTGTTGATGGGCAGCAGGTCGTTGTCCCGCGGATCTATATAGAGGATGAGAAACTGTATGTTGGCCAGCTTGTGCAGCTGCTCGATCAGAGCCGCGAACTTGTCGAAGCTCTGCTCCGTCTCGTTGCGCTTGAAACTCCAGCGCCGGAACTCCGCATCAAACTGCAAAAAATGCGGTGGAAGATATAGGATTGATGTGTGCATTTCCCCTAGATCTAATCCCCCCAGAATTATATGTGGGCTCCGATCCCCTGACAACCTACTGTTATGCGCATGAATCAGCAGCTCAGCGGTGAAAGGGGCGTGGGGATTCTGTGGCGGCTCGGGAGGGGGTGCGTTGCCCAGGGTCGGAACGGGAGCTGCTGTGGACTCACCTTCGATTTCACCTCGATCAGATTCGTTTCCCCGCTGGCCGCTGCGGCGGACGTTGTGTTTATCTTGTTCTTCGACATTTTTTCCCCTGCTCACAATTTTCCACACAAGAGTCGCTCTTTCGGTTTGGACTCTTTTTTTTGTATCTGATCTTCAGGATCGGGCCCAACCGAACCGATTGGATGCGAAGTGAACCGAACCGAAGACAGGGGCAGCGAAATGAAAAGGCTTCCAATAAATTAGAGTTAGAAAGGTAAATTAAAACTAATTAAATAAAAGAAATGGATGTTGGATGGAGGAATCTCGTTCAGCGGTGTAGTGTTGGTGAACGCGCAGGTGTTTCGGAATGCAGCCACAGTGTTGGCCAACGTCGGGCAACAACGCCCTGCATGAAAGTTTTTTTAATTATTTGAACTTGAAAAGTCCATTTAATCTGGGATTAAAGCCTGATGCCAGGCATAAGCCTCTTTTATTCATTTTAAATGCGCAACTAAGAGAGGGAGTGCCTAACGATAGTTTCGAGCAGTGTGACCATGCTGTGTCTGACAAAGCGCCATCCATGTTTCTCTAGCGCCACTGCGAGGGTTTCTGTAAAATTCGTCCCTGTTTTTTTGTGTTGTTGTCGAGCATAAAATGAAATTGGACAACAAAATTTGTTTCCCTGCGGATAAATAAATACACCAAAACACGTACACATGATCAGCGAAGGCGAGCTACTTCATTTCAAAACAATAACAGATTAGAAACGAAATTTCTAGTTGCCTCGACACTCAAGTCCCACAACAACACGGAGAAAAGGAAAGAAACGCGACCCACAGCAACAGCAACTTCAGTTTCCACCAGACACTGTTTTCCTCCAGCGGCCGCCCAGCTGGGGAGTCGCATCCCTTTTTCGCGCGACGTGCGTCCCTGAGAGGCGCTCGGCTGCAGGAATAGGCGCCTGACGCGAAGCCTTGAGACACATACACACCGTCGCACTTGAACCCTCGCTCACTCACACAGAGACACACACACACAGACAGGAGCAGGACAGGGGCAGGCGGAAGCAGCGAAGAGGACAGGAAGCACAGTCAGCACCATGAGCTCGGTAATATAAACATTGGATGTCTCCAAGCTGGCATAGCTCATGATAGCATACAATCTGAACATGGAAGCTGGTACAGTCAGACCTGGAAGGCTATGCGGGATGTGTCACGTGTCCTGCAAGTCCTTTTGGCTCACACATGTGGTTGCGGAAACAAGATTCGTCGAACTGACCCTTAGCCTTATCCAGGATTGGTGTTTAGTGGCTTCTCTGCTTCCATTCGTTATGTAAAGCGTTTCCTGAGCAGCGTCCATGGCTTAAACTTTTGTGCCCTCTGCGAATGAACCTCTAACTTTATCCAATCCCTTTGCAGCAATATTCTAACGTGGAGAACCTGTCCCCGCAGACGATAAGGCAGGTGATGCGGGAACTACAGGAGATGGAAACCACGCCGCCGGAGGGTATCAAGGTGCTCATCAACGAGAGCGACGTCACGGACATCCAGGCGTTAATCGACGGCCCCGCCGGCACCCCCTATGCCGCTGGCATTTTCCGCGTCAAGCTGACGCTAAACAAAGATTTCCCCCAGACGCCCCCGAAGGCGTACTTCCTCACCAAGATCTTTCACCCGAACGTCGCTGCCAATGGGGAGATCTGCGTGAACACACTGAAGAAGGACTGGAAGCCGGATCTGGGCATCAAGCACATACTTCTGACCATCAAATGCCTGCTGATCGTACCCAATCCGGAGTCGGCGCTCAACGAGGAGGCCGGAAAAATGCTGCTGGAGCGCTATGACGACTACTCGCAGCGGGCGCGCATGATGACAGAGATTCACGCCCAGGTAAGTGAATCCCAGCGGGGTTAAGACTCGAATGCTAATTGCCTTTCTCTGTTAGCCCGCCAAGTGCGCGGCAGGCGCTGCTGGCGACTCCAAAGACGATGACGGCCCCTCGACGAAGAAGCACGCCGGCCTGGACAAAAAACTGCAGGACAAGAAGAAGGAGAAGTTGCTCAAGGAGAAGAAGCGCATGCTGAAGAGATTATGAGACGCATGAGGGGCGCGAGTTCCAGAAGCAGAATCACTGAACAGAAGGAGCAGGAACAGTAGCAGTAACTGTAGGAAACTGAAGGATGTGAAGGCCAAGTGATGGATTGGCAAGGCGGGCGTGGGTAGGGTATCCAGACCCACAGGGCCAGAAAATAGGAGCAAAGCTAGTGTGGTAGAAGCTAAGAAGCAGGCGCGCTATAAAATTTTACACTGATCTGATGATAAACAAGGAATACAAAAGAAAAGAAATCACGCAAAGAAAAGGAGCAACCAGGAGGATAAGCAGAGGAAACACCAACCTAGATCATTTAGAGGCGTAGGAAATGCGGATTCGGAAGTTAAAGTTGAGTCAAATTTCGGTCGACCGAGAGCAAGAAGCATTCACTCCAAAGAAATGTGCATCCAGTTGCCACATACGGTTACATATTTAAATCACACTCATACACAGACACACCTTTTGGTAAGACAGCATCTGTCAGTCAGCTTAGAATGTAGACGAAACAAAAATTGAAAGAATATGAGCGAAGAAAGCATCCAGAGAAACCAAGATAAATGGAAATGCAACCATCTTCGAAGTATGTAGTTCTTTTCTTAACACTATCCTAGCATAATTTATTTAATTAGTTTAAAGATAATCAAGGAGTATATCGCCTATCGGCCATCGCCCATCGCCTCATCCGCCCTCTTTCCCATCCACCCCGCCCTGCCCAGCCCCTGTCTTCTCAGATCCATACATATATCTCTAACGCATCACCGAATCACCTTAACTCACCTTGTAATCCGTGCACCGGCATATGGTTAACCATTTCGTCTATTTTTGTTTAAGTAAGTTCTTTATTTCCACCACTAGGCTTAAGATAAAACCAATCACACATCCAAAAATACAACATAAATGATTGACAAACCTTACGAGCAGATGTCGCATTCTGGTAGAGATCGAGGCTAAGTACATAAGACACGAGCTATGGAGGACTAGCTCCTTCCTCGCTCCCCGTTCGCCGTCCCCGTTCCCTTTGCTGGTACCTTTCTTCTCTCCCCTTCGTACATCCTTTCACCGCACCAACAACCTCATGCAAGTCCCCGAAGGAGGACGGCGAGTAAAAAGCAATAAAAAAGAATAAATTGAAAAGCATATTTCTCTCGTGTTGCCGGGATATTACCCGGAATACACTACTCTGCATCTTCCAGATCCTCTAGCTCTTCGGAAGTCGATAGATAAGACCTGATACGGTCGGTTTCTCGCTCTCTGCCGGCCCAAGCACGTAGCGCGTGCCAATCACAATGGCCATTTCCTACGTAGTTCCGCTCCCCTTTCCGTTCTGCCCACCGGAACAGTTTACGCGCCACTTTGGGCTGCATGGGGGACGCGAAGCCGAAGCCGAACCCGTTCCCCCGATTCCGCGAACTGCCATGAGACATCTATTGCGCGTCCAAGCACACACACACTGGCGCGCATTCCAGTCCGGTGACTGAGCGGATGAGTAGGTGTATGGTTCTCGCTCCGAGTCCGGGTCTACGGGTCTACGGCGGGTCTAACCTTCAGGCAGCTCGTCGTTCGAGCCGCCGTTCCATGCCGTCAATAGCCAATACCGTCTCTGCGTGCTACCCTGGAGCCCCGCCGGTGAGGTAAGTGCTCGAAACCTCTTCTTTAGCGGATCTGATGAGAGTGGGAGCTTGTTGGCGGCACTGCCAAGTGCGGATACCTGCAGAGTCGTAGGGTAGCAGCCAGCTCTTCGCTCTCGCCAGCCAGCACTCTCCCGCTCTCATCGATGGGGCTCAGTTCGATCGTGGCTCAGTTGGGAGCCATGGGCGGGTCTTGATCGGGGGGGCTCGGACCGCGGTGGAGTGGCGGTTCGACTGGGAAAGCCCCCCGATTGCACGCCCGTGGTGGGGGCTCTCCGCCAAGCAGCAGCGGACTCTCTCCCGAGTCGGACTTGAATGAATTTCTGCCCAAGTGGCCAGCCAGCAGATGGACCGACCGCAAAATGGAAAAATGGAGAATGGAGGTCGGCGGGCGACGAGGCGGCGGCTAAAGTTGGGGCTAAAACCAAAACCAAAAGCAAAAGCCAAACGCCAAACAGCCAAGCAGCTAAGCAGCCAGCGAATGGCGAATAACAACAGCAGCAGGTAGATCAGTTGTGAATCTGGCACAGGCGGACGAATATCAACAAACGATTTGGCTGGCTCGGCTCGAAGCGAGGCAAATTAAAATCGAAAACAAAAACACAAACAAAAAGGCCCGATCGGATCTCAGATGTGTGTGTGCTGTGTGTGTCCCTGTGTGCGTAAATCAATACATATATTAGCCTGCATATTATTTTTGTGACTTTGCCGCAAGTCCGTCGCGAAGAAATAAATCAATAAGCTTCGATCAGGACTTGGAGTGAAGAGGAGTCGGCAGTCGTCGGTCGAGAGTTAGTGGCGAGATGGCCGAGAGAGCTGTGGACTCCCCCAGCAAAGGACCAAGTGATTCGTTTTAAGCCGAACAAGGACATCTCCTCGCGGGGACCAACTTTCCCGCCCAGCGGAGGGAGAGGCGCGTGCTCCGACTCGGCCAAGGGGGCCTACTTGGCGCCCTGTTGGCCTTTTTAGCAACATCTGTTTGCCCAGCTTCCCATGTGTTGTATCTTGGCTAATTGGCCAGCTCCCGCCCGCTCCGTCGCTCCATCGCTCTCTCGCTGCCGCCCTCCTCGCCCACCTGGCTTGTTTATTTTCTTTGCCGTTTTCTGCGATTTTTTTTCAAGTGATCGGTTATGAACCGTCCTCCCATTTTTTGACAGTGTGTGCCAGTGATCTGATCTGATTGGATCTCGCGGTTCTAGCCGAACTAGAACACCTCCGTTTTGGTTCGAGTGTACGATGCATACCTGTATTCGAGCACTACTATATATAGTCAGCGGTCGTGGGCCGAACCAGCCAAAGCTATTCAAATGGAATCCGAGCGGAGCAGTCGGTGGACAAGCGGGACCTGTACTTTTTTCCAGTGTACCCCCGTGACGTTGCCACGGTCGCCTTAAAAGTGCTTTGCATACGCCGACAGTAAGGCCAGGCTTGGGCGGAATCCAAACCGCACTGGAATCGCTCAGAACTGCCGTCAAGGCCCAAACGGTTCGCTATCGTGGCCCATTCAGCGGGCAGCCGATTTGCTGAATGAACTCGATCGATCGCCGCTTTCCCAGGCGCTGCTCCCAGCCCGGTCGTGGTAGGAATGCCGCACTGTGGCTGGCGGCCGACCGACTGACAAGTACAAGCAAACACTCCCACATGATAGTCTATATAAATATTGGCATACAGATCACGGTTACTGTTCTGTAGTGCCCTGTAGTGTGGGCTGAAGAAAGAAAGAAAGAAAAGGCGAACAACCCGATCACTTATTCATATTCAGCGATCAATATTTGATCAACATTAGCCACACTTGTGGCCCACAGTTTCTCTCAGTGCTCTGTAATGTGTAGGTATGCAAATCATTTCGATCGCCTTGACGGCGGTCGTCTCGCGCATCGTAAAATCCTCCGCTCCGATCTTGTAGATCGTTGTTTTGTGTCACCAATGTTTTTATTCGAGTTTCGAGAACTCAAGTCTAAGCTTGAGTTTCATTAACAGGCGGGGGCGTTCCGAACGCTTTTGGCCATCGGAGCCCAAAAACGAAAACTCAAACTCATTTTGACCAAATGTGTTTGAAACTATGCGGTTGAAAAACGGCGAGTGGGCAGCTCCGCCAGTTCAACGTTGTTTCGAGAGCAGCAATTACCGCGAATAAGCCAACAAATCACAAAACACTGGCCGGAGATGGCAGGCTGCCGAGATCTGTCCCAGGAGTTGGACCCACATTCGAGTCAAGGCAGTGCCAAACCACTTGTGCTAACGATCGTCAGTTGAAGATGGATAATTATAATAATAGAAACACAAAATGTGACTCCGAGTTACCCCCAAGTTTAAAAATAAACGAGAAATCGTCTTATCAAAGTTTTAAAAGCGAAATACGTTGAAATACCATAAGCTGGCGCCACCTGTCGGACGTGTTGGCCTGCCAAAAATCGTAGCATACTATTGCGCGCGCGAACTAAGCTAAGAGCCGAGACACACACCAATTGTAAACTCTTGAAAGCTTAAAACTAATTTTAAAACAGAGTTTTTAATTATAAGTGATATATTTGATTTATAGGCTGTTGAATGGAATTGAAAATAGAAGGAATCCAGAGTCAACCATAAACAGTTAAAACTTCCCAGCAGCCATGGCTTTGAGCAAATCAAAGGCCGGCGCCAAAGACGAGCAAAACGAACTGGTGAGTACCCCCTGCCCCACTAACCATCCAACACCCACCACCCACCACCCACTACTCCCTGCAATGGAAAGAGTGGAGAATAAAAATAAGCAATAAACCCGCCAGAGATCCAGGTAAGGGGCTCTAAAGTAAGTAAAGCTCGGCGGTGCGGGCAAAAACAATGAATGGCTTGGCTGACGGCAACGGCGACGTCGGCAGTGGCAGAGCAGCGGCAGCGGCCGAAAAAGTTTCGAGCTCAGGTGTAACAAACTAACGGTGCAACTAGCCGCAGAACCGCAGTCGCGACGCGCCATCGAACCGAGCTGAACCGCGCGTGCGCGCTCTGTGTTTCGGATCTTCGAGTCGACGTTTCGCCTGGCACAGGCCGCAAGAAGAACACCACTGGGACAAAGTGCAGCCCGCGCTCGACTTCCGCCGAGGTGCACCTGATTTTTGTTTTTGTGCCGTTTGGCTGTAGGCCCCCATCGCCCCTGGAGCCACTGGAGCCCCTGGATGGCTCAGGCCGAGTGCAGTGCGACAGTGCAAGCGAGATAAGGCAAAGTGCGCGAGCGGCCGCGGAGAGAAGGGTGAGCGGGTCGACCACGCAAGCTGGACAAAGAAGAAGTTTATTATCTCATTCTGGGGCATCTGTCAGACCCGCAAGCTCGGCTCCGAGCTTTTCCGCCCCAGCGTTATCTCAGCCCCCAGTACGGCGCTGTGGCCAGTGATTAGATCATTTTAATTGCAGAACAGTGCCCGCACTCGTACCCGCAGCCCATTCCAATCGCCGTATACGTGCAAAAAATTAATCATTAGCTCTGGCCCCTAGCCCCTAGCCCCCAGCCGCCACCCCCCCCACTCAGTCCGCTTCATTTCGTTTTGTTGGCTTATTCGCTGTCGTGACATTTGTTGTTGTTTTTATTGGTGGCTGCCATTGCATATTTGCCGTACATTCGGCGTTTAGTTAGTACTTCTATTGCTGCCTTCGCCGATCTTCGTGTGTTGCATCATGGGCATCCCCATCCCCATCCCTCGCCCCACTCCCGCCCCCTGCCATAGCGCACGTTCCACATCGCGCATACGCCATGTTGGCCCAGCAAATTAGTTCTAGTATTGGCGCAATATTTCGCCAGTCTTTCCAGTCTTCCAGTGGGCCTGTGCGCCTGTGCGCCTGTCTGTGTGCCGGAGAGTGAGCCCCGCGGGCCACGAAAATATTTTCCCACCATTAAGAGGCCGCCAAGTCCGGCCCCAACAACAAGTCTGAGAAACACTCACATATAGCAACAAATCATAGCCTGCTCGCAAAGTGGACACTGAACAGCGAGAAACGCGGTGCACCTCCGGAGGGAGGCCGCCACAGCCCAAGCTCTGTGTCTCGTCTTGGGCGCCCATTTTCCCTCAGTGCAGGTCCAATAGCACCCACAACTAAGGCAGTTGTTGTTGCTGGTTATGTGTGGCTGCCTTTTGAAAGAGTTTTGTTGTCAGTTGTTTATTGTTGTTGTCAGTACTGCGGCTGGCCGTTGTTCAACTTGTTTGTTTGGGGCTCCGGTTGGGCCGAGAAGCGAGCGGCGCCGAGTGCGGGAACTGCTTCGGATTTTTCCCGCTCTTCTAAAGGAAACCTCTTGTGGCCTGCCCGCGTGTTTTTGGACAGCAGCCACAATTCAATGTCTTTGTATGGCCAAGAGGCGTGAATTAAATGCAACTACAACCACTGTGCGCTGGCAGGGGGGGTGGGGGTTGCAGGAGCCGCCTCTGGATGCCTGTTCGTCGGAGACCAGTGCGTGACTTTTGGGCTCGGCTTCAAGTCTGTCCCGGCCCGTCTATAACTTTCTGCACAGAACGAAGTGGCTCAGGCCCCAGAGCTCCCGGCTCGCCTACTGTGCCTGCCTTTCTCTCAGTGTACCTCTGGCTTTTGGGTCAAGTAAAAGGCATGCGATTGCATTAGGAATTGTCAAAGCTCCAGCTCCAGCTCTAGCTTCAAATCCAAATCCGAATCCAAACGAGTCGGATTATTTTAATTTCGGTTTGGGCCGCTGACTCACATCTGGGCGTGGCCGCTGCCCCCTCCCCTCCCCATTCCGACTCCTTATTTTTTGGCCAGCTCGTGACAAAAGAGGCGGCCTGTCGCTGCCGTAAGCGGACGAAGAATGCCCGGGAAGAGAAGCTCCTCCTCCCGCCTGCCAGTCTTCCGCGCCGGCCTCTTCCCTTGCGGCGTGCGAGCCACAAATCGATTTGGCCGGAAGCAATTACAAAAATGGCCAAATTGCAGTCACAATTGATGGCTATTGTTATTGCTGTTGTTGTTGGTGTTGTTGTTGTGGCGGTCTGACGTCATAGGCTGAGTCGATGGGCCAAAAACACCGAAAATAGCAATTCAGGCAGACGGGCTAGATTTATTGTTCGATCGCCTAATTATCCATTCAAGAATCGTTTTGAGCGCTTCTGGGGAGAGCGGGGAGGCGGTGGAGCCTCCGATTCCGATGCCACATCCGTCAGAAGCCCCTGGAAGTTGGCCGATAAGTGGGGGTCAGGACGGGAGCGATTTTATGGAAATCATTTGCTTCCAATTAGTGGGTTTCCCGTCCACAGCTCATCCCCTTCCCTCCGACAATGGGTAATCGATGGTAGTAGTGCTCTGGTGGTGCCTTAGTGGGAGAGCTACGTTTTCCCAAGCCAGCTGGTCGGGTGCCCCTTGATCTGACCTTTGAACCGACCGGCCAAGCTTGCTTTTGGCCGAGTTTCTACTACCTTCAGTTTCATTTTAGCGCCCTGACCTGCGCCGGTGCCCTTTGCGGCCGTCGGGGCACTGACCCCGGGGGGAGGGGGCGTGGCCCACTCCCTCCTAGGCCGGACCCACGGCCAGCCCCATTCACGGCCCGCAGACGAGGCCTAATGAGCTCGGAGAACCGTTCTGGGCTTAACGCTTCGCGGATTTAACGCCCACTGGAAGAGAACGGGGAGGAGCTCAAGCCACGAGCAAAATATGACCATCATGATGAGTATGTGATAGGAAAGGTTTCATTTCAGGGCCAGATAATAAACTTCTTCTTGCGTCTTGATCTCTGTCTCGCCATTTGGCTAATGTGAACGATTTGGTCTAGAATCTGGGTCTCGTCTTGGCCAGCCAGAGCCGGGAGCGCGATCTGCGATGTTGTGCTCGCCTTGGAGTTGCTCCGAAGCAATTGGAATTGGAACTGAGGCCGGAAGAGCGAGTGGAAGGGGAAGAGGAACCAGAGCAACCGGAGGAGGAGCTGCAGCTGGAGCAGGAAGTGGGGAGAGTGGACCCGGAGGGCAGATGTAGATGCAGCAGAGCCGCCGTTGCCACCGACACCGCCAGATGATCGAATGGTGGTGATCCTCCTACTGTCGCCATGCACATGCAGCCGCAGCAGCAGCAGCAGCCACGCCCACGCCCACGAACCCGCCCATTCATCACCACCATCAGCACCACCCAAGCACAAGAGCCACAACCAGCATCAGCATCAGCACCACCAGCACCTGCACCATCCACCGCCCACCGCCTCCAGTTCGCCGGAAAGCCGCGACTCCCGGAGCAGCAATGAGTCCTCCTCCACGGGCGACACGGCCATTCCGGCGGCCGGGTACCTGCAGCGGACCCCGCCGGCGCCCCATCCCCTCCAGCCTAGTCATAGTCGTAGCTACCGACCACTGCCAGCCCCCGGCCCAGGACCAGGCCCAGGCCACGCTCCCGTCCACGCATACCGCCCCGGAGGATGGGCGCCCCTGCAGTCCTGGCCGAACGCCGTGCCCAAGCCGCCGCGTCAGATCCACCAGAGCCACCCGGTGGTCTTCCGCGTCCACCCATCACTGCCCCAGCCGAGTCCCAGCCCGCATCCGAGTCCGGTCCCGATCCCTGGGGGCCACCATCCCCGGGGAAGCCGCTTTACTAACGCTAACGCCAACACCAACACCACTGACTACGTGCGTCACGTGACCCGGGTTAACTTCTACGACATTGATACTTCGCAGGTCGAATTCGAGTCCAAAGATGACGAGGAGAGCACCGAGGCCACTGGAAGCAATTGCGATACAGAAGCTATTACCAAAGAAGGTGAGTACCTGCAACTGTTTGGCATTCCTCCCCAGAAACTAGGTAGTATTTGGCCAGCAACTTTGGCAAGAAGAGCTGTCAACAAAGAGGCTTCAGCTTGGGGGCCAATTAGCATGCATACACTGGCAACAGGCGGTGGGGAGCTTGAGCTTGACGTCGCTGACAAATGGGTAGAGACAGGTCATGTCGGGTAGCTGATCGATCAGAGCACTCCGTCGCAAGTGGGTGCGACAGCCGAGTGGCATCATCACTCCCGGACTCCGAGGCAAGCCTGCGACAGCTGGAAATTGATCGCCTCCAGCGTGAGATCAGATCGGAGCAGCAGATCTAGATGGCGTGGCCCCCGATTACTCACTCGATTGCTCACTGAAGGGGCTCGCACATCAAGCATACGCCGTGGTGGCCCGAAAAGAAAGCGCAACCAAAGCGCCCCTCCATTTCCATTTCCATTTCCATTTCCATATTCATTTTCATATTCGTTTTCTTATTCATTTCCATAACTGATAATCAGATCTGCTAATCCCGAATTCCTTTCGCTCCCTGCTCCTCCAATTACAATTAAAAACACGTGTTATGAGAGCCCCCGCGGATTCCGCTTGCGGAAATCGTAGAAAGTTTCGATTTAATTATGTGATTAACATAACACAAAGGCAGCCAGCAACTTGCAACTGGCAACTTGCAACTGGCAGGCAGCAACTTGCAACTGCAACAATAAGTCGATTACTGGCGGCAATCTGAAAAATGTATGCACAACAGCTGTGGAAACGTGTAAAAATTATAAATAACAAGCGGCCGCAACAAAATGCAAAATGCAAATTTCAGATCCACGGAGCACAGCACAGTGAGCCCCTGAAAAGGTGATCCGGGGAAAAGATTTCCCACGTTAGCGGATCATTAAAACTCAACTGCGACTTCAACTGCGCCTGCCACATGCAAAGCGAGGTGGCAAGTGTGACAGTGGCAGTGGCTAGTGGGGCTACGGGCTGGAGGCAGGTACTGTCACTGCGAAAATATTCGTCACATTCGAGCAACATAACATATCGGCCCAAGGCCCCTGATCTCCGATTTGAAGCGACCTTGTCCGGAGGTTGTGAAAAGCACAACTGACATAAAGCTGCGGGCTTGGAGCCAGAACTCGGCCACCGGAGGGGCGAAAACGAGTGTACGCGGCTGTTTATCACTTATGTGTAACTCGCGGGAGGTCGTTCTGTTTGTGGGCCAACTGAGCCAATACCTGGCTCCCTGACTGTATCAGCAAGGTGTGGCTGAAGTGACAAGGCGGGCGCGGGGGCAGGCCATAATCGATACCACAATTAGTCCAAGTGCCGCCGCCGAGCCGCAGATGCCGGAGATGGTAATGCAATCTCTTTGGCTGCAGACAGACCGGAGCGGATCGGACCTGCCACAAATCAGTTGCAATCGCCTGAAATCGAGGCTTGTTAGGTGGGCGTGGCGCGGCGGTGCAACAACATAAATCCACATTATGTAGCGCCAGGGGCCTGTATCGCCCAGGTACTGGCCCCAAACAATGGGCCGCAGAGTCGAGAACTGCAACCAGTGACTGTTGATCAGCAACCTGCAACTTGCAACATGCTGCCTGCAACAGCTGCCTGTTCTCTACTCCCTTCTCCCGCTGGTAGGGTTGGGATGAGGCTTTCCCCTCCACGTCTACCGGTTTTGTAGCCAACGCTTTTCATTAAACAACTTCCCCTTCTATTCTCCGAGTGTGGAAATGCTTGACTACCCCGATGGATGCGATGGCTGGCGATGGGAAAGGGTGGAGGGGCGGGGAACAGCCAACCAGCAGCAGTTGCAGCAATGCGGATACCTACGTGCGAGCGGAGCAGAGTGCGCCAATGATAAAGATAAACAGTCTGGTCAGGCGAACAGTCGAACAATAACGATAGATAGCCCTCTACAGTGGGGACTGCCTTCTGAAGAACCCCCGCCGGCACTCCAGGCTGGGAGCTGGCCCTTTCCTGCCAGCCAGTCTCGACTTCAGTTCGATCGACTGGCCAAGAGCTGGGATCGGATTCAGACCAAGACTCCCCGCCAAACGGCGGAGGGGAGGCAGCCGGGGCGGGGGGATGTGGCAGACAGACTTCGCGACGTCTCGTTTCGGTTTCTGGCGCTTTGCATTTGCATTTGCAGATAGATTATGTAAGCGACCTTTAATGGTCCAGCGATCTCAATGCAGGCGAGGCGGACGGACGCCGCGATTCAGTTTGGGGGGAAACGTAATCGGGAAATGGTAATGGTGATAGTAATGGTAATGGTAATGGGGATGGGGATGGGGATGGGGATCGGGAAGGAGGTGGACGTGGACATGAGAGACCCTGCTCGGCGTCCACCCCAGAGATGAAGGAGCAAAAAAGCGGTTGGGGAAATCAGTGCCCAGATCACGCTGCCCAGTTGTCGGATGTCCGCCGACCCAGCTCCTAACAATCGGCTTCCAGCTTGTAGCTCCTAGCTCCCAGATCGGGGCTCCAGCCTAGTGCAGGTTGCCCAACTACCAGAGCCACCGAAGCTGGCTGTTTAGACTTTTTTTCTCACTGGCGGGAAACAGCGACGAGACTGCAGTGTGGAGGCAAGCTTTTCGAAGGCCTCAACTTGTTATTAAGCTGACTTTCTCATGCCGTACAATGATTTATTCAATTTAGTTACTAGTTTACGCCACCAGTCTACACTATTCATATCTTTGTTAAATAAAGATTAATTCTATTCACATCTTTGCCAGTTTCCGACCGATTTCTGTGAGGGATACACCCTTGTTTTCGGAGTAAAATTGCCCATAAAGCTGCATCAAAACCTGGGGGACTAATTTTTGATCGATTTTCGATGAATTTTTATGATGAACATTTTTGAAAAATCTATACATTTTTAGGTACTCAGATTTTGATGCCAAAAGCAAGTACTCGGTGTGCTGAAATCGGAAAGGCACGCCATTCAGGGATCAGGCTTCTTTTGAATGAGATATGATCATGGAAAGCCTAAAAATAGCCTCACTTGCTGAGGTCCTATGTCCTTCTCGGATCGGTCCTTTTATTCCCTTTCAAAGACCATATCTTTGTCAATTTTGAAGCTATCCCTATGAAAGATACACTGTTGCTTTTGTCATAAAAATCCCCACAAATCTGCATCAAAACCCGATGTACTCATTTTTAATCGTTTTTCGATGAATTTTTATGATGAAAATTTTGAAAAAAATCGATCAAATTTAGGGTTGTCAGATTTTGATGCAAAAAGCGAATGCTTGGAATGCTGAAACCGGAAAGGAATACCATTTCTTGATCTGACTTTTTTTGGCTGAGTTATGATCTTGAGAAGCCATGAAAATATCACTTTTTTCTTATCCTAGCTATTCCATGTCCTGGAAGTCCTTGGATCGGAAATTATGACCCCTTTCGAAGCCCATATCTTTGTCAATATTGGAGCTATCCTTAAAAGGGATACACCGTTTCAATTCTAGCAAAAATACCCATTATTCAGCATCAAAATCTGATAAGCAAAATTTTTATCGATTTTCGATGATTTTTTATGATGGTACCCCTTGGAAAATTATCGAAAAATGGGAAAATTTTTAGGTACTCAGATTTTGATGCAAAAAGCAACTACTCGGTGTGCTGAAATCGGAAAGGTGCGCCATTCCAGAATCAGACCTCAATTGGCTGAGATATGACCATGGGAAACCTCGAAAATATCACTTGATGAGGTCCTGGATATTTTGTGTCCTGGAAATCCTCGGATCGGTCATTTTCTTCCATTTCGAAGCTCATATCTTTGGGAATATTAGAGCGATCCTCATAAGGGTTACACCGTTGTTTTTGCAGTAAAAATGCCCACAAATCTGCATCAAAACCGGAGAAACTAATTTTTTATCGATTTTCGATGATTTTTTATGATGGTACCCCTTGGAAAAATTTCGAAAAATTGGAAAATTTTTAGGTACTCAGATTTTGACGCAAAAAGCAAGTACCCGGTGTGCTAAAATCGGAAAGGTGCGCCATTCCAGAATCAGACCTCAATTGGCTGAGATATGACCATGGGAAGCCTCGAAAATATCCCTCTTGATGTCCAGTGGATCATGTACGTAGCCAGTTCCGAGTTGAAGCCGTACTCCCATTTCCCAACACCCTGTCCTACGGACCAGCAGTTAGATCTGTTAAAAATACATTAAAGCGGCTAGAAACCTTTGTGGCCAAAATGGGGCATCTCTGGCTGGCGCACGACGAGTACAGTTAGTCGGATAAGTGTGCGCCCCAGACTAGACCAAGACCGACTCGGACTGGGTCCGACTGGGTTACGTAATTTGGCGAGCAGCTCGCGAGCGCTGAAGCGCTTCCCCCTCCCCGCCCGCGCCCCAGGCCGAGTTGGCGGACTTCTTTTGTTAGAAAAGGCGAATCCCAAAATGGGCATGAGCCACATGCAAATGCGGCGGGGAGATCTTGGCCAGTCGCTGCAGTTGCGCAAGCCAAGAGACAAGAATGGCAGAGTCGTTGCAACGTCGCCACCGCCGCGGCGTCCTGCCCGCCAAGAAAAGCTCCGCCAGAGCTTTGGCTTGGGCCCGAACCCGTTCGGCCAAGTGTGGCTTGGGCCAGTTTAGTAGCCGACTTTCGGGGGCATCAGTACTCTGTGAGTTCAGTGCTTCAGTCAACTAACCCTTTCGCTTCGGCCCTTGCAGAGGAGTGGATAACGAAACGCAAGACAGAGCTCACAACCACCAGACAGATCGAGACGAGGGTGAAGCGGCAGGTGAAGCTGCAGGATGGCAAGGTCATCGAGGACTCTGGGCCCATTGTCTCCACCAACACCACCGAGGACACCGACAAGCAGGAGACGGAGACCACGGAGGTAGGTACTCTATGCGGATCTGGTGACTCTGGAGCACTGATGCCCTTTCTTTGCAGAAACGCGACCTCGACCTGCCCGATGACCACGACGGAAACGCACAGCTGACCGACGTGGCCGCCCTGCAAGCGGCCGCCGCCAACGAGTCCCAGCTGGCCCAGATCCAGGAGGTGTTCGGGCCGGCGGACGGAGCCGGGAAGCTGGTGAAGCGAATGGTCCCCCGGCCGGCGGACGGGCTGGTGCGGCAGGTGGACGACAAGCGGGTCATCTCCCACGAGGAGGTCAAGGACTACCACGAGACGGAGGACGTCAAGCACCTGGGCGACTTTACAGACCAGGTGAGTGTTTTCCGTTTCTATCAAGGATTCTGGTCAGATTCAGGGTCCAATAAGGAATACATGACGTAATGGTAGCCATTTAGATGGTTAGGTGTCGCCATGTTGGGAACTCCTCTCCGAAGGGTCTTTAAACGAACCCCTTGAACTAATCCGCTTTAAGTGAACATCCAAATGGAACAGGATCCAAGAAGACATGAGACTGAAAAGCGAGGGAAAGCCCTGATTTGCTCACATTTTCCTATTAGCCGCTGACGTTGATGGCTTAAACCTTCACTTGGTAGTGGCGGGGGCCTGACCCCGCGACCCTCAGCCCCGGTCAGGGCCCCTCCCCCAGGAGGCACATTATTCATCTTCGGGCGCATGCTCATCTCGATGGTGTGCTGCTGGAGGTGGAGGCTGTGTTCGTGGGCTGAGCTCGGCTCTCGTGGGCTTGTAGCTTGTTGGAAAAGAAGAAGCGCAGCCAAGACCGGTTGGCCGATTGGAGACAGGAGCGGTTCTGGCCCGAGGGGGTGCCAAACTATTAGCCAAAGACCTGCGAGTTGTGCCCAGGCCCCTGTCAGTTGGACATGTCCTCTGGCTTGTGGAACTGAAGTACCCGGGAAAGGTGCTCCCAACTGGGCCATTTTTTCTACCAGTGCACGGGGAACGGTAATCGGAGACAGGAGTGCGGACAGGCAGCCCGAAAATTGGCGTAAATAACTGAAAATCAATTCGGCGTTAAGAGCAACAATGTAGCAGCCCTGTCTGCCGCTCGGTTGCCGCTTTTAAGCTCGTTCGAAAGTTATTGCTGCCTCGCTGGTGGTGCGGTTGGTGTTGCTGTGGCTCGGCTTGGAGCTGCATCCCGCTGGCTCTCCGCGAGCGGGAGAGCAGCCTCTCCCAACCGGTAACGCATCTGCGAACCGGTAACAGGCCGTGGGGAGCGCTCGGATGGCACGAAGCGCGGAGCAGCGAACTCGAGCCGCGCAAGTCGAGCTGTACGGACGGATACGGACGAGTGTGGCGCGAAGAGTGGCTTGTAGATTTGTTTGCTTTCTTCGCAGAGTTTACAGTTATCCGCTTTTGATTTTCTCGCCTCGGCGCGAAGGAAATATAAACAAATAATTATACGGCAGAGCTCAGCCAGCAGTGATCATCAATCCGTGATCGGTGATCGGTGATCAGTGGGCAGTAACTGGAATCGATATCCTCCGTCCCCCACTCCGGACTGTGCTTGATGCCAATTTGCTTAAGTAACACCCGTTTCTCGCAGTGCCGTGTGATCTGTGCTTTGTTTCAATTCAGTCGCTAATGCGTGGGCTCTTGGCCAAATTATAAATTATAACCCGAAAGCCACAAGGTGCTGCAACCGCTAGAGAGCTGTGGAGGACTGCTGACTCCAGCGCTCCAATTTGCATAATTATCGAGGTGCGATCTGGTCAGCAGATAAGTTATAAGACCATCAGCTATTTGCGTTCGAGTCACGAAACAAAGACGTCTTCTGCGGGAAGGTCTTGCCAGATTCTGGGTACTTCAAACCGGTAGTAGGTTGATCTTAGCCAGGCCAACAAGCAGTGGCCATCCCAGAGGTCATCAAACATGAGCCTATTCCGGAAACAATGAGCTGTTTTCGACCAAAAAGGTCACTTGCTGGCAATATACCCACCGAGATTTAGAATATCTTGTTTTTCCTGATATCGATTCGATTTTCGAAATATCAAGTACCTGGCCACCTACCACCTGGGAGCTGCAAGCTGGGAGCTGGAGCTGGGAAAGGCAAGGCATACACACTGGGGGCTGCCGCCCAGAGAAAGAGACGGCAGCCAGTGGGCGACAGAGAGGGCGAAAGACTCTCCCGAAGGCTGGCTCCGAGCAGCTGAGCAGACCTGTTCTGAGACCCAGCTCCGAGCCAGGTTTAATCAATAGCTTCTGCTGCTGCTGCTTCTGCTTCTGCTTCTGCGCGGCTCCTGCTTGGATTTCTCGGATTCTAGGCGTGTCTGCCTTAGGTCCATGAACCTAACCGCACGCACACACACAGGTACGCGCTGAGACACAGATACATACACGAAGCTGGGGCTGCCAGGGCGGACCACCGTCTGCCCAAACTTAATTGGCCGGACAAGCTGGTCTTAGTCTGATTTCTTTCTGTGCAGAAAAGTGTCTGGAATGTGAATTCAAATTCGTGTCTCTCGGAGTCTCAGTTTCCAGGTGTATCTGTATCTGTACTGTATCTGTATCTGTGGCTCGGGGCAGCTAGTGAGCAAGTACTTGGTTGGTACTTGGCTGCCCGCTGCGGCCTAACCTGGCCGAAAACCCGTTTCGAGTCTGAGTCTAGGTGCCCGTGCCCGTGCCCCCACATGCTATGCTAAGCGAGGCAGGCCCCAACCGAATCCAATCCAGCCCAAACAACTCTAATCGCCAAATGCCAATCAGCCAACTAGAGCCAGAGCCAGAGCCAGAAACAAAGAGGGAGCTGGGTGGCAGCCATCGGTGGGGGAAGGGCAGCTCACGCAACGGAAACTGGGCTCGGAATTCGGCTCTGACTAGGGCTATAAATAGAGTGATTACTGGGGAGCACATTCATAACCACGAATGCTCTTTCGAAAGTGAATACCAGAAAGAGCACCAAGGCCCTCTTGGCATCATATTATCATATGCAGGCGCGTTGGCGGTGCTCGAATAATAATACTCGGATAGCAATAATCGATGGAGAGACTCGGCCCGAGTCAGTTCCACGCTGCCAGTTACCAATTCTCCAAGCCTCCATCGGCTCCCTGGCTCCGATCCCCCGATCCGAGGGTTGAGCAACTCCCAAGGCAAACTGGTCTTGGCCGAGTCCACCAGCTCGCCAGTGTCCAATGGCTTTCTGCCAGCACTTACTGGCCAGCATGGATATGTATACTCTGCTCCAAGTATACCCTCTGCCTGCCACCCGCTCCGAATTGGCTCATTTCTCTCTATTTCGGCTATTTCTGCACTGCGATTTGATTTTGTTAGCATTGTCTTGCGTTTCTTGGCCCGGCCACTTGGCCTGGCCACTTGGCTTAGCTGGCTGGCAACTCGCCTTTGGCCAGCCACTGGGCCACTTGGCATGCCAGGCCACTCTTTCCGCACTCGAATGTGAATGTGCTGGCTTCTGCGGGCCAGCAGTTGGCTTTCAGCAGAGAAGCACTTACCTGGGGCCCCTCCTGGCCCGCCTGGCTCCCAATTCAAATTCAGCTCGAGTCTGGGCCAGCTGAGGGCAATAAAGCGAATCAAAATAAATCATAGGGCGCGGGGAAAAGTTGTCATCGCCGGGGGGAACCTGACTCGACAGAAGAGATGGGTCCCCAAGACAGCAGAATCCATCGCCCCGGGGTGATTGCGGTGTTTTCGGGCCGATGACAAATCCGTCGAGCAGATCGGTCGAGAAGGGCAGGAAGGTGAGTCGCAGACCTGAGATCTGCCGCCGCCTCAGCTCTGCAGCCTCTGCGTCATCGATCGGTATTAATCACCTCCGTGGCCTTCTCCTCCGCCCCCGACTCTCTGCGGCCTATTCGGGCCTAGTCTGCGCTGCTTGGGTCTTCGGCTTGTTGATCAATCATCGAGGTTGGCGGCGCAGAAAGGCCACAAAGCGGCAGCCTGATCTGCATATGTGCTGGAGACTTCGTGCTCGCTCAATGGGTTTTTCGAACAGCACGAAATACAAATGCCCCAAGCCTCGGATTAGTGGCAGCCGCAGTGAAGAGAAGAGAAATACCAGATGGGTGAGCTTGCACGATAGCTTGCTGGGGCTGACTGGCTAAAAAGACAACTGGATGAGCAACAACAAAACACTTTCTACGAGCGTTACCGTTAAGCAAGGTCGTCGGACAAGCGCCAACAACAACAGGTTCAGGTGGTGGTGCAGCGAAGGTGTGGGGCAGGGGAACTCCTCTTCACTCTTCAGTCTCCAGTATACAGTATACAGTCTTCAGTCTTCAGTTGACCAGCGAAGATCACCCAGGCGTGCCTTCTGCCCGTCATCCGAGTAACACCAGCCCCGAGAGCCAAGACATCCAGCGCGATTCGACCTTGAGCTGTCCATCTGCCGAACCACTGCACCGGAGGGTACGATCCACAGTCCTACAGCTATCAGAGGCTTCCCGCTGCTCTGTATCCTTGAGCCCTGAACCAGAGACTAGCTCGCTTCTCGACCAAAGGCTGAGTCTCCAGGTCCCGTTCTGGCAGCTCCACATTCTCCCAGTGTGTAGCTCTACCCCCTCCCCCACTCCCTTCTCGGGTTGCACTCCCGTCCATTACCGTTACCTCAATGACGTTGCCCCATCCACCGAGTCGGCTGCAAAGAGTCGGAAAAGTAAATGGGATTTGTGTTTTGTGGTTTCGACTGTCTTGCTCTGAATACCCAGAGCCCCAGCCCCTCGTCTTGGTGGCAAGGGAGCTGGGAGCTGGGAGCCGCGCCATGTGCAGCGACTGCATCGCTGGAGAGTGATGCAATCGGCAGGGGATCGACTTCGCGGAGGAATCTGCCAGGCGCGGAGGAGGCGGATGACTCGGTTTGCCAATCTCAGAGGGCGCTCGGCAGAAAAAGGCATTCAGTTCCGATCATTCCGATCGAGCCCCTGGGCTAGCTTACATAACATAACATTGGGTAGACTCCTGGTTCGGAATAACAGAGTTCCAGAACTGGCAGAGCTGTGACTCTTTCTGGATTGAAACTAAAGATCCCCTTGATATCTAATTTGTAGACCTACGTGAACGCCGTCAGCCAGGGCGTCGAGGACCTTGAGGCCGTACTCTGCTCCCCGGAGAGCCAGAGGCAACTGGTGCCGCTGGGACCCCAGGTGGTGGCCAGCCGGAGCAAGTCGCGCAAGACCATCGACTCGGAGGACACGCAAAAGCGCTGCCTGGCCCAGGAAGACGGCACCCTGGTGACGGAGAGCCGGCGGACCACCGAGCACGAACTCATCCTCGACGACGACCTGCCCCCCGGCGACCAAAGGCATGCCCAGCTGCCGGCGGCGGAGCACGAGCAGGTGACCACGACGGCGGCCAACCAGCGCTTTTTCCGGCAGCGGGACGAGCAGCATGTGGACCTGCTAGCCAACGGCCGACTGCTGTCCACCGAGATGCGCTACGCCGCCGAGACGACCCAGATGGACAAGGACGGAGCCGGGGAGCTGGAGCGCCCGGGTGACTGGGACAGCCTCTCCGACCGGATGCGCAAGCTCCGACGCTCCCAGCAGCAGCAGCAAAAGGGTAAGTGCTCCTTGGAGCAGGTCACCAAGTCAGAATGTCGCGAGCATTGTCTAATCTTGCCACCGAAATCCCCTCCAGAAGTCGCTCTATTGGCCGATCGGAAAGATGCCCTCACAAAGCGGCCCCTTGACTTCGACCGGGAGGAGGAGACCCGCAAGGGCGAGACCATGAAGTGGCTGGAGTCGCACTTCGGCAGCGAGTCCACCGCCTCGAACGACTCCCGAGATGACGAGGTGGCCGCCGAGGGCGAGGTGGTGGAGCCCACCAAGAAGAGCTACTTCAACGTGACCATCAAGTCCCAGAGCCAGCCGCAGCAGCACCCCCATGCCCACCAGCATCCTCACGCCCACACCAATGTCCACGCCCATTCCCACCACCATCCGCACCACCCGCAGACGCTGCCACGGAGCGCGGAACGGGAGCGGGAGAGGGAGCGGGAGCGTGAGCGGGAACGGGACAGGGAGCGGGAGAGAGAACGGGAGAGAGAGCGGGAGCGGGAAAGGGAGACCGAGAGGGAGCTGGAGCGGCAGAGGGAGCGGGACCGGGTGAAGGTGGCCACCCTGGAAAGGAAGCCGCCGCCCGGCGGCCTCCAGCCCGGCGGCAGTCGCTCCAAATACTTCCAGGGCATCTCCAACTGGTCGGACCGCAAGGATCCGGCTCCTGCCCCGCCCCCTGCCGCGGCCGTCAACCACTTCTCCTCGCAGGCCTTCCGCGAGGACCTCCAGGAGACCATAAGGCGCAAGAACCAGGTCTCCGGACGAGATCCGGCTGGCTCCTTCCTGCCGGAGCAGCCTAAGGATAGCTACGTGAGTCGCGAGGACATCTTGCAGCAGAAGCGCCAGAGCCTCTCATCACAGTTTCTGGCCCGGTCTATGCGGGGCTCCCGCGATGCCCTCGACGATCTGGAGGCCATACCGGGCCCTGGTCGTGGTCCGGGACCGCCGCGGCCCGAAGAGCCCTCCCACAAGCGGGTGGCCTATGGACACCACCGCCGTACCAGCAACGGGGTCAATGGAGCGGCAACCGCATCGGCTCCCTTGGTTAACGGACGTGGGAAGAGCTACGAGCCAGCTCCTCCGCCGCCAGCCCCGCCCATGGAGTTTGGCGGCAATGGGAACGGAATGGGAGGGAGCCATCCGAGACCCACGGTCCCGCAGCGACGACGTGCCATCGAAAAGAAGCTGGTGGAGCACACGCCTTCCGGGCACTCCCAGGCTCCGCCAATCCCCGTGCCGGCAGCGGTCGCCGGGCCGATGTCCTCTGGCAGCCAGCTGGAGCCCCCGCCGGACTACTCGCCCCCGCCGCGAAGCCGCAGCCGCTCGTCCTCGCCCCAGGTGGACTACCTGATGACCAGGTTTGCAACTCAGCAGCTTCTCTATCCGACAATCTCATTCCAATGCAAATTCTCTTCTAGGGAGATGCCCGCTAGCACGATGACGTTGAGTCGGAAGCAACAGCAGCGGACGCGCTTCGCCCCCACTTCCAGCTACCCACCCGGAGGAGCTGGCACCCTGAACCGGTCTCACGCCGGCGGAGCCACCACCTCGGCCTCCACCTCGAACCTGTCTGCCATGAGTGCCCGGAGCGCCGGTGGGGGCAGCTCCAAGCCCAGCCGCATGGGCCAGGTGATTGGCAACTCGCTGCGGAAGCTGGTCAGCAAGATCCGGTCGGCCAGCGCGGAGCGAAAGTTCCGGATGAAGTCTTCGGCCAGCAAGTCGCGGGAACAGTCGCCCAGTCCAGGCCATCACGGAGCCAACGGCGGAGGAGGTCCACCACAGGTGACCACCTACCAGCAGTACAATGTGATCGATGGGCACATTGGCCACAGCCAGGAGTCCGAGGACTCTAACCAGAGCGATAATCACAGGCGAAGGGAGCGTGAGCGAGAGAGGGAGCGGGAGCGGGAAAGAGAGAGGGACAGAGAAAGGGAGCGGGAAAGGGAGAGGGAAAGGGACTCCCAGATGCGTCCGAACTTCAAGCGGGCAGAGTCCGCCGATCCGCAGCTGCAGAACCTGGAGCAGCAGGCTATCAGCCCCCGGCAGCGATACTATCTGGGCGAAGATCCCTACTCGAGCACCCTGTACGGCAAGGAGAACCTCTACGAGCGGCGGCCCCGCCAGCGGCAGTACGAGGAACGGCAGCTGGAGCGAGAGGACGACTTCTACGAGCAGCGGGGACCCGGCGGGGCACCTCCGACGGCCCACACCCTGGGCCGGTACCAGAAGAACGGCCAGCGCTTCAGTGGCTCCACGCCCAATCTCCACCAGCAGCAGCAGGACTACCGCACCGCCCAGACGCTGCCGCGCAAGCTGCACGAGCAGCGCCAAACCCAGGGCCGCTACTATCCGCCGGCTTCCCAGCCCCCGCCGCTGAGCCTCCGGGGAGGGAACCACCAGCAGCCGCCCAGGGGCCCATACCATCCCCAGCAGTCGCAGCACCAGCACCAGCATCAGCCCCATCCCAATCCCAGTCAGCTGAACCAGCAGCAAGGCCCCGCCAAGCCGGCCAGGACCTACGCCAAGGTTCTCAACCGGAGCAAGAGCTTCAACGTGCACGGCATGAACGGCAGCAACGATCCCAGTCCGATTTACATCGAGAAGCTGTCTCGGAACAACTACCCGCCGTCTGCAGGCGGCGGGGGCGGTGGCTACGGTCTCGGTCAGGGGCCAAACGCCAACTACAAGTCCAACCCGCACCTCTACTCCGGCAAGGACAACTCTCTGAAGAGCGGCCTGAAGAGCCCCTCGATCGTCAACCTGATTAGCCGCAGCCAGAAGGACCTCACCAAGATTGGAACGGCCGGCAACGAGGACGAGGACCTGCTGCCGGCGCCCTACCCGGAGCAGCCTGACAAGAAGCAGCTCTACCTGCGCGGCCTGCACCAGCAGGCGCCGGACCTCTACCGGGTGATCCACGGCGACGAGGACTATGCGGGACCCACAACGGCTGGTCAGCGCAGCAACGGACACAAGTACCCGCTCCAGGCCAAGTACTCGCTGGACTCGCGCTCCCCGCCCTCCGTGGAACTCAACAAGGACACGGCCAGCATAGTGCGCAGGAGCAGCGAGGTCGAGCAGCAGGGCCACCACTTGCGGCGCGGATCAGGGGCCACCATCATCGAGCTGCGGACCGGAGGCCACCGCAAGTGAAGGGCCGATCGATCCTGGACTGCCCCTAGTGAGAGTCTCCCCCGAGCACCCCCACACCATAACCGGAGTAAAAATCTGCTAACAAGTGCTCGGCCCAGGGGCTTTGGTTTCATTTGTCAAGCAGCAAATAAAAACGAAAGGCCAATTGAACTAAACAACGGAAATCCTTGGAGAATCCCTGGGAGTCCTTGGGAAATCCTTGGAGAATGTGAAAGCGAAGTGTTACGCAAAACGGGATGCGCCGTCCCGCTCTCCTGCCACGCCTTTTCCAATCGTAATTCGATAATACCACGTAATGCCTACGTCTAATTGCAGTATCTATATCATTTTTGTTTTTTTTTTCTACTAATATTAACTTTTTGTTGTATAGATGTATTGTTAAATGGATAAACTAACTAATATAACTAATATAACTCGATAATACTTGCACCAGTTTGATTAATAAACAAATTGCAATTAAAATATTAAATAAAGTGCCAAAACAAAGACAAGGCTCCGCCACTAGTTCTCCTGACCAGTACGGGTCTCTCCGACTACGTGAGCCGTTGCGTGTTACGTAAGTCTCATTCCATTTTCCCATTTTTTCCAGTTCACTCACTTGCACGCTCCTCTGGTTTCTCGTCGCTGCTTTTCAAATATTTGCATTCCCCTGCACTCTGCAGATGTGTCTCTTTAGTCCGGGTGTTCATCACGCCCATATTCAAGTAATAATAGATCGATAAAGATCTTACATTGTAGCGCTCAGGCTGCAGCTGCAGTCTGCGATTTACGGCCAAATCAGGTTGTCCCATAAATATGAATTCAAAAGACGTTCTTACCAAGCCGGGCCTCATGGGCACCGAGGACCAAGGGGGGCTCACTCGAGTTCCAATCCCTCCCTTTTGATTCCCTTTCCTAGCTCCTTTAATCCTGAGCTATGCTCAGTAGAGCTCTACAGGCTAAGGGTCGAATATCGTAACTTTCAAAAGACGATTTCCAGGATTCTTCTTTTCCATCGAAAGCAAGCCAACTAAAATCTGTCCCATTTTTTTAAGGGATATCGTTTTCGTCAAGATTTTGGCCAAAAATGTGGGTCCCGTTTTTGCTGTTTAATATTTCAGATGCAGATCGAAGGAGAATAGAGCTCCGATTCTTAAATGATACTCCGTTTTCGAATCGGTTGCAAAATAGTTAAAATATGTTCCGAAAGTTCTTATTTTGGCCAAAAAAACTCCAAGTTTTGAAAACTTGGATTACATTTTTGTAATTTTCATGATGGAAAAAGGGCATAACTCGGCTCAAACTTCTCAGATCTTTTAATGTCATACCTTCCCGCCCTCAGAACTTCGAGATCTTTTATTCCCCATCAAAACCCCGCAATAAAATTTTTGACCCGAATTTCGAAACTTTTCTAAGGGGTACCATGAGGATTTTTGCCAAAATGTTTTACCATTTTTTTTTTTTTTTATTGATATTTGCCATATTTTGGACCCGATCGAAGAGGATTGGCGCTCTGATTTATAAATGGTATTCCGTTTTAGAATCGGTTGCGAAATAATTAAAATAGTTGCTAAAATGTGTACAAATTGGGTTGCCATAGGAGCCAATGAAGCCAGAAGATGAAGCCATAGGAAGAGCGCCGACTAGAGCTTGAATATCGTAAGTTTGTAAGATCAACCCTCAGCCCTATATAGTGATTTTCAACGTTACGAATCTGAAGCAGGCACCGAGTACTTGTCTGGAAATCGTGGAGCCCCAGTTCAGGAAGGGTAGAATCTAGACAGACAAGGCAATAAAAACTGGCCACGACCATTTAACGATTTCTCGCGGATCACCGCCGGATCGTTTTGAATATCCGGGATCAGGTGGGTCGGGTAGACTTCGCTTTGGCTCGGCCAGATGGGTGTGCCCAGTTGTGCGGCGTCTGTCGCGGAGCTTAGTGGCGATGCCGTCTGGATCCATGTTGCTCCGAGTCCTTCTTATAGTTCAGATAGTCGCTGCGTTCGGCGAAAGGGAGTCTCTGCTACTAGACCTGGTGGACGGGGTTGTCCAGGAAGAAAACAGTGGAAACGCCACACTCACCACGTGCGGAAAGGAGCTGCTGCGCCTCCGCGATGGCCTGGAGAAAGAGGCGTCCTGGGCAGTAAAGGGTAAGTTTGTGAGATGTGCCGTAAAAGATGACCTCATAACTCTGATTTCCGTCAGCGCGTGACGCCTCCGGTGAGGGCTTCGGTGACTTCATGATGGGCCACAGCATGTGGCTAGGCAGCCCGACCACCTGCCGGGCGGCCAGTGAGCCGGTGCTCCTCGACTATACCGAGCGGGACGCCCGTCTGCTGCGCCACGTTTCACCCTTTCCCCTGGACTACCAGGTGGCTTTTGTTAAGCCCCACTCCCTCTGGCACCTCAATCCAGTCATCAAGGAGGAATCCCTGCTGCACATCGGCCTGTGCTTGCCCCGCAGCTGCGGCTCCCCTGAGATAGAGAATTTGCTGAATGGAATTATGGCCGCCGGCAAGAGCCGCTCCTTCCGGCGTTGGAAGATGCGGCCCAGCTTGGCCGGCGTGAAGAGGCCGGGTCTTAAGGCGGACTTCTTTGCCAGCCGGACGGTCCAGCTATTTTTAGGCCTGTCGGGGGGGCAGATTTTGCTCTGCCTATTATCCAGCGCCGGCTTGGCCCAGTACTCGCAGATCCTGGCCTGCTTCGACCTAAGGAGCAACTGGCAGCGCGCCTGGCAGGTCAGCACAGAGGAGAACGGCTGCATAAACGGTCTCCGCGTGGTCACCGCCTTCGCCCTGCTGGGTGTCCACGTGGTTTGGTACAAGGTATTCGCAGGGGACCCCTCGCTGAAGCTCCTAGAAACTGTGACAGCGATGACGATGCGGCACACCTACTGGCCCAGCATGGTGGAGGTCTTCTTCGTGATCAGCGGCTTCCTGACGGTGTCAAACTTCTTGCGCGACGAGCAACTTCAGCAGGACATCGCCCGCGACGGTATATCTGGCAGAAACGTGCGCCGCTTCCTGGGCCAGGTCTTACGACGCTTCCTGCGCCTGGCGCCTCTCCAATTCATGGCTATGCTTCTGGGGTCCGTGGGTTCCCAGTACCAACGGCAAACCTCTCTGCTGCACGTGACCGTTCCACACGACGAGATCTGCGAGCGGCACTGGTGGCGCAATCTGCTCTTCGTGCAGAACCTTTTTCCCGTGGTAGAGCTCTGCGGCTCCTGGACCTGGTACCTGGCCTGCGACATGCAGCTCTATATGCTAACGCTGCTGCTGCTCTTTCTGCACACCCGGCACCCCCGGCTCGTCAGGTGGCTGTCCGGTCTACTCCTGGCCACCAGCATCTTCTACTCGGCGGTGATGATGGAGCTGCTGCAGGTGAAGCCGAACTTTGAGGAGTTCTACCAGGCGGGCAAGTGGTTTTACGTGAGTCCCGTCATCCGCTTACTATCCTACATCGTGGGCGGGGCCTACGGGTATACCCATGCCCGTGGTTGGGAACCGCCCTCTGCCCTTATCCTGCCCAATTGGTGGTCAAAGCTGGCTCTTAGCCTGGTGCTGGGATGGCTGTTGCAGAAGGTTCTGGCGGAGCAGCTGCCGGCGGCTAGCGTCCTCAGCGCCTTTATGGCCGTGTTGCGGCTCCTGGTGGCTACATGGGCCGGCCAACTAATCCTGAGTGGCGATGGCCGGAATGCCTGGGCGCCCAATCGCTGGCTCATGACCCTTCTGCAGTCCGAGCAGCTGCAGCGGATCAGCCGGTTTACTTACGCCATCTATTTGCTAAACCCCATCATCATCATTTGGTTCTACCACTCTTTTACCTCCGCCATTAACGCGGACAAGACCTTGCTGGTAAGTTTTCCAGCGTGCATCTCCGGCTTAACGATCTGGACGATCCCTTTAACCTCTCCCCTAACCTTCTAGATTCTGCTGACAGTGGGCCACTCCGGCATTTGCTACTTTCTGGCTATCGTAGCCACCCTGCTGTTCGAGCTGCCCTTCAACCGATTATCCAGCCTGCTCATCAGCTCACGATCCCCCAGAAAGAAAACCTCTTAGTTTTAGAGCATATATTCCTTTCCCTCGTCGTTGTTTTAGAAAAATTAAAGGCATATGTTTTGTAGAGCTTTATTTTTATAAATACGGTCGATATCGAGCAGTTGGCCATCAATATAACAATCCTAAATTTTTGGTTTCCAAATTTAGCGAGGTGAATTAAAAAGTAACGATGAAGCAATTGAATTTTGAACTCCCCACCCCTAGTAAATTATTTTGAATTTGCCACCCCTAATTAAATGAACTAAAAGTATCGATTTTTACTAAATATTGGTCCAAACTTTTTTCGTTTTATATTTTCGATATTTTTATGTAGATCAAAGGGGAATGGAATCCTAATTCACATATGGTAGTCCGATTTGGAATCTGTTGCAGAACAGTAAAACTATCCAAAACGTGCTACGAAAGCTAACAAATTTAAACAATAAAAAAACTTTAAAAAACGGGTTCCAATTTACCTCCAGCCAATGATTTCGAATTTCGCACCTCTAGCTAAGGGAACTAAAAATATCGATAATATGGTTCTGTGGAATCCCACCACATGATATTTTTGCTTTCCCACCTCTAAGTGAACTAAAAGAAACGATTACTAACCGGTTTTGAAATTTCTCACCTCTAGTAAGTTATTTTGAATTGCTCACCTCTAAATGAGCTAAATATATCGATGAAGGAATCGGTTTCACAATTTCTCATCTCTAGGAAATTCCTTTGAATTTCTCACCTCTATCGAGGCGATCTAAAAATATCGATGAACTTGTCGGACTTCTAGCGCAGGGATTTTAAATCCCCCATCTCCAGCGAAACGAACCATAAATAACAATAAACCATACATTTTGAATTAACCAATAACCAACCTAATTTTGAATTCCCCACCTCAACAGGAACACAGACAAGAGACAACTTCTTGGAAATGAGAACATATTTTTTATCATGGGCATGGATTTTGTAAATAAAATGGCAACTGCAAGCTAAATAGAAAAAAATTAAATAAAGACAAATGTAATGTAAGAGTGTGTTTTATTTGAGCGCAATTCTTTCAGGTACCACATGGCCCAATCGTAGCCAAAATTGGTAGCCAAAAAGCAAAGATCTTTTCCAAATAACCTCAGACACAAAAAAGACGAAAAATGCATTAAATTGTTCAGAAATACTGTTCCTCAGATGGAGGAATTCGATTGGCAAAAATGTGAATTTTTGTTGCAGTTTTTTGTAAATATCTCTGGAAATCCTTGGCCCATTGGGAATCAAATTACCGTTTTGGAATCGGGACTTCTATATCATTTGAACTGCATCTCAACATTTCGAAAATCAAACAAAAAAAATGCACATCACATCACAAATTTTTGCGAAAATGGACAAAAATTTTACTGTCCGATTTTGAACAAATTTAAATTCAGATTGAAGGATATTGATGTCCTGATTTCAAAATGACTCCCTTTTTTAAGATCGGATGAGAAATGGCCAAGATATGAGCTTGGCAAGATGCCCAAGCGGTGGCCAGCAGTCGCCGCAAATTGCTTAAAATTCGTATGGGAGAAAATCTGAAGTACCAGGCGAACAGAAACCAGCAGAAGGTGGCCGAAAGAAAGCAGTTCCAAGCAGTGCTGTGACGTCAGAACAATTATTCTTCTCTACGTCGCAGAGGGGAGGGAGACAAATCTATTTGACTAAGTAACGGGCGCACTCTACTTTCCTTTTTCACCTAATGGGATGAGGGCTCCAATTTAGAACCCATGGGGAGGAACGAGATAAAGGGATAAGAGGGGGACAGGTAGACAAATTAAGCTTCAACAGTGATGAGGGAGCAGGAGTGAATTGGCACGACATTTGGCCCGCCATCTCGGCACGATGCGGCATTCCCTATACGACCCTATGCATTTTCACTCACGCAAGCCCCAACTCGTGACACGCGCTGGAAAAACAGCGTGTGCCACTTTTACTTTGGCATCATTGGGTGCAGATTACCGTTCCGGACTGGAAATTAGAATGCAGAGATTGGCGCAATGTCGGCCATCATGGATCGAGGTACCGTTGATTTCAATTTAACGCCAGAATACTTATGTTAACCCTTCACCTGGCTTCAACATTATTTTTTCTTTATTTATTTTAAATTAAGAATAATAATGCCAAATAGGAATATTAAAACACTCATTCAATGAAATAAAAGAAATTAAGAATGCAAGAGAAGTAAAAAAGAAACAGTTGGCTGATTATTTGTTGTCCTATCAATCAAGTCTCGCCTGAGAAACTTGCATGGAAATGTAAATCCCATGTGGCCAGTTAAGGGACAATTGCGCAATTTTTCTGTCGAAGCTATGGTGAGGGGGTGGTGGAAATCCACCTCCTGCAGGTTTCTGTTCGCCTGGTGTTTCAGATTTTCTGCCATACGAATTTTAAGCAATTGGCGCACCATTTTTGACGGCGCAATACCGTCAGTTTTCAAGCCCATATTTCTTCCATTAGGAAATCGACTTAAAATTAAAAAAAAATATAATTAAATAATATAATATATATATATCTCAAAAACATATACTTTATTAATTAAAGCCTTGCCGATTATCCTTTTTTTGATTCTTTTTATTAATGCCTCCCCATCAGAATCAGGTCAGCGGCGCCAAGATTTTCCCCGATTTCAGTCAATTTTGCCCGTGGCCAGATTTTAAGTACCAGGCCAACAGAAATCAGCAGAAGGTCACCGGGGCAAGCAGTTCCAAGCAGTGCTGTGACGTCAGAGCAATTATTCTTTTCTAGGTCTTAGGGGGGAGGGAGACACATCTATTTGACTAAGTAACGGGCGCACTCTACTTTCCTTTTTCACCTAATGGGATGAGGGCTCCAATTTGAAACCCATGGGGAGGAACGAGATGAAGGGATAAGAGGGGGACAAATTAAGCTTCAACAGTGATGAGGGAGCAGGAGTGAATTGGCACGACATTTGGCCCGCCATCTCGGCACGATGCGCCATTCCCCATACGATCCTCTGCATTTTTACTCACGAGAGCCCCAAATCGTGACACGCGCAGGAAAACAGCGTGTGTCACTTTTGCTTTGGCATCATTAAGTGCAGATTACCTTTTTGGACTGGAAATTTTGAATGCAGGGATTGGCGAACTGTCAGCCATCATGGATTTTAGTACCGTTTTTCCAATTTTCGGCAACTTTAAGATGGAGGTTCTATCACATTAGGGGGAAAAGAGAGGCAAATCGCCGCCATAAACTAGCTCTATCTTCTTTTCCCAGTGTAGAAAAATCTATGCACTGCTTGCTTTGACGTCACTCGGCTACCTTCTGCTGGTTTCTGTTCGCCTGGTACTCTAGATTGTCTCCCATACGAATTTTAAGCAATTTGCGGCGACTGCTGGCCACCGCTTGGGCATCTTGCCAAGCTCATATCTTGGCCATTTCTTAATGGATTTGAAAAAGGAATGTCATTTTGAAATCAGGTCATTATTAATCAGGTCATCAGGTCACATGAAGTCATTATTAATGTCCTTCGATCTGTATCAATAGATTTTGAAAATTGAACAAAAAAAATGTTGGTCAAATTTCGGCAAAAATCATGGTGGAAAAAAAATTTATTGGCAGATGTTGATTGAGAATGATTCTACTCGGATTTGTAAGATCGGGAAGGTATAACATTTCATGATCTGCCAAGTATTAGCCGAGTTATACACATTTTTCCCTTCAGAAAGTGGAAAAAATTGGATCCACTTTTTGGATATTATTCTCTCGACTACGAAAGAAACATTTGATGTCAAAACGAAGAACCATCTATGAACCAGCTCCCCTTTGGATTACCAACCCGCTTACAAAACGTTCCATATTCGAGCCAAAAAAGATATTGTCTTGTTGGATATTTCGCTTCAGAGAATACCATCTGGGGTACATCTCTGTATATATGGACGAGAACTTGGAGTAACATCGCCCAAAAAGGAGCTACTCTCAAGGGCCACCGATTAATTCGTTGGAAAGGTGTGTACTTTAAAGGAATATTTCGTTTATTTATCGAATACATTGAAATGCATACACGAGTTCTTTTCCTCAAACATTTTGTTTGTTTTTTGTATTTTTTTGTTTTGTTTTATCATTATATTACCTTGTATTTGTTTAAATAAATAAGATACATACGTTTAATCATAATAGCAGTATTTATCGTGCAAATTTGATAAGCATAATAATAATTGTTTACGTTTTGCTCGTTTCTTGCAAGTTTTTGTAGCTTTTGTTTTTTCTTTTACTTCTCATTACGAAATAAGTTTAAATATATGAAAAAAAATATATATATTTCTTGCGTCCTCTTAATCTTTGTTGTATAATTTGTCGTTTTTGCATTTTTTTAATTAGCTGCTCTTGCTTCTGTGTGTGGGGGGCAGGGTGTGTGTAAGAGAGTGTCCTCTAGCATTAGTTTACTTTTTCTTTAAAGTAAAAAACGATCTGCGCTTTGGTTCGTCCTTTTGTGAGGTGGCGGGCAGGGTCTGGGACCTGCTGGCGGCCACCGCTGCCGAATCGCTCTGGGCCTTCAGGCTGGACACCCACTGGGACATTTCGGTGTCGTCGTGGGCCTGCAGTAAGAACTCTGCGCCATTGGAGAGCCTGCGAAGACGGAAAGGATTAGTACAAAAATGCTCCAGGATAGTGGGTCTCAGGGGCACTCACTTGACTCGCAGTACATGCTTCTTCTTGGTGTAATCATTGGCAATTTCAATGGAGGCTCCCTGCAGATCGTAGCTGGGCTCGCCGCGGAAGGTCAATTCGGGATTACTCTTGTAACCCTTCTGATCTTTGAAGAACGAAATGCGTCCAGCCCGGGCAGCCATGTAAACCTGAAGGAGCAAAGGCCACAGAGTTAGGTCCACCTAGGTCTGCACGTGGAGTGTATCGTCACTTACCTTATCCCAGGATCGGTTGGAGGCCTTTTTGGTGGTCGAGTCCCACTCGTGCTTCCGTGTCACATAGCCCTCCTGGCCCTCGCCAGCAGATGGTGTAGCTCCTCGTTCTGGGAACAGGCAAAGGCAATTATCAGACTGGCAGTTCCCACATGCAACTTGCAACTCATAACACAACATAAGAACCACAAACTAAATCTAATTTCGAAAGCTACGAATCGGCACAGGCCCGCAGCTGGTGCCGTGTGTTTATACCTGTTTGGATCTCGACAACGCGCTCAAATTCGACGGCGGTGTCTTTCGCGGCTGCACGGTTCAAGTGGTTAGTATCCGTCGCAATGGGCGATCGTAGTTAGGATTGGTTTAGTAAGCATGAGTGAATGACAGAACGTTTAGAGACAAGTTGAGTTTGCTTTCTTGGACTTGGGTTTGGGTGGAGGGACATGACTGAGGCTCAGGCAACAGCCTGGCGGAGTACTATTCGGAGAGTGCTTACCGGAGTCGTCGTGCGAAGCTCCAACATCCACGTCGTCGCGCCGCTCAGCCTCTCGTTTGGCCTGTTCCGCCGCCTCCGAGACGGCCTTGGCCTCCTGCTCCTCCTTGATCCTCTGTCGTTCGGCCTCCTCCGCCAGCTCCTGGCGCCTCTTCATTTCCTTAAGCTCAAACTGCAAGCAGGCGCAACTAGTGATTAGCCAAGGATTCTCCCAAAAAAAAAAACTCTCCAAGGACACTTACTGTTGTCAAACGCTCAAGAGCACTGAAGCGCTCCTCCTGGGCGGCGGCGGACTTCTCGAAGGCCTCGTGCTTCTTTATCAGGTTCTCCACCTCGTCGATGGTGTGACCCAGCTCCGAGGAGAGAAGGTAGGGCTCCTGGGCGATCAGCCAGGCCTCGGCTACGGCAGCGTCTCGGGCGAATTGGTAGACCTCCAGGACTAAACGGAGAGTTGGTTAGGAGGAGTCATGGAAGACACAACGGTATCGGGTACTCACTCAGCTGGAGATTCTCCCAGCGCTCCTCCCAGCGGCGGAGCAGGGCGTTGCGGCTGTTGCTCAGCTGGAGGAGGCGGTCCTTAATATCAGAAGAGGCGTAGTGGTTGCGGGTGAGCAGTTCCTTGCCCAGCGAAATGCAGGCCCCGAAGTTGTCCTCCCGGGTGTCGATCTCGGCCTTCAGGCTCTGGTGGTTGTTCATCAGCAGCTCCACGCCGGAGACGTCGCGCGGCTTCTCGGAGGTGTTCATCTGGCGGACGAGGTCCTCCATCCAGATCATCAGGATGCGCACCATGTTGAAGAAGCGGAAGAGGTCGCCGGTGTCGGCCAGCTTCTGTTTGCGGGCGTCGCACATCGCCTGCAGGTTCTCCCAGGCGTGCAGGACCTCCTTCTCGCGGTTGGTGATCTCCTTAGCCTTGTCGCCGGCGTAGGCGTCCTGCAGCTTGGCGGACTCGTCCTGGATCTGCTGCACCTGAGAGTAGAGTGTGGTCAGGTCCTGCTGGAAGTTGTGGTGCTTGCGCTGCAGCGTCGAAACGGAGCCGGCGTCGCGGCCCAGCTCGTCGGAGACGCCGTGCTGCTTTTCCAGGATGCGGCCCAGCACATCCTTGCAGTCGTGGAAGAACTTGTGCAGCTCCCGCGAGGCGGCCAGCATCTGGGTGCGTGTCTCGATCAGCTCGAGCAGATCCTGCCATGACTCGTTCAGGTTGTCCTTCCACTCGGCGATCGTGGCCGAGTCGGAGTGTCCGGCTTGGATGAGGTTGTCGGCGATGCCGTTGACCTTTGCCACCCGCTCGCCGCCCACGGCCTCCGTGTCCCGGGCGAACTCGTTGAAGCGCTCCGACAGCAGAGTGACGTGGTCAAAGTCCTGGCCCAGCTCCTGGGAGCCGGCCACCACCTCGCGGTCGGTGATCCACTGCTCCAGGTCGTCCACCTCTCGGCTGAGCATGAACAGCTGGAGGGCCTCGTTGAGGCGGGCCCTGCGCTCGCCGGCCAGATCCTTGAGTCCGGCATAGAGCTTGTCCAGCTGCGACTGCTTGACGGCCACCGCGTCGCCGGAGGAGATGTCGTCGCCGTTGAACTGGCGCGCCACCTCGCCCAGCTGGCGGATGGTGTTGGCGTAGTCCTCGACGGACTGCTCCAGGTTCTCGTGCTTCTTCATCAGGTTCTGGGCGCTGATCTCGTCCTTGCCGCGGTCCTCCACCATCATGTAGAGCTCCAGCTCGCTCATCCAAGACTCGGCCTCCTGGGCGTCGAAGAAGTACTGCTGCACCTTCTCCGACTCGAGGAGGTGCTTGCGCCGGTTCTCGATGGCGTCCTTCAGCTCCTGCCACTTCTGGGTGAGGTCGCTGATCAGGGCCTCGAACTTCTTGGCGTCCTCGTGGCCCTCGTCGATCAGCTTGCGGCCGTTGTTGCAGATGGCGTTGATGCGCGGCTCGTGGTTGTCGATCTCGGTGGCCAGCGACTGGTTCTTCTTCTTGAGGACGTGGACGTTGAAGAGGGAGTTGCCGTAGTCGGAGGAGTTGGCCACCGGCAGCTTCTCGTCGATCCATAGCTTCTCGTCCTCGACGTCGCGGCAGAACTGGAAGGCCTCCTTCTTCTTCTCGAGCGCCTTCTGGCGCTCCAGCAGCGGCGCCTTGATCTTCTCGAAGCGCTCCAGCACGGCGGTCTTCTTCACCACGATCGGCTCGATCTTCTCCTCGGGCACCGTCTTCTGCAGGTACTCGGTCTGCTTGTCGATCTCCTCCACCTGGCGCGCCTTCACCGCCATCTGGGTCTGGATGACTTGTTGCTTCTGCATTAGGATGTTCACCGAGGTGAGGTCATTGGCCGTGTCGCCGCTGACGATCTGCTTCTCCAGGTCGGTGATGTAGGAGTCGATGTCGTCGCAGGTCTGCTGGACGAGCACCTCGCGGTTGGCGTCGAACAGCATGGCGCCCTTCTCCTTGGTGTGCACCTCCAGGTCGTCGAACTGCTTGGCCAGCTCCTTCAGCTTCGGCTCGATCACGTCCTTGAACTCGGGCTTCTCCTTCGACAGTTCCTGGGCGGACTTCTCGGCCTCGTACAGGCGCTCCTTGTTGGCGGCTATCTCGGCCTCGAACGCCTGGTGGCGCGTCCACTTCGAGTGGATGGTCTTGGCGCTCCTGTAGCTCTCGTCCTGGGACGTGGCGTACTTCTCCTGCACCCACTCGGCCAGCTCCTCCAGGTCCTGGAGGAACTCGTGCAGCTTCACCTGGTTCTTCAGCTTCTCGTGCTGCTCCAGGGCCCTCTGGCGGTTGTCGTCCCGCCGTCCGGTGATGTTCTCGGCCCGCTTGCCGATCTTGTCCGCGTCGAAGTGGTCCTTCTCCACGAGGGTGTCGGCCACTTGTAGCAGCGTGTTGATCTTGTCGTCGTTGGCCTCCATGGTGGTGAGGAAGGCCTCGTGGCGCTTCAGCTGGTTCTCGGCCTGCTCCAGGTTTACGGGCGTGTCGTCCTTGCTGAGGAAGTGCTCCTGCTGGCTGAGCAGCACCTCCGTCTGGCGGGCGTCGCGGTTGAAGAGCTGCTGGTCGAGGCTCTGCGACAGCAGCACCTGCCTGTTCTCCCACATCTGGTGCAGCTCCTCCCAGCCGTCCTTGAGGGCGTTCAGGCGCTCCCGCAGGAACATGTACTGCGGGTCGTCGGAGGTGTTACCCTCGGAAGTCAGCCGCTCGCCGTACTCCATCATGTTCTTGTAGTCCTCGGTGTAGTTGTCGATCTCCTCGCGGATGGACTGGTGCTGGTTGAGCAGCTTCTCGGCCTCCGGGAGCGAGGTGGGGGTGTCCTCCGAGGCCACGTCCGTCTGGGTCTTGGTCAGCCAGGTCTGGAAGTGGTCCAGGTCGCGCAGGAAGCGGTGCAGGTCGCCGGCCTCCTCCAGCTTCGAGTCGCGCTCCTTGAGCATCTGAGTGAGTTGCTCCCAGATCAGTTCGATCTGGGCGATGCGCTCGCGGATCAGCTGCGCCTCCTCCGGGTGCTCGTCCTCGATGCTGTTCGCCTCCCGCTCCAGGCTGGACAGCTTAGCCTGAATGGCGGCCAGATCGCGGTCCATGCCGCTGAGACGGCGCTGCAGGGTCATCACTCCGGTGAGGTCCATCTCCAGGCTGTCGGTCTCGGTCAGGATGCGCTTCTTGTCCTCGATCCACGAGATAGTTTCGCGGCACTCGATGTAGAAGGTCTGCACGCCGTGGGCGGACTTCAGGTCGTCCATCTTGGCCTCGGCCTTCTCGCGCAGCGCCGACCACTCCTGGTTGAGGTGGTTCTGTCGCTCCAGGATCTCGTCCGAGTTGGGGTGCTCCACGTGGAGCAGCTGGCGGGCCAGCTGGTTGACGACGGCCACCCGGGAGGCGTTGGCGTTCATCTCCTTGTCGAAGCCCTCGAAGCGGTGCTTCATGATCTCCACGTCCTCGATGTCCTTGCCCGGCGTCATCGTGTCCAGCATCTTGGTCTTCTCCTTGATCCACTGCTCCACGCCGTCGGCCTCGGACATGAGCTTGTAGAGGCTGAGGGCGTCCAGCAGGCGCTGCTTGCGGAGCTTGGCCAGCTCGGTGAGCTCCTTGTACCGGCTGTCGATCCCCTGCAGCCGCTTGTCCACGTTCGCCTTCTCCGCCTCGTTGAGCTTGAGGGTCTCGGCCTGCTTGTGCAGGGCGTCGATCACCTCGGCGTAGTTCTTCAGCTCGTCGGCGACGTCCTTGTGCTTCTTCAGCAGCGACTGCACGTTGGCCTCGTCCCGGCCGACGTCCTCGCTGGAAACGATGCGCAGCGTGTCCAGCATCCAGTTATCCACGTCGTCGGCGTCGGCGAACAGCTGGAAGTACTCGACGGCGTTCTCCAGGCGCTGGCGGCGGTACTTGGTGAGGTCCAGCAGGTGGTCCCACTTGGACAAAATCTCCTTCAAGCGGTCCTTGATGCGGTCGGCTCCGAAGTGGCCTTCGGTGATCAGCTCGGCGCCCACCTTGGCCACGTTCTGCAGCTGGGGATCGTGCGAGGTGATCTCCGACTCAAGGGCCTTGTGCTTGCTGAGCAGCAGGTTGACGGTGGTCAGGTCGTGGCCGATCTCGTCGGTCGACACGATCTGCTCCTTCTCCTTGATCCAGTTCTCCTCGTCGGCGGTGTCCCAGTAGAACTGCCAGAGCTTGCGGCTCTCCTCCAGGCGGCTCCTGCGCTCCACGGCCAGACGCACCAGTTCTGCGTAGGCGTCCTCCAGCTGCTGGACGCGGGAGACGATGATCTCCGGGTCGCAGGGCTTGTAGGACTCGGGGTCGTCGCTGAGGAACTTCTGCGAGTTCTGCACCACCACCTTGACGCGCTCGCCCAGGATGTTGATGTCGGCCTCGACCAGGGAGTGCTTCTGCAGCAGGTCCTCCACGCCCATCAAGTGCTTGCCGTAGTCGTCGGTCATGAGCAGCTGCTTGATCTCCTCCATGTTGTCGAGGATGTAGAGCATCTCCTGGAAGTTCTGCTGCAGCTGCAGGGAGATCTCCAGGCGCATGCGACGGGCTCGGAGCAGCTCCAGCAGGTATGTCCACAAACGCATCACGTTGTCCTTGCGCAAGAGTATCCTCTTGACGTCGTGGTACCTCTCGGACTCCAGCTCATCACACACGGCCACCACCGCTTGGACGCGCTCCTCGTACGCGAAAATGTCCGTCTCGATCGCCTCGTGCTTCTTGGCGGCGGCTTCCACGGCAGCCAGATCGAAGCCGAAGTTGTCCTGACTGACGAGGCGCTGGTTCTCGGACAGCCAGGTCTCACGCATGGAGGCCTTGCGGTCGAAGCGGGCGGCCAGCTGCTCCAGCTTCTCCTGCCGGATGAGCTCCTCGCGCAGCGCCAGCTCGCGCTCGTGCTCGGCCTTCTCGAGCCGCTCCCAGGCCTTGTTGATGTCGGAGATCATCTTGCCCTCCTTGGGGGTGTAGGGCTTCTGGTTGTTGGCCCGCATCTTCGACTGGAGGGTGAAGAGCAGCACCTCCAGGTTGCCCTTCTCCACGAACTTGGGCGGCTTCTCGATCGTCCTGTAGTTGGAGAACTGGGCCAACTGGCCCTGGACTCCGGCCAGGGAGTTCTCGAACTCGCGCTCACCGAGCGACTGAATGGTTGTCTCGATCCACTTGAGCAGGTCGCTGGTGAAGTGCTCGTAGTCCTGGATCATCTTGTCGTTCTCCATGGCGATGCCGACCACCTTGCCGATCCTCTTGCCCTGGACCGTCTCCTGCTTGAGCTTGCTGAAGTAGTGGTAGTAGGTGACCACGTAGGTGATGATCGACTTCTCGTCGGGGTGCTCCACGAAGACGTCCTCGGCGTCGAGGAGCTTGGCCAGGCCCAGCTTGTCCTCGGCCACGTCGAAGGCGTTGTTCAGGTTGTGAATGGCGTTCGTCTTCGACAGCTTCTCGAACTGGACCAGGTCCGGACGGTGTTTGTGGATGATGGCGTTGAAGGCCAGGCCGTCGCGCCACGAGGTGGTGAAGTTGCGCACGTTGACGTTGTGGTAGCCGGCTGTCTTCATCTGGCACCACAGAAGCAGGGCGTCCTTGGCCGACTTGGTCTCCTTGTTGTCGACCTCCTCGATGGTGATGTCCTGGATCTGGAAGCGCAGGATGATGGTCCAAATCAGGCCCAGGTTGAGGGAAGCATTGCCGTCGACGATGTCGTGGGAGCCGATGTTCTCCAGGTGAACGCGCTGCTCCCGCAGGAACTGCAGCGCCTTGTCCACGTTCTCCAGGCAGTGGATCCTCATCTTGCCCTTGGTGGGCTTGGGTAGCCTCTCGCCGGACAGCACCTCCAGCAGCTTGATCAGGTGCTTGCCGTCCCGCATGTCCACGTAGAGGTCGGCGATCCGGCAGTTCACCCGGCACAGGTGCGAGTTCACCCACTTGGTGAAGGTCTTTTTCTGGACGCTCTCGCGCTCCTCGGCCAGGGCCTTGATCCTGGAGCGCTCGAACAGCCGGGAGCTGGAGTTGCCCCCATCGTACTCGTACTCGTCGATGTACTCGTTTCCGGGACCCTGGCTGGGATCCCAGCGAACAATCGAGATGTCCGTCGTCATGGTTTGGTTCTGGTGATAGCTTCTACAGTTTCCACAGTGCTTTCGTTTGTGGGGTCGGGTGTGTGGTGTGTCCTAGTGTCCTAGTGTCCTATAGATTATATAGAGTGAGGTATCTATATTCGTGTCCTTGGGAGCTCGCCTCTCCGCCTCGTTTCGTTCGGGTTCGTATTGCTTTCCTACGTGTTCAGTGTATCCCTTGAGTCCAAACCGAATGTGTTGCCTTTAGAAGAGAATCACTGAAAGCGGTGGGAAAATCGGTTAGATAATTAGGCGAATGATTCACTTGCGAGTGGGGTCGGGGGCGCGAGGACCGTGCCTCGGGGGATGGCGTCACCACTGGCCTGTCCCCGGTCCGATCACAATTGCGGCTTACTTAAACCGATTACATCACGCCCAACTGCCACTAATAAGCACAGCGCGGCGGGGCGGTTGCTCTTTTGTGCTGTTCCTGTCCACTTCCCCCAGAGCGACAGACCCGTGAAATTGCAGGAAGTTCAATTCACAAGCCATCGAAATGGTGGACATGAAACAAAGCCCGGCCTATCGTTTGGGGAGCACTGGCTGGAGAGCAGACTGCCGTCATTAGTTCATCAATTGACGGTAGGGGCACTCTCCCCCCCAAAGTGGGTCGACTTGGAAGAGAGTTGCGGGGCTACAGGGGTTGTTAAGCAGGGGCCTTGCACTCTGGATCTTGTTACAACAAACAATTAATCAAGGGAGATAGCTTGGAGCTAATAAGTAAGAGTTATTGGGAGACCCAGACTTCCAGTGTTGGCAACTATGTGTGGCGGTTCGGGCTCCGTTGCTCAACCTATTTTACGACCGCACTTGTAACCACTCACAGCCCCTCTGAGATAAACGAGCTGCCTCTTTTTATGGACTTGTTTTTTGCGCTCATCCCCAGCCCCGGTTGCAGGCACACACACACAGGCTGGAGTGCTCGTCGCCTTATCGGCTTGCCTGGCGATTTCAAATCACGACCTATTCAACGACGGCCCTCGAGCCTCAGGCCCAGATCCCCCAGACTCGGATTCACACCTGCCGGGGGTTTCGCACCTCGGCGAGCTCCTGGGCTGCAGCGCAAGAGAGCCAAGAGCCGGGAACTTAGCAGCACTTTCCGCCGCACTTTCTCCGCCGGCTCCCGGCTTTGGCTTTCACATTTCAATTATTTTGGGCAGAGCACTCTTGGCAGCGCATTCTTCCCGCTGGCCTAGGCCAACCCAGAAGCCCTCCTTTTGCCGTATAGCGGGCGGGTGGGGCTGTGTTTGTGTGCCAATGTCCGCTGACCTTTATTCCCCGTTCGCACGCAGGCTCCAGCTGGCACTCCCCGGCCGAAGGTATCGGAAAAGAAGGTCAACCCCTTCGACAAGCACTCCTTACGGGCTAAGCTGCGGACTGTGCCAGCACCGCTGATTTCATTCGCACTAATTCCAGCGCCAACAACAACAGCCCGCCGTGAATTTTTAAAACAAACAAGCAGCAAATCAGCACACACGCTCACTCGAAGCACAAACACGCACTCGCACTGCGACAGAGCCGGAGCCGGAGCCGGAGATGGGGGACAGCAGCTTCTATCTATTACGTAATATTTTTAATAAAATGAAAACGAAGCTTGGAACTTGCGGCAGGCCGGGGGCGAGAGCGAGAGCGAGCAAAAACAAAAGCGGCCACGCACAAGTGGAGCGGGCGAGAGCGGGCCAGACTGTGTATCTAAGTATCTGAGAGTATAGCAGAGTATCTGGAGGTGGTGCAGTCGGTGAGAGCGAAGAGAGTGGTGTGCGATGGGGGTGGGGATGCGAGTCAGGGTTGTTTTCCAACTCGAACTGCATAACTCCGTGCCGCCTCGGCTCAGGAGCGAAAAGCGATTGTGATTTTCGAATGGCACACTTTCCAAAGGGCGATGATCATGGTGTTGTGGCTCGGAAAGGCTGGCTCGGAAAAGCGAGCGGATGCGAGCATAGGTGTGGGGAAAAGTATGTTGTGCGATGAACTCATAGTTCGAGTGGGCCGGAGAGCTCGGCGAGAGAGCGAGCGAGCGGGCGTGGAGTCTCGCCTCGTCTCGTCTCGTACGTGCCGTGGTAGTGGTAGCTGCGGTTGGGCAATTGAGAGTTCAATTAAGCAGGCCAAGAGTTCAACTCGAGTTGGAAACTTGGAAACTCAATGCGAATGGTTAGGGACTAGTGGCCAGGGCCAGGGGCCAGGGGCCAGGGGCGTAGGCAGCTGCCAGAGCCGATCCCCCTTGCGAGCAGTTAATTACCTGACCCACCACCAAAGTCAAACTTTTGGAAACGTAATTTGTTTTCGGGCCTTATTCTGCTTTTGGAGAAAACCTGTTTTCCTTTTCGTCCAAATTGGTGCGTTCGGCACTTCTGATTGTCGGGCTGTGTGCGTGTACTTGCCATAAACAATGCGATCCACTAAATATACAAACAACACACCAAACACAAACAAGCTGCACTTGTGCGGCGGGGAGTGGAAGTGGCAACTAGGACTGACTGTGACTGGGACTGCCACTGACTCTGAAGATTTTCACCCTGCAGTGCATTATTGCCTTTCTTTTCTCACTCTCATCCATCCACTCCGCATGAAAAACTTCAACTCGTGACCTCTCCAAGGGGCTGGGCGGCGGAGGGTGGCCAGGGGGAAGTGCTTCCTATTTTTACATGGCCTGTGTGCCTGTGACTGTGACTGGGCTCTGTGGTGTTGGTGTGCTGGCGAGGCGAGCACGTAACTGTATTTAAGCCAAATGCATATGATGATGGGTGTATCTATGAGGAAGAAGAGAGCGCGCCCGCCGTCATAAACACACACACACACATGGCCACTGGCACTCAGGTTGGGCTGCCGCTGTATGGGTAAGAGTGTATCTCCGATTAGGCGATTGCCGTTCCGTCCATTTCGGTTTTCAGTTTTCGTTTTTTCGTTTTTATCACCAACCGAACTGACGCAAATGTTACTTAAGGCTTTCTTGGCGCTTCTCTCCGCCTGCGGCAGAGATACTTTCGGCAGGGCGGACGAGATACAATAGGATCTCAGGGATGCAGATGCGAATGCAGATGCTGAGGCACTGTTTGTTTTGCTTTTCGCCAATTACTTCTCTTGCTCGCTTTGGGGCGCTGGTCAACGTAAAAAAAAAGGCACACAAAATAAAACAAATGCGGCGGCACACACGTTCGATTGGGAGTAGTTTCTAGTAATGAGTCTAACAGCCAACATACCCGAGCCGAGCCGAGCCACAGGCACAGCAACACCAACACAAACACGCACTACGCGCTCTCACCGAAAACAGAATGATGTCATCAACGGCAGAGGCAGAGAGACAGAGCCCTGGGCCAAGACGAAGGCGGGGGCGGAGGCAGCGACGGCGGCAAAATATGAAACATTGGGACAATTTTAATCGATGATGTTTTCATTACGCATATTATCTACACATATATATCACTCCACTGGGCAGCGCATTCCCGAGATAGGTGTCCCCCACTCTGAGATACATTCGCACTCTCATCCGCTCTTATGCTGCTTCTTCTTTGCCCCTCCTGAGTTTTTTTTAGAGCTAGGTACTTGGGCGTTGGTTGCCGATTTCACAAGCGTTTTTGCGCGAATTGGGGGCTTTGCACATCGCACTTACCTACTGGATAATTTTGGTTCTCCGCTCGCCCCAATCGATTCATAAAACACAGTTAATTTCATAGATTTAGCACGTTAGTCGAAAGGCTTCGGTCTGGCGGATCTACTGCTTGCGAGAATGGAAAATGTGTATTCAAAACACGACGGTGTGGTGTGACCAGGCGGCGCCAGGGAAAACTCTGCCACCGTATTTTTAAATGAGTTGACCTAATTTCCAGCCAATCTGGTAGCAATTCTAGAAATAATTATTCTTTTTAATGAAGTTCCAATCAATTTTAGATAAAATCGCCAAAAATATTTCAATTTGAAAATTAAACTTTTAAGTATTTGAAAAATAGGGCTGCCAGATCGGTAAAACGCCTTGCGCAGTGTGACCGCTTCAGATTCAGTAGAATGCGGGTGGACTCCTTGTCCTGGGGCAGCCACACTTTTCACAAGTTTTGGATACGGATGCGGGGGCCTCTATGATTTTCCAGAGAATCCTGGTCAAAGATAGTTTTCGAGGAGTGAAACGCCAAGCGGGAGTGCCCGCCCGCTGGGTCCACCGACAGCCAAGCGAGAGAAGAGGATCGCAGGAGCATCGATAAGCCAGAGCAACAAGTTGCGGTTGGATCCGCAGCCGAATCTGTACAAAGATGCCGGTAAAGATGTACGACGTGACGTCGCGCGTGTTCAGCGCTATGCAGAACCTAGACATCACTCTGCTGGCCAGCTACCCGGAAACGGAGATCCGGCCGGTGCTGCCATCGCTGGTCCGGATGAGCCTTCTATCGCCGCTGGACAACACGGAGTCTTCGATGGAATCGCGCAAGCAGATCCTGGCCGTCCTCATCGGCATCGAGGTGGTGAACAGCATAGTTTCCTACCTGCAGGTCAACTACCACGAGCTTGAGAACGAGCTCAAGAAGGAGCTGCAAACGCGACAGAAATCTGTCTACTTCGAGGGCCAACAGCACGAATATGGTCTGCAGTCCGGTATTGCGCTTGGCTTCGAGCGGGCGGACGTGGCCCGGAAGGTGCGAGTGGTGCTCTCGGAGATTTTCAATCTGCAGCAGCAGGTTTCGGAGCAGAAGCCGGCTGCTCACTCTGAGATCCTCGACGATGGCATCTACCTGGAGGAAGTGGTGGACATCCTCTGCATAGCCCTGGCCGAGCTGCCCTCTCTCCTCAACATCCTTGAACTCACTGATGCCCTCGTCCATGTGCCAAATGGTCACAGAATTATCTGCGCTTTGGTGGCCAATTTCCCGGACTGCTATCGCGACGTGGTGTCCCATGTGATAGCCAACTGTGATGAGGAGGGCTCCGACGGCAAGTACCGGCTGACCCTGTTGATGGCGCTCAGCGAGATGAATCCCTCCCAGGCGCTGGCCAACCGTTCCATGTGCGTGGAAATGCTGAAGGTGCCTTCATTCATGCTTAAGCTGACCCTGAAGCATCCAGAGGACCTGGTAAGTGGATGACATCTATCATAAATAAAATAGTACCAGTTAGATTGGTTTCTTTACACTAAGCTTCGCTATTGCTCTCCCTTTCTTTTTCATGTCACTCCCTTCCACTTCGAAAGATTGCCTTTCTCACGGGCTTGCTGCTGGGAAACGATCAAAACCTGCGCTCGTGGTTCGCCGTCTACATCCGCTCCAGCCAGAAGCGCAAGGGCGACGCACTAAACCTGGTGCGGGTGGAGTTGCTGCAGAAGGTGATTCAAACGACCAGCAAGGCGACAGAGCTGCGGGACTTCAATTTGCAGGGAGCGGTACTGCTACGCCTCTATTGTGCCCTCCGCGGAATTGGCGGCCTGAAGTTCAACGATGACGAGATAAACGCGCTGTCCCAGCTGGTCACCAGTTGCCCTCAGGCAACGCCCTCGGGCGTGAGATTTGTGACGCTGGCCCTTTGCATGCTCATCGCCTGTCCATCGCTAGTTTCTACCGTTCCGCTAGAGAACAAGGCGGTGGAGTGGCTTACGTGGCTAATACGCGAGGACGCCTTCTTCTGCAAACGATCAGGGACAAGCTCGTCCCTCGGCGAGATGCTCCTCCTGCTGGCCATCCACTTTCACAGCAACCAGATCTCAGCGATCAGCGAAATGGTCTGCTCCACCCTGGCCATGAAAATACCTATCCGGCCGAACAGCACCAACCGCATTAAGCAGCTCTTTACCCAGGACCTGTTCACGGAGCAGGTGGTAGCCCTACATGCAGTTCGGGTCCCGGTGACGCCGAATCTGAACGGCACAATACCCGGCTACTTACCGGTGCACTGCATACACCAGTTGCTCAAATCGCGGACTTTCCTGAAGCACAAGGTGCCTATCAAGGCGTGGATCTTCAAGCAGATCTGCAGCTCTGTGCGGCCCGTGCACCCGGTCATGCCCGCCTTGGTGGAAGTGTTTGTAAACACGTTGATCATACCGAATCCCACCGGAAAGGTGAACATTGACCACATGCACCGGCCATTTACCGAGGCGGAGATTCTGCACGTCTTCCGCACCTCGAAGCTGACGTTTTTTGCCGAGGAGCTGCCCCCAATGGTGGAAAGCGAGGAGCTCTCTTCCATAGAGGTAAGATATAGGCAGCCATGATTGTTGATCTGACTATACTAATGGATTTCTTTTTCTCTAGGTAAGCTGCCCACTCACTGCCCAGCTCCTTATGATTTACTACCTGATGCTGTACGAGGACACGCGCCTGATGAACCTAAGCGCACTAGGCGGGCGCAAGCAGAAGGAGTACTCGAACAATTTCTTGGGCGGGCTGCCTCTGAAGTATCTGCTGCAGAAGGCGCATCACTACCACCATGACTATCTGTCGCTGTTCCACCCGCTGCTGCGACTTATTATCTCCAACTATCCGCACCTCAGCATGGTCGACGACTGGCTGGAGGAGCAAAACCTGACGGAGGGCAATCCCCCGCTGGTGGTGGTGAGCAAGCGAGAGCTGAAACCGGAGCAACTGGATCAAGCCCTAGGCGCCATTCAATCAAAGCCGCACCTGGCCATTCGGGCGTTTAAGCAACTGCTCCAACTACCGCCAGAATCCCTGGCACAATATGGCCAGAAGCTTGTGCAGCACATGCCGATGGTGTTTGAGAAGACAGTGCCGCGGTATATCAAAGACCTGTACAACGATCTATGGCTGCGCCTTAACGCTGTGCTGCCCACCACCCTGTGGATTATGTCGTTGCGGGCGATCACCAGTAGCTCAGACTCCATCAACAGGCGCTCCTTTGGCAACGAGAGCCTTCTGGAGCCCATGGAAGTGCTAAGGTGGGTTCATCATATAGATCTGCCGTGCCAAACTAATAATTGTACTATTCCCTTCCGCAGTTGCCCCCGCCACGTCTTCTGCTCTCCATATCTGCTGATGATTCTGTTGCGAATCCTCAAGGGAAGCCTGGCAGCCTCCAAGACCTATCTCAATGTGCACATGCAGCAGAAACAGGTGCTGGACAAGAACGGCCTAGTGCAGACTGATGCGGATCGGGAGGAGCTGAAGACAACGCTGATTGCCTCGCAGGAGAGTGCCGCCGTTCATATCCTGCTGGAGGTGCTCGAATACAAGGCGAGCAAAGCCCACGACCGGGTTTCATATCTGGAGTTGCGAGAAATCCAGGGCATCATAGGTACCTACGTCCACCAGGCCTTCATTTCAGAGCCCTCGCTGGCGAAACTGGTCCACTTCCAGACGTACCCCAAGTCCGTTATTCCCATGATCGTGGCTAGCGTACCGTCGATGCACATCTGCATTGATTTTGTGCACGAGTTCCTCAATGTAACCGAGATGGACAAGCAGATCTTCACCATTGAGCTCACGTCGCACCTGGTTCTCAACTACTCGATACCCAAGAGCTTGGGAGTCTCAAAGTTTTGCCTGAACGTGATCCAGACCACGTTGTCCCTCCTCACATCCTCAGCCAAGTGCAAGTTCCTGCGGAACATCCTGCCGGCCATGGTGCGCTTCGTGGAGACGTTTCCCATCCTGGCGGACGATTGTGTGAACATACTGATGACCACTGGTCGTAGTCTGCACTCTCAATCCTCGCTGGGCGTGACTACCATGCAGATGCCGCTCACGGAGAGCGCCAAGCTCTGTTCGTACCGGGATGCTCAGCTACACATCACCATGATCGAGGATGCGTTCAAGGCGCTTGTAACGGCTGTCATGCAGAAATCGGAACTGTATTAGTAGGAGGCGACTAATCCTCATTGAACCCCTACTTATTAACCCATTATATTTTCCCCGCCCTCTGCTTTATATAATATTGTATGTAAAATTCATAAAAAATGACCAAAATAGTTTAAGTAAAAAGCTAATTTTAAAACCTTTAGTAAGCTATTAAAGTTTCATAATTACAAAATTTGTTTATATTTTTATTTTTATAACTTCCCGAAGGATTCATAATGACTCTTACTCTTTCATAATTTTTATCATCCTTTGTTTACCATTTTCCCACCTTCCGATAATCATAACTCCTCTAATTTACACCCGATCGGGAAAAGATATACATTTCTGTGACCAGAGATTCTAGGAGATTAGTCCCTCGTATAAAACTTTTCTTAAATACCGTTTTCAATTTTTTCGAATTTTTGCAAGGGGTCCCCCTTGAAAATTCTGAATTTACGATTTTTTCCATTTTCCCACCTTTCGATAATCATAACTCCTCTAATTTACACCCGATCGGGAAAAGATATACATTTCTGTGACCAGAGATTCTAGGAGATTAGTCCCTCGTATAAAACTTTTCTTAAATACCGTTTTCAATTTTTTCGAATTTTTGCAAGGGGTCCCCCTTGAAAATTCTGAATTTACGATTTTTTCCATTTTCCCACCTTCCGATAATCATAACTCCTCTAATTTACACCCGATCGGGAAAAGATATACATTTCTGTGACCAGAGATTCTAGGAGATTAATCCCTTGTATAAAACTTTTCTTAAATATACTTTTCAATTTTTTCGAATTTTTGCAAGGGGTCCCCCTTGAAAATTCTGAATTTACGATTTTTTCCATTTTCCCACCTTTCGATAATCATAACTCCTCTAATTTACACCCGATCGGGAAAAGATATACATTTCTGTGACCAGAGATTCTAGGAGATTAATCCCTTGTATAAAACTTTTCTTAAATATACTTTTCAATTTTTTCGAATTTTTGCAAGGGGCCCCCCTTGAAAATTCTGAATTTACGATTTTTTCCATTTTCCCACCTTCCGATAATCATAACTCCTCTAATTTACACCCGATCGGGAAAAGATATACATTTCTGTGACCAGAGATTCTAGGAGATTAGTCCCTCGTATAAAACTTTTCTTAAATACCGTTTTCAATTTTTTCGAATTTTTGCAAGGGGTCCCCCTTGAAAATTCTGAATTTACGATTTTTTCCATTTTCCCACCTTCCGATAATCATAACTCCTCTAATTTACACCCGATCGGGAAAAGATATACATTTCTGTGACCAGAGATTCTAGGAGATTAATCCCTTGTATAAAACTTTTCTTAAATACACTTTTCAATTTTTTCGAATTTTTGCAAGGGGTCCCCCTTAAAAATTCTGAATTTACGATTTTTTCCATTTTCCCACCTTCCGATAATCATAACTCCTCTAATTTACACCCGATCGGGAAAAGATATACCTTTCTGTGACCAGAGATTCTAGGACATTAGTCCCTCGTATAAAACTTTTCTTAAATACCGTTTTCAATTTTTTCGAATTTTTGCAAGGGGTCCCCCTTGAAAATTCTGAATTTACGATTTTTTCCATTTTCCCACCTTCCGATAATCATAACTCCTCTAATTTACACCCGATCGGGAAAAGATCGACCAGAGATTCTAGGAGATTAATCCCTTGTATAAAACTTTTCTTAAATACCGTTTTCAATTTTTTCGAATTTTTGCAAGGGGTCCCCCTTAAAAATTCTGAATTTACGATTTTTTCCATTTTCCCACCTTCCGATAATCATAACTCCTCTAATTTACACCCGATCGGGAAAAGATATACATTTCTGTGACCAGAGATTCTAGGAGATTAGTCCCTCGTATAAAACTTTTCTTAAATACCGTTTTCAATTTTTTCGAATTTTTGCAAGGGGTCCCCCTTAAAAATTCTGAATTTACGATTTTTTCCATTTTCCCACCTTCCGATAATCATAACTCCTCTAATTTACACCCGATCGGGAAAAGATATACATTTCTGTGACCAGAGATTCTAGGAGATTAGTCCCTCGTATAAAACTTTTCTTAAATACCGTTTTCAATTTTTTCGAATTTTTGCAAGGGGTCCCCCTTGAAAATTCTGAATTTACGATTTTTTCCATTTCCCACCTTCCGATAATCATAACTCCTCTAATTTACACCCAATCGGGAAAAGATATACATTTCTGTGCCAGAGATTCTAGGAGATTAATCCCTTGTATAAAACTTTTCTTAAATACACTTTTCAATTTTTTCGAATTTTTGCAAGGGGTCCCCCTTGAAAATTCTGAATTTACGATTTTTTCCATTTTCCCACCTTCCGATAATCATAACTCCTCTAATTTACACCCGATCGGGAAAAGATATACATTTCTGTGACCAGAGATTCTAGGAGATTAGTCCCTCGTATAAAACTTTTCTTAAATACCGTTTTCAATTTTTTCGAATTTTTGCAAGGGGTCCCCCTTAAAAATTCTGAATTTACGATTTTTTCCATTTTCCCACCTTCCGATAATCATAACTCCTCTAATTTACACCCGATCGGGAAAAGATATACATTTCTGTGACCAGAGATTCTAGGAGATTAATCCCTTGTATAAAACTTTTCTTAAATATACTTTTCAATTTTTTCGAATTTTTGCAAGGGGTCCCCCTTGAAAATTCTGAATTTACGATTTTTTCCATTTTCCCACCTTTTGATAATCATAACTCCTCTAATTTACACCCGATCGGGAAAAGATATACATTTCTGTGACCAGAGATTCTAGGAGATTAATCCCTCGTATAAAACTTTTCTTAAATACCGTTTTCAATTTTTTCGAATTTTTGCAAGGGGTCCCCCTTGAAAATTCTGAATTTACGATTTTTTCCATTTTCCCACCTTCCGATAATCATAACTCCTCTAATTTACACCCGATCAGGAAAAGATATACATTTCTGTGACCAGAGATTCTAGGAGATTAATCCCTTGTTTAAAACTTTTCTTAAATATACTTTTCAATTTTTTCGAATTTTTGCAAGGGGCCCCCCTTGAAAATTCTGAGTTTACGATTTTTTCCATTTTCCCACCTTCCGATAATCATAACTCCTCTAATTTACACCCGATTGGGAAAAGATATACACTTCTGTGACCAGAGATTCTAGGAGATAAATCTCCTATGATATATTTATTAGAAATGATATACATTTCTGAGTTCACAGGTTTTAGGAGATGGTTCATATGATTCAAGTGAAGGGAAATTTAAGGGGAAAATTCCCTTCCTGTTAAAAATCCCTAATTTACGATATTCTTTCTTACGATTTTCTGAGCTGATGCTTTCGCACCGATAATCGAAGGTCAATTATCGATTGTTTTCCATCTCTAATACGTGGCGCCGGTGGAATACTGATAAGGATTTGTGATTGCTCCACGATGAAGGACCTTTTTTGGCACCTTGTGGGCATCAGTATTGGCCTAAAGATCCTGCTCATACCGGCATAGTAAGGAGGGCCGGATTTAACTACCTGTTGGGTCACCATTAATCGTTTTCTTTCCCAGCCACTCCACGGACTTCGAGGTGCATCGCAACTGGTTGGCAATTACTCACAGCCTGCCCCTTAACCAATGGTATGTGGAGGCTACCAGCGAGTGGACACTGGACTACCCGCCCTTCTTCGCCTACTTTGAGTGGCTCCTATCCCAGGTGGCCAAATACGTGGATCCCCGAATGTTGGAGGTATCGAACCTTAACTATGATTCTAAGGGCACCGTATACTTCCAACGGCTTTCAGTCATCGCCACCGATCTGGTCTACGTTGTGGGTGTGCGCAGCTGCCTGGGCTCTTTGGGCCTGGCACGGGATACTCAACAGCACTTTGCCGCCTCCATGATCCTGTTGCTCAACGTGGGACTGCTTTTCGTCGACCACATTCACTTCCAATACAATGGTTTTCTGTTTGGCATCCTGCTGTTGAGTATCAGCTTCCTTATCCGACGGAAGTTCCTGTGGAGCGCTTTTACCTTTGCAGTCCTGCTAAACTTCAAACACATATTTCTGTATTTGGCCCCGGCCTTTGGGGTATACCTTTTGAGGTTCTACTGCCTGGAGCAAGTTGGCATTAAATCGCAGATAGGAGCGTTACTAAAGCTTCTGACCGTGGGACTCTTGCCGTTTGCCGCTTCCTTTGGACCTTTCTTGGAGCAGATTCCTCAGGTGCTCTCCCGCTTGTTTCCCTTCAAGCGGGGACTGACTCACGCCTACTGGGCGCCCAACTTCTGGGCTTTGTACAATAGCGCCGATAAGGTGCTCGCCAGCGCGCTCCGGGTAAAGGCTGATGGGGCGGGAGCCACCTCGGGACTAGTGCAGGAGGTCAAGCACGTGGTATTGCCCAGCATCTCGCCGCCCGTCACTTTTGCACTGACGGTCCTCTTCATGATGCCCATTCTGGTGAAGCTGTTCAGGAGTTCCAGAAGGTAAATTATAAATGCCTTAGGTTACAAGCAACTAATGTGCCTCCAATTCGACAGTCAAAGCCCTTTGGTGTTCCTGCGCGCCGTGGTCCTCTGTGGCTGCTCTTCTTTTGTCTTCGGCTGGCACGTCCACGAAAAGGCCATTTTAATGGTGCTTCTGCCGCTGTGGTAAGTACCTTGTTTACTAACTCTGAAAGGTACCCACTAACTCCAACCCCACGCTCCTGCAGCTTGCTCACCGTGGTAAATCGCGAGGATGCCCGATACGCCTACATCCTGGCCATAGCCGGCTACTTCTCATTGTTCCCACTGCTTTTCGACCCCGATCTGTTCATTCCCCGATACTCCTTGTATATGTCCTATGTGGCCATGCTGTACGGCCAGCTGTACCGTGTCTTCCCTGGCTTTCGGGGCTTCTATGTGCTCGAGTGGCTCTACGTTCTTGGCTTTCTGGCAATCCCTCTCTACGAGCACCTGCTGGCCCACTTGCTTGGCTGGCACCGGCGCCTGCCCTTCCTGCCCCTACTGCTGACCTCCGTGTACTCGGCAATTGGGGTGCTCTACTTCTTCGGGGGCTACTACCTGTACGCCCTGGGCATCGGTTCGTACGCAAAGTGGCACTCCTCGTCGTCCGCGGAGACGGTCGAGAAGACTCGAAAGAAAAAACGAAAGACCAAATAAATACATAGGTCCTCGAATAGGATTCAGCAGAATCACTTTCGTTTCGTTGTCCTCAAGGCGCCTGGGACAACAGCCAGCACGGCGCCGCTGGCTGGGATGTTAAACAATGGCTGCGCCATAAACAAAAGGCGTTAAGCGGAAATCGTCCCGCGGGCCAGGTAGTAAGATGAGATTATGGTCGGGGATAGGGCCATAAAACAGGCAACAGCTTACAGCCCGGCGGCCGGGCGAGATTCCTGGAAAACCCGCGGAAAATACGCGGACTGAATGAATATATCAATTGGACCGAATGGCAAGCGGTTCAGTTGATGGTTTTCCACCCAGCGAACAGGTTACCCTCTATTCGTCAAGCATAATGCAGTTGCACATGGAGTTCTCGCCCAGCTACGGATACGAGCCATTCAAGAGACCCCCGCAGGGTCAGGGTGCAAGCAAGTAAGCTGGATAATCAAGGTGTTTGGTAAAATGTGCTCCCGAAGCTCATCCCTTGTCTTGCAGTCAGGTGGACTCGGACGACGCGTGCTTCCAACGCGGATCCTACATTGAGCTGTCCTCTGGCGCCATACGTCGTGTGGAGGACATTCGCACCGAGGACTTTATACAGTCGGCGCTCCGCGACCAGCGCTTCGAGCTGCGTGAGGCTACGGTGGTGAGGATCGATCACGGCACCGACGGAAGAGACCACCTGGTGACCATCACCTTCAGTTACGACAACCAGCACCCCAAGGTAAGTTGGGAGTTTGTAGTCATGACGGTTTTTTGGAAGTATTTAAAATGGTTAAACGTCGCATACGTTCTTCCTCATTTTTAGGTAAACCTAGAGGTGGCGCCGACCCATCCCCTGTTTGTTTACGGCCAAGGCTGGGCTTCATGCAATCCGCAAGCGTCGCTGCAGCTGTACGAGCTCAGGTGTCAGCAACTGCAAGTGGGCGACATCTGCCTATCGCTGGTTCCCCGCCAGCTGCCCGTGGCTCCGGTGGCACCATCCACTCCCGCTTTATGCCAAGTGCCAGCAACGGCTCCAATTACAGCTAATGAGTACCCAGTTGCGGCCTCGTCCCCGCCACACGGTGCGTACCCGGTGCCGCCCCACCGGAATCCCTACCAGATGTATGCTCAGATGGCCAACTTTGTGGCTGCCTATACTCAGCACATAATTGCCGAAAAGATGAGGCAGAGATCCGAGGAACAAAATAGAAGTGACTTCGGAGCTGAGTTTTTTTATAATTAAATTTAAATTTTAAAAACTCTGAAATACTTTAAAATTTATAATTTTATTTTTTTTAATAAATATTTAAGTATGTTAATATTTAAATATTATATCCGTTATCGGATCTTTCCCGCCAAGACAGATGAGAGGTGGTAGGTTTTCGATAACATTTACATTCAACAGTTTCCATGATCGTGACTCACGAGACATTCTCTTTTCGATTGTTGTAAGACTTCATTCAACAGGTGGGCCACCTCTTACAGCGATTCCCAGCGATTGTGTTGAAAGCACAGTTCGATCATTAGCGAACATGTTTGAGGGAGGAATTTAAGTCTAGTAGCTTTTTGTCGATATCATTACACACATAATTTTTTTCTCTCTGGAAATAAATAACGAGAGCCCTGGCAATGCAGAATTCCTTGTGGATTCAGAGATGAAATGAGATTTTGAAGGATTCTTGGCATAGATTTCCAAAGATTTTCGTTCTTCGATAGTTAGTCCGCGTCATCGATGGCCCAGTAAGCCGAGGTGGCACATATCGATAGTGATTTACACTTCTGGTGGGCCACCACTAACTCAATTGATAAGTGTTTCGACCAAAAAACGACCCAATACAACGAATAACAGCTAATATTGTGGTGTAAACAGTGGAGCAGAACCGGGGAGAATTGATGTGGAGGAGATCAGATGTCCGCGCTCGCGCCGCCGCCAGTCGCCTCAATGAAAAACGCGCTGCAGCCGGACAACTTCAATGAGGCGCAGGAGGATGAGGTGGCCACAGCTCTGCACGCGGAGCTGGTGGATCGGGTTCTGCGGAACAATAACCCTGTCGATGCAAGCGGGAGCGGAAGCAGCGTCGTCATCAGCGACGCCCAATGGACCCAAGGGCCCCTGTCTGGGCATCAGCTGGTACTGCGCAACGTAAACCAGCAGGAAATGACCAAAGGCCACCGAAAGTGTTACCAAAACAAAGGTGAGTTTAGCCTTAGCCCTTCGTTTAACCTTTGCCTGACGTTCTCATTGTTGTTATCACACTCAGGCGATGCCGGCAGGGTTCAGGATGTGGCCAACAATGGCGAGGATCTGCGTCTCTCCAAAATTATTCGACGACTGTGTAACGAAACGAACCCCACAGCCGCTTTGGATCTGTGTGCTAAGCTCCATCAGGCAGTGCGTACGCCGATCAACATGGGCTACCTGTCCTGCTCCTTTGTGTGGATCCTTGAGAATATGCTAACGCTCTTCAAGCAGTGCTCGCCCGTGGTTCTGGAGGAGTGCAGTAAGATCCTGGGCGTGATCGGGTACATCAACCGCAAGTCGTACCCCATCTACGAAGAGTTCATTGTGAAAAACTACCAGACCGGGGCGAAGCGCCTGCAGAAACACCTGATCCAGGCGTTGCGCACCACGATGAGGTGAATCCCTGACCTATTTTCCCCATCCCGCCAACTTCAGACTAAATTAATCCGTATATCCTTTTACTTATCCCGCAGTTGCGACTCCAAGTGCGACCTTCATCCATATGCCGACAAAATAGTTATGATGTTGAAGGACTTTCTGGAGGGCGCCGAAAACGCTGAAAGCTTTACTGCGGTGAGTGATGCACTGGTCCAGTTCTCGTACATCTACCGGGAGGCTTTTGAGTGCCACTTTACGGATGTGGTGGACATTGTCATCGGGTGGCAGCTGGAGGCCGGTCAGCCCAAGGAGCTGAAGCTGCACTGCGCCCAGGTGCTGGAGCAGCTGACGCCCTACTTCAGCAAACAGATAGACTTCAGCTATGGCCTGCTGGCGCAGTTCATCGAGGACATCACTGTGCTGGAGGAAGCAGAGCCAGCGGAACGGGTGGGAGCGTTTGTGGGGGCATTCAACACGCTCCTCAAGTGCTTGGCCCGCATGCAAATCTTCGTGGGCATGCCCGCCTGCGAGTCCATTGTCCAGCTGGCTGTGGACCACCTTACTAAGATGTTGCCCAGTCTTCTGGAGAACACTGAAACGGACGCGGTAGTTAACATCAACGAGCTGCTCTGCATCTGCCTAATGAACGGGTTTGGTGGCCTCGATCCAAACACCCTGGAGATGCTGCTTCTAGGGCAGTTTGAGCGGATGAGCCTAATAAGTGAGGCCCAGCGACAGAGCACGTTGTACCTACTGCTATGCTCGGTAAGGAGGCTGCGGGCCAGACTGCCCGCGAGCTTAGTGCAACTGATTTTCCAAAGCGATCCCTACCTGGCGGAGGTGAAGCGCGGCGATCCATGTGGCACGGCCTACAAGCTACTACTGCGCACCTGCCAGGAGACGCTGCTCATCCGGAATGTGCCGCTGCTGCAACAGGCCTACAAGCACCTGGTCGAGGACATCGACCACTGCATGGACGCCATGCTCGTCGAGGACTCTCCTTCCCAGTGGAGAGCCACCGAATGCAGCGTCCTGCTCGTCTTCCATCTGACAGCCCTGGCAGCCCTCGCCAAGCAAACATCATCCATCATTGGGATGTATGCCTGCAAGCCATCCATCCTGGAGCTGCTGCTGACGAACTGTCGGGCCCAGGACCTGGCTCTGTGGAGCCGATACCCCTCCACCCACCAGGCCATTCTCAATCTCCTGGTGGTGCACTGCCAGGCCAACCACAACTTCCGCACCAACTCCAGCCTGCTCCGAGATCAAGAGCAGCCCTTGTCGGAGAACACCTCGCCGACTGCCAACAACTTTGCCACTATCCTGCGCTTCCTGGCCGCAGTCCTGGAGAACGCCGGCCTACTGAACTCGCAAAACCTTCGCCAACTCCTCCAGTGGCTGCAGGTCCTTTTGAATGAGTGCCGCGACCGATGCGACCTGCTTTTGGATCAGGAGCACTTCCTCTCCATCTGCCGGAGCCTGGTGACTACTGCCTGCAAGTGGAGTCCTCAAGAGAGCGCCGCTTGCATCCAGACTGTTCTGGACTACGGCTCGGAGAAACAGGAACACCTGCGGGAGTTGCTCGCTCTCTACCGTGACATGGCGCTGCAGCAGTTGCAGGTGCTATCGCCGAACGGCCACACTCCCTTCAGCCAGATCTACGCCAAGCTGCCCCTCCGAATAACGCTGACCGGAGAGGATGCCCCCATTCCTGGCATGAGCAGCCGGAGGGTCAGTGTCTGGCAGCAGCGGATGAGCCAGTGCAGTGCCGTGAGGGACAGCGTGTTCCGAGACTTCTTCGAGCGGCTGCAGCATCCGGAGCAGCAGCCCTTGACCAACAGCTTACGGGACCTTTTCGTGCGCAGCTGCCAAGTGGCGCCCCAGGACGAGCGGCAGGAGAAGTTGTCGCAGTGCACTCGCCGTTGCCAGCGCCTGGCCACCGCCTGGCTGCAGTTCGAGGCGGCCAGGTACTGCGTGGACCAGCGACTCCGGACGACGCTGGGCAAGCCGCAGGAGACCTTCCTCGGTTTCGAGGCCATCATCATGCGTCACGCCCGGCAACTGAGTGGCTGCGGCAAGGAGGAGGAGCGCGCCGCCCTGGACAGCCTGACCCTGGAGGAGCTGTCCAATATGCAGTCGAACCTGGTCCTGATGCTGGGCTTCCTAGACGCCTTGGAGAAGCTAATCTACAACGCGGCCGAGGGCAGCGCGTTTGCCCTCCGTCCGCCGGAGAAGCCGGTGGCTGCCTTCTTCCGTCTGAACAATCCCACGTGCCAGTCGTGGTTCAACCGCATCCGGATCGGAGTCGTCATTATCGCCGTACATGTGCAGCAGCCAGAGCTGGTGATCCGATACGCCCAGGTGAGTGATCAAGACGGGATCAAATGAAGACTTAATCCTAATTTTTAAATTTGTTTCCTTAGAAAATCTTGCTCACCCAGAAGACCCAGGACGCCACCTACAGCCAGGCAATCGTGTACCTGGCCTGGGCATGGGTCTGCTGCCAGGAGTCGGACTCCCTGCGCGGCCTTTACCTCTGGGCCCGCTCCAAGAGCAGCAAGTCTTTGCAGTGGCTCCAATGCGCAGCGGACCAAGCCGGAGGCAGAAAGGATGCCGCCCTGGCCGGCTACCGCAGCCTCTTGTGCGAGACGGAGGAACAGACGCCGGAGCTGGACACACACACTCGTCAGTTTGTGGTCGCCCAGATGATGCAGTGCCTCCAGGACACGGGCCAGTGGTCGCAGCTGGTCGAACTTAAGCAGCGCCAGCTAACGCGGCCGGAAGACAGCGAACGGAATCCCTTTCTTCAGCAGAGCAACGTGGAGGTCAGTGCCCTGGAGCGGCTGCTGGCCAAGAGCGACGAGCAGTCTGCGAATATGGATGTTCTAGGAGGAGCTCTCCAGGAGCTTACCCTGTGGCCCAGGGGCTGGGAAGAATCCACAACCGGGCACGCCAGCTTTGCCTCTGTCCATGTGCGACAGCGCACGGAGAACCGGGTTCTCCAGCACCTCGTCGTGGAGCGCAGCCTGCCCGACCAGGTGCGAAACCTCCTGGACACCCAGTGGCGCGACAGCCTCCTCAACCCGAGCTACGACCAGAGAGCCTGTCGCGAGTTGACCATCCTCCGGCATGTGGCCCAGAGAATAACGAACGGCCAGCCACTCTCTCTGCTGCCACTCGGTCCCGCGGAGAGCCGACGCCCCCAGCTGTCCAGCGCCATCTTCATGCGCTGCCTGGCCTGGACGCAGTTGCTACGCCAGCACTGTGTTCCGGGCAGCTGGGAGAATCTCTGCCTGGACGCCGCTGCCGCCGCTCGATCGGAGGGCAACACCCAGCTATGCCAGTCGCTGTTGGTCCAGTTCTTCGGCCAGCCGCTGGACGTGATCGTCCAGGAGTCGCTTCTAGAGACGGCGGACACCCCGCAGATGGTGCGTGGCTACAGCGAGCTGGCCAAGTGCTTGCACCTCCAGCAGCAGGCGCAGATACATTGCAACGCGGAGAGCAGCTCGCCGATCGACCTCTGCTCCTCGCTCTGCCTGGGCCTCCAGCGCAGCCAGCGTCATCCGGCCCTGGGAGCGGATCTGCTGCTGAAGCTCTCCGACTGGATAGCCGCCCGCACCTGCTGTGGCCTCGTGACGAACCCCTCGATCGCGCTGGTCCAGCTGCTAGACCAGCTGCCAGAGTGCCCCCTGACCTGTAGCCCGGCGGCCCAGCCTCTAGCCATTCCCCAGGCGGAGCGACTGGTAGCCCGACTTGTGCATGCCAGCCTGGAGCAGCGCCCCGACAGCGACGAGGCCCTGATCGCGTACGGGAACTGGTGCTACCGCTGGGGCAAGAAGATCGTCGACAGCGGCTGCGTGCTCAACCAGGCGGACTTGCAGTCCATCAGCCAGGTCTTGGACCTGAGCCAGCCCCTGGACGGGGAGCGCCTCAGCGAGCTCCAGCAGGCGCTCAGCATGGAGCAGCCGCCGGCCAAGTGCGAGGAGGCCTGCCCGGAGGCGGCCCGCGCTCGCGACGACGAGGCGGCCAAGAAGTGCCTGCGGCGGCTGGGCCTGCTGGCGGACAAGCCACCCGAAGTGCTGGACGCCATCCTTCGGATCTGGCGTCGGGCCATTGCCAACACTTACGATTACTACAAGGATGCGGCGCGGTCGTACTTCCAATATCTAATTTTGAAGGCGGGATCCGGGTCCGGAGCCGGAGACAAAGCTGGAGCAGGAGCGGGAAGTGGCTGCGGATTGGTCGGTAAGGACGGGGAGCAACGGTTCCACGTGGACGACAGCAATCTGGTCACTACTACGCTGCGCCTGCTCAGGCTGATCGTAAAGCACGCCAGTAGCCTGCAAGAGGTGCTCGAGCAGGGACTTCGCCACACCCCCATCGGTCCCTGGAAGGTGATCATCCCCCAGCTGTTCAGCCGGCTCAACCACCACGAGCCCTACGTGCGGAAGAGCGTGTGCGCCCTGCTCTGCCGCCTGGCGGAGAGTCGTCCCCAGCTGGTGATCTTTCCCGCGGTGGTGGGAGCGAACAGAGAGCAGCAGCAACAGCCGGTCTCCACGGGGGAGACGCCCCAGGCACCTGCCCCCTCCACGGAGGACGCCTGCTGCTACGGGTACTTGCTGGGCGCTCTCTCGAAGCAGGCGCCGGAGGCAGTGCAGCACGTCCAGCTGATGGTGAAGGAGCTGCGCCGCGTGTGCCTGCTCTGGGACGAGTACTGGATCCACTCCCTGGCCCACATCTACAACACTTACGTGAGCCGGGTGAACGCTTTGGCGACCGAGTTCCGGCTGGACGACCACGAGGGGAAGAACAACCGCTTCAACTGCTGGCGGCCCCAGCTCCTGGCGGACGTGGAAGCCCTAGCCGCCCTGACGGACCGTCCGCCGGAGACTACATACGAGCGGAGCTTCCGCAAGCGCTTCGACTCGCCCATTCGGGTAACTCTGGAGGCCCTGAGGACGCGGCGATACCCGGAGGCGTGGGACAAGCTGAAGCAGCTCTACCACGTGCTCCAGTCCAACATGATCCGCGGCACCGGAAACACTCTCAAAATGCAGAGCCTCAGTCCAGTGCTCTGCGGGATCGGGCGGATGCGGATCTCGATGCCAGGACTGGACGCCCACGGCCCGGACGAGGACCAGGTGTACATCGAGAGCGTGGAGGGCACCGTGTGCGTCCTTCCCACTAAGACGAAGCCTAAGAAGGTCGCCTTCTACGGCAGCAACGGACAGAGGTACACGTTCCTCTTTAAGGGCATGGAGGACCTGCACCTGGACGAGCGCATCATGCAGTTTTTGTCCATTTCGAATGCCATCATGGCCTGCCGGAACGACTGCCCGCCCGGAAACGGCAGCTACCGGGCGCATCACTACTCCGTGATTCCCCTGGGACCCCAGTCCGGGCTGATCAGCTGGGTGGACGGAGTGACGCCGCTCTTCGCCCTCTACAAGAAGTGGCAGCAGCGCCAGATGCAGACAGCCGGTGGCAAGGGCGGTGGAGCCGCCGGCGGAGGAGTGAATGCCACGAGGAGATTCACGGACCTGTTCTATAGTAAGCTCTCCCCGCTCCTGGCCAAGCACAACCTCCAGGTGAGCGATCCTCGCCGTCAGTGGCCTCTCTCGGCACTCCGCCAGGTGCTGGCCGAGCTCTCGCAGGAGACGCCAGGCGATCTGCTGGCCCGGGAGCTGTGGTGCCAGGCGGGCAACGCCGCCGAGTGGCGCCAGTCGATCCGGCGCTACGCCCGCTGCATGTCGGTCATGTCGATGATCGGGTACGTGATCGGGCTGGGCGACCGCCACCTGGACAACGTGCTGATCAACCTAGGAAGCGGCGACATCGTCCACATCGACTACAACGTCTGCTTCGAGAAGGGGCGGACGCTGCGCATCCCGGAGAAGGTGCCCTTCCGGCTGACCCAGAACCTGGTCCATGCCCTGGGAATAACCGGAATAGAGGTGAGTCACAAAGCTTGAAAACTAAAGGCGTTCCCTGGAAGAATTCAACTACAAAGGATTCGTTTCTTTTAAAAATCCAAAGAAAGGCTTCCATGATAGTTCCACGTCAAGTGGAAACATTTAATTCCCATCATCCCAACGAGAAATTACGGGGTGGCCTTCTGTTGCTTCGGCTGCTTCTCATGGTGCTGATGGTAGCCCGTGGAAGACGAGGTGGCCTCCATGCGGTGCTTGCTGTCCCCTGGCAACTGCTCCTCGCCCTGCCGCGCCGTCCGGCAGCAGAGCGTCTGGGCGAAGGCCCGCCGGAAGCCGGAGTTCTTCCAGGAGTAGATGATCGGGTTGAGGGCGGAGTTGGCAATGGCCAGGGAGAAGGTGGTCTTGTAGATCATCGAGCTGCTCCGGCAGATGCTGAACAGCTGGGCGATGGCCACGCAGAAGTACGGCAGCCAGCAGAGCGTGAAGCAGCCCATGATGAAGACTACGATCTGCACGCTCTTCCAGTCCGGGTGGAGCAGCAGGCTCCGCATGGTGGTGGCCTCGTCCGTGTTGTAGACCACCGACTGGCGCAGGCGCTGGGCCTGCTTGGAGGCCTCCCGCATGATCCGCCAGTACACGAGGAGCATGCAGATCCAGATGACTATGAAGCCCGGGGTGATGACTCCGGCAATGTAGCCCGGCGAGAGTACTTCGTCGAACTCGCAGGCCTGCGCCTCGGGCCACCGATTCCAGAACACGGGCAGTAGGGCCACCAGTGCGCCCAGGCACCAGTTGCATAGGATGATGCTGTAGGCCACCCGCCGGGTCATATATCTGGGAGGGAAAGGAGAGGGCTAGAGCAGAGCAGGGAGTACAAGGACTAGGATTATTAGTACCTTCGGTAGTGCAGGGCATAGACCACGGCTATGTACCGATCCACTGCTATGGAGATCAGAGTTAGCATGGACACGCAGCAGGCGCAGATGAGGAAGAAGAAGCGGAGCAGGCAGGGCGCCCGCATGGCCCCGATGTCCGATCCCATGTAGAAGACCAGGTGGTAGGGCAGGGCGAGACCCACGCAGAAGTCGGAGATGGCCAGCGAGAGGATGAACAGGTTGGAGATGACCGAGCGCAGGTGCCGGCAGGTGCGCACGGCCACGATTGTGAGGATGTTGCCTCCGAGGATGAGCACGAAGAGCACGGCGTTGATCGCCAGCCAGAAGATGTGGCCAGCACTGAGGGCGGTCGTCCCGGACTGGGCTTGGGCCTCGGCAGTGGAGTCGGGGGTGGAGGTGGAGGCGGAGGACCACAACTGTGTGCTCTGGAGGTCCCAGGTCGAGGGCAACGACGGACTGGAAACTTCCATGGCACTCTGCAGAAGCGAAGCGCACGCACTGCCCGTGGATAAGTAAATGCCGTGGTTGGATGGGGTCCATAGCTTCGACCGAACCCACCAAGGACTTCGGCTCCCCTCGGGCTCGCCTCGGCCGGATCGTGGGCGTCGTTTGTTTACGTTTCGCTGATGGTTCTCCACCCATTAGCATTACCACTACCCTTCCCCCAGCCCCGCCTAGTCCTGCTCCTATTCCCGTCCCACTTCCAACCAGTTAACTGATAACTGATAGCAGATCCAGCGTGAGAACCACAATCCGTCGATAAGCCCGCCACTCACGGCTCCGCCATGCCAAGTTTCCACTCGCCGACCCAGCCGGACGGCCAACCTACGGAACACCGTGTGGAGTGCTCGGTCGAACAGATCGCTGGGGGGTTTTAGTAGATTAGCCCTGGGCCCGGACCAAAATAGAACGATAAAGGAACGGATCCAGGGGCAGTAGCTGCCGCTCCTCCACGGTCCTCCGTGCTCCCAGGCTTCAGGTTTATCTTATTTGTCCATTTGCATATTGTTAGTTTAAAATTAGCACCAACTAGGGGTCAGGGGAGGATGAGCGCCTTGGCGGCCAGGAGATCGGGGAGTAGCATGAAGGCTGTGGCATGTAGGACGCAGGCATTCCCGGGGATCGTGTCCCAAGTCAGGGGTCGTGAGACCCGTCCGCGCACGCCACCTGACCACTTCGGACCCGTTGGCATCCCAGACCCCATCCCAGAGAGCTTATCGCATAATTTACGTGGCAATCTGCCAGTGTAAACATCGATTAGAGGTCGTATATGTCGAACATGGTTATGGTTCAGGTTTCTGGATACCGATTTGGGTTCAGTCCCTGTCCCTGTTCCAGGTCGGGATTTATTGCGTTAGATTCCAGATACTGGCCGTGCTATCCGATGGATACGCGTATTTATGGAGCAATTGCCCCATTTATGGGCGGGGTACACAGATACGCACGCCCTCCCCCCTCCGGACACCCACCCGGACATCTCTTATGCCCCGTGGAATATTCCTTCTTACCTGAAGCCTTCAACTATCCAACAGGGTTCCTTCCGGCTCGGCTGCGAGTATGTCCTGAAGGTGATGCGCAAGGAGCGCGAGACGCTGCTGACCCTCCTGGAGGCCTTCGTGTACGACCCTCTGGTGGACTGGACCGTCAACGACGACGCCCAGGCGCTGCGAAGGTCCCTCAGTGCCAAGCAGCCGCAAGCAGGCGCAGGGGCCACAGCCGGGGAGCTGAAGTGCCACAAAAAGGACAAAAACAGGAACAAGCCACACGACTGGGATGCCAAGCGCCAGCACTTCCTAACCAAACTGGGTCAGCTGCAGAAGTTCTGGTCCGCCAACAGGTGAGTCTATCCGTCCATTTCTCTGCCAGGACCTGTAGGATCATTTCTTTTCGCCAGGGACGACATGCTCTTGCAGCTGCAGGAGATGGAGCAGGAGGTAGAGCAGTTGCAGGCAGCCCAGGAGCGGCGCCTGGCCACCGAGCAGGAGCTGCAGGAGCTGAATCAACGCAGCGCCCTCATCGCGGAGATCAAGTCCTTGGGCACGGCGATCGAAAGCCACAGCTTCAATACGGCCTCCCTGCGCCACGCGGTGCGCCGGGGACACCTAGAAGCGCTGCGTGTCCTCAGCGGCGAGCGCCAGGCCGACTTCGGAGCGGTCCAGAACCTGCTCACCAGCTATGGCCAGTGCCTGCAACCCTACTACCTGGCCGAGCTGCACGCTCAGCTCCTGCAGTTCCAAATCGAGGCCACGGCGGCCGCGGAGTTCAGCAGTCCCGGCGACGTCAAGGCGCTCCAGCTCCTGCCAGGCTACGAGCTCATGCGCGTGCAACTGGACGAGCGGATCCAGCACTTGGGTGAGCTGGCTCTGCGCACTTCGGACCACCTGCAGCAGTACGCCTCCGTGATGGGCTTCTTCCCGGAGCAGAGCCACCGCCAGAATCTGCTAGTTCGCTTCCATGACAGCTACTCCTCGTACCTGCAGTACGGCGAGGGAGCTTTGGAGAACGCCGGCAACTCTCACTCGTCCTCTGGCTCGATCATTTGCACCGCAGACATCCTGGGCGTGGCGGAGGCCCTGGAGAGCGCCTGGATGCATCTTAACTGTCAGCTACTGAACTCCTCCCAGAGGTTCTCTGTCAAGCAGGCCCAGGCCCTGGCCCTCGGTCCCCCGACTTCGGCGCTGCTAGCCATGATCGGCCAGAGCGGGTGCAGCCTGATCCTGCTGAAAGCCAGCCTGTTGCGCATCCTGGACAGAGCCGGCGTGGCTTTCGGGTCCTACGAAGAGGTCGCAGTAGCCGGCGAGGACGAGGAGCTGCTGCAGCACCAGCTGCACCTCATCAATCTGGTGCGCTCCATGTGCCACGGCGTACTGTCCCTCAGCAACATGGGCGAACAGGAGGCCGACGCCCACCTCGACCAGCTGGAGAGCCTGCTGTCGGCTCTGGCGCACCTGCGGCAGATCTTCGAGCACGACCTGCCCGCCAGTATCTATCGCTTGCTAATGCTCCAGCCGAACCTCGGCCAGCTGAGTGCCCTGTGCCATCTGAGCGCCCCCAGCCTCGCCCAGCTCTACCTGGAGGCCACGATTGAGGAGGCCCAGCAGTCACCGGACGGAGAGTTCCCCGCGGAGCGCAGGTTCCTGCTCGCCTTGCAGCCTGCCTACGAGCAGTTCCAGGTGGCGGCGGCCGCTTACGACGAGCTCGTTCGCAGTCTCAAGCTCCTGGTAGAGGACAACCGCGACCCGCAGGTGCTGGCGCTAACGGTAGGCTTGGATCTTTTCTTGGTGAGACAATGACAATGACAAGTTATCCTTTTTTCCAGGACCTGACCATACTGAGTACCGAAAGCCTAGTGTTGGACGACGAGTGTTTCTTCGGCTTGGTCAGCGAGACCCTGGAGGCAAGTCGGAGCTGCGATGTGCGCGAGATGGCCCGTCCCGTCCTGGGACTGATTCAGCGCATCCAGGCCGAGAGCCTCATCGGGCTTCTGCCGCCGTTGGCCCGCCATTTCTACGAATCCTTGGGCCCCCAGTGCCAGCCGCCGCCCGGCGGGAACCCAAGTCTAGGCGACGCCGCCCAGTCGGACCACATGTGCGAGGGCCTCTTCGTCTCCCTGCAGTCGGACGGCGCCCTACAGCAGCAACAGGCAGAGATGGCGCTCCTAAACCAACAGCTGGAGCTGCACACTCTGGCGGCTTCCGCCCAGTACTGGGCCTACTCGGAGGCGCTCGGAGGAAACCAGATGCGGTGCGGCCACCACATCATAAGCCGGCAGAAGCTCGCGGCGGCTGTCGGAGAAAACTGGTTGGAGCTGGACACCGGGCTGCAGAGCTTAGAGCGGCTGCAGAAAGGCCTGGACGCCCAGCTGAGCCAGCTGCAGGCCCAGAGGAGCAACTGGAACCGAAACCACATCGACAGCCTGATGCGCACGGAGCAGACGCACTCCGCTCGAGTGAATGGCCACCTGGTCGTGATGCGGCAACTGGCGGACGGAGCCGGCGCTGTGTGTCGCCTGGAACAGTACCCGGGGGCGCTCGGTGAGGAGGGTCGTGCCCTAGTGGAGCTCTTGGAGCAGTGGCTTGCTGTGCACGGCCAGTGGCAGGCTAGCAGCTCGCGGATCAGCAATGTGGAGCAGGCCGTGGTCGAGCTACTTGACCCCGAGGGTGCTATCGACCCCACATGGCTGGAGGACGTCCAGGGACTACTGGAGGAGCACACGTGCAAGGTTCAGCGCGACTTGTCCGCGCTGGAGTGCGAACAGCAGAGCAAGCACCGGTTCGTCTGCACCCTGGCCAAGGAGACTCAGCGCATGCAGGAGAGCGTGCCGCGCTTCCACGTGCGCAGCCTGTGCGCGGACGCCCAGGGCCAGGGCCAGGGCAAGATGGTGCCCACGGACGTGCAGCTTCTGTGCGGTCACCTGCGCGACAGCCAGCGCGTGCTGCAGACGCTCTTCCATCGCCTGGTGGAGCTGCGCAAAGACCTGTGCTGCGAGCGCCTGGCCCTGCCAGTTCCGCTGCTAACCTCCTGGCGGCAGCAGCTCCAGGAGATCCAAACAATGGCTCGCGACGAGGTCAACTCGTTCTTCAAGAGCATGGAGGAGTTCCTGCAACAGGCAACCGATTTGCAGGCCGACTCTTACGAGACCTTCGCCCACTGCAAGGGTAAGTGCTTCACTATCTACTGCGAATCCTAATCCTAATCTCTATCTGCTCCGCAGGTGGCAACAATTTAAACGAACAGAAGCGGAACGCTTACGGTGTGTCCGTATGGAAGAAGATCCGCATGAAGCTGGAGGGACGTGATCCAGATGGCAACCAGCGCAGCACTGTTGCTGAGCAAGTGGACTACGCGATCCGCGAGGCCATCAATCCGGACAACCTGGCGGTGCTCTACGAGGGCTGGACGCCGTGGGTCTAGTGCGCCCAAGTGCTCGGCCGAAATTGGGCTTCTGACATCAGCACGCAGCAGGACGCAGCTGGACATATTGGGGGCGCACCTCCTCAGGAGCGGATCTCCCTGTTGGGATCTCTTTGTTAGCAAGGGATCCAGCAGCCTGGCGGTAGACGACAGGCTACATGCGGCAGGCGACAGACGGCGGAGAACGGCGACGGACGACGGACGGTATACGGCGGACTACCCCAAGATCAACGACCCAGTGTTGTTGTTGCCTAGGCGATATAGAAGACGATACGACGACGGGACGCATGCGGACTGTAGCATAGATCGCCTCTAGAGCTTACCGGGTGTCTGGCCGGGAGTTGAGTGGCTGCAGCAGTAATAGCAGTAGCAGGCGCCACAGCAGCATCAGCCGTGGCAGCGCCGGCCTCAGGCTTCCAGCTCACAGCTCCCGTCTCCTGGTTCCCGGATTCGTCATCGGATTCGACATCCCAATCATAGGTTTCAGTAATTTTCAATTTACGTTCTCCGGTCTCCGGTCCCTCGGATCTTTGCCTTAAATTCGATTATAGATAGATTCATTTACGCTGCACCGGATCTGTTTCTATTCCCATTTGTAACGTTAAGTCGAACATAATTTTTTTATTTACTTAAGTGCAAAATTTTTACCGTATAAGCTGATTGAATTGTGTTGTTGCCAAATTATCTGTACCTCCATTAAAGATTATACAACTGCAGCTCCTTATCCCTCCCCGATACACACATATACATACATATAACCGAAGCTCACACGCGGTGCCAAGGACACGATCCTGGACGGGTGGTCGCGCGCCATGTTTACTTTTAATTTTATGCTTATTGAATAAACGGAATGCAACTATGCCTCTGACTCTTTTTAAGTTAATAAAATGTGTGCCAGCAGCTCTGACTTCGGCAAGAAAAAGTATCAGAAAACATGGATGCTGTTTTTGTCGTTTTCATGACGGACGAAGCGTATAACTCGGCTTATACTTCTCAGATCCTGGAATGTTATACCTTCCCGAGCTCAGAACTTCGAGTACTTTCATTTCCAATCAAAACTTGGAAATACAATTTTCCGCCCAAATTTCGATTTTTTTCTAAGGGGTACCATCAGAATTTTGGACGAAAATTGAGTCAAATTTTGTTTGTTTGATATTTCAGATCTTAAGATGCAGATCGAACGAGAATAGAATCCTTATTCATAAATGGTACTCCGTTTTGGAATCTGTTTTGAGATGGCCAAATTATGAGTTAAAAAGTGCATTAAAAACTCCGATTTTTGGCCAAGAAAAATATATAAGAAAAATATTAAATTTATGTCTTTTTCATGATCAAAAAAACGTATAAGTCGGGTGATACTTCTCAGATCCTTAAATGTTATACCTTCCCGAGCTCAGAGCTTCAAGTACTTTCATTCCCAATCAAAACATGGAAACAACATTTTCGGTCCAAATTTCGAATTTTTTCTAAGGGGTACCTTCAGGATTTTGACCAAAAATTGGGTCAAATTTTGATTGTTTGATATTTCAGATGTTTGGATGCAGAACGAACGAGAATAGAACTCTGATTCATAAATGGTACTCCGTTTTCGAATCGGTGGGCTAATGGCTAAACGATGCGCCAAAAAGTGAATAAAAAGCTCCGAGTTTGCCCAAAAACAGAAGTCCATAGGCTTCTATATACCTACTATAATAGTAATCCCTTCATAATAATAGTCAGTCAATAATAACAACCCTATAAAATATAAAATCAAAACTTCACTCAAAACAGTAGAAATATGCCCTTTAAAACCAGATAATCAGCAAAAAGCGGCGTTGAAATGTTACGTTTATCGCTTTTATTTTGTCGTTTAGTTTAAAGAGTGAAATCAGTTGTATCTTCAATCGCTCAATGCAACGCTATTAGTTATACAGTTACAATTTACAATTAAAGTATATAATTTACAAAATAGTTCTTACGTGCTGCGCTGCTGCCGCCGACGGTTACTGCGGTTGCTAAGGAAACTTTGGCGGATCATCGACGCAATCCCCGATCTGTGTATCGATGAGCAAGAATAAAGTATATATGTAGGTATGTAATATGTAGGTAAATGCCCGGGAACAGTGGCAGGGAGGATCCTGTCCTGGACAGGTGCCAGTCCTGCCGCCGTTGCCGCGGTTTTGAACCAGTTTCAAACTCTTTACATTAATCGTAAAAGTAAGGAAAAAAAAAAGTCGTTACATACACCCGATTTGCCCTAAGCTTGACCAGAACTTCACGTTGACAAATTACAAATTGTGGCGAATATTTCAAATATTTCTCATTCGATTTCTGTCAATTGCATAATCTTTGCTCCTTACGCTTAAAAAAAAACACAAACAAAATGTGGATAACAAACAGGATACAAAAAGTTTGAGAAACTTAAAGTAACACTAGTCGAAGCTAGTGGAGTCGCGCCGGATTAACATCATACACATAATTGGGTGCGATTGTTGAACGAATCTTCTTAAAATTAACACCGAAAGTGGGGAAAGGATAGTGGTCTCCTTCGTTACTCATTTTCCATTCTTAGAGATGTAGAGATGTTGCGGGTGTTTCTTGATTTATGTTTTGTTTTTTTTTTTTTGGTTGCTTTGCTTTTCGTTTGTTTCATAATTATATCATAATTATTATAGTATTCTTGTTATTGTTATTTTTGTGTGATCTTACGCGTTGTGTTCGTTTTCTTTCTTTTTGTTTTATCCTATTTTAGTCCTGTTTAAAATAATAAATACATACATATACATTACAATTACAATTACATCATTATCGTACAAAATATAAAATTTAACATCACATTGGTTGACATTCTTTTGTTGGTTGGTTGGTTGCTTCGCTTTACACTCCTCCCGTCGTCGTGTTTCCGGTTGTTGTGGTTTCTCTTGTTATAGTTTTGTGGGTTGGTTGATTTCGCCAGTTTAGCATTGTAAATTAATTTGTTTCAATTGATTTATGTGTGTTTTTGGGTTCCATTAGCAGTCGGTCGGTAGGTCAAATGATCGAAGTCCCGATCACACGTTCCACTCCACTCCAGTCCACTCCTTCATCCTCTAGCCTAGCCTCTCCGTCACCTCTAGCCTGTTGTCACACTCTGTCCGTCCTCCGTAGGCCATTCGCGTTGTTGTCCAGGGGGTTGCTAAAAAGAGGGAGGAATAACACTTTCAATACGCTACTCAATAGCCAAGGCCTCCAACGTACATGCTGCAGGTTTGATCTCTGGGCCTGGGGCTCCGCGGGCCCACCAACCCAGAGTCGAGCCAAACAATCTTCTCCTTCTCCTCTTTCTGGGCACACCATCTCTCTCTCTACACAAACAACGGGCCAGGAAAAACTGGAACAGGAAGCGCAAATGCACAAGGACATTAGAATCGATTTTATCAGGGCATAGCCTCGGGGGGGCCTCACCTGGAAGGGATTACTAATCTCCTGGATGCTCGGGACAGGAGCGGTTCACCTCAAACCAACGGTCGATGCATCTGTGGGGTATTCAAGCAAAAGTATTCAAATGAGTCCAAAACAAATCGAACAGAACAAGAGAAAATGGCCCATTTTGTGTAGGCGTTTATATTTAGACTGATTGCCAGCGAGAAGCGAAAGCCAACTTAAGGCAGGGAACAAGGTCCGGCACCAGTGTAAGAACTTTAATGTCAATCAAATAAAAAACAGCCTTTTTCGTTAATCAATACCAATACTATGTGCTTCTCGTGGCACATTCCTTGTGGTGCCCCCTTATCATGGGTCTACCAAGCATAGAGATCATGAAAATATGGGGCACATTCCCCGCCCACACACTCACCCCTTGTGGTAGATGCAGAGGCATGGCAGCCGGGCGATGGTGTCGCCCGGACTCAGGTCTTCGAGGCAGATGACGCACTCGCCCTTGGCGTCCGACAGAACGTCCTCTGAAATAGAACGGGAAATGGAGTGGACTAGAGTCGGGTTTTGTTTAATGGAATGCGCCACTGGACTCTGGCCGCTTTAGAGTAAATAAACAGCCCACAGGCATAGCCATGGCGCATCAGCATACCGTTATATGAGAGCCGCGGTTTCGTTAGGCACATGACTAAATGGCATTCAATGTCGTCCGGCAACACAAACTTATTGCACACGGGGCACTTGATACCTGCAATTGTTCCCGGTAATTGTGTGTTTAGGTTCAGACTCGGGGAGCCTTAAGCACCGCCACTCACCATTGAAGGACCAAATGTGCGATGGAAGCGAAGTGGCCGTGTAGACACGTCCAATCTCGTTGCCGGACGTGGCGGAGGCGGCCAGGGCGATGCTTTCAGCGATGTTACTCCCGGTTATGTCCTGCAGATTGAGAAAAAAGCTCGTTAGAATCGCCAACTTTTCCACACAGAAGCATAATCAACGTACCCTTATCGAGTCGCCAAGAGTGCGCCGCTGTTGCATATAGGACTGTGTGGCGGATCCGTTGTTATTTCCGGCAGCCGGGAACCCATAGTTGCTGTTGGCACTCCCCGACACGGTTACCGCTACCGCAGTGTGTCCATGTGGATGCGGCTGCAGGTGCTGGTGCGCCGGGTGACCGCCGTGGGTGTGGGCGTGGGGACTGCTGCCAGAGGAGGTGAGCGAACCTTGTTGCTGGGCAGCCTGCTGTTGCTGAATGTCTGGCACGGAGCTCAGGCTACGCGCCCTCTGCCGGTCTACAGAGGTGGAGTTCTGATTGTGGTACACCTGCAGGCCGGGCAGCGTGCGCAGCAGATTGAAGCCCTGCCCGGCATCGCCGCCAGTGGAGGTGTTGGTAGAGCCGCCACCACTGCGACTGTTGGTCACATTGGGAGCAGTCGGCTCCGCCGCTCCCGTTGAGCTGCTGGAAAAGGTCCTGGAGCGTGGGCTCTGCTGGCCGCTGGTGGCTGGCGTGCTCGCCTTCTGACCCATAGAGGAGCTACGGGTACTGCTTCAGTGTGCAGTCCTGGCTCCCAAATGCCCCTCGATTTCTGCGATTTTCGTTTGGTGGGTTGGAGTGGCTCCTGCCGATAGTGCTACGACTCCCACTCCTCCGACACCTCCTCGTCCTGCTCCTCGTTCGCCCTCTTTGTTTGCTCCTTCGGAGCGGAGCAGACAACAATAGCAAACAATGATGCGAGGCGGATGATAAATGCGGTCGGATGATAACTCTGCGAACCTGTGTGTGTCTGTGTGCCGCGTGAGAGTGTGTGCGATGTGTGTGTACGAGCGGGTGTGCGAGTGTGTCTGTGCCGAAAGTGCGGGCAGGTGTCGGGTGGCGGGGGCGGGCCTTAATCGGTCGGATCGGTCGGTTTAGGGGTCGGTTTCGGTGCGTAGTTGATTGTTATTATTGTTGTTATTGTGGTTGCTGAAACTACTCTGCTGCCACTGGCCACTGCAACTGCAACTGCCGCTCCGCTGCTCTCCGCTAGCCAAAATAGGTGCGTCGCGATTACACTGTCAATTTAAAAATGACCGTTTCCCCTCTGCTCAGCCGTGTTTTTCGTTTTATGTGTACAACTTTTTTTTAATAAAAATATAGAGGTGGTAGCAGCTGGGTCACGAGCTGGCTCGCCGTAATATCGCCCATCTCTATAAGTATTGGAAAACGCTACTTCTTGAATGCGAAAGCTCAACAGTTTTCCAGCTTTCGTGGCGGACAAAATTCAAAATATTACCTACCTCGCCCTGAAACTATTTGTAAAAATGACCCTGTCAAATAAAATGCCGCCAACTCGTTTTTAGATGATGAATGACAGCCAACTGTTTATTTCATGAGCTCGTCTAGAACATTCTTTGCGCAGATTTAGGCTCCCTTTGATCCCCTGAAGTCGTTGCAGGCCTTCCTGGCCAGCTTCTTGCAGAGAAGCCACTGGCGCGAGACTCCAAGGTACTGCCTCTGCAAATTCTTGATCTCCTTCTCGATCTCAACCAGCTCTTCCTCCACTTCGTCTGAGTAGCGCTTTTTCTTAGCAGCCGGCGACTCCTCTGGAGACTCCTCTGGCTTGTCCTCTGGAGACTCTTCCGGCTTGTCGTCAGAAGAATCCTTCGGCTTGTCGTCAGAAGAATCCTTCGGCATGTCGTCGGAAGAATCCTTCGGCATGTCGTCAGGAGAATTCGTCGGCTTGTCGTCAAAAGAATCCTTCGGCATGTCGTCAGAAGAATCCTTCGGCTTATCGTCAGAAGTATCCTCCGGCTTGTACTGAGGTGACTCCACCGGTTTGTCCTCAGCAGACACCACCGACTTTTCCTCTGAAGATTCTTCCTGTTTTTCCTCAGGTGACTGCACCAGCTTGTCCTCAAGTGTCATCTTACTCTCCTTTGAGATTTGGTGCATTCTGGTTCAATAAAAGAGCTTGGAGAAAAAAAATTATTTATTGCCAAATATTTTTGGGAATATGCTTCGAGACGTCCGTTTCCTTTCAGTCTAAGGCAGCAAAAGAAAGATTCTTGCGTCCCGTTCTTCAATTTGACATTTCAATAACGTGAACTTTGCTCCGATTCATGTCAAAATTAAAAATTGGTGGCAATCCTGAAACAGATTTGATATTTTTAAACACTTTTAACGCCAAATTCAAATTAATTTGATTGGCATTACTTTTTGTCAATGTGCAACCCTTAGTCGCGCCCGTTTTCCATGCAATTTTTTTAATTCTTAAAGGTTTTGAAGAACTTAAGAATATGTTCATGCAGGTATCGGGATTTGGGTTCAAACTTTTGCGTTGGAATTCGCTTCCGTTGGTGTAAATAGACCACCAACAATCGATAATTATATCGATATGAAAAGGCCGTGAAATACCCAAAATATCTTTTTTTGTTTAAATATATCAAATATATTATACAAAGAATATCGATATATTGATATTTTGATTATCAACATCCCTACCCAAAACGTTTTGCAGTAAAAGCCAACGTGATTTTGCACTGATTTTTTTGACTAGGACGCGCGGAGAAGCACTCGGCCAGAGTAACAAATCACAGAAGTCAAGGGAGCAGTCAAAGGAAGCACAACAGCCATACCCAGAGGAATACCGTAGAGGATCAGGAGGATGCCACGAGGAAAGTTCGTTAACCACAAGGGCCGCAGTCGTCATTTCACGTCGCCTGAAGAGCTTCAGCGGGAATCCGAGGAGTCGGAGGAACAGTCCAGTGGCAGCGGCAGCGGGAGCGAAAGCGATGACGACAAGGCTGGTGCCGGAGCATCCACATCGAAGCAGAAGACCGTTGCCCAAAAAAAACCCGCCGCTAGTCGTCCTGCCCAAAAGCAAAAACAGCGCTCTGCGGCAGGCGGGGGTAGCTCTTCGGAGTCGGAATCTGAGGAGGACTCGGACGAGTCGGAAGGGGAAGCGCGCGATGCCAAAAAGGGCGTGGCATCGCTCATTGAAATCGAAAACCCCAACCGTGTGACCAAGAAGGCTACGCAGAAGCTGTCTGCCATCAAGCTAGATGAATCTGGCGCACCCCCAAAGCCGGAGCTTTCGCGCCGCGAACGTGAACAAATCGAGAAGCAGAAGGCCCGCCAGCGGTACGAGAAACTCCATGCCCAGGGAAAGACCACCGAGGCAAAGGCAGATCTAGCAAGGCTAGCTCTCATCCGGCAGCAGCGCGAGGAGGCAGCCGCCAAGCGAGAGGCAGAAAAGAAAGCTCTAGAGGCGAGCGGCAAGAAGCCGGGAGCCAAATAAAAGCCAACCAGCTCTCAACACTTGCAATCGTAACCCAATCCTAATCCCGATCCCGAACCCGAACCGAAACGAAATGGCAACCGTGCAAGGGCTAATGGCAATAAGCTAAGTTAATTAACCAAGCAGGTCAGCAGGTGTGTCCATAAGAGATCCGTATCCGTGTCGATTGAAATGTCGTAGTTTTTCAAGCCTATCTTTTTGTAATTGCGAATTATATACAAATAAATAACTATGTGTAAATGAATTAGTGTAGATCTGAGGGAGATAGCGAGGCAATCTCATGGGAATTTGTATTAAATATGTACATAAGTACTTTTGCACAAAAACTCTCCTTGCGAATAAAGGCAGATCATATATTTAAACTATTTCCTGTTCCTAATTTAATTTCGATTGTATTGTGGCTTTCGTAACCTCGTACATTCATGGTTGAGAAGTAACAAAAATCCTTCTCATGGGTGACAGTAAGATTGCAGTGACAGGCATTTTACCAGCTAAGTTAAATCTAGTAAAATAAAATGTTAAATATCTAGACAACGCCCCAAACCTCCTCGAAGGCGGAGCATAGCTTGGAACACGCTATTGCTGCCGAGAGCGGATAGTTGCTGATGGAGAACAGCTCCTCCGTGTAGTCGGTCTTCAGGACGCCATGGGCAAAGGCGCCAATTACCAAGACCACGGGCTCGTCATAGCCAGCGCTGCCCTCCTCGCCGTGCGGCACAAGGTCCCGGCAATTTGACGTCAGCTTGCCAGAGAAGCTCATGGCGTACTTCTTGCACCCCACAGGCAGGTGATCCGTAATGGGGTTCTTGATAACGCTCATCAGCCGCCGGGAGGAGTCACTGGCGCGGATCTGGAACTTGTGGAGTAGTTGAACCATCAAGCCGGCGAATCTCTTGAAGGTTCGCGGGATTCTTGTCTGCGGATTGATTTCGATAAGCACGTTCTTCTCAGTCCGTACAAACACCTGAAGCAGACCAGCCCGATTCAATGGGGAATCGAACAGCATGAGAAGACACTGGTGGGTGATATCTGGACGACAGCTGCCCGGGTCCCGCTGGTTCTTGCGCATGATGCCCGCGTGGTCATCGCAGTTGAGGAGCTCGAAAGTGTTGTGCACCTATTGAGGGATGGAAATTTAAAGACTGACAGCCATTCAGGATTATGGGACACCTACCTTCACCGTTTCCAGCTGAGCGCCCTCCAAAACAATGATCAGTCGCTTCTCGCTAGCGTTCACATGGAGCACCTTGAAGTGCTTCTTGTCCAGGTCGAACTCAGGATCATCGGCCTTGCGTCCTGTGAACTTGCGCTTGCGGTTAATAGCCTTTCCTTGTCCACCCATGTCTCAGTGCTTCTAAAAAATCAAAACAAGAGCACGCGGCCAAGGAGAGTGTGGCCAGACCACTCTTTAACTCACTCGGATTGCAGACCCATGGCTACTGGTCACACTGCCGAGTTTTTTGTTTGGATTTGGAATGCGATTTGGGGCTTGAATTTGCTCGCGGCCCCATCCTGTGTCATTTTCGGAACGTCGGACATCAGGAAACAACGGACACCAGTCATGCAGTAAGTGATTCCGCCAGAAAATCAGCTCCTCCCATTCAGACCTCACCATTTTCGGTTGCAGACGTTCGCGGGCCAGTAGTACGAGCAGTGGACGCCAGCCGGCTCCTTCGAATCCCCACCCCCCGCATCAAGCCCAGCCCCTAGAGGCGCCTAAGATTATAGTGATTCACCCCGGATCCCAGCACCTGAGGATCGGAAGGGCTTCTGACCTCAATCCGCAGACCCTGCTCCATGCGGTGGCCTACCGGCGGCGGCAGCTGGAGGGCGACTGGCCGCACCACGACCCTCTGCTGCCGCCGCTGGATAACATCAATCCCGCCCGGCTTCAGGTCGAGTTCGAAGAGCAGCGACTGGCCGTTTCACGCATCCTTCAGCATTGCGTTGTGGACGAACAGAATCGCCTGCGGGTGGCCACTCCGCCGCAGCAGTTGGCTCACTTCAATCGGAGCAGCCAGGCCGAGAAGATACCACCGCCGAGCGGGGTGCCTGAGGAGCGTCCTTGGCTGGATCGTGATGCGCAGAGCATCTTCGACGAGCAGATTCTCAGGCTGAGCGCCTTCGATGCCCGCGAGTACGACATCCACTTTCCCGTGCAGCGGGGCGAGCTGAATGTGCACAAGGAGAAGGGTGGCTCGCTACAGGTAAGCGAATGCGCTGGGGTTGCTGGCCAAACGTAATCGTCTATGCTCTTCAGGCCACTCTCCAGCACCTGGAGCGGATCTGGGCGTATGCGCTTGAGGTACGCCTGAAAATTTCACTTCGCGACCTGGGGACTCACTGCGCCGTGCTCGTGGTAAACGATGTGTACGTGCGGAGGTATTTACGAGAGTTTATGACTCTACTGCTTCAAAGGCTCGGCTTCCAACGCTGTTTCCTAGTCCAGGACAGCGTGGCATCGACGTACGGCGCGGGAGTTGGCTACGGCTGCGTAGTGGATATCGGCGCTCAGAAGACATCAATTGCCTGCATCGAGGATGGAATTTCGCAGTTGGATGCGCGTGTGAGGCTCCATTACGGGGGCGGAGATATCGATCAGGTGCTCCTGATGCTACTGCGGAAGTGTGGCTTTCCCTACCGGGAGTGCAATGTCCAGGACAGCTATGTGGATGCCCACCTAATGGACGAGCTGAAGGAGAAGTTTTGCCATCTGAATGCCAATGTGTGCGGCGCCCAGGAGAAGCACTTCACGTTGCGAAAACAGAACGGCCAGTGGTTGCGCTACACAATCCAGGTGGGCGACGAGGCCATCATGGCTCCTCTGGCGTTTTTCCACACGGAGCTGCTGAATATCACGGGCCGGACGAGAAGTGTTTGCATCCAGCAGACTGCCCAAGAACAGTATGACTGCGAAGATTGCTTCAACGGGGAGTACTTGAAGGAAACGGGCCGGAAAAATGGCGTTCGTGGTGGGGATACTAGTGTGCTTGCGGGCCCGGGATCTCTGCCAAGACCCCAGCTCCCTGTTACTGCGGACGACGAGGAGATGCTTGTGGTGGAGCCTGACGAGAGCAATAGTAACTCCCAACAGCAGCAAGGACAGCCCCACCATTCCAACAGCTGCTACCTAAACACTCAGGGACAAGTGTTAGCACTGGACCAGGCCGTGATCCGGTCCATCAACCGGTGCGCAAGCTTTGAGACGAGGCGCAAAATGTTTGGTTCCATTTTGCTCGTGGGCAGTAGCGCCAAGCTTCCCGGCCTGACCGCCTGGCTGGAGAGCCGCATCAGCCAGCAGATGCAGCCCACCGGAACCGAGGTGAACGTCTTCACCAAGGGTATGGATGCCGGCATGGTGGCCTGGAAGGGGGCGGCCATCATGTCCGTGCTGGAGAGCGCCCGCGAGCTGTGGATATCACAGCACGACTGGCAGCGCTACGGATTGCGCATCCTCCGGGAGCGATCACCCTTTCTTTGGTGAGTGGAATGAGCGCGGCGCAGGCTGCACCGAGGCATTTCGAATATGATTAGGGAATTTTAAATCGTAGCGGGAATCGAAGAGTACAATTATGTAGGAATTTAGCCGTAACCAAAGCACAATAAAGGCCCCGGACTACGGAGCGGTGTGTGAACTTCACCCAAGATTATACGACTCCTGAGCTCCATCAGTACATTGTTCAATTGTTTATATGTTTTATGCCTCGTTTTGTCAAATATGGTTTTATTCTGTGCTGTAATTTATGTGCATTTTTAAAAATATCCGCGATTAGGTAAACAAATTTAGAACTCCGGGCGATAAGCTCTCCTGCGATCAAAACAAAGACTCTCCTGAGCTCCATCAGTACATTGTTCAATTGTTTATATGTTTTATGCCTCGTTTTGTCAAATATGGTTTTATTCTGTGCTGTAATTTATGTGCATTTTTAAAAGTATCCGCGATTAGGTAAACAAATTTAGAACCCCGGGCGATAAGCTCTCCTGCGATCAAAACAAAGACTCTTGTTTTTCGGCACTTGTTTTGGCAGTTAATTTGCAACTTTATCATGCGATAACTGAGACACTTTGACCATTAAGAGTAAAACAAGATTTTCTTATCAAAAATAAAACAGAACGAAAGTGCATTTGTCATAAAAAATAAGGTGTGTGCGTATGTGTATGTATATGGGTGGATCCGGGGGCTCTCAGGCGAGGTACTTGGGCGCACTGGAGCCCATGTAGTGGTACAGATCCCCCAGGGTGGAGCGCACCAGCTTCGCCTTGATGGTGTCGCGCTGGAGGCGCTTGTAGGCCTCGAACCGGTGACATCCTCCAAAGCTGAAGTAGTAGTCGCCGCCCTCGCTCCCGGTGATCCAGAGCAGATCGATGGGCGGCACCTCGTCCTCGCTGGTTTCGCGCTGTGGGAGAAAGTCAAGTGTGGTCAGGTGAGCGGTGGGTGGCTACCAGTACAGCAACTATCCGGCTCTCAAATGTGGAAAGTATTACAACGCCCGCTTCGCTCTTTCGATATGTTTTATGGACAGGAACATATTATGGACGGACTTGGTGTTTTTGGAAGATTAGATAGTCCATGTTTTTTGGAAATCAACATTACAGCGCCTCACTAGGGTGGTACCTTCGAGTCTTTACGTTTTAAAGTCCATAACTCATACGCAGTGTTGCCCCGAAATCCAAGCACAACAACGAAACTCACCTGGATGGTTTCCATGAGCGACTGCACCTTCTTCTCATCCAGCACGGAGGGAATGGGACGCTTGATCACCTCCATCGGAACATTGTGGATCTCCGCTATGCCCGCCGAGTGAATTGTGGTGTCCATGGTGGTACTGGAACTGCAGCTGTTTACCTGCCGGTCGGAGGGAAATCTTCGCCAGTTCAGTTGTGAAATTTCTCTACGCCCCAACAACAACGATGCGCAACAATAGCGGAGCTACTTCGGGGTTGCCACCCACACCCACAGAAAAGAGCTTACTTTGGGGCAGGGCTTCTGTTGGAGGAGTAGTGACTTCTGTGGAGACTGGATCCGTATCTGGGGAAGCGTCTGCTCGCCTGCCGAATGGACTGGCTAATGAACTCCATGGCCGCTGTCTTCGATCAGCAGAGCCGCTGAAACTCGTTTCAATGTGCACTCGAACCCGTACTCGTCGGGCGATGGTATATGTATGTTTACCGCTATATGCTCTTAGCCGCTGCTGCACGACCACTTTTTGTTTGTGTTTTGCATAATCAGCGCCGCTGCAATGCCCCCCACAAACACCCAGCCCCAGAGTCGCCCTTGATAAAGGCAAATGAAATCGAAATTCAAAAAATAATAGCTGCTGGGGGCGGTTGGGGGCTAGAACTCTTCCTCTGGGAGAACCGCTCCGCCGCTCTCTGATTAGCTCCAAGACGCGAACGGAGAAATTAAAATGTCTTGCTTGTTGTTTTGCTTTGCAGCCTATCTCAAGATAAACGATTACGAATTTAAATTTGGGGGCAAAGTATGGCAGGTAATTCTATTTCTGCGGAAAAAACAAAGTGCTTTTTGCGTCACTTGAGTACTCATAGGTGCCCTGTGTCGTCGTAACTGTCGTTTTGCAGCACTGTTTCCGTTAAATTCAAACGTCACAGTTCGAGATTCGAAATTCAAAATGGAGTATGGACAGAATCATTTGCAAGCTTTCAAGGCCATCCAAATGGCAAAGCCTATGCAAAAACTAGGCCAGCTGCTATTACGATATGCTAACCGTATCCCCACAGCAGTAGCTCTACCAGAACATGTTAAATTACACTTTTATCTGACTGGTATCGCCGCAGAGTATCGCCTCCCACTCCTCCGGCGGCTTGTCTGCCGCACAATCTTCTTCAATTAACTGCTACGAGCTGTTCGACAAGAGACAATTGCAGCGACTTACCCGGCCGAGGTGTCACAAAAGGAAACCGATGTCGGAAGCCCATTAACAGTCACTCTTGGCCCTCAGCCGCAGACCCACCCTACCTCCAGCAGTTTTAAATTCAAAATTCTGTTACAATTTGTGGTATTGATCCTCCTTTGATTCAATTGGATGCGAGCATGAAATTCAATTTGGTGCAGACCCTGGTCTTCGTCTTCTGTCTTATCAGCGTCCAAATTTATGGGATACAAGGTGGTGATCGGGTGCCCCCCGGAATGCTCCCTTGTAGTGGCTTATTCCTCTGTGCCATTTCGTTGCAGATGCTAGCGGGAAGCGGATCGTGAGCAAGTACGAAAGGATAATGCAGATGTACCCACAACTGACGACGGGCGGTGGCGAGTCTTCCCAGTGGCGGGCCTCCGAGAAGGGCATGCGGCATCCCTGCAAACGGGACTGCTCGGACCAACAGCCCATGACCTGCTACTACTACATGGTGGTCCACTATGACGACACCATGGCAGAGACCTGTAAGCGGTACCTCCAGGTGAGTGGGCCCATCTCCCGAATTCCCTTCAAATAAGATGTACAGAACAGATATGCCTTCGATTCCACTTCAAATTTCTTTTAAAATCATTTGAAGGATAACTAGAATCTAGGGATTTCCCTCTTCCCCTGTCTTCCCGGTAGTCCTGGTACTCTAACTCTGTTCCTAGAACTCCGCCGTGATGTCATGCGATTGGAAAATGTCTTCAGATGTTTCTGCAGAATTTTCCGAGTACGTCAGAAAACACTGATCAAACACCGATAGTGGTGTTTATTCCTCCAAGTAATCAGTAACATCGGCGATAAAAAGGGTTCTTTTTTTAGAAGTTACAATTACAAACGATGCTTGCTAAAACTTACCCCTTCCCCGCAGTCCAAGTTCCGCTTCAAGCTGAGAGGAAAGGAGTATCTCGATGGCATCATGCTGGAGGAGAAACTGGGGGCCACCGACTGCAAGTACGCCGATGGACTGGAGAGCCAGGTGATGGTGGTGAATGGTCAGCTGCCCGGACTGGCCATCGAGGTCTGCCTGGGCGACACCGTGGTTGCGGACGTGATCAACAGCATGCACGAGACGACGACGGTCCACTGGCACGGGATGCATCAGCGGATGACCCCGTTCATGGACGGAGTGCCCCACGTAACCCAGTACCCGATCGAGGCCGGCCAGGCGTTTCGTTACCGATTTGAGGTGGACCACGGCGGCACCAACTGGTGGCACAGCCACACGGAACATCAGCGAGCCTTCGGGCTGGCCGGCCCACTAGTGGTGCGGATACCGTCTCGGCTCAATCCCCACGCCCACTTGTACGACTTCGACCTGTCGGAACACGTGATCATGATTCAGGACTGGGTGCACAACTTCGTCGAGAGCGTGGCCGAGAACATCTTGATCAACGGGAGGGGTCGGAACCTGAAGAAGGGTGTCACTTCCAAGCCCACTCTGTACGCGCACTTTCCGGTGGTCCGCGGCGGTCGTTATCGCTTCCGGGTGATCTTCAATGGCGAGTATTGGGCCGGGAGTGCCTACTAGTCAAAGTACTAATGCAGGTTCTCCCATTTCAGGTGTTTCTAATTGCCCAATCAGCTTTAGCGTGGACCAACACGACCTGGTGGTGATCGCCAGCGACGGCAACGACATTGAGCCAGTGGAGGTCCAGCGGATCATGTTCCACGGAGCTGAGCGGTTCGACTTTGTGCTCCACGCCAACCAGGAGGTGGCCAACTACTGGATCCGGGTGAAGGGCTACAGCTTCTGTGCCAAGAATCAGCTGCACCAGGAGGCAGTACTTCACTATCGGGATGCAGACCCTCGGTCGCTGGACACGCACATCCTGACCTACGCCTACGACGCCCCAGGCACCACCCTTAACGAGCTTGGAGACGACAAGAGCATGACTGCTAATGGAAACGGGAGGAGTATTTCCCTTGCGGACTTGAATTCCTATAGACAGGAGCTGGAAATGCAGCCGACGGTAACATACTATACGAGCATGAACGCCTTCGAGGTGAGCCAGGGGGAAGGCTTCCGCTTCCAGATGGACGACATCAGCTTCAGCATGCCGAAGATGTCGCTGCTGCAGACCCGCAATCTGGGCGTGGGCCAGTTCTTCTGCAATCGCAGCCAGCAGGCGGACTTGGGTTTCAATTGCCGCCAGCGGCACTGTCGCTGCTCAAACGTGATACAAGTGCCGGCCAACCAGCAGGTCGAGTTCGTCGTATACAGTCTTTCGAATACCCCGCACCCGGTTCATCTGCATGGCTACACCTTTCGGGTGGTGGGAATGGGGACACTCGGCGAGGAGCAGATCGGTCAGATCGAGCAGATCGACAGGCGAAATCCGCTGCCGCGACGCGGGCGAGGTGCCCCGCTCAAGGACTCCGTGCAGGTGCCTGCCTTCGGGTACACCATCCTGCGTTTCTTCACCAACAGCCCGGGCTACTGGATCTTCCACTGCCACATATCGCCGCATTCGGAGAATGGCATGGCGGCGGTAGTACGAGTTGGCGAGGATGTCGAGATGAAGATGTGCCCCGTGAGCAATTGCGGGCTTTGCAGCTCAGTGGCGTAGTCCTTAACAATAAAAATAAAGTACCTTTAAGCTGGCATTTCAAACGAGTATCTTTTGCGCGGTTTAGTGTTGGGAATTGCAGGGGCCTAAGTGTTGGACAACGCCAAGGTCCACGTGCCGGCACTAGAAAAAGTAAATAAACTAATCCCGTCCAGAAATGCCGGTAAGGAGTGACTCGGACTCGGATTCTGAAGATGACGCCCAGATGCGTCGGCTTCGGGAGGCAGCTGACACATCTCTTCTCACGAATTCAATGTTTCAAGAGCAATCCTCACCAGCGGAACACTTGGAACGAGATAACCAGCCACGACAGATCGCCTCCAGGCAGCAGGATCCCGGCTCAGCCAAAAGCGAACGCTATTTGGATGAGCCGGAGCCCGCTACCTGTGACCTAAAAGTAACTCAGGAGATGCAGAAGCATATTTGGAGCCGGTTAAGTAATATTATACAGCAGCAAATCGAATTCTGCGAGGAAGAAAAGCGTCCTCTTGGAAATCAGAAGTCAGCTCCTGATAGGGTGAAGCTCGTTTCCACAGCCGATTGCTATCTGAGTGCAGATGTGGTGATAGAAGGGCCTCAAGGTCCGCAGAAAAAACCCATCATCACGAAGCGTTTGCTCCCCGAAGACGAATCCTCAAAAGAACACAATACTAGCTTACGCTTAATATCAATCAGTGGTGAGTCTGTGCTCGATGGGAAGGACCTGCACTTCTGGGCTCCGAAGAAAAAACGGCCTGGCAAGATATTTGAATACAAGGCGCAGGGATCCAAACTACTGGCCGTGGAACCCCATAATGAATTCACAGAGCGCCGGAGAAAAAACAATTGGGACGAGTCCAAGATTAGCAAAAGGAAGAAAAATAAACAAAAGATATATTCTTAAAGTGTAAAGGACTTGTTACTCTTATTACGAATCGAATGTGGCATGGAAGGTGTTCACTACATGTCCGTTTCCATTGTCAGCGCCGCTCGTTCCGGCCGTATTTGAGGTAGAAGACATCTGACCATCGAGCAATCCGTAGAGCATCTGTTGCTGGGAGCTGGCGGTGCCACTGGAGCCCGCCGAGCTGCCGCCGAGTTCCTGAAGCATGTCCCCCACCATTTGGTGCCCTCCCATGCTCTGGTTGCTCCCGGTAGCGCTGTTGTCAAGTATGTTGAGGAAATCGCTGCCATTAAAGTCCTGATGCTGTTGGATCTGTTGTTTCTGCATACTGCTCTGACTCTCCTTCATAAGCTTGTCGTACTCCTGAAGCACGCCGTTGAACTCGCCAATCTCCACGCGATTCCTGGCTATCACCTTGTGCTTGTAGTAGTTGTGAACCTGAGTTAGGGATGTCCCCGTAATGGCAGTGTAGGCCCGTTCGAGGGGCAATAGTTTGAGACTAGTGGTTTTCTGCAGCCGAGGATCCGAGTCGTAGCAACCTCGATACTCGCCCACAAAGCTGCGCAGGAACTCCTGCGTGGCGTCGGTCAGAACCTGGACGGCCGACTCGGAGCAGTCAGTGAATCCGGCCAGGCGCAGCATCCCACACATCATTTTGCGCACGGCCTGGCGGCAGGTAACGCTCGAGAGTTCCGGATAATCCTGCGGATCGCCTCTGGAGTAGGCTGTGTTCACAGGCGGCGTGAACCAGATAGGTTTCTGGAACTTTTGCTCGCTCACCAGATCGGCGGCGTTCTCTGGCGGGAAGTCCACTTCGGGTATCATTAGGCAGGGATTCAGCAGATAGTTTGATGAGCCCTAAAACGAAACACGCCATTATTTCGGATGAAAGGATTGCCAGGACTCCCGCATACGTTTTTGTTTGAGTATGTTTCGATAAGCGATTGGAGCACCTCCGTCTGTTTCATCACCTCGATGGACTGGGTTACCAGCGAGCTTTTCAACTCGACGGTGTACCTGTGAATTACAGAATTGTCAACGTTTTGTCCACTGAACTCCTTTACTTCTTTATATTCACCGCATTTCTTTCGGGCTGTGTGCATAATTTTCTCGGGCCTCGTCAAACCGGACTTTCTTCGTCACAGTGTAAACGCCCTTCTCCGGCGGCAGCTGAGGGCCATCGTCCTCCAGGGGGATGGTGCCCCAGTGGTCCAGTTCCATTTCCTCAGTTCCCTCGGCTTAAAAAAATAATTCGACCAAAACAATTTCACCCAAAAACAAAAATAAATAATCAAAAGCCGAAGGCAGTATTGGAAAACGTGCATTATATATCGATTGCCAAAATACTCGATGCCACGGTGCGTAAGACACGAGTATCGGCACCTTAGGTATCGTAGCAAGCGTAATGTTTGTTTTTTAGGAAAGGGAAAAATAATTAACTGACGAGGCGAATTGAAACGTCGGCAAGATAACGCAACGACGCAGACGACGTGTGGGATACTCCGGCGGATTGGCGGTGCCAGGGTACGGATTCGGCAACAAGATGCACCAGCAACACATGGACCTGCATGCGCCCGTGGACTTAAACAAGGTGAGTAGTATCTGGAGGGGATTACCCCCAGGCGGTGAACAAGGGCCCATCTAATGAGTCCATTCAATGCTCCACAGTCCCTGGATGAGATGTCCCCAGAGGAGCGCATGCGGTGAGTTTACTTTAATCCCTTGCCGGTCCCTCAAAGTTTATTGACCTAATCTTTCACCTTCGCATCGCAGAGCGGAACACCAGCTGATGGTGGAGAAACACCGCGGCCACGACGCCATGCACTCGGAGATGGTGATCATCCTTTTCGTGACCCTGGTTATCGCCCAGATCATTCTGGTCGAGTGGAAGAAGCGCCACTACAGCTCCTACGCCTTCGTTACTCTATTGGCCATGTGGCTCATCCCGCTAATCATCTCGTGCAGCTTCGGTTGGGTGCGCTTCATCATCATCTGGCTGATATTCACCTTCATCACGGCTCTGGTGATGCGGAGGGCCACCAGTAAGCCCATCCAGGGCACAACGCCTAGGTGAGTCACGCCGCCAATTGGCGATAAGAGCCATAATAGTAATCTTATCCATTTCCATTTCAGGCTGGTCTACAAGTGGTTCTATTTCATCTACAAGCTGAGCTATGGCCTGGGCCTGGTCGGCTACTTGGTGATCATGGCCGCCTTTCTAGGCATGAACTACGTCTTCTCGCAGCCTCCAAACGCCTGGATGGACGTGGGCCTAATGTTCTGTTTTTACGGCCTATATATCGGAGTCCTTGGCCGGGATATATCCGAGATCTGCTCCGACAAAATGGCCGCTGCCATTGGCGTAAGTACTGAGCGGGATTCTTTCCCTTGACCTTTCGTGGACCGCATTACTTCGAACATTCCCCTATCGCTTCGTAGTACTACACGCCTCAGGGCATTCCAACCCGACACCTGGACCAGAATGTCTGCGCCGTATGCGGCAACCAGCTATTGGTCTCTGAAAAGGAGGAAGGAGTCATCGAGAACACTTACAAGCTGTCGTGCCAGCATGTATTTCACGAGTTCTGCATACGCGGCTGGTGCATCGTTGGAAAGAAGCAGACCTGTCCCTACTGCAAGGAAAAGGTCGACCTCCAGAAGATGTTCCGCAATCCGTAAGTCATGGTACCAAGTGCCCAGTATCTACTATACGTTCTCGTACGCTTTTCAGCTGGGAGAAGCCTCACGTCTTGTACGGACGCTTGTTGGACTGGATTCGCTGGCTGGTGGCCTGGCAGCCGCTTATCTTCTTTATAGTACAAGGAATTAACTGGATGCTGGGACTAGAGTAGGTTCTCCCAGACCCGGCTTTGCTTTCCTGGGCGTCTAGTCAAGCAATCACACCAACACTCACACACACACATTATATTAAGAAGAAGCACACTATTATTATTACTTCAACTACAACACCAAGAAAGACAGACCAATTGGAGCACCAGCACCACTCAATAGCCATTCATTCCAATTCCGACCCGCTCCTCGTCCAGTTAACCGGGGTGCGGTGGTGGTCGAGGAGCAGAGCAGCCGCCGCCACCCTCGTGGCTCGCTTCCCGGCACCCAACCTTTCCATGGCTCAGACCTAACTCTGAGACGAAAATGCAAATATGGATATATGTATATGTATATCTATATATATATATAATACAAGCTATGTATTTTGTGTACATATGTGTGCCTGCCGTGTGTATGATTCCTAGGTAGTTTTTCCAACTATAATTTCGTTATGTTGCTCGGTCGCACCGGTCGCCCGATGGAAACATGTGTGTGGCGAGTGGAGATAAAGGCCAAATAGTGGAAAACAGACTTGCAGACGCCGTCGATCGAAACAACTTCGAAATTCAGAAAAGTTTAGGAAAACTTCATGTGATCGACGCAGTTTTAAGTTCAAGAACCTCATGTAAAGTTTTCGTACATTTTTCCGAGTTTGCATCTTTTATTTTTAGAAAATTCTAATTTATATAGTACGGATTGCACGGATTTGTATCTGGATGGGAATAAAAGGATTTATAGAACCAACCATGTCTGTCTCTTTCCTTTTCGCCACGATCCCCAGGCCAGAGGCATTTTGAAATAACAATTTATCGTTTTATTGTGTATTATTCCATTCACTTAAGGCAACAACAATAACAAAAGAATAGGATGCAAGGTAAGCCGAATGAACTGGAAAGAAACGAACTGCCAAGCCTGGGATTAAGGACTTTAAGTTTCAGGCACGGGTAGGGCTGTGAACAGGGGACATGGGATCTGGCTGAGAGTGGCGTCGTGCTAGCACCGACCTGGTAACTTAGCAAGGATTAGGAACGCACTAGTGAGCCGCTTTATACATTTCTCCCGGTATGTACATCTACACCTTAACTGCTACGGATCTAGTAGCCAGAGGCTCCGATCATCTTACGGATCTGCTCGAAGGACAGCCAGAACGTGAGCGACCACGGCGCCATTCGGATCCAGCACGGCAAGAATCCCTTGTAGAGAGCCGCAAAGCCCTCCTTGGCCACGGTCTGCCGCAGGCAGTCCACGGATCCGCGGTACAAAATACCCCTGGAAAGAAAGTACACAGTGAGTGGCAGAAAGCTGACGCAACACGCCGTCAGAGTCAACTCACCGGCCCTTGTCGTCGGTGGGCTGGTTCATGATGCGGGTCTTCACCACATCCGCGGGCGTGCCCATGATGGCCGCCACGAATCCAGCACACACGGAGGCCAGCACATGAACGGTGTGGCAGTCGGGCATCTGCAGGCGGTCCATGATGAGGTGCTTGATGGTGTCGTAGGTGGTGAGATCGCCGAGGTTCACTAGAGCGGCTCGCTGCACATTCGGAATGCTGCCCTTCCACAGGCCCCGCACGCCGCCTCGCTGAACAATTTCTCGAAAGGCGTGACCGGCACTATGGACTCGCGGCGGCTCGCCCATCAGACGGCGCCGGCCTTCCATCTGGACCTGGACCTTGACCAGGTCAGCGGGCGAGGCCAGCCACTGGGCGACGGCTCCAGCAGTCACTCCGCAAAGGGCCGACTTCCAAACGGGCAGCGCCTGGCTTCCATCGCGGGTGAACTCCTTTCGCATCATGTCGTAGCTGCAAATCCTCACACCGCTGAGGGAGTAAGCAGAGAGGAAGCACAAGGGGATTAGAGCGACTCGAGCAACTGGCCAGATGGCTAGAGGGCGGCAGGTGATCTATTGATCTATTGGCTAGTTCTAGTATGAGGATTTTGGATGTTTGCCCACCTATAGACGACGTGTCGGTAGAGGGCCGGCGTTACGCCCTGCCACAGCTTCAGGGCGCCCTCCTCCCGCGCAATCCCGAAGGCGGTGGCCATCATGCCGCGGTATTGCATCTGGTAATGGTAATTGTGGGGGCTTCATTGTAGTAAAAGTATCTGTATTTTCTAAAAGTCCAAAAGCAACATACACACACACAGAAACACAAAGGAGAGATTATGAGAGGTCCCAGACCCAGAGGAGGGACGACAGGCACACAGATCACAGTTTGAGGAGCTGAACACATAGTGGGGAACAGTCGGATAGGGGAAGGTTAGTTGTGGGGAACAGCTGGGACTGCTGCGGTTACCTCTCACCCGAGGACACTCTTATCGTCGTGGTCGTGCCCACTCCGATGTCGCGTATTTCGCACCCAATCTTATCGAGCGGTGGGAGCAGTGATAAGTCAGAGGAGCAGTCCCAGGTTAGTGTAAGCAGGCAAGTCAACTAATGGAGATGTGGGATTAGTCGGGTTACAGCCAGCAACATTAAGAACAACGACAAGCGATGCCCAAAAACCAGAGATAGGGGACTTGGTTCAGTAATACAGTGTGTGGGTGACAAACGAATCGGAACGAATTATGGATAACTAACCCTATCACTGGTTCATGCCGGGCAGCCATATACTCACATTGGACTTGGTTATGGTTTGGGTTGGAGTAATCGCGGCTATGGCAGCCGCCTCGCCCTGGATTTGTAGACGCGTTTTGGTCAGATCCAGGGGATACGTGACTAGCTCCGCGATGGAGGCCGCCACGACAGACACGATGTACGTGCAGGCGAAGGAGTCCGCATAGTCATACTTCACAGGCCGCAGTTGGTTGCGTCCGCTGGTGGAGGAGGAGGAGGTGGCGCTAGTCGCGGAGCCGGAAGCGCCTACGCTTGCTGGCGAGGAGTCCTCTGTCTGGGAGCTTGGTGAGCCCGTTGCAGCGGCCATGGCAGCACAGTGGGAACTGGAAGATAAGCGGGAACGCTTAGTAAACAGATACTGGGGGAAAAGGTAAACAGCAGAAAACAAACTATGGCGGGCGAGACTTTCACACGGTCGCGTGATGTGGTCGGGGTGCTTCGAACTTTCCCGAGGATTGCGGATACAGTGCCTGGTGCCTTTGTGTCCGAGAATTCGCTTCCGATTCCGTGTGCGACTCTTTTTACATAATAACGACGGCGGCGATTTTGGCAACGCTCTTCCGAGGTGCGAAAAAGAAAGAAAAACAAAAGGTGCCAGTGGAATCGCTCCGAATCGCCTTGACTTGGACAGCAGTCGCGCTCTTTTTAAGCTCTCGATGGGCTAATCATGTTTGTCCACCCAGCTGCGAAGCGGTTCTATTTATATATCCTTAGTATTGTGTATAAAAAACCTTAAGCTTATCAGCTCCTCGTCAATAAAACAAAAAAAATAAAAACACAAAAACAAAAACACAACAGAGGCCCAGGGTTGTCGCGTGCGGGCAAAGGAGCGAAAGTGTGTCGGGGCTGACAGTGTCTTTCGAGGTACCTCTTAAATATTAAGTAACAAGGATAAATCTAATATCTCTATTTATATAATTCGCTTATCATTATTTATTTGCTTTGATTTTATGTAAGGAGCGCTCGTATTTGACTTTTATGAGTTATCGATAGTTGCCTCTCCATCGTCACATGGAGATCGATAACAGACGCGATAGTGAACGATAGCAACGCATCTGTGAGAAATGTACTAAATATAGCCACGAAGCGCATAAATAAAGTCGATCTTGTTTTTTTATGTAAATTTTTTTTTAGCTGCGGCTGCGATTTTGGAATCTCCAAAAGCGATGTAGATATGAAGTGTGATCCTTTTACCAGTGTGAACCTTAAACCGAGTCGCTTCGAATTCAACCAAATCGGATGAGAATCGGAATATTGCCCCTCAAAGTCGTAAAGTCGTCTATCCGAGAATTGCACCAACAACAAACAGCGCGTAGGAATCTACCGAGAAGTGGAGCTAAAGCGAGAGAAAGAGAAGGAGAAGCAGGCGAAGGAGGAGCGCAGCGGAGTGGAGCGGGGGAAGCACAGAATGGATGTTGAAATACCTGTTTTGGCTGGATATCTTAATGTGCCGACCCAAACTGGATTTTCGCTAAATCGTATCTCAAAAAAGGTATGGAAAATCACGTTAGCCTATCACTATAGAATATCCTCACTATTTTTCGCCCCTCCGAGACCGATCTCGCACACCTAGAAGCTTTTCTCGTCCCCCCCAGAGCCCCCAAGGAGAGGCACTCCAATGGGCCAGGCAGGACTTGCAGACATCGATGCTGGCGATGGGGTGTGCCTTCGCACACCAGTAAGCCAGGGCTCGGAGCGAGCGGGAGCGCAAGAGTGACAAGGCAGGCGAGAGCCCCAACATACAGGCGGGGACGAAAAAATAAGACACAAGCTGGGGGGCTGGGGACTCGTTTTCCAAAATTGGCACTGATAGGAGTATCAGTTGCATAAACTAATTGCCATTCCACAGTTTTGTATTTAAATTCAACGTTCGCATAGGAAGAGGGAGTGTCGGCTTACTTCGCCCTGTAGTAGTCCTACTATTTGCACCGCCACTGTACGCACGCACAGCTGGCCGAGCAACGCTTGGAGTTCATGGTGTGTGCTTGCATGCAACAGGAAATGCTTCAGCTATGTAGCTATAAAGAAGGGCTTAAAGGGGGGCTACTGCACAGGCGCGGAGGCAGACGGGTGGGCCAGGGCCCAAGACCATTATGCAACAGCCCTCTCTGGGAAACCTAAGCATTTAAGGAACGATATGCATCGAACCACAGACCCCCTACTGACCCCATGCCCTTTTCGACCCTTTTTGCAGAAGGCATGCACCCGCTACTGCCTCCTCTTCAAGGCCAGCCGCCACGGGATCGCCCGGTTGGAGATGTGCGAGAGCAAGGAGGATCGCAACCCGAAAATCTTCACCCTTGAGAACTGCGTCAAGATCACCCAGGAACTGCCTCCGGAGCGCCTCATTCAGATCGTCAAGCGGCATGGCACACTCACCCTGAGCACCGGGAGCGAGGAGGAGCTGAAGGACTGGATCACCGCCTTGCAGACGGTTGCCTTTTGCGACACTTCCCCGTCAGGTGGTAACGGCGGGGCGATCGAGGAGGACAATGACCTCTACTGCAGTTCCTTTGTGAGTTGGAATTCTTTCTTTAATGGGGTGTGTCCTCTTTCCAGGGCAGTATTCCGGCAGCACAAGTATATTGTATTTTTTTGTTTTGAGAGAGCTGTGGGCCATCGGACTTGGTTCCATCTTTACCAACTTCTATTAATCCCAAATGCATGGACCTCTACATAAGGCGACTGGATGTCCAACCAACTCTTATCCGATCCTTGCGATAAGTACCTCCAACGATTTGTCCCTCGATTCTGCATCATTCTGCTTCAAAATATAAAACGATAATATTTCTCAACTTTTTTTCAAAATTTTCTGTTGGAATCCAAGAAATCCTCAAGAACCCATCTATGGCCCCAAACCATGCCCACATCTCGGCCAATTCTCATCCGATCCTTGAGCGGCGTACCTTGTTCGATTTCTACTTCCATTCCCCATCATCCTGCGTCAAAATATGGATCTCGAAATTTTTGGGACTTTTTTTCAAAATTTTCTGATGGACCCCCTTCAAAATCCTTGAAAACCCATATATGGCTCCAAACAACACCCATATCTCAGCCACTTCTCATCCGATCCTTGAGTGGCGTACCTTGTTCGATTTCTACTTCCATTCCCCATCATCCTGCGTTAAAATATGGTACTCGACATTTTTTCAACTTTTTTTCAAAATTTTTCCATGGACCCCTTTGGATATCCTTGAAAACCCATATATGGCCCCAAACTATGCCCATATCTCAGCCAATTCTCATCCGATCCTTGAGCGGCGTACCTTGTTCGATTTCTACTTCGATTCCCCATCATCCTGCATCAAAATGTGGCATTCGAAATTTTTTCAACTTTTTTTCAAAATTTTTCCATGGACCCCTGTGGAAATCCTTGAAAACCCATATATGGCCCCAAACTATGCCCATATCTCAGCCAATTCTCATCCGATCCTTGAGCGGCGTACCTTGTTCGATTTCTACTTCGATTCCCCATCATCCTGCATCAAAATTTGATGTTCGAAAATTTTTTAAAATTTTGTCTGAAATTTTCCCATCGGCACCCTCGGAAATCCACGAAATCCTTAAAAATCTACGTGGCCCAAAACTATGCCCATATCTCAGCCAATTCTTATCCGATCCTTAAGCCGCATACCTTATTCGATTTCTACTTCGATTCCCCATCATCCTGCATCAAAATGTGGTACTCGAAATTTTTTAAACGTTTTTCCAAAATTTTCCATCGACACTCTCTGAAATCCATGAAATCCTTAAAAATCGACATGTGGCCCTAAACTTTGTCCATATCTCAGCCAATTCTCATCCGATCCTCGAGCGGAATGCCTCAATTTGTCCCAAAGGATTTCCCCACCACTTTGCATCAAAATAAGGAACAGTACTGATTTTCTAAAATTTGATTCAACGGTTTTCTGATGAGTTATCTTAAAAATCGTTTATTTACGCTACGTTTCTGTGAATTTTAAAAGGGGGAAGCAATGGTCAGAAGACTGTTCGACAGCAGCAGCGGTTCTCCGGGTGCTCGATGCTGCGAATGGTGCGCCAGTGCTTGGGTCCGGCGGTTTGCAGCCACTTCAAGTAGTTGACGAATGTGTCGTAGGCCAGGAACTGGATGCGCCGACAAGTGTCCCCGTGGTGGTATGGCGCCCGGCGATCGTAGATCCAGTTTCGGCCGGTGTTCCCGCACCTTCCCTGAAATTTGCTCGCCGCGACGTCACTGGGGAGGAAAATGGGGCTTTTCGAAAGGGGTTCCGTAGTAGCTACCGAAGTACTTACATTTCTTCAAGCGTCAGTAAGGCCCGCTTGCGGATGTCCGGCAATCCGGCCAGGAATCGGAGCACCGGCGGTCCGTCAGTTCGTCGGACAAGAGAGAAGAGGAACAGAAAGGGCATCTGCTCGAACCGCACGCACTGCATGATCTCCGTAGCGTGGCTTTGGCGCTCCGGCCACTTGTGATCCAGCCAGACAACGGCGGCCATGTAGACCTCCATCTCCGAGTTGACCGCCAGAGTGCCCATCGACAGCATCCGCTTTACGGGACCAGCCTCCAGCTGCCTGAACTCCTGACTGGCCGCAAACTGGAGGAAGATGTTTGCCAGTCGCCCGATCAGATGATCCTCCAGGTGAAGGCCCAGAGTAATGCTCCGCTGGTACAGGGACACGGCCTTTTCGGGATCCCTTGTGACCAGTTCCATGGCGTTCCAGATGTCGGCCACTATCTCCGGGCAGTCGAAGAACTGCGCTGCCCGCAACACCTGCAGGAGGTAATTGGTGGACATCTCATGGACCCGCTCCAGGGCCCATCGGTACATGGCCACAAAGGCGCGGGCGTTAACCATCGAGCTGGGCAGGTGGTAGACATGCGACTTGCCCAGGGGGGCGCGTCGGAAGAAGGTCGACACCAGCTGCAGGATAATGGCGTGGCACCGGAACTGTCGGTTCTCCACCACCACCAGGAGGGTGGGTTTCACGTTCTGCCTAAACATGCGAAGCAGGTTCTCGGCGAGGTTAGTGCGCTCCGGACCCAGGCACTCCGCCCAGAGCTTGTCCAATCTCTCCGGCTCGGACGTGCCGCGCTCCAGGTTCGTCAGCATGTCGTCCAGCCGGATCTTTACTGTGGTGGAGACCGCGAGAGAGGGAGTGCTGCTGGTCTTCAGCTGGTTGAGGATGTTGTCGAAGCTGCCCACCTGGAGGCTGATGGGTTTGCCCAGCGGCAGTGGGTTGAAGGCTGCCGGAAAAGCCAGCTCCTGCAGTAAAAGTTGGGCATCGCTTCGGAGGGTGTGTGGGCGACTGGACTCCTCTTGGGAACTGCTTTCACTCAGGCTATCTTCATTTTTGTCACCTGCCTTCGAGGGTTCAAGTTTGGGAGGATCTTCTGGCTTCTGCTTGGCTTCTTCCTTGTCAGCCCCCTCTGACCCAGTCAGGTGTTTCGGCGCGGACTTTCCCTGAATGCCTTTCGCTGATGAATCCTTCGCATGCTCTGCTGCGGCGGGGTTCTCCGCGGGTGTCTCCTTCTGCACCCCGTCGTCCTTCTCGACCGAATTCTGTGGAGATTCCTTGACATCGGCCCTCTCATGGTTTTCTTCGCCCATTTTTTTCCCTTTTTTCTTCATCTACTTAATTTTTACTGAAAATTTGATTTTTGCGCTTTATCGAAACTAGTTTTATAGAAACTGCTACAAAAATGTATTAAAAGGAACTGATTTTTTTTTTTTTCGGATTTCAAGACTAATCTGAAATGGGAAACGAAGGGGTTACTTGTGCGTCTTTTTTTTTAAAACAGTTTTTTAAAAGAACTAACAAGACTGATTTCAACTGATTTTCCTTCAGGATGGCTTGTTCATAATCACACTGATCCCCTCGGAGGCCTCTCGGCGCTGCGGCATCGAGCCCAAGACCTACATGCTCCAGATGACGCCCACTGAGCTGCAGCTCAAGTCCGAGGACCTGGGCACCACGATCGCCATGTGGCCGTACCGCTTCATCCGGAAGTACGGCTACCGCGACGGCAAGTTCACCTTCGAGGCGGGCCGGAAGTGCACCACCGGCGAGGGAGTGTTCACACTGGACCACACCAACCCCCAGGAGGTCTTCCGCTGCATGTCCGCCAAGATGAAGTCAATGAAGAAGCTGATCAGCGGCGACAACAGCTCCGCGTCCCTCAGCACCTTGGAGTGCGGCGAGAATCAGTTCAGCGCGGCGGCCAACATGGAGCCGGGATCGCGCAGCCCGCTGCCTCCGTCGCCGTCGAGTAATCCGCATGGCGGCGAGTTCGAAATAAATTCCACACAGAGCGGCTTCTCCATGCGGGGATTCCTCAGCTCGAACGACTCGCTGAACAACTTTTCGGCGGCAAGTAGCAGCGCTACGCCGGGGAGCGGAGGTGCCAGTGTGACGCTTTCGGTGCCCACTGGGAAGCACATCCCAAACAAACCCCCACGGAAACTCGGAGCCAGTCCAACCACAACAGCGCCGATAGCAACGACAAACCAGCAACAACATTGTGATAAATACAGGAACATTGTGAAATATGAGCCTGTGGCCATAACGACATCCTCGCCCGCTACCGACTCGGCAGTTATTCTGAAGCCCCTGGAAGCGTCCGACCCGGATCCCCCGCCGCCGGATCTGCCGCTGCGCAACGAGAGCACCGGCAAGGGCGGCGGAGGAGCAATGGAGCGGGACTACGAGTGCATCGAGAACATCACGGAGGCCTGGCGCACTCGGGGCGTCGGCGATGTGAGGCACTGCGAACGCGTGCCCATCCTCTGCGACACCACGGAGTTCGTGCGCCAGCGCTCGGTTACGAAACCCCCGAATAGCACGCCCAAAATAATTGACATCGACATCGGGGAGGGGGCATCGCCCATTTCCGTGGGCGACTCCAACTACGATCGCCTGGACTTCCTCTCGCCGAACAACAAAACCTCCAGCGGATACAAGACCATTGTGAACGTAACCGTGCCGGGCAATCGCGGGCGGTGCAGCCCGCCTCCGCCCAACGAGTACGAGATGATCGCCAGCCCGGACACGGAGAGCTTTCGCAAGGCGGACGACAGCCATCTCGGGTACGGGGTGCTCCGGAAGACCAGCACCACCACGACGAACAACAACAACCTAGGAATCTCCAACAGCAACATCATCATCAGCAGTAGCAGCAGCAGTGCTGCAACATCGAACAAAAGCAACAACGAAGCATCAGCCACGGGCATCGATCATCGCAGCTACAACGGACTTAACTACACGATTGTCAGCAAGCCGAAGAGGGTGTAGGAGTTAGGGTTTAACGATTAGGAGGGGGGCTGATGCACAATTCCAGAACAGGGCTAGTGGTGGTGCTAGAGGGCTAGAGACTACACGCGGGGCCATAGCCCCGAATAGTGGCCGGTTGTTGGAGGGAAATCGTGTCCATAACCTGCTAGACTATATTCCAAGTTCATTTCCAAAACAGACTTCCCATAATCTCAAAATCCACAGTTCAGAATCACAAATGAAAACTCAACGATTACAATGTCTCGAAATTAGTAATTAGTAACTCCAGGGTCTGAAAAGTTCTTTCTATTTGGGATCTCACGAAAACACAACACAAAACTCTTCAAAAAGCAAACACAATAGGGATCGAGAGCAATATTTGAGCCATTTGAAGCGTTCCATTGCAGAGCACTTCCGTAATCGTAACTCCAGCAATTGCATTTCGAGTTTAAGAAGAGACTGCCATACAGTGCCTTAGCGTTTCACGAAAAGCAGGGAGGCCGTGGCGGCCTCTCCCCGTTCAGTTCCAAATTGACTTCCGTTCTATTGTTTTTTATTCCATAATCTGTGATTGTATTGTTAATATGAAGAAACTGCTTAGTTATAGCCAGCACTGCCCGCCACTTGATCGCACTCGAAGAATAAGAGTATATATATGTTTTGATTTTACTTAAAGCTGAAAGTAAAACTCGCAAATCCTTGTGTACTTGACCCGTTTTAAGCGTTCGTACGTATGTGTTTTATATGTATTCTCTAGAAATATGTAGAACAACCTGAAACTTTGTTCGCCTGCCATAATCGGTTACGGATCAATTGTTATACCCATAAAATTGTAAAATTAGTACCACGATATAGCTGCCATCAGTAACCAATAAATCTCCCACAGAGCTAGCCACGCTCTTGTAATTGTTTTGGTCCAACCAAGGCTGTAGTAGGCCTCCTAAGTGTTGATTAGGGAACCCGTGTCATTATACTTGCACCTTCCTCACGCCCCGCCATCTCGCATACGCGCACATATTCGATTTTGAAGCCATGTTCGTTGCAAATGACATTATTGAGTATTAAGCAAAGGTCACAAACAAAAAAATAACAAAAGTAAAAACAAAGTAAAGCTAAGCCAGAGCAAGGGCAAGGAAAAGTAAAGAATAAAAATACCAAAAGAAAAATTGTGACGTACATTTCACTCGAAGAATATCATTTTTTTACCTAACGTTTAAGATAATAACTATTGTAATTATTATTTTTTTGTGTCTTCAAACTATTGTTGTTTAAATAAAGACAAACGAAAAATCAAAAACTCGAAATGGACATGTTTATTACGCTATGCGGCTTGAAAATGGGTACTTCAGAAGCATACTTCATTTTTAAAAATTAAACAAAAGTAACGTATTTCGTATAGCGGAATATTTAAATAAATGGACCTTCGTTAGAGACAGTTATCGGAGCCGGATATCGATATACTCTTATCGAGTATCGATGACCACCATCAAACGCGGGTAAACTTTGTCGTTTTTTGTTTGTATTTACTTATTTGGAAGACTCAACGGATCTCAGGATGCAGGCGTTTCTCAAGACGGGCAAATCCGGCACAGGGCTTGGCGAGAGACAGCAGGGAGCTGCCTCCGAAAGACGGAAGCCGCCAACCCTCTGGGTGGAAAAATAGTGGGTACCGCAAACTCCAACCTAAAGCACATGCTGACTCTTTAACTTTACAGCCGGCCCCGTAGCGTGGAGGATGTGGTGGAGCAGTCTGAGGTGGTGGCCGTGCTGCGCAAGTGCGTGGAGGGTGGAGATCTGCCCAATATGCTGCTCTACGGACCGCCAGGTACCGGAAAAACCAGCACGATTCTCGCCGCCGGCCGCCAGATTTTCGGCGACATGTACAAGAATCGGATTCTTGAACTGAATGCCTCGGATGAGCGAGGCATCAATGTGGTGCGCACCAAAATCAAGACTTTCTCCCAGCTTGCCGCTAGCAGTGTGCGCCCGGACGGCAGGCCGTGTCCACCGTTCAAGATCGTCATCCTGGACGAGGCCGACTCCATGACACACGCCGCCCAGTCTGCACTGCGTCGCACCATGGAGAAGGAGAGCCAAAGCACTCGGTTCTGCCTGATCTGCAACTATGTCTCCCGGATCATCGTGCCGATCACGTCGCGGTGTTCCAAGTTCCGGTTCAAGTCTCTGGGCGAAGAAAAGGTGATCGCTCGCTTGCAGTTCATCTGCGAACAGGAGGGCGTCCAGATCGAGCCTGATGCCTACAAGTCCATCGTTAAGATATCCGGCGGAGATCTGCGTCGAGCTATAACCACTCTGCAGTCTTGCTTCCGCCTGAAAGGCCCGGAGCACCCAATCAACACAGCAGATCTATTCGAGATGTCTGGCGTCATCCCCGATTACTACTTGGAGGACTATCTGGAGGTCTGTCGCTCGGGCGACTATGAGCGGCTGGAGAAGTTTGTGCGGGACATTGGCTACTCCGCCTACAGTGTCGGCCAGATGATGGAACAGTTCGTGGAGTTTATTGTCAACCACCCGGGCCTGAATGATCCGCAGAAGGCCAAGATCTGCGACAAGTTGGGGGTAGGTGCTACGCTAAGGCTCAGGATTGACTAATCTAACAATCTCTTCCCCTTTCCAGGAGTGCTGCTTCCGCCTGCAGGACGGCGCTTCGGAGTACTTGCAAATCATGGACCTGGGCTGCTGCATTATCCTGGCCCTCAAATAGGATCCACCGCTAGCACTGCTCACTCATTTAAAATGCGTTTTTTTTTTACGGCTGATGTTGAAAATATATTTAAAATTAACATTTAATCTGTTCTGCCCTCAGTTGGCTGAAAATTCAAACTCCTCCTCCTCTCGTTCCCGCTTAACGGCAGTTCCGGAAGCATTTCCCGCTCCGACGCTGGCAATGCTTCCCACGGCCGCCGCATCGCTATCCACTTCCATTTTGACATCGTTGGCCCCACTATGCTCGTTCTTTATCTCCGCCCCGGCTAATGCCCCGCCACCGCCTCCGCTGGAGCCGCTGATGGCCAAAGTTTTGGACACAGTAGTTGTGGTGAACTTGATAACGGGCTTTGATATCGTCACCACCTGCTGCTTGTTCGCAGCGGAGTGAGATCGCTTTGGGCCGTTGGCGTTGGACACCGGCTTCACTACGGTCTTTAGGGGCCGACCTTCCAGCGCCGACTTGGTCATTTTCTTGGACTGATTGGTGGCTCTCAGCTTGTAGTTGACTCCAGTAAGGCAATAGCGGTCGGGCGGCAGTCGCAGGCCGCAGTGTGGTTTGATCGGGGGCAGGGGCGTGGCGTTCCGTATCTCGGCCACCTTCGCTAGGACGTGGCGCGAGGGCGGGCCGGTGAAACTCTTGTCCATCGTCATCTCGGTGGCCAGGCGTACGTCGTCCAGGTCGATAGTCTTCTTCCGGGCATGGTTGGCATACACCTTGGCGTCGTCCAGTATGCAGGTGACATAGCCTGAAAGGAAGATCCTGTTATTCGCGCGCAATTTATGATAAGTGACTTTTTTTACGGAATGTGAATTCCAGCATTTGGTTGACCACGCGCGGCTCGTACTCGTGGATGTTCAGCTCCTTCAGGATGGACATGATCACCTGGGCATCCTTGGGCACGTGCTTGATCTGAGCGCTGATCTTGGCCTTATCGACCTTTTCGCTGCTCATTGTTTATTGTTTGTCAACTATATTTAAATATCAAAAAATATGTCTGCACTAGCGATGGGCGAAAACAACAAAACAAACACGCGACCGTGTCACGAACGGAAGCAAGATGCGTTTACCAACACTAATCGATAGCCCGCCAACAATCGATAGGCTGAAACCTGAACCCGGTGTGGCAACTCCTGGTGGAGGGCGTTTAAATATTTAAAAAGACCAGACCAGAACCAGATTTAAAAAAAGAATATCGAAAAATACGTTTCCGTTAACGCAAGAAACTTTTATTTATTAATCGTACAGCTCTACATACAATATGCACTATACTTGGAAGACAATTTGAAGCTTGTCGCGCACTTTTACATTCATATACATTGTACAATGAAACTTTAAGCTTAGATACATATATTCGGTTTATATATTATTATTTTAGATACGCTACATGTACGCTACGTGCTACAATAAATTAACGGTTTATTGTTTCGTCTATTCAATCAGCGTTGTCGCATACCGTCCTCCTAAGATATTTTCAAAATTTCGTGCAAACAAATCGCGCACCAAAAATCTGACGCCACTTTTGACTCAAGTCCCACGGTTACACACATAGGTTTATATATATATATTTATATAGTTCTATATAGACTCTAAAAACTAATTTCTCGTCAAAAAAAAAGATGATGCTGTATATTATGCGTAATTTTAAATTTCATTGTGTCGAGCGAACTCCTCTTGCCTCGCTCATGCAACTCATTCGTTCGGCCGAGGGGTGTCTTTTCTTTACTGGGGAGGTTCCCTCCTGGTCTTTTGTAACTGCTTGCCACTCCTTCCTTCCGCCTCCTAGTAGTTGTAGGGCCCGTACTGGGAGCCGTGGTAGTAGGGTCCAGGGTAGATCTGCGGCTGGGCGTAGTTGGCGTACGGCGGATAGGGGGGCTGCTTCTGGGAGTAGACTGGAAGGCGGGGAGAGAGGGTTAAGCCTGGATGGGTGCGGGACATGGCGCTCCACTCACCTGGCATCAGGTACTGCAGGTTCAGCTGCTCCTCCTTCTCGCGCTCGTTGCGCAGACAGACAGCCGCTCCGGAGAGCAGAATGGCGGCCAGGAGACAGGTGCCGATTCCTGCCCAGGCCACGATGTAGGACCAGTCGTAGGCGATCTTGGTGTTGTCGCGGAGAACCTGTAGGGACAAATGTGTTAGTTGTTTCTCCAGAGCTCCTGCTGCCACCTCCGTGTCGCAACTTACCGTGTTCCACTGCTGGAAGTAGTCCTCGCCCACCACCTTCTCCTTCTCAAAGAACTCGACCGTGTGCCAGAGGCCCATGGCGCCGGCGGCCAGGAGGCAGGTGACCAGCAGCAGGATCGAGGTGGCCGTGATGGCGCCCGAGGAGCGCTTCCAGCAGCCGGAGAGCCCGGTCCAGAAGGCGCAGAAGATGGTCACGAAGCTGATGATGAACAGGGCGATGCAGGAGCGGGCCAGGTGCAGGCGCGAGGTGGCGTCCTCGTTGGCGATCTTCTCGTCCTCCGCCTGGGGGAAGTAGTCGATGTTGGAGCAGTGCGTCTCAATGGGCGACAGGTAGGTGGGCACTGCAATGGCGGGAGAGATCGGGTGTTAATGGCGCTCCAAGACAAGGAGCTCTGGGAGAACAAACCTGCCGAGATCGGGGGCCGCTCCTTGGGGTAGCAGATGCGGAAGAGACCGCGTGTCCTGGTGTAGTAGTAGTACTTGTAGTTCAGGTTGTGCAGCAGGGACTCTGCGTCCGAGTGCTTGGCGGCGAAGGCCTGAAAGAGAGGGCATTGGTTAGATTCAGGTTTTGAGGTTGGGAGGCAGCCTTCTCGGGGGATTAGCTGGCTGGTGCGAACACCTAACAATCGGAGCTGGCAAATATTGTCGTACGATCGAAATGGAAATCGAAATCCAAACAATGTATCAGATCCAAAGCAAACACTAGAGACCCGCCACGCCTCGCCCTGGGGCTGGGGCTGGGGCTGGTGGCATTGAACCGCATTGAGAGGCGATGTCGATCACCATCCGGTCATCATCTCGGCCCCTTAACGATATACGGATGTTCGGATATGGCTCGGCGTGGGCTGTGAGAGGGAGCAGGGCGGGGGGCACTACGGTATCAGATCGAGTCGCATTTTGAACACGTACCGCGGTCCCCCATTGTCTGAAGCCGCAAGATGTTGGGCAATCTCGAGAGTGCTGCCGCTGCCGGCCGCCCAAGGTCTTCGCCGGGCACCTCGTGTGCATAATGCATGATACAGTGCGTTCCGTGGCTGTAGGCCCCTCAGCATCGCCACTCGAAGATCTATTTCTGTGCCAGTGACCTTCACTCTTGATTACTCATCTCGCAGTCGCGTAATTCTTGAATGTCTTCGGAACCCACGTCCGACCGTCTATCATTACTCTATTGGTTTTGCGGCGGAATCTATCCCCTCGCGTGTTCTTTGAACCAGACACCCTAGGGTGAAATCCAATCATTCCGAGCAATATCACGTTCCTCACGTCTTGGCCAGAAATTCTACGGATTTGGCTTTTCCAACTGGCCTGGGCTGGGGGAAATCGGGCGCTAACGAGTTTTTCTTTACGGCGCCTGCCGCTCCACGAGGGAGAGAGAAATGAGTCGAAAAACGGGTTTTACTGTACAGTGTGTCCGGTACTTGAGCAGCTCTGGGAAATGCCAGCCAGGGACCGACTTGGACCCGACTTACATCCGAAAAAAGGGAAACACTCGGAGCTCATATCTGGGTGCATTTGGGGATCGGGTCTTACGTAAATTTTGGCGCCCAACTGGAGGCTTGCGTAATCGACTATGGAAGCTACGGGGATAGGGTCGGACTAGGGCGTTGCGCCTTCCATTTTCATTTCAGTTTCAGTCGGGGAACTCCCCTTTCTTTCTTTATTCCCGCCCCTTTCTCCGCTTGTGAAATGTTTTCGCTTGACTCTTTGTTGGCGCCTCTTCAGGCGGATTAGTGTTGTAACTTTCTTATGAAAGTCGCCGGCGATTAAGGGCCCCAGTCCCCGTGTAGTTTGTCCGGTCTTCGGCCGAGGCGGAGGAGGAGGAGGAGGCGGAGGAGAGTCCCCATGCCACTTTAGAAATGCATTCGACTATGAAAGAGTCTCCCAGCCAGCGGTGCATTGTCGGTTGGCTGGCCGGACTAATGCGCTGTAGTAGGCATCGGTAGAGACCATATAGAGATCATAGAGACCGGGTTCCAGGCAAGCTGTAAAGTGAAATGAGCTTCAAGGTTGATCGGGAGCCCTAATGAAGCCCCTGAGCGGAGTGGTCGGGCCAGCCCCATCACTTTCCTATGCACTCCACGGCTACTACTACAAAAAGTACACAGTATTATCGCGAATTCCAATGGCAGGCCTGCGGAAATATTGCAACCACCTGGCTGGCTGCTCTGGTGGGTTGGTTTGGTGGTTCAGTGGCTTAGTGTTTCGGTGGTTTGGTTTAGTTTGCGGGCACAGATGCCAGTATGCGAGTGCGCCACAAATATTTTTATGACACCCGGACCGGACTGGACCGGGCCGGGCTGGAGCACATGCAAAACTAGTTTCTGCGCGGCCCCCCGTGCCCCTCCCGGTTGCAGTGTCGGATGTCGGTGATTAGCCAATAGGGACGGGGGGAGGGGAATACCCCGCTTGGCATTCGCTCGGATAAAACCAGATAAAGCAAACTGGATCGCAGCTCAGGATGCCCGAGATCGGGGGGAGCCCCAACCGCCATCTGGCGCGCGACTTCTGCGGAGTCGCCCGCAGAACGCCCTCAAGTCAAGGCCGGCGCGGAGCCGGATTCCGGGCCGGGTCCTACCCCAAAAGAGGCCATTCGGTGGGAGTCGAATGAATTATTCATCCACTGCATCGAATTCCGATGCACAGACATCAATTTGAATCGCAGACCGAAGACAGCAACTGGTTTCCATTATTCCTATCGCTGTTTCTGGTTTCTGGTTGCTGGCTTGTGGATTGTGGTTTCTGCGATCTGTCCCCCGAAAATAATGAAATGGCAAAATATGCGAAAAGGTCGTGGGAGCACGACATTGAGCCGCGACTCCACGTTCTAGCGGCCACCTAGAGTACTCGGCCTGGCCCACACACGGCCCGCAATTGCGGCCTAAAGAAGCCCCATTACGAGGCCCCAGCGAATCTATAAACAGCACGCGGAAGTCGAATGGGAAGAATGTGATAAAAAGTAGCCATAATGGCAGTGTCGTTGGAGGAGCCGAAACCTGAAACCTGAAGCCGATTGAATCGAAAATGATTTGTTTATCGAGCGGCGGCTGAAGTGGCGGCAACACGCTCCAGCAAAAGTTGTTTGCTTTGGGCGTTTTTTGCTTTTGTGTTTCTGCGGAGCGCTTTTTGGCGCTTTGGTGGGAAGCGAAAGCGTTTTCAATCGCACGCTCAAGCGGTCTCCATAATGAGAGACCTCGGATGCCGATCTTCATCTTCATCTCGGAAGAATCTCGCATGCGGATAATTGCTAGAAACTACCTATATTAACCGGCCTTAATTTTCAATTGCCGGGACCTGAATATCGCCGATATACTTTCAATCGCAAGTGGGATGCCGAAGATCTCGGTGCCAGAAACGGCGGAAAGAGTTTGGAAAGAGTCTAAGCCGGAAGCTGTCTCTCTCCTCCCAGAATTCTCCCAGGCCAGGCCGAATCGAATGCCAATGGGAGGCCGACTCAGGTGACTTAGCGCCTCGGAATTTCTCATGATGTCAGCCATAAAATAAACAATCATTAATTAAGCCTCGATGATGGCGTCAATCTGTGCAACTGCCAGCAGATCGTCGCAGAGGCGGAGAAAAGAAATCTTCTGTCACACATGGCGTATGCGCAATTAATTTCGCATCGCGAATTAACATGTGTTTCGTCTTTCTCCGCCCAAAGTGCTTACTAAGCGTAAAGGCCCAGCACGAACCGCTCTTCCCTCGGCGTTGGGAGGGGAAAACTCAGACTCGGCGGCAGCTCATAATCCGATATTGTATTTGACTTCGACTATGGGTTTTGTCTCTGCCGTCGACATTGCATTGCCCAAAAGCGAGAAATGAAATCGAAGAAACCGCCACCTTATCCATATGGATATGGCGGGCCTGCACGGAGAAAAATTCAGAGTCGAAACAAGGGAAATTGGGCTGGCGGGGCTTTCGGTTGCTGGCAAGGGTTTCTCTTTTGCGCCCAAGACACGGCCCAAACGCAGTTTCATCAATTGGGACTGGGTGCCCATTCCCCAGCCATCTCCCCCCGCCCCTCTGGCAAATGTTAACAAAAAAAAAAAGAAACACAACAAGCGCGAGTTAGGGCCAAAACGCCAAGTGGCCACAGCAAACCGGCCAACTATCCGCATACCAATTTTGAGTCGTCGCCGCCGTTGTCGTCTCGAAAACGTGAATCGAGTGAAAACTCAACTCGGGCCCAAACCAGTTTCGGAGTTTAGGGGCGAGGCAGGCGAGGAGCCTGGAGATATAGGCGTGGATACAAATCCAAAGCCAAAGCTAAAGCCAAGAGCCCCAGGCCTGGCCAGCGCCAGCTCGGAGTATATGCACTTCCAGCAGCTACAGGATCTCTAATTAAATACCAATGCATATGCCATTATAGTGCTATTTGGTTATAGTGGCGAGCTCCTATGGAGTTTGGCCATTAAACTAATCCATCACTCATTAAGTGTTTCAGGTTTCGCCGAAAGGATCTCCGTAATTGTGATTAAAGTGCTGGGAAGCGCTCAACAGAAGACAGCTTTCCAATAACGTGTGTTGGAAAACACTTGAGAGAGAGAGCCCTTTCTGGCGTCCTATTCGCTCCAACTAATCTTCTTCTTATGACTGCGGAAGGGGAGCACCTGCAAGATTTTTGATCGTTTTAAGTTGTTGAATTTATAGATTAACTTTAATCCCACCTTAAAGGATCCTAGTTTTATCAGTCTTTACTATTTAAGCAACGATCCTAGCAGTAAAATGGCTATTTTTTTAATATTTTACTCTACTCTGCCTTGGGATGCTCCCCGTTTCCACAAGGAGCGCAAGTGCGGGTGTAGCTCTTGAGAGAGAAGAGATTAGCTAGAGAAGCCACTCCTTTTCATTTCTTTCTATTAACGATATTGTGTAGAATGTAAGAAGAGGAGAGATGGCGGGCTCTCTCTCCGTAACGGAACGAATTTAATTATTTCTACAACACTGTTTTGCGGCCATCACTGCTTGTGTAATTTCCTGTCCAGGTAGATGATCTCGAATTACGTACCTGTTGCACCTGAGCGGTTTTTCAAAGGCCCTAGGGGACTGAGGGTCTGAGGGACCGAGGGAACGAGCGACTAAGGGCGGAAATTGGGGAAAGCCAGACACAAAGGAGGGTGAGTGCCGAAAGACGAAGAAAGAAGTTAGGGAGGTCAAGGCAGATGAATGCCCTTCTCCGGCGATTAGTTCTAATGGCTTTATAAATGCCCCCCCCCACTCCGGCGCTCCCTGCGCCTCTCAAGGCGTTTGGAAATCGTTTCGAAACTCGAGGGAGAAAGACTCGGATCGCGAATCATCCGTAATTATTGCCGTTTCGTGTCCCCCACCACGGGTGCCCTATAGCGCCCATTGAAGCTTTCGGATTAGACGACAACTTCGCCGCAGCTCAGCGCCCCCGCGAGGGAGCCACAAAGTCAAAAACGTGCAAATATTTTCAGCACACTTTGAGCCGTTTTCTTCCTCTTCTCGTTCGCTTGGCAGCCAGCGAGTGTGTGTGTGTGTGTGCAAAGGTGACTTGTTGTGGTATGCGAGGTATGCCAGTGGCGCTGTCTCCCTCCTAAGCCAACTGTTGCACCTTTTAAGCCGGAGTTCATTTGGCCACGATCGCACTCGTTAATTAGTGAATTATATTGTTTGCTTTCCAAGGTTTATAAAGCGTATTTTGGGGCTCAAGCAAGTTGATCATAGGGCCTGTTTTTTTTGTATGCATTTCAACATTGCGATAGGTCCACCTTCCCCCCGCCTCTCCTCCTCCCCAGGCAGCTTCGGTCTCTGGCTCTTCTTCTTCGCTCTCTTCTGCCTGGGCCGCCAATCTTCGGTCTTCCTCTTGCCCATTCATCGCGTTTGGCTTGGCTAAGCGCTCCGTTGGTAGAAAGTTTCAGCGTTATAACGTTAACGGCCGTTGCCCACCCTCCACTCCCTCCCTACCGGCCGCCCCCCACCCACCTGCCCCTGCCCCTGTCCCTGGGCACCGAGCCAGTTGTTGCTGTGTTTGCTTTCGACCTTTCTTCTTTCCTCTTTCTTCTTCTCCGCCTTGCCCTTATTTTCTTTTGGACAAGCACACAAAACGAGCGGCTGTTACTGTTACCACCGTTTGTTGCCTTTGTTGCTGTTTGATGCTTCTTCTTGTTAGTCCACGGCTCACAGTGGGCCACACACACCTGTTTGTGGTGCTCAAACATGCACGGGCATGCACACTCCTGTATGAGTTGCTATCTTTGGGGTGTACTCAGGCATCCCGCTATCAGCGATATGTTTCCTGGAAGGCATCTGGATTGGACAAACGGAGGAGTTCCCAAGCAGAGATTGGGGGAAACTTGCAGGGATTTATTCAAAGAAGACCTAGTCCTCAACATCAGCTTTGAAATGGTTCGTTTTTATCATTTTTGTACAAATTATACAAACTCTAAGTCCATCGTCAAAGGCATGGCTTTCTCATAGACCGTTATTTCTTGTAGAACAGTGTTGGAAAAAGCCATTTGATGCAAGAGAAGCTCTGCGAGTTCTAACCGTTTCCGCTTCTAGCTCGCCCCACTGTGCGGAGTAAGCTCCGTTTCTGCGGCAGAGTCTTTAGCCTCGGGCTTTGGATTCGAATGTGTATGGAAATGTGGCTTCTGCCACGACGACGCCAATGCACCGCGTTATGCGGAGGCCCTCGCCGATCCCCACCCTCCGGGCGGGGAAGATTAGGGGACTCACCTGTATCTGGTTGCGCCAAACATCGTAGTGGAGCCAGTTGTCCGTGGAGAAGGCGATCGCCAGGAGGGCGGTGGCGATGATCGCGCAGATCGTCGCTATGGACAGGGTTACGGCCGAGCAGGGCATTTTGTGGATCTGCTAGGGACTCCTGGTAGCTCCGGAACACGGCGGAATATGGCTGATCTATGTAGGTGCTGGGATCGGTGCTGCAATTCGTGGTTTTTCAAGCGAAAAATCCCCGAAAGGCCAAGCGAAAAGTAAACAACTACAGTTGTTTTTGCTCCGCGTTTCTTCTCTTAGTGGCCTCTTCTGTCTTCTTTGCGCTTCGCGTCGCCCCTGGTCGGCTCGGACGGATTCTTCTGCTTCTGATTCTTCTCCCGACTCGTATTCGTAGTCTTCAAGTGCTGCTGCTGCTGCGGCTGCACCAATACACAGTTAACAAAGCAGCAACCAGTTTTGGAGGCACAACAAAAAAAAGCAACGTTCGAAAAAATAATAACTCTAGAAACGGGCCAGTGTTACTGGCTAACACACACACAGACGCACAGATACATGCACGGATGCAGATACACACGGCCGAAGATACAGATACACGCGCGCCCCGCCGAGAATCTGAGAACTGGGCACAGAGAATCGGAGACTCGAAGATTCAGAGAGAGAAACTGAGACTGAGACTGGGACTGGGACTCAGAACTGTTGACTAAGACGTTGTGCTCGCGACAACGTTCGCTGGCGGACTGAAACTGAAAATCGACGGCCCCTGAGCTCGACTTCAGTCCCAGATTCAGGTAATACCCGTCCATACGGCGGTCGGCGTCGCTGCCTGGGTTTTCGTTTGAGCGCCTCGTAGTGCAGCGTCTTGGGCCAGACAGAGAGCCAGGTAGCAGGGGGCGGATCGGAGAGGAGGACCTGCCCGGAGAAACGAGAAAGAGGATCCGCTGGGGAAGTCGACGCGGGGAGCACACTCCGAGAGCTGTGATAAGAGACTGGCTTTCTTCTCGGGCGAGGAAGTCGAGCTACCCCACGGCAGGGTATTCAAGTCCAAACAACAACAAGGCAACTGCATCAGCAGCCTGTTGATAGTTTCTTGTTTTCGCTGGCTGCTTCGGTGGTTGCAGTGCCTTTGCGAGGGGGTAGGCAGCGGGAGGAAGCAGGGACTGTGGGCCGTGGGCTGGAACCTATCCCAGCCATATCGCAAGTCTGTCAAAAGCGATCCGCAGATACTTTAATAGCCCACTCGATCGGAAACTACACGAAGAGCCTTCTGAGTAGGGAGTTACTAAACATGGCATTACTTTCTCGCGAGAGGCTCCCGCGTGTCATCCTGCGAGTCAGCCCGCATTAGAGGGCCATTATCCCGCCAACACATGTGGGAAAACACTGATCCGGCCTGGCCGAACATCTGTGGCTATGAGTGTTCCACCAGATCGGTAAGCCAATATTTTAATTGGTTCCGTTCGCTGGAAGCGCTGGCCAGAGCCAAAACACAGCCTGCCATTAGCCACTCGGCCAAGAAACAGCCTGTTTCGGGCCATAAAGAAAACAGTAACAGTAACTGCAATCGGAATAGAAATCCCAAGCCATTTCGGATGAGCTAATCCCACCCACGTCCCACCACCCCCTGGCACTCTCGGGGAACCCTATTTCTCGCAGTGTGGACGCTGCAACTGGGCAGGTAACAACGCACACAGATGCCGCCGGCCGTGTATCTTTGTATCTCGGTATCTGTGAGTTTCAGTGGCGGCATTGGCATCTTGCTGCGCCGCCGCCGCCTTGTTGTTTTTGTTGATTTTCATCGACTTAATGCCTTTGTCTATTTTGGGTTGCTGTTTATGGCGTGGGTTTTTCTTCTCTCAATTGCATTTTTGGGTGCGCTGTCGACTTCAACGCCGTCAGCTACGATGCAGGCCAAGAAATCAGAGACGCGTATATCGTTCAAGGTGTTTGAGATACAATACAAAGATAGGAGGCTCTTTTCTTCGCTTCAAAGACTTCCATCATCCTATAGGTAGATCTAGATAGATCTAGAGAGTCGATATCTTCTATAATCTTATGGTTTTTAGAACTCTCCTCCTAACTTCCAAGGGCTCGAACCTATTACTACCCAAGAAATCATCTTCAAAAGGACCTTCACTTTTTCCCTGTTGGTCCTGATGACCTATTCTTGTGCCGCCAGCTGTCAGGTGTCATTGGAGATGATGGTCGGGTGTGTGTGTGTTGTGGAAATACCAGAATTACCTAAATAACAACAAGAATAGCCGTGCACTTATATAGCTATATGCTTGTAATCGGATCGGATTGGCATGTTGGCCGGTTCTCGATCTCAATTGCTGGCCAAAAACCGAGCTCGGCTCTTGCCCCGTCTCTTTCGCTGGCCGCAGCCCCTCTCTTTCCGCCGCCAGGCGGTGGTATTTCGTTTTCTTTTCGCATTCCTCAGTGTCGCATTGCGTTTGTTGTTGCTGCGTGGCGAGTTGTTGTCACTTTTCGGTGGGCACTGGGGGCCTGGAGGGAGGTGGGAGGCCTGCCGAAAGAAACATTATGTATGCGGGGCCTGGCATTTAATTCACATTTTAGCACAAATTATTAAATATTTGACAACGGCAACGAAAGTGAGAGCGACAGGTGGAAAGCCAGAAGAAACGCTGAACAAAGCGAGACACTTCCGCAGATCGCTGCACACAGAATTGCTAATTTATGCGATTATTGGTAGGGCAATCCGGCGATCCATTTGCGGCAGCGTTTTGTCATTTTAATAACTCTTGCATTGTGGGGACAAACACAGAAGCGCGAAGCCCCAAAGCCCATCGAAACGTGTTCGTCGCAGTGAAAGTGACAGTCGGAGTTGCCGTGAAGAGTCAACGGGCAGCCACAGGTGATGACCGCGACGGCCAGTAGCCGAAAACGGCCAAGAGGCGAGGAAAATAGGAAATGAAAATCAGTCGCGAACTTCTGTAGCTTTCGTTTCCACCCAGCCCCTAGCCCCCAGCCACAAGTTCAAGTCCAAGTCCGTCGCATCAGGTAGGCCTTGAGAACACAGTATTTGAAAAGTGAGACGCCTACAAGGGGCATTCGTTTAGGCCTCACTTCACTTCTATCGTTCTAAAGTAATGTACATAAAGCTAAACGGAAAACCGCTCTGATTTTCACGTTCGTCAAAAATTATAAGGAAAAAAAGTTTTTGGTTTTAGTTATATGTTTAGTCACAAGTCTATTTTACAAATTTGTGAATATTTAAATTTCCCTTTTGAATTCTCAACGGAGTGCGCAAAAAGTGTTGGAAAGGAATTGGTCTAAGATATCGATAGGTAATTAACGGCATTGCATTTTTCCACGGCAAACGTGGCCACAATATTCTAGAAAACAACTGTAATCGTATTTGTAAACTAAATTGTATTTCCAAGAGGAAAATTCATTTTTTTTTTGGTGCGACCCGTCACATTGCTTATAGTGCCGGTGCATTAGAGATGAGAGTCGCGAAAAACAGTGTTGGAAAGCCGGTGTCTGACCAAACTAAAAATATCGGTATAATATAGTTTTTTTTTTGCGAAAAATATCGATATTACGATTGTATTTTCGGCATCCCTAGTCTTATTGTTTTATCAAAAAGTTGTAAAAAAATCTAGCAAAAATCGTCCGCTGCGCAGTTGTTTTATTCTGTTTTCTGTCCTTTGCCTACTCTTTTGCCTCCGCAGCAAACTTTAATCGCCGAGGTGAGTGGCTGGCCAAGCGCAAATCAGTAGTAAGTGCAGGAGCGCCATTGCGATATTCCGCTGAAAAAACACAAACACACACAAAGAGGACCACTCATCCACTCACACCAGCAGGCACTGTGATGGCCCCAGCGTGTGCGTGCGTCTGTGTGGTAACTCTTCGAAGCTAGCTTTTCACTTTCCCATTTTCCCGTCCTCGCTCTCCTCCAGGAAAATCAATCTTTGAGTCGAAAATGCCGAACATCATCAAGCTGCAATCCTCCGACGAGGAGATCTTCGACACAGACATCCAGATCGCCAAGTGCTCCGGCACCATCAAGACCATGCTGGAGGACTGCGGCATGGAGGACGACGAGAACGCCATCGTCCCGTTGCCGAACGTGAACTCGACCATCCTACGGAAGGTCCTGATCTGGGCCCATTACCACAAGGACGACCCACAGCCGACGGAGGACGATGAGAGCAAGGAGAAGCGCACCGACGACATCATCTCGTGGGACGCCGACTTCCTCAAGGTGGACCAGGGCACACTCTTCGAACTGATCCTGGCGGCCAACTATCTGGACATCAAGGGCCTGCTGGAGCTCACCTGCAAAACTGTGGCCAACATGATCAAGGGCAAGACCCCAGAGGAGATCCGCAAGACCTTCAACATAAAGAAGGACTTCACGCCCGCCGAGGAGGAGCAGGTGCGCAAGGAGAACGAGTGGTGCGAGGAGAAGTAAGCGGCCGGCCATGTCCCAGTGCCAAAATCCCATCGCCCGAATCCCAGAGCGAAATTCAGTGTACCAGTTGGCGTGCAGTTTGGAATTTACGTTCGAAGAGACACACACACAAAGTTGCAGCAAGACACGATTTGGGCCGATGAGGATTGGAGGCTGCTGCTGGCTCACTTAGTTGCTAGTTTACCATTCATTTCCCGTTCTATCGACCATTATTTTTTTTTGTTTCTAACACAAGCCTCATTCTACTGATGATCTGTCAAGCGGCGTAACATTGTAGTACACACCATTATGGAATTTATGAAAAACGGTAGTCTATTCATAAGAAAATGCGATTACTTCACCAAAATAAATATTACTCAACACCGTATTTGAGGAAACCGTTAAAGTGTTCCTCCCCTAATTACAAACTGATCCTCGGCCGAACTTCAGGCACCACTTTTTCAAGAAATTTGGATTCTTTTAAAGATTTGGCTTGTGACTGTCTCCTCTTATCTGTGTGAATTTTAATTTGTGGCAGTTACTAAGCTGCTTTTGCTGTCAATAATAAATGTGGATCATCTACGTGTTTTAAAAGTTTAGTTTCTAGAATTTCTAGTCCTAGTCCTAGCATTTGCGGCTAACAGCACGGAAGGCGCTTGGTTAACAGAGATGTTAAGTTCGGGGCGCCATCTGGCGGCCCAGGTGGGCACTAACGTTTCCACTCAAACGTTTGAGTGAAAAGTGTGCGCCGTTTTCGAAGCGCAACAGTTTAATTGGTTTACACGCGATTAAGGAAGTGTTATGGCAAGTTTTAGTCTCCCTAATCGGGGGAGAGTATCCTTAAGCTATCGTTTCAGCAGGACTGCCCCTGCTATGAGCCCGAAATGCACAGATAATCGGAGGGGAAAGCATGCGTGCTTTTTGCGTCCTTCCAGCGACTTGTCAACAGGACACAAAGGAGCCCACAGCGCTGTCCACTTCGCAGGACATCTGCTCCTGTCGCCGGCCCGCTTTGTAGTGGGCTTTGTAAGAGCCCACGTCCTGCCAAAGCCAAACAATCGGAGGGGGGCTCCCTGGCTGATTGGCAACGGAAGCGGAAACGCAGGGGTAGCGGCTCTGGCAGCGAAAGAGTGCTCCATTGAGGCGGTGACTGCTTTGAGTGCATTCTTAGATGTCCTGGCTAGACCGGTGGCAGGATTGATCGATGGCCAGCCTGCTGGCAGCCATTGAGCGAACAAAATGGCGAAAGTTTTCAATTTTCCAAGCGATACTGTTATTTGGACCTTCCTGTTTCCTGTTTCCCGCTTCCTTTCTCCGGGCCCGACATTGAACCCGGACAGGTGCTTTTAATGAATAATAGGGCCCAGAGTGGAGCGACAAGTCCTTGAAATTGCGACATTATTCGGATTACTTTAAAAGCACGTTCGTTATTTTAAGGATGCGCCTTTTGAAGGAGCAAGCACAGAGCACAGAGCTGCAGTTTTGCATCAAATTTGAATTTGGAATTGTTGTTTTCATTAGTCCTTTGTGTTTTCGTTGCGCAGTGTGGCGAGTTATTAATATTCTTCGTTTATCAGGATACCCTGGGCGGGATGGGTACTACGGACTAGCTGGGAAGCATAACCAGAAAATCAAATCAGACAGGATCGGGATAGCGTTTTCCGCAATAGTAGAGCCACTTCGAGTCCTGTCTGTGCTGGAGTCTCGTCCTGGCTCATTGTTTCTCGTCTGGCGTCTTGTTTGACTCTACGCCCCTGGCCCCGGGGGGCTCTCGCCGTTTCAATTATAATAAGGACGAGGGAAGGGCTGCTCCTGAGCGAAAGAATTGAAAGAAAGCAAGAAGGACGAATGCAAATAAAACAGAAGAAAGAGTCCTCAGCAGCAGGAGGGAGTAAAAGGGTTTTCCTATTGGCTTTCTCGCCCCCCACCCCCCCTGCCAAGGAGTAATTAGTGTGCATTTCCGTTTCCGCCGCCCCCCTCCGTCTGGCAGTGTGTGTGCAACATTTACTTTTCCACTTCGTTTGCGACAATCAAATGTAACAAAGGAGCGGAAAAGTAGCACAAAAAATGCGGGGCTGGCTGCCGAGGGGGGCGGAGGAGTGGCAGGCTGGGGTGAGGGATCTTCACCTGGCTTGGAGCTGCACTGGCAGAAATGGACCTTGAACTACTGCTCTTTCATAGCCATGAGTAGGTCCTGCCTGAAGGATTCGTCTCTCAGTGGATGAGCCGCTGGAACACCTGCCACTGCCACTGCACTCACCTGGCTGGGCCCTTTTATCATCTAAGTCGTGTCCTCCACTGGAACGTGACATTGAATACGTCTGCATCCTGGCTGTTCCGCTGGCTCCTTGTGCATTTTTCCCGCCAGGACCTGGCCATGCTAATCTCCCTGTAATTAAGACTGTCACTCATTCCGGCATTTGCTTGCCATTCAGTTTGCCCATCTCGGAGGCAGCGATAGTCCTGGGGGTGATGCTAGTCCTCCCACTCTGCCTGCTCACTCAATGGGCGTAGGCGGAGGGGCGTGGCCCATTTGAATTGCCTTTAATTGCATGTTGCATGTTGTTGTTTTTGTGCCGTCTCCCCCGTCGTCCTCCCAGGCGAAAGGCTTCTCCCGACGGGCTTCTGTTTTCAATTTTCGGCTTTCGGCTCTCAAGTTCAGGATCAAGTGGGGAAGCCCAAGGCGTGAAATCGACTCACCTGGTAGTCTCTATAGGTCTGAACACCGAAGTGCCATAAATCGGAAACCGAATCACAACTAGGACAGATCGAATTAGCTGCCAATTAGTTCTCGGAGAGACGAGGTCACCTCGTAAAGTGTCACCCAATTAAATTTACGATAAACAGATTCGCCTTCTTTCGGGGAGCTGGAGCTGGAACTGGGATTGGGCAAGTGGCGGACTAGCCATTAAGTCGCTTTATGATGTGCCGCCATAAATTAGCGCGCACATTGGATCAGTCTGGAAGCTGGGACTCTGGGAAGCGGAGCCACTCGACTCTATTAATATCCGAGTGGAGGGAACTCTAGATTTATGGCCTCCTATGGGAATGCGTGGGACGTTATCGTAGGGCTTGGATGTGCGAATGCATAATGCTCCCAGTCCCCACATGCTTATGGGCTGCTGCTGGCAGTACATGTGTGTACTAAGTGTGAATTCCATCTGGCCCCCGAGTGGGGGAGGTAGCCCCTCCTGGCAAGTGTAAATAATGCAACTTTCGGTCGCTCGCCTCGCCCATCGATCAAAGTCTTAAAAAGGGGGGCGGAATGGGCTCCCAAACGCTTTGTTTATGGCTGCCATCGGACTCTATCGCTTGGCCGAAACTCCCGAATAGATTCCAACCAAAGACCGAAGACCGGAGACCGGAGACCGGAGGAGGAGCCCTCGCACCTTCCCTGCTTCCTGGCCAGTGCTATTTATACTTCATTTATTGTTATTGTTGGCGCAGTTTTGAATCTTGGGAGCCACTCGAACGGAATGCACCGACTCTAAAATACATAGTCCGTCTATATGGTGTGTTTCGACTCTTCTGCATCTGCTGCCACTGTACTACACTGCGTTTCAGGACCATAATGTCGGGGCATCAGGTGGATTACCTAGAGTTGACCCATCCTAGAACCCAGAACACGTAAACCTCAAAGAGTTACGTGCCTCTCTGACACCTCTGAGGCTCCAGAGGCCTTCAGCCCTATAGTTCCGTCGCACGGAGTACCGCGTACCGCCCAACAGATGCTTACTCCACAAGTTCCCAGCATATATGTTCCTGAACAGTCGTAAACAGAGCGTGCTGAATGCCAAATGCCGAGTGTGCTCCAGTGGCGTCATAAACGCTCTCCCCTCCCCGCCAACCTTTTCGCAGTAAACATTTTCATTTCGCACAAAAATGAGATTCGAGAACTCCAAACTGCTGTGGAAACAGCGCCAAATAGAATTGTTTTTAAACCGAATATTTAAATCACTTTCAGACGACGACTTTCTCGTTCTCCTGATTTCAGTCATCAAATGGCCCAGGACATAAAAATGTCACGCTTTCAAGGATTTCCTCTTCCCAACTCGGCTAGTATTAGTCTGACACAGGGAGAGGTAGGCTATATCCGAGTTCAGCACTTCGAGCACGGTTTTTTTTTACAAATTTTCAAAATTTTCACCGAAAACAACGGTGTAACCCTTATAAGGATCGCTCTAATATTCCCAAAGATATAAGCTTCAAAATGGGACAAAATTACCTATCCGAGGATTTCCAGGACACAAAATATACAGGACCTAAACAGGTGATATTTTCGAGGCTTCCCATGGTCATATCTCAGTCAAATGAAGTCTGATTCTGGAATGACATACCTCTCCGATTTCTACACACCTAGTACTTGCTTTTTGCATCAAAATCTGGGAACCTAAAATGGGACCGATTTTTTCAACATTTTCTAAGGGTACCTTAGAAAAATCACCGAAAATCGATGAAAAATAAGTTTCTTAGCTTTTAATGCAGATTTATGGGGAATTCTTCCACGATTCCATCGGTGTGTCTCTTATAAGGATCGCATTACTATTGACAAAGATATGTCCTTCGAGAGGGATCGAAATAGTCGATCCGGGGACTTCCAGGACATGACATATATAGAGCACGGAATAGTGATATTTTGAGAGCTTCTCAAGATCATAACTTCTCCAATAAAAGCCTGATCCAGGACTGGCATGCCTTTCCAGTTTCAGCGCTCCGAGTACTTGCTTTTTGCATCAAAAACAGGCAACCTTAAATTTGATCGATTTTTTCGAAATTTTCCAAGGGGTACCATCAGGAAAATTCATCGAAAATCGATAAAAAATTAGTTTCTTAGCTTTTGATGCAGATTTATGGGGAATTCTTCGACGATTCCATCGGTGTATCTCTTCTAAGGATCGCATTACTATTGACAAAGATATGTCCTTCGAGAGGGATCGAAATAGTCGATCCGGGGACTTCCAGGACATGACATATATAGAGCACGGAATAGTGATATTTTGAGAGCTTCTCAAGATCATAACTTCTCCAATAGAAGCCTGATCCAGGAATGGCATGCCTTTCCGGTTTCAGCGCTTCGAGTACTTGCTTTTTGCATCAAAAACAGGCAACCTTAAATTTGATCGATTTTTTCGAAATTTTCCAAGGGGTACCATCAGGAAAATTCATCGAAAATCGATAAAAAATTAGTTTCTTAGCTTTTGATGCAGATTTATGGGGAATTCTTCCACGATTCCATCGGTGTGTCTCTTATAAGGATCGCATTACTATTGACAAAGATATGTCCTTCGAGAGGGATCGAAATATTCGATCCGGGGACTTCCAGGACATGACATATATAGAGCACGGAATAGTGATATTTTGAGAGCTTCTCAAGATCATAACTTCTCCAATAAAAGCCTGATCCAGGAATGGCATGCCTTTCCAGTTTCAGCGCTCCGAGTACTTGCTTTTTGCATCAAAAACAGGCAACCTTAAATTTGATCGATTTTTTCGAAATTTTCCAAGGGGTACCATCAGGAAAATTCATCGAAAATCGATAAAAAATTAGTTTCTTAGCTTTTGATGCAGATTTATGGGGAATTCTTCGACGATTCCATCGGTGTGTCTCTTATAAGGATCGCATTACTATTGACAAAGATATGTCCTTCGAGAGGGATCGAAATAGTCGATCCGGGGACTTCCAGGACATGACATATATAGAGCACGGAATAGTGATATTTTGAGAGCTTCTCAAGATCATAACTTCTCCAATAAAAGCCTGATCCAGGAATGGCATGCCTTTCCGGTTTCAGCGCTTCGAGTACTTGCTTTTTGCATCAAAAACAGGCAACCTTAAATTTGATAAATTTTTTCGAAATTTTCCAAGGGGTACCATCAGGAAAATTCATCGAAAATCGATAAAAAATGAGTTTCTTAGCTTTTGATGCAGATTTATGGGGAATTCTTCGACGATTCCATCGGTGTATCTCTTCTAAGGATCGCATTACTATTGACAAAGATATGTCCTTCGAGAGGGATCGAAATAGTCGATCCGGGGACTTCCAGGACATGACATATATAGAGCACGGAATAGTGATATTTTGAGAGCTTCTCAAGATCATAACTTCTCCAATAAAAGCCTGATCCAGGAATGGCATGCCTTTCCAGTTTCAGCGCTCCGAGTACTTGCTTTTTGCATCAAAAACAGGCAACCTTAAATTTGATCGATTTTTTCGAAATTTTCCAAGGGGTACCATCATTAAAAATCACCGAAAATCGATGAAAAATAAGTTTCTTAGCTTTTGATGCAGATTTATGGGAAATTCTTCGACGATTCCATCGGTGTATCTCTTCTAAGGATCGCATTACTATTGACAAAGATATGTCCTTCGAGAGGGATCGAAATATTCGATCCGGGGACTTCCAGGACATGACATATATAGAGCACGGAATAGTGATATTTTGAGAGCTTCTCAAGATCATAACTTCTCCAATAAAAGCCTGATCCAGGAATGGCATGCCTTTCCAGTTTCAGCGCTCCGAGTACTTGCTTTTTGCATCAAAAACAGGCAACCTTAAATTTGATCGATTTTTTCGAAATTTTCCAAGGGGTACCATCAGGAAAATTCACCGAAAATCGATGAAAAATAAGTTTCTTAGCTTTTGATGCAGATTTATGGGGAACTCTTCCACGATTCCATCGGTGTGTCTCTTATAAGGATCGCATTACTATTGACAAAGATATGTCCTTCGAGAGGGATCGAAATAGTCGATCCGGGGACTTCCAGGACATGACATATATAGAGCACGGAATAGTGATATTTTGAGAGCTTCTCAAGATCATAACTTCTCCAATAAAAGCCTGATCCAGGAATGGCATGCCTTTCCAGTTTCAGCGCTCCGAGTACTTGCTTTTTGCATCAAAAACAGGCAACCTTAAATTTGATAGATTTTTTCGAAATTTTCCAAGGGGTACCATCAGGAAAATTCATCGAAAATCGATAAAAAATTAGTTTCTTAGCTTTTGATGCAGATTTATGGGAAATTCTTCGACGATTCCATCGGTGTATCTCTTCTAAGGATCGCATTACTATTGACAAAGATATGTCCTTCGAGAGGGATCGAAATAGTCGATCCGGGGACTTCCAGGACATGACATATATAGAGCACGGAATAGTGATATTTTGAGAGCTTCTCAAGATCATAACTTCTCCAATAGAAGCCTGATCCAGGAATGGCATGCCTTTCCGGTTTCAGCGCTTCGAGTACTTGCTTTTGCATCAAAAACAGGCAACCTTAAATTTGATCGATTTTTTCGAAATTTTCCAAGGGGTACCATCAGGAAAATTCATCGAAAATCGATAAAAAATAAGTTTCTTAGCTTTTGATGCAGATTTATGGGAAATTCTTCGACGATTCCATCGGTGTATCTCTTCTAAGGATCGCATTACTATTGACAAAGATATGTCCTTCGAGAGGGATCGAAATATTCGATCCGGGGACTTCCAGGACATGACATATATAGAGCACGGAATAGTGATATTTTGAGAGCTTCTCAAGATCATAACTTCTCCAATAAAAGCCTGATCCAGGAATGGCATGCCTTTCCAGTTTCAGCGCTCCGAGTACTTGCTTTTTGCATCAAAAACAGGCAACCTTAAATTTGATCGATTTTTTCGAAATTTTCCAAGGGGTACCATCATTAAAAATCACCGAAAATCGATGAAAAATAAGTTTCTTAGCTTTTGATGCAGATTTATGGGGAATTCTTCCACGATTCCATCGGTTTTTCTCTTATAAGGATCGCATTACTATTGATAAAGATATGTCCTTCGAGAGGGATCGAAATATTCGATCCGGGGACTTCCAGGACATGACATATATAGAGCACGGAATAGTGATATTTTGAGAGCTTCTCAAGATCATAACTTCTCCAATAAAAGCCTGATCCAGGAATGGCATGCCTTTCCAGTTTCAGCGCTCCGAGTACTTGCTTTTTGCATCAAAAACAGGCAACCTTAAATTTTATCGATTTTTTCGAAATTTTCCAAGGGGTACCATCAGGAAAATTCATCGAAAATCGATAAAAAATTAGTTTCTTAGCTTTTGATGGTGATTTATGGGGAATTCTTCGACGATTCCATCGGTGTATCTCTTCTAAGGATCGCATTACTATTGACAAAGATATGTCCTTCGAGAGGGATCGAAATAGTCGATCCGGGGACTTCCAGGACATGACATATATAGAGCACGGAATAGTGATATTTTGAGAGCTTCTCAAGATCATAACTTCTCCAATAGAAGCCTGATCCAGGAATGGCATGCCTTTCCGGTTTCAGCGCTTCGAGTACTTGCTTTTTGCATCAAAAACAGGCAACCTTAAATTTGATCGATTTTTTCGAAATTTTCCAAGGGGTACCATCAGGAAAATTCATCGAAAATCGATAAAAAATTAGTTTCTTAGCTTTTGATGCAGATTTATGGGGAATTCTTCGACGATTCCATCGGTGTATCTCTTCTAAGGATCGCATTACTATTGACAAAGATATGTCCTTCGAGAGGGATCGAAATAGTCGATCCGGGGACTTCCAGGACATGACATATATAGAGCACGGAATAGTGATATTTTGAGAGCTTCTCAAGATCATAACTTCTCCAATAAAAGCCTGATCCAGGAATGGCATGCCTTTCCAGTTTCAGCGCTCCGAGTACTTGCTTTTTGCATCAAAAACAGGCAACCTTAAATTTGATCGATTTTTTCGAAATTTTCCAAGGGGTACCATCAGGAAAATTCATCGAAAATCGATAAAAAATTAGTTTCTTAGCTTTTGATGCAGATTTATGGGGAACTCTTCGACGATTCCATCGGTGTATCTCTTCTAAGGATCGCATTACTATTGACAAAGATATGTCCTTCGAGAGGGATCGAAATAGTCGATCCGGGGACTTCCAGGACATGACATATATAGAGCACGGAATAGTGATATTTTGAGAGCTTCTCAAGATCATAACTTCTCCAATAGAAGCCTGATCCAGGAATGGCATGCCTTTCCGGTTTCAGCGCTTCGAGTACTTTCTTTTGCATCAAAAACAGGCAACCTTAAATTTGATCGATTTTTTCGAAATTTTCCAAGGGGTACCATCAGGAAAATTCATCGAAAATCGATAAAAAATTAGTTTCTTAGCTTTTGATGCAGATTTATGGGGAATTCTTCGACGATTCCATCGGTGTATCTCTTCTAAGGATCGCATTACTATTGACAAAGATATGTCCTTCGAGAGGGATCGAAATAGTCGATCCGGGGACTTCCAGGACATGACATATATAGAGCACGGAATAGTGATATTTTGAGAGCTTCTCAAGATCATAACTTCTCCAATAGAAGCCTGATCCAGGAATGGCATGCCTTTCCGGTTTCAGCGCTTCGAGTACTTGCTTTTTGCATCAAAAACAGGCAACCTTAAATTTGATCGATTTTTTCGAAATTTTCCAAGGGGTACCATCAGGAAAATTCATCGAAACTGATCCTAGAATGGCATACCTTTCCGAGTTCTACACACCGAGTACTTGCTTTTTGCATCAAAATCTGGGAACCTTAAATTGGATCGATTTTTCGAAAATTTTCAAAGGGGTACATCATAAAAATTCATCGAAAATCGATAAAAATTTTGCTTATTAGATTTTAATGCAGAATAATGCGTATTTTTGCTAGAATTACAACGGTGGGATATTACAAGATATGGGCTTCAAGGGAGCTTACAGTTCCCGATTTCAGGATATTCAGGACACTTTGAAAACTGGATCAAAAAGCCCACCTCTCCAGAACCCTGCTACTCCAGGAGCTGCAACATTAAAGCATAATACCTATCAGGAATCGTCGTCTATCGCCTCATGAGACTGCCATTTCCGAAAAGCGGTCAAGAAGGATTGTGGGTCTGTGGCAGGGGCAGGGTGTCTGCTGTCCTGCTGCAGCTTTGGTGCGCTTATGTGCCGGGCGACTGAATATTTTGCTGCAATTAGCAGCAAGTTCAGCCGTCAGCTGGTGCATTGAAAGGCAATCGAGTATGCGGAATATCGAATCGAGTCGAAGGCGCAGGCGGAGGCGGAGGGGGCAGGCGTGTGGGAGGAATAAACTGAAACGGAACCGACCAAGCAGCCATGCAAATTGTCGGAAATCACACACGCAGCAGGTCCTTGGCGGGGCAGGAGGGCGCAGGACAGCTGAGCAGCGAATTTGCATAGAAAGTACAAAAAATACAGAGCGTGGACGAGCCCGGAAGCTGCTCGAGCCAGGAATGCCCTCGAGCCAGAAACTTCGGCGAGGTCCAATTATGGGCATTACGAAAATAAACTTCCTAGAGCCCGAGTCCTTTCAGACCTCACAATCGGACAGAAACGAATCAAAGTTTCCACGGCGGTGGCGAAAGGACTCTCTTCAGCCATTACTGTTGACAGTGAAGGATATCTGGCGTGGCATACGCTCCAGGATCTGCGGCTCCGGGACTGGCAGCAGCTGACGGCTGTGTCTCCGTCGCAGGACTTCGTCCCAACTGCAGTCGGGGCCTGGGGGGCAGGAACACATGTATCCGATGTCGCCACGCGTGGGAGGGCGTGTGAATGTTTTCCTTAGATCCTTCTGCTCAGCTGCTGTCGCAGGACACAATGCCTTTGAGGAGGAAGCAGCGCCGGAGAGCTGAGCAGAATGCTTCGTGCAACAAAATGCGGCAGCAATGCAATCGAGGGAAATGAATTAAAAAACCCTGAAACCTGTGGGACAGGAACAGGGAACAGGTTATGGGGTAGGAAACGTCCTGCCAGAGCGGCGGAAGATGGCAGATAAAGTGCCAGGCTGCTCGGCTGCCCGGCTGCCAGGAGGGGATCTCGGCTTCGTGACCGTCCAAGCTGCTGCAGGATTTGCAAGGACAAAAGTGAAAATTGAGGGGCGCAGGGTGGAAAGTGTAAAGTAGAGGAGTGGAGAGTGAAAGGCAACCGCCCACTGATAAGCGGCTTAGGACTTTTGTTTCTCGCTCTGTGGCAGGGAAGGGCCGTCATTGCCTCATTTTAGATAATAAGAGTCACCCCTCCGCAGGACTCATGCGAGGGTATGTTTGACTTCCAATCTAATCCAAAGGACATGCAAGTCAGGAGGGCATGCCGACTCGCAGTATCCAGTTTTCCCGGTTTCCCAGGTCGACGCGTGTTTCCCGAAAACTTTTCCTGACAGCACTGCTCACCCCCATCCCCCTCCCCACGGCACCCCCTGCTGGGGAACCGCAACCTTCGCCACAAAGTATTCGAAATTAGCACCCAGTCCTGGCAGACCGCACACACAGGCGCTCCTCGGGAGCTCAAAGTTACTCGGCCCAGGACGCGAAAACCATAAAAGTGAAATTGATGTCAGGCCAGTGGTGGGGAGGGGGGTGTGCGGGAGAGGGGGGCGCAAGGATTATGACACGTTGCTGGTGCATATATTAATGCCTGTTTTCGGTGGCAGTCACTCGTGGCTGTCACTTCGTGGCAACCTCAAGTCATCTGGCGAATGTCGGGATTTGGGTGCGGGACTCCTCGGTGGTTAACCCTCGAGAAGAGGGTGGTGTGAGTCCTGGATCTGGTCAACAATTCATGAAATGCTTAACGCCATTAGGGTTGGGTTTTGGTTTGGGGGCTTAGCTTAGCGACTGGAAGCTGAAAGTCAAGCGGAGGGCCAAGCCGGAGGACATATCATCCAGGAGGTCCTCGAAGCCCGGCTTGGTGCCCACTTGTCCGGCGATTAAATTCCCATCAAAGGCAATCTCCGAGGCCATTCATCAGGCTCCTAGTGCCTCCGCCGAGTTCCATTTCTAATAAATTGAAATAGCTTTGAGAGTCCCTCATCGACGCAACTGGCCAGCAGGGAGGGGACGGGGGGAGAAGGATAATCAAGCGGAGGGGGCGGCCGGCCAAGGATATTGAAATCGAGGTGGGTGGCTCGTGGCTCGACTGGTGCCTGAGTTATGCAATCCAAAGTCATTCGTTTGCTTTGATCCCCTCCCAGCCCCGCCGTTTCCCTCATAAACTGTCGGCCCACCTGGCAGGACATCCCCCTTCCCCCCCCCCCCCCCCGCCACGTCTCACCTGGATTGCTGTGTTCGCTTGTTTGTTAAATTGAACAATTTATTTTATTTTTTCTTCTCGCCATTTCGATGTTTGTTGCTCTCGCCGCTCTGGCCAGGCTCCGGCAAGGATATCCTGCAGCTCCACAAAGGACACTCCTCACTCTGCCATCTCCATCTCCGTCTGCGTCTCGAGTGCAAGTGGCAGTGGCAGTGAAGTGCGATAGTTTAGCATTTGTTTGCGTTGCTTTTGTTGCAAATGAATGCGCTAGATTTCACTTGCATTTTATTTGCAAACAATTTTCAATGTTTTTCCTTGCACTTTTCCGTTTTTCACTCCGGACGACTCCACCCTCCCCCCTCAGTTATTCCGTTTTGCAGCAGCCAGCATCCAACAGCCAGGATCCTGCTCTGCATCCTGCCCAGATATGACAGGAGCAGCTTCCCGTTGCGAACGAAGCCAGCGAATCGAACCAAAGAGGCCGGATATGTCCTGAACCCAATTAAAAAGTAAAAAGGACATTTTAAAAGCACACTTTTCAAAAGGATTCTGGTTTTACAGCAGTTCCGTTAGTGACACATGCCACACATCCTCGAATTTAAGGACTTCTCTCAGATTCAATCCGAACTCCTCGACGGGGTGTCGCTGTTGCAGCTCTTCCGTGATGACAATTAGCTTCGAGTCCTGGGCCATAAACATGCAATTAATAGGACACTCCCCCTCTGACTCTCCCCCCCGCCCTGTTGCCCCTGGTGTCCTGCAGGACTTGGCCACCAAATCGCCTCTGATTAGGCTCGCACACAATGCTAATTACGGACTTGATGGCGGCCATTAAGCTGCAAGTGGCTCCCCGCGGACTTGCAGCCGCCAAAAGGTGGGAGGGCGATGGCCTGGGGGCGTGGCAGTGGCCACAATTAGCTCGAGTGCTGGGTGGCCGCCATTTGGCGCTCCGCCTTTGATTTTTCGCAGCTGTTGCTGCAATTGCCGCGAGTCGCTAGTTGCTGGTTGCTGGTTGCAGGTTCCGTGTTGCAAGTTCCGGGTGTTGTCACGCCCTCGTCCGCCAGTTGACGACCCATAAACAGGAACCTAAAGCAAGGACGATGGCGAGTCGAGGGCCCAGTACCCTGCCACTAAAAATTAGAGGCTTCACAGTAGTGGCAGGACCATCAAGCCGCACTCGAAGGATAAGAAAGCGATTGCGGGGAATGGAGAGCTCATAAAATAAATCACACATACGGGGCCAGGACGATCCCATTTCAAATAGTTGCAGTTAAAGGAGTCCTGCGCGCCATGTGGCAAGTCCCGAAATCTATTCTACGCCAGTCCCGCTGCCCGCCTTTTCTCCCCCAGGACCTCCGCGGGCAGAGACTTGGCCTTGGCTCGGCTCTCCACTTAACCTTTTTTCGCTTGGCTAAGGCCAGGGCTTGGCTCCGACTTTGGATGTCGGCCAGTCCTCGTCTCGGTCCTGTCTCCCTGTCTTCCTGTCAGTCGCGCTTCCTGCGGCTCCTTGAGCTCCTTCAGCTCCTTCGGCGTGTTCTCGGATTTTCACTTGGCATTCAATTGCATGAAAAAGTCGTCTGCCGCCCCGGCGCCTCCCCGCTTGCTGCTTTCCATTTTCGGCGGCATCGTCCTTCGCAGGACTCTTTGTTTTTTGCGCTCTTCTCCGGGTGTGATATTAATTCTATGGGAAATCCATTTCCAGCATAAACGTGCCCATTGAATCGCGCTCTAGAGCCGTCAGCTGCTTGGCGCCACTCTTTTCAGACTTCGGCTGCACCAGGCGGCCCTCCTGCCCTCCTGCCCTAGTCCTTGGGAGCAGCCCCCGAGGACAGGCAAAAAAGTGGCTTCGAAAGCGGAACTGTGCGGAGGACCAACCTCCTCAATTGAATCATTTCAATTGCAGTCGAAAAAACACCCGAAACTGTTGCGGGCGGCAGATCATCCGTCCGCTGGGGTGTCTTGTGGCCTGCCCAGGACGTCCTGGCAGGGCAACTCAATTAACAGCCAGTTGGAAATTGGATTAATCGCCGGGGTGGCGGGCGGGGAAATAGTCATAAACATTCGATTGACATTTCGGTGGCTGCACAGTCGACTGGGTTTCTGGCCAAGATTCGATAAGCAGTCGATTGGCACTCGTCAGGCGCAGGATGACTGGGGAGCGAGGAGCGAGGCAAAAGGACGAATGGCATGCCATATCGCATGTCCTCGCCACAGACTCCGCCCCGCCTCTGTCTATGCAGGCGAACAGGATCCATCTGTCCACCTATCCGTCACACGCCCACTTCGGTCTAGCATCTGCAAGCCCCAGTGCCCTCCGCCCCCTTCGCAGGACTCCCCTTAAACTGTTGAGTGACTCTGAACGATTTTCGGATGCATCTCCGGCGGACGGGGAGGTCTGTTCTCCCGGAGATAAACCAGCCAGCCACCTGTGCCTGCCCTTCGCTCCTGCAGGCCGAGTCCTCGCCTGCGCCAGCCTGCAAATCTCGAAAAACTTTGCCTCGAAAACTGTTGCACAGACACTGCCAGAAATGAGGTCGTATGTCAAAGCTTATGGGGAGTGGCGTGCCTTAAGGACTGAAGGACATTGCAGGCCACATGCCAAGCACCCAAGATTTCCTCTCAGTGCTTCAAAGCCCACTTGATTTCCTCGACCCGGGCCTGGCTATGCGGGTTCAGGGATCGGGATTGGGGCTAGGCTTTGGGAGGGGAGGGATAGGGATCTGCCTGGGCCAGGATAACAGAGAGCCGGGGCGGCAGGGACTAAGGGGGGCTCAAAAAGAGATCTGGCAGAGTGGTGGAAAAGTTAAGCAAATCGCATATTTTATTCATGTGTTCATTAGGCAGCTACAATGTGCGACCGAAAATGCTTAAAGGAAGCGCCAGGAGGTGGCGCAGGACGAAGGACGAAGGAGGAAGGACGAAGGACAGGTGAAGGAGCCTCAACTGGAGGATATGGAATGTATATATAATAGCGATGTGTGTGAGCTTGCAATTCATGAAGCTGCAAAATGGGTCGTCCTCGCACACTAACACTCTCGCAACTTCAAAAGGGAAACCGAAAAGGATGCAGGGACACATTCAGACGCCTTCTGCCAATAGAACTGGCCGGGGAGGGTGGGGCGAGGCAGGGCGAGGCAGGGCGAGGTGCTGAGTGCATCACTATTATATAAACCAAAAAACGGGGACACCCTGATAAAGTCACTTCGCCGGCGTTCGCAGTCCTCCGCCGCCCCAGTTGCCCGCCGCATCCTGTGTGTCCTTAAAGCCTCACTGGCTGACTGGCTGTGAGGACATAAATTTTTACCTAAATTATATGACGCGACATGACTCGCCACACACACACAGACACACAGCCAAAAAGTGGCTAAAAAGTGGAGAGTGGCCGCCGCATAAATAAACCTCTTCATTTGGATGCCGGCCGACTGCAGCCAGGCCTGCGTGTGTCGCAGGTCCCCCTCCCCTGTTCCGGCTATCCTTTTTAGCTCCTTTCACGTCCTGGCGCGGTCAAATGCGTTTCCATGAAAGCCGAAATCTGAAAACTGCAAACTGCAAACAAATTTTTCGGTCGCCGGTCGCTGGTCGCGGTTTTGTGACCAAAGTCGGTGGACCGCCGGGCAAAATGGCTTCAAAGGCTTTGGTCCTTGGCGTGCCAGGACTGGCCAGGACATGCCAGGGCTTATACATTTAATTATGTCTCTGAATGGGCCCCACTGAGAACATGTGGCGAGCAATTACTGCCACTTACCTGTCACAGATGGCCCGCAGCTCCAGGGCCCGCGATTCGCGCCCGAAATCGGAATGGAAATCTAAATCCTTGGCGGACCTTGATTTGAAAATTGCAATATTCCGGCCCAAAACGGCCGTAACTGAACGCCCTCCGAGGCACCAATTGGTGTGGCAGTCTAATTACGGTGTCGGTGTCAGAGGCCGCTCGATCCGGGTCCTGGCAGTAGTCCTTGTGGCTTAGGGATGAACTGCACGAGACCGGCCGAGTGTGGCGGCGCATAAATATCACGCATACGACAGGTGGGCCGTAATTTCATTTTATTAACATTTTCTTGTCATTTTTGGTCTCGCCGTGTCACTTGTTGTTTTTTGCGATTTCATAAATCGCCGCAAATGTGGTTGCTAGCTGGGTCGTGTCCTGGCGGGACGCAGGACACTGTTTGCATAAATTAAATGTTGCATTTATGCACATCAGTGCGCATTTAAAATTGTACAAATTGATTAAGAACGATGCGCATTAAAAATTTCCAAACTGGATGAGCCAGCTCGTCCTGTCGGTCCTGTTCGTCCTGTTCGAGTGTTATTGTTTGCCGTTGTGTTGATAAATGATGTGAAAATCAATTAAAATAAATTGCAGGCCAGCATTTTCGAACTCTGGATCTGGATCGGAATGTCATCCTGCCCAGCGGAGCAAGCAAGGAATGCCATACGGACCATTATCCTTTGCGAGAGCTGGCCATTAGAGCTCGAATCGGAATGCTAAAAAATTTAAGTAATAATTCGGAAAAGCTCCGGGCAAGGTTAGAGCCCCGCCATCCTTAATTCAACGAATCATTTCCACTTTAATTGCATAATGTGTCCTGTGTCCTTTGTCGCTGTCCTTGTAAGCGCATTACCAGGGAACGGGAACCAGCGAGAGAGAGACAGGTGAGGCGCAAAAATGGCAGAAATGTGCAACAAAATGTCGGCTGGCTGACAAAGATGCTTTGCCGCCCGGCCCGGTGATTATTTATGCATATTGTTCGGATTTGCATATACGGCGTATGTTGAACACCGGATTGGAATAGGGGGCGGAGCAGACCTGCCCCCAGGAGGCATGAGGCGGGGGGCGTGTCATGGTGACACAGTGTGGCATTTGTGCTGTGTTGCATGTTTTTAGGCGCTCCTCGTTCGACGTGCTGCATATTCATTAATAATAAACCAAATTACCTATATTCCGGGCTCTCGGCTCTCTGTCTCTGTTGCACCACCGTGTCCTATTTATTGTGTCCTTACCGCTTGCCCCGGCTCTAGACCGCACCACTTCAGAGTGTGTTCCGTGATTTCCTGATCCTCCGTCCCCTCCCCCTTGGTGGCTTTCATCCCCATTCTGCCCCGTCCGCCGCCGCTTATCCGCCGGCCCAGTGCAATTTAATTATGCAGCACTCTTTATGGAGCGAAGGGAGGTTGGTGGAGGATGGGGGGAGGGTCATGTGGCACACATAATATGCATGCTCACGCAGCACATTTGGGAGCAGTTCGAGTTGTTGCAGGAAGAGTCCTGCTCCCGCTGTCGTTGTCGTTGTCGTTGTCGCGTTTTTTAATCTGCTGCCAGCGAGCGGAGCTCCCAGGACCCTGGTCGAAGGACAATGAATCAAAATGTACTGTTAGTATATAAAGACTGGATAAATACCAAATAAAATAGCAACACTCCCTCGTCCTTGCCAGTTTCACTTACAACCTCCAGCCCTTATCGAATTCATTTTCGGCCCAGGACCCTGAGGACACTGTGGCCCAGTCCTGGGTCCCTGCCACCTGTTGTTGTTGCCGCTCCTCCTTCGCTCCGCCGCTGCTTCCGCTGTTGTTGTGCATTGTTTTGCATATTTCGTCCCTGTTCGACACGAAAAGGGACATGTCGTGTCACTTTTTTGCGCTTATGTGGGCCAATACAGCCCCGCCTCCTCCGACGCCCTCGCCCCCTCCTCGCTCAAGATGTCCATTAGCGGCCACCGGGATTTGCATTCGAGTGGGCCAGTGGGCCAGTGTGTGTGTTTGGCCTTTACTTTCACATTAATTGGCCAAAAAGCCGGGACCAGGCCAGAGGGAGCGGGAAGCCCGAAAGCATTTAACGCGCGTTTCGCGTGAAAGTGCCACGTGACCCCCAGCTCCCCCAGCCGGCACAAAAGTGACCACATCGGGGCTCTAATTCCAGGTAAACAGTTGAGTTCCACTTCCACGCTTTCTGACTTTCTGGCTTCCAGGTGCAATGAACCCTGAAAGGGCCATCGAGGGGGAGAGGGCATTAGAGGTCCTCGAGGACTGGGGCGGGATGATTAGCCCCTAGGTGGCCCTGCCTAGCCCTGGCCCTCTCCCGCAATCGAACTGAGGCCACAATCAGTGGCCACAAGCTGGTCTTGGCAGCCAAGACTTCCCAGTGACTTCCTCTTATTGTTTTCCCCGACTTTGGCCGACTGCGTGTGAACTTTCCACCCACTCTTAGTAACTCACTCCCAGCCACCTGCCACTCTCCTCTATCCGGAAGACCTGATGGAAATCTTTGTCTTCGGTTCGGGAAATGCTAAGTTATGCCGCTCGACTGGGCCTGGGAAGCGGAGAGAAGAACTGTCTGGGAGAATTGTGTGCGAGTCTGCAGAGTGCGGCGGCTGACAGGCAAATGAAGTGCAGCGATTTGCATGCCCCAGCACGGGGGTGGGGAGTGGTGCTGGAGCCCGCCAAGAGGTTCAAGATTCCAATTGGAATGTCTCACTATGCGCTGCTCTGCAGAGCGCCTGATTATACGGAATATCAAATATATTCCCGTACATTGTGGCGTTTAGGGGACAAAGGGTTGGGGCCCTTCGCCAGGAAGGAGGCAGAGTCCCCCGGGAGGGGTCCGCTTGTCATTCTTGAGCTCCTGCCACTGCCATTACAGCTATCCTTGCCGCCTGCCACGGCTCCTTGTTGTGCTTTCTTCCCGAAACGTGTGCGCATAAATATTTAAATGCCAAAAAGTCACGTCTTGAATAATTGTTTAACTTGGAGGCGCGCCACCCCTTTGATGGCTCGGCTGCTATTTTAAGAACTTTCAGCCACTAAGTGCAGCTGTTACGGCCCGGCCAGGGCCCGCGGGCTCGAGGATTCGTTATTATGAACGCAAATTACTCAACACACACTCATGCACAATTAGGCAGTGTGTGTGCATGTGTGTTGCTGTTAATTTTCATATTAAATCCGTTAAAATGCGCAAATACCCGGCAGGCACTCTGGAGATGGCAGCGTGAGAGCGAGGCAGGATCTGCTCCTTGAGACGCACATCTCCGTCCGATAGTGATAGTCACGCACTCCTCTTCACCAGAGCCCACCAAAGTCAGGCCAGGAAGGAGGCCCAGGACGAGGCGCGTGCCACCGCCGAGTGGGGAATTTCAATAAACGAGCGCCGTGTAAGTAAAGTTATTAAAGGCACTTGCACAATCCAACCGCCATGCGGCAGGTCACCGCCACCCACGGCCGTAGTTACGTACTTATCCGGGCGGCACTACTCCGTTATCCGGGCAGTGGAGCCTACATCATGCATATTACTTTTCCGCGTGGGAGTGGGCCTTCAGGAAGCTATCAGGATACCGAATTATCTGGCCCGGAGGCAGCTAGCAGAAAGCAGGTAGCTGGTGGCGTCCTCATTAGGAGGCGTACTAACGTTGCCTTCATAATTGGGATCGTTTTACCCGAAAGCCGAAAACAGGATAAGCTTTAAAGGCAGCCAACTACAATCCAGTTGCCAGGACACGGCAACTTCCGTATAATTGTCAATTAGGTGCCTGTTCCGGCTGCAGTTTGGTCAGCCCGGAAGGACGGCGGAGGAGCATGTGCCGGTTGCACCTTGACAGGAGCAGCTGCTGAAGGGGAAAATAAAATAATGGCAGCATGAAGGAGCACAACATTGTGGCGGGTGCACCGAATTGTTAATAACTGGCAACTGGCACGTGCTTACCTGCAGCCAGGACGGCTTGCTCGTGCTCCTGCTTCTGGTCCTGCTCCTGGAAGGAAGCCCTGCCACAAGCCCACAAATTAGTGGCACATTCGGGAGCTCAACTATGTGTCAGAGTGTTTGCGGACGGGGGCGAGTCCTTTGTGCCCCGAAACACACATGCAGCACAGTTGCGGGGCAACATTAACTGGCTGGCCGGCAGTCCTTAAAGTGGCTGGCTTCAGGATTCGGTTGCCTCTGACAGCCGCAGCACAACGGGATGTCAAGGATAGCATTTTTCCACCAACAGTCAGCCACTCCACTAATGGCCTTTTAATGTAAAAGCCGACTCTGAATATTACGTCCTTGCGGCCTCTGCCATTATGGCACACAGAGAAAGGACTCGTCCGGACACCCCTCGGGGCAGTCCTAACTAGAATGGCAACTGCATTGCTTCGAACAATATTTTTCATTGCAAATGGAAATAAGTATTTTCGGATTAATTGAAAATCAACAAGACGTGCTAATGACATCGAACTCGAGTGTGTATTTTTTCCCCGCAAGGAGCTGTCAAGGACACAAGACCTGCCCTGCCTAGGCCGGAGCGGAGTGGAAGGCAGGAGAGGACCTCCCAAATCGATACACAGCCTCCGGGGAGCTCCGGTTCGCCAAAGCTCATTACAAACAATAAACAAACATCGCCCGGAACAACAATGCGGAAAGCGATCCGACTGCAAAGAGGTTTATGTTTTCAGAATTTCATAAAAAAGAGACGCAAGTGGGTCTTATTGCAGCACTCGCCCACTTACCTGGCCAGGACGCCTCTCCAATTCGATAGTTTCAGCTAGCACTCTAGCTAGCACTATTTTCGCATCAGAGCCAGAACTAATTTGGTGCTTGTGGCGGTTGGTCCTGCCAGCCACCCGATCCGGCCTGGCCCGTCAAAGGACGTCAATCGGCGGCCAGTGGTCATCATTATCAGCAATCCTTTCCCGCCCCAATCACACATTTTATGGCCTTTGATTGCTTTTGACACTTATTGATTTATTTGGCCAGGACATCCTGTGTGTTTGGGTGTCGGAGGGGGTGGCTGGTGGCTGGTGGTGCAGCTGGATGTAAATATTTATAAATTGCCGATATGCAATTAAAAATTACAGCAACAAACTGGCATCGACAGCCGCCATGACAGCTGCCTCAGGTGCGCACACCTCCCATCCACCCTCGCTGCCCCCGTAAATACACATCCTTGTGTGTCCTTTCGCGTATAATGAAAATCTGCATCTGTGTGGCCCGGGCCTTATTAAGCTCTTTCGCAGCTCTTCAAAATGCAAATGCAAAAATGCCAACTGCACCCCGGCCAGGAGCTGGCGGATTAAATGTATTGTCCTGCGAACGCTTCGTCGCCCACTTGTAATTACCCAAATAAACGACGGGCCGCAGCCCTCCGCCCGCAGCCCGGCCCACTCTCGGCAATGTAAATATTAAGAAAGTCAATATTGGTCCTGCGAATTTAATAATTCAGCCATTACGCCAGGCGACCCGCAGATTCCGGAGCAAACGGGTCTGCGGCAAGGACCTTAGCCGTAGTAGGTGGTGCGGAGCAGGGCGAAGAACTGGTACGACATGCTGATGACCTTCATGAAGGTGTTGAAGGAGATGGGCGGGAAGGTGGGCGGCCGGATGGAGGCGGGCTTCTGGCTCCGCATGATGATGTACTGCAGGATGCGCTTGTACTTGCTGCTGCAGGGCAGCCAGTTCTGGTTGAAGGCGGCGTGTCCGATGCGGGAGCTCTGCAAGGACCTGGTAAGTCTAAGCTAAAGGGATGAGGAGGCCTGTAAACTCACCGAGGAGATCATCTCGTCGCCGTAGTAGCACACCACGAACACCTGCACCAGCGAGGCCGAGAAGAAGATGAAGTAGAGCACAATGTCCTCCACGTTGGAGGCCGTGATCTGGAATCCCGCGAAGCAGATCACCAGGGAGGCGGCGATGAAGTTCCACAGGATGAGGAAGCTGAAGATGCTGTTCACCTCCTCGCTGAGACTGCAAGAGCACAGATGGCATTAAGGACTCAGAGAGACTGAGATCAGGGATACCCACTCCAAGGCCCTGGCGTGGTAGACGACCAGGTCGTGCAGGTACTTGATGTTCTCCTCGTCGGTGTGCTCCCCCCCGTCGTAGGCCTCCAGGCAATCGGCCATGTAGCTGAAGTGCATCGTCAGCTGGGTGATGGTGGTGATCAGGAGGAGGTCCACGCAGACGTAGGAGACCCCGGCGACGTAGGCGCAGTGGGCGAGGCCCCAGTAGGAGAACCAGTAGACGGTGAGGTCCGTCTCGGCGTCGTACGGGAACTGGATGTGAAAGCCGTAGTTGCGCTCGAAGATCTCGGAGCCCATGAAGTAGTACTTGATGGTCGACTTGATGGCCGGGTAGAAGCTGAACGAGGAGGTGTACGTCATGCAGAGGATCGTGAAGAGGGTCATCACGCTGTTCATGTGCTTCTGGTAGTAGGAGACGTGGTAGGCGCGCTGCTGCTCCGGCTCCGTGGGGAAGATCGCCTTCAAGTCGTCCAGCAGCCGGACGAGGCGCCTCCGGTTCACCGTCAGCCCGAACTGCTTGAAGTCGGCCATGAAGCTGAAGCCGATGCAGGGGGCCACCGCAGTGGCCTCCAGCAGGGTCGTCGTCGAGGTGATGTGCACGATGAAGTAGGCTATCTCGCCCACCACGTACGCGTTGAAGTTGAGGAACCCCAGCACCAGGTAGAGCCGCAGCAGGTAGCGCCGGATCACGTTCGGGTCCCGGTCCGAGTAGAGGTCCTCGCCGATGGTCTTGTAGAAGGCCATGGGGAAGCGGGTCAGGTCCTCGAAGGTCCACACCTCGCGCTTCTCCTTCTTCCGGCGGAACAGCATGGCTCTTTCCTGTCTCTGGTATCCGATCTCTGGGGCCCCAGCCTTTTATAGCTCCCAGCGCTCTGGGGGCCCTAAAATTCTTATGAGCCACCTGCGCTGACCTCACAATTACTTAACAGGCTCTAGGATAATTGCAGACACCTGCCCGTGAGGACCTTTTGAAATATTCAGGCCTCCAGGAATTCGCGCATTCGTGTAGAGTTTGAAAGGACATACCAGGCTTAAAGGGCTAATGGAATTTCATTGAAAGGATGTCTAGAAGGTCCTCCTCCTTCTCTCACATATAGACCTCAGGCCATGGCGATAACTCGGCCATGGTATCCTTGTCCCATCCTTCAGGAAGTGTCTTAAATGATATAAATTTTAATTTCCCATCAACCCTGAATTTTTTTCAGTGAAGCTTCTGGAAAAAGCTATCGTTCTGTTAACCAATCCTGGAAGAATATCTCTCATGGAAGAGTAAGCCTTTGCGGTTTCTATTTCATAATTGTCACTGGATTGTAGGAACCGGAGTAAGCTCGAGCTGGAAGGCCACCCAGGATGGGGCTTGGAGCCTGGCAGGGTCTAGGTTCCTACGAAACGAATTCAATTAAACGGCAAAAGGATTCTTCGGGGCAGACAGCAGACTTCGACATCAAAGTCGAGCTCGCAAATGAAGTGGAAAATGTGAGTGGCGTCGGGAGGAGGTCCTTGAGCTAGCTACTCCCAGGATTAGCCTGCCAGCTGGCTGTGACGAATGTGGTTTCCATAACTCCGGGGCCCAGGACGCCCTCTCCCCTCCCCCACTCAGAAATCGTCAGTTGGCATTCGGCATTTGGAAGTTCAAAAGGTACTCGGACCGCAGAATGCTTCAATTATGCATTAGGAATGCCGGCGTCGAGAGCTCCTCCCCCTCACCCGCACCACACCACTCCACACCACAACAACACCACACCACACCACTCACCACTTTCAATGGAATATATGGGACCTCTGGCCATTTATGAGCACACATTAATATATGTGGGAGTTTCTGAATTCGCAGGATGCAGGACGAGTGCAGCCTGGGCCGGCAAAGCTGGCTCGAAAGAAGAGATTGCTGGGAGGGCCCGGGGCCGCCGAGACGGAATTGTGATTCTGATTCCCAGCTTGATTCTGGGAAGCAAACAATGCCCCGAATATGATTTTCTGAGCTGGGGAATCCGGAGTCCGGGCTGGGGATATCCAGGCCGAGCTTAAAGCTTAAAGCGGCGCCATTTGATTCCTTTAAAGGGCTGGGAAGCCTGTTCGCATTCCGGGCGAGCCCTCCCCCGCCCCCATTCCGGATCACGGACATGCAAAATATTAATTCAATGACTTGTTTACCTTTTGCTTAGTTTGCGGTTAAAGTTTCGCAATTAAATGCAGCATAAATTACTGGCCGTCGAACAATTTGGGCAAATTGAAATGGATTCGAGTTTCCGGCGCAGGCACACATACGTGCGTCCTGCGTTCGAGCGCCGTCCTGGGCCAGGACCGAAGTTTCCAGCCTTGCGGTCGCCGGGCAGGACACACCCCGAATCCCTCTGCTCGGCATAATTAGTTTAAAAAAGCACTATGGACATTGTCGCTTTTTGGCGCTCGATGCTCGATGGTCGATGGTCGATGGTCGACGCTTGGGGCTGTCGGCGATGATGACGTGAATGCGATGCGAGTCCTGCGTCCTGTATTTATTGGGCCGCTGTGCGTGTGTGTCCTGTCCAAACAATTAGACCGAAGATATCACTGCTCATTGGGCTAATAATTGAGTTAAATATTTTCACATGCAAATTCAAAACAGCTCAGGGACGGCAGCTGCAGCGGCAGCTCCCGCCCTGCAGCTCCCGCGCCGGCGACAGGTCCTGCCACTCTATGCATGAAATTAAAACGAAATGAGTCAATTATTAATGCAAATTAATTGTGTTGCCGTTTGCGCAAACATATCAGATATCTGTCCACAGTGATTCGAGGTCTGGTCTGTCCAGGTCAGGTCTGTCGGACTATCTTCCGACCAACTATCCTGCTATCCTCCTTGAGTCCCAGCTAGTGGGAGCTGGAAAAGCGGTTCGGGTGAGTTGGAAACAATGGACGCTGGCCGTGTGTGCTTCTTGCCCCAAAAAACCTGCAACTAGCTGTGGAAAATTCAACATTTTGCATAATGATAAAATAATAAGAGCGCCATGGACGCCGTGGCTGGTGAAGTGTGTGATTAGTGGCTGGGAAACATATGTAAGCAATGGATTACAATTTAATTTGCATTAAATTGATTGCAAAGCACGTGGCAGGACGTGTGTGTCCTGGCTCTTCAATGCTGATTTAAACATTCCTGCCCAGACCTGACCCAGAAGTCCGCAGGGTCTTCCCAGGGCTTCCAGGGTGGGTGGCCTTGCCCCAACCTGCCCCCAACCAGTCGATAGCTTGCTGCACACAAATTTCTATTACAGTTTTCGGTGCAGTTTTTTGTTGTGTTGTTTGCCGCCCAGGACGAGGCTATCAAAGGCCAAGGCGGGCGATGAATTGTGCGTGTGTGCCTGGCTTTCCAAATGGATGGGTTGCTCCGAGCCGAGCTCCATTTTCCATTTTCCGGAGCTTTCCTCGTCTGGGAGGAAGGGTATGGAGCTGATTTCTGGCTCAAGTGCCATCATTTGTCGAATCAGGACTGGGTTCTCTGCACATTCCCTTAGTCGCTGAAGAGCATCCACGATTCGTTCCCAGAAACCCCAGCCCGACAGCTTTGTTCTTTCGGGCTTTTTTCTATTTGTTGGCATAATATTCAAATTGGTTGGCCGGGCAAAGAAATGCAAACTCAAAGAGGTCCTTTCTGCCTCCACCTGATGCACGTTTCGTTTCTTTTTGGCCTGGCATGCCCTTGGGCTGGGTCTGGTCGGGCCAGTGCTCGAGGAGCTGCTTCCGACACTTTCCACATTGTTTTGGGGGGGTGGCGCTCCGGGGCAGAGGGTGGTGGGCGAAGGTATCAGCCTTTGACTGGCAAAAGGGAAAGGAAATCTGGCCAGGAAGCGCAAGGAAAACCATTAAATGCTCGATTTGACTCGGCCAGGTGGCAACCGGAGCAGAGCAGAAAGGACTTAATTGCTCTGGAGAATTTCGTCAGAGAGTCAAATACTTTTGATAGAAGAAGGATACATCCTTTTGAGGGAAGAAATGATATCCTAGCTCTTGCTTCGATGCTGGAATCTCCTTATCGCCACTTCTCGTTTGGCCACTCAACGCCAGGGGCGTGAGAGGCGAAGTGGCGCCACCTAGGGTGCATTTTATTGACCAGCAGAAGCGGCGGACATCGCCCATTGATGGCCGTTTGATTCCTCGAGTGTGTGGGCGGGCCTGCTGGCCAGAAGGGGCGTGGCAGCCATTACTACATTGAGTTGGCAGCTCAAAGCGGCAAGTCAAAGTTTCGGCCACATTTCCTGTGTGCTTCTGTCAGGCTTAACCCATGTTCGGAGGAGCCTGTGAAAATTCCTGCTGGAGCGTAGTGCTGCATTCCAACACAGTGTCCTGGCATTGTCCCTATCTCTTGGTGTGTGTCTGGGGCTGTGCTCGAATTCATTTGCGGGGCTGTCAGGGGTTAAGTAACTGCTCTGCGGCCGCAGCGCTAGAGTCAAACGAGCCGGAGGAGCTCTGGCCAGGACTTGCATATTCGTTAGGCTCCTCACCGTAGCCTTCCAGGGGCGAGGTGCGAACAAGGATGAGGGCCTGGGCCTGAAAGCAGACAGCCACCGACCACATAGCTTATGCAGACGATACCGAGAGGGGAGGCGGTGGGCCTACGCCGGACCCGGGGACTCCGGGTGCCAGGACACGGGTTCCGGGTGACGGAGCGCCGTATTGCCGTCCTGCCAGGAGGAGGCTTGCGGGAGGGGGGCAGCCGGCAGTCAGCAGTCGGCAGACAAAAGCACGCAAAAACTTTGTTGCAAAACACTTAGCAGCACACACACACGCGTAGCACCGTCACGGGCAAGGAAGAGGCGACAAAAGTTTCAAAAGCCGTTCCCGTGCTCTGGCCAAACTAGTCTCTCAGCCCCTGTGTTGAAGCCATTCCCTGTAAGCCCTCCGCCCATCTTGATTCCGACGCCCTTGTCGCCTGCCTTCCGCATGTTAAATGCGCGCCGCCACACATTTCTCATTGAGTGTCGGGGAGGGGGCAGGGGCTGGGGTGTGCGTGTGTTGTGCATTGTCTGGTTAGTCCTTTCCGCATATATTTGAAAATAAAGTTACGACAAGTTGCACTCAATTTTCAGCATTTACTGTCAGCGCAGAGGCACGCCAGCCATGCAGCCATCCAGCCAGTTGGGAGAAGTGCTCCCACGGGGCGGAGGAGGTGGGGGAAGGGGAGGACGGTAAAATGCCGCAGGGCGGGCGTTGCAGCTACCAGAATATTTAGTGAAAAAGTGATATTTACAGTAAATAAAACATTATGTAATTCAAATGGGAGAAGTAAGGAAGAAGCATAAAAGTAGGCAATGAAAGAAGGTCTTTTAATTAAAAATTATTATATTCAAATAGTTTATGTTCTTTTATGGAGCAGCCCCAGCATTGCCATCCCAAATAAAGGCGCTCTTGTGCTAACTGAGATCCATCCGCTCTCTCTTGGCAAGTTACTTCTTTCTGATCACTCTTTCTCTCTCTCCCTTGTAATGGCTGCACTTGCGCTCTCCCACATCCTCCAACGCACTCTCTCTCAAGTTTATCCTGGCGCTCTTATATTTTTTTCTCTGCCTATTTCACGGCGCATGAAATCTTGACTTTGCTCATTCGCTTCTTGGACTCCTTTGCTGGCGGACGCGTTTAATTGGTAAGTTTATTTTAGAATTCCGACAGTCGAATAAAATATAATAAAATACTTTAATGATTTTTAAGAATTCAGAATTTGGAAATTTTAAATTAAATTAAGATTTTTGTTGAAAATATACAGCCCTTTAAGTTGATTCCATAACATTATTAATGCGATCTTTTGATTTTGTTTTCAGTTGGTCCAAAATGGAGATTGGAGCATACCCAGCACCTCCATGACGAGGTACACCGCGTGGAAGAACTTTTTTCAGGTAAGTTACAGTTTTTTTCACGAAAAAAACAAACTGTTTCACTGAACTAAGGTGCAGGCTGTACTTGCGCTTTCTTAAGTTCTCCGTTACGCTTCTCACATCTCTCCTCTCTCGTGCAGGTTGAATTGCGGGAGTCCGCAACTTGCCAGCGTCTCCAACGCTAAGTACAGTTATTCAGTTACTATCAGGAGAGTTACGGTCGTTTAAAGGAAGAACAGTTGCACGTAAGTTTAGTTTTGGCGAGTATATTTTTTTAATTTAAAAAGTGGATTTTATTAGAATAATATTAAATGAAAAACAAATACAAATGTTTTTGATGCCAATACGCGTACATCTTCCCATTGTGCAGCACAAGCATGGCTGCGCTCTCTCACGTCTTCCATTACTCTCTCTCTCACGAAACTGATTCCGTTATTTCCTCTGCCTATCTTTCAGCGCTTGGAATTTTGAATTATTTTAAAATCATGGAATGTTGGAATTTATTTGATTTGAAATCATGAAGTGTTGGAATCTAATTTGATTGAAAATCATGGAATGTTGGAATTTGTTTTAAAAACATGGAATATTGATGGAATATTGAATGGAAATCATATGATATTTGAATCCGAAACCGACTGCTGGGGAATAATTGATTAAATCTGCTTTCCATTATAGTTTAAATACGAGTTCGAATTATCTTTATGTATAATTCTGTAATTCCTTTTAAAGTACAGTAATAATTGTGAAACTAGATTTTGAAATTGTAGTTAAAAGATGAAAAGGTCCAAATTATTTAATGTAATTACTAATATTTTGACAATTGTTATGTAAATATTACTGTACTATTAGGTTAAGTTGCTCTTTCATGGGCATAATTGTGTTTGTGGAGCATCTCCACCATTTCCAGGACAAGGTACAGCGGCTGCAGCCTGTGGAATTAAATTGGAATGTGAGTTAAAAGTTTTTAATTTATTAAAGTAATATTTTTTATATCTATGATGTATTCATGTTTCTAAAAAAAGTAATAACTAAAATTAGTACAAAAATTTCCATAAAAACCTCAAGTCTTCCATAGTACTCAGATCCTTGCCATCACGCTCTCACATCTCCCCACTCTCACTCTCTTGCAGCTAATTGAGGGAGCCTGCCGCTCACCCAACGAATATCCAACACAAAGTACAGTTAACACAACAAAAAAAAAGATTAGAAATATTAAGATGAATGGAGGCTTAAGGATTTTAAGGAAGAACAGTTGCCTGTAAGTTGAACCATTTTGTTTCTACAAATACTGTCTTATATTGATAAGAACAATTGCCTCCTTTACTTAAATTTATATAACAAGAGTCCCACTCATAGACAACTTATTAAGTAATAATTTGAATCTACATTTGTTACACAATTTAATTTAATTTAATGGTTCTTAATTATTTATTTTATTCAAAAGAAGCTTAAATATTTGCAAGGGAAAAGCGCCACATTTCCCATTGTGCCACACAAGCATTGCTACGCTCTCTCACGGCTTCCCCACTCTCTCACTGTTGATCCTTAACATGCTTGCTCTCCATAACTGTACACTCTTCTTATTCTTTGTCTGCCTATTTATTAGGGCTTCTCCAAGCTGCATCTCCAACTCAAAGTACAGTTACTCAGAGCTAGTCGCCAAAATCAATATAATAATTCTCCATTTTTATCTATTTTGCTTAAGACGTTATTTTAAGCATATATTTTATATTTATTATTAATTTTATATTTTATTATTTATTTATTTATCAAGCCATTTAAAAATATTTGCATGATACTTTATTTTGAAACAATCATAAATATTTGAAAAGAAAACTCTCCACAGCAAGAGACCCGCACAGGGTGCACTTGCGCACTTATTCCCACGCTCTCCCACTTCCAACCACATACTGTACATAAATACTATATCTATATCATACTATCTATATTTGTGTATCTACATATATGTACATATATCTAATATCATACTATCTACATTGGCACATCGATCCTTAAACGGGTTAAGTTCTGCTCGTAAGCGGGTCTTCGGAAGGGATACTCCCTGTATCTCGGCCAATATCCACCCAATCCTTGAACGGGATGCCTTTTTGGAATCCTTGATCGATTTCCTCTTAATCTGCGTTTAAATCTGGAAAGCCGACTATTTTGTCATTTTTTCGAAATTTTTCTGATGGATCCCCTTGAAAATGGACCAAGTCCCGGATATCCGGAATATGGCCCCTTGGGAAGGCTGTATCTGGGCCAATATCCACCCAATCCTTGAACGGGATGCCTTTTTGGAATCCTTGATCGATTTCCTCCTAATCTGCATTTAAATCTGGAAAGCCAACTATTTTGTCATTTTTTCGAAATTTTTCTGATGGATCCCCTTGAAAATGGACGAATTCCCGGATATCCGGAATATGGCCCCTTGGAAAGGCTCTATCTCGGCCAATATCCACCCGATCCTTAAACGGGATACCTTTTTGGAATCTTGGATCGATTTCCTCTTAATCTGCGTTTAAATCTGGAAAGCCAACTATTTTGTCATTTTTTCGAAATTTTTCTGATGGATCCCCTTGAAAATGGACCAAGTCCCGGATATCCGGAAGGTGGCCCCTTGGGAAGGCTGTATCTCGGCCAATATCCACCCGATCCTTGAACGGGATGCCTTTTTGGAATCCTTGATCCATTTCCTCCTAATCTGCATTTAAATCTGGAAAGCCAACTATTTTGTCATTTTTTCGAAATTTTTCTGATGGATCCCCTTGAAAATGGACGAAGTCCCGGATATCCGGAAGGTGGCCCCTTGGGAAGGCTGTATCTCGGCCAATATCCACCCGATCCTTGAACGGGATGCCTTTTTGGAATCCTTGATCGATTTCCTCCTAATCTGCATTTAAATCTGGAAAGCCAACTATTTTGTCATTTTTTCGAAATTTTTCTGATGGATCCCCTTGAAAATGGACGAAGTCCCGGATATCCGGAAGGTGGCCCCTTGGGAAGGCTGTATCTCGGCCAATATCCACCCGATCCTTGAACGGGATGCCTTTTTGGAATCCTTGATCCATTTCCTCCTAATCTGCATTTAAATCTGGAAAGCCAACTATTTTGTCATTTTTTCGAAATTTTTCTGATGGATCCCCTTGAAAATGGACCAAGTCCCGGATATCCGGAATATGGCCCCTTGGGAAGGCTGTATCTGGGCCAATATCCACCCGATCCTTGAACGGGATGCCTTTTTGGAATCCTTGATCGATTGCCTCTTAATCTGCGTTTAAATCTGGAAAGCCAACTATTTTGTCATTTTTTCGAAATTTTTCTGATGGATCCCCTTGAAAATGGACCAAGTCCCGGATATCCGGAATATGGCCCCTTGGGAAGGCTGTATCTGGGCCAATATCCACCCAATCCTTGAACGGGATGCCTTTTTGGAATCCTTGATCGATTTCCTCCTAATCTGCATTTAAATCTGGAAAGCCAACTATTTTGTCATTTTATCGAAATTTTTCTGATGGATCCCCTTGAAAATGGACGAATTCCCGGATATCCGGAAGGTGGCCCCTTGGGAAGGCTGTATCTCGGCCAATATCCACCCGATCCTTGAACGGGATGCCTTTTTGGAATCCTTGATCGATTTCCTCCTAATCTGCATTTAAATCTGGAAAGCCAACTATTTTGTCATTTTTTCGAAATTTTTCTGATGGATCCCCTTGAAAATGGACGAAGTCCCGGATATCCGGAAGGTGGCCCCTTGGGAAGGCTGTATCTCGGCCAATATCCACCCGATCCTTGAACGGGATGCCTTTTTGGAATCCTTGATCCATTTCCTCCTAATCTGCATTTAAATCTGGAAAGCCAACTATTTTGTCATTTTTTCGAAATTTTTCTGATGGATCCCCTTGAAAATGGACGAAGTCCCGGATATCCGGAAGGTGGCCCCTTGGGAAGGCTGTATCTCGGCCAATATCCATCCGATCCTTGAACGGGATGCCTTTTTGGAATCCTTGATCGATTTCCTCCTAATCTGCATTTAAATCTGGAAAGCCAACTATTTTGTCATTTTTTCGAAATTTTTCTGATGGATCCCCTTGAAAATGGACGAAGTCCCGGATATCCGGAATATGGCCCCTTGGGAAGGCTGTATCTGGGCCAATATCCACCCGATCCTTAAACGGGATACCTTTTTGGAATCCTTGATCGATTTCCTCCTAATCTGCATTTAAATCTGGAAAGCCAACTATTTTGTCATTTTTTCGAAATTTTTCTGATGGATCCCCTTGAAAATGGACCAAGTCCCGGATATCCGGAATATGGCCCCTTGGGAAGGCTCCCCTATCTGGTCCTTGCACGGGATCCTTGAAGCAGAAGAGTATGGAATAAATTGGAGTTGCAATAAATTAATTTGTTTAGAAAGCAACGTGAGAGTCCTTTAATGGGAATGGGGAGGGCCAGGAGTCCTGGTGGCATGGGCACAAGAAACTCGTCTATGGAGTCGCTCCTTGTTTTTCGCAGCTTGGGGAAAGTGACGAAAGCGGGACGAGAACTAGGTCCTTGGGGGGAGGGCCGGCCGAGCCACTGTGGCGGAGGCAGAAACTGTGTCGGGCCGGGTGGTGGCGGCCAGTGGCCAGGCCGCACAGGACATGCAGGACATGCCGGACAGTGAGGACAGCCGGAGTGGCAGGACGGGCTGTAAAAACAAAAGCCAAGCAGCGCATAAAACGCTTGAAATGAATACGTGTTGCCATTGTCTGCCCGCAGCTGCAGCTCCCTTCCTCCCGGTGGCCCCCAGGAAAGTTATCTATGTGTGCCGCACTCACACACACACAGCCCGTGGGCATATCAGCACGCAGTTGCTGTGGCGGAGCTCCTTTGTGTCCTTCCTCCGCTATCCTGCTGGCCTTATGCGATTTGCAACATTTTCATTATGCCCCGACATGCAAGTGCGCTCCTAAATAGATCAGGCCTACCAGCCTGGCCTCCACGTTGGTCATGTTCACCGACGTACCACCATGCCCGGAGGTCCTGCAGCCACCGTGGATATGATATTCTGCGGAGCTATTGTATATTTTTGTCTCAAAAATCATATTTAAGCGGAATGCAGGTCCCAGAAGACGTGGTTCAGGACACTCCTTTCCGCCCTTCCAGGCTACGTGCGTAGTCCAGAGTTTTAGAATTTCGGGATTGTGGTGGCCGTGACTTGCCACTTGCCACGGACCAGTTGCCACCTCGCTCCTGCGCCCTTCCCCGAATCGAGTTGCGGTTGCACCTTTGTTCGGAAAGTGTCGCCGGCCAACTCCCTCCGGAGATAAGCTCTGCAGGTGGTCCTGGTTTCCTTTTCCCCTCCACCCCTCCTCTTCGCTATGCCACTTTTTACGTTTTCCCACATTTCCACTTGTGCCACACCGGAGCCCCGTGTCCGGACGCATTTGCATATGCAATTGTGTGGTGCGTGCCAAGTTACGTCAGCGTGGGAGCCACCCACTCAGCCACTCAGCCACCCACTCACCCACTCCCACTCCAGTGCAGCCACTCCGGGGAAATCCCATTCTGAAAAGTGTCACAACACGCCGAGGCAGCTAGCTGTCACAGCCTCCGGCAGCTGCAAGTGTATTTAAATTTCAAACAAATTAGCTTAGTAAATTAGCTGCTCATAAATCTGCGGTCGTAAAGAGCAGGAGGCGACACTCCGGACAGCCGGAGCGACAGCATCTGTCATTGGTTTAGCTTCCATTTAGCGGAGATGTCCGCCTTCGCCTCCATAACCATAATCAACGGTGTCCAGTCACGTACGGCGTACAAAGTAGCATGCCACTTACTTAATGATCAGAGTCTGTTGCCGGGATTAAGGATTCCGGTTAACGGGCTACGGCTCTCCGCCCGCAGTCCTCATCCATCCATCATCCAGGGGATGGAGGGCCAAGGGCTATATATAGTTTGGACTATACATAGTGGGAGAAGTGCAATTATTTTTAGTCATTTACAGTCCACCCACAGCCCAGATCCCAAAAGAAAACAACAACTAGCTTCATCTTCAATCTTAACCCGTTGAGGCCATGTTTTTTAATCGAAGAAAGCGAGGGCCGTCAACGTGAGAGATAAGCATTTATACAACTTTTAACTAAACAATTTGATCACAAACTAGTTGAGATTTCATCACAACAATGTTCTTCGGCTCCAGTGTTAAAATGAAATGGTAATAATAGGGGGAACAACCAGTTGGGGCATGGGGCACGTTGCGGGCAGTTGCCTGGCTGATACGGTGATTAGATGGGGGTGCGCTTGCCAGGGTCGGTGTCTCCGCGGCCGCCCTGTTCCTGCCCCTGCAACTGCTGCAACTGCATCTGCATCTGGACGGACTGAAGGTCCTGGCGGTGGCTCACCAAGCGGTTGTGGTAGATTCCGGCGGACCGGAGGCGTTCGTCCAGGTGGACGCGGGAGCGCTGCATCTCCCGCTGGCCGGAGGGATCCAGCATCTGAGTGGCCACACGATGTCCGATGGCCACCAACTGGCCGGAGTGGTAGATGTGCTGCTGCATCCCGGCCGAGCCGCTGGCCCCATCCTCTCCCCCGCGCAACCCCTCGCCGGAGCTGCTCCCCGGGACGACGGTGACGCGGGCCAGCTCCGGGCAGCTGGCGTAGATGTCCGAGGTGGAGGAGCAGGGTATGTCGTAGTAGCCTTCAGTGCTGGAACATCGTTTGGAATTTTGCTTGACCAATTTTTCGACGATCTCGTTCATGTTCACCTGATCCTCTGTCTTCAAAAAATCGGCCATTCTACAAGGATTATTTTTAGAAATTTATTTATTTAAAAAATGTATAAATGGAAATATTGTTTAGAAAACTCACCTTATTTTGTTTTTATTTAGGGAAAAATGAAAAAGTTGTATAAAATGTGTGTCTTGGAGCAAGGCACTCAACTGAATGAACGGAAGGGGTTCTCTGCCAGCTACTAGCAGCTTGACAGGAAGGTCGGAGCCTAGTTGATCGGGGGTCTCACTACTTTGGCCACAGAGCCCCATGACGCCATCAAGGAGGCCTCGAAAGATCACTCTCCTCCGCCTCAACCAACAGACTCCCCCGCCCAAGGGCTCTATAATTTATAATCTCGTCGAGGTAGACATCCTGGACCACGTCGGAGCACTCCCCCCAAGAAACACTCCACCAGATTACTGTTTCAACCAATTTTGTTACAATTTATTACAATAAACAGGGGCGACAGAATGGAAAGAATGGTTCCTTCAACGAAAAGGATTTACAAATTTACGTCTAGCCTAAAGAGTTATAGCAAGCGCTGGGCAGTCCCGGCACTCGTCCTGGGGTAGTACTGGTGATTTAGCAGTCGGTGTCGTCCAAAAGGTTGAATTGGTTGCCCATGTCGCCCGCCCTGTCGGCCGGCTCCAGGTGGGGCATCTTCCTGCCCTCGCCCCCGATGAGGACGAATCCCTGCGAGTCCACCCGGCGACTGCTCTTTCCGCCCTTGTTCTTCAACCGGCCGCCCTGGTTGGCCGTCCCTGCCGACTGGCCACTGGCCGCCGCCTTCTCCTTCGGGTCCTTCGGCCCCTTCTTCGGCCCGTTGAAGGTGCCCTCCTTGTTGTAGGTCCTGGGATGGGCGCCCGCCTGCACCCTGTTCCGCCCGTTGGTGGCGGCCGCGTTGCCAGCATTGTAGCTGTAGTGGGCAGTGGGTCCGGACTTGTTGCCGGCGTACTGGTTGAAGCGCGGCTGGGCCCCTGGGTCCTGCTTCCGCACAGTGGTCCTGAACGGCACCTTCGCCACGTTGTACGCCGCCGGCGGGGGTGGAGCCTGGCTGCGCCACGACTTGGGCGGGTCCTGCTGGTTCTCCTTCGCCTGCTTCAGAGCCTTCAGATAGGGAAACGACTCTGGTTTGACGGGAGACGCCTTGGAGGCGCCGGGACTCCTGTAGTAGGGATCGCCCACGGCCCGGACGAAGACCTTGCCGTCACCGGCAACGGCGCTTTCTGGGGGTTTGCCCACCTCGGACTTGGGCATAAAGGACCTGCCCACGCCCTCCTGCAAAGCCGCCCCGTGGCTCCTCTCGGCCGCCCTTGCCTGGAAGCCCTCCTGGCCGGGCCCATCGCCGTGCTGGTCCAGGTCCTGCTTGGAGAAGAAGCGACAGAGCTTCGACTGGCCGTCCCCGTTCAGCTCCGGGCGGAAACGCTGGCCCCACTGCGGCTGGGTGCTCGGGTTGAGCATCGCCTGGAGGCTGTGGATCCGGGGATTCTGGACGGCCTGGACGTCCTGGGCGCCAGTGGCCGGGTCGCTGGGGCTGTAGAGCGCCGCCAGGGTAGCTTGGGGTGCGTAGATCAGGGGCGAGGGAACACTGGGGTCCAGGAGGGACTGCTGCTGCTGCATCTGTTGCTCCTGCATTCTCATCTGCTGGAACAGCTGCATCTGTTGTTGCTGCAGCTCGCGCATCTCGTCATGTTGTACTTTTTTCTGGTGCATCTCCAGCGGTAGCATTGGCTGATGTTGCAAGGATTGCTGCTCCATGGATTGTTGCTGCATGGATTGCTGCTGCATGGATTGTTGTTCCATGGACTGCTGCTGCAAGGATTGCTGCTGCATTGATTGCTGCTGCATTGATTGCTGTTGCAAGAATTGCTGCTCCATGGATTGCCGTTGCAAGAATGGCTGCTGCATGGATTGCTGTTGCAAAGATTGCTGCTGCATGGAATGCTGCTCCATAGATTGCCGCTGCAAGGGTTGCTGCTGCATGGATTGCTGTTTCAAGAATTGCTGCTCCATGGATTGCTGCTCCATGGATTGCTGCGGCATGGATTGCCGTTGCAAGAATTGCTGCTCCATGGATTGCTGCTGCATAGATTGCTGTTGCAATTGCTGCTGCATGGATTGATGTTGCATAGATTGCTGCTGCGTGGATTTCTGCTGCATGGATTGCCGTTGCAAGAATTGCTGCTCCATGGATTGCTGCTCCATAGATTGTTGTTGCAATTGCTGCTGCATGGATTGATGTTGCATAGATTGCTGCTGCGTGGATACCTGCTCCATTGGGGGCTGCTGCATGGACTGCTGCTGAAGGCTCTGCTCGTGTATCTGAAGCTGCTGCCTCAGCTGCTCCTGCAACTGCAGCTGCTGCATGTACCGCTGCATCCTTTTCTCGTGCATCTCTCGTTCCTGCTCTATCTTGTGCTGCTGCACGTGCTGCTCGTGCATTTGAAGCTGTTGCTGCTGCATGTGGAGCTCCTGCAGCTGCTGCTGCTGCACTGGAAGCGTCTGGATGGCTTGCTCCTGGACCGGCTGAGGCTGGAACAGGCCGTGTTGCATCTGCAGCTGTTGCATCAACTGCTCCTGCATCTGGAGCTGGTGGATTTGCTGGGGATCTGCTGGCTGTTGTGTTTGTGGATCTGGCGTCTGTAGCTGGTTCAACATGGTGTCATGGATCTGTGGCTGAGGGAAGAACTGTGGCTGGAGTGGTTCCGAGATTACCGGCTGGAGTGGCTGGGTCTGTGTCCGTGTCTGAAAGTGCTCCATCTCGACGTGTTTCATCGGCTGATCCTGTATCGTATAATGTCTGAATTGTTGGTCTTGCATCAGCCGATGTTGCAGTTCTTGCTCTTGCATCTTGAGGTGTTGCATCTGTTGTTCCAGCATGTGTAGTTGTTGCAGGTCCTTCTGCATCTGATCCTGTTGCGATGGCTGATCCTGAAACTGTTGGTAAATCTGTGGCATGTGTTGCTGATAGGTCTGGGGAGTGTGCTGTTCCATCTGTAACTGTTGCATCTGCATCTGGTGCAGCTGGTGCTGCTGCTGCAACTGGTACTGTTGCTGCTGCTGCTGCTGTTGCTCGGCATCCCTGTCCTCCTGTTCGCTGGCGGAGGCCTGTCGGCGGAGGTCGTCGTAGAGTCCCTGCTCGATGTGGTTGATCATCGCCTCGCCCAGGCTGTCCAGGTGGCGGTAGATAAGGGCGATCTCCTCGTCGGTGTTCTTGTCGGTCTTCAGGTGGAAGTCGGGGTTCTGGAAGATGGGCACCTCGACGTCGTCCCGCGGGTCTTCTGGATGCACTCGCCAGTCGGCGGGGGCCTGCTTGCGAGACTTCTTCGGCGGAGGCGTAATCCCGTGCTGGGTCATCGCAGGCGCATGGGTCGCAGTCTGGCGGCGACGCGAGAGGTAGGAGGACCAGGAGAGCTTGCGCGAGCTGCTGCTGCTGCTGCTGTCCGGCTTGGTGGTCTTGGTCAACATCCAGTTGTAGAACTGCCGGCCCCGGATCTTGGCGGTCTTCAACTCGGTGGCCGTGGACACACAGCTCGTGTGTCCCTTGTCGAACTTATTGTCGGCCTTGTCTTCGCCCTCGGTCTTCGGCACCGCCATCGGCACCGGAGCCGGCGTCGGCCTGGCCACGGCCCTCCAACTCAGGGGCTTCGGCGGACCCTGCTCCCTCTGCTGCTGCTGCTCCCGGAGCTGCTCGGCCACGAACTCGCGCACCGCTGGGGGCACGTAGAGCCGGCACGCCGGGGCGTCCTTGAAGCTAGACTTGGGGGCTGTGAAGCCGGGGATCGCACTGGAGCAGTGCGGCTCGGCAGTGGCGCGCCAGGAGGTCGGAGGGGGAGTGGCCACTTGGCCCTCGCTGGCACTCGGCGAGGACTTCTTGAAGGCGTCGGGGGCCCATTCCCAGATGCTGGCCGGAGATGGAGCTGCGTCCAGAGACGAATGCGAGTCTAGGGACGGATTGAGAGATGCGTCTGGAGAGAGGAATTCCTCGGGTAACAGAGACTCTGCATCTGCATCTGCATCTGGCACTGGCGACGGCGCCGACGATGGAGCCGGAGACGAGGGCCCTGCGCCCTGGTACTTCTTGATGTAGCTCCTGAAGCTCCGCCCCTGGGTGTGCCTCCAGGACACGTTGACGCGGCACTGGTTGCCACTGGAGTGGCGCGACGATGTCGGCGAGGCTTCAGGACCGGCGGTCTCAGTAGAGTCGACCTCCCGGCTCTCTGGATGCTCCTGGCCGGCTTCGAAGGCCGGGCTCTGCTGCCCTTCCTGCTGGTCGCGCTCTTCCGGCGGGGGTGGGGGTGGGGCGCCTGCTCCGGACTCGCTCATGGGGACGATGTGGGACATGGTGCTGTGGAATAGATACGAGACCTACAGAGAGACGGTAGCTACTAGGAAGAATGAATTTGGAAGAAACGAATTTTTGCAATCAAAACTGGCTAACTTCGAAAGAAAAATCAATTATTGGATTCGCGTTGGAATTGGGATTGTTGCACGTTTGTTTTTGAAACAAAAAAAAAATTATAGAGAGAGCGAGTTAGGTCTGTTTAGGTCGAGCTGTAGAGGCCGTTTGTGAGGAGTTCAGGGGCTGGGGGGCCAGGTCGGCTCGACGCTGGAGCCCCGGCCTACTATTTCCGAAATCGTTCCAGACTAAGTCTCCGTTCCGTTCCAGAGTTGCCCCCCGCATCCAACCGACGCTCGGATGGTGCTCCCACTTGCGGTGGCCCACATATGGCCGCCGCAACAAGCTGCCAAAAAATAGGACCAGGAGGGCTGCCCAGCCATTGCCGAGCAGTTGAAGTAATTGCAACAAATTCTTCCCCCCAAGTCCCCCTCATTATCCCCTGGCAGGCTCCGGCAGGACCTGGGCGTGGGCGGGGGACTGTCTGCCGGGGAAGGCTCGGGCGGCAGCCACATAAATGTTTTAAGCTGTTGTGAATTATGGTAATGAATGTCAGCGCAAACTTCCGGCTGCCAGGCCCAGACGGAGCGCCCATGGGCAGCCACCCTTCCCCACCAGACAGCCCCCTGCCGGGTGGCCTTTTGTTTTGGCCGCCTTTTGTTCTCGGCCACGTCGCCACTCGACATTGGCCAGTGTCTGGTGCTTGTGTCTGCCTGCCACTGCCACTGAGACTATGTGGCTGCAACGTGCATCGTTCCCAGCTGCCGGCTGGGAAGCGTAATTGACAAACGGTTACAGTGACAGTGCCGGCGTGAATCCTGATCCTTCTGGCCTCGCCCGGAGCAGCTCCAGAAAGGGAATCTGAAACGAGCAGCTTGCGGATAATGACGCCATCTCGGGCGGCAAAGTGATTACTTAAATTGGTAAACATTGCCCCGCTACCCAACCCCGGGCCGGCACTGGGCGGCCATGCCGCAAGACAATCCGCAACAATGCTGCTGCCCCTCCGTGTGAGCCTGCCCCTGTGCTCACGGGCTCCTGTGGCGCCCGGCGCTCCCCTGATTTATGGTGGCGCGCAGTGCCATTTTTACCTGTCCGGGGGACAGCAAATTGGACACCAGTTGATAGGAGCTGCAGCTTGTCGCATTGCAGCAGGCGGGCCAGGGCCGGCTGCGGGGGGAGGAGGGGGGTTAATCGAAAGGAATCACAATCGAAAACCGATAAGTATCGGCGGAACAAAGGAGTCGAAATTAAATTATAGTCCGAGGCTGGTGAAGCCTTCCGAGGGAAGGGGAGTCCTGCTAAGACAAGGAGTGCTCTCGGAGTAGCCAACTGAAGTAGAATCCTTTGGAAGTCCTGCCTATCGGCTGGTACTCTTCTGTCACTTTTATTGGCAAGAACAAGAGAGAAAGTGCGATTCGGATCAAAATTGATGGAAAAGTTCAACCTGCCAGGAGTAGAGGCTGCCAGGCAGGACCAAGCTGATTGCTAATAATTCGCAACTAATTGAGAGATTATTGACACATTCGAGTGAGTTGCCAGCCAGGGGGCTTAGGCCTGTCCTGCCCCGCCCCGTAGAGTCCTTGTTAATCGACAAAGTGTCGGATTAACAATCCCCGACACCGGCGATGACAGCCGACGGCTTGGATTCACGGCCGAGCCTATCCACCGACACCTGCGACTCAGTGTCCTTGTTGCGGGCTCCTTTTCCGCCGCTGTTGCTGTCTCTGTTTCTGTTTCATTACCGCCCCCTACAACGCCCCTTTAGTCGCACACAGAGATGTTGGATTAAATGAGCTGCCACGCCCCCGGCACTCGAAGGAGCCTGCCAGATGGCAGCTGGCTCAGTGCAGGACATCCGCCAGGATCGCTGGCCGCCCCGCCGCCCCCCGCCCGCGCTTCATTTCCCCGAAATTCAAATTCGATTAGCCGAAAGTGCTCGCGTCCATGTCCTTGTCCGGCGACATCTCATTCGAATCGGATTCTGATTCTGATTCTGATTCCGAGTCCTGGCTTATGTCCCTGTCAAGCGGGGACTGGCGTGGCCGGAGGGGCAGGTGTTGATTGGTCGGAGGACGCCAGGACGCCGGAGCACAAACAGCAGCATCGGCGAAAGGAATCGGATTGGAATGACTGCAGCAGGAACTTGTTGCGCTCCCCGGGCAGGAGGACAAATAAATTTGACAGCTGCCCGTCCGGGCAGGATGATGCCCTAGCTCGCCAGGATGAGCTCCGATGTCGGCCGCATCCCCCATGTGTTTCCAATTCATAATTTCCATTCCTATTTCCATTTTCATTTCCGCGCTCGTCCAATCGCAAATTAATTGCCGAATTCCCGCTGCAGCGAGGATATTTTTTGTGGCCTCTGGCCCGAAAGGGCATTGGGAATTGGCTCTCGTTCCGATTCAGACTCCGACTCCCAGCTTCCCCGTTGTTATCCCTGCAGTCTATCCTGCTTTTTTTTCGCCGTTCCTGCCGCTGTTGTTGCAAGCTTGTGTGATTTGCCAACGAGCTTGTCAACACGGAGCCCCTCGGGCCGCCTCCCGCCTCTGATTTTTTATTCCGGATGCAATTCGCCGCACATCGGGACCAGATACCTTCTATTCCCTGCAGAGGCGCCGCCCCAGGGGGCTGTCCGGTGGAGGCCTGGCCAACTGATTTTCCGCATAATTGCGCCTATTACCAATTTATCGGATCGAGGATTCGGGGAAATTATGCCTGCTCCGGGTGGGGAGTCCCCCGCCCTTGCCGCCCCTGCCGCCCCTGTATCGGTAATGCGGATAGTGTCCTTTTTTGTTTAGTCCTGCTGCCGCCGTGTGGCAGTGTGTGTGCGCTGCATAATTTTTTAAGCACATTTCAAATCAATTTGAGTGTTAAGCCATGTCCGACTGACCAATCAGGAGGCCATGTGGAAACTGAATGGATCACAGGTCACACGATGCTGGGGCGGGGCGGTGGTGGGGGCGAGCGGGTGTGGCAGTCGGCTAAATGCTCCGTTAATCATTTAACTCAATTAGGCATAATTAAGTTTTCGATTCGTTTTTATTTCGTTTTTGTGATTAAGTGGCTGCCATGCCTAGCGGAGCCGCTCTGGAATTCGTAATGAAGAGTCGGCCTGAAGTGACACAAATGGATGAATAAATAAAGTCGGGAGTGCCGGGCACGCCAGGAATGCGGGGCATGTGAATAGGTTTCTCAATTGCAATTAATTGCAATCCGTATTGAATCAGTGCAGTGCGGTTTGATTGAGAGCTCCGGCCAGCTCTCCAGGCCCCACTTCCAATTAAATAAAACAGAGTTTCGGCTCCAGAGCACTGATTGGCGCAGGATCCGTGCAGCTCTGGCCTTCTTTAGATGGTGACCATCTTCCCAGCTGGAACCCTTCGAATCTGACCAAAAAAAGCATCATTTTCAATGAAATCCTTGGTGCCCCAAGGTGGGCAACACTTTTTGCGATTCGGCCGACAAGGCAGAGTGCCTCCAATCGCGATGGGTCCTCCACCACACCCAGGACCCAGGCAGGCCTCACTCACATTCCACAGCACGTATACGTACCGTGGGCACAGCACTGGACGCACTCCCCGCTCGCCAGCTTGCAACTTGTTGCGCGGTGACAAAAGTCCAACTCAAAACAATACGACACATGCGTGGGCGGCAGGAGCTCTAGTAGGAGCAGGAGCAGGAGCAGGAGCGCCCCGGGCGTCAGGGGGCGTGGCCGAATTGAGTGCAAACTTTAGTGCAACTATGCGCGTTGCACGGCCCGCGAATGCCAGCAAGTGTCGCGAATTCGGGGCATTCCTGGCATTCCCTTTCGAGTGAAAGTGCTGCCACCCATGCTGCCCCTGAGTGTGGTTTTTGTGAAAGCTTACATTTTGGCGGGCACTGCCCCTCCCCCACCCCTCTACCGCCCTCGCCCGCTGATGGCGCTTAATTGTTGGGTTGTTAATTAACTGAAATCGCATTAATGGAGTTACTGGGAGTGCGGCAGCCAGTGGAGGTGCAGTCGTGTCACGACAGCCACAACTATCGGGATTAATATCAATAATCTTTAAATAATGGCATTGCTCCTCCCTTGCAATTATTTAACGAAACTTTGTAATTTTATAATCATTTTTTATTCCCGCATGTGGCACTTGCCACATCCAGAGCCCACCTCTGTCAGTTCTCCCTTTCCTGGTTGCGGCCGGCGTGTGTGTGCGGGGAGCCGCCACCACGGCGCATAAAAAGTTTTAATTGGCAGGCGACGAAGTTGACCTGACCTCTGGCGGGACACACACGCCGCACACCTCCTCCTCCTCCTCCAGCTCCTCCCTCTGCTCCTGCTCCTGAGGAGCGACAACAATTTTTAAGTGCATTTTGAAATGCATGAACATTTTATTTCGCATCTTTTTCTGCGTGCTCCTGGCTCCTGGCTCCTGGTGGCTGCCTTCCGGCCCTCGAAGGGGCGTGGCAGACACTCGCACAACTCGCAACGTGCAACTCGCAATTGCATTACATTCTGCACACATTCTGTGTGTTTAACTTAAACGCGAGAAAGCGCCAAGTTTAATGCCAAAATGTGTTGTTAACACACTCGGCGCCAGGAGCGGCGGCAGGGGGGCGCCGCGTAATCAGAATTTATTTATTTTGCATATTCTTACATGTATTTCGCATTAAAGGCCCCTGGAACGGCGCATAGTTCTCTGGCATGCACAAAGGCGACTTAAAATTAGTTTAATTGCCATGTCCTGCGAATTATTCAGGCCGTCGCCAAATTCTTTCTGCCGCAAGAAGCGCTCAAGTCACTCCACAGCCCCCAGTGTGGAGCAGAGCGAGTGACTATCCCGTTGGCACAGTGGGTGGCATAAGCATAAAAGCTTTGTGGATATAAGGCTCTCTTCTATTCCACAGCCAAACTTCCACCCGTCCCACGGTGCGGCTGAGTGCTTTTTAAGGGAGCGAGCCGCAACAGAGAGAGTGCGAGCGCGCTGTTAACTCCCTGTTAACAGCTCGACACTCGCTTAACAGAGCTCTGCTCTGTTAGCCATGATGGCGCTCAAAATGGCTCAAAATTGGTTTCCCAAAATGGCCAGTTGTGTTTGTTTACCCCAGCAGCTCCTTGGCTCAATGTTTATGTTTGAATTAAACAGTTATGATGTAGAGCAGAATCCCTATATTTTACTGCCAAATAATAAGACAGTTTGGTTTTTTTATTTTTGTTTAATTAAAAATATAGTCCCACGATATCTCATACTCTGGCTAAAGAAGAGTTAGTTTCTTTGAAACTACTACTAGGTTACACTCCCAAAGATAACCCTGATCAGGCACATAGCACTCATCCACCCTCGGCTCGAAACTCACTCACGAGGGTGAGCGCGCAGCTAACAGCGCGCCAGCAGAGGTTCGGCCGCTAACAGAAGCCGACGTCGGCAGAATGGCCGCTCTGAAGCGCCATAGCGTCGCAGCAGTCACTCCGAAATAAGGTGGCGGACGGGAAAGTACTGTCGATGGCTGCGCGGATGTTCGAGTGAGCGATCTCTTGGCGTTCGGCGTGTAACTACAGTTTGGTCATCGCGCTCTATTATTTTTTGTTTGTTGTGTCGCGTTGCCGCGTGTTTCGAAGCCAGAAACAGCAGCAGAAACATTGCAAGAATTTCAAAATAAAGTGTAAGTGGAGTATGGAGTGTCGCGCTGCTCCCGATCCCCATTCCGATCCAGATCCCGATCCCGACCTCCGGTTTTCGGGCAGTTTTTGTGGGTTTTTTGTTCTGTTCTGTTGTTTGTTCAGTTGATGCTGTTTTTTTTTTTGTTGGTGTTCGGGCCAAGTGAATAATGGATTGGTGCTGGAGCGCCAAGAATGGAAAACTAAATTAAATGATTCATAGCCATAATTTTCAGTTGTTTTGCATGGTTTTAATCTGTCTCTGTGTCTGTGTCCGACTCTGCTTGTGTGTGTGTAAATGTGTGTGTGTGAGTGGTTGGTTCGGCCAGAAAAGAAGAAAAAACACGAATTGCATGTGGAAAACGGGTTCTTGCAACCAGTCTCGAAAAAGCCAAAAGAAAAGGGTTCGGGCCAGAAGAGAGAGGCCGCGGAGTGGGAGAGAGCGCGAGAGGGCATTCCAATTAAGGTGAGCAGAGAGCGGGCCCGATCGCTCTCTTCTCGGCCGCCGTCCGCCCTCCCCCGCCCCCGGTTCGGCCGGGCCAACTACCTGTGGCAGGTGTGCCTGTGTCTGTGTGCGAGTGCGCGAATGGCGGAACAAAGCAAAGGTGGCAAACGCTCATGTTTGTTTCTTGTCTTGTTTCTTGTCTCTTTTGTAGCCACGGCCGAAGATGTGAGCAATGAGTGGCTTAGACTAGAGAGCTAGCAACCCAGAGAGAGCAGAGGAGAGTATTCGAGAGAGCATATACTCAGCGAACAAGCGCAAACCCATCACCATCATCGTCCAACAGGGAGACAAGGAGACCCAAAAAAAAAACCATCAAATGCACGGCGGGCAGCGGCGATCTGCGGCCTCGTCGCTGCGAAGAGCAGGAGCAGGAGCAAGAGGAGGAGGAGGAACAACAAAAATAACAAAAACTCTGGCAACCAAGGTAATAGCAACCCGGGTCTGGTTGTTGTTGTTGCTATGGAATTTGGACAGCTGCTCATGTTACGCGGGTAAGTTCTTCCATCGCATGCATTCCCTCATTCTCCCGTGCTTTATCACCCCTCTTTGCACCACCACCACCACGTCTTCCCGAGAAGGCCCATATGTCCACCTATACATGTACAATGTGTGTGCCTCCAGCAAGTACAAAACAAACAGCCGTGGGAATATCATCGCAGCACCCGAAAGACAAAGCCCGAAAAAGGTATCAGGCCTGGGACCTGAGACCGATCGAATTCGACGATCGTCGGCAGTTTTCGGCTCCGGCTGGATGGCTGGCTGGCTGGCTGGCTGGTCGTCCCGTTTCTTATCAAAAGTAAGGCGAGCAAACAGAGAAGGAGCCTCAGATAGGCGGTAATCTCGGGTGCGAGAATACGTCATCCGTCGCCAAACAAATGCCAAATTATGGCACTACTTTGTGTCTAATGGGGGCTCTGCTTCGCGTGTGGGAACGGAACCAGATCGACGGCCCCCGACGGTTTATGCGACTCATTAAGCTAACAGTAACAGTACCTTTGGTTTCTATGCCGTGGGCCTGGCAGAGATTGCGAAAGCATAGTGCCCGGTTCCTGGAAGCCATTCCGGGGCATCCAGTTGCAGTCGCCGCATCTCATTATCGCCTATTATCACTCATTTCTCCCCAGTATCGCCGCCCCTCGCAGACATGTAGGAATGCAGCGGAAAGCAATCTGAGCTTATCAGAGGTTGGCTTACATCATAGGTGGCCCGTGATACCCGAAGATTTCTGGAAATAGATGGCAGTCTGCTAGCAGTCTTTCAGCTACTTTCGACTTCCAGTCTCCACTTTCCAGGCTCATCTTTCTTAGATCTACGTTCCAGCCATCACTTTTCCGTCTTTAGCTTCCATTTTTTGGATTCTACTTTCCAGCCTCTATGGGAGAATGGCTCTGCACCATCCAGGCTCCTCTTTCCAGGCTCTACTTTCCAGCCTTTAGCTTCCAGTCTTCTCTTTCAATCTCTATCAGGCTCCATTTTCCAGAAACTACTTTCCAGGCACCACTTTTCAACTTCCACTTTTCAGGCTCCACTTTCCGGCTCCACTTTCCAGGCTCCTCTTTCAAGACTTCACTTTCCAGGCACCACTTTTCAGTCTCCACTTTCCAGGCTCATTTTTTCCATCTCCTCTTTCCAGCCTTCAGTTTCCAGTCTTCACTTTCCAGGCTCATCTTTCTTAGATCTACGTTCCAGGCTCTTCTTTTAAGACTTCACTTTCCAGGCTCCACTTTCCAGGCTTGCTATAGCCTAAGACTTCACCTTCCAGGCTCCACTTTCCACCTTCACTTCCGAGGCTTTACTTTCCAGCCTCCACTCTCCAGTCCAGTCCTTCCAGGCGATCAGCTGCCAATCCAACTATTGGCCCGTAAAACCCACTCCAGGCCTTCCACTCGCGGATGCACACCCAGTCCCAATTCCAGTGCCAGTTCCAGTCTCTGGCCCCTGGCCTCCGGCTGACCCCCGGACCACACCACGCATTGTGCCACAGTACAATGCCTCCGAAACCAAATATTAAACACAGAATCAACAAATTTCCGATTTGGGTTCTGCGGGGGCTTACACACATAACCTCGCACTGCCAGGGCTTTTGTGCTGCTCTGCTGCTGTGTGTATTTGCATATGGACGGGGCGGGAGGTGGGACAAGCCGGACTCGTGCATGGACGGCGGTGCATATGCCAAGGGACGAGGTGGCAAAGTCGCCACAATGCGTCCCTCGGGCCGCCCGCTCGGCCGTCTGTTTGCGCTGGGGGGCCTCTGGTTCGCGGGGCGTTCCACGGCGCCTGGCTGCGCGAATCGAACTCCGCAGATAGCCAGTTGTTTGCCGATTTAATAAAGTTAATGCCCCAGTTACTGGGCTGTCTATCGTGGGAGAGTCGCCGTCTGGGACCGAACCCGAACCCGAACCCGATCGCCGGATCTCGCTTTTGTGTATCTTTGCAACCTGACCTTGTCTGGGGAGGGGGGCGTGGACTGGGCTGGCATAAAGCGCTGAGTTGGCCAAATTGCTGGGCCGCTTCTCGCTTAAATGCAGAATTATGAGTTGCAGACCACCTGCCCCCACTCCCGACCAGCTCATCCGGCAGAGCAGCCAAGCAGCGGGCAGAAAGAAAGCCAGAACCGGTCGCTGAAATCTCACAAAAATGCAAATTGTTTGTCCAGCTGTTTGGCTTTCGTTTCGCCGCACTTGTCGTTCTCTTCTCCTCCGTTTTTGCGCATTTGTGTTTCCCATAGATATTTTGTGGCATCATCTCGGGTCGGGTTGCACGGCGAACTGGAAGGCAAACACAGGCCCGGAGCCAAGAGCGGAAAACCGAAGACCGAAAAGGCCAAGACAGTTTTATAATTGGCTTCGTCTCGCTGGTCCGCCACATTACCAGGTGGCACCTCCATTCATTAGCCGGTGACATCGACGCAATCGCTTCGCGGCGGAGGGCCATGGCCTAGCCAGACTTGTTAAGCCTTTTCCGGGAGGGGGTGGGGTGGTGGACCAAACAGTCGTAATGGCCAGAGGGGCGCCCGCCGGAGCTGCGAAAGATGTGTGCCATTGAACAACCCAAAGTGATGATGACACTCGCTGGAGCTGGAGCTGGCTGGAAGGGAAAGTGGCTCGCGATCTGGGGCCTCCTTGGGAGAGGGAGAGGGAGCTGCCAGCCCAGGAGGGTCATGCTCCAGAAACTCCATGGCGCTGCCCGTCCTAGTCGCTTGCCAGCTCACCTACAGCCATTCGATTAGCTCTCTTTCTGGTTTCTGCGCTTTGTTTTGCGGTTATCTTCCGGCCATGTCGGAGTAGGGGGAGTGGGAGAGTGGAGGAGTGGACGAGTTATATTCATCAGACTTTGTGACATGATATTATTCCGCCCGGCTCCCTCCGGGGGACAGCTTCGATGTCCTGTCAGACTGCTCGCCTGCCACAATCCCGGCAACAAGCTTGAAATCTGCTCTCGGTCTTGGTTTCGGTTTCATTTCGTCCTAGTCCTCGTCCTCGTCATCGTCCTCGTGCCGTTGTCCTTTAACAAGCTTGCTCTCTGGATTGCCATTTTATAAGCCAGTAAGCGCCTTTGGCAAGCATGCCACGCCCCTGCCTGCCCCCGCCCCCAGCCGATGGCCAAATATCGGAAACAAAAATTAGTTCGACTGCCAGCCCTTCCATTAAAGCCTTTAAAGCCCATGTCCTGGCCGCCATTTGCATTTCATTCAACACCACCGACTGGCCCGATCCAATAAAGAATTCCTGGCCGCTCCCCCGGTCCCCGCCCGGGCGACCGCATTAGATAAATCAAATTTGGGAAACAATTGTTTCAATGCGAGTGCCGCCAAAAACTGATTGACCCACATGGGGGCATGGGGGGTGGGCAGGACACCACCAGGAGGGGGAAGCAAATGGCGGCCTGCTTTATTGTGTTATTTGTCGTGGCGTGGCTTTTCGGCATTATCCTAATGTCCTCTGTTGACAATGTAATCGGGCGTGGCGCCCGGATTGGGCATCCCACAAATATTGACGCACTCGGCCGCCCAGGCGCGAGAAGGGCAATTAAAGCTGCAAGCGGGCTGTGGCCATCAAACATTTAAAGGACATCAGGTGGCGAAGTGGCAACGGCCACTTGCCGCAGGGTGGCAGCCAGCGCCGACAATCACACTTATCGGCGATCTCCCATCTCCCCGCCCCAGGAGGCGGCTGGACGGGCAACCCTAAACCGGTCAACGGCTCCTGCAGGGCAGCCAGCAGGACATTGTTTTGGCAGCCACACCCCTTCGCCGCCCTCCCAGGACCCTCGGGGGGCGATGGAAAAAGTCAAATGCGTCTCTCGCAGCCGGATACTTGGCCGGCGAACTGTGACAGACGAGCCGGCCGATTAGCAGGACGAAGGATAAGCGATGGGCGGGGTTAATAAACAGATTAGAAAGGACTCTCCGGCAGGACTGGGGAATAAAGTTGCCAAATTACGGAGCTACGGCGGAAGAGTAAACAGAATGTAGTTGCAACTTGCAGTTCTGGGAGAGGCCGGGAGGAGCTTGCTCGAATGGCTGCATGGGGTGGAGGAGGGCGAGTTTCTGGGACTGCTACTTGCCACGCATTTCAATCAGCCGCGATCCTCTCGCCACAAAGACACTCCCGCAAGACGGAGCGGGGCCAGCAGAGTCCATCGAAGACCCCATTTCCAGGCACACATGGCCGCGCAATCGAAGCGCGGGCTTATGATTTATTTATGGAATTGTGAAGAATGTTTTTACGGCTTCTAATGAAGCGCGCGGCTAATGCCACTAATTGATGAGCCACCTGGGGCCGCCCCTCCTCCACCGCCCCGCCCCGCCCCAATGTTGATTACCGATTTTTTGTTGGCTCTGCACCTTGATTCTCTTGCAATTTGATTGCATTTTCCTTTGTCTGATGTGCTGTTGTCTGTTTTCTGTTTTCTGTTCAATTAATATGCGAAAGTGGTAGGAGCATTATCGGTGGAGGGGAGTGGGGTGGCGAGGAGCCACTGCCCGCGATCAAGGCCCCTTCTCGGGCGACTTTGCATAAGTTGGACGGCGGCAGTGGGCGAGCTATTGTGACTTGCATTCGAAGCAGGCGCAGAGTTCCAGGAGGGAGCGGAGACTCCGGCATACCCTGTACCTGGCCTCTCTGCCATGCCTAGGAGAGCGAGGGCATTGGAAGAGGCCTCCAGACCACAGCCAGGTGCAAATTTGAGGCACAAACAGTGGTTCCTTCCCAAGAAGAAGACGTCGAGGCGACACTTGCAGGGTTTGTCTCTCAAGAGAGAGCCGGCTGAGAGAAGGAGAGGTTGGTGGCGCCGCTGACTGCTGTCATTAGACATTTCCGGTCTTTGACTGCACTCTCACACACACACACACACACGCACTGAGAGATACTTGAGCACGCACACATGTGCAGCAGACTCAGCCAGACACCCACACTGCCACATGCCACATGCCGCACACATGAACTCAAGTCCGCGTCTCGGATTGCCTGGCAGGGCAGCAGGTAGCCGAAAATCCAAGAAGAAAAGTATGCCCCGCGTGGAAGGCCTCCAATTAGGGGGCGGCAGGAAGTTTCAAGGGGCCTCCAGGAGAGGCCATTGTGGCGGCGGGTCTCCTTTCGCAATTAATTGGGCCAAAAGTTTGTAATGCGAACACTTGAGAGTCAGACCCGCAACGTGTGCTCCCAGTTCGATGCGAGGCACCATGCCACCAGGTGCTGCAGCTCGGACGGGATAATGGAATAATCTGCTCTGCTATCCTTCGAGGGGCGTGGCTATCACTGATTCTATTATGCACACACCTCTCCACGAGGTGCTGCTCTATCGCTTTTAAAAAGGACTCCAATCTGGTCCTCCACAACCCATAGCCCTTGGCCCTCGAGACCCTTTTTTCACCGCACTGGGGAGGCAGTGGGAGTGGCACCTCACTCCTCCTGGTTGACGCTTTTAAAAATTAAATAAAAACCGGAGAAGAGAACAACAAGCAGAGGAGACCCACAATAGAGTCTGTTATCAGGGGAGCAAGTGGGTGTACCTCTCAGGGACCAAGACTCTCTCCGCACATCCAATATTCCGAGTTTGAATTTCGAAAAACTCCCAAAACCTCTCCCATAGAGTCACTCCGTGGCGGCGTTCCTGTTTGCATTTTGATCAGATTGGAGCTGAAGGTTGGTGGCCTTGCTGGGGGCGGGGCTTCCTCTTGCGCTGTCTTTTGTTTTCTCTTCGCCCCCCGGTTGCCCCACCTTGCTGTTGACAAGCCCCCTGCCTCTGTGCCTCCAAGCCCCGGCTCCTCGAGCCCCATCTTTGGCCACTTTGTCTTGTTCCTCCTCCTCCTCTCCGCCATTCCACTTAATTGTGGCTATGTCTGTGTGGGTGGGTGTGCCCAGAGGGGGCAGTGGGCCATGTCTTGTAGCTCAACTCCTTGTACATTTTATTGCTTTTGTGTTTTATGACGCCTCAGCTTGTGCTGCAATTTATATTCATTTTCATACCTTAATCGGTTATCCCCCGGCAGCCGGAGAGCCGGAGAGCCCGTCCCCCGCCCTGTCCACCTCCACAAGCTGCACTTTTAATGGCAATTAGGCCCGCTTTTAATATCTCATAATTTCCAATTCAAGTCGGGAAGCGATCGGGGACGAGAGGCCACCTGCCTGCCAGCTCCCAGCCACGTGTCCTCCTCGGCTCCCATTTCTGGCAACTCCTTGGGGGAAAAATGGTACAACTCTGGGAATATTTGGTAGATCTTGAAATGTCATACCTTCCCGAGCTCAGAGCTGCGAGGAGCTCCTTTCCCCATCAAAACCTGTCCATGAAATTTTTTACCCATTTTTCGATATTTTTCCAAGGGGTACCCCCACGAATTTTGGCCAAAAATTGGGCCAAATTTTATTTTCTTGATATTTTCGGTATTTTAATGCAGATCGAAGGGGCTTAGAGTTCTGGTTCTTAAATGGTATTCCGTTTTAGAATCGGTTGGGAAGTAGCTAAGATATTCACTAAAAAGTGGATCGAAAATGCAGATTTTCGAAAAAATAAAAAACCTCAAACGTGTTTCCAATTTTTTGAGTTTTCTGGAAGGGAAAGTGGGTATAACTCGACCAATACTTGTCAGATCCTGGAATGCCATATCTTCCCAAACTCAGAACCCCGAGTAGCATCATTTTCAATCAAAACCTGGCCATGCAATTTTTGATCCAAATTTTCGAAATTTTTATGATTTTTGTTCAAAAATTGAGTCAAAAAGTTTCTGCTCAATTTTTTTATGAAGATCGGAGGGGAATAGAACCTCGATTCAGAAGTGGAAGTCTTAGAAGCTTAGAATCGGATGGGAAATGCTTGAAATATCCGCCGGAAAGTGGATCATATTTTTGGAAAATGAATCAAAGTGGAGAGTTCTTTCGATTCCCTCGACTTTGGAGTGGAAAATTGTTCCGATCTAAGGACTTGGAGTGGCCTCATTCGCAATCACTCCCATCGGACCGAGCTAGTCCGTGATTATGGTTCCCCAAGAGTGACCTCTTTAGGTGCCGCAGGTTCCCGCGCAGGTGGCAGACAGTACTAGCGACGGCGTTACTTGCCCCGATTACGGACCTCTGGCATGCATAATTTCAGATAATGGCCCTCCGACACATGCAATCCGGATCGGGAGTCCGGGATCTGAAATCTGGAGCACACAGTCAACAATGCGAGCGCTGAACGCCAAACAGCAATGAGCGGCCACAAAAAGGCCCCAATCTTATCACCCAAACTGTTGACAAACGCGAGGCATGGCCGTCCGCCCCCGCCGCTCCACTCCACGCCCGCCCTAATGAGCCGCGTGTGTTGGCTTAAATGTTTCAACATTTGTTCAGCCCTCATTGTTGTCACGGAGTCCCTCGCTTATCGCGGGCCTCTTGCCGCCTGCCAGTCCGAGTTCAATCGGAGTTTTGACAAAAAATGAATCGTATTTTAGGGCCGAGAGATGGCTTTAACCGGTTTTGGCCAACCAGCTTCTGCAGTTCGGTGCTGACTGGCTCCGTAGAGTATGTGCAGAGTCAGTGCCCGGGCTATCGGTGATGGATGTTGGCCCGGCGATTAGCTAATAACCCGGCCATGGCTGCAGGTGGGGGCGGGCGGCCAGGTGTTTTCCCTGCGACTCCAAATGGGAAATGAGATAGAAAATGCGGTCGAGCTTCGACTCTGGACTGGCGACAGCTGGTGGCCAGAAAAACAAAAACAAAAGCAGACCAGACCAGACCTGGCCGAATGGAAATCGAGTTTTGGCTTTGTCGAGCAAAGAATGGAGCTCTCGGTTGGGAGATACCGGCTCCACTCGCCAGATGCATGCCACTGGCATGAATCATGAATATTGATCTCCTCGGCCGAGTGCGACTTGGTGGGTGAGTCAGGCCGCCTCTCTTGTTGCCAGCCGGGCAGGTAAACAAGAAGCGGAAATGGTCATCCCCTCCCGGGAGTAGCCCCAGGCCCAGTTATTAAAATAAAATCTTTGGCTGATGGCGGGCTAATCCTCTAGTGGAATGGAAGAAGGGCCTCCCAAATAAGTGGCCATAGAGGGTCAGAGTCGTGGACATGGACTCCAGCTCAACTATTCGAGCTATTCGTAGTTTGCGTGCGGCAGCGCGCCTCGCATTCTTCCCCGGAATGCCCAGAGTGCCCCGGCGGGCGCCCAGTCCCCCGTAATTGTTGGGATTCTTCCTGCCGGCAGACCCGGCGAGGGGGCTGCGGAGGCGGCTGCCCGAAACAAAGCGCCAGAAATGTGAAAGAGCCAGCCGGAGTGGATAACTTTCGTTTTGATGTTTTCTTTTGTGGCCTGAATCTTGGGGAGGGTGGGTAGTGGGTGGCAGGAGGTACTTATATAATTATGTGGTAATTATGTTGTTCAACTCTTTGTCCCAATTGTTGTCGCCCCATCCCCCGCCGCCCTCCGCGGAGCCAATTGCTGATGACAATTGCCGGAGCAGTGCAGTGGAGCCGAGGGGGGCGGGCGAGAAAGCAACAAGCCAAGCTCTTTCAAATCGAAGCTCAAGTGGTTACCCGCCAAGGGGGAGGGAGGGAGGGAGGGAGGGAGGGAGTCGCTCACATGGTGGCTTAGACCTACGTGCCCCATGCCTCATGGCTTCTGTTCTCGTTGTTGATTGCGCATCTCCTTAATTAATTTGACATAAATTGCAAGCGAAATAAAGCGCAAAGAGGCGAGGCAGCCAGGAGCGGGGCATGACGTCAGTGGCTGCCGCATGCCCCATGCTGCCTGCGCCAACCAGTTGCACACAGTCTGTTGCAAGAGTTGTTTGCTTAAGCTCTTTGTTTGCCTGTGTTTGTTTGCTATTTGTGCGTAGTCAGTGTGTGTGTGTGTGCCTCCTGAAGAGGACTATTGGGCAGAGTGAACTTTTAATTGCATTCGCTTTGCATCGCACTCCTCCCCTTCCAGATCCCAGCTCCCAGGACGAGCTTCATTAGCAGCCCAAGCCCCAAAAGTTAGCCGTCATTAAGCCGGGCTGTTAAATCTATTAGAGCTTCCAATAATCTGGCGTATTGGAGCCAATAGTTTTGATTGGAAAAGGGAGACTCCCCCTTGGCCAACTGGGAGTGGAGTGGGTCTAGTCCATTAGCTGCAAGCCTCTGGGGGATGGGAGCTCCTGTCCCCCTTCAAGGACTAGCCTGTCTTCACTCTTTCCAATCCCAATGCCGTAACTTTTGTCTACTTCCCAGGTCCCAGGCCCGGCCCATTAGACGTAATCGGAGACCAGAAACCAAGACGGGCTGGTCCCAGCTTTCGCTTTCGCTTTTCCCGCCCACCTCCATTGTTAATTTCGGCGCCGCCCGACCGAGGCGGAGGTGGCCCGGAACCTGTCGTCGATAAAAAGCGAAATGTAAATATTCCGCCTATTAAAAGTTGGATTTCGCGGCCCTGACCCCCGACCTGGCCCAAGAATCGAATCAATGAGTTGGAAGGCAAAGGTGAAGGTGCCTACGGGGATGAGAGCGAAAGGCCCTAATCCCGGAGGAGCCACTGGGACTGGGGAAATATTCGTACTGGTTCCTGCCACAGCCCAGGAGCCTCTTGGCAGTGCCACGCCCACCTTTCGCCCCGGGCCGCTTATTATAATTGTTTTGTTTGTTTGTTTGTTTGCCTTTCTGCTGCTCCGCTTCTCGCTTTCTGGCCCGGCATTCCGTTTCTATTCGCTCTCCGAGTACACATGCCCGGGTAATGGCTTTCGGTTTATTTATTTAAAATTTGATTGCCTTAATTATAATTTTTAATAACTCCCCCTTTCTCCGCACTTTCTCGCCTTTGTGCCTGTTTTTTTTCTCATTTGCGGCATTACGCAAATACTCGCGCCCCGTGGCGAAGCGGGCCTCTTGCCCCAGAAGTTGCAGCTCCGCCGGAGCCAAAACAATTAATTGCCACTTTGTTGCACAATATTCGGCAGCAGAAGTTCTGATTGAATCAAGTGCGTGGCTGCCGACTCGGCTGATTAGGGGCCGGGAGTAGTAGTCCCTCCCCTCCAGGATGCCAGGAATACCTCTCCAACTGCACAATGTCAGAGCTCGGCAGGAATTCGCCTTTCGGTCCATTCCTGGGACTGGCACTGGCACTGGCACTGGCACTGGCCTTTGACGAAATTATGGCATTTTTTCCGGGGAGCTGGGCGGCGGGCGCATTCCGTTGAGGGGCCAACTTGACGGGCTTGTGGCCTCAGCCTGACCGCAGGCCGCACGTCGCGAGCCACGCCCACTCACCCACTCACCCACTGCTTCATTTCATTTGGTTTTTCTTGACAAAAAATAAAAACAAAAGCGTAAAAAATGACGAAACATGCGACGTGGTGGGTTTGCATCTCTAGTCCGCAGAGCCGACACTGCTGACTCCTCGCCGTTCGCCGCTTAATTGAGCCTCAATTAAAAATGTCTCGCCTCATTAAATGTGCGTTTAAAGAAAATAAAGCCCAACAATGAGAGAAAACTGGAGCTGCAGCCAGAAAGCATATATTGGATTCACATTTTCTGCTCGACTGTGGGCTGTGGGCTCTGGGCTGGGGGCACTTTTGTGTCGATCTCTGGGCCACCTCCTCCTCCTCCCAGCAACTCGATCTCCCCTCGAAGCAACCCCTTTGAAGCCGCCTGGAGTGCCGTGTCTCTTGTGCTCCTTTCATTTTTAATGGCAGCTCCTTGAGAGCGGGATGTGCATTTGGTCCAGGACCCATTCGAGGATGGAGGACTCTTTAAGGCTTTAATCCCAAACACTCGGCGCTGCGGTGCCACAAAGCAGCCTCGAAAACGCATTATCGTTTGAAGTTGCAAGTCCATTCAGCGAACTCTGTTTATTGACAGCGCCAGAGTCCAGAGTCCGCTTTCCTCTCTACTCTGTGCTCTGCTGTGCTGGCTGATCGTATCGTTTGACCTGCGACCCTTGGCCCACATGGGCTGTAATTAGATTAAAGAGTTTTCCACTCCAGCTGCACCTCCCCGACCGCCCTGCCCCACTGCGCGCCCAGTCTCTGCGCTTCCCATGACCAAATTAAAATAATTCCAGCGAACATAAATGCCAAGTCCTCGCGTATAAATCAAATCTTTGCCGCCCCGCCCCCTGCTCCGGCTGCTCGTAATTAAAAGATGCACAGCATCAGCTCCGGAGGAGCAGCAGGCGATGGCAGACTGCCCTCGGAAGGGGCGACAGAGCTGGTGGCCGTGGGGTTTTTCGGGGCTCTGTTGTGCCACATGTGTTGGAGGCAGAGTGCTCATGGGGCACAGTAATGCCTCGTTAGATTCTAAATAAATATTTTCATGGAGTATGCGTGGTATTTGGTCTGAAGAGTCCCCATTTCGTGGGTCAATCGCCAGATACTCTGAGCATCCCTGCGTCCCTTCGTCCCTACTCTTATCCCGCAGATACAAAGCACATCCTACCTTCAGCCAGAGCTCCGAATAGACACACATGTGGGAGTGCAGTGTGGCGCACTTCCTGGTTGGGCTCCAGGTTGCTTTCAGCTCCCCGGACGCCGCCTTCCTGCTGTTTTTGTTGTGCCGGCTTCAGTTCGTTAATGAAAAGAATGGCGGAAGGCTGCCGTTCGCTCTCTCGACTGGCAGCTACCCTGCGAGTGGCACACTATGCCTCGAATCGATTTCGGCCTGCCGGAATCCGGGGAGCCCTCGTAATCCCCTTCAGATTCCATAATCGCTGGCTTATACATGGGGAATGCAAAGAGTGTCCCTAGAAGCTTACAAGCTGACGAGCGGCTGACGTTCTGGGAACGAGGAGAACGCGGAAGTGCTCCTGGGCTCATCTGACGATGGTATCTGCCGGAATCCCGACCTAATCCGACCGATGGCATCTCGGGGCGCTCCGTCCCATCGCCGCAGACTGCTTGTTTGCTCAGGACGGGCCAGACATTCCTGCAGCCGGCATCTCCCGAGTCCCCTGCCCGACTGCAACCATTTGCAACAATTTTTTCCGCACTCTGCTTGTCAAATTATTTGTTGTTTTCTCCTCTGTGCCATTTTGCGGAATGCTGGAGCTGTAGCTGTAGCTGGAGCTGGAGCTTCTTCTATTGCTCCTAAACCCATTTTCAAGTGTTTCGCGCCCATTTGGGAACGTGTTTTCTTGCCATTTGCGGCGGAGCGGCAAGCCAAACAGTTTGTTGCCTTAGAGCTGCTGTTTTTTATGCTCTCTGCCGTTTGCTGCTTGCTGCTTGCTTGTAGTAATTAAAATGCCAAATGTCCATAAATAGAACAACTAGAAGTGGCAACCAGAATGTAGTGAGCCGGAGACTGAACCAGAAGCAGAAACAGAAGCTGGAGAGAGCTGATAGGCCGGGCAGTGAACAAGATCTTTAATTGAGATCATATTTCATTGGAACTGCACTCGGGCTCTGGCCAGCAGATCCCTCAGTCTTTTAGTCCCTCAGTCCCTCAGTCCCCAGAAACACAGACAAGACATAAACATTGTGTTCGTTTCGGCAGGAAGTTCGTATTTAAAATAAAAACTAAAGACAGTCACGCACAGCGAAGGGAAGGGAATGAAAGCACTCAGAGGCGGGGCCGGGGACCACAGTTTACAGTCAATTAGCATAAAGACCTTTGACCCTTTCTGTGCTTCGTGTTTACTTCGATGGGATCGTGGCGATAAGATCTGGACTGTCCAATGTCCAGTGATGGGCGATTGAGCTCCAATATCTGCTGAGTTTGATCAGAAACCCCTTTGTTGACATTCCCCTCATTACACGAACTTCATCAGACGCCCTTCCCCATTGTTCTCCCCCCTCTGGCTTGTTGTGTGATTTAAACGCATTTAAAAGTCATTAGTCGCAGGCCTCCACCAGCATTGCTTGGCCATATCTGGAAGGGGCTTCCCTTCCCTGGTCGTCCTCCAGTTCCTGCTCTTCCCTGGACTTCTGTCTTGGTTAGATCAGTCTGGTTGGCCTTCTGCCGGGCCGAGCTGGGCCTCTCTCTTCCTCGGGGCTCTTTATCTATCATGCACTGTCATTAATTGTCGTTTAGTTTAGTCCTTGGTTTATGGTTTCCGCCACTCCTCCGGCTGTGCGCTGTGTTCGGCATAATTATGTCCATTAGCGTGCCGTGCCGTGCCGCAGTTGCAGGCCAGAAGGCAGTTTCGGTTTTGATTCTCAACAGAGGCCCCACGTTGGGCGCCACTAGCCCAAGTCCGAGTCCGAGTTCGAGCTCGAGTTCGAGTCCTGGCCATTTGGCTCAATTGTCTTGGCACGTTTCTGGTCGCTCGGCCGTTCTCCCCTGAGGAATCCCCGGAACTTCAAACAAATTTGTGCAACTCACGCACACCACACACCACCTCGATGCATGGCAGGCATATGGTCTGTGTGTTCCAGCCGGGATTTATGTTTTGGAGAGACTCCTGTCGCCCGCTCCCTGGCCACATAAGTTTAAAAATAATTTTCCCTGTTTTCTTTTTAGTAAAACGGCCTATTGGAACGAGAAGCCAGCCGGAGATTATGGGCGGAGGGCGGAGGAGAAGCAAAGACGGCCAGGGGCTTCGGAGCTCCCCTGCCAACCACCTTGCCACTCTACCTTGATTTGTGTTTTATGGAATATCTGAATATTGCTGCAAAGTTAATTACATTCCTCGGAGGGATCTGAGCCGGGCGCTGGCTCTAATGTCCGGAATGGAATGAAAAATGCATTGCTTCAATTTATTTCGATATTCAGATATTTTCCAGAAACGAGCCAGCCCTTTGAGCTCGTCGTTTGAGGTGTTTCCCTTTTGGCCACTTGCCTGCCTCCTGGCCAGGACTCCCCCTCCTGGCCAGGAAAGTGCACTTTCCTGCAGACGCTGAGGGAGATTTTCTACTCGATTCGCTTGCCGCTGCGCTCGATTTTATTTGATTTCATTTATTTATTTATTTATTTATTTACTCTCGCCGCCGAATGTTGTCCATGGCATCTCGTGGCTGCTCCTGAAAGAATTCCGGCATTTGTTGTGTTTGGTTTCGGGTCGCGTCTGTTTGTTTGTTTATCTCGTCTGTCGCTGTCGCTGTCTCCTTTGGCTTTTTGGCACACTCCACCATCCGCCCCACCAGCCTCGTCCTCCACTATTTTGGCGATTGCCCTAATTTATGGCCCCTCTTATGAATTCAATCATGGGCGCTAACTAAATAATAGATTGTTTTGTTCGGCACCTTTTCTCGGCTGCCCCACAAATAGCTCCCCCAGTAGCGCCCTTGTCAGCCCTGAGACTCGCAGCCCAGAATTCCGTCTTAAGTATTGCTCGCAGATGGTCACTTTCGTGCCCCATGCCAGCCTGCTTGCCCCTGAATCTCGCAACACGTTTGTTGATGTTCGCCTTGTCGCTGGGAGTCGGCGTTTAATTGGCCAGATAACGCGCCGAGTTCATCGCCGAGCGAGCGTTGTTATTGTTTATGTCGCACATAACTGGGTCGCCCTGTAGCAAGGGGCGGGGGGCAGCGCCACCGAATAAGTGCCCCAACATCTCCCTCAATCGCGCCTGAATCGGTGCCCCAGGGCAGCTGCTGCTGGGGCGTCTCTCGCCTTGTTCTTGTCTTGGAAACAGCAAGACCCACTGCCAGCAATTCCATTCAATTAATTCCCTTCTCTTCTCTCTCGTTTCAGGTAAGTTGCTCCCCAGGACTAAGAGGCAGTCGTATGGTGCGTATAGCCACTCCGAACTGATTTGAACTTTAAGCCAGAGTCGGAAAAGCCATTTAATTGGGCGTAGTTGTTGTTTTTGCAACATTCGATTACCCGAACTTTTTGCCGCTCCATAAACTCGATTTGATTCCCAGCTCACAACTTTTTCCACTCGCCATTCAATCCTTTATGAATGCGTAAACATTTCATAAATATATACACGGATATTAAAATTATCTTTTTGCTCAATTTCGTGAAACCTCCGCCTGCCATCGCTGCTGTTTCCATTCCGTATTCTCTTTCAAAACCCAAGGCTGCCAGGGGCCGAAGACGAGGGCGAGGCGGCCCCACATCCTGCTCCTCCTCCCGCTCCACTTTTTCCACAAATATAAATAGTAACTACGTTCGCACACTATTATTGCCCCACAACACACAGCCGTACAATTAGGCACACACGCCGAGCACACGGCCTTCCAATAGGGCTTGTCGGTCCGATTGCCCTTTTCCGAAAGGCCTTTCTGATGGCTCTTCCTTAGAAATTTTCAAAAACATTGATTCGAAATTATTCGATTATTCGGCTATCGAAGATTTTCAAAATCTGGCCTCTGAAGGCTGTATCTTCGGAAATACTTCTTCGATTCTTAAACGGAATACCTTTTTGGAAAAGTATACCAATTCCCTACAAAACTACATTTAAATCTAGAAATGTAATATTTTTTTGATTTTTTCAAAATTTTACTGAGGACCCCCTCCTGGAAAAAGGAGAAATCCAGAAAATTTTAAGAATCGCCCCTTCTACAGGATGTATCTCGGGAAATAGTTATCCGATTCTTAAAAGGGATACCTTTCTGGAATCCTGGATCAATTCTCTACAGAACTGCATTTAAATCTGGATACGTCAAATTTTTTAAATTTTTTTTCAAAATTCTCCGATGGACCTCCTTGAAAAAAGGGGATTTGCAGAAAATTGAAAGTAGGGCCCTTCCGAAGACTGTATCTCGAGAAATTCTTACCCGATCCTTGAACGGAATCCCTTTTTGAAAAAGTAGATCAATTCCCTACAAAACTGCGTTCAAATCTGAGAAGGAAATATTTTTTCCATTTTTTTCAAAAATTTTCTGATGATTTCCCCGAAAGTTGCGAAAATCACGAATATCCGGAATATGTGCCTTTAGAAAGGTTGTATCTTGGCCCATATCTTTCCGATCCTTAAAGGGTATACCTTTTTGGAATCGTGAATCAATTCTCTACAAAACTAAATTTAAATCTGGGAAGGTCATATTTTTTCAATATTTTTCAAAATTCTCCGATGTACCCCCTTGAAAAAGGGAGACTTACAGAAAATTGAAAATAGGGCCCTTCCGAAGAGTGTATCTTGGGAAATACTTCTTCGATTCGTAAACGGAATACCTTTTTGGAAAAGTAGATCAATTCCCTACAAAACTGCGTTCAAATCTGGGAAGGTAGTATTTTTTCGATATTTTTCTACTTTTTCTGATGGACATCCCTGAAAGGTCCTAAAATCGGATACAAAAAGCGTACCTATGGTGTTGTCCCTTTTTCAAAGGGTCCTGAAAGTGTAAACAAGCTGCAGTTTTTCATTTTCCGTTCGGTTGGGCGACTTTAATATAAAATTCCCTAATTACGCTGCAGTTTTTTAATTTGTGGCCCGTTTTTTCGACTCGACTCGGCGGTTGTTGTTCCGAAAAGGTCATGGAGCCACCGTTCTGGGGTCGGAGTGCACACAACAATAAAACAATCATGGCAATCATGGCTCTGCCTTTAGAGGGTACTTGCCTCCGAATAAAAGTAATGTGTACTCGATGGCACTCCGCCTCTGTGGTGCCGTGACCCCTGGAAGGAGGAGGTCCGGGCCGCCCCAACCCCTCCCTCCCTGGTTACATTATTCCGCACTCGAGTTCATCTCCGGCTGTGCTGGAGCTCAGGCCTGGCCCACATGCGAGCTTGCTTTATGGAGTTAAAAATGCAAATAAATCGCATTTAAATTTCATGGTTGACACTTCGGCCCTGCCGCCTCTGCCCCGCCGCCCAGCTCCTCCGGGCCAGCCGTAACTCACTCGAAAGTATTCTCAGTCGCTTTCCTTTCCCGGGCGAGGCCAGGCCGGCAATTATTCCGCCTTAATAAACCATAATTTATTAATTTTTTGGTTATTTTTAATTAAGTAATTGATAGATTCCAGGCGGACGACGACGACTGCCCCGAAATCGATGAAATTTAATTAAATATTTTCCGTTTCTCGTCCGCAAACTTTTGAGCTGCCTGCCTGCCGGCTGCCGGTGGTTGGCAGCGGGCGGAAGGGTTCGGGAGTCACGAGAGCCCCCGACTTTAGAACGTCAAGACGTCAGCCCCGAGCACAAAGTAATCTCTGGCCCGGGCTGCGGCTGCCCTGCCAGGATCTGGCCGCCGAACAATCAAACACTCTTGGCACGGAATGGAGCAGTCGGCTTGGCAGGCCTTTGTGTTTCGTGGCGCGTTGCCTACTTAGGGGCGTGCTGGCCCCCAGTCACGTTCCTGGTTCGTGTAATCTGCAGAAGTGAATCGGCTTACATGGAATAATTATTAAAAGATTATGTCCTCCAGGTCCTCGAGGCAGCCTCCTCCTCCGACTGCAATTGCCATAAAAACGATAACCTGCCCGACAATTGAAATCCATTCGCAGTCAATCGACTCTCGCCCGTGCAATGTTTGGCCAATAACGGTGGCACCAAGTGGCACGCACACCCCCGCCCCCAAAAGTCACTGTTTAGTTGGCGCCACTAATTATCCGCCGCTAATTAGGTGCGCTCGCAGGAGGCGTGTCTCTGGCGTAAACTAATTTTCAAAGTCAATGTCGCGACGTGGCCTCATGCACCATTTTCCGCACCTGCCCGGCCCGCTAACCCGTTTTTCCACGTGGGGAAACACTTTCCTTGTTGTCGGCTTTTCCGCCGCCTCCGCCTCCACCTCCGCCCGGGCAGAGTCCCGTAGTCCTGTAGTCCTGGGAGAAACTTCCACTTTTCCCCATCAATGTGCCGGTGGGGGTGGTGCGTGGGTGTTGTGCGTGAGAAGTTTTCATTATATATTCATGCCAGGATCACCCCCACACCACCACACACCCACACACAACAAGCACACTCTTTCGCACACAATTTGCTATTAGACGCTCGTTGAAAAGTTTTCGACTTTCGGGCTCGCACAATTCAATCAACAACTACTGCAGTGGCAATTCCGGAGCAAGCCTCCGGGGCGAGGGCTGCCAGGGGCGGAAAGCACTGGGAGAAAGTGGAAGACGTCCTAGGCAGTACTCTTCGGAGTAGCTTCATGCCATTCTCCCTATGTCTGAGACTGCGATTTGTTCGGAGAACTCTCCCCCAGACAACCCAACCACCACCCACCCGGACGGACGGAGCCATAACAAAAACGTGTTGATTTGCTGAAATCATTTTCATTTTGATTTTCATTTTCATTGCATGAGCAAAGTTCCTGAATGCACAAAGTCAATTGTTTCAGTTGCTTTGCTCCCCCTGGCTGTCCTGGCGTGTCCTGGAGTGTCCTGTCCCGTTTTTTGCTCGGCTCTCCTGCAGGCAGCCCTACCTGGGCTTCGCTCGGGTTGACATTCTGTATCGGTTTGTTTGCCAATCTCTTTAAAGAGCATCGTTTACGAAGTGCGCTGCATGGCTGGCACGGCTCCGTGTTGCGGCAGGACCTGATATGTTTGCACATCCACGTGGTCTCCGGGACTCCAATCCCTGTCCGTCGGCAGGCCACTATTTATGACTGATAATTGTGGGGAGGGCACTCGGGGTTCTGGAAAATAATTGATGGCAGGGACGAAAAGTAGAGCCCGATGCCGGCCACATGCGGAAATAATTGGCAGTCTGGAGAGGAGTTCATGTAATCTGCCACGCCCCCCACCAGAGCTATTGGCAACCGACTTAGGGCCAGGTATTCCACAGAAGACGGCGAGCCGAAGGCCCTGCTCATGGAGATCAAGGGGAGTCCCAGATCCGTACTGCCACCCCCGAGGATGTGAATCATCTCTTTGTTCGCCAGAGCCCCTAATCTCGACCAGCTCGATGATGATTCACGGACAGGCGAGTGACTAACCGAGTGAATGGAAATCCGCTCTCTGGAGCCTTTTGTTCTGCAATCTGTGCAGAGCCTTCGATTGGCAGCTGGATCCCCTAATAGCATTAGTTGCTGCAGAGATGGGACCTCCCCTACTCCAGATCCAGAATTAATCATCTCCGATTCCCCGGCTCATAAAATCGTATTTTTAGTGGCGATTCGCAGACGAGATTCCGGCCAAGCGAGTCGAGTCGGACTGCTACTCTTCAGAGTTTTCCAATTTTAATTAGATAACATGTCCCGGGAAGAGTACATGCAGCACTTCCCACGGCCTCCCTCCTCCACAGACGAGCGTTAATTAAAATTAAGAAAGAAATAATAAAAAATAGAATAGACTGGGGACTGGGGACTGGGGAGTGCAGCTGGAGCCTCCCCTAATCTTTTGGGGCAGCCCTCGATGGGGCTGGACGGGGGATAAGTGGAAATAAAACTTCTTATTCTTGGCTGTTGTCTGACAGGCGATAACAACACGAGTTGACTGCACTGCACTGCTGCACTGTTTTCTCCTCGCTTTATTTATTTTTCGGAGCGTCTGTGTTCCTGAGAGGGGAGTGCCTGCACTTATGTAGAAATTATGCGCAACTTGGCCTGTGCCTGTGCCAGTGCCAGTGCCTGAGACTGCTCCTTTCTAGCCTCTCTTGAACGCGAAGTGGAGCCATCCAGCTGTGTGTCTGTGGCTCCTTGCAGCTCCTTTTTTTTTTGTTTATTTTCCACTCCTGCCCGATGCTCCTTTGATGGCAGCTACTTGTTCGAGGCAAGCCGGCAAAGTTTCGATGCTGCCGCGTACAGAGAGACTCCGAATGGGAGTTTCGATTCGAGTTTAATCGAAAAATCAATTACAATCGGCGTGCTTACTTGCACTGTTTATGGGCCAGGAGCCGGACTTGTTTGTCTTCAGTCCGCTTAGAGCGGCACTTGTGGGCTCCTCTTTTGCTCCGTGTACGAGAGCGAGTCCTTCCACAGCAGATTCCCTGGCTTCGTTGCAGGGGCTGGGCCAGAAAGCGGGCCCGACTGGCTTGCGACTGATTGAATTGCCTGATTGCTCTGATTGCCGCCGCCAGACGTCATCAACATCATCAACTCGGCAGACGAAGCAGGCGGGTCGGACTAAGTGGATGAGTGCCCAAGTAGTAACAACTCCGGAAAGCGATGGGAGCGTGAGAGCAGTCGCTGGTCTCAGTTCTCCAGTTCCACAGGTTCCACAGGCTACGTCACACTTCTCCGAGTGACTCACTTGGAAAGTAAAACCCTGTAAATATTTTCAATTAATCTTCGGAACTTGTGGCCCACTTACTTCTGGTTTGCTTCGGGGCTTACTGTTGCTATCTCGAGCGCCGCGATAAAAGCGAAAAGTAAACACTGCCAGCAGCCCCTTCTTAGCGCAAGATTGCCAAACAATATGATTTCTTTGGCAACTTTTATTGGGGACTGGGGACGTCATCTATGACTCTGATATTGTGCGTCTGATTGATGTAATCGCTTTCGAAGCGTGTAGGTCTGATTTGATTGGCACTTGGGGTTTGGGTTCTCTTGTTTCTGAGCTACTGGTAGTCGAAAATGTGCATTTATCGATGGTTATCGGACAGTATGAGTCTGATATGTCCGTCTGATTCATGTAATCAGTTTAGAATCGAGTATCTCTTAAGTGATAGACACTACGTGCTTGGGTTTTCAAGTTTCTGAGCTACTGGTAGCTAAAAATTAGCATTTGTCGATAATTATCGATAGTTTTCAAAAGGTTTCTGGGTCATCTTACAGTATGTTGGTCTAATATTGTGTGTCTGACTCGTGTATTCAGTTTAGAATTGTATAGCTCTGAAGTTACTGGCACTTCATGTCCATATTTTCAATTTCCTGAGCCCCTGGAAGATAAAAACGTGAATTTATCGATAATTATCGATAGTTTCACAAGGTTTCTGGGTCATCTTACAGTAGATGTGTCTAATATTCTGCGTTTGATTCATTTAATCCGTTTAGAATCGAGTGGTCTAATGATGTTGGCCACCGTTGTCCACCGCTGAACCCCTGAAAGATAAAAACGTGAATTTATCGATAATTATCGATAGTTTTGAAAAGTTTCCTGGGCCATCTGCCAGTCAGTCTACCAGACAGACGAGTGGCTTCTGTGTCTGGAACACTCCCTTTCGGCGGCACCGGAGCGGAACCAGCCACCCCGACTCCGGACTCCGGGCTTCGTGTCTTCACCTGGCAGGCCGCCCCCGCCGCCACCCCCGCCGGCGCCCGCCTGATCCGCTCAACTGAAATATGAAAATTTAAATTAAGAAATAAAAGAAATCGGGCTGACTTCCGCTGCAGCTTTTCGCTTTCTTCTGGGGCGTGGTAGTCGGCTCGAGCGAGTTGCATGTGGTTGGGTTTTCGCAGTAGCTGTTGCTGTTGCAAGTCTATGGCTGCAACAACGGCAATTTGGGTTAAAGTGATTGGCGAGCTGGCAACAAAGCGGCAGCAGAGAGCGGCAAGCAGAAAGGCAGAGCGGAGGCAAGAGGCCTGAAAGGAAAAGAGTCAATGGCGCAGCAACAAAAGAAGCGAATAAAAGAGCAAAACAAAGAGCCGAATTGAACAAAATGCAGTTCACTGCATTTGCTCTTTCCAGCCCCCCGCCCCGCCATTTGTGGCATGTGCGAGTTGCAGCCACATTTCATTTTTTCGTGCCATCGACACTTGGCGATTTGTTGCAGCGTCCACTCCTGGCCTTTTGAGCTTCTCGATTGCCTTTGTGTGCTCGCGAGTGTGCTCTACTTTTGAGCGGGAGCGAGTGCTACCTCGCAGTGCAGCGCGGGGCATGCTGGACTAGCCACTAGCCATGCTGGGCCTGACCTTTCAACTCTTCTCTCCCCCAAGACACCTGAGTGATTTGTGAGCTGTGGCGTCTCAAGCTCCGCCCTGGGCTGCGTGCCACAAAGCTCTCCAACGAACTCCTGGCCAAGTGTCCGGCTGATTGATGGATGTATTGGCCAAGTTTCCAGGTCCTGCAGCAGTCCGTTTGAGGCGCCTCCTTTGAGGAGACCAGCCACTTGGCCAGTTCGTTCTCCTTGGCCGTTTCTGTCTCTGTTGTTAACTGCCGCACATGTCGAAGCTGACCCGCAGCAGGGCTCTCCGGGGAGCAGGAGGCAGCAACCAGCATGCAGCATGCAGCATGCAAAAAGGCGGAAATAAGCCACTCGAAGTGACCTCAAAACCAGGGCGGCGGGTCGCCCAGGGGGGTGCTGCAGTGCAGCAACACATGTGAGTAATCGTGCGCGCCACTTGCCACACTGGCCACCGAAAGTCTCCAGCCATCTAGCCAGCCAGCTTAAGCCCCGAACCGACGTGAGTCAGTTCTTGCCTCCCGACCTGGCACTCACCTGGACTAAGCTGCCGTGGCAGTGGCAGCAGCTGCTTGCAACTTGCGCTTCACGGAGTTCAGTTCATATATAAAGTGCCTGAAATGCTCACCGCTCAGCACCAGAGCCAGGCCAGTGGCAGCTCCAACAAAAGGTTAATACTTGGACGACTGAAAACCTGATTTACTCGTTCTGCCCCTGCCCCTTCGCCAGCTCCCCTCTCTGCGGATTCTTCTCTCCGCCGGCCTTTGTTTCTTCGGTTCTTCGGTCTTCCCTCCACTGGCTGACCTGGCAGGCTTTTCCGAGCTAACAGATACCTTAGATTCTCGAAGACTCTGGCCGGATTCTTCTGGCTGGGGCCCCCCTCCTCCGAGGCTCTCCCCGCCCCTGGCTCAGCGCTTCTGCCGAACACATGGCTTCAAAGTCGCTTCCCGCGAGTGTCGGTGTGTTGCTCTTTGCCACGGCCTAGGTCTGTGTTGGTGCTGGTGCAGGCTGATGCTGCAATTGTGGCACCCTGCCCCCCGCCGCCCCCTGCCCGCCACACTTGCCACCAAAATAGATAAATAAACAAAAACATTTTTAGACGATTTCATCACCATCATCATCACCAGCTAGAGAGGCAGCTCCAAGCAGAATAGGAATAGTGGCAAGATGCCGGCACAGCTCCAGCAGCCAGCGGATGCAACACCTCCTCCCCTGCCCCTGGCCCTGCCGCCAGCGGGCGAGGTGGCTTGTCTTGCGCTTTCAATAATGAAAATTGCGAAATTGTTTAAAAATCCCGGGCAATTGCGATACGACAGGGCGGAGGGGGGTGGGGGGTGGTTGCAACAGGGGCTGAAGGGGTGTCTCTGTAAATTGGGCTAATGCGAGCATAACGATGGGGAGGCACTGGGAGCTATTCACAGAATACTTTCGGACTTCGCCGACAAGCCGCTCGAACTGCGGGGGATGGTGCAACACAGTGATCTCTGCCGAGAGCTTGCCACAAGCCCTCACATATTTGTCTAAGCGAAATGACTCCAATCGATAGCACCCCTTGCGGCCCGGGCCAGAGTCCTTGTGGCGGCCAGGAGTGTCCGTAGGGGCTTCTGCGAAAATAAATTGCTTTGCTCAATTAGCGGTTTGCTGCTGCCCCCACTCGCCCGGTTGCATGCCACTCTTGACCGTTATTGCATTTCTCAATTGCCTCGAGGGGACTCTCCGAGCTGGATTCTTTTCAATTTAGGGCCATCCATTTGCCGGCGGGTCCTGCTTCAGATTAATGGAGATGGGACTTGGAGCGGCTCCTCTTCACTCTGCGTGATTAGCCCGGCCAGGTGGTCCTCCTCCGCCCTGCCCTCGCCCTCGTCCTCGCCTCTGGGTGGAAATCTGAGCCGAGCGGGCTTCTCAATCGGGGAGTTAATCGAGCTCTAAATTGTCAGTCCGCCAGCAGCTGGTACGTTGAATGCCCCAGTGAGTGTTACGCTTCAGCGGTGGCAACACAACTTAATTATAATAATCATGCAGCGGGCACAAGGGGTAGGGGCAGGGCCTCTCGAGGGGCTGTAATGGGGTTGCAAGTTCAAAGACTGATCTCCCAGGCTTATTTATAGATTCCGAGAAGTTTCGGTGGCTTAGCGAGATAGTTTGTGGAGAGCATCTCGCCTGCCTCACGCCATCATAGCAGCATTGTTTCAATGTCAGGACGGGACGTCTTTCCGCACTCCTCCACTCGCGAGCAGAGTGCGTGTTTCGAGTGCCAGACACTCTCAAGTGTCTGGGCAGGCGGCGGGATGGCCGGGAGGCGGGGAGCTGCACACTGCACTCCTCAGACACGGACGGAGCTCCTCCTGTTGCAGCTGTCGCTGACGGTGGCAAGGAAATGCGCTAATTATGTTGTTTCTGCAGCTCCCAGCCACTGCTACGGCGAGTAGCGAGGAGCGACCCCTGACCCCAGAGCGGGAGCTAGGAGCGACCTTGATTGCGGCAGCGGAAGAGGATGAATAGCTCGGTGAGGTCGGTGTTGGGGGTGGAGGAGGAGGAGCTGCCAGGACAATGAGAAAAGTTTTGAGGTTATGAAAACGTCAACCGGAAGGTAACAAGTGCAACAAAATGAGAGACGAAAGTCTCCTGATTATTATTGCCCCGAAAACGTTGCAAGCGGATCCGAGGAGCGGCAGAATTGAATTTGAAATGAGACCTGCCACCTACCTCCCACCGCCCACCGCCCACCTCCCATCTGGAATGAAAAATGACTCGCAATTCGGCCCAGTTCGTCCAAACTTTTCGGGCAACTCTTCTGTAAACAACATCGAACTGTTTAGTTCCCATTTCAGCTCCGGCTTTAATTTCTTTTTTATTGGTTTCGGCTCCCCCCCTTGATCCGACTAATTTGATGTCTGAGGGAAGAACAGAACCAGAAAGGTACATCCACAAGAGGAGCAACCATAAAAGGGCCAGAACTGCCTGGGGCAGCTACACGACAATAAACTGAAAAATTATTTATACGTAACACATAATTCCGGGAAGCTAGCAACCCAAAAGCTAGCTCCCAGTACTCCTCACTCCGCCCCTGGCCACTTGGTTGCCAAGTTGTCGTGTCCAAGACCCAGTCCCAGGAACTCCCAATAAGATGGCGGGAAGGTAGCTCCATGTGTTGCCAGCCAACACAGAAGCAGTAGCAGCACTGACAGCTTTGAGAGGTTGTCTGGGAAAGGAACGGAACTACATAAATAAAAGGGCAGACCGGAGCAGGAGCAGGAGGAGGAGCAGGGGGAGGCAAGAACGGCGAACAGACAATGACAATTGCTGGAAAATCATATTAAAAGAAAAGCGCAATAAACAACAAACGAAGGAGTAGGGTAGGATGGCAGGATGGCGGGGTGGCAGATTGGCAGGAGTCCCGAAATCTTGGCTTGGCTTTATTAAGTCCAAAGCACCCAAAACATTCATAAATTAGAGAGGACTCTGCAGGATAAGGAGGGGATTATAGTCCCTAAATAGTTGCGCCCTGGAAGCCAGCACCTATGGCACTTGAAGTGGCCTATTTATATCCGGTACTTGGAGAGTCGATCTAGCAGGCACATCTCCCAGGGCAACCCAAATTGGAGGAGCGCAGCTTCCTGCCACAATCTGAAGATACGAGATCCATGCACAGAGTGTGTCCTTCATGCCCAAATGATTTCCGTCGCTTGGCACGAATTTCGCCACCGTTCTGCTGCTGCTGCTCCACATATTTTCCTTTATGCTCCTCCCACCACCGGCAGCCAGGTGCATTGTTGCCACTGCCACACGGCGACTGCCATGACTGCCATGGCGCTTCATAATGAGCCCGAGAGTGAGAGTCTTGGCCAGAAATGGTGCTGCTGCTTCTGAGCTGCAGCTGATAAAGCAGCTTGACAGCAAAAGCAGCTAAGCGGCAGAATGGCTGAGTAGCTGAATGGCCGTGCTAAAGTCTACTAAAAGAAAATTGCATGCCATCCAATTTTTCGTGAGACAGTTGCTGCGCGGGGCACCTGGAGAACAGGTTTTCCTCTGTGAGTTTTCTTCCCGGAGAAGAGCAAACTGGTTCAGTGCACACCCAGTGAGGGGGGAGGAGGTTGAGGCGTAGGCGTCTTGGGAAAGTTCACTTTTAATTGCAACTAACAAGTGATTGCCGCTTGTATGCAAATCCGTGGGAGGAGCCGACCGCTCTCCGGAGGGACTCCGACTCCGGCGGGGCCTGTGGGAACTAATTACCTGCTCATTATGGCCAAACAAAGACACGGCCGTTTATCGAATAATTTTCTATTTAATGCCCGACATAGATTCGGCAAACATGTGGAAAATTATTGTCGGCCTGTTGCCGCCAGCTCGGATGCAATTATCCGACTAAATTAATTTCATGAACCATCCAGTTCCAGTTCCACATCCACCTCCATGTCCACGTCCAGGCCAGGCCGGCATTAATGAAAATTATGCAGATTAGGAGTCTAAAAGCTATCAATTAGTGCCACTTGATACGCTAATGGGCCGTTTTAGCGAAAATAAACACATTCTGGCACAAGGAGTGTAACTGGAAGCCTCGATTATGGGTCCAACAAGCATCTCCCGCGGCTATTTTTGTCGCGGCTCCAGTTCCACAGTCGCAGCTCCAATAAAAAACGATGTCCGTTGGCCATTTCTCTGCCGGACAGCAACACAATGTCAGTGCAAAAAAATATTTTCGCAACTGCCTCTGGCCCCTCCGACCGTGTCCTGCGTCAAATGGCAAACTAAATGCTTTTCAGCAGCAGCCAGGACAAAAATAGGAAAACAAGAGTCGCCAGCACACAGCCCGGAAAATCAATAAGCTCCGGACTTGAGTTTTTTGAACTTTCTTGTTCGAGTTGTCGGCCATTCATTGTCATCCATGCGAGTGGCCGGCGAAGGAGGCACTGGGGAGTATCCGCGGGCGGGATACCCCGGGATGGCCTAGTCCAATGGTCCAAGCAATGCATGAAGAGGAGTAGCCCGGTGGTCGATCCCTTTCAATGGGCATTCCTTGGAGCTGACACTGTTTTGGCAGCCCCCGACGACCGCCAACTGGCCGCTCTAATAGTTCTGGCCACCAACAGTCGGGCAGTGGCAGTTCCACTTGGAACTGGAATTCAATAAGCCGCCCACAACCGCCAGTTGCCACTCCATTGGCGGCGCATAGTCAGAGATAGTCACGGGATAGTCTGGATTCGGAGGCAGGCGAGCCACTTGATCCCCGGAATTAGTGCCTTAATGCCTTAACCCCTTGACACCCGTGGGCGGAGTTCGTGCGCCGCGGCGACCGCAGGAGCTTAGGCGGTTGAATCACGGGGTCGGAGTCGGGGGCGGGGGCGGGGGCGGGGTCAGGTGGAAGACAAACAAAGCAACAGGACGGGAGGGGGAACAGGACAAGTGATAAGTGATAAGCGCAATTTCTCACGTGGCAGGAGAGAGAGAGAGATGGCCACGGGGATTAGAGGACGGCGACAGCAATGAAATTTATGAGACGTGTCAGCGACGGCTGCTGGTCAGCTAGGAGGAGGGGCAGAGGTCGGAGGTCACTTTGCGGGGGTGGCCGGGCAACTCCTCGTGATAAACGACGAAAACGTCAGCTGGACGAAACAAAAGTGTAATGAAACGGACGAACCGGGGTGGAAGGTGTCCCCTCGGATTAAATACTCCTGGCGGGCATGGGCAGGAGTAGATATTGAACCGTGTATGACAACCCGAGTATTATTAAGTGTTTTTCGCGAAATTGCTGTTCTATCGCTGTGCGCCATAGAAATCGCAAGCCTTTCTCCCCCTGCCCCAGCTGTGGGAGTTCCAAGAGTCGACCTATCCCCCTCCCCCGGCCCAGTCGTCACATGTGGTTCGGCCGGGTGGTGGTGGCCGGCACTAGTTTCGAATAAATTATCCGCTTCTTAGCGCGGGAATCTCCCGCAGAAACCTCGCGGGAAAGCCGAGTCTGTAATTACTCCGCCCCTCTGCGGCTGTTTCGGGGTGGAAAGTTTTTATTTTTATTGAAAATTTGCTGCCCATCTATCTTGGCCTCCTAATCCTCCTCCTGGAGTGCCGGGGACTGGCAATCATTAGCATGCATAGGGGCGTGGGCAGCCCCTTGGACCTCGAAGTAATCGAACTGAATCGAACTGAACATTCTCCGAATGCGTCGCTCTAACTCATTGGCGGAGCGAAATCTCCGCGAGCAGAAGCCACCAAAGTTTCCGGGGAAAGTGGTCGGCAACTATTCCCCGGCCTGGAGTGTGCGAGGTGTGTGTGGCATGTGGGCACCAGAGCCGGGGACTGGGTGTGCGGGTTAAAGTTTGATTGATGTGCCGTGTCCCGCGTGCCGACAACACGAAAATTAGTCGAGAGACCCGCTCTCGAAAGTTAAATGCGGACTTTGGTGTTTGGGGCTAGGATGGAGTGTATGGAGCCTGCAGTTGGGATGATTGACGGCCGGACAGACTGGAGCGGGGCAATCCGGGGAGTGCTTTAAAAATGGGATACAAATGAGGGACCTGGAGGTCGTTCTCCGCCGACTCTTCAACAGGGCCCAAGTCAGTACCCAAGTCAAGGAGATGCCTCCGGAAAAAGGATAAGGAGGGCAGGGCAGGGCCTGGACGGGAATGGACTGGCAAGGAAACCCAAACAAACACCCCTGGATATCAACAGGATCTCGGGCATTTGAAATCACTTCCCGTGTACCTCCTCCGGCTCATCCCGGCTTATCCCTCATCCGTATCAGATGGCTGTGCGAGCCAGCCCTCCTCCTGCCCATCCTGTGCGACGTGACCTGACCCCTGGGCCACCCAGAGACGCCCACTTGAACCCGATTGTTATCGTGTTTGTCAGTGTGGCAGTGTGGCGTGTAGCATGTAGCATGTGTAGTGTGTTATCATTAGCTTGAGTTGCCTGCCACATGAGGAAGTTGCAAGTAGCTAGGCGCTTCGGTTACGGTCCCGGGTATATCGGGTATTGTGTCCTGCCCGACCCGAGATTGTGTGCTTTGCATCATTGGGCAAACAGATGCGGCAACAAAAGCCAGCATGTGTGCTGCCGACCTGAGCCGAGGAGACTGACACAGTTTAGGGTTCGCCTGCAGCACTTGAGTGCGTGTTGCAAATTGAGCGCATCTCTGGAAACACAGCAGCTGCCACACATTTAGCTTTGGATCGCACGAGGGGGAGGGGAGCAGCCTCGACCTGCAACTGCAACTGCCACTGCCACTTCGTATCAAGTGTCCGATATGGGGAAGCCATGCAAAATGGAATTCGCGGTGGCCTGCACGCATGCGCACCAAACCGCAAAAGCCAGAGGGCTCCATGCCACGTGGAGATTTTCCAGGCCAGCAGCAGCCATTCATCTCCTCCGCCCCTCGATGACGGCAATTTAACGCCTGCTTTGCTTGATGGCAGGACAAGTGGCAGGACATGAGTGGGGTGTCGTCGGGTGTCCTGCCGCACTCGCTCTAGTATGGACTAGCGCTTACACGCCAGACTACATGAGAGTTGGTCTGCGGCTTCCTGGAAGGGGGGAGGGCGCATGGTCGGATATCAAAGGACCTGGGAGGTGCGGCGTGGCAGGGGCGGAGTCATAATTTCGGCTCAGTGAGCTGCGGGCGGTCGGTGGACATGGCAACCTGGCAACGCCCCTGGCCGGCGACGAGGCGTCATTGACTCGGGCCGAAACCAAACAAGGGCCACTGGAGCACTCTGGTCAGCAGGAACAACAGGCCGGGCCGAGCAGACTGGCACTGGCAGCAAACAGCAAACACACACAGCGGCACGAGGGCGTGTGGCGGGTCAGTTACAGTGTCGGCTTCAGTGGGGCATGCAGCACTCGTCACCACCTGCCAGCTCACACCTCGTCATCGGCCATCGGCAGGACGACGGGCTTAGATCAACAAGGGGGGCTGACCGACTGATTGGCATCCTTAGCGGTTTCGAGACTGTTTCCCGAGTGGCGTCAACACGCTCTCGGTGGAAGAGGTCCTGGCTCCTTGCCGCACCTCCGCCACTTGGCAATTGTGCTTCTCACCTTGAAGCGGAACACGCTGGAGCGTAAACAACTATTTGGTCGGGAGGGGGGGCGGCTATTAGGGCCCAGCAGCAGGTCCTTTGTTTCGTATTAACAGACTCCAGGACCTGCCAGGACTCTGACGACTTCCCGAAGCGGAAGGCAATTAGCCGAGTAGCCGGCCGAGAGAAATGCATGCAGGTATTCCATGAATATGTTATCGCAGCTCCTGAATAATTTAGCGCCTACTGGCAGGACTCACTCCTCCTCCCTCCTCTAAGCGCAGGCTCCCTGCTCGGTAATTGCTGTTGATGTCCTTGTTACACATCGAATCTGTGCACACAAATGGCAAATATTTGTGAAAAATGATTCACTCAGGGGGAGTGAGATGTTTTCCGGTCACTCCAAGGAGGGAGAGAGGCCCAGTGGGATATCCCCTCCTCCGGAAGCCGGACAGGACATCTACTAGACGGCCATCCCCCTCGTGCTGTGTCCGAAAATTAAATAAAAATGCAAATAGAACTGGGGCGGGGAGGAAATCGAAATGTGTGTCTGTTGTTTTTTACGAAATATGAAATAATACGAGAGAGTTTATTTATTGAAGCTGCAGTTTATTGTTGCCCTCTGCCACATTGTTGCAGCTCCGGCCAGGCCGCCTCCCCTCCTCTCACCTCGACTGCACCGGAAACCCCAAAAAGCGAGCCAGGACCAGGACTCGGCCCAAAATGGGAAATAAATGCCAGGAAATCGATCTCGCTCGTTGCGGGGCTTCAGGTGGCCGCTCATTGGCCTTTGTTTTTCCTCCCCTCGCCCCGCCCCGCCCCGTCCGGCCCCGCCCAGCTGCCATAAATCAAAGAGCTAGTCTTTAAGCCCCCGGATTTAAGCCAAAGCCGGACCCATCTCCTGCCCCCACCGACCGGGCGCGAAGCTTTTAACCAAATCCGGCTAATGTTCGATGTCCTGCGATGTGTCGGGCGTATATTATAATTATGACTCCATTCCGGATGCAGCAAGCTCCTGAATTATTAAGCGATGTCACCTCTCAATGACCTCTTCTTCTCTTCCAGACTCCAGCCCACAGCCCCAGCAGCTGATTCCGCAGCAGCAGCCGCACCAGCAGCTCCAGGCCCCGAGGTTCACCACGCACCCCTCCTCGTCCGGGTCGATTGTGAGCGAGGGGAGCACTAAGATCCTGCAGTGCCATGCCCTGGGTAAGTGATAGCGCTAAGGACTCGTCCTGCCGGCCCCATCCGGGCAGGACATCTGTTAACTGAATCAAGTGCGTGTAATAATCCCCGTAAACACACTTCGCCGGCCGACTTTGCCTCCAGACACAACAGCTAAGCCGGAGCGCGTCCTGCCGCATGTCCTGCGAGAAGGCTTAGTGTAAAATGAAACCATAAACGAAAACATTTTCCCTCTTCGCAGTTCGTGCGCGCTTTTCAAAGATAATGAAGTAGAAAAACAATAACTTTTATGAGGTTTCCCCCAGCTGGGCCTTGGGCCCCGACCCAGTCCCAGTCCCAGTCCCAAGACGACAATGCCCGAGTAATCCTTTGAGCGCTTTAGGGCGTGCCTGGGTCCAGTCAACGGCCTGCCAGGACTCGCAGGTACACGTACTGCTCCGCCCATCCTTGCCCTCGCCTGCATTTGACAGTTTCGAGTATCGGTTTCATATTGTTGGTCCTTCCGCCCATCGCCCACAGCCCACCGCCCCCCCCCCGAAAAAGAATGAACTTACTTTCGGCCCAGCCCATGTCCTGGCGGCCTGCGTCCTTCGGCTTCTGCTGTTTACTGCCTTTTCTGGCCGCCCCAAAGTCCGTGCTTGTGTTTTATGGCCGGCGGATTCGCAAAATTAGTCGTGAAATGTCCAACCCCGGGGGAACGGGCCGATGCGGATGTGGATGCGGATGCGGATGGGGGCAGTTGGCCATTGTTTGTTGTGTCTTAATTGGCACATTACGGCTAAAGGCGGCCGGGTCCGGGCCAGGTGATCCCTGCGTTTAACCTTTCAGCCTTCGCGTGTGGCCTTCAACGGCGATTAGGCGGCCGATGGTGTCCTGGGCAGAGTACATCGAACACCTGTTATGGTCGGGGGGGAAAAATTGGTTCCATCATCGGAGGAAGCCCTCCACTGCCGGCGAGGTGTCCTGCCCCTCGAAAAAGTGCTTTGGCGTATGAATGGTTGCCGGCATAACTGATTCTTTGGGATTTCGGCCATAATCGCAGTTGGTTTTTTGGCCTTTCGTCGAGGGCCGGCCGCCCCTCCCCCAGGTTGTTGCAAGCATTCCGATGCACATTCGAGGGGGGTGGCAGGGACTGGGGCATGCCTCTATTTCGACGGTGTTTGTGCGCATTTATGGGGATCTGTGCAACGACACCCCAGAGCCGAGCACTTTGCATAAGCTGCAAGGGGGCTGCCCAAAAACAAAAAAGGCCAAAAAGGGAAGGGGCAATGCGAGGGGGCGGGGGAAATAAAAACAAATGCAAATCTCTTTAGCCGCTCTTTGGCGTTGCTGTTGTTTTTGCCACACATGCCACAACAAGCGTTGCCGTTCGCGCTTTCAGTCACTTTGGCGGTTTCAGCTGTCAACACACACACACACACACACACACTCTTGCAGCGCCACACAGACACAGATAGTGGCAGAAATGCAGATACATCCCCCGCCCCTCCTCCCCGCCCTGGTCAGCCCCTTTTCCACGCTTTAAGATACTTTATGGCATCGTCGCTCCAAGAGGAAGTTTTTCTCGCTCGTCCGCGATTTTTTGCCCAGTTTTCCACGGCCATGGCGGGGCAGCTCCGGCTCTCACCTCGAGTAGAACGGGTTCCCAGCCCCCTCGGCCCCCCGCCGGCCCTCGTTTTTTGGCCCTGCCTACGTTTGTTCACGTTTTGTGGCGCGACAATCGCGAAAGCAACACAGGAATAGCCGAGCCAGAGCCATAGCCGTCGCCGCCACTGGTTGCAGCTCTGGGGATACCCTGTTGGAGACTCTCCCACCGAGAGGTCGTATGAGTGATATTCTGGTGACAGAGACACAGCATGCCCCGCCCGGAGGCACTGCTGGGCATAATGGCAGCATAAAAGCTAAGCAAAATGTGTGTGGAATTGTTTCTGGCCAACAAAATGAAATGCGATGAGCCCGCATTAGAGGAAGCGAGAGTGGCGGTGCTAGTGGAGAGGGAAAGGGGAGAGCCTGCCTCTCAAATGTAGCGCATTCACTTGCAACAAAGACTGCTTCGTGGCAACAACAAAAGCCGCCAAAGCGCTGTTTTCAGTGGCAATGCTGCAAGTCGGACATGTGTCGAACGGGGGGCGGGTGCCCGAAGAAAGAGGTGCCAGAAGACACCCGGGAGAAGGGTGCGTGGCTAGAGCCTTTCTTCGCCGCTTCCACTCTCCGCCGTGCCACAGAAGGCGACACCGAAAAGTGGAAGGAAGGTAAGCTGAAAATTGCAACTATTGTTTTTGTTGCTGCCAGCTTTTTGTCGCAATTTCTTTCTCGTTCTCTGGAAGCCCCCCTCTGTCCCCTACTCCGAACCTGCCCCACCGCAGCAAATCCTGTTGTTTATTATCCAAACAGGGAGGAAGAGTCAGGCCCGGCCAGGACGCAGGGCGGGCAGAACGGGCGAGCGGTATGCCTATACGATGCTGGGCCGGGAGTGCCGGTGGGATGGATGGCTTTGCTTAATGTTTTGTGCGAGCGGCATGGCAACTGGCAACTGCAGAACAAAGTATTCCTGGAATGGAAACCGAGAAGCATTCCAGCAGACATACACCAAAAAGATGATTGAGGCAACAAGGATATTGTGTTTACTTGAAGATGAACTCGCCGGCAGGATACAGTCAGGGGCAGAGCGGAATACTCGACAAAGATAATGTAAATGGCCGAATGTCCAGTATCGGAGGGAGCACAAGGAATACTCGAGGCACTAACATAAGATTAGGACCCAAAGCAAGCCAGCTCTCATGAAAAATTATGAACTTTTCTTAAAAATTCCCAAATTACGATTTTCCCCACTTTTCCACCTTCCGATGAGGATAGCTCCTCCAATTTTCATCCGATCGGAAAAACACAACCGTTTCTGTAATCAGGGATTCCAGTAGCTGAATCCCTCATACAACGCTTTTCCCAGAAACGGTTTTCAATTTTTTCGAATTTTTCCAAGGGGTCCCCCTTGAAAATTTACGATTTCCTGTTTTCCCCACTTTTCCACCTTCCGATGAGGATAACTCCTCCAATTTTCATCCGATCGGAAAAGGATAACCGTTTCTGTAATCAGGGATTCCGGAAGCTGAATCCCTCATACAACGCTTTTCCAAAAAACGGTTTTCAATTTTTTCGAATTTTTCCAAGGGGTCCCCCTTGAAAATTTACGATTTCCGGTTTTCCCCACTTTTCCACCTTCCGATGAGGATAACTCCTCCAATTTTCATCCGATCGGAAAAAGACAACCGTTTCTGTAATCAGGGATTCCAGTAGCCGAATCCCTCATACAACGCTTTTCCCAAAAACGGTTTTCAATTTTTTCGAATTTTTCCAAGGGGTCCCCCTTGAAAATTTACGATTTCCGGTTTTCCCCACTTTTCCACCTTCCGATGAGGATAACTCCTCCAATTTTCATCCGATCGGAAAAAGACAACCGTTTCTGTAATCAGGGATTCCCGTAGCTGAATTCCTTATACAACGCTTTTCCTTAACACGGTTTTCAATTTTTTCGAATTTTTCCAAGGGGTCCCCCTTGAAAATTTACGATTTCCGGTTTTCCCCACTTTTCCACCTTCCGATGAGGATAACTCCTCCAATTTTCATCCGATCGGAAAAAGACAACCGTTTCTGTAATCAGGGATTCCCGTAGCTGAATTCCTTATACAACGCTTTTCCTTAACACGGTTTTCAATTTTTTCGAATTTTTCCAAGGGGTCCCTCTTGAAAATTTACGATTTCCGGTTTTCCCCACTTTTCCACCTTCCGATGAGGATAACTCCTCCAATTTTCATCCGATCGGAAAAAGACAACCGTTTCTGTAATCAGGGATTCCCGTAGCTGAATTCCTTATACAACGCTTTTCCTTAACACGGTTTTCAATTTTTTCGAATTTTTCCAAAGGGTCCCCCTTGAAAATTTACGATTTCCGGATTTCCCCACTTTTCCACCTTCCGATGAGGATAACTCCTCCAATTTTCATCCGATCGGAAAAAGACAACCGTTTCTGTAATCAGGGATTCCCGTAGCTGAATTCCTTATACAACGCTTTTCCTTAAAACGGTTTTCAATTTTTTCGAATTTTTCCAAGGGGTCCCCCTTGAAAATTTACGATTTCCTGTTTTCCCCACTTTTCCACCTTCCGATGAGGATAGCTCCTCCAATTTTCATCCGATCGGAAAAAGACAACCGTTTCTGTAATCAGGGATTCCAGTAGCTGAATCCCTCATACAACGCTTTTCCCAAAAACGGTTTTCAATTTTTTCGAATTTTTTATGGAGTCCCCCCTGGTGCGATCCTGGAAACCCTAAAACCCCCTATAAGTCCTGTTCTGTCAAAACTAATCCAAGTAGCCGCTCGAATGCCTCCAGTCGAGGGCACTGCCGGAGCAGGGTCGGGGGATTTATTTAGCCAACCAATTTGGCCGAGTTGCGGGCCATTGTGCTGGGGTCCTGGTGGCGGGGCGAGGGCGAGGGCGGCGCAAGGACATGGCCAGACACACTAACGAAATGTGTAAACAAAGGCGAGAGCATAAAAGTGAAATGTGCAGTTAAAAAGTGCAGCACAGCACGGGCCGGGACAAAGCGAGAAAGCCTTTTAAGCACTTTGGAGTTTACTTCGCCGGGGAAGTGCCACAGAAACACCAAAAAGGACTCACCTGCCGGGAGGGGGGGCTTAGGTGTTGTTTCTAGCTGCTGGTCAGGTCCACAGGCGTCGGAATAATTTAGCAAACATGTGCCCGAGTGGTCGGAGCTGGAGATGGAGATGGAGCTGTTGCAGGACAACAAAAGAGACAGCCAGATGTGGCAGAGAGAGAGACAGACTGCCGAAAGTGGCAACAAATTAACATTTTTTAAAGGACACTCTGCATAGATACAACTTCTGAATTGTCCTCTCAGCATGACTGACTGACAGATCAAAGGACACAGGTCCTTGATGCGGGTCTAGAGTCCTGAATTGGCCAGGATTTTCGGGCAGGGCTGACTAATATTGATGGCCGGGAGGAGTTATGAATGCCCCGCATATCCTGGCTGGAACTGGAGCAGGAGGGGCAGTCTGGTTGTCTTCCTCTTCCTGTTACCGTTACCGTTTCGTTTACGCTTTCCGTTGCCTCGCAGGATCAACTCCTGCGCTGGCAAATGAAATTGATTTCGCGGAGCTGCTGTTTGGCTGGCAATCATTCAATCGATGGAGTTGCTCTGGCCACAAATCAAACAATTTCCGCCATGCGTGCCAGGACACACACCAGGTGCGAGGGGCTACGTACACACACACACACACACACACACAGGCATTCTGGCACACAAACAAGTAAGCGGTAAACCCCTTTACATTGCACACAAATGCAATTTGTTGCATTGCGTCGCCTGTTTATTGAATTTATTTATATGCCCAGCCAGTGGGCCACCAGCTTAGACACCAGCTGATTGATTGATTGATTGATTGACTAACTGATTGACTGACTGATGGCTGGTTGGCTTCCCGGCTGCTCGGCTTCCTGGCCCCCGACTTCGATGGGAGCTGTGGCGAGCCGCAGATAGAAGTAAGCTGGAAAAATATTTACAACAGAATTCATGTTGCAAACATGTTGCCTACTTTCCGGGGCCGGAAGGCGGAAAATCTGAAAACGGAAAAGGGTTCCAGCCCAATGTAATCGCATTTTGACGGCAAACTGAAGTCATCAGCTCGGAAAAGGATGTGCCGGCAAAGTAGTTCTTTAATTCTGATCAAAGCAAAGCCAGAAGCAGTGCCCGTTTAATGATTTTTGTTTCATTGTCAATTCCACTTGGGCTCCTGTGGTTACTGGCACTGTCTCTCTCCCAGTCCCTGTCACTTTTTTCCGAGTCCTTGCCATGTGATTGACTTCGGCCCGGCCTCTTCCCAGGAGAACGTAAACTTCTGCTTCTTTTGGGCGTTTTATTCATTTTTTCAGTCATTTTTTCCACTCGCTAGCTCGCTCCCTGGCTGGCCTCCTTTGCGCTTCTCGGGTTGCCTCTCGGGTCGGTGGTCGGCTTGTAGGGCTTCAGCTTAAAGGATTCCTGCCAGTTTAGTTATTATAATTAAACGCACAGATATGAAAGGGCCGGCCGTGTGCAGGCACTGGAAGAAACCAGAGACTCCTGTCCTGGTCTTCGAGGGACAAGATAGCAGCTTGCTTTCTGGGAGTGTAGTCCTGGCAAGAAGGGTCCGTCTGGGACTCGTCCCCTCCCTCCCACCGCCTGCTCTGGCTATTGGACCTTCGCTTCGATTTAGCGCTGACACATTTCGCTGGAGAATGTTTGTTTCTTCGCCTTTCTCCCAGCTCCCCTTGTTGACTAACGGCACTCTGATGTGTGAGTTTGCATTTGCCCCAGTGTGTGTGTCAGTCTGTTGGCCTGTGAGCGTCCTTGTGCGTCCATGTCCATGTGTGTGTGTTTGCCGTACAATTCCCCAAATTGTAATTTTATAGCAGCGTCATTGCCCAAAATGTCCAAATAGACTTTTGCCTTTCGGTCCGTTTCGGGTAACTTTTTTCCTGCTTTTTTTTTCTTCCCTGCTCTCCTTTCGTCCTCGTGCCTGTCCTGTCCGTTTTGTGGGTCCTCTTCTTTCTTATCCTAGGACTTCTTATCCTTTTTTGGCCGTTGTTGCTTGAGAAACTTTTGGCTTGCCTGCTGCCTTCTGCCTGCCGGGCGTCTTACCTCCTCCTCCTCCTCCTCCTCGCCCCATATCCCTGCTATTCTCAGGATGATTCCATTTGATTCCTATTCTCGGCTGGTAGTTTCCAGTTTCGCCTCCAACTTGGCGCAATTCGATTTCGTCCGTAAACTGAATGAAAGGAATTGCATCGCCCGTGGGCGCGTCTGCTCCTCCGCCTGCTACCCTCTAATCGGGCCAAGCCGAGACGGAGACAGTGTCATAACGGCGGCCATCTCTCCGGCCAGTACAGGGTATGCTGGGCTGGTGAGCACGTGAGCCCCACTTTCCGGGCCGAAGCGTTGATGGGCGCTTTCGGGCGGCTTGATGACCGGATTCGGGGCCTCCGGCAATCCGTCTGCTCCCGTTCCAGCAGTAGCAGCAGCAGCAGCCCAGCCAGCCACCTCTTACGTCCTGCAGTGTGCACTCCTCGGTCCTGTTGCATCCTGGCCAGTTAGGCGGAGCGCATATTTTATTCAGGCTTTCATTTAGATCGGCCTCCGCCCTGGCTCCGCCTGCCAGGTCACATGTAATTTTTGTTTAGCCATTCCAATTGCAATTCCATTTCGCAAAGGGAGCTCCGGCTGGCACTGCCCGGGGCGAGGGGCGAGGGACGCGGGCGCGGAGCAGGTGGGCGGGCAATATAAATCAACTTTAATTTAAATGCTCGGCTACAGCAATGAAATCCGAATGAGCTCCCCGCTCCCCCGGCCGAGCAGTGGCCAGTGCGGAGTGGACATCCTTTGCGGGTCCCCCGACAGTCGACGGAAGTTCAAACAAGTGGAGTGGAGCCGGCTGTGGCCGGGAAGGGGCGAGGTGGCGAGGTGGCGAGGTGGCTGGGTGCAGGCGTCCTTTGTGCTGGCATCCATCTATCGGTCCCTTTATGGCTCCCTGGAACTCCGCCAGAGTGCGATTTAATCAAAATGTGTGTCTGCGGTGGTGGCCAGGGGCAGGGGCGTCGAGCAGGGGCGTTCGGGGGTCTTCTTGGCGAGCGCAAGCAGTGGATGATCATCAAAAACGAATTGTTTCCGAGGTGCATATAGCTGTCCCTGTGCGGAGGAGCCTTTGTCGGAGAAAATCAAATAAAGCGCTGGTTTAACGATATTCGCCCCTCCTTCACAGCCACCCCCTCGCATACTTACCGTAGTATTAACGCATCTCTCTGTCCTGTCCAACTGACTCATGTCCTGTTTCGCCTTTGTTTCCGCAGGATACCCGCAACCCATGTACCGGTGGCTCAAGGACGGCGTGCCAGTGGGCGACTTCTCGTCCAGCCAGTTCTACCGCTTCCACAGCACGCGGCGCGAGGATGCGGGCAGCTACCAGTGCATCGCCAGGAACGACGCCGGATCCATATTGAGCGAGAAGAGCGACGTCGTCGTGGCCTGTAAGTACACACACACACTCCTTCGGAGGATTAAGCGGCAGGGGGTCAGCCTCAGCCATCGACTGCTCGCCTCAGATCAGTTTCTGCTCCCAGGACCAAAGCCATTCCAGTTTCCTCCAGTTCGGGTTACCAATTAAAGAAAAGAACTGCCAGGGCGGGTAATTAGACATTGATTAGCCAACAACGCATTCCCCAGAGCGGGCATCTAGTCCCAGGTGGGGGGTCAACGGAGTTCCATTTATGTTTCGATTAGCGATGGTATCCATTTAAGGACTAGAGGCAGGAGCTGCCCCCCTGTGTGGGTTAATTTGTTCAAAACTGAAGTGGGCTAGTCCCGGAGCAGAGGTCGGGAGAGTGTCGGCTTACTAGCCGGGGGGGTCGTCGGGGGGATGCTGCTCGGGGCACAAGGATTACTAATCAAACGGCTGTCACAAGTGTTTTCCAGGGAAGCCCCACACACACTCCCCCAGGTCGGTCGGGGCGGCGCGGGGCGGGGGATAAATGTTTAGCTGCTAATTTTTCTTTAATACGAACTTAATTACAACATGAACGGAGCACCGAACGGAGCAGAGGAGGTCATAGCGTCTAGGCCAGGGGGTCGCTGTAACGTAGGGGTGGATGTAACGAACAATTAGACAAGTAAGTGTGAGTGACACTTGAGCTCCGTGTGCCTCTGCCAGTGGCTGGGCTGGGCGAGTGCTTATTACCCCACTACTTGAACCTAATAAATCCTCCTCGACCTCTTCTCCTCCTGATTGCCCAACCAAATTCACGGTGACCTTCTTTTCCCGGGCCTGGGGGCCGGGTGGGCGTGGCCCGCTGACAGACTGACTCAATGACTCAGTGACTCGTTGACTGAGCAGCTGGTAGTTGTAGCAGCGTCTTGAGCACTTAATTAATTGTAGGACCGAGCTAGAGAGCGCCGCTCAAACTGAACTAATAACCTTTAAAGCTCTGCTGCCGCCTGCCTCTTCGAGGGGGTGGTGCATGGCGATGAGCAAATTGACGTGGCCGCAGGCCGCATTGCCTTCAATTCAATTAGCGGATGACACCACAGGAAGGCAACCGGAGTTTCACGGCTGGCTGGGCAGGACTCCCACCTAGACACACAGCCGGAGGAGTTTAAAACTAAAGAGGCTCTTATAAGGTCCTCCATTTGATTCGATTCACTAACCCACTTCTTCTCCTTGACCTCCACCCCCCACAGACATGGGCGTCTTCGAGAACACCACCGAGGGACGGCTGACGGTGACCAGCGGCCATCCGGCGGTCTTCGACATGCCGGCCATAGACTCGGTGCCGACGCCCTCGGTGATGTGGCAGTCGGCGGACGGACCCCTCAACTACGACATCAAGTACGCCTTCACCCAGGCCAACCAGCTGATCATCCTGAGCGCCGACGAGGGCGACAGGCGGGGCTACCGCGCCCGGGCGACCAACACCCAGCTGGGCAAGGAGGAGAGCAGCGCCTTCGTCTTCCTGAACGTGAGCGGCGACCCGTTCGTGGAGGTGGCGCCCGAGATCATAGTCCCGCCGCAGGACGTCAAGGTCAAGCTGGGCACCGGCGTCGTCGAGCTGCAGTGCATCGCCAACGCCCGGCCCCTGCACGAGCTGGAGACCCTCTGGCTGAAGGACGGCCTGGCCGTGGAGACCGCCGGCGTGCGGCACACCCTGAACGACCCCTGGAACCGCACCCTGGCCCTCCTGCAGGCCAACAGCTCCCACTCCGGGGAGTACACCTGTCAGGTGCGGCTGCGCAGCGGCGGCTATTCGCCGGTGAGCGCCTCGGCCCGGCTACAGATCCTCGAGCCGCCCGTCTTCTTCACGCCAATGCGGGCGGAGACGTTCGGGGAGTTTGGCGGGCAGGTGCAGCTGCCCTGCGACGTGGTGGGCGAGCCCACGCCCCAAGCCAAGTGGTTCCGGAACGCGGAGTCGGTGGACTCGCACATCGAGAGCGGAAGGTGAGTCGCGAAATCGATGTCCCTGGACGCGGGAGTGATAATACAACGCGTGCCTAATCCCTTTCAGATACGCGCTGAGCACGGACAACACCCTGGTAATCAAGAAGCTAATCCTGGATGACGCCGCCATGTTCCAGTGCCTGGCCAGCAACGAGGCCGGCGAGAACTCGGCCAGCACCTGGCTGCGCGTGAAAAGTAAGTCAAGAGCTTTCCGGCTGTGTCTGTGTGGCGCTGGATCCGGGGGGTGGCAGCCAGCCACCTGCCAGGACTACGGAGTGGCTGATTAGCATAGACAGCGTAGCTGGAGAAGAGGACGAACTGAGAGCAAAAGGACTACTGTCTTCCAATTGATTTCCAAGCTCTTCAGGATGACTCACCCATCACTAGCCACTTAGATTAGTTAGAGCTTTGAATGTCGTAAAGTATATAGAACCACTGCCCAGATACTGGGACAGGAACCATCCGATACAAATGGGTCGAGCCACTCCCCCATCCAGCGCCACTCGCTGCCAGACACCTCTGCCCACCAGACACTAGAGTAAGCTACCTGCGAAGTGGCCCCTAACCATTTCCATTTGCATTTTGCCTCTAACCCATTGCTAACCACAAACGAATCCATAGCAGACACGGCCAAGAATCGCGTCAAGCGCCTGGCCCAGCCCCGAATCCTAAGGGTAAGAGCTTCGCATGCTGGCTTGGGATCGGGATCGGGATCGGAAAGGGGCTCGGGCTCAGGATCGGGATCTGGTTCCTCTGGTAAACGCAAGGAGTTCCGCTTTGGTATGGGCATCTAAACAGCATTAAGTCACGCACACACCGCACTAGAATTGAATTTGAAAGCACTCCCGCACCACTCACTCATACACCCACTGCATCCACTACACCCACTTCACCCACTGCACCCACTACACCCACTACACCACCCCTAAAAATATCCCGTAGCTGGTAGTCTATTTGATTGTTTTGCGATTCAATTTGTTGTTCCATTGGCTTGCCTGGCTGACTGGCTGGCTGGCCTTGTTTTGCTTGTCGGTGCCCCGGGCCGGTGGCTGTGCCAGTCCTGCTCTAAGCTCAAACATTATCCCTAAGTATTCCTTTGACTCGTCCTGGCCACCACCGCCTTGTGCCCACCAGCTCCCAGCTTCTCGAAGCTCTCCCTTTTTTCGTTTCCCGCCAGTCCATTCCTAATTTGTTTTTCGCCCTGCGGGTGATGGAGCTCCATTGCATTGCAGAATACGTTACTGTATGGAACGCCGGGGGCCCTGGGGCGCTGGCCACAAGCTGGAATTTCATTTGCCAGCCCCCACCTCCCTGCCCCTCCACCCCTCCACCCTATCAAGTTTGTCAAAAGCAAAGGAATTTTTCATTCAAGTTGATTAGTCGGCATGCCGCCCTCATCACTGCGTCGACGGGAAAGCGAAAGTATGATTTGTGTGGCCAGTGCCTGGGATTGGGATTAGCAGCCAGGCCGGACGAGTTATTGGGGAACTGGCAGCCTGTTGCTAACTGGCCCCCGAGTTGCACCCCCGAGTGCCGTTAAGCTGACACGCACAGCGCCTTCTGCGGGGCCATCCTGCATTTTAATGAACTCCATAATGCGAAAATTAAGACTGACACACGAGTCACTGACACACTCGGAGGCGGCCGGAGGAGTCCTGTCATCCTGACATGACAGCGCGGAGCTGCCGCAGTGACCCTTCCGGAGCGCGGGGCTCGACTCCGGCCGGTGAATAATTCCCCATTCATGAGAATAACCCGAAAGAGTGACTTCGCTGGCGTTTAAATATTTGACAGAGGCAGTTGAGTTGAGGCGGAGGACAGCCGGAGGAGTGTCGGACATATTGTTCTGCGAGAGTCTCGAGTCCCTGCAAGTTGTGTCCTGACTGTGTCGCTTCTGATGGGACATTAGGCAAAGTTCGTCCTCGCCGGCCACCGCACTTGAATTTTTATGACCGCACCAGTTCGGGCCGAGATTTCATGTAAATTTCAAAATTCTATGCATATCTTGCTGGCTGTCTATGTTCCGATGTTGCAGCATCTATTTGGATGCCTGTCCTGGTCCTCCTCCTGCTCCGGTGCTTCTTGGCGAGTTGAACAAGTTAAGGGATTTTGTCGTCGGCGGTTTATTGAAAAACTTTTCAGCCTCGCAGTGATCCGGGGATGGGGCCATCTTCCGATTACGTTCCTCCTTATTTCTGTCCCCGTTCCGGCTGGATTTGCGGCGGCGTGCCTGCGAATGGTTACCAATCGTTGCGGCTCATTTAATTTTATTTTCCTAAGCTAATTCGAGCCAATTTGTTTGTCTGCGCCAGCGCACTTTACGGTTCCATTCGGGCCATCATTTAGGGCGTCTCCCGAGCCCAGTCGCCCTGTAAGTCTCCGGATAAGTTTTATTGCCGGCAGAAGTTTCTGCCTGTCGTCTGACTGACTGACTGCTTCGGCAGGACGAAGGTCCGGCGAGTAATCAGGGGGGGCGACCGCCCTAATCGGCTTTGTTTCCCTGCCCGGATCCGTGCCGGCATGGCAGGAGTCGGTCCTTTTCCCAGCCCCGTAATTGGTGGAGGCTGCGATGATCCAGATCAGAATCTGAATCGGATTACGAACACCTTTGCTTCTTGGGTTGAGCTCTGACTCGATTGCCGGGCGCAGCGTTCCAGGTTCCGGGATCCTGCTCGCTCTGGAGCAGAGGCTAGTGCTTCCAACTACCCCCTTCCTGGCAGTCCTTAATTTCCTGGCCGAGAACGGGCCAGGACGCCTCTTAATCTGACTCTGCGCGCTTGATTTCATTCTGCCATTCCTTTCGCTTATTGTTTGTGCGCCCGTTAATCTCCGGGTGTCCTTCGTCCTTCGTCCTCCGGCTCTGGCTCCGGTTCTGCGGCAACAAGTGTTTGGCGTTTGTATTCCCCGTTCGCTATTTTCCGCTTGGAAGGCCACTTGAAGGATAATCCTAGCGCCGGAGCACTTTTCACTTAGATAGGCGAAGAAGTTGAGTTGGGAAATTATTTTCAAGCTTTTCGCGTTCAGCCACGTGAAAGGGAGCCGGCTGGCACCGGGGGCTGGGGCGGAGACTCCGATTCGAAATCCTGCCAGCCCGACCTGGCTGCATTTTAATTGCTCCTCGTGCCGGCCCGCCCGACGTTTGTCAAAGTTTTGCATCTTTCCGTGTGCCGTTGGCCTCTTCAGGAGCGGCCCGAGCGCCTTTGCACTTCATTTTTGTTAAGTTGGCGTGAATCCCCAGAGGTGCGCCCCACCCGCCGCCCATTCTTTGGCTTTAGTCCTGCACTGGCTCCTGCTCCAGCTCCTGCTCCTGCTCCTGCTCCTGCTCCTTCTCCTCTGTTCTTGTTTCTGTTTCAGTTCTTCTGTTGATGTTGATGTTGAATTTGTTGGTGTGCATTTTCCGGCTGCCTGGGCTTCTGCGCTTCAACTCGAGTAACATAATTTCGTAATTTCCCGAAACGCAAAAGTGATTTTAATCGCCGCTTCCTGCCATTGCCACCCGCTCTTCCGCCACCGCCTCCTCCTTCGCCTTGTGTGTGAGTAATTAGGTGACTTTTGGGCGGTGGGCGTGGTCGTGCTCGTAGTTCCTTTGCCTGACGGCTCAATGCGATATCCACTGGGCGAATTCGTGGGCATTTCTTTGTTTGCCTTTCCTCCTTAAGACTCGAGACTTGAGACTAGGCTCGCCAACAGGTGGCGTTCACGCGAGGTCAGAGGTCACCGCTCACCGCTCAACCGCCCCTCCGTCCGGCGGTGATTGATTGCAACGAGCGCCCTTGGGAGCCGCTGTTGCGAGCTGATGGGTTCGGGACACGGAACCTCCTCGGCCCGGCCAAGTGGCTAGTTTTCGGAAAGGAGTTTGTGCCTGATGCCCGAGAGGCACCTCGAGCAGAAGCAGGACATGAGCTGGTCCAAACCAGGGACATCAAAGACCCCGCGGAAATAGTCGAACTTCCTCGCATAATGAACGCGCAAGGCGCAGCTCGCAGTCGCTCTTTTGAAACCTAATTCCTGGCAACCTGAATAATTAATTCGCAGTGAAGGGTGATTTTCGATTAGTGTGTTGCAAGGACCCAGCCTCGCTACAAGGGCCCTGCGAAGGCGGCTCTCGCTTTATGCTTATTAAAATAAGGACTAGGAAGGGGCGGGGCCGGAGGTGGGAGCCGAAAGCTGAAACGAAAACCGTTTAAGCGGTGCGAAGTGGGTCGTGGGGGGGGGCGTGCCAGGGCCCATTGAGTTTAGAGTCGGGGGTCGGGGCGGCAGGGCAGGGGGGCAAGAACAATTCGCATGCAAATGTGCTGGGTGGCCCACCCACCCCACTCCCACTCCAATGGCCAAGTAATGGCAATTGTTGCCATCGCACGCCATTGCCCCTGCCCCTGCCCAGCGCCTGGTCTTTGAGCCCTGAGCCACTTGTCCGGCTGAGTGAGCGTTTTATTATGACTTTAAGTTGATGGCGGGCCTCCTTAGTGGGTCAACTTGAAATTAATTACGGGCAACCGTTGACGAAGGCCCGGGCCGGCTGCCCTGGCTCCGATATGGGACCAAGAAATGTCACCAAAGTGCCCGTTAACAAATATTATTCATATTCGCATTCCAGTCGGGGGACATTTCGAGTGCTGTGTTGCTACTCTGCCAGTTTCTGGTTGCGGGGCGTATACTTGATATTTTATTGCGTATACGCCGGGTGGGCTGCTCCATGTTACATTGCGTATACGCACTGTGAACGGATACTACTCGTACGTTTAAAAATTTCGCATAAATCAGTTCGATCTGCAAACTTTTCGCATAGAGGCGCCCAGGCTGGGGCTCTGCCTTCCGGAGTCGTGGCGCAAATTGTTTCTCCTGGCTGGCGAGGGACGGGAGGTCCTTCGTGTCTTTAATATGCGCCTTGCGTGAGCCATAAAAAGGGGGCCACCGGACTAGGTCTCCTGGGCAGTGACCACCGGGCCGGCTTAAGCACACTTAACACGTTGGCCCGCCGAAGGAGTTATCCGGGCCTCCTGCATTTTTCATATCCTATTTTCTTAACGTTTTTATTTGTCCTGCTGCCCCTTGGTCCTGGCCCCTGTCCGCAGGAGTGATGTAATGGCCTGAGCAGCTTAATTGTCCTTTAAGTGCATATCGCAGCCCCAGTCCTCAGCCAACTTAATCTTATTTAACCCGGCTTTAACCCCACCTCTCCTCCCACCTTTCCGCCCCCCCCTGTTTGTCTGTGTTTCTCCGCCGCATGTCCTTGTGATTTGCACAACAATCGCAGCTGCAACTGCAACATCCTCGGTCAGACTCCCCCGCGCCCAATCGCACACACTCCCAGCACTTAATATCTTGAGGTGGCGGGGCGCCAGCAGCCACTGGGTGCGGGGGAGCGAGGCTTTTATTGTAATTTTATGCACTTATTTACATAAGCGTAGTTAACGGAATGCTTCATCATGCGAAATTATTACGAATATTATTACATTCGCGCGCCACTCGGCGTGGCAGCGTGGCAGCGTGGCACTTGGCCATAACAATGAGCCCGGGCCGGGCAGGTGCCGCGCCGGAGCTCCTGTCGAAGCGGCAGTGCCGTCGTGCCACTCAAAACCCAATAAATAATTTACATTAACCAGTGGCAGTGGCAGCAGCAGGAAGGGCCCTTGCCACTGGCAAGGAACACAAACGCAGAGTGCGGCTACAATAAGGCAACATGATTAATTGGCCTGCCTTCAATTCGGCGCAATCATAATTGCGAAAGTCGCCACGCGAACCCAATGAAAGGTGGATCGAGTCAATGGAGCAGTTAATCAAGCAAAAAGGAATCGATTGCAATCAATTGCCGGCGGAAGGACGGAGGTCGGGCGGCCAATCAGGTCGTTAATGCTGCAAATTGCAAATAAAAAGCGCGGCTGCGAGGAGCATCGCTGTTCGCAGGACTACAATAGCAGAGGCTGTGTGGCTCCTCAGAGGCTTCCCTAATGCGTCGAAAAGGGGCTTCCAGTGCTAATCGCTTCCGCCGTAGCTTGTAAATAGTAGTTCACTCCTCAGTTCCATCCCACAGTGCACGAACCCCTCCAGACTGTAGCCTCTATCCAAATTAATTAACGATTATCCGACACTCTTGCTCACTAATCGGACTGCCGACTCTGTTCCGCCACTAATCCGAATCGCTCTCCCCGCAGCCTCGGCCCCCGTGCTGGAGCAGCCGCCGCAGAACGTGACCGCCCTGGACGGGAAGGACGCTACGATATCCTGCCGGGCCGTGGGATCGCCCAACCCGAACATAACCTGGATATACAATGGTGAGTCCTGCGCCGCGTTCGAGCATGCCGCTCTAACATTTAGTGCATCGCTAATCCCTAATCCTTTGTCACTCTTTGTTTTTGTTTGCCGCTAACGTGTAATGTGTACTGCTAACCCCGAACTGCCCTGCCTGCCATTAACCCGACCTTGCCACCACGTAGAAACCCAACTGGTGGAGATCTCCAGCCGGGTGCAGATACTCGAATCCGGCGACCTGCTCATCTCGAACATCCGGCCCTCGGACGCCGGGCTCTACATCTGCGTGCGGGCCAACGAGGCGGGCAGCGTCAAGGGCGAGGCCTTCCTGAGTGTCCTGGGTGAGTATTATCCTGCCAACTGCCGCCCTGCTGTCCGTTATCCCCGCTACTGATGTCCCGCCATTTAATTGCCAGCCGCCTGCTGGCCTCGAGTGCGTCTGTCTGAGTGGCCAGCGTTTTAGGTTTTAGTTTCCAGCTTGGCTTTGGGCTGACGAGTCCTTTGTGGCCGTCCCCGCCGGGGGTGGGAGTCTGGCCGGAGCTCTTAGCTCGTTTTGGCCATCGTTTGCACTTGCAGTTGCCTGTAAGCGGTGGCTTTGGCACCACTTGACCTTGGCGCCTGGCTGTGGCCGGGAGTAATTAGTATCCTCCGCAGGACTCCCACAACTACTTGCTGTTGGGTAGAACAACATCTTCCAGTCGCCGGGCGGGCGAATAGCATACTTTTGTCACTCTTCCGAGTGCCCTGCTCGCCTGCTCGAAGAGATTCAAATTAGGTCTGTCCGCCAAAACGTATCCTGGCTGGCCCCAATGTCGCATTTAATCTAAACTGCATGCTCCGATAATAACAATATAACAATGTGGCCGAAACAGAGGCGTGGAGCAGGCCTTGAGGGGGATTATGGCTACCACTCCCTGGTCAGTGTTTATTTTTAAACGCAATCCGAAACAAATGGAGGACGCCCCTGGCCAGCCCCTTTGAAGGACTCCCCGGGCGGAGCGCTTCAATTGCTTTTGTGATAATATACAAATCCGGGCGTCCGTTCGCACACATGTCTATGGCTTTGACTCTTCAGAGGGAAAACAGGAAAATCCGGAGCTCAAATGATTTTTTGAGGGCTCGCTCGACCGCCCGCCCGCCCGTCCGTCCGTCCGCCATTGTGTTGTTTGTGTAATTAAAGTTGATTTGCACATGCAATATTTTTGGCCCATAGCGCTGGGCGCTCCGTGTGCCTTTGAATACGGATGCGGATGTGGATGGGGATGCCAGGGTGTGTGTTGGCCCTAAAAGGCAGCATCAATGCGCGGCTAATTGGCAAAACGCTGCCGCTCAGCGGGGAGGGGAATTCGGACACTGGACTGTGCATCCCGGACACCGGACTGTGACCGTAGACCCCACACGGTGGACGGAGGCACAGACTGCAGACTTTACCACTGCGGCCACCAAACTGATGGCAGTTTTCCATCACCATCACCCCCCTGGCCAGCCCGGCGCGCTTTATTTGGTGCATAAAACACAGTGCCCAAGTCTCAGGAAGAAATAAAAAACAGAACGTGGTCTGGGAGTCGAGGGAAGCGACTATGGGATGCCCTGGACAGGACTAGGGAGGGACTATGGTTATCTAAACACTTCCAGTCGGGGTGGCATGTGTAGTCAGATAGTCAGAACCACCTCTGAACACATCCATTCCCCCAAAGGCCAGGGTATGCCAGGGTGCCAGAGCAAACAAGGTTCATTTGCGGGCCTCTCGCTGCCGGCAGTCGGCGGCGGAGTGCAGTGGAGTGAACAGTGCAGTGCAGTTCATCTCGTCCGACCGTCCGTCCGTCCGGCTCTCCATATGGGAAGCGGCTTGGCTTATGGCAGAGCCTGGTGGCAGCCAGCACCACCTCCGGAATCAGCCCCACAGCCATACACATGTCCCACCTACCGACCCACCCGTCCACCAGTCCACCCGTCCATCGACAATGTCTGGGCCACGGGGCGCGTTGAACTCTTGATGCATGCGGGCCAAGTGACTGAAAAGGGATAAAAGGAGAACAAATAAAAGGGAAACGAACACGAAGAGAGTGGAGAGGCGGAAAAAAGCAAAAGAATTCCCGGCCAGGGAGGGGAAGAAGCCATCAAATAAATAAAATCAAAAGAGAAAGCCATACATAAAAGAACAAACGGGCGGAGAATGAGGCAAGGCAGAGGGACCGAGTTGCTGGACCCACAGCATACCCTGTAGGACACACCGCTCCGGGCTAGTTGCATGAAGGAATGCGAGATGAACTAACAGTATTTTCCTGGAAGAGCTACTTCTCCGAACCCCAAACCCTCTTGACAGCCGGTCCAGCTCTCCCCTGACCAGGCCCGGCCAGGATACTCGCCACACACCAGCCCGGTGTGTCAGTCTTGGGGCTTTGGAGCCTCGCTGCCACCCCCCTACCGCCACTCTGGGGCCGATAAAAGTGGGCTGGGCCGCGGCGACTTGTCAATGCCACGACTTGCGGTTGCCGTGCGCCGTGTGCCGGGTGGTGACTCGTTTAATCTGCATTGCCGTGTTGTTAATGTGTTCCAGTGGATATGGCACCAGTAAATCCCTCTCGTATTCTCACTCTGCATCTCTCCACTTTTCACCCGCAGTGCGGACACAAATCATCCAGCCGCCGGTGGACACGACGGTGCTACTCGGACTCACCGCAACGCTGCAGTGCAAGGTGTCGAGCGACCCCAGCGTCCCGTACAACATCGACTGGTACCGCGAGGGCCAGGCGGCGCCCATCAGCAACTCCCAGAGGGTCGGGGTGCAGGCCGACGGGCAGCTGGAGATCCAGGCGGTGCGGGCCAGTGACGTGGGCAGCTACGCCTGCGTGGTGACCTCCCCCGGCGGCAACGAAACGAGGGCCGCCCGGCTGAGCGTCATCGAGCTGCCCTTCCCGCCCAGCAATGTGAAGGTGGAGCGACTGCCGGAGCCACTCCAGCGCAGCATCAACGTGTCCTGGACACCCGGCTTCGATGGCAACAGTCCAATCTCCAAATTTATTATCCAGCGACGTGAGGTCTCCGAATTGGGTAAGTTTTTCCCCATTTTTTTTGTATCTCTCGGCACGGTAGCGGGACTCCGGTTACTCCACGTATCCATAGCGTATGTACATATATAGCTGCCTATATACATCTACTGTATATACGGCATCCATGAAATCGTAATTTGGTAGCTCCGGTAGTTGTGGGTTGCGGTGGTTTTGGCTTGTACTGGATTTATGATTTATGGGCGGGAGAACGGGAGGAGGGACGCCTTTGTTCCTCGCCGAAGTAATTTACTCACATTTGCGTGCATCTCCATTTACTTTTTAAATTAAAGGGGGGAGCCCGGTGCCCGGAGAGCACCCAAGTCTCCGATGATTGCGAGTTCGTATCTGAACTTTATTTCCATTACAAATATTCGGGAACAAAGCATCGCCGGCCCACTTGAGGGTCGGCCCATGGGGGGCCGAAGTCCAGCTATCCACTCCGACCAGAACCAGCACCAGACGCCCCAAAGAAACACTTTCTGATGCATATTTTCTCCGTTCTCTTTCTTTCTTCCAATATCAAATGCTGATTCTGAACCGGATCGGACTGAACCCAACCCTAACCTACATATATTGTATATCGATGATAACTCCTCTGGACTAACTTGCGATTGTAATTGTTGTTTGCCCTTTGTTTCATTGCATCGAACATCACATCACATCACCAAAATGCACATCTCATCACGGAACACCAACCGCCCAACCACCCACCTGTACCATACTCACCCCCACCCCTTGTATATCTGCCTCCCACTCACATAACCACTCACATAACCCTACCCCCGCCTGCTGTTCGCCAACACATTAACATCACAGAAAAATTCGTAGGTCCAGTTCCAGACCCCCTGCTCAACTGGATCACCGAGCTGAGCAACGTCTCCGCCGAGCAGCGATGGATCCTCCTCGAGAACCTCAAGGCGGCCACCGTCTACCAGTTCCGGGTCAGCGCCGTGAACCGGGTGGGCGAGGGCTCGCCCTCGGAGCCCAGCAACGTCGTCGAGCTGCCCCAGGAGGGTGAGTACTCAGTCCCCCCCAGTCCAAATCCTGTAAAGCCTTCAATTCGCTTGTGCATCTCCCAGTCGTACTCGTAATCGTATTGTGTTGTATTTTCTTCATTTCTACTCTGTGTGGTTTTGCTTTCCTTCAGTTTGTGTGAATATTTATTTTGAGGTCGCCTTTTGTATTAAGCTTAGCCCTTCGTTTGTACAGATTTCTTTAATGATTTTCATTGAGACTTACAACCACTGTTGAGTATCCTTACCAGCATCCTTGTATGAATATTTCAAAAAGACAAAAAATTGAAAAATGGGGGTCCAAAATTTCATATCCAGATTTTGATGAGGATTTAAAGGGAATAGTTGTAGGAATCCATAAAGGTATCCCTTTTGGGAATCGGATGCGAATTACCGAAGATACAGCGATTCTAGTGCTCAGGAATGGGAATCCAGGATTTTGAAGGGGTACCCCCACAAAAAATTGAAAAATGGGGGCCAAAAATTTGTTATCCAGATTTTGATGAGGATTTGAAGGGAATAGTTCCAGGAATCCAGAAAGGTGTCCCTTTTGGGAATCGGATGCGAATTGCCGAAGATATAGCGATTATAGTGCTCAGGAATGGGAATCCAGGATTTTGAAGGGGTACCCCCACAAAAAATTGAAAAATGGGGGCCAAAAATTTGTTATCCAGATTTTGATGAGGATTTGAAGGGAATAGTTGTAAGAATCCATAAAGGTATCCCTTTTGGGAATCGGATGCGAATTGCCGAAGATACAGCGATTCTAGTGCTCAGGAATGGGAATCCGGGATTTTGAAGGGGTACCCCCACAAAAAATTGAAAAATGGGGGTCAAAAATTGGTTATCCAGATTTTGATGAGGATTTAAAAGGAATAGTTGTAGGAATCCATAAAGGTATCCCTTTTGGGAATCGGATGCGAATTGCCGAAGATATAGCGATTATAGTGCTCAGGAATGGAAATCCAGGATTTCCAAGGGGTACCCCCACAAAAAATTGAAAAATGGGGGTCAAAAATTTGTTATCCAGATTTTGATGAGGATTTGAAGGGAATAGTTGTGGGAATCCATAAAGGTATCCCTTTTGGGAATCGGATAGGAATTGCCGAAGATATTGCGATTATAGTGCTCAGGAATGGGAATCCGGGATTTTGAAGGGGTACCCCCACAAAAAATTGAAAAATGGGGGTCAAAAATTGGTTATCCAGATTTTGATGAGGATTTAAAGGGAATAGTTGTAGGAATCCATAAAGGTATCCCTTTTGGGAATCGGATGCGAATTGCCGAAGATACAGCGATTCTAGTGCTCAGGAATGGGAATCCGGGATTTTGAAGGGGTACCCCCACAAAAAATTGAAAAATGGGGGTCAAAAATTGGTTATCCAGATTTTGATGAGGATTTAAAGGGAATAGTTGTAGGAATCCATAAAGGTATCCCTTTTGGGAATCGGATGCGAATTGCCGAAGATATAGCGATTATAGTGCTCAGGAATGGAAATCCAGGATTTCCAAGGGGTACCCCCACAAAAAATTGAAAAATGGGGGCCAAAAATTTGTTTTCCAGATTTTGATGAGGATTTGAAGGGAATAGTTGCAGGAATCCATAAAGGTATCCCTTTTGGGAATCGGATGCGAATTGCCGAAGATATAGCGATTGTAGTGCTCAGGAATGGAAATCCAGGATTTTGAAGGGGTACCCCCACAAAAAATTGAAAAATGGGGGCCAAAAATTTGTTTTCCAGATTTTGATGAGGATTTGAAGGGAATAGTTGTAGGAATCCATAAAGGTATCCCTTTTGGGAATCGGATGCGAATTGCCGAAGATATAGCGATTATAGTGCTCAGGAATGGAAATCCAGGATTTTGAAGGGGTACCCCCACAAAAAATTGAAAAATGGGGGCCAAAAATTTGTTTTCCAGATTTTGATGAGGATTTGAGGGGAATATTTCCAGGAATCCAGAAAGTTATCCCTTTTGGGAATCGGATGCGAATTGCCGAAGATACAGCGATTATAGTGCTCAGGAATGGAAATCCAGGATTTTGAAGGGGTACCCCCACAAAAAATTGAAAAATGGGGGCCAAAAATTTGTTTTCCAGATTTTGATGAGGATTTGAAGGGAATAGTTGCAGGAATCCATAAAGGTATCCCTTTTGGGAATCGGATGCGAATTGCCGAAGATATAGCGATTGTAGTGCTCAGGAATGGAAATCCAGGATTTTGAAGGGGTACCCCCACAAAAAATTGAAAAATGGGGGCCAAAAATTTGTTTTCCAGATTTTGATGAGGATTTGAAGGGAATAGTTGTAGGAATCCATAAAGGTATCCCTTTTGGGAATCGGATGCGAATTGCCGAAGATATAGCGATTATAGTGCTCAGGAATGGAAATCCAGGATTTTGAAGGGGTACCCCCACAAAAAATTGAAAAATGGGGGCCAAAAATTTGTTTTCCAGATTTTGATGAGGATTTGAGGGGAATATTTCCAGGAATCCAGAAAGTTATCCCTTTTGGGAATCGGATGCGAATTGCCGAAGATATAGCGATTATAGTGCTCAGGAATGGAAATCCAGGATTTCCAAGGGGTACCCCCACAAAAAATTGAAAAATGGGGGTCAAAAATTAGATATCCAGATTTTGATGAGGATTTGAAGGGAATAGTTGTAGGAATCCATAAAGGTATCCCTTTTGGGAATCGGATGCGAATTGCCGAAGATATAGCGATTATAGTGCTCAGGAATGGAAATCCAGGATTTCCCAGGGGTACCCCCACAAAAAATTGAAAAATGGGGGTCAAAAATTAGATATCCAGATTTTGATGAGGATTTGAAGGGAATAGTTGTAGGAATCCATAAAGGTATCCCTTTTGGGAATCGGATGCGAATTGCCGAAGATATAGCGATTATAGTGCTCAGGAATGGAAATCCAGGATTTCCAAGGGGTACCCCCACAAAAAATTGAAAAATGGGGGTCAAAAATTAGATATCCAGATTTTGATGAGGATTTGAGGGGAATAGTTCCAGGAATCCAGACAGGTATCCCTCTTGAGAATCAGATGCCAAATACCAAAGTTAGGGGCAATCTAGGGATCAGAGATGGAAGTCCTGGACTGTGCAAGGGGTACCCCCACTCAAATATGGAAGATGGGTATCATGAGCTGTGTAGCAGGTATCATTGGTTTATTTTCGAGAGTTGGCACCTTTTTGTTTGCGTTTTTAAGCTTTTGTGGATACTCGTTTTGGTTGAGAACCTTCAGTTGGCTTGCTGTAGCACTTTTGATTTCGTTATTTGCGCCCTTAGTTGGTCGGCAGTGACCACTGTACAGTGAGGACAGTGTCGCGCCGCCCTGTATATGCCCTGTATAGTGTAAAAAGAACTAATTCTGAACTCCTGTATGTATTGTACTTTTTACTGCCATCGTTGTCGTCGCGACACGCGAATGCTAATGAATATTGAATACCGCCGTTGGTCGCCCGCTAGAGTTTCCGCTTCACCGAGGTATAAGTTACAACTAGCCCACAGGCACGCCCCCACCCCTGGCCCCTGACCACTGACCACCCACCATCACACAAACACACCCACACACTATAATATATCCAAGAACACACAATCCCGGCCCCGGAAGCGGGGAGAGAGAAGTTCCAGCTCTCGTCTGCGTAGAGTCCAGTTCCGCACAGATCTCTGACCCTCTTTTTGCGTCTCCCCGTGCAGCTCCCTCGGGACCCCCGGTTGGATTCGTGGGCTCCGCCCGCTCCATGTCGGAGATCATCTCCCAGTGGCAGCCGCCCCTGGAGGAGCACCGCAACGGCCAGATCCTGGGCTACATCCTGCGCTACCGGCTGTTCGGCTACAACAACGTGCCCTGGTCCTACCAGAACATCACCAACGAGGCGCAGCGCAACTTCCTCATCCAGGAGCTGATCACCTGGAAGGACTACATCGTGCAGATCGCGGCCTACAACAACATGGGCGTGGGCGTCTACACCGAGGGCTCCAAGATCAAGACCAAGGAGGGCGTGCCCGAAGCCCCGCCCACGAAGGTGCGGGTCCACGCCCTCAACTCCACGGCGGCCAGGGTCAGCTGGATCCCGCCGAACCCGCAGCAGATCAACGGCATCAACCAGGGATACAAGATCCAGGCCTGGCAGCGGCGGGACATCGACGGCGAGTGGCGGGACTTCGAGAAGCGGATGATGACGGTGCCGCCCAGCCTGATTGACCCGCTGGCGGAGCAGACCGCCGTGCTGGGCGGCCTGGAGAAGTTCGCTGAGTACAACGTCAGTGTGCTCTGCTTCACGGACCCCGGCGACGGCGTGGCCAGCATCCAGGTGCCGGTGAAGACCCTGGACGACGTTCCGGACGAGATCACGGCCCTGCACTTCGACGACGTTTCGGACCGATCGGTGAAGGTGCTGTGGGCGCCGCCGCGCTTCTCCAACGGCATCCTCACGGGCTACACGGTGCGCTACCAGGTGAAGGACCGGCCGGAGACGATGAAGTCGGTCAACCTGACGGCTGATGACACGGAGCTGACGGTGGAGCAGCTGCAGGCCACGACCCACTACTGGTTCGAGATATGCGCCTGGACGCGGGTGGGCAGCGGAGCACCCAAGTCGGCCACCATCCAGTCCGGGGTGGAGCCCGTCCTGCCCCACGCACCCACCAACCTGGCCCTCTCGAACATCGAGGCCTTCTCGGTGGTGCTCCAGTTCACGCCCGGCTTCGACGGCAACTCCAGCATCACCAAGTGGAAGGTGGAGGGCCAGACGGCGCGCAACATGACCTGGTTCACCATCTGCGAGATCAACGACCCCGACGCGGAGACCCTCACGGTCACGGGCCTGATGCCGTTCACCCAGTACCGCCTGCGCCTGAGCGCCACCAACGTGGTGGGCAGCTCTCGGCCCTCGGACGCCACCAAGGACTTCCAGACCATCCAGGCCAGGCCCAAGCACGCCCCCTTCAACGTCACCGTCCGGGCGATGAGCGCCCAGCAGCTGCGGGTGCGCTGGATCCCCCTCCAGCAGACGGAGTGGTACGGCAACCCGCGCGGCTACAACATATCCTACAAGCCGCTGGAGAAGACGCCGGGCGCCATTCGGGGCGTGCCCCGCTCGGTGGTGATCGAGGACCACACGGCCAACTCGCATGTCCTGGAGGGCCTCGAGGAGTGGACCGTGTACGAGGTGCGGATGAACGCCTGCAACGACGTGGGCTGCTCCCGGGAGAGCGGCACTGCCGTGGAACGCACCCGCGAGGCCACGCCCAGCTACGGACCCCTGGACGTCCAGGCGAACGCCACCTCCTCCACCACGGTGGTGGTGCGATGGGGCGAGGTCCCCAAGCAGCACCGCAACGGCCAGATCGACGGCTTCAAGGTCTTCTACGCCGCCGCGGACCGCGCTGGCCAGCCGGTGCTCCACAAGACGATCCCCAGCAACTCCACCTTCACCACCACGCTGACGGAGCTGAAGAAGTTCGTCGTCTACCACGTCCAGGTGCTGGCCTACACGCGGCTGGGCAACGGGGCCCTCAGCGCTCCGCCCATCAGGGTGCAGACGTTCGAGGACACCCCCGGAGTCCCCTCCAACGTTAGCTTCCCGGACGTCACCCTGACCATGGCCCGCATCATCTGGGACGACCCGATAGACCCCAACGGCGAGATCCAGGCCTACCAGGTCACCTACACGCTCAACGGCAGCGCCAACCTCAACTACAGCCGCGAGTTCCCGCCCTCGGACCGCACCTTCCGGGCCACCCAGCTGCTGCCGGAGAAGTACTACAGCTTCAGCGTGACGGCCCAGACCCGGCTCGGCTGGGGCAAGACGGCCACCGCCCTGGTCTACACCACCAACAACCGGGAGCGCCCCCAGGCGCCGTCCGTGCCGCAGGTGTCGCGCAGCCAGATCCAGGCCCACCAGATCACTTTCAGCTGGACGCCCGGGCGGGACGGCTTCGCCCCGCTCCGGTACTACACGGTGGAGATGCGCGAGAACGAGGGCCGCTGGCAGCCGCTCCCCGAACGCGTCGATCCCCTGCTGAGCTCCTACACGGCCCTGGGCCTGCGCCCGCACACCACCTACCAGTTCCGCATCCAGGCCACCAATGACCTGGGCCCCTCGGCCTTCAGCCGCGAGAGCGTGGTGGTGCGGACCCTGCCGGCCGCGCCCGCCGTCGGTGTGGGCGGCCTGAAGGTGGTGCCGATCACCACCACCTCGGTGCGGGTGCAGTGGGGCGCCCTGGAGACGGGTATGTGGAACGGCGACGCCGCCACCGGCGGCTACAGGATCCTTTACCAGCAGCTCTCCGACTTCCCCACCGCCCTGCAGTCCACCCCGAAGACGGACGTGCACGGCATCAACGAGAACAGCGTGGTGCTCTCCGACCTGCAGCAGGATCGCAACTACGAGATCGTGGTGCTCCCGTTCAACTCGCAGGGCCCCGGGCCCGCCACTCCGCCGGCGGCGGTTTACGTGGGCGAGGCTGTGCCCACCGGAGAACCCCGCGCCGTGGACGCCGCACCCATTTCCAGCACTGAGGTGCGCCTGCTGTGGAAGCCCCCGAAGCAGAGCATGCAGAACGGCGACATCCTGGGCTACAAGATCTTCTACCTGGTCACCTACTCGCCGCAGGCCCTGGAGCCGGGCCGCAAGTGGGAGGAGGAGATCGAGGTGGTCTCCGCCACAGCCACCTCGCACAGCCTGGTCTTCCTGGACAAGTTCACCGAGTACCGCATCCAGCTGCTGGCCTTCAATCCCGCCGGGGACGGACCCCGGTCCGCCCCGATCACAGTGAAGACCCTGCCCGGAGTGCCGAGCGCTCCCCTGAACCTCCGGTTCGCTGACATCACGATGCAGAGTCTGGAGGTGTCGTGGGACGCCCCCAAGTTCCTCAACGGCGAGATCCTGGGCTACCTGGTGACCTACGAGACCACGGAGGAGAACGAGAGTAAGTGGCCCTGACCCCTGGCCATAATAGGCGACTCTTTCTGACCCCTGCATCCTCTTCCCTTCCAGAGTTCAGCAAGCAGGTGAAGCAAAAGGTGTCCAACACCACGCTCCGGGTGCAGAACCTCGAGGAGGAGGTCACCTACACCTTCACGGTGCGCGCCCAGACCACGGTGGACTACGGACCGGGGGTGAGTGAGAACGTGACCACCGGGCCCCAGGACGGCTCTCCGGTGGCGCCGCGCGACCTCATCCTGACCAAGACCCTCTCCAGCGTGGAGATGCACTGGATCAACGGGCCCTCGGGCCGGGGACCCATTCTGGGCTACCTTGTCGAGGCCAAGAAGCGAGGTAAGTGGCCAGCGTAGTCTCCTTTGGTTGTGGATGCCTCCTACTCTCATATCTGAACTCTGTCTGTATCTTCTTGATCCCCCTTGCCTTGGGTTACCACTTGGTGGCTTGCTTCTAACTGACACATCCTTTCCAAACCTAAACCAAACGTAATATTTGCGAAATGCTTGCGTAGAAAAAGGAGATCCGGCGTTTGTTTGTAAGTATTGCGAGCCGTAAGGAGTAGAGTTTAAGCGACCAGACTATCCTTGTTCCTTGTTCCTTGTATCCATGTATTCGATCGCCTAACGATTAGTAGCCTAGTAGTGGAGATCCTAGCTCCTCTCTTCCACTGAACTATTACGAAGTAAGCTCACACACCTACCCTCCTCCCGCAGACGACTCCCGCTGGACCAAGATCGAGCAGACCAAGAAGGGCATGATGCAGGACTTCACCGTCAGCTACCACATCCTGATGCCCTCGACGGCCTACACCTTCCGGGTGATCGCCTACAACCGGTACGGCATCTCCTTCCCCGTCTACTCCAAGGACTCCATACTGACGCCCTCGAAGCTGCACCTGGAGTACGGCTACCTGCAGCACAAGCCCTTCTACCGGCAGACCTGGTTCATGGTCTCCCTGGCGGCCACCTCGATCGTGATCATCGTGATGGTGATCGCCGTGCTGTGTGTCAAGAGCAAGAGCTACAAGTACAAGCGTAAGTGCACCCTCGCATGTGGATGATCCTGTACTAATTCCGCGTCTCCTTCCCCGCAGAGGAGGCCCAGAAGACGCTGGAGGAGTCCATGGCCATGTCGATCGACGAGCGCCAGGAACTGGCCCTGGAGCTGTACCGCTCCCGGCATGGCGTCGGCACTGGCACCCTCAACAGCGTGGGCACCTTGAGGAGCGGCACCCTGGGCACCCTGGGCCGGAAGTCCACCAACCGGCCGCCGCCGAACGTCCAGCTGGGCAAGAGCCCGCCTCGCCCGTCGCCCGCCTCCGTGGCCTACCACAGCGACGAGGAGAGCCTGAAGTGCTACGACGAGAACCCGGACGACAGCAGCGTGACGGAGAAGCCCTCGGAGGTCAGCAGCTCGGAGGCGTCTCAGGTGAGTGTTGGTTTGGGCATTCTGTTGGGTTCACACGGCACTCGAACACACGCTCCAATTGGCTTTTCTCGAACCTCTCTTGGCCGCGTCGTGCTGGCCAAGATTCCGCGTCCAACTCGGGGCTTAGTTCTAAGTTCGTGTTCCAAATTGAGAGCCTCAATCGGCTGTAAACAGACACCGCAAACAAAAGAGCACCACACGGGGATTACCCAACACATTGCACACACTCTAACCCTGTTCCGGATTTCTTGAAACTAAATTTCGGCATTTGTTTTCGCTCCAACCCGCTGCGGACGAATGCGGGCCTGGGCTCTGCAGGAAAAGGTAAAGCTGAACGCCCCTGCTTCCCTGTGACTGTCCCTGTGTTTCGTTACTCTATGTTCTGTTGTGTTCTGTTGTCAGACCCGATCCCCATGTTGTGTACCCCATCTAATCCTTACTCTCCCCGTCCGAACCGTCTTTCAGCACTCGGAGAGCGAGAACGAGAGCGTCCGCAGCGACCCCCACTCGTTCGTCAACCACTACGCCAACGTGAACGACTCCCTGCGGCAGTCCTGGAAGAAGACGAAGCCGGTGCGCAACTACTCCAGCTACACCGACTCGGAGCCGGAGGGCAGCGCAGTGATGAGCCTCAATGGTGGCCAGATTATCGTCAATAATATGGCCAGATCGAGGGCACCGCTGCCCGGCTTCTCCTCGTTTGTCTGACAATCAACCGAGTTCTAAGATCTAAGCGCCGGTAGCAGCGGCACCGTCATCCGGGAGACCTTTGTCTAGGCCCCTAGGTGTACGAAGAGGACGTGGACTTGGAGGCGAACCCCCGGACCGGGGGTCGAAGCTGAGGCGGCTGAGACAGGACGAAGGAATGACTAAAACCGGAGAAGGAGGCACCAGCAGGACACCCACATATCAGACACGGGGTCTCAGCCCCCCCAGCTCGCCGCTCTCCGCCGACCCGCTGCTACATGGATACACTACACTACACAGACACCCCATGGACATCAACTGGATAGATTGGACAGACATTCGTTTAGTTTAGTCTCTAATGCGTTAGTTTAGGTTCTAGTTTTACGAGAGATCTGAGATTGGCGGCATTTAGTTAGTGTTCGACCCTTCCCAGCATGACTCTGCTCCTCCTGATTGTAGAGCTTAGATTTTTTTTTAATTGTGTTTAGTTTAGGACTAGTACGTGTATTTATTTATATGCATGTGTGCGCCCGTGTGCTTGTTTTAGGTTTGTGTTTGAGTTACGTTTTGGGAGCTGCCAGCCACGGCCTTGGTTCTATCGACCTATCGATCGATTCTAGAAAGGATCTCCACGAACGCGTGGCACTGGCAGCCCAAACTATTGAGTGAAAGGGTGAATGATCGCGTGCCTCCGGCGCAATCTCATTATGTTTAAAGGAGTCGGAGCTAGAAGGAGTTAAGCGGACGAGGACGAGGACGATGACGATGACGAGCCCTCTCCGGGCAGGAGCAGAAATGCGTTTAATGCTGAAGCAAAAGTATAGCAAGGATATAGCAACCGATTCAATCGGAGACAAAGAAAAAGAGTTCAAGCGAAACAAAAGAAAACAAAGCAGAGAATATTTAGAGAAATATGCAAACGATAAGAAACAAAAATCATATCTTGTAAGCAAAAGATAGATGTATTTTTTTTTTGAGTGTGTGCATCGGAAGGCGAGGAAGCAGGGAGAGCGCGAGCGGCGGCGTCAGCCGGAGGACGAGCGGAATAGGATATATTCGGATATAAATTGATAGGCCATATTAATGCAATTTCTGTACCACTTAAGCCACAAAACAAAGCAACTGTAACACACAAACAAACAAAAACACGAAAGGACGAAAGGACGAGGCGAGATCCTTGCAGCAGCAGCCACGAGCTGACATTTTCAAGCGCATGCGCAGCCGACTAGCACTACGAGAGATCTTAGTAGACGTAAGATGCATTTTTTTTGCTAGTTGGGCCTGGTCCCTGCCGGAGGGTCTTGGCTAGGGGATACCCCAGGGACCACGCCCTAGTAACTCCTCTTTGATTGTTCAAAACGACGATACCGATACCGATACCGATACCGATACGATAACGATAACGATAGACGACACTTAATTGTATTTGAATGTGTAATAAGCAGCTGCTTATATTTATGACTATATTTATATATCGATGTATTGTACATGTATATCTGTAACCTGAACGACTGATTATATATTTTTTCCCGACTACCGATTACCACTTACTGATTACCGATAACCGATTGTCGATTCTGATCAACGGTTTACCAATTAGTTGTATTCGTAACTCCTCCTCTGTACTTGTACTTGTACTACCACGCATTCACTCCCGTTTACCCCACTTTGGCCCAGACTCTGGTCCAGAATCAGACTCAGAACCGGAACTGAAAACTATAGCCGGAGGGGAGTAGCGTGAACCGCCGTTTCCCCCGATTCGCAAGCTAATTTCTACTTCAAAGACTCGAAGCACAAGTTCATCTAGTTAAGCATAAATGTAATTGTAATTGTTGATTGATTGATTGATTGATTGGTGGGAGATTGAAGCTAGCTGGCTGGGAGCGGCCTCCTGGTGACGTCCTGGCCCCCGCCAGGAGTCTGTCCTCCAGGAGCGCCCCCCAGTCGCGACGGCGAGAGGACGGAGCCCCAAGGATCCCGCATCCGGGGCTAGTGGAATGCAAGCGTGCAGCAAGCGCAAAGTATTAGAATATTTATAAATACAATTTAAATGTGTAAATGTCATTTTGATGGAACATACGATTCGAATTAATAAAAGAAGTGAAATCAATGTGAGTTAAACGTTAGTCTGTGTTTCACTTCCGACGTGACTGTCCTCTCCGAACTGCAGCCCGATCCCCCTTCGGCTGCGGTTCGGAGAGTGCAGAGGTCCATGCCGATTAATCCCAGTTTCTTTTCAGGTCTGGCTGCGTTTTTATTTTTGCATCTAACAGGCTGGCGAACAAGCCAGGGACGGATCAGTCGGAGGCTTGGCTTAAATCTACAGCGGAGTCCTAGCCGGAGCCGCGGTCCTGCTGCTCTGGCTGCGCCTTTGCGGCCCCAACACTCTCCTCCGCGCCCTGCTCCTCCTCCTCCTCCTCCTGGCCCTCCGCCTCTCCCTCGTCCTCCTCCGCGTCCTCTTCAACGTCGTTGCCCGATTCGGCCTCCACCACAGCCTGCAGGTCGGGCCGCTCGATGTGCCGTGCCGACGGCTGGGGCTCCGCGGAAGGGGCGGCCGCCGGAGCAGCTGTGCCCGCCGGCGGAACAGAGGCCACCATGCTCGGAACACTCACGGGGCACATGCAGGGCACGAACTGGATGCGACTGGCGCTCCCGGCCACGCCCTGCTCCGGCGTCTGGTAGTTGAAGTAGTCCGGGTACGGGTACTGCGGCCTGCCGTTGTACAGGTTGCTCACCCGGCGACTGTATGTCGGGTACTCGCCCCCGTAGCGCAGCAGGCTGGACGTGCCGGCGGATCCCGGAGCCGGCGAGGACCCCTCCAGCCCCGGGGGCGGAGGTGGCGGTGGCGGAGTCGTGGTGGTGGTGCTGGTACTCGTCGTAGTCGTGGGTGGTGGCGTAGTAGTAGTAGTGGTTGTAGTCGTTGTGGTGGTGGGTGCCGGGGTGGTGCTAGTGGAAGTGGTGGTGGTGCTACTGCTGCCGGCGGAGAGGATGGTGCCGCTGACGGCCAACTCTGGCGGGGTCACGTCCGGCCTGGCCCCCGCCGCCGAGGAGGAGTCGTGCCGGCGGGCTGCCGCGTAGCTGGTCACCGCATAAGGATCGTACTGGTGGGCCCCGGGCAGCAGGGGCGTCTGTGCCGCTCCGAATCCGAAGAAGGGCATGCTGAAGGCGCCGCCGGGAGCCATAGGCTGGTACGTGTACGTCCGGAAGTAGGTGAGCGGAATCTGCTGCAGTACGGAGCCCGCTCCGTTCGGCGGCTCCCTGTGGACGAGATCGGGTTAAAGGTAAGGTTTCTTGGGTTCTCCTCCTCCCCTGCCACTTACGTTGTTGTTTTGGGCCACCAGAAGGCGTCTGCGAGCTGGAATCTTCCCAGGAGGGCGGCGACGGTGATCTGCGGAGTCCAAACCAATGAAATGCCATTAAGGTAAGTTCTACTTTGGAGAGTACTTTAAGTTCTAGGATCTTGAGGACTAGCTTAGGAGTTCCTGCATCTCGGACGACCTAATTACTTTTCTATTGAGATCTGTTAGTACCAAACTATATAGTTTTAAAAGTTTTGAATTCTAAAATATCTATTCACATCTATCCAAAGATTCATTTAACGTTTTTTTAAGAAGATTCTCCAGTTATTGGAAGACCAGTCTTAGAGGAATTCTCTAAAAAAATAACTATTACAGCTAGCTTAGATTATTGTTAAGAAGGCATCCTTCGGATTGTGGTTTCTGTCTTTCAAAAACTATCACTGGATCACTTTTGATATATTCTGTTTGCGGGGATATCCTTTATGTCCTTTGAGCTCTCATTCACGTACCACAAAATACAGCCACATTGTGTCTGTTCTTTAGAGGCACTGCACTGGGTGGAGGTGTCCCTTTATCCTTGGGGAGCGTTGAAAAAAAATGTCAAAAAAATAGGCAGGTGGCAGAGTATCCGCTTGTTGCACTCGCGATCGCAGTCGACTTCGTTCTAAGCCCAAGAAGGGCCACGGTCCGAGCTTTTATAGCCCGAGATCCGACACGGAGAAGGCAGCATGGGATGGGGTGGGATGGGATCGATTGTGTGGCCCACAGCAATGCTGGCCAGAACAGGGAACCGAAGACCCAAGCTGAAGACCGAAAAGAGACCGCCGCCAAGCGGGTTTCCACGCCGGGGTTGGAGGGGGGGCTCTCGTAAGAACAACGAGAATTAATTGCAGGCTGCAGAGCGAAAACTAAGCTGGGAAATCAATAATAATAATGAACGTGGAGGCAGCAGGCAGCCGCATCATTGACAAAGTGATTGAATGAATGATGGAGCCAATGACTAGCCGGGGGATCGAGGCAGGTGGTGGGAGGGCACGGGTCTTGAAAGGGCCGCGTCCATTCGATTGGCCATAAAAATTTGTTGATGACTCTTCCCCGGCCTGCCTGCCTGCCTGCCCATCCCATCCCATCCCATCCCATCCTATCCCATCCCCCCCTCACTTTTTAACACTTTGAAATATTTTGTTTTTCTTTCTGATTTTCTGATTTCTGAATTTTTGTGTTTCGGGTTCTGGAATTTGGGTCAAGCGACGCCTTCGCCCCCAGCCTTGCGGCCCATCTTGGCCCGGCCCCTCCAGCCTCACTCCAGGCCGCCGCCTTTCGATTTGCACGGTGGGTTATGCAACCCAATCCCATAAGGGGCCTCCCAGCTGCTCCCAAAATGAAGAGCTCAGTGTTGTTCTCCTGAGCCGGGTTCCGTTCCTCGGTCGCCGATTTACGAGCGCTTTTGTGTCGCCCTGGAATTTATGGCTGCCCTTTATGGCCCGGCATACTGCTCCACTTCGGGGCTCCATAACAAGGCCTAAACTGTCCCGCCGGACAATCGCAGCCAGAAAGGCGTTAACGATCGTCGTTAAAATTCGTGTTTATTATCGAAATGGAAATTCTTGTATTAGTGCAGGATGGTAGCTTTCTTTGGCAACAGTACAGTGTGGAGGTGTAGCACTTAGGTGGTAGAGCTGCAGGATCTCCTCCAGCGATCAGCGCGGCCTGAAGCCGTTCCCCACGTACTTGGAGGTGTAGTACTTCGTCTGGTTGTCCAGCCTTCGGTAGTGGGGGCCCTTGTACCTTGTGCGGAATACGGGAAAGATTGAGAATGATTCATAATGTTGTCGCCCCTATACTGACCTCGAGTTGAGGATGAACCAGGTGCTGCTGGGATCCCGCTCCCGCTCCTCAGAATTCGCCACCGCTCGATCGGTCTTCTCCAGCACAGCCTTGGAGGGGCTCGGGGTCTGCAGGAGCTTTCCCAGGGTGTAGACCGGGAAGGCGTAGTACTGCTTCTTGAGGGCGTAGCGGGAGCTCTGGCGCAGCGGCAGCACCTGGGGAGCTGCGGTGGTGGTGCTGGTCGGGGCCTCCACCACAGGTCGCTCCAGGCTCTCGTCCAGGTAGACGATTTGGAAGGGGCCCTCGCTGGTGGAGGCCTCGGTTGCCGTAGCCTCCTGCTCTTCGAGCTCATCCCAGTGCGGCTTCTCATCCGGATCCTCCTCCGAGCCCGACTCCGAGGCCGAGATCGAGTTGCCATCCTCGAGATCCAGATCCTCGCTCGGGTAGTTGCGGTGGTTGCTTTTGGGGTGGTGGCTGCTGTGAGCCGTGGAGCGGCGGAGCACCGACTGCCACTGCATCACCTCCTGGGGCGAGCGGAAGGCCTCATACTGCTTGGCCTTCTTGGGCCTCCGCCTGAACTGGGTCAGCTCCTGGCTCCTGGGCACCTGGGTCTCGAAGAGCGGCGTGGGCGTAGCCGGCGGCGGCGGCGGCTGGGTGGAGGAGACCCTACCGCCGGGATCCACGATAGCTTCGTGGGCGTAGAAGGGAATCAGGGTGAGGTTCATCACCTCCAGCTGACCCGGCATCCGGAAGCGCTCCACGATCGGCTTGGGCCGGAACATGGGCGTGGACGGCGGGTAGAGCACCTGGCCGGGCACCGGCTCCTGCATGGGGTACCGCCGCCGGCTGAGCATCGTGTTCAGGATCAGCTCCCCTCGCGTGCCGTTGTACACGAAGACCGGATAGTGGCTGCCTCCGAGCGGCCGGAGGGAGTTCTCGCCCGGACCATTGTCGAAGACGGGCAGGTGACGCCGGCTCTCCCGGCGCTGGCTCTTGTGCGACGGCTGGCTCTTCTTCTGGGGTTGCACGTACTGGTGGGGCAGCTGCACGCGGCGGGGCATCATGAAGCGTCGCTGCGGCAGCGAGGGAGGCCGAGCCGGAGGAGGAGGCGCCAGTGGTCTGGGTTCCTCCTCGTGTCGCACCAGGAACGTGATGGCAGCCGGCTCGTGGCCTGCAATGCCACCCCTGGCCTGCCTCCTGAGCATCCCCTGAGCCGGCTCCCGTGTGGTGGTGGCGTAGTCCTCCTCCGGCCGCTCCAGTCGCTGCCGCTTGGCCAGCCCATCCTCCAGGATCCACAGGGGGCGCTGCTCGCCGTCGAGAAAGCCCTGCGCCGCCGCCCCCTCCGCTCCCCAGACCAGCAGATGGACTAGCGCCAGTGTCCACGCGGGCAGTAGACTGTCCATTTGGAGCGACGAGTATCTGCCAAATGGTCGGGGCTCTTCCCGGCCACCAAGTCTTTATAGGGCCAGTCCGGCGGTGTCTCCGGCTGGCTCTGCGGCGGCTGTGGCGTAACTTACTTTCGTTTTGGGCGAAAATCGCACAACTCGTTCTGAGTGGGTCGCCAAACCAGTGCGGGGTCAGCCCGGGTGTAATGTAGGTCCGAACCAAAACACTTACTTACTTTAGTTGGTGTCGGAGCCCCTCCTCCCGCTGGCATAGCGGAGCCCCAGACTAGTGCCGGCTCCATCAGTGGCATCTGATGGCTCGGACAGCTGTCAAAAGTGGCATTAATCAAAACACTCTTAACTGATTCTGATTCCCTTTGTTGTGGTTGCTCCTCCGGCTGGCTGCAGCCAGCTCCTCCTTCTGGCCTGCCCTGCCCCCCTTGGAAGTGAAACTTTCGGAGACCCTTTGATGACCAACTCCGCCACTCGGTTCGGGGCCAACTTGTTTCTCAGGGCCACAAGTGCAACAAGTGGAACATTTTGGCCCCGAAACGGGGTTAATAGCCTTTGACGGTCAGGCGGACTGCAGGCGGTCGTGAGTTCTCACTTTTGGGAACCAGAACAGACCGATGGAAATGGCAATGGAAAGGGAATCGGAAAATGGAAAATGGAAAAAAGAAAATGGAAAATGTAAAACGTAAAACATAAAATGGAAAAATGATTGATTAGGCCCTGTATCGCGGCTTTGATCGATCAATCGGCGCTTGCATGTGGCATCTACGTATCTGCTGCATGCTACAGGCTGCATGTTGCGCTTGTAAAACTCGGGCTAATTACTGGACGGGCCAGAATTCGTTTTCGAGGCAGGGATCCCTCGTGGGATACCATGTGGGATGCTCATGCGGGGCTGAGATCTTCCATTCATTTCTCAGAGTTCGTCTAGCGCTGGACGACGATCCGATCCGATCCTCATTCAGAAAGTCGATTGCGTGACGTGACAGCATTATTAGGCCAGGACTCCTGGCCGGGATTAATTCGCTTTTAATGGCTTCTAATGCGTTTTAAATTCCCCCGCGCCCGGAATGGTGGCATGTCATAAATTCCACACGTCCATCTCGCCGGGCAACCACTCCGCCGGCCCGGCTATCAGTCACGCCAACTCGTGCCCATAATTAACAGCCCGAAATATTTGGACATCGTAAAACAGACAAAGCCACAAATACAAATACAAATACAGGTACAGCATCATCCGAGAGATACAGATGCACATGCGGGGGGGCGGGGGGCGAGACAGCATCTAAATCATAGATGGAAAGGTTCCAGGGCATTGCATTTTTGACACCAACGATTTGTTCTATCAATTTCGGATAGAATGCGTTTTATGTAAATGAAAGTTGTCCTCAATCGAGCTCTTGTCTCTGGTATCTTGTAGCTTGTATCTTGTATCTGGTCTGCTTGGCTCTGATTGATGTCCGACCTGCCGTGGTCCCTGAACAATAAACCAATCAAGGGCAAGGGCCAGCGTACACTTGTGGAAACTGTCAAAAGATTTGTGTGTCCATTGTCTTGTCCCCTCGCACCTGTCTCTGTTCCCGAGCGTGTTTACATGGGCGAGGAATTGCATCGTTAATGCGATGCACAGATAAGCAGAGCCATCTAATGGATGCTGCGATAGAGTGTCCCCTTCGCAGGGATACTGCCCTGCCGACCGGGGTTTCTACTTGCTTCCCTGAAGAATTTATTGGACGTAAGCTACTGTCTAATCAATGACAAGCAGATAGTATTTTCTTGTCAATTGGGTGCTGAGCTGTCTCTATCTCAAGTGCTCGTCGCTATCTTCCAGATACTTGTCAGTTCCATCGTGGCAAGTAAGCCCTGTCTGCCCCTGTAGCCCTAGAAGTTTCTCGGTCAGTCACCAGGCAGACTGTTTGCAAGGATACCCCTCTGGGTAGTAGAGTCTCTCTGTTCTGGAACCTCCAACTAGAGCTTTCCGCTGAGCTTTTTCCGGTCGCTGTGGCTGGCCTTCTCCGGCGATCGCTGAAGATTCGCCGGCAAAGCTCTCGCCCCGATCTGGCCGAGCAAATTCAATTAGCGACTCGCTGTTTCTCCGCCCCGGGCTGGGTCGACAAGCGTCGCCTACAAGTGTCGCTTCTGGCGAAAGCTTGGCCCCGTCTCGCCCGCCCCTGTCCCGGCTGAGCAACCCCTGCTCGGGGCCACGCGCCCCTGCCTGCCCCCTCCCTATCGCACCGCCTCTTGCCATGCCAGCCCGCCTCTTCTTGGACGCGTCGGCAGCTGGTCGCGAGCTCAGTGCGAATTGCGTTCTCGAAGCGAGCGGCGGCAAGAAGCGTTCTCCGGGCTATCGACTACGGGTTGTGTTTGTTTTTGTATTTTTTTCTCGTGCTTCTGCTTCGGTTCTTGTTTCGGCAAGAGGATAAGCCAAAAGCAAATCCCAGACCTTAGGCCTTAGAACTAAGTTGGCTGAGACGATACTCTCTGGCAGATCTTAACGAAAACCTCCAGCACAGCTAGTCCACACGAAGCAGGTGCCCCTCCCTAGACCAGCACCCACACCGCCGCCCCACACAACGCAGGGATGACCGCACCATCCTCAGACCCAGCTCCGGCCGCCGGCCAGGTCCCAGCCGCCGTGGAGAACCAAGTGGTCGCGACGTCTGGCACCGTTGCCGTCGCTCCAATTTCGCACGCCAAGAGGGCCCTCTTCCAGGTGATGGCCGGAGGCTCCGCCGGCTTCCTGGAGGTCTGCATCATGCAGCCACTGGACGTGGTCAAGACCCGGATCCAGATCCAGGCCACGCCCACAGCAGCCGCCACGGCGGTGGGTGAGGTAAGTGGAGTCCTCGTAGTCCAAAAGATGTTCAGGAGCGGCATCAGCTGTTGGTTGTGGTTTCTCTCTCAGCTGGGCAGGGGCGGGGGCTTCGAGTCTTTTGTCTTTTTTTGGATAAGGGCATAGCAAGGTCACGGGCAGACGCACCCGTACTCGCACTTGGAAGTCCGGCGGTGGCTCTCCGCTCTGCGCTCTCCAAGTGGCTTTCTATTCTCTCTCGCCGTCTTACTGTCTCTGTGTTTACTTTCCCCCGTGGCCTACAGATTATGTGGTGGGCCAGACAATCCATATTTATCAGCGGCCGAACCCCCTGCCTCTGGCCCAGCGCTGGCTTATCAGCTGTTGACAGCCCCACGGCTCTCCCCCTGCTCCGCCGCCATGCCAGACGCGCCAAACATTCCCCAATGAACTCGGAATCGGTAGTTCGCGCATCAGACTTTCGATTCCGGAGTGACGCTAGACACGCGCGGATGCCATTAGCTCGGGGATCGCGACTGGTTGCTGTCGACCCACAAAATATTCCACCTTCCCCCATTATCTAATCGCTGCTTTTGGTTCTTTTTTTAAATCTTGAAGCTCAAAACTCTTGCGATAAGCTTCGGGCTACACAAAGATTTCAGTTGTTTGTGCTTTGGTTCGTTGCTTATCCCAAGACTCCAGTTCAGATAACTCTTTCTGGGACCACTCTCGGATGCACCGCACCACAATACTTTCCCCAAATTTTATAAGCTAGTTTATTCGAGTGCGAAACGCATTCGTGTCTGTTGCCGGGCATTATTTGTGGGGCTCGTAGTCGCCAGCATAAATATGTCTTACTTCTGCGACACGGATTCCGTGCATCGCGGGGCGATGATTAAACAAATTTATGACTGCGCCTCAAAGCGGCCACGAGAGGCCGGGCAGGGGCGGTGTTTTGGTGGGAAATTAGCAAACAGATAAATAGACATTTGGAACAACGCACGCAGTTGCCCGATGGTGCGATTCCAGATTGGCGTGACGCGGTGGAAAGCGCTCACCGAGACAAAGACCACGTACGCGGCACGCAGCTACGTTGCGATGCACCGACACATGAAATGAGAGCAATTATTAAAGTCTTTAGTATATTTAACAAGCGTTGCTGTCCGCTAGTCAGCAGAAAGAGGAAAGATATGGAGACTCGTATATTTCTTTGTCATCTTAACAAAGATCATGACACCTTGAGGAACTTCAAGAGCACCCTAGGTAACTTAAAGAAGGGAATGGGGGATACCCAAGTTATGCATCTGGACTACAATATCACGTTAAAGTTCAAGTTTATCCTTTCTAAAGTCACTTTCATTTACGTTTTCAGCTCCACTACAATGGCGTGTTCGACTGCTTCGCAAAGATGTACCGCAACGAGGGAATCGCCTCGTACTGGAAGGGTATTTTGCCGCCAATCCTGGCCGAGACGCCAAAGCGGGCCATCAAGTTCCTGGTTTTCGAGCAGACGAAGCCAATGTTCCAGTTCGGTTCGCCCACTCCCACGCCGCTGACCTTTTCGCTGGCGGGCCTCACAGCCGGCACCTTGGAGGCCATCGCCGTCAACCCGTTCGAGGTGGTCAAGGTCGCCCAGCAGGCGGACCGGCAAAAGAAGCTGCTGAGCACGTTCGAGGTGGCCAAGGGCATCATCAAGCAGGACGGACTGGGACTACGGGGCCTCAACAAGGGTCTCACGGCCACCATGGGCCGCAACGGAGTCTTCAACATGGTCTACTTTGGGTTCTACCACAGCGTGAAGAACGTGGTGCCGGAATACAAGGACGGCACCCTGGAGTTCCTGCGTAAGGTGACTATCGGCTTCCTAGCCGGTACGCTCGCCTGCTTCGTAAACATCCCCTTTGACGTGGCCAAGTCTCGCATACAGGGACCCCAGCCCAAGCCGGGACAAGTGAAGTACCGCGGCACCTTCAGCTCAATGGCCATTGTCTACCGCGAGGAAGGATTCCGGGCTCTATACAAGGGACTCGTGCCAAAGATTATGCGCCTGGGCCCCGGCGGCGCCATCCTGTTGCTGGTCTTCGAATACTCCTACGGCTATCTGCTAAACAATTATTCCTAGTTTTTCCGGCCTCGCCGCTCCTAATCAAGTTATAAGACATGTCATTCTGTTGTTTTGCTTCTGTGTTCTGTATATGTATGTACCTAGTTCCTAAAGATTTGCATCTAGGCTGCATTTGCACGTAAGACTGTATTGTGAGGAAGAGGAAATGTTAAGTAATCATATTTTGTTAAAATACATGCATTTTTCCGAGATTTCCCGGAATTTTCTGCCTTTTTGTTTTATTTTGTCTGCATTTTCCTGGGTTTTTCAGCTTGTTGATGAATTTTCCGGATATTGTCTACATTTTCCGGAGGTTTTCAGAATTTTCCGAAATTTTGTCCGTTCATTTTTTAATTTTCCTTTTTTTTTACGGCCATTTTCTTATTTTTCCGGATTTTTCTCGTGCATTTTCCGAGTTATTTCTAAATTTTCCGGATTTTTCTCCTGAATTTTCACATTTTTTTCTGAGTTTTCCGGATTTTTCCGTTTTTTTCTGCATTTTTGGGATTTTTTCCTAATTTTTCCGAATTTTTCTGAATTTTTCAGATTTTTCTACAAATTTATCGCATGCGATTTTTTCACTTTTTCATTTTGGCACGCGTTTAAGTGGCAAATGAAAAAATATGACGTACTGGACTTAGTAAAAATTCAACACTGACCACTCAATATGGGCATATTTTAACATTACGTCGTGCACCGTAGGGGACTTGTAATATTTATGAAACTAACGTAAGCGACTTGGGAAAAAATCGGGAAAAATTTTTAAAAATTCAGAAAAATCCGGAAAATTCTGAAAAAAATCCGGAAAATTCGGGAAAAATCCGGAAAATTCAGAAAAAAATCCGGAAATTCGGGAAACATCCGGAAAAATTCGGGAAAAATCCGGAAATTTAAAAAAAAATCCGGAAAATTCAGAAAAAATCCGGAAAATTCGGGAAAAATCCGGAAATTTCATAAAAAAATCCGGAAAATTCGGGAAAAATCCGGAACATTCAGAAAAAAACCGGAAAATTCGGGAAAATTCAGAAAAAAAATCCGGAAAATTCGGGAAAAATCCGGAAAATTCAGAAAAAAATCCGGAAAATTCGGGAAAAATACGGAAAATTCGGAAAAAAGTCCGGAAAATTCGGGAAAAATCCGGAAAATTACCAAAAAATAGCGGAATCCCCGTACCCAATAAAAAGACAAATTTTTCACTTGACTCGTTTATTTCAGAAGCTTCAAATAGTGTAGTTAGTAGTTATATCAGCAGATTCCCATGTCGATTCGCAAAGAAATTCAGGTCGTGCTCCGCAGAATAAATATATTTTTTTCTTTGTGAATCGGCACAGGCGTATAACGGTAGCTTTATTAGAGGGCACTTTGTGAAGATGCGTATAACATTTCCACACATTTTTACTTGCTTTTTAGTTTTTTTTTTTTTAATTTTTGCATTTTTGCTTTTGAATTTCTTTGTTAGATTCTCTTCGAACTGCGTATAACGTTGCAGCAAGTAACATTTTTGTTAGTAAATGTGTTTTCAATTTTTTTTTCTTTTTCATTAATATTTGCATTTTTTTCGAATAGAACTCGTAGCGTAAGCTATCAAGACCATTCTTTACGATCGTTATACGCAATTCATATATATATATTTTCTGTCGTCTCGGAAAACGTTTCAAAATCGCTTTTTGAATCATTTCCCGAAACACGAACCGTTTTCTGCGACGATGGTCGTATGTGGTTTGTGGATCGTGAGTGCTGGTTTGTCGATGGAGTTGTTTGGTTGAGTGTCTAAATAGTGGAGATGGTGAGTGTTGGAGTGCCTTGTGGTGCTATGGCAGGAAGGCTAAAAAAAACAGGATCTGAAAGTGGACTAGATTATTGTGCGGAAGGATCACATACAGATTGAGGGATCACACTGGACAACGAGAATTAAGCAGAGGATGCTACAAAAGAGGAGAGGTTAGGTAGACGGATCAAAAATGAAGTAGGAAACCCCGCAAATGCGGAAAGGATCTGGATGGTAAATCTTCTCTTGTATGTGGCGGAGCTTCTTGGCTGTGGCCAGTTCAGGGATGGACGCGATGGAACCACGTTGACTCCTGCTTGCGTATCCAGTTTAGTAGGTAGCAAAGACATTAAGCGGGCCAACTGACGGAGGGCTGTTTTAATGAAATATCTGGCCCAAGAATAAGTCTGGCATTATATTTTAGTTTCCAATTTCCAACTTCTGGTTTCCAGTAAAGAAAGTTGCCTTTGCCTTTGATCTGTTTTATTTGCAAGAGCTTTTCATATTTTCAGCGATTGTATTCATTCATGAGCAAAGAGTATGATCGGTTGCCTTGGCAAACCAGCTGCGGGTCGAACGAATCACCCGCAAAGGGTTTTTTTTGTATTATTTTTTACACTTTTTGCTCACAAAGCGTACATCTTTAAAATCTCTTTTCAAAGCTCTCGTTTATAAAATTGCATTGCTTCTTGCTGCAGACATGATCGGCTCGTAAAACATTTTGTCTTATTTGTTGATACTTTTTATGAGGTAGGGGTAGCCAAAGGCACTCTTGAATTACTGGGAACCGAATCAAGGTCAATGGATCAAGAACCGTTTAAATTTGAACAACAAATGCCAATAAAACTCGACTCATTCTTGACAATTATATGATTTTGCTAACTAATTGATGTCTGTTGGCTAATCCGACATAAAAGTCAGTACTCCCCCCGAACTTACGCAGTGGCAGTTTCTTCTCGGCTTGGCTTCTTGGCTTCGTTTCAGATTAATAGTTAGCCCAGCGCCATGGCATAGTTAGTCCTGTTTCTTCAGTCTTTACGTAATTCCCAGGGCAGGGCAACTTCCTGAAGAATCGTTTGGCAATAATTGGGGGATTCTGGGGGAATCTGAAACCTCTGAAATATTAGCTTCACTGGCCAGAAATGTGTCTTGATGGGTAGTGTGAGGTGGTGATCTTACGATGACACATAGTAAGTTTATCAAGAATTGGGTTTGACATCTTTGCGAAGTGTTATAGAATCTATTATGATTTATAGGAGCCCCGCTTCTCTGACCGATGGCCCCCGATGTTGGCGGTTGGCAGCCAGGACCCCAAGGTGTCCGTGAGTGCGGTTAGGGCGTGCATGCGTGCGTGGGGGAACCAGAGTTTCATTTACGTATCTTTCGACACGTTCTTTTTCGTACTGTTATAGGGGGATATGTCGTTACTGCTCTTTTTGGCCTTGCAGCCCGCCCTATGGCCGATACGCTCGTCCGCTCGTGCTGCAAACGTCTCACCAGCGCGACAGAGATTTCAATTAGAAGGAGAGGGAGCTACTCTCCGTGCCACTGTTCGTGTTTTGTCTCGCTCGCATCCACGTGCCACAACACACGCGAACGATAGAAGTATGCGGAACGCTTCGTCTCGAGCGCGTGTGCGCGCCAAGCAGATGCTCTGGATCCGGTCTCTCTCGCTCCTGGTCAGACATTTCCACCGCAAGCGTTTTTCGTGTCCCCAAAGTTCGGGACTTCATCATGGCCAAGGCGTGACTGCAAGGTTCTCACGGTTATTGGTAGAATCCGCCCGGCCCGCCACAGCCCAGGTTGCACCACTCGCACCCACGGAGCTCGACTACGCCGACGCGTCTCCTCTGGCAGCAGAGGAGGCGCCGCCTGGAGGGCATCGGTTCAGGGGGGTTCTCTTACTCTTTGATGGGGTTCTCGGAGTTTATCACTTGATGAATGTGGCGATGCTGGTGTGGGTGAAGGGCTGGTTCTGGCCTCGAAGCAGGGAGGCGTTTGTGGAACTGATCTGGGCCAGGAAGGTGCCTCTGCCTCTGGTGGGATTCCACTTTTCACATTTCACGATTTCAACATTTTTGTTCACTTGAAAAAAAAAATAGAGTAAAAAAAGGCACTCTGATAGATGGCAGAGACTTACGAGGACCATGGCGCTGGGGGCAGCGCTCTTCGGCGACTGACACTCGGCACTGCATCGGAGGCCCGGACGTAGCCTCGGTTCCTGCACTCAGGTAGGTATACTGCGGCCTCAGGTAGGCGGGTTCCCTATCGGTCCATCCCCTAATTCGTCTGGGTCCACTTCCCAGGGTTTTTTCCAGGCAGCTGCTGACCCGTTTTTCAGGATCCTGCTGGATTCCCGTCCTTCTTGGAATTCGCATTGTTCCTTTTGCGCCTCGTACGTTGTTGCAGCGTCTTCCATCTTGCGTTTCTGCAGCTCTGCTGGCAATGCCGTTTAATTAGGCACTTTTTCGCATTACGACGCGTCGCTTTTCCTTTCAGAACTTTGGCGATTATTTGCAAAATGTCAGATTGATTCGGCCTAAATAGTTATAGTCTCGCTATAGTGCCTAAAAATCTATTCAAATCAGCCAGTCTCCAGGCTGAGTAGCACTTTGGAAAAAAAATATCAAATTTCCCTGAGGCCGTGCCGCTTGTTGCGACTTTCCGTCGCGATTTTCGCTATCTCATTGAAAATTTGTCGGCAAACGGTCGGCAGCGTTGCCGTTTAATCCAGAATTGAGCTGGGGAGTACAGTACTGTAGGGGGCAGAGCCCCTTCCCGACGACGCCCATGACCTGGTTGGCTTTTGCGTCGTTTTCAAGTACCAGCTCTCAGTTGCAAGCACTCTCGGGTGATTTCTTGACCTATTTTCAGGTTCCTCAGAGCCACCAGTAGCAAGTATTATCACTTAATTGCATTTTTTGGTCTTTTAAACGGTTCTAAAGTCAAAAGCAGGACCACGATCGTGCGCACTAAACACACCTCTGCGCGAAACCAGTTTTCGGCGATGTGGCAAGGCCAGGCGATGACTGTTAAGTTAACAGGGCTGGAAATGTTAATAACATTTGAGTTTGAATTGCGGGTGTTTAGCTTTTGTAAGATTTGTTTAAGAAACTAAGTGTTTAAATTAAAAATTAGTGGTAAAAATGAAGTCTTTAAGAAGCTCACCTATTGGTATAACACTTTATGGACTTCCTTTGGCTTAGAGTGAGACCTATGACTGTGGGAAATAAATGAAATGAATAAAAAAAATAGTTTCTAATTAATTTTAAGAAATATAAAAAATGTTTAAATTAAAACTAGGATTAGTGTCTCATCAGATAGATATTAGATACTAGTATTTTAACATTAGTTTTTAAAGTAAGAGCCATCAAAATAAACTCTACTTACATTTCAAAAACTTGAATTATGGCGCGGACCTGAAAATAATCAAAAACCTATATAATTCCTACTGATTGCCTCAAATTTTTGGTATACAAGTCCTTGTTGCAACATAGTTTTTGTTAATCATGATTCTAAGATGCTATTAAAACCATATTCGAGATATATTAATATCAAAGCCGAGGGAGTGGCTCGGATCGGTGTATAAAAGTATGTACAAACAAATGGATAAAAAAGCAACCGTGTAGACGAACATAATCGCAGACTACACAGGTAAATGCGAACAAATAAAATAAATACAGGGGCGCCTAAGACTAAATGCGAGTGGGGGCGGAAGTGGGGATTGGAGACGGCTCGATGATTGGGGGAGGGCGTAAGTACGGATGCGGGCGCGGCTCCACAATCAGGCCTCGGAGAAGTCGTTGTCGTAGGCGTGGTTGCGATAGGCTCCGTATCCCGGTTCCGCGTCCATGCCGCTGGGAAGGCGTGGCAGAGGCTTCTCTCTAGTTCCTCTAGATGATCTGGAAGATCTAGAAGCTCTGGAACCCGGCGATTCTGTTTCCTGGAACGTGGGCCGCGGCTTTGATGGGGACGAAGGCCCGCAGGTGGAGTACTCCTCGGGTTCCTCGCAGAGATTCTTGTACTGGTAGCTGCGGGCCAGCCACAGGAAGATCAGCATGTCCACCAGCATGAGGCAGGCGAAGAGGGCGAACTCGCCGGACTGCGAGCTGGTGAACTTGAACTCGGCGATGACCACCACAATCATGTTGCCGATGGCCACCGAGAGCAGCCAGCAGGCCTGCAGGACGCTCTTCATGCTGGGCGGCGCTTGGGTGAAGGAGAACTCCAGTCCGGTCACCGAGAACATGATCTCCGCCGCCGTCATCACCACAATCTGGGGCAGTTGCCACAAGATGGACACGGCGCTGGGCGCCACCACCTCGAGTAGGTTGTATTGCTGCAAGGGGCGGGATGGGAGGGATGGTTAGAGACGTTGGCCTCCCTTACTGAATCAGACACTTACGTAGCCGTCCCTGGCGTTGCCCCCCACCACCAGGCTGTAGAGGCCGCCCTCCTTGGTCTCGAAGCTGGCCGCCTTGCGGCCGTTGATCATCACCTCGCCGAAGCCCGGGCTGATCTTGTAGACCTGCGACAGGTTCCTGTTGATCACGATGAGCGGCTCCAGGGATGAGCCCGATGCTTTCAGCATCACGGAGCCCTCGTCGGCGGGTGTGTTGAGCAGCGCCCTCACCAAAGGCGGGCTGCTGGCACTCGGAGGCATCTCTAGGCCGTCGGCGAACTCCAGGAGCTTGTCTTCTGCCAGGAAGTAGCTCACAGACTTGCCAGGGCGCAGCCGCAAGTTGCCGGTGATCTCGGGGCACTTTCCAGAGGGGTCCTGGGCCTTGAAGTCGTACTCCCTGGACTCCGGCACGAATAGCGAGAGGTCCGCCCACATGCCCAAGGGCTCGATGGCCCGCGGCAGCTGCTCCGGCGACGCCCCTAGCCCGGAGATGAACTCGTACTTGCAGGGCATCCCGTTGTAGAGGCGCAGGTGACCGGTGTCCCGCTCCACAGGCGCAGTGGCGTAGGCCGCCTGCTCCATCTTCATCTCCAGGGCGGCGGAGAAGAAGAAGCCCAGGGCGGCCAGCAGCAGGCCGATGGTGAGCTTCTGCAGCGGCCGCCGGATGCCGACCGTGCGGAGTAGCGGGTAGACTACGTAGTCGAAGAGTGGAATGAAGGCCAGGATCAGCAGCGGGTTGACCACCTGCATCTGGTCGGGCTTGATGTGGTAGCCCAGCACCTTGCCGTCCATCCGGGTGGCCTGGAACGTCCAGCGGGAGCCCTGCTGGTCGAAAAGGGCCCAGAACACGGGAAAGGGGAGGTAGAGCCGCAGGATCCGGGCCAGGCACTTGGTCTCCTCCACCAGCTTAGAGCCCACTGTCGGCTTGGCGTAGTCCAGGAAGTTCGCCTCCGGCTCGGAGTTGCGGCGCTTGCACCAGCCCCTGAAGGCGTCGGCGATGCACTTGGAGACGCCGAAGATCATGTTGCCCGCCGGAGGCTGGCAGCGGTAGAGGCGCCTCCCGGCCACGAAGATCAGCACTGAGACGATCATGAGGATGGCGGGAACGCCGAAGGCCAGCGAGAAGCAGTCCTGCTCTCCGAAGCAATGAATGTCCGCCCGCAGGATCGGGGTCACCGTCGTGGAGATCATCGATCCGGCGTTGATGGCGAAGTAGAACAGCGAGAAGAACTTGGCCAGCTGGAGGCTCTGGGCGGGCAGGGAGAACTGGTCGCCGCCGAAGGCCGAGACGCAGGGCTTGATGCCTCCCGTGCCCATGGCGATCAGCAGCAGACCCACAATGGTAACAGAGCTGGGGATGGAAGGAACATAAGGACTCTATTCGGTGGCAAAGAGATAATACTTACTTGGTGGGCATTCCGGGGAGGGGAATGGCGCCGAAGGACACCACCATGGCGCCCAGGCTGTATACGAGCGACAAGTAGAGTATGGTCTTGTACTTGCCCAGCCAGCCGTCGGCGATGAGGGCTCCGATCAGGGGGAAGATGTAGACCAGCATGGTGAAGATGTGGAAGAGCACGGTGGAGGTCTCCTCGTTGTAGCCCAGCTTGTTGGTGAGGTAGAGTACCAGGATGGCTGTGGGAGAGAGAGATTGGACATGTGTGGGGGAGGGGCTGTGGACCGGAGGTCCTGGGAAGTCACTCACTGCGCATGCCATAGTAGTTGAAGCGCTCGCAGAACTCATTGCTGATGATGAAGGCCACGGACTTGGGGTATGGAACGGGGGCCTGGAATCGGGAAGAACGAGAGTCACTCGCCGGTCATAATTTCTTTATCAGATCCCGGGCACTATCACCGTGTCATGCGCTGACTCGGCGGGTTTCAGGGGCCCACGTAAGACTAGGTAGCACCAGTGCCAGTACCAGAACCAGTCTATGCGAATCATCATGTCGATTTCTCAGACACTCCCATTGTCTCACGTCGGGCGGAGAGCGGCGAGCGGCGAAACTTTCTACCCAACTGTGCCCCTAAGCGTGCTATGTTCTGACAAAGATCAGCCCATAAATTAGCGTTTTTATTCAGCGCTTTGTAGCTCACTAATAGGCTATCCATAGGTACGCTTCCATATCATTAGAGGGTTCTGCGAACCGACACTTTGAAGTGTTTTGGCGGAGAACGTAGTACTTGCCCATGAATCCCTGCCTGCTATCCCAACACCCGACCACTATCTCCGCCAGTTTCTAGGGTATTCCAGTACCGGACAGATGGGGCACGCTCTTATCTCCCCTATGGCCATTCTCATGGTAATTGGCCTTTCTGCCGTCGCTGTCGCCGTCGCCGAGTCTCGTCTCGTTTTCGTTTGGCTTTCGATTTTGTTGTGCTTCGCTTTGTTTTGGCGTCTGGGCTTTGTCTTGTTTTGATTTGCAGCGTCTCTTGGCCAAGGTGAGCAACGGAATGCAAACGGGTTTCGCTACAGTATCTAGTACATCCATCTATCCGTCATCCGTTGCTGATTGAGAATTCCGCGCACACCTCGGCCTAGGCCTAGGCCAAGCGCTCGCGCTCGCACTCGCAATCGCACTCACCGTTGCGAACTTGCCGCCCCCTCCGTCCGTTGCACCTCCTACTCCTACGAGTGGCATAACCGTAGCTGACTTCACGTAACGCTGCTCCGCTGGAGTGGGGCTCGAGTTGGGGTGTTGCTGACCGGGCGGACGTCTGCTGGAGACTGCGTTCGGCGTGGAACTAAGAATCCCCCGCCGCTTGGCCCGAGCTTTAAAGTTCGATCTCCGATCCCCTTCCCCCTCCCTCCTCCCCGCTCTCCACAGCGGGGCCAATAAATTAACAAACAAACAAAGAGGAGCCGGCCTGGGAGACTGCTGGGGAGTCGGGGGAGATCGCGATTACTGGCCAGTGATGGGCGGCAGATGCTTCCAGTCCAGCCCACAGTGTCTGGCCGGAGAGTGGAGTTGAGGGGCAGAAAAGGGGGTCACCGTTCTAGCCCCCCTTTCTTCGTCTCAGTGCTCCAGGGACCGAAATGGCTGCTAAAAAGGCCAATATCATGGAGGTTGGTGCCTTTAAAGCCCCTCAAAACATGACCCTTCACGAATCCCACAAATTATACAAAAAACGAGTCTGGTTCTTGTTTTGATTCTCGTTTTCGCTAATTAATTCAATCAATTCGCGGGCAATAAAAGGACTTTTGGCCATTTGACACACATTTCGCGATCGCTCGAGGCCGTTCAAGGTCGACCGCCTCGCCGCAGCAACAGCGAGCAACAGCCTTGAAAGAAGAAGCACGAGCGCAACTCAATTGGCCACAGATCGCCGTGGGGGGAGGGGGGCCTTCCCGTGTGCGCACTGTACTTTCCCAATTGACGACCAAAAGTGATGATCGGCACTCGCTCTTCGCTTTTTCTCTTTCCCGACTTTGAGTGATTTCTTTTTGGGGGCTTCCAGTTCGGCTTCCCCTTCCCACATATGTAGCTCCCTCCCATTTACCGTTGGACAGTTTCCCATCTTTGGCTACTCACCACATTCTTTGCGCCTGCCTCCGCTTCCACTTCTTTTGGCTCCTGGAGTTGGCCGCTTTTACCGTTATCCCCGCTCATTATCGTTTCGCTCTGTTTTATGTCTCTCAGTTCCTTGTCCTTTAATTACTCCCCAAGCACATAGTTGACGAAAAAAGAGGGACAAGCACAAGTGGCACACACTGCTTTGGGGGGCTTCGGAATTTTATCGAAAGTACACAAAAAACGAACAGCAAAAATATGTAACTTTTTGCACTGATTTGCGGACAGGTGTAATTTAGACGCGAGACGATAAACGTTGGAGACAGAGACGGAGACGGAGACGGACGGCTGCTGGGCTGAGCCACGTTGTCGCCATAAAACAGAAACGATAAATGATGCGCTGCCCTCCGGTGAGCTGCGCTTTTAAAGCTGCGCCCGCGGATGCAGCAGCGCAGCCGAAAAACCAACGAAAGTAAAAAGGGGAGCAAGAACCAAAATCAAATTTAATTTGAAGCGATAAGTGGGAGGGGGAGCGAGAGCAATATATGTACATACTTAGCTGTGGTGGAGTGTGAGGAGTAGGGGAAAAGAGCTCACCTAAACGAAGCTAGATGAGCTAAGCTTTGCGCTCTTTGGATACCTCGTTGCCTCCCACTCTCTGGCAAAGAGATCATTGCAGCCAGCGCTGTTGCAGCATTCTTATTCTTGTTGCCCTCCCCCATTTCTCTCATGCTCATTAAAAAAGAGAAAGGGGAGCTTTCGTCAGAGTCAAGTTCAATGCCATTCTCTTTGAAATTGCCGGCGCCATCTGATTGGAAAGGGCGAGGGTGGAAAAGGGGATTTGGATTGGAATTTGGATAATGGAATAAATATTTCAACAACTTCGGATAGTTGTCCTTAAAACAGTTGTTTCCCAACTTTCGGAAAATAATTAGATTGTACTTGCCAAAGCCAAATTGCAAAGATTTCCAGACCCTTGCGCGGAAAACAAACAGACTTTCCCTTATATTGATAACGAACTTTTCCCAAGAACCCACGCTTATCGACCTGGCTAATCTCCGTCTTTCGCCTTCAGGCCTGCCAAACGCGTCCAAGCGATAGGTCTCGATTGATCTTATCTCGCCTATCGCCCGGATCCTACAGAACCGATCCCAAGACCCCTGGTAGAGCAACCAAGTGCCAACCCGACTCTGAGTGGCCTGCTATCGCTATCTATGTTTGTTTTCTTTACGGCTTTGAGTAATTTGTGGGATATTCCCAGGCAGCCATAAATCCATCCAGTCGTTGAGATTTACGAACCGCACTGGCCTTGTTTCGCTGGCGGATTGGTGCGATAATTTGGCAGGCGCCGTTTAGGGTATCCGGATCTGGTTCTGTACACCACTGAGGACTCACCTCCTTGCGGGTGCGCCTGTCCCTCCCGATCCTGCCGAGCCCAAGGCTCTTGAGGCTTTCGGAATCGTACTGATATCTTCTCTGCTCCGATCGGGCCAGCGCCATTACTACCAGGAGAAGAGGTCATTCGGGTTTCTTTGCACGTGATTCCGCACTCACCCCGACCAAATTCCGAGCCGGCTAGGAACCGACTGAACTCGGAGCCGGAGGAGCCGCTGCAGCGGGAACAGCCGGAAGTCCCCGACGAGATATTACGGTTCCGCTTCGACCTGTTACTCATACTTTTTAATAACAACAGTCACTTTTTGATATTTCCGGAAAGGCTACTCCTTCTAAAACCAGACTCCTACGTTAAGCAAGAATTTTCTCCACTTCCGCCCTTCCAATATTTCGATCCGATCGGAAAAAGACAACGGTTTCTGTAATCAGGGATTCCAGTAGCTGAATCCCTCATACGACGCTATTCCCAAAAACGCTTTTCAATTTTTTTCGAATTTTTCCAAGGGGTCCCCCTTGAAAATTTACGATTTCCGGTTTTCACCACTTTTCCACCTTCCGTTGACGATTACTCCTCTAATTTTCATCCGATCGGAAAAAGACAACCGTTTCTGTAATCAGGGATTCCAGTAGCTGAATCCCTTATACAACGCTTTTTCTAAATACGCTTTTCAATTTTTTCGAATTTTTCCAAGGGGTCCCCCTTAAAAATTTACGATTTCCGGTTTTCACCACTTTTCCACCTTCCGTTGACGATTACTCCTCTAATTTTCATCCGATCGGAAAAAGACAACCGTTTCTGTAATCAGGGATTCCAGTAGCTGAATCCCTCATACGACGCTATTCCCAAAAACGCTTTTCAATTTTTTCGAATTTTTCCAAGGGGTCCCCCTTGAAAATTTACGATTTCCGGTTTTCCCCACTTTTCCACCTTCCGTTGACGATCACTCCTCTAATTTTCATCCGATCGGAAAAAGACAACCGTTTCTGTAATCAGGGATTCCAGTAGCTGAATCCCTCATACAACGCTTTTCCCAAAAACGGTTTTCAATTTTTTCGAATTTTTCCAAGGGGTCCCCCTTGAAAATTTACGATTTCCGGTTTTCCCCACTTTTCCACCTTCCGTTGACGATTACTCCTCTAATTTTCATCCGATCGGAAAAAGACAACCGTTTCTGTAATCAGGGATTCCAGTAGCTGAATCCCTCATACAACGCTTTTCCCAAAAACGGTTTTCAATTTTTTCGAATTTTTCCAAGGGGTCCCCCTTGAAAATTTACGATTTCCGGTTTTCCCCACTTTTCCACCTTCCGTTGACGATTACTCCTCTAATTTTCATCCGATCGGAAAAAGACAACCGTTTCTGTAATCAGGGATTCCAGTAGCTGAATCCCTCATACAACGCTTTTCCCAAAAACGGTTTTCAATTTTTTCGAATTTTTCCAAGGGGTCCCCCTTGAAAATTTACGATTTCCGGTTTTCCCCATTTTTCCACCTTCCGTTGACGATTACTCCTCTAATTTTCATCCGATCGGAAAAAGACAACCGTTTCTGTAATCGGGGATTCCAGTAGCTGAATCCCTTATACAACGCTTTTTCTAAATACGCTTTTCAATTTTTTCGAATTTTTCCAAGGGGTCCCCCTTGAAAATTTACGATTTCCGGTTTTCCCCACTTTTCCACCTTCCGATGACGATAACATCTCCAATTTTCATCCGATCGGAAAAAGACAACCGTTTCTGTAATCAGGGATTCCAGTAGCTGAATCCCTTATACAACGCTTTTTCTAAATACGCTTTTCAATTTTTTCGAATTTTTCCAAGGGGTCCCCCTTGAAAATTTACGATTTCCGGTTTTCCCCACTTTTCCACCTTCCGTTGACGATCACTCCTCTAATTTTCATCCGATCGGAAAAAGACAACCGTTTCTGTAATCAGGGATTCCAGTAGCTGAATCCCTTATACAACGCTTTTTCTAAATACGCTTTTCAATTTTTTCGAATTTTTCCAAGGGGTCCCCCTTAAAAATTTACGATTTCGGGTTTTCCCCACTTTTCCACCTTCCGTTGACGATTACTCCTTTAATTTTCATCCGATCGGAAAAAGACAACCGTTTCTGTAATCAGGGATTCCAGTAGCTGAATCCCTCATACGACGCTATTCCCAAAAACGCTTTTCAATTTTTTCGAATTTTTCCAAGGGGTCCCCCTTGAAAATTTACGATTTCCGGTTTTCCCCACTTTTCCACCTTCCGTTGACGATTACTCCTCTAATTTTCATCCGATCGGAAAAAGACAACCGTTTCTGTAATCAGGGATTCCAGTAGCTGAATCCCTCATACAACGCTTTTCCCAAAAACGGTTTTCAATTTTTTCGAATTTTTCCAAGGGGTCCCCCTTGAAAATTTACGATTTCCGGTTTTCCCCACTTTTCAACCTTCCGTTGACGATTATTCCTCTAATTTTCATCCGATCGGAAAAAGACAACCGTTTCTGTAATCAGGGATTCCAGTAGCTGAATCCCTCATACAACGCTTTTCCCAAAAACGGTTTTCAATTTTTTCGAATTTTTCCAAGGGGTCCCCCTTGAAAATTTACGATTTCCGGTTTTCCCCACTTTTCAACCTTCCGTTGACGATTACTCCTCTAATTTTCATCCGATCGGAAAAAGACAACCGTTTCTGTAATCGGGGATTCCAGTAGCTGAATCCCTTATACAACGCTTTTTCTAAATACGCTTTTCAATTTTTTCGAATTTTTCCAAGGGGTCCCCCTTGAAAGTTACGGTTTTCCCCACTTTTTCACCTTCCGATGAGGATCAGCTCCGATAAGGGCTGTGAAGGGCCTTTATCTCACCCACTTGGGCCACTCGGCCCTAGGCAATCAATCGGCTGATACGGATTCGAGGGACATGATCGGCCGCCTCTACGGCCCGCGGGGTTGGCCAATCGGCGCAAAGTGCAGTTTGGCAAGCTCGTGCCGAAGATGGGTCCGATGCAATCTGGACTGGATCGGGCGAGCGATAAGATATATATAGCATATAGGATTGGCAAGATCTCGATCAGAATGGAATGCAACTCGCGCCAGCAAGGCGTACGCCAGCAATTGGCCAATTATGGAGCCATGCACTCTGTGTGAGAGCCACATTCCTCCGGGTCGTAGATAGCTATCCATGATCCACGGTCTTTAGTGTGTCGACACGCAAGCACAGTCGCCGACACCGTCTCGATGGCTTTAATTGAGTGTTACTCAACCGATCGGATCGGATCGGACTACAAAGACCATACACTGGCCACTAAGCACCAGGCACTAGGCACACCATGCAATCTGGGGCCGGGTGACAATCGGAAAATCGAAAGCCAATCGAAAGGGGAAAACAAAGAGTTTACTTATCGCCCAGTCAGGGACTAGCAGCCCTCCCCCCTCCTCCACCCGCTGGGCAATTATAGTCAGCAATAACAATAACAGTATGTCGGCTATCAGCCATCAGCCATCAGCTATCAGGGAATGGGAATCGGCTATGGCCAATAGATGTTTATACTTGTTTCTGGGCATGGCTATAATGATAGGCGCTCGTAAATACTGCTCGCGGCGATTAAGGCAATAAAAGTAATGCTAAACGATAAACCGCCACGAGTGCGGAGCCGCGACCGATTAGATGGCAATCGGCAGGATCGCGGGACAAAGGACCAAAGGGCCTCAAGGTGACGGAGCTCCGCTCTCGAGTGGTGCCTACGAGTAGCAGCCATCTCTTGACGGGGTTTATGGCCCAATACTGCCAATCATTTGGGGCTCAACAAGTGCCATTTATGCCCCGGAGAGCCGAAAGAAATGCCCGGAGTCACTGCCGGCGTTTATGCGCCACAAATGGAGAACTGATAAGTTCTGGTTTTGGATTCTGGTGGGGAATAGCTCGCGGCAGTAGAGCGAGGCTGGCATTTGTCTTTCTGGCTTTTGTTTGCGAATCGAATCTCGGCATAAACCCACCCCTGGTGTTTATCAATTGATTTCATTCACCTGCGAGACACTCTCGGATCCCTGAATTACGACCGTAGCTCGCCGAGATCTGCAAGTAATGCACTGCGATAAGCGGCGTAGTGGCGAAAATATTTAGTTAATGACAAGGCGGTGCTTCGGGGGATGGCAGACGGGGCGTGGCACATATCACGCTCCGATAAGCGGGATAGTTTGGGGAAGCAGTTGGGAGATGGTGGAAGAGCTCTAGCCATCTAGCTGGAGCTTCTAGGGACAGGCAGCAGTAGTAGGTCCTGCCAGAGATGCTCCTGCCACTCGTTCCCTGGGGCGGGGTGGATGTTGGGCCATAAATAACGGCAACGCAAACAGGCCGGAGCACTCGTGCGGTGGGTAAGCAAACACCGGCCGTAAATACTTGGCAGCGGCTGTCGATAACATGGCGATTAGGCTTATCACCCTATCGCTTATCCCTTATCGGCCCGGCACCGCTTTAGTCATCCTCCGCAGCACGCGCGCAGTCGCAGAGGCTGCGGCGGAGCGGCACGGCAGCGTGGCTCGGAGTCGGAGTGGCTCGGAGAAACCGCCGGCGGCTTCTTGGCAAAGCCACTTCGCTCGGTCGAGTTCAGTCTGAGGCTGTCGATCGCCGGGGACGGACTTGAAAGCGCATCGGCCCGAGAACCATAATCGTTTCGTGCGTCGCCTTAGTTTTTTGTTTTTTTGCAGTTTTGAAAGTTAAATGTTTTGATGTGAGTTGCGAGCTGCGAGTGCCTTTCCCGAACGACAATTGTCGCTTTTGAGGAATGAGAGCTGTGCCTCCATAAAGAACAATCGGCCGGAAAAGAGAAAACAGAAGCAGCGGCTGGCGGGCGAATCGCAAAGGGACGGCCCACCACCTCGCCCCACCTGAGCTGGGCTCTTGACCAGATTGCCTTTTTTTGTTTTTTTTTCGCCAAAAGCACTTCTGTTTCGCTCGCCCCGACTTAATTATTTAACAAAAACTGGGCCCATTTCGGCCCAGAGACAGACATACATTTATGCAACCGCTGATCTCCAATTAAATAACGTATTTCTCTTCGATTTCAAGTGTCGCGCCACGGATGTGAACCGGAAAGGCCCCGAAAATGACGGACAAAGACAATGGTACTGCTATGCTCCCCGCTAATTATTGCTTTAGTTCCCCACCCCATTCAGATCGCTCAGCCAGGTCTTGTGACACCGATTTTCGCTTTTCGAGGGGGTCTCGCCGTATCTCGAGTGCCCGAGTGAGTTGCACTTTGGGGCGGCGGCGGGCTCTTGCTAGGAATGGAGCTCTATTGACGCATCACCCATATACCCATCCAGCTCTGGCTGGGAAGCACTGCAAGGGAAGGCCCTAGTCCCGGCCAGGAAGTCCCCAGCCAGCATCTCCTCGGGCGAGAAAAGTCCCCCGGGCGAGAGTGTTGCCTCATTTATGGACGCGAACCCACAAGACCTTGCCCCAATCAGAGAAATATAGGCCGTGAGGTAACGCCTGGCGGAGTCGTAAAGATTAGTCCCGATACCTGGAGAATAATCTCCCTCCGGGCAGCGGTTCTTGGGCCGCAAATCTAATCGCCCCGATAAGCGCCTTTGAGTGGCCACCGCCCTCCCCTGCTGAACCGCCAAATTGGCCGAATCGGAGCCGGAGACCTTGCCGAATTATAATTCATCGCGCCTCCCACCGGTTAGCGTGTGATTTGGCGAGTCTCTGCACTCGAAAAAATGGGTATGTCTTTTGCCGCAAACTGGTATGCCCGCCGAGCAATTGTGCTTTTGTTCGGCGAACTCTTTTCGCGCGGTGTGCGCTGCACTTCAATGTCATCTAAGGCCTAGCCTCGGCTCATTTGCATACTAGCCGGGTTTGGGATTTTGGGATTTTGGTGGCCGCTTTCAGTATTCCCCCCACGAGTACACTGAGAGCCCGCTTCCAGCTAGCTGCAATTAGTGAGCAACGCGAATGGCATCCATCAATCAGCCAGCCAGCTAGCTAGCTAGCTAGCTAGTCAGTTGGAGCCAGAACCGATATCGGAAAATAATTGCCAAGTACCGCCACCAGCCGGGCCATTACCCAACCCAGGCAACGGGTACTACGAATCAAAGCTACCGAATATACGCCTCGGCATCGGCATCGGCGTCGACATCGACAGATACACACACTTATCTGACAGATAGCTCTGTTCTCCTCTCCGACATTTGTAATTAAAAAGTGGGCCGCTGGCCGTCTCTGTTTGGGCCAACACCACCATCGGCCGCTTATCAGCTATCACCTGCCATAAAGTCCCAGCCCGAAGAGCAATACCCGACTTGCGCCCACTCCCCTCACTCCCCGGGCTTGTAAATCAGTTGGTCTGACGGATATAGACCGGATAAGGGATCTACTTTTAGCCACGGCGATTATCTGCAGATCGGGACTGGGACAGGATGGCTGCCTCATTAACCATAGATGCGAGGGCCAGTCGATGCGTAGTAGAGCTGTTGCGCCTGCTGATAGCCGCGAGGGAGTTGCGTCATGGCCGTGGAGCGTACCGTGCGGAGCGGAGCACGTACGCACTGGGGGCTGGGACTAGTCCTTAGGAGGGGGCGGGGTCTAGCGGCCCCAAGCGATCGGTGGGAAAGCCACTAACCTAACCCATTCACGACATTGACACAGATCCCAAGTGCGCCGCTGAATGAGTCGAGTGAGTGGCCTTTACTGCCAGCCACTTGAGATGGCCTGGCTCCGCGCGCTGCCGGACTTCAAAGCGGCCACCGCAGCGGGTCACTGCTGTACCTGCTACTGCTCTGCTTCAGATAGCGCCGTACATGCTAATGGCTTGTAGATGGTTAGCGTGGTCTGGTCTGGTCTGGAGTGGGGGTGTGGCGGCGTTTATGGCGGCGTGTGATGGCTGCCATAAAGGCTGATAAGCCATCGATGGATTAGTCCCGCCGATCTAGGGCCCCTCCCACCTCAGGCACCTCGGGTGTCAGCCGTCAACTGTCCTGTCTTCCTGGTCCGTCAATCGGATCCAGTTGCAGCGACAGCTTTCCATTTCCGTCAGCCGGCGCCCTACATGGCCATGACCAAGGCTGGGATGCACTCTTGGCTGGAATTAGGCGCGCAGATGGACATGACCATTTGGGACTGGCGAGGAAAGCCGCACCAGTCCCCAACTCGGGCAGCCATCCACGCGGGCGTTTATGGACGGCCGGGCTATCAGGCAGTCGCCCGTAATGCTCCGAGATTTATGCCCGGACCGAGAATTCACACGCCCGCGGGTGAAGGCTGGCCAAATATAGAGCAACTCGCCGCGCCTTATCTGCCGCGGAGGTGTCAAGCACAAGGCCACAAATCTCGGCTGCAGCTTTCTGCTTTTTACCCGTTCTGATGAAATGTCTCGGGGATCATCTCGGGGCCCGCAATCGCGCTCCGGCCAGACACAATGGAACGCCCGGCAGAGCAGGTTCCGCTCCTCGGTGCGCCTCCCTGGACACCCTTCGCCTGCGAGATAATCTCTAACCTGGTGTCTTCTCTCGTCCCCAGAAATCCAGCCAGCTGCGGAGCCCGTAGCGGAGGTCGCTCCCATGGCAGCTGTGATCCCGGACCCCCAGCCCGGACCCAGTGATGACCCAACTCCCGAGCCTTATGCCGCACCCGAGCCTGTTGTCCCTGAGCCCCAGGCCCCAGTGGCGGAGGCAACGCTCGTGCCCCTGTCCGCCGAGGAGCCGGCCAACGGCAAGGCGGACAGGAAGCTGCCCAAGATCGCCCCGGAGCCGGAGCAGAATGGCAAGGACTCCAAGGCCGAGGCCGTCAACGGCAAGCCCGATCCCGACGCGAAACCCGATCCCGATGCGACCGGAAAGGAACTGGTGCAGCCGAGCGACTTCAAGAACGTGTCCGAGGCGGAGGGGCAGCAGAAGGTGAGTTTGCGCCGCCGGCGTGCTCCAACCTGGCCACTAATTCACGTCGTTCCGCAATCCCCCAGAAACTGCCGTACCCCAAGTCCGTGTTCTTCATCATCAGCAACGAGTTCTGCGAGCGCTTCAACTACTACGGAATGAGAAGTAAGTGATCTTGGAACGGAGATCCCCAAGTCCGAGAAGCTAACGCCTCTTTCCCCACCCCCTCCCTCAGCTGTCCTGGTCCTGTACCTGAGCAACGTCCTGAAGTACTCCGAAGACACCGCCACCGTCACCTTCCACGTCTTCACCATGTTCGTGTACTTCCTGTGCGTCTTCGGCGCCATCATCTCGGACTCCTGGCTGGGCAAGTTCAAGACGATCCTATACCTCTCGATGGTCTACATCTGCGGCTCGGTGCTGCTGACCCTGGGCGCCATCGGACCCCTCAACCTGCCCATGGAGACGTTCACCATGCTGGGCCTGGCCCTGATCGCCCTCGGCTCCGGCGGCATAAAGCCGTGCGTGGCGGCCTTCGGCGGGGATCAGTTCAAGGTGCCGGAGCAGGTCAAGCAGATCACCTCGTTCTTCTCGCTCTTCTACTTCGCCATCAACTCCGGATCGCTGATCTCCACCACGGTGACCCCGATCCTGCGCGAAGACGTCTCCTGCTTCGACGACATCAACTGCTATCCCCTGGCCTTCGGTGTGCCCGCCGTGCTGATGGTCATCTCCGTGTTGATCTTCGTGCTGGGCCGCTCCATGTACAAGATGAAGCCGCCGGCCGGCAACATGGTCGTCCTGGTGAGCAGCACCATCTGGACCGCCTTGACCACCAAGTGCAAGGAGAAGAAGACAAATCCGCGCCAGCACTGGCTGGACTACGCGGACGTCAAGTACGACCGCCAGCTGATCGAGGACGTCAAGGTGCTGATGCGGGTGCTCTTCCTGTACCTGCCCCTGCCCGTGTTCTGGGCACTGTTCGACCAGCAGGGCTCCCGCTGGACCTTCCAGGCCACACGGATGGACGGCGACATGGGCTCCTGGAACATCAAGCCCGACCAGCTGCAAGTGCTCAACCCCCTGCTCATCCTGCTCTTCATCCCGCTCTACGACGTGGCCTTCTACCCCGCCCTCCGCCTGGTCGGCATCCGGCGGCCGCTGCAGAAGCTCACCATGGGCGGCATCCTGGCCGGCATCGCCTTCATCATCTCCGGCGTGGTGGAGCTCAACCTGGAGGTGAGTAGTTAGCATATCGTACCCTGTGTCTGCACCGGCTCTAGCCCAAGCACCAGCACCTGCACCTGCTCCTGCTCCTGCACCTGCCTCGCTTCCCCACTCACACACTCTATCTTTATCTTTCTCGTTGCACGCCCGATCCCCCGCTCCAGAAAACCTATCCAACCCTGCCCTACAGCCAGCACGTCCAGCTGCGCGTCTTCAACAGCGAGCCCTGCGACTTCACCTTCACCTCCACCCTGGAGGGGGCGGAAAGCTTCCTGGTGCCCGCCAGGGACGTTTACACCAACAAGGACCTCTACGTGGGCGACTCCTTCGGCCTCAGCTACTCACTGACGACCACGGACTCTAACTGCAACGCCTACCCCGGACTCACCCAGCAGCTCACCCAGAAGACCGCCTGGTCGCTCTTCCTCAACCCGCAGAACAATACCAATCCCTTCTGGGAGCCGGACTTTGTGGACAAGCCAAGCCAGAGCTATCCGCTGGTCCGGATGCTGGCCAACATTCCGTTCGACAAGAATATCACGTGGCGCAGCTCCAAGGGCGAGGTGGCCTACGAGAATTTGGCCAAGGAGATGCTGCTCACTCGGGTGAACTCCGGCGGCTATGAGGTCCTGGTGGGCGATGAAGTGGTGACCTCCTTGCATGTCCACACCGGCGGAGTGTACACGCTCCTGCTCTGGGAAGAGAATGGGAAGTACGACGCAAAGCTGCTGGAGATTACAGAGCCCAACTCGATGAGCATCCTCTGGCTGATACCCCAGTACGTGGTGATGACCCTCGGCGAGGTGATGTTCTCGGTCACCGGGCTGGAGTTCTCCTACGCCCAGGCCCCGCCCAGCATGAAGAGTGTCCTGCAGGCCTGCTGGCTCTTGACTGTGGCCTTCGGCAACGTCATCGTGGTCATCATCGCGGAGGCGGCGCTCTTCGACTCCCAGGCGGACGAGTTCTTCCTCTTCGCCGGGCTCATGTTCGTCGACATGCTGATCTTCATGTTCATGGCCTACCGCTACCAGCCCAACAACCCCATCAAGGACGAGGACGAGACGCTGCCCCTGACGGGATCGACGGGGCCGGCGGCGACACCCGCCCCCCTCGAGGGCGGCATCGAGAACAAGGGCAAGGACATCAGCAAGGACGAGTAGTCCCAGTGGCGGCCCCTGCGCCGTGTATTATATGTATTTGTATTGTATTTCTACCATAGACGTGTGTGTGTGCGTGTGTCCTAGTGGTCTCTGTCCCCATCCTGTCCAGCCCCGCGCTCCAGGCCGTTGTTGCACCTGACCAGACATTCACCAACTGTTAACCAATAAAAGAAACCTACCGATATACACTTCCGTTCTGCCGCTCTACGATGTTTGTGTGTCCTGTGTCCCCTGTTTGTGTCTCCTGACTGAGTTCCCAGAACACCCTCATCCTCCTCCTCCTTCTAGAACACCTACCCCGTAATAGCCTCTAGCGGATACACCCAGCTACGGGTCTTCAGCGGCATCCCCGAGTGCGAGTACCGCTTCACCACCAACCTGGGCGTCCGGGAGAGCTTCACGCTGCGGGGCCTGGACTTCTACTCCTCGGGAAGCGTGGCCACAGGACCTGAGGGCATCTTCACGCTCACCTACACGGTGGAGGGTCTGACCGAAGGTACGTACCTCCAGATCCAGTGATTGGAGCTCGGGCGACCTCAAGCATTCTGCACCACAGGTTGCCAGGCTGTGGAGGGCGGCACCCAGCAGCTGTACGAGGCCACCGCTCACAGCCTTTTCCTGCGACCCGCCCACACCATCTCCAAGTACTGGTACGAGGACGACGTGCAGAAGTCAAACCGCTCCAGGGCCCTGGTCCGCACCCTGGCCAACCTCCTGGCCACCACCCGCGTGGTCTGGTCGGAGGAGGCGTCCGGCAGCGTGGTCCTCGACCTGCCCGCCCGCAACCACGACCTCTACGAGCTCGCGACTGGTGCCTACAACGTCCAGGTGGCGGAGCACCCACTGGCCCAGGTGGAGCTGCGGGCCGGCGGGGTGTACGTCCTGGCAATCGGCCAGAGCCGGTCGGAGGGCTTCGTTTCCGAGCTGCTGGAAGTGACGCCCCCGAACTCGATGAGCATGCTCTGGCTGGTGCCCCAGTACGTGGTGATGACGCTCGGCGAGGTGATGTTCTCGGTGACCGGCCTGGAGTTCTCCTACTCGCAGTCCCCGCCCAGCATGAAGAGCGTCCTGCAGGCCTGCTGGCTCCTGACGGTGGCATTCGGCAACGTCGTAGTGGTGGTGGTGGCGGAGGCCAAGTTCTTCGACTCCCAGGCCAGCGAGTTCTTCCTCTTCGCGGGGCTCATGTTTGTGGACATGCTGGTCTTCATGGTGATCGCCTTCTACTACATTCCCTACGACGAGGAGGCGGCGTACGCCGAGCGGCTGAGGGAAAGGCTGCGGGAACTGGAGGAGGAACGGGAGCGGAAGCGGATACGGCGGCAAGAGCAGGAGCAGTGGAGTGACTTTGACAGTTTCAGGAACGATTAGCAGTCTCTTCAGTTACGAAACCCAGCTATATAAATGTACCCAGTTGTATCAATAATCCATTAAATGCATAATCTTATAAATTATTGTTTTAATTTTCAAATTTAAAAGTTTCCCCTCTAATGAAAGCTTTAGTGTTGCCATACCCATTCTAACATTCTGTTAGGTGTCTGTTAAAAGCTTAGTGCTGGTAAACAGATGGGGCTTATTGTTAGGAAAAATACTGAAATAAATCCAGTATTTTAGGGGAAAATGTATATCGATATATCGATGTAAGTATACGCTTATAAACACTAAAGGCAAGAAGAAGAACCGTGGAAATCATATGACTCGATCGATAGAGAAAAAAGTTGGAATTTTCACTTGAAAACTCGCCCCGTTTGGACTGGAAGACTCCACGCTTTTCGCCCAACACAGCTAACAAAGGCACAGCCGAAAGAACCCTGCCCAGGCGACTCTGCTGCTTTTCTTTTAGCTTCCACACCAGCCAGTTTGTGTTTTTGTGAGCCGTGAGCCCGTGTGTGTGCGAGTGCCAGTCATCAGTCATTCATTCAACGCTGGTTCAGTTGCTGGAAGTACCAATTGCAAGATGAACAGCTCAGGATTCATGTTCAACATCGACAACGGGTATCTGGAGGGCCTGTGCCGCGGCTTCAAGTGCGGAATCCTCAAGCAGGCGGACTACCTGAATCTGGTTCAGTGCGAGACCTTGGAGGGTGAGTTGTGTATATCTCTCGGCCCCGTGAGGCGGACTCTCCACTCCCCACACCTCACAACCACCAGCACCCGCACCCGCCCATAGCCAGCTACCTAGTTGCCATTGAAACTCTTCAAAGCAGTTCCCCGATTGAATGAAAAAGCAGTCCCAAGGTCTACTCCCAGGCAGATGTCTGCTTCGTCTCGTGGAGTAGTATCTGCCATGCAATATCCACCTGCTGGGCGGTATCCAAGCCCCAATAGAACAGATACTGCTAACAACTTGGCCCACACGAAACTCCAGCCAGATCTGGCCGGAAAACAGCCGTGTGGGCCGCTCTCTTCGCTAATCACATGACCAGCGATAACAGCGCTTACGCGAGTGCTGGTGTGTGTGAGAGGCGGACTCGTACGTACGTGCTGGCACTGCTGCTCTGCCTTTCGCCCGTGTGTGTGTGTGTGTGTAAGCTTGTCTTGTGATGTTTGCTGACCCCTTTCCGGGAATGCCTCCTGGCCCTCTTCTCTTACAGACCTCAAGCTGCACCTGCAGGGCACCGACTACGGCAGCTTCCTGGCCAACGAGCCCTCGCCGCTCTCCGTGTCGGTGATCGACGACAAGCTGCGCGAGAAGCTGGTGATCGAGTTCCAGCACATGCGCAACCATGCCGTCGAGCCGCTGTCCAACTTCCTGGACTTCATCACCTACGGGTACATGATCGACAACATCATCCTGCTGATCACCGGCACCCTGCACCAGCGCCCCATCTCGGAGCTGATCCCCAAGTGCCATCCCCTGGGCAGCTTCGAGCAGATGGAGGCCATCCATGTCGCCTCCACGCCCGCTGAACTGTACAGCGCTGTGCTGGTGGACACGCCGCTGGCTCCGTTCTTCGTCGACTGCATCTCCGAGCAGGATCTGGACGAGATGAACATCGAGATCATCCGTAACACGCTCTACAAGGCATATCTGGAGGCCTTCTACAACTTCTGCAAGAACATGGGTGGTGCCACCGCTGATGTCATGTGCGAAATCCTTGCCGTAAGTATCTACCTAGCCAGGTGTCCTTGTCCAGGCTCATGTCTGACATTCTCACTCCTCACAGTTCGAGGCCGATCGCCGGGCCATCATCATCACCATCAACTCGTTCGGCACCGAGCTGTCTAAGGACGACCGCGCCAAGCTCTACCCCAACTGCGGCAAGATGTACCCCGACGGGCTGGCCGCCCTGGCCCGCGCCGACGACTACGAGCAGGTGAAGACCGTGGCCGAGTACTACGCGGAGTACGCCGCCCTGTTCGACGGCTCCGGCAACAACCCCGGCGACAAGACGCTGGAGGACAAGTTCTTCGAGCACGAGGTGAAGCTGAACGTGTTCGCCTTCTTGCAGCAGTTCCACTTCGGCGTCTTCTATGCGTACCTCAAGCTCAAAGAGCAGGAGTGCCGCAATATCGTCTGGATCGCCGAGTGCGTCGCCCAGAAGCACCGGGCCAAGATCGACAACTACATACCCATCTTCTAAGCGCCACCGGCCTTCGGCCCGCACATAATGTTATAATGTTTACCATTTTTTTTTAATGACCTACCTTCCGCGTCTTCGTGTTTTTTTTTGTTCGTCCCCACCACCCTTGTTATGCAATTGTTTAATGTATATTATATTACGGCCACTGTCTCCGGAAGCATGTATGTAGTTTTGTTGTACGAGTATTATTGTCGGCCCGGCAGTCCTCGCTTCCGACGGCCCCGCTCCCCCACGAATACGGATACGGATGCACCCCAGGAGTGGGGGTGACCCTCTCAGGTGGCTCCGTGCTTGTGTACATATGTATTATTGGCGACCGGATCGAAGCAGTTCGAGTGGAGAGGAAGGGCGTCTACTAAATGTTAACTACTATATAGAAATGCATACATAAACCCACATATGTGAATGATAAATCAATTATTAAAACATGTTTTCAAACATTCCCTTAAAAGCGTGCTTCTCTCTTGACCCCTTGACCCCCTTGACCGCCATCCTCCGCCCCACAGAATAAGCAGCTTGGCCGCAAACTGACTTACTGACTTATGCTGGCCATAGAATTAATGGCTTTCGGAGACCAACTTTCTGCTGGCGTTTGCATAACCCCAGTCCCCTGGAGTTATATAAAGACTGGAGTCGATACCAAGCGGGTTTTCGGCTATCGAAAGCAAATAGCAAGTCTGTTGCGGTAGAAAGCTATTAACTAACTAGTGGCTCGACAAAAACAGCTCTTGGGAATGTCTAGGGCGTGTCGTAAGACACTCTATTGGGGGCCAAAGAGTTTCAAAGTAAACTGAATTCTAAATAGTTTTATATAAAATGTAAGCAGCTCCCGATTCCCATCAGAGCCTCGATCCACAAGTATCTCATCCATAAGTACCATCGACCGTATCCAGCAGACACATAAGCTGTGGATGCCCTGAATCATAATCAAGTGGCGAGAAGGTCTTGCTTTTGATGACTAATGATGACCTGTCCGGGCCTACTGATTGCAGCTGCCTGGACTGCACCTTTGTCAGCACTCGACCAGGTTCCTTGGCCACCCCAAGGCCACCTTCCTGGGTGTGGTGTACTCCAACGTACTGTCCAACGATTACTCATCCCGGCCTAGACAAAGGTGCTCCCAGAAAGCCCCGACCCGAGGAAGAGGAAGCCAGTGACGTGGGCTAATTTGGAGCCAGAGGGGGTGCTACGTGCCTCCACCAATCCACACACCATACAACCGACCTGCCATACCACAGGCAGAGCATACCGTTACCGTTAACCTGGCCAACGTGCAGCAGGTGGCAGCCAACCACCTGAGAGCAGCCAACACGTTCGATGCGAAAAGAAAGCTGCCGTCGGCTGGTTCGATCAGCTGGCCGGATCGCGGGCCGGGTGGGGGAATCGCCCATAACTCGGCTCGGTGGCCCCGACTCTGGGCAGTCGAGTTCCGCGTCTCCGAGCGTAGAGTTCAGTCTTTAAAAACGCTCCCATCCACCACCAAGTCCTAAACGCGCGCCAATTTTTTTGGGCTTAAGCCTCTCAGCCACATCGTTTCTTCCGCCGAACCTTAGGACCTTCTTTTTTTTGTTGTTGTTGTTGTTGTGTTTTGAGTGCATCTACCCGTCCCACCCACTGTGGTTGCAACAGCGCGCCAGCACCGCCCATTCGCACCGGAGGACCCAAGGATATCACACGTGCAAGGTAAAGAATCGAGTCTCTTGGGGAGGGGACCGAAGAGACTGGTAGTTGGTAGTGGGACATGTGGTTCTGGGTGCTGCTATGTCGGCTGGCGAGTGAAACGCGGTCGCCGCCAGTCGGGGGCAGAGCGCGGGGCCTAACTGGGCCAATAATGACGACGACTGAAGTGGCACTCCGGCCCCCGAGAAGCAGTCTCTCGAAGCGGTCGGTGGCTTATTGTCTTCTGTTCTCGCCCCTGGGGAGTCCCCTTCGGAACGGAGCCTCCTCCAGGCCTTACTTTGCATTTCTTCTACTGCTGGGAACTCCAAAGCCTCAGCCCCTCCAGTAGCCCCATCTCCAGCTGTAAGCCAGGCCAAGTCCGAAGAGGCAGAGGCAATTGCACGTAAAAGTCGCCGTGAAATTGTGTCAACCAGTTTGGCTCCAACTTACTGGCCAAGGTGTTGGCGCCCCTGCCCCCGCCTCTCTCTCTTGAGATCTCCATCTACGTCGCGGGCCATCCATCCATCCGCTTCTGTTTTTGTGGCTGCGGCGCGTTCTTCTTTCCTTGTCATTAATTTATTTGAATTTGGCAAAACAAAAGAAACGCGGCGAGCGTTTTCGTTCTTCGTTTTACTTTCTACTAGCCACCCGAAGACAGAAGACGCAAGACAGAAGACAGAAGACTGAAGACCGAAGAGTCGGGCCTGGAAAGCGGCACTGGTTTCGGGTGGCTCAGGTGGCTAATTGATGGCCGGAGCCACCAGGCTAATGGCGGCTAATGGCAGGCTCTCCGTCCAAAGGTCGTAACTTCCGAGACATCCACTTCTTCGTCGCTCCAACAAAACCATAGCCATGGGAGGTACATAGCTGAGCCGCAGCGGGCTTATTTTCTGGTCCATTGGGTCAGCCTTGACCGGAAATACGGTCGCTCCCCCAGCCCCGCCATTCCAAATTCCGAGTGGGGAGACCCACGCTGGCTGGCCGGCCAACAAATAAAAATTTCACCGTAGGCTGCATTCAAGAACTTAACCTTAATTTTGGCATAGTCTCTGGGTTATTATGGTAACTCCGATGCGTCGATTTCACCCACACTCGGTCAGAAGAAAGTGGCAACCACACACACACACACACCACACCGCTCGCTCGGTGGGTCAAATTAAGCAGAAAAGTATCGCAGCAGCAGAGCCAAAAAATTATGCAAATTTGTGGTGCGCTTTCGGGTTATATAAACCGAGCCGCACCGCTCTGAAGGATGTTGGGTAAAAGTCTGACAAACTGCTTAGCATAATCAATGCGCGCTGGTTTCGTAATCAGCATACGGCGGCTTAGAAGCGACGGCCAAGGCCTCTGCCACTGCCACTGCCTCGGTCTCTGTTTTGGCCACAAACACACAAAAATATTAATGGGCGAAATCGCATTATCGGAGCTCTTATTCCGCCGCATCAGACCAGATCCATAAGCGATCGATCCGATCGGGTCAACACTTTCGCTGCCCACCGCATAATTAACAGTTCGATTCGGATTCCGATTCGATTTCGATTTCGATGGCCAGATTGTGGGCAGTCCGAGGCGATCCAAAATTTTGGGAGCCATTGTTGCCGGCCGCCTCGCCTCGCCCCGCCTCACTTTCTATTTTCCGATGCGCCCGCCGATTAATTAATGCTAATAACTTTTCACAACCGTTATAATTTATTGACAAAATTCGAAACTGCCCGCTCGGCTGGGGTCGGGTCGGATCGGGTCGGGTCTGGTCGAGCAAAACAAACAAGAGGCGAAAACAACAGAGAAACAAACACATCTCACGTCGTGTCATCGGACTCCGTCTCCAGCTCCATAATGCTCAGTTGTCCCTTTTCCGACCCCGGCCCCGGCCCCGGCCCCGTTTCCAAATCCAAAATGCGACGAAATGCAAATGAAGTCTGGCACCGACTGGAATTTTTTCGGCCCGGGCTGGGAAACTAAACGGGGAATGCAGGTGGCGGGTTGTAGGTGGCAGGGACGGACTAGTGGAACAAGACAGCATCAAACATCGAATGGGCAGGTCCCGGCCAGGAGCCATAAATACAGAGAGCTCTGGTGGCAAAGGGCAAGGTCAGCGGGCCATAGTGGTCCCACCTCGCAAGAAGTGCCACTTTAAGGCACAGGGCATTTATCGACGCCATGTTGGTCGCATACCTTCCAGCCCTGCAGTGAAGAAGGAGAGATCCCGTTGGAAGAGTAGTACGAGATTGAGTACGATTGAGAGCGAAAGCTTGCAGGCCATTGGAATGGGGAGAGACGAATATGCAGAGAGTCCGACTGATCCTGTTGGCGTGAAGAGAGAGAGCAGCAAGAGAAAGAAGCAAGATTAAAAGCTCTCCGCTGAGAACTCCTTGGAACTACACTGCAAAAACAAAGTCAATACTTTGCACCTCTTGGCCATTTCTCTCCGTGTACCATTTTGCCAACGTTCTCGGAGTTGGACCTGTAAACAGACGCATGCTTTGGCTTTAACCGTATTTGGACGCGTACTTTCTATGGCCAAGCAGCACAGCAACAACCATTTTGAGCAACTGGGCCATGTGTTGCGGCTGGTGCTGCCTCGCTGGAAGGTCATCAGTGGATTGGAGCAACGCCCGGCCGGATTCTACGATGCAACCGCCAAAGGAAGGGGCGGGGCGCAGAAAAATGAAAGTGGAACAATGCAAGAGGCCCGCGGAGGAGCAGGTTGGAGATTCGTGGCCATTATGCGCCACTTCCAGCCATTTCCAAATTATGGAAATGATGTAAGGAAATGTGCGGTGTCAGAGTGGCTCAGAGTGGAAAGCGGCAAGCGGCAGCCGAACAAAACAATCAGTTGGTGGAATAACAATCTGGTCATTACACCAAATCATGCCTCGTCTTGGGCCCAAAATGTATCTCGGCTCTCGCCGCGGACGGTTCTCGGCCTGGAAATAGTTTAAGGCCAGAAGCGAGTGAGCCGGGTCCATGAATCCACCACGCCAGTTTCTCCGCCAGTCGAGCTCCAGTTAAGAGCCGCTAATTGATTTGGAAATCTTGGGGCTGCCACCGCCCCCTCCCCGCTCGCCTAGGGGGCACTTGAGGTAAATGAGTCAATAGCTGAAATTTCACTTTGCCATCAGAGGTGACTCCCACCGCTGCTCCTCCGCCGCTGCTGCGCCTCTCCCCCCCAAGACATCGGCTCGAGTTGCCAGCGAACTCCAACGTGTTGGCTCTCCAAGAAATGAATGAATTTTGTTTTTGGCATCAAAGATGGCAGCGGGGCGGAGTCCGGGGGGAGGGGGAGTTCTAATGAGGCTCTAACCCAGTTCGTCAATTAAATAACTTTTGAAGCCCGAAACGCAGAGGCAGATTTCACTTTCGTTGGGTTTTCGCCCGCCGCTAGATGGCGTTCCCCCTAATTTGTTTGCTTGCCCCCCTCCCCTACTCCCCGGCAGAGCTCCACTACCCGCGGGGCGACCACTCCATGGCTCTCCAAAAGCCAGATGAAAACGAAAAGAAGAAGAAGAAGTGAAAGAAATTATGTCAATATTTATTTAAATTCATTTCTTTTGCAAAATACCAGACGAGGAAGAAGAATGCGGTGAAATTTAATCGCTGCCCACTCGAAAGCGGCAGCGCTGTTGACTTTTCGAATACCTTTCGCGACTTGGAGAGAAATACATATATACTACATACATATGTAAACGGGACATACATTATTGCCTCTCAGAATATACATATATGGAATGTCTCTCATTTTTTTTTGGAGAAATGTCAAAATTACAAAAGTTCTCTGCTTCTCCACTCCTCTGCTTTGTTGTAACAACTCTAAGAGCGACTCTCTTAACTCCTTCCTCTCCTCTTTCAGATGTCTGGCTCGAGGAAACAGATCCCGCAGCTGCTCCTGGCCCTGCTCCTGGTGGGCAGCGCCTTTGTCCTCCACCTGGAGGCCAAGAGCGTCATGCGGCGCACCGACAAGATCTCGGAGAACTTCAAGCAGCTGGACCTGCCGCCCGAGGAGATCGACCCCAATGTGGCGCCCCCCGAGTCGGAGCCGCCCAAGGTCGAGGACGTGGCTGAGGAGGCGGCGGCCAGCGCCCCCGTCTCGGTGATCGACGACAGCGCCAACGAGATCGCCAGCGGAGACGCCGAGGGCACGGCCAATGCCGTGGAGGCTGCCGTCCCGGAAGTGGCTGCTGCAGCTGCTCCGGAATCCGCTCCTGAAGCCGCATCCGCTGCTGCTCCCGCCGCCGCCGCCACCACCGCGCCCGCTGTCGCCAAGCCGACCAAGGCGCCCACCACCCCCAAGCCAGAGAACCCGATCAGCAAGTTCTGCAAGTGCTCCGAGACGCACTGCGACTGCTGCCGCAAGTTCGGCCTGCCGCTGCTCCCAGCCGGCCAGGGCTGCGCCAAGATCGCCTACCTGGGCAACGACGAGATGAGCGTGTCCCTGAAGTACGGTGACTTCACCCTCGCCTCCCGCCGCATCTCCAGCAAGCGCGCCCGCCCCATCTGCGTGGGCCTGCCCGGCGGCTACTCCCAGTTCTGCGGCCGCATGTACGGCCTGTCGCGCGCCAAGGACTCCAAGGACTTCAAGGCCTGCCTGGCCTTCGAGCTGCGCGCCGACGAGGAGGTGGAGGCCTCCCTGCGCGTCTCCTGCTTCAAGTTCGGTCCGGAGGGACTCCGGGTGGCCGAGGCGGAGCCTCTCCCGGTCAAGCCCAGCACGGACGACGACGACGACGACGATGACTTCTTCGGACTTGGCGGTACGTATGCTCTGAGAGATAAATGATGATTTCTAAATATCTGGGGAGACGCTGCCTACGTGTCGTATACTTAATATCGCGTATACGACTAGTAGGCCGGAAAACTAAGCATTTACTTGAGTTTACATTAAAAGTAAGGGACTTGAAGACTACTTTTGGGAAGACTGAAGCGTTAAAAGATATAATATAGCCACTTTATCAAGAAACATATCACGTATACGCCCTGTTGTTCATTCACTTCATATTGCGTATACGCCTAGATGTCTTATTCTTCGAAAACTTGATTAAGAAGAATACTTGGGAGGAAAAGAATAATTATTACCCACTTGTGGGGATAGACAGCCTCCGGAATAGACAACTTTCGAATGAACTCGGGGCGTATACTTGATATTGCTCATACGCCTAGTTGTAACCTCATATTTCCACTCCAGGTGGCGGCGATGATGACGAGGATGAGGACGACTACGACAGCGATGCCGATGCCGATGCCGAGACCGATGACGACGACGACACCGAGGACTACGCCGACGACGACGAGGCAGAGGCCCCAGAAGACGCCGACTACGGCGGCTTCAGCCTGGCCGGACTCCTGGACGAGCTAGACGACGACGAGGACGAGAAGCCGGTGAAGAAGCCAGCCACTGCTTCCGCCTCTGATCAGACCCGCGAGGTGGTCACCACGGACGCCCAGACGCCCGCGGCCGATCCCGTCCAGAGCAAGGACGAGGCGGGAGCTACAGCTGCCGCTCCGGCTGACGCCCCGGCCGCTGACTCCGCTCCCGGTGCCGCCGGCAACGCGGCCGAGGAGGTGGCCGCCGCCGTGACCCCCGCCCCCACCGCCGCGGACGACTCGACCACGCCCAAGGCCAAGAAGTCAAAGAAAACGAAAAAGAACAAGAAGAAGAAGGCCGCCGCGGAGGCGAACGAGGAGACGGGATTCGCGTACGAGCTGCTCAACGGCATCCTGGATTTTTTCAACTGAGCGGCCAGCGGGAGCTGGCCAACATGCTGGGAAACAGTGTAAATACCGTGTACCGTCACTGGCCGGAAGCGGACACGGATAGCTAGAGTTACGCCCGTAGAGCTTAAGACCGCGAGAAATTCACTTATTTATTGCAATTGCTATTTATTCGATCGATCCCAGTTGAGCTTCGTAATTGTATGTTTAATTTATTTAACTTTATGAGGAATAAACGTCGAAAACAAGTCCTTGCCCTTGCCCGCGCTGCATTTACTAGACAGCTGTGATGGCTGATGTCCTGGCGTCGCAGGATTCCCTGGCATGGCTCGCTCCCACAAATAATGCGCCATAATTACGTGTCAGAAGCAAGTGGCCCAACTTACCGCAGATAAGCAGCATAAGTAGACAACTTGCAGGCCGGTTCCAGGTCGTGTCATCTGCACCCGGAGCCTGGCTCCCAATCCAAGTGGGTGGACTGGAGGCGGAGGTGGCCTCCAGTAGCACTCCAAAATAAAGGCGTCCATATCTCAAGACTTCAAGAGCATGAAGTGGTAAGCCGCAGAGTCTATACGTGGAGCTGGAGAGACCCAAGTTCAGGGCAGACTTAAAGGGACTTTCAAGGATAATATGCTTCCAATAGAGTGTCTATCGACTCACCCGTTTCTCAAACCCGTGATTTTCCAATTTATTCTGCGGCCAGGAAACAGTCGGGCCCGGATTGCGGAATAAAATAATTAATGTTCCGGCGCGTTACATTTTCCGGCTTCTCGGCATTTCGATTAGTCATTTATGGAGCCACTTTCACTCGGGAATCCGGAATCCAGAATCCTCCAAGATGGGGGTGATTAAGCGGGGCGCCATTTGTCAAATTCCAGGGCGGGCCAAGGTGAGGCAGGGAAAGCAGGGTCGTCCTTGCCGCAGGAGGAAACTTTTAATTAGAAACTATGCGTTGCAGTTATGTGTGGTGGCGTCTCGCCCCGGTCCCAGAATCCGGGCTTAATTAGCTGCCAGACTTCCAAATTCCCGGCCCCAGACCCCTAGACATTAAAATGGGCTCATCGTACATATATAAGCTTTAATTGTTTGTAAGTGTACACATAGAGTAAAATATTTATTTATTTATTTTGGATAAAATAGTCCACCCAATTTGATTGAATGGCTGTGCCGCAATCGGCCAAAGAAACGTATTAAGTACGTGCTAAAGTCGAGGGGACAGCCGGACGTATGTGTGTGTCCCCGAGGGGAGCTGCCGCCATCCGATCCGTCCCGCCGATCGATAGAACCGTCTGCCTTTGCCACCAGACCCAATTGCTTTGCGCGGAAAATGTTAAAGTGCGGGAAACTCTACTGGTCGGGAAATGGCAAATATTCGTTCCTGGTTGCTTTTCTTTCTTGGTTTTTTGTTCGCTTTTCGCTTTTTAATGACACAATAATACGCATTATAGCTTGATATAAAGTGGTGCTAACACACACACACAAATACACATTCATAAATGGTTAACATACATCGAAAAAAATTGATTTATATCTTGTTGTGTATATATCGTGTATATATATATAGATCCGACTACGATAAGTTTTGATTTGTAAACAATTTTGTTAGTTTAAAAAGTGGTTGGGCTCTCTACTACTTTTTAACTTGAAAATTTTGCTTAGTTTGGGCCTTCGGCGCCTTTGATTCGATCCGAACGGAGCCAAGGTGGGAAGATCCAATGCCGGGATGGGGGGAATGGGGATTCAGGACGTGGGACTTGGGACTAATTACAACTAAATCCACCTCCGTTCGCGCATCACACTTAACTGATATACTCAACTAGTGTTCAGAGTGGGTGTGCCTGGACTAGGCGGGGTCTTGGGATCTTGGGATCTGAATCCGAAATTCGTACAAAGTTTGGTTCGAAACTTAACTTATGTGTCGTACAATAGGCTTAGAGTCCTTGCGGTAGAGGGGCTGAAACTTGAGTGTGTAAATTGGGTCGCTCGTACCGCTAATATATATGCTTGCTCGTTATCCTGTAGTATATTTATTGATGTATACATATATGTATATAATATTGGGTATATAATTCTATAAGATATATATGTGTAAACGTTTATTCGTGTGTTCCTCTTTCTGCTTTTTCAACTTGACATTTTTGAATGTAAATGGGTTGGTGTGTAGTTAGGGGATTAGGATTCAAGGATCCGATTAGAGGATTAGAGGGGATAGGGAAGAATCGTCAGTAGTAAGCCAGAAGTGTGAAATCCGTTCGCTAGAGGTCTGGGGTTAAGTGGAGCAATACAATCAGTCTCGTTTTCGAAGTAGAAGTTAGTAGTGGGTTAAGTTCCGAAAGTGGTTAAGCAACTGTCCGTGTGGGCGTGCCCCGTTCCGTGTTAATGGCACAGTTTCGATTCCCTTCGAGTTCCACTCGACACATCCTCCATCAATCGCCTGCACATCCTGCCTGGGAAAATGCACATGCTGCCGGACTGCTGCCGTCGGAGTCCTTCAAATCTCATTACTTGCCTGCAGCCTGGAGGGCTTATGGCCCTCAATATTGTTTCTGGCCTTTATCAGCTGGCGCGCAGCCGAGTCCTGCACTGCACTGCACTGCACTAGGACCTGCTCTAAGGCAAGCCCCATCGAGCTGGAGTTGCAACCTTTTCAAAGCGGCTTCTGTTGTCGGTCGCGACGCTCCTATGTAAGTGGCTTCGGTGGAAGAAAAGAGCTTAAGGTACAAAAATACATAGCATACAATACATATATACTTCTAAGCTAAATGAGTCCAATAACTTGCAGGCTAATGATATTTTAGGGCCGTAAGAGTAGTGCAAACTTAACGTATATGTAGTTTATCAACTGAAGAGCAATCAAGGTCTAGCTTAGCTGGCTAAGTTCGATAGGAAACTATTGGTAGCGGTAAGTGGTAACTCTACTTAAAATGCATTAAAATAACCTTAAGAGTACAAAGTAGTGTAGGTATTACCTTTGCCGTGCGGCGTACGCTGAAAACAGAGCACCTTAGTAGTAGTAGTATTGGTTGGCTCCTGATTTCCCTCTCAGGTCATTCGCAATTCGTTGTTCCGTTCACATTTTTAAACATAGTTCCTGTTTCTGTTCCTCTTCCTGTTCCTTCCCGTTGCTTTTCCACTCCGCCGATCGAGTTCGGTTAAGTACTTGCCTAAGTTTTCTCATGGAATCTCTCCCGATGACATTGCCATTTTTTCCTCCAACTCCGACTCTCCATTCTTCACTCTCCATCCGCCCTTCCCACCTGCCCATCTTCCCATTTCCCCAGCCTGCATTTTCCATATTTCAATTGTTTGCCACACACATACATACATACACATATTCGTACGTATGTATTTGGAGGGGACATTGCTGTGTTTCTGTGTGTGTGTGTGAGCGAGTGGGTGGACGTGCACGCTTGTGTGTTCATTTTCAATTTGTTTAAGTTTTTTGTGTTTGGTTTTTGTTGACTTTCTGTACCCAGAGCCCTTTGGTAGTTGTTGTTGCTGTTGTTGTTGGTGGAGCTGCCGCTTCTTGTGCACACAGCCCCAAAACAATGTGGAAACTTTGAGCTTATTTCTCCGCTTTGTTCTCTCCGGCCGTCGCTGTTTACAGTTATTTTGGCCTGGTTTTGTTACAACTCCCCGCCCGCGGACTCCACTCCATCCCGCCATCACCTTCCCCTCGAACGCTTCTGGAGAGGCATTAGCTATCTCCGCAGGGAGTGCAAACAAGATTTCACAATGGAGGCAAAAAATCGACGCCATCGCCATCGCCATCGCTGCCGCCATTGTTGTTCTCTGCTTCGCTTCGTGCCTTTGTCTCAGCCTGGTTGATTTAAAATATAACCAGATTCCAGGTAAGCCCAGGCCGAATAATGAAATAATTGCATTTAAGCGAACTATCTCCCACGCCACGCCTCTCCAATTCACCTCCGTCCCATATGCACACACACACACACACATGCAGATTTTTTGTCTCTGTCCCCCGAATCGAAGAGAAGCGACTCATCATTATCCGTTAAGTGTATTGTCAAAGGGTATTAGTGGGCTTGCGGTACAGTTGTGCGGGAGTGTGGCAGGTTCGTACAGCTAAAGAAGGTGCCACCCCGCCCCCAAGCAACCGCCGCCTTGGCCGCCCCACGCCCCATGCCCTCTGCTCTTTGTTTTCCTTCTTTTTTTATTACGTTTCATTTCGTTTTTGTGGACCTTGGTTAAGCTCATTAAGGTTTCTACTCGACTGCTCTGAGTCCCATCCACGTCAAGTGGAACTCGGGCCGAGGGCGGGCCGACGGGGGCGAGGCTCGAAGCTTAGGGGCATGGCCGGCTCCAGAGGAGGGGCGGGGCCTGCCGTTCTGTCACGTCATCAGAGATGTGATTTAATGTGAATTGTTTCAGCTTCTGTTACTGTTTGCCAGTTTTTTGTCAGCTCGATCTGATGCATCGAACAGTTGGCCAAATTGGATATTAAGTTAGTATGGGATTAGCCCGCACCCCCCCTCGCTTTAATCTGTACTCGGGAATCTGCAGTTTCGCGTTTTTTTCATTTTTTTTTTTTTTCATTTTGTGTGTAGAGTACTATCGGTATTTTCGGTATTTCATTACCACACAACACAGAGAACTGTTCAAAAAATATGTATGTATGTACTTATTTTCAACATCTTGGTTATGATTATGGCGCCCAAAAAAAATTTACGCTTATCTCCTCTTCCTAAATCCCGGCGCTAGACAACTACTGCCTCCTATCGAATAGGTATCATCTTTTGTTTTTGCTTTTTTTATCTGGTAACTTGGCCAATCGAGCAGCCATTAAAAAAGACATCAAGTAACGGAATTCGCATTCAAAACTGACAGTTGCAGAAAGGAAAGCATAACGGTAAGCACAGAACAGTACACAGAGAGAAAAAAGAGTCGAAATAAACACAGATTACATCTAAAAATCAAGTAAAAGTCATGCAGAAATTCGAATAGATACACTTAGAGAATCAGAATGCAAATAGTAAGTTTAATTTTTTTTTTTCAGCGTAGAATCAAGTTCAAAAGTCTTCCCTTCTTCAGCTGCTCATTGGCTTAGTTTTCGGTTTAGTTCTTTTTTAGTTTCAGCTCCTCGTCTCTACATTTGTAAATTGAGCTTTGCAATACGTGTATATTGAGTGCCTTGGAAATTGAGGTGCACTTTGATTTTTTTCAGTGGTTTCTCTGCTTTCCTGATTCCCGATTTCTCGGGCTTTAGTCCTTCGGCTAGTCCTTTCGTAAATTCCGTTTGAAACCACGCGTTTGATCGAAAAACACTAATAGGTTGGACAAGAATCTCAAAATGTAGTGCACTTTCTTGCTCTTCAGTGGGTCTACCCCTTCTGATCGATTATTATTTTTCTTTGTTATTACGTTATTACATTATTACGTAATACGTATTACGTAATCTGACAAATTCAGCTTTCTTTCATTTATTATTCATTGGGTGACGAGTGTCGTTATAAGGGACTTGTTTTCGGGTTTTCTATTTTCCGGTTATGGTCAAAATTATTGTCCGCAGTTGCCGGTCTTGGAAATTTGGGGTTTCGGGTTTGGGGTTTTGGAGTTTTAGGGTTTTGGTAAAGGACAATAGGTTTGTGTTGTGTTTTATAATTTTTGTTGCCAATTGCGAATTCCAAAAATGTATAATTCTGCAATTGGCTCATGTGGAAGTCGGTACTTTTTTTTTGCATTTCGCATTTCTCGGATAAATAATGACTCTAAATTGTGTTTATAATTAGGTTTTCTCCCTGTAGATTCTTTTCTATACGTGTTTGTGTGTGAGTGTGGGTTTAGCGGCTCCCGGAGCCCGCAGACTCCGGCGCCGTACGTAAACATCCTCTGCTTTGCATCCGCTTCCGGTTGAGCCACTTCCGTTTCCGCTTTCGTCGCCACCGCTATTTGGTTGCGCTGCTGCTTCGATTTTTCCTCTTCTACTCCCGATCCGATCCACGGCCAGGTGGTTATCCTGGCCATCCCATGTATCCTGCATCCCCTGGTCCGCCTGCTGCCGCTGCTCTTCCTTCTCCGCCTCTTCCTCCTCTCGTCTTCCTCTGTGATCCTCGTCCTCCGTGCCTTTGCTTCTATATACAGTCAGTCTCTCTCCTCCTTTGCCTCCTTATCCTCCACGGGCTTCAGATCCTCCTGATCCTCTCGCCCTGACAAGCCTCCAGCAAATCCTTCGCCTTAAATCACAAAGAGATCGCTGCAGCTCGAGGAGTTTCGTCGCTTCAGGTTGATGGCCTTCTTGAAGCGCAGCACCGAGGATATAAACACCTTGGTCCTGGCCGTCAGCTTCTTGACCACCTTCCGGTTGCAGCTGCTCCTGCGTCCTCCGCCGCCGCCGCCGTTGCCGTCACCATCCTCCTCGTCATCACTATTGGCGCCTCCGTCCCGCACCGCTCCGTACCGCTCCTCCCGGCGCGCTCCCAGCTGGGAGTCGTCCATGGCCCGCAGCTGCTGACGGCGCTGCAGCTCAGCCAGCGCAGCAGCCGCCGCGGAGGTCGTGGTGGCGCCGTCGAACGAGCGACGCTTCCGGAACGGATGCCGGTGCCGCAGACTGGCGGCCAGAATCTCGAACTTGCCCAGCCGGCCAATGCTGACACCGCTGCTCGTTCCACCCTCCTCCAGGTCGCTCTCCCCGCCCATCCGCAGAATGCTCTCCAGGTTGAGCGGCCGCCGGTTGGGGTTGTCTATCCGCTCGCCCCCGTGCAGCTGCAGGGCCAGATCATCGAAGCCCCCGAGCGTCTCCTCCTCGCCTTGGCAGACACTCATTTGCCGCACCATCCGCCGCACCGGCAAATGCATACCCCGGTGCTTCTGGATCGTGCTCTGGAGGTTCAGTCGCTGCAGCTCCAGTTCGGTGAGCAGCCGCAGGCGCTGCGGGTTGAGCTTCACCTGAGCCACCACTCCCACCAGCAGCTCATCTACGTTGTGGTCCAGCCCGGAAGAGGTCTCAATGAACTTGCAGGCAATCTCCTTGGCCACCTTTCGACCCACTGGAACGAAAAAAATAACAAGAAATGCATTTTCAAAGGGTGGCACAGGACCTTCAGCCGGGACTTAAGACCCAATAGTAAATAAATGGAATATGTAATCAATAAAATTTAAAATATGTAAAGTGCTTTAGTTTTTTATTTTTACTTCGATATATACTTATGTACTTTTATTTGTACCTCTTTGAAAATTGGGGAAACCGGACATATGTACGCAAGGCCACTGCGAGGGCTGTAACGGGATGCCAATTTAGAATCGTGGAAGAATTCTCTTTTAATCTGCATTAAAATCCAGGAAGGTAATTTTTTTTGATTTTTTTTTTAGTTTTTCTGATGGAAGATGGAGATAATTGGGGAAACCGAAAATATGGCCACTGCGAGGGCTGTATCTTGGGAAATATTTATCCGATCCCAAAACGGGATGCCAATTTAGAATCGTGGAAGAATTCTCTTTTAATCTGCATAAAAATCCAGGAAGGTCATTTTTTTTAGATTTTTTTGAAATTTTTCCGATGGACCCCCTTGAAGATGGAGATAATCGGGGAATCCGAAAATATGGCCACTGCGAGGGCTGTATCTTGGGAAATATTTATCCGATCCCAAAACGGGATGCCAATTTAGAATCGTGGAAGAATTTTCTTTTAATCTGCATCAAAATCCAGGAAGGTCATTTTTTTTAGATTTTTTTTTTAATTTTTCTGATGGACCCCCTTGAAGATGGAGATAATCGGGGAAACCGAAAATATGGCCACTGCGAGGGCTGTATCTTGGGAAATATTTATCCGATCCCAAAACGGGATGCCAATTTAGAATCGTGGAAGAATTCTCTTTTAATCTGCATAAAAATCCAGGAAGGTCATTTTTTTTAGATTTTTTTGAAATTTTTCCGATGGACCCCCTTGAAGATGGAGATAATCGGGGAAACCGAACATATGGCCACTGCGAAGGCTGCATCTTGGGAAATATTTATCCGATCCCAAAACGGGATGCCAATATAAAATCGTGGAAGAATTCTCTTTTAATCTGCATCAAAATCCAGGAAGGTCATTTTTTTTAGATTTTTTTGAAATTTTTCCGATGGACCCCCTTGAAGATGGAGATAATTGGGGAAACCGAAAATATGGCCACTGCGAGGGCTGTATCTTGGGAAATATTTATCCGATCCCAAAACGGGATGCCAATTTAGAATCGTGGAAGAATTCTCTTTTAATCTGCATCAAAATCCAGAAAGGTCATTTTTTTTAGATTTTTTTTTAGTTTTTCTGATGGACCCCCTTGAAGATGGAGATAATCGGGGAAACCGAAAATATGGCCACTGCGAGGGCTGTATCTTGGGAAATATTTATCCGATCCCAAAACGGGATGCCAATTTAGAATCGTGGAAGAATTCTCATTTAATCTGCTTCAAAATCCAGGAAGGTCATTTTTTTAGATTTTTTTGAAATTTTTCCGATGACCCCCTTGAAGATGGAGATAATCGGGGAAACCGAACATATGGCCACTGCGAAGGCTGTATCTTGGGAAATATTTATCCGATCCCAAAACGGGATGCCAATTTAGAATCGTGGAAGAATTCTCTTTTAATCTGCATCAAAATCCAGGAAGGTCATTTTTTTTAGATTTTTTTTTAATTTTTCTGATGGACCCCCTTGAAGATGGAGATAATTGGGGAAACCGAAAATATGGCCACTACGAGGGCTGTATCTTGGGAAATATTTATCCGATCCCAAAACGGGATGCCAATTTAGAATCGTGGAAGAATTCTCTTTTAATCTGCATCAAAATCCAGAAAGGTCATTTTTTTTAGATTTTTTTTTAATTTTTCTGATGGACCCCCTTGAAGATGGAGATAATCGGGGAAACCGAAAATATGGCCACTGCGAGGGCTGTATCTTGGGAAATATTTATCCGATCCCAAAACGGGATGCCAATTTAGAATCGTGGAAGAATTCTCTTTTAATCTGCATCAAAATCCAGGAAGGTAATTTTTTTTAGATTTTTTTGAAATTTTTCCGATGGACCCCCTTGAAGATGGAGATAATTGGGGAAACCGAAAATATGGCCACTGCGAGGGCTGTATCTTGGGAAATATTTATCCGATCCCAAAACGGGATGCCAATTTAGAATCGTGGAAGAATTCTCTTTTAATCTGCATCAAAATCCAGGAAGGTCATTTTTTTTAGATTTTTTTGAAATTTTTCCGATGGACCCCCTTGAAGATGGAGATAATCGGGGAAACCGAACATATGGCCACTGCGAAGGCTGCATCTTGGGAAATATTTATCCGATCCCAAAACGGGATGCCAATATAAAATCGTGGAAGAATTCTCTTTTAATCTGCATCAAAATCCAGAAAGGTCATTTTTTTTAGATTTTTTTTTTAGTTTTTCTGATGGACCCCCTTGAAGATGGAGATAATCGGGGAAACCGAAAATATGGCCACTGCGAGGGCTGTATCTTGGGAAATATTTATCCGATCCCAAAACGGGATGCCAATTTAGAATCGTGGAAGAATTCTCTTTTAATCTGCATCAAAATCCAGGAAGGTAATTTTTTTTAGATTTTTTTTGAAATTTTTCCGATGGACCCCCTTGAAGATGGAGATAATTGGGGAAACCGAAAATATGGCCACTGCGAGGGCTGTATCTTGGGAAATATTTATCCGATCCCAAAACGGGATGCCAATTTAGAATCGTGGAAGAATTCTCTTTTAATCTGCATCAAAATCCAGGAAGGTAATTTTTTTTAGATTTTTTTGAAATTTTTCCGATGGACCCCCTTGAAGATGGAGATAATTGGGGAAACCGAAAATATGGCCACTGCGAAGGCAGTATCTTGGGAAATATTTATCCGATCCCAAAACGGGATGCCAATTTAGAATCGTGGAAGAATTCTCATTTAATCTGCTTCAAAATCCAGGAAGGTCATTTTTTTAGATTTTTTTGAAATTTTTCCGATGACCCCCTTGAAGATGGAGATAATCGGGGAAACCGAACATAAGGCCACTGCGAAGGCTGTATCTTGGGAAATATTTATCCGATCCCAAAACGGGATGCCAATATAAAATCGTGGAAGAATTCTCTTTTAATCTGCATCAAAATCCAGAAAGGTCATTTTTTTAGATTTTTTTGAAATTTTTCCGATGGACCCCCTTGAAGATGGAGATAATCGGGGAAACCGAAAATATGGCCACTGCGAGAGATGCCAAACGGGATGCCAATATAAAATCGTGGAAGAATTCTCTTTTAATCTGCATCAAAATCCAGGAAGGTCATTTTTTTAGATTTTTTGAAATTTTTCCGATGGACCCCCTTGAAGATGGAGATAATTGGGGAAACCGAAAATATGGCCACTGCGAGGGCTGTATCTTGGGAAATATTTATTTCCAAATATTCCCGATCCCAAAACGGGATGCCAATTTAGAATCGTGGAAGAATTCTCTTTTAATCTGCATCAAAATCCAGGAAGGTCATTTTTTTAGATTTTTTTGAAATTTTTCTGATGGACCCCCTTGAAGATGGAGATAATTGGGGAAACCGAAAATATGGCCACTGCGAGGGCTGTATCTTGGGAAATATTTATCCGATCCCAAAACTGGATGCCAATTTAGAATCGTGGAAGAATTCTCTTTTAATCTGCATCAAAATCCAGGAAGGTCATTTTTTTTAGATTTTTTTTTAGTTTTTCTGATGGACCCCCTTGAAGATGGAACATTGGAGGTCGGATAAATGGGTGAAACCAAAAATATGGCCACTGCGAAGGCTGTATCCTTGAAAATATTTATCCAATCCCATAACAGGATGTCTCTTATGATTTGTATAATGATTCCCTTTCATATTTTATAAAATATTTATATTAAAAGCCGATCAAAGGGCTTGAATTTGAAAGGTGGGTACTTACTTTGTCTGGAGACCTCACGGTGCCGCTCGAGGTCCGTCTTGTTGCCGACTAGGATGGCGCCGCGGGTGAGAAGCATCTCGTTCTCCTTGAGGTACTGGAGCACCCGCTCGGCGGCCTTGAAGGTGTTCTTGTCCACGACCGAGTAGACCACCACGAAGAGGTCGATGTTGTAGGTGGCGCAGAAGGCCTCCGTCTGGAAGGATTTATTAGTTACTGGATGCAGGTCTGTTCCCGGACTGAGTCGAGGCCCACACATGATGGCCTAGCTTATTCATAATTCTGCCAGATTCTTCCCCACTTGTGTACTTTTTGGAGCGGCAGAACAGACCGGCAGGAGCGACAAAGTGTTAGTGACATTTGACAACTGTTTCCAGCGGCAGATGGGACAACATGGGCTGATGGCTGGCTGAATGGCAGGACGCCACCATGCCATGATGACAGAATGACAAAATGATATAGGGACTGAATGGCGGGGATGGAGGGATGCCCTCTGAATGGCACTTAACCCACAAGCTGGCGCAGCTTGACCCACTGGGCGGCAGACTGCAGTGCATTCAAGTATCTCTGTGTGGACAAAGGACGAAGCCAGGGACAGGACTCACTTACCGACATCTCGCAGGCTGGGTGATCGATAATTTCCAAGTCCGTCTCAATGTTATCAACCAGGACAGAGACCGTCTTCTGGCCGTAGTCGTCATCTGAAAGGGAGAACAATGGCCAATGGCCAACAACAATGAGCTAATGGAAGGACTATCAGACCTATGTAGGTGAGTTTTACTCCGACCTAATTAAATATTCCCCAACTATCTGCCATGCGTGTAAAAACATTTTGCCCCAAACAAGGTCCTTCCCGGGAAATAGCAAATTAGCAAATTAAACTTACTCGCTAATCAGTGTTTGCGAAACACAGCCAGGACTCCCATTTACATCGCAGAATAATCTAATTGAAAAAAGCAACCCGTGCGTTGCAAATAAGTTGGAAGGAAGCTGGCGGGCTTCCTCTGAAAAGGAATGCTTTCAAAATAATCGCCATTGCCAAGCACCCGGACAGGTGTACATGTGTGGAAGGACAGTGTCCTGTGTGGCGAGTATCCTTTGTGCAGTCGCACTCTCCCAAGTTACACTACACTAGCGGACTGGCTAAAATCGATCAAATTGCAGCGACAATCCTTTCGCAGGAGCGAAGGTGGTGCCAGCTGGTTCGTGGAGGGGCTGGTGGGCGGGGCGACCATAAAACCGTAATCAAAGTGATTTTATTTGCCCAGCAAGTTAACGTCGCAATTGGTGGGTGGTGGCTCTGCCCTGTCATTGAGTCGTTTTTTAGCCAAGACCCGTTTCGAGCCATAAAACGTGGAAACTCCACGGTGCCGTATCCGGTCCGGGTCTGGGACCGTAAAGCCTTTGTCGACACGTCACCGAGGCACTCACAGAAAAGACTAACAACTATTTCGACCCCCCTTTGGATACTTAATAGATAACAGGATATTTATCAACTGCCTGTTTTAAGGACTCAACTCCAAGCTTCGATTTTGTTTGGACTTTGAAGCGCTATTGTTTTTGTGGCCGATTTTGCTCAGTGCCTGAACTCCGCCCAATCCGCGCTGTGTCAGCACTTTGACACGAGCCAGCAGGATAGCAAGGATGGCAAGGATACTGGCAAGGATGCAGAGGAGGAAGCCGGCAAGGATAGCGAAGAATAGGACAATGGGGGCGGCGACAATAACTGCAGTTTGCGTCCGACTCTGTTTGCATTCAGCTGTGGCAAATATTTAGACGCCAGTCGACCCGCATCCGGACGGACACCCCCCTGGCCTGCCCCCTGCCCCGTCCTCCACACCTCTGGTTAATTTGCATGTTGCAAGTAATTTTCCGTGCGTGGGCGGTGCCGCAAAAATTGAATAGAAAAAAATGAAGGGAAGGAACAGAAAGAAAAGAAAAGAAAAGAAAGCAAACGTGCTGTATGGTTGTTTTGTGGGAGAAGCCGCCTAATGGCAGTCTCCCGTATCCTGGATCCAGGCTCAGTCGATTAGTCATGGCATAGCCAGGAAAGCCACGGCTTTGGCGGATGACGAACCCGAGTCCTGGCGAAGCAATTATACAAATGTTCGAGCCAACAAATCACAATCTGGCCAAAAGTGAAGGCCCGACTATCTATTTGGGCCAACAGGTGTAAGCCAACATTTCAATTAAATTGGCCAGATAAAGTGCCTTCAAAAAAAAAGAGAACTAAGTTCTAGAACTAACCAAACCACACACGCGAGGTGGCTTTAGTTGAGGAAAGTAAGAGCTTTGTTTTAAAATCGCAGCACACGTCCTGGCCAAGATTAAGTCGAATCGGACATGAAACGCAATAAATACACCAACTGTCCCAACTAAAGGCCAGAATGCGAGGCGAAACATGGCCGGAAACATCGACCATTGGACATGCAACGTGGCATGAACTTGCGTGTTGCCAGAAGCCCAAATGCAGAGCTCCTGCAACGGCACCTATTCCGGCCCCAAAGAGCCACAATAGCGAAGGCCTAAACAGGAATAGTCATAAAGCATAGTTGGCCGAGCCTTTGGGGCAATTAGGAGCAGGACTTTTATTATCCCGAGCGGAGCGAGTGGCCAGTTTCCGTGGGGCCAGCGTGGCCGCCAATTCCATGGCCAGGGACACGGGCAGGAAAGGACAGGACCGAACAGGACCTCTTTGAGATATTAGCCAGCGCGCCCTAACAGACTCCTCTGGCCACACGCGAGCCACATGTCCTGGTCGGGCGGCGGGTGACGGAGTGGAGAGCCACATGGGCGTGGCATTTTGTGGCCTAATGAACGGAAGGCGTTGGCCAACCAGGAACTGCATTTGCTTTCCCAGCCGACTATGTGATTGTTTTTCCGACGAAACTGGTCATCCGAAAGCGGTTTAGTCGGAGATTTGAACTGAAGGACCTTTGTGCAGCAGAGACAGTGGCTGCCACGTGTGCTGCCACAATTGTGGTGTTGCAACAAATGGCAGTAGTCGAGTTGTTTAATTATCGCTCCGGCAGAGAGCGGGCTGGGTCTCCTGGGATTTCGTAAAACTTTCAAGTTGATCGAATTTCTTAAAAGCCCCGGCAATCCCCAACATCCCCCACCCCCTGTATAGCAAATGCCATTTAATCCTCCCCCAGTCCTCGGCCTCGGCATACTGTCTGTGAGAGCAGACTCAAGCCATTCTCCAAAGGATAAGGCAACCGTAATTACTTGCCAGCCAGGCACTGGACTCGATACACGCTCGAATAAAGACTTGCTTTTCGGGAAACGAAAGGGTAATTCGATATTATTGGAATTGAATTAATTCGGGGGAACTCGGAGAGGCCAGAAGTGGGCAGCAATGACCCCACACACATGCCATGGCTGGCCGCATCCTTGGCCACCAATTTATTAACCAATTATCGGTCCTCCTGTGGCCGCTCAATTCTGTTAACAGAAATGCGAGCAAAATCGAAAATGCATTTTCCGACCAAGGTGGGTTTCAATGATTCCATTATTTTGAATGAAAACTGAGAGTTATGGGACTAATTCCGATTTGCTTCACCAGCTCCAAGGACTGTGTTGACTATAAGTGGCTTTCGGGGAGAGCATCCCCCTGGAAGCCTACTTGAACGGAGCAGGATGCTCCGTGGTTTTTCTTCCACGACCACCCACTTGCCAGTCGAAAGTTAATGAAATTAGCGGCCCAGCTTTTCATATTTTATGACTTTGTGGCATAATTAAAATGCAAATGTGTTTGATTAAAGGCCGCATAGTGAAGAGCTAGGGAGGATGTATGGAAGGACGAGCAGGAGCAGGGGCAGGAGCAGGAGCAGGACTTACCCAGACTCAAGTCGTAGGCGCATATATAGTCGGAGGTGGTGAACTGGTAGGTCAGGGTGGTCTTGCCCACACCGGAGCCGCCGAGCATCGCCACTTTGTAGGCGGGGACGGAGGGCGTGCCGTTCTGCTGTTGTCCTTGGGCCGCTGGATCCCCGTCGATGACTTCGCCGGATACGCGCGATGCGTTGCTAATCAAGTTACGTTTTCGGGAAGAAATTTATAAAAATTGTAATGTAATTAGAGGGATTTCTCGTCTTTAATATATTGTGTGAACAAAAAGCATATATCCTGGTCCTGTGGGGCGGGGGGCAGGACTCGGGGTAATAACAATAATAAGCGGCAGCCGCCGTTTGTTACTCGCAACTGAATGAAATGACAGCCCCAGCGGTGGCGTGGCAAGGACATGGGGTTTCTCTGACAATGAGATGGAAAATGCCACGGCATTGTTGCCACTCATCTTCATCTTCATCTTTTCGGCTCCTTTAGTCCTGGCAGGAGGAGGACGCATCCGTGGAGGGTGTGCTTCGTTGTTAATGGCAGCGGAAATTGTGCGAAATTAGTGTGTTTGTGCCGCGACGTGGTAGCCGTGAAAATGCCGCACGTTTCCCATTGTTGTCGTCATGCCGCCATGCTGCCATGCTGCCGTGCCGCCAGGACCTGCCTGGCCTCCTTGCCGGGCTTATTGTCATTTTATAAACAATTTATTGCGAGCCACTTTGGCCTCCAACGAACCATTCATAGACTCATTCAGCCATTGATTCCCCGACTCGATCTACTCACCTATTGTGGCGGTCCACGCCGCTGTTTGAAGTGCCCGTCGATGTCACGGAGTTGATAGAACGCGACCTGCGACTCCTGCAGGATTCGATAGGAAACTTAGAGATACGAGCTAGCTTCCTGGCTGAGAGACTCACCTTAAGGAATCGCCCAGGTTGCAGACACCGTGCGAGGTGATGCTGAAGCTGCGCAGACGGTAGTACTCCATGTCCAGGTCTCCGGCATGGATAGCCGAGCGACGCATCTCCGCCAAACGAGGCTGCGGAGTAAACCATCCCGGAGGAGTAGACAGCACTAAATAAGAGATTCCACCTCGCCAACTACCACTACGGACTACGGACTAGGGACATCGGATACGGATGCGGATTCGGATTGGGGACAAAAAACTATTATCTTACAAACTACAAACTTGGCTTGGTCTTTAAAAGACTGCCTTTCAAAATATATATCTCTTCATATTCCTATATCACTCTAACGATTCCACAACCATTTCAGTTCCTCTTCCTCGACTCCTCGACTCTCCTGCTCCTCGACTCCTCGACTTCTCTACTCGTCGACTCCATTGTCGAATTAAATATTCAATCGAAAAAAGATTCCAGTGCCTCGAATTAAAAGGCAAAAAGCAAAACTCCCTCTCGTGTAGCATTCTTATGCAATTATAAAAAGTTGAAACTCGACCGACAGGATGGCAAAGCCAAATTTTATTAAATGCATTGTCCTTGTGGGCCGTCATTCCTAGCTGGAGTCATATTCCCCGCCCACAGGACTCTCTTCGCCCGACCGACTGGCTGGAAAGGTTTCAATTAGAATGCATCGAGTTCCCTGTCTGAATAAAATCCTCTGGTTGCACATATCCTGTCAAGGATGGACGGACGGATGGATGGATGCCTGTTTGGTTGGCTCGTGCAATGGATGGATGGATGGAGCATGGAAAGTGGCTGGAGGCTGGAGGCTGGCTCTGGCTCTGACTCAGGACCTCGGGGAGCGGCATGTGGCCGTTGCTTGTTCCTGCCAATTGCAGTGCCGCACATTTCCCCGCGGGGGCAGCCACTCCGAATGCAAGGAATATGTATTTGCGGTTGGCCTTTTGGGCCTTGTCGTCCTTTTGGTGCCTTTAGCCGAAGCGGGGATTACGACTCGAACAACTCGAACAAAAGTTGGTTGAGTTTTGAGTTTTTCGGCAGGGCGAGTGCAGTCTGTCGGAGTCCCCCAAAAAGGACACCCTTCCGAAGGGCCCAGAAAAAGTATGCAGTACTCAAAGAGAAAGACAAACTTCCCCCCCAGTTTTTAAGCTGTTCCCTTTAAATACATCTTTCAGGGTCTGTGGGCTTCGGAATCCCATCCGTTGCGGAGGAGGTAGTGGAGTGGAAGGGACCTGGGGACTGCTGCAGTCGACAAGCTCCTTTCTTTTCGCCGTCGAGTGCACAGAACACTTGACACTATTTCGCTTTTAATGCCGACTCCGCCATTGATTCCTGCCGAAGGTTCGCGCTCACTTTAATTGCACTCGCCAGGACTGGCAGGATTTTTGTGGGTTTCTGTTTTTTTAGCGCATCCAGGAATCAATTGCGATTGCGAGCGACAGCGGCAGCGGCAGCTCTCACGTGAAAATGATGAAGACTTTGAACCCGGCACGGGTCAATGCTCGCCTCGCCTGCTCCACTTTCGTCTTTCCGCCTCCATCCAGTGTCTGGTGCAGGAGCAGGAGCTGGTGCAAGTGCAGGTGCAGCAGTTGCACGTAGCACACGCGTTGCACCATTTTCACTCGAGCAATTTCACAAACTAATTACATTAGTTGCTGCGACCAGACAGACAAGAAAGGCTGGCCTGTTTTGGCCAGGATGTGCCATAAATCCTTCCTAACGACTCACAGCGCTGCACTCGTTAGTGAAGAGGCTAAGTGAAAGGCTTTAAGCAGGCTTCTTTAAAGGATTGCTTCAGAGAGCACACACTTATGGGGTGTAAGCATAAAGGATACTTTTTGCGGGAATGTGCCTCATATTTTTGGCGGAAGAGCTTATTCGCCCGACAACCACAACCATAGATGTGCTTCAATGTGCCAAGTCGGCAGAAAGACGGCAGCCAGGTGGCAAAGGATGAAGTCCTGGCAGGACGGGTCTGGAACCAGGCAGCCAATGACCCGAAATCAGAGGGTCGTGTATCAAATGCTCAGTCATGCCGAATGCTGCAAACTGGGCCCAAAAAAAGGCCCACCCACTCCCACGAGAGAGTGTGTTATCCTTTGGGGGGCTAAGGATTCGGGGGGTGGTGGCGGGGAGGGGGGGTTCTGAGCTATTAGAAATATCTGACTGCCTGCTCCCTGGTGCTAATGGGTGTCCTTAAATGGCTTTTGTTCTCCGGGCCAAGTTGCAATTACTTGTGGCTGGCGTTGTTGTCGTTGTCCTTGTCGATGTCGTTGTTGTTAGTGCGATAATCCCCATGAGCCGGCCGTTTGAGCCCGAAACTAATATGGCCACATGACTTGGCGCCCCAAGAACCCGAAATAGCCAGAAAGGATGACAGACAGGTGAATATTGAAATGCAAAATGCCACTTTTCCAGCAAGTTGGTCGCTTCCCCGGTACCCTTGTTTTTGTTCATTAGGTGGCGTGGTTAGTGAGTTTAGTTACTTAGTTCGGTGGTTCAGTAAGTGGAGTAAATAGCTGCAAATAGCACACAACCAAGGGATCGGAAGAACCTGGACAGCATCGAGTTGTTTGCTTGTAAACGTTTTCGAAATAAAAAGACTTCAGGCAGTTCCCTTCTCTAAAAATCGAATAAAATAATTGTCCTTAGTCTTCATAATATTTCACCGTAATTTGCATCGTAATCGTATCACCCAAATTTTGAATTGAGAAAAGTGTTCAGCGTGTAGAGATCGGTTTAAATAAATGCAGAAGCTTACTAAGGTCCTGCATCCTTCGTGCTGCGGGTCGATCGACGTCGCACCTACTTACTCACCCTGCGACTCTCCGCCGGCATGCTGGAAGTCCTCAGCCGCTGCCGGTCCGCCAGGTAGCGACTGCCGGGCGGGTGGGAGGCGGCAACCACGGCGGCGGCCAAAGCGGACACCGACGTGCTGGCCCCGGAGGACTCTCCCACCCCGCGCTCCCGCTCCCGCGGCAAGTGGGTCGGCACGTGCTGTTGCTGCAACTGTTGCTGCAGCAGCTGCTGCTGCTTCTTCTTCTGCTGCAACTTGGATCCGCCGCCCATGGCCTCCGAGATGGGGGACAGGGAGTCGATGGAGTCGCCGGTTGGCGAGTCGGTGGCGTCCGGGCCGCTGGTGACCTCGGCGACGGCGGCCAGGGTGGTGCTGGAGCCGCCCAGGAGGCCCACGCCCACGTTGACGTTGAGGGAGCTGCCGCCCAGGAGTCCGCCTCCAGATCCGGGACCCGGAATCATCATGTCCCCGGTGCCGGGTGGGTTGAGAGAGCCGACGGTGCCGTACTGCGGGGACACGGCCCCGGACATGGCCTGCTGGAAGGTCAGGACTCCGGCCAAGGACATGCGGTCCCTGCAAAGATCAGGGAAGAGAATAATATTTGCGTTTTAGCCTAAATCGTAGCTTTTGTATATCCTGACAGGCTGGGGCCCTTTCGTCCTGGCCAATTGCATTTTCGTCCTTAATTGGCCCACTTAGCGGACTGATGAATACTGATTGGAGGGAGCCAGGACGATTCAGGACAATCCAGCCAAGCCCAGCCGGCCGCACTGCCATTAACCCTTAATAAGCCGCGCACAAAAGGCTTTCAGGCTCTCCGGGCCACGCCGGGCCGGACAGAAGCGAGTGAGCCACCAATTTATCCCAAAAAGGTTATTTTCGGGATATCCCCTGGCCGGGGCCAGAGGTCTGCCCAAAAATAGCAAATGGTTCGGCAAGTCCTTGCCACATACTTTCCGAGAGAAGCCTCACAGCAGCATCTGAAATGCAATCTCTGCCACCTTCCACGTCCAGGCACATCCAAGTGGATGCAATTCATCCTTCGGCCTGCCCGGCAAGGACAATGGCACAATGCCGGCCCACATCCTTGAGCCGAGGAGGCCAGAGTTCACACAGTGGCCGGGTCAGGTAATTAGGTGGCCCTCCTCCCCCTCCTCCAGGGGTTATTGTTGGCCAAGTTTTTAATTATCATTTTTTGTTGTTTATGGGCGGCTGGGCAGCTGGGTGGCTGGGTGGCTGGGCGGACAGGAGACTTTGCTTGGCTTCCTCCTCCAGCTTCTGCCCCTGTATTATCTTTTTTCTTTCTTCCAGAGAGTACTGGGAGACCCAAAGCGGCTACAAGACCAAAAATTTACTGTATCCTACCTGGCACTGCTGCTGTGGGAGATCCTCTGCAGGTCCTCGCTGCCCAGGGGGGCTCCTCCGATGCTGTTCCTGGCGTAGCCGGTGTACTCCGAGTGCAGACAGTTGGCGGCGATGGACGAGGCTCGTCGTCGGTTCAAAATGGGAGACTTCTGGGCTCGCAGGCTCTGCTGCAGAGGATGGGATTCACAGTTCAGGGATGAGCCTGGGAGAGACCCGAGAAAAGGATTAGGGGGAAGGACTTACCCGACTTCCGGTTGGATTCTGGGCGGCGTTGAGAAAGTCCCCGTAGGTGCTGAGAGGGGGGGCTGCGGAGACCTCCTGGCTCTCCCACTCCCTGTCGTACTCCATGTACTGATCCTGCGAGTCCTGCTGCTCCTGCTGGATGTAGTCCTGTTGCTCCTGCGGCTCGTAGTCGTACTGCTGCATCTGCTGCTCCTGCTGCACGTTGTATACCGTGTTGTATCCTGCGGCGCTCGAGGTGCTAGGACCCTGAATGTAGTTCCCGCCGGCGGAGGTCAGGTTGGGACGACTCCCGAAGCCGCTCTGCTGCTGGACGCGCTGCAGGGCCGCCTCCCGGGTGTGGAAGGCGCCCAGGCCGCCGTGGGTCGGCGGAGTGGGCAGGAGACGGTGCACCACGTGTGGCACGGGCTGCTGCATCTGCTGCGCCTGCTGTTGCTGTTGCTGCTGCTGCTGCTGTTGCGGCTGCTTGAGGATCGGCTTGAGCACGTTATAGGCCAGCTGGTGGGGAGCCGGCGAGGGCACAGGACCCGGGGTGCTGCTGCAGATGCTGTCGCTTTCATCGCAACTGGCGTCTGAAAGAAAGGATCAAAATCAAACTACCAACTCGAACTATTTGAGACAAAGGAATGGCAAAAGTCGGAGGGACTTAGGAGCGCCCGCAAGGAAAGCACCTGTGGCCCCCCAAGCAGGTGTCCTGGTGCCAGGAATTATGCTTCCCAAGTCAAAGTCGAATATGAAAATGCTTTCCATTGTCAGACCCCAAGAAGCAAACTTTTTCGAGACATTTCCCCAAGTACAAGTCCAAGTCGAAGTCCTTTCTGGGCTGTGTCCTGGGCCGTGGGCGTTCACCGTTTGGCGGTGTGTTTGCTTTTCCGTTTACATGTTTATGGCCGGGCTTAAGTTTTTCCTACATCCTGCCTCCTTTTGTTGCCGAAATGCCAGAAAAAATTAATAAACTTTGGCTGGGTGGGTGGGCGCCGTAAAAATTGTTGGTTAGACTTTGAATTTGGCAGCAAACAAAAAAAAATAGAAAGGAGCCGGCTGCCACACATGAGGAGGCATCCTGCTCAGTGGCTCTGGATAGCAGTCCTGGAAACGCCAGGCAACCCGTCAGAACAGCCACTGGGTGGCCATAAAAATTGTTTTCAACATATTTATGATTAAATTTCATGATTCCGACTTTGTCTAGCTGGCTTTGGCGGGGCTTTTTCGTCCTGGTGCTTACTCTTAATTAGCGCCAGGACTCCGGCCTCAAATTGGGTGCCACGGAGCTCCTGACTTTGCATTCACGCTTCCCCCCCAACAAGTGTCTTTTGTGGACAGAGCTGCAGTTCAATCATTCGATTAATGAGTTTTCCATTTGCCAGGACGTTTGTCAGGATGTTTTTGTTTCTGCTCCGTAACGGGCGATTAATCATAACTCACGGCTTACGGCTTACGGCTCACGGCTCACAGGTCAGGGGTCAGGGGTCAGGGGTTATGGCTCCCAGGACTAGGACGGCAATCGGACGGAAAAACCCATTCATTGTCAGTTGGAAAACACATTTTCAGCCGCATTCACTCGAATTAATCACCATGAAGGACCCATCCATTATAGAAATGAGTCTGCGGATCCATTCAACAGTTTTCCAAATGCAATTAAGTGGACAAAGCGGATCCGAAATCCTGGCCGGAGCTGAAGCCTGGCCGTCCTTAAAGTTGCGAGAGTCCTGCTGTCCCATTTTGTCAGCCAGGTGATGGCGCAGAGCCTGCTGGCCTGAGAGCCTGGGAGCCTGGGAGCCTGAGAGCCGATTATCCTTGTAACCCGTCAATGTCACCGCCCATTTTAACTTTGTCGGTTGCCGGACAACAAAATAAAACCCAAACAAGAAAGGACGACTAAATGGCGGACCTTTTCGCTTTATACTCTCCATTTGCCACTTTTTGAGTTGATGTTTAATTTTTGGTTATCCTTGCTTCCGGCCCGTGGCCGTCCTTAAAGAGGGGCGGCAGGAACAAGGGCCTTCCCTGGAATTTGTTTAATTTCTTTAAAAGATTGCCTGCCTTCGAGGACCACTGAGTCCTTGCCGGTCCTTCTTGTCCTTCACTCACAGTTCATTAAATATGATACCCAGTTTATCTAAGCCGCACACATTCTGCGGTCAAAGGCGCAGGACTCGGACTCCGACTCGGACTCTGCAAACATCAATGGAGCCTGCTGGCTTTGACAAAGTCCTGCCGCTGCTAAGTGATTGGAAAGAAGTTATCCTTTTTTGAAGGCACAACAAGTTATCCCTCGTGCAGTTATCCTTTCTGGTGCAACGGCAATATGTACTCAGTAACCCACTTATGTCGCAATGCCATTCCAGAGTCCTCAGTCCGGAGTCCTTGTCACCTCAAAGCACCGCACATTCTGGTAGCCATTCTGGCACTCTCCGGCAAAAAGGGGCCAGTTGTCGCTTTGTCAGCTTCCGGGCCGTAACTAGTCCGGGCCGGAGTCTTAATTAACCTGCCAGCCATGTCGACGGCGAACAGGACGAGGCTGGGAGTGACCGAGCCGCATGCACGGCAAGTCCGGCAAAAGAACTGCATTTGGGCCTTGCTCCGCCGTGGGGCACGCATTTCCGGACGGCCCCCCAGTGTAAAGTGGGCGTGGCCCACTAACACGTGACTAATTCCCTAATCAAGCCCCAAGATAAGCCAGCTGGCCGAGATTTGCGAACCGAAAAGTGCAAACTGAAACAGAAGCAGTGGGAAGAAGGCGTTTCGTGTTCCGCGATTGCGTGTTCCGCCGGAATGGCGAATTGCCTCCGGCGACCCAGTTCTATTTTTAACGGACTAACTGCTCTTCGGAAAGGACATGGCTAGAGTAGGGACTCAACGGGGGAGACTAACAGAAGATCCAAGGATAATAATCATCTTTCCAAAAGTACTCACCGAAATCAAAGGCCCTCTCCAGGATGGTGGAGTGCCGCTTCTCCTGCCGCTCGATCCTCTCCAGACGCTCCTTGGCCGCTGCTGCCACCGAGGAGCCCGGATCGTCGCTGGAGGAGCTCTTCGGAAGCCCCACGCTAACGGGCGGAGCCGGAATCGGAGCCGGAGCGTAGCCATAGCCGTACCCTTTCAAGGGCTTGCCGCCGCCATTGTCTTCGCCGTCGGGACCCATGCGCTTCTGCTGCTGCTGTTGTTGTTGTTGTTGGTATTGCAAGTGGCAATCGCAGGGCAAGGTGACGAGCACCTGCTTCGGCTGCTGCTGCTGATGCTGCTGCTGTTGTTGGGACTCCATCCGGCCGTCGACGGACGGCGACTGCGTGGGATTCTGGTGCAGACAGCAGTATTTGATGTGCTTGCAGAACATGCCTCCTCCTCCGCCTCCTCCGCTGCTGCTGCTGACGCCCAGCGATCCCCCGCAGCCCCTCTCCGCCTTCGAGCTGCCGGGCAAGGCCTTCTGATTCCCGGAGGAACCTCCTCCACCGCTGCCGCCGGCGGCACCACGCTGGCTGTTGAACACAGCCGGCAGATCTCCGCCGCCGCCCACGCCCGCGCCCATGGCCATGTCGATGAGACTGCCGCTGCTGCTGGAGCTGACGTTCGGGCCGAGCAGGACCGGGCCGAAGCCGAGCCGGTTCAGGCCGTTCTGGCTGAAGCTGCTGCCGCGCTGCCGGTTGAGGCGCAGCGAGTTGGATCGGTTGCCGGAGGCGGGGCCGTAGCGGGCGTCCCGGGACATCATCAGCTCGGCACCGCTGCCGCTGCCACTGCGGCCGCGCATCGGATAGACGGACATGTTGTGTTGCTGGAGGGGAATAGCTAGAATCCCAGACCGGGTATCGGGTAAGGAGAGCTTACCTGGATGTGCTGCTGCTGTGACTGCTGCTGTTGCTGTTGCTGCTGCTGCTGCTGCTGCTGGAGTTGCTGCTGCTGCTTCTGGAGTTGCTGCTGGTAGCGGCGCTCGGCGCGATCGCCATGGTCCGCACGGTCGCCACCGCTGTGGCTGCGGAGGCTGCCGCCGCATCGCTGTCGCTGGGGCTGCATGGGACTGTTCTGGCGCGGAATGACCTGCGGGGACGAGAGGGGCGAAAGGCGGGGGTCAGTAGGGGCTACGACAGGGGCTAAGTGAGGCACAAACGGGGCGACTTTGGGCTACCTTGTCCTCCAGCAGATTGGCAAACAGGCCCACATGGTCCTCGTCCTCTTCGTTCATCATGGCGAAGAAGTTCTTGAACGTGTCCGGAAAGGAGGCCGGAAACTGGCCCCGCGCCTCCAGCTTGGTGTCCATAGCTGACTCTCTCCCTCTCTCTCTCTCTCTCTCTCACTCTCTCTCTCTATCTGATTCTATATATACTGTATGTACTGTTACTTAGCGCCTATAGCCTTCTCTTTTTAACACTTATTCTTTTTTTTGGTCCGACGGCGAAGGCAAGCGCGCAGACCAGAAAACATGCAAGAAGAGAACACGCGTCGAGGTTAGAAAAGGACAGAGAAAGCGGAAGCGATAGTTCGGGCCGGAAATGAGAAAGGAATTCAAAAAAAAAGGATCAAAAACGGAACACACAGAACATTAAAAAGAAAAAAAAAACATTATTGGACTGCAGAAACACAATTATCCTTTGCAACTGTTGTGAAGGTCATGCCAATAGCTCTGGATGATCTGCGGCCCGGAAATGATCTGAAGGACTCTGTGGTGACTGGGTGATTTATAAATAACATTTAGAGGATTCGAAAGCCAACGAGTGCGCATGAAGTCGTCCTTCGAGTGCCATTGCGGGGGAAGTGCGTTTTTTCTCACTACGTGGTCATGAACATGAATCGGTCGAGGTCGAGTGCTTGTTTAAATATTTTCACAATGACTTCCCACTTCAGCTTTAATTGCCATCGCGAGGGGCTAGCTACCTGGCAATACTCTTCGACCTGCCCAGTCCGGACGTCCCCTTCCGCCAGCTTCCGATTGAAAAGTTATCAGCCAGCCACGCCGAACCACCAGCCCCTCCGACAGGACACTGCAGGTGTCATGTCACGCCCGTCGCTGTCTCTGTTTGCGGCTAAAAAGTTAGTTCCACGGCGACAGTGATTTTTTCCGGAGGAGCTCATCGGAGCTTTGGTTTTATTCTCACTCTTGGCCGACACATGGGGCATGCTAATGAGGCATCCTGACAAAGGATGCATGTGCCATTCGTGGGCTCTAATTAAAATTGATTTTAGCAGGAAGCCCCCTTGGCCAGGAGGGCGTGGCAGTCCGGAGTCTAGAGTTTCCAAGGGTCACTGCTCCAGGGCAGTGGTTCTCCAAACTGCAGGCCCAGTAATGGCTAATTGTAATTGGAGCGCCCCCTGGAAACAGTTAACCCAATCTTTTAGGGAGTAATCCGTTCTCCGGAATCCTTTCAAGGATCGCACCAACATGTATGACCATAATGCCACTAATTTCCCACTGCAGCTTAAATTTGCCGCCAATTTGCAGCAGGGCTTAGCTTGGCCCTTCCCCAGCCAGGACCTCTCTCTCTCACCCACCCCCTAAACCGCCTTTAAAAAACAAAAAAGCCCAGCCCTTTCGTCGTCCCGTCGCACCGAAAGGACTAAACCAGGCCCGGCAAGCAACAACCATGTCAAGTGGAACCTGGCCCAGACTCCGGCGCCGGGCTTATTAAAAAGTTGCCAGCCTAGTGTGGCTGAAAGGCACTGAGAGAAAAGTTGGGCGCCACTTTGGGGCGCTTTGCGAAAGCGTAATGTAATTGCTTGGCTCGTTGCTCGCTCCTTGCGGGGGAAACTTTGCCGAGTGTTGGAAGCGTTTAGTGCCCTCGAATGGTTGCACGTCCTGCCAGCCCCCGCCGCCCCCTGACAAGTACATCTTGGAGCCCCCGCCCCCCCGTCCTGCGAGTCCTTTAAGCCCGCTATCATTGCGGCCCTTTTAATTAGCAAGCCAAATGTAAATTCGTGTAAACATCCCAGTTGCCGAGAGCGGCGAGAGGGTGAAAGGATATGCGCAGGATATGGGGAGAAGGTTAATGGATATATTCACTTGGCTGTTTATTTTGGAGAGAGCCTGTTGTCCTCCCGACACATCCTTGTTCGACTCGCGCTCCTGTCAATCAAATAACAAGCTTGCCTCCTTTTGGCTTTTGACTTTTCAATTATTTTTGGAGAATCGAACAGCGTTTGTTTGACAATCGGAGGGGCTGTCGGATTGGCTCATATGGGGGCTTCCTGGGCCTTGCCCGACACGGCAGCCTTTCCTTTGACCTACTTTGCGGGCTAGGAACCTGGGAGTTTCCGGGATTTGGATCCGGGGCCGGGATTTCTTCTGGCGTATCCCCCTTTCAGGACTGTTTGCGGAGGCCGCGACAGGGTGCGAATTGGCGAGTGAGCTATCCCATCTGGGGGCCTGATAATTTATGCCACACTGACCCAATATCGAGTGGCGGCCACTTCTGGCGGCAGGGCCTGGTGGCATGGTGGCGGGCGGCCCTCGGGCGGGGGAGCTTAGGGGGTGGTGGCCCTTGGAAAAAGGCAACTGGAGCTGAAGTGGCACTTGGACGTTGCCCAGCGCAACAAACTAACCGGGACACAGGGAAAATATAATAAAGGAGCAAGAAATAAATAAAAAGGCGCATGAAATTAGATTTGCACAGCCACGGCACACAAGGGCGTGAAGGAGGGGGTGGACCAGGGTGGCCAGAGTGCCGGAGTGCCGGAGAAAGTAAAGAAAGTGCTGGGGGTGGAGGGCAAAGGGCATCCCAGCGAAATGAATGAAACGAAATGAATGAATGGCGGAGGCGAACAGAACGGACAGCTCCAAGTGGGAGGATCAGGAGGGGGTGCTGCCTTATAAATGTTTAAGCAGAAGCCTCTTCAGCTCACCCGCCCCCAGTCCCATCCCAGCCGGGCTCAGCGCCTCCCCTCGATACGCACCAGAGCTCCCAAAAAGCAAACTGCCGCTCGGAGCAGAAATAGAAAAACAACACCATCAGAAAATGGAGCAAAAAGTCCAAACACACACACACACACACACGTGCACTGAAACACAAATTGTGGTGGCACATCCTTTTAATTGGCAACTTTTAATACCTGTGGCACACACATCATTTTCGCCAACCGCATTTTCGCAAACAAATCAAAACTCGATGTCCTTGACAGAGAAAAGTTCAACTAGTTATTCTAATTAGTTATTTTCCCAGTGCGACCCGACTTTCCTCACACATGCCTGCCCGTTATCCTGCCCGTTGCCAGGCGTCCTGGCAACCACACGCACACAAAAAACGGCATAAAAAACAGAGCCCGACAAAGACGATTCGAAAGGGGGACTGCTCTGGCTCTGCTCTGTGTGGCGACCATTTGCGGCATGTTGATCTAGCTGTTAAGGCGTTTGTAATGACAGGGATAAAGTTTTATGACAACAGCCTCCGGAGTCCATAGTCCATAGTCCGTAGTCTGTGGTCCGCAGTCCGCAGTCAGTAGTCCGTAGTCCTTAGAGAGTACAAAACTTTGGCTTTCACCTTCTGCTGACTCCCTACGGGTTCGTGTTTGCGAATTCCTAGACTCGTTAGCCCACACAAGGCACACGTGGCACTCTCCGGACAGGACACTCATGACTCAGGACAGAGGACCGAGGATGGTCGCCAGTCAGGGACAAGGTGTATCATGGCCTGCAGCCAGTTGGGCAATCAAAGGACCTCCATGCATAAACAAATGCGTCAAGTGAGCTGTTAACTTGGCCCAAAATAATGCGGCAAAGTAAATACCGTAATCTGGGCGACCAGTAGGCTTAAAAGGCAAGTGTTTTGCGGTTCATTTTAAACAAAGCCCGGGAGGCCAATACAGGGAGATCAATCCTGGCCAAACTCCTAGTCCCTTGTTCCTTGCAGGTAATTCAGTAACAAAGTTAACTGGCGAATATATTGTTACTTTTATGTCCGGTAGTAACTGGGTCAGGCGGCCTGCCAGGAGCAGGAGATGCAAAGGACATAATGACGGCATAAAGCGTTCCTCCGCCGGAAGTGCGAGTGTGCATCCACACCGGATCTGAGTGTTATTTATTTGTGTTTTTATTGCACTCTGATAGCCGGATTATGGCCAGATGCCAGATGCCAGTTGGCAGTCGCGCCGGATGCTGGATGCTGGATGCCGGATGCCCGATGACCCAGATATCGGCGGAGGCTCTTAAGTGGGTCACCAGCGAGGCTAAAAATAAAACAATTGTCGGCAAAGCGGGGATACTGTATCTGGCAGGACGCAGGAGAGCCTTTGAGAGTTGTACGAATAGGTTGTGGGAAGCTTTTCAATCGAAAACATGGAAGCACAGACCTTTGACCCTTTGGGCCATGAAGACAGTCTCCGTTTACCAAAAAGGACTCCCGCCTCACTGCTCCCGGCACTCGTCCTGGCACCTTGCGAGCTCTCCTGCGAGCTCCTTCGCCGCAAGTGATCCAATTCCAATTAATCAGTCGCTAATTGGAGCCCATTGCCAATATTAATTGATTCCAAGACGGAGGACGGACGGCTGGCCGGACTGGGATGCTTCTAATTGTAATTGGACTCATGCATGGCGAGAAGCAGGAGGAGGGGCAGCAGCAGCAGGAGGGGCCGGGACATGGGGCCTGCCATCCTTTGGCAGATAGTGTGGCTTGTGGCTTGAATGGCTTCCAAGGGGTTAATTGGACGATTGAGCGACAGTATCCTTCGCCGAGCTAATTGCAACCGCACTGTTGATATTTTCCAGTCCGCCAGAGTCCCTTTGAGCTCCCATTGAGTCCAGTGTCCACCTGTTGGCCCCGCAGCCTTTGGTTGGAACAATGGACATGTCCGAAAAGAAATCCGGCAGGGAAACAATGGGAAATCGGATGACAAATCACATCGGATCCAACTGGACACTGGACCCAACTGCATTGAGTCTCCGGACGGAAGCCAGTCTTCCGTTGCTCTTTTCTCCTGACCTTCTCACCTTTCTTCTAATGCGTTCGAGACGCGACTGATTGGAAGACGCGGACAGGCGACAGGCAGGGGCGCTGATTGCAAAATTTATTCGCCACTATTGTGGAGGGCTCGGGTGGGTCGGGGTGACAAGTGGGGAACGTAATCAGTTGTCAGACATCTGTCAGGGCATTGGCACCTCCGAAAGCAGAAGCAAGGCACGGAAAAAGCAAAGCAGAAGCAAAGGCGAGAAGCCAGCCTGTCAGCCGAGGGCTTCATCACTGTCAGCCCGCGACTTGGCAATGGGAAGGGGAATGGGACTGGGAACGCGAATGGGAATCATTATCCCGCAGTTTGATTTCCACGTGAAACCCATTCACGTTGAGCCGGAAGGAGGAGAAGTCCCAGAAGAGTCCTCCAAATTCCAAACACTTATTCCCACGGAAAACCAATCATAAATTATGCTTGAAAGTTTGTTAGTTGGCGCGGAGTGCATTGCGGAGGCGTTAAGTATTTTTCATTAAAATTAATTTCACATAATAGAGAGTGCCGGCTGGAAGGCCGTTGCCTGGCATCCACAATGAAATGGAATAAAATGAAATAAAATAAAACGAGGGACAAAAAATAAGAGGGCAGCCGGAAGCATTTCGAGCTGCGGCTGTCAGACTGGCGTGGCACTTCATTTGTACTCGCCCTCCCGCGAAACCCTTCCTTACTATTCGCAAACAACACAACCACCCATCCACCCACCCACTCGCCCACTGTGGCGGTGCGTTGGCATTTAAATACCAGAATCACCAGCCCCACTGCACTTTAGTTCCTCCAGCTCACGGCAGCGGTGCTCGCTTTCATGCCACGCAACAATTTTTCTCACATTTTTATCCAGACACTGCGAGCAAGGACTTGCACAGGTGGGTTTTCGAGTGTAGGGCCTCAGGATGCCGGAGGAGGCATCGTCCTCCTCGAAGGCAGCTCATCCGCAGTGCACCTGCAGATGAGCTCCGCCATAGGCGACCCCAATTGCGGGACCAAGGATGCATCAAATGCCCCCCTCCCAGGAATCCCACAGGCCTGGACTTCCGAGTCCGGGACACTGACTCCTGGGTAGACCGCAGCCGGAAACGGCTCAGACAAGCCCCCCTCTGACTTGAGACATACGGCAGGGTTCTGGGTCTCAGGACTGTGTGATACCCGGTACTGATGGGGTGCGGAAGCTGCAGGGGACTACTGGGAGAGTTAACATTTAGGCACTTGTTTCGGGATAATTTCTCTCTGTCTCGGGGACAATGGGCCTGTCAAAAATGCGATCATTAATCACTATTAAACTAGACCGGAGCGACGCCTACGATTTATATTTTGTTGAATGACACTCGCAGTGGCCCTGCAGCCGGATAGAGAGGATGTCGCGGGCAAGCGGGATTTGCATAGCGGATGATGAATAACTCCGGCAGGCCACTGCGCCGACGGCAAAAGCAAAAAGCATTTAATAAGCAGCCAACCGGCCGACCCATCCATTGCTCGTTTATCTTGCCACAACATATTTCCGCACTTAGCCGCACTGTTTGGTGACAGGACCAGGACATACATTTAATTCGCGCCAACCCTTCGATGGAGGTGCAGCAGGATAGGACGGGCAACTAAACAGTTTGCGGCTGAAATTAGGCTTTAAGCTGGCAGGAGCGATTACTTTAAGTATCGATTTTTATTCGGAGCCCATAGCCCAGAGCCCGCAGGAGTACGCTGATGTATGTACGGATATGATGGTATCTGTGTGCGTGCTGGGCTGCGACACATTTTTTATTATAGTGCTGCTTTACCTTAATTACATTGAATCGATATAGCTTGCCTTTGGGTTTGCTTTGGGTTTGCTTTTGGTTTGCTTTTGCTTTTCCAGCCAAGCACAGAGCTCTGGCGATTCGGTGCCAGAAGATTCTGCGGAACAGAGTCCCTAGTGGAAGAGCTTAGCCTGTATCCTCATATATAATTCAGGGGCCTTGCCAGAGCACCTCGCCACGCCAAAATACCCTTGTTGATTAGTTTAAACGCTTTTGTACTTCTTTCCGGCCAACACACCCACAAACCACGAATCACAAATCACAAAACCGAAAACCGAAAACCCAAAACAGAAAAACAACTCTGATCGGAATGGCAAATAGATTTTGGCCAAGGCCTCAATTAAAATTACGCGGGGCATTCATTCCGAAATGCGATAGGGATTTTCATGTAAATCAAATAAACAAAGAGACTCCAATTGAATAAATTTAGAGTCCAAAGCAGACGCGGGGAGTGCGATTTTAAGTTCTGGCATTGTCTGGGCATCCGGACGACTATGGAGCGTCGGGACATCTGGGCATTGTCATGGAAATCCATCGAGTGGCCATGGCGCGGAATCGGCGATAAGGACGCACGCCGCAGGAACTTATAATTGGAAATATTCTAATAATAGGCGCCTCTTGATTGAGTTATTCGATTGTAATAATTATTGATTAGCCCCGAGCCGTGCTCCCTAATTGCAAGCGTGTATCGGAGCCTGTTCTGTCGCCCACTTGCCGCCATCCTGTCACATATTCGGGTTAAATGAATTGATTTACTCCGCTGCATAATTGGAATCCGTGTATTTGGAATTCATTTTTCGCAGATTTTTCGCATCGCCAGCCAAGCTGTCAATTGAATTTATGGGCCACATAATGCACACGGAATAAATTTCTGTGACAGAGCGCTAACACGTTTTTACACTTCGTTTGACAACCGACATGGTTGGTGTGGATTGCGTGGAGTGTGGGCGGTGGGTGTTTAGATTTCGACCGTCCCACTCAGCTCCTATATGGCTGACTTCCCTCCCAGCAAGTTCCCATCAAGTTCCCAGCAAGTTCCCAGCAAGGCTGACGAGTCGTAATCCCACACGCATATTTTTAGACTCCAGATGAGTCACTCCCCCTTCGACTCTGATAATTTCGGGCTTTCGTCAAGCGCGTAATTAGCTGAGCCCCGTACTGGTATTTGTCTGAAGCAAATATTGGGGTCCCCCCGTCCCGACACCTCTTTCTATTGTGGTGCCCAACGTGGGGCAGAGGGTCCTACATGTGTCACCTGCACGCCCACTCCTGCCTGCTGTGCGTTACCCACCGAGTACCTTAAGCCCCTTCTCCCTGCACCACCTCCTCCCCACCCTCCTCTGGCCAAGATAAAGCCAGAGGCCTGACTGCCGACAGATAAGATATACCCCCAAACGCCAGATACCCCAAACGCGGAGGCAGGACAAAGAGCGGAATGCACTGCGCGAATCGGGCCCCTCGACTGCCGCAGCCCAGCCCGTTTCCACTTCCTGTGGCCCCTCTTTTCGCCCAGTGCAGAGGTGTCAGGTGGCGCGATGGGAGGGGCTCCATGGAGTGGAGTCCGTCATAATTAGTTTGACAATTAAGTGAGGACGAGATAGACAGGCGACAGGCGCAGGCACAGGCCTGGCCCGGAAGGAAGGGTTTGAATGGATTTGTTTTGCATATTTCCGCAGCCGCTGATTGGGTCTATTAGTCCGCAGTGCTGTCAATTAATTAGAGAGGACCAGGACCAGCGCGACAAGCAACTGGCTTAACGCCATGATTGATGAATCCATAAATATTAGATCAATAGCAAGGAAGTGGCAGCTCAAGGAACGAGTTGAAAATCCGACGGCAAATCCTTCCACTCAGTGGCAGGCGGACATCTCGCGCGCAAGTGCAAGTCAATTTAAATGCCAATAAATATCCTGGGACGGCGTCTCTTGACCCCCCCGGGGGTCCTCCTGGGGGAGCTGCCCCCCTCCCGCACAGCCCCTGGAAATTGGCAAGACAGCCCCATCAGTCGAGTGCATTGACTTCGACGTCTTAATGGCTTTTTGAGTCGTCGAGTCGAGTCAAGTCGAGTCGGGCCGAGTCCTGTTTTTTATTTTATTCCTGCAGCCATGGGAGGGGCAGGAGGGGAGCAAGGGGGTGGGCGCTAAGGACACACATTCGTGTGAAGGGAAAAGCGCTCCTCAGCAACAGCACACATGAACGCCTCGCCCCGCACAGACACAGTTGGATAACAAAAGCAAAGCGCACGCATCGTCGAATTCCTTGCCAAAATTTTGCATACACACGAGGAGGTTTACAGAGAAAGAAGTCCTGCAGGGGTTCCTTTTAGGAATACAATATATCTTAGTAATATTATGCATTCAAGGTGGAGTTTTCAGGAGAGTTTTCAGTCAGATGGTTGATAAACACACCACTTGTATAGACCTTTAGAGTTTAAGAACTTTAAGAACTATATTTATTTCTTAGTCAATAAAGATGTTCTCCCATTTTTGCACTGTGTACTCGTACGAAATCCCTGTGCCATAAAAAATGGTTGATAATTTCTTCAAATCATTGACAAAATCAATTATTACACCGAAATTTCAATTTGAGGATTCCCACAAGCCCCGGCATTAGAATACGCCCGAAAACCTATACACAGAAGCTTAAGAATTCCCTTTATTCCCGGGATTGACAAATCCGGAGTCCCGAATCCCTGAGGCCCTCCAGCCGTCGGCTCGCAGGGCTCGCTTGACTTGCCGGCATATGGATCGGCCTATTAGGCCGGGCAAGAAATAAAGAGGAGCGCTCGAGGAATAATTGGCAAGCAGGTGCGGTTGGTTGGTTTTTCTGGCATTTGCCGTTTTTGGCCAAGAAGCGGGGGGGTAAGTGGTGGTGGTGCTCTGCCTTCCAAGGGAAATTGCCTTTTGCAGCAGCAGATGATGAAGCGTCGGCCCGGAATGGGTTCTCAGGCAGAAATTTGCAACACAAACACTCCGAGTTGCGGGGGTGGGGAGGGCCAAAACAAATACACAATCTGTTTGCGTGTATGCACTGAGAGAAACAAAGTTCCAGCACCCGTGGCCCCCCCTCCAATTGCTGATGCGCGGGCTCCGATACAGGTCCGTGGGGGCTCTAACACGATGGCTCTAATATGATGGCCACAAAATTACTCATATTCATATCTTTAATTTAAAACTTTGAATGGAATTTCGCACAAATATGCAGATATTCGTATGCGTATGTTTTCTGTTTTCCGTTTTCCGCACAGGAATATAATATAGAGCTCCGGAGGGAGAAGACTTTTAATACGATTGCACAAAATGCAAAAAGGGGCAGCCATCTCCAGCATCCTCCTGGGTGCAGGTCCTGGCAATGCGAATGCTGGCCACTTAAAACCGAGTTGTTTATTGATTCTCTTGGCCCGCTTTTGGCCTTTCTAGGGGGTACTCGTCCGGGAGTCCAGTCCAGTTGCGAAACAAGAGCTACCAGCAGGTAGGGGACTGGCCGCTGACAGGGCGTGACTCACTTCCCAATATAGCTCCCGCCCCAATCAGTACCACCATCAATTAAATCGATAGCGGTGTGGATGGTCTCTTAATAAACTTCATTCAGATTGATTGTTTTATCATTTATGATCGGTTTATCGCGTCTTTTTACGACCCGCCCGCCCACACATCCGGCCGAAAAAACCGCGAAAATAGCTGACTTCATTGCCGAACCTTTGGATCGGCGGGTTTTGGTGGCCAAAAGAGGAGGAGGCTCTTCATCGGAAGTAATGCTGCCCGATAATGCAGCTCAGTTTTATCCTTAAAACTCTGCAGCATTTTTTGCTCCAGCCTGCACTCGGCAAGAAGGAAAGCTTTTAGCCTTCCAAATGGACCTTGGAGGGATTTGGGTTTTCGCCTAAAATCGGGGATTATGGAGGCAACAGTGGGAGGCAAACACTAGGCACTAGGGGGAGCATTCCGCAGGACATTCTCTAATGGGAAAGCGGCGGCGCAACGCCAGCTTAACAGGACACCAACAAAGCAATAGCAAACTAATAAAAAGCGACACCAACACAAAAACAAGGCGTTTGCTTTAAAACTTCACTCGTGAATAATGGAAAAGCAACAAACAAGCTGTCCGGAACAAAAAACAATCGCATGGATCGAATAAAATAAAAACTGTGTCCATGGGCATGTGCTCTATGGGTGGGAGTCCTGTGCTGTGTTCTGTGCTGTGTATCCTGTGAGGTGGACGCTTGGCAAACAAATGTGGCAGGAGCAGCAAAAATGTCAAATTGGAAATAAAACAAAACAAAGGCTTTCAAAACATTCCAATGAGTGCGGCAAAGGCAATCGAATCGAAGGCTTTGAGACAGGATTATTAATTTGCGGCTTCCTGGAGTGGAAGCCGAGGAGCACCTCGCACTGGCACTGCAAGGCGTCCTCAACTAGATGTCCACTCAGATTTTTATTAACAAAGCGCCGGCTCTGTCTTCCGAGTCCTGCCTGTCTCCGGTTTAATGTCTCCTGTTTGCACAAAGAGTCCAGAGTCCAGCCCCGTACAGCTGACACCCGGGCGGGCTTCCGAGTGGAAAGGACGAGAGGAAAATTAAATTATCAGAGCAGGCCATTACGGCCAGGATCCCGACGACCGACGGCCATCAAAATATTTGTATATATTAGGGAGCAACAAAGGAAAATATGTGGAGCATAACGCCAAAGGACATGGCCGGCATTTTTGATTTGTTTACATTCGGTATTTTTTCATATTTTTTCCTCGTTCGAGTTGCTCCTTTTTCTCCCCGGGCCCGCGGCGTTGGGAGAAACAAAAGTGTAGCATACATTAGCGGGCACCGGGGCTGATGGCCGGGAAGTAGTTCAGCTCCGAAGCGGGCTCTCCTGCGTAAAGGGCCAGGACATGAGAGAGCCAGAGTTTGAAGCTATTGGAGGCCAATTGGAAGCCGATTGAAGCCGTTGCCGGCCAAAAGCCAACAGCCGGTTCTGGCCAACAAGGCGAGACGGAAAGCAAACCGAATATCAAATGGAAACAAAACGCAAAAGCCGAGTCCCTGAAAAGCCGTGAAAAACTTGTGAGCAAAACACACACAAGAATGAATAAAGGCGAAAGGACGCCGCGGAAGGGATTCCGAAGGAGGTCTTGGCGGAGAAGCGGCGTGGCGGCGTGGCGAAGCAAGCCAGATGTTACGCTCTTAGTGGATGCAAGGACACCGATGTCCTCGGGACTTTTACACACATATTCGCATGGCTGTGTGTGTGTCTGGCTGGGGTGAAGGCGTGGGGTTGCCCACCCCACCCCGCCCTCCGTCTAAATCGCAGGACGAAAGACGTGAGTTGTCTAAGCGTCTGTCTGGTACAATCAAAACAAGGAGCAGCCAACGCAATTCTAATTAACTGCCAGATACACAAGGACGCTGGCAAGGATGCCTGGCAGTAGGGCTGTGGGGCGGAGGACTGTGTCATTGATAGGCTTTGTCCTCCCGTGCCCTTTCGTCCATCCCGTGCCCCAAAAATGTCCATTATATAAACTTTAATCATGCCCACCAATTAAGTAGTTTACAATGAGCCATTAAAGTTGCCGAAAATGCTGGAAAACGAAAGTGCTCTCCATCGAAGGGGGGGGGTGGGGTGGCCCATTACGATTGGGGGGGTCCTGGCATAATTTATATTCCTCCTGGCAAGCCCACCCCCAGACCCAGACACCTCCCACCGAGGCCCTAAGTACTCGGGATAACTAATGCGCAGTAAAAGGCATTAAGAGGCTGCGAGCTGCGACACGAAAACAAGTATCTGAGTATCTAAGTATCTGAGTATGTGGGTATCTGAGTATCTTTGTATCCGTGTGTCTGTGGAGCACTGCCGCAACTACACTGAGAAGAATGGAGGCCCCACGCACTGCCCATCTACCCCATCGAGTGGCCCTTATTGAATGACATCCTGGAGACGAGTCAGGGCCTGCAATGAAGTGTCACCAAACTAGACCAGATTTCTCTCAGTGCAGTCCATCCATCGCAGTCGTCTGTCTGGTGTCTGTTGTGTTGCACATTTCGCTCGTGTACTCAACATTAATTGTAATCGCAACAGCAATTGTAATTGCAAATGACATAAGTAACAGCTACAACGATGATTATGTTAATGACAATGATAATGATAACGATAACGATAACGATAACAACGGAAACAGAAGACGGTAACGGAATCGAAAACAGAAACAACGAAAACAACAACAGCAATGTTAATGCCAAATGGCGCCAACAACTTAATGGCAAAAGGAATTGAATTTGTGCCCTGTGTCCAGGCTCCCTTACCTTTCAAGTTGTTCTGCTGGTTAGTTGTCTCTTCGCTCTTCGTTCGTCCTTCGACCTTGGGAGTATGTCTTCTGGCTTCTGTCGTCCTTCGTCCTTAGTTCGAGTGTCCTGCCCAAAACTGGTTGTGCAGCTGGACTAGCAATGGGTTCGGGTTCAAGTCGAATCCCGGATTCAAAGTCATTTTCAGTTTTACTTTTGTGACAACGCGGATCGACTCTGATGACGTTCGATCGAGATTACCAATCAGTGTTCAGGATACAATGCTGTTCGTCTTAAGCTCTGGACTGGTTTCTGGTTACAATCAAGTGTCTCTTAATACCTAGGATCTTCTTGGATAAGCTTCGAGTGGTGTGTCTTAGACTAAGTGTCTTAAGTGCGATCGGAGTTCTTAAGTACAAACTCTCTTAAGGATATTCTTTAGAATATTTGCTTTCTTTGTGTCTGATGCACACAAAATGGTAATTTTAATTGATATTTGTGGATTACAATATTGGATATTTTGCTTTTGTGGGAAAGATCAGTGTTGACTGGAATTGGAGTTCAGAGTTCAGAGTTCAGAGCTCTGAGTGATAGAGTGTGTTCTTGGTTGACAGGTTTGAATGTAAGCTCGAATTAATGTGGGTTCTCAAGACTTATGGCTACACTTAGATCTTTGAATAAAGTTTGGATATATTTACACAGGTGACTATACTTTGGGGTTTATATTTTGATGTGGAATAAGATTACTTGAATAGAGTTCAAAATTTGATTTTTTGCTTCTTTATTTTTTTTACAAAGCTGATCCTTCCCCGATGGTTAGCGCTGGGACTGGCTCCTCGCTCCTCGATCTCTTGATATCCTGGATGTATTCTTTTTGATATTCACTGTCTTTCTAGACGGACATATGTATGTGTTTCAACTGATATGTCTACTGGGGGAACAAGAAAAAACACAAAAAAAACGTCACATTTCAAACTTGAACTATCACAAAAAACGCGCACTGCCACACAGGATAAGACACAGTCACTAGTAAGGAGCTAAGGGCCGTCGTGCGTGCGGGGAACACCTCCTCGGCACTTCACGCTGTCCAACAACGAAATTGTAAACGAAAAACGGTAAATGAAAAATAACAATCCCAGAAGCAGGAGCACAGCGCCTCGTTCTATTTTTCGGCTTGATTTTGTGTGTCAAGCTTCGAATAATTTCAACAACGGCATCCTCCGCACTTTTTGGCGCCCAACTCGGCCTCAGGCGGTGGGGGGTAGGGTGGTGCGGGTGCTCCTTCTGCTCATGCTACTGCTACTGCTTCTGGATCTGGCTGTTGGGGACGGCGTGCTCCTGCCTGGGTGCCGGAGTGCCAACGAACCTGTTCCACGCACGTTCGGCCGCTAACTGCTAGCCGCCAGCGCCGAGTACCGTTATTTAAGCCGTTCGCCGGCAGCCCGAAGGCGGCAAAGCTCCGCTCGCCTGTGCAGCGATGAAAGCTCCGTGACCTGGTTGGCGGCCAGGAAATCGAAAGCTCCGCTCCAACGGGAGCGGGAGGTGATGAGCCAAGCCACTTGTTGCCAGGCTAGGGAAGCTTTTCGGGCCAACCAGCCGGGCCAGAAGCCAACCAGCCGATCGTTGACAACTTTCAAGCGCCACCGTTATTTTGTGGTCGAACCTCAAAAAATAATATGAGCTTGTGGCGGCAAGGATAAAGTTTAATTTTCCAAGGGCTAGGGTTATCTTCAAATTCCTGTAAGCTGGCACATTTGTAAGCTGATTTATTTATAATTCCGTTAAAAGGAAAACAAGCTCACAATGTAACCGAACAGCCCGCCCCCCCTCTGGGCAGGGCACTTGCAACTTGGCCATTATTCCTGCCACAAGCCTCAAAACCTTAAAACCAGAATCCTTTTCCAATTAAACTAGACAAACTTCTGTTTGTGATGCGAATTAAGTTCTTCATTAACCGAGAGTGTGTCTGCCTGTGTGTGTGTAAATATGTGCACACGTTTACCTGTGTGTGTGTGCGAAGGAAAATGAGGCACCTTTCCTCCTTGCCAGCCTCCCTCTGCCTCACTCGCGAGTCCTGTTTTCTGAATAAAATGTATGCAGCTGTACACTGAACGAAAATGGTTGAAAAATAATAAAGAATAATTAAAAATAAAATTAAACTATAAACAGCTTTTAAGATTTAAGATTAAAGTGAGCTGGAAAGTGAGTTCAAACTAAATCACTCATACGCCCTGTTGTCTCTGTGCTTCTTCTGCGTTTTTTTCAATCGGAGACGCCTCCGTTCTCTGCCCTGTTACTTTTCCGAGGGAACACCTGGCTCTGGGGTCTGGGGTTCAGTGGCCGCCGTCCAAAGTTTCCACGGGCTGTGGCCCGGAAAAGTGCTACCAATTTTCCCGCCAAAGGCCTGTCGCAAGAACAGTGCCCGAAATAAGTTTAAGTCCATTGGTTTATTGACTTGATTTATACATACATTTGGTAACTGCTGTGTATGTGTGGGAGTGTGTGTGAGGGTGTGTTCGTGTGGGTGGGTGACTTTAAGTAATTTGTGCATAACTGCTTTAAAGCTACGATTAAGGCTAGATTGTAGATCGATACGTGTATATATATATATATCTATAAGTGTGTGCACACTTCTGTTGAATGTGTGAATACAGTGCGTTTCAGAACCATAAGGTATTGCTGGCTATGGTTAAGTTAAAGCCTTTAGCTGAAGAGATTTTAAAAGTATTAAGGCATCTATTGCATAGATACAAATATTGGATTAAGGCAGTTATGAGCATATTGCAATTGACGAAAAATAAAATTGACAAAAAATATAATCACATGCGTGGATTTCTGTCCACTTCTGTCCACATTGTTCAAATAATATATGTACGTGGGTATATAGTGGGTATATCAGTCCACTATCCGAGAGTATAATACAATTTATTGACTTTTCGACTGGGTCTCTGATCAATCGGGCTTGGAACGGTCTGCATCGAGTCGTATCTGGCTTAGCTTAAATGGAGAAGTTTATTAAGTAGGTTTACGTTCCCGCTACGGGATTGGCTACACTTTATGGCTTACAGCTATGATTCGCACTATATACCTAGAGTGGGTCGATCCCCTCAAGATCCAAAATAAATAGGTTTAAGTGGGTGCCTTGGAAGCTTGTAAAAAAAAATCAAATGTAAAAATGTATAAATGTAAAGGGTTCCTTAAGGTATTCGTCAGATTGCTGATCTTCGTCTCTCTCTCTTCGAAAAAAACCATCGAAAACTGACCCACTCCGGAGCACACATGGGTTTCTCTGTCGCCCGAGGGCTCTGTTTTTGAAATACTTGGGTTCGCAGGCTGGCCGGATGAGGATCAGAGCCTAGAACATCCCGTCGGATCGGGCCACGGGTATGAGCACAATGAGGAAGATGACAAAGTTTCGCATCACCAGCCGCCAGTCGTTGGGCACGGCGTAGGGCAGGAGGATCTGGGTGAGGCGGTGCACCTCGTGGGAGGCGCACACGAAAATGAACGACGTGATGATCATGTTCAGCGTGGGGAAGCCGGGCAGCAGTACGAGGACGCCGTGGCGGTCGGCGGCCAGCCATATGTGGTACTGGCACACGAACAGCTCCAGAGAAATCCGGCCGAACCAGGCGAAGAAGGCAGAGTAGCGCGTCCGCAGGATACCTGTGATGGAAGTCAAAAGTAGATCAAGAGCTTCTTTCTTATCTGAGGAACTCACCTGAAATGTTGCGGAGCACCACGTAGCCCACAATCGGGATGAAGAGGATGTAGGAGTGGATCTCCTCGCAGTTCTGGACATTGCGGCACAGGAAGGAGAAGGCCGTGTAGACGCCGACGCCCAGGAGCGCCAGCAGGGTCACCGAGATGGAGGTCCTCCGCGAGAAGAGGTTGCCGTGGTTGTTGTCGTCGAAGACATTGTACTTCTGGGCGATGTGGAAGCAGGCGGCGTAGATCATCCCAAAGGCCACCGTGTAGCGGTCCAGCTTCCACTGGTGCCACCACTCGTGCAGGTCGTCGTCCGTGGTCACAAACAGGGCCTTCCACGGGCGTGTCACAAAGATCCGCTCGAAGAACACCTCCGACATGAAGAGCACCGTGATCCCGCCGAGGCAGCCGATGCACTTGCACACGAGGTAGAGGTAGTGCAGCGGATTGGCGTCCACCGAGACGGAGGATATCCGCGGCGGCAGAGCCAGCACGAAGTAGACGACGCACAGCCAGAAGGAGAGGAGCGGGACGAAGTAGTAGAACTGGTAGGGCCGGTTCATGCAGAAGCAGAGCAGCACGCTGAGGAAGTTCGCCCGGAACATGGCCTGGAAGAAGCGGACGAACAGGGATCCACTGCTGCCCGTGTGCCACAGGTGAGTGAAGTGCGTGTAGCCGGTGAGGAAGAAGTAGCCGGAGATGAGCAGCTTGATGTGCATGTGGATGGGCAGGACGCGCTGCGCGCCGGTCATGTAGTAGATCAGCACCACCAGCAGGATCCAGCCGCGCAGCTCGTCCGTTTGGTCGCGGTTCAGGACCTGCAAGCCGAAAATATGAATACTTGAAGTCATTTCCAAAGGAAGCTGGATACCTACCTTGGTGAACCTGGAGTCCTCGGTGAAGAAGAGCCCCAAGGCGAAGACATAGCCCACTGGGATCCAGAAGCTGTACTCCGAGTAGTACTTGTTCTCCTTCATGAAGAAGTTGGTGCGGTCGCAGAGATAGAAGTAGGCCAGGATCAGGCCGAGGAGCGACAGAGCCACCATGGGAGTGCCGTAGTCGGTTATCAGAGCCGACAGGGCGTTGCCAGGAGCGCCTCGCGTGCGCCCTCCTCCCTCCTGCTGCTGCGTCTGGGACTGGTGCTGCTGGAGCGGCACATAGAGTGTGTGGCCCCGCAGGTGGAGCACCCAGCGGCGCAGGCACATGCCGCAGACGAGGGCCATGCAGACGCCGAACATGGCGTAGGCCACGATCTGGAGCGTGGTGTGCGGCTCGGAGCTGCTGCAGCAGGTGCCGTCGTTGTAGTTCATGTAGTCGTTGCAGTACATATTCCAGAGCAGCTGCACCTCCAGCCGCTGGCCGTGCGCGCACAGCTGGTGGCCATCGACGGCGTTGTCCAGCAGCCCGTTGGCGATGTGCCAGGCCGACTCCCAGACACTGGCCTCCGTGTAGCGGAAAACGCCACGGGCTACGTGGTTCAGCCGGTCAATGTGCTCGTTCTGCAAGAGCTTCCAGCTGGCGGGCAGCTTCTCCTCGTCCACGCGATCCGCCAGCTTCCAGAGGACCCGCGACGTCTGGGCCACTAGCCGGTGAAACGGGGCCACGAGCAGCGTCAAGTTGGCGGCATACTGGCGCAGTACGTCCTCGGTTGTGTTGCCGGCGAGCAGGCCGGAGTAGGTGAAGCCCACCACGTAGACGGAGGACAGCTGCTTCTCGGCCTCCAGGTGGTAGAGGCGCTCCACCAGCGCCGGGTTGACCTCCTCGGCCCGAATGTACTGGGCCAGCATGTGCAGCTTCTTGTCCTCGAAGCGCGCCGAGCTGTCCGCCACAGAGGCGTTGTTGTCCTCCTCCAGCTGCTCCTGTTGCTGGGCCACTAGCTCGTCCGCGGCGAGCGGCAGGCGCAGCTGCTCCACAAAGCGCTCGTACAGCAGCCGGACACTGTCATCGCCGATAAAGACGAAGTTGTTCTTGTTGTCGAAAAAGGCCAAGTAACGCAAACATCGCCGCGTGTCGCTGTGGGTTAAATTGGATGCGGATGAGTCACGGAACGCATGGCATGGCATGGCATGTTTTCGAAGTGATTACTCACGTGAGGGAGTACTTGTGCACCATGCAGCCGTACGGCTGCCACTCGTTGTCGCCCTTGAAGCGGCCCTTGGACAGCAGCCACTGGCAGGAGTCGCTGCCTGAAAAACCGGAGCAAACCAGGACAAATCAATACCGGATGGATGGGCCGGAACGGGAGAGAGAAGCGGCGCCTATTTGGGGCGCACAAAGTCCCGCAACTGATAATATTTATGGGATTTTGTTTACCCTTTCTCTACTCTTTGGCTAATAGTTCTCTAACTAATCGACTATACTATACTAAACTATACTGTCTCTACTATCTTTACGAAATCAAGCTCAACCGTTAAATGAAATCCGGCTCCTCACCCTTTAAGATAGAAGTCTACAACATAATATTCTCATTAAATCGTTAACTTTTGGGGAAAATTATAAAAAAAGGCAGATATATGCAGAGATAGATTGTAAAATAATTAGATAACCTAATTCTTTCACATTAGTTTTCCCCATAATGGAGGTTCCCTGGAGACTTTTCTTATAGGTTAGCTCTCAGCTCCCGGGAGGGGAGCCAAGCAATACCCACCGTAGTTCCAGTTGAGCAGGCCGTGGTACACTATGAATCCGAGGACCAGGAGCAGGGCCACCTTCTTGGCGTTGGTGGCGTTCAGCTGCTCGATGAACAGGTCCGCCTTGGTGGGCAATCTCTGGCCGCCGCCAGTGCCGCCGATGCAGATGCCGCCGAACTCTGGTCCACCTGTTCCACCGGCTGCAGCTGCAGCAGCGCCAGTCCCTCCTCCTCCTCCGCCTCCCGCGCCTGGCCCGCCGTCGCTACCGCCAGCACGCAAATCGCGAAGCTCCATTTTTGACGCCCGTCTGCGTCGCCGCCGTCCTTGCCGCTCCTGTCCGCTCGCTCTCTGTCGCCCGCTCTCTCTCGCTCGCAAAGTGTTCACTAGTAGGTGGACTATTGCATGGTCTTGTTCCAGTTTAGAAGGCTCCCGGGATTTCCGCTTTTTTTCCACGGCTCGCTAGCTTTTTTGGGTGCGCTTTGGTTTTCGCTTCGCCCGCTATCTGTGAGTCGCCGTCTATCGCCGCGCCCGCCTCCCACAAATCGATGGTCCGTCAGCTGATTACCCGCCCGCACCCGCTTTTACCTTCGCGCCAATAAGCTCATACCAGCTGGCGCCGGTGCTTGGCGGGAAAGGTGTCGTCATTTGAACTTCCCGCCCCTAATAAAAAGCTTTCTTCTTAGCCTTATTCAAAAAATGTCAATCATTTGGGTATAAAGTTTCCTCTATTTCTAAAATTTGAGCGACAATAAGATGTACCATCATATGGCGTTTTAAAGAAAGACTTATTAATTGGAAAATATACTAATTGGAAAAAGTGAACATTAGAACATTTTGTAAACAAAGTAGCCCCTCATTTTCATTCAAAAGCCTGTAGGAAAGTCCTTCCATCCATTTCATCAGTCACATCTGGACATCTTTAGAGCTCAGAGCTATGTAGAGTTTTTCCATTTAAAAAGCAAAAGCAAATTGTTGGTTTAACTTAAAAATTTTCAATTTAATCGTGCGTTCTCCGTGTTGAGTCTGCAGTTATCGATAGAGCGATTGTTATCGGCCATATCCCACCCCTAGATAAGCTCAAGCTTATTCAAGTTCTTTTTAGATTGAACGGCGCTAAAGGATACCGGCATCGAAGACAGTGAGAATTACAGGCAGTCAGGATGGTTCTTGAGAAGCCGCATCCCCTGGACAATTGCCAGCTGTTTGTCGATGTGAAGGCACAGCTGAAGAGGTATTCAGAAGACGTGAAGAACCTTCGTTCAATAATGTATTTCAGCGGTAAGTCGGCTTTTCGCGGCATTGTGTTGTTGTTAGTTACTCAAAATGGCAACTCCGCAGGAAACGAGGCGCACATCATGGAAATTTGCGTCCGGGTGTTGATGCCCCTGATAGAAAATGATCTTATCGTCCAACACCCACATGGTATCAGCAATGTGGATTTGGTCACGGAGTGTGTGGGCCCGGATGCGAAGAATCACTTCCGCGGGCTGTTCGCCTTCCTCCTGGTCAATTCGGCCACTGAGTTCCCGTCGCTGGATGCTAAATGGGGCACGCAGTGCTCTCATCTGCTGAACCAGCTTCCATTGATGCCCCAGTTCGTCACCACAGCCATATACCTGCGCTGCGCCATGTCTGATGTCCTCGAGGAGTTCCTCGCATGTGGCCCCCGCTGGCTCACCCAACAGTACTTCGAGACCGTCAACCAGATTATGACAAAGATCTACAAGTACCGCTCGGACACCATTGCTCGTCTCTGGTCCTGTCTGCGCGCCGCCGGCGAAGCCATCGTGTTCCGCAACATCGCGGAGGCCAATGAGGTGCTAATCCCTTTCGTCTCGAGCATGCTGCAGCGCCACTTGTTGGTCAACGACACTGAAGTGCAGGCGTTGCACCCGACCTACCGCAAGATCTACCTGCCAGAGGCCATGGCCCAGATGATCGGTGTTGTGCTAAGGGCCCTCGACGAGAGGGTCGTGGGGCGCCAGAAGCCGTCCTACTTTGCAATCTACAGCCAACTGGGCAACGATCTCGCCGACTATGAGCCGGATCCAAGGCAGGATCTGCGCCGCTTTGCTAATGTCGTGTTGGACGCCCTGCAGCGCGTACTGTATCTGGTGACCGTCTACTACTACATGGACTGGGTGGATCTGAAGTCGCCGCAGCTGCTGTATAACTACCAGGAGTTCGTGTGCTGCCTGGCCCGGGACTTGCTCGGCGAACTGGAGAAGCCGGAAAACGCTGAACTGGCCAGGCACTCCATTTGCGCACAACTTAGGCCCTTTGCTGATAGCGCCAAGACCTTGGAGCAGCGCCTCGCCGAATTGAGCATCGGCGAGCTGCTCATTTATCTTGATGGCGAAGGGGAGGAAGAACCCTCAGAGGAGGGAAAGGTGGCCGGAATATCGGAGCTCTTCAGCCGTTCGATCGCCTTTGGCAACGACGAGTGTGTGGCCACCATGCGTGGCCACTTGGAGCTGTTGAAAATGGAGCACGCTCGCATCATAATCAACTATCTCGCACAGGTCGTGCTCGCCAGGCAGGCTGAGAAGAGGGAGCGGCTGGCTCAGATCTTGAACAGCTGTGACGAGACACCCTACATCATCGATCTCTCGGAAATTGTTTCGGATGACAACCACGACGAGTACGAAAAGCTTATCCGCTTTGTTCTGCGCCCGGTCTACAAGGCATGCACCCCGGAAGAGCGGGTGTTTCTCCTCGAGACGCGCGACGAACTGAACGTGACGTACTTCTTCCACTTTGAGGACGACGCCCACACGGAGAAGCGCATCAGATTCTTCAACCAGCTGGAGCTGAGCGGCGCCTTCCCCATGTCCGACTTCCTACTGCTGTGCTACGGGAGGCCGGCCGAGACCTGGCTGGATCTGGCCCGCCTCGCCATGACCCACAATCGCTTCGGCTCGCTCTTCTGGCGCATCGCCCTGCTCTGCCCGCGGCATGCCGTGCACCACATGGAGAAGTGCGCCAACAGCCTCCTCCTGGACGAGCGCCTGCTCCAGAAGCCCAACGCCCAGAACTTCTTGCTGATCTTGTACGGTCGCTTCCTAATCCTCAACGGATTGAAAACCGATTCTGACAACAAATGCTACGTGAACCTCAACGCCGACGAGCTGCCGTACAGCCGGGAGAAGCTGAAGTATTGCGTTACCTCGTTCTTGGACGCCTGTGCCGCAGCCCTCGGCAAGTTCGGAACTGGCACAGAGCCGAACTACACAGTTGTGGAGTGCATTCTCAGCGTGCTCATGCAGATCCACTTCTCCGAGAGGCGTCTGCAAGTGGTCTGCCGCGAGCAGCTGCGCAACATGGAGCTGGACCGTTCTGTGAGTCCCGAGGAACTCGAAGAGGCCAGAGACTATGCTCGAATGCACGCCAGCATGTCAGGGTGGCGCCAGTGCCACTGGGCGCTCATGTCCCAGATGATGCGCTGCATGGATCAGTTGCGCTGGAATCTCTCCAACTTCGACCCGGTGCGAGTCCGGCTCCTTGGCATCGCCGTGAAGTACTGGAAGCTGAACATGCCCTTCATGTTGTATGTGGAAGAGGGTAAGTGTTCATTCCTTGAAGACATCGAAGCACCGCCCCATAAGCCTATTCATTAAATCGCCTCTCCCACAGATTTACGCAGGAAGATGGACGAGATTGCCGTGACCCTCAGCCACTCGGATCTCTATGTGGGCAAAGAGCTGAAGGTGCAGTCGCCCAACTATCTGCAGGAGTTCATAGGCCTGGTGATCCAAGCTTCCGCCCAGGAGGCCACCTCCCTCTTCCGCCGCAGCCTGGAGGACCGCAGGGACCAGGTCATTTGGTGCGAGTTGAGCAAGCTGGTGGAGCAGGCCGATTGCGCCCAAGCCTTCGCGGCTTTCAACTTCCTCTTCCGGCGCTACATGGTCGCCTTCCGCAAGCACCACCAGCGTCGCCCCAATGGGAAGCGGAGCCGCATCGAGCGCCTGATGGCAATCGTGGCCCTGTCCCCGTTTCCGATTCGCGAAGAGACCCGAAAGCTGGCCGAGAAGATGCTCACCTGCAAGCCAGGCCAGCGTGCCATCGCCGGTGGGCGCAGCCAGAAGCCGCCCCCCGCCAAGCGCGCCAAGAAGGCCACCACTCATTAAACTTTCAACAGAAGACTCACTTCTCACAGGAATAGTATTTAGTATTTATAAGAGAACATGACGTGTGATTTTGGTAGCTTTTTTAAGAATTACCAAGCAATTAGTCCGAAATAAACTATTTGGCAAACCAAGTATTATAACATACTCCTAAGTAGCTTTACACGAAAGCCAATGAGACTCAGGAATTATAAAATAAAGAATTGTTTTCAAAAATACATTTTTACATTTATTTATTAATAAAAATTAAGGAAAATAATGTTTATTTTGATTAGCATTTTCAAATCCAAATTCGATAAAACGGAAAACTTTCTATCGATAGCCGCCGCCTCGGACTATCGCCCCACATCCATCACCAATCGTCAATAAATAAATTGACGTGTCAGAAGTGGATGCAGGCCCTGCCCCTGGAGACCCTGGGAACTGGTACTGGCTGCTGGACACTGAGCGAAAACCGGAGGCATGGAGTTCCTAAAGAGCGGCATCAAGACGGTGCTGGGCAGCACGGAGCCGGGCCAGCAGCCGAGTGCTGCCGAAACGGTGGAGAAGCTGGTGGACCGCGTCTACTCCTCCACTCTGCTGGAGGACCGGCGCGACGCGTGTCGGGCCCTGAAGGCGCTCTCCCGCAAATACCGCATCGAGGTTGGCGCCCAGGGCATGCCGCCCCTGGTGCAAGTGCTCCAGAACGACGGCCAGGATGCGGAGATCATTAGCTATGCCTTGGACACGCTCTGCAATGTGGTGACTAGCGAGGAGTTCGACGAGGAGGCGGACAACCCCACGGTCTCGGTCAACGTGGGCGAGCAATTTACAGAGATGTTCATCAAGACACCGGAGCATGTGACCCTGGTCATGGGCTACCTCGAGGAGTACGATTTCCGGGTGCGCCGGGCTGCCATCCAGTTGATCACGTCGCTCATATCGAATAAGACGCGCGAGCTGCAGGACCTCATCCTGGTCAGCCCCATGGGGGTGTCCAAGCTGATGGACCTGCTCACCGACAGCCGCGAGGTGATCCGCAACGACGTGCTCCTCCTGCTGATCGAGCTAACCAAGGGCAACTCCAACATCCAAAAGATCGTGGCCTTCGAAAACGCCTTCGACCGACTGTTCGAGATTGTGCGCGAGGAGGGCTGCTCCGACGGCGGCATCGTGGTGGAGGACTGCCTCATACTGCTCCTCAACCTGCTGAAGAACAACTCCAGCAACCAGCAGTTCTTCAAGGAGGGCAGCTACATCCAGCGCCTAGCTCCCATGTTCGAGCTCTCGCCGGACACAGAGGACGCCGGCTGGTCGCCCCAGAAGGTCTCCAACTTCCACTGCCTCCTGCAGGTGGTCCGTGCCTTGGTCACGCCCAGCAACCAGCAGCAGGTGGTGGCCGCCTGTCAGCGGGTGATGCAAAAGTCGCGCCTGCTCCACGCCCTCTGCGAGATCCTGATGAGCAGCGGCGTGCCGGCCGACATACTGACGGAAACAATCAACGCCGTCGCCGAGGTGGTGCGCGGCGACCGTGAGAACCAGGAGGAGCTCGGACGGGTGATGGCACCCAGCAGTCCCCCACGCCCTGCCATTGTGGTCCTGCTTATGTCCATGATCAACGAGAAGCAACTGCTGGCCCTACGATGTGCCGTGCTCTACTGCTTCGAGTGCTTCCTGTTCCGGAACTCGGATGGGCAGCGGGCCGTGGTCCAGACTTTGCTGCCCTCCAGTGCCTCCGACGTGAGCGCCCTGTCCACGGGCCAGCTCCTGTGCACTGGACTATTCTCCACAGACGCCCTGGCCAACTGGTTCTCGGCCGTGGCGTTGATGCACTCGCTGGTGGAGAACGTGGCCCTCAAGGAGGAGCTGCTGCGCGTGCTGCTGGCCACCCCGGGAGGCCAGAAGCCCATCACCCTGCTGGAGCAGTGCACCAATCTAATGCAGCAGGAGCGCTATCGCCTCCAGAGCAAGGTGGGCCTCCTGATGCTGCTCAGCCTGTGGCTGGCTCACTGCCCGGGCGCCGTCAAGGCCTTGCTGGAGACGCAGGGCACCATGGCCTACCTGACCGCCCAGCTGTGCTCCAACGAGCACGACGAGCGCGAATTCCTCGTCCAGGGCATGTGCGCCTTCCTCATGGGCCTGTGCATCCAGTTCAATGACAACTCCCTCGCCGGCCAGAAGCGCGAGGACATCAGCCAGCTGATCATCAAGCGGATCGGCCAGGAGAGCTTCTGCAGCAAGCTGGCCGAGGTGTCGCGCCACGAAGCCTACAGCCGGGCTTGCAAGCAGGCCCAGATCCGGGCCAAGTCCGCCGGAGAGCTGCTGCTCGACTTCGAGTACTGCAAGCTGTACAAGGGCTTGGAGGCGCTGATAGCCAAGCTGGTGAGCGGGTTCGACGTGGACGGCATCGAGCTGACCGAACTGACGCTCAGCTCGGAGGCCTCGGCCCTGGTCTCCCAGTACAAGGGCATTATCCGGGGCATGGACGCCCAGATCCAGACGCTGCAGCAGTCGTCCAAGGAGCTGGAGCAGGAGAACACCGAGCTGAAGGAGAAGCTCCAGGAGGAGCAGTCGCTGAAGGCGCAACTCTCGGACCAGAACACCCTGCTCAAGGCGCAACTGAGCGCCGTTGGCCAGCCGGTTCAGCCCCAGGCCGGCGGAGCACCTGCGCCGGTACAGGCCACGCCGGCGGCCAGCGAGGAGGAACTGAATGCGGCCCGCTACCAGGCCAACATGTACTTCGCCGAGAACATTCGGCTGACAAAGGAGCTGGAAACCCTGCGACAGCAGCTGGCGGCGGAGAAGCTACGGGCGGATGCAGCCCAGGAGTCGCTGGCAGCCACGCAAAAGGATCAGGAGGACCTGCTCGAACTGTTGGCCGACCAGGAGGCTAAGCTGACGCGGTACGAGACCGACGCCTCGCCCAATCAAGTTCCCAGTTCCCACGCCCAAGAGCAGGAATCCATTCTGAGATAAGAACCGATTCCAGGACGAGCTGCAGGCCCCTGCAGCAGCCCGACTGCCCCAGGAATCCTCTCTCCAGCATCTTATATACACATTCTATTTGTTATTTATATACTTCGTACCGATGAATATATGTATGTCTAGATAGAACTCTGCCTCTGTACTCGGCGGGAGCTCCTCCACCTAGAAAGAGACGGTGCCCTGCACCCATCTCCCTCTATATGGCGGGCCACTGTCTATATCTCTGCCGATTTTCATCCGATTCTTGATCGGATTTCACCAAAAGACTATTTCAGTTCCCCACAATTCTGCATCAAAGCCTAAAAACAAATTTTTTGATCGATTTTTTTTCAACATTTTTCGGGTGGCACTCCTGGAAAAGTGGGGATAGTCGTATTGGGGCCCAATCCATGACCATATCTCCTCCAATTTTCATCCGATTCTCGATCGGCTTACGCCAAAAGAATTATAAGTCAATTTCCCACAATTCTGCGTCAAAACCCTATAACAGATTTTTGGATCGATTTTTTTCAAAATTTTTCTCATGGAACCCCTTCAAGGTGGGGATCTTCGTCTTTGCCCCCCAGCGACGTCCATATCTTTGTCAATTTTCATCCGATTCTTGATCGGCATGCACCAAATGATTTGTATTTCGATTCTCCACGAATCTGCGTCAAAACCCAAAAACAAATTTTTGGATCGATTTTTTTCAAAATTTTTCTGATGGAACCCCTTGAAAAGTGGATATAGTCGTATTTGGACCCTATCCATGGCCATATCTCGGCCAATTTTGATCCGATTCTCGATCGGCTTACGGTTACAAAAGATTTCTAATTCGATTGCCCACAATTCTCTCCAATTGGATCTATATTTTTAAATTTTTCCTAGGGGTACCTCTGCGAAATCCTGGATTTTCAAAAATGGCCCCCCTCCATGTCCATATTTTGGCCAATTCACATCCTCAAGCGATTCTCAAGCGATACCTTAAACGATTTCTACTTCAATTCCCCACAAATCTGCATCAACGTTGATGTATATTTTTTTAATTTGTTGATGATACCCCCTTCAAAAATGGTGATACTCGTATATGGACCCTATCCCTGACCATATCTCTGGCAACTTTCATCCGATTCTTGAGCGGATTGACTTCCCAACTTGGATCCAATGGGTTCTCTATGAAACCTCTATGTGTTCTCTATGAAAACATTGGATCGAAGCTCGGGGTCGATTGATTTTCCGAATCGGAGGTCTATATCTATATCTCTTCCAACTTAAATCTGATTGCTGGGCAGACTATCCAAGCCTGAGACCACATCTTACATAAAATAGGCGCACCAGTATGACCTCTATATCTGAGTCTATATACACCCCCAACTATAGAACTATATCTTTATCGATTTGTGTCTAAAGTCATCGAGCCGTGGTGTCTACAAGTATGTGTCTATAGGAAAGCAGAACCATAACCCAGCACTTCCTACGCCGATCTACCAGTCCAATTCTCGCAGAGAAAGGAGAGCTCCAGTTCCAGAGACAGTCATAGAAGAGAGCAGTACCATGAGCACATGGTTCGCCGGACAGAGCCATAACCAACAAGCGCACTTCACCAGATTTCACATTTCACCAGAAAAAAAAATGAATAAAATAAACCGGAAGCTGAATACCGTTTTTGCACACATTTATTCATCATAAATGGGTATGTAGAGTTCTCTTCTCCTCCCGCAGAGCATGGGCTGCGGTGGACTACGATCTGGTGTTCTGCTTAAACATCGAATGTGGGGGCTTCGGTTCGCGGGAACCCTTTACTTCTTGTCGCTCGAGATGGAGCTCTTGGACTCGCGGATGGAGGCGGAGCGGCGGCGCTTGGCCTCCTCGCGCTTGGCCTTCGACTCCTTCTTGCGCTGCACCAACAGCTTGGCGTAGTCGGCGGCAGCCTCCTTGGAAGCCTGCTGGCGCTTCTTCTTCAGGGCGATGCGGCGGTGCTTGCGCTGCAGGACGACGGGCGTGATGAGGCGCTGGATCTTGGGGGCCTTGCTGGTGGCCTTCTTGTTGTCCTTGGCGGGCAGAGGACGGCGGACGACGAAGCGACGCACATCATCCTCCTTGCTCAGGTTGTAGAGCTTGCGGATCTTGCTGGCACGCTTGGGTCCCAGGCGGCGGGGGATGGTGGTGTCGGTGAGTCCAGCAATGTCCTGCTCGCCCTTCTTGATCACCACCAGAGCCAGCACGGACATGTTGGCGTCGACGATGCATCCGCGGACAGACTTGCGCTTGCGCTCGCCAGTACGGCGGGGACGGTAGCAAGAGTGTCCCTTCTTCAGCAGCAGACGCACACGACCTGGTGGCATACAAACAGCGATTAGCGGATGGAGAGGAAGTGCGTCCTCTGTACTTACCGTGGGTCAGCACACCCTGCTTCATGGGGAAGCCCTGCTTGTCGTTGCCGCCGGCGATGCGCAGCTGGTAGCCCTTCCACTCATCACCCAGGATGTCGACCTCGACGATCTGGCCCATACGCTTCTCGTAGAAGACGCGGAGCTTGTGCTCATCCACCACCTCGAACAGTTTCTGGCACCCCGTAGCGGGATAGGACACGTTGAGCTGCAACAACACACATATTCGGGTTAAACATATACTCCATATCAATGTACACAAATATCAGTAGCCGGCGGCGGCGATTCGGTGATCCACAGATTTTAAGCCAATCACTGAACGTTTTGATGCGGGAATCGTTTTTTTCACTAGGACAGCGACTGGGCTGTTTGTTTTTCACTATATTTCCCATCGTCCGCCGCCTTATCTGGCTATTTTCACAAAATTTTAGCACACCTTCATATCGTCGTCTGTTTGCAAGCAACGCAGAAAAAAAAAGAATCGAAAAAGAATCGAAAAACCACGTTGAGGGAAATCTGTGTGCCTGTAGCTTAGCCGGAGAAGGGCCTAAAAAATACCAAAAAGAAAAGTTATCGATAATGGTGAGGCATTTTCGTGTCACGGGTGGTACATTTTGGTTGGAAATGCAAACTTTATTGTACTACAAATATGAACTATTGTGCAGAAATACTAAAACAAATATTTTAGCCCTTAGTTTATAAAAACATTGCAAGTTTATTGTGAAATTTACATAATTTTCAATACCAGATTAATCACGAACTTTGACTTGTTTGAATTTATCGAAAATGTGACCCTGTTTGGAGTTGCCAGACCACAAAAATGTGTGTTTTGTTTTTATTAAAACCCGATCCGCTGGCAACTCCAATACCCTGATCCAACACGTGCAGTGATCAAATTTATTCAAAATCATGGGCAAGCCGAAGAAAGCCAATGTGGCGACGGTTAAGAATGTTAACCTGGAGAAGCAGATCACCGACGGCAAGGTGGCCAAGGCGAAGAACAAGGACAAAGTGAAACTGCGGGCGGAGGAGTCGCCGGTAGGAAAAATGGTATTTACGCCTTAAGGGCCTTCGACTTATTCCTCTTCCCTTTCAGAACATTGATGCCCGGAGCAGCCAAAAAATTCTGGCCGCGGCCAAGCAGCAACAGCTCGAACTGGACGAGGAGAACTTCCCCAGCCTGGTGACCGTCAAAAAGGTCAACTTCAACTTGAGTGAGTTGAAAAACAGAGTATTCTTTGAGTTCCACTAACCCTTCTCTCTTAGATGATCCCTCTGCCGACAAGGAGGATGAGGAGGTCAATGAGACGGACTTTATGGCGGACCTGGACATGGACGATGAGGATGTGGCCGCCTTCGAGCGATTCCAGAAACCGGTCCAGGAGGGCAAGCGCACGCTCCACCTGTCCAAGATAATCATGCAGAAGATCCAGGAGAAGGAGGCCGACATACATACAAAGATCTCCGACGAGGGCTCGCTGAAGATCGAGGAGATCGATCCCAAGGTCAAGGAGATGTACGAGGGTGTGCGCGATGTGCTGAAGCGCTACCGCAGCGGCAAGATTCCCAAGGCCTTCAAGATCATCCCAAAGCTGCGCAACTGGGAGCAGATCCTCTTCATCACAGAGCCGCACAACTGGAGCGCCGCCGCCATGTTCCAGGGCACCCGTATTTTCTGCTCGGTGCTGTCTCAGGCCATGGCCCAGCGGTTCTACAACCTGGTGCTGCTGCCTCGCGTGCGCGACGATCTCTGCGAGTACAAGAAGCTCAACATGCATCTCTATAACGCACTGAAGCGCGCCCTGTTCAAGCCGGCCGCCTTCATGAAGGGCATCATCCTGCCGCTCCTGGAGGGCGGCGACTGTACGCTCCGCGAGGCCATCATCTTCGGCAGCGTGGTGGCCCGCAGCTCTATTCCCGTCCTGCACTCGTCCGCCTGCCTGCTGAAGATCTGCGAGATGAGCTACTCCGGGGCCAACTCTATTTTCATTCGCTACTTCCTGGACAAGCGCTATGCCCTGCCCTACCGTGTCGTGGATGCGGCAGTCTTTCACTTCCTGAGGTGAGTTTAAAGTCCTTTGGAGTCTGTTTCAAGCTCATGATTGATTTCCTCGCAGATTCGAGAACGACAAACGGGAGCTGCCGGTGCTATGGCACCAGAGCCTTCTCACGTTCGCCCAGCGCTACAAGAACGACATATCCTCCGAGCAGCGGGACGCCCTGCTGCAGCTCCTCAAGTAAGTTCTACCCGAAAGGCTGTTTCTGTGCCATACTAATGCCCAACTTTCCTTTGCGATCGCAGGAAGAAGTCACACTTCAAGATCACGCCCGATGTGCGGCGAGAGCTGCAGGCGGCCACCTGCCGGGATGTGGAGATGATGGAGACCGACAACGGGCTGGCCGGGCAGCCAACAAAGATGTACACCGACGCGGATGTGGAGTACGAGGGCTGAGGCCACTCACTAGGATAGTTTAAGATAATGTTTTACCTTTTAAACCCACGCTTTAGTCTACTTATGTGAATATGTATATACAAATATACCTTTTGTCGAAATCACGTACTCAACTTCTTATATTTTAAATTAAGAATGATAGCATTTGATGGATTTTGAAATTTTTAATAGAAAAAAACAAGTGTGTCTTGTGTGTGTCGTTTTATACAATTTTTTTTTTGTTTAGTTTTTTTTTCGGTTCTGGTTATTGACAGAGGACGCCGACATTATACATTATGTTATAATCTCAATTTTAATTGTTATTTTAATAATTATTAAATATAATTATGTGTAACCAAAATGTTTCTAAAAGTTTCGTTTCGTCACTTTTATTTAGTCTCTAAGTATTGTTTCATTATCTCACTCCAACATTGTGTTTTTGGTTTTGTTTTCGTTTCTCATATAATGGCGTACTCCAGGGATCAGATCTGGGCCTGATTTGGGTCGGGATCATTTTGAATAATTTACAATAACTACACTGGACCATTGAAATTAGTTTACCCAAGTACTCTTCGCCTCGAGGTTTATAAATATTTTCGATTTTCTTATTTTTCAAGCCGAGCTTTTTGTTTCCAAAGAGAAAGTGTGTTCGTGAACCGATCCTAAAGCAAGATTACTGGGAGCTGCAATGATTCAGGGATAAAGCTAGGATACAAAAGCCTTCAATAAGCACAAATCATAGCTTCCTCACCGCGCGCCCATGTCGAGAAGAACGGGAAAGTACTCGCTTGCTCCTTGCTCCGTGGCTTCCGATCGATTTTTGTATACATAATACATTATTTAATAGAATTACATGTTACTGCTCTTGGCTTGGGACCGTCCATAAATCAAGTCATTTCCCTTTACCCTTGGTCCGAGTGGTAGGTGCTGCTGTCGCTTCCAAAACAGGAGACCATAACAAATATAGAGTTTCTCGAATGGTCAGGCCCTCGAATGGTCATTGGTTCCGCAACCGAATTAACAACAATTAAACGATATGTATCCATTTTGAATGGCACAGTTATGTTAACGTTAAACATTTCTATGGTTCCTTGGGTTTCCATCTCGTTTTGGCTTAATACTCCTCTACTACGTCGTCCTGGCTACAATCACAAACTAAACAAACTCTAATCAAGCGTCTCAACAACAGGTCGGGGATAACAACGAATAGAACCCAGATTAATGGAGCTACAATTAGAATGATCCCAACTGATATGCTGTTTGATTTCAAGAAGCTACAACCATTTTTGACTTTCGTTTAACAAGGCCTTGGTTCGGAAGTGTATACATATATCTCTCATACTATATAATATCGGGGAATGTGGCGTTTCAGGCGACAAATTAGCAACTAGGTGTACCATAATAATGGGGGCTAACAAAGAGCTAAACGGACTCGTTTTAGATGCGCGGTCGCGGTCTCTATAAGATCAATATGCAGCCAACATAAACACGGCCATTGCAATACAAATTTCGATTCGATTACGATATTACATAATTAATTATAATAATGTCTTGTTCTGTTCGATCTCTAGCTTTAAAAACTGCAAAATCAATTCTCATCTATATAATAGTACATATATTCGAGTGGCTTCCGCCCACACTCGGTTGCGAGATAGAACTCCTGGTTTTGTTTTTGTCCTTTGGCTTTGCTTTGTGTTACATCTTTCGATTTCTCTGGTTTTTGGTTTTAAATATACTTGACTTAAGCTTAGTATTCAGTTTATGCTATGTATCGTATGTTAAACAACCCATGATTAGAGTAAAAGTCGAAAATGCAATCCTGGACAAGATACTTTGGTGTATTTGCATTTTCCGCGAGCCGCGATCCCACCCTATCGTCATCGCAACCCCCACGACCCGGCCATCCCGCTTCCGGACAGTCCGGAGAACAGGCTGGACACGTATCCTACTAAAAACACAACCATCGTGGGTATGGGGATGCTGGCCTTGATGCGGCTCCCGTTCGCGTGCTGCATCGCCGCGGGCTCCTCACCTGGAACAGAGGGAACAGGGTGTCACTGTCACTGGAACAGCAAGGACGACATGGAAGCTCACCATTCAAAACGTGGACCATCACCGTCTCGGTAATCTCGTTGCCCAGCATGCAGGTGTAGTTCCCAGTGTCTTGGCGATTGGCGTTGGCGATGTACAGGCGACTCAGGGCTCGTCCAGGCAACATGTCCGTCTTTACGCTGAAAAGATGTATAAGGTAGGTCAGGGACCGTTCTAGCTGTTGGCGAAGCAAGCCCACCTGATTCCCCCGCGGCTAGTGTCGTAGTTCAGCAGGCGCGGCCCGTGGCGCCAGGTTATGTAGGAAGAGGGGTGCGGAATCTTCGAAATGACGCACTGCAGCTCGATGGTGCTGCCAGCCTTGTAGTACTTTTCCGGCGTGGCCGAGCCCCGCTCGTCGAGGATTTCCACGTGAGGAACTGCAAGCAATGAGAGTCAGATCAGAGAGTTAGCGAGGCCCAGGGGGATCTCAGGCCCAGGAAGCCTACCAATTATCGTCAGGTAGACGAGCAGAACGAGCGGCGGATGCGAGGACACCTGGCACTCGTAGGGGCCCTCGTCCCGCTCGTTGGCGAACTGGATCAGTAGCTTCCAGTCATTGGGCTCCTCGAACTCCAGGGAGTAGCGCGAATCGCCGCTGTACGTGTGCTGGCCAAAGGTGATCAGGGTGAGGTCCTCGCCGCGCCTCCGCATCCAGGAGACGGTCTTGCCCTGCAGATCGTTCACCCGGCAGTGGAGGTACACGTTCGAGGACAGCTGGGTGCTGATGTTCAGCGTGGTGTACGGATCGGCGAAGAACGGAAACGGCTCGTGGGTGGTCGTTTCGGTGACCTCCAGCTCCTCATCCTCGGGCGTGTCGGTGAACGGTGAGGAGAACTCCTGCCAGAAGTTCTTGGGGAATGTGTCGAACGGGTCGCCAGCTCGCGGTCGTTTTACTTCGGAAATGGAATAAAATTATAATAAAATAAAGCAATCAAATATTTGTTAACTCAAGTAATTAATATTCACTTTCGGGTAGACACTTTCGGGTGTGTATTTGGAGATTATTAGAAGCTATTTGAACTCACATGTTGTCGACGTGGAGCCCGAGCCAATGTGATGGAGTGAGGAGTATATAATTGCCAGTATCCAAAATAGTCTCGATCTCATCACTGAAAAGTGTGGGAATATGAATTGGTTCGTTCGGGTCCTGTGGCGCCACTCACCGCAGGATATGCACATAGAAACGCGCCTGTAATCTGTTCTATATTGATCCAACTGCATCAGCGTCCCACTGCATTCCGAATAATCCGGATATAGCTGCGACTACGGTTTCACTTCTTATCGATTGGGCTCCGAGCACTTTCTGGACATATTGTAAGCTCTGTTTTCGCTGGCAATCACATTTCCAGCCAGTTGTTTGTCCCAAACTGTTTTTCCTTTTCTGCAATCTCCTCCGTTCTTTATTTTTTTTTTCAGACAGGAGAAAATGGGAAAAAGGACGAGATGCTTTTATTAACTAGCTCGTGTTGCGTGTGTATTTATATTATTTTGCAACTGCTGCTCCTGGCCCAGGCTGCCCCATTGGACGGCCAATAAGCGAGAATGTAGGTCAGGGCATTCTCTGCGCATGGCCAGCATCCAGCCACCAGTTCCCGTCCCAGCCACCCACACGACTCCCACTTTTCGCACCACTCAATGGGCCATAAACCACGGCCGACACTTACTAATTGGACACAAAATGCGTTTTATCCTCTAAATCTGTCCTGAAGGCTGATAATCCCGATTTTGGCTCTCCTTGAAGAAAGGATGACTGTGGTGGGTTGCAGGTTCGATGGAGTTGCGGCCTAACAAAGACAATGCCGGGCCGTAGACGTTGTTGTTCCCTCACCCACAATTGCTGCGGCACTGATTCCGCTCCGGAGTGCCAGCATCTCTCTCGGCGTACGCCATTCATCCCTGCGTCGCAATTTTTTGAATTTTCTGTTAATTAAGGATAATTAGTTTGTTTTTTAACCAACGGAATGGTAAACAATGAAAGGAAAGATCATAACAAGACTACAATATCTTTAGTTTTCTTTTTTTGAAATTTAAACGCTTTTAGGCGATATTAATCGTTGTCCTTAAAAACCGCCAAATGAATCTGAAAACATATTTAAAAAAAAATTAAAATAAAAGTAGTACAAAATAATAATTAACTAACCTCAGAAGTAAGATCAGAAGTAATATTAGCATTGCATTCCATTATCCATGTTTTGTCCAAAGGAGTCTCATTTGAGACTTCTTTGAAAGTCCCGTTAGAAAAAATGGCGCGACGAGAGCCTCCATTCAGTAGCGATCACTGGGTGGCAATTTGATAGTGGCTTTATTGGATTCTCCTGACGGTTCTAACAAGATATTGATCAGTTCTGTTTGTAGGATGCTTCCATTATTAAACAATAAGCCATTGTTTACAAATTAAACGCAAAATATTTCGAAGTTAAGCTTAGCCAGCTCTAGTGTGCCCGTATTTCCAAACAATTAAAACGATAACTATCGATATATCGGCTAAGAAAACGATGCCGGGCTTTTTGAATTATAATAATTATTTTAAAAATTAACAAGTATATTTTAATTTTAGATTAAAATAAAATAACACATTATAATATTATAAACATAAGTAAATATACATTTTTTAGCCTTTATCATAGATTTAATAAATTTATTATCCAACTTCTATTAATTAAATCTAAATCTTAAATCTAAAGCCGAGTAAAATTAACAAGATTAAAATAAAAATTAATTGAGCGTAGTACATTGAAATTGTCGCACGGCCAGACTAATTCCATTGCCGCCACAAATAACCGTTAATCCAGCAGGCGTCCATTTTCCGGTCAAACTCATAGAAACTCAGAAGAATCATTTAGGATTGTAAATAGTTTCAATTAAAATTCCTTATCGCACATTATTCAGGCTTCCTGCGCATGTGCCGTTATAATTTGGTGGCGGCTCTCCCAGCGCGTATGAGAGCATAGAATCCACACTGCCTGCCACACGTATCCACGCAGCGCCCGGACTCTCGGCTCTCAATCCCAGCCCCCACATAACGGTTCTTGTGTGAAATAATTTTACGGAGTACTGTGCCCAGCCGCCCCTATCTCTCTCCGCCGGCGGTGGTGTGATACAGTGGGGATATACATACATATATAAGGGAAAAATCGGGCGACGAGGATTGAGAGAGCGGGGTGACATAAGTGGGCCGTGCTCACCAACACTCGCACACCCCCCGACTGTACATAGCTTCCACACGGATAGGCAAAAGAACCGTTCATTCTGCGTCGAGTCGCCGCCATTGGACAATTGACATTCAATCGGTTTCCTCGATTTGTTTTTATTTTCCCCCTTTTGCTTTAAGTTCTGCGATTTTAATATTCAAAGCGGCACAGCGTCGATTCAGACACCACGACGGAGTGGATCCAAAGGCTGTTTAAGTAGTGTGTGGACTCGGCACAACCGCAAGCACAGGCACAACCACAAGCACGGGCGGACAGCGACGCCGGCAGCGTCAGCGAAAACTGGGCAGCAGAACTGCAGTTTGGAAAAGTCGGAAACCGAAAACTCAGAAGCTATATAGCCGGCGGAGGCTACAGTAGGAGCCGGATCATCCCGTAATCAGCCAGTACCTGGAGCCACATTCTCACCCTCTCACCCTCACCCACAACCAGAGGCAGCAGTCGACATGGACAGCGAGCTACTGAACATCCTCAGCGTGATCTCAATCAGCGTCGTGGGCTTCCAGGTGGTCCGCAAGGTCCTGCCCTGGATCTACGCCAATGTGGTGGGGCCCAAGGTGTTTGGTTCCTCGGTGAACCTGGCCAAGATGGGCGAGTGGGCAGGTGAGCGGGTCCTGGGAGTGGGAAGTACACAGTGAAAAAATGTGCCGCGTAGAACCATTTCTCTTCCATTTTAAGTTATAGTTTTCAATATTTGTAAGACTTTTATGAAAAGTGTAATATTTTTCAGTGTAGAGGAGGCAACAGCAGGCTAGGAAGTCTAAAATGTAGTCTTAAGAACCTAGCTTTTAGTTTTGTTTTAGTTTAAGAGGATTGCTTGATTTAAGAATACGTTTTATAAGGAATACTGTAGTAGAGTCCCTTGTAGAGACCAAAACTATTCTATAAACTTTATATGTCGCCCATAATTTGATTAGAGAGCCAGCGTGTAGACATTTTTACCTGTGGGCGATAAGAAAGCCAACATTGCCACGACTTATTGATAACCCCGGAACCTTTACTAACGTGCGCCTCTTTCTTACCTTTCCAGTTGTCACCGGGTCCACCGACGGCATCGGCAAGGCCTACGCGAAGGAGGTACGTAGCCCGATCTTGGCCAGCCAAGCAGCCAAAGTCCAGAACGAGCAGCCAACGACCTTGTCGCACTCGATCGGAAAGGGGGCCAAGCTAATTAATGATTAATTACCGAATTGCTGAACCTTCGAGCGGCACCCACGATGACTTGGACATTGTCCGTCCCCTCTCGAGCTGCTGGGCGGGAGTGCATTAGCCAAGTGATGAATCTGCACTTTGAAATCGATCTCCGCGCGCAAACATTCCCTAATAGTGTTTGCTTGACCGCAAATTACAGCATTTGCAGGCAGCCCTTAACACCTACACTCTTTGTTTGTTTTTGCCAGTTGTCGAGTCGCGCGGCAGCTAATTTTTTAGGAAACCGGGCGGTTCCCAGGTCCCGATCTCTGTTTACCGCCCCCACTCGAAGCGATCTTCGCTAGAAGCGAGTGCCCCGAACACGTGGTGATCGAATGGAGGCGCACACATAGTTTCAGCCGAGGGCTACGCCCTGGTTGAGCATTATTATTCGGGCTGCGTCTGACGCAATGCTCTGGAAGGGGTTCCAATGTCCACTCCACACGTTGAGGTACTCCCTCTACCATTTCTTATTGTACTTTCGGTTCGCCAATAATTCTACATCCAATTATGGTCTTTATTGCGCTTCAACTCTGTCCCCCTCCACGCGACATATACAAAGTAGATCGTTAGTCTTTTTGGAAAGTTCTCTTTAAACGTTGACTTGGCAATAATATGAACAAAGTGCTGATCATAAAAAGCTAGAAGATCAACCTTATTTTAAGTGCAAGAAGCCTTTTACATTTGAAATGATATTACAACTATGTATATCCCTTACTCCCAGCTGGCCCGCCGAGGACTGAAGCTGGTGCTGATCAGCCGATCGCTGGACAAGCTCAACGCCGTGGCCAAGGAGATCGGTAAGCCAGGAGCCAACCCCAAAAGCAGTTACTTTTTGTCCAACCACTGATCGCGGCATACTTTCAGGGGACAAGTTCGGAGTGGAGGTGCGAGTGATCGATGTGGACTTCACCGGCGGCGCCGAGATCTACGACAAGATTCAGGAGAAAACCGCCGGGCTGGACATCGGCGTCCTGGTCAACAACGTGGGCATCAGCTACAGCCACCCGGACTACTTCCTGGACTGCTACAAGGCCGATCCGCAGTTCCTGCGCAACATTGTGGCCGCCAATATCCACTCGGTGACCCACATGAGCGCCCTCCTCCTGCCGGGCATGATTGCCAAGCGCAAGGGTGTGATCATCAACCTCTCCTCCACCGCAGGAGTCATCCCCAATCCCCTGCTGAGCGTGTACAGCTCCACGAAGGTGAGTCCTTGGATTAACACTCCTGTCGCTAGTTACTCATAAACTCTGCTCTGACAGGCGTTTGTGAACAAGTTCAGTGATGACCTGCAGACGGAGTACAAGGAGCACGGCATTCTGATCCAGAGCGTGCAGCCCGGCTTCGTGGCCACCAACATGTCGAAGATCCGTAAGGCCAGCGTGTTCGCTCCCTCGCCGGAAACCTATGTGCGATCCGCTCTCTCCACCCTGGGCATTGCCACCCAGACGGCAGGATACCTGCCCCACGCCCTGCTCCAGCTGATCATTCACTTCACGGAGGCGGTCTTTGGCGACCAGTTCGCCCGCAACCTCGTGCTGAAGAACATCCTGGGCACCCGGAAGCGCGCCCTGCGCCGCCTGGCCAAGGAGCAGTAGGCCGTAGACGTCCCATCATTCCCAGCAGAATGGCATTTAGTTTCGAGGCGGGAGTCGGGTTGTATGCGAGGGGGAATCTGGCTAGTCATAGTTTATGATTACGGACGTGTCATATGAGCAAAAAAAAAGGCGAGAGCTTGAGATACCAAAAACTTTCCCAATAAACTAAGTCTAGTTGTTGTCAACGAAATTGGAAATTGGCGGACTATTGCCTCGGCTGACAAACAATTGAATAAAGTGTGCAAACACGTGGATATAGGCACGGTACATATATCCGGATATTTGTTTGTGGAAATGCGTTTGTTTTTTTTCCACCCTCCAAGGTTCTTGGGATTTCCTAAGCAAATAGGCATGTCAGAGTACCGATAAGGTCTGATAAGGTATGGAAAAAAAAGAAACTACTTATATATCGCATATTTCGGTTTTATTTCAATTATTTTCATTCATAAAATGGAAAAGGGGCCTAGCAGTTTATTGATTCATTGATTTGAAATTAACGGTGGACTTAACCCTGCAATCGATATAACCGATAAACTATCGATAGTGACGCCCCACACCCTCACCCGCCCGCCACCCGCTCTGCCCACAGCCGAAGACAATTTTCCGCAGAAATCATAACAGAAAAGATAGTTGGCGGGCCCTGGGACATCCGGATTGGGAACGCATTACGGACGTCGGGAGCGTCGTTATCACTGGCAGTAGCCTCCAGTGCGCAGCAGCAGCGATAACACCAACAAATCAGCCCGACAAAAGGAGGAGGCCCAAGCCAAGAAAGAGAGGAGGAGAGGAGAGCGCTGCGAATATGTACTGCTGTAATCAGAGTCTCTTGTTTTGATTTGTGGAAACGACGGCGTCACACTCGGGCCCTCCAATAGAGCCCCGGAATCGGATCGGATAAATCGCAGCCAGCGGAGGAGCAGCGGGCAGCAGTATCAATCAACTTGTTGCGGAACGCACTGCTCGCCAGTTATTGATTTAAAATACGGAGTCTGCTCCGGCCATCCGCGTCAATTGATCGAATCGCATATAGATTCCATACCATATTTGTGTCCCTTGCTCGCTTTTCACTTCCCAGTCGCCAGTTTTCGTTTTCGTTCACGGTTTCCCTTTTCTTGCCTCGTTCGGGGGGTGTTTACGGAAGTGGAAGGTAGAGAGCGGCGGGGTCGGATGGACGGAGGGTCGGCGGGGAATTGACGCAATTGCTGGGAACTATTTTTAATAGGCACAGTACCCAGTACCCAGTTAGAAGTCCAAGCCCAAAAACCAAACCCAAAAAAAACAAAAAGAACAAGCAAGCGCCGCACTTGAGCCGCTGAACGCTGTCGAAAATGTTGGAAACTCATCAAAAATTGAGCAGAAGCAGTATTGATACGACGTAGACCGCTTCGGATTCGGGCACCGGACACCGGAGAGAGCAGTTGTCACCGGAGTTCGGACCACGCACTGGACACAATGGAGCACGACCACAACGACGATGGTGACCACGACCACGAGCCGCGTCGCCGCCTGCCCCTCTTCCCCATCGAACCGGAGCCGCCGATGACGCCCACCCAGCGCCTGACGCTCCTGGCCACACGGTAAGAGTGGGTGTGGGTGTGGGTGTGGGCGTAGGCCATCTGCCAGCTGGGCTGTGATGGTCACCTGTTTCCCAGGGCCCACCGCCAAAGGTTATTGATGGAACGACGTGGACAAATGTCGATGGGAGTCCTGAAATAGCTCCAGAAACCCTCACAAGGAAGATTGCCTGGACCCAGGATGAGGTGGCCCAATCACGCCTCTTGGGGCTCAAGATAACAATTAAAATTATAAATTTTATTAATTTTTGTCATGCATTCCACTACCACTTCCATTTCCATTCCAGCCTGCTACGTGCGCTGCAGCTTAACTGGAGGATTATCATTTCCGGAATCACGCTGACACTCTTGGCCGTCATCTGGTATTATCCGACCTTCTTTCTGTTCTTCGCCTTCGTCGTCTATTCCCTGGTGCTGGTGGTGGCGGGTAAGAAGGTGGGCCGCATGTGGGGATTGGGCACCTGGCACTTGGAACTTGGCACTCAGCTCCAGGGATGAGTCACTATCAGTGCCGAATCAGTGCCGCCCCAATCGCCACTTGGCCGCGTCTAATTAAAAGCCCAAAAGTAAATCTAATTGCCCTTATCTCGCCCGACAGCTGTGGCCGGCACCGTCTATATCCATTATATATTCACCACCAACGAGCCGACGCGCCCGAGTCGCGTGCCCTCGCGACTGCTCTACAATGCCACCAAGTGAGTATGTCCCATGATTAAGATCCAGTATGATCCATGACCCTTCTCCAGATGCAACATCTTCGACCTGCCGAAGCCCATCAAGAATCCCTCGAACCTGCCGCTGATCTTCGGCAAGACAGTGGACCTGCAGCTGCAGCAGATCATCGAGTATGTGCTGCGCGACTTCATGCTGCCCTGGCTGGGGTGAGTGACCCATCTCCAGTGCCCCATCCCTCCGCTAAGCTAAGCCTCTATTCCTCCTCCATTCCTCCCCCAGATACGTGGTCACGAAGCCCAAGCTGATAAACGATGTGGTGCGCGAGGACCTGTGGAACGCCATTCAGAAGATCCACGAGCGGGCCACCAAAATGGATGCTGCCAAGATCATAGCCGTGGACATGGTGAACCGGGTGACGGTGCACCTGGAGAAGATTCGCATAGCGGAGGCCAGAGCGTAGGTTGATCTTCGGCTGCCGCGCGCTTATCAGATGGCCTCCCGATAGAGGAATCTGAGATACTTTTAATTGAAAAATTATGAAAACAAAGGAGGCGGATCCGATTAGCCTATCTTATCGCGGCAGGATCGGATTATATCGGATGCGCCCTCTTTGTTTATTAATTCCCCGGGATTGTACGTCATTGGGGTCAGAAGCAGTCCATTGATACGTAATTTGTTTGGCAGGGCCGAGACCAGCACGGTGCCGGTCTTCAGCACCAACAGCTACCTGGCCGACGAGGAGAAGGAGATGGAGTTCCTCCGCAAGCTGTGCGAGATCATGGTGATCCTGCTCCTGCCCCGCGGCTACTCGCTGCCTCCGCTGAAGGTCCTCCTCAGCGAGATCCTCTCCTACAAGAGTGAGTCCCCGATAGCGTCCCTAATCCGCAGCTCCTCTAACCCTCTAGCGTCCTTTCAGTCTTCTTTCCGATGATCAAAATGCTGACCGCGCCGGACTACATCAACCAGAAGGTGGTCCAGAACATAGAGACGCGCCTGGCGGCGGCTGCGATGAGCAAGCGAAGCTACGAGTACGCGGCCAGCTTCGAGGACTTCCTCAAGATCATCAACAGCTCTGGCAGCCTGGAGGACCTCTCGCTCATCCGCAAGAGCATCGTGAACGACCTGATGCACGCCACCACAATGCAGAACCTGCAGCGCGCCAAGGGCCTGGACCCCGACCACGAGGACCACTCGCTCTCCAAGGCGGAGCTGACCGCCGCCGTCCGGCTGAAGCGCTACGTCCGCCAGCTGACGACCGCCAAGGCCGAGTGCGAGAAGAACCTGGCCAAGTTCGGCTGGAACGGCAACTACTCGAGCGACGTCGACCTCACCCTGGTGGAGATCCTCAACACGGCGGTGGGCCGGCGCTACTTCACCCTGTTCCTGGAGCCGCTCAAGGCGAGCGCCCTGATCGGCTTCTACCTGGCCGTCGAGGAGATCAAGCACGCGCACAAGTCGGCCAGCCACCAGCTGGGCACCGAGATCTTCTACACGTACATCCGGGTGCCCAAGTCCGAGATCCAGATCGACCGCCACGAGCGCAAGCTGATCGAGACGTTCCTGCTGGGCGACGCCGACCCGGACATCTTCTACGAGATTCAGCGCAACGTCCTCCGCACCCTGGAGGAGAAGTACTATCCGCCGTTCGTGCTGAGCGACCAGTACCGCCAGCTGAAGGAGGCGCTCGACTCCAACGAGATCGCCGATCCCACCCTGCTGATGTGCCCAACAATGGGGGGCGAGTCCGCGGAGCACCTGGCCGACGAGCACGGCGCTGGGGGACTGGATGGAGTGAACGGGACTGGAATGGCCGGGGGCAGCGCTGCGGCAGGCGGAGGGGCCATCGACGTGGCCGCCCACACTTCGTACGCCCGCCGGAAGCTGGAGCAGATCCAGGAGCGCATCGACAAGAAGAACCAGGCGCTGGACGCCCTCAAGTACTCGGTGAAGCCCGAGTCCAAGGTCCTGTCCATACTCGAGAAGGAGATGGAGTGGCTGAAGAGCGAGAAGCGCCAGACGGAGGCGCATCTGCGGCGCACGGACGCCTGGACGGAGCACCTGGGCAAGTGGAAGGCGACCATTCAGAGCGCGGAGGTATCCGACGAAGAGTCCCTGCAGTTCATGATCCTGGTGCATGTGGACGAGGACATCAATGCTCCGCCCCAGCCCACGACCTCCAAGAACGGAGATCCAGGTCACGTGGCCGCCAATCTGCGCAAGCGTCCGTCGGGCATATCCAGCGGCTGGGTGGTGATGCGCTCCCTCAACCAAGTGCATGTGGGTACTCCTCTCTTCCTGAAAGGTCCTTGCTAATCACTTTGCTATTCACAGGAGCTGCAACGCAAGCTGCGGCACGTGAGCTCCAACCTGAAGGCCCTCGACCTGCCCACGAACTTCAAGTTCTTCTTCCTGAAGACCGACCGCCACGGCCAGGACAAGGCCAAGGCGCAGATCCAGAAATTTCTCAACGTAAGTGCTCCGAGTTGTCCTTTTCCCACTGGAAGTCCAAGCTCACCCCTTCGTTTTTAGTTCATTCTGGAGGACGACCACCTGAACGGCAGCGAGGCCATCTATACGTTCCTGAGCCCCAGCTCGGACCACCTGAAGCAGTCGCTGCCGTCGCCCAAGAAGAGCAAGTTCTCGCTGGCCACCCTCTTCCGGAGCGACGGCGGGAAGGCCAGCCACGAGGCGGCCAGCCGGGCCACCGACCCCTTCTGGGGGCTGCAGCGCGACGACGAGGACATATCCACATACCTGGACGGGGAGTCCGGGGGCGAGGCGAAGCTGCTGGCCGCCGACCTGGACAGCAAGGACTCGATTGCGGAGCCGATGTACGCGCTGATGGGCGAGATCTTCGACATGGGCGGCGTCTTCAAGTGGCTGCGCAAGAGCCTCATCTCCTTTGTCCAGATCACGTACGGCCGGACGATCAACCGGCAGATCCGCGAGTCGGTGGCCTACCTCTTCGAGGAGTCCATGCTGCACAACTACTTCTCGGCGATCCTCAAGTCGTTCTGGCCGGGCGGCGTCCTGGCCAGCGCCTACCCGACCCGCTCCGAGGACATGCGCGAAATGACCACCACGGCGGCCAAGGCCCTGCTCACCGACCACATCCCGGAGGTGCTGTGCAACCTAGTGGGCGCCCAGGCCGCCAAGAAAGGAGTCCTCAAGGTTTTCGAGGCCCTGCAGAATCCCGCCTACAACAAGCAGCTCTTTTACGTGAGTCCTTCCGCTGGTTATCCTTGAAAGGCTTTTTCATTGTATGTATTTCTTTCCGCAGGAGCTGCTGGAGATCTTGATGATCGAGTTTTTCCCTGAGATCCGGCAGCTGCGGGTGAACAACAACAACTCCAACGGCACCAAGCTGAACACCGCCACTGCCGGGGCGGCGGCTGCTTCGGCGGCAGCTGTCCTGGCCGCGGCCACGGCGGCCGCCTCGATGCCCTCGCTGAACCACAGCGGCGGGGGCAGTGCCTCGGCTAGTGCCGGGGGCCAGAACCACCACCACCAGGGCGCTGCGATGGCCACAGGAGGCGGCGGAGCGGGCTCCCTGACCGGCGCCGGAGGAGGAGCTGGTGCAGGAGTCGGCACGGCCGGGGGATCCTCGCACCAGCAGTCGCACTACCACCACGCAGCAGCCCACCATCACCCGCACCACCACACGCAGGGCGGAGGCTCCAAGTAGGCCTCCCAGTAGCCCGCCTGTTTTCGTTTCTTGTTCGTCTTCGGAGAGTAATCCGTTGTGTTGGCTTGCAGCGACGTTGGATGCTCCCGCCCCCCTCGTGGGAGTGGTGGGGCGGCGTGCGTCAGGCCGACTTAGACAGGGACGGATGATGGGATGCCCCGCACTGCTCTACTTCGTAGGACGCCGCACTCAGTAGCTATCGGAGTCCCTGCTGGGGATTTCTGGTGCCCAGTCGCCATGTCCCTTGTCCCATGTCCCATGTCCTCTCCGTGCACACCCGTTACCTATATGTATGTGTATGTGTATATGTCTGTACATATTCTGTGTATCTGTATGTAGGCCAGTATTAAGCGTTGTACCAAATCGTTATTTATATATACTCGTATAGTGAACTCTGTGACCACACTCGGCTTTGATTGACTTATAGTTGTAGATTAGTGTCCCCGAGTCCCAAGTTGAAAGCTCTTTTCCGCGAGGAGGACCTGCGTCCAGTGGCCCTAGGCTGGGAAGTCACAAGCTTGTAGTCCTAAGATTCGAAGAGTTTCAGAGCTCCCCCGTTGCTATTCTAAGTTTGTTGTGTTTTAGCCAAGATTGTTGATTAGATTCCGCGTTCAGGGTTTAATTTATTTTTTATTCTTATTTTATATATTTTTTATTTTTTATATATTTTTTATTTTAAAAGTGAAAGTGCTATTTGTTACACCTCCCCCTCGTTTCCAACAAAATAAAATGTTAAATCGTACTTTTCATCGTTTATTCTTTAAACTAGCTCTCAGCGAACAGTCTTGCGAGAAAGTATTCTTAGATCCTAGCTCGGGCACCCAGTAGGTCTCCTCCACCTCCACCTCTACCTCCGCCAAACTTGTCCCCAACCCAGAGCCCCGGTCCCGCCCGACAGCTTACGAGTCTATTTGTGTATTCCAGTTGTACTATTATATGTGAGAATTTGCGAAATAAAGATCGCTTTTTGTGTACCCATGGCTATGTATCTACGTCCTAGTAGGAGCAGGTCAGCTGGGGGATCTGGTCCACCGGCACTTCGTGCATGTCCACCACCACCACGACCATGTTCTTGCGCATCCGCATCGGCTTGAGGACCAGCAGCTTGGCCTCGAAGTGGCGCAGCAGGAACTTCCACTTAAGAAGACCCTTTTCCCGGTCAGACAAGTGCACGAAGGCCGTGGCAGAGACGCCAAGGATCCGCTCGGCCGTTATGCCCGCCAGCCGCCCCTCCATCAGGGTGCCCGACTGGTCGCTGAAGTGCACGTTGATGTTGAAGTGGTTGATCCAGGGCGGCGAGCCGTCCGCCTGCTCGCCTTCCTGCTGGCACGTCTCGGTGGGGCACTCCATCAGGACCCGGGGGATGAACCGCCGGCAGTGGGAGCTGCGTGGGAGTCTCGTGTTAGTCGCTCTGCCTCTCACTTGGGACAAGGATACTCACCACTGACGACTGATGTTGGGCGTTAGGCCGTCCAGGTCCAGAGTGCTGATCAGGGCGCGCAGCACGGCAGTGAAGCTGACAACAGATGGATCCTGCAGGATGCCCGTGGTCCGGGCGTAGATCTGCTGCACGCTCATGGGATCGGTGATGTTCTCAGCTGCGAAGAATAAAGAGAGAGGGAGATCTAGTGGGACAGTCGGGAGGGGCGTCATCCCAACGGAAAACTCACGGAAGGGCAGCTGGCACATCATCTCCGGCAGGGCGAAGCTCTCGAAGCTGTAGAACTTGAGGGAGGCGGCGAACTCCATCAGGTTGTCGGCCTCCGGGGAGGAGGGATGCGGGTCCTTGCAGATCAGCGTGCAGCTGACGTGGGAGAACGTCGGGCACTGGTGGTACTTGGAGAAGGAGACCTTCACGTCCACCAGGTGAAGGACGGTTTGGAGCGGCTTCCACAACTGGCCAAGCCCGATCCAGTCCTCCTGCCAGATGGTGAGCAGCATGCCCTCGGCGTGGCTGGGGTCGGAGATCACCACCTCGAGGCAGTCCAGCATGATCGGCTGGGCGTAGTTGTGGTGCGCCGGCTCGGCGCGTTTGACCTTGCGCAGTGGACGCACAGCGGCCACCACCACCACGACGTCCACGAAGAGGACCAAGCTCTCAGTCTCCGGCCCCACGTAGCGAGCCATGACCTCAGCCAGCTTCAGAGCGGAGGCCATGGACTTCAGAGGATGGTGGAGCATATGCCTAATGGAGTAAAAGTGGAAGAAGTCGTCGGCCGGGTGGGGCTCGTAGTGCTGCACCTTTCCCTGTCCTTCGTTGACGACCAGGCCGCAGGAGAGGGGGCTGGACGGGTCGTACCGGTGATCCCGGGACGATTCGGAGGAGCTGCCCTGCTGGTCCTGGTCAATGGCCTTGACCTTCGCGTTGATCACGGCCACCACCTGGCCGATTCGCAGCTTGCTGAAGTAGTCCTGCACCCAGGCTATCTGGCCCCAGCACTTACAGTTGGTGAAATGGGTCAGTCCGTCCCGGATGGTCAGCGTCAGAACACCACGTTGTGAGCCGTCCATCTTGTCGGTGAAGTAGGTCGGCGTGGCCTTCGATATGATCAGGCCCACGGTGGTGAAATGGGTCATATTGGGATTCATGCTTTCCAATCGCGAGAGTTTTAGTTGATCCGCCATTTTGTTAAGTTTCAGAGAAAGTCTTGGTTTTTTTCTGGGGAATCGAACTTTCTGGTGCTCGACAAACGAACTTTTCAAACGGCGGAAACTTGGGCATTCGATTTCGAAAAGCCCAGGATGACGACCGCCAAGTCCCGTTATTGTCCAACACTGAAACGATTTTTTTCGAACATGATTGCAGCAATCGATAGTTTGCGATAGTTTCAAGGCAGTATTGAATAAATGAGTTTCGTGCAAAGCTTTTATTAAAATAATAATAAAAACTTGTTATAAAAACGTATGTGAGAACCAATAATAATATATTCATTGTTTTTTAACATCTATCCCAATATCACACGGCCGATAGGCGCCATGGTTCATCGCGCCAGTGGGCACCTCTGGTCGCGTACCATCTCCAATTAGCTGACACACATCACACATATATACAAAGATAGCACGGATTGGATTCGGATTTGCAGTCTGCAGTGTTAAACAAACCGAGCGATCGCCTTTCAGCCCATGTAAGATAGCGCCTGAACAGGAACCCACCCGCCGGAGCAACGCTGGACCAGGAGCAGCACAGAGCAGTACACCCAATAAGTTTCGCAACCCGCACCCCAGCCCGCAGATCTACTCCGCCGTAAAATGGTCAAGCTGTTCGCACTCAGCATCTTTCACAAGGGTGCCAGCGAGGCGCGCCTGCTGAAGACGACATCCGACCTGCAGTCCTTTTCCTTTTTCCAACGTGGCACCGTTAACGAGTTCATGACGTGAGTGTGACGCCTGCATGCGCAGGCTCATTGAACTGACCCTTCGGCACCTCCTCCACCCACCTCTTGTCTCCCACAGCTTTGCCTCCAAGACGATTGTGGAGCGCACCCAGCCGACGCAGCGCCAGTTGGTGAAACAGGACGCCTACATCTGCTATGTCTATGTGCGCGCCGACAACCTCTCGGGCGTCCTGATAGCCGACCACGAGTACCCCCAGCGGGTGGCACACACGCTGCTCACAAAGATACTGGACGACTTCGCGGCCAAGGTGCCGGCGGACCAGTGGCCCCAGGGAACGGAGGCCACCATCGCGTTCGACTTGCTGCCGGCGTTCCTGGCCCGCTACCAAAATCCCGTTGAGGCCGATCCGCTCACGAAAATGCAGAACGACCTGGACGAAACGAAGATCATCCTGAAGAACACCATCGAGGCGGTGCTGGAGAGGGGCGAGAAGCTGGACGACATGGTGAACAAGTCGGAGAAGCTGTCGCTGCAGAGCAAGGCCTTCTACAAGACGGCGAAAAAGACGAACTCGTGCTGCAGCTTCACCTAGGCGGCCGGGCCAGGTCAGTTCAGGTCCGGTGCCGTGTATCTATCTCATTCCCCACATCTCGCGCCTAGGAAACAGGAAACACCATATGATTCAAATCAAAGACACCAACTGCAACTGCAACTAACGGAAAGAGGAGTAACCAAGCGACTTGGAGCGAAGGGAGCTGCAAGGCAAGGCAAGGCGCTCGGGTTGGAGTTTCGATTGCTTTTTATAAATGAATTAGTTAATTTTATATCTATATATATATATATCTATATCTAATGTGTGTACCGTGCCGTACTGAATGGTTAGGAGAGAAGCCAGCGCCCCAATGCTCCCAGTGTGTTAAATTGTCTGTCTGTCTACGCTTTGGATATTTGGATATTTAGATATTTTGATGTTAACTATACCAATACAAAATCTACGATCTAAACATATTTGCTAAAGCTGTGTTCTGTGTTCCGATGTTTGTCGAATTTACCGTACTGTATGTACCCCTCCCTCCCTGTCTCTGCCCGTCCGCTCGGAGGAGGCGCGTCTCAAATACCCTCGAGTGCTGCGTGGCTAGCGCTCCTCCTCCGAGGGACCTCCCCAGTTGCTCCGCTTGGGCTGAGAGCATGGAACTGCAGGTGTGCGACTCAATAAAGTAGAAAGTATTATGGGAACCGCCTGTGTTTGAAACTGGAAGTGAAACCCCTGCGTCGGACTGACTAATTCGGCATTTAATGGACAGACCTTGCAGCCTTGAAGTGGTTTTGGGGAAAAACTAACGAAATTTGGCACTAAGCCGGCGCGGAGCAAAGGTACGGATGCCTCTTGACGTCGCTGATGGGCATCCTGCGTGCCGGATTCTTCACGAGGAGCGCATCTAAGAGATCCCTGCCCTCCTTATTGGTGCACTTCATCCAGTCTTTGGGGTAGCGCAGCTCGGCGTTGACAATCTTGTCGTACAGATTGGTCATGTTGTCAGGGGACTCGAAGGGCCGACGACCGAAGAACATCTTGTAGATGGTGACGCCCAGGGACCAGGAGTCCACCAGGTAGTCGTAGCCCGCCTCCTTGATCAGTTCCGGCGCCATGTACGGCGGAGTGCCGCAGCAGCCGTAGAGCTTGCTGCCCCGATAGGAAATCGCCATTCCGAAGTCGGCGATCTTGACGGTGCCTATGACGGGCCAGCTCAAGGGATCGCTGTCAGGATAGTCCCTGTTGAACCTGATGAATATGTTTTCCGGTTTAACGTCGCGATGGATTATCTGATGGCGGTGCATGTGGGCCAGGCCGGCGGTGGTGGCCGAGATCACAGTCTGGGCGTCCTTCTGCGATATGACACAATAGGTGCAGATGAGGTAGTCCAGGTCGTGGTCCATGTACTCGATCACCAGGTAGATGAACTGCTTCTGCTCAATCGTGTAGACCAGCTCGAGGATGTTCTCGTGCGACTGCAGGGACCGCATCATCTCGATCTCCTGGTAGGTGTCCTCCGAGTTTGCGTGCATCCTCTGAAATGAGGGAGAACAACAGTGCTTGTCTACCATGGGCAGATCCTTAACCATACCTCTTTATCCACCATCTTGATTATGAACGGCATGGCCTTCTCGTCATTGCTGCGGCCGCGAAAGATGGCGGTCCTCATCGACTTCAAAATCGGCTTTATCTTCTCGATGTACAGATGCACGGACTCGGGCAGCTCGTCCGACTTAATGGTCTCGAGGCAGTTGTTCCTCTCGGTGCGAACGCCCTGCCAGCGGAGAAGCGAGCCGTACAGGCGCAGGAAGTCCCTGTTGACTTGGTAGCTGATATTGCTGAAGATCTCGTACTTGCAGCAGCAGACGACGATGTCGCCCTCGCAGAAGCACATCATTGTGGTGAACGGGGATCCGTCGATGCGCCGGATATGGGTTATAGCGGATCGGAGAGCTACGTGCTTGCGCAGCACTTCGGTGACGCCCTCCAGCAGGGCCTGGAAGTCCTTGAAACGAAATCTACTTACCGCGATGCAGACTCCCTGGAAGTACGGATCATTGTTCCGCAAAAAGCAAACCCGTAGAGCCTTCACGGGACGCGGCGGACTGGCGAGCTGAAGGGCGAAGTTCTCCATTTTCCGCGGCGACTAGTCCGAAACGAAAATAAAGATCGCGATTCGACGAGTACGTGTTAAATGTGAAATTGTTGGGTAAAAAAATATAAATATATTTATCCAGCCGATTTTGGGATAACTACTCGTATAGAACCGGTGAGTCCGAGATGTACTGTCGAATGAAGTCCCCAAGGCCCCAGACACAACCACATTGAGAATTGGAGCCGCCCAGCCTACTTGTAGCAAAATTTCTAGTTTAAAATGTCATTTCTGTTGGGAACTTAAAAATATTTCTAAAAACATCATCATGTTCAACGCGTTCGAAAGATATTTATTTTTCAAGTAGGCGACGGATTCTATTTTTAGAGTTCCTACTACCGCCATCTATATTACAGATTACAGGAACCCCTTCGCTTGGGGTTGCCACATCGCAGACGTACTGTTATACTCTCGACGCTTGTAACCCTTTTTACATACCCGTTACATGGCTGTAATTAATATTTACCTACGTTACAAGACATGTATATACAAAAAGTTACTTTGTCTGAACATGTAATCGTTGTAACTGTATATAAATAGTCTTTACACGACAGTGTAGCATACATGTATACATGTTACATGGAAGTCGAATTCATATTCCAACTTTTTTGGGAGACTCCTTTCCAAAATCAGAGAAAACGTTACGGATGGCCCATGGATGAAGTTCTCTCTTGGGATATTCGATCCTTAAAAGGGATACAGTAAACGGGAATCGTGGAAGGATTCCCTATTAATCTGAATTGAAATCCTACAAGCAAATTAAATTTATCAAAAAAATCTTGCTGTCCCCTATGCGCCCCCTTATATAGGCCCAGCCCGAACTGGTTGCGAATTATAACAAACGCGATTTTCAATGAACGTAATAAAAATGGGCTCTTGCGAGGGCCGTACCATGTGAAATATTTATCCGATCCCTAAAAGGGATACCATTACGGAATCCTGGAATAATTCTCTATAAATCTGCATTAAAATCTGATGGTCGAATTTTTTTTCGATTTTTTTCAAAAAATTCTGATGGACCCCCTTGAAAATCGAGGAAAACCCCAAAAACGCAAATATGGCCCCTTGCGAATGCCATATCTTGGGAAATATGTATCCGATCCTTAAAAGGGATACCATTACGGGATCCTGGAACAATTCTCTGTCAATCTGCATTAAAATCTGATGCTCGAATTTTTTGTCGATTTTTTTCAAAAAATTCTGATGAAAATCGAGGAAAACCCCAAAAACACAAATATGGCCCCTTGCTCCCTTGATCCTTGAAAGGTATAGGTAAGGTTACAGCTATGGAATCGGGGAAGGACTCCCAAATTTTTTTTAGAACCAAGTTTAGAACCTTAAGAAGTTGGTGGACTGGCTTCCTATTGAAGCCCCACAGTTCCATCGAGAATCCAAGCAAAGTCGTACATCTTATTTTTATATCTTCCATTTTATTTCATCTAACTTTCATATATAAGTATGTGTTATGTGTGTGGATCTGTGGTGTGTGGTATTAATTACACAATTGCCATTATCGTTCGATATTGATCCCCAAGATCTGAATTACATCTGGAGTTTCGTGCTTAGACAGGAGAGAGAAATAATAGCGATGTAGGCAGTGGACTGAGGGTTATATTTGTATATTTCGTCGTTCCGTGGGAGTATCATCCATTATTATTAGATTGCGTTGCTTCGGATTGGTATATACATTTTTACATTAAGGTTAGGACTCACAAAAAAAAAGAAAAAATACAAAAAAAATTGCTTAAACCATAAAAAGCCTTTTTTCGAAATCGACAACTAAATTAAATCACATTTAGCATATATATTTTAAAAATTGTTTTGCAAATCGATGCAGCAGCTCCTTAGACCCTAGTGAGTGTGTGTGTCTGTGTCTGGTGCTTTAATCTTTATAATTTAATGTAATTTAATATTAAATATTTACAAACGGCCAAAAAAAAATAGAGTAATGAGACGAACGAGGGTATCCTATGTAGTATTTAGTTAATAATATTCTGTGTGCGCCTTAGGTGTATGCAAAAAAATGTTCTTTACTCGTTTACTTGTTCTTTAAGTTTAAGTATTATTACGTAAGGTATTTAGTTAATTTTAATTTCTCTTAGATGCTTAGAAATGTGCGCAAGGTCGTCGCAAGGTCTTGCCGGCTAATCGTTGTATGCTCCGTTAATCCATTATCCGTTTATCCATTCATCCAGTTACCGCATTAGAACAACACATCGATGTACATGTTTCATCTGGCCCCGCCGGCGGTGGCCTGCTCCTGCTTGACCTTCAGCAGCAGCTGCTCCTGCAGGCGCACCTCCTCGTCGTGGTCGTCGCAAATGTCAATCTCTCCCTCACCGTCCCCGTCGCCGTCGGGATCCGCCTCGTGGCCGCCGCCCTCCGCCTCCTCGCCATCCTTGTCCAGGTCCATCTCCTCCAGGTCGTCCTGCTCCTCGTCCGGCTCGGACTCGGCGATGGTCACTGCTGCGGCAGCTGCGGCGGCGGCAGCGTTCCGGGCATTGGCTGCTGCGGCCACGGCGGCGGCGACGGCTGCCTCGGCGTACCCGGCTGCCCCGTGGTGGTGCATGTGGTGGTGCAGCGGATGGTGGTGGTGGTGGTGATGCTGCTGCTGCTGTGCCTGGAGCTGCTGCTGTTGTTGCTGCTGTTGGTGCTGCTGCTGCTGCGCCTGGAGCTGCTGCAGGTGGTGCAGGTGCTGCTGCTGGTTGTACGGGTGGTGGGCCTGCTGCCCACCCGATCCCGAGCCGGAGCCAGCGCCCGGCTGCTGCTGCTGCTGGGCGTGGTGCTGCTGGAGGGCACTGTCTCCTCCTGCAGCACCGCCGCCGCCATGCAAGTGCTGGTGGTGGTGCGCTGCAGCGGCGGCCGCCGCAGCTGCCGCATTGGCAGCAGCGATGTGGGCGTGGGCGGCGGCATGGTGGGCGGCCGCGTGGTGCTTGTGGTGCGGCTTTCCCCCAGCGCCGCCCGGCGGCGGGGCGTCGAAGAGCAGTCGGGAGATCGAGAAGCTGGAGATGGGCGAGTTGTGGGTGCTGCCCGCCGAGTAGCTGGTGTTGGTGTCGTCCGAGGTGGGCGTCTCGCGGTCGCTCTCGTCGCTCTTGAGCAGCTCGGCCGCCTCGAGGGACTTCTTGTGCATGCCCAGCAGCCAGGGGGCCACCGACTCGTCCTCCTTGGCCGACTTGATGATCGTCTCCGGCAGCGGCAGCGAGTGCCGGACCATGGCGCCGTACAGTCCGTACTCGGCCATCTTGGTGCTGTGGCCCCAGCACTTTTCCGTCTTGCGCCACTTGGCCCTGCGGTTCTGGTACCAGACCTGCAAGGATAACAGGAAGCAGGGGTTAAGTAATGTTTGATTTCCGGACAGAGGCCAATTAATACTAATACTAATACAAACTGAATCAGGAAATGATTCAGACAGACTACCAGGCAGTCCTGCCAGGACTCGCAAATCCAAGGACAATAACGACCAAAAACTAATTAAATTAAATGCGAACAGAGGGGGAGAGGGTGGGAACTGAAGGGAATGGAAGGATTCCCCTTCCGACAACAGACAACACTTGTCACGCATCCTTGCGATTATTTGATTTTCACAACCCTCAGATTTCAGATCTCAAGTACTTATTAGCGGCAACAACAACGGCAGCAATTACAACATTAAGGAATTGTTGCCATCCGCTGACACTCGACCAACAACATTAAACGGTCAATTTTCAATTTCACAGACAAGTTTGCGTTCGCAGGACTCCTCCCCGGGGACAACTTAATCTTCTGTTGTGAAAAGTTCAACTCCATTTTCGGCCGAAGCTTTCCCAGGGCTGCCAATTCCGATTCAGATTCGGGCTCGGGCTCTAGCTCGGCTGTAGCTGCAACATGTGCCGCAATTCTCCAAGGACCACATCAAATTGTGGAAATCACTTTAAATTCTGAGCCACGCGACCTCGTCCTTGCTCCGCCCCCCTCTCTATTTTTTGTTTGCGCTTAATGCGCCTGGTTTTATTTTATTCTGTCGGTGTGATGTCAACATTTGCATTTACAGTTGTTTGCCTTGTTTATTGTTGCACTTGAACAGCAACACGAAAAAAGCAAAGTGAAAACATGGCAAATTAAATCTGCTTGAGTTGACAACACTTAACACCACCCCTCTTCACCCACCCACCCCCTGCCCCGGTGCGGAGGTATATCTCTAATGCCCGAGGGGCCCAGGGGGTGGCTGCGACCCACAACCCACTACCCACTACCCAGCACCAGTACAGTGGGGTGACTGAGGCCGCACTGCACTGTCTGCTGGGCGGACAAACTCAATCACTGTTGCTAATGCCGTGATAAATGACTCTTTAAAATGCGCCTAGTTCTGTTTTTTACACGGCCAGACAATACGAGTATTATACAAATAATATTCAATTAATAAAACTCGGATTGCCAAAGCCAACTATTGTGAACTGTTGACATTGTTACATCGTAGTATACTTTTGCGGGGCAACTAATTGCCTTTTTAAACTAATCCTTAAGTGCTAATTTTAAGTGCTATTTATTATTCCCTAATTTTAACTTAATATGCCTATCGTAACTAAAACCAAAGCTTAACGTCATTGCGATATTGTGTAATCGATATATTAGTTATGAGCAGGTGTGGCAGTTAGTCACCCTGTATCCTTCCATTCTCTTCCCCGACGCCACTACGATTGGAGCCCCTAAAAGAGCACAGCAGGTGTTAACGGTAAGCTTAGAGACATCCCAATAGGCATAGTTTCAGAAATCCAATATTCAAATTCAATTTTAGCTCTAAAAGCCACTTTAATGGTGAAAGAAATGCGATCGGATTATCCTGCTCTCTCCCATCCTTTTGTCGACGGCCACTGCGATCGTCCTTTTATTATATTTGCTATTTATTAATATTTTTTGACATTCGCTTTTGGAGATAAAGAAGGATCTCAGGGGGAGAGGAAATGGTGGTTAAGAGGAACTGTTTACATGCAATACAGTTCCGTTATGTGGCGTGTGTGTGTGTGCGACGAACAGGAGCTGAGGGAAGATGGAGCTCCCCATGCACACAGTACCGTATGTTCCCATTACATGTTCATTACATGTATTGTTGTATGTAAGTGCTTACTATTGTCGTTACTTTTGAATGTGATTTGAAGTACTTTTCCGATTTTCAGGAATATACTTCGAACACTGGCCTGTCGAATGCGTACGAATATGTTTAATGGATATTTATTTGAAGGTAATGCATGATTTTTGAATATATAAAATAATATATTTATACTTTATACATATGTACATACATCACACCCAAAGGCATACACATTTTCTCCCAGTGTACATTCACAAATAGTTGACAAATGCTAACGAGTGCGAAACTCTATTCCCCGAGTGGGGGAAAGCGAGAGCGAATGCAAATGCAAATAGCAATTTGTTAAACGCTTTTGTTGCCAGCCATAACCTCTTTTGTTTAAATGTTAATTACATAATTATGCATAATCATTTTTAATTTCATTTCTGCCCGCTTTGGTGTGTGCGTTAATATTAACAGCTCATTAAAAGCGCAGGGGAAAAGCAACAGCAGAAGTGTATAATTAATGCAAGCGCTGCCAGCAAGGAGCAAGAAAATTATGCAAACACAAAAAACGTGCTAGATGGTGCAAGCAATTTGTTGCAATTGTTAGAGAGCGAGTTTTCGCCCTCCTCTGCTTCATAAAGCACACGGCGAACACTATCATAAAATCAGCATGTTAATTTCCCTTTTATCGAGTTTGTACACTTGCGATTAAAACCTTTTTCATGTGCTTATCAAGTGCTTATTAGCTCCTCGAAATCCTGTTTGTTTCTAATGATTCTCAAGGATGTGCTACTCCTTGCTGCCATTTCTATTGTTTTTTTTCCAGATCTGAAAGTGGAGATCCCAGTGCAGATTTCTCTTTTCTCTAACAATTGCAACATGCGGTGGAGTGCAATCCACAGGCACTCTTGTTTTTGGCATTTAATGCACTTTGATCGTGGATGCACATGCAACATAATGGCATTGTTTTTGAAAGCTACTTAAATGCATATTTAAGCGGCCTTTGTTCCCTTTTTGTGGGTGGCATGTGGCATGGGGCAGCAAAAGAACAAAACCAACAACACGAGAAAGTAGAGGGAAAAGGTGGTAGAGAAGGCCGAGCCAATTGAAAGAATTGGCAAACAATGCAGACAAGTTGGAGCTCTAAGCTTCGTCCTTGTCGCACTTGCAGTCCCTTGCACAGGCGACGAAAATGCCTTTCATTTAAGCTTTGGAGTTTTTAAAATAAAGAATTTAAATGGCATTTAAACTGGCAATTCCAAAGATATTTTTTAGCTGAAAATGTTTGAAATTCTCTTCAACTTTTAACGCCAATTCATCAGTAATTAAACAATAATCACTAATTGCCTGGGGTCAGGTTCCCGAATGCGACGCTTTTGTCGCCTGGTCGTTGACTTCTGACAGAAGCAACAACAAGTTTGGCAGGCAGCTTCCAGCTCTCCACCGGAGCGAGACAGCGCCAAAGCTTCCAGTGGGGCGCGCGTATGTGCGAGGGAAACGGAGTGCCCCAAAAAGGGAGAGCGCGACTGAAAACATGTTTTGGCTTTTGGCCGGAGGTTGCCATGTTACTTTTTCTTCAATTCGGCGTGCAGAAATAGCGCTGGCGAAAACAAAAACACAAACAAAAAATTAAGGCGAAAAATGGGGGAGAAATGCACACAAAATGGAATGCAATTAAAAGCGGCTGGCAAAAAAGCACACACAGAAAACAATCGTGCGGGGCAGAGCGTGAGTGAGAGAGAGAACTTTTAATGGTGGCTTCGATATGCAGTTTTTGTTTTTGTCTGAATTTGCATGGCTGCCAGTCCTCGGTGCTCTTCCATTGCCTCCTCCCTCCTCCTCCTCCTCCTCCTCCTGTGCCCACTTCCTTATCGTGCTGCTAATGATTGCCTCTCCATCTCCGCTCGCTCACCGCCGCCCTGCCGCACTTCCGCTCTCTCCATTCGAACGGCTTTTTCCAGCTGTGAGCACACTGCGCCATATTTGCACTTAATTGAAGAGTGTGCTGCCTGCCTGTGTGTGTGTGTGTGAGTGCGTTCTATGTTTACTTCAGCTCTTCCTTCTCTCCCCGCCCAGCCGCTTTCTGGCTTTTTTGCCTTTCAGCCAATTGTGCTTGTTAATTTAATTTTTGCAAAAAAGCAGGATGCACTCACTCACACACGCACATACAGAGTCTCTCCCATCCAATGGGCTGTGGCGCCATCTTGCGGCTTTTTAAGTGGATAATGCAATTGCAGGAGTGGCAGAGTCCCTCGGGGGAGTGGGTCCCTCAAAATGGTTGATGTTTGCGTTGGGGGCCATCCCCCAGGAGCAATGGCAAGATTTTTAAACAATGCACCACGAAAGAAGGGAACAAAGATTGCAAAGAGGCTCAGCCTTCTCCTACGAAGGAGCTTCAGACTTCTAAGGAAGTCACTAGGCTCTTACTATCTCCAATCATGTTGAAATATAATCTGTTTATTGGCTAGAACTCTTCCTATTAGTAGACCTTGAAGTCCTTTCAGGCATCTGTTTTGGGTGTCCTTTCACTCCCGCTACTCTCCTTCTTCTAAGCTCATTTGTTGTTTTCGGGGAATGTGTTCCTTTTCGGTAATTTGCAATTCTGGATCTCACACCTCGGCTGCCATTGTATCGAATCTGTTTTGTATTTCTTCGAGTGTCGGCGAGTGCCGCTTGCCACGTTTTCTTACTTCATCGGCGGGTTTCTTTCTCCACTTGGACGTTTCTGTTGCAAATGCAATAGCGGCACTCGCCCGCCCGCACTCGTAGCTGTAATTGTAATTATGTAATCGGCGGGCCTCATTACGTGGCCCTCGCCGAAGTGTGGCAACACTTGCACTCCCCCCATTCCCCACCCTCCACTCTCATCTCCCCACTTGCCATTTTCCATTTCATCGTTCACCCCCTTTTTCCAACAAAATGGAAAGAAGCCCCCTTGGAATCGAAGAGCCCGCCTTTGATTGAGAAATCCTTACGAGCGGCCATAAAAAATGGCCATAAATCCCCACCAGCCATTGCAGGACATAAAGAATGCATGGGGCACCTGCGCATCCTTTCTCTTTACGTCCGAATCCGCAAGGCTACGTGATTCTCGGAGATCGTAAAAAGGAGTCCTTAAAAGAGGACTATTTGATTTTCATTCCTGGGAAGTGTTGTCAGTCCTTACTCTCCTATTGAAGTCCTTCCTTTTCACTCTCAATCTCAAGTCCTAGTTCCTAACTATCATCCTAATCGTCCTAATCATCCTTATCATCCTTATCATCAAATAATCAACAATTAAGTCCTCTCACCTGAATGCGATCCTCGGCCAGCCCGGTCTTCATCGAAAGCAGCTCCCTGGCACTCACGTCCGGGTAGTGGGCCTCCTTGAAGGCCTTCTCCAGCTCCTCCAGCTGGCTGCTGGTGAAGATCGTCCTGCCGTGGCGGCGCTTGTTCTTCTTCTTGCCCCCGGGGCCGGTTCCGCCGGGCCCCACAAGGACATCCCCAGCGTGGGCAGCCAGCAGGCCGGCGGGGTTGCCTCCCGGGCCTCCGGCCGCTCCCAGGAAAGCGGCTGCCTCCGCGTGGTGGGCGGCGTGGGCGTGCACATGGGCATGGGCGTGGGCGTGAGCATGGGCGGCATGGGCATGATGGGCGTGGTGGGCGGCGGCTGCCGCTGCGGCGTGATGATGGGCTGCTGCTGCCGCGGCCGCAGCATGTTGGTGGGCCGCCAGGGCGGCGTGGTGGGGGTTGCCCCCGCCGGGCGAGGAGCGGCTGCCGGGATTGCCGGCGCCAGGACCCGAGGAGCCTGAGCCCCCCGATCCAGCCGCTCCACCACCCGAGCCGGAGCCCACTCCCGAGGACGACCCTCCGGCGGCAGAGCCTCCGTTGCTGCTCGGCGGAGAAGCCACCAAGTGGCCCAGGCCATTAGTGCCGGCCTGGCCGGATCCGCCTCCGGCCCCTGCCGCTCCTCCGGCTCCAGTGCCCACAGATCCGGACCCGTTTCCGGACGAGTTGCTGGCCTTGCTGGGCGACTGCTCGTCTCCGCTGGCGTTCGGCAGGCTGCTGGCATAGTCCTGACCACGGGCGGCTGCTTGTTCTGAGGGAGAGAGGATAATGCGGAGGATTAGTGGTGTTCAGAGGAAACTAGTGGAATGATTACCCTTTTTGGGCATTTTTGGGAGTTTTGGTAGTTTGCTGTTTGAAGATTGAACCTCGATTGGGGGATTTCAGTCAGAAGCTGGTTGGCTCAAGGTGAAGTCTATCCAAAGGCCTGCTATTTCCGGGTTCTACGATAGGCTTTCGATAGGTTCCTTGCCTAAAAGTCAAACTTTTCCAAGCCTACTTAGTCCTAAATGTTTTTTTTTGTAAAATATTAGCAACATCATCAAAGGGATAATAGTTGGGCCTTTGTGCGAATGGCGCCTGCCTTCAAACACATGTCCTGAGACGTCCCCCCTCCACCGCCTAGTGCTTGCTCTTGGAAATGCCCGTACAATCCTATTTCCTCTAAACGGCAGACAAAGGACTCTGGCAGACATCCGAGCCGCCACGGCACGGCTGGCAAAAAATGGAAACGAAAACGAAATGTTGATTTTTCGCACACGATAAGCGGCAGCTGGAAAATCGCTCCACGTCCCAGGCCCATTCAACCGAGTGCCGCGCGGATTTTGACAAGTTGCCTGGATTTGTATTCAAATGTCAGCGAAGGGTTAACCGTGAGTTTCCTTTCCTACTGCCAACTCCTATTGCTTTCTTTTCCTTTTCCTCAGCCACCTTCTTAGAAATCGGGCACGGGCAGGGGCAGGGGCAGGGGCAGGGGGATGGGGGAACTACATGCCTGGCAACATAAATATTGTCTTTGCCTCAGGTCCTTCGAGGAGCTACACGAGAAAGGATAGAGGATGGAGGATGAAGGATGTAGGATAAAGGCGGTTTCGTGTGCCGGCTTTGTTTTGACAATTAGGGTGTTGGGGTGTTAAGTGGTTTAGCCCTTTTTTCGGTTTCAAATTAGGCGGGAATCGGCTTAGGCGTGTCGTCCAGGGCGTTCTATTGTGATTGCCGTTGTGGCGAGCCTGATCCTGTCAGGACGCAGTACGAAGTACGAGTCCTGATCGGATTGCCTGTCGGCTGACCATTATCCCTGCCAATGAAATTATGATAATGCAATAAGGATAATGGGCCGTAGGTCCTCCCGGCCAGAGCCAATTAAACAGAATCCTTTATATTTTTAGAGAATCTCTGGTGCACTACTGGCATGTCCTGCATGTCCTTGTGGGCTGCTCTTATTGCCTGGCTACTTTGGCGGCATAATTAGACACACATCAATTAACAATTAGCTGGCCAGGAGAACCAGGGGGGCCCCTGTGGCCCCCAGTCCCGGGTGAATCATCCGAGGCCCAAGTCAGACCCTGGCAGAGTGCTTTTAAAGCACTCGTCCGCCTATAAATAGCCATAATGATGGAGCACACACATGCCAGCGAGGGGGGAGGCGAGTGGTCAGCCACTTTGGCCGGCTATCGATGTCATGCACTGAAAAAAAGGGGGGATCTCCATGCCTGTTAGGGGTTTAGAAAAATAGTTTTGATTACCAACTGTGATTCTTGGTGGACTGTGAACCATTTGCCTTTGATCCTTGCCAGAAATTCATTATTTTTCCCACAAAGTCGATGAGTTTCTCTCAGTGCACTACTTGCTCTGGTCCAGCTCTGCTCAGTTCCCGGTGCGGTTCGTCAACTAATTTAATTTGCTGCCCGGGCCAGTCAATCGGGGCATGAGTTGCTTGATTTTCCGTCATGCGATATTTTGCCCAGCCCCCCTCCCCCTCCCTCTGCCCTGGATTTCCTTTAGTTTTCCCCGCTTTCCTCCTGATTTTTTCTTATCCCACTCTGCGGACGGACTTGCCTCGCTCGTTTTCCGCCTAAATTAATTTGATATGTCCTTGTGGTTCGAGTGAAACCCACACCGGGCCGGCTCCTGGGCCTGCCATGCGATGCCGTGTCCTTTGTCCTGCCAGTGGCCACCACCGGCAGCTCCTTTGTGGCTCGATTAATTGTTCAATTAAGCAGTATTTTGATCGAATGGCTTTTGTTTTGTGCGGCATTCCATGAATTCAATTAACCGGCCGTCGAGGCGGCAGGATAATATGCCAATTTATAGGTGGGTGGCCCCTAATTGGTCGGGTTCTGGTCGGGATGGACCTGCGAGAGTGTCTTCTACTTTGCGTCCATATTTATGGCTTTAATTTCAGTCCCCGTGCACAGAGTAACCCCTCCCCTCAAGTGGGCCTGATTTATGGACGAGACTCCCCGGAACTCCTCTTCTAATAAATGGCAGTCGTCCAAGTAGCATGTAGCATGTAGCAAGTAGCAAGTAGCAGGGCCAACCCCGCGGGGACCCCCCGCCACCTTCCACACAGACGAAATGTAAAATTACCAATAAACTCAAATTGAAATTGCCAGACATATTAATAAAAGCCAACCAACCACCACTTGGCACTGGCAGCCAGGATCTATGCCAGTCCTGGGCTTCTACACTGAGAGAAGCATTTGGGATCTATGGTCTCCAAGAGGCTTATACTCCAAGTTCCTAGTTATCTCTTCTACTATAGTCCTACTATATCCTCTTATCCCTTAAATATTTTATGATGATGCAAGGTCCTTGCCATGATGTCCTTCGCATACACTTTTCGAAGTGTACTATTGCGTAGCTGGGCGATTTAGTGGATGGGCCACGCGGGTCCCAGTCCCACCAAGTGATATTTTGTAAGACGGCCCCCCTAGGCAGCCCCCTGCCACTCCCTCCTGCCACTTGCCACCGCTTCTCTCCACTCCTCCGCGCTTTTAATATTATTTTCGCTGAATACCTTGTCGGGGAGAATAGAAGAGAATTTCTGTTGACAGGAAATACACTCGAAATTGGTAATTTTGCATTTACGTTAATAATACTCGAGCGTATTTACAACTTGCGCTTGCGAGGGGCCTGTGGCGGGGGCGGTTTCCTAGGCGAGAAATGGGGCCATTCCGCGGATGGCTGGGTGGCTTCTTAACTTTTTTCCATTTTTTTTGGGTGGTCCCGCCGACAACGACGCTTGCCAAATGAAAGGCGTATTTATTTGAGCCAAGGAAACGGTGGGGCTTTGGGATGCCAGTGGGTGGTTGGGCTGCTGGGTGGTGCGAGGGTGGCTTTCGTCTGGCGAGACGAGAGCTAAGTATAGCTGAGCCAATATGACGCGCAATTATTTGTAATGGAGACGTAAATAAGTTGAAGAAGCAAAGTGGCAACGAAAAATGGCAAATGTGGGGTGGCAGGATGGCAGGATGGCAGGATGGCGGGGCGGTGCACGTGTAGCTGGCGGGGTGGGTGGCTCGGTGGGTGGCTCAAGTTGTTAGTTGTTACGAAACGAAACGAAGCGACTGACTGGCTTTTTGTTGGGGTTGCTTTTCGGCTTGTCTCCCAATTTCGTGGGTGGTTGCTTGTTTTTTGCGACAATCGTAGATGGTGGGGGGAGGGTACAGTTTTCGGGGGGCGGTGGGGGGTTGAGGGGGTGGGTCGGACGCCCCGCAGTTAGCTCGTTAACTCGATTTGCGCTCGCATTTCGCTTTGTTGCCTTCCCTTCCGCTTTACCGTTGTAATAAATACGAAGGACCCCTTGTTTTTCCAAGATGGCGGACGTGTGCAAGCGAGACGGACAGAGGGCGGGCGAGGCCGAGGCTGAGGCTGAGGCTGAGGCTGAGGCCGAGCAGCGCCAGAGGAAGGGAGACGGGAAGAACAAACGAAAGTTTCGGAAATTCGGAAAGTTTACAGTTCGCAGGACGAGAGGCGGAGAACAAAGGAGGCCGTGAGTCCTTGGATTTTAGGATATTTTAAAGATTCTCGTTAATCTCTTTGCGAGACTTTGCGTACTTTTGAATAGTTTCTAAGATTAAAGCGGACTGGAGGCCAATTAAAGGGTTAGTTGCAGTTCCTTGTCCTCGAATGTCCTGCCGGGGGAGAAGAAGAAAAAAAAAGCGAGTGCAACAATCAGACAATGACAATTGTTGGGAGAGAAAAGTGGAGGTATTGTGGCGCCGCGGGCTGTGGCTTTTCCGCTTAGGGTTTTGTGTTACGCTTATTTTCCAATTTCGCTCCTTTTACTCCCCCCGCCGTCCGCCCAGGACTCCTTCGTTGCCATTGATTTTCTGTGCTGTGCTTAAATTTGCTTACTCGCCTCGAAAATCCCTCGCAGGGAGCCTCAGCGCCACCCAACCAACCACTTGACGCCGCTTTGTGTATTGTATTTCGATTTCCAAGCTGATTTTCCCCTGTTTTCCTTTTTAGATTTTTACCTGCAGGTCTCACTCTAGTCACTCCACTCCCTCCCTGCCTGGAGTGTGTTGTTTCCTCGGCTTTTCTTCAGCCATTCAGCCATTCGGCAGCGAGGCACTGGAGCCTGAATGAAATAATTGGGTAGTTAGTGCGATTTTCCTTTCGCAAGCCCTCGTTTTGCATCGCCCCCTCCACTGAGCCCCCTCCACAGCCACTTTAATTTATTTATACGCCCGGGCAGGTGCTTTTCTCGGCATTTTCCGCAGCCACTGCTGCTGCGCACAAACAGTTTTCCTCGCCCCCTCTAATTAGACATTATTCCGCGTGGGCGTGGCCTCAAAGGTGGCTATTAGCTAATGAAATTCGGCCAGAGTCGGCTCGGGTGGGACTAGTACAAAGTCTTCAGGTCCGGCAGTCGCCTTGACCCTTTGCCCCGCCCTCACGATGACCCTGCCAGGCAATCAATAGCAATATCCGTATCTTGCGCAACCAAATTACGGGCAGCCTCCTCCTCGTCCTCCTCCTCCCTCCTCTCTCCCAGGGAATCAGAGAGCAGCAGGCCGGAGCAGGCGTGCCTCACTTTTCTAAAATTCATTTGGCCATAAAACGGACTGTGAACAGCCATCCCCTGCGAAGCTGTTCCATTTAAATGGGCAACTAACTCGTAACCAGAAGGCCAAACAGCCAAACAGCCCAACAGGCAACCCTTTTTGTGGTCTGCACATCGTTTTACAACACTGTAAGTGCTGTACGGAAATAGCGGTAAATATAAAAACACACACACACACACACACAGACCGAAAAAGGCACCAAGGAGCAGGATGGTGTAGAGTGTGCCTCTGTGCTCAAATATTTATTAACCCATCAGGACATGCGGAAGTTTTTCGGGCCGTTTCGAAAAGTTCGGATCACCCAGCCCATGTCCTGTGACTACTGCCCCCTCCCCCTCTAGCCGTATCCTGGCATGTGTGTTCTGTGGTGGTAACAAATTCGTGTAGCGTTGCAAATTGCTGTCAACAGGGAAATTAATAAAAAGTCAAACGCCTTTTAAAGGCCACCCCCGACCCAGTACCCAGGACCCAGTACCCACTACCCAGTAACGCAGTACATGCGTTAAGATCGGAGAATAAAATAAGACCCTTTGGGTTCTCCGCTCCGGCCGGGCCGTAAAATGGATTAACGCGTTTAATATTCAATTTGGGGCACGCTGCGAAAATGCCGCAACGTGCCGCGCTTCGAGAGCAGCTTGTAGTTGCCACTCGAGCTGGCTCTTCTGGCTTTCGGCCGTCTCGAGTCCTGGTCCTAGCCGTTTCGATTCGATTAACGGCCGTTTGAGTGCCAACAGTTGTGGGGGTAATTGGACTTTGTGCCGTTTCCTGTTCTCTCAGTGTTCCCCAGCCACTACCCGCGAGCTTGGCTTGGCCATTGACTGGGCCATCATGGGCACTGGCTTGACAGTTAATGCAGTTCAAGCTCCTCTGCTCTATGGAGTTCTAATGAGTCGGTTTCCCATCCTCCGCTTTCGGTTGCATCTGTGGATTTCGGCAACAGAGTCCTCCGGCCCTCTCCCTCGCTAAAAAATTGTCCATCATGTTGTCTGGCCATCATCCAATGCACTTTTCCCGAATGCCACTTGGCCCGAATGCTGGATGCCTGCCCTCTGGGGGCCTTAACTGCAAAATCATGCAGAAAAGCGGCTGGCGGGGCGGCGGAGGGGCTTCCTGGGAGACCGAGGAACGAACAAAGCCACTTAACGGGCCAAGGGCTGCGCCTGATGGGCTGACTAGCCTTGTAGGTTTATGGCTTATAGCTTATAGTGCTTAGCCTCCAGACTCCGGGCTACGGACTCTGGAGCCTGAGAGCCTGGGAGATAGTCGGAGCTGGAAAATCTGAGTTGTTTACACGCCGCTCTCGAGTGCTTCCTAGGAAAATGAAAAATGAAAAAACCACGACGACAAGTGGCCCAGGAAGAGGGCTGCATTTGGCTGATCATGCAGCTGATTTCGAAGGAGAAAGAGACTCCTTTCAATGCCTGCCACTTGTTGTCATCAATTTGTGGCCCTCTGTTTATCCAGCGGAGCCACTTGCAGTTCGGTTGCACTTCCCCAGAAACGTTCGAGCCCAACTATCCCTATCCCAATCCCAATCCCAGTCCCAGTCCCATTCCCTCTAGCCATATTTGTTTTCGTTTCGTTTCGTTGAAACCCAAACTCGTAGTTTTCTAATTAAAAAATTATGATACGAAAATAGCAGAGTGGTGAGCGAGTGAGTGAGTGAGTGAGGTCTGGTCTTTTCGGTCGACTCATTGTCACATAATTATCACTTGATATAGCAATTTGTGAGGAGAGTACGTTTTTGAGGGAAAATGTGCGAAAAACTATCGGGTTTCGGGCGGCGAGAGGGCCAGCAGGCGAGCCAGCAAGCCAGCGAGCAGGAAATGTGCAAGGATTCGTATCGGAAGTGCGTCCTAGCCCACAATAATATCGCAAATATCTCAGACACCGCCCGTCTTTGTTCGCCTCGAAGGTTCAGCTCTCCAGATCCCTATCGCCTTTCCACAGATTTGGGGTTTCTGCTTTCGGGATTCGGTTTCCCTATTGATTTTTCGGTCTTGCGATGGGGACACGTGGTTGGGAATCGAGTGAGTCCGGGCTTAATGGACTAATCGGCTCCGAGAAACAGTTGCGATCTCGGAACTATTTGGTTTAATTTGCCATTTTTCAGCGCATTACTTTCTTTTATGAAAGTGTGGTGTGGTGTGGTGTGGTGTGTGTGGGGGAACCCCAATTAGGGAAGCAATTTGCCGGCAATTATTCTCCATTAGGAGGAAGCCCAGTTCGCAGACCTCGCCGACCAGTTCGCTCGCCCAACAATGGCCGAGAAGGTGCGACTCCAAGAGTGTGGGAGAGTGGGAGAACGGCACAAAGGGCAGATGACAGCGATACGGACTGAAGGACACAACATACTCGACGGTCCCTGGGCAGGACCCGAGCACTTGCATGACTCTCCAGTAAATATTAGAGCCGGAGAGGTGGAGCTCCTCAATGGCCACTCAAATTAAGGCTAACAACGTGCCGAGCAGCCAGCAGATAGCAAAGTAGCAATCCGGCCCGGGAAGGACGAAGGCGAGGAGAGGAAAGGATGCCCTGAAAGGATGCGCCAGCACTCTCTCGTCCTGGCCCTTGGCCGCACTTATTTTTCCTCTGCCACTCGATTTTCCAATGTTCCAGCTGCGGTTAACCACTCGAGTCGATTTATTTTGTACACAATTTGCCTCGAAAACTAACGCCCCCCGCTCCTGATCGCTGTCCTGACGCTTGTTGCCTTTTTTACAGCTAGCAGGAGCCTCGGGGTCTCCAGCAACTCAACGGCTGCTGTTGTGCAAACAAAGTGCGGACAACGGACAGCAGTCCTTCGGCAAACAGGCCAAGACGGGCATGACCAACAAGAACACGGAGGGAAAAAAAGAGGAGGCACTGCAACGTCTTCCGTGCCGTGGCAAGGACCAAGTGGCTGGCAGCAGCTCCCGGAAAGGTCAACAGTGAAAGCGGCCAAGAAGAACAACAATGACGGTTGGACGGACAGCCACCAAGCCACACAAAGGAAAAGGACAAATAAACAGACGAGGAGTGTGAAAATTTAACAAATTAAGTGCGTGTATCTCTCGGATACAATGCGTGTATCTGCCGGATCAGGTGAGGACTGTGCGGGCGTGGCCACCTTCGGCCACATGTGCGCCCAACAACAAGCCGCAAAGCAAACAGGATCAGGTGGCCAAGCACATTTCACAATCGTTCTCGAAAAGATCAGACTACATATGTATCTGAGAAGTACCCAGAGTGGGGCGGAGGAATCTTTAAAATTGAATTCCAGAATTTCCCCAATGAAGTACTCCATGGATTGCTCCCGGGGGAACTAGTCTGCGGAGCTGGAAGTCCCGTCAAGAACGTGCCAAGTGGAGTCTGCTAATTCCCTCAAAATTATTCGCTCAATTAGCGCTAACCGAGTGCTTGTGTGAGATTTCACACTCTGCCGGCACGCCTTCCTCCCTCCTCCCTCCTCCTCCGCCTCGTCCTTGGTCTCGGGGTTATTAATAAGCTCGGACCCGATCTGCCCCTTTGTCATCGCGTCGCCTCATTGTTTTAACTCCGAGGAGGACGCAGCTCGACTACCAACAACCCCTTTGCGAGCTTCCGAGCTTATTAGTTGCGCCTACGGGTGGGCCGTCAAAGGACGAGGGCCTGAGGGGGCGACAGATGCGGTTGCCACTTGGCTGCACCCAGCAGATGCAACAGTCTGCCTCGCCAGTCCCCTCCCTCTCCCCCGAGTCCCCCTGATTAGCCCTATTGTTTTAATGTGCTGCTCCCCGCATCCCACTCGGGAGAGCCAGTGTGCTGAGGCCCTGATTCACGACAACGGGAAGTCCCGCTCAGGTGAGACATGCACCTCCCAAAGCTGGCTCCCAGCCAGAACTGCCCAATTTGGTGGCTAATGCGAAGAGTACTAATCCCGCTGCCAGGCTGAGTTATGGTCAAGTGGTTTGCGGATTTCTCTCGACTCGGCCTAATGGTTCCACTCGCAATCCATTCGGATCCAAACTGGAGATGCGGACAATCGGATATAAGGAGTCAGATCCGTAGACCCTTCAGATAGCACCAATCGGGAGATCCCGAATCACAAACTCACCTGCGAACTGGGCCCCAAAGTGCTGCTGGAAGTGGCCCCGGAACTCGTGCGGCGTGCTAAACCCGGGCGGCAGGAAGCCCCGGAGATAGGCGGCCGCCGCCAGCGTCGTCATGTGGTGATGGTGGGCCGCTGCCGCATTGCCCGGGTCCGCGGCGGCCGCATAGCCGGCGGCGGCGTAGAAGTTGGCCGGATTGAAGACCGGCAGCTGGCAGTGGGCTGCGGCGGCGGCGGCGGCTGCTGCGGCGGCTGAGAGCCTGCTGACCTCCGGCGATATGGAGCGCGAGTCCCTGATCCCGTCGATGAGCGGATGGGCCTGGTTGGGCTGCTGATGCTGCTGCTGCTGTTGGTGCGGCAGCTGGTGCGACCCGGAGCCGGCTGCTCCGGGCCCGCCGTTGCCCACCGGAGTGCGGGGCGGGGGCGGCGGAGTGGCCGCCGGCGAGGGCGGTGCATCGGAGGGCGTGGCAGCCACGGCTGCGGCGGCCGCCGCCTGCTGCTGGTAGGCGCCCAGGCCGAGGATCTCCTGGATGGCGAACGGGGTTCGCATTTTGGTGGCCTGCATCTTTGCCGACGGCTTTTTGGCGCTCAAGCTTCCTCGTCTTCTCGTGGCGGGTTCTTCCGGAGACTCACACAGAGTGGTGAGATGGCGGGCTGGGTGGTGTTGTTTCTTATTGCACTTTCATGGCCGCCACACACACACACGTACGAACGCACAGGAAAAAAAGTAACAGCGGCACTGGGCGGGCTCTCTGTTTTTGGCGGCTCGAGTTCAAAAGTTAGTGGCAGTTGCCGTTGCCGTTGCCGTTGCGTGGATTCCGTCCGTCGTCACTGCTTTCTCGACTAATCACACAGTTCTGGCTGCAAGTCACTTTCCGCGAGGTTTCAGAATTTTCCGGACTTCAGCCGCGATGCGACCCAATGAGCGACTTTTTTCGAAAAAAAACAATTTTGTAGTTGTTGATGCTTTTAAACCACTGAGAGGGCGTCGCTGCCGCTGCCTCGGCCGACGGCGGCGCAGCAGCGGCAGCGCTGGCGGCAGAGGCAGCGGCTAACAGCAAAGCCCAGCTCCTAACAGAGGGTTAACAGCGCCATCCAGTGCACTGGCAGCCCTTCCAAGCTCCCAACAGCGCCGCAACAGAGGGATAACAGGACGCAAACAGCCTCTGCCCGTGGCGGCGGCGCCGCAGCCTCGACGGCGACTGCGCAGCTATAGTGCGGCACCGCTCGCTCTGCCGGCGCTCAAAGGCACAACAGCGCCCCCACAGCGGCCGGCCAGCGCCATCTTTGCGCGACAGAGCGAGATGGCGGCGGCCGGCCGCTCTCGCCATCTTTGTTGCTCCAGAGAGAGCGAGGGGTGCAGCTGCTGCGCTCTCGCTCCGGCTGCCGGGCTTCCGCTTTCTCCTTCCCTGTCGCCATTGGAAGTCACACGGACAGTGTAGACGCTATGCGTGAGAGCTGTCTGTGTGTGAGTGTTAATTACGCTGCGATTCCGTGTCGCTCTGGGCCTTGGAGTTTTTCGGATTCAGTTTGTTTTGCCAATTTCGCCGCTGCTCCGATTGCTTCTGGGAGTTGCTCTTCTTTTCTATTTTTTTATTGTGAAAAATTATAAAATCCAATTGAAAAATATAAGATGTTAAAATTTATTAACGTACATCTATTGGCCTTTTACGGTTTTGGTTTTCAAAATATTCTCTTTTGGACTTTTCCGATCATGATCTTAAGATTTGGAATCTCGGATCTTCGGATCTCGGAGGGCCTCGCAGGGCTTTCAGAAGATACTTTTTATAGATGCATTTTAAGCCAGATCGGAGAAGGTGTATCTTGTATCTGAAGAGTATTCCCCGAAAATCGAAACGGGCAATTTGAAGTGGTAAGAGCTGGCTTAAAACTTGGAATGGCCCTCTCTCTGTCGCTCTCTGGGTCTCTCTCTCTGCCGGCGTGAAAGTCAAGTTTCCCTGGCTGGCGCTTTTCCAGGAAGTGTCGCCTCCCCCGGCAGTTCCGCTTCCGCTCTCCGCTCTCCAGGCTTGTCCCCAAATTACGAGCATTGTTCAGGCCAAAGTTGGTCATGTTAATTAAGCCGCGCTCTCGCTTTGGCCCTCTCTTGCGCTCGGCCTATGGCCGGCTCTCTCGTATCGATTAGCTGGCGCCCCCGCCCCCACCTGCCCGCTCGCAATCGCACTTGCAAACATTAATTAGTCGCATTGCATAACAATTGCATAATCAATATGCCAATTCAATTAACTGCTTGGTTAGCAATTAGTCGTTCTCCGCAGCCGCCCAAAGAGGTCCTGGGAGGACCTCTCCCAGTCTCCTTTCCACCCACCTGTTTCCGATTTTATTTCCATTTTTTTTCACCCGACTAGTGTGGTTTTAAATAATTAGCAACTGGGACCAACTGCCAACTCTTAATTATTACAAACTTGGAATACTTTATCTTCCATAAATGTCCTTTATTCCGTTATAATATTTATTAATCAGGTCCATTGAATTTTTCAAAGTGTATCTCTATAATTTCCATTAAACTAGTGATTAAGACTGCCATTAATCATGGGCAAGTTTTTCAACCCTTTCTCGTGGAGCTTCTGTGACACCTTAGTCCTGCATCCTTTGTCTTTCGTCCTCATCCTCCTGGTGCAGCAAGCACTTTCATCTTGCAACACTCTTGTTGAAACACATTACAACTGACAATTTGGAAGGAACTCCCGCTTTAATCTCCGCACTTGTCTCAAGGGGCGCGCTCATTGTTTTCGCTCCGCAAGTCGAAATAAATCTAATTGAGATCGGGGACTCGCAGATGGACGGATGCAGTCTTCCAGATTGTGGTCAGATGTGCCCGAAACTCTGTAAACGTTTCTATTCCACCGCTTCCCCTTTAAAGGCTCCCCGCCCCCACCATAATTGGTTCGCTGGCAGCCGCGCCAAGGACCGTAAAGTGGTCAGGACACACAAAAGTTCGATAAAAGGAGCTTCCGTTCCGCATTGTCCTCGAGGACCGGGGCATTATTTCATATTTATAATGTAATCTGCACTTGAGCCTCAAAGCGACGTCGCATAAATCACAAATGGAGGCGGGCCTGCGACTATTTGGATTGGGATCCGGGCTCGGATTCGGATTCAGAATCCATATGCAGAGCGTCCACTTCATAGGCTAAAAGCCTTCTTCATGGCACGGCCATATGCCCGCCTCCATATATGTGTTTTATTATTTTATTTGCGCCGTTTGGCTGCGGCGCTGCCTGTTCTTTTTGATGTTCGACGGCCACTTGAGATGCATTTGGAAGAACGCGGGAGTCTGCCGGCTTTTTAGACTCCAGATTGTTTTTTGCAATCCGGACTGGTGTGGGCGCATCAGTTCCCCTCAGGGCTTTGTATGCAAATTGGGAACTCACTTCGATTCGTTATTGGTTGATTGATCCTTTGATCCCGACAACGACACCTCCACCCTCGGCATGCCCTGCTCCTGGCCTGACTCTGACTCTAACTCTAACTCTGACTCTGACTCTGACTCTCATTAGGCTAAAAGCCAACTAATTAACCAAAAGGGGACAACCGCCAACATCTGCTCGCCAATTTGCAATTCGCATTTCGCCACTTTTTGCCGCTCCTTCGATTGCATCGGTTTTGGGCCCGGTTCGGGTTTTTGTTTTTGCTCACTTTGGGTCCCCCGGGGGGAATTGCACGGCATTGTCGCCCGGCCACATATTAGCCCTGGCAGCCCGGGCCTGCCATTGTTGTTGCTTAGCCGGCAAGGATTAGCCGGGGGTCCTGCGACCTCGTCCTGCCATCTCACTAATGACGAAAGCCCAGCCCATCCCAGCCGCGGCCGCAATCGGTCGTCATACTCCACGGGGCTTTCTGCCAAGCGACTGAAAGCGGATCTCGGTGCGGCGGTTTGGGGGACTCTCTCTTTGGAGTCCTTGCCGTCGTCCTGCTGTGTTCCAGGGACACAATGAACTACCAGAATCAATGAGTCCGCAAGAATTCTGCGACTCTGCTGAAAATCCATCTGGTGTTGCTGCTTTCGCGACTTCTTCGGCTAATCAGAGTACCTCATTTTAAGACTGTACCGCCAGGACATTGCCGTTATTCGCCGTATTGGCCATTGCTGTGGGAGTCCTTCCGCCTGCCGCCTCCCGTTGTCCGTCCGCCCGCCCGGCTGACACGCTCCTTTGGGCCACTTGGAAATCGTTAATTTCATAATTACATGTTTCATGCACACGCTCCGAGAGCTCGCAACTCCAAAATGGGGAAGTCCTTGTGGTCCTGCCAGTGTGTGTGTGTGTGTGTGTATGGGTGTGTGCATGTGTGAGTGGCACATAAGTGGCAGCCAGCCAGAAAGCCAACACCATTTTGGCCATAATTTAGTTTGGCCCGTCCATTAGCAGTTCAGTTCGGCTCGGGCCAAGGACGCAGGACGTGGCACGTTGGGGGTGCGTGGTCCTTTGTTGCAGTGCCACTCTAAAGAGGGGCATGCGGGGGCCTCTCTAGAGTGCCACACATACACTTTGAACAATCGCGGAGGTAAGAGTATTTAAAAATTAAAATTAAACAAAGGTATAGTTGTTATTTTGTATAGAAAAGTCTAGGAATTTTATTTCAGTGTAGCAGTGGCAACAGAAACATAAAGGGAGTGAGGGGGAGAGGGGGCCAGGAGGCAGGGGCAGCTGAAAAAGAAGCAGAAGAAGGACGAGTGGATAATTATTAATAATTATCGCATTGACGTGTTTTCGTTTTCAGTTTTCAGTCTTTATTTTGTGAGTGTGTGTGTGTGTGTGTGAGAGGGTGTGCACATGCATGAGTCTGGGTGTGTGTGGGTATACCCACCCATGTATATGTGTGTAAGTGGTTTATATAATTGGTCAACTTCTGGCCCATTCCAACTTCGTTCAGCGCGCTCGCAGATTTCTTTGACTCGCGAGGGTTGCCAGCAGCAACAAATAAAAGAAATGAAAATAATTTTAAAAATAAATTAAAAAGAATGTGAATCTGCTGATCATCTTTAAAGGTATCCCCTACTTATAAGGCGTGTCCTTCAAGGGATAATGCCCAAACCCACACCTTTCATTAAGGATATACTGTCAACTAAGCCCCTTGTTGTTTGGATTTGTTCGAATACCCCCTCCACCGACTAATTTCTTGCACATGCAGAGAGCAAGGCAGGTCCTTGGTAAGGGGCCTTCAGCCCTCAGACAGCCCCAGCCTCCTGGCCAAAGGACCTGCCCCTTTGCATTGCTCCTTTTTGGCTTCGAGCTCATTAAGCCTTCGGGCGTATTAAGCGAATTGCGTTTTTTCTTTTCAATTATTATCTCGCCAGAAACAACATTTAAATGGAATTCAAAAACGCTCATAATTCAAATTAATCCCAGAGCCCGAATGAATGGCAGTCGGCGAGGAGGGCGGGGGCTCTCCTTTGTGGACATTGCGCCTAAATGAGCAGCGCACTCCTCTTCAGATTCAGATTCGGATTCAGATTCAGAATCAGATTCATTTGAATCTGTATCTCTGGCCCACGCAAACGCATCTGTATCTGTATCTGTAGCTGTTTCTTTAGCTGTATCTGTAGCTGTGTCTGAACTTCAAAAGCAGGCTAACACGGCTAAACGGGCTTTTCACTTTCTGTCGACGTGGCTTTCTTTTTGACCATCCCCCCACCCGGAAGGGGGCCTGCACTCAAGCAATTCCGTATAATGCCGTCCGAGGGTTTATTTTCTTAATTACGCCGCTAAACGCTGCTTCGGACGCGTCTGCAATTATGTGATTTCAGAATTTTTCAATTAAAACGAGAGCTGAATGGAAAAAACGCCGCCGACAGTTGTTTGGCCTTTGTTTCTGGCTTCCGTCGGGATGCGGCGGGATTAGCGCTTCTGCCCAGCTGGGTCCTGGCGAAAAAACTTGTTTAATCAAAAGCAGAAACTGACAAGCGGCTAAACTAGAAAACACGAGTTTTGAGTTCGTATTGGCAGTCTGGCAGTCGCACAAAAAAGTATTACTCATCCCCTGGCTTGGGTTTTATGGCAAATGTCGGGAGGAGACGCCAGAGGGCGCCACCGTGGTATAAAGGATGTGTGTCCTTGGAAGCTTTGGTTAGTGCGCAGACTGAAAGCTTGAGCTTGGGAAAAGCTTGGAAAATATGCTTTTTTCTTCAAGGATACTTTGATTATAGAATGGCTTCATATCTGAGAGAGGTTTTGAAAGGATTCGGGAGTATAGATCCTTAAGAATGGAACCCTAAAACTAAAGGCTTATTGTAAGTGCTGGTTGACTTGGTTAAAAGCTATAGAGTCCTTAAAGGTTTCTCCTTTTTATGTCCTTGCAACGCTGAGACATCTCCTATCCTATAAAGTATATATATTCTTGATCAGGATCACCTCCTGAGTTGATATAAGCATGTCCGTCTGTCCGTTTGTCCGTTCGTCCTTCGGTCCGTCTGTTTCTAAGCAAACTAGTCTCTCAGTTTTAAAGCAGGCAGTATATAAGTCGGAACGGCCGGAACGGGATCGGTCAACTATATCCTATAGCTGCCATCTAACTGATTGATCCGAAATGGCATAACTTTGTTGTTTTTAAACTTAGAAGGATGGGACTCGCTATGGATTCTACTTTTTGCAAACTAATTCGATCTGGCAAGTTTTATAAGGATCGGTTGACTATATCCTATAGCTGCTATACCACTGAACGATCGGAAATGACACAACCTTGATATTTTTAAAGATTTAAGGGGCATTTCCAACATTTTGATTAAAACAATTGATTTGAAAGTGGTGCTGGCACCTCGACATTCTTGTAAGGATCGACCAACTATATACGATCCGATATATATCTAATAATAAAAGCTGCCACCTAACGTCAGATCCGCCCTAAGCTTGCTTTCCTATCTTGTTTAACCAAAATTCAACTGGAAATGAACCAAATTGGATCTGTAATTTATGCCGTGACTCGCTGGCGAGAAACTTAAATTGGTTAATTTGCGAGGGCGTGCGATTGCGAGTTTGATATCCGACGGATGGCATCCGAACATTGGACGGATGCGTGACAGATTCGAAACAGCCAGAGCCGACCCACACGCTGATTTCCATTTTGCAGCTTCCCTGCAGCTCCATCTCCGGCCATGTCAGTATCTGATTGAATCAACTTTATTTCAAAATGATGCCACTTAAGGACTACAGGATCCAGTTCTGCATGGCACACACACACATGTGTTGTAGCATACTTTTTGGCATGTGCAACGTGCCAACCGAAATAAACTTGATAACAAGCAATTTCTCACGTCTCTCGAGCGTGGCAGTTGCCATTTTTGGTTGCAGAGCCGAACTGGCTTTGTTGCTGTTGGAGTTGCTCCGGTGTCCTCCTGGCCTTGGCTTCTCCGCCCGACGATGATTTGTCCTTGTGGGCGGCACTAACAATCACACATGCAGGCGGAGGCATAAATCAGAGTGCAGGCACTCGGAGAAATGCTTTAGAAAAGATACTAATGAGAGAGTTCTGAAATAGTTAGACTATCTGACTAACTGGGCTGTGAGTAGTTACTATCTGACGAATTAGGAGGACTACAACTAGCCAGAAAACCATTACTATTTCGGACAGTGTACTTCCCCCCACTTTGGTTGCGTGTTTTGACTTTCGACGCGTTCCGTTCGATGCGATGCTCGTTTTGCTTATCATTAGTTTAATTGGTGGCATGACGACATCATTGACATCCATTTGGATGTCCCCCCGCTGGAACCACCTCCCCTCGCCGGCCGCTGGCTTGCCGTTTGATCCGCTGGCTTGCCGTTTAATTGGATGTTGGCAGTCGCAGGCGCAGCAGGTGACGAAGGGTAGTGCTTGTTGGCAGGATATTTTGACATTTGACACAATTTGGATGACTTGGCTCGGAGCGTCAACAAACCTCCCCCTTTAATCCACCCACCCTCCCTCCGTTAAGTCCTAAGGGTGGACTTTTAATTTGTCACTAATTTTCCATGTCTCGTCAAATTTCATCGCGTGTGCTTTTGTCCTCTGGGTTGTTGTTGCTCCTCTGGCAGTGTCCTCATTAACGCCTCCTTTTTCGTCGGAGGGAGGGCGGGAAAATATGATTCCAATTTCGCCAACTTAATGAAAGTGTCAACTTTAACGAGCCTCAAATTGTTTTCCCCACCAATACAATGCAATAATAACAATGCCCCCAGCCATATGCTGGCTCTCCTCCAGTTCCCACTCGATGGGGATCTGTGGGCCCTGATTGATTGGAAAAATTATTCAATCTGTTCGGGGGATTATCGTGATTGCGAGGGCTATTGGGGGAACTGGCATAAATAGATTCAATAGAGCTTCGGGTTAATGGGCGAGGCGAGGCGAGGCGAGGCGAGGCGAGGCGAGGCTCTTCTTTAAGTTCTTCAACCAAATCATCTAAAACAGAAGTTCGCAGTGCCGGGGAGCCGGGGAGGAAGGAAGTTCACGGCCACAGAAAGCTGCCTACTTAGACAATTGCTGTCAAAACATTTGGTAATTGATACCAGGATACAGGATACTAGGACACAATGCAGCCCAGTAGGCAGACGAACAAAAAATTAGAAGGAAGCGCGTCAAGTTGATTAAATTGCGTGAAGAGCTAAACGACAACCGCAGAGAAAGGATAATGGGACAAGGGCGAGTTGGCGAAAGGATTGCCTGTGTCATGACGATCGGGTTTCAATTACAAAGAGGAAACGCCGTCCGGGGTAATGTATCCCGCCCATCCCAGACACATACAAATATATATAAATATATATCGAGCCCCCGTTCAGTTGATGCTTCCTGGCGTAAATGTCATTCGTCCGCAGGAGCAGCAGCAGGACAAAGGGATTCGCCGGGCTGGGGCTTTTGTTCCTGGCCCGGCTGCTGGGTTGGCTGTTCGGTTTTAATTACGTCAAGTGATTCGCGACAATAAGCAAAATGGGAATCAAATGCGCCATCTTGCAATCGCAATCGCATCCTCCAAGTCCCAAGTCCCATTCCCAGTCCCAGTCGCAGTGCGAACTTGAGTCCTGGCTTCCTCTCCGGCGTTTCGAGTGACATTTATCGTGTGTTTTGACAGAGCGTTTGATGTTTTATAAATAGAGTTTGGTCCCTTAAATGCCATTCCCTCCCAGTAGAGAGCTGGAAGGGAGGTCGTAGCCTCGCAGAACACCTAAACAAAATGGCGCTTCTTGGGCCTCATAGCCAAGATCCTGCAGCAGGACTCTGTAGACCTTAAATTGTAGATTCCGATTTCCACCCCACACTCCGGCCTGCACAAAGGATATCCTTGTTTTCCACTCGAATTGAGCCGCAGATGACAACGTCTGCCAGCCTCCCCCACCCTCCATCCACCAAGGACCAACGTTATGCAATCATTATATTTTCATGCCCATTATTTGCATAAATTTTTGCGCAGGTGATTTGATCAATGGAGCGTACGCCCGCGATTACCGGATTCCCTTCGATTTGCAGCAATTACCCGCCGGAGAGTGAATTGAATCATTGACTACTCAGTCGGAACGGGCCGGAGAAACAAAGCCGAGCTATTAGGTGTGGAAAGGATGTCCTTAAAGCGCCCAGTTCCCTTCCCACGGCATCGATATATTCCGAGAAGCGGTTCAATAGACACCACCATAGACAGTCCCATATCCTTCGCTCGTCCTTCTCGAATTTTGACAATAAGTGTCCGAGAATGGGCGAATAAATGCTCATCGAACGGCAAATCGAGTTGGCACTCACTTAGCCATGAAAAGTAGTCACATCCTGTGGACTCTCCCACTCCGCTCGCCCTCTACCTTTCTCCGAGGCACATGTCCTGCCTGCTGTCTCCTTGCCGCCTTTGTTGCTCAATTTGTGTCTCAATTTGCTCATTTATTCCCATACACTTGGCTAGGTTAAATTGAGTTGCAGGACATGGGACGCAGGACACAGGACACAGGCCAGAGGACACTCGCAACTCAATTGCAGTTCACATGACAGGACAATTGGTGAACTGGCTGTCCATCGGGATGGGCGGGTGGCCTGTGGGAGGACGAGTGGGATATCGGTATCATTATCCTGGCGGTGCACTGGCACTCCTGATTTTCCTGACTAATTGCTCTTTGCCGGAGAAAGTTTTCCCTATCCCCACCCCACAGGACGAGCGGGAGAAAGTCAGCCGTGAAATTTTAATGATTCGTAAGTTGATACGCCTTGTAAGGACATCTTGGAACGCGCCAAATGCAAATTAAGCGAGCGATGGGCCGAGCGATGGGTGTAAGCGGGAGTGGGAGAACTCACTAATCCTGCGGAGGACAACTCCTTATTGAGTATCAAAGGCGAATGGATGGAAAATGCCGGGTAGATGGACGGAGGGAAGAAAGCACCCCCCTGGAAAAACTCGTGTCAAAAGATTATGACAATTTTCCCACCACAAATGAACACGAAAATCCGACAGCCAAAGGAGCAAAGGAGCTGCCAGGACCCAAGACCCTGGGCCATTGTTAGCTGCTGTTGACAAGGATTAAGGACATCGGCGATGGGAAAGGAGCGAAATAGGAAAATGACAAAATTCATAAAAAAAAAAAATGAAAAGAAAACGGGAGAAGAAAAGCCCGGGCAGACAGCTCCTGAAATAAATGTAATCAATGTGAGAAGAAAATAGCGAAAATTACGATTGATGTCGATTGTTTGATTGGGTCGAGAGCGGCAGGATAGGAGGGCGGGGGCTGGCGGGAGTGGCAGAGTGACAGAACGACAGGATACTGCCGAATGGCCTCCTAATGAAGGAAATCGTTAAAAGTTCAGTTCGGGGTCAGAGCTTCTCAAGACGTTGTCAAGGATAAACAAGCAGAGGAATGGATTAAGTTAAGGACTAGAAACTTTGTAGTAACAGGTCCCTTGGAACCTGTATCCTTACAATTTGCAATTAATCAGTCAGATCCTTTCGAATTGCAACTGAAACGAATTAAAGTGCCTCGATTTCCGCCTGGGGCTCGATCTCATTAAAACATTAAAATCATTTAGGAAACACTTTTTCCCCGTCAGGATAATTTCAACAATGCCCTCGACTCTCCGGGCTTGTTCTTTCTTGGCTTTTAGCATCTTTTTAAGGGTTAAACGACGGGGGGCGTGCCCCGGGCCAGGGTGGGCGGACTCGGGCTGGAGGACCTCTTTTAACTCGAATCGAGTGCAAGACGCATGCAGCCATGATGGGCCGGGTGCATCCTTGGCTCCTTTTGATCGAATTAAGGCGCCCAGCATGGCGTCCAAATATGGCCAACTTTGCACTTGCCTTTTTGGGTCTTAAACACCCCATCGTCCTGCCCCGTCCTCGAATGCCGCCCCCGCCATTCACCTGTCTCCTGCCTCGTGCTCGAGTGCAGTTTATTGTTTGATTCTCGGCGCTTTGTGCATTTTTGCTGCCGCTCTTGTGGGCGGCCCTTTGAAATTCAAATTGCGATTCAAATTAAAATCAAGTTCGCCATCGTTCGGCGTCGGCCATCATGGCATATACTGTTTTCTGTTGGCTCTCCGCCGGGGCAGCCGTCAGGGTATCCGCCCAATTCGCGGACATCAAAGTGGAACCATCCATCGGGCATGTGGAAGGCGGGCAAGTGTGGAAATTTCTTGAAAGTGGGGCTGGGCGCTGCCTTTGTGATTGTGCAGCTCGGCTTGCACTCGCCCTGGCACTCGCCCAGGGGAGGAAATAAAGACGCCAACTGAAAAGTATTAAAAAATTGTAAATAAAGGGCCTGCGAGCGCCGGACGGGAATCAAGAGGTCTGAAAGGTTTCACGCTCCACTGCGGTGTCTAAATGAAACTCTTCCCATCAGTCTCCGTCTTAGGTCGCGTCTAGGCACAAAAACAAGCATTTAACACAAAGAATAGGGCGAATTGTAGGGTTTGCTTAAAAGCCATTAACTGGAAAGTAATATGCTATGATTTACTATGTGGACTAAGTCGTATATGTTTGCTGATATCCTGTCTATCACTTCAAGTACTCACTTTTTAAGAGAATAATCATCTCATTTGAAGAATGTCCACTTAGATATATACTAAGTACAAGGATATATGTGCCTCTCCACTGATTATTTATCCCCAACTTACTGGAAATTAATGTCTATCTAGCCATTTTTGAAAGCAACTAAGTTCTAGCTCTACATGTAGAATCAAATATTACAAGCTTAAAGTCTCTTCTTAAATATTAACTAGCTTTACATCTCAAAGTAGTAGCTCCTCTGGGAGAGGTGGTAGGAGGTCTTCGCAAATACCTCATAGCCAGAGACTAAATAACTAAACAAATCTATTAGCTTGACACCAAGGTTATGAAGAGAAATTCTTCTTAAATAATAACTAGTTTAGGATCTTTTAGGAATCTCTACTATACTACTATAACTGCTACAACTACTATTTCCTCCTGTACCGATTGTAAGAAAATTTGTTACCAATATCTCACTGCCAGAGACTAAATACAAGAGCCAAGGATATGAAAAGAAGCTACATAATTAGGACTACATTGTATCATAATAATAATATATATTTCTGATTAAGTCTGGGAACCAAAATGAAAGCTCTCACTCATCATAATACCTGGCATGTCCTCCCTGAGAATCGCCCCTGGCCAGATTAAATGAATTGTTGAAATGCAAAAAAAAGTGCAACGGGATGCAGGATGCAGGATGCGTGTGCCTCCACATCCCCACAGGACGAAGGATGTGCGCCCGTCAAAGAGATGTGGCACCTCAAAGCAAAATGCAGAATAATTGTTTATGGTGTTTTAACAATTTGCAGGAAACCGAAGCGAAAGACGCAGGATACCGCCAAGTCGGAGAAATGCAAGCATATAACAATTATGAGCGGAGGAGAGAGGAGCGGCGGCGGGTCGGCAAAGGATATTATGCAAAGCAGCCAAGGATTTCCGAATCGGAATCAGAGGCAGAAGCAGAAGCAGAGGCAGAAAAAAGTGCGACTCATTACGGGAGACTCGGCTACACACGGTCTCTTGAGGACGACGTCGTTATCCTTAATTTATAAAAGTGTGCGTTGCTGCCATCATCTTGTGAATATGCATGAAACTGGAAGGAATTAAATTTCCGGCTACACGGCAACAAAAAGTGGGTGAGTATGAGTTTGAGTCTAAAATCTATACAGGAACTAGGAGAGGAAATTATAAGATTATTCGAAAGACATTCCATGCTAAAATATTAAGTATACGCAGCTAGAATCTCTGCTATTCAGATGGAACCTATCTCTCACAAATTAATTTATTAATTAATTAATTAGAACCCTGTGTACTATAGTTCGCAGTGCACTCTCTTAGAGCTTACATAATGAAATGTAATGCAATGTAACCGAATAACGAACCAACCAAGCGCAACCGCCCCAAGTTCTCTTGGGCGAAACCTCAGGGCACCACCCACAGCACCACCCACCGCACCTGCAGGCTGCAGTTTCCTTTGGTGCTTATCCTTGCAGTAATTTGCATATGCATTAATATGCTTCAAGTATCCCGTATCCGCATATCCGTGCGTTTTTGAATCCCAGAATCCTTAGCCGCTCTGAATAACCACCGGGTGGTGCTTTGGCTTTTGTGGAGTCGCAGGCAAGGATATCAGAATGATGAGGCTGCAATAAGAGGCAAGAGCCTCTAGAGCCTCGAGGGCTCTTGGGAGGCCTCTCCCTAAAGAAACTAAACTGAACTCTTTCTTCATTAGAAATCATTAGAAAGATATTAGATAGAAGATATAGTTTAAGATCTTGAGGTTAGGAGGAAGGTGAGGCTGACAAGTCTTGGCTTGTATCATCCTTGATTGATGGCTGGTGGAATTAGTTGCCTTGATTCCTGGCCACAAAGTCGAGTAATCAGCGCTTAGATAATCCCCCCTGCTACTAGTCCCCGAAAGCCACCCTTGCGACCCCCTCGCAGCACTCCACGCGAGCCGCAGATGGGAAATTTATAATGGCTTCCTCTTTAGAGTCCACCTCCGAGGGAGAGAGCCAGCTAGCGTCAATCGGAAAGAGACGGCGTCGGGCCGTGCGAGCGAGAGGCGCGTGTCAGAGTGCGCAGGTCAAGCGAGTGCGACAGAGAGGGGGCGAGGGAGTGAGCCCAAATGCAATTCATAAAATGAAAATGAATGAGCAGGGCCCGGCGGAGAGTGCGACAGAGCAGGCACCAGCCGGCGAGAGAGAGAGCGAGCGCGGCAGCCAAATTAACTGGGAGGGGCGAAAGCGAAAGAGTCCTGTCAAGGATGATTGCAAAAATCACCAGAGGAGAAAAATCGAGGGTTGCTCAGCCACTCCACCCGGGCAACCCCACTCCACTAGCCACCCCACTCACCGCCCGGCAGGTAAGAAACAACCCCGGCCGACGGTCCGGCAACCAGAGCGAGACGGCAACAGGGAGGAGAGGCTGCCATCCTTGGACCTTGGCGCCAGATTGGGTCCTGGCTCGGTTGGTTGGCCGGCCAGCTCGGGGACAGCTCCGAGGGGGCAATATTGGACGCAAACATTGAATCCACGCAATCAATTGTGACTTCTGATGACTTGATGACCCGGACCGTAAACACAATTCGACCAGAGACCACCCGACCACCCTCCGCCCCAATCCCGTTCGACTGCATCGTTGCCTCAATTACGCGGGGTATCCTTTCTCTAATGAGGCAGATCGCTATCGCCTCTAATGAGGCATCCTTGAAAGCATTCTGCATCCAATTGCCGGGCCTCATCTGCCTGCGGTTGATTGCAATCAATTAATCTCCAACCCATCCCCAGAAGACTCACACTGAACTGGTCCATCAGAAGAATTGAGAATAAATTTGCTTCCAGGATAATGCAGATTGAGAGGAAATTGTTTCACGATTGCAAAATGGAATGTTGTTTATGGATCGAATAAATATTTCCCAAGATATGGCATTCGCAAGGGGCCATATTTGCGTTTTTGGGGTTTTCCTCGATTTTCAAGGGGGTCCATCAGAAATTTTTGAAAAAAATCGAAAAAATATTCGAACTCCAGATTTTAATGCAGATTGAAAGAGAATTGTTCCAGGATACCGTAATGGTATCCCTTTTAAGGATCGGATACATATTTTCCAAGATATGGCATTCGCAAGGGGCCATATTTGCGTTTTAGGGGTTTTCCTCGATTTTCAAGGGGGTCCATCAGAAATTTTTGAAAAAAATCGAAAAAATATTCGAACTCCAGATTTGAATGCAGATTGAAAGAGAACTGTTCCAGGATTCCGAAATGGTATCCCTTTTAAGGATCGGATACATATTTTCCAAGATATGGCATTCGCAAAGGGCCATATTTGCGTTTTGGGGGTTTTCCACAATTTTCAAGGGGGTCCATCAGAAATTTTTGAAAAAAATCGAAAAAATATTCGAACTCCAGATTTTAATGCAGATTGAAAGAGAATTGTTCCAGGATTCCGAAATGGTATCCCTTTTAAGGATCGGATACATATTTTCCAAGATATGGCATTCGCAAAGGGCCATATTTGCGTTTTGGGGGTTTTCCACAATTTTCAAGGGGGTCCATCAGAAATTTTTGAAAAAAATCGAAAAAATATTCGAACTCCAGATTTTAATGCAGATTGAAAGAGAATTGTTCCAGGATTCCGTAATGGTATCCCTTTTAAGGATCGGATACATATTTTCCAAGATATGGCATTCGCAAAGGGCCATATTTGCGTTTTGGGGGTTTTCCACAATTTTCAAGGGGGTCCATCAGAAATTTTTGAAAAAAATCGAAAAAATATTCGAACTCCAGATTTTAATGCAGATTGAAAGAGAACTGTTCCAGGATTCCGAAATGGTATCCCTTTTAAGGATCGGATACATATTTTCCAAGATATTGCATTCGCAAGGGGCCATATTTGCGTTTTAGGGGTTTTCCTCGATTTTCAAGGGGGTCCATCAGAAATTGTTGAAAAAAATCGAAAAAATATTCGAACTTCAGATTTTAATGCAGATTGAAAGAGAATTGTTCCAGGATTCCGTAATGGTATCCCTTTTAAGGATCGGATACATATTTTCCAAGATATGGCATTCGCAAAGGGCCATATTTGCGTTTTGGGGGTTTTCCACAATTTTCAAGGGGGTCCATCAGAAATTTTTGAAAAAAATCGAAAAAATATTCGAACTCCAGATTTGAATGCAGATTGAAAGAGAACTGTTCCAGGATTCCGAAATGGTATCCCTTTTAAGGATCGGATACATATTTTCCAAGATATGGCATTCGCAAAGGGCCATATTTGCGTTTTGGGGGTTTTCCACAATTTTCAAGGGGGTCCATCAGAAATTTTTGAAAAAAATCGAAAAAATATTCGAACTCCAGATTTTAATGCAGATTGAAAGAGAATTGTTCCAGGATTCTGAAATGGTATCCCTTTTAAGGATCGGATACATATTTTCCAAGATATGGCATTCGCAAAGGGCCATATTTGCGTTTTGGGGGTTTTCCACAATTTTCAAGGGGGTCCATCAGAAATTTTTGAAAAAAATCGAAAAAATATTCGAACTCCAGATTTTAATGCAGATTGAAAGAGAATTGTTCCAGGATTCTGAAATGGTATCCCTTTTAAGGATCGGATACATATTTTCCAAGATATGGCATTCGCAAGGGGCCATATTTGCGTTTTGGGGGTTTTCCACAATTTTCAAGGGGGTCCATCAGAAATTTTTGAAAAAAATCGAAAAAATATTCGAACTCCAGATTTGAATGCAGATTGAAAGTGAATTGTTCCAGGATTCCGAAATGGTATCCCTTTTAAGTATCGGATACATATTTTCCAAGATATGGCATTCGCAAGGGGCCATATTTGCGTTTTTGGGGTTTTCCACAATTTTCAAGGGGGTCCATCAGAAATTTTTGAAAAAAATCGAAAAAATATTCGAACTCCAGATTTGAATGCAGATTGAAAGTGAATTGTTCCAGGATTCCGAAATGGTATCCCTTTTAAGGATCGGATACATATTTTCCAAGATATGGCATTCGCAAAGGGCCATATTTGCGTTTTGGGGGTTTTCCACAATTTTCAAGGGGGTCCATCAGAAATTTTTGAAAAAAATCGAAAAAATATTCGAACTCCAGATTTGAATGCAGATTGAAAGTGAATTGTTCCAGGATTCCGAAATGGTATCCCTTTTAAGGATCGGATACATATTTTCCAAGATATGGCATTCGCAAAGGGCCATATTTGCGTTTTGGGGGTTTTCCACAATTTTCAAGGGGGTCCATCAGAAATTTTTGAAAAAAATCGAAAAAATATTCGAACTCCAGATTTTAATGCAGATTGAAAGAGAATTGTTCCAGGATTCCGAAATGGTATCCCATTCGCAAGGGGCCATATTTGCGTTTTTGGGGTTTTCCACAATTTTCAAGGGGGTCCATCAGAAATTTTTGAAAAAAATCGAAAAAATATTCGAACTCCAGATTTTACTGCAGATTGAAAGAGAATTGTTCCAGGATTCCGAAATGGTATCCCTTTTAAGGATCGGATACATATTTTCCAAGATATGGCATTCGCAAAGGGCCATATTTGCGTTTTGGGGGTTTTCCTCGATTTTCAAGGGGGTCCATCAGAAATTTTTGAATAAAATCGAAAAAAAAAATGTGACTACCAGATTTTAAAGCAGATTGATAGAGAATAGTTCCATTATTCTATAATTTCATCCATATAAAGGATTGGAGAAATGTTTTCGGAGATATATTAATTTCCCTTTTGAAATGTTCCCTTTAAAATTACATATTTTTGTATTCCGCATTGAAACTCGCAAACTCGGGCTGGCTTAGCGGCTCGTTGACTCGGTTTTGGCCAGGAGTTCAGTTCTTCCTCTCCTAACCCCCCGAAAGTGTGTCCCCTCACACCGCCTGAAGTTCCGCTTCATTTGCTCTGCTGATTTCAAAGTTTTTCCCATATTTGAATGCAATTTTCGCTCTTAATTTCGGAAAGAATTCCGAGCTCGTCTTCGTCGCCAGTTGATTATGGCGTTGTGGGAATTGAGTTTGGGGAATTATGATGCGTGAAATATGCGGGGGAGGGCTTGCCGTGGGGCGAGTGGGTCCTGGGGCTGGGAGGATGTGTCAACCGTTCGCATCCATATGCAAATCTCGTTAGTTGAGCGCCCGTCCCGTTTAGCATCGTTAGCGAATCTCAAATGCAGCCAAACGAGAGAGAAATGGGAAAAATCGAGGTGGAAATTGAATTTCGCAACTTTTTATTTGGCCCTAAACACACTCCTCCACAATGGCATATTAATTTCAAATGTGTGGAAGCAGCCCCCGCAGCCCGTAGCCCGTAGTCGACGAGGGTCCTTCAGCCTTCAGCTTTCAGCCCGCAGGCGCTCCTTATCGGTGGTCTTTATGTTTTATGGCCTAACGAGTTGCAGCATCTCATTCATTATACGACGATTTGCAGTATTATGGCCTCGTTTGCGGACCCATCCTTTGGGGGATTTTTAGCATTTTTCCCATTGCACGAGGCACTGTGAGAAAAAGCTACTTCTACCATTCGAAAGATGTCCTATTTTAGTCGGGGTGTTGGGCTTTCTTTCAATAAAACCACTACACTATGATTCCTGGTACTTAAAACTTCCATATTCATCTCTGCCCAATACTGGTCCCTTTCTTCTTGATTTCTTTCTCTGTAGGCCTGAGCACTCATCAAATATAACATTTCCCCCCCCACCCGGACGGGCCCGGAAAATTTGCATTAAGTGAAGTAGTCATCAGTTATCAGCGTCAACAGCAGCATCATCATTATTATAATCGTAATCGCCTCTATAGCGGGGCAACGCAGCAAATTTTTGAATTCAATGGGCGGGCGCAGCCTTCGGCTCCTCAAGGGGTTTCCTCAACATAAGGGGGCTGATGTGGTTGGGGCTGGTGGTGGAATTGGGTGGGCGGTGCTTGGGGCCCTTGGGTGGTTTCGGTGGCATTGTTTGCGCCGGCGGAGCCCGGAGCCCGGAGCCCAGCCTCATTTGGGCCAGAAATATGCCAGCCGTTCTCGACACGCTCTGCTCGGAAGCACTCGGAATAATAGACGAAACTTGCCGGTGAAAAAAAGGGGTTCCCGCTTCAGTTGCCTGTTAGTTTGAACGCAAAATCAGCGACATTATAATCGTCCTCATTAACGGTCGCCCGCCATCTTCCTCCTGCGCATCCAGGTCCTTGTTGTCGTTGTCGTTAATATCCTGGAAAACCTACCTCGTCAACTCATCAGCGTCATTAGCGAAGAGGCGGCAGGGCAGTGGGAGGCGTTCAAAAAATTGAAAAATATAAAAAGTGGATCCAAAGCTGGAACCAAGCCGAGCTAAGGAATGCGCTACAGAAAAGTTATGGAAGTCCTTAGAAAGGATGAAGCATTCTTATGGGTATTCCTTTATAGAAAACTTAAGACACGGTTTTCCTAAGACCTGAGGTTTTCCTGATATGGTTTTCCCAAGAAATTATCTTATTTCTTCCCGCTAGTAATCTTACCACATGCTAAATAATCATTATTATTAAAAATAAAACTCTTGAGTAAGCGTCTACGAGTTCTGCTTGAGACTCGATCCTGCTCCTGGCAAGGTGGAGCTGTGCAGCTCCTGAGAACTTAACCGATTACGGCAACTCAATCCATTTCAATCCAATCCAATTCAATGCTACCTGGCAAGTTCGTTGAGTTTCCAATTGATAATACACTTGACTGAATCCAGCACAGCGCCCATCCTCGCCGGGGAGCTCCTTTTCCATTCAGGATCCGCTCAATGCCCATCCAGACAATTGCACAAGGCCACTGAGAGAAACCAGAGCACAGACTGTAAGGGCTTGGACTTTCCCTAGCCCTGGCTCGCCTGTTTGAAGTTCGATTTGGTTTCAGTGCATCTGAATCGCAGTTCCTCCTCCCGTCGGTCGATTCGTCAATCAGTCAGTCAGTCAATTGGGAAACGCAATTTTCTATTGGCAGTCAGTCAGGACGACAGGAAGCCAGGATGCCGGAGGATGCCGATTGCGATGATGATGATGGTCGGTTGGCGGGCCAGAAAGAAATCGCAAAATCGAAAAGAAAAATATTATTTCAGCATTCTTCCGCTTCTATTTATTATTATATTGTAGCTCTTAAGTGCACTTTCAAGGGGTTGTGTAAATTATTCAGCTTAATTCGGATTCTGGTGCTGGTGCTGGTGCTGGTGCTGGTTCTTTTGGAATTATTTGATGGCCCAACCACCCGAGCAACCACCCACCCGAAAAGCCAGGAGGAAGGACCCACCCTGGGCACTCTGCGTCCTTCATTTTGCTTTGACTCGCTGCGATTCGCGTTGGGTGCTCACATTTCGCTAATGGCTGCCTGCCAGGACCTTTATGTTGTTCTCCGCTTTTTGTGTGTTTTTTTTGCGGCTTGCACTGCTCACAGGAAGTCATTATGGCGCACAACTGCAATGATTGTATTGACTGTTGTCCTTGTTGTCCCCTCCCTCCCATCGGCTTGTATCGAGCTCGAGGATCTTGAAGCTTTGCAACCAATTATCCTGCAAAGTTTAAGACGATTCCCGCCTGAAAGTTCCTCCACTACTCCACTCCTCCTCCTGGGAAATGGCGTTTGGCGTTTGACATTCGACTTTTCCTATTACCGCTTTGCAGTTGACGGAAGCTATTTGGGCCACAATGCCTGGCAAATATTGGCAGCAGGGTGGCAGGACTCACCTGTCAGGAGCAGTCGAGCCCCGGGACTGCCGAGCCAGCGAGCTTGACAGAAGTTATTAAATCGAATCAAGTCCCAGGTGCTGGCATCATATTTGTTGTGCCATCATCGACTCCTTGCAGTTGCAATTCCGATTCCGATTGCTGCCACTGACACTTCTTCCCAGCGAGTCCTTCGCCAGTCCTTGAGCGAATGCAGCTAAACGAATTTCTATTTCCATTTGGCGTGTTGACTCTTTGGCTGTTGACTCTTTGATATTGCATTTGCCGGCACGGATTACACTTTTGAGGTCATTGCTTGGGAGTTTAAAGGACTTGAAAGGGTATGCAATATAAAAGCTATAACATACTCCTAAGTCTTTAATCATTTATTGATTATCATCTATTTCCGCCAAACACCGAGCAGCTGGAGAAACTTTGGACTGATATGATGCGATAATCCAATAAGGGATCGCTACCTCAGCCACCCTCCTGTTCAGCTACCAGGATACCCCTCCCCGGTGGCACTTCAGACGTTCAGTCTCTTTTTTCGGGCGACGTGTCAAAATTGGTTGACATGTTTGCCGATGTCTGTCCGCGTCCTCGGTGACGTGAAATGTTTGCACTTCATCCTTTTGTCAGCGCGATGTTGGCGGCGATAAGAGGCCATTGTGCGGGCCTCCTATGTGTCTCCCATTCCGTCCGTCGGGCAGCCTGCTCTTCCCTTATTTATTTGCTCGCGCCGACAGATGTTGCATTTGTTGCCATTCCGCACACGTTTCTGGGAATCCTGCCAGCGGTAGCATCTCCCACCTCCTAGTGTCCCAGTCCCCTAGGCACCTTCTTCCTCCGAATTACATAATTTGTCCGCCTCGTTCTCCATTTTCCACTCCGCAGTTCCGCCAGGTGCTGTTTTGCGGGAAAGAATAATGCCCCATCAGCAAAAGATGAAATGAAAAGAAATGGGAGCTCTCATTTGCATGCCAAAGGAGAAGCGGAGCGTGGGCCCAAATAAATTACATTTCAATGGACAGACCGGGGGCCTCTTTGAAGACGCCATGGTCTTCAACATCTTCTCATCTGCATCGCCGCTTCGGTAATCCGAAATTAATTCATTTGCTGAGCTTCGTCTGAAAATTGCCGTTAAGCAGTTTCCATTTCCATTCGGCCATTCGCAAGCCCAGCCCGGGCCAGTGGAACGGAAGTGGGCGTCTCAGACCTCCGGGAGATATTTATGGCAGCCAGAGAAATCACTAGAATCAGTCGAGATGTGTGCCCCCCTAATGGGCTATCAACTGACACAAAACATCTCGCCACACAAGGGCCGGGCCGGGCAGGTCCTGTCTGCCCCCTCCCAGCGCATCCCTGCCAGCCAGACTTGTTGACTGTGGGTGACCGGGCCGCAAGGAGCGCAAATAAATCCAAGGCGGCGGATTACGCTGCCAAAAGGATAACACACACGCCAAAACAACTTGGCCCATTGTCAAGAGGGCTCTGCAGCTTTTAGCTTAAATACACTTTGCGCCAACTACTTGGAGGGGGGCGGCAGGGCGAGTCCTGCCGCGCAGTGCTGTCCTCTTCTCGACTTCATCGTATTTCTGTTTTTTTTTTGCGGCCCGCCCCAGACTCTGGCGTTGACATTTTCGGTGCCTCGGACGTTTACCAGCGGAGAGTGTAATTTAATTTATCGTTTCGATTGTGTCCTGCGCGCAGGACGGGGCGGCGGAAAACATAAAATGGAATTAGAGTGCAACTTAACGGAATTGCCAACAAATCTCCGCCAGGGTTTTCGGGGAGCGGCCTTTAATCAGCGGAAATTGAATCAAATCGCAGCCAATGCCGTGACGCATACGCACCGTGGGCCCGCCACTACACAGGCGCAATGGCCACACTCACACATACAGGAGTGGCACACACAAGCCCACACAATTAACGGCACTCATTAGCACAGGACGCAGGACATGTCTGTGTGTGTGTGTGTGTGTGTGAGTTCAACCCTTTGCGTTTCGGGCCAAAAAGCTCCCCATTCTTCGCTTTAATTGTTTTTGTTTGCCTCGCGAAAGCTGCGAATGTTTGCAAACTTTTCAGCGATTCTTCAGTGAGTAGAGCCATGTCCTTTTATCCGGGACACAAACCCGGGGAAGGACTATCCCAAAGGGTTTCTAAAGTCTTTATATAAAGGAAACTATTATAATAAATGAAATGAGGGAGATGCATCTTTCAATGGATTTAAACTTAATTTTAAGTTTATTTTTGGGCTATGACCATTCCTATAGTGTAAATGTTTTGAAATTTAATATTTATATTAAATATTTTTGTTATATATTTAAAATAATAGTTGGCTGGGGAATCTTTTGAGGGATTTGATGGGAACATATGTTTCTGCTGCTGGAATGATTAGATTATATTGAAAACGATTCTGATAAAGTTTTTTCAGCTTGAAAAGCTGATTTGATTCTTTTCTAACTTGTATCTAAAAAGTATCCTCATTTGCTTTGTGTGTTCTTTAAGATGTTAAGCCCTATAGGCAGTCCTACTTAAAAAGATACTAATATTGTTTACAGACATCCCCATACTTCCCGACTGGAACTAAGCCTTCTAGTTCTGGAACTAAGTACAATGATTGTCTTTAAACTCCCCTGTTGATTGTCGTCCAAATCATAGTAGTTCCATTTTTAAAAAACATCTCTTGTAAGGCATAGATCTTTAATATTCGGGTCTATTGTTTCAAAGTTCCACTCCCAATTAGAAAGATTATGTAAACGTTGTAGAAATCAAGAAGCCGGAGTGACTGCCGGCTTTGTTAGAATGCAATTAATGGGACTGAGAGGGATTACCCTGATATTGGGGCCTTGGCAATCAAGTGTCCCGGATGCGGATTCGGAAGCGGACCCGGATGTGGTGGTGGTGGGGGTGAGGATGCGCGGCCGGCAGGGGCACAAGAATGGGTCCCATCTCTCAAGTACCCAGCCACTTCAAAGTGCAAATGCCAGATGCACTTCAGAGCACCGAATCCGAATCGCTTGATTACTTATTTAGCATTTAGCATTAAGCGTTTAGCGTTAAGCCTTCCGCATTTATTTCGACCTGCACCGCCGACAATTGTCTATTGTTGATTGCACTTGGCTTCTAATTGCAATCTGCAAATTGCAGAAATAGCCCCTTCTTCCCGGAAATTAACCCCAGAGGTTAGGCCGGGACCGGGTCCGGGACCGGGTCCGGGGAGGCGAATTTGAATCTGAATATCAGCATCTGCAGCATCCGCAGCTCGGGACTCCGAATTTGAATATGATTTTCCTTCGCATTTCGAATCCTTTTGTTCACGCCACTTGCGCATTATTCAAATTTTACAATTTTCAAATGAAAAACAAAAGCCAACTCGCTCTATTCAAAAAATGCGACAAAAAAAGATGAAAATAATGCGGAGAGGAGGATTTTTTGTATGGCGTGGAATGGAAATGGAATCGGAATAGGAATCGGAATGGAGAACAGTCGCCGCTGCCGCTAATCCTTTTATGATAATTTCTCAAGAGTGTCGTCCTTTGATCAAGCAAGTGCCCGGCGTGCAGAAAAAACTCATTCAAGCATGAATGTGAATATGATTTTCAACCACACATTCGCACCCACAGTGGCACACACGCTGGTGTCACACACCTACAGACGCACACCCGCCGATGCTGCACTTGCACCCACAAGAACGGGGCAGATCCTGCGCTCCTGAGGACTTAATAATTCGTTAAGCGAGATTAAAATTGCCAACTGCTCAAGCTCCCAGGACCCGCTCCTTTTTAAATTATTCGCAAATAATTTACTGCACTTTTGAGGGGCTTTCAGGACTAAGTGCATCTTGGATATGATATTGCGTCGCAGTCCCCTGCCCACTGTGCCTTGACCTGCCGGCACCGCCGGCCTCGTTAGTAGTAGGATTTTTATTTGAGAAACGAGCAAACTGCAGTGGCTGGCTCGCCCCCCCTGGAGATCTGCACTCGCCGCCTTTTTAGCTCAATTTTCGCAGCTCGCTGGCTTTTCTCGGCGACTCCTGGCGCGTTTCCTGGGAAATCATTGCAATTAAAGCGTAATTGTTTTTACGCATTTGTCCAGCCACCCATTAGTCCATCAGCCATCCGGCTGTGGGCTAGAGACTAGACGGCATGATACCCGGTACTTCTAGGTGGCCCAGATCAGGGGGTCCTTAGACCCTGGTAGTCTGCAAGTACCGGGTATAATTGTAACAAAACATGTATTTGCTATTCAGAAGTGAAAGAGAATAAGAAGAAATCCTGCGCTTAATTTTCGCATTTCGCGCATTTCAGGGGAGTGGCGCTGAAGGACTCGCCTCCTCCTCCTCCTCCTCCTCAGTTCCTCCCACTCCGCACTTCCCATTTCCCAGTTCTCAGCGAATACGAACACACGAATTCATTTGCATAATTTTTTAATACTCCATTTCGTTGGCAGGTGCGTCGTTAGCTAACGAGGTGGAGGAGGGGCGCTGGGAGGCATCCTGCGAGTCCTAGGGGGTGTCCTCATTATTATATTTCCCTGCCTCGGTGAGCACACACGGCTCGGCTCCTTCTGGTTTCCATCCGCCTATGAAGGGGACAGAGCGAGAGAGCAGTCGTGTCCTGGCGCGGTGAACATTTTTAACTCATTTTCCCCGTCCACGAATCCAGGACCAAGGACCACCAGGACCCTCTCCTCCCAGCGAATGCTAAAATATGTTGATTTCCTTTGAGAACAGTCCCAAATAATTCTAATGAAGGCAAATTACGGAATTCACGCTCATTTCTCGCAGTGCCTGCTAGGCAGACAGCTATCGATGTTCCCGCTTCGGATTCGATCCAATTATCTCATTAGCGTCCGCCGATAATCCGTCGCTTGGACATCGACCTGCCCACTGGGCATTGAGCCCACTTAACTATACTAAAACATGTACGAGTGCACTCACTAGCATTCAGTATTCATTATTCATTATTCATTATTCATTATTCATTATTCACTCGCTCACACAGTCCGCCAATTATCCAATCAAGGAGGCGTGTGCAAATTGCTTTCTAAAACGGGGAAAATGAATTAATTCGATGAGCAATTCAAACCTTTTGGGGGGCGGATCATCCGTGGATGAAGTAGAAAAAAAATTAATTGGTTCCAACGAAGAAGACCCCTCCAGAGGCATTTCCATTCCCACTCCCATTCCCATTCCCACTCGCAGTCTGAGTCCCATTTTCGCGCCACTGCCTCGTTAAAAAAGGTGAAAAACTGTTGTAATTGTTTTTACAGCCCGTTGCCACAGCCCGCAGAAGGCGAAGAAGTGTGAATCGTGAATGCGAGCGGACACTCGAGTCTCGAGACACTCACACTCGCACTCACACTCTACTGGGCTACACTCAGTATTCTCGTATGTGCCGGCTGATGTGTGCCCCGTAATTGGTTCTGACTGCTAAATGAACCATTTACCAATTAAACTCGATTGCCAGCCAAAGACCTGAGAACCTGGCCGAGAGCTGCTCGCCTGGCCTAGAGATGTGAGTTCTTTCTGCTCGAAATTGTATTTATAGTTCAAGCTCAGCTAACCAGTTTGTGAAACCAGCTACAGTTGGTCTAGTAATAGATGTCTGATATTGGAGCAGTATTTCTAGTAAGATACCTCTTCTGGCTCTCATAGTAGATTCCTGGAGCCCTAAACTGAACCTACACCTCTTCAATAGCTCTTTTATTTGATGAGACATTAGATGGATTTCCTTTGAAATCACGTTGCCATCTCGAAGGCCTCCGCTCGTTAGCGAGTTTGTTGGAGAAACGCTTTAGTCACGCCTCGGGAGGAGAAGAGCTGGTAGGAGTCCTAGGGTGCGGAGAAGTTGTGTAAACGCTGGCAGTTTGCTGGAAAACGGTTCGGAAAAAGTTGCTGAGCCATCGGGGCAAAGGAGCCGGGGAGCGGCACAGGTGCTCCCTTTTTCCAGGAGGCTGCTCAAGTGGATGTGTGGATGACGAGGATCCCTATTGTGTTGGAGGACAGACAGAAGGCAATTCGCTCCCAGGATTGGCGTTAATCATGCAATTAATTGGGCCACAAGGGCGCTGGCTGGGCTGGGATAATGGATAATGACAGGGGGCTTGGTTGGGCAACAGTTCAGGACAACGCCTAGCTTAGTTCTTGCTCTCTTGTTCAAGTTTCTTGCCTCCCAGGACCTTGCTTTGCATCTATTGTGTTTTCCCGAAAATCTCCTCAGCTGTTCAAGTGGACAGGAATCAAGGAAAATATTATTCTAACTGGCCAACTGTTGCTGTGCCACTCGGGAGGACTCTGATCCTCATCACACCTTTTACCGTTGGCCGGGAAAGGACTCTCGAAGGGACGAATGCCGGGGAAAAGGTCAATGCTAATCCCATTCATAAGCCGGTTTTCGCACCTCTGCGATCGGCTTATTTACATTGCCACTTCTCGGTCGAGGAGGGGATTATCCTGGCACATCCTTGCGCATCCTGTCGTGTTTGTTCTCCAAATAATATAATTACAACTAAATTGAGGTGGCTGTGCAGCTTGGCAGCTTGCAGCCCCGGAGAGAGCCCACAATGCTGACAATGATCCCATTTAGAGGCGAGACAATACAGTACTCCTCGCCAGGAATGTCCTGCGAGGTCCTGTCACCGCTCCTGACAACTGTTGTGTCAATATTTTGACAGAAGAATGCCAAAAAAAGAGTTCCTCTTTCGCACAAAGCAGGAAGAGCCGAGCCTGAGTCCGATGGAAGAAACTGAGAAGGACGACGATCCTTCGCGGATGAGTCAGAGGAGAAATATGCAGACAGGACTGGAGGTCCTGGAGGCCAGGAAGTCCAAGCACACTGCGAGAATTTTGGGGGTAGAGCAGTTTTCGCTTCCATCAGATATACTATGTATCTCGGGCAGATAGTACTCTTGCACTTAGGGACAATGGCAGGACACACACTCATGCGCGCCACTCGAGTGTCCTGGCACACACACTCACAGCTGCTCGAAAAGACGCTTTAAGCAGCAAACTAAAATAGAAATTAAGAGAAACGCCGCCCGGCATGAGTGACAAAAAATGAAAATAATAAACACAAACACAAAGTGCAACTCAGATGGCGGAAATGAAAAGAAATTGCATATACATAAGTATTTGTTGCACTTCTGAGAGTGTGCGAGTGTGTGAGTGTGTTCTGTGTGTGTGTGTAATGAAAAAGTACTTCATTAAAAATCAACAACAAAAACGGCAGTACAAGTGTGTGTTGATTTCCATATGGAAAACAAGAAAAATATACAGAAACACAAACACAAGTCGAGGAGAGGCGAGGCGAGGAAATGCAAAGCACACCTAAGTGGGTGGCTGGGGGGTGGTGGGCTCTGGGCGATGGGCTCTGGGCGAAGGGCGTTGGGCGCTTGCCCCACCAACGGGGGCGTGGCAGCTTTGCATTGTCGCAGGAAATGAGTTGAGCCATAATGCAGGAGAAATGGAGAAAGCCCTAGACTGGGGCTCAGAATTGAAATTAAAAATGTGTAAATGAAAAAATGAATAAATATGCAAGATGGGGGGAGGCTGTGTATGTGTCTATGTGTGTGTGTGTGTGGTGGGGGAGTGGCAAGCATATAATTGCTACATTTCGTATTAAGCCACCTCCTACTCCACCGCCGCCACCACCCACCTAGCCTCCACTTTCCACTTGGCACTTCCGCCGCCGAAGCTGCTGGGCAAATGGCAACAATTGAAAACTTTCTTTGATCTCTCGCATGGAAATTAATTTCTTGCGCCTCTTTGTTGTTGTTTTGCAATTATTATTCCTATTATTTGCCGTTGAATGGCCTCAAAGTATGCAATACGAGCGGCCCGTCCTCCACCCCCGTTAATGGAAGCTGCGAAATGAGCAGGATCGGAACTCTCGATGGCAGAAAGCGGCCAGAAGGCGATTACGATTCAGCATTGGATGTTAATCATATTCCAGGGAATAAAGAAACAATGTGGGGCTATTGGAGATTATTCCCAGGGCTGTATAGACTCTTCAGGACATCCAAAGGACTTCAAATATCTCAGTTCTCATGGTACGTCCAGTATATGATACCCGGTACTTATAGAAGTCTTCCAATCCACATCCATTACATTTATTTACTAATTACCTGTAACTTTTAGTCACTACTCCGTAATAGTCGGTATCCTTGTGTGCATAGATCCTTCAAGACATCCAAAGGACTTCAAATATCTTAGTTCTCATAAATAAAAGCTTTAATATCCAGTATATGATACCTGGTACTTCCTAAAGCGTTCCAATCCTCATCCATTTGAAATATTTACTGATTACCTAAAACTTTTTGTTACTACTCCGTAATAGTGTGTATCCTTGTGTGTATAGATCCTTCAGGACATCCAAAGGACCGTAAATACTAAAATTCTGACAATTAAAAGCCTTAATCTCGAGTATGACATGATACCCGGTACTCTGAGAGCCCTCAGCCGCCAGAATTTTTTGCTGATTACATGCCACTATTTTAGCATTCGGCTTCCCCTTCCGTAATAGTCATTATCCTTGGCGTCCTTCTTTGAGACTTTTCCTCTCAGTTGCATAATCAGACCATTGCATAATTTTCAGATTCTGATTTCCACACACTGGCTGCGAAAAAAAATGAAGGGAGGAGGGCCGTTCTCGTGGCGTGGCTTACATTAATTATAATTTGCAGACTGGGAGTGAATCGCAGCTTATAATTATGCAAAAGTCTGCAATGACACGCCCACCTATTCACCATCCCCGCAGCTCCCAGCTCCCCATATCCTTGCCAACTGCATTTTCCCCCAATCCTTGTGGCTTGCGAGAAATAATTGAAAATTGCGCAATTCTCACAAGTGGGAAACAGCTCCACCGCAATTAACCAGGCGGATAGCATGCATCTTGCCACGCCTACTCTGCCAGCTGCCACCCACCGCCCATCGCCCACCGCCCACCGCCCCCAAAAGAATTATAACGTCCTCGTTGCCAGGATATATATTTTTTCTCGTTCTGTGCGGACTTACGTGCGGATTTTTTTTCCACTTTTTGCCGCATTTTGTGGCGCCAACGCCCTGGCCTGAGGTGAAAAAAAAACATCCACCATCCAGCATCCAGCCCCATGTGTGGGTGTGATTATTATTATCATGAATATTATGCGCAAATTGCAAAATTTCGCGGCACCAAAAAAAGTGGAAGGAGCTAGGACTTGGCCAAAAAAAATTCTATGAGACATTACATAAAACAAGTCCTGAGAAGGCTTAACAGGCAGTGGCTTCTATTTAGTTATTATGTCTAATATGTGACATCATCTTTGGGAGCAGAACAGAACCTCAAGAACTACACCTTTCTCTCAGTGTACCCAGATAGGCATTGTGTTTCTTAGGCTTCGGTTCAAGCCACAAATTGCTGCGGTTTCTGGCTGCATTTTCCATTGTTTCACAAAATGGCGTGGTTTAGGCCCCGAAGAGTGAGGGTCTCCGGCCCCGGCCCGGCCAGTGGAGGCAAGCAGAGCTATAGAGGGCGCTGCTCCCACACTCGCCCGTTGTATTTGCATAATTGTAATGAAAACCCGCACCCAGCCAGTCCTCTATGTGTGTGCTCTAAATCAGCCTCATCATTATCATTTTCCCAGCGTCGGCAGGGGGCGTGGCAGCCTCATTCCGCCCCAGAAAGTCTGGCGGGCCAGTCGAGTGGAAATGGATATAGGATCATATATACCATATACATATATCTCGCAAGCCACACTTCCGTGTCTCATTATGGAGCTGGGTTTCAAGTCATTTTCTAGTCAGCTGTAGGTGTTTAAAAACTGATGTTGAGTCCTTGAAGCCTTAAAGCCAGGGCCCCACAACCACTGTCCCTCCCCCGAAGGTCCTTCAGAGGCCAAATCCAATTCGGTTCGAAGTGGTAATCCCACTCTCCGTGCGTCGGGGAATCGCTTTGATTACAATTGCGTGAATATTTCCACAGAAAGCGGCAAACAAAAACGGGATCAAAAAAATAATAATCAAAATTCGTGCTGGAAATTGGGAATTGTTGGGTTCGGTGGGCAGGTTGATTGGAACGCCTCTGCTGGGTGGTTTTCAGTCCCAGTCCCCCCGGAACATGCACTTTCCGGACAAAGCCTGCACTTGCTGCAGCTTGGGGTTTGTTCCTTGAATTGCCTCGACTCCTTGGGTTTTGTTTACGTTATTCTCGTGATTGCCAGATGGCGGAACATAGGTCAGACTCTGGGCCAGTCCCGCTCGGAGACAGGAGACAGTTATCTGAAGAGTTTTGACTTCCATTTTCCGTCCAGGCCCATCCCCAGAAGTTGCAGATTATTTGGATTCAATTTGCGGCCCTTTCCCTCGACTCTCGTGTATGCAAATGGCCCCTTGAATGGCTCATTAGCAGCGGGCCAGCAGCCCGGCAGGACAAAGGACATTTGGAAACTCTTGCCAGGTTCGTGGGTCACAGCTTGAAGGCTGAAAAATAATCAAATTTGCGTCATGTTGCTCCGCTTTTCGCTTTTTTCTGCACGCGACTCTGATTTGAAAATTAACAAATAAAAAATGCCACAGAGAGAGAGAGGGGCATATGCCGCAGAAAGAGACAGAGACAGGGACAGGGACAGAGCCTCTCTCTGAGAATAATAAGTAATGATGGCAGAACCGGAAACGCCTGCAATTTGCCACAATTGAAAGTGGCTGCCCCTTCCCTTTGTTCCCGTTTCAGCGCTGCCGGGCTGCCATGTTGCCTCAGTGGGATTGCGCTCCTCCTCGCCTTTCCATTCCGAATATTATAATACTTCTGTACTCCCATTTTTGTGCGGCAGTGCGCCCCTTTTTTTGGTTGGCTGCCAAGCACCCGCCACCATCGAAAACATCAAAAGCCGAGCGTCTAATTGAAGTCATTCCCGCTGCTACTCACTCCCTGTGCCCCTGTATGCCTGCCTGCCTGCCTGCCTGCCTGCCAGCCCCATCCCATTGCTTCCACTTCCATGTCCACACCCATTCTTTTTCCACTCGGCACTCCCCTGCCATGTTGCCCTGTAGCCCGCCTTCCTGCCTGCTTTGCATAACTGAAGTCCCGCTCATACAATTTGATTAACCCATAAACGAGACGCGGGACCTTCCGTCATCATTAGCGATCTGTCGCCATAGCCCTACCCTGGGCGGATTTGCGGGGCTGGGGCTTCAGAGGCCCCTCCTGCTGCAGCTACTGCCCCAGACACTTCTACTGTTACACTTCGATTGAAATTCAAGAGCCGAAACTGTAGTAGTCGCGGCCATTTTGGAATCACACCCCTTGCACCCTTATTTCGATTACAACTACTTCGCTCCTTTGTGCTTCACTTTTTTCCAACAGTTACTAATTTGTTTTGGCTTCGGGTTTTTTGTCCGCTTATTTTCCAATTTACGGCTGCAACCACCACACTAGACTAGGCCACACCACATCATCCACCCCTAATCCCTCCTCCGGCTGGCCAACTACCAGAGGCAGCTCTCCTCCTGCCAGTCCCACTGTAGTGTTTGCCTTTCGGTCGCTCGAGTGTCTGTCCCATAAATTGGTTCGTCGTCATTGTCGAGCACACTCCTCGGCACTCAGCGCTCTGGCCACTTCGGTAGCGCTACATGACCAGCACTACGGGTCTTACGGAGGCACTCTATCTATAGAGAACATATAGCGGATGGACGCTCCGTCGAGTGTTCTCGGATGATAAATCATTTTCAGCGAGAAGCCAACGATGATGGAGGAGTTTCGGCGAGCGAGGCTGTCCCTGAAATTAGTGCAGATAATCCCCTTGAGATTGGGAGGGGGATGGGCGGGATAATCTGGGCCATTATCGTCGCTATCGCTGTCGTGTGTGTATAGGACGGGATTGTGGGAAATCAGGGGCTCTAAATTGGGGCATTGCATTCCACTAGCCAGGGGTAGTGCATAATGGTTCTTGAGAGGCCTGCAATAGCTCCCAAAGTAAGCTCCATTTTTGCTAATTAATTGGCAAGCCTATTAAGCCATTAGGGCTTTTCCAATCCCAGCCAGAAGTGAAAACTTTGAGCAATTAAAAGGTGTCGCCTGGGCGGGATGGTTAGCCAGGACACCAACCAGCCGAAGGACACTGATTGCCTTTCCGCAAAATTAGCCATAAACGGCGGCGGTGGCGCCATCTGTGGGCACAAGCCCCGAATCACGGGCGGGCTGTCGTTAACCTTTCCGTTGTGGTTTTCCGATTATCCGGCGGACCCACTGGCAGAAATTAATTTTCTCACGTTACCCAAGAGGCGAGACAAAGCCCGGAGCCGAAACAAACAATTAAATAATTGAAAATTAAACTCGAAATCGGCAACAATGGCCACAAGCAGTCGCAGCCACAATAACAATAATAAATAATAGTAATGTGATAATAATGATTAAAAGTCACGGCTAATACAGAGTGCTCCCTCTTGTACGGTAAATGCGATTTACTAAAAATAGTTGCTCTATCTTGGGGTTAGTGGGTTTCAGGAGAGAGCTTCGCAGATCTACTTCGATCATTTTCTAAGTGGATAGTCAAGGAGGGATTGGGTTTGGTTTAGGAGCTCAGTTAGACTCGTAATGTGTTTAACTAACCTTTAGTTAGAGTATTTAATAGTCCTCTAGCACCCAGCAATCAAATGCCCAACTCCCCCTCCTTTTTCGTCCGTCGATTTGGCTTTTGGGCCATTATCGCAGCTATTATGCTATTGTGGCGCAATTAAAGTTTCAACTAATCACACGGCAACAATTGTGTGACAATAATATTGTTGGGGCCACACTCCTCCGCCCCCAAGCCCCCAAGCTGGCTCGCGGGGGAGATACCCCTTCAGAGGCAAAGACAACAAGATTTGTTCACTTGCGGTCGACAGCGAAACAACTTAATTACACAACAATACACTCTTGTGTGTGTCTGACTCTGGCTCTGAGGCTGAGGCTGTTTTATTTGTTATTATTTATGACCTGGCTGTTGGTCCCCTTTATGGAGACGACTATGTGTGCCTGTGGAGGCTATTTCGGCAGGCCTGTCTCGGCCATCACTCTCCAATCTGGCAGCTGGAGCTATTGCCCAAAAATAATCGAAAAAGTACGATGGGGCTGCCCACACACTCGCCAAGTAACTGAACTTTAATTGTTCATAATTAAGTTTGTCCGAATTGTGATTCGAGTCTCGAGACAATAATAGTTGAGTGAATAAAGCCCGACACTTAATTGACAGTCGAATCGATTTTTTGGGACTTCCACTTCGGCTGGCCTGAGCGCTTTCGCACTTGAGTCATAATTGAATCATTCGGCGAGCGGCAGGCGGCAGAAGGAGGCAGCTCCCGACAGGACACCCGGTATGCCTCCATTTCGAAAAGCATATACAACGCCTTCGTCGCCAACTACCTGGACGGTCGTCAGGGCTGTGTGTGAGAATCGCACGTCAAAATATTTGCAAAACAATGCACAAAGGTCCGAGCTTCTTGGAACTCGAAGGACATGCCTTCGAACCCTGCCCTGCAAAAAGCGAAGGAAATTAACCCAAGCAGCCTGCCAAGACCAAAAAGGAGCATATCCTAAACAGTAGCCAATGGAGGCCAGGTGGAATCGTGGAATTCGCTCGCAGCTCCTCGCGAAACTATGCCACGATCGGAGGACGAGGTATCCGGTTTCAGGACGCATTTCTCACAAAGTAATCATCGGCGAAACTCAATATTTATTTTGACAGGATCCCGGCGATTGTAATTGCAAGTTAATTAACAATCAGATTCCTGTAAAACGGAGTCCTGTTCGAGTTCGCACTAAAAACCGCCACGGATCCCCGCATGAATCATCCGCTTGAGTCTATGCATGTGCCCTTGTGCCCCTCTGTTCCGTGAACCTGTGCCCACAAAATATCGAGTTACGCTCCGAAATTCCAGCACTACGCACTATTCCCTCCGTCCCTTTCGGCGGCCCATTGTGTCCCTCTCCCTCGCCGCCGACGGGCCTGGTGTTCGCAGACTGCGTGGATCCAATCCGATCCGAACTTTCCATAATTGTGTGTTGGCATCTCTCGATGGCTTAATTGCCGCGTGGGCTTCCCTTTTCGGGGGGTTGCCCGCTGCGGGGGCGTGAGAAAAGCGCCCGCTTTCGAGGAGCTAGCCGCCGATCTTGGCTTTCGGATTTTCTTCAACTCTGGTGCTCATCAACGACATCATAGTATGAGCTTAGTCTCCTGAGTTTCTACAATCTTGTCCTTCCTATAAATCTCTATTGGCGTGTAGACTAAGGAGTTATCCTTTCCCGCCCAACTCGCACAAGGATAAAAGTATTCCTGCCGAACTTCCAACACAATTGCCCGATGGGAGGCCCTGGCCCCTCGGAACAATAACCCACTTACTGCACACATGGGCTGTCGAAATCCGCCAGCTGCGGAGCAAGGACTCGCAGGACACAGTGTGCCGGCTGGGATGTGTGCGCGAGAGAGTGTGTGTGGCTGCTAATTTACGCATTTTAATAGTACAAGTTTTTGGGGAAATTTTAATTAGACTGCTTTTTTTGGGGGCTCATTGTTAGTCGAGCCGACAAGTGTCACAGTGGCAGTGGCAGCAACAGCAGCAGCAGCAGCAACACAAGCAACATCTGCAGCAGCAACACTAGCAGCAAGCCGCTCGCTTCTCTTTGTTTTTTTTCGGCTATAAATTGGCGTCCTTCATTGAACGAGAGAGTCCGCGAGGAGTTGCAGGATCGAGCCCACAGCCCGCCACCCCCCGCGCACTCACTCACACCAGGATGGCCGCAAAATGGGTTCCGCACACACTGCCACTGCGACACCAACACCATTGCGTCTTCCGCCACCAATACAGCGATAACTCAAGGGAAACTGGAAGGCGAGTGGAAGGCTGGAAGCCCCGGCGTGCGCTAGAGCAGCACGACTAGCTGTGCGCCGCTGGGCTGCCGCCGCTCTCTTCTCGCTGGCATCGCTCATGCGCCATGTTGCCGCGCGACAGGCGAGAAGTAGCGCCCTCCCGCTCCGTTCCGAGCGAGTGAGCGGTGCAGGTGGTGCGACAGAGACCGCCCCGCAGCGATTTACCGTTGACGGGCAGCGCAGTCGACGCTGGCTGAGCCGCCGGCGTAGCTGCCGCCGCTGCTGTTGCCGCTGCCGTCGCTTCTGCTGCTGTGGCTGCGATTCCGATTGCGAAATGCTGCCTATTGCGATGATTTGAGGTCCTCCGTTTGCCGTTTACCGTTTGTTAGCTGACTGCTTCTTCCTGGCCAAAATCCAACCACCGGCAACTGAAGCAATAGCAGCAGCAACATCAACAACAACAACAGCAGCAACAGCAACGGCAGCAACAACAGCAAGAGCAACACGCAATAGCAACAGCAGCAATCGTTGCTGCGACGACAAAACTCCTGGTGCACATTATTTCTGGCAACAGTTTAACGTGGAAATTATTGCGAATTTGTTGTGTTTTTGCGCGTGTCATTCAGGGGCGAGAAATAAAAACAAAAGACTTGCTCGCGACAGTGCAACTTTGCGGCAGCAACTTGCAACCTGTCAAGATTTCAGTCTTTATTTTTTTTTTTTGGTTAGTGATGGGTGGTTTTTGCGAGGGGCCTTCGAAGACAATGTCCAATTAGCGGCGACACCAGCAACTTGCAACCTGCAACTTGCAACTGGCAACAAGTATTGCAACAGGAAAGTCACAAACAACAAGTCTAAAGCAAAAATGCCGCAAAGATCGCCGTTTGCCATTCAGGAGCTTCTGGGCTTGGCGGTGGCAGCTGCCACAACGGCCTCAACCGGTGCAGCAGCGGCAGCAGCAACACCTGAAACAGCAACCGATCTAACAACAACAACTGCAACTGCAACAGCAACACCAGGCCCGGCACTGGCAGCAACTGTTGCAGCAACAGCAGCAGCAAAAGAGCGCCAAACTCCGACTCCGCCAGCGACGAAAACCACAACAGCAAGTGCAACAGAAGTTGCAGGTCCAGCACTAGCAACAACAACTGCAACAGAAGCAGCAGCAACTAGTGCAGTGGCAGCAACACCGTACAGTGGCGGGGCAGTGGATGCGTTGATGGAGTCGCAGCAGGGGCAGCCACAGGGGCAGCCGCACCACCAGCAGCAGCACCACCACTACAGGGAGCACCACCAAATGACGATGGCCGCTGCCTCGCGAATGGCTTACTTCAACGCCCATGCGGCGGTGGCTGCCGCCTTCATGCCCCACCAGCTGGCGGCTGCCGCGGCCGTGCACCACCACCAGCAGCACCACCATCCGCACCAGCACCCGCACCCGCATCCGCACCACCCCGCCCATCATCCCCACCCGACAGCCATGGCAGCCGCTGTGGGGCCGCCGCCGCCGCCGCTGCAGCACCACCACCCCAACCACCCGCACCACCCGCTGCTGCACGCCCAGGGTAAGCTCTAGGGAGGATCTAGTGATTAACATAAGTGGGAATATAGTTTTTTGACTTCAAGAGAGAGTGTCTAATGGTCCTTTTGTAATTTATTTTTTATTATTTAAGATTAAGACTTAAGAGTCTCTCTTTTTTTATAATTTCCTCCTAAAAATAGCCTGTTTGTAGATATTTTTTACTGTGCACTTCGGCCTGCCACAATTACAATGACAATCAAAGTTTGAACGCAATTAGCAATCGCAACTGGTTTTGTCACCTGCCACACAACCTGACACACACACACGCCCGCACACCCACACACTCAACCGAACAGAGGCACAGTGGGGCAGGGAGAGCCGCTTAGTTGGCATAAAAAACAAATTAATCAACGGGCCAGCGTCCAGGCCAAGCAGCTTTGGTCGCCCCGGCATGCCCCTCCAAAGTGGCAGCACCACCCCCGCCCTGCCTCGCCCTGCCCCCTCCAGCTAGCCCACTCAAGCTGAGCTGCTAATTGCAATACCGATTGCTTCGAGTCGGGCTGCAGTTTCCAGTTCGCGCTGCGAGTGTGCCAGGTGTGTGTGTGGGGAGGCGCCACAGTGGTTGCAGCCTCTCGATTCTCAGCCAGAATACTAACTTGTGTAAGGGCACTCATAATGTGAAATAATAAAGTTATTTATATTTTCCAGAACCTTGTGTACTTTTTATTTAAAAGCTTAAGTTCTCGTTGAATCCCGAAACACGGCCACTGTGGCTTGCCTCGGCGATCGGCAGAAGGCAATGACACACACGCACACTCGAAGAAAAACATCGTTGAGTATCCGAGCTCATTTGCAAGTATCCCACAGCCCCATCCCCAAGCACATCCACATCCACATCCACTTCCAAATCCAAAATCCACATCGGCATTCAACATCCAGCAAGTGGCAATATCATCCCAAGTCGAGCGATGACGGCAGGGCTTTGGAAAAAGATAAAAAAAAATAATAAAAGCAGATACACTGAGAAAAACTAGTAGGCACCTGGATAGTTGGGGGCTTGAAGGTTTGTAGAGAAAGGTTATGGGACTCACAAAGAGTATGTATCGCCACATACCTTCTACTTTTAAAAAAACTATTTTTTAAAGACTTTTCTGAAAGTGATTTGAAGGCAGACTCGCGGACTATCTTGCCGCTTCGAGTGGCAGCTGTTATTATTGTTATTATTATTTTAATTAGCGTTGAAATGTCATCGTCATCTCCGATCTTCGTCGCTAACTGACTCACTGTGCCAATTTCGCACCGCACTCGGTTGGCTTTTGTGCTTCGGATTTGATTTTTTGATTTCCGGACCCTGTTCCGCGCCTCGTTCTCTGGCCTTCCTTCCGCTCCACGGCGGATCTGCCCTGCTCTGCTTCAATTACAATATTTTTTCCGTTTATCGCTTGGCTCCACGGCCCTACACAAACAGCGTTTAATAAATGTGAGAACCGTGTTTTGGGCTCTAACTTACTCTAATAATCTTATCATTAGAACTTGAAGCTAGTTCTTTTTCTATCGCATCTAACATTCATTTTGAAACATTATACTCTACAGGGTAGAGTGTTTAGAGCCCATCCAGTGGTGTGCCTGATACTCTGGGTATTTAGTTTGTTATTATTATGGCTTGCTTTTTTGCTTTTCCCCCGCGTCATCCTATTTAATTTTGCATATTGTCGACCGACCCGTTGTGCTCTTCATAAACACCATACCCCATATAGCTGTGTGAGAACGACAAATTTGGGACTTGTGTTGTTGATTTTTTACCCATTTGCCTTCCTCAGCACAAAAAACCGCATCAGGTTCTCGCGGCCTGGCTGTGTTCGAGCGGATTCCCGGCTCAGTCCGGTGGAACCACCCAGCTGCCCCCTTCCGGGGCTTCCGGGGATTGGCGCCTCCCAGTAAGTGCCTTTGATCTTTTACCAAAGAAAACCAAATCGGAAAATTGGTTAGCCAAACAACGGGCCGAATAATAGAAAATTCCCTCCCAACCCGGATTCCACCAGCCAAAAAATGAAAAGCGAAATGATTTTTCTTCGCTGCCAGCAGGAACATTTAATTGACAATTTTCACTTTAGCCGCCTCGCTTTGTTGTGACAGGCGTGCTGATGTGTTTGCACACTCCGCCCACCTACCCTGCCCCACCCCCTGTTGCCCACTCAGTGCTATTCGAGTGTCTGCGGATTGGATTTGTTGTTGCAAGTCGATAGCCGAATGAGAACAAAGGCTCTGTACGTTGTGGCAAATTACTTGCGCCTCAGAAATTAACCATTTAGAATTATTCGGATGTCGGGGCGCCGCGGAAATTGTCAGGGGAATAGTCCAAGTCTATGGGAAGAGAATCTACGACAAGTTGAGGTCTTGAAGATAATGTTTTAAAGTATCTTAAATGATTTAAAGTATCATAATATCTTATAAATACTACTAATATTTCTTATAGCCCATAATGATTAGTCCAATCTGTCTAGTACTATCTACGCTTAGACATCTATATCAGGTTTGTTGGCTCTAGATATAGTTATAGTCCTTCTACTACAAAGATGTCTGATACCCGGTACTCATAATATCTATAGGGGGGAGTATCTAGAGAGGGGATTATATCTATCTAATATCTATAGAGTCCAAGTCACCTATCTCTAATATCTGCAGCATCTATAAAGTAAGCCATGTAGCTCCACTTCTAGCAGGGTTAGGCCCCATCTATCACTACCCCGTAGTATCCCTATCAATGGACATAGTCCTCTAGTCGCATAGTGTGTGTTGCATTTTGCTGCTAATTGCTGCTTGTCAGCAGCCTCTCTAGTTGCCTCACATTCTGTGGCCTGTATCACCGGCCTTTGATATTCGAGACGCTCTGCTAATAGCCTGCCCGGAAGGCGGCGGAAAGTGCGTTCGTGGCTGATAAAAATATTCTTAATTGTAGTTCTTCGGCTCGGACAATGTGTGCGGTCTGTCGCTTGACTTTGCTTTGATTTCGCGTTGACGTAAATTAAAAAAAGAGGCGGGAGGAGATGATGGGCGGGAAAGTGTCGGCAAGCGACCTCCGTTGAGTGAGCCTCCAACCACCACCCCCACCCACTGGCAGCCTTGCAGCCTGGCAGCCTGGCACTTTCGGCGGCCTCTCAACCCCTCACCCCATTTTCGGAGGTGTGAAAATTTCCGACGTCAGCTTTGCTCGAGTGCAGTTATTGTTTCAGTTGTTGTCGTTGTTGTTGTGCCTGCACTTTGGCCCCCACTTTCGGAAACCACCCATTCCTCCACCACCCAGCCATCCAGCCATCCAGCCACCCACCGCTCTGCTCTCTTTCATTTTTGGCACTTTGTCACACTTTTTCGCTTTGATTTTTTGCGAATTTAAAAGTCAATTAAAGCAACTTGACGAACGAAGTGCCGAGTGCCACTCAAGGGGTTAATTTGTCCGTGTAAGTGTGAGTGTGAGTGTGGCTGGGAGTGTGGGGGTGCATGGGTGTGGGTTCGAGTGTCAGAGTACCAGCATACGGCCTTGCTTCACAGGCTAAAGGATTTGCGGAATTAGCCGCCATTTAGAGTACATTTTTAAGTCAATTATTAGCTTTATAACTACTTTTATTTCTGGTCTAACTATCAGCCAACAACTCTAGTTACTTAGTTCCAAAACAAAACCATAAGCCAGGCCTCTGCTCGAGCATAAGCCAGATTTGTGTCAGTCACATGGCAATCAGAGCCGGCAATTCGTGGCACGAAAGCCCAACTCACTGGCACTACTGCACAGGGGCGTTGTTCCGTGATACGGACGCCCCCCCCACCAACCACAAGGGGGGGGCCTACTGGGCGAGACCCCCCTGCCGGAGAAGCAGAGCCCCCGGGCGCTACAATAAAAATGAGATACAGTGCGCTGCGCTAATTTTATAACGCAAATAAACACGATTTGGCACTTGAGTTTCCTCGGCGGCTGCTTTGCTTCTTCAGCGGCTCGAAAGTGGGATTTCGGATCTCGGATTTGGAATTTTGTACGGACATGTCTTTGGGGATATTTCTGTACCAGTTGTGTACCGACCAGTGGCTTTCTCTGTCCGACGGCAGCAACACTAACAATCAACAACTCTGCTAATTATGCACGGCACGGCCATCTATCTGGCTATTTGGAGTGGCTACTCAGCAGTTTTTGGCCTTTTTGGCTGAAAACTGTTTCGATTGTGGGCAGAGTAGTGGCCGCGATGCGATTCACCTGGCTGGCTGGTAGTTGGGCTTATTTGTGGGCTGTTAGTGCGATGATCTGATCTTTCTGATCATCGGATCTGAGTTAGGGGGTCAAGCGAGAGCATTAACCCTAGGAATTAGTTGGTGATAGACTGTCCGCCTGTCCGGCCGCCTAGTCTCTCTGGAAAAAGCTCGTGTGATTTTTAATTAATTCACTTGATTTTCACTCACGAACCTCGAGCACTTTTGGCGACTGAAGCGGCTACTTTGCACGACTTGGAGCAGTCTGGAGTCTGGGGTCTGGGGGCTCTCTGGGTGGTCAGTTTTCCCCCATCGGAGTACCGCCTCGGATGCGACGTTCCATCGATCCCAGCTCAGTAAAGCAGACCCATATCAGCTATTGTCGAGCGTTAATCAGTTTATAAATACTTCGTCACTTGCAGTTTCCCCTATTTTTTGTCCAACGCTCTCTGCTTTTTTTCGCCGGCAGTTCTTTAGAGAAGTTTTGCGCACTATATGGATTGGATATCAAGTTTCTGTGGCAATTGGAATTCCCGGTAAACACACACAAGCTAATAAATGCGGTTTGATTGTCGACACAAGAGCATCACTGAAAGAAAGGGGGTTGCTATACACATTTAAATATTACGATAGTAGTCTAGGGTCTACAGAGATGACCTGTGACTGCAATCTCGTCTGCCTATTGTTTTAATAATTAGTTTAATTTAATAATTTATTATTAATTATATTTCTGGCTCTGCATCAACCTCCAAATCATCATCATTGTTGGCATATGTCGGGGCTCTTATTGTACTTCTCGATATGCGTCAGCGTGAAACAATTGAGGGAAATGCCAGTCCCGGTCCCAGTCCCAGTCCAAGTCCAAGTCCCTGTCGCAGTCGCAGTTCCACTTCCAGAGAGAAACCCCTTGCCGCCTGACCCCTAACCCTCCCCGACCTCAAAACAAAGCCAATGCCGAACCAGAGCCGAGTGTAAAACCAAAAACACAAAACACAAAAACCAAATGCAGAACGAGACGAGGAGCGCCTTGAAACAATGAAACATCGACCAGAAATTAGCGCGGTTGTCTGTCAAATTTGATTCTGCTTTGATATGTCACTCCCTTTTCCAGGGGCTCTGGCCAGGGGGGGCTAGGGGGTGCCCAAAGGGGGTCGGACTGCAAGGAGAGCTTGTCTCGACTTCGACATCGAGGTCGCCGATTTGCATTTCTGAGTGGCTGGGCTGGCATCTACACAGTCGATGCACTGCGCGAACGGGCTAGAGTTTTCCATTTTGTGCTCCTATAGAGCTTATGTCGTCGTAACTAAACTTCCAGCTGAAGAGTTCTACTGAAAGTTTACAGAAACATGTATTAGACCCCCTAGATACATTGTAGAACAAAGTAGTACATTAGAGCCATTTCTCCCTGTGTACAAACATGAGATGCGATATGGACATGCCTGGTTCTCTAGTTGGTTCCATTGGGACGAGGAAGAGTCAAGGGGGAAGGTTAATTTGGAGGCTCTTGTCTGGCTAATAAGTATTCTCAGAGCCGTGGATTATTGTTACTATCATCATTATTACTATCGAGTTGGCGAATAAGTAATCCAATAGTTAATCTAGTCCTTTAAACACAATCTGAAAGAGTAAGAACCAAAAAGGATTAATTAATCGAATAAACCATTCTCATTTCCAGGATTTCCGCAGCTGAAAAACTTCGCCGCAGGATCTGGAACTTGTCTGCCGGGTGAGTAATTGTATTTCCCTCCTACCCCGTCAAAATTGAACTCCGCCTAAAGGTAGACCAAGGATCCAGGTCCTTGCGAGTGCAATCCTTTTGCGAAAAAGTTTAAAAGCTCGGCATGCCCGAAAGAGGGCGGCATTGTGTTGATTGCCGTCTCACTCTAACCTAATTAATGGACATTCCAGGGCTTCATTTCGCAGGTCCTGCAGATCCTGCAGGTCCTGTAGGTCCTGTAGGTCCTGGACGTGGCGCGAAAGGGTTTGCCTGCGTAAATTTCACATGTCGCGCCCATAAATTCTCCAAATTGCTAATAAAATAAACAATTTAGCTAACGAAAAAACCCACACACGCACATGAGCAGGAGCAGGCCCCAAAAAAAGGATAACACACACACACACCAGAGAGACAAAAGCCAAATAATGAAATTTTCATTTTCATTTTGTTGCATTCGTAACGGGCAATAAATATTTCCAACATACGCTTTTATACGCAATTTGCACGCGCATACATCTCTCCTCACATGTCCTGGCGCACACACACACAGTCTCTCTCTCTCTCTCGCTGGTATGCTCTTTAATCCTTTCGACACACACCAACACACACATGCTCCGAGGCCAGGAACAAAGGCGTGCGAAATGCGAGGCTCACCCATAAAGTTTTCTAATAAGAAGCGCTCTGGAAACTGGTTCGAGGAGATGGGTCTGGAAGGGTTGGGCCGGGGTGCTGTGCGCCAATAAATTGAAATGTTTGTGGGGGGGAGCACCTGAATCAATCGAGTGTCTGAGTCCGAGGTAGGAACTCGTAAGAAATATCAGCTTAATTATGAGTTCACTTCAAGAAACTGTTCTGAGAGAGCTAACCCCTCGCTAGGCTAGATTTAACTGCTTGCTGGAAGGAGATGTTGGTAGAAAGACAGCCTCTCTCACAGGACTCTCCTGATTTGTCACAAATAATGATAAATAATAACAATTACTTTCTCTTCCAAGTCATTAGACCTCTTCCCTTCAACGCATATTGTACATGTATAGAATAAATGCCCCGATTAAGACCGATAATCCCTAATCCCGTGGCCGATTCCCCAGACAGGTTGTTGCTTAACCCTCTCCGGGATGTGAGTTGCGATTGGTTTCGCTTCACACATGTGTGTTGGTTGTGTTTTGTGTGCTTTGTGTGTTGGGTGTGGGCTCTTCTGTTCTCTGCTTGTTTTTTATTGTCTGGCGTGTTTTTCAATTAAGCCAGCAAGTGTTCTGCGCCAAAAGGGGTGGCATTCGGCATGGCCGGCAAATAAAACTTAGACACGCTCTGGATGGCAAAGGGGTAGGGCTGGGCTGGATGGCTCGGCAAATGCCAATTAAAATCTTGGCCATGACAAGTGCAGCACGATGCACAATCCCCCGCCCACCATCCTCCATCCTCCATCCACCATCCACCACCCACTCCTCCGGCCATTCAAGGCAAATTGCCTTACTTGTCAGTCTCGGGAGTCCTCCGACTTCTCGCCGTCTTGGCTTTTGTTGAATCTTGTCTTGCAATCCGCTCGCAGCAAATGGCTCAAAAGTGGCTCCCCCTATGCCGAGCTCCTCCCCGGCGAGGCTCTTCATCTAATGTTAAGGCTCTCTAGCTCGCCAGCTCCCCGGTTCTCTGGAAGAATGCTGCCGTCGAGTGGCTGTGGAAGACTCTTTCCCTTTCAAGCAGGGCACTTCGCCCATAAAAACAGAATGGAAAGAATGCGCGGCCAAGTGGCAAGTGGCCGAGTTCGTGTTGCCCGACCCGGCCGGAGATTAGAGTCTCTTCTAAAGAGCCCACTACACGGCAGCAGCAGAACCAGCAAGCCCAGAGCAACATGCAACATGCAACATGCAACACAGGCCGTAAAGAGGCAATTAAGAAGATGCTACGAAGGAGAACTCATTAGATTGCCTATACAGAGATATAGGAGAAACTATAGTCCTATATCTTTAAAGGACTATCTCCTCTCTGTATCCGAGTTATGTCTTTCATGGCTTCTTCTGGAGATTCCTCCCAAAAGGCACACTCTTTCAAGCCCATGTGCCGGCATGAAAGAGCAAAAAGTTTTGTGCAAAAATTGTGCCACTATAGAGGTTGTAGTTGTTGTTGCTTCAGTTGTTGTTGGCTATTGTTGTTGTAGTTAGTATTGTTGTTGTTGCTGGCAGTGCTTTTGGCGCAAAACGCTTTGCACTTAAAGTTCGTTGAGTTCGCCTGGGTCGGTGAAGCGGAAAGGTGGCTCCAAGTGGGCCCAAAAGCGAGCGCCGGAGGAGAGGGTGGAGGTGGGGAGAGTGTCGCCAGCTCTGGCCATTTTCCAGCCAAATTTAGCGGGTAATCTTAGCTGCAATTTCAAGCTACAGTCAGAAGACTCTTAAAAAGTGTCTTAAAATTCGGTTTATTATAGAAGAGCTTGTAATAAGAGGCTTGTAAAGGATACATTATTCCAAAATATGTCCATATATCCTTAGACTATTATATAGCCATATCTGGTATAGTCCTTCCCTGCCATCACTGACCGGGGAAAGCAGCGTTAGTGGCAACAGCAATCACGTTAACCAACTTTGTCACAAAGCTGGCTAAAATGCTGGCGCCCAAGGGGGCACTCCACCTGGTGGCTGGTAACAATGGCTGGAAGAGGAAGAGCCTGGGAGGAGGAAGAAGAAGAAGACCAAGTCACACGACAAGCAAGGAATCTAATTAACAATTTTCCATTGAGTGCGCAAATTACGACGAACAGGAGCAGAGAAGGCGAGCAAAGGGTTAGGCTATCCAGGCCCAAAAACGATGGCCGAAAGAGACAGCCCCAGGGCGGGGCGAAAGAGACGGGCGGTGGGGAGGTAGAGAGAGATAGATGGATGGATGGAGAGGGAGTTGGACAGACAGGAGCAATTAGACGGGAACAAATGCCGGACAAGAGCTGCAGCTTGGCTTAAAATTCAAAATTCTTAACGAAACATAGCTCTTTAAGGACTAAGGATTATTTTCAAGGACTAAGGAGTGAGAAGCTGCGGCAGGTGCGTCTTAATTGGAGCATTTACTGGTCCACTCGCATGATTTTTTGCGTTTGTGGCTTCCGTTTGATTCCTCAAGCAAATAATTCAATTTCGTTTCTAATTAGTACGGAAAACGCACACACATGCCACAAAAATCCCAATCCCCCACACACACACTCACTCACACACACTAGCACAGAAACGCAGCCACTTTGGTGCTAATGCAAATTGCGAAATTGCGAAATGCCCCTCGAATGGCGATGGCGCTGACGTTGACGTCGACCGAGACGGCGACGGCGGCGGCGGCGGCGGAGGTGCTGGCAGAGAAGCTGCGAAGCCGGGTGACAGCCACTTTATTAGCGTATTTTGCCATGCAACTGTTTATGCAGCACACACACACACTCCCACGCTGCCGCACACACACACAGCCCACTAACACTTGGGCGAGGAATTAGTCATTTTGTTGGTTACTTGATGCATGGCTGGCGGGGAGGGGGGGCGGGGGCTGCGCGGGAAAAGCGCTGTGGCGGAAAAGCTATGTGTGGAGCCAACCAAAATGGCGCAAAGCTCACAAAACGAACAAGTCAAGATGGTTTTGCTGAAAAGGCGGGAAAATGGGGTAGACAAGGATCAAGGAGCAGGGAGCTTGCCAGGCGAGGGACGGGGGGAGAGGCGACAACATTTTTTATGCGCTTTTGAGCAAATTAGATTTCCTAATTAAATTTTCTAGTGAAATGCGCATAAATTTCATAAAATTCACTTGCCAGGACTCCAAGCGTCCTAGCCGAGCAAGAGGGAGAGGTGGAGGGAGACAGACGCCTTTCTTTGTCCCAGAGCCGAGTGAGCGGGACAGCAGCACTCAGGAAGAAAGAGAGCTGGCCTTTCATTTTGCTGCCACATTTTTCGCCCTGGCATTTTCCCTCCCTCCTCCTCCCAGGCGTCGGCGTGCCATCCTTCGTCCTTCGTCCTCCGGCGTCTGCTTAAAGTAATTAACTAAGAAAATTTTAATTGCTAATATGTTGTAATGCATGTGCCAGTCTCTGTCTGTGTGTGTGTGCCTGTGTGGGTGAGCGTGTTGGCATCCTGCGATCCTAATGGCAAAACTTTCAATAAAGCATGTCCTTCCCACTGTGTGCGTGTGTGAGCTCATTAAAAGTGTGAACAAGAAATTTTATGTTGCCTACTTTTGTGGGCTGCGGAATTAACTGTCGCCGAGTTAGTCCTTTTTCAAGCCAAACTAAGAGCAGAATTTGTGGAAATCGGGAGAACAATATACAAGAAACTCAAGCCATTGAAAATCAAGTGGCGGAATTAATTAAGGACCGATCACCGAGTGAAATGCACACCCAACAAATGCCCCCGAAAAACGAATTTTAATTCAAATATAGAATGCACACTCTGCCTCAGTGGATGCTCCCCCCGGCCTGGCCTCTTTTGTTCGGCTGGCGATTTTATTTTGGTTCCTGGCCCGGTAATTCAAGATGCAATTTTCGGCCCTCATTACACACGCATTTCCACTTGCAGGCCGGCGCGCGCATATTTAGTGGAAATGCCAGCGAAAATAGCGAGTCTGGGAATGGGAATGGGAATTTGAAATTCACTTGAACAGTCGCCCCCCACCCCCGTTTGCTTCGTTTTTCATATCGAATTTCAGCGCGAATCGAAGCTGCCAGCCCGCCAGCCTGCCTTCCTGCCTGCTAGCTCGCCTGTGGATGTGTGTGTGTTTTTCAGTTTTTCAGCAATTCGGCTTTGCTGCCTTTTCTCCATACTTTCCCAGTACTGGCATTGAGTGGCCCAGACCACTCGATCACCAAACTGTTAGCTCTTTTCTGTTTTCCGGGTGCTTCAGCGCCTTCAGCCAAAAAGCCTCAATCGTCAATTGCCGATCCCCCAATACGCTAAGTGGCGATTTGGCCGGATGAGTGGCTTCTCTTCGACGATCCGACGACTCATCTTCGGCCAAATCCTCCGCAAATCGGCACTCCGCCGTCTTCAGTCTCTTAACAGTTTTTCGTTTAAATACCGCAGGAGAGATACTCAGATACTCGACTCGCAAAGGGACTCGAAAATCGCGCCTGTCAACGCAGCTACCGCCGCCTGTCAGCTCCTTCCTCCGATTTCCTCTCGGATCTCGGCTCTCGCAGCTCGGATCCGTTCCCATATCCCCATCGCGTGAGTCTTCCTTCGACGCTTTCACTTTTCCCCGCCTGTCAAGTGTGGGTTTCCTTGGAACAAAAGATGATGTGTGACAACCCCAAGACTGTGAAAAAACAAAGGGAAGAGTGCGCCGGCTCGAAGCAAATTGGAAACTAGATACAATTATTAAATGTTTAAAATAACAAACCGCCTAAACCACTTCAAGTCGCGCTTCAGCGCCATGTGGTTTTCTCGGCGGAGCCAGAGGCCTGGGAAGGGGGTTCCGGCAGCAGGTCGTGGGAGTCTCGTCAACTAATTTGACAAGAACATCGAAGGCGAGCCAAGTGGCATCCACTCCGAAAGAGCGTCACTGCGCTTACGAACGAAGTAATCAACCTACTAGGGGAGCTCGGGTATTAAAGGATTTTTTTGGTAGTTTGTTGACTTCTTCCAGAGCTGCCATATAATGGGGGGTCCAAGCGGGTCTATTAGAGATTTGGAGAGGATTGATCCACAATTTCAAAACTGTATCCCTTGTGGGGATCGGATAAATATTTCCCGAGATATGGCCTCTGCAAGGAACCAAATTTTCGATTTTCGGGATTTCAGAAATTTTCAAGGGGGTCCATCAGAAAAGTTTTGAAAAAATTCTAAAAAAAAAATCGATCCCCAGATTTTAATGAAGATTTGGAGAGAATTAATCCAGAATTTCAAAACTGTATCCCTTTTGGGGATCGGATAAATATTTCCCAAGATACAGCATTCGCAAGGGACCATATTTTCGATTTTCGGGATTTCCGAAATTTTCAAAGAGGTCCATCAGAAAATTTTGAAAAAATTCTAAAAAAAAATCGATCCCCAGATTTTAATGCAGATTTGGAGAGAATTGATCCAGAATTTCAAAACTGTATCCCTTTTGGGGATCGGATAAATATTTCCCGAGATATGGCCTTCGCAAGTAACCAAATTTTCGATTTTCGGGATTTCCGAAATTTTCAAGGGGGTCCATCAGAAAGTTTTAAAAAAATTCTAAAAAAAAAATCGATCCCCAGATTTTAATGAAGATTTGGAGAGAATTAATCCAGAATTTCAAAACTGTATCCCTTTTGGGGATCGGATAAATATTTCCCAAGATACAGCATTCGCAAGGGACCATATTTTCGATTTTCGGGATTTCCGAAATTTTCAAAGAGGTCCATCAGAAAATTTTGAAAAAATTCTAAAAAAAAAATCGATCCCCAGATTTTAATGCAGATTTGGAGAGAATTGATCCAGAATTTCAAAACTGTATCCCTTTTGGGGATCGGATAAATATTTCCCGAGATATGGCCTTCGCAAGTAACCAAATTTTCGATTTTCGGGATTTCCGAAATTTTCAAGGGGGTCCATCAGAAAGTTTTAAAAAAATTCTAAAAAAAAAATCGATCCCCAGATTTTAATGAAGATTTGGAGAGAATTAATCCAGAATTTCAAAACTGTATCCCTTTTGGGGATCGGATAAATATTTCCCAAGATACAGCATTCGCAAGGGACCATATTTTCGATTTTCGGGATTTCCGAAATTTTCAAAGAGGTCCATCAGAAAATTTTGAAAAAATTCTAAAAAAAAATCGATCCCCAGATTTTAATGCAGATTTGGAGAGAATTAATCCAGAATTTCAAAACTGTATCCCTTTTTGGGATCGGATAAATATTTCCCGAGATATAGCCTTCGCAAGGAACCAAACTTTCGATTTTCGGGATTTCCGAAATTTTCAAGGGGGTCCATCAGAAAATTTTGGAAAAATTCTAAAAAAAAATCGATCCCCAGATTTTAATGCAGATTTGGAGAGAATTGATCCAGAATTTCAAAACTGTATCCCTTTTGGGGATCGGATAAATATTTCCCGAGATATAGCCTTCGCAAGGAACCAAACTTTCGATTTTCGGGATTTCCGAAATTTTCAAGGGGGTTTATCAGAAAAATTTGAAAAAATTATAAAAAAAAAATTGATCCCCAGATTTTAATGCAGATTTGGAGAGAATTGATCCACAATTTCAAAACTGTATCCCTTTTGGGGATCGGATAAATATTTTCCAAGATACAGCATTCGCAAGGGACCATATTTTCGAGAGGCACATACTTATATTATTTTAACAAGGTACTTTATCACTTTCCTAACAAGCACTTTCGTTTCATTTTAAAATCAGGATCTCTGGCACCCAAGGACTTTGGCATCGAGGCTCTGAACGGCTTCGGCGTGGGGCCGAACAGCAAGAAGAAGAAAAAGAAGCGGCGGCACAGCCGCACGATCTTCACCAGCTACCAGCTCGAGAAACTGGAGGAGGCCTTCAAGGAGGCCCACTACCCCGACGTGTACGCCCGCGAGATGCTGTCCCTGAAGACGGAGCTGCCCGAGGACCGCATACAGGTGAGTGAGTCAGCAGAGCACAGTGGAAACCCGATAGCCCGCCATTGTCCTTGATGAATTAACGAACTAATTACACATCCGCCGTGGAGGTGTCTGCTGTTGGCAAAACAAAAACTCGGCCAGGAATTTGCATTTCCTCAGTTCCTTTGTCTCGGGGCAGGAACCTTGTTTGGATGTCTCTGTTCTGATTTTTCACACCTTTCTGATGGGAGGAGTGCTGTCCTTGCATGCGGCAAGAGTCCTGCGGCAGGAGTGCAGAGCCACTGAAACAAAAAGTGGGTGGATCTGGTTCTGATCCAAAGCCTAGTGCTTTAATTTAAATTTCCAATGACATGTCCTGGCGCTGCGAACAACGCAGAATCCGGAAATCATTTAACGTCCTGCCGTCCTGCTGGGCGAGAGAGACGGGGCAGCAGCCGGGGAGGGGCGTGGGGCGTGGGTCGTGGGGCAGCCCAGGCCTAGAGCCAAGGGTCTAGGCAAAAAAAAGCAGAAAATTTCAGCTACGTTTGCGAATTTATAATTAAGCATTTTAATGGCCGTTATTGTTCTAAGTCCTGGCCCGCCTCGCCGCTGGGTGTGAGCGAGAGAGGGAGTATCCTGCGAGTGTATGTGTGTGTGTGTGAGCTTCGGAGCAAGCAAATTGCCACCCTTAACGAAAAGCTACCCCCACCCGCCGGCGTGTTTGCGTGTGTTTGATTAGCATAAAAAAGCAAAAAAAAAGCAGCCCAGAAAATGCGCAAAAATGTGAGTAATTATGGCGCGATTCCTTGCCAGAGTCGCCCTCCTTCTGCCCGCGAATCGAGTGCGCCACTCACTCATTAAATCATTCACTCACTCGCTCAGTTCCCCAGTCAGGCAGTCGATAAGTTCCGAGTCCTGGCTCTCGAGTGCTAATGGTAGGCCCTGCTTCAAGTATCTGGGCACTCACTCACTCCAGGTCCTGCGGCAGGATGTAATCGGAGGACTTGCGGCATTTTCGAATCAATAATCCGAGAAGGTATTTCCAACCCGATTAGAGACTTACTCAGACCTGCTTCTATATCATAACCCCAGGAAATAGTATGTATTATTTTTGCATTATCCTGCATCCTTGCTAATTAAAGCATATCGCTCCCCGACAATTAACCCACTGAAGCCGGCTTAACCCCACAGTAGTTCCCTTCCCCCGCCGACTATCCCGTTTCAACTGGCATTCTGAAAAGCATTCCGCACTCCGTAGTTCCAATTGGATTTCGAGTGTGTAAAATTTTCCAATTATAGACTATGGAGTGCCCCACGCACACTCTCACACACACACATCTATAGTGTATGTGTGGCATGTGTGTGTGTGTGTGTGTGTGGGTCTGAAGGAGCTTCGGCCTTAGATGGCTCGAAATTGCTCGGGGGCACATGAAGCGTTGCTAAAAGCGAGTCCAATTAGTAGCATTACTACTAACACTTCAATTCTGGCCACTGCCACCGCCACCGCCATGCCCCGCCCCCTCGGCCCATCCTTTTCGGCCCTCTGTCTCGCTCTAACTTGGCAATAACGGCAATAGCCCGCCGAAGGATAGCTGAAGTGAAGCAATGGCGCCAAAGTACGGCCATTTTGTGTGTCAACTAGTTGGGGCTCTGAGGGGGGCAGGGAGACAGGGCGCAGGGGCGGGAGAGGTCCTGGAGGAGGATATACCATCTTAGTTATATGTCCGTTGGTTTAAGTGAGTGAGTGAGTGAGTGAGGGGGGAGGGAGAGGCAAGGACGTAAATTTGCATTTAACGTTGTTTGCGGTGCCCCCGAAATGGAGTCTACTATTCCCTCTACCCCTCTCCTTCACTTTTTGTGCTGCCAATTTTCGCATGCGTGTGAGTTGCTTCGTAATGTGTGTGTGTGTACCTGTGTGCAGATCCTGCTCCTGTTCTGTGTCTGGGTAATTACACGTTTCTGTGTGAATAAATTTCCAACCCTGCCATGGATTTCAGGGCGAAATTATTCAAACGCCTTCGAGGAGCTTCAGCCAGCTAGTTGAGAAGAAGAATTGAATGAGGGGAGGGATGGGGAGCTATATCCTTGCTCTAACAGATCCTAGTAGTGTGTATCTTACAGTCCCTATCAAAGAGCATGAGACGTACTTTTCTCCCAGTGCCTTTTGACGGCCTTTGTGCCCAGTGTGGGCCTTGAAGTCTTGCAAGTTCTACGAAACTAATTTACTCAAGTGTCCAAGACGCGTCCAAGTGTCTCGATAGAGAGCCAGAGTTGCAGTTTCGGATTCAGATACAGATTCAAATGGATGTGAGTGTGGAAATGGAGTTCCAGCCGCGCTCACAAATTGTGGCCGCGTCATTGGAGTAGCTGCGGCTGCCCGATTGGCAGTTGCCACCACTCTCCCCTGCCACAGGCCCCCCCTGCCTCGGCCTCGGCCTGGGAACCCAATAAGACCCATAGCAGCAAAAAGCAAGGGAAAAGCAAAGCAAAAGCCAAAGCAGACTTGCGGCAGACAGGTCGACTGGCCGATGCTGCCACTTGACGCAATGCCGTCTGCATCGCCGGCGATCGTGTTACCTACCTCAGTTCTTGGATCTCTCTGTTCGTTAGTTCTTCAGGTCCCCAGTCTCCTTCTCTTCTTCTCTGCGGTACATTGAAAAATAATTAATAAAAGTACAACTCTTTATGGGATATGGTTCTATTCTGAACTTATTTATGATAGGTTTTTGGTCATTTCTTCCCTGAATTGCGTTCGAAGGATAATTTAAGCATTTATCCAGTAATCAGTACCCCTAAATACATTTATTCTGAAAGTTTCATCCAAATCGGACCTATCTTATACTACTTGTTAACCCTTTCAAAGAGTCCCCCCCTTTCTCTCTGTGCACTCCTCGCCAGAGATTCCTGCGTTTTTTCTCAGGCCCGCAATGATCGTGAAACTTCTTCATTTTGTTGACTCTGCGCCGAGTACCAATTCGTTTAAAATGGTATCAATTCTAAGAAAAATATTATTTTTTTATAATTTCTCGAGTGCCTTAATCTGTTGCCGAAGCCTTCGGCTTTCGAGTTTGGAGTTTCGAGTTTCGAGTTTCGACCGACTGGCTGCAGTTCGATGTGCATACTCACGATGGTGCGGAGTACCCCTTGATGGCTGGAGTTTCTGCTCCTCTGGCCTTCTTGAGTGAAAACAGACCGAGAACGAGAACGAGAAGGAGAAGGAGGAGGAGTTGGCTGGTGCTGGAGAATCCCCGTTTCCCCCGTCCGGCCACTGGGTTGGTGTTGACGGGCTCCGCCGCACAAAATGAAACGTCAATTTCAAGAGTTTTTCCTGGTAATAATTAGTAGCTGAGGTGGGCATTTAAATACTCGCTCGCACTCCATCTCCATCGCCATCTCCATCGCCTTCCATTTTATTTCATATTTCTGTGGCCGCCGTTCTAGTTCCCCCACTGCCCCAGCTCTGGGGATATATATTCTGCGTATTTGTGTACAAAAATAAAAAATACTCGGCGCTGCAGCCGAATAATAATGCATATAATTGCATTTTAAGTAGTTGCTGACTGCGGCTGTGCTGCCTGGAGTATTGTGTTACCTTCGAGCTCATGTCAACCCTGACATCGGGGTTTCTTCGTTTTTTGTCCGCTCGGAGGGAGGGAGCTAGGTGCATAAGTAGGAGTGGATTTTAATTTTCCACTCTTGAGGGCTTCCAGGAAAAGGCAGCGGAAACGCTACCAGCAAGTGGGTGGCGAGCTCCCCAAAGAAATGATTTCGAGAAGAGAATTAAATACACAAGCCGGGTGGGGGGCCGAGTTTTTGGAAACAGAAAGTGTTGCTTTCAATTAATTGGGAGGACCACAGGACATAGGCCATCTAGGACTCTGGCCGTACTAGTACTAAATCTGAATAGATTTGGGTAGAAATACCTCCCCACTCCATCGATTGCTTCGGCCACTCGAACATCTATTGGCATTGGGAGCGGCTGAGTGGCTAACAAGCTACTTTCCCACTTGAAGACACGTACAACTTTCCAGTTTCGAGACGAGCCAGTGAGCACTGTGCTCATTTCGCGCTAATAAGTCCGGATGATGTGCCACAATCGCAGTTGCGATGGGAAGTGCGTGCAAGACGAATCATTACCATCCGCCGGGAAACGGCCAAATCCGTCGGAGGTCACGTTTTCGCGCCGTGGGTGGTGCGGTGTGTTAGGTGGGTGGCTGGGTGGCTGGGCGATGAAAACGGGCGCAATCCCACTCGAAATAAACAACAAACAAAACGCAGCAAATTAATAACAGAGCCGGTCAAGGAAGCAGTAACCCTCCCAGAAGGAAAGTGTAATTGCGACAATGTGGCTGCACTTACACGTGTCATCGCCGCATCGTCCTCCGCCCAAGGATAACGGCAGAAAAACGCGTACGCACTTGCAGGACTCACAGGAGAGTTCATCCCTCGGAATCTTCGCAGCCCTCCCGGGGGGATGGTCCAGCAGGACCAGCCGACAAACCACAGTGGCACATTGTTGCCATTGACTTTGCGCGGGGAGGATGTTCCGCAGGATAATGGTCCTGCCCCCACCCCAGCCGCAAACGGAGTGATTAAACCCGATTGGGGATTATTCGCTAATGCGGAGCTTGTTGCGAGAGTCCCAATACATTATTATGTCTGATGATGTGCTTAGGAAAATCGAATAAAAATCGCCTCAAATTGGATTGGGAGCTGGGCTCGGAGAGGGCTTTAACCGGTCGAGATAATTGAAACACTTTTCCCCATTAACCGCCGATCAAGCGCCCAATTTGGGAGCCCGACTAACGACCCCGTTCGGGGCCCGAAAGTCGATCACTCGAGGAAGAGGCCCCCGGCCCGTGAATAAGGCCTATTATCGCGGTTTGAAAGGCGTAATTATCGCATGACAATCCAAACGGAATGTGTTATGTTTGTACAGTATTTACTCAATAAACATTATCTCCGATCGGACAGATTGGATCGGAGGAGCAGTCCAGCCCAATTGGGGGCTCCCACACACCGGCCCCTGGCTCGATTGGACTCATCGAGGAACAAACCCAATAAAAATAATAACACCGCGCCTGGGTCTGGGCCTGGGTCTGGGTCTGGGTCTGGGAGGGAGGTGTTTGTGGAATTGGAGAATTAGTCACTTTCGAGGGCTTTTTGTTTGGGGATTTCCTGTGTCGGGGCTGGGAACACTTTTAATTGGAACAAGCTCCCACTGACTAGTCCCAGTCCTCCTACGAGGTACCACTATCACACAACTCTTCCGGAGAGCCCCCATCCCACTCTACAGTGCATTCAACCTGCTGGGGAACAGTCGAGGGGGAAACACCTGGCCGGAATAGCGAATTACCACCATGATCAGTCTAATTCCGCGACTACGCCAAATTCTGGGCAATTTGCGGCAAAGGCCTTTCACTTTTTTGTGCCATTTTGTGGGCTTCCGAGCTGTTTGGATCCGCGGCGGACAGAGCCGAGGGGCTGGGGGAATATAATTAAAAACGGGGCTATTATATTTTCACGCCTCGACTCCGCGGAAAAGTCAACAGACAGGTCGGGTCGGGCCGGGTCGGTTCGGGTGAGAGGCAGTCGGTCAGAAAAAGTACAAAACACAGCCTGAAATTGGGCAGACGAAACGAAATAAAACTAAACAACAAAAACGTCAACGACTCCGACTCCGACGAATTATTTGCAGAATCATCAAATTAAAGGTTTGATGTTGATTTCAACGAGCCCCACAGCACGGGTGCGCAGAGTCCAAGCTGCTGCATGGCTATGTACTGCACTTGTACATATATACTTATGTGGTAGATAATGTACTGGAAAGTGAACAGTCATGCCTTGCAGTGGAGCGATCGAGTGTCTGTATAATTTTCGTTCGTTCTCTCGAATTGGCTGTCATAAGTTTTGAGTAGAAAATTGGTGTGCAACAGGCAACACTGGGTCCAAATCCGAGTCTGAATCTGCCTCGAGTGTGTGGCAGCCGAGAAAAAGGATTTCTTGATTGCGATAATGAGTTATACTTAATTCCCTGGCACTCCACCGAGTTACCAAAACCATCGAGAACAGCCACTTGAGCGGCAAGAGGGTCCCGAGGATATAGTTAAATGAGATGATGGGAGATACCTGGCGGGATTACGTGAGAAGCCTTAACGCTCCTACCTTGTACTCGCCCTGTTTTTTCTGCTTAACCCGAATGCTTTTTGCCTCGTCAACCTGAAAGTTAGTCAACTAATTTCCCTTCCGCTGACACATTTCCATTTGTTACAAAAGCAAAGCGAAATTCTGGCACTTTCATTGTTTGTTCCCATTTCTGGAGGTGTATGTTCTAGACTGTGAGCTACCTGGTACTCGTACTACTCCCTTGAAAAGAGGACTGGCTTGTAGCATACCCTTTTTTTAATGAATATTCCACAAGGATCAACCCTTTCCGACTACCTGGTTGGAAATTAGGCGCGCCCTTTGTTTGCTTTTGTTTTGCACGCAATTAGAGCAAATAGTTTCGGACCTCCAGGACTTGCCTCAGGACGCAGCAGGACCCAACTCCTGGTCGTCCTTGATTGATGGTCATTCATGCCCGGGCGCCATTGATTGATGTTGGACAAAGTCCTCCTCCCCCGGCCCGGGGTGCAGCGCTGCGGAGTTTCCAATTTGCGCGACCACTAATCCACACTTTCATCTCTGGCGGAGCATATTTTCCAATTTCCACAAAGTTCGCTCGGAACTGAAACTGTATCGCAGCACAATTGACATTATAAATCGCATTTCACGCTAATTTTCAACAACAAGTGGCCTTAAAGGAAGCTTCCGAGCAGGACTCGAAATATTTTACAATCTGAGCTTGGTCGGGCGGCCCCAGGGGACTCTCCTTCTGCCGCTCTGGTCCGTCAAACAAAGGGCACTTGCGAGGCGGGCGGCCCAGCGAGGTTTTAAGCAAAATTAATTTAATAGATTCGGAGCACAAGGGCCGAGGGCTGAGGGCTGAGGGAGGGGGAGACAAAATAAAAACGGAAACGGTTCGGGGGCGGTTCGGGGGCAATGAGCCTTGTCAACATCCCCCGTCTTTGTTTGCCAGATTTTCACCTTTCCGTGTCCCCCACCTGTGCCGGTAATTGAGGAATTGTCAGCGAATTATGGTCGCTAAATGGGTTTCCTGGGGGCCTGGTCGGGGAGCCCGGCTTCCCAGCTTGATCCAGACTATTTATAGAGCTGCCAGGGCAGGCCGCAGAAGTTGTGCACTTTATCAACTGTTGCAACTTGGGGGCGTGGCGCCACGCGGCGTGTCCCGCCTGCAGCTGACACTTCAATTGGTTTGTCGCTTCGCAAAATGAAGCAGCCTGCCTGGGCTGGTGATGCAAAATAAAAAATAAACCATACAACAGACATGTAGGAGAGTCGGGAGTAGCCGACACGGCATTACCCTGGAATGGTTTTACGATTTTCTCAAGATATAAGCTCTCAAAGTTCCTTTCCTATAAGCTCTCTAGTTTCCTTTTAATTTTTCCAAAAACTTCCTTACAATGCGCTGGGAACTCAACCCTAGACCCATCCTAGGGTGGCCCAAAGTTTGCTGTTGCGTATTTTTTTGGCAATACCTGCCAGGTGGGCGGGGCTGGCGCCCGACTCTGCCCGGCCGGCACACGCAAATAAGACAATTTGTATCCAGCGGCGAATATAATTGAAAAATGATTGGTTTACCATTAATGAGAATGATGACAACGTCGCCTGCTGTCAGCAGCACACACCTGCAGCCGCGTCTTCGATTGTTGGGTCAATCGGCCATCAAGCGCCGACACTGATGATCGATAATCGCAGCAATAATGACAATCGCGGAGCCCGAGAAGTTGTCACTTCTTGACTTGTTTCGTGGCCTCTTCCCCCAACAAGGCGCCCCTGAGACGTGTGAGTGGCGAGTGCCTATTGTTGGCTGGGGAATCGTTCAAATAAGCTTGAAGGAGCCATGTGCTTTAACAATCTGGGGAGCTGGGACTGGGTCACATCCTTCCCAGGCGCCCCCAAGAAAGCAGGACTCCGCTCGTCGTAATCTGTGTCACAGGACTGTGCTCACTCTCCGCTCGCATTTTCGCACGTCCGGCCAGGAATTTCTATTTTGCGTAGCTCCCCGGGAACGCCAGGCACGCCGCACTTATTAACATTAAATCGCTTTCAGCGCCAGCAGCAGCGGCAGCGGCAGCCTGTCGCCGCAAATTGGAAATTCCGTCATTAATTCTAATAAGATTATTAGTTCCCCGGCCGATGAGCGAATCCTGGAGGCGGAGGAATGGCAGGCAGGCAGGCAGGCAGGACTTGTGTTCCGACACCTCAAAGTCAACTCCAATCAGCCGCAGGATTCCGGTTGTACCGCTAATGGTTATCCGGCCGGAGCACTGTCCGAGTGCGAGTGCCACCCTCCTCTGAGAGATAGCGGCCGACAACCCACCCATCCTCCGAGAGTTTAGCCTGGCAACCGGTCGAGCAAAATCCAATAAGCATAAGTGTGTCCTGAGCGCGCTGGCAGGTCCCCGGAGAGGCCCGCTTCCAGGTCCCCGAGCAGAGCCCATTGAGTGCGAAATGAATGAAATTAGCGCGCGTTAATCATAAACAAACGAGCGGGTCGAAGTTGGTTTTTCCCGGGTCGGGGTGCAGGGTGCAGGGTGCGGGGTGGCCGGGAGGTCGGCGGAATCACCCCGAGCAACCCTTTGTGTTCCGACAGCCCTGCTAGTGGAGAGAAGGACAACGCAAACAAACAAATTGCAACAGTTCTCACACTAAGCAGGAGCGGAGAACCTGCTGGGCCGGCACGCGTCCTACTTCCACGTGCACTTGCCAATTTGCTGATTTCGGTTTGGAATCGGATCTTGGCTGGGACTCTGGGCGCTGACTACTCGGCCGCGTAATGCTGATTTATGGACGATATGTGCTCCGCAAAGTTTACGGTCTAGTGTCTTCGGGCTCCCCTTGCCAGAGGCCTCCAAGTAATTCATAACGAAATGTCTCGTAATTGTTCCGATTCGATGCGAGTTGAGGAGTCAGGTCCTTAGAACCGCCCCCTTGGGCTCACAGCCACGCCAACAGGCCTAGCGCCCCCTTTGGAGATCGCTGAACGCAATTAGAAAATCGGTTCATTAATCACGAGGCATTTAAAACATCATTTGGCCGTAATTAATTGTTGAACGGCAATGCCAATTGCACTGGGAGCTCAATGTCAAGTAAAGGTCATTAATATGACTCGCTTGTCCCACTCGCATGGCCCCCGTCCTCACCCATCACCCATCCCGCCTCTAGATCCGTTCCGTTTGTGAAAATTAATGCTCGAAAAATGATGAAAAGGAGGAAAATCATTTCGCATTTACATTTCTTAATCCGTAATCCGACAGAGCTGAAAGGCTCGCCCCCATCCTCTCCGGGGCACAGCCCGCGACTCGTATGGAAGCTGGAAATTGAAGTTCCGGCGGAAAGCCCGGCAAGATGGCGGGCAGACACAAAAACAAAAGAAGAGGTATACCCTGGAGAAGGCTATGTGGAAGGGTTATGGAGGTCCTTGAAAAGCTTTGTCAGGCCTTCCTATATAAGATATATTCCAGAACTATTCTGTGAATTCTCTATCCAGATATATGTATCTCCCATCCGAACATCCTCTCCCGGACGAGTGATACCCTTCTGGCATCGCTAGAAAACAAATTCCGCGAATGTCAATTGAATATTGGATATTAAGTGCGGACTCTCGTTATGAAATTTCCACACGCCTCGCCAGGCTGTCTGACTGGGTGGGCGGGTGGTTCGGCCGACTCGAATAATCGCACTCCAAGCCAGGGCCGAACTACTGCGAGCCACCCAACTACCCAACCACCCACGCACCACTCCACTCAGTCGCTCGTTCGAGTTGATGAAGTAAACCAATAAAGGCCGCACCGCACAACCTCAAAGCCGGGCCAAATCCCTCGCACAAAACCAAACCAAACCCACTGGCAGTTGCAATCGACTGCAGTGTGTTCGTGCACATGTCACCTGAAAGCACAGAAGGACGACACCGAGGAGTCCTGCCACCGCCACCCAACGCATATGCAATTTGCGCAATTTTGCAGCCCGGGTGAGCAAATATTTGCCACCCAATGCCCGATACCCAATACCCAGTACCTGATCCCCGATTTGCAATTCGCCATCCGCAAACGGGCTTCGAAATGAAAATCGAAATCCTTTCGCAGGACGACAGACAGGCCATTGAGGGTCTTTGATTGGTTACCAATATTTTAATTATGGCTCCCCAACCGACTGGGAGGCAGGGAGGCCACATGCGTAGTTGACCTTAAAGCATGTAGTTTCGTTTAATTAGAAGAATCCTCTTGGGCAGTGACCTCATCATCGCTCACTTGGCCTGCACTTTTGATGGTCCGATAAATCAAACGCGACTCCACCGACCGGACAAGTGGGCGTGACACGGCATCCTCGGATGGCTTGCCTTCCATTTGGCATCCTCGGTCTCGGCCCATAAAAACGTCCTGGCCATCGACAAGCAATCACCCCTTCGGCCGCCGAATCCCGAAACTGAAACTGGATAATAATAAATTTTCAATCAGCAAATTGATGTCGTGATTCCCGGCGCTCTCGAATCGAAGTTGAAATGGGAATGGTCAAGTAAATCAAGTAATCATTTAGCGGCAGATTGTCCCGAGCTGTTATCTATATTAAAGTGGTTGGCATTATCCACTACGCCCTCCCCCTCCCCACCACTCCGGTTCAGGGACAAGGGTGGTGGCCAGAATCTCATTCAGTTAGCTTTTGGCCATAAATAGATTAAAATGGCGATTACTTTCGTTTTCAAGGGGGACTTCTCTGTCCTTCCACCGGCCCAGACTTCATTCTTTACATATCCGAGACGTATGAGCCATTTATCCATGATTCCTTCACGGCATATCCTTGCAGAATCAGATGGATATTGTCCAAGATATAGAGCCATATGTTCGTACTTCCTGATTTTCAAGGGGTCCCTCAGAAAAGTTTGAAAAAAATCGAAAAAAATTTGACCTCCAGATTTTAATGCAGATTTGGAGAGAATCGTTCCACGATTCCATAATTGCATCCCTTTTAGGAATCGGATAAATATTTCCCAAGATATGGCCTTCGCAAGGGACCATATTTTCGATTTTCGGGATTTCCCAAACTTTCAAGGGGGTCCCTCAGAAAAGTTTGAAAAAAATCGAATAAAAATTCGACCTCCAGATTTTAATGCAGATTTGGAGAGAATCGTTCCACGATTCCATAATTGCATCCCTTTTAGGGATCGGATAAATATTTCCCAAGATATGGCCTTCGCAAGGGACCATATTTGCGGTGGTTGGGGACTTCCCCTTTAAGGATCGGATAAATATTTTGTAAGTTACATCCGTCGCAAGGATTCCATGCGGTTTATCGTTTCTTCCTCTGCTTGTGGTGTTTGTTAATAATTCAACATCGCACACTTTATGATTACTTTTATTGTTTTTTTTAATTTAATCCTGAGTTGCTAAAGCTTAATGGCAAAAAACCGTTCTGGTTTCGATTTCAAACGAAAAATTGGAAATTGGTCCGATTTCCCCACCGAAGGTAGGCTCCAATTTCCTGGAAAGCCGATTTCGGTTAGCAGCGGGCTTCCGTTTTGAAAATTTGTGCCATTTCCCTCTTTGATTTCCGCACTCAAAGCGGACCCCCTGCGCCTCTCCTGTGTGGCCCTCGCACTTGCCGGGCACCGCTTTTCCGGGGCCCAACTTTTGGGATCATAATCACGATGGGATCTGGATGATGATGGGAAGTTGCTGTTGATGTTGCTGCCGCCGCTCCAGTGTTGTTGCAAATTGCAAAATGATATAATTCAATGAGAGTTGATTAAATTATCAGGGTTGTGTGTTGTCGGCTGTCGATGGAGCATCGTTGACACTCGCCCCTCCCCGAACTCCCCGTACTCCCCGTACTCCCGCCCCTGCTCAGTAAAACACCGGACGTTGCTGGTGGGGCTGCTGCTGTTGCAGTTGCAATTTCTGTTGCTGTTGCTGCTGCTGCTGCTGCTGCTGCCTGTGTGCCTTGTTAATGAAATTTTCCGCTCCTTTAGACGAGGCTCCGGCCGTGTTTGTATTGTTTACATCAGAGTGTGTGTCTGTATGGGTGTGCCGGTGTGTGTGTGTGTGTGTGTGAGTTGCTGTTTATTATTGCAGAGTGTTGTTGCTGTTGCTGGTTGTGCTGGAGCTTCGGCTTTTGTCTGTTGTTGCAGCTGATGATGATGACGTTGACGTTGCATGATGAAATAACAAACCGGATTAATTTGATTTTGCATCCAAGCGATGCAGGCCCAAGTCGAAAGCCTGCTCCGGCCCGTCCAGGAGCAGCCAGGAGGAGCTCCTGTGCCGCGCCAGTGTGTGCGCAAATTAATTTGACATCAGTTGGCAGTCTCCGGAGCACAGTGGAGGGTAATTTCAGACCCGAATCCGAATCTCATCTTTATCTTTGTTCCATGCCGGGGGGGCCAAGGCTCCACGCCCGAGTAATCTCGCAGGGAATCGATTGCAGATCCACACTTTCCGAAAAAACTACAGGACTCTCAGGCACTACTAGGCATACAGAGGGAGCCCAGCTGCCTAGACAGGATGCCCTTCCATAATCCCTTCTCCAAGTACCTCGGAATGGCACAACGCATCGTATTTATTTAGAAGGCACTTTGCCAAACTACTCGGCGAGTTGTAAACTTCCTGGGCTGCAACGCAACTGAGTGGCTCCTGCCCGCCGCGGCACATCCTTTTCGTCCTTGTTCCTTGCTCTCCAGACTCGGGGCTGCCAATTCCTCATGCAGCCAGATTTATGGGCCCGGCGATCCACGGCTCCTTGGTAGGCATCCAAAACTGGTGACAGAACCAAAAGCCAAACCGCTTTATCTTCGTTTCGGTGCTTTTTTTTAGTCCTCCCAGAGGGGCCACGCCCCGTGCCGCCCACTTAACCCGCGCACGATTTGTTGGGATTTCAGCAATCCGTGTGAACGGGATTGGAGGGTCTGAGGCTCTCAAGGGTCAGAGGTGTGAGGCAGGAGTCTGTTCGGTTTCTTGGCCAAGGAATTTCCAGCAGAAATGTCGCCACAACGGCAGCCCCCCTCCCCGCTGGCCCTCCTCCCCGCCCCAGGACCTCCTCGCTTTTCCCGCCAGCTGGCCTGCTTTGCATATTTTGCTTTTTTATTATAAATTTTCATTCTGCTGCTTCCACAGAGCCACTTCACTTGAATTCTCGTCGATTTCACTTTGCTGGGCAATCTTTGGTGTTGTTCAGGGCCACCACTCCCCTCTCCCTCTCCAGGATCGAGTCGAGCGCCTCACGGCCCACCGCCCCTTGGCATACATGACTAATAGCAGAACTAAACGATTTGATGGACCAGAAAAATGATGACTTCTTTTCGGTGCAGACACAGGGAATTGTTAGAAGGTTAAGGGTTGCCCGGGGGCGGAGGCGGAGGCGATAAGGAGGGCTGGGGCGGTTTGATTCCAGGGGTTGTTCTGACTTCTTCCTCCGGAATCCTTTCTGTGGCCCTGTGTGGCAAATCCTTTTATTGTGACAGTTGTTGTTGTCGCTTGCCGGTCGCCTTTTGTGATCAACATTTAATGTTTTCATATTATCGTCGTTGTTGTTGTTGTTGGTCTGTTGCTGTCCTGTCATTGTTGTTGTTGCTGCCGCCCAAGAATCGGTTTAATGTTTCGGAAGATAATCTAATTTGGTCACTTATATGCGAATATGTATATCATTTGCCATTCTGTGTGCGGCGAGCAGAGTATTTCAGTCCCAGCGTCGAATGTGTCACGAGCCAGTGGCTCAATCGGAAAGGAGGTCCTCGACACCACAGCACTCCAAAGCCCAGGCATCCCCCTTTGCACTACACCACTGGCCACTGGAGAGGGGTTTACGGCCCAAGTATTAGCATTTAAAAAACATTCCATTTACATTTTTTCAATTTGAATGAGTTTTTATTTAATAATTCGCAATTTGCATGCCATTTGAATGGGATTAGGGAGCCGCCAGTGGCCAGTGGCCATTGGCCAGGACCGAATGGGTCGGCGGCCATATGGGCGACATCTTGGAGCTTCCACAGACCTTTGTTTTAATGTCACTTTGCAAGAATTTCGACTCGATTTGAATAGTAACCTCTCGCCATTAATATTGCAGGTCTGGTTCCAGAACCGACGGGCCAAATGGCGCAAAACGGAGAAGGTGTGGGGCGGCAGCACCATCATGGCCGAGTACGGCCTCTACGGAGCCATGGTCCGGCACTCGCTGCCCCTGCCGGACACGATCCTCAAGTCGGCCAAGGACAACGACGCGGTGGCACCCTGGCTACTAGGTATGGATCAGAAATGTAAATGCAACAATCATATCGACTATCTCCCATTACTCCCCACTCCCCAAACTAGTAACTAGCTTAGACTGGGCTCAGAATTGCCACTGTTATGGAGGGGGAAGGACTATTTTGTCCTTGCTTGCAGTTTATGAGACTTTAATTAAATTTCGAATCGCACAAAGGACAGCGGTTCGGGGATTATAAAATGATAGCGGATTGGATCCGGAAATTGTGAGCATATTTGGCGTACATGTCCGCAGAGCTGGCTCGCATCTTCCGCATTTCGGTCATATGTTGCGCGCACATTTCCCGGAATGACTTTGCGGATTAGCAGACAATAAAGTCCGGGTCCGGGTTCGGGTCCGGGACAAGTGCCATCCCCTCGGGGGTGGCTCGTCCTTTATTCGTTAATAATCGCTTAATAAATGCAAAATGCACACGCTTTCGGGGTGCCTGGGTGCTGGGGTTCGGGGGTGACCGGGAATCCACAACCCAATCGAGAACCCAACGAATTCCCGCTCTATTATCCATGTAGAGGGGTGCCGGGATCGCATTCCTTGCCAGATCTCAACTACTGGCGAATTAATTCCCAAGTAGCCGTGGCCAAAAGTGGCTTAGCGGGTAGCCTTTTTAATTAAGTCGAATGTCAAATTAGTTGGCAATTGATTTCCAGGGGCATGATAGCAGACCCACCTTTGAAGGACTTCCCACAATTATCTTCAGAGTAGACATCAGACTGATGCTCCCAATCACCCCGCAGGCATGCACCGGAAATCCATCGAGGCCCAGTCCGCTCTCAAGGACGACTCGGGGGTGAGCGACCACGAGGACTCTGCCGGCTCCAAGTCCGCCCACTCGGAGGAGCTGCGCTCCCACTCGCGCGCCCTCAGCTCCTCCACGGAGTCCCTGAACGTGGTCAGCCCGGCGCCCAGCAGCTGCACCACCTCGGCCTCGACGGCGCCGCCCACCTCGACCACGCCCCACGGCAGCAGCGGCTACGCCGGGGCAGACACCCCCACCCCGGGCGGGGCCACCACCAACAGCTCGGGGAGTCCCCACATCGAGCTCAGCTCCCCCTCGCCCCAGCAGCAGTTGCAGCACCAGCAGCCGCCGCTGGGCCAGGCGGGGCAGGTGCCGGTCCAGATGCCCCACTACCTGGGCAGTGGCGGGGTCGGGGGAGTGTCCGCCCCGCCCAGCTACCATCCGCTCCTGGATGCGGCCAACGCCGCCGGCGCAGGAGCCGCCGCCTCCAGCAAGGACTTTCATCTGATCATGAACACGGCCGTGGCAGCAGCAGCAGCGGCGGCCCAGCAGCAACAGTCGCATGTTGCAAGTACACCGCCCGGCTTGCACGCCCACCACCTGGCAGCCGCTCTAATGGAACACGATCCGGATGCTTTTAGGTAAGGATATCCAGCACTCTGCCCTCCAAGAACTACTAATATTCCTTAACTTCTCAGAAACAACTCCATTGCCTGTCTGCGGGCCAAGGCCCAGGAGCACCAGGCGCGTCTCCTGAACAACGGGGGACTCTTCCTGCAGGTCCGCAGCTTCGCCGCCCACGCTCAGGCCCAGGCCCAGTCGCAGTCCCTGGACATGCTCAAGGTCGGAGAGGGTCCTGGCCAGAGCGCCCCACAGTCGCTGGCCAATGCCGCGGGAGGAGCGGCCAGCATTAAGCTGGAGCTGGCCGGCGGAGGGTCCTTGGCCGTGGCCGGCGAGGATGTCTGACAGAGGAAGCCGTAGGGTCCTCAGGCCGCCCCTCTCGGCCAGGAAGACAAGAGTGCAACACGCCCCGTTACTTAGAACCGCCCCTGCCTCATTCCAAGACACACACACCCAGAAAACACAGAGCTCCAAAGACTCCACACACTCCGAAACCGATACCAAATCGAAGAGAATCGAAACCAATTTTTTTTACGAGACCTTAGCATAAGATCCAGTAACCGCGTATTAAAGAGATAGACACTACACGTAAGTTTATTTTAGCTGTAAAGTCGCAAAAGATAGTATTTTAATAGGTACTTCATGAAGAACCCATTTTTTTTTTCAAATCTAAGTTGAGTGAAAATGTATGCTACATTCCGGAAGATGGAAGGAATAAAATTAAAATTATATACGACAAATCGAGGAGAAGTCTTTGAACCTTCCAGCGATTCTACATGGATTTCTCAGCGCCCTCTGTAACCTACATTCTACCTTACTCTACTTTATACATTACATTCTTGTTTGTTTCTTTACTGTAGCTTACATTTTACTTTATACTTTACCTTACTTTATTTTTGAGCATGCTTTTCTCACTTTCTCTGCTTTTTCACTTTATTCAGGTTTTGATTTTTACACACGACTGTTATACACAAAACTGTTATTATTTTGAAACGTCTGGCAGCTCTGTTCTTCGTCAACTGCAGAGGGCGCTGCGGAAAGCAAACACTAGATGGTGAGTTTTTTTTTATGTTTTTACTTGTTTTATGGAGATTTTGCTTAAGTTTTTATGCATTTTTCATCAAAAACTGACCTAAAAAACAAAAAATAGCTGTAGAAAAAATAATAAAAAGCAGTGACAAGGTGTAGTGTCTGTAGTAGGGGTCGAACCCGCCTCGATTTCTTCATAATTTCTGGAAAATCGGTCAATGCCACATTGCCCATCAAGCAGAGGTCGTCGATGGCGCATCGTGTAGAGGTGCCGGAACTCGAACGCTCGTTCGCGGCAGTCGGACGTGGGTTCGAGTCCCACTGACGACTTCAGTCTCTAAAAATTTAGCGTAGTGGGATTTTATAAAAGAAAAGGTTTCAGGGTCCGTACGCCACGCTATTATTGTTGAAACCTCTCACAATAAGAGTGCCAAATATAAATATTTGTATTTGTTGTGGACCAGATTAAGTAAAGTCTCTGAAGGAAGCTGATTGATCGTCGAATCTAATTTCTAGGTCTTCAGTGCCAATTGATGAGACACACTTTTATTTTTATATTTTATTGCAATATTTTTGTATCTGATTATCTGTGATGCAGACTTTTTAATAATTTAATTCGGATTTTCAAGAGGTTGCATAGAAATAAAAATTCCGAAGGCCTTATTGTTGCCACTTCCAAATTGGCCACAAGAACGTGAAAGGGATGGGGTCGGGGATTAGGGGGGGACCGAGGACTCTGGGCGGGACAAAGGATGTGCGACAATTACAGGCTCCGTTCCGGAGATAAAATGCGAATGCCGAAAATTAAAAGTAATGCCACGGGCAACAACTGCCGATGAGGAATGAAGCGAAGAAAGCGGCCAAAGATTCCTCCATGCCATCATTTATTTTGGCCGCATTAGCATCCGCCCCCGCCCTCGTTTGCATAGCTGCGGTGAAGGAGGTCAGAGGTGGGGCAAAGGGCCTCTTCTGGATGGGTCTGGCCCGCATTTCAACGCGTCATTTGGCCACCGCAACGGTTTTCGGGACCTCCTTGGGCCACCCGAAAGGGAGCCACATTCTGGATCCCGGAGCCAGATAAATTGCACAAGGAACGGCGGCCTGACTTTGATTAAATGCGCGTTTGATTTGAAAATGATTTCATTAATTAAGGGCAGGCCACCTTTTCCGCTTCTCCACTTTTCCACTTTCCGTTTTCGCGGCCACTCCTCCCCCCTCCCCCCTCCCACTTAATTAGAAATTATTTTTGGCTAAAAGCTATCATCTGGCCGGGATCTGGCTCAGGGCTATTATTGCTTTTGAGGGCTCTATCCATTGAAGTCTTATCCGCGGATCTGTCGACGGCTAATTAGGGCGGAATTATGATTTGCACGCAATAGGAAATAATTTCCACCAGGGGCGGCGATTGTAAACTCTATTAGCCGCCATGTTCCGGCTTAAAAAAGTCCTGCTCACCCCTTTCTTTTCGTCCTAATTAATGGCCACATAAATCATCCGCCGGAAGCTTAGTCCTAAGCTAGTCCTCTAAGCAGCGTGCCACGAAATGACCACAGAATCAATATGAACTGGTGGCCACCACATGATTGCATTTCAATCACTCAGGGATTGAGCCGAACGTCGCAGGACCCCTTTCGTCCTGCCAGGACATGGAGAGGCTGACTAACTGGCAAACAAGACTAATTAATTTCACTTTACGTGACTTGCATGGCCAAGAAAAGCCGATGTTTGCCCGAGACCCTGGCCCTGGTGCGGAGAAATTATGGCACATTATGTATGGGAAGTGCTAAGAGCTGCCAGCAGAGAAATAATTAAATGGCCATTTAGCCCCAAAGAGCCCCTCCAAGGTGCTCCGAAAAGAAGGACAATGCGAAATGTCACTAATTTGCTTCCTGTTCTCTACTATAGACTATTCTGTAGGCAGTCTTCCAATCCCAATCCGCCATGTGGGCCCTTTTGAAGTCCAACCCATAGTGAAATTCATTTATTTCGGCATAAAGTGCATGAATATATTGCGCTCTTCATTACGCCGCATAATGTACTTGGCCGGAAAAGCTGAAAAGTTGCCTAACTCAACTAACAACTAAGGGTCGCCCAGCACACACACAAAGTATGAATAAATCGTGCCAAAAATAGACAAGAATCGGGCGCAAACTTCATCATCAAACTGGCAACAAAAGTAATAATAATGAGGCAGTGGTCGGGGTCGGAGCAAAGCCACGCCAAGGTGAGAGTTTTGTTGGAGATGGGGGGAAGGTGCGAGGGCGCTAGAAACATTTTAAAAGCCAACAATGGCAACAGCTTACAGAGTCGGCTAAAACCAAAACAAAAACAGAAACAGAGCCAGATAAGAGAGAGCTCCGGAGTCGGGAGTCCGGACGGAGGATGCCTGCTTACCTCCTGTGCAGACTCAATTTTAATGCGGATAAGGCAACAAAGGGCGGCCACAGGTGAGGCCCGCAGTGTCCGCCGAGTTGTCCGACTCCGACTGGTTGGGTGGGGGAGGTAGGTGGCCCTATCTCGGGGGGACTGAAAAATGAGAGTGATATGTTTGGCTTAGGCTTGGGGTTCGACACACGTATCTAGGTATGTATTTTTTTATTTAAATTATTTTTGTATTTTTGTATCTTTTATTTACAAGGCTTTAGTGACACGACATGGCTTAGAAAACTACTTAAAGATAGTCTACAAAAAAAAAAAAAGAAAAACATACATAGATACTTTCAGATACTAACGCTTTGTTAACCAGTTATCGGATGAAGAAGAAGAGGGAGAGCCCCAATCCGGGGAAGAAGAAGCAGCGCCAGAAGAACAGAACAATAAGATTTATCTCTTTGGCATTTGCTAGCGTTCTCTGTTTAGTGCTTCTCCCCGAAGCCCCTCTCGCTCTCGTTCTCTACGAACTCTCCACTGGCTTTTATCTTCTTCCTCTGCTCTTCTTCTACGAGCTTTTCCTCCTCAACTCTTGACCCACAACGCCAGATAGGATTGTGCACAATTAGATAACATCGGGCTGCGTCCCATAGTTGCGTTTTTCATAGCTTCACACTTGACTTGACCAGAGAGCGCTCTATCAGATACTCGCACTCTCGCAGATACTCGCACTCACTCTCGCACACACACACTCGCTCACTCGTAAACATAACTGTGACTCTGTGGCGCACCTGGATGGGGTCAGGCGGGAGTCTATATGGTCTGGGTGGCCACGTCCCTTTGGCGACTGCGTCGGTAGTTCGCGTAGGCTTCCAGCCCGTTGAGGGTGAAGACGGTCAGGCCGAAGAACTGCAAGATAGAGATACATTAGGATCTGCTACTGCTACATCCTGTAATTACCGCCTTACCGCTCCCACTGTATACGCCCCGATGTCCAGGGACAGCACCAGGCCGGAGGCCGTGAAGTAGCCCAGGGCCAGGGAGGAGTGGACGGCGAGCGACCAGAGAACCGGGTCGCACCGCCGGCACTGCCGCTCCCAGAGGCGCAGGTACCGGGCGAGGAGCAGCACCAAGCTGGCCACGAATCCGAGCGAGACGACGACCAGGTAGAAGCTGCCGCGGAAGTTGCTGATCCGCACCGGTCCGCAGGCGATGCAGAGGAAGCCGACGAAGCTGCACAGCTGTTGGATGGAGGAGGAGGAGGTCACTCTCTGGCTTGGGGCACTGGGGAACTGGGCTTACTCACCAAACAGGCCATCTTGCAGAGGCCGGACATGCTGCGCAGGTACTGGCGATCGTAGTCCTGGCTTCCGGCCATGATTCGGGTGCGAAGTCGTTTTCTGGGATCCGGCTGGGAGGCAATCGGAGGACGTGGAGCGAGCGTGGAGTGTGGGGCCGGTGTGCGCGGTTCCGACTAATTTCACATTGCGCTCTCGGCACGCCCGGTCCGCCACTGAGAAGCTACTGAACGAAATACTTTGGAAAAAAACTAAAAACGCACTCAGAACAACAAGTGGGAGAGCCCAGAGAGCAAGAGAGTGAGAGAGAGCGTGAAAGAGCGCCAACTGGAGCCCCAACGCCAGGCACAGTGGGATCAGTGAGAAAAACTAGTCCGAAATTGTGGAAATCTTAAAAATATTAAGATTTTCATAAATGAATTAAAGATTGGTAAGGAGGGAATTCGTTTACCCTCCGAGAAGAATTCAGCGAAGAATTCTAAAACTTTCTCTGTTCTTCAGCCACAAGCCCCAGTTCTTAGTCCCTCATTCAAATCAGCCAAATGTGTTACTTCTCCCCCCAGATATACTATAATCAGCGGCTATTACTTTCATTGGGGATGGCCAGCACGCAACACTGGCCCTGACTCACCTCGCCCGAGACCCCAGGGACATGTTTTTAATAGGCAGGGCGGTGGAGAAAGTGGCGGGCTAGCCGAGAGAGTCTTGGCCCACTGTGGCCCCCAAAAAGATTGTTTTGCCAGCGACCCGTGCCGCACTCTTCCAGCTCTTCGCCCGCAACCGAAATTAATATGCGGGCTGGCCTTATCAACGGAGGTCCCCGGCACCTCCGCCCATGGCTATTGTTATCGGGCGGCTAATTTATTGATTGGGTAACTTGGCTGCAATAGCCCGGGCTAAATGGGGGCTCTAGATGCAACTGTTCAAGTGTCCAAATCAAATGCAATTTCAGCGTGATTCACAGCAAACGCAAATCGCACATCTCACGTCACACCAAACAAACACCAGGACGGACGCCAACAAGATGGGGCGCAGTACTGGGGAGACCATGACGACTTGGGGATACCCTTCCGATAGAAACTATTGTTATTTATTTTATGAGCTATTCAGGAGATCTTGAAAACCTCTTTCTCAAACAGTTTTTGCTGAAAAAAAAAAAAAATATCACTACTTCCAGACCGTCTCGAACCCCATACCCCACGGGTAGGGTGGCACATTCCATCACGACACCGAATTGAGTTATATTAATTGACTATTATTCAGGCAAGACGGCTTCGGAGCAGTTGATGGCCATTTCCCAGATGAGTGGCCCACTCACCCGCACCGGCAAGGTCACTTGCACAATCGCAGCGACTCACTCGCAAATGCAAGCACAAACATAGAAGTCAGACTGCGTTTCGGACGGGGACTCGGGTCGGAGGCGTTTGACCCACAGAGAGAGATAGTGGGCATAGGCAGTGCGCGGCCAGATGTCAGATTTGGAATCGACGGAAATGGGCATGGAGTGCAGAGCCAGCCGGAAATGACAAGTGGAAAGTGCGAACACAAATCATAATCCATTCCCCGGGCGAAGAATGGGGGACAGTGCATCTAATGGCGTTCAAACGAATGCACTTGAGCCATTTAGGCGATAAGCCGAACAAAGAAGTGCAATTCCACTCCCGGGGGTAATAAGCGAGCCAATCAAAGAGCCGTATCCATGGCGGGTCTGTTTACACGAGTTCTAAAAATAAATATTCCCATTTTGCTCATCGATAAACAGCGATTCGAATCCGAGTGTGGGGTAAATAAATAGTGACCATGGTCGGGGTGTGGGCGGATTCGATGGGGGATGAGGGGCTGTTGGGACTCCCGGAGGGGGAATCGAAGGGCAAACACTGTTGATTACTTCTCGAGTGGCGAATGTATTATTTTTTGTGCGTTTCTTAAGAGGTTATTGTCTGAAGGATGTAATGGTTGAATAACACATTGCTGCTTGAATTTGCAGCTCAAGAGTCTTGAAGGGCGATAATTACTCAGAGACTTTAAGGAATTGGTGCCATAAGCAGCATACAATTGAAAAACTAATTAAAATAAAATCTGATCACTGAACAGTTCTGATTTCAAATATTAACAGCCCGCCAAACTTAACAGCGGCTGGCAGTTTTCCAACACTGCTCTGGCAATAACAGTGACCGTGCTCTGTTAACTTCCCCTCTTTACTTTCTCGGCCACTGTTAACGCGATCGCTGCCACTCATCCTTTTCGTCCTATTCCCGTGCGCCAAAGTGTCTTTTAAACCGTCCATTTGTGTTAAATAAATAGGATTAAATGTTGAAATCAAGGATTAAATAGGGATCTCCAAGTGATCGATCTAATTGCTGTGAAAATCAGCAAGCAGAGTAGAAGCACGCGGTGGCCGGCCATTGTGCGTGTGTGTGTGAGTTGCAGGCCGGTCCTTGAATCTTTCTAGGGAGTGCTTCGTGTAATTTTCGTTTTAAAAGTGCCAGAAACTTGATTTGCTTAATTACCGTGCCTTTGCAAGACGATATCCCTGTTTACATCCTGATTTTAACGCCTAATTGTGGAAATTCAAGCCGGGTCTCGCGTGGCGCGTGTGGGGGACGCCGTGGAGCAGGATACAACCATGCCCAAATATGGGCATGACTTCCACGTATGGAAGTGCAGTGGCATGTGAGTCTCATAGTTTTCTAGTACTTTTTAATCCTTATTCTTTGATGGAATCTTTGTTGCTCAATTTTGGGGATCTCTGTAGGATGGAATAAGGAGAGTTGGGTTGAGGAGAGAAATTTTCTAGTCCTTTTTACTCCTTTTTCTTTTGCATAATGGAAGCTTAGTCCTTTGACGAACTTGGTCTGAATTTCTCTCACTGCATCACCCAACATGCCTGCTTGCAACTAATTTAGGTAAATTTTTAGTCTACTCCTCATGCACATGGCTGCGCTTTGGCTTTCCCCGGAAAGCGGCGGGCGGTCGGGCGGCCTGTGTTTGTGCATCTAATTAGGAAAGCGGTTACTGTAATTGGCAGCTGCAACATCAGCGAGTTGTGTTTGTCTTGGCGCAGGATAACGATAATCCGAAGGACGTGTATTTAAAAATAGGATAGAGAGGAGACTGCAGAGGAAGGAGGACACTCGGGGGAAATCACAGCCACTTGTTGATGCCTTCGCCAGAATGGCTGGAAAAACTTCCCTTCGAGGGAAAGTTTCGCGCAAACTTGAACAATTAGCACAGAGAGTCGGAGTTAACATAATTAATCGCACACTCCAGCAGAGACCAGATGGCAGCGCCACTCCGCGCCCATTGGGAGGGGGAGTGGGCCCCCAGCAGGGCGGCATCTGTCAGATGCAGATACATCTACTCCGATTCGAATGCAAAAAAGGGGCAGCAAGGTGGTGGGAGGGCCTCCCCCGCTCATAATCCAAATTCCAACGACCTCCTGTGTATGAATGTGTCCGTCTTTGTGCTTTTTATCTCGGCAGCGAGCGGTGCACATTGTGCGGCCGACAGACGCCATCTGCCCGGAGATACACTCCGTACAGTACACAGGACATGTGCAGGAGTGGGGTCTGCAGGAGCACAAAGTCTGTATACAGATACACCCCATGCTGCTCCCCCTGGAACAAAGGCGCTGCAAACATTTATGCGCCTTATAAATGACTATCGTGTGCACTCGAGTGCCAGAGTCATCAATCAAACGGACCAAGTGCAACAGGATGTCTTGCGAGGAGCAGCCAACCGTCGTTTGTATCTCGGCTGTGTCCCTTCCTAGTGTCCTTTGCTGGGAGTTCTAAAGCGGAACCGGCTCGGAGGGCCGCCAGCTCGGGTCAATTAGCCGAGCCACTTGAGAGGGCTTCCTTTGCGGCCAAATGTTTGCGTTTGGATTATGCTGGAAGTCCTGGGAGACCTGGGAGCACGAGGCGGAACTCCTTCGTGGTGAAACATCACTGGGCATTGGATTATCGACCACCGCCGAGGCTGGCCCAGTGGGTTCTGCGGGTAATTTATGCTAATGAATCGGGCCACCCCCTCCCGGCAATCAATCCATCAATCAATCAGTCGGAATACATTTTCCGCCACATCGTCTCGAGTGCCGGTGGCTCATTAATGGTCTCGGCCCGGGCCACATGATTAGAGGAGAACATGTCTGGAGCTGTCTGGTCCTGTCTGCAGCCCCGTTTCCATAATTTTTCCGTCCTCCTCCTCGTCCCAATCAATCTCAAAAACGTTGAATTTCAAATCAATTTAATTGGCATTTTATTGGCCCTGTCCACACACACCGGGGACGGTGCCCTCCGGCAGTCTCGCTCCGCGGGAGCAGCCAAGGAGCTTCGCAGAAGTCCTTGCCATCCTGCTTACTTTCCACTTTTTGCGCTGCGTTCGCAAATTTTAAAGCGATTTCGCTCGCGTGATTTTTGATCAATTTATTTCGCTGCCGGATGCTGGGTCCAAGGACCTCGCCCAGGACCAGACTGCACCTGCATGGCCACGATTTACGGCGCTGTACTTGCCACTTATGTAAGTGCTTCGTTGGCTCTGAAAAGTTGTCTGCCATTTTGCGAGCTCCGGCAGCTACAGTAAGCTCCCCCCGATTGTTTCCCGGGAATGTATTTTTTTCAATTTGAATTGAAAGCGTGCCGGTCGGAATCAGGCGTCCAAAGTCAATGGCAAGGATGCCAGGGAGGAATGGGGCAGTCGCTGGAAAAATGGGGAAACTCAATGGAGTGGCACGTAAACCGGACGACCACGTACTCAGCCACCGAAGGAAATTTACGTTTGCATATGCGATGCGGTTATCAGGGCTATCCTGGCCACACATTGGTCGCCAGGATAGGATATTCCGCAGATGCCGCTACAAAGCTGGCACTTTTAAGCTGCTCCTCCGCCAAGAAGGCACTTAAACGGACATCAATTAAATAATTCGAGTCAAAGCGCGACAATTGAGTTCAGTGGCTCGGAAGTAGGAGCGTCGGTGTCAGGAGCGTCGGCCATGTCCTGTCGGGCGATTTGAATTTGGATGGGAAATTTATGGCGCCCCTGACACCCCACCGCCCCAAATATATTTGATAGTTTTCTGATGAGTCGGCATTATGGAAACCGCGCATAGAGAGCATGACCATCCATTTATAATGATAATCCGGTACGTGCGCTCCCATTGGGATTCCGCTGACGTCGGGCTGCTCCTGCCGCTTGCCGCTGCACCAGGTGATACTATTTTTATGGAGCCTTCTGCTTTTTGTTTGGATCCACAGGACGGCCAAGCAGAACGGTAATCGAATGCGAATCCGAATGCAAATCCAGATGCAGATGCAAATGCGAGATGGAAACGAGCCAGCGGCACTTCATCAGAGTCATTCGTCTGATTTGATTTTCCGTGTGTGCAATTTTCTTGGAGGAGGAGGAGGCTGAGGCGGAGGAGGAGACTGCTGGATGCGGAATGAACTCCCTGAAAAATGATACAAGATGTGGGGGCGGCACTGAGGGTTCAGTGAAGGGAATTAGAGAGTTATGAACACGCAGAGAAAAAGTGTGAGCTTTTCCTTCTCTAAACCGACTCGAAAGTACTCAGGACCAAGTCTCCTCCAGGACCAAGGCAAATGCAATTACGCAATTTATGGCATTACAAGAGCAAAAGTGGCTCGAGCAACTATTTTCGAGCAATGCATTGCACACAAAGGCACACACACACACAGCGATGCGAGTATCCTGGAAATTGCTGTCAACACGGAGGCTCTATCCGAGAGATACAAGTGCCAGAGAGTGTGTATCTATGGCAGCCAGGGCCAGTACGATGCAAAGTGGAAATCTAAGCTGATGATTGGACCCGCCCCCGCCTCGAGAGGAGGGATAGGGGGGGCGGGGCGGGGCGGGGCATATAATAATCAAATTATCAGTTAAGCCAACTCGCAGGCTTCCCCCTTCCGCTGGCGCATTTACCGGCTTTCCAACTAACGATGTGCTCTGATCGAATTACAAATTACATTAAGAGTTTTCAATTTGGTCCTGCGACAGGTTGGTGGGGCAGAAGCGCATCCTTGGGAGGCCCTGGTGGCGGAATCGGATTTGCCATCCGCAGTGGTTCATCAGAGGGGGCTTCAGACCAGGAATTAGCAATGGATAGGATTCTCGTTCGAGTCCCATGGCAGTCGTTTAAACATGTCATCATTCATGGGAAATATTTCAGCTTCAGAATGTGCATCCTTGCTCGGATGCTGTGATTAAGCTGGAATGGAAATATCCCGATAAAGTCCTTTATGGCCCCTGCCGTTGGAGACGCACTCGCCTGGAGGGGAGAGATGCGCCAGCAGCGAGTGCACTCCGCCAGATCCGCCAGGTGGACAGATCCGGGTGCTACCTTGTTGCGAGTCCCGGTTTCGGCCATAAAGTGCAGCTGCCTGGCACAATGTTGCCAAAAGGGCAGCCATACAGGGCCCAGTATCTGTTACTTTGGCCAGAAATGTACGCTTCCCTCCGCAGGACTGCGACTGGAGCTCCCTCGGAGAGCCTTTGTCATAATCATAAAAAACTGCTTAGCACTTTATTCCGGCCAGCTGCAGCGACACGCACCCCGGTATCTGGTCCTTTACGACCACTTGCCCATTAAGCAAATAACCAGATTCGAGAGCCCCGACGCGCCGAGCACCCTGTCCCAAGCCGGCAGGACAACAAGCCGGGAATTAGTTTAATCGGAAGTAGTTTGCTTTCCAGTAGAGTCTCGCCGAGTCACCTCGAAAGTGCGACAGCCTGGCTGGGGAGACACACTCGTGCGTACTGCTGATTCGTCCTGATGTCCTGACGGGTTCTTTACTTTTTATTGCCGGCTCAGACGACGACTGTCCCTGCGCCTCGGAGCGGAGGACGTGTGTCTGTGATACTTTGATTGCTGCCAAACGGGATCGTTAAATCAAAACAACGATTCCCGCACGCGCTCGCCTATTACCATGATAAATGGGCCGGGCCAAGGACGGCCGGCTGGCTGGCCCGCAGGGAATCCCCCAGAAGGACACGTTCCTCGCCTGTCCCAGTCGCCTGTCTCCCGAATCCTGTCTGCGTTTGATTGGCATTCGGGCATAATTGTATGTTAATAGCCGCTGCGAAGTGGCCAGCAGCTGGCGACTGCAGGCTAATGCCAAATTTATTTCCAATGCTCCGGGCACTGAGAGAAAGAGTGGGACTAGCCCGCCCTTGAATAGTGTGCCTTCTAGGACTCGATTTCTCGCAGTGCGAGCGCCTCCCACACACACACACACTCCCGCTCGCCAGCCTAATGCTGTTGTCATACGCGCTTATGAGCTTGACCTTGACATTGGCACTGAAAGCGCTGATAAACTAAGCCCTAATCCACTGGCATTATGTACATTCGGCACTTTGCCAGCAGACAGCCAGGCCGGGCCGGGCTGGGCCGCAAACAAAAGCAACAGAATCCATGGCCAGCTGTGTCTTTCATAAAAATCCTCCGCGAGGACAGAGGTCGGAGGGCGATGGAGGAGTGCCTGGCCGACAGACTAGACCAAAACAATGCCCGGCCACCAGCACAGAACAAGAATGTGGACGCGGAGGCGGGAGAGCCGCCGTGAAAAGAGTCTCAGCGAAACTCCAACTGCGCCGGCGAAATAAAATCAATTTTCATTGTAATTGGCGACTTAAAGGCTTACGGCCCGGTCCGGCCCGACTGTTTCTATTATTGAGCTGGCCGATTCCACCGGCTTACTGTCCGGGCCGGGTCTGGCCCCGGGCGAAGGTATCTCGAGGATTAGGCGAGGTTATCCTGCCGGCACTCCGTCTGGGAATGATTTCTTATGCCGCCAAGCTTTCATCTCGCAGGAGGCAAAGGGACACTGGGCAGATAGTGCTCCTCCGGGGGAGGGGAGATATCCAATATCCATATTTTAGCCCGATATGATTAAGTGCCTGCCCATGACCGACAGAAACCGCTGGATGCACTTTACCTGCACTCCGACCGACTCTGGCTCGGACTTCTTGGCTAATTTATGGCCCGACTGCAGCCCGTCCCACAGTCCTTCGGCCAGTTCCTTCAACGCATTATCCTCGCTTATTCTCGTATATCACATTTAATGGCTCTGCTCGCCGACGACTTCCTGAGCGCAGGCCTTAATGGCCCGAATGGGTTTCAAAGGTCCCCCGAATCGGGTGTCCTGGCAGTCCCTGTACTCCTTGGCAGTCTGTTGACAAAGGCAGACGTCCCATATGCTGAACTTATTTAAATTCTCCTTCGGGGAGGGGCGGGCGCCACCTGTTCATCAATCAACGTTCGGATTGAGAGGCACCTTGGGGGAAGGACAAATTAATTTCTATTTGCTTGGACGCTTTTAAAGACTCTAATCCTCGAAACCCTACTGTTTATTCCCCTAAAAAATCGAATTATTATTGGAAAGTGGCCAGGACCTCTTTGTTTCCCGGCAAGTTCATTGGCTCACCTTGCTGGCAAGTCATTTCGGCCTGGCTTTTCAGCTGTCACTTGCCAAGGTTGGTGCTGGCTTTTGTAGCCAGTGGTGGTGGGTGTGGGTGTGGGGGTTAAAAAAATACAAAATGAAGTTGTCGCGTGTCGCGCGACGCGCTTGCTGATGATGACATGTCGTCGCAAGGATGGCGGCGAAGCGAAGGCGCTGATTCAAAAATATTTGCGCCCTAAAATCGAACGTATTTCTCGCAAGATTGGAACTGCTCAAGGTTCTGCAGGCGCCCTTTAAAGGCGGGAGAGAAGAAGAAGCGCCTTGAAGGTCCTTGGCAACACGCTCGCACATCAAATTATGCTAATCAGGTGACGACTGTGGGAGTCCAATAACAATGAGCCGCCCGTAATCGATTGCCTTTCAGATCCCTCCTCCACTGGCGCCCCGGCAAATGAATTTAATTCGGGCACACATGCCCTAAAAAATAAATGGCGAATGGCGGATGGCTGCTGGCTGATGGCAAATGCAAAACGTAAAAAATTGGCACATTCCCAAGGACATGGCGCGTCTAAAACAATTTGCTGCATCGCATAAAAGTATGCTATGAAAAGTGAGCGAAACAATAGCTCCCGAATGGTTGGCCGTGTCGCGCACTCTAATCCGACTTCAGGCCTATACGTTCGCTCAGATCCTCAGCGGTGGCTCAGCGATTTGAGATCATAAGTCCCCCGGAGAGGACTGCCCTCGCAAGGAATTGATTTTAAATCCAGCAGCAAGTCCACTCCAGGCGACTGTTTACCATAAAGTTATGACATCAAGAGCCCGCCCTCCAAGAGCATCGACAAGTCATGTGCACAGTTGCGATGGAAGCAAACATCCTGCCACATCCTGCAGCACTCGTGTTTTACTTTTATTTCGAATTCGGAATGTTGCCACCACAGTTGCCGCAGCGCCACAGTGCCACATCGATGATGTGCAAATGCCATGTACACAAATTCACATAAACAAAGCGTGTAATAAAAGCGAAATTTGTCAAGAGAATTGACTGCATTTTTATGACGAACAAGGACATGGGGGCGGCGTGAAAAGAAGGGGGAGTATTCTGGGGGGTGGGTGGAAAAGCCAAGTGGAAAGCGGGAGGGGCCCCCGCCCCCCTTTCATGTGCGAGACAGTCGCAGATAAAGCATGAAAATGTCATTGCAATGCATCACAGAGCAGTTGGTGGCGAAGAGTGGTGGATAGTGGGCCGAAAAGGGGGCGTGGCAACTGGCCCAACACACACACACACACGTACACGCCGCCCCCGCATCCGGGCCATCTAAATTGACAGTGTCATCAGTTTTGAAGTGTTGCCATCGCTCTGGGGACGCTCTGGGGGCGGTGTGAGGGATGCGAGTCCTGCTGGATGGAGTTTTCGGGTCATGTTTCAAAATTGCCGGCAATTTGTACACACATGAGCCTGCCCGGCCGGCGGGAGACTCGCTCGAGCTGAATGAAGATGAGCCAGCCCCGGGGATGAGGCGGCCGACTCCGGGCCCGATCCCAATTCGCGGGGCAGGCACTCAGCATCAACGGGTGGGTTTTCGACGCGCCGGTAAAGTACATCATGTATGAGCGAAAAGGTGCCGGGAAGTCATAAAAAGCAAATTGTCAATTTCGCCTCAGATAGAGTTTCCCGTTTTAATGCCTTTAATCGATGGGGCTTTCGGGCGGAGCATGGGGAGCTCTGGAGCTCCGGTCCAGGCACTGGGAGCGGGTCTTAAAGTGCCTTAAAGTTGGCCGCCCAGGCGCTTAGACTTTAGGCCCGCAACCCACTTAGACAGAGCGCCGGAGGCAGACTGAGACCGAAGACCGAAGACTGGAATGTCTGAATGGGGGCCTGTGGCCGGACGAAATGAAATCTAAGCATTCAGGTACAGCCTCGCCTTTCCAGGTAATTACTTAATGTAAATGAAAGCCCCGAGCGCAGTGAGCCCTTGGACTACAAATTGCATTCATTTGGAGCTGCGGCGGACAAAGTTGTCCTGCTGTCTCCGCTAAATGGCATAAAAGTTTGTTGACATGCCCAGCTCCTTCCCAGCCCTCTGGATCCACCAATGAATGGCAATAATCGTGGGCCAAGTCCCCCACTCCCTCGTTCCAGGCCCACTTAGAGTCCTGAGTAATGATGCGGGCACAAAATCACGCACTCTATCGGCCGGGGCGGGGAGGGCATAAATAAAAACAAAGGCTCTGTGGGTTCCGGGATATGGTCACGGATACGGATACGGATACGGATCTGGATCTGAATCTGGATCACACACATATGGGGGGCTACGGTGCGACCCGTCACTGCCAGACCCGTCTCGAGCTCCATTTGCAGGCATTTATATGTGTCATCGTGTCAGGGCCTCCATCAATCACGTTCCGAGTTATTTGTCACTTCATTCAAGTACACTGCCTAGAATCTAGTTGGGAAACTAGTTTGGAGAAGTAAAACTTTTAATCTCTTACTAGAACAGCTGACTATGACTTTGATCCTGGCGAATACGAATTGTGGCCTGACTAGCTTTCCTTTTCTAGACACCAGACCATGACTTAGTATGTTACTTTTTTTCTCTCACTGCTGGTGTGTGGATTTTCGGCAGCCCCCCTCCTGCCAGCCTCGTCCTGGGCCTAAGGAGCCACTGACATTTATGACTTGCCACTAAGGAGCACACACACACTCCTGGGGCTGCACTTCCTTTTCCGGCTCCATCCATCCATGCCCGACTCTCAAATGCAAGTGGCTTCGAGTGGCCAGAAGGACGAGTACCGACCATTTGTCTTGCTTAAATAAATATAAGGGGGGGGGGGGGGGGGGGGTGGCTCTAGTCGACTCAGTCGACTGGCTAGCCCCTGCCCCCGCCCATGGCTGGCATCGATTTCGCAATTTTAAAAACAATCAAAAGCTTTCTGGGTGAGGGCTTCGGTTCGTTTTGTGCTGGCGCGCTATTTTTAGCCAAAAGAGTAAATTAAAAAATTATGCAAAAATGTTTTACTCAAGCTGGGTTCTGTTTTTGTTGCTTGGCTTCAGCGTCAGCTTCAGCTTCAGATTCGGTTTCAGCTTCAGTGCCAGTGCCAGCGCGTGGGCTCTGTTTCGTTTTCTTGTTTGTGCGAATGGGGACAGAGAGACAAACACGAGCACAACTAAATAAATAAACAAAGAATTGTGTAAAAAAGTTTTAAATATATGCAGATGCACGCACGCCCCAGTGGCGTAGGCTCCGAAAGGGGCAGCCGGCAAGGGCGGGCCTGGAAGGACACTCTTTGCATATGAAAATGAGTTTTGTTTATTTTCATAATACAATTTCTGATGTTGATTATTTCTTCCCTCACTCCTGTCACGCGGCGAGCCAATAAATCCAATTAAAGCCCGAATCGGGCAACTATCAAAACGCATTACGCGGCCACATTTGACATTTTGATGGGCAGCCCATCGAATGGTTATGAAATGTCTAAAAAAAAAAGAGTCTCTGGGGGAAGATGACGACTAACAGATACCTCTTAGTGGGCTTATAGGATTAAAGGAGTATCCTACACTTCCGACTTGTGCCAGGAGCACTCCGATTCGATCCACTGTCCACTGTGAGCTCTGCAAAAAGTAGCTGAAAAATAGCTCTATTGAAATGCTTTCATTCCTGCCTCGCAAATGCAAATGGACTGCTGGGTCCAATATGCAAATGGCCGTTCTTGAAATATTTATTTTCCGTTCTGCCCGGCTCTGTTATTGTTGATTTTCCTGTTAAAAAACAAAAAACCAAAAAAAACTGGTAGTTTTTCGAAGCCTACATAATTAGCCTAATGATCTGCGCGGCAGCTCATTTGCAAGTAATTAGCTTTTCGCGACAATTTGTCAGCGCCGGCCAGTTTGCCCAGTCGGGTCACATACTGTGCTCCATCACCAGCTCATTACCCCCGACTCGGCGCTCTCCGGCTCGGGCCTGCAGTTTTTGGGGAATCTCTTCCAGGCCGTCTAATTTCATTTCCGTGGCGCAATCAGCGGACGTAGTTTTCCAGCTTCCTGCAGTTTGTCTGCCGACGTTAGGAAATTAAATTGCGAGCACTATCCGGGATCATAGACGCCTCTGGATCCCAGGACTCTGTCCTGGCGCCTCCTCCTGCCGCTGAAAAGTTGATTTTCGGGACCGGGACAGGCTTTGTTGTCCCTCAATTTCCGTTAGGCGCAGCAGTTTGTAATTATGTGCGTGTGTGCAGGATCCTTCACTGAAAGAAATGCCAAATCCCACTACTGTCCATGTCCCGACTGGAGCCTATTCCACTTTTCAACAGTGCACTCGGTCTAGAGTCTAGACATGAAAATTGGACATTGGGCTGTTATCTCGCTTCAGCATGCAGCGCTGTGTCCTTCCTGTGTCCTTTTTTCAGGGTCCTGCGGCCTGTGTGCACAAATTTCCATGATGAGGTCAGCCCGTCCCATGTCCCAGGCCCTCGGGCTGTGTCTGTCGATGGCTTTTAATTGAGTTGTGGCCACACTCTGGCACATTCCAAGGCTGCGGTCGGCGATTCCAATGCGATTCCAAACGCCATTCGCTGCAAATTTAAAGGTCCCATAATCGTAGCCGGAAAAGCGCCTTTAATTGCACCTATCAGTGTTGTTTACTGCTCCCCGGCTGTCATCCACTTGACTCAGATTTCCTTCCTCCGCCGGCAGCAGAAACACTTCTAAAATCATCATAATATGTCATCAGGTCCCAAGCCCACCCCCAGCACCACGCCCAACCCTTTGCTGCGACATTTCCCCGGCTTACGTTAAGTGAAACACGAGGAGTCGAGCTTTGTGGGGCCCACTTGCCCGGGCGGCGGGGCCGCGGCAGTGGGCTCTTATCCCGGCTTAAGTACACGCGCCACGCCCCCCCCGGGCCAACTGCATGCACTTGCAGCACACAGCCCCATAGCTACACAGCCAGCCCTCCCGCCCACCTGCTACATTGTTATTCTTTGAATCACAAAATGCACTGAGAGCCTTTCCAGAGCTTTGGGAAAACTATAAAAATTATATAATATAAAAAATGTTAGCCTCCCAGATTTTGTGAGGACAGTTTTGTGAGGAATAGGTCTGTGATTCCAACAAGGTATTCCTTTCCAAGATCGGTTAAGTATTTCCCAGGATACAGCCTTCGCGAGATACCATATTTCTATTTCAGCGATTTCCAAGGGGATCCGTCAGAAATTTTTGAAAAAAATTTAAAAAAAAATTGGATCTAGGATTTGAATGCAGATTGAAAGAAAATTGTTCCACAATTCCATAATAGTATCTCTTTTAACGATCGGATAAATATTTCCCAAGATATGGCATTCGCAAGGGGCCATATTTGCGTTTTTGGGGTTTTCCTCGATTTTCAAGGGGGTCCATCAGAAATTTTTGAAAAAAATCGAAAAAATATTCGATCTTCAGATTTTAATGCAGATTGAAAGAGAATTGTTCCAGGATTCCGAAATGGTATCCCTTTTAAGGATCGGATAAATATTTCCCAAGATATGGCATTCGCAAGGGGCCATATTTGCGTTTTTGGGGTTTTCCTCGATTTTCAAGAGGGTCCATCAGAAATTTTTGAAAAAAATCGAAAAAATATTCGAACTCCAGATTTTAATGCAGATTGAAAGAGAATTGTTCCAGGATTCCGTAATGGTATCCCTTTTAAGGATCGGATACATATTTCCAAAGATATGGCATTCGCAAGGGCCATATTTGCGTTTTTGGGGTTTTCCACAATTTGCAAGGGGGTCCATCAGAAATTTTTGAAAAAAATCGAAAAAATATTCGATCTCCAGATTTTAATGCAGATTGAAAGAGAATTGTTCCAGGATTCCGAAATGGTATCCCTTTTAAGGATCGGATACATATTTTCCAAGATATGGCATTCGCAAGGGGCCATATTTGCGTTTTTGGGGTTTTCCTCGATTTTCAAGGGGGTCCATCAGAAATTTTTGAAAAAAATCGAAAAAATATTCGAACTCCAGATTTTAATGCAGATTGAAAGAGAATTGTTCCAGGATTCCGTAATGGTATCCCTTTTAAGGATCGGATAAATATTTCCCAAGATATGGCATTCGCAAGGGGCCATATTTGCGTTTTTGGGGTTTTCCACAATTTTCAAGGGGGTCCATCAGAAATTTTTGAAAAAAATCGAAAAAATATTCGAACTCCAGGTTTTAATGCAGATTGAAAGAGAATTGTTCCAGGATTCCGAAATGGTATTCCTTTTAAGGATCGGATGCATATTTTCCAAGATATGGCATTCGCAAGGGGCCATATTTGCGTTTTTGGGGTTTTCCTCGATTTTCAAGGGGGTCCATCAGAAATTTTTGAAAAAAATCGAAAAAATATTCGAACTCCAGATTTTAATGCAGATTGAAAGAGAATTGTTCCAGGATTCCAAAATCGTATCCCTTTTAAGGATCGGATAAATATTTCCAAAGATATGGCATTCGCAAGGGGCCATACTTGAGTTTTTGTGGGGGGGTCCATTAGGGGGTCCATTATAAATTTTTGAAAAAAAATCGAATAAAAATTCGATTTCCAGATTTTCATGCAGATTGATGGAAAATTATCTCACGATTCCAAAATTGTATCCCGTTTATGGATCGGATAGATATTTCCCAAGATACAGCCTTCGAAAGTGCTCCATTTTCAAATTTCGGGGTTTCCCCAACATTCCCCAATAAGGGGTTCATCAGAAATTTTTGAAAAAAAACCTTAAAAAATAAGATTCTCATATTTTAATGCATTTTAGTAGAGAATCTTTCCACAATTCCATAACTGCATCCCTTTCAGGGATCGGATGAATATTTTCCAAGATATGGCATTCGCAAGGGGACTCTTTCCGTGTTCCTCGTTTATCCAATCAGCTGAATCCTTTTCTCCCAGTGTCCTCGTTGTCATGGGAGCCGGCTTTGTTGCATTTTGTTGCCAGTCACCTGCTGCTGCTCCAGCTCGTAGTGGCCCGTTGTTGGTGCTGTTGCACCTTCCATTGTTGCTGCGGCCATAAAGAAGGAGGAGGACGATGTTCCGTAGCCGAGCAGCTCGGCCGCGTGTCCACGGGCTGAAACCTCAGATCCCGGCCGGGCTGTCAGCTGGCTGGCTCCCACGCGTTCTATTAGCATTTAGCAAGGCCCCGGCCCCTGGCCCCCTGGCCGCCCACGCCCCTGAAAGTGACCCTCCTGGAAAGTGCAAATATGAAAATTACACTCGCCACTTTGTGCTCGAATGCAAATTTTGTTGGCCCCGCTCGGATGTATTTGTGTGGCGCGTGGCCCGTGCGGGGAGCGCACAACGAAATTAGAATACATTGCCACAACTAACTGGGCCCTAAGCGAGTCCCAGGGCCCGCCAGTCGCTGCAGGCCAGGTCCGCTGGGCGTGAAGTTAAATATTGGCATGCGGACGTGCACCGGAGTCCACTTAAATATTTGCAAATGGGCATTAGGACTGCATCTCCATTGGCTCTGCGAGGTCTAATTGGTCCGGTGGCGCCTCCGCTGCAGGAAATTGTGTTTTTGCGTCGGATTCCCGGAGATTCGGTTTGCCGATGGGAACGGAAACAGGAGTTCTACTTGAAAATTACTTTATTTAGATGCGGTTATCGAAAAAAAAAAGAAAGAGGATTATGCAATAGGTGTCCTTGGCAGCTGGCAGGATTTCGGATGCGGGGGTCGGCCTACAGGAGGCGTCTAGTCCTTGATGATGAGGGGCCTGGCCCAGCACTTGCGGACGCGGCCATCCTCGGAGCCCTTGCAGCTCCAGCGGCTGGCGCGCACCCACTGGTTGGCGGGCTTGCGGCTGCAGTTCCTCTTCTGGGCCTCGCAGCGGGTTTGGAGGCGGCAGGCGCCCTGCTGGTTCTTCCAGCAGGTGGCCATCTTGTCGTCCAGGCAGGGGCGCCGGCGGCACTCGCGGATGCGCTTCGAGTCGGAGACGGCGGCCGGGTTGCGGAGGCGGGGGGCGCACTGGCCGACGCCGCTGGTGCCGAGGATGTTGCGGCAGCGGGTGATGCAGGTCTCCTTGAGAGGCTCCAGGCCGGCGATGCGGCGGGCGCAGTTCCTCTCGCGGAGGCGGCAGGCCCGCAGCTTGGTGCAGGTGTTGGTCCTCTTGTCCCGGATGCAGACGCTCTTGCCGTCGCTCTGGGCGTAGCCGGTGCAGCGGCCGGGGCAGGGGCGGCGGTTGCCGTCCGCCTGGGTGGAGGCGATCGCCAGGATCACGAGGAGGATGCAGATGCTCAGCTTGGTCATGGCTCGGCTGGATTCTCTCTGGAAGATGTCTGGAGGAGGAGTGCTGGTTGATTGATGCCTTGCCGATCGCCCAAGTGGCTATTTATAGCTCCGGCTCGCGCAACGGCTCTGCTCCGGCACATCTGTTCTGCGGCGCTCTGGGGCTTTTGTCTCGTGGAGGGAGGTGTGGTCGAGGGGTCGAGGGTGTCTCCCACCTGGCAATCAGTCGACATCGAACTGTATCGGCTCAATCAATAGGCATCGGAAAACATCTTTATAAGCACGGAAGAGTGGCGACGGTGCGTATGAGTGATGAGTCAGGGACAACAAGCATACGCCACGTGGGCATCAGAGAAGTGGAAGTCTGGAGCGGTCTATGGAGTTATGTCACTTCTAGACTCGAGAACATGTGGCCCACATCGATCGCCTCACTGCCAGAGCACCTGTCGCTGGAACCGGAGGCCATTGACTCGAGAAGTCAAAAGCATAAATATAATGGGTTGTGGAACAAAAGCACGGGGCACGCGTGCTGGCCGAGATTGTCTGGCCTCTGCTTCCCGGTAATTGTTGCAACACCCCGAAGCGCGGTATAAATACTTAGGATCACGGCCGGAGTGGCATCAGAAGCACCTGAAGCCCCCAACCCGAAAATGCAAAGCCATCAACTGACCCTGATCTTCGGTAAGGTAACCCCCATTCCCGGGAGACTCTGAAGACTGTAAGCGAGTACTTTCAGGCATCGCCCTGCTGTGGGCCTCCGTCCAGGCCACCACTGGGCCGCCGGCGACCAGCCCCCGCCCCCGCCCCTCGGGCCCCATCAGCGGCCACGTCCGGCCCCGCCCCCGCTGCCTGCCCGTCCAGGCGCTCTGCTCCCGCTCCAGCCCCAAGGTCTGCGGACGCACGCCCAGCGGCCACTGCCAGCGCTTCAACTCGATCTGCGAGCTGGGCCTGGCCAACCTCAACCGCTCGCCGGCCAACGTGCGCCACACACGGGACATCGAGTGCCGGAGGGTGAGGGGCGTGGGCGCCGCCCACCGCCGCCGCTGCTGGGAGCCCTGCCCGGCACGTCCCGTCGTCTGCAAGCGCACCCCGCCCGCCCGGGAGATCTGCGTCCAGTCCCGCAACGGCAGGGAGTGCAAGGTGCTGGCAAATAACTGCCAGCTGCGGAACCAGAACTGCAACAGCCAGCCCAGGAACAGTAAGGATGCCACTCCTCCCGGCTGATTCGATACTAATCCTTGACCTTCTTGACCCTTTAGACTGGCGCCGCACCGACAAGAGGCGCTGCGGGCAGCTGCAGTTGGGCGACAAGCCACAGGCCTGCGTTGTCCTTCCGCGACCCACTCCCCGGCGACCCTCCCCGAGACCCTCTCCGCGGCCCACCCGTCGTAGCACCACCCGGCGCACCACCACCCGGGGTACCACCACCCGGCGTACCACCACCCGGCGTACCACCACCCGGCGTACCACCACCCGGCGCACCACCACCCTGAGCCCGCCCACTTCTACCACCACCACAGCCCCCTCCGCCTGAGGATCTGTCCCCTAATTCCTTAGAATCTTTTTTTTTTCTCTCCCATAACTTTCAATAAACTGATCTAGAGTTTCCGAATCGATTTCTTTGAACTCCTAGGCCCCCGGCTGGAGGGGCATTCATTATTCCGGACTTGTTAGCATGTCGGGGGCCAGTCAGTGGATTCCGTGTTTCTATTCCTGGGCAATTCCAGGTATCATTAAGTGTTCAATGTCCTTTGGCAGGGCCCCCGAAAAAATGCCCGCTAATGACCAGTATAATTCTGGGTTGTTTTTCTCCGGCAGCTTTTTGTGTCGCCGTCGTCCAGACAACGCGGGAACGGGAGCAGGAGCGGGAGCGGGAGGTTGGGAGGCGGCCGGAGAAGTAATAACAACTCAGATTACCATTTTCCCAGAGCCCCTGCTCGCATTCTAGTCGGACACCGAATCCGGAGTGTTTGCTTTGTTTTTGCGGCCGAATTCCAGCAGTCGCAGCCTGCTCCCATGGCTCCTGCTCCTCCTCGAGGAGCCAAGTTTATCGTGGAGCACTAATTAATTGATGGAAAGGCGGGCCAAATTGAGTGAAATTGCATATTCAAGTTGGCCGTCTGTAGCTGCCTGCCTGCGCTTTAGTTTTCATTTCGGGCCGAAAGTTTATTGAATTACCAGCCATTACACATACGCAGCGGTGGCCGGGCAACCAAGTCGCAACTTTCCCAAATTACTGCCACTCGACAACAAGCCGGGCAACCAGAGCACACACCAACACTGCCAACTTGTCGCTAACTTGGTCCTTGGCGCAAAGTTTCCATTTGTTCTCCTCCTGAAGCTTCTTTAATTAAAGCCACCAGGCATCACCAGCCATCCTTAATCAATTCCAGTCCAAATTGAAATCCAAAATTCAAATCAAACAAATCCTGTTGCGGTCGCCTCTGTCAATAGCGCTCCTCTGCTGATTTGTGGTTTTTATTGCGAAGCCTGCTGATGTTCCTTCCGGCCAGATAGCTGTGCACTGGGGAGGTCCTTCGGCGGCAGGAGTCCTTCCATTTCTCCCTTTGTTCGCAGCCCACAATGCGATTACCTTTCCTAACATATTACCATCGCTTATTGCTGTCTCCATTTGTGGTCCTTCGTTATTTATTTCCCTGCTCTCCCCTCTGCCATATCCTTTCCTGTCGCCCCCGGCCATGTCCTTCCCGATTCCGCAATTTATGACAATCATCTCCATCTGTTGAGCGCTTTTGGCCGCAACCAGAACCGTTTGTCATTCCGTTTCCAGTTAATGAAAGCGAATGTATGCCAAATGTTGAGTCAACAGTCTAGCTCTTTGCCCGCTCCAGCCACGCCTCCACATATGGGCGGTGGGTGGTGGGAGGTGTTCGCCGGGCGGGCTGGAGCTAATTTGGTCAGCACGTTATTAAAGCTAATTGCGTTGATTCATAAATTAGAAACACCTTTGATTGCGGGTTCGTGACAAACGTCCTACAGTCCGCGACATGTCGCGTGAGGAATGCCATGCTCAGCCGTACAGTAAACGCGAATTTATGGAAATGCGAGTAGGGGCAAGCCGGGCTAATGACTGACCAGGAGATGGCCAAAACAGAGGTTGAGGCTTTTAAAGTCAAGGCTCAGTCTCCTCTCCAAAGCAAAACAATCAGAGCTCTAGTGTTCTTTAAGTGTCCTTGCTGCCGGCTGGAGCATAATTAGCCACTTGGCCTTCCATACGTGGCCAGAATGAGTCTTCTTTCGGAATGTGCCGAGTCAGGAGTCAGGGCCTGACACTTGGTCGATTATCGAGGCCGAGTGACACCCAAATTCGAACGATGACGGGCAGTTTCCTCCAATGGAAACACTTTTTTAGCAGCCAGCCTCCGAATTAAATGTTAACTACGAGAGCATAAAATTAACTGCTGGAGAAACGATTCAAAAAAAGGTAATGATATAATGAGTAGGGCAGGAGAATCACTGCCGTATTTCACTTTTCGGCGGAAAACTTTGCTTCAAATGCTTCGCATTCTGCTGCAGGGCCAGAGTGGCCTTCTGGGGGAATTTACGAAATTACAGAATGAGCCGACCATAAACATAAACTAAAACGACAGGCAAATGGCAAATTTCGTCCGCAATTAAACATAAAACCGGCAGAACCCAAAAATGCTCAGACAAACCGCTGACAAATGGCCGTCCTGCCTCCATAAAAATGGCAACAACACAGCGGCAACATTAACAAGCCGCATTTGTTTAAATTAAAAGCCTGCTGCTTGAAAAATACTCCTCAACTTTCGGGCCAAATCTTCGGAAAGTTGAGAAATTATGTTTTCCCCTTTGTTCCGTTCGAAGCCTTGGCCCGAAACCATAAATGCTACTCGGGGGCAGCATAATGAATAGTTGCCATTAATTTGGGCGGTTGTGCGGCCCGCAATTGTGCGGTCACCGGAGTTAGTACGGCGTGTGAATTACATGAAACGCGGAATTCCATTCCGATGGCGACAATTAATTGCAAATCGAGCCCCAGTCGGCCATGGCAACTGCGGTTTTGGGGGACACTGACAGACACCTGGCCTCTGGGACATGCTTTGGTTCTAACTCTTTAATAAACACATTAATTATATGTTTTTACAGGCTTTTGTAGTTTTGTCCAATTGGGGTCACCTCTTCTGCATGGTGACCCCGACTTTTAATATCATCTTTCATGTATTTGAATCAGAGAATTGTTTCCTAAAACTAAATGTGAAGCAGGAGACTAAGAAGAATATCCTTGAAGAAGCTCTTATAGCTTGTTTCAATCGGGTTCACCTATTCTAACTGGTGACCCCGACCACACTCCCCTTCATCCGTTTGAATCAAAGACGTGTATCCTCTCCTGATTCCAAAACACGAGACCCTTTGGAATCTGAAAGCCATTGTTGCTCGATGGTATTCCCTTTAAAGTCCATGACCCAGCCAAGCGTGTAGTGGATGGGCCCAAGGACTTCCGCATCCCCAGCCTCCTCCGGCTGTTTGTTGGCCATCTAATCAATGTTATTGTTGTGGTTGGTGGCTGGGAGCGGGAGTGGGAGTGGGTGGCCTGATGGTCTGGTAGTTGGTGGCAGCTCCGTTTGCGGGTGTGCATAAATTGTATTGAAAATTAATTAGCGAATGGTGGCATCCGCATCGCATTCGAATCCGAACAGGAATCCGAACAGGCTGGATGAAAAACGTAATTGCCTCTGATTATATATGTGCGTCTATCGATACTTGGGCATTATGGAGAGCTTACTCCATCACGCACACTTACGCACGAAGGCACACACACACACACACACACTAGAAGGGAGGGGAGAGTGTTGGACGAAGGGGGAGACAGACATAAGCCACACGCAGCATTAAATTGGCATTAGGTCAGGCCAGTGGACCAGCAGATAGCGACTGTGGCTGTTCTGGCCCGGAATTGGATTGAACTTGACTTGTTTTCGCAGCCGAGGCCAGACAGCGAGGGGTGGCCGGGGAGGGGGCTGATGTGGGGCATAACATGCCACATTGTCGCTTTGACTTTTATTTATTTTGTTCGACGCATTTTGAAAAGCCAATAAGCAGCTTTCTGATTGATTATCTGCTGCCCTCTCATTGTCTCCGTGTTGATGTGTTCGGTCCAATACACACACGTCCGCCACAGTGGGGCCTGGCTAGAAGGGTAGCTGGCCAGCCATTAGCATATACTTGGCTAGCTCTCCTCTTGTGTGATGGACGTGCACCTGGGCTCTCACTGTACCCTTGTCTGGGTGCCTGGCCGAGGGTCTACTGCTCTGGGTGTCTGTGTGTGGGAGCCGTCAATCAATTCTGAGTGAAATAAATGAGGCTTGTGCAGCATTTTTGGTTGCCTACACTTTCGGGCCAGGCCAAGCTAAAGCAGAAGCCAAAGCCAAAGCCAAAGGCTTAAAATTGAACATACCTCGACGTGGCCCCGGGCACATATTACACCGAGCCAGGACCCTGGCAGGCCCCGATCCCCGCATTATAAATGGCCCGGTTTCCAGGCCCGTGGATCCCATTCTGGTGGCACTTTCCCCCTCGGGCCAAACGGCCAAAGTTTCGCCTCTTTGTTGCCAAAAATCTCGTGACTTTGATGAAAACTCTCAAGTGCAGTGACGGCATTTTCTCACCACATTTTCCGCCGCCCGCCACCCCCGCCACTGATTTTTCCGCCGCCACATATTTGAGCACTTAACAGGCTGGGAGCGTGAAGGGGGCCGGGCCAACACTTTTGGCTAAAGTGCATTAAATATAAATGAGAAAGTGTCGCAGTCCTCGAGCCACATTTTCAGCAGCCACCGCCCACCGCCCACTCCCACCCACTGCCTCTGAAACTTTCATATTCCATATGTGGAGAAAACTTTCGGAATGCAAACCTGAAACTTCCTAAATCATCAAAACACGACAAATAGCCGCAACGAGAGCTTGTTTTTGGCCAAAGTTGCGCAAATTGCATTCGCAGTCCCCGGAGAGCCGGCAGCCGGAGAGTCGCACGAGTCACACGAGTCAGAACTGGCCGGCCCAGAGCTTTAGTGGTGCAATCTAATCGCAATCTGGCAACGGATCGAAAGCGCAGTCCGGCGCTCATTTGCCGCCGATCCGTCATGAGCTTCGGTTCGCGGCTGTTGCTAGTGATCCTGCTGCCGGGATGGGCCCGGCCTCAGCTCCCGGATCGCGTGGCCCGGCACATGGACCGTAACGTGGACCCCTGCCGGGACTTCTACAGACACGCCTGCGGCAAGTGGGCGTCCGTCCATGCCGAAGAGGGCCACTGCAACGTGGTGAACCAGCTGGACTTCAACTACCACGATCAGCTGGCCGATCTGCTGGAGCAGCCCCTGACCTCCGCCCAGGACGAGCCAGGATTCGTGGGCCTTGTCAGGGACTACAACGCCGCCTGCCGAGCCAACCAGACGGTGGTCGGGGCCATGGAGGTCCTGGCCAGGATCATCCGCAAGCCGAGCGCCAGTTTGGCCGACCTCACAGTCGGGTTGAACGCCGCATTCCGCCTCAGAGTCCTCCTGGACCTCCACGGCTCGACCTTGACGATGGCGTGGCTCGACCTGATTCTGCGACGCGACACGAATTGGGACGAGCGTGAGACCCACAGGGAGGCCATGACCCGCGAGGAGTTCGATCGCCTGTGGAGGCACTTCCCGGCGGCAGAGCTGGAGGACAAGGAGATCTTCTGGCACAGCCTGAGTAAGCTCGAGATGGAACTCCTCGGGCCCGGTGAAGGAAAGAAGCTCGATATTCTTAAGGGCCCTCCCGCCTACTGGATTCTGCCCTGGCCCGCTCGCCCACCCAATCTCCGGCAGCTCAAGTATATGATCATGATCCTCGCCATCCACCCCACCCAGTTCGTGCTCCGCTACATCTACCTGCGACTGAGTCTGATCCCGAACCCAGAATCCTCCCCGCCCTGGGCCATCCAGCGCAACGCGTGCGCCCAGCAGGCCCGCGAGCTGCTCGGCCACCCCGTCATCTGGCTGATGGAGCAGCACCACCCCCGGCTGCGGGAGGAGCCAATGCTGCAGGGCCTGTTCCGGGAGCTGAAGCACCGCTTCGGGCAGAAGCTGCGGGCCAACCGGAATCAGTTCTCCCCCAGGGTGCAGGCCTTCCTGCTGGCCAAGCTCGACCGGATGCTCCTCCGCCTCAGCGTCCTGCCGCAGCGGGGCGACAAGGTCTCCGCCATCGCGGCCCACTACCAGCACCTGCGGCTGAACGCCTCGGACTACTTCGGCAACATGGAGCTGCTCCTGGACCTCCATGGATCGGCCGGGCACCGCTATCCCAGCTTCGAGGAGCGCAGGGGGTGGCTGCCTATCGACCGGCAGAACTACGGCAGCTTCGCCTCGCCCTTCTTCCTCCCGCGGGCCAACATGCTGGTGGTGCCGCTCTCCCTGCTCTCCAGCCCCCTCTACGAGCGCAGCCAGGCCGACCTGCTGACCTACAGCTCCCTGGGCTTCATCCTGGGCCACGAGCTGGTCCACGGCTTCGGCTTCCACGAGGTGGACCGCAACTCGCGGGGCCACCTGCACCCCGGGGTGGCCAGGGAGCTGCGCCGCAACAAGACCTTCCGGAGGGCGGAGGACTGCGTCGATGATCGCTTCGGGCCGAAGTACTCCGAGGAGAAGCTGGCCGACGCCCTGGGGCTGGAGCTGTCGTACTCGGCCTACTTCGACGAGGCGGAAACGGACCGGAGCAGGAACCGCACCGGCATAGGGACGCCGGAGCAGCGGCAGCTCTTCTTCCTCAACCTGGCGCAGTTCTTCTGCTCGGACGAGCGCCGCTGGGAGCAAAGCAGCCGCCACGGGAGGGACCGGCGGCGGGTGAACGACGCGACGAAGGTGTTCCCGCCCTTCCAGGAGGCGTTCGGCTGCCCGGCTTCCTCCAGGCCGAAGAGGAAGCCCTGCCGGCTCTACTGACTGGGGTTCTATTCGCTGGAGTCCCCCTTCTCTGCCCTTCCAGGAGGCGTTCGGCTGCCCGGCTTCCTCCAGGCCGAAGAGGAAGCCCTGCCGGCTCTACTGACTGGGGTTCTATTCGCTGGAGTCCCCCTTCTCTGCCCTTCCAGGAGGCGTTCGGCTGCCCGGCTTCCTCCAGGCCGAAGAGGAAGCTCTGCCGGCTCTACTGACTGGGGTTCTATTCGCTGGAGTCCCCCTTCTCTGCCCAATTCGCAATAACCCGACCCGCAATAAAGTCAAACGCAGTACTTGGCGACATTTAATGAGATTAGATTATTTATTCACCGCCGATGCACCGTCGGAATATGTACAAAACAAATCGAAACCCAGAACCGTAATCAGTATAGTATAGTGTAATATATAGTATGTGGATATTTGTAAACACGTAGTAGGTAGCACATTCCATTCAGACAGACAACTCTTAGAGATTAGGTTTAGTTTAGGTTTTCTCCTCTGGCTTCTGTTCGTGGGTGATGGGTTTAGTTTTTGTGGTTTAGTTAAGGTCTAGTTTTCTTTACACTCAGAACATTTGAACAGGAAACTGCAATTGTAATCATTAATCAGTAATCAGTAATCAGTAATCAGTAATCTGTTATCAGTAATCTGTAATCGTAAAATACTTGTACACATATCAACATTGAATCCCAATTGCTTACTCTAGAAAAAAAACGTGTGGTTATCCCTTAGCCTAAGACATCAACGTGAAATTCGGTATGACACGGCTCAGTGCTCCTCCTCGGGGACTGCCTGTCTGTGTGTCTGTAGTGTTCTCTGTACTTTCATTTAAATCGGTAAACTCCGCGGGGCTCGACTGGGTTTACGAATTTAAACGAGTTGTGGGCCTCCTCCTCCTCTTAAGTCCTTAGATCTCTAGCTACACTTAACACGAACTCTCTATGCTGCACGACGATCGAAAGTTACAAAAATATTTTACAAACGGGGCGCACAAAAGGTTGCACAAAAATAACCAACTTCTGGGTGTAGTTTCTGGGTGACCCAACTATGTAAGGGTAGTGTTGGGTTCGAGTTCTGTAAGACTAACATTATTGATTAATTGATTTCTTCAGTGTGTTATAGTTGCGACTCTGGAGTTTCCTGCAGGTGTTCCCAGAGGTATTATTCCCTATGCCTACAGTAGTACTACAGTAAAGTTATTGTTTTAAATTACGCTCTCCCCCGCCAGTATCACTTGGTGAAGTTCATCCCCCGACCCCCACTGCCAGAGCCCGTCCCACGGTTCCTCCAGAGCTCTGCGCCAAAGACTTAGACTATTATTAGCTTATCGCAACACTTACGGGGAGTAGGTGACATCAACGCACGTCAAAACTGGACAAAAACACTCAGATTCAAAGATTGAAACTCGGGGATGTTGGGGTCCTTGGACTCTACTCTACTTGGGTTAACATTTAACACTGATCAAGGTCGGTTATTATTCTGATTTCTTCGGTTAGACTTGGACTGGATGAGTGGCAAGGGCGCCCACCTGAAACCTGACTTGTGGGTCCTGTTCCGGCTCGAATCCCGTTCAGGAGCTCGTGGAACTCGCAGGAGCTTTGGGAAATGCATTCGGAAAGAGGCGACTGAGAGGTGAGTTCAACATTTCTTACTCTTCTATTTAAAAGAATATGATCTGGGGTTGCGGCTGATAAGGAAGCGATAGTGGGTTAGTTGGCTGAGAGGTGGCAAGCTGGGAGGTAAAGGGTTAGAGGATCCTTAGACATTCCGCTCCTCTGCTATTATGTCCATGGTGCTGACCCGCCGCTGGGATGGTAGCAGATGCTGGTGCTGCGGCGCCCCCTCGCCGCCACCACCGGCCGCGCCCCCGCACGAGCCGGGGGCATGGATGGTGGTAGTGGTGCAGGTGGTGCGACGGTGGTCGCTGCTGCCCCGCCGCGGCACCAACATCACCAATTACTAGAGGACCGTCTCGTTGGTGTTGGTGCAGGTGCGGGCGCCGTTGACGATCGAGTACTTGGAGGAGCTGTCCTTCTTGGCCACCAGCCGGCCGAGGAAGATCTCCTTGAAGGTCTCCCGGAACTGGCGCGACATGCCGCAGTAGATGCCGAAGTTGATCGGGTAGCTGACCACCAGGAAGAAGTTGGTCAGCATGATGCAGATGTTGGCGAGGCCGTAGTCGAGAAACTCGATGATCAGCGAGCTGACGATGTGCATCACGGTGACCACGGCGATGGGGATCTCGGCCAGCAGGAAGACCGACACGACCACGATCAGCATCAGGGTGGTGCAGTTGGACTCGCGCAGCTTCTTGCACTCCTTCTTGCGGTTCTCCCGGAAGAGCAGCTTGCGCCGCTCCTGCGCCTGCCGCATGGCCGCGAACAGCAGGATGTTCAGCGTCACCAGGATGATGCACGGCAGCAGGTGGACGAACAGCACCCGGAACAGGTAGTAGCTCGTGTAGTAGAGGTCCACCCCGATGTACTCGTGCACCCACAGCGCCGTCTCCAGGTGGCACACCTCCGTCTCCTCGCCGTTCCACTCGATGTAGATGGGCATGTAGGTGCGGTCGAAGAAGCGGGGCAGCTGGTGGAGGAACGCCAGCAGGGCGATGTAGACGGTGCAGCGCTTCACCCGGGGCATGGTGCACCAGGTCCTGGCCATGGGGGCGTGGCAGACGTAGATGTATCTGTGGGAGAGAGAGTTCAAGGGATGATGGAGTTAGAAGTTCTTATTCCTATAAAAGGTATTCAATATTCTATTATCCTTCTTAGAGTCCTTTCCCTAAATTGGAAATTATATCCTTAAATTCCGCTGTAAGGAATGTCCTTTGAAGCCAAAGTAATGGGCATCAGTGATCGGTGCTTTGGCGAAAACGAAAAGCTTATCTGAGGGCCATTAAGCAGTTGTTCCTCAAAAGCGAGAAATGGAAACTGCGAGGGTGGCTGGCCCGTCCTCTGACCCCTCCTCCCTCATCTTGTGTTAACGAGCTGTGCGTCCTTTTGGCGCATTTGCTTAATACAATTTTATGGCAATGTCGACGGGAGATAAACCAATTTCCCCAGGTGGGAATTTACGATCGCAATGCGGTGACAATGAGTGCGCCGAAACCGTGATGGCGCCCTCTAGGAAGAGGCGGTCCGGGCCAATCTGGAGGGCTAATCGAGTTGGTGCTTTGTAATTTCAAAATTTGGCCAATTTGTCACGGCACCGAAAATCAAATCCCGCCAAATCTGGCGACTAGTTGGCCCTGAGCCTACTCAGCCCCCACCCCCTGGCTCTGGCAGTGGAAGGACCTCGGCGATGTCCTAATTTATGCGCATAATTATGGCCACGCCCTCCGCGCTGCCACTCCAAAATGTTTTTCAATCAATCTTTCATTGAACCTTTGTCAAGCGGGGATTTCATTAAACTTGAGAGCAGCAAAAACAAATGGCGAAAACCGAAACGAAAACAGCCCCGACGGAACAAAGGCCCGGCCAGGACGAGATGGGAACACCAAGCAGCGATTGCCAGGCGTTTAGCCCTAAATGGAATTGATATTAATAAATGAATAACATTTAGCTGGCTTATGTTGTGCCCTTTCGCTCGCCGTCTCATTTTCGTTGTCATTTTAACAATTTAGTTAATTTGTCCTAAAAGGATGCCCCCTCTTCCTTCCTTCGAAAAAAAAAAAAAAAAAACAAAAACGCGGGCCAAAACCGAAACCAAAACACAAAACTGTGAAAGCCCCAAGGAAAACAACCCTCAACCCCGGGTGAGTCTCTGGCGGAATAGGCGACACAATAAATCAATCAAGTGGCAAAATTTTGAGCCGTGGAACGAAAGAGTTCTCCAGGGATTAGTTGAAAGTAAGGGTTCTCGACTGTACGATACCCGGTACTCCAGGAGGTCTTTCAGACAGATGAGGCAGACAGGCAGGCTTCTAGGACTGTGTGATAACCGGTACTACGAATAGTCTCTAAAAATCTTAGATAGATCTCAAATCTCATTCAAGGAATAATAGATTTCTGTGCTGTATGATACCCGATACTAGGCTTCTGGGCTTCAGTGCTGTATGATATCCGGTACTTCTCTGACATCTATAGAATTATTTATGGAGTGAGAGTTATTTGCAAGTACTAGTTTTAATAGAATAGTGTTTCGAGAACCTTTGCAAGGATTAATTGAAAGTGAAATTTTTTAACTATACGATACCCGGTAGTACTGCTAGTCTATGAAATTATCAGACAGATGTTGCTGATAAGGAATAATAGTTATTGGAATAATAGGTTTGAGAACTGTATGATACCCGGTACTGCTCTGAAATCCGCTCTGAAATTATTATAGTTTAGGGAGTGGGAAACACCTTCTCATACAGACTACACTCCATGCTTGTTATTTACAAGTACCTGGTATAAATATTAAATAGAATCACCCCCTTTCTCCCCTCCACGGTTCAACAACCTCTATAAGAATGAAGCCAAGCTGTTGTCGTCAATAATTGACGTGTATTTATACCATCAAGTGATTTCAATCACACAACTAATAAGGAAGACATTAAATATTTATAGTGGCCTGGATGGGTCCTGTAGAGTCCCTCAACCCTTCCGAGGGGGCGGTGGAGGGAGGGCGCATAGTGCCATGCCAATGGGCATGCATAAAAAGAGTACCTCTATATATCATAAATTTTTGTTCTTCTTTGTAATATGAAATTTTTATGGAGAGCGTCACTCACTCGGAGAGTTCATTCGAGCCACTCCAGGCCATTATTCGACGACCCACTTTCCCGCCTCCTGCCTCCTGCCTCCTGGCTCCCCCTCCCGAAAGGCCATCCTGCCCCGCCCTCTGGCAGAGGCCATAAAAACACTTGAAATACAATAAGTTGACAACAGCAACAGCGGCACCAACAATAACAATAATAACAATAAACGTTGAATGTTTTTATCGCGCTATTTGTCCTCGGGCGATTTTCAACGCATTTTAGAAAGCGTCCTGGCCAGAGGAGCTCTGCGAGCTGCGGCAGTGCCTCACATCCACGTTATTATTTAGCTATTTGGTGGTGCAACAGTGACACCACCCCATCACCCATCACCCCATTACCCCATCACCCTATCCTGCTGGCCCACTTCAGCGGCGACCACTTGAAAGCGGCCCAAAGTCGCATAATGGCGCTGATATTTATGACTATTCTTCTCATACAGTTTTTTCGACCTCCCCACTTGGCGAATTTATTCGCAAAGCTGTAAAATTTATGATCCCACACATGAGTTAATAGAACAATGCGGGCGAACCCTTGAAAGGAATTTTATTTTCTATGGAAGCGGTGGAAATTTATGTTGTCTATTCGAAATTAGTTTATTGTTTTCCTTTCAATTTTTTTCGCTTCTCCGGCCTGGGTTTCTTCGGCTCTATGAAATATTTATGGTCGTTTGTTTTCTGAATTAGTGGGCTTGTTTATGGGTCCGCATTAGGGGGCAGGGCTGGCCAATTTTTAAAGAGTTCTGCAATACGGTTAATGTATTTTCTTTGGGGGCTGAGAACTACACACCACCCAAACCTGTTTCCGATGGAAATCGATTGATTGTCTGGCTGTCTTCGAGGAACAGCTCGCATCACTCACACGCATCACTCATACGCAGCGTTGGCCCACTGCCAGGTGGTGGTGGTGGATGGTGGATGGTGGGTGGAGAGCCATTTGTTTACCTTGTACCTTATATACTGCGCCCCACACACTCGCCATAATTTGTATGCCCAAGGCGGCGCGAAGGCATTGACATTTTATTTTTGCCACAAAAACTGATTTATTGCCGCCATTGACAAGTCAACGAGTGAGCCAGTCAGTCTGTCTGTCACTCCTTCAGTCTCTCAGTCAGTCAGTTCGTCACTTTCTGGTACTTTAGTTACATCTCAACCAGAGAAGGGCGTGCGAGAAGCCCCTTTTATTCGCCTAATTGCATATTTACCTTTGCACGGCGAGGGCCAGAGTTAGCCAAACGGAGATGGTGTGGCACATGGCTGGCATAATCTGTAAGTAAACAGGACACGGCAGGATGAGAAGCTTATACACGGAATGGGGAAAATGGATGTGTGGGGATTAGCCGGAGCTCTGGAAATAACTTTCTTGTTTGACTTTCGCACAACTTTCTAACAGAGAGGGGGGGAGCGCAATAATTAAGATGAAACGCAGCGATTGAAAGAATTCAAAAGTTGGCATAAGCACGAGTCTTCAAGGAGCAAGGACTCTACAATTACAAGCGATTATGGCCATAAAAAACTCATGTCGAGGACCCTGCCCGAGATGTCCCTCCACATGCGAGAGCAGACATCATTCCTGCCATCAACCCGAAGAGCAATTGCTTATTCCTTCTGCCACAAATCAGATTTGGCCAACTGTGGCCCCTCCGACTGCATTAGCCAGAGTCCTGTGCAAGTCCGGACGGAGTCTGGGCTGGCAACTGGCCGTTTCAACGTTTTCGAGGACGACAGGTGTCTGCTCCGTTTATGGAGCATAATGAGCGTGGCTCTGTGGCAGACAGGCACTCAGCACCGCACTCTGTATCTGTATCTGTATCTGTCGGCCATGTATCTGTATCTGGGCCGTTTGGTGTGGGGCTGTGCCTTTGACATTGAGCTTAGCCATATAATGCACAATCTGTGGCCTAATCCGGTTTATGTGTCTGACTCCGCTGCAATTACACGGACATGGACAGATACCTCTGTTCGCAGTACTTTACAATGAAATGGCTAGCCCCTGGCCTCGCCTGGCATGGCCTGGGCCCCTGCCCTGCCCCCTCTCTCGTTACATTAACATGGCCATTATGCGCGCCATTCAAAGGGGAGAAAGCGGCGAAGCATGGGAGCATGGGAGAAAGGGGCGAACGTGCTGCCAGAGCGTATAAATTCCAAAGAAATGAAATCTTCAACTTTGAGGCTGCGATGGCCGCCTGGCGGTTATTACCAAACGAGGATGTGGATATGGAGTTGAGGATGTGGATGTGGATGTGGATGTGAGTTGAATTTTATGGCAGTCGTACCCAGAGATAGTCCTCTCCCACCCCTTTAGCCTCCCAGCCAGCCAGCCAGCCATCTAGGACATCCCAGCTTGAACTTGGCTGGAACAAATCCCCTGAGAGTCCACTAACAGCACGTAGCCTTGGCAGAACGACACGCCAGGACAGTGGTGGCAACAACTACAATCGGAGATGGCACTTGCCAGCTGAAGGATATCCCCAGGACTAGCAACCACTGTTTCGGCTGCCAGTGGGGCGTAGGACAGTGGCAGTGGCAGTGGCAGTGGCGCTTTATCAGCCCGACACTACTCCGCTGAAGTGAGTAAACAGTTTTGCCTCCACCCCCCCTCCCCTTAACGAGTGCCATAAATTGAAAATGTTGATTAATCAAGGCAGAGGCGTGGGAGGGAGAAATCAGGGGCACCCCGAAAGTTTGCATGGTAATGGTGGAAAAACGCTCTCGAATGAATAAGTGCTGTGAATGGATGGGCTGAACGAGTGGGTGGCTGTTTTGGGTGGATTACAGCGATTTCTGGTGGGTGGGTGGAGGGGGAGGTGTAGTAGGCGGGGGCAGCAGGTGGCAAACAGCAAACGGCAAGTGGCAAGTGGCACTAGCAGCGCCTTTCATTCTTTCATTATGCTGACAGAAATGACACACACAAAGGGACGAGAATGGGGAGCTGGGAACTGGGTACTGGGTACTGGGAACTGGGAGCTGGAACGTAACGTGGCATCAAATGCGATAACGATAACGATAACGCGACGGGATACAAACAAAGCATCATACATCAGCCGGAGACAAAGGGAAAGGCAACAGTAACGGAAGCACAAAGTGAAAGTGAAAGTGAAAGCGGGGCTGGGGGGAGGCCAGGGCGCAGAAAGTTCCAGCCAAGCATTTTATTTAGGTCAATGAGCGGCGTGGCGCGTCTTCTGGCAGGGAGGCCGGAACGTGGCCAAAAGCCAAAACAAACAGTTTTCCGCTCTTCCCACTTCTCGGCCAGCCTTGGCAATTAGTTTTGTGACGAAACCAGAGCAAGGAGTCGGGAGCAGTGAGAGAAAAGGACTGCCTGAAAGTATGCCAGATTGCTAGACTCTGCTTGTTATTTCTCATAAAGCTCCATATAATCCCCCACAAGATTTCGCCCAGTGCATCCAGGATTCAGTGGAGCCTTTGTTGACTTACCTCGTTGAAGATACTGTAGGCCAGACACATGGAGACCGGATGCAGGGGCTTGTAGTGATTGCCGAAAGTGTACATGTACCAGAGGCCGGGTGCCGGAAATATAACCGTCAGCATATCGCATATAGCCATGCCTGCGGAGAAAGAGAGGGGTGTATGCTATTAGAAAGAGACGACCAGAGCCAGCTGAAATTAGAAATTATGGTAATGGCTATGCAAATCGCTGCGATTTCAATGTAAATTGATTGCCCGATTGGACGTTGGGCGCAACAAAGTGTCGGGCTGTCCTGTCTGGGCCAATATTGGACGTGGTAGCATGACTCCTGGCTTCTGTCTCCTGGCTCCTCGACAGTCCCCCCGATCAATTATTTATGACATTTCCGCTCGGAGACCAGATTTTGAGCGTCAAGTAAATATTTGTGTGGACACACATCTGGCGTAATCCGAATAGAATTTGTTTATTATAAACATGCCGTGCGGCTCTGTTGTCTTTTCCGAATTCAAAAATAAACAGCCCTAATGCGTAAGGCTGTTTTTCTAGCTTCACTTTATAATGTTTTTCGAATGGATTTCGAGAACAAACTGGCGACCAACTAGAGGAGAAGCGTGTACTTGGCCCATTGACATTTGAACCTGACTTCCAACTCACTAACTGACTACATGACCTCTGCCCACACTGAGCGACTGTCCAGCTACCAGTTTGTGTTGGGAACTCTGCAGAATCAAGCACTATTTCCCGGATTCTCGCTCAGTGCACTCTCCACTCTGCCTGCCAGCGGCGAGTGCTGGCTTCGGCCATTTCGGTTGCGGTTGCTGCCTCTGCAGAGTCCGGTTCGTGATGCGATTAGCCTGGGGGAGGTCAGGGGCTACTAACCCATTGACAGTCAAAGCCCGTCTGCCGCCGGAGCAGTGGAATTTGTTTAAAATGTAAACTTTGTTTTTATCTTTCCGCCACTCCGTAATTGGATCGAGTGTTTCGATTTCGATGGGATTTCATCGAGGACCTCCTGTAAGCCACTTACTGCCATTCACTGGCAGCCCCTGCCGACGCTGCCGCGGCGGCTTTTTCATAAATCAGCGGCAAATTCCGCGCACACACCCATTAGCATTACACACGCTATTAGAATATCTCAGCATTACGCGGCCTGAGCGGCTCCCAGCGGGTTAAGGGAGCTCCGGGGGAGCCAGGCCGGAGCACGCACAGCGCCAGCTATTTTGAAATCTCACAAAACTTCTGCCTGATTTAACATTGTGGCACATTAGGCTCCGGCGGGGCAGGGCCGCAATGACATGGAATAAAATAAATAATAATCATAGAAGCGGCGTCTGAGGAGGAGCATCGGCCCGGGCGCCACTCCCCAAGGAGGAGCTAGTGGATGGCAGGGAGGACGAGCCGCCCTCCTCCTAACCTTGCCGGAAGACACAACAGTTGCATGTGGCACGACAACAGTTTGAACTTGCATCCGACACTCCCGCTGATGTTTATATTTTGGGACTGCCTTGCAACAGAACTATCGATCAGGGGCGTCCTTCGGAGGACCCTGGCACCTACCCATTAGCACGAAGTTGGTGGGCGTGGCCATGCTCTTCTTGCTCAGCACGAGGACGATCAGCGAGTTGGAGATGATGGTGATGATCAGCAGGAAGGGCATGCAGTAGCCGTAGAGGGGCATCGCGTAGTCGAGGGGGGAGTCGCAGGTGAGGTTCCAGTAGCTCATGTTGCCGACGCTGTCCATCTGCCGGCACTGTCCGCCGTCCATCTGCTGGAAGGAGGCCGAGTCGAGGCTCTCGTTCCCGTAGTCGAACTGCGACTCGTTCTGGGCTGCCATGAAGTACTGGCCCCCGTCCACGGCGCCGGCCATCCTGCCCGCTGAGGGCGGCGTGGCCGAGGGGGCCAGCCGGGCGGAGGCGGCGGCGGCGGCATTGGCGCTCCACTGGTAGAGGACGTCCGTGGCGGACACGTCGTACGGATTCGAATACGGGTGCACGGCGGAGGCCGCCGAGGCGGAGTTGTTGTCCATGCTGGAGAGGGGCGGCTGGCTGGAGATCGACTCGAGTGTTCCTTCGGTGACTTGCTGCCACTTAGAGGGCGGACTCCCAGTCTGACATTTCTGGTCCTGGAGCTGGGTGTTACTTGTCGGAGTTCATTGCCGGAAGGAGCTGCAAAGAGAGAAGGACACTATTAATATTGTTGGATGACTTGGACGTGGAGAAGCCCTAGGAGTATATTACGGCTAAGCTGCTCCCCCGACTTGTTTGGCAACTTGCTAGCCAGCCAGTTTCCCGTTTAATGGCCAAAAGTTTGTGGCATTGTCCGCCCGGCAGGGCTTCTGGGAATTGTGCCAACTTTCATTTGTCTGAGCGCTTTCGATTTGGCAGAAAGGTTTGCGAAACAAAAAGATTCGATTGCGCTTGAATATTCAAATTGGTTATGATTCTTTCAGCAGAGACCATGATTGATTGAGTGGAGTGGAGTGGGGTTTGGGTTTTGGGGTTTGCGAGGGGAGGAATGGCAATTGAATGTTTCAATCAGCAAAGTGATGGCCAGAACCTCCTCCGGGAGGGGACCTTCCAGGACAGCCCCAGCCCATGCATAGATAAGGCCGCCTCCAATCACGATAATGCTGTGCCGGCTCCTGGCCCAGTTATCTCACAGCCCGGCCGTAAACAATACGGAATGGTCCTTGATCTCCGAGCCAACTAATAACAGGGCATTCCGCATGTTTGTGTCATGTTTATGCTGCCTTTTTAATGGTTTTATTTTTCGCATTCCCAATCCGGCGACCCAAACTTTGGCTCTCTATTCTGGTTTCCTTTGACCCACATAAGCGCCGCAAGAAGAATGGGCTGGGACGGGGTCAGGGGCCTGGGGCCAGAGGTCGCAGTCGATGTCTCCGAAGAAGAAAGAAATTGAAAGCGATGGCCCACATCTCTGTGTGTGTTTTTAAAGACTTGTCGGACACGACTAATGCGGCCTAAGTTGGGCCATTGGAGGCGACTGTGCCGACTGTTTGTTATTTAAAGCGCTCCAGCTGATAATCCTTTATTGGCAGTCGGCTGGGATGTGCTGGCCATTCAGTTTTTCCGGCCATTTAGTTTACCTACTCGCTGCCGTGGCATTTATTTGTTTTAGAATTAAATTGTCGATCTCATCAATAATGCGAGTGCCGGGCGCCATTGAGCACAATCGGATGAATTATTGAATTAGTTCCAGCTAGTTTGGCGCGGATTTGAAAGGGGGTCTAAAGGGCGGAGTGTGCCGGAGGGAAAACAGAAACAATCGCTGGAAAATCAAGCTCAATAATCAACTTGCCAATCAGATGTCGGTGGAGCAAGTCCCAACGCCAAGTGTCAGATGCAAAATGCTGCAATCAGGGTCTGTCTGGTACAGTGAAGACAAGCTACAGCATCCATCAAAGAGCTAGGATGCCCAACATTCGTTTAATTGCGACTGGGAGCTGGCTCCATCGCTTTCCCATCAACTGCATGCCTTCTCCGACTTTCCGCCACTTTCTCCGCCGGATTGCATTGACAGCCTTTTGACTTGCTCCATGCTGTTCCCATTTCTCCAGAATTGGCTCTCAAAGAGAGGTGGTGTGGCAGCCACAGAATGCGATTAGCTGGCATAACGAAAATATTAATCCTTCAAGTGCAGGACCTGGGACTAGGACTGCCATCCTAACAAGAAAACTTCTCCCAATATGAGAACTAGGATTAGATAATCCCTGGGAATTACTAGCCAGAAAGTCCATCTCACAGAGCCTCGTTTGGATGATGAAGTTGGCCAACCAGTTGCATAACCCGCTAATTATCTGCTCCTTGGAGTTGGTCCTTGGTCTCCCAATCCGCCTCCAACCACCCCCTATAGACATTAGTCGCCATCTTTGATCCATTACTACGTGAGGCGATGATGGAAAACTTTAACTAGGACACGCAGATGCGAATCCCGCTTGCAAAAAGCAGCCACACAGGCAGCTCCTCGAGGAGCTCCTCACACGTACTGGCACTCAGACACAGCCCGCTCGCACACACATAGGCAAGTCATCATCATAAAGCGATTAGTGGAACTAAAACTGCCATTAAAATGCCTCTGCTTCCGGCTCCCCCTGCCAATCCCTGCAACTCCCTGCCACTCCCTCATCCTGGCAAGGACATCTCTCTGGCCAAATGAATTTCCAATATAAAGTAGTTTTCGTCCCTCCGGGAGAAGGCATCATTCCGGCATTACCAGAGGTAATTGATGAGTACCGACTGTCTGGTTGGCTTTTGGCCAAAAATCGTGGCTCATCTCAGACAAGTTGAGAAAGAGCCTGAGTAGTCAAGATAGCCAGGGATAGTCACGGCCTTCGGATGTCGAGTTCCTCGACACTCTCCTCCGCTAAACAGATTTTGAAAATAGTGCCAACACTTTAGAGCCGCGTATGTGGTGATTCCATTTTCTGTTATGGAAAGTGACATTTTCCGCCCACTCCGACCACGCCCAGGCCAGGGCCCGCCCCTTCCGTTGTTGGCTAAAACAAACAGGCCAACGGCAATGTTGTCGGCTAACAACAAAAAAGAGAAAAGTCGATCAAATAGAACGATGTCGTCGGAAAAGTCGGAAAAGCGGCTGGGGAGGGGGCGGCTGCTAGATGAACTTAATTGTACTTTTTACCATCAAGCCAGAAAAAGAAACAAAAAACAGAGAAAATTCCCTCAAAGGCACAGTATGTGTGTGCGGCGGGGGCGGGAGAAGAGCGAGAAGGGCGTGGCCCCCGGGGCAAGATGAATGAAAGGGAGGCCAGGAATGGGGACTCCTTCGAATGGCTTAAGTAATTTTCCATTTTCCATTTTCCATTTAGGCGACATAATCTCCATCTCCTTTGTCTCGCTTTTGTTTTTGGCAATGTTTGCTTTCTTCTCTCTGTTTTCTCCACTCTCTACACTCTCTCCACTTTCTCCGCTTTCTTTTGGAAAGTGCAATGAATAAATTTCACAGCCGATGGCTGCGGAGAACATGCAGCCCGAACTCGCCATAATTAATACCCGAAATAATAAACGGAAGGGGGAGTGGGCCAGTGGGGCAGTGGGGCGCCTTGGGGAATCTAATGTGGCTCATTTTCATTCCGCCGGCATGCCGAGTCAGGGCACTGAGCGAAAAGGAGAGTGCTTCCTCCACAGAAGAAGAAGAAAGCCACAAACAAGAGTCACAAATTGCACTTATTGTCACTCTTAGGACTCTGGCTGACTGTGGACTTAATCATTTGTAATCGTTTGAGGGCTGCAAGGACAACTCCTCCTCGTCCTGGCTGTCCCCCCCGGATTTTCCGCTCTTCCCGGCGAGCATACGAAATGAGCTCTGGGCTCTGGGAAGATAAAGCAGCGACATTACGGCCAGCGCCGAAAAGAAACTTCCCAGACATGTTGAATTAGTAGTTCACATACGCCGTCCTCCCCCCAGCCTCGCTGATGGAGCCTCCGATAGGGCCCCTCCCCCAGGACCTCCGCAGCATATAGCTGGGAGCGTTTAGAGTTTTCCTCGGCGTAATCGCCATAGCGAAACTTTTTCGATTTGGGAATTAAAATAAAAAGGCATCATCGCAGCACAATGGCGGGCTAGCCCCTGGCTAGGCGGCTTTGCTCTGCCACGTCCCCGCCACTCTGAGGCACAGCCGCCCCTGGCAGTCCTAGGAGTCCCAAAACTTTTGCCGGCCACTCTGCACGCATCGCTGAGTCCTGGCTTTTCGCGTTTCCCTCAGCATTTCTCTCTAATGGCCAAAAATCCAGAGCGGAACCCCCACCCTAGACTGCCAGACTCCCAGCCTCCCAGCCTCCCCAATCCCCGGATCCTGGGAGCCAAGCCTAGGAGGAGGCTACAAGGCTAGAAGTCTCGTGAAAGCCGGCTAGATAAGTGATAAGCCGCCGCACACAAATTGGAGCCCCTCCAGTCGGCATTAGCGGCACCTTGCGTGTCTGGGGCCCATAAAAAGGATTAGATGTCTGCCGCGACATGGCAGACCTCTCTTCGGGAATTCGGGAACAAAAGTGACTCTTTCAGTTACACTTCACTCTCCGTTCGGGGAAAAGCCGCTTAGGGCACACTTTCTTGGGTTTAAGTAGCATTACCTGATTCATTTTTGGGGGCCGCCACCCACTTAACGCAGCACATAGATGGCGCTTGCAGAAACCCGTTACGAAAAATAATCCGCAGCTACTGTTAGTCCTGAGCCAGAAATTGCTCATCCGCAGTGTTGCACCTGCGGCTCATTCCGGCCACAGTTTGCCGAAAATGAATCATTCAGGATTGGCAGGGGAGCTGCATTATTCAAGCAGCTGCTGCAGATGTTGCAAGGTGTTGCAACATCTCCTCCGTTCTCCGTCTTATAACCAATTCAGTTCGAAAGCCACAAAGCCGTAAACTGGTTCTGGCCCAAAGCAGCGCCGGAAATGAAGTCGAAAACGCTCCCGTATTCGGGAGCTCAAGCTCGCATTTAAATTCGAATGAAGGTGGAAATGGCCCGCCACCGACGGTTCAACAAACCCTGCTGGCTCGAGGACAGCTGAATTTAAATATATATCGCATATATATGGGAGAGTATTTATTTATATGTGGCGAGCTGGCGGCGGAGGTGCGTGTGGAATGCAGTTCGTTATTCCAAATGGCACGCATTTACATCGCAAAGCCGCGGCTAAAGCCAAGGCTCTAAGCACCTCGCCATTACGGTTGCCGTTACGGTTCCAGTTACCGTTACAGTTACAGCTACAGTTAGGGCCGCCGTTACCGTTAGCCCTCAGACTCGGCTCTGTCTGCAAAATATGCAAATGGCCGACCCAGAAGACGCCGGGTGGAGGGCCACCGAGGCGAAATATGTCCAATGATGACAAAACAAGTATACGCCCGATTGGCTCCGTCTTGTGAACGGAATCTGCAAACAAATGTGGATTTCAGTCACTGCTTGATCAAATGGCAGAAGAGCTTGTAAGGATTAGGAAGGCAGTCCTTCCTTCTCTCGCCTTGGGAAGGAGTAACTTTCCAGCAAGGTGCCGCGGCAAGCAAATATGATGTCTGCCACTATCCGCAGAACGGAAATTTAAAATGCCAGCAAACGCAATTTCGCAGATTTATAAATCTATTTAGCCAGCCGTGCGGCGTTCTGCGGCAAGTCGGCTCCGCGGGTTGCCCCGCCTAGTGGTGTTTGGGCCTCGTCCCTCGCAAGGCCAGTTGTCCTACTGCGTCCTTCGCTTGGGTCCGCCCCTCCGACACTCAATAAAGAATGTATTCTATGTCCCTGCCCCCAGAGACCCCTGGCAGTACCGGGTATCAGACAGCATGGCCCGTAATGACAGTCCTGACGAGAGTCCTGCACATCACAGGCCTGCGCCTTGCGTAATAGGAATTTAAAGTCTAGTGTGTGGGTAAGCAGGCTCCTCTGTATGAGTGTCGCCGAGGCACGTGCTGCGCCTTCTAAGGACTCTGATCGAATGGCAGATGCTCTGCCAAGAGGACAATGGTTTTCGTTCAAAATTAAGGACATTATTCATTCCAGAAACTACTAGAACTAGTCTTTAAAGTCACACCCCTTTCAGGGGGCGGGGGTCCTGGACGGACGAACAAGACCAGCCGAGACAGCAGATTACGTCCTGCAGACATCCTCCCAAGGCAAATGCGTCGTTAACATATGTTGTAGTCGAGTTTCGCAACCAAATTTATCCAAAACCAGCACATGTGTACTAGTCGCCACACATGTACGTATTCCCATGTGTGCGCCGAGCTTTTTCTATAACAATTTGCCAAATGTTTGTAGAAAATGTACGAGTTTTTCATGCCTCCCAGGGTGGCCAGGGAGGCGGGCGTGGGCGACGGAGGAGAAGCAGCCAGAAGCCAGGCTAAATCTTTTGGGCCGCCTCCATTGAAAAGTGGCTAAAGTGTTGGCGCACTGAGTGCAGAGCCAAACAGCAAACAAGCTGCCTGCGAGCCAGGCTGCCTGTGAGTGGAAATGTGGCAAATGGTAGGCAAGTGGCAGGAAAGTGGGGAGCGGGGGGAGTGCTCCTCCCGCAAGCCACAAACATGTGTGCGAAAGTTAAACACGAATTTAAAGCGAGACGAGCTTACGGAAATATAATTTGTTTCAAACTCAAAGCGGAGCATTAGGCTGAAACTTTCGGGCCAAATACGGATGTACGGGGAAACCGCTTGTCTTTCCGGGGAACGACTCTTTTGGATTAATTGATTAGTCAGAGTGCTGCCCAGAAGCCGGCCTCTGACGACGGGTCCTTGGAGGCCAAGGCCCGCTAATGTCTCGCTGGTTGGCTGGCTGGCTGTCTGGCTGGCTGGCTGGCCGGTTGGGAGCAGGGCAGGTGGGACAGGACTTAATGTGCCGGAAAGCCACTTGGCTGCCAAATTGAAATAGTTATGTAGTCGCTGCTCGGTCGGAATCACCTGTTCGATTTTCCGGGAAATTAGACAGCAACGACCTGCGAGAAGGCCAATGATCGGCGATCGCTAGCGGCGGCCTGTCTCCGACGTCATTAGTCCGGGGGATAAAATCCAATAACGAGCAGCATCCATCAGGCCAGCAGACAGGCGTCTCTGCCACCTGTCAGTCAGTCAGGCTGTCAGGTTGTAGTCAGAAGGCAAGAGTGTCTGGTTTCTGCTGGTGTTTGGCCAAATTTATGATTTGGCCAGACACTTCGGGCGCCCCTCCGCCGGCCGCCGCCTGTCTCAATTAAACCAATTTAAACTCCTTTCCGATGGCCGGCGGCCATTAAAATCCACTCTGCTCGAAGGAATGCCTGGCCACACGGGGGCAAATCAATAAATGTCCAAAAACGAACGCCCTCTCGCCGCAAAAATGTATAATTGAAACGCACAAAATGTAATTGGAAACCTGTCTGGGAGCGCTTTTTGCATAAAGGATGCACTGCCCGGACACTGTTGGAGAGTTGAAATTGAAACTTTGCTGCTCGCCGGAAACTTGCTTGTTCGAAATTCAAATATGGGTTTAAAATTACATGCCGGAAGAGGAAACAATGGACCAGATCCAATTTAAACATTCCGTTTAAATACGTTCTCTAATCCGCAAGCCACGGCACTAAGCTCGGGTGTGGGGGACAATCTCAGGCAGAATAGAGCCATTTCTTTGGCCATTTTTCATGGCAGCCCGGAAGAGCAGAAATAATAAAGCTGCCTCATCCGCTCGCTGGTCAAATTCCCTAAGCTCGCTTTAAGCAAAACCCGGTTCCTGCAACGAAAACAATTGCATGCCAGTGGCGTGTTTTTCTCCATCCTCCACCCCCTCCGAGGACAAACCGCAAACCCATAGCCCAGGACCCAGGACCACATATGTAGAATGAATTTCTGCAAAATATGAAAGTATGGCCCGCAGCAACACTGCAGAGGGAGGATGTGGTCCTGGCGAGGTCCTGGTCACAGCTGCTCCGCCCAACTGAACTACAACTAATCGAATTGCGTCAATGGGTCGCTTCGCAAGTGAATCAGTTCGGGGCAGTCGGATAAACAAACGGCGTCTGCCGCTGATCGGATCGAAGATATATAGCCGGGTGCAGCGGGCGGTCAGAGTGGCGGGCGATTTACGACCTGGCCAATGATATATAGCTGGGAAGCGGGCTCCGATCAGGGCGCTGCGTAAATATAATTTAATTGGCGGTGGCCGGCCTGCCAGCTGCCAATTAGTCTTGGCTTTCGGCGCTCCATTGCGATCTATTTCCATATCGCGTCTGCAAATAGAAGCGGCCTTTATTTTGGTCCGCCTTTGTTATTATTTCGTGGCTCTGTCTGTCCCGCCCCGCTCTGGGCCAACTTTTGATTGACTTGGTCATTCCCGTGCCCGCCCCCGTACCCGAGGGCGAACAAAGCAGCGAGTTGTGCGCCCAATTGGATTTAATTATGCAAAGATATTTATCCAGGCCCGGACCCGTCCTTTGTTGGGCCACGGAAAAGGGGCAGTCGAGGAGAAAAGTATCTGCGAGATGCTCGCACAAACATCTAAATCCAGTGCAGCTGCTTGTTGTGGCTCTGTTGTCTCTCTGTGGGAAAAACTTTTACTATAAATTGCTCCTACAAATTGGCTTCTGAGGCCCCCAGACGCGGGCGTTCGGTATAGGGAAGTCTGGAGTAATTGTTACAATGACTCATTAGGCTCGCAACGAACTATTTCCCAGAAACGAGCACAAAAGGTGGCCCAATCAAGCGCCGATGCAGATACGGATCTGTGAGATACTGGGGGGTCCCTAGACGAGAACCACTGGCAGGACTAGGATTTCGAAAAGCGTATTTCACAGTCGAACACTCGCGCCGGCCGCGCTTCATTTATTATTCTTGCTCAGTTCAGTTCATAAGTCGCGGCGGCGGCGGCCCCCAGAAGCAGGGGGCGAGGCGGCGAACAAAGGCGAGATTGGAGATGGAAGACCTTCAAATATTGTCACGAATTGTGGGCGAAATGAACTACAGAGTCTGCAGAACACGTGTCGGAGAAAGTCCGGGGCGGTCGGGCCATGGGTGGCGGCGGCAAAACTCGGATGGCTCCCTAATTAAGTCAAAAGTAAACATGAAAAAGATGTCAGCCAAGTAGAAACGAATCAAAATGGCAGGCGTCGAGCAATGAACTAAATGTGGTGTGCGTCTCGGTCCTATAAATACACCATAAATATACCTGACGGGCCGCCCGCCACCGGGAAGAGAGCAGCGCCAGAAACTGACGAGAATAATAATAACAATAATCAGAAAAATAAAATAAAGAGCCAGCCGCCTGGCCAAGCACGGAGCTCGGGCCTCGGACCTCGGACCTTGGACCTCGCGCTGGAAGCTGTCCGCTACCAACTTTCCGTGTGGCCAACAAAATCACTTAAGTCTCGGCCAACAGCTCCCACCGGCCACATAAATATGAGCTTGGGCCGAAGGGCCGGCATGAAGGAAACGGCTGAGATGATAATAATCATCCGCCAGTCAGTTGGAAAAATTTCACGAGCTTTGCATATCCTTCTGTCGGTCAGAGCCGAGGCTCGTACACCCTACGGTTCATTTTTCCAACTAACCTTGCTTTCTGTTTTCCAGGGTTTCTAGGGGACACCATGATTATCCATGAATGGAAATCGAGGAAAACCCCGAAACGAAGCTATGGGCCCTATGGGCAGATATGGGATACAGCGAAGGCTGTATCTTGGAAAATATTTTTCTGATCGTTGAACGGGATACCATTTTGAAATCGTGGAACAATTTTCTATCAATCTGCATTAAAATCTGGGGATCGAATATTTTTTCGATTTTTTTCAAAAATTTCCGATGGACCCCCTTGGAAAATGGGGACATCCACTAAAACCCAAATATGGTCCCTTGCGAAGGCTGTATCTTGGGAAATATCTGTCCGATCCTTAAAAGGGATACCATTTCGGAATCCTGGAACAATTATCTTTCAATCTGCAACAAAATCTGAAGTTCGAATATTTTTTCGATTTTTTTCAAAAATTTTGGATGGACCCCCTTGAAAATCGAGGAAAACCCCAAAAACGCAGATATGGCCCCTTGCGAATGCCATATCTTGGGAAGTATTTATCCGATCCTTAAAAGGGATACCATTTTGGAATCGTGGAACAATTCCCTATTAATCTGCAGTAAAATCTGAAGTTCGAATATTTTTTCGATTTTTTTCAAAAATTTCCGATGGACCCCCTTGGAAAATGGGGACATCCACTAAAACCCAAATATGGTCCCTTGCGAATGCCATATCTTGGGATATATTTATCCGATCCTTAAAAGGGATACCATTTCGGAATCCTGGAACAATTCTCTTTCAATCTGCATTAAAATCTGGAGTTCGAATATTTTTTCGATTTTTTTCAAAAATTTCTGATGGACCCCCTTGAAAATCGAGGAAAACCCCAAAAACGCAAATATGGCCCCTTGCGAATGCCATATCTTGGAAAATATGTATCCGATCCTTAAAAGGGATACCATTTCGGAATCCTGGAACAATTATCTTTCAATCTGCATTAAAATCTGGAGTTCGAATATTTTTTCGATTTTTTTCAAAAATTTCTGATGGACCCCCTTGAAAATCGAGGAAAACCCCCAAATCGCAAATATGGCTCTTGCGAATGCCATATCTTGGAAAATATGTATCCGATCCTTAAAAGGGATACCATTACGGAATCCTGGAACAATTATCTTTCAATCTGCATTAAAATCTGGAGTTCGAATATTTTTTCGATTTTTTTCAAAAATTTCTGATGGACCCCCTTGAAAATCGAGGAAAACCCCAAAAACGCAAATATGGCCCCTTGCGAATGCCATATCTTGGAAAATATGTATCCGATCCTTAAAGGGGATACCATTTCGGAATCCTGGAACAATTATCTTTCAATCTGCATTAAAATCTGAAGTTCGAATATTTTTTCGATTTTTTTCAAAAATTTCTGATGGACCCCCTTGAAAATCGAGGAAAACCCCAAAAACGCAAATATGGCCCCTTGCGAATGCCATATCTTGGAAAATATGTATCCGATCCTTAAAAGGGATACCATTTCGGAATCCTGGAACAATTATCTTTCAATCTGCATTAAAATCTGGAGTTCGAATATTTTTTCGATTTTTTTCAAAAATTTCTGATGGACCCCCTTGAAAATCGAGGAAAACCCCCAAATCGCAAATATGGCTCTTGCGAATGCCATATCTTGGAAAATATGTATCCGATCCTTAAAAGGGATACCATTACGGAATCCTGGAACAATTATCTTTCAATCTGCATTAAAATCTGGAGTTCGAATATTTTTTCGATTTTTTTCAAAAATTTCTGATGGACCCCCTTGAAAATCGAGGAAAACCCCAAAAACGCAAATATGGCCCCTTGCGAATGCCATATCTTGGAAAATATGTATCCGATCCTTAAAGGGGATACCATTTCGGAATCCTGGAACAATTATCTTTCAATCTGCATTAAAATCTGAAGTTCGAATATTTTTTCGATTTTTTTCAAAAATTTCTGATGGACCCCCTTGAAAATCGAGGAAAACCCCCAAAACGCAAATATGGCCCCTTGCGAATGCCATATCTTGGAAAATATGTATCCGATCCTTAAAAGGGATACCATTTCGGAATCCTGGAAAAATTCTCTATCAATCTGCATTCAAATCTGAAGTTCGAATATTTTTTCGATTTTTTTCAAAAATTTCTGAAGGACCCCCTTGAAAATCGAGGAAAATCCCCAAAACGTAAATATGGCCCCTTGAGAAGGCTGTATCTTGGAAAATGTGTATCCGGTCCTTAAACGGGATATCCTTTTTGAGTGGAGAAACAACCACCTACTAAACTGCATTTAAATTAAGAAAGTAATATTTTTATCCAATTTTTTCTCGACAAATAATTGAGTAACAAAGCAAGGAATCGCAGTTAAAAATTCCTTCATAAAAGAACGGAGTTACAAGAGCAGGGACAAAAGCAGGGAATCTCATAATATTTGTATTTCAACGAGAATGGGAAACGCAAACTGCGAAACTAAGTGGAAATAAGGAGGGAACTAATAAGCTAATAATCTCGCTAATAAGCATTTTTAAAATGTTTTTTGTTGGAGCCAGTAAGTGCACTTTTGTAATATTGTTGTTTATGTCTCTGTTTTTTTTAGTCGTGGAGCTCATTGACGGGCACTTAATCAAAATGTATGGAGCTTTGAAGCAATAGAAAAGGTGAGCTTTTAAACAATTAATTTAGTTACGCCAACTCATAAAAAATAATTTAAGCACGTGCCGTTGACTAATTTTACTTTTAAATACTTGTGTCTATAGAACAAGTATAGTGATGGAAAGCGTGAAGAATTTAAGAATACTAAAAGTTGAAAAGCAGCAGAGGATAAAAAGCAGTGAGTTACCAAATCTTTATGCTATTTACTTATTATTTCAATTGAGAGAAAAATATGAGGGCTATTAAGAAAGACTTGATAAGAAAAAGCCGACAATCATAATCACTCCAAAGGCTCTTGGAACCAGCACTTTGGGGAGTGCCCATAGGGCAGGAAATACTCCAAAGTTAGTCCTCCCCTGGGTGTCTTCAGCGTCGTATCATAAAAATATTTAGTAGACAAAGAAATTAATATACAAGTCGTTACGAAATTTTAATTGCCGTGCAACTTTGCATTTCAAATAAAGCGAAGCACAATTATTGGGGCCATGAAAGGAATTCGAAATTGCACAGACAGGCATCTTAAAGTTCAAAATGGCTGGGAAAAGTTTGGGAAATTGAATTAAAGTTTCAACAAAAGAGACCATAGAACAGGTTAGGGGGGAATATTACTCATACGCACTGTCGAATTTATTAAAAACATATTTTGAGAGGCTGGCTGGCTGGTAAGGAAATACGTCTGAGGGAAAAATTCCTTTATGGCAGCGCCCACGCGGGCAGGTCCTTTGGGAAATGGGCCGCCCTTCAGCTCCAGGCAGGAGCCGCAGCCTTCATGTGTCGGGCACATCATCAGAGTTGCCTTAACTAGTTTGATGCCTCATAATGAGCATTTGTCGCAGGCCGCATAAGTACGTGGCAAGCTGTGAGATGAAAAGCTGAAAAAGCTGCAGAAGCCGGGGAAGCTGGAAGGGCACAGCAGGGCAGAAGCGAGAAAAGTCAGTAACCAGACTTGCCTGGCCTGGCCCGGCCCGGCCCGGCCTGGCGGACGCAGCTGCTGGCCAAAATCAATCGAAGTGAATCAATTACGCCATTTGGCAGTATCTGCCCCTCAGCTGACGTTGTCATTTGACTGCCTCTCTCTTTCTATCCATCAGCTGCTGTCCCTTTCGGTCCTCTCCTCAGTCTGTGGCCTCTTCTGTCAGTGGCAAGAAGGTCGTCGGTCGTCGGACGTCGCCTGAAGTGAAGTGTACATTGAGTTTGGTAATCGTGACAAATTTCGTTGAATGATGCACACACGCACACACCAGCGAGTCCTGATTCTGGATTGTGGATTCAGAATTCGCGATTCCCGATTCCAGATTCCACTTCATTGAAGCGTCGGCATCGTCGCCATCGAAGCCATCAAAGGCATCGATGCCATCTTCATTGCCGCAGCCACCGCCACTGCCACTGCCATTGCCATTGCCATTGCCATTGCCGAGTGGGCATAATTATGTGTATATATAGGGCACTGTATATATATAATCCTATTCTGGGTCCACGAACTGTTAATTTCTGTCGAACTGTCATTCGAGCCTGCTGGCCGCTCCTTTGTCTTTGGCTTTTTATTTCGGCCGCATCGGGCCCTTGGCGGCGGCGGCGGCGGCGGAGTTCACTTAACCAATTTAAAGTGATTTTCGGGCCTTGTTTATCTTGGAATTTGGGGGCTGTGTTTACATTCGATGCTGGAATCTATTCATAATTTCGAGTTAGGGACTCGCTGGCATTGTTTATGGGCTGTGGCTTACAGGTTGGGTTGCGATTGAAATACGATCCATTCTGCAAGGCTTGCAAGATTCAGGCTTGCACATTCAGGCTTGCAAGTCACATCTACCAGTCCTTCAGCTTAAATAGTTTGGTCCCCCCATGCCAGTGCTTTAGCTTTTAAAAAGTAATATACTCTCTGCTGTTTGGATTCCTGTGCACTCGCATTTGATTTGCGGTCGTTGGAAGCCAAAAGTGATCTAGTTTCCTTTTTTCCCATGTTGGCTTTACGCTTTTGTGCGGGTCCTTTACCGTAATACTGTTGCTGTTGCCGGCTTGGCTCGTCCTCGTCCTCGTCCTCTGCCTTGTCCTCTTCACTCTGGCTCTCCTCGCCAGGCAGCCAATATTGCTGCAAGATGTTGTTGTTGTGGTCCTTGCTGGTCGCTCCGCATCGCTGACTGTTGTTGACAGGCTTTCAAGGGACTCGGAGACTGGAGACCTCAAACATGCAGACACACACACACACACACACACTCGCACACCCACCCACAAGCTCGGCACCCATTAAATTGAGTTTTTATATTGAGACGCTTGGCAGACGACCGAGCTAACGGTAATTGAATTAGATGTCCCTCTCCCCCTGGCAGGTCGCAGGTCCTAAGTCCTAGGTCCTAGGTCCTATCCCGTTCACACTTTTAGGGCCAAGTTTTTTCCAGTTTCGGTGGCAATTAAATGGAATTTATGAACTTTTCCCGAGGCAGGCCGGGCGGGGACAGACTTTGCATTTAATTGCCATTTCAACAATTTATGCAGAATATGAGGGCGACTTACAAGTGATTCTGGACTTGGGGATTAGTTGCCAACCCAACACTGCAACACTGGACACCGCCGCGTGTGAACCGCTCGAAAGTCGGAACTCGACTCGCCGGCTAATCGAACTTTACAGCCAATTTGTAGTTCTGAGCCCGAACCCGCGCCCTCCACGTCACGGGCCAACTAATGGAGCCGTGAGGGGAAGCGGAAGCGGCTGAAAAACAACAAATAATATATTCCATTACTCAGCCAGCCCGCACATCACTCCCGAAACCCGTTCATTGGGCTATCGCCTCATCGCGGAGAACTTTTATGCGAAAATTCCAGCCATTTGATTTACACCTTTCAGCGCCGAGCCACACAAAGCCGAAAGGGCCGACAAAAGCTGGAAGAGCGGCAAAAAATGGGAAAGAAAACAAACAATAAATATTCCGCATACGCCCTGGTGCGCGCCGAGGACGCCGAGGAGTGCAGGTCGAGAGTGAGTGTATCCACGGCGGTGCGGCACTAAAGCAGTCAGTTCGAGCAATTTATTGGCGATGATATGCACAGATATCTCTATTGAGTTAGTCCGGGTTGTTGGCTGGGAAACTGAAGCTGTAACTGTTCTGGCCATTGTTCCGGGGGGCAGTGGCTTAGGGGCTTATCGGGAGGGCCGCCCAGCAGTAAGTAACAGATCCTGCCCCGTCCGGATGGGGTTTCGGAGTGATGAGATGATACATGATTTCCAAGTGAGAAGAAAGGGAGTAGCATAAATATCCTTTGAAGACTGTTGTTTAAAGTCTGTTGTTTGGCAGCCAACACACTTTTCAGTGCAGGCTGTCGCTAGTTTTTTGCCCATTTGTTGCCTTTTTTCTGCTTTTTTTGTGTCCCTGGCCGTGTGCGGTACGAGCACTCAACAAATATGGAGGCTGTGCTGCGAAGATAGCAGCGCAACAACGCCTCGCCCTGACACCCCTGCATCCTGCCGAGCGCCGAGGGGCACTGGAACAATAAGACAATATTGGACGAGGCCCTGCCGCCCCCGCTTCTCCGGGAGGCCGGGTGTGTGTTGGCACATGCGGATGTGTGTGTTTAGGGAGATTTGGCTTAATTAAATTCCGGCATAAAAGGATTTTCGTTTGGCCAGCGCTTTAAGCTGCCAGCTCCCAGGTCCCACCACACCGCCCCTCCCCCTGGCCCCCGCCAGACAGCCTTTATATCTTTTGACAAAAGTCTTAGCGGCTTATTTGAGCCAGCCTGCCGGCAGCTACAGATTTTAATTACGGCTATAAATCATAGAGACGGGTCGGAACAAACCGGGCTTATTAATCACTGGGGTTAGCGCATACACGACGCAGCTCCGCCGGAAGAAAGGCTCGCTGACTGCCAACTACTACTGCCCAGAAATACCAGAAACAAAAGCCAGAAACAGTATAGTTGGCTTCCAGTGGCGGCCCCGGGGGATGTAGATTCGCCCGATTAGTGCAGTTCTATTGTTCCGAGGCATGCCAATCATTCGGCTGCCTCACGGCCCGTGGCCCGAATTTACAGCACATTGCCACACACATTGGGCACTAAAAAGTTGGCTTAATAGTTGTTAGTTGTCCCTGCCCCCTGGCCCGTGGGTCCTGGCTCCTGGACGTGCTGGGAATTCATCGGCAGCCATCAACGCCTCCAAGCTCACGCCTCATGGCCCAACTCGGATAATTATCGCCAACTTTGGCCGCACGGAGCAGTTGAGGCTCTAAAATAGTTGTCCGTTTGATGGAGTCCTCGCCGGAGTCTATCACGAGTGCAAAGTTTGCGCCACTTCCGGCTAATGTGTTGTGTCTCCCCCGCAAACCATTCCCCTCCTAATTAGCAGGGCCTCTCGAAATTCATAATTAGAATGGAACGAAAAACCAATTTACGAGCCTGGCAACATTTTTAATAGCAAACACATCGCAGGGGGGAGGAACTCTTTGATGATTTCGCTTTGTCGCCGCCACTAGCAGCTGGCCAGTGTCCTGGTAATCAATCCTGGCAACCGAGGTCCGAGGCAGAACTTTCCATCTTCGACAACTTTGTTTTTCCCGCCCCTGCCCGGAAAAAGGCTGAAAAGTCACCGAAAAGTTGCCGACTACCAAGACTCTGAGTCGGTATCCGCAATTTGTGCCGAATGCCGAGTGTTTCCAGCGGAGACGCCCCATAGACCCCAGTCTCAGTCTCAGTCGCAGTGCCAGACCTAGACATGTTTTGGGAATGTGGGGCCCATAAAACTGTTTTGCTAATTGCATACAAGCCCCGAGCATCTTAGCACTTTACAACTTTTTTAATGGCTGTCAACGGAGATGGGCGAGTGCACGGCCAACTACCCGGAGACGTACACTCGTGTATTCGTATATTCGTATATCGGGGCGCGGTCGGTCCTCAGATACTATATAGTGGCATATAATGGCCGGGAGTCGTCGGGGCGAGTCAACTAAATGCCTTTTTGCGGGATTATCTGCGGCGACAGATCTTGGTCCAGACTGGCGCGTGTTGCAAATAAATTCGTCGTTTTTGGTTTGCAGCTTGTTTTGTTTCTGTCTTTCTTAATGTTGCTATTGTCGCTGCTTCAGTGGCAGCAGCACTTGCCACTTGTTTGCTATGAACATTTTAAAATCGAAAAACTGCGCCGCTCAAAGGTCACAACGACGGCGCTGGTCTGGTCTCGTTGGTTCATCGTTCATTGTCCAAACATTGTTGCCATCGTTACAAGAATTACTCTGGCCACCCTGCCACACCCACTGAGTGGCATTCAAAACGCCAATCGAGATTTACGATTGACCAGCCGTCACGCAGCAGTCTCGAACGCAGATACGTCACAGCAGACACTCCAATCATCGCCTCTCTTTGTCGCAGCACCTAAATATTTATTATGCCAGATTATAGGCGGCACTCTGAGGAGTTTCGGATATTAAACAGGACTTTTTATGAGCGCCCAGCTGCACTGCGAGGATGTCGATTCGAGGACTTTAAATAGGACCTCCAAATTGGATTCGATTGGCAGGACAAGTCATCAGCAGGCTCCATCAAGAGCAGGCAATTAACTTGCCAAGCTGATTCAATTAGGTTGAGCTGTAAGGACTAAGGACTCTTCCTTAAAAATGTTTTGATTCGACCTTACCTTGCCTCCTTCGCAGCCTCAGTGGCTAGTTTCGCCGCGTCCTTGGGCCGGCAGAGCTGCAACAAAGAGAGAGAGAGTGGAGAGTATAGTCAGGGGCAGCTGCAATTAAGGACTCGTATATCACTCATGCGCCCGGTCTGCCCGCCAGCTGATAAGGACCCGAAAGCAACGACCCTCCGGTCTAATTTCTAATTTGTGCATAATTTGGGGATCCACTTGATGAATCTCTGAATCCACAGCACTCGGGGTCGATGACTAATGTGGTCCCTCGGTTGATTTGTAATTTATTTTCGGGCTTCCTTTTGGCCCTCCTAGAAGGCCGTCCTGGCGGCCCGGCTAGGAGCAAATAAATTCAAGAAGGACTCCTCGTCCGCCCGCCAGTCCGCCAGTCATTACATTTTAAATAAGGTCAACAAAATATTTTATTCTGGCCCTGCTAATTGCTACAAGCTCCGTCTACACTCAAACGCCCATAAATCCTGGCCGAGAGTCCTGCGGAAAATAAGGGTCAATGTGTGAACATGCAAAACACCAACAAAGTGGCACACAAAAAATAATAAAAAAAAAGGAGAGCTCCGAGAAGGAGGGAAGGCAGTATAGAGAACTGCGAACGGAGGAGGACCGCGTGAAAGGTCCTTCCTTGGCTCTATGCCACGCCCGTAGTCCATAGCCCATCACCCACCACCCATGCCTAGGTGTCCTTTATGTTGTCCTGCATCCATTCCCCACAGTGTTAATCGGACTAAAAAGTAGATGTATTTTTTAGACGTGCCGCAAAAAAGTCGTGTCGGCTCTAAATTTCTGCCAGCGGCTGACTTTTTGCGGATTTCTCGCCATGTGGGATAATTGAATTAGAAACTGATTTCGGGCCACAAGGATGGCTGCCGAAAGGTGTTGACAGATTAAATTAAAAAGGCAGCTTCCTCGACTTATTTAAGAGCCATGGAAGCGTCGTTTATTAATTGAAGTGGCAGTCGCCATTCTGCCATCAAGTTCGAAATTGGCTCCTTTGTGCTCCGCGAAGACAATCGCCATCGCCATCGCCTCCAGTGGCAGTTTCATTTGGAAAACTATTTAATTGGTGTCCATTCAGTAACAGAATCAGAATCAGAAACGGGAATGGAAATGGAAATGGAAACGGGAGGAGGGCCTGTTGCCTGATTTCGCTAAGCGATTCCTTAACATGAAAGTAATTGCACTTTCTTGGCCCCGCGTGACATTGTTTCAAATTGAAACTGGCAGCTGGCAGGACAGAGTCTGGCGAGTCCTGCGCCGGGAAATGAGAGCGTAGCTGAGACAGCGAGTCAGACAAGTGCCAGTTGCGTCAGGCTGGCAGTTGGCAGTGGGGCTTCTTGAGGGTAGGGGGCTGAAGTGCATTGACATTGGTGTCCTATCAAAATGTGCGTGCGTGTCCTGGCGACTAATGTGCAGTGGCATTCAACGCACCAAGGAGAGGGGGGCAAAGGTAAACAATTTGCATGCAGGACTCCCTGGGCATATTAGCCACGTTTGGCCAGGCATTACTTGGCCATTCCGAATGTGTTAATAATACAATTTTGTTTGTCTGCCGACTCACACTTCCCCTCCCACATACACGCCGATGGAAGGATTTCACAAAGGAAACTACACCGAATTCCTGGAAGGGAGGAACGAGCGGAAAATTTACGATGCATGTTGCTCGGCCGCCTCAATGTCCTGGACAACGAGCGAATTTTGTGGCCTTTGTCAGACTATTTTTGAAAAGGGTTTGACATTTAAGGCGCACACACACACACCCCGGCACACACACGCAGGCACCCACTCTCCAAAAATGGCAAAACGATGGCTAAACGAGCTCCGAACGAGCGCCACAAAAAAAAGGAGCACATTCGGGGGTAAACGTAAAATAAAATAAATAAAATAAAGCAAAATTTCGTCCGAGAGGGTGGCGGCGCAGCTGCTCACTTTGTACCGCTGCCCTAAGGGGAGGAGGGAGTGGTGAGTGGGGGGAAGGATCACTTCCTTTGGTCAGTGCTTAGCCCACACACACACACATCTGCATACGCCTGACCAGCGTAGACAAAATTGAGCACTAAAACGCAAACGAAACCTTTTCTCAAAGGCAACAAAAAATGGAGGGGAACAGTGGGACAAGGGCTATTGGAAAGGGGGTCCTTGACAGTCCTTGATATGAGGACTTTTTTATTAAAATTACTAATTACTTGTGGCTAGCTTAGGATCATAATCAGGCTAGAGAGAGGCAGCTGTCATCCCACTAGGTAGGGGGCCCATAGCTCCCACTGTACACTGTGGGAAAATGTCTGGGGCCTGGGAACTTCAAAAGGAGATGCAGGGCCGAGCGTGTTATACATTCATTACACACACACTCGCACACCCGCACACTCACGCACTAAAAAAGGTAAACGGCAATGTCGGACCTTTTTGTTAAATGTCTCAATTGATGCAAAAAAAAAAAGGGGGGGGCCAAGGAGGCTGAGGTGTAGTGCCGCAGGGGCCAAGGGGCAGGGGTGCGCTCGATGCTTAATGTGCTTAATGTTTTATGCAGGGCAGGGCAGGCCACGTAAAAAGACACACACACGCCCCCACCAGCGGGGCTCAAGTGCCACAAATAATACATTTTAATTTATTCATATAAAGACGAGCCCCCAAAGGTCCACTTGGCGTTATAAATGATGCCAGGAGTCCTGCCGGCGCGCCGAGGAGGTCCTAGTTTAAAGCGGGGATTCCGGGAAAGCACACACAGGACAGCCACTAATACGACAGGACTCTTCTAATGGCGCCTTTGATTCTTTTCATTTCGCTTTCATTGCTGATTACATTATTTATTTGTGCTCGTGAGCAATCTTTTCGCCCTCGTCCTGCCGTCCTGCCGTCCTGCCGTCCTGGCGCCCTTAATTTTTGGTCACGCAATCCTAGGTGATACAATGAATGGGTGGTCGTACGGCCTGGCATTTTTTCGGGGCGTGCCAAATGTGACAGCCCCAAATTACACATTTTTGAATTGAGCAATTTGTATCTCTTTGCCGCTGCATGGTTGCTTGGTCCTTGGTCCTGTGGTCCTTGTTTGGCTCGGTTCTTTGGCAATAATGCCAATAATAACAATGGGCGCGTGTTTGTTTGTTCGCCACTTGATAAATGAGACGGCCAAGTGGGCCGACAGGACTCTAACTGGCGGAGAGTGAGAGTATCCTTTCGCTTTCGATTCTGGTTTCTGTTTCTGTTTCTGTCTCTGGCCAACACCCCGCTGGAAGGTGTTAACTGTTGGTTCTGGCCTTTGATTAAGTTGTGGGGCGTGTTCCGCCATCGCCGGCAGCTGCTTGGCTCCCACTTCGAGGGCGTGGCCACTAAAATCCCCCCGAAAAAAAAGCAACCAGGTCGCCGGGGAACGAAACTATTTGGGGAGACAAAGCCAGCCAGCACTTTGAATTATGTTATGATGGAGGCTTATGGACTCGGGCCCAGAGGACAGTGTCCCTAATTAATCGATGGGGAACTAGCATTTAAATTGTGCCCCAAAGCCCTCCAAAAATGTGCCACTTCCAATCGATAATCGACATGGAGCCATGAACGCCGCTCGCAGATGATCCTAATATGTTCATTTAATGTGGGTGCGTCATTAAGATACAGATACAAAGTTATCCGACAGATATGTGTCTGTCGATATTATTGAGGACTCAAGGGCAGCAGCTTCATTTGCCTGAGCCTTACGTCCCTGGCTCGTCCTGGCACATTTTAATGGCCCCAACTTGTCGTCGGCGCTGCCACACTCGATTGTCAACGTGTCTAGTCATCAGTTTTACGCACCACTTGTTCCACACCTCACTCCGCCGTCGTCCTGCCGCCCTAGTCTGCTGCGATTTGGCCCTCTTGTTTCGGCTACACAATTTACATATTTATTTGGCTCGATTCGCCAGAAGTTCGTACGCACGCATAAGGACATTAATGTCGATATAGCGCCAACTACTATTCCGTGCACCCAGAGAAACGGGAGCCGCCAGAGGGATATGTTGGGGGCCTCAGTCCCCAGAGCCCTGCTCCCAGTGTAGGAAGCACTCTGCTCTTCGCTGTCTAAATCAAATTGATTTTAAGTGCAATCTGCTTATCCTGTTTCTGTAGCATTCGATTTGTCCTCGTTCGCCGAAAGGACCTTAATGGGCGGATAAGGCAAATTAAACAAAGGACTCCCGATTGGCTCGAGTGCCATTTGGTCGTTCGCCTGTCTCCTTGTTTCGGCTTGCCGGCTTTCACGAATTTTGAGTGCGCCAAGTGGAAACCAGAGTCCTGCGATAATGTTCAATGCTCGCTGCTGTGACTTTAAAAATCCAGCTCCGACGTTCATATTTCCCCAATCGGATTATGGATAATGTTTTCGTTAGCTTCTTTGCTGGAAATTCGACAAGTAGCCGCAAGCTACTCCGGAAAGGAGCTTACGTTTTAATGCCCCCAGAGTGACCCGACTGGTGTGCTTCTTTCGGCTTTTATTAATTTTTCATCCGAGGCTGTAAAAACGGGAGCATGGACTTGCCAACCTTGTAGTCGTCCATCCTAGACTCCTACTCCATTTGTCATGGCCGAGCTCTAAAGGATTCCCTTTGTTTACTCGCATCATTTAAGGACGTCCTGATGGTTCATTTGCATTTTCCGGTTATCCCGGCCACTTGACATTTGCCAAACTGCTGATCCCCCCGACGCTGAGCTAGTCCGTGTTTCAGTGGCAGTTGCATTGCCGGATGGAGGGGGCGTACAGGACATACAGGACATACCTTTCTCGGTTGGAGCGAGAGACGGTGGCTGCCCCAAGCTCCATTTTCGGCTATCCCAGCTCTGCTGGCAATCAGCCGGAATTGCCCTTGTAGCCACTAAAGTGGCACGCAGCGCGTTGCAAGTTGCTAGTTGGATTGCCCACCCCCCACCCCCCACCGCGGGCAACACGCTCATTTAACAGCGCTTCCACTTGGCTCGGATGTGCGTAATTTTTCAGCTGGTTTGCTCCGGCTTTTGCTTTCCGCTGCAGTTGCAGATCCCCCCAGCATTCCTGCCGCGCACTGGCTCCCCCAAGTCTTTTCCTCTCAATTGTTTTTCATGAGTCCTGCCGCCCCTCCTTTCCGTAAATGTTTTATTGTGCGGCGCGAGGGGTGGCTTGTATTAGCGTAATTCCAGTGCTCATCTGGCTGGCGAACTGTGATTGTTGTCCCTCCTGTGAGGAACACAGAGCACCAAAATACACCAACTCATCCGCCCTCTTCCCGCCGGCAATCTTTTGAAGTTCATTAATTTTTATGCCACAACTTGGCATTACTTTGGCGCAGGGGAGTGGCTTAAGCTACCAAGGGTAGCAGGAGCAGGAGCGAGGGAGGACCTGCGGAATGCAAATCTCAGGTCGCTTTTGTTGCGAGCGATAATAAAAAGTATAATTCCCAGGAATTTTCATATTTATGGGCAATGGCCTCTCCGGCGAGCTCCGGCAAGAAATCTTGCGGCGCGTGTGGCTCGGAGTGCTCGGAGAGTGTGGAGTGCAGTCGTCGTATCCGACGGATACAATGTATTCGCATACTCGTATTATTCTGATGGCAAAGCAGCTGGGAGGGACGCGCGGCACAAACTGTTGCAAAAGCGCAATAAATTGTAAAAAATATATTATCCCGGCACGAGCACTGACAGGGCGACCACGCTGCTTATGAGTGATATTCGAGCGGAGGAGCACAGGAGCAGGGGACTCTCGTGTAAGGAGCCCAGACGGTCAGGAATACTTTTCGGAACAACATCAAATAAATAAACTTTGCCACCGACTCTGACTTGCGTTCGGGACTTGGCTGGAGTTTATGAGTTTCTCGCAAACGAAAATAAATGCAAAGCGTCGTCAGGAATACATTTTAAATAGTTGGAAAGGTGACACTTTAGTTGCGACAGGACTTGATTTCTTTCAACTTTTCGGGAGTGTGCCTGAAGGCCTGCCTTCGCCCCGCCCTCCAGAGCCGAAATGGAAAAAGTTGAGTTGAAATTAAAATTTGCTTTCAGGGGACTGTTGTAGCTAAAGGTTGCACTGCCCCTGACCCCTGACCCCTGGCACGTGTCCGGCGAGGCGACAAACCCGTTTACGTGAGCGGAACTGGAACCCGAGACGGCTAGTTTCCGGGGGTACCTGTCGCTCCATTACAATAAGTGAGTGCAACAATAATGAGCCTGTGACAGGCGGAAGGACATCACGGAGCGACAGAGACAGCTGGGCGCAATGGCCAAGATGGCAGACAGCCGACAGCCGACAGCCTACAGACCTTGGCCAAATTGAAGCTGGCAACGTTAACAAGGCCAAATCACAGTCAATCCCGTTAGCCCGTCTGTGAGGGCCATATAACTCTCGCACGCACACTACAATGTGGGTAATATGTGGTACATTCGTATATGTCTGCTCGACAATGGCACGTTATATCATAGCGAGTGGCTGGCATTCTCCGGCTTTCATATCGCCAGATTGCCGCTCGCCCTGCCATGGCTTGCCCTGCCCTGCCCAGCCAGCTTGCTGTTTGCCTAGGCCAAGCTCATATGCAAATTCAGTTTTGCTTTTCATAAAGCCCGCACATAAACTTTTTTATAATGCCTGCATATGCCAATGAAGAGGTCGTAACATCCATCCACATCCACATCCACAGCCCCACCCACAGCCACCAGCCACCAGCACCAGCAAGAACAACACGGCCAATCAATTGCCCGCTTCAATTTTCCTCAAATTCACGTTTTCTTATGATTTCCCCTCCCGACAGGGTGCACTGTAACAAATCTGTGGCTTGAAGTTTTGCGGAAAATTCATCTACAATTCCAAAAAGGTCTCCCTTTGCAGGATCTGATAAATATTTCCCAAGATACAGCCTTCGCAAGGGACCTTGATTTCGATTATCGGATTTCAATCTTCAGATTTTAAAGTAGTTTAGTAGAGAATAGCTTAAGGATTCTAAAAAGGTGTCATTTTTAAGGATCGACATTAAATTAGAGAAGATATAGACATTCTCCTCAAACGAATATGCTCAGTTCCACTTATGACCTCTAGCTCTTCTCCTGTCTTGACTCGAATTCAATATTATCCTGCCAAGTGTCCTGCCGTTTCTTCCTGTGCAGAAGAACAAGTACGTGCCAAATAATTGTGGCAACTGCGTGTGTGCGTGTGTACACATGTATATTTTTTGTGGCAACTAATTGGCGCACATAATTGTCAGAGGGTGCGGCTGTCGGAGTGGCCTGCCTCGCTCCCTAGCCCAGGGCCAACCTCAAACAAATAATTGAAGCTCTCCCCTCATAAAACTTGCCACTTTCACCGCACCCTGACAGTTGGTTCTCCTCTGCCGCCCAGCAACCACCACCCTGTGCAACCACCACCCACCGCCAACGGCCCCCACAGAAATTAATACATTGTCTGAGTGGCTGCGGTTGCTGTATTTTTGTGCTTCTGTTTACTTAAGTTACATTTTATGCTCAGTTTATGCTCGCCGGTCCTAACTGCTCCGCCGTCATAACTTACTGCGGTTTTCGGCAGCTCGAATATCTGCGGTGGTGCTCCGCTCCGCTCCGGAATGGTTATTGGTTCCATATCTATATGGAAGCATCGCCCATAACTACATCTGCGTGGCGCTGCAGGTCCTTGCGGTGTGGTTTCTGGGGTTTTTAATTTTAGCTCCGGAGCGTAAAACTGAGGAATAAGTGCCAGTTTACGGCCAAATGACAAAGTTGAGGAGCAGATTAAGACACTGCCAGCGCACTAGCGGTGGCAATTATTTGATAAGATTATTAATTGATATTTGAAGGCGGAGACACTGGAATCGAAGGCTCCTCGGCGGAAAATCGGAAAATCGGAAAATCTCTTCCCATAAACTTTGCGACTTAAGAATCAGTAGCAGCCTCGCTTTACTGCTCCGAGTCCATCACTTTTAACGCCACAACTTCGACGGAGTGCCTGGTCTTAATCAGGCTGCATACTTGCCTCCAAAGTTTCTTCTGGCTTTTAGAGGAGAGATCCCCCTCCTCCGCCACACGCATGCATGATATGGACTGGCTGGGTAAACTTTTTATACTTTACTACACTTTAGTTACACTCTGGTGGGCTTGGGCCGGGTCTTTGCGGCTTTACGAGCAAATTAATAAGTTTGATAAACGCCAGGCCTTTGTGGCCCCGCTTCATTTGAGGCGAAATGAAAAAGGAGGTCCTGCGAAGGACTTTGTCGCCGCCCATTACACCGAACCGAACCGGACCGATCCGATCAGATTTTTCGCCGAGATAGCATTAACACATTAGTGTTTGTGGACACTTGTCGAACGGCATGGGCGGCAGCGGCAGTGGAAAATCAATGGCGTTGCCTAGCCACGCCCCTGCCCCAGCCACGCCCACACCCACACCCACGTCCGCCGAATCCTGCGAATGTCACCAAGGTGCTTTCATTTAACCAGAATCCCAGCAGCCCAGCAGCCCACCTGCGCCACCGCCCCGGGCTGTCGGTTTTTAATGAGCATTCATTATGAGGATAAGGTTCGGAGGGAGGGGCTAGGGAGGTTGGGGGAAGCATATGGGAAATGTCCTTCGAAATGAGAGAAAATAAATTATCCTGCGTTCGGGGAGGGCTTCGTATAATGTATTCATAGAAGTATATTTTTCACAAAAATGGGATTTAAAAACAAAAATCATAGTACTTGCCGCCCTAGTATCGAAGTGGGAGGACTCGCTCGCAACAAAAAAGAGTATTGCTTGCTCGTGGCACACTGTTCGAAGGTCCTCTAACAAAAAGCCAGGCCAAAATGTTACACATACGCCATGTGTGCCGGCAGAAGGAAACGGGAAAAAAGGAACATCGAGGAGCAGGCGCCAGTTGGTGGCTGTTTTTGTGCTTTTGCGGCAGAGTCAGCAATCTCAACTCGATATTGTTTATGTTAACAGCTATTCTTTAGTCGGCGGCAACTGCGAACAGGCCTTAGAGCTGCAGGAGCGCAGGACATGTGCTCGCACTAGAAGCCTTGATACGCTAATCGCCATTAGTTACACTCCGGGCCAGGACGAATGCAAATCCTCTGGCAAATTCAATTAATGTCACAATGGCCGGCGACGGCGGAGGAGGGCGGAAGAAGCTGCCCAGGACGAGCCCGGGGATGGGCGACAATGAAGTAATTTATGGGTAAACACACGCCCGAAGGACTCTGTCTATAAATCAAACAAACCATCAATAAATCACAAACTGGTGACGTGCCATCAAAACATGGTCATTTGAAGGATCTGCTGGCTGGCTCTCAACCAGTCGCTGTGACTGCATTTATGTCACAATGTGTAATTTAGTCAGGACATTAGGAGGAGAGCAGGAGGAGCAGGAGCAGCAGGAGGAGGAGCTGTAACCAATAAACAATCCCAATTAATACTCATTTTCCAATGACAGCAATTTATTGGCGAAGCACCAAGCGCACGGGAAGCATATTTGATTTGGGAATACGCTTTCCATCTCGTCCTTTTGACTGTTTGTCTGTCCGAAGGACGAAACATCATAATCGGAGTGTTGGCAAAAATGTGAAACACAAACGGAGGCAGACGCAAAAGGGTCCTGTTTAAATTCCGGAGCATATTAAATGTCCTTTGGGGCAGGAAAAAAAAAGGGCAAAGGCTTTGTTAATCAAAAGTGAGTTAGTGGGGGCTGGGAGGAGCCTGGTAGTTCCACTTTGTAGTCGGAAATCGGCAACAATTCAATGTGGGTTTCGTGTCTGATGAGCCGGCTGGTGTCCTGGTTTCTGACTTTCCGGCATGGGCGTTGGCGTTAGCGCTGCTCTGCTCTGCTCTGCCCGCGTGCATAATCAGTAATTTGATTAAATAAATGATTAAATAAAATTGATGGATTGACAGAGTCGGAGGCCGAGGCAGAGGCTAGCCGCAAACACCTTTTTCCAACCGCAGAGACACAAAAAATCCCCGGTTCTCTTCCGTCATTAATTTCTTTTGCCATTTTATTTATTTTTTGTTTTATCGGCTGCGTTACAGTTTTTTGCCTTGGCTGCACATTGATTAATTCGATTGTTGATTCAATTAATTTGTCCGTCATGGCCGAAGTGCGTAAGCGTGAATCGCGGCGAGCACGGCCTCTGGGCCACTCCGCCACTCCGCCCCTCGGGGCCGAAAATCCTCCGTCTAATGAAGTGCTAATTAGAAGCCTCCGACGAATATGAGTTATGGTCTCTGGCCCCGCCCGAAAGTCAAGTGGAAGTGCTTCTCCGTTCCGGGTCAGGACATTGCTTCTTCGGCCACAGGCCTAGCCCCTAATCCTTTCCAACTCAGCCACAAAATTCTGGCAAATGCCATTTTATTCGCCGACCACACGGGCATGCACTCAGTGATTGATTGCTTCCGACTCGGACTGGCCCCGGCTTGCTCCTCACAGGCCCGCACAGGCCAAGGACTGGCAGGATCTGCTCTAATGAATATTACATTCGATTCGCTTTCACATTTCATGCAAATTAAGTGGGCTTTGTGCTCTGTTCTGGAAGCCTGCACTCGGCTTGATTAAAACTAAATAGGATTTGCGCATAATTATGCTTCGGAGCGCATTCGGAGCGCATCATCCCAGGATAGCACTGCCACAGGATGTCGGCCCGTTTAATTATTGAATCAGATATTTCGACAATGAAATTACGGGAATCAACACTTAGGAATCATCCATGGAAAATCACCAGAAAGCCCATTGTGCTGAGGACCTAACCTCTACTCTCAGCTGGCCCAGCCAGGAGTGTGTGGAGGAGGGTCCTGGAGAAACCGCAACGCCTCGGCCTCGCCATCGTCCTTGTGCCACGCCGCACCACACCAGCTACACCCACAGGAAAACGGAACGGTCTCAGTGGCAATCTCAATCTCAGTTCCACTCGCAGCCGCAGACTGTGAAATGCCGAGACGGGAAAGGAAACCCAGGGACCTGTTGCCAAAGGATCCGTCCGCAAACCACATGGCGCAGGATGACTAGCCGGGGCTCATGGTTGGTGGCTCATGGCTCGTGGCTCGTTGCTGGAGGCCCAGGACTCAGGGCTCAGGGGCTTCCTCTCCTGCATTGTTTGGGACCTCTTCAAAAGGAAAGCCCACTCCCACAGCCGTTTTTTCACTCGGCTGATGTTTTCTTTTCATTGGCATTTGGTGAGCCGTGTAATAATTGCTACTCTGAGTACCTACAAGGATGCTGAGGTCCTGCGTGCTCGGCTTGTTTGCGGGAGTGGCAGTGGCAGCTGGCAGGGGCTACATTGAACGTTTTTCTGCCGACATTTTCAACTCTGATTGTAAGTTAAAGCCTATGGTCTATGAGGAAAGGAGGACTCTCTGCTAGAGCCTTAGTCCTCCACAGTAATTACTCCAAATGGGAGAAGGGAAACCCCTTTTTTTTTCTCCGTGCACCTCTGGAGGGATACAATTAGCCGAAGGGAACAAAGAAAGTTTGCCTCATTGGCGAGGAATTTCCTGGTATTTATTTTGAGAAACACTTTCCCTTTTGAGGGCGGATCCGAGACATATGTCCTTACGGCAGCCCCCAACCCCATATGTTTTTTTCTCCCGCTCCTGCCACACGGACACTTTGATGTCAATGAACCTGATCGGGAGGAGCCCCTCGAGCTGGCGCTTCCCTATGACAGCATCGATGTTGTTTACATATTCTCCCCCGGCCCCTGAGGTCTTCCGGAATGGAATGTGCCACTCCCACTGGCGCCTCCCAAGGCCTTCCTTACACGCGCTGCTCAGTTTTCGGCGACACTAAATCTAAATTCAATATGTTGTCGGTTTAACATATTTCATCTCTGGCACTGGCACTGGCACTGGCTCTTGCCTGGAACTGGCACTGGCACTGGCTCTGGCTGTGGCTCGTTTGCATAGTGCCTGTGTGTGCGAGCACTTTTGTGTGTGACTGTGGGCAAACAACGTGTTGTGCCAATATTTGCCAGGCCGGCCCACAGGCCTCTTATGCAAAAAACAAATCACCAGCGAGAAAAGATGGAAGAGCCCACCCAAATCGGAGAATAAAAAACTGACCAGCGATAAATAATCGAAATTACATATTGCTGCCTTTCTGGGCAGTGTTTGGCGAGGAATTAAATTTGGGCGATTATATTACCAAGGCTGACCCCATGGCGGTCTAATGTTACCATCGGCCGCAGGACCCTGGCGACTCGTAATGAGATCACAAAGTTGATTTTGATTGAGTTTGTCTTTGAGTTTGGGATCTCGGGGCTCAGTTTAAATTGGTTCTGGCCCTGATTTGCTATTTGGCCCGACTCGAGGTGAGGTGCCTGCCTCTGCTTGTGGCTTGTGGAAGGATTAGGCCAGAGTCCTTCAGCAATTAGTGTGCAAATATTTGAGAGGCCAGTTACTCAAGCCTATACCGGAATCAACAAGGAAGTGTGGGCCATTGAAGTGCACCCCGCAAGGGTGCAGAGAGAGAAAGCAAAGTCCCCGGGCTGAAAAACTTTGGTTGTAAAGCATTTAAAAAATTAATTGCTACCCTTCGCGGGTCCTGGCCAGCTTGATAAACCTTTCAGCAGGGCCCATAAACAACATCAAAAGGGCTCAGGCAAGGAGTCATTAAAATCGTGATTAGCACAGGAGCCACAGGTGCCATTAAGTGGCCCAATGACCCACGAGTCCAGCAGTCCAGAAGCCAGAGGCCGAAAGCCAGAAGTGGAAAGTGGCAACGGCAACGGCAACGGCCATGGCGATGGCGAGAAAAAATCCGACAGGATCAGAGGAGCTTTGTTTGTTTGCCGGTCGACTGGGTACAAATTTAGCTGGCCGGCAAGCGGTTCTGGAGGAAAAAAAAGTGGCCACCAGCAAATAAGCCAGCTGAGCGACCGCAAACGGGCTTTTGTGCCACTCCGGACCAGAGGACTGGCCGACTGGCCGACTGGCGGACTGGAGTTGCTCTCCTAATGTTTTTCTTTCAATAATTTGTGCACGCCGGAGCCTGGCCCCTAAAACATTCAATATGCTGCGGTCGGGCTGGACAAAGGACCTTCGAAAGGGTTCTAGCCATTTGCCTTTGTGCGTGCTGCATTTCTCCTTGACTTCTTCTTTTTTTTTGTCATATTTGCGACCCGGCTGTTGCTTTTTATGATTGTTTTCGGCCTGGTTCGGTTCGGTTCGGGTCTGTTCTGTTTGGTTTGCAACCGCAATGTCTTTGGTTTTTTTTTTGTGTCGGCCGACCGCGGCCACAGGTCAGAACTCAAAAGGTTTTCCATGTTTTACGCCATTTATTCGGGGACCCATATGCCCCTCCGTTTGTAAATTTTGTTTTATTTCGGCGCCCTGCCCTACCCTGTCCTGTCCTGCCTGCCCGCCTCACTGGGTAGGATCTGTCAGCGCCTGATAAGTATTTGCAATTTGGTGCAGCACCAATGAAAATCGATTTTATGTCGGCTTAATTATGTGGAAAAAATGCTCATATATAATTAACAAAGGATCAGAGGCGAGGGCCCTGGTATTTGGGCTTTTATGATGGCTGCCAAAGGACTGCTAGGGCCCATGAATGGAGAGGGGGGCGAGCCACCCCGATACCAATAAGCTTGATTATTTTGGGCCCTTTGTACATCCTGGGAATGTGATTTTGGCAGTCTCCGGCAATCTCCGGCAGTTAAAGCTCTCCTAATGCTGATGCTGCAGCGGTGCAAGGAGATTCAAATTAATTCATTGGCAGTTTCGCAATTTTCACTCCCGATTGTCCCACAGCCCCCAGAGGACGTCGACCTAATCGCATTCTCAGCTAAGTGCATTAAGTATAATTTTAATAGGTTTCTGACTCCGACTCGCCGTCGCTGTGGCAGGCGGGAGTCTGCCAGTCTGATAATTGCCAGTTGTCGTAGTGGCTGGGCATTGTCGACTCAAAAATCGATGCACTGGAGCGTCTGGAGGGACAGTGGCAGGCCACCTTCCTGTCATACGAAAGCGCACTTTCGACAGTTACAGCACCCAGGAAGCGCCAGCACTGCTTTCCAGGTACACCGACAGAAAAGACCCAGCACTCCCAGGCACCAACTAGACCGAGGATTCACTTTCCGAGCGCAAGGAGCCATCGCCGCTCGCAGTGCAGCCAAAGTCAAGGCAAAGTGCAAGTTTACTGCCTGACAAGTTTCCAAACTAGAAGTTCCCTGCTTCTCATTCTTATGGCTTTTTTTCTGTTTCTGTTTTATCAATTTTGCCGCCGCCCTCTTGTTTTTTATTTTATGCAACTTTAAGCTGTTTGTGCAGGAAGTTTGCGCCGGATAAGACCCGCACAACTATGCCGGACAGAAAGTTTCGCAGGAAGCCCGCCGAGGAGTTTGGCTTTTCAATATTTCAACTCTCCGCCCGAAAGGAATTCTTTAATATCCTCCAATGGGCGGACTTCAAAGCCACAGCAATTATCCTCCCGACTAGGAATCGTTGCCAGGAGTAGCACTACTGAACTGAATATGTAAGAGGCCAGCCAGGACCTAGGGACTCGTTTGAAATTCTCAAAACTTTCACTTTCTCCGGACTGCCTATGCCTGCAAGGCCTTGCCTGCAGCCATAGATGTTCGGAATTGTTTCGCCACGAATGCGGATCTTTTTATTTCCGCTAAAAAAACACAAAAATTAATAAAACAGACACTCTATTTACCTGAGAAATTCCTGGCGTTCACAAAATTCACTTTCGGTTTCGGTTTCAGATTTCGGTTCAGTGTTTTTGAGTTTTTCTCAGCTTTTCTGAATCAGTCACACAAACAAAAATGTTGAAAAAAATGTATTTCGGAATGGGATTGGAAATTCTGGTTGTTGTTTTATGTTTCCTAGTTTGTTGAAAAGTTTTTTGCACATTTCCCTTTGTATTTATTTTGATTAAAAAAACGTATTTCTTCAGTTGGCCGGAATCCGAATAATCGAATCGGATTCCGTTTTTTAGCTTCAGATCTGAGTGTTTGGTTTTTGGTTTTCGGATGTCAGTTTTCTGATTTGAGTTTCTGGCTCTTGGCTCTTGGCTCTTGGCTGGGCTGTGTTCGCCTTAAAAAACCCGCAACGACTGAATCAAAACAAACAAATTTCTTTGGTTTTATTCGAAAAAGTTTCCTCTGGTGTTGGCGGATATTTGCCTGCCAACATTTCGGGGCGCCGCTCGGCACTGGGCGCTCGGCGTTGGCGCTCGGGAAGCGAGGCTGTTGTCGGAGAAGCCGTCGTGGGAAGCGGCTGTGGCCGCCAGAGTGTTCCCAACTGCCTTTATCCGGCCACATGTTATCCGCCTTATCCGCGGGCACTCCGCTATGGAGCTATTTTATCCGTGCGTCTGCGTAGTGGACCGCCTCGGAGTTTTTTGTTTACATGGCCCCGGCCTGCCCCTTGCCCCGTGCCTCGTGCCACTTGCCGCTGTGCCCCCAACCCAGTGTTGCTTTTGTTTAAACGTTTTTTAATCTCTTAGCCCCGCGCTTTGTTTTGACTGCTCTCAGCTGTTTTACATCCAGCCAAGGTGTTTGACACTTCGCCACAACACTCCCCGCCGTCCTGCCGGCCCTGGCTGCCCGTCCTCCGAGCGCATCTTCATCCTAGAGAACTTACTCAATCACCAGAGCGACAGGATTCCGCTTCCACCGCCGTCCCAGCCGAACAGGGGATACTCTGCTTTGGCGAAGGCTTTCTGGCGAGTGTTGGCTCCCAAAAGGACAGCAAATCGTCCCTACCCTCTAGCAGGGCATCTCGGGCGAAATTTGTTTTATGATTTAAGCTATGCGGTTGCCTTTTTACGTTGGCGGTGCGGCATTTTGGTCATTGACTTGCCAGCGAAAAATGCGAAAAGTCATTAACTTTTATGTATCTGTGTGGGGTGTTGTGTGTTCTGCTCTGTGTGTCCCGAGTCCTGTGTCCTGTGTCCTGGGGAGCCTGTGGAAATGCAATTTCCTTATCAGCTTCGGTTGCCATTTATGTCTTTTAATTCCCCGCCATCTAGTCATCCGGCTGGTTTATTTTCGCCAGTCTCTTTATTGAACTCTGATTCGATTTGGAGGATGATTGATTCTTTGTTGCCAACAATTAGAAGTTCCAGTCGCAAGGACCTCCCGCCCGGGCACCTTGCCTCGCCGGATTAAACAAAAGGAAGCATCTGTATCTCTATATCTGTGTCTGAAGCTGGCGTTGCTTTGGTTTCCAGCCACTTGAGTCGCTGAGCCACTCGATTAGATTCGAGAATCCCCGACAGAGTCGAAGCCAGATCCATTGTGTCTCGTTTATGAGTGGCCACTGGCCGGAATCAATAAGCCCTGCGCTGAGCGAAAAGCTTCAAAGATGGCTCTTGTGAAGGATGCCGAGAGGTCCTTGCACAAACTAGTCCTTTCTCCCTGTGTAGGGCTTAACAAATATATTGAATTCGAAGCGCATGAGCTACCCGTACTTGAGCAACATTTCTTATTAATCAAAATGGCATCTGAAGCCTTTCGTCCGGGCTTCTGAAGGGGACTTTTCCGTATCCGTATCCGCATCCGCATCCGCATCCGCATCCGTATCTGTCTCCAGCTCCCGCTTCTGCTCCTGCTCCGTAACTTTAACAGCCCTTGGCATGTCTGTTGGAGGACTCCACCTCCACCTCCCACTCCCACTCCCGTCCAGAGTCGCACTCCATCGCCCTGATTTACTGATTCCGCCCCAGGAGCAGCCCGCACACACGCTTTTGAAATGCAAAGCGACTGTCTCCGCACAGTTGGCTCGCAGCCACAGTCCCAGTCACAGATTCAGCTCCGGTTCCGGTGCAGTTGCATTTGGCCCGACAGCACCGTCTCTGGTGCAGTGGCAAAGGCAGTGGTGGCAAGTGCCGGTTGGTGGCACTATAATTGCATTTTTGAGCCCCGCCGCCGGGGGCACTAGAATCCAGACCGAGTCCGCAGTCGCAACGGATCAGTAGTGCAGTCAGGACACGAGCCTGAAGAGGCCCAAAAATGTGGCAAGAAGGACGAAAGATGAAAGGCTGCCTGTGGCAAGTGTGGCGACTAAAGAAGTGCCTCGGGCGCCACAGCAAATGGGAGGCGGCTGATTGATTTGAACAAAGGAATGCATTTGGTTAGAGGCTCGGGAGCACTCCTTTGTCTGCGCGAAGGACAAAGCCCGGCTTGATCACTTTCCGAGATGTCCTTAATGAACTCCCTCCTACCGAATGCAAAGGACGAGGTGCCTGCGCAGCTCACGGACTCGCCGCCTGTGCCTCTGAAGGGTAAGATGAAGCATTCAGTTTCATAGAATTCGGTCAGCTCCCCGGCGGCTGCACTCCGAGTGATTGATATGCCCCGGGGCTCCATGTGAACATGTCTGAAAAATGCCAGAGCACCTGCAGGATCTGAGAATCCGGCAGGGATTCTGGGAATTCCAGAATCTGGGCGTCCTCCGTTTCGCCATGAAGCCTCGCTCAAATCTCTTTCAAAGGTGGCGGCATAATCCGATTTGAAGCGGACGGGAATCGCTTCAGTGCGCCGCAATCTGCATTGTTCGCTGGCTCCGGGAAGTATCCTTTCGTTGCAAAGCCGCTGTCAAGTCCGGAATCCACTCGTCGAATCCCGCGAAAGCCCATAAGCTGGCCGATCAGGCCGTGCAATTCGAGTTAAAATGCCACCGATTAATGTTTATTTGACAGGCAGACATGCTGGCTCCTGGCTCCTGGCCCCACTCCTCTCATTAATAACATCCTCATTATCCTGCCAGCAATTATCATCAGCGTGGGCTTATTTATCGGCCGTTCGCGGCCAAAAGCACTTAAATGAAGCATCCTTATGAAGTCCGGCATCGATATCGGCGCGGCTTCGGCCACATCCATTCAAAGATATCTTTGATATTCATGGGAATTTCAATTTTAATTGTTATGGTTATTGTTGCACGGCACACCGCTCTCAATTAAAATTGATTAAAGTTTAAACTACAGGGGCAGCTGGGGGCGGGGGGCTGGGGGCTGGGGCTGACAGCCATGCATGTGCCCTGCTGTTCCGGATATGGATGTGACGAGCCAGCTCCCCGGATGTGGCTATGTCGCATCGACTCAGTCGTTTGTTTTTTTTGGACGGCCCTTGAGTCCTTGTTGCCATTTATCTTGGGAGACCTTGCGAGGCAGCGCTCCACACACGCCCGTGTCTATAAATAAAGGATATTACCTGTTTTCGAGCATTTCATCTCATCGATGTTGCTTTTTAACTTGCGAGGGAGTGGAGAGGACGCAGCGCGGGGCACCCCTTTGAGTCGAGTTGAGTGGCTTGTGCTGTCTATTCCCAATTCTTCAGCCAGGACCCGCTCTTTGAAGGATATAAATGGAAATCCTTGAATGTCCGGAACGTAGGAGGGGATGTGTATGCCGTCTCCTTTCACCCCTCCTGCGCCCTGGGCTTTCTTTTGAGGCGCACTTGTTATTGATTTGAATTATTGGAGTATCTCGGGACACGTTTTAAAGGCGGACATGTTCAGACATGAATGCCTTAATGCTGAGTCATTTTAATTGTTGGGTACGGTACTCCGCAGAGAGGCTTGCCACGCCAGCCTCGCCGCGTCTTGTGTATTTTTGTGGCACAGCCGTCGCCTGAGCCATCGCCGGAAGTGGCAAAGTATCTCTCGCAACGCGTGTATCTGTCGTATTGGCATTTCTGCGACAGCCAACAAACAAGTCCCCTCCCCGGGCCACCTCCAGAGGTGTACGCGTTTCTGTGATGCTGTGTGCCTTTCAAATTGAATTCAACATATTTGCTTTAAATGCCTTTTTATCCCCTTTCGATGCGACACCCTCGCGTCGTGCCTCCTCCTCCGGGTGGCCCGGGATCGGAGTTAGAATTGAGCCTGGCGATTGGTGGTACCCTCTCCTGGGTACTACCCATTCGACCCAGTCCAGAGACCCTGCCCAGGACGCCTGCTTATCTTTCATTTGCATAGGTGTTGTGTGCGGTGTCCTGGTTGCTTGCCGAAACCACCTGCCATGTCCTCCGCTCCAGCACGTAGCTGGTGCTGGCAGTGTGGTTGCAGGATAGTGTGGGACAGATTAGCGCCTAAATCATGATTACCGCAGCAGTGGCAGTAATTAGGAGGCACCTAACCGCAGGGGGGGAGGCTGCGGGGGTGACAAGGACGAGTGGGTGGCAGGTGGCTGGGCGACACTACTGTGGGCTATAAATACTCTCGAGACTGCAGTCTGCCGCAAGTAAATTCCTAGCCCCTGGCAGGACCGTGTGGGTGGTGGGGGAGGAGGGGGGCTAGCCAGCAAGGACCAAAGGACGAGGGTGGGAGGCGAACGATGTCAGCAATTTGCTATTACTTATCTCGGTTATTGTTATGTGTGTGGGCGCCTTGTTATGCATTTGCTTATGCTGTGTGCTTGCCAATAGCTATACATCCCACAGAGGACCACAAACAGCACTCCACATGGGACTCCCGTCGTCCTGCGCCCTCCCCCGCACACGCCACACAAATACACATTACCACGATGGCATTCCCATCGCCAGAGTGTGCCTGGGAAGGGAAGGGGGGGCCACCCTCCACTCCTCCACTGAAAAATGCAACTTGCGGTCGGAAGAGGCCACCCAGACTTACGGAGAAGTGCGTGAGATTATTGTTTCTCAAAATATTCCAATTCCCATTCGCACACAACTTTCTCAATAAAACACTCCCCGATTGAAGCCACCACGCATTCCGGCTAATTGGCTGGAAACACTTGCCTGCCGGGCCGATGTTGAAACAAAACGTTTGCAAACGAATAATTTAAAAGTGCGCGCCAGCGACGGACAGGGCCACAACTTTTTTAATTATTCATAATTCAGCAACTATCGCAAACAGTTTGCCCGCGCTGGACCGGACTGGGTTTATCTGGCAAATTAATTAGACCAGCGGAGGAGTTAAAAGTTTGCCACCGGAGCCCAGGGCCGGAGGCGGAAAAAACGCTGCCAAGCCAAATTAACACAAGCTACTCGTGCAACTCGGTCCGGAATATAATGGAGCGAGGTCCAGCGGATAATTCAATAGAAGCAGCCAGCAGCCAGGACTAAATTCATGTAAAACGCGGCTTTGACGGGCAACCCATAACGTATACGACGTGTCGGCCCGATGTCCTCCGTCCGTGGGATGCATGTAACGCATACGCCGCGTGTGCGGCACCGTGGCAGGAAACTATGGCTGCTCGCGGAGCTGGCAGCCCACGCGGAGGGCAATTTCATTAGGGCTGGGAGGCTGCCACCCCACTCTCAGCCTCAGCCGGCCCCTTCAATCAACACTACTCGCCATAAGCAGCGGTTTGCGTTGCGCATGGCAACTTGCAGCAGAAAGGCGGCTGACAGACTGCCTGGCAGACGGCCGGGCCGTGGGATGTGGCAGCAAGGTCGTGGGGGCAGGCCGACCACCTGCCACGAGCAACCTTTTTATGGACTCGCTACCCCGTACAAGAAGAGTGCCTCAGCACGGGGGATATAAGACAATAGACTCTTTGCGAAACTCTTTTAAAAAAAAGTGTAGATCTCTCCAGAGAGTGGATCCTTGGAGGATCAACAATATCATTAAACTCCTCAGAGAGCCAAGAGGCATCTCCAAGGTCGACTCCCTCTCCACCTCCACTGATATTTTGATTCTTTCATGTTGCCACATGCGTCTAGCGATTTTAATTGAAAAATTACTTAGTCCTCCCGCTTCGAGCGCGATATCCGTGGCGGTGTCCCTACCTCCCGGATGCCGGAATGCCGGGATGCCGGGGGGGAGCTGGCAGAATATGCAGAATATTACCCTCAACGGCTTATGGGCGAAATTAAAAGCATTAATCTCGAGATTATTCCAATATTAGCGGGGCATAATGGTCTGATTAAGTTGATGCTCCGCCCATTACCTTGGCAGCCCCCCGACTGCCGCCACTGGCAACACGGCGTATGTGTAATGTAATTTGGCAGCCTTTGCGAAAGACTGTGGATTGCGTTTTGGAAAGGAAAGCCTGTTCTTGCCGGCAATTAGCACGTCTCGTTCAGTTTTTGGTCTGCTGGCGTCTGCTCCTTTGTGTGCCCGCCGCTCTCCGGCTGCCGATCAGCCAGGATGCGTCCTGCGGAAGGTACGGGCGGCACTGCCTAATGGGTCTCGGGGCCGCTTAGAAAATTGGTGGGGCGAACGGGCCTGATTACCGCGGATGGGGAGCAATTGTGTTCCTTCCCCAATTGGCACTACAATTAAATCAGCTGCCAGGGCTGTCACTTTTCGTCATTCTTTCGCCACTCCGGCCTTTGTTATCGCTTTACAGGATAATTAGCATTACGGAGCTACCCCGTTCGCTACCCCGTTCGCTCCCCCCACCCCCCGTGCACTTTCTCAGGGTCTATTAAAAAGTTGCCTGTATTCTTTCCGAGGCGGCTTCTTTTGGGAGCAGCCTAATTAGGGAGAACAATTGGATAACGAGAAACAGATTTTCGAGACTTCTACTGCAGGGCTAGCTGGCGCCTGCAGGCTCCTAAGCGAGTAGTACAAGCGGCTTATCGTGTTATATTCCCCACGCGTAGCATCAAATAATTATTTAATTAATTTATGGAAAGCAACATATTGTGTCTCCGGTCCCCGGGCCACGGGTTAGTGGCAACTTCAAACACTTGCCCCGTCTAGGCTGGGCCATAATTAAAAGCGATTCCCTTTGTTTCGGGGGGCCATTCGGAGAAAAAATGGGGAAAACAAGAAAAGGGCCACCAACGAGCGTCTACTGGAAAAGTAGAAAGTGGAATAATAAGTTAATGTTTTAAGCGGCTTGTCAAGCCATGACCTTGGCCCGGGGAGCAGGAATGAAAGCAAAATAATGGCAAAAAATAAGCATTTTGTGCAGCCTTCTCATTACAATTTAATGCGCTTTGCTCAACAGCTTAGTAAAGATTTAAATGGCGACAGGACTCGACGAGACTCGGGACACAGGACTCTGGGCTCCAGGCTCCGGACTCCGGGCTCAGTGGCCAGGACTCCCCTTCAGTCGGCCATTAAAGCGATTTAGTTAATTAACATGCCATCTGAGTGGCTCGGTATGTGGCACCGAGCTCATTGTAAATGCAGGGAATCGATTTCAAGTCCTCCCCCGCCACGCCCCTCCTCCCGATTCCTTATTTATTTTTATCCCTGCCGCCCCCCCTCCCCCCTGCTGGGCAAATTTGCAATCAGAGTTAGGAGCTCCACTTGTCTGGCAGTTCTCCAATGTTTATGCGCCCAATTAGTTGCAGTCGGACCTTTTCCGCTGGCCTGGCTCTCATTGTACGCGGAGTGGACTCGTTCCGGGCTTGTATTTCAATTGCAGTTCTCCGAACAATGGATATGCTTGTTAAATTTGTGTGTCCTACTTGTGGGATTGTTATTTCAGCAGCCCGACGGCGCAGATAGACTCCATCGCAGCCTCTATCGGATTCCGCACTCTGATTTCGGGTGATGCGCTGCCTGGCCATCAATTAGACCTGGCCAGAAATAGACTCCAAGGTGGTGGCCCGGGGACGCACTCTAATCCCAGCACCGATAAGATCCTGGGATTCAATTAAAGGCTCCACCGCCGGCCGCAAACGAATCGGAAATCGATACAATCTCTGCCGCACATATCGATGCACTCTATGTGGCACAAGTGCGAGTGCGGTGGGGGCCGTGATTGATGTTTAGCATTTGACCTGCAAGAGGAGGTGGTGTGTCCTGCTTTCCAAGTGCAGCGTTCTTTATGTCATGCATAAATTACGACTGAGAGGGGGCGGCAGGAGCAGGACTGCAACAGCCCACTTTTCACTCTCGACCGAGACGGCTGCGAGTGCGAAGGGCATTGCGGAAAACTGTTGCTCCTTGCGAGGGCAGGACTCCTGCAGTCGTCGAGATAAGACAAGCGGCTTATTGTCGCATCGGAGTACGAGCAAAGGACAATTTATAAGCTCCTTCGACTAAACCCAGTTCAGCTAAGAGCCTGTAGATCAGAGCTGCAACTACGTGCTGCAAAGTGCACGGATTGCCTTCGGAAGCATATGTTCTGGAGCGGGGCAGGTCGGACATCTCCATTCGGAGTTGCAGTGACATGGTTGTGGCCCGAAACCATTAACCCACCATTACTCCCCGACCTGAACCACCCCCTTATGGAGTAATGAGGCCACTGGAGGGGGCGTTTAATTAAAACCCAGTTTGTTTCATTGCCAATCAAGCCGGAGGGGGGGAGGGGCAGGGGCAGGGGCGAGCCTTTCCAATGCGTCACTATTATTGGGCTTTCAGATCGAACTAGACACATCTCCGGAGCAGCCTCCTCGGCCCGCGACTCCCCTATTTATTTTCATTTCATTTTTTTCGGGCGGCGTTAATTGCGTCGTGCTGACAGGCGGGTTGGGCCTGCAGCTGTGGATGGCTGGCTGGCTGGATCTGGGGATCTGGATATCTGGGAGTATTTGTACTGACGGCAAATTAAACAGTTTTAATTACAATCGGGCAACAGCCTCCGAAGCCGACGGAGGCATAAACAATAAGCTGTCCGCCAACGGACAAACACTCAATAAGCTGTTTTCCGCACTGGCCCCGTACAGTGACGACGGCCGGAGGAGGGAAGTCCAGCATTCCAGGAAGCCTGCTGACAGGAGCTTTTAATTATTTCAAAGGAAAGCAAGTGACACTCGACAATTATGTAATCAGTTCCTTTGTTTGCCGCCATTTCCCGCGGGAATTCCTCGGACAATTGGGTTTTTAATGTCGCTGCACTTGATTAACGTAGTCCGGGTCTGTTTACCGGCCATGTCATAAGCAAACACCATTACACGCCCCATGCCCCAGCACCCGCCCCAGCCCCCGAACATGCCATGCCGTCTGTGCAACTTGATTTTTCATTTATGTTGCAAGTGGCCTGTGCACTGATTTCGCCTTAATCCATTTATCCAACGTCAAAGGGTAAATCGTTTCGACTCGAATCGACTTAGTGGGCGGAGAGCGGCGAGCGGAGGTCTTTGATGTGTTGTTGCATGGCTGCAAGTGGCAATCAATATCTAATGAAATCAGAGCTGGCAGGCAGAAAAAATCATGTGCAGGCCAGGAAGCGAATCAAGACTTGAGTCCCAGCCAAGGCTAATACTTTGCGAGTGTCGGGCGGGGAGGGAGGAAATAACAAGTTGCCAGTTAATTTAACAGGACAGGACCAGGCGGGCCACCCCCACTCAAGGGGTATGGAAAGCAAACTTTGACAATGCCAATTCCGATTGAGGTTCGATTACGAATGCCGGCCATGTCGGATGGCCATTTAATGGGCTCGAGTGCGCCGAGTGACTCCGACGCTGCTGGAGAAAACAATCGAAAAGCGATTGGCCAGGGCAATAAAAGCCATTAAAAAGTACATTAAAAGCGTTTGGCGAACATGAAGTCCAGTTGCAGTGCCCCGCAAAGGGAATATTTAGAAAACAATTTGCCCATCATAGATACTTGGGCGAATCCGAAACGATTAAACTGGCATTCGGGCTGACTGATGGGGTAAACAAGTCCGAGGCGGCTCCGGCCGGCAAGATATCATTTAAATGGCGGCGCTAATTGCGCGGAGGATCAGCGGGACACAATGCTGATGGCCCTCGCCATAAACAACCAGATCTTGCAATCTAAACTGGCTCCGAAGCAATCGTTTCTGGTGCCATTGTGTGGCCTGGCAAGCGACCTTCCTTTCGAGCCAAGTCCTGCTCACCAGGTGTGACCGAACTGGCCGAAAGTGGAGCAGTTCCGCCTCGGTAGCTGCCTGCCTCCGCTGGTTGCCAAATCGATTAGTTCGGCCCTGCCAGGACAAGGGCCGCCCAGCCCACAGAGGAGCACATTTATTCATAACGCCTGCCAGGAGAGCTTCGGCCACAATGGGCCAGAAACTCGGGCAATTAAATGGCAATGGCCATTTAAAGCGAAAGAGTCCTGCTGGCAGAACGCCATCCCTGAACTCAAGCAGCCGGATTCAGGACACGGTCCGTGCTCATTGCCCGATTCAGTGCTAACTCAATTTAGTCCACACCCACACAGGCGTGTGTGTGTGTGGGCGAGAGTGTGAGGACCCATTGTCCTCCTCTCTGCAGACACACGTTCAGACCTTGTAGCACCTTCCTAGATGGGCTTGCCTTCCGGAGGCTGCCTGGCGGCCTAACTTTTTGCGTGAGCACTGGAAAGTATGCAACGCAAACTGGGAACTGGGAAGTGGCAAGTGGGTAGTGGGTAGTGGGAGCTAAGTGCGCTGCGTGTGTGAGGGGGGGAAGTTGTTGAAAATTTGTCGTAAATATTAAAATTTCATACGTTTATGCAAATTCACTTTCGACAACTTTACTTCCTGGCGTGCTCTTGGCTTTTACCTCCGAAAGGCGGCCTCCTCCCGGCCGGGCCGTTACTTTAGTCATTGTCGGCTTCCGTAATGACGCAGGCTCCACGGCAGGTGGATCCTTGGGCGCAGCCAGCACTGCAAGAAAAGATTTAAAAAAGGGACTTTTAGCCTCACTATTCCATACTCTTTCCTAAAGAAATAGTTGAACTTATAATAATTGTGCAAGAGGAACTTGTAGCTCCAGTGTCACTGCTCACTGCTAACTTTTTCTCTCAGTGCATCGCACCACTTACCTGAGGAGCCCGCGCAAAATGAGTTGTCGCTTTATATGAAAATGAACATTTATTAAGTTGAAATTACATTACAAATAATTTTCGTATTATTGTAATGCACACACACCCATGCCATACAGACCCAGACACAGACGCCTATGATGAGTGACTGCCTGGGGGCGATGCGTTAAAGGGGGGCGTGGCAGACGAGTAATAGCCTTGTAATATTTATGTAAATGTGTAACTGTTGCCTGTCGACCGCCCTTTTCCGCCGCCTGTCTATTTCTGTCTGAGACACTCCTGACGGCTGTCAGTCAGCCAGCCCTGTATCTGATTCTGTATCTGTATCTGTATCTGAATCAGATTCTGTATCTGTATCTCGATGTTTGCCCTGCCGAGAAAGCCTCGCCTCGCCTGCCACTTGCTTATTTATTCATTTGCATAAAATGTTTTAATAAAGATTTTGATTTAATTTCGAGAATGAGCCAACGAGCGAGTGTGTGCTGTGTCCTGGCCGAGAGCCAGGACTAAGCAAATGGAATAATTGGCTTTTATGGCGTCAGATTTGTCACATCTCGTATGCAGATTCTCTCCCGCCCGTGCCAGAGGGCGTTGCTACTTAGAAATACATGTTTTTCTGCCCACCAACCCACCACATCCCCCCCCCCCCCCCCCCCCCCCCCTCCTAAACATAAATAAATAACCGAATGGATTAATTATAATCCGAGAGCCAGTAACTGGATCTCTGGCCATATCATACCTGGTGTTGTGTTTCCCATAAATATCCCTGAACCGCAGTGTTTGAACCAACTCCCCAGCGACCGATTCCCAATCACAGCGTCCCTGAAAGGGCCAGGAACATATGTATTTCTGCTATTTGCATATATAGAAGATAATTTACTGTCTGCCTGCCTGCCCGAGTCCATTTCGCATACAATTTAAACAATTTAATTTGACGGCGAGCTCGGCCACTTTGGGCATTTCGGCATCTCTCATTTTTCGCCATTTTGGTTTTGCTTTCGAATATTTCATGCTGCGCCCGATTCCGGCTTTAAGCCCAGATATTTATGGCCAATACTCCGAGTAACATGCAGTCCTTGAAATAGGTTGTTCTAGTCTCTTAATTGCCTTGTTTAAAGTTGGTGAGAAGTCCAACTAAATGGTTCTCCCTGCAAGAGGTGGCCCTGCAACTACCCTGTAGACAATAGAGGTTGGGGTAGCTAGGACACAAAAATGCCTTACCTAACTACTAGTTTGCAGTTGAAGGCTAACTAAAAACTAATAAGTATCCCACTGCCACGACCTCTGCCTTTAAAATTGCGCATCGTTGTCCTTGCAAACTGCACTTTCTGTCTTCTCATTTCGTCCTGGCCAGACTCTTGTCCTGCTGGTCTTGGCCCCTTTTATATTCCTGTTGTTTGTTTTACCCAGGCCGGAGCCGAAAGCGCTGGCCGGGGAGGATGGCCCTTTGGAGGTGTGCATGGAGAGCCAGAACCGTAAAGGTTGCGCTGCCGGACAAGCGCTGCATACGAAATGCGCTGCAACCGAGCCAGGGTTATCACTGTGGCAGGCCGGTGGCAGGGGGGCTTTCGCGCTGGGGTCACCCGCTCATTGTTACAGTTTTCACTGCTTTCGCATTTTGCTCACGTAGCATTCGTATAACTTTCTATGTATCTGCATTCGCACCTAAAACGCGTTCACCCCTTGACACGCTACTCCTAGCCCCGGCCCCGGCCCCGGCCCTGGCTCCGGCTCCGGCACCGGCCCAGCCAGCCCCACCCATGACAAATATCTATTGTGTAGTATTACGGCGGCCATTGTTTGCCAGTTAAGTCAGTGGCGGTGGCGGTGGCTGCTCCCGAAAAAGCTGACACAGAGGCAGGGGGGACAAGTGCTGTCTTCCCATCGCCTCCGCCATCCGTGATGTAATAGATTGGGCGAGGGGGAGGCAGAAAAGGCAGTGGAACGGAATGCTTCTCTGCGGAATGCTCAAGAAACGCAGCATACACATCCCTCCCATGCTTCCCTGCACCTGCAATCCATTGAAATCAAGGCCAATTTCAATGGCTCGCAGCCAGGAGACTGGCTGGTTTCAAATCCAGCCTGCATTGCACATTCAACCATTAACTATTCAGCAAACATTTTATTCGCCACATAAATGTTTAAATCCCTGAATAATTCAGCAAGCTGCCATATCAATGGGAGTTCTGAATTTCATTTAATGAATTGTTTGCATTTTCGGTTTTTGGTTTTCGGTTAAAACCAAGCGAACTCTGCTCCTGATGGCCAAATTAAAGTTTGCACACAACGCCGACTTGACACACCCGTCCTGAAGACATTCGGCTCAAGGACTCGGCGGAAGGATGCGGAGGGGCAGGTCCCCAAAGCCCTTCCACCTGCGCAGCAAGATGAAAACGAAAATGAAAATGAAAACGAGAGGGAAAACAAGATGGGAAAATTATTAAAACGTACAGAGTGGATGCAGCGGCAAATGGAGCGAGCGGAAGGCGAGGCAGAAGGGCCATTCTCCGCTTATATTGAATCTAAGGCTTTCGACAATGACGACAGCGGAAGGATTTGCGCCACGTCCTGGCTCCTTCGTCCTGTCGCCTTGCTACTTTGCGCCCGCCACCCGCCGCCTCCGATGTCTGCGCGTGACTTTGTTTTAGCCCCCTACGTGTTTTTTTATTTCGCCGACATGTGGCAAAATTATTTCCGCTCAAAAATCCACTTCCGGCAACTTCCTCTATTCATGCCACACTTTCGGTTGTAAGCTCCGCTTTCATTCCGCTGCCTTGCCGGTCCGTTCATCCGCCTTTTGTTTTTAGGAAATTGGAAAACAGAAATCTTTTTGGTTCGAGCAATCGCAGTTTTGGGGCGAGACGGGGCCTGCAACTGGCAGTGATCCGGGGGGCGACAGGAGGCACTCGGAAAAACGGCGATACTTGTGGGATATTCGATACTTGTGTCCCCAACACCATTCAGAGTCTCTCCATGGAGACCACTCAGCAGACAGCAGACTTCCCTGGAGCGACAATTGTATCTTTGATGATTAGATTCGATGCTGATTGGCAACCACCGCTTTCTCTGAGTGTCCTGAATGCCTGTAAACAACAAATCAACTTTCCAAAATGTCAGTGAAAGCAAAAGCAAAGCACATACATAAATAAAAGCGATAAACAAAAAGGGCAGCCAAAAGTTGCTGCTGCGCCTGTCATATTGTCACAAAATTGAATAAAGTTTTCCTTTGAAAACGCACGCCCTCAGCCATCAGCTCTGGCCTGTGCCCGCCTCCGGGTCTGTTGAAAACTGTGTGTGTGTGTGAGCCGCTGTGGGAGTGTGTGTGTGCGGCTCACCTGTTGACTGTCCACGGGAGCGATACTCAGCGAGGACTTCCCTGACAGCCAACTTCCTGGTCGGGGCTATTGGCAGCAAAGCCAACCACCAACGGGTCGCTTTCGGAGTCAGAAACCGCTGCTGCGGCGGCCTTAACGCCCCGAAGTATTCGACTCCCCCTGCAGCTCGCGCTGTTTCATTATTAAACAGCACTTAAGCCACACACAGGCCAACTACCCGGCTGCCCCAGAGCCTTCAACTTTGGCCACAGCTCCGGAGCGGAGCGGCCTCCGGAGGCGCCCACTCCCACCTCGCCGCCCACACCAAGCACCAGACACACCAGAGACAAAAGCCACTTCCCCAGGCCTGCCGCCCGTTCATTAATTAGCGGCCCAACTGTTCCCACTGCAGCTGCTGTTCCCAGTATCTCGCTCTCTTAGGCGCTCTCTTAAGCCGGTTACTTGGGGAATGTCCTGCGCTGCCTCGCAGGAAGTGCTTTCCTCACTGTTCCCAACTTCATATCTCTGTCCATGTCTGTGCCATCCTTGAAAGGGATACCTTTTCAGAACCGTGGAACTATTTCCTCTCAAACTGCATTAAAATCTGGGATTCCAATTTTTTTCAGATTTTTTTCAAAATTTTCTGATGGACCCACTTGGAAAATGGGGACATCCACCAAAACCCAAATATGGTCCCTTCCGAGGGCTGTATCTTGAAAAATATCCATCTGATCCTGAAACGGGATACCGTTTCGGAATCGTGGATAAATTTTCTTTTAAACTGCATTAAAATCTGGGAGTCAAATTTTTTTCAGATTTTTTTCAAAATTTTCTGATGGACCCCCTTGGAAAATGGGGACATCCACCAAAACCCAAATATGGTCCCTTCCGAGGGCTGTATCTTGAAAAATATCCATCTGATCCTGAAACGGGATACCGTTTCGGAATCGTGGATAAATTTTCTTTTAAACTGCATTAAAATCTGGGAGTCAAATTTTTTTCAGATTTTTTCAAAATTTTCTGATGGACCCCCTTGGAAAATGGGGACATCCACCAAAACCCAAATATGGTCCCTTCCGAGGGCTGTATCTTGAAAAATATCCATCTGATCCTGAAACGGGATACAGTTTTGGAATCGTGGATATATTCTCATTTAAACTGCATTAAAATCTGGGAGTCAAATTTTTTTTAGATTTTTTTCCAAATTTTCTGATGGACCCACTTGGAAAATGGGGACATCCACCAAAACCCAAATATGGTCCCTTCCGAGGGCTGTATATTGAAAAATATCCATCTGATCCTGAAACGGGATACCGTTTCGGAATCGTGGATAAATTTTCTTTTAAACTGCATTAAAATCTGGGAGTCAAATTTTTTCAGATTTTTTTCAAAATTTTCTGATGGACCCCCTTGGAAAATGGGGACATCCACCAAAACCCAAATATGGTCCCTTCCGAGGGCTGTATCTTGAAAAATATCCATCTGATCCTGAAACGGGATACCGTTTTGGAATCGTGGATAAATTCTCTTTTAAACTGCATTAAAATCTGGGATTCCAATTTTTTTTAGATTTTTTTCCAAATTTTCTGATGGACCCACTTGGAAAATGGGGACATCCACCAAAACCCAAATATGGTCCCTTCCGAGGGCTGTATCTTGAAAAATATCCATCTGATCCTGAAACGGGATACCGTTTCGGAATCGTGGATAAATTTTCTTTTAAACTGCATTAAAATCTGGGAGTCAAATTTTTTTCAGATTTTTTTCAAAATTTTCTGATGGACCCCCTTGGAAAATGGGGACATCCACCAAAACCCAAATATGGTCCCTTCCGAGGGCTGTATCTTGAAAAATATCCATCTGATCCTGAAACGGGATACCGTTTTGGAATCGTGGATATATTCTCTTTAAAACTGCCTTTAAATCTGGGAGTCAAATTTTTTTTAGATTTTTTTCAAAATTTTCTGATGGACCCCCTTGGAAAATGGGGACATCCACCAAAACCCAAATATGGTCCCTTCCGAGGGCTGTATCTTGAAAAATATCCATCTGATCCTGAAACGGGATACCGTTTCGGAATCGTGGATAAATTTTCTTTTAAACTGCATTAAAATCTGGGAGTCAAATTTTTTTCAGATTTTTTTCAAAATTTTCTGATGGACCCCCTTGGAAAATGGGGACATCCACCAAAACCCAAATATGGTCCCTTACGAGGGCTGTATCTTGAAAAATATCCATCTGATCCTGAAACGGGATACCGTTTTGGAATCGTGGATATATTCTCTTTTAAACTGCATTAAAATCTGGGAGTCACATTTTTTTTAGATTTTTTTCAAAATTTTCTGATGGACCCCCTTGGAAAATGGGGACATCCACCAAAACCCAAATATGGTCCGAGGGCTGTATCTTGAAAAATATCCATCTGATCCTGAAACGGGATACCGTTTCGGAATCGTGGATAAATTTTCTTTTAAACTGCATTAAAATCTGGGATTCCAATTTTTTTTAGATTTTTTTCCAAATTTTCTGGTGGACCCCCTTGGAAAATGGGGCATCCACCAAAACCCAAATATGGTCCCTTACGAGGGCTGTATCTTGAAAAATATCCATCTGATCCTGAAACGGGATACCGTTTTGGAATCGTGGATAAATTCTCTTTTGAACTGCATTAAAATCTGGGAGTCAAATTTTTTTCAGATTTTTTTCAAAATTTTCTGATGGACCCCCTTGGAAAATGGGGACATCCACCAAAACCCAAATATGGTCCCTTCCGAGGGCTATATCTTGAAAAATATCCGTCTGATCCTGAAACGGGATACCGTTGTGGAATCGTGGATATATTCTCATTTAAACTGCATTAAAATCTGGGATTCCAATTTTTTAAAGATTTTTTTCCAAATTTTCTGATGGACCCCCTTGGAAAATGGGGACATCCACGAAAACCCAAATATGGTCCCTTACAAGGGCTGTATCTTGAAAAATATCCATCTGATCCTGAAACGGGATACCATTTTGGAATCGTGGATAAATTCTCTTTTAAACTGCATTAAAATCTGGGACATTTTTTTCAGACTTTTTCCAAAATTTTCTGACGGACCCCCTTGGAAAATAACCTAAAAAAAACTGAAGGTCAAAAAAAATGTTAAATAAAATCTAGAGGAAGAACAGTTGAGTTTTTGAAGAAAGTAAAAATACACCTTTGAATGAGGACTTCCCCTTTGAAGTGAGAACAGCTTCTCCGCAGCTGAGGGCTCTTCCCAGTATGACTTGAGCATAGGGGATCTGCAGCTGCCAAGCCATTCCCAGCGACAGGTTGGCCCAGTTAGGCCCGCTAATGGATGGCTGCGTGGGTCCGCCTAATAGAATTACCTTCCGCCAAGCACCGTGATAGCCATCACAATCGAAAGGGGGAGGCGCACTTTAGGTTCCTTATCGGGTCGTGGGCCTTATCGATCAGCCCACTGACCAAGATAGCGCCACTGGCTTCGTCAGCGTTTTCGGGAAAACCTCGCAGGCTAGGAATACCCATCTTATCTGGCCTCGTCATGCCAAAAGACCCTCCGACGCTGCCACAAAACTATCTGCTTGAAAACAGGAAAACTGCGATTAAACAAGCTCGCACCCGCGATGAATAATTATTTATTTTGGTAATTATTTTAATTTTAAATTGGTTTCGCGTCCAGCGGTGGCTAAATTGTGTTTTAATGCCCATCATGCGATTACATTCGCCCCTGCGTTCTGTTTGGCCGGTTCTGTTTGCTTTTCGGGGCTTGATGTCTTTATCAGAACCGATGCATTAATATTGCAATTTAATCAGTGCCGTTGTCCAGCCATCCGAATTGTCAACTATAATTAAATAATTATAATCATGGGCGGCGTACAATGCAGCTGCCCACTAATCCCGAAGCAGCACAGCGCAGAACAAGAGGATAATAGAGGATAATAAAAAATAATCGAATTTTGTTGCGTTTCAACGAGGAGTTGGCTTAGTCCTTGCATGGTTTGAGGAGATTGTGGCCCGCTGCAGCTTTTCAATTGTTTTCCCTCTGTTCTCATCTCTGAGGTCCGAAGTAGATAGCCCGAAGCAATAATAAAAGCACAAGTGCAGGGTGTGTAGTGTGTTTATTTGTGAAGTGGGTATACATTTTTGGTTACTACAAACTAATAAAGCTTTTGGGATACAAAATATAGGATTCTAAAGGTTAACATGCATTGAAGATAATTTTGGATATGTGTAGTGTGTTTATTTGTGAAGTGGGTATACATTTTTGGTTACTACAAACTAATAAAGCTTTTGGGATACAAAATATAGGATTCTAAAGGTTAACATGCATTGAAGATAATTTTGGATATCGTAATAGGAATATGGGTGTGGGCCCCTTGTAGCTCAGTGCTTTCCATGGCCGTGGTGCTTCTTGTGGTGCTTGTCCTTGCCCCTTCCCTTCTTGCACTTCTCCTCGCCCAGGGACTCGCCACTCCTCTCCGACTCCTCCCCTTGGCGCGACTCCCAGCGTCCGGCGAAGCTTCCATCGCAAGGTGTTCTTAGGAACGATGGGGACGAGGTAGAATAGGTGGGGCGCATATCGGGCTGGCGATAACTTTCAACCTGGGGGCCATGACGTGACCCAAATGAGCCGTCGTGGGGCCCGAAGGGACCACCATGGTGATGAGGTCCCAAGGGACCACCGTGGTGATGCGAACTCAAAGGCCCACCATGCTGATGTGGTCCGAAGGCACCCCCTCGGCGATGTGGTCCGAATGGACCTCCATGGTGATGTGGTCCGGGAGGGCCGTGATGAGGCCCATGTCCGTGGGATCCACGACTATGGGGCCCATGACCATGGTGGCCATGCCTGCGACTGCCCCTGGAATCGTCTTTGGAGTACTTGTCCTTTTTCCGGTCGCACTTCCTATCCTCTCCGGAACTTGAACTTGAACTTGAACTGGAAGTGGAGCTTGAGGATGAACGGGATCGCTTGTGGCTCTTCTTGCGAGGATGCTTGTTCTTCTTCCGCTTCTCTGCCTCGCTCTCCGAACTAGAACTGGAGCTGGACGAGGAACCAGAGGAGGAGGAGGAGGGACGCCTCACTCGACGGTCATGTGATCGACTCTTGTGGCTATGTCCGTGTCCGTGTCCGAGTCCGTGGAATCCACGGCAATCGAGTCCCTGATCTCCGTGATGTCCAAAGTGCGATCTAGAAAGCGACCGGCACCTCCGACGGGGGTCCGCGATTTGTGCAGGGGCCCACGGCAGGCCCATCCACCGAAAAAACTGCAACTGGTCGGGGCAGGCGTCCAGCCAGCGATCGAACTCGGGACCAAAGCGGTTTGGCCCAAAGGAGTGTGGCCCAAAGTGGTGGGGTCCAAAGGAATGGGGCCCAAAGTGACGAGGTCCAAAGTGATGGGGTCCGAAGTGATGGGGTCTTCCATGGTGGTGGCCATGACGACCATGGCGACCATGGCGACCATGGTGCCCGTGCGGCCCGTGACGTCCGTGACGGTGACCATGGCCGTGTCCATGGCCATGTTTGTGGCCGTGACCGTGGCCATGGCCATGCTTACGGCCATGACGCCGCCAGGGATTGCGACCCCAGCCGTAGGCGTAGTTAAGATCGTCCTCGGAGGAGTCGCTAGAGCTCGAGGAGCTGGAGCTGCTGCTAGAGCTGGAGCTGGAGCTGGAGGAGCTACTGGAACTGGTGGAGCTGACGCTGATAGAGCGGGAGCGTGGAGCCTTGGAGGTCTGGAGGTCCCCTTCCAAATCGTCGTCCAGCAAATCGACTTCGATCGTCTCCGCCTGCTGCTTCTTCTGCTTCTTTGCCTTTTTCTTATCCTTCTTGGCCTGCTTTTTCAGCTGCTTCTTGGCCTTCCTCTTTTCCTTTTTGGCCTGGCCGCCGGCCTGCTTCTCTTTCTCCTCCTCCTCGGCCAGCAGGACGACCGCCTGCTCCAGCATGCGCTGCACCTTGGTCACCTTCTTGATGGCCTTGCTGAAGAGCTGGTTGGACCTGGCGCTCCTGACGCGCCTCTCCTTCTGCTGCTTGGCCGCCGCGGCCGCCGAGGTCTGGGGCTCCTCCTCGTCGAAGTCAATGTCGCAGTCGAGCACCTCGCGCTCCTGCTCCTGGAGCTGCAATTTGGCCAACTCGCTCATGGCTGCACTGATCTCTACAGGCTTTCCTCTGGTGGTGAAAATATTGGTTCTTTGTTTAGTTTCTTTCGGTTCTCGTGGGTTTTCTGGTTGGCTGGCTTTTGTTTTGTTTGGGTCTTGCTTTTTAGCTTTCCTACTAAAAAATATATATCCAGCAAGTATATTTTCCCCTAAGCTGATAGCTTGGAACTGATGGCAAACGCTTGCCGGCCGGCAACTTTTATACTCTGACACGGGTGACGCTTTCGGCGACGCCAACTGAGCACGGGGCAGTGTCGGGGGGTGTACTTGGGGTGTTGGAGACTTGGAGCTGGTGCCGGGGTCGGCAGCAGTGCGAAATGCGTCGCAAACAAAGGGAGAGCGATATGAACACAGTAGAACCCCTCTAAACTCTTCGATGAAGTGTGCAATGCCAGGTCCAATCCAACTTCAAACCAAGTCCAGGGTTGAGACAATCGAAACCCGGCTTGTTTATATCAAGAAGCAAGAATGTAAACAAACTAAGACGAATTTGAAGACAACGACTGACAGCATTCATGCTAATTAGCGAGGATTAAGACCCAAGCAAACAATAATCTCAGACTCATATCTCTCACCAAGCCTAGTCTCTGTAGACTCTTTGAATTTTAAGCATAATTATAATCAGATTTAAAAAATAATATCAGCGTATCTCCATCTGTTTGTGAGGAATGGCATTAAAGGTGTTGACTTGCCAATAAATCTTATCGCTATCTGATTGCCCCCATCGAGGGCCCACTGTAGCTGATTGCTGACGAGTTTTGTTTTCGTAATCCCACTATCAACTACGTGGACTTGGCGTCGTTCCGATTGCGAGCATAAACAGAGGAAAAAAAACATGAAAATAAAGCTCTCTCCGAAGTGGGGTTTTTTCGACATTTCGCCCCATGATGAAATAGCTCCAAACGAACTTGTCTTTGTTCTCTATTTCGCAACTGCATGAAATTAATAAATTGGGTACAGAAAGGTCTGGAAAGAGATACATTTCTTGTCTCCCGGGCAAAGTTCACAGCTCACGTAGAACCGGATCACTTTGCAGGACATCCAAGGATCATTCATAGTTATCTCATTGTTGCAGTTTCCGTCTCAACGTAGTGCTCCACGATCTTTGGCAAAAGATCACTCATGCACTACTCGAACGTACTTTTTAATGATTGAAGGGAGTTTTTAATAAATTAGATTAACGGGAGAAGGATCATCAAGAGATCCCCTTGCATAGTTTTGGGTAATTTTTGGATATTTTTATTACAAATCAACTGCAGTTCACTGCTCATGGGATCCTCCCTATGAACATTTTTAACTCTTAAAAAACAGCACACGCGCTAGGAATTCATGCGTTTTGGACATCAACTTGAATATTATTTGATTTCAAACTTCAACATAATCATTCCATTCCATTTCAATGTATTCCATACATAATATGAGGCAATTCTTTCATATTCTCATTCGATTTAAGTTCCCCTTAGGAACATTTCCATCATTTTCCATCAAGACCCTTTGACTTTTTCCCACAAATCTTCAAATATTTCATTTGTTTCACACATTTATTTTTCGTATTCATTTATTTTTAGTTATTAACTTAACAGGGGAATTAAATATAATTTCATGATGGGGCACTTATGTATATGTTATAGTATGGCATGTATTTCATAACTTAAATAAGCTTGGGCTTTGGGGCTCTTGGGGATCTTGAACACAGAAACAAAAAATGGACTTGACTTCACTCGAATTCGTAAGCTTCAGCTTCATCACACAATGGTTAAGGGATTCTTTGGGTATTTTTCAAGGCAAGGATATGAGTCACGGATATGGGGCTTTGGGGGCTTATGCAATCAGGGGTATGGGGTCGGGGTTTCTTCAGGGGTGGGGCCAACACAATATCACAGTACTGCACTTTTATTCAGTGGCAGACTTTGCATGGAATATGTACATTTTTATTCAGTATATTGCTTTGTATGAAACAGAGAGTGTATCTCTGGCACTGGGCACTGGACTTTTCGTGTCTTGACTTTGCGAACTTTGCCTCCATTTGGGAGTTGGACTTATTTTTGAACACGTTGTCAAATTGAACGGAAGGGGTAGTAAAAATAATACTTTTCGTGGCCAGGCATCAGCCGACGAACGCTCCACAGTCGTTCAGCCGATGTCGCCAAATGAAATCCCCAACGTGTCCAAAAGCCCCACGTCAGTTGGTGGAGCGAGCGAGAAGGCCAAGTGGGTGACTAAGTTTCGCTAAAAAGCTTACAAACAATCGTAGAGAGAAACTTTGCCTCTCTCTCGTAGACAATCGACATAGCTCAAAGAGCCCATTTTCCAAAAGCTTACACGCAGTTCCAAACGATCTCGTGAGAGAATATTTTTCATTAAGATACGTAATTAAACATATTTAAAGCTAGATCCAACGATTTTTCCCATTGTTCGTCACTTTGGTAGTTATAGATCCATCAATTTACCTCCGATGGTAAAAGGTAAAAAGCTTGCAAAGAAATTTTGAATGGCAAAAAAATCTTGTTCGCTGACCGCCAAAAATCGTACGTTAACCAACACTAGATCTTGCGCTTTACAGCACACTGATCACCTTATGCTTAACTGCACAGTTGATCTTGCGCCTAACAGAACACATCGACTCCCCATCATTTCTCTTCCACTTTCCAACACACATAATTTTAAACATTCTAAATTTTTTTCGCTCAGGAAACGGCAAGTTTTGGCCCAAAAACCAACCCAGAAATGGCCCAGAAATCCTTACATGAAGGTGAGAAAATCAAGGCACTTGTTCCGCCGACGTGGCGCAAAGACAAACTCAAGAAGCTGACGCGATTGCACCGAGCCACGATAAAAAATTTACAAGTGAGTATTGTTGGACAAATATGTGTTTTGGATTGGTTTTTTAATATTTCTTCCTTTTCCAGTTTCCTTTAGATTTGTGACTCAACACGAGTTCTTTTGCCTTTCCTAAGAACGTTGCCAAAACCACGTATACAACGGCCGTATGTTTCCGGCAGGCAAGAAAACGGAATCATCAACAATAGCTCAGGTGGCCGTAGGCAAAGATCCGGTGAAGATTCAGGAGCTGCCGAAATGCATTTATCCGTGCCGTCTCTAAATAAATTTTTAAGATTTTATAGTATTTTTTATAAAATTTTACATTTGTTATCGAAAAATTCAAATTAAAATCTTCACGTTGTTTTATCGTTGTTTTCCTTTGTCAAAATTTTATTCCACATCAAAATCGGATTATGCATAGGGGTGATATTCGAATTTGGCGCTTGAAATGATATTATTATTCTGATTTTATAATTCGCAAGTAGTTCTGACTTCATGCGGGACCTATTTATGGTCCGATCTGGCAACGCCGCGCATTTTCGGAATCAGGGCTCCAATGTCCTTCGAACTGCATCATTAGTTTTTCGATATCGAACAACTCATTTTTGACCCGATTTTCGAAAAAATGGAAGTTACATCACGATTTTTTTCGATTTTTGCCGAAAAATCAATTGTCAGATTTGGGAAAACTTTGGATGCAGTTCGACTAATATCAAGGCGCTGATTCCGAAAATGTGCGACGTTGCCAGATCGGGCTACAAATGGCAGAGATACAGGCTGTACAAAGCGCAATTCTGGCCCGATCTGGCAACGCCGCACATTTTCGGAATCAGGACTCCAATGTCCTTCGAACTGCATCATTAGTTTTTCGATATCGAACAACTCATTTTCGACCCGATTTTCGAAAAAATGGAAAGGGGTTACATCACGTTTTTTGCGATTTTTGGCGAAAAATCAATTGTCAGATTTGGGAAAACTTTGGATGCAGTTCGACTAATATCGAGGCGGTGATTCCGAAAATGTGCGGCGTTGCCAGATCGGGCTACAAATGGCCGAGATACAGGCTGTTCAAAGCGCAATTCTGGCCCGATCTGGCAACGCCGCGCATTTTCGGAATCAGGGCTCCAATGTCCTTCGAACTGCATCATTAGTTTTTCGATATCGAACAACTCATTTTCGACCCGATTTTCGAAAAAATGGAAAGGGGTTACATCACGATTTTTTTCGATTTTTGCCGAAAAATCAATTGTCAGATTTGGGAAAACTTTGGATGCAGTTCGACTAATATTGAGGCGCTGAATCCGAAAATGTGCGGCGTGGCCAGATCGGGCTACAAATGGCCGAGATACAGGCTGTACAAAGCGCAATTCTGGCCCGATCTGGCAACGCCGCGCATTTTCGGAATCAGGGCTCCAATGTCCTTCGAACTGCATCATTAGTTTTTCGATATCGAACAACTCATTTTCGACCCGATTTTCGCAAAAATGGAAAGGGGTTACATCACGTTTTTTGCGATTTTTGGCGAAAAATTGATTGTCAGATTTCGGAAAACTTTGGATGCAGTTCGAAGGACATTGAGGTCCTGATTACGAAAATGTACGGCGTTGCCAGATCGGACCTCAAATGGCCGAGATATGGGCTCTGGAAAGCCCAATTTTGGCCCGATCTGGCAACGCCATGCCATTTCGGAATCAGGACTCCAATGTCCTTCGAACTGCATCATTAGTTTTTCGAAATCGAACAACTCATTTTCGACCCGATTTTCGCAAAAATGGAAAGGGGTTACATCACGATTTTTTTCGATTTTTGCCGAAAAATCAATTGTCAGATTTGGGAAAACTTTGGATGCAGTTCGACTAATATCGAGGCGCTGATTCCGAAAATGTGCGGCGTTGCCAGATCGGGCTACAAATGGCAGAGATATAGGCTATAGAATGCCCATTTCTGGCCCGATCTGGCAACGCCGCGCATTTTCGGAATCAGGGCTCCAATGTCCTTCGAACTGCATCATTAGTTTTTCGATATCGAACAACTCATTTTCGACCCGATTTTCGCAAAAATGGAAAGGGGTTACATCACGATTTTTTTCGATTTTTGCCGAAAAATCAATTGTCAGATTTGGGAAAACTTTGGATGCAGTTCGACTAATATCGAGGCGCTGATTCCGAAAATGTGCGGCGTTGCCAGATCGGGCTACAAATGGCAGAGATACAGGCTGTACAAAGCGCAATTCTGGCCCGATCTGGCAACGCCGCACATTTTCGGAATCAGGACTCCAATGCCCTTCGAACTGCATCATTAGTTTTTCGAAATCGAACAACTCATTTTCGACCCGATTTTCGCAAAAATGGAAAGGGGTTACATCACGATTTTTTTCGATTTTTGCCGAAAAATCAATTGTCAGATTTGGGAAAACTTTGGATGCAGTTCGACTAATATCGAGGCGCTGATTCCGAAAATGTGCGGCGTTGCCAGATCGGGCTACAAATGGCCGAGATATAGGCTATAGAATGCCCATTTCTGGCCCGATCTGGCAACGCCGCGCATTTTCGGAATCAGGACTCCAATGCCCTTCGAACTGCATCATTAGTTTTTCGAAATCGAACAACTCATTTTCGACCCGATTTTCGCAAAAATGGAAAGGGGTTACATCACGATTTTTTTCGATTTTTGCCGAAAAATCAATTGTCAGATTTGGGAAAACTTTGGATGCAGTTCGAAGGACATTGTAGTCCTGATTCCGAAAATGCGCGGCGTTGCCAGATCGGGCCAGAAATGGGCATTCTATAGCCTATATCTCGGCCATTTGTAGCCCGATCTGGCAACGCCGCACATTTTCGGAATCAGCGCCTCGATATTAGTTGAACTGCATCCAAAGTTTTCCCAAATCTGACAATTGATTTTTCGGCAAAAATCGAAAAAAATCGTGATGTAACCCCTTTCCATTTTTTCGAAAATCGGGTCGAAAATGAGTTGTTCGATATCGAAAAACTATTGATGCAGTTCGAAGGGCATTGGAGTCCTGATTCCGAAAATGTGCGGCGTTGCCAGATCGGGCCAGAAATGGGCATTCTATAGCCTATATCTCGGCCATTTGTAGCCCGATCTGGCAACGCCGCACATTTTCGGAATCAGCGCCTCGATATTAGTCGAACTGCATCCAAAGTTTTCCCAAATCTGACAATTGATTTTTCGGCAAAAATCGAAAAAAATCGTGATGTAACCCCTTTCCATTTTTTCGAAAATCGGGTCGAAAATGAGTTGTTCGATATCGAAAAACTATTGATGCAGTTCGAAGGGCATTGGAGTCCTGATTCCGAAAATGTGCGGCGTTGCCAGATCGGGCCAGAAATGGGCATTCTATAGCCTATATCTCGGCCATTTGTAGCCCGATCTGGCAACGCCGCACATTTTCGGAATCAGCGCCTCGATATTAGTCGAACTGCATCCAAAGTTTTCCCAAATCTGACAATTGATTTTTCGGCAAAAATCGAAAAAAATCGTGATGTAACCCCTTTCCATTTTTTCGAAAATCGGGTCGAAAATGAGTTGTTCGATATCGAAAAACTATTGATGCAGTTCGAAGGGCATTGGAGTCCTGATTCCGAAAATGTGCGGCGTTGCCAGATCGGGCCAGAAATGGGCATTCTATAGCCTATATCTCGGCCATTTGTAGCCCGATCTGGCAACGCCGCACATTTTCGGAATCAGCGCCTCGATATTAGTCGAACTGCATCCAAAGTTTTCCCAAATCTGACAATTGATTTTTCGGCAAAAATCGAAAAAAATCGTGATGTAACCCCTTTCCATTTTTTCGAAAATCGGGTCGAAAATGAGTTGTTCGATTTCGAAAAACTAATGATGCAGTTCGAAGGACATTGGAGTCCTGATTCCGAAAATGTGCGGCGTTGCCAGATCGGGCCAGAATCGCGCTTTGTACAGCCTGTATCTCTGCCATTTGTAGCCCGATCTGGCAACGCCGCACATTTTCGGAATCAGCGCCTCGATATTAGTTGAACTGCATCCAAAGTTTTCCCAAATCTGACAATTGATTTTTCGGCAAAAATCGAAAAAAATCGTGATGTAACCCCTTTCCATTTTTTCGAAAATCGGGTCGAAAATGAGTTGTTCGATTTCGAAAAACTAATGATGCAGTTCGAAGGACATTGGAGTCCTGATTCCGAAAATGTGCGGCGTTGCCAGATCGGGCCAGAATCGCGCTTTGTACAGCCTGTATCTCTGCCATTTGTAGCCCGATCTGGCAACGCCGCACATTTTCGGAATCAGCGCCTCGATATTAGTCGAACTGCATCCAAAGTTTTCCCAAATCTGACAATTGATTTTTCGGCAAAAATCGAAAAAAATCGTGATGTAACCCCTTTCCATTTTTGCGAAAATCGGGTCGAAAATGAGTTGTTCGATTTCGAAAAACTAATGATGCAGTTCGAAGGACATTGGAGTCCTGATTCCGAAAATGTGCGGCGTTGCCAGATCGGGCCAGAATTGCGCTTTGTACAGCCTGTATCTCTGCCATTTGTAGCCCGATCTGGCAACGCCGCACATTTTCGGAATCAGCGCCTCGATATTAGTCGAACTGCATCCAAAGTTTTCCCAAATCTGACAATTGATTTTTCGGCAAAAATCGAAAAAAATCGTGATGTAACCCCTTTCCATTTTTTCGAAAATCGGGTCGAAAATGAGTTGTTCGATATCGAAAAACTATTGATGCAGTTCGAAGGGCATTGGAGTCCTGATTCCGAAAATGCGCGGCGTTGCCAGATCGGGCCAGAAATGGGCATTCTATAGCCTATATCTCGGCCATTTGTAGCCCGATCTGGCAACGCCGCACATTTTCGGAATCAGCGCCTCGATATTAGTTGAACTGCATCCAAAGTTTTCCCAAATCTGACAATTGATTTTTCGGCAAAAATCGAAAAAAATCGTGATGTAACCCCTTTCCATTTTTTCGAAAATCGGGTCGAAAATGAGTTGTTCGATTTCGAAAAACTAATGATGCAGTTCGAAGGACATTGGAGTCCTGATTCCGAAAATGTGCGGCGTTGCCAGATCGGGCCAGAATCGCGCTTTGTACAGCCTGTATCTCTGCCATTTGTAGCCCGATCTGGCAACGCCGCACATTTTCGGAATCAGCGCCTCGATATTAGTCGAACTGCATCCAAAGTTTTCCCAAATCTGACAATTGATTTTTCGGCAAAAATCGAAAAAAATCGTGATGTAACCCCTTTCCATTTTTTCGAAAATCGGGTCGAAAAGGAGTTGTTCGATTTCGCGAAACTAATGATGCAGTTCGAAGGACATTGGAGTCCTGATTCCGAAATGGCATGGCGTTGCCAGATCGGGCCAGAATTGGGCTTTCCAGAGCCCATATCTCGGCCATTTGAGGTCCGATCTGGCAGCGCCGTACATTTTCGTAATCAGGACCTCAATGTCCTTCGAACTGCATCCAAAGTTTTCCCAAATCTGACAATTGATTTTTCGGCAAAAATCGAAAAAAATCGTGATGTAACCCCTTTCCATTTTTTCGAAAATCGGGTCGAAAAGGAGTTGTTCGATTTCGCGAAACTAAGGATGCAGTTCGAAGGACATTGGAGCCCTGATTCCGAAAATGCGCGGCGTTGCCAGATCGGGCCAGAAATGGGCATTCTATAGCCTATATCTCGGCCATTTGTAGCCCGATCTGGCAACGCCGCACATTTTCGGAATCAGCGCCTCGATATTACTCGAACTGCATCCAAAGTTTTCCCAAATCTGACAAATGGCCGAGATATAGGCTATAGAATGCCCATTTCTGGCCCGATCTGGCAACGCCGCGCATTTTCGGAATCAGGGCTCCAATGTCCTTCGAACTGCATCAATAGTTTTTCGATATCGAACAACTCATTTTCGACCCGATTTTCGAAAAAATGGAAAGGGGTTACATCACGTTTTTTGCGATTTTTGGCGAAAAATTGATTGTCAGATTTCGGAAAACTTTGGATGCAGTTCGAAGGACATTGAGGTCCTGATTACGAAAATGTACGGCGTTGCCAGATCGGACCTCAAATGGCCGAGATATGGGCTCTGGAAAGCCCAATTTTGGCCCGATCTGGCAACGCCATGCCATTTCGGAATCAGGACTCCAATGTCCTTCGAACTGCATCATTAGTTTTTCGAAATCGAACAACTCATTTTCGACCCGATTTTCGCAAAAATGGAAAGGGGTTACATCACGATTTTTTTCGATTTTTGCCGAAAAATCAATTGTCAGATTTGGGAAAACTTTGGATGCAGTTCGACTAATATCGAGGCGCTGATTCCGAAAATGTGCGGCGTTGCCAGATCGGGCTACAAATGGCCGAGATATAGGCTATAGAATGCCCATTTCTGGCCCGATCTGGCAACGCCGCGCATTTTCGGAATCAGGGCTCCAATGTCCTTCGAACTGCATCATTAGTTTTTCGATATCGAACAACTCATTTTCGACCCGATTTTCGAAAAAATGGAAAGGGGTTACATCACGATTTTTTTCGATTTTTGCCGAAAAATCAATTGTCAGATTTGGGAAAACTTTGGATGCAGTTCGACTAATATCGAGGCGCTGATTCCGAAAATGTGCGGCGTTGCCAGATCGGGCTACAAATGGCAGAGATACAGGCTGTACAAAGCGCAATTCTGGCCCGATCTGGCAACGCCGCACATTTTCGGAATCAGGACTCCAATGTCCTTCGAACTGCATCATTAGTTTTTCGAAATCGAACAACTCATTTTCGACCCGATTTTCGCAAAAATGGAAAGGGGTTACATCACGATTTTTTTCGATTTTTGCCGAAAAATCAATTGTCAGATTTGGGAAAACTTTGGATGCAGTTCGACTAATATCGAGGCGCTGATTCCGAAAATGTGCGGCGTTGCCAGATCGGGCTACAAATGGCCGAGATATAGGCTATAGAATGCCCATTTCTGGCCCGATCTGGCAACGCCGCGCATTTTCGGAATCAGGGCTCCAATGTCCTTCGAACTGCATCATTAGTTTTTCGATATCGAACAACTCATTTTCGACCCGATTTTCGAAAAAATGGAAAGGGGTTACATCACGTTTTTTGCGATTTTTGGCGAAAAATTGATTGTCAGATTTCGGAAAACTTTGGATGCAGTTCGAAGGACATTGAGGTCCTGATTACGAAAATGTACGGCGTTGCCAGATCGGACCTCAAATGGCCGAGATATGGGCTCTGGAAAGCCCAATTTTGGCCCGATCTGGCAACGCCATGCCATTTCGGAATCAGGACTCCAATGTCCTTCGAACTGCATCATTAGTTTTTCGAAATCGAACAACTCATTTTCGACCCGATTTTCGCAAAAATGGAAAGGGGTTACATCACGATTTTTTTCGATTTTTGCCGAAAAATCAATTGTCAGATTTGGGAAAACTTTGGATGCAGTTCGACTAATATCGAGGCGCTGATTCCGAAAATGTGCGGCGTTGCCAGATCGGGCTACAAATGGCCGAGATATAGGCTATAGAATGCCCATTTCTGGCCCGATCTGGCAACGCCGCACATTTTCGGAATCAGGACTCCAATGCCCTTCGAACTGCATCAATAGTTTTTCGATATCGAACAACTCATTTTCGACCCGATTTTCGAAAAAATGGAAAGGGGTTACATCACGATTTTTTTCGATTTTTGCCGAAAAATCAATTGTCAGATTTGGGAAAACTTTGGATGCAGTTCAACTAATATCGAGGCGCTGATTCCGAAAATGTGCGGCGTTGCCAGATCGGGCTACAAATGGCCGAGATATAGGCTATAGAATGCCCATTTCTGGCCCGATCTGGCAACGCCGCACATTTTCGGAATCAGGACTCCAATGCCCTTCGAACTGCATCAATAGTTTTTCGATATCGAACAACTCATTTTCGACCCGATTTTCGCAAAAATGGAAAGGGGTTACATCACGATTTTTTCCGATTTTTGCCGAAAAATCAATTGTCAGATTTGGGAAAACTTTGGATGCAGTTCGACTAATATCGAGGCGCTGATTCCGAAAATGTGCGGCGTTGCCAGATCGGGCTACAAATGGCCGAGATATAGGCTATAGTATGCCCATTTCTGGCCCGATCTGGCAACGCCGCGCATTTTCGGAATCAGGGCTACAATGCCCTTCGAACTGCATCATTAGTTTTTCGATATCGAACAACTCATTTTCGACCCGATTTTCGAAAAAATGGAAAGGGGTTACATCACGATTTTTTTCGATTTTTGCCGAAAAATCAATTGTCAGATTTGGGAAAACTTTGGATGCAGTTCGACTAATATTGAGGCGCTGATTCCGAAAATGTGCGGCGTGGCCAGATCGGGCTACAAATGGCCGAGATACAGGCTGTACAAAGCGCAATTCTGGCCCGATCTGGCAACGCCGCGCATTTTCGGAATCAGGGCTCCAATGTCCTTCGAACTGCATCATTAGTTTTTCGATATCGAACAACTCATTTTCGACCCGATTTTCGCAAAAATGGAAAGGGGTTACATCACGTTTTTTGCGATTTTTGGCGAAAAATTGATTGTCAGATTTCGGAAAACTTTGGATGCAGTTCGAAGGACATTGAGGTCCTGATTCCGAAAATGTGCGGCGTTGCCAGATCGGGCTACAAATGGCCGAGATATAGGCTATAGAATGCCCATTTCTGGCCCGATCTGGCAACGCCGCGCATTTTCGGAATCAGGGCTCCAATGTCCTTCGAACTGCATCATTAGTTTTTCGATATCGAACAACTCATTTTCGACCCGATTTTCGAAAAAATGGAAAGGGGTTACATCACGATTTTTTTCGATTTTTGCCGAAAAATCAATTGTCAGATTTGGGAAAACTTTGGATGCAGTTCGACTAATATCGAGGCGCTGATTCCGAAAATGTGCGGCGTTGCCAGATCGGGCTACAAATGGCCGAGATATAGGCTATAGAATGCCCATTTCTGGCCCGATCTGGCAACGCCGCACATTTTCGGAATCAGGACTCCAATGCCCTTCGAACTGCATCAATAGTTTTTCGATATCGAACAACTCATTTTCGACCCGATTTTCGAAAAAATGGAAAGGGGTTACATCACGATTTTTTTCGATTTTTGCCGAAAAATCAATTGTCAGATTTGGGAAAACTTTGGATGCAGTTCGACTAATATCGAGGCGCTGATTCCGAAAATGTGCGGCGTTGCCAGATCGGGCTACAAATGGCCGAGATATAGGCTATAGAATGCCCATTTCTGGCCCGATCTGGCAACGCCGCACATTTTCGGAATCAGGACTCCAATGCCCTTCGAACTGCATCAATAGTTTTTCGATATCGAACAACTCATTTTCGACCCGATTTTCGAAAAAATGGAAAGGGGTTACATCACGATTTTTTTCGATTTTTGCCGAAAAATCAATTGTCAGATTTGGGAAAACTTTGGATGCAGTTCGACTAATATCGAGGCGCTGATTCCGAAAATGTGCGGCGTTGCCAGATCGGGCTACAAATGGCCGAGATATAGGCTATAGAATGCCCATTTCTGGCCCGATCTGGCAACGCCGCACATTTTCGGAATCAGGACTCCAATGCCCTTCGAACTGCATCAATAGTTTTTCGATATCGAACAACTCATTTTCGACCCGATTTTCGAAAAAATGGAAAGGGGTTACATCACGATTTTTTTCGATTTTTGCCGAAAAATCAATTGTCAGATTTGGGAAAACTTTGGATGCAGTTCGACTAATATCGAGGCGCTGATTCCGAAAATGTGCGGCGTTGCCAGATCGGGCTACAAATGGCCGAGATATAGGCTATAGAATGCCCATTTCTGGCCCGATCTGGCAACGCCGCGCATTTTCGGAATCAGGGCTCCAATGTCCTTCGAACTGCATCATTAGTTTTTCGATATCGAACAACTCATTTTCGACCCGATTTTCGCAAAAATGGAAAGGGGTTACATCACGATTTTTTTCGATTTTTGCCGAAAAATCAATTGTCAGATTTGGGAAAACTTTGGATGCAGTTCGAAGGACATTGTAGTCCTGATTCCGAAAATGCGCGGCGTTGCCAGATCGGGCCAGAAATGGGCATTCTATAGCCTATATCTCGGCCATTTGTAGCCCGATCTGGCAACGCCGCACATTTTCGGAATCAGCGCCTCGATATTAGTTGAACTGCATCCAAAGTTTTCCCAAATCTGACAATTGATTTTTCGGCAAAAATCGAAAAAAATCGTGATGTAACCCCTTTCCATTTTTTCGAAAATCGGGTCGAAAATGAGTTGTTCGATTTCGAAAAACTAATGATGCAGTTCGAAGGACATTGGAGTCCTGATTCCGAAAATGTGCGGCGTTGCCAGATCGGGCCAGAATCGCGCTTTGTACAGCCTGTATCTCTGCCATTTGTAGCCCGATCTGGCAACGCCGCACATTTTCGGAATCAGCGCCTCGATATTAGTCGAACTGCATCCAAAGTTTTCCCAAATCTGACAATTGATTTTTCGGCAAAAATCGAAAAAAATCGTGATGTAACCCCTTTCCATTTTTTCGAAAATCGGGTCGAAAATGAGTTGTTCGATATCGAAAAACTATTGATGCAGTTCGAAGGGCATTGGAGCCCTGATTCCGAAAATGTGCGGCATTGCCAGATCGGGCCAGAAATGGGCATTCTATAGCCTATATCTCGGCCATTTGTAGCCCGATCTGGCAACGCCGCACATTTTCGGAATCAGCGCCTCGATATTAGTCGAACTGCATCCAAAGTTTTCCCAAATCTGACAATTGATTTTTCGGCAAAAATCGAAAAAAATCGTGATGTAACCCCTTTCCATGTTTTCGAAAATCGGGTCGAAAAGGAGTTGTTCGATTTCGCGAAACTAATGATGCAGTTCGAAGGACATTGGAGTCCTGATTCCGAAATGGCATGGCGTTGCCAGATCGGGCTACAAATGGCCGAGATATAGGCTATAGAATGCCCATTTCTGGCCCGATCTGGCAACGCCGCACATTTTCGGAATCAGGACTCCAATGCCCTTCGAACTGCATCAATAGTTTTTCGATATCGAACAACTCATTTTCGACCCGATTTTCGAAAAAATGGAAAGGGGTTACATCACGATTTTTTTCGATTTTTGCCGAAAAATCAATTGTCAGATTTGGGAAAACTTTGGATGCAGTTCAACTAATATCGAGGCGCTGATTCCGAAAATGTGCGGCGTTGCCAGATCGGGCTACAAATGGCCGAGATATAGGCTATAGAATGCCCATTTCTGGCCCGATCTGGCAACGCCGCGCATTTTCGGAATCAGGACTCCAATGCCCTTCGAACTGCATCAATAGTTTTTCGATATCGAACAACTCATTTTCGACCCGATTTTCGAAAAAATGGAAAGGGGTTACATCACGATTTTTTTCGATTTTTGCCGAAAAATCAATTGTCAGATTTGGGAAAACTTTGGATGCAGTTCAACTAATATCGAGGCGCTGATTCCGAAAATGTGCGGCGTTGCCAGATCGGGCTACAAATGGCCGAGATATAGGCTATAGAATGCCCATTTCTGGCCCGATCTGGCAACGCCGCGCATTTTCGGAATCAGGACTACAATGTCCTTCGAACTGCATCAATAGTTTTTCGATATCGAACAACTCATTTTCGACCCGATTTTCGCAAAAATGGAAAGGGGTTACATCACGATTTTTTTCGATTTTTGCCGAAAAATCAATTGTCAGATTTGGGAAAACTTTGGATGCAGTTCGAAGGACATTGTAGTCCTGATTCCGAAAATGCGCGGCGTTGCCAGATCGGGCCAGAAATGGGCATTCTATAGCCTATATCTCGGCCATTTGTAGCCCGATCTGGCAACGCCGCACATTTTCGGAATCAGCGCCTCGATATTAGTCGAACTGCATCCAAAGTTTTCCCAAATCTGACAATTGATTTTTCGGCAAAAATCGAAAAAAATCGTGATGTAACCCCTTTCCATTTTTGCGAAAATCGGGTCGAAAATGAGTTGTTCGATTTCGAAAAACTAATGATGCAGTTCGAAGGACATTGGAGTCCTGATTCCGAAAATGTGCGGCGTTGCCAGATCGGGCTACAAATGGCAGAGATACAGGCTCCAGAAGCTCCATTTCTTTGACGAAACGTTTATCCGTTTTTTCCAAGTAGCATACGAGTTTTTTTTTAAAAGGATAATTTAAAATTGTGAAACTAGTTAGCTTCTACATAAAAATAATTTTATATTGTTTTGTTTATAAATTTTCTATATTCCACAGATGACCTTCAGATTAGGCAAGTTTTGGGTATTGCGACAGTAACGCTGCCAACCGTTCCAGTGCCGGAAACCATCCGATGTTTGAATTCTTTTCGCGCATGCGGCTGCATCTCTCAGATTATCATCCAAGAGATCTACAAAAAGGAAGAGAAAACGATATAGCACAGTTTAAAAATGACTTTTCAGGTTTTTTACCTTCGCACTTGACATTGCAGGTACCACCCTTGCGTCCTTCCTGGCAGAACCTGCTGTTGATCTGAAATAGTCCATAGTTCTTAGAGCCATTCGGATTCGTGGTGGTTCGGCTGGTATCCAGTTCGCTTTCATGCTCCAGCAGACAAATCCCTGGGGAACCAAATTATTCTCGAAGCTATCTATTTTTGATTTCGCTAAACTCACAATTGGAAAGCAAACTGCGCTCGAACCCGTGTTGTTCGAGCAGCTTACGGGCTAGTTCGCACCGCAGGAACCGCTTAGCCACAACAAGATTTGAGTCTCCAGTTCTATGCAGCACCACTACCAGTCCCAGGCCTAATCCCAGCCAGAACCAGAAGCCTATAGATGCTAGCGGCGCCGCTCTCATCATGCGACTGGAGACTAATGACTGAAGCTCGGCAATTGAATCAATGAGACGACACCGGCGACAAGATTAATCAGCTAGCGTAACCTTGGCCAACCGCCTCCGGGTTAGGTTCAGATGGGATCCAGATTGGCGGTACTTGGTGCGCGATAAGGCGCCGATTCTCATCGCTTGTAATGGGATTTCCGAGAATTTGTTTTGAAAAACGAGAAGAATTTGCAGGTGATGCGATTTTGACCTGGTGCCCCAGTATAATAGGTATTCTAAAAGTTATTATTCTACCAACAGGCCAATAAAGCAAGCCGTCGAATTGCAGCATTCTCAAATCGATTCACTCTTTAATAATACAGAGTCCACATAGTAGGTTAGGTATTATAAATTAAATCGATAGTTAAACCTAGGTCATAAGATAAACTGTTTATAATTAATTAATATATATATGATCGGTATTGTATAAATCTCTCGTTGCACTTTTCCTTCGCTATTTTGTTTACGTTGTGGTAATATTTCCTCCGCTTGAATTGTAAATATCTACGTGGTCGTGAGCGTGTATATAAGTAGACCCATTATAAACTGTATATATATATTTAAATGTTAATATTATTGGAGAGTTAAATTTATTGGCAGAAGCGAGCAATTGGTTGTTGGTATTATTCTATTGTTTTCCATATTTTTATTCGTTATAACATTAACATCATCAGCATTTAGTTTCTCCTTTTAGACTCCCTCGGATTCCATCAAGTGTCCCGGTACAATTAACATAATTATGTGTTGTCTTTCATGGTATCCTCAATTCTTTCGATTAAGTAACGCGTTTTGTCATTCAGATGTGAGGCGATGCTCGATTGGAACATGTTAAAAAGTATATATTTTCGTAACTAACTAAGAAATAACAAACATTGTGATTTCCCTTCATAAATAAATAGAAAAACTAAACAAAAACAATGTAAAAAAAATAACTCGCAATTTAAAATGAGCGTTTTTGGAACAGTTTTGCCATTGATTTTGTATTATTTCTGTATTTAACTTGACTAACTAAAGCTTGTCCTGCCCTCCGCTTATCTTAATCAAGTTTTGAGTGGGCGGGCGGCGGGCGGGCCTTCGCCAAAACAAATGCATTTGGCATGTGCGAGCGAGATCATGCCTTTCCATTCTCATTCTCATTCTCGCTCGCTCTCTGTCTTTCTCTGCAGCTACCGCATGGTTTCATTTCCATAATCATCTCTCAGTCCAGCTTCGTTGTTTTGTAAACAAAAATGCATAAAAAATTATATATATATATAGCATAAATCAATAGTATTTCTGGGAGCGGGATATAACTACAAAACAAACCCATCGCAAAAATGTTCCATTCTATGTATAACATCCTAAGCTAGTTGCAGGAACGATGGCGTCTCTGTCTGCCTCTCCCCCACTCTTCCCTTTCGTGAAAGTCTTACCGTCCCACGCCGAAATCCCTTTGCTACTCCACTCCCCCGTTTGCTCCGCTTAGTATATACGCTCGTAGAAGAGCAGGTAGGCCTGTGCCTTCAGCGCCGAGTCCTCGCTCACCTCCTGGACACGGGAATCGGAGACGTAGTACCACTTTCCGGGTGGAGCCTGCACGTGGGCTGCTTCCTCACCAGGCGGCGTTGTCTGCGGCTGCTGCTGTTGCTCCTCGCTAGGTGTTGCCGGGGCATTGCCCTCGTCCGACGTCGAGGAGTTACTGCTGGAGTTGGTGAAGTCATCGCTGTCATCCAAGGCATTCAGGTGCAACTCGCGCGCCTTTTCCTTGGCGAGGAGTTCCTCCAGCTTCTTCAGCTGATCGTCGTCCTGGTCCAGTTCCGCCTTGCTGCCGTGGGGCAGGAACTTCCAGCGTTTGTCGTCCGGCGTCACCTTGGGCCGCACCTTCACGTAGGCCGTGTAGTGGCCACCGTACATGCCACCCGAGTGCTCCACGACGCCGTACAACGCATACAGCAGCTTCTTCTGCTTGCGGTCGATGTTCGGCAGGTTCTTCACCTTAGACCCACAGAACGCAGCGATGTCCAGCAAGTTCGGATAGCTAACTGGACGCGTCAGCTTGCGGAAGATGCAGCGCGGACCCAGTTGGAAGCGTTTCAGGTGCAGGATGAGCACCGCCGGCGGACTGGAGACCAGCAGCTGCTTGGTGGCGTTCGTGTTCACCGACTTGGCCTTGGGATCGTTTCCGTTGATTCGCAGCGTGCAGCTATCGCAGCCCACCTTGTTCTGGCCGGTCATCAACTCCACGGCGGTGAAGTTGTTCAGGCACGACTGCACGGAGCACTCCCCGTCCTCGCACTGGTAGCGCGGCGCAATGGTGGTGCTCCAGTCCGAGTAGCTCTGAGTACGCACTCGTTTCACCCTGGCGCTGGCCTGGGCTTGGGCTTGGGCCTGGGTCAGGAGCTGCTCAGAGACCAATTGGCCCTGGCTCTGCTTCTGATCCTGGGTCGGAGTCTGGCCGAGTTCCTCCAGCTCGGCGCTCACCTGAGTATCCGACTCCACGGCCGTGCCTCCGTTCGAGAACTGGCGTATCAGGGAGGCGCCCTTCTCGGAGAGGCCAGCGCTGACCAGACTCGCCGGCGCAGAGGCGTCCTCCAGGGTGCCGGAGGAGGTTCCAGAGCTGTTCGTCGTGGAGTCTCCAGCCACGACGGTGCTGCTGCTGCTGGTTGCTGTGGGGGCTGGACTGGTGGCGATTCCAGAGTCTGAAATAGAGGATCACAATCGGTTTCCAATGATTCCAGCTAGCTACCCATGGTACTCACCATTCTCGTCCTCCTCCAGCGAGTCCTTGTCCATGTGCTCGGGAGTGTCGTCCCGCTTCTCGCCCAGTGGCTGCGAATTTCCATTGCTGTCCGTGTAGAACTTGCCGCCCACCGCGCCGCCCGAGGACGTGGATGTCGAGGTGGAACTAGAGGCTGTGTTGGCTGAGGCGGAGACTGGGGCAGAGTCTTCCACTAGGTTGTCCTCCACGTCGGCGTCCGAGTGCTCTGAGGTAGTAACACTGGACGACGTGGTGTCCTCGGTCTGTGCCTTGGGCTGCTCACCGCCCTCTATCCTCGTCTGGCCATCGCCAGCTCCCAACGCGACCAGCTGGGGAGCGTCAGGCACGGACTCCGCCAGGTCGCTCCCGTTCAGCTTGAGGCTCAGCTTCTGGGCCTGCTTGTGGCGCTGGTGCTTGGCGGCCCGCTTCGCCTTGCGCTCCCGCTCCTTCTCCTTCTTCACTTGGATCTTCGAGGGCCCGAGGGTGGTGGCCACGGCCTGGTCGGAGTGCAGGTAGAATGATGACGATGAGGATGCCGTGAAGCTAACACTGCTCTCTCCCGCGGTGAACTTGGTGTTGATCGCCGGCTGGGCAATGGGTTGGCTGATCAGTGGGTGCTCCGGACTGGGCTTGCGGCGCTGCGGGGGCTGTGGCTTCTCCACCGCCACTGGCAACGACATGTCCAGGAAGTACTCGTGCCGCGAGGACACGCTGTGGCAGTCCTGGCAGGTGAGCGTGGAGACGAGGAAGCCGCGGAACACCTGGTCCGGGCGCAGAATACGCTCGCCGGCCTGGTTGCCGTAGATCTTGCACTTCTGTCGCATCTCCTCCGACACGCTGCTGATCTCCTGGTCCTTGTAGCCGAGGTTCTGCAGAATCACCCGCTGGTAGCGCTTCAGATCCTCGTTGCGTACGCTCTCCAGCAGCTGGCGCAGCAGCTCGTGAGCATCGTGCTGGTCGCCGCCCGTGAACTGAGGACACTTCGCGCAGAGCTTGTCGAAGAGCTTGCTGGGCGTGAAGACGCTGCCGCCGGCCTGGAGCTCCTCTAAGGCGTTCGCCAGGGCGGCGGTAAGACCACCCCAGGAGGAGAGAGTGCCCTTGATCATGGGCAGCTCGACGTCTCCCTTGTCCTTGAAGTTGAAAGTGCCGCCGGGCAGAACGAACCTGAAAAATAACAATATTGGTTAGAGTCTGAAGGCTCCCGTCGTCCCGCAGACTACTTACTCCTCCCCCGGCTCCGCCAGCTCCCTCATCACGCTGAGCAGGAACGGTGTCTGGGCGAGGCACTGCATCACCGCGTTGAAGAAGCATGTGTTGCCCAGATTGGTCAAGCCGCGTACTCTGGGCAGTCTGTCCAAGTCGTTCCGCGGAGTGTCCCCGGGCACCGCTCGGACTCCTACTGCTGCTCCGGTCACTGCTCCGTACGGCTGGCCGATCCTCTTCGCCATTCCCGGCACACTGGTCAAGGTGCCGGATCCAGCGGCGGAGGCCTGCGCTGCATTCGGGGGCGGTGGTGGCATGGGTATAGCCACCTGGCTACTCCGGGTCCCCCCACCCGCTGCTCCAGCACTGCTCACGTCGAAGGTACCCACGGACGCTCCTGGCGCCATCGCCAGCGCAGCCATGGAGGTGATCTGTTCCACCGTCGACTTGATCTTCATCTCGAGGTTGCTGATGGTGGGCGGCTGGGGCGTGGCGGGCGGCTTCTGGGCCAATCGCTTCACCAGCTCCACGCACTCGAGCAGGTTCTTGCGCAGATTTGAGCAGATCTTCATGTCGCACTCATAGCACCAGATGTCGAAGGAGCGTGTGTTCATAGCCAGCGCATGGGATTCGGAGCGGGGTGTCTGTGGCGAGGAGAGGGAAGAGAGGATTAGCAGGCTAGTCACAAGTGGTAGGGGGCGGGGAAGAGTGTGACCTATAGTGTACAGGGTGTACATGGAAAAGGCCAAGGACATGGCAAGAACTCACCTTATGATGCTCCAGGGCGTGCTTGTTGCGGGATCTGCCGCAGAGCTGAGTGCCACACTTGAGGCACAGCCAGAGCGTGCTGTCGTACTCAATGTCGCCGGCCTTGGGGCCTGCATCCGCGTCCGCGTCCGACGACTGCTTCTGCTGGCCTAGCTTCTGGCACTGTGAGCACTCGTACACCAGGCCCGTGGTCTTCAGCTGGCGACGCAGTTTTGTGGCGTCCACCGCCCTCTTTATGTGCTGGCACGTTGAGGAACTGGGGGAGGAGCCGTCGATGGAGGCGCCGGCTGGCCCGGCACTCCTGCCACCGGGATGGAGGTGGTGCAAGTGGTGGCGGTCATCCTCCCCGGAATCCGTCGAGCTGGTAGCGTCGTGGGCATCTGTTTGGCGTTTCTTGACCATGGCGATCAGATGCTTGGCCCTGGCCTCCTGACTGGCGTTGTCTGCGGGCGAGAAAAAGAGAAGATCCTTGATTAGAAGGGCTAGGATGTGGCCTTGTGGCGGTTGCTGGTGGTGCTTGCTTTCATAGTATGCGATGAGGCTCGCGATTTTGCACTGCTTCTCCCTGTAGGTGCGCTTGTTCTTGCGGGACTCTGGGCATTTTGGGATCTGGCTCATGGCGCTGCTTCGGATTCCGTTTGACAGCAGGTCGGTGTAGGTAGGGAGTAACACTGCTCCGTCCGTATGACGACTCTGGCTTTGTTTGCTTTGTTGTGCCTTTCGCCACACGTTCGTGCTCCCACATTTGAGGTTAAGTTCGACGTCCCGCTGCCACTGCGCAGCCCCTGCCATATTGCAGCCTCCACCCGCTCCCACCCCATGTGTATGTGTCCTATGTGCTGGGCCGTGGCGTATATATGTCACTCGCCCGCCTTTAATGTCTCGCTTTTCCGTCGCAAAAGGATCCAGCAGCACTCAACCTAATTATCACGCGCACCCACACTTGCACACAGAAATACACGCTGACTTGCATGAACACAGAACTGGAACTGCAACTGCATCGTCGATTTTCGGTTCCGCTTTTTCTTTTGTGTTTTGGGTTCTTGGAATGGCGACCTTACCTTGAATTCAGTTACTATTTCTGCGAAACGCAATAGCTTGAAGTCTTAACTGCAGTGCTTAATTCACTTTTTTATTTGAGCTAGTGATGGGTGATGTCGAAACATATTTATATCGTTCTACAGTATCGTATATCGGAGTTGTTAGAGATGAGGCAATTTACTGGTATTTTTTTTGTAGGGTCATCACTAGCTTGAAAGTACCATCTCTAACAAATAGATGGGCAGCAGGGCGGGCTATTTAAATATTTACATTATAGCTTCTAAATAAACGACACCACAGAAACTATTCCTTTTTAAAAGCTAGAAAGCTTATGACTATTGAAAACAAGGAAACATTCAAATGTTTGTAGAAAATTCAAAGATTATCTTTGGGGCATGAGGACTACTCCAAGTTGGAACCAAAACGGTTTTCCCGCACATAGATAGATCTTTCAAAATTGAAGGTCCAACAAACCAATAACAATACCATGAAACAACAATTCGACCGACTTAATTCAGCAATCAAAAGATGAACGATATGCAACGGAAACAACATCAGCTCGGGAACAACAGGAATACGAACGGTATACAAAAGAGACTTGAAAGCAAAAACCCTATCATAAAGGAAACTTCCAGACATAAAGTCCCTATAATTACCAACACCCCGAACGTTGTAAATGCATCAAAATTGAACCGCCCCTCGGGCAATATTTCATGCGGCAGCAGCACTAAAAAACACTAAAAAATGAAAACAAAAAGCGGGCAGGGAAAAAAATCAAGGAGCAGCGGCCATGAGACACCCGCCGCCGCCGAGGGAGAAGGAGAAGAGAAAGAAAGGGGCGGGGCAGGGGCGTACAATGGGGCAACAAAACGTGCATTCATTTTCCAGCTCAGATCTTGATGCCAGCCCTCCCTGCACTGCAACCAAAAACTGGGCCTCACCCTCGCAATATTTGCCTTTAAATGGCCATTATTTTCGATGCTTCAGAAGGACGAATACCCGGGCAGAGACCGTTTCTCCAGGTGTACGCCCTTCCGGCAATATTTTGCGCAATTTGCTTCAATTGAGTTGTCGTCGTCGCTTAGATTTTCATTCTTCATCACCGGCACCACCTTTGCCTTGGCTCTCCTCTTGTCGCCCATTGAATGACGGTATTTCCCTCCTGGATCTATTAGCGATTTTGTGTACAAATAGTAGAGAGATTTCCCAGCCCGGCGTGGCCTGCTCCTCTCCCCTATGTCGCGGCGGAGCAGACACAGGAACTGTGCGCATTAGGCCTCATCATAATGCATAATAACCAAATAACCAAAGATAATTTCGCACACGGAGCACTGCCGGCCAGAGGGGGCGCAGGCAGCAGGGAGCGAGGGCCAAGTCATGTTCCAGTCTCCGGCTGCGTCATCTTCCGAGGGCCAAGAGCAGCCCCGCCTCGGGCCCTTCTTCTCGGGTAGTGCACTGCAAGAAAGGCAATCAGTGGCGAAGAGGCACAGACCTGAGGCTTACCTGCAGAGTGTCTCAGAGATGCTTGCGGGGCCCAAGAGTTTCTCGCAGTGCCACACGTCTCCCCATGGTGCCGCTCATATTGCCTTTACAAATTTGCTGTAATGAATATTTCGCAGAAGACGTAAAGCGATTCTCGGATGGCTGCCGTTTTGCTCCCGCTCCTTGAGGTGCCTCGCCCCGCCCCTTCGGCTCCAGGCTCCAGGTTCCAGGCTCCAGACTCCAGACTCCCCCCACCTGCAGCTTATAATCTGCCTGCGAAATGCGGCTTTCGATTTTAGCATACTATTGTCGTATCTGTGTCTGATTTTGAGGGAATGTTTCACGAACTACCTGGAAGAGGGTTCAAAAAACTAGGCGATCGCCCGACCTGAGTCATCGGGCCAGGGATGAGTCAGGAGCCTATATTTTAGTGCGCTAATCGGGTAAGCGGTCTCCGGCGAATCCCCATTAAGGGCGGAATTCTTAGCTCGTAACTCCGATGTGCAGAATAAATTCAAGACTCCCAGTCCGGGGCGGGGAAGAGCAATATAAATCGGACAACATGCAAATATATGTTTGATCCGAATGGCCTTATTCCTCCTTGTTCCGTTTCTGCTCGCAAATTGCATCATAAATTTCAGGACCTGGCCCGGTGTGGCGCCTCGAGGATTGCGTGTATTTAAATCATTTTTCTCCGCACAGCTTCTGTTTCCGAGGACTCCGGGGCTACTCTTCACCGCCTGGCTCTCTGGCTCCCGCCATCATTAGTCTTTCCTGGGAACCCTCATTGGTTCATTAGCTCAGTTGTTCATTTGTTCAATTATTCATGTGTTCAGTCTCCCATTTGACCATTTGATCTGCCGCCGCAGATGATTTCTTCCATTCCGAGTCACAATCCGAGTCGTGGCAGCTGTTCCCGGCCTGTCGGAGCGGATTAGTTCAAATGGCCTTATCACCCGGCCGGCTCGGCTCGGCTCGCCTGGGCCTCTTATCATTTAATGAACTCCCCAGCTTCCACTGCCAGTCGATCCTGGGCCGGCACCTCGTCCGCGTTATCTTGAGCCGCAGGAAGACCACTCACAGGCCGCAGCTCCGGGCACTGCAAGAAACAGGGTAGGGTAAGGAGTGGAGGCACATCATGCCACACTTTGAGATCCTTCGCCGCGCTCCAGCTTCTCCCAGTGCAGCCCAGCGACAGCGCAATGCTAATATAGCGATAATCGCGGATCCATCTACTAATTAATTGACTCTTTGTGTTCGCTGTTGTTTTATTTCGTTTCTGGCTGGGCTCACTCGCTCTCGTTTGCCACCATCCTCGAGCCCCGGTCGCCGGCCCGATAGCCGGATAGATAGCCACTCGACGGAGCAACTGGCACTCCACCTCCCAGGCCGTCCAGCCAGCCGCGCATCTCATCTCTCGCGGCGCTTTCATTTCATTAAAAGCCTGTTTCAATTTTCTGCATTTTAGTGCCTGATGCACTTTGGCGTCTCGAGGCAAGGCAATCGCATCCATCGGCTCCACTTCGCTGCTCCCCTCCTGGCCCTCCCCCGTTTAGGCCTTTTTGCCTTTTGCTTTTGGCTTAGCTTCAGTCTCCACAGGGCCAGAGCCGGCTTTGTGGCTTTGTCTGGCAACACATATTTGCACTTTGTGGGTCTGTCGCCGGTCCCTGCTCCTCTGGGCTTCAAGCCACTTTTTCTTCATCCGCCGAGGATGAGCTCGATCCACAGTCCCCGCTATCAGGGTATTTAACCCAAGACAGGCACTGCCTGAGTTAAGGGGAGACTCATTAAGTTGAAACTTCACCCAAGATTGTCTTCCCCTGTCGGGAAATATGGACTTCAGGGCCCTGCAGGCCTCCTGGCCATCAGTGGGTTAATGGTCGCTCCGCGTGTGTTGATAATTTTGACATTTAGTTCTTATCTTCAGTTCGTTTCTGTTGAAAATGGAAATTCTGTGCGGTGCCTGGGTATCTGTGTGGGGTCGCTGAATTAGCACCTACACAGGGTCGGGGGGTGTGGCCAGGGACAGGGACAGGGAAAGGAAGGAAGGAAGGAAGGATGGCTGTGCAGCCTACAGCCTGCAGTCTTTAGCCCGAAGGGGAGGAGTGTTCCCCCTTTTGTGGCCATGGATCAAAGTTCTTTCTGCTGGGCAACTTTATTAGCACCCCAGTCGGGCTTTCATCTTTCGCCGACAGTTCTCCCTCGACGACCCTTATCTGTTCCAGTCCCCCGTCCTCCTGTCTCTCTCCATCCGCCATACGCCAGCTGCCTTCCCTGCCTGCCTGCCCGCCAGGATATGGCAAATTATTTTCGGCTCGCCCCGCCCTTCTCCGCGCCAGCTCTATAGACGAATGTCTAGGGCCGCACAATGGAATTCATATATTCGCTTCTTGTGGGTTTCGCGTCGAGCTTTTTGCGCCGGCATTCGGGGCTCTTGCAGCTTTATTGCCCGTCCGCGGCTTCATTGTTGTTCCCTCTTACCTGAATTAGCGCCGGGCTCGGTTACGGCTTCCCTCCTCGCTACCTTTTCCCCTCCTCCTTCAAGGATCCGCATCCCAGGCCCCTGAGCTCCTGTGATTGGGCCTATCAGATGACCAATTGAGCAATTACAGCCGCTAAGCACACGAATTAGGCGCACTGGCCGAGGACCTCTGCTCCGCCTGATTATTGATTTTGGCCAGGAGAAGGCTCAGCCGTCCTATCCATCACAGAGTTGCTGCCAACCGACCGACTGTCTCCGGCCAAGGCCCCCAAACGGGAGGGAGGTCTATGTGGCTGTCGTTTAGTGTAACTGAAGTAGCCACTGCTCCCCTCCCGGCTAATCTCAGGCCCCCACTCCCCGCCTGGTAACCCTAGACGCTTGTCTGGGCCGCGGCAGTTCACACGGTCCCCCCTGGAGCCGCGCCTCTGGCGAATCGTTCTTGGCATTGTAATTATCGCATTATTCCTAAGGCTTCTCCAGAGAAGCAGAAGAGACGAGCGGAGTAGGAGTTGGAGGAGCGAGCACTCGCTGGGGAGTCGTCGGGCGGATTGAATGGCAGGCGGGCGCCAGGTTCGAGGGAGTAGTGTCTTTGGAGTAGGACTAGGAGTAACCAAGCCTCTCTCTGCAGCCCCCAAGCCCGGCCAGAGTTTTCCGCCTCTGTGCTTTCCCGGCTCTGAGATCCGTGAGCAGAGCGGCCAAGAAGATAAATAAAATAAATATTGACGCGCGTCCAATCCGCCAGAGCGAAGAGCAAAAAGCAAAAAAGCAAAAATCAGAAATCAGAAAAGCTAAAAGCAAGTCAAGTCGGCTGGGACGGCGGAGGAGGGAGGAGCTGGGAGGAGGAGTGCTCGGAGATCGGAGGGAAGACAAACATCGTGACTTGGAGCGGCGGCACAACATCAAGCACACTGAATAAAGTACTCAAAACGTATTTAAAAGTACTAAACACAAGTACCGGAGATTAATAAGCGCTTTTGAACTCGGCCGACCAGAAAACTAGTTAATGGCCCACTGGCATAGTGGCTCCGCGGATCTGTGGCCCCCGAAAGAGTTGTTTCTGCGCGGAGGATGATGTGGGAGGTGGGACATCCCGACGACGGGGGCTGGGCGGGCATATCTTTGTCAAAGATCGGAGAGTGCATCGGAGGAACGGCAAACAAATCAAAATCAAAGTCACCAGCCACCAGCCAACAGCCACGACAGCCGATCGCTGGGAAAACCCAAATGGAAAACGGCAAATGGAAATGGGAAGAAAACAGCGGGGAGAGACGGCGTGGAAAATATGATCGTTTTCCATGTTGACAGCGCTCCACGGCTGGGCGACTCGGCGGCTTTGCGCTTTGAACATTTTCCCAAAGTGTCGCCTCTGAGCGACTGAAACTTATCCGCGACGACGGCTAATAGTACTCCGACTGCCCCCTAAGCCAATCTCTGGAAGCTGATGTCTTTGTCAAGAGCTGCTACACAGACTGGAATCAACAACTCACCCAGAACACGGTGGTGTAGCGGCCCTCCGATATCCGGTTCGGGCCTCTCCAGAGTGACGAACTTCCAAAATCGAGGCACAAAAGACTCCTATTACCACAATTGGACTAATCGCCTCTGATCCAAAGCGATCCGCACTTACGTGTGTCATCCGTGGGAGCGGGACGGCACCAGCCGATAGGGGCACTTAACAGAAACACTCTCGTAGACCCCGCCACCCGGACACAAAGGAAGGATGCCCGAGAGCCCGAATCCCAAAGAATATTGTGTAAACAAAAGACGCGCTGCGGGGGCGGGGAAGTGGGCCAAGTGCAAGTGCTTACATTAGCTATTATGCCCAGACCCTATCCCGGCCTGGATCCACTCCGTCCCCCGCCCCCGGATCGATCTCTTTGATGGTGTTTTTGCGTGCGCATCCATCCGAGAGCGAGCATCCCAACTGGCAACTGGCGGATTTCGAGAATCAACAGCACAAAACGAAAACAAACAATGGAGGACCAGCCCGGATCTTCTTTTTCGGGATTACATGTGTGTGTGTGTGTGCCTATGGGCCATGCGGGGGATTACCTACGATGGCACTTGAGAGACGCGCTGGGGAGGAGGAGGAGTTCTCCAAACCAAACGGCTAAGCCCCGCCTAATTAGGAGCTCGGACTAAATGCCCGCTTTCGGGCCGAGCAGGTGGCTGCCCGACGATCTAATGCCAGCGATTAGCTCCCGGCTCCACCTTCCACTGGGCTGGACACTCACCTGGGCCGGGCAGGGCGGCTGAAATTGGCAGCAATTCGTTTGGATCCAGCAGCACCCAGGGAGAGGCAGCCACCGGAGCTGAGAAGCCGCCGCGGGGCGCGGAGTGGCGGCGAGGCAGAAAATCTTATCTGGCTGCCGGAAATCAAAGCACACATCAAAGATCGCCGATGCCGATGCCGTCGTCGCAGTCGACTTCGCTCTTCCACCGACAGAGGCGGCAGTGGGCAAGACAGAGGCAGTGCGGCAGCAGCAGAGCGGTGCAGCGAGTAGAGGTCGCGGTGTTCAATTGCATCCGCCCCCCGTCCGCCCCTCGGGGCCTGGAAAAGGCCCCCACTCCGGGCGGGCAACTGCCACCAGTTTTGTTTGATGTTGCTGTTGCGGTTGGTCGCCGCTCCCGATCGAATTTCTTCATCCCAGCACTGAAAAAAATATTATTAATTATTTTTAAAATAATAAGAAAAAAAATAATCTATCAAGACTTGGACTGTCTCTTCTAGTTCTTCAAAAGTAAAAAACTTGTCTTCCTATTTATTGTTCAAGCTAAATTGTATGCATTCTTGGGTATTTTTTCTCAGTGCACTATTGTGTTAGTATGAGTTCGATTCAAACCTTTGGAGTGCCCCAGCCTAGAGCCCAACCTCACCTGCCGGCTGACTATTTATGAGGTTCTAGAGGAAATCCGTTCTATCAATCGCGAGTCAGTTTCTTGAACAGATCCATCAGGATGTGGACAGGATGCTGGTTGACTTAACCTCAAAATATAGTTTAAAAACCTCCACTGATATATCACCCACCAGGGGGAGGGATTATTAGAACTCATAGAAGGTACACCTATTCGAGGGCCACCTCTCCTTCCCTCCAGAGTCATGTCCTTGCATGTAAAAGAAGACCCACTTGCCCCTACTAGACCTGGCCCACCTGAGTCGAACATGTTCGATCGAACGCGTTGCAAGCTGCCAGCCAGAGACTTCGTCGGGGCTCGCCTCGACCTGCTCGATTCAAAACCCAATGCCCCACGCTCGACATCGGACGTTCGGTTAGTTCGCCACTCTGACGGGCAAGGTGGCCAATACTTCGTCTTTTACCAACTCGGCTTGCTTGTGCTCCGGTCTCCGACTCTGTTAACAAGTGCCTGAACACAGGGGAGAGCTGTCTTCCCCGCGAGACTCGAAATCCGAAGAAACTGCTCGGTGAACCCCAGAAACAAATCAATTTTTTTTACGTGCTTGTGTCTGAGAAACTGCCAATACGACTATGATGCTGCCCACCCGCACCACCTGATCACTGTCGTCCGGAGATGCTCACCATGATGCCACTGCTGATCCTCCTGGCCGGCATCGGCATCGGCCTCGCCCCGGTCATGGCCAGCAGTCCCCACCAGAACGGGGGCCAGGCAGCCGGCCCGAACGGATTACAGTGCCAGCGGATTGCCGTTTCCGCCTGCCAGGGCCTCGGCTACAACATGACCGCTCTGCCCAACCTGGCGGGTCACACCAATCAGCTGGAGGCTGAGCTGCAGGTAAGGAAACAGTGGGGTCTCAAGGCCCAGAGAGCTGGCACGTCTCGCAGTGGAGATTCCGGCTCTCCGATAAGCTCCACTTTTTTGTGGCTCCACCATAAAAACAATTCCCGGCGGCTACGTGCCAAGAGCAGAGCGACTAAAGCACACAGAGTGAGAGCTTGGGAGTTCACTAGGTGAACCTCCAAGTAACCGATACTATGTGCTCCAAGTCCATGTCTGAGGGGTCCAAGTCCAGGCACAATGCTGCCCAAAAGTCACAGCTCTCGCGGAGAGTACGAATTGTGAATGGCGGGTACGTGGCGGCAGTTCATCAAAGATCCCAGTCCGGGCCTTCCCTCCGCCCACTCTCCCACATGGTGTGTCTGCGGCTGCCGCCGATGGAAGATAAGCAGAAACCCAAGCTCGGCAACAAGCAAAGTAAATAAATAAAAATTACTCCGAAAGGGGGAGGGGGCTGGGCTAATTGCATTTTAAGCTGCGAGCACCACTTACTTAGTGTTTCCGTTGATTAACTGCCCCGATATCGGGCCGGGGCGACTTTCGCTGCGAAGACTAAACTGGAGCAGTATGGAGATTTCAATAATTTTATTCATAATGCGGAGGTTCGGGCCCCATCCGCTCTGTTTCTGTTTCTTTTTATCGCAGCCCTGAGAACCCCGCCAACCCGCCTCGGGCCTTCCTCGGGCGAGTACCTCCCGCTGTCTCCGATTGTACATTCGTACATGGTGTCGGGGGGTTCCATTCCCATTTCCATTTCCATTAGCAGCGCTCTGGGAAACAAGCCGAGGCGGCAGGCAAATGGTGAAGGTTCCCCCGACCCGGCCAGACCCCTTCTCCGACCACTAGGCACTATCTAGATAAGACCTACAAGACGCAGCAGACACTTACGCGCTGTTATCACTCGAGAGGAGTGCAGGGAACGACATTTAATTGCTTTTCAATTAGGGGAGCGGCCCTAGGGCCTCCCACACACGGGTCTCGGCTGGAAAGTGGAGTGTACTATTATTTAGAATGATGTTCCATACTGTCCTCTGGTGTAGTGAGGAACGGGGCATAACCCACCGTGAAAAGCGCTGACTAGCCGCAGCTGAGTGCGTGACGAGTGGCGGGTCGTCGGGGAAATGGGCTGGCTATTTTGTGGAAATCTCCTCTGCCGAGCCGACATCACAGCGCTGGCTGGCCAGTGGGCTAGCGACAAAGAGAGAATAAAATAAATGGCCGGGAAGACAGAGCTGCCGCTGCGAGGAGAATCTACACTCGGAGAACTCCGATGCGTGGCTGGAGAGTCTACCTGGCTCGGCGCATCAGTGGCGGCTCAGTGTGTGTGCCCAGGCTGGTCCATTAACACCTTTCCTCGGTCTTCGGCTTCCTTTGAGCGTGTCTTGCATTTCATGCCCATGCCCGCTTTTGGATGAAAGAGCCGAATGTCGACGCAGCCGTCGATGTGTCGATGCAAAGTGCGGAGAACGTGGGACGGAGATGGCAGAGTTGGCGGGTTTCCAGCCAAGACTTGGTGTCTTACAAAGCAGCTAGGTCTCTAGGCTACAAAGTCTACTAGCTAACAACCAACTAATCTAGTTCTTTAGACTCAAATAGTGTTTTGTGTCCCGCTGTCAGCACTGGCATTAGGCAGGACAGGAGGACCTGGCGACAGGAGCTGCTGGCCATAGATAGAGGCCAGGCCGCAGTCGACTCTTTATCGGGCCGCAGTCTTGGAGGCCTCCACCCCACCTTCCCTCCTTCTCTTTTATTTCTGGCTTCTATTATTTTTTGTTGGGCGTTTACTGAGCGCGGAGCCGCCTACTTTGTTGTATCGTGGCGCTGGGGAAACGCTCCGAAATGCATTGTCCGACCCAGGCGGGTCTCTGGCTTCCCGGCCATGTTTTGTTTATGCGAGCTGGACGGCAGCGGGCCAACGGGCCAGCGTGCCTCAAGTGGCAATAAAAACGAAAGCAACCCTCCCCTCCCGCCGCCGAACAAATCGAATCGGAAGCACCTAAAACAGATCAAAGGCAGCCCAGTCTGGATCTGTACAGAAATCAAAAGAATTCGGCAGCGGCGGCCGTAAAAGAGCAGCATCACCAGCCATCAAAGGCGAGTGCACACATAGTGTGTGTGCGCGTGTGTGGACTTCTATTTACATAACGATCAAGGAACCGATAACAAAGTGCCCGAAATCACATGGCATCCACATCAAAGCCGGCCAGAGGGGAAGTTTACGCTTCGAACTGGGCCATGGGAAGTTCATATCCTGGATTATTGTTTCTGCCAGAAACATTCCACTTGTGGTAGGATGGTTCCTGGGCCCAGTCCGGCAGTAGTTCCCGAGTAGTGTCTCTAATCTAAAGGAAAATGGGGGTGTCTCCTACGCCGATGAGTGCAGGCACTGCTGCGATGCTTATCTGGGAACAAAAAGTCCCCCGAGACCGGGGCGCACTTTCAATTAATTTGCTTGTAATTGTCGCTTGACGAGCACTTTGTCGGCACTCGCCCGCACCGCCCACTCGACAAACAGCTCGAAGGCAAACAGCGCGGGAGCAAACAAACCAAACGACAAACTGACAAAATGATAGCCCTCGGGAAATGCACTTTCGGTGTTCCCTCTGCTGGACATGCCAGCGGAGTAGGAACTGGCACCCCAGGCCACGCTGCGTATGAGCCATGTTCGAGTGCTTCGTATCGCACTCGCTGATAAAGTCAGGTTCTTGGCTAAATGCGTGGCAATTAGAGTTTCAGAAAACACAAGAAACTAAATTCATATTCGTCGGAAAAGAAATCACACTGGCAAGCTCCCTCCGCCGCCCAGAAGTGGCGACAAGCGTTGCGGCATTTTATGTAAAGTAATTGTAAATATTTGAGCAAGGCATTAGGCATTAGGCATTAGGCATTAGGCGGTGTGACGGGCGAGCCGACGAAAGTCCGACGAGAGCCGGGCCACAAGCCCACTAAGCCTCACCACCTCGCCGCCCTTCCTTCCTAGCCCCGTCCCACCTGCAACTAAAAAAAAAGGTAAATAAACATCAGACAAGGCCGCGACCGCGGCCGCATAGATGGCAACCATAAAGCAACCACGACGGCGACAATAAAATTGTTTGATTTTGAAAATCAGAACCCATTAAGATTGCTCAGCAACCAGTTCCAGCTGGCCCGCCCCTTGGGGGGCGGACTGTGATAAAAGCCGTGATGCGGTCGGTGATGCCTTGCTGGCCAAAGGAATGCCGTAAAACCCACTTTTTATGGCAATTGCCAGCGGCTTATCGCTCGCCAAAGGCCTGTATCGGCCGCGTATATATAGCCCATGACTTAACCTTAGGCGGGCCAGGGTATATCAATCCGATATCACACTATCTATATCTGCCTCAGTCGCAGTCCGAGTCGCATTTGATTAAAGAAATTGCTCGCGCCTCGGAACAGGGCCGGAGCAAGTAATCCCCAGAGGCTCTCAGAATGCTCCAAGTCGAAGGCGCTTTTATCTTCAGCTCCGTTTCGAAAATTTCAATGGGCTTTGGGAAGGAAAACCAAAGTGTCTCTAATCCAGGGTCTCAAGGTGTCATCAGGTTCTCCCACATCGCCCGTCAGTATATCTTGCATTATAAATTCCCATTTTCGTCGCCGGCAGTTCCGATAAATAGGAACAACAACTAATGTGTTTGCCCGGCCCGGGGCTATCAGCGAAAATCATAAGGAGGTCTGGTCTGGCGAGGAGAATGGAGAAAAAAACAAAAAAAAAGAGTTCATCCGCCGGGCGGTGCTGATAAGAAAAGTAACCCAGAGCCCGCTTATCAGGGAGCGCCAGACACGCTGAGGTCCACTGGGCCGGCTGGCTACCTGGTTTACGTTCTTCGCTCCGCGCCCCCAGAAAGAGACAGCCAGAGCGGAGCAGACAGGGAGGCCAGAACGCTCTGTGTGCATTGTAATTACGGCAAGGCACTGGGGCACGAGGGGCGATGAGAAACCCATGCCCATCAGGGCGGCATTTGAAACGACTTGGCGCTGATAATGTCAAATCCGGGGGCCAGCAACAAAACTAATGTACGAAAAAGTATAGCAAAAAAATAATAAATGCCGCTGCCATTGTTTTTTGTTAACTGGGAACTGACTTTGAAGTCCGGCGAACGGCGACCGGCGACCGGCAACCAGCGAGCGGAGAATGGCGGACATAACTCAAGTGAGCTTTTTTCGCTGGAATTTTTTTCGGCCCGGCCACAATCCACACAATCCGTCGCCATAATGATGGGTCAGCCAGCCAGTCAGTCAGTCAGTTGCAATGTTGACGAAAACAATTTGACAGCGCAAAAAAAAGGAAAATAAGCTTCAAAATAAAAACAACAAAAGTCAGTCCAGAGCCGGGCCAGCAACAATTAGTTCATTCTTCGGCCGCTTCCTTCTTCCTTTGCTCTGCCTTGCTTCTCGTTTTTGTTTGTTTGGCGTCTTTTTTGGCCGATGCTTCTGGCAAACACGCAAAAAATGCCGCAACGTTTTTCAAATGCCTGCCCCACCGAGGAATGGGGAGCGCATGCAGGGGGGAGGGCAAGCGGGGCTGGAGGCAGGAATGCCGGAGAGTCGGCCAGATGAAGAGAGATCTGCTCCAAGGGGAGACACCTGCAAGTCGAAGGGCTCATACTCTACTACAGTTGCTATTTAGGTAATTAATGAGTTTAATTACGCCTTTGGGCGGCCATGATGTTTCCACCAAGTGGCAACACCATAACATGAAGGCCTTGCAATGTCACAATATCTTTATCATAAAAGTTTAAATTAAGTTTAAATACTTGCATGCGATCACTCGAGGTTCAAATCTTAATGTTTCCAGTCTTGGACTAGCAATGATAATTGGTAATTAATTCCTGTTTATCCAATGTGTGCCACACGTGGCCGCCACCGCCTGCAAGCCATCTTTGTCGCATGTCTTTGCCACAAGTTCTGACGTCCTGCACTTCCTGAAAGGAAAAATAGTTATTATTATGTTTAAGCTATAAAGTAACCCTATAGAATGAAGCTAGGACTCGATTTAAACTAGTAGCTTTCCAACAAACCGAAGGACAAAGATCACAGAAACAGGCTAAGAGGCGAAAGCCATTGGCGCAGGAGAAGAGCGCAGTGTTGGTAAACTGGCAAGGAATACCATTTAAGCGACAACCACTTGTAATCGACAATCGTTATCGAATTTGAAATCATGGAGGTGCTACTAGGCTTTATATATAATATTTCATTGTTAAAATTCAAGAGACTCGAAGGAAAAGGACTTATGAAGAGGAATCATTAAATACATTTCAAAACGATGATGTAAGCTCTCTTTATCACTAAATACTATACCTATATCACTAAAAATATACCTAATATTATAGATCCCCTGGTTAAAAAAGGTCTTGAAATGAAGAAACCCTAATAAAGAGTAAGGAACACGAGAAAAAGAAACCAAAACCTGCGGCTGAGAGAGATGAGCTCCAGCAGCCGCAGCAGGTTTGTGTCTTGAGTCTCTTGTCTTGCTTTTGTTTCTTTATTGTTGGTTGTTGCTGTTGTTGTGTCTTTTTGCATCAGCGGCAGGATGTTGGAAGTTGGTTGATCTTCTTCTTGTGTTGCTGGTGCTGTGGTTGTTGCTGCGCGTAATTACATGGCAATTAAGTTAATTGAACTGCGCGCCTGCGCTCGCGTGAATTGCCCTCACTGTGGGATATACTTAATATCTCTCCAAAAATCCAAAACGAACAGCAAAAAGGGCAGAAATGGGGCGAAACAGCTGCAGCCGCAGCAGCAGCAGCAGCCTGTAAGCGGTACGAGCCACATAATTTGCGTTGTAAGTTGCGTGTAGAACCTGTGGCAGAAACGGCAGCTCATTTCGGGTAATCCAGCCTGACAAAATGTCAGCGAGGCGGACGACGGCAGCGCATACATTATCCCAGTCGGATCCCAGGCCCATACAATGGCAGGCGACTGTCAGTAAACCCGCCAAACATGTCCCAATTGTATTGCCAACCGCGGGCCCCAGAACCGGGCCCAATTGCACCGCCAAGTGTCCGGTGGTGGGCCTTTGAAAGCCTTCGCCGCAGATCGCAGATTATCTAACTTTGGAGCGAATCGGGACAATCTGCAGCATTGATTTAGATATATATTCCCCGGGAATTGTAAAAAATTATTGGCAGCGAGCCAATACGGGAGATCTATAACTCTCCGCTCTCGCGGATCTCGAAGCCAGTCCCCGAAAGCCATTACTCTAATAGACGGAATTTATGCAAAAAGTATCCACTTCTGTGGCCGCTGCTGTGGCGGGGATGCGGCTGCTTTGGTGCATTCCTCTGGGCTGCAGCTTCCTGCTCCTGCTCCGGCTCATGGATCGCTGCTCCGGGAACCCAGCCTTTGAATGACAATCGTCGCCAGTCAAAATGTCAATTAATTGTGAGACGACAGTCGTATGTCGTCGGCATTTGGCTGACAGTTCTGTCTACTGTCTACTGCCTTGGGGCTGCAGTCTTCTGGCTACTGTCTTCGGGCCACTGGCTACTTACTGCCTTCCCCACTTACTGGCTTAGTGCAAAAATGCAGCCAGCTATCGCCGTCGTTTGAATCGATCCGTATCTGTATCTAAGCTAGGGTCGGCTAATTAAGAATGCAAAATGTATCTTTGCATCTGCCGCCTCGGAGCTGATGTCATTGAGCAGCAAATTACCCAAACAAAAAATATCTGCGATTGAGACAGAAACAGAAACCGAATCCGAATCCGAATCCGAAATCGTAGAAAACAAAAAGCTGCGCCGTATACTCTGCGCCGTCTAATGAAAATGCCCGCTCGCTAATTGCAAACGCTTTCGTAGCAAATTAAATCAATTGACTTTGAAGTCGAGCCGCCAGTGGGTCTGCCTCGCCGAATCGCAGTATATATAGTATATAGCTGCCATATGGATCGGCATCAGAGCGTGCACAGCTGTCAGTTGGGGTCTCCGGTCCAGGCAGCTAAATCAAACAGAGTATCACTATCCGTGGGATTGAGGTACTAGCGACTGTGTAGTTGCTCTACCGTCGTATGTTATGGACTGGGTTCTGAGCTTTGGGAGAGAAATCGATGGAGAACCCTTGGAACACAATCCGTGAAATGAAATCGGTGAGGCTGTTTGGCAAACCTCCTGGGAAAGTCGTGCAACGCATCTCAAAGATACGGCAAAACCGCAAACGGTTCGAGATGAAACGCCGCCGTCTCTCGAGAGGCCCCAGGTCTCTTGACTTTGAGCCACCAAGTGGTGTGTCAAGAGAGGCTTCACTGTCGTATCTATGGGCTGGCTGTTTCGTATGCCGCCGCACGAGTGTGTCGGTCGGTCCGCGGCCTTTCGCGGCACTTGTCACTCCGACAGGCGGCAAATTGTTTGAGACCAGAGCCAAATCAGTGAATCGGCGAATCAGCAGCCAAGTCCAGCGAAGCGTGCCGGCTAGAGATGCATCTGGCAGATAGGGACACCGCCAGGATCTCGAGTGTCTCTTCGGCGACGTTGAGGACTCGGACGTCCAGCGGGGACAGCTCCAGTCAGCGGCTATCTGGAGTTATCTAACGTCTGGCCACATAACTCGGACTCATTTCCATTAGCATGTCGATGCCCAGGGCTCTCGAGTCTCTAATTTGTGTGCCCCGGCCTGTGTGCCACATGGGTTTCGTGGGCAGGGTGCTTCCAGCGAAGAAAATTATAAATTAATCCATTATGTAGATTATACAGATGTCTGAACGCATTAAGTGTCCCGCGCGAGAGAGGGCAGCTCCAGAGGATCCAATCCGATCCGATCCAGTCCGATCCGATCCGATCCGGGTCCCTGGACACTAAGCGTTGTTAATGAATGAACACAGTCGGGTTCTCGAGCTGCTTGGATTCGTTGCAGGTTCCTTGCATCTTTTTGGGAAGTATCTCGAAAGAAGGCCCCTAGTTATGAGAACAATTTAGTTGCAGAGTTGGCATAGGATTCCTAAAAACTCTCCTTTCCTTTTCTTTCCGAAACACAATATATTCAAAGCCGAATACCGCTGAGCAATTTTGTTTCTGTGCTGCTTGCCGGCCCGGGATCATTAATCAAAATTGTAAAATCATTAAGTCCGCGTTTAGGCCAAGAGGTGTCAACCCGGCCATTGTTGTTGCTGTTCTGGGCCTTGTAATTGAATTGTGAACACGGCAGAGGTGGCGGGGAGGGGGAGCCAGTCAAATAACTCAAATTGAACAAAATTAAATGTTTTTCGGCGGCCCAGCCAGTCTTTGCCCAAAAAATAAAAAAGTGTGAACCGAGCTGCCAAAGAAACCCGGGCCCGAAAAAAAAACCGAAAAATAAAAATTAAAAGAAATAGCCGCGAGTCGAACCCGAACGAAGCAGAAGAAGAAGAAAAACCCAAAAACCGAAACGAAACTTGGACCAAAAATGGAAGGGGACGGCGGAGTGGGGCAGCATCCAGCCGCCAAACGAAGTTTTTTAAGTAAATTAAAGAGAACTTTTTGATTTTTATGAGCGAGGCGACTCGAAAACCATTCGAATTTTAGAAAAAATAGTAAAACAGAATAAATATTGAAGCTGGAAGTACGTTTTCTAGTTTACTGGAATGCCAGTTTGGGAGTTATTGGCCGACTGGGCCTGTCAGCAATAATAATTATTTTGGAGCTGCGACCAAAACGAATTTGTCGCCTTTGTCGGGTGGACTGCGAGGCGCGGCGAATCGCCAGCTCTTCGTTGTGGCTTTTGCGTGGTGGCCCCCACAAAAAAGGCAACAAAAAGCCTCTAAAAAATAACAAAAATCGAAGAGGAGAAACACGAAAAAAATGCTCAAAGCGTTGCAGATTGCATTCGCTGCGGAGAGCGATGGGGATGGGGGTGGGGAGGAGCAGGGGCGGTTCTGGCCAGCATTATGACCAAGGCATGATGATGATCATGGCCAAGCATTGCCCTTTTGCATTAATAATACATTTTAGACACTTGGCTCGGCTGTGGCCTAAAACCCAAGCCCCAATCGAGCCACAGTGGAGGGCTGAGGGCGGTGGTTCTTAAAAAAATGTTTATAAATCAAAATTAAGACTTGAACGTTAAATTTAACAACAAATAGCATATAGGTCTTAGCAATGCATGGCTTGAAATATTGTTCAAGACTCTTCAGGACCCACTGTATGCCCCAAAATCCAGGCTCCCAGCCAATGATCGTCCCATGACGATGATGATGATGAGGAAGGTTCACTTGCCGGCTGCATCATTAAATTATTATTGCTGGCAGCTATTTTTCAGAGCGAGATGGAAGGCGAAACAAAAGCTACAAAAATTGGAAATCGCGTGTCTAATGCTCCATTCGAGATGCCCGCCGGTCGGTCCGGTCCGGTCGCTCGCTCCGTTCTCGGGCACCAGCCTTGTGTTTCTTCCCCCTTTTTATGCCTTTTCGCCTAATGTGGCTTAATTATACAACGGCGGCCACAATTCGGTTACTGTTGGCCAACAAAGGCGAAAAAACGATAACGAAAAGGCCACAGACTGGCCAACCATCAAATCCATGTCAAAAGTCCCGCTCTGGGAGCATCATGGGTCCCCTCGGACCATGATCTCCAAGATCTCCAAGATCTCCCAGATCTCCCTGATCCCGAAGATGCCGCAGATACCGGCTATCAAAAGGAGTCCCGGCCTGGCATCTTTCCTGAGAAAACGTATCTCGATAATTTGATGCAGCTTTTTGTGATCCTGTTCGTTTTTATCCGTTTCGTTTTCCGTCTGCCCCAAAGCACTGCCCCTGTTATTGTCCTGTTTTTGTGCCTGACTCGTCTAAAATTCCACAAACTCATAAATGTTGATGTGTCTGGTTCGTCATCGTCGTCAGAGGCGGCTTTTTGTGTCAGGGACAATGGGGACCTGGCGCAGGCTGCACAAAAAATAGATCACTCATCGCAGGGCCGATTAAGAACACTTTTCAGACATCGTACTCATTCCTCTCCAGAAATCAGTCCATAAACTCACCTAGTCGACTCCAATTTCTCTCCGTGTGGTTGCGTTTCTTGCGAGGATTAATTTCGCATCCGCCAAGGGGGAATGTGGGCTTCATTTGAAGTTATTAGATTGCATGGCCAGTAATTGACAATTAATTGCAGCCGGGACTGTAAATGGAAATGGAATGAACTCCTAACTGGACAGCAGCGGCGTTTCTCTTTTTAGTTCGTTTTTTATACATTTCTCCATGTGTGAAGTCTGACGCAAGTCTTCACACCCGGCACTCGGCACAAATATGTGTGGGTCTGCTAATGGAAAATAAACAATCTCCACCGAAAGACTGAAGCGAAACATTCAATCGATTTGCTTTTTAATTTCTTCGAAGCCTCTTTGGGAGGAGCCTTGCCACATGAGCCCCAACTATCTCTCCATCTTCGTCAATACCCACCCGATCCTTACACGGGATACTATTTTGGAATCGTGGATATATTCTCTATGGAACTGCATTCAAATCTGGGATTCCAATTTTTTTCCAAATTTTCTGATGGACCCCCTTGGAAAATGGGGACATCCACCAAAACCCAAATATGGTCCCTTACGAGGGCTGTATCTTGAAAAATATCCATCTGATCCTGAAACAGGATACCTTTTTGGAATCGTGGATAAATTCTCTTTTAAAATGCATCAAAATCTGGGATTCAAATTTTTTAAAGATTTTTTTCAAAATTTTCTGATGGACCCCCTTGGAAAATGGGACCATCCACCAAAACCCAAATATGGTCCCTTCCGAGGGCTGTATCTTGAAAAGTATCCATCTGATCCTGAAACGGGATACCGCTTTGGAATCGTGGATAAATTCTCTTTTAACTTGCATCAAAATCTGGGATACACATTTTTTTCAGATTTTTTTCCAAATTTTCTGATGGACCCCCTTGGAAAAGGGGGACATCCACCAAAATCCAAATATGGTCCCTTCCGAGGGCTGTATCTTGAAAAGTATCCATCTGATCCTGAAATGGGATACCTTTTTGGAATCGTGGATAAATTCTCTTTTAACTTGCATCAAAATCTGGGATTCAAATTTTTTAAAGATTTTTTTCAAAATTTTCTGATGGACCCCCTTGGAAAATGGGGACATCCACCAAAACCCAAATATGGTCCCTTCCGAGGGCTGTATCTTGAACAATATCCATCTGATCCTGAAACAGGATACCTTTTTGGAATCGTGGATAAATTCTCTTTTAAAATGCATCAAAATCTGGGATTCAAATTTTTTAAAGATTTTTTTCAAAATTTTCTGATGGACCCCCTTGGAAAATGGGACCATCCACCAAAACCCAAATATGGTCCCTTCCGAGGGCTGTATCTTGAAAAGTATCCATCTGATCCTGAAACGGGATACCGCTTTGGAATCGTGGATAAATTCTCTTTTAACTTGCATCAAAATCTGGGATACACATTTTTTTCAGATTTTTTTCCAAATTTTCTGATGGACCCCCTTGGAAAAGGGGGACATCCACCAAAATCCAAATATGGTCCCTTCCGAGGGCTGTATCTTGAAAAGTATCCATCTGATCCTGAAATGGGATACCTTTTTGGAATCGTGGATAAATTCTCTTTTAACTTGCATCAAAATCTGGGATTCAAATTTTTTAAAGATTTTTTTCCAAATTTTCTGATGGACCCCCTTGGAAAATGGGGACATCCACCAAAACCCAAATATGGTCCCTTCCGAGGGCTGTATCTTGAAAAGTATCCATCTGATCCTGAAACGGGATACCGCTTTGGAATCGTGGATAAATTCTCTTTTAACTTGCATCAAAATCTGGGATACACATTTTTTTCAGATTTTTTTCCAAATTTTCTGATGGACCCCCTTGGAAAAGGGGGACATCCACCAAAATCCAAATATGGTCCCTTCCGAGGGCTGTATCTTGAACAATATCCATCTGATCCTGAAACAGGATACCTTTTTGGAATCGTGGATAAATTCTCTTTTAAAATACATCAAAATCTGGGATACAAATTTTTTAAAGATTTTTTTCAAAATTTTCTGATGGACCCCCTTGGAAAATGGGACCATCCACCAAAACCCAAATATGGTCCCTTCCGAGGGCTGTATCTTGAAAAGTATCCATCTGATCCTGAAACGGGATACCGCTTTGGAATCGTGGATAAATTCTCTTTTAACTTGCATCAAAATCTGGGATACACATTTTTTTCAGATTTTTTTCAAAATTTTCTGTCCCCCCTTGGAAAAGGGGGACATCCACGAAAACCCAAATATGGTCCCTTCCGAGGGCTGTATCTTGAAAAGTATCCATCTGATCCTGAAACGGGATACCGCTTTGGAATCGTGGATAAATTCTATTTTAAAATGCATCAAAGTCTGGGATACAAATTTTTTAATGATTTTTTCAACATTTCCTGATCCTTGGACCCCCTTGCAACGAAGGGAAATCAACAAAACCCACATATGGTCCCTTGCGGTGGCTGTATCCTGGTCAATATCTATCCGATCCCTAAACGGGATACCTGAAAAGCTTTGTGGATTTAGGTTCTGAAACACATTTGGAAACATCTGCCTCCAACAGCCTAAGTATCGCGTCGGTCGACAGCGGCCTCGCCAAAGTCTGTGAGCTGGAAAAAGCCAACACAAATCGTTGGCATTAGCATTAGCATTACACGATCTAATTTTGCAATTTCCAGCTAATTTAATATCAGGCATTAACCGGTGTAAACAAAAACTGCAATTGTGTGGCTCAATTGTTGCAAATGGCCGGCATTTGTTAAATTAACTTTGTTGCTGGTGGCGTGTCGGCGGAACAACAAAGCCGAGCGAAAACACAAAACAAAGGCCGACTGTTTGACTAAGTTTTTATTGCATTTTTATTAGATAAAATTATAGGCATCAGAGGCGGCGGCACAACAATGGCAAGACAACCCAACACACGGGTGTGAAAAAGAATGCGAATTCCTATTATTCAGAATCGTAATCTTGCCCGCGCACCTGCACTGATAGAAAGAGTGCCTAACTATACTTTACTTTAATAGGATAATAAAATAAAATAAAAAATGTATACAAAATAATAATATATTTCCTTAATTTTGTGGCCTCTCAAGTGCACCCTTTGAGAAGCGAGGAGGAGGGGGCTCTTAATTTAATTATTTCTTGTTCATGTTTTTGAAACTTTAACTTTTAAAATTTTATGGTTGAAGGTTTATAAAGGCGAGGGGGAGGTCGGGTACTATTTTTTCCATATATGAAATATAATTAAGAGAAGGAATAAATAAATAATTTATATAAAATAATCTTAATTAAATGTTTTTTTTTTTATGTGTGTTTATATTCTTTTTCCGATTCTTTTATCGAAAATTTATTCGATATCGGACTATGAATTTCGAACCAATTATTCGGCGGCAGCTCCTTTGAAGTTCCGTCGATACAATTAAATAGTGTTAATTGATAAAAACTTGGGAATCATTCGCTTTTTACGGTTTTGCCAGCGGATGTTGTGCACGTGCTTGGTGCTTATCCCAAAAGCTGATTTTCCGAAACTCTTTCGGGTTAGGGCAATTATATAATTCACTTTTGCGATTAAGAGGGGCCGTAAAAAGGCGATTGTTTTAAAATTTGTTTACTGATTTGCTTTTGAAACGATTCCCGACTGAAACGATTCTGTTTTCCCTCCTTCCAGATTGCCAAGCTGCTGCCTTTGATCGAGTCCGGGTGCTCCCCGCGCGCCCGTTTCCTGCTCTGCTCCGCCCTGTTCCCGCTCTGCACCCCGGACGTGCCCCGCCCCGTCACCGCCTGCAAGTCCTTGTGCGAGACCGTGCGGGGGGAGTGCGCCGCCAGCCCCGCCGCGGATCTGATGGAGCTGTGGCCCTCGTTCCTCAACTGCGAGGTCCTGCCCCAGCCGGAGAAGCACGAGCTGTGCATGCAGATTCCCGAGGAGCTGCCCGCTCAAGGGGGACAGGCCGAAGGAGGAGGCTCCTCCACCCAAAGTCCGGCAGCCGCCCCGGAGCGCCACCCGGAGCTGAGTCCGCCCCCGTCCATGTACCGCTTCTGGAAGAATGCGCCTCAGGGCCCGGGCCTGAGCTCGGGCGGTAACGGAGTCCTGTGCCCCCAGAACTTCAGCGCCAGTCCTTTGAACCCGGAGGTCTGCCTGCCTCAGTGCCAGCGGGACGCCTTCCACACCACGGCCCAGAAGAAGCTAACCGAGAGCCTGATCCTGGGCCTGTCCGCCGTCTGCTTCGTCCTGACCCTGTTCGCGTTGGTGACCTTCTGGGCAGAGCCCACCCGGTTCGGCTACCCGGAGCGACCGGTGCTCTTCCTCTGCCTGTGCTACAACCTATTCAGCGTCTGCTACCTGGAGAGGATCGTGTTCCACAACCAGGCCCGCAGCCTGGCGGCGCAGATGCAGGACGTGCCCCGGCTACGGCAGGGCTGCCTCCTCACCCCGCCTTGCCTGGCCTCCTACATCACCACCTCGTATCTGAGCCTGTGCGCCGCCAGCTGGTGGCTCATCTTCGCGCTCTGCTTCTACCTCTCCTCCCACAAGAAGTGGTCCAGCGAAGCCCTGGAAAAGCGGTCCGGCCTCTTCCACGTCCTGGCCTGGGTGCCACCCCTGGCCCCGCCCATCGCCGCCCTGCTCCTGGACCGGGTGCGTCCCAGTGAGCTCACCGGCATGTGCACGGCACCGGGATTTGTGGAGCTGCCTGCCCTGGTGCTGCTCCTCCTGGGACTCTACTTCACGCTGCGGGCCTCCCGCTCCCTGCTCTCCCTGCAGCAGCAGCTACAGCCGACCCTGGCGCTGGCCCATCACCGCTTCGGCCAGATCCGTAAGCGGTTCGTCCTCTTCTCGCTGCTCTACTTCGCACCCACGGCCGCTGGGGTAATAGCCGCCTTGTGCGAGCGCTACGTGGACTCCGTGCCCGGCTGCTCCACGCCGGAGGACTGTGCCTCGCCGGCTCCCCTCAGCGCCTGGCCGGCCCTGGTCAGGATCTTCTTCCAGCTGGTGGGCGGCACGCTCACTGGGCTGTGGGTGTGGTCGCGGAAGACCTGCGAGAGCTACCGGAACCGCCTGGGAGCGCCGGGCTGCACGCAGACCTGCCCTGCCCACAAGTCGGCGGGAGCGCTCCCCAAGAAGCATCTCTACACCAGTGGGAAGTCCACGGGCGGCCTGGTGGGAGGAGGAGGTGGAGGCAGTGCCTCCTCCACGGCGCCCCTCTACGCCGGCATCAGTTTCCACAACGTCCCGGTCTACAATCCGAACCAGTCGAGGGTCTAGAAATCACAACAACCTACTGAGCAGGGAGCTTGGTCCGGATCCTGGCTCTCCGTACTCCCAACCCGAATGTACATACCACTCTTGATCCCACAAGGCTTTAAGCTCTGATCTAAGTACATGATGACTCCATGTATGTCTAGTTATAAGCTCAGAAATATTCAATAAAACCGAAATGTGTTAATAGCTTTTAAGATCCCTCCCTGAACTCCGATTCCCAGTTTTTTTTAGTATTAAATATTATTAATAGTTGCTTAGTTTATTCAAGTGTACATAGTTTTTTTTTTCAAAAGCGTAGTTTGGATAATTAATTAGTCTAAGCTCGGAATACAATTTGATTGAAAAGTGTAAATAAAACAAAGTAATTTAATTGAATGGAAAGGAAGTGTGTTTTCTTCTCACGATGTCCCCGATGTCAGGAGCCCATCCCCCATGGGCTAATGATGCGAAAGTAGCCCCGACAAAGTGATGGCAAAAAAGCCAGAGGCGGAGGGCAGGCAGTCAGGAGGAGGAAATTGCCGCGAATTCGTTTAATTGCAAGAAAAAGACTAAATTGTTGCTATTGTCTGCGGTCAGAGCCACGGCAATTAGAAGGAAAATGGCTAATGACGGAGTGCACCAGGCCACAGTGCCACCTGTAGCTAGTCCCCCACCTGTGGCCACTAGCCACTGGCCACCTTTTTACCCTCAACCTCAGTCCGGCCCTCGAAGAGTGTCACACAGTTTATGGGAAAGACTCTGTCGGCTGTGAGATGGGCTGTATGCCACCAGTTGATGCTCTTCTTCAAGCTTTTCGCGCTTACGAGACATCTCCTACAGATACCTTCATTCTTGGCCAGTTCTGTTGGGGGGCCTTCCCCCAAAAACACAAGAGTATTTGCCGAAGAACAATTAATTTGATTGAAGCTGCCACACCGCGTGCCGGCAACGTTTCTATCCAACAAATTGCTGTGCGGCCTGTGGAAGCAACAAGCCGGAGCAGAGGCAGCAACAGCAACAGCCACAACACGAATGCAACAAAAAACGTCAAAAGAAAAGCCACAAGCAACAGCAACTGTGCAGCAAGCGTGCAATTAACTCTTGTGCGCCAAGATCAAAGCGATTAAAGCCGCTCTGCCCCGCGACTTAAACTTCCACTCGGACTGCCTCTGGACTTCTTGCGCCGGCCTCCGCGGGACTGCATCGAGCTGGCCAGGAAGAGGGGGAGCCAGAAAGCGAGACGATGGCCAAAAGCAATGCGGTGCGCGGCCAACCCTAACGCTTTATCGTCATCCGCATCGGTGTTGTCGTTCATGTTCGTCTTGCCCCAAATGCACTGCAAGAAAAAGGTATTCCCCGGATCACCATGCTCACAATAAACTGTAACAGCAGTAGAGACTAGTTCCTCTCACTGTAAGAAGGGGTAAGGCATCTAGCAAGCTGGCCGAAAGCCAGAAAGCCGGTCAAGCAAACAGGTAACAGCGGGCTTGACTTGGCCCGCTCGCAGATTGGGCCGAAATAGTCCAATAGCCGGCCACTTGCGGGTGTTAAGTGCGGCTAAGAAGTCTACTGCGGCCAGGCCAATTTTCCCTAATAGCAGCAGAACGAATTGAGAGACAAATGCATCCAAGCCACCAAATTGGCCATTAACATAGGCCCCGAACCGGTTTCTGGTTTCAATTTGTTACCAAACTCGGTTCACTTCTCATTGTTTTCTCAGGAAAGAGGAAAAATTAAGAGGAAAAGACATTAAGTAATAATGCTTCCGGAAGTTGGTAGTTATTCATGATTTTATGGCTCTTATTTAACGACTTATTATTATAAAATATGCATTAGTGTTAGCTCTTTAATATGTAGTATTTAAATTAATCAAAAACTGGAGCTAAATAAATAAAAAATCAGTTCTTTCGTTATAATATTAATAGGAAAGTTTTAAAGACCAAAAACGTAGCATACTTTTTGGCTTAGGAATGCTTCCTCTGCTGCCCGGCAGTGGCGCCACTTGCTCTCAAAACCTTGCGTGTTCAAAAGCAAAGATCTTAACTTGGCTCGAAGAAACCGAGGCATGGCACTGATTTATCGATAACAGGGGCCAAAGCACCTCCGCCACAAGCAGCTGGCCCAAAGTTGTTTGCCCAAAGCACAGTTAAAGCCCGGTCCAAGACCGGTTTTGGCCACAAACGATGAAAACCAACAAAGAAGAATGTAGCCAGCCGAAAGAGAAAGCATTCTCCAGCGACACTCCGCTTGTTTTTGTTGACGTGTGCAGCGCATTTCTCTGCGTCTGAGGAACATGTCCTATTTGGTATTTATTTATAATTCAAACTGAAAACAGATTGAGTTTAAAAACGATGGCTGCCAGTGTGGTGAAGGCTTCTAAGTGCTCGAGGCGCAGTTCGACCAAGGAACTGGCCAAGAATCCCGCCAAGAATGCATCCGATTCCAGCAGTAAGACCAACTGGTAAGTGGCCCACGCAATTCTACACTCTTCTGACCCAATTCTTCTCGGATAGGAACTGGGGTCTCCTCTTGGCCACCGTCTTCCTGATCACCTTTGCCACCCGATTCTACAAGGTCACCGAACCGGATCACATTTGGTAAGTGGGTCACATTAGCAGCCGAAGACAGTCTTCTCAAAAATGACTCTCTCTCTCCAGCTGGGACGAGACCCACTTCGGGAAGATGGGCAGTTGGTACATAAACCGCACCTTCTTCTTCGATGTCCACCCACCGCTGGGAAAGGTGAGTTTCTCCTTGACTTCCAATAGGAATACAATGTCCTTCCTACGTAGATGCTAATTGGACTCTCGGGCTACTTGACGGGCTACAATGGAAAGTTCGCCTTCGAGAAGCCAGGCGACAAATACAACGAAACCCGCTACCAGGGCATGCGATACGTAAGTGGCTCAGATATACAACCATTCAGCATCCTTATCCTGTGATCCCCAGTTCTGCACCACCCTGGGGGCTCTCATCATGCCCATGGGCTTCGACACGGTCTACGATCTAACCAGATCCCACGAAGCGGCCATTTTGTCGGCTGCCTATTTGATTTTTGGTAGGATAACAGTAATTAACCTTTTCAAGTGTTTCTGAACCTGATCCTTGCAGATGTGGGCCTGCTAACCCTCAACCAGTACATCCTGCTCGACCCCATCCTGCTCTTCTTCATGATGGCCTCTATCTGGGGTATGGTGAAGATCTCGAAGGCCACCGCTGGCGGCGCCTCCTACAGCCTGCGCTGGTGGGCGTGGCTCTTCTTCACCGGCACCATGCTGGCCTGCACGATCAGCGTCAAGTTCGTGGGCCTGTTCGTGGTGCTGCTGGTGGGCCTGCACACCGCCACAGAGTTGTGGCTCATCCTGGGCGACCTGGAGAAGCCCATCTGGGAGACCGCCAAGCAGGTGGCCTGCCGGGCCGTCGCCCTCATTTTCTGGCCCGTCTTCCTCTACACCGTCTTCTTCTACATCCACCTGAGTGTCCTGAACCGGAGCGGCAACGGGGACGGCTTCTACAGCTCCGCCTTCCAGTCGCGCCTCATCGGGAACTCGCTCTACAACGCCACCATGCCCCGGGACGTGGCCTATGGCTCGGTGGTTACCATCAAGAACCACAAGACCGGAGGAGGCTATCTCCACTCCCATTCCCATCTGTATCCCAAAGGAGTGGGCGCCCGACAACAGCAGGTGGGACCTAAGGCTAAGGATTAGGGGTTTAAGCTTATTCCAAAAATCTCCTCAGATCACCACGTACACGCACAAGGACGAGAACAACAAGTTCGTGATCAAGCCCCAAAACAAGCAGAGGGTTCCCAAGGACAAGCTGCAGCTCCTCAAGCACGGAGACCTCATCCGGCTGGAGCATCTGATGACGAAGAGAAACCTCCACTCCCACGCCGAGCCCTCGGCCATGACGAAGAAGCATCACCAGGTCACCGGATACGGAGAGGTATATACTTTAACTAACTAAGTGGTCTGGATAGTCCTTAACCCAGTACGTATCCTAGAATGGCATCGGCGATGTCAATGACGTCTGGAGGGTGATGATTGTGGGCGGAAAGATCAACGAGACGGTGCACACGGTGACCTCCCGGCTGCGATTCATCCACATGGTACAGAACTGCGCCCTCACCTCCAGCGGCAAGCAGCTGCCCAAGTGGGGCTTCGAGCAGCAGGAGGTGTCCTGCAACCCGAACATCCGCGACAAGAACTCCCAGTGGAATGTCGAGGATAATGAGCACAAGCTGCGTAAGTTGAAGACTGGGAGTTAGAAAGCTTTGGGTTGTAATCCTCAATTTGTGCCCCAAATCCCAGTGACCAGTGTCAGCTTCAGTATGTACGCTCCTGGGTTCTTTGCCCGCTTCCTCGAGTCCCATGCCGTGATGCTTCAGGGCAACGCCGGACTCAAGCCGAAGGAGGGCGAGGTCACCAGTCGTCCCTGGCAGTGGCCAATCAACTACAAGGTAGGACAGTCTTAAGCCTTCTTGGCGAATGGGCTTAAGTCTTCTCTGCTTCTTTCAGGGTCAGTTCTTTTCCGGAAGCGCGTACCGCATCTACTTGCTGGGCAACCCTGTGATCTGGTGGAGCAACCTCATCTTCCTGGGCCTCTTCGTCGTGGTCTTCATCTACAATGCCGTCGTCCAGCAGCGCAGGGACGGCCTGGCCGAGGCCCAGGCTCTGGTGCTGGCCCAGGAGAGCCGCCACTCTCCGTGTCCGGCCCAAAGCGAGGACAGCGAGCCCTCCACCACGGACGTCTGCAGCTGCTGTCCGACTCCCCCCAGCCGCCAAGCTAAGGCTGAGTCAGAGGCGCCTCGCCAGCCATCGAGATCCTTGCAGGCCGCCGCCTGGCTCTTCGTGGGCTGGGTGCTCCACTACCTGCCGTTCTGGGCCATGGGCCGGGTGCTCTACTTCCACCACTACTTCCCGGCCCTGATTTTCAACTCCATGCTGACGGGTAGGTGTGACGAGTGGATGTATCTGTCCCGCAGAAGTACCTCCTTTATCCCTCCCCACAGGCATCGTCTTCAACTACATCATCAGGCCCCTGCCCAAGTGGGTCCAGCACATCCTGCTCGGCGGAGTCCTCTCCGTTCTGGTCTACAGCTTCGCCGTCTTCTCCCCACTGGCCTATGGAATGACCGGCCCGTTGGCGAACGAGCCCAACTCCACGATGCACAAGCTGAAGTGGCTGCCCACCTGGGAGTTCTAGCTGAAATTATCGGAAAGCTTAACGCTACATACTCTTTTTTTTTAAATAACTTGCCTTTAGAATTAATATTTATGAGAGGAAATACCAGTTTTCGATTGTTATCGATTTAAAGCTTTCCCCAGGAAGTCTGGTTTATTGTTTTTATAAAAAGATATGGTATTTAATAGTTAGAATGCACTTAAGCCTACGTAGTTTAAAAACAAAAACAAAAAAAAAGAGCGGCATAGCCTACTAAAGGACTAAGAATGGGAGTCTGGCCATCGATTCTTATTGATATGTTATCGAATAAGGGGATCAATCGAAGATTCCCAACTCGTCGAAGCGGCGCAGGGCGTAGTGCAGGGTGTCGGTGGTGCGGGGATTGGAGGAGAACATCAGCTGGACCTTCTTCTTGGCAAAGTCCTGGTCTGTGAGGGCTTCGATGCTGATGTCGTAGGAGTCCTCCTTCTTCATGGTCACCATCGGCAGGAAGGCGTAGGAGGAGAAGAACCCATACAGCTCCCTGGCCCGGATCTCGTGCTGGATATCCGCGTAGCTGGGCACGAACTCCGAGTGCATCCTCTCCAGGCTCTCCCGCAGCGAGGCGTAGTAAGTCTGGATGAGAAACTCCCGCCGGTGGATGAGCACGTCCAGCTGGACGCTGCTGTTCAGGAAGAAGTTGATGTCGCAGCCCGGACTACCGAAGAAGCTGTTCTGGAAGTCCACCTAGACAGGCAAAGGGACAAGGATTGTGTTAGGAGGAGTCTTTCGACCAAAAGCTATCACTTACGAAGATGGCATCGATGGGCTTCGTGGGCTGCAAGTCGTCGTATTTGTACATGAAGTTGTTCACCCACAGGTCGCCGTGGTTCAGCACCGTGATCTCGCCGGGCAGCGGCCTCCCGGTGGTGACCAGGTTCTCCTTGATGTCGTCGCAGTGGCGGTGCAGCTTGGTGGCCAGCACCTCGTAGCCCGGCCACTTGGCCACCAAGTTGGCCAGGGTTCGCAGCTGCAGGGTCATGAAGTTGATGAAGCGCTCGTTCGTCCGGATGTAGTTCTCGTCCAGCATGCCGGTGGTGAAGTGCTCCCGGACACTGGGCTCCTGCGAAGGGATTGTGCATCCATTATAATCTACAGTCATCTACCAGTTGCTACAAAATCTAAGCCCTCCGCCGAATCCCATCTGGAATTGACGTCGGTGCTGGGTCATCAGTTTCTCATTCATGATAAAGTCGGGCGCCAACATCACTGATTACTTTGTGATTCTCCGTCGGGTGGCACTTTAGATCCGTCCGATTTCGAATCCCCTATACTGTAGTCCAAGCGGATTGTGTAATGAACGATCCACAGCCGAACAAATCAAAATAATGAATTAAGCGCGACGACGTACTAATTTAATTGCGATTCGGTTCTTAAGCCTGACTATTCAAATTAAAACATTATTAGCTCTGAACTTTGGAACCCTCTGCGTCTCGTGACCAGACTGACCCCGCTTTATAGCCGACCTCCAACCCCCCGCATCCGGCCCGGCTCTCAGGAGGGAGAGCTTAGTGCCAAGTGTTTGTGATAAAAAAAAACTCACCTTCTCGGCCAGGAGCATGGAGCTGGCGTGGAACTTTCCGAGCTTCTTGAGGATCACCACGCAGTGCTCCTCGTTGAGGCCGCTCTGGCGGCTGGCCAGCTTGTAGCCGTACTGGGTGAGGTCGTCGAAGACGATGGTCTGGATGGGCTCCCGGGTGGTGTACAGGCACTTGGCACCGAACTTGGAGCCGTCGCCGATGAGGACCTCCAGCTTGCCGAGGACGTCGAAGTAGAAGATCTTCTCGCGCAGGTAGACGGCCAGCTCCTCGAGGAACTGGGTGGCCGGGGTGATGGCGATGCTCTTCACGATCAGGGCCAGCTCCTCGTCCAGCTGCCGCTTGCTGCTCCGGTAGAGAGCCTTCGCCCTGTAGATCTTGCTGCAGTAGTTCTCGCCGCCCCCGCCGCTCGACTCCGCGAATATGATCTTCTTGATGTCCACCCGCATGTCCCGCAGACCGTCCTCCAGGGCGGCCTTGAAGAAGTCCTCGTTGAGGTACTTGGGCGGCTCCGGGCCGACTCCCACTCGTCCTCGCTGCATCTGTTTCTCGCTCTCCACGTCCAGCTTCATTCTGGATTCAGTAAAGGTCCAGTTGCAGGTGCTTCTCTATAGTTTGGGGACTCTGGGGGCTGGACACCTGCTGTGCCGGTCGCGTCGCTTGGGAAACTGTGGAGGGCCAGGCGACTCCTCTAAATATAAGCCGGAATGGCCTGATAAGGGTCTCTGCCTCTGTCGGCGTCGCAGCCGACGACACATATCTGTGCCTTGACTTGGTAGCTATATCTCTGTAGCTGTATAGAGCATACTGGAATAGATCAGAGGCTCTCCAGGTGGGGTTCCAGAGTGGGTTCTGGGCTTCTCAGTTCTAAAAGTTCCCAACTCTAGACTGCAATCCTTACTTCTTCCATATGTATCCCATTTTAAGGCTTCTTCTAAGCATAGCCCATCCGGACACTCCATGTGACGCTGTAACCCAGTTTCGATTGATAAGAACTACCAAAATACACTATAAGTTCGCCGAGAGGGTCATTAAACCCGCAGATTGAATAGACTAATTATAGTGAGTGTTCCTCCCAGAAATCGGCCGACGAGCCACGACTAAAAGGCCTACTACGAACGACGGCTATGTATTCCAATGGCTGCTGATAATGGAGCCGGGAATATACTACAGGTGCTGGTGATACCATTAGCCGGGTCCATGTGGGCTGAGTGGGCTGCCCCCCTCACTGAGCGCCTCTGGCCGAATCTATGGCCGATCGGGCCCATCCGATCCGGTCTTCTCTCGAATGCCGCACACATCCGCATCACCTAGGCGAGCCATTGACGTGGTCCGCATACTCCATAACGCTGTGCTCCGCACTGACCACAAAAAGTACGTATATGGTGTACCATGTAGATCGCTACACCTACACCAGTGCACCTGGAGCGCACCAGCGCTGTCATTGGGCTAATGATAAATGCGTCTGACTGGGGCACTTTGGACACACCGCAGTACAGTATGTACACCATCCCCGATCTCCGGCTCTGATTAAACATACTTTCTTCTGCGCATTTTTGGCGAACATTGCTTGCCGAATGTTCAGACCCTGGCTCGCATAACCTTCTACTGAAAGAAAGCGGAACTTGGCCCGCTTCCAGAGAATTCTGGGCAGTGGACCGCTGCACCTGTGGAATACCCAACTACTGGGGATTACGAAATCGGTCAGGCACGTGGTCGGATTCCATCCAATCTAGGTGTGCTAATCAGCCGACTATTAATCAGGTTTTAATTAATTGCAATCGCTTGTCGGGACGTGAGGCAGCCCTCAGAGGTCTCTGGGGGGCCTCCAAAAAGTATGCTAAAGGATTTCCCGGAGAGATAATACCCAGTCCCCGGGATATACCCAGTCCCCCGAAAAACAAACAACCGAAAGTGCAATGTCTTTGTGTTGATTCCCAGCGGAACAAATACTTTCGCCTATTCTCGAATATGCACTCTTCAGTGACAAAACGGTTGCGTCACCCCCGCGGTTCGTGCCGTATGGCTCCCAAAGAGATCGGCGGTACGTGGACATTTGACACGATCCGATTCAGATAAAGCTGAAGCAAGTCATTGGGGTGACGCAAACTATAGACCCATTCCGAGTCCCGATCCGGATCGAACATGACAACGACGGTTCAGGAGATCGCGTCTGGACGCAGTCTAATTAGTTCCCGTGGCGTCTGGCCAGGCCGGCTGGAACTACTTGGACCCGGGTCCAGTCTTGACCCCTCTCCGCCGATTGTGTGTAGTACTACAGCCGTACTATGTCTCGTCGCCAACTAATCTGCCAAAATGACGCACTGCATGAGATCTAAAAATAAGCACCAAGTTGGCAGCAGACTCCAACTGAATTATTGCCGTGGCAGTGGCGGAGCGACCTGTATCCATATCGCTACAAAGTCAGGCGGCTCTATAGGTGTTTCAGGTTCCGATTGCGATGCTGTTTCCGAGGGGCGGTCGGACGGCTAGGAACTGGCATCGGAATGGGAGATGTCCGGGTTATCGGCTGACCCCTGAAAGCAAAAGCTGGCAACGGAAAGCGGCTCTCCGATAAAGGCGTCTATGTGGGAATTAGGATCAGAGCCTGTTTATCGCATCCCCAGCATGGACGCGAAAAAGTTCTGGAAATATATGGGGGAGCGATATGTGGAGAGGTGACCTACGATAGCCACTATAGACTTTTGTTATCGGGCTGTTTGTCTAGCCCTAAGCAGACAAATATAGAACCTTCACACACTTCCACCGATCGCATAACTCCGCCAGAACAATAGGCAATATCTGGGTAAACAAGGCGTCTATCTGAAGATCGGGCCTGCCTCGGGCATATCTCGACAGATAGACCCCGCCATTCTTGACACCCTTTTCCAGCAATACACGACCAATCGGAGGGGCTGTGATAACACCTCGGACAGGGCAGGATATGTCCGTAGAATAACAGCTCCTCGCAGCTCTTAGGGCATACCAGGAGCGACTCCCGCCAGAACCTCGCCTCGCCTCGCCTCCAGGCCTCGAATTGTGTCAAAACTCAAACTCAAGTAGCAACGAAGTGTTTACTTAGCTTTTCATGTCATATCTGCTGCGGTTGCTGTTTTATGTTGTTTTGTTTGTTGTGTCTGTGTGTGTGTGTGTGTGTTATTGTTGCTCTGCTGTTGTGGGCTGTTTTTTAAGAGGCAGCAGTCGCGGCGTGCCGCCACAAGAGCCGAAATGATTACGATAGAGCGCTAGATGAGATAGTACGTCCCGTCCGGTGGCGAATTATTTGCTGCGCAAAAAGTGCATTAAACTTGAACCAAATGCCAAACGGCGGCTCCGATTCCAGCACTCAACCGCCAATTAACAGTCGCCAATTATCAATTTTCTGTTCCAAGAACGCAGGTACGAGCCCTCGACAGGTAAGGCTCGACGAGGGACACCTCTTTATTAACGCCTCTCGGCCGTCAGTACAAACATAATAATAATAATAATGGATGGGATCGAAGTTACTCGAAGGGCGGGAACATCAGGGGGCTGGAAGAGGGGGAGGAGACGGGCACGAACTTGGCGGGCGAGTCCTCGCTCTGGGTGACCTCGAAGGACAAGTTCAAGGAGTAGGCCGTGGTGGTCTGGATGGTCGCAGTGGCCGCGGCTGCCTCGTTCCTCAAGTTCTGGAGGCGGCGGTGACGATGCATGTTGTAGCGTGGAATGCGCGGCGGCACCGGAATCGGTTTATGCCCCACCACTTCCTCTTCCATAGGCTCCAGGCCACAGGCTCCAGCCACCGATGCGGGAGCTGGGCGAGGGCCAGGGCGTGGCCCCCCTACAGCGGCGACTCTCTCCTCCAACTGGGCGCCCGGATTTGGGCCAACCTGCTCCATCTCCCCCTCCGGCAGGGTCACCCTGGCGGACCGCATTAAGTTCGTCAGGCGCGACAAGGAGTCGCCCGTAGTATTGACCTCGCAGGGGCGCCACGGGCTGCAGCCCACGCGGGGCCAATCGTCACGGCTGCGGCTCCCCAAAAACGGGCCATGCCCCATGACTTCGTTGCGGTTCAGGCCCGACCCGAAGCATCTCGGGCGCGGCGGCACGTAGAGCTGGCTCAAAGGCGGCCGGATCTGGGAGTGGTTGCCCGCCGAGATAGAGGCCTTGATCTCGGCGAAGGTCTGGTAGTCGTCCACCCAGAGCGGCTGCGGCAAGTGCGGATAGTACTTCAGGTTGCTGGCGAAGTACGGCTCGTTGGCGATGTCGTCGTCGAAGACGTAGAACTTCTTCCAGTTGTCCTGCTCCATCTCAGTGGCGACCCTGGCCGAATAGCTAGCGCGGGCGCTCGCGGCCCCAAATCCGCCCCAGGCCGGAAAGTCCGGCGGCTTGTTCGAGGACGGGCCGCCGGAGAATCCGCTCCAGGCCGGAAAGTCTGGCGGCTTGAACGCGGTCGGGCCGGTTGAGCGCCAGGAGAGGTAGGACTCCTCCTTCACGGTGGCAGCGTAGCTCTTGTTCAGCTGGACAATGTTAATATTTCACTTTCGCGCCAAACTTTCCAAGGAAGAGCACTACTTACCCACAGGCCGGAATGAATCTTGATTGGCTTCGGACGACTCATAACGAAACGAGGTTAGAAAACTGAACAACTCAACTCAACAATGAAAAAACCGAACCGAACAATTGAAAATTGTTTAAAAAAAAGCTGAAAAAAATATTGCCCGTATGTTCTTTCCAGAAGACGTTTGCAAATGCAATGACTTACACTTTTTGTCCCCGCCTGACAAGTGACGTTTCGGCCGAAGTCTTCTTCACAGCCTCCTTGGCTTCCCTTTTTGACAGTTGAGGTCAGTGTGAGTGACACTTTGGCCAACACTGAATAGTGTTCGATAAGGACGATAGTTCTGTGGGGTGACACGGAAAAAAGAGTGTGCCCCCAACCCATTCCAAAATAGATTCAAACTTTTAAAATTTAAATTCAAAGATTTTTTATTGTTTGCGTTGGCTTGCAGGCGGGGGAGAGTAAACAGAAGACAGTTGGCATATGGTCTGGAAACTATCATTGCCCACCCAACTACTATGACTGTGACATCACCTCCCGAGCCGGAGCCTTTCATTGTTCCCCCACCGCGAGTCTGAAGCTGAGGCGGCGGCTTGTTAGTTGACAGCCGAACGCCTTTCGGAACGGATCGCCAGTCGAGAGCCCGACCTGGATGGATGTGGGTTAATCGCACCGGAATTACCGATCCACCCCGAAAATCCCCACGCCGGTGAGTGTGCGATGAGGGATTTATGGCCTCCTGTCCGTCCGTACGGCCTGCGCGGCAGTCTGCCTGCCTGGTTCCAGAATAAAAGCCAAGAGCAAAGTATAAACAGAGTGGCTTACTCCACTTGGCGAGTCGGGTTCTTTGTTGGCATCTCTTGAGACTCAAACATGACCCAGTGACACCGTTCCCGGGCAAACGCAATTTGTTTTCGTTTTTTTTTTTGTTCCGCCTTAATGATCAAGTTTTAATTTCGCTTTTTGCGGGCGCTCTAATTCCGAGCGGGCCGTGAGTCAGGTGGCTGGAATGCCGGGAGGAGTAAACAGAACTTAGACTGGCAGTAGGGGAGTAAACAAAGCCATTAGTTGCGGGCCCGTGGCGGGGGAGAGGAGAAGTGGGTGCAGCGTTGCAGGCAGTGGCCTTGGGAGAGGCAGAAGCCCCTGGATCTGATTCTATTTCCAATGCAAATCGGAACGCTTATCAAAATCAAACAGCCGAGTTCGCAATCAACCGGGAAAGCTCCAACTAGCCGAGTTCTACGCCCGCCGATTAGAGCTGTTGAGGTTGGAGGAAAAACGGCTGAAACCCGTGCGCGGAGCAGGGAACCAGGGCCATACCTACTTTTTATTTGAACGCAAAAAGTGCTACCTGAGGCTGGCAATCCTTCATCCTTTTCGCGAGTAGGCCCCAAAGCTTATGGCCAGGACACCAGATGCAACTGCAACTGACGGGGCCATAAAATCCGGCCAGATCAGGGGCACAGGTAAAACCAGGGCACAATAAACCCGCCAAACACGCGCCTGCTTGTCCAGCGCCCGAAGGACGAAGGGCGCAGGACTAAGGACCGTGGTCTGCGAACGCTAACTACCTGATAACTACTGGGCGACCGCTTATCGAGCAATGTGTTTTTAATCTATTTTTGAGACGAGTCCTTTGGCCGGGACGCGGTACAGGTCCTTGGTCCCCGGACTCCTTATAAATGTGCGAATATGCGGGCCAGCCCGTCAGTTGACTTCTCGCGCGAAAACCGTGAGGTTGTTTACGAACCACAGACTGTGAACATTTTACCCGAAATCCTCCAGGAAAAAGTGTCTAGGAAGCGGAGCCCCAGGACCTGGATTATTGGGTGAGTCTGTAGTACAATCCTGTCCCCAAGTTTCTCGCTAGTCGGGCCCAGTGTGCTGCATAAGTGAAAGCTCTAGAAAGAGAGGCGGCTGGCAGCGGCGAAAGAGACGGCACGCTCGATGATGATGACACTCGAACTGGGTTAGGCGCAATATCGGCGGAGACTATAGAAGAAACATGGCAAACAAATACGAGTCATGCGTCACGGGCAAGAGCTGGCTTTCTTTGTTCTGCAAAAGGCACTGATATGGCACTGATATAATACCCTACACATATCGTGCCCGGGGGGTGTACTCCACACTCCACCCATGATGTTTCCGCAAAAGATAAAGTCAAGTGGGCCTTGGCTACCGCTCCTGTTTGATGTCTGTAGTGCCTGCTTGTCCATCGTCCAAAAGTTAATGGGTATTCCCCAAGTCTTATGCCCGAAGTAGTGGCCCATTCTCGGCGCTCTCCTGCGCAGTGGCCGGCTCTCGCAGCTCGCGGTTTGAACTCTTCGGGCGGCGCTGGCGATATATTCTTGGAATTATGCACAAAGGCCATAGACTATATACTATATAGATATGCCTGCAGTTGAGTCCGCTCTGAAACCGAGAGAGAACCACTGCTGCGGCTGGCTCCGGCAGAGGCTGGGGAAAGAGCAGCAGAGGCGGCAGTAGTAGCAGCAGCAGCAGCAGTAGCAACAATTGCTGCTGCCAGTCCATTTTGAGCTTCAATCATAAGCGGGTTGTTGTTGTTAATTATCCAACAAGTTGGGGCGCTGCACCAAGTTCTTGTCCAGAGGAAGCAAACATTTGACACTTTTTCTTCTTTTTTTTTTGAGCGAACAGTGAGATCAGAGTGATCAGTGGACTCCGGTCGCGAATTTCGCAACTCATCTACTTTGTGAATATTGTTGGATATTACTTTGGGGCGCTGCGCAGATCAGGCCCGAGGTGTTTGGCCGCCAAGCGGAAAACGTGACGTCAACCGGGAAATCAGGGAAATCGGGGAAAGCAGGCGACTCTTTTGTGTTTTCCGCGTTTCTGTTTTTGCGGCGCGTCTGGCGAAAAATAACTTCAAACTATGCGAGTGGAATTGCTGATGCAACACAAAGGAACCGCGACGCAAATAGAACGCAGAACCGCCGAGGCAGCAATCGAAGGAGCAGTGGCAACCACAGTGCCCAACTGTGACAACAACAGTTGAAGCAACCTTAGTTGAAAAAACAGCTCGCAGAGGCAACAAGTGGCAGTGTCTGGAGAAAAGGCGAGGAGCGGAGTAGTGCGGATTGCGGGCTGCGAGTGGCAGCAACATGCTTCTGGCGGAAGTAGTCGAAAAGGACACTATGCTGGCGACTCCTGGCGGAGCAATAAAGCGCAAACCCGAGCAGGAACTGCCAACGCAAGTCAAGCAGCAGAGAAGCAGCAGCAGCAGCAGCAACTGCAACAAGAATCAGCACTTCCACAGGCGACAGCCCATGATGTATTACAACTCGAATGCACGACCTTTTTGGATGAAATTCAAAGCGACAGCAACGACAACACCTAACACTAACGACGATCAGGGCATGGTAGCAGCAGCAGCAGCAACACCATCAGCAACATCAGCTGCAACAGCAACAGCAGCAACATGTGAGTTTGTGATTCTTTCCTTTTTTGCTTTGGGGCTGCTTCGGGCCTGTTTATTTTGCATTTCGCGTTTTGTTATGATGCGCTTTAATCGGCGGCTGCACGTTTCGGGTTCGCGTAAAAAACAGCTGTGCACACTCGCGCAAGTCAGCTGATTGCTGGCTGGGGGGCACAGTGGGCCCCGGAGCGTCAAAAGGTCCCCAGGCGACTAGCAAACAGCAATTCCGAATACAGCCTATTTGATAGTGCCTCGTTGGAAGTTGTGGCCCCTAATGGCCTGGCCAGGAAACTAATTGGAAAAGGGCCTTATCGGGGAATGCAAATGGCTGGCTGATAAGCCGGGGCGGGCTCATGCCTCGTGCCAAGGATATGGGGTCTCTGGCTGGAAAACAAAGCGTCACCAGGCAGCAAATGCGCCGGCACTCGACCAACAACAACAACAACAACAACAACATTTAAAAAACAATAATAAGAAAGCGGGCGAGCTGCGGGGGCTAGGGGCAGAGGGATAGGGGCAGAAAACAGGCAACGCACTCGCGAGGTTAAAGTACGGCAATGAACTTCGACGACGAAAGAAAAGTTTGTTTTCGAGGTTAAATTTTATGCCCGCACTGGCATTGGCATTGGGACGGGAATGGGGCTGGGAGTGGGACTGGGAATGGCTCTCGCTCTCTTTCTAATTTGCCAAAAAAACATCAGCAGTTTCTACTTAGCGCCTCATATCGAAAGCTCGCCGAATTAAATAAACAATAGGTTCAATGCACCTACAGCGCAGTAGAATTCAATTATTCCCAAAAGAAACTACAGATACAGATACAGATACATGGGCAAGTGCAGATACAGATACAGATACAGATACAGTAGCTGAGGCTGCGAAAGCTTTTCGCTCATCTTGGCCTTCAGAACCAGCCTCAACTTGCACTCGGAAATGTAAATCGCATTAAACGCGAATAATCACAAATGAGGAACAAAGCGCGGCGATTAATTCCAACTGGGAGCCCATCGAACGAGAATTTAAATGGGAATCGAGGGGGGAGGGGGGAGGATAGTTAGCCCAATTCATGAGCCACTTGCAGAACAAAGCGGATTGCGTATACGCCCTGTTGCTCCATTGAGGCGCAGTTCCCCAGAACCACTTGAGGCTGCTGTCCTCCGCCAAGGCGATTGATTCATCGATAAGAGGGAAGGCGGCAGGCTGCCTGCCAGCAGGCAATTAAATATAAATTCAATAAACAACTTCCGCCCGAAAACTGTCAGATGCTGTGCGATTTCCGCGTCAATCAGCCGCTGCAGGTTGCCGTTTTCTGTTTTCAGTTTTCAGTTTTCAGTTTTGGGGCTTATCTGGCGCTCCGCTGATTTGTGAGGCGCGGTATTTGTTTATTTTGGGACACTCCTGGGACTCCTCCGCTCCGACGGAGGCTTCCTGGTCGGCAGGAAGTGTCTCGGCTCTTGTTTATGACCCTGGGACTGATTTTATTCGGCATTTAATTAGTTTCTCGATTAATTAGTGGCTGTGCTGGCTGGCTGGCTGGCTGTGCTGACTGGCTGGAAGGAGGGAAAGTACCCGCCTACCCCAACATCTGGCCCGGCAGCTCTATCTCAGGGGGCATAGCCATGCCTGTGAGCCATGGGCGTGTGTGGCTGATAGGCAGCGGTTCAACCACCCACGACCATATCGCACACCTGATTCCACAGAGACACGCGCTCGCTTCTTCTGCGCCGTTTTTCCCGCCGGCCGCCGACCGCCGACGACAGAATTGTGCAGGTTCAAGTACCTCCCTGCCGCCCATCTCTATGTTAGCTTAGCGGCTCTCACTTTCGCCCGCTGCAGTGGCATAGACAAGGACGGCAGGCAAACAGCAGTGGCGAGGCGAAAGCAACATTAACGGTTCGTTACACCGATAAGAGCTTTCGCTGTCGCGCGCCCTCTCCGCCATGAATGAAAGTTCAAAGTTTGCTTTCCCGCGCGCCAGAACCGAACTTTCGAATGCCATGGCATGACTCGTATGATTGTTTTTGAATAAATCAGGCCCCTAACTGCTTGTCCGCTTTGTTTGTATTTTTTAAATATTTTGAAATATAGCCGTGTTCTTGAACACAGCTTCTTTAGTGGCCAGTGGCCGTCTGCTTTTAATTGCAGCTGAGTGAAGCACTTGTCTAATAACTAGGTTAGTGCCACTCCTCCTGTGTCACCCAAAGCCGGCCACCGAGGTGGGCCTTAACTTATTGGCCATAACTCAAGAGCCGCGTGTGTGGAAATAATGCCGAAACCGCATCGGGATTCGTTTAGAAACTGCGCATTTGGCGAGGGAGCGGGATGGGCCGGGAGGGAGTGTGGCAATCCATGAGATGTTTATTTATATCCAAAGCCATATTTTTAATGCCGAGTTGCACATTCCACTGCACTGCGCGAAAGGGGGGCCGCGCTCATGCAAATGCCCGAAACTGGTCAGAACCAGCCGGAAAGTAAGGCCGCCAGTACATTAAACCCGGTCCGGGTGTACGGCTGTACGGGTGTACGGGTGTTCGGGTGTTCGGGTGGGTGGGTGGTTAAGTGTCGCTCCAGAGCACAAACAGACAAAAAAAACAGGAATGACACCGAAAACAAAAGGTGTCTCTAGCGAGCGGGAATCAGGTTCAATGGCCAAAACACACAACCGAAAGCCAAAACATGGCTGGGCCAGATGGGTTGGCAATTGGATTGAAGCTCGGCCACGGTGGGTCGCCTTGGGGGTGCACGGTGGTGAGTTCAACCCCCGAACCGGACAACACATAAAGCGTTGAACCTGCCAGGCACACTCCGCCTCCGAGAAGGAGCTCTCCACCGTAGCTGAGACACAAAGCCTCCGGACTACGCAGTCTAGACCTCCAGACAGCGTGTGTGTCCCAACAGCCCTGAACCCGGAATCGCTGCCGAGACGCCCGTAATTGGGCAAGAAGGACACGTGTCGCGTCTCCGGCCTTTTGTTTGACTCTTGGAACAAAGAAGCGACGGCACAGAGGAACGCCTCGGAGGCCTCAGATAAAAGTTATCTCCGAGGGCGAGGCAGCCGTAATTAACCGCCCCGCCCGGCCGCACTCGCAAATATTTGTTCTTTGTCCGAAGAGTGGAACTCCACCAGTATCCCCGGCTATCCCAACTGGAATCAAATTAGTCCTGGCCCTGGCCAGATGTCCACGTGCCCGATACCCATGGTGGTTCGACAGGCATCTATAATTCAGCTCCTCCCAGTGCCCCCCGGCTGACGGGGACTAACTTTTCGGCTGACGTGGCCCAAAGGGCCAGGGGCTGGCACGGAGATAGGATCGGCCAGTAACCGAGCATAATTCTAATTGCTTCCAAGCCACCAATGTCACCAATTTGTGGCGTGCGCTTCGGTGGAAACTTTCTGCGGTGGGGCTTGCGTGGGTGGTTGCATACTCGGTCGGATGTCGGCCTATATGTTTATATATATAGCACGGGGTTGTATATATGTACGCACGTGGAGTAATAGCATTGAACTGGCGCATGTGGCCGTACGTGTTCTTTCCCCTTCTGGCTGGCAGTCAGAGGGGGTGCCCTCCCCCTCCAACATTTTATTACCTCGAATCAGCCGAACCCCGAAAACTGCGACTTAACCAGAACGCCACCTCGTTTCATCAGCCATTGTTGGCCGAGGGTTCGGGGAGGCTCTCCAGGGCCATTCTGGAATGGAAATCAGGAGATTTATTCCACGGGCTGCTGACTCTTTTTTCGCAACATGCCCCACAAGGTTTAAGCCGCCTCACGTGCTTTTGCGGCGATCTTAACAGCCCGGGAGAGGGAGAGTCTCCACAGATAGAGAGAGTCAGTAACAGACTTGGAGAGCCCCATTGGCACAGGCATATCCAAAGATGGAAGCTGAGTCGTGCTATTAAAAATATATACTACATCTATTGATTAATTAGAATTATTAAGATATCCAAGTAAAATAACAAAATCAAGCAAGCTTTAGTGTTTATTTATTAAAATGGAAAAGTGGAGAGGGGGTCGTGTCACTATGCCAACACTGGCCGCTCTCCCGTTTCCGCTCTCGCGCCATTACGCTCCGGCCAGCCATTACTGCGCGCCAGGCGCTCTCTCGCCCGCTGTTGCTCTCTCGCTGTTAGCCAGCCGAGCGCCGTTTAAAAGCGTCAACAAAAACATTTTGTTTTTTTTCGAAAAAATATCTTCGGACGGGAAAGAACTGCCGCTCGGCGCACCGCAGCACAGCAGCGTTAACTTTATATTCCGAACTTCGACGGGCAAGATGTGTCGAATCGCGCGCGGCGGATGAATAGATTGCCCGTGCCACTTGCAACTTGCAACACCATTTAGAGGATTATTCCGAAGGCGAACGCGGCACAGACGGGTGACGGCGACGCGGACGCGAGTGTTTCAGCAAAAAAAAAAGACGCGTTCCTGGGGATTTCAGCCGTTTACTGAAACACCACCGATGCAAATCAATTGCGCCAGATTTGCGGTGCAAAACGATGGCGTTACAAATGCAACAACAGCAACAGCAACAGCAACACCAGCATCTGCAACACAGACGAGGCAGCGAACCGAGAGCAACTCCCCCCACAGCGACACAGACAGTATCCCAGGAGCAGGACTCGCGCACTCCGCAGGACATTCAAACAGTGCCCCACATAATCCGGCTGCGGCAAATAATTAAGCGAGAGCCCCAAAAAAAGTGAAAAAATATAAAAAAAATAAAAAAAGATACAAGAACGAAACACTTACGAAACGTGCAACCGAAAAATCAATTCTCAGTCGAGAGAAGAACAGGAAGGACAGCTTCCTGCCGCGCAAACAAACCAATTTATTTCCCATTTTTGTTCAAGTGCTTAAGCAAGTGTGTCCGAGTCGGGAACGAGACTAGAGTCTCCCGAAGCAACCTAGCCACTAACCCAGGCACCATGGAGCAGATTGCGAACTACTTCGAGGCGATGGACTACGTGTCCTTCGGCGCGGTGGCCCTGCCCTGCGTGGTCATCGCCTACGCCGTCTACGGAATCCTGCAGGTGGTCAGCGGCAAGCAGTTCGTAAGCAAGAGTAAGTCCACCAGTGCACCAGTGCCCTCTAGCAGATCGGCGGAGCAGGCAGCTAAACTTTACGAATTACGGTCTAAGGTCTACGGAGTTTAGGCCACTTAGGTGGTGTGGCCCCTGTCCCCGGAGCTGGGCAAACAAAGCCGGCGCGGTCCACATTCCCCGCGAATCGAGAACTCAACCTATTCCACTTTCCGCGCTCCACATTCCCTCAGATGCCAAAAAAAAAAGAAAGAATCGTATTTGTCTTGAAGTGTTTGGACTCGGAGCGGGGTTTTGACAGCTGCGGGTCGGGTCTTTCCCACACTCCACGAGTGGCGACGCACTCCCCTGCTGACGCCCTCCCCGCTAGTCCCCGGAACTGGGAGCTCTAGTGGCGCAGTGGCAGAGTCCCCACGAGTGCGGAAACCCCTAGCTCGAGCAGCACTCCGTCCTGACCTACCCCTCGCGGCGATCGGGCCGGGTGCTCTTGGCCCTGGCGGCGATAAGAACTTCACTTCAGCTGCAATCGGCCAGCAGATACTGGAGGTGGGCCCGGAGGCGGATAGTTTCGAGGAGGCGGAAGTGCTGGTGCTGGAGTAGGAAGCGAATCACGTTTGGCGAGCTAGAGCGGAGCTGCGAGAGCCAGAAACAAACATAAACACAAAATAAAACCCGATGTTTACATAATAGTACGATCCGGCGATCAACTTTCATTCGCGACTGATTTGCATGGCGGGGTCTGGGGCTGGGGTCTGGGGTCTTGGCTCTGGGGGTTACTTTCTTTTCGGTTGGGAAAGGTCCGTCCTCGGGGCGACTAGTAGTAATGGCTAGTAATGGCTCTTCGGAGATGAACTCTTCGTGGTCCCGCCGGCCGCCCACTCGCTGCCTTTGTTGCTTATTCCACTTTCTGGCGAGCTATTTTGGGGCTTCCTTGTGTCGTCGGCATGCGATGGTCGCCGTGCCTCTTGCTGCTCGCCGCCCGGCTCATTCCGCGAATCGAGTTCATTTATTTTTGGGCCGCACTCTTGCCCAGAGGGGAGGGCAGGACCACAGCTCTGGGCTTCCACTTCCCACCAAAGTTCAAGTTCGTTTGGTGGGCCATCTGGCACTCATCGGCGGTGCTTCGGGCTTATCTAGATCAGGATCCAGATCAGGAGCAAGAAGCTTGGAAGACACCACTCGGTTACACAATCCGCCGCCGTCATATGATTCCGATTACCGATCGCTGATAGCGCTGGGAGCGGGGTGTTGTTCCTGCGCCACTATTTGAATAATTTGTTTGAACTCTTATGCTAATTGGCTGGCATTTAGTTTCGGACTCGCCTACTCAGATTCCGATTCAGATTCGGACTCGGTATCTTGGCGAAAGAATCACGAACGCGGCATGCCGACTACGTGTGGAATGGCGACAAAGTGGACCGGGCCAGGGCAGAGGTTGGGTAGGTCGTGTGTCATGACATAATCTCCGCACGCCCATTTGCATAAGCCCGAAAGTGAAATGCGAAATTCGCAGCCCGCCAGCCAGGTCAGCGGTTTGGCACTCCGAGCTGGTCAGAAGAGCGCCGGAGACAGTACGTGACATAAGCAAAGGTCGCCCGGGAGCAGCTCTTCAGTTTCCATTTCCATTTCCAGTTATTGCTTCTTCTGGCCATCTGAATGATGGCCTGGCTGCCCCTGATGGCCAAGTCCAAAGCCAAAGCGAAAGTTTTTTAAGGTTTTCGTTTTTATTTTTATTTTTATTTTCGACTCGACTCGACTCGAACTTCTTATTCAACAGCTTCGTTTTCACTTTGGCCATTTCTGCTTAGCTGTTTATTTTTGTGGCTGTTGTTGTTGTTGTTGCTGTTGGTGGTTGTAGCTTTTCTTATACCCTTCCAGAGGGTGTTATGATTTTGGATGAAGTGTGCAACGCAGTGAGGGAGGCATCTCAGGATCACCTCCTGACTCGATACAGGCATGCCTGCCTGTCCGCCTGTCCGCCCGTCCGCCTGTCCGCCTGTTTCTAAGCAAACTAGTCTCTCAGTTTCAAAACTGTCGACTTGAAACTCTGCACACATCCTTCTTTCCCATACAGGCAGTATATACGTCGGAATGGCCGGGATCGGTCAACTATATCCTATATCGAATTGATCGAAAATGGCATAACTTTGTTGATTTTAAAGTTAGAAGGATGGGACTTTGCATGGACTCCACTTTCAGTAAACTAATTCGATCTGGCAAGTTTTATAAGGATCGGCCGACTATATCCTATAGCTGCCATACAACTGAAAGATCGGAAATGACACAATCTTGGTTTTTTTCAAAGATTTGTATTAAAAAAAATGATTTGAAAGTGGACTGGCACCTCGAAACTCTTGTAAGGATCGATATATAGTTAATAATAAAGGAAGCTGCCACCTAACTGCAGGGTATATCAAAGTCGGCTCCACATGAAATTAGCTTTCCTTTCTTGTTTTCGTTTTATTCGATTTTTTATTCGCTTCCCCTCTATACGTGCGACAATCCAAAATATGAATCAAAGTGCTTTTTTGGGAACACATTTCGAAATTCCCAACCGCCCCTGAGGGCCAGGGGCTTGGGATCTCCCTCTGGAGCGAGCCTCTGGAGCGAGGCGGAAAACTGCCTCCTGGACTGGGACACAGGCCTTGGTCGCCCAAGATCTTCCGCAAATAGCAGGGCCTCGTCCTAAATCACTTCGCAATCAGCGCTGTGGCAGCCTCCCCATTATGCGCCTTAAGTTTCGGAATGGATGGCGCCCCCAACCCCCGGACTGAGCACCTGCCTCCCCACCCGCTCCGCCGTGCGCGGCCACTCTGTGAATGAATTTATTCGCCGGGCGGTGAGAGGCCGCCATCAGCTCGGAATTTGATTGGGAAACGGCCGGTGACTCGGGGGGGCGGGTCACCCCCAGAGGTGATTTACTGAGTGGCGGGGGGAGTGGAAATGGGCCTCCGCGCTGGAAATAAATCTAAGCAGTGTCCAGATATATAGTGTAGGGGGCTGCTGGCAGATTCGCCGATTAACTTATCGGATTAAGAGTGTCGGGCGAAAGGTTCCTCGCTCGAGCAGATGCCCCGCCGAGAGTGCCTCTAGTAGCTAGTAGCTAGTATCTAGTATCTAGTATCTAGAATCTAGAGCAGTTTATAGATAAAGTCTCTTCAATTGCGGGTCTTTATTTAGATCGCCGAGTGGGCAGTGGAGGCGGCGCGATAGCCTCGCCGGCCGTTGGGGCGGAGGACCTGCCCCCAGCTCAGTCCCAGTCCTGGTGCGGGGCGGAGCCAGGCCCTTGCTCGTTTCTCTTTTTGTTTTTTTGGCCAAAAAGCCAGGCCAACTGGCCTTTAGGCCTTTCACCGCCGCAGCGTCTACCGGAGCGAGAGCCAGGCCAGCGTGTTTGCCGTCTCTTTTGTTGGCCCCTCGCGGCGCTATTTACTTTTATTTTTTACAAGTGCAAGTATTGGGGTTACTTTCTACTCGGAATTAAGCAAACAGCTACGTGCATGCCAATGGGGCTTGGGCCGAACGAGCTGTTGGTTTCTCCGCTCGACGCCGAGCCTGGCCAGCTCTCGGCAGGGTCTGGAGCTGGGTCTGGCGAGCAGCTGCCACTCGCACAGCTGCACCTGTCGTCCTGCGCCCCTGCTGGCTGCCGGCTGCCGGCTGCCCAGCAGAGGACTCTGCAGCTGGCGGCGTGCATCAACATCAAAATTTGCCATCATTTCTGTCTTCTGGCTGTCGTGCCCTTGTCCCGCTTGCCGCTTGTCGCTCGCCATGGTGGCTAGCAGCTCTCGCTGGCTATCGAAGATGTTTACTGTTTGCGTTCTGGCCGCTCGGCGTTTGTTTATTTTTATAAACTGGGCGCCCATTTGTATTACTTTGATTACTTGGCGGGCTCTGGCAGGGCGGCCAATAAATCATCGGGGTTTGCGGTCGCTCTGCATCACTCTATACGCTATATCTGCTATATCTGATATATCTGCTATATATGTGCTATATGGGGCTATATGCGTGTTAAAAATAATGCCACTGGGCGGACGGGCCGAGGCGATCCCCGCACCAACATACATCATACGTCAGCCAGGCCCACTATATACGCCACAACGATAATCATAATAATAATAATGATTACCATAAACATTCTATTTTTCGAATGAATGAAGACCAGTGGTTGTTCTCCGCTGCTCCGCTGCTCCTCCTCCCCCCCCCTGAAAGAAAATGCAAAATCAGAAATGCCAACCGCCAACTGCGGCGAGCGAGAACATTTTGTCAAAAGTAATTTTTCAACCAAAACAAAATAGCCCGCCTCGCAGCTGGCTCTTTCGCCGGCAATCGCCAGTCGCCGCCAACTAGATGGAGATCGGGCGGAATATGGGTCATCCCCGTTCCGCCACTTTCTCCATCTCCTCCGCGGAGCAACCGAGGCCGCCGATCCATGAGCCCCAGATTGCAGCTCTCTCGCGGCAGTTCCACGTTTATTTTCAGTCGCGCCGCCTCCCACGAATAAAAGTGGAACTGAATGAAGATGATTTGCGTTGACAAGTGTCAAGACTTTCGGTTCACAACATTACGATACTGGGTCTCTATAGAGGAGGCCAGAGACTGCTCTGGCGAGGCGTTGTGGTTCTTCTTCCCTTCGAGTTGTCAGAAAAGTGTCAGAGCCGCGCCATCATGACAGCCCGCACGCGGACTCCTCTGAGATGAACTCATCCCTCCAATTTTCATTTCCCAGCCACAGCCCATCCCCAAGGTGGGCGTGGCTCTGGCCAGTGTTTATTTGGGGAAGAAATGGCTGATTTGTTTGGACGAGCTCGGGCGGTCGAGTAAACAGCGCATTCCATAATGTTCGCAATTAATAACAATTGCGGCTGATGGCTGATGGCTGATGGGAGAGCGGTTCGGAGGCGTTTAGTGGGCTCTGGCGATAGCTGGTCAGCCGATCGACGCCCTGTAGCACTCTTCCAAGGCTCTGGAGGAAGGGCAGTCAGTCAGTCATGAAGCAACTAATTGCTGTGGCTCGTCATCACGCCCGATCTTCCCCAGCAATCTAAAGCGATTAGAGACCTGCTCCTCCCCGAAGAGCCACAGGCACGTCCCAGGCCCACAAGGCCTCCTGCCTCTTACATCACTCTAATGCCCGCCGTGCCGTTCTAGACGCGCTTGGGCACGCCGCTGAATGCAAATCACTTCATTCCGCGACACTCTGAGGCCGCACTGCCGCTTCCGGCTGGCACTTACAAGTCCCCGGGCGGCGGGAATCTGCGCAGCCCCACGCACGTGTGTCGCTATCGCGGCCCATGTGTGACCCGGGGGCCTGGGCCCAGTCGCCACCCCAGAGGAGCCATTAAACCCATTACTGGAAACTCGTTTGGGCCGCGCGGTTGCGAGTGGCGACTTGGGGAAAATTCCACGCGAGCTTTGGAGTTTGGATTTCGGAAAAGTTTCGGATCGCGCCGGCCGTCGGGTCGAGAGTAGCTCTCGGAGACGCAGCTCTCGCGGAGAGGCCCTCGCGCAGGCGCCGAGGTCTGTTGCCATGCCAGGCCGGGCAGTGGAATGCCACAAGGGGCGGGCTCCCTTCGAAACAGAAAGAGAGGAAGACATAATTGCGATCTTGGCGCGGAGTTTCTTTTTGAGCAGCGGCCTGGCCTGTTTCCCCTAATGATCCGCACTACACTGGCTAGGGTAGCCTCCTCCCTCCGTCTCCCCTCCTCTCCCGATCGGCGTGGAATTCATTCAACTCTGGCGATCTCTTGAATGAATGAATCGCACAGTGCGCGCCGCGATGATGAGGCAGTTGCCGCAAAAATAGAAACACGCGCCCGCTGCACTTCCGTTTTGGCAGCCCGGCCAGCCAATGGCCGACGAGGGCTCCCCGTCCCCTTGAGGGGGTGGACCTGCACCAACCAACACGTGTTGGTGCCGCCGCCCTCCTCCTCCCCCAAACTGGTTCTCGACTCCGACTACGCAGTTCCATTCGACTCCGAACCAGAGCCCGCTCCTCATTTGAATACCGCATCCGACTCATCGCCATTCAGCGCGGCGCCTCCATAAATCACACGCCCTAATGGGGCGTCGATTCGCGAATCGCTAGCCGCCAAAGGGTGCACTCGGAGAAGGAGATCCAGTTTCGGAAACGAGTCTGTTGCGAGACCGACTGGCGAGAGCTCCTCGCCGAGCGGAGTTTCTCCCGGTGTAGCCTGCTGGAGCGCTGCTGGTACGCACATGGAGCGGCGCTAGGCACGAACTGGTACCTGTTTCCCGCCGTCAGCGCGATCTTCTGCCTTTGTCTCACACCCAGAGACTTTTTTGGCCAAAAAGCGGACGGACGGCAAGAGGGCCGAGAGAAAGCGGCCAGATACTACTACTACTGCTCTCTAGTGGGAAGCAATGCTCCGGATCCGGATCACATGACCCTTTCGCCTCTCGGCCCGGGGCCTGTCAGGGCCTAGTGTCAGTTGGCCTAGTTGCTGGAGAATATTATCAACATGTTATCGGAACAGTTCAAGACACTTTCAAACCAAACAAAACATTTGCTCAAAAGTATCAAAATTTTTGCCGTTTGTTTCGCTTCGTTTTGCCTTTAGTGCAGCCAACTAGCTACCAACTAACTTGTACCACAGACCGACTACTCCCTAGCGCAGCGCACTCGTCGACCCGACCTGGCCGAGACCTTCCACCAGGGCACCCGGAGGGACTATGATGAAGCGGTTCCACCAGCATCGCGGACCAAAGTTCGGAAGGACGGCTAAGTTGGTTTCAGCTACGACAGCAGACACACAGATACAACATAGTAGATACAAGATACTAGATACTAGATAGTAGATACTAGATACTGGAGATAGAGATACTTGGTATCTAAGTAGGAAGCTTGTTGGCCACCAGCTGGCACGTGGTCTTAGTCTCACTTGCCTTGGCCCAGGCCCAGGCCCGGAGGGAGAGGCGGGCTGGTGACTTATCAGCCTGGTGACTCACTCTGTCGTCACTGCCTGGGATCGGTGGGGTTTTTCAGACACTCTGCTGGGTTCTGGCCGCGGCTTTGTGTATAGCGCGAGGGGCCGCTGATAGCGGCATTAGTTGGCTCTCAGCTGCAAGTGCAGGCGGATTGTGGGGCGCAGCGACCTCTTAGCACACCACTGTAGCACATACACCATAGACACACCATAGACACTCCCTCCAGACTATTTCTAATCCGAACGCGCTTATGTCTGCAGCGGAGCGATGCACTTCTTTCTCGAAGACTTCTTGCAGCTGCACCTGCTCAAGATTTGTAAGCACAGTGGCGCGAATAGACTAAGATTCTGGTCAGAAGTTGGACTGTCCACTAACTCCCTCCAACCCACTCTCTCTTCCAGATGACAAGATGCAGCGTTGCAACCAGAACAGCGGCAGCACCCCTGGCAACTCCCAGAAGCGCTGCTCCCAGAAGTACGCCGGCAACCTGGCAGCGGCGGGCATGATGGCCTACCAGCAGCATGCCACATCGGCGGCAGCCACCCTGCAGGCCGGCAACAGCGGCGGCGCCACCAAGCACTCTACCCGCAAGAGCCGCTACAACAACAAGCAGCACGGACAGCAGGGCCACCAACAGCAACAGCACCAGCAGCAGCAGTACGGAAACCTGAACATGCGGAAGCGCAACTCGGGCGCAACCGGAAGTGAGTCCTCGCCCTCGCCGCCGGCCGCCGCCTGGCTGGAGCAGCGCTACGGCCACCGGCTCGTCAAGTCTTCATTCATCGAAGGTGAGTCTTGTTCCAGACAGTTTGGGGGGAAGCTTGGGACTCGCCAAGACATCCGTAGCTCCTTAGGGCCTCCCGACCGACCTCCTGCTCTGGCCGGCGATGAGCCACCGGGCCAGACGCTGAATCACTGGCTTTGTTTTCCGCACAATTCCAAGCAATCGGCCGACATCTGGGGGTGAATCACAGCCGTCGTTAATGAATTCGACGTCATCGATATGGCAGCGGCGTGGGCTCTAGGTCCGATCGCTGTCGGGTGGGTCAGTAGGTGGATCTATAAATAGTGCCTGCCTTGGGCAAATATTTGCAGGAACGCACCCTCCCGCCAGAAACTTTCCATACTACGCCTCGCCTGCCACCCGGTTATATAAAGCATCCACCAGGCTCCTCCCCAGCCCACTCCCCGGGTGGAGGGTCTATTTTTGGTATCAGTGGGGCGGCTCTTATCAACGGGTCTATCTTCAAGGGGGGCCAACATTTCAATTAACTTTGAGATATCCGAGCAAGGGTACTAAACTACACCACTACACCATACGGCTGATAGAGTGGCTTACGGAACTGCTGGTGCCTTTGTCCGCCAATGGGAAAATTGCAGGAAGTCTTCGCTTAAGCCCCCCGAGGCGGGCCGGGAGGGGGCTGTCGCCTCTGGTCGCAGCGCAGATCACAAATTAATTCAAGAGCAGCCGCGAATCGGAGACGGAGGAGGCGCAGAATTAAATAAACAAACAAGGGACGGGCAAGGGAGGGGGCAGGTCGTTAAAAACGAACAGAACAGAAGCCGCAGAGCGGGCGGGAGGGGCAGCTGGTTTCGGGCCACTTTCGGGCCTCAATGGGCGCAAAACTTTCCAGAGTAGTTCCCACAAAGGGGCAGCCGGAGGCGTGATCGCCGCTGGGAAAGCTGAGACGCAATAGAGCCGCAGAGCGGCCTGATAGCGCTCAGATTTGTTCGCTTTCTCGGGCACCTGGCGCCGCGAAGAGCACTTTATGGCTCTGTTTTCATTCGCACTTTGTTGACGTATCAGGTGTGTGTGCTCATGGGCTGGCCCCTGTATCAGTCGGCGATCGATTGATGGGCGGTGGGGTTCGGTTTTGGTCAACTGCTGAGCTGGGAGCCGAGCTGATAATCGCGCCAGCACATGGTACATGGTACATAGGCGCTGCCCGCTGAGCAGTTACATAACGATCGCTTTTGTCATTGATTAGCACTTGGCCAGAAGTTGGCACGGCGGCGTTAACTGCTTTTGTTTCTGCCATCCGCTTGGGTCACTGGAGCACCAGCAGAAGGTCAGCATAGCGGCTAGGGATGTCCGCCACTCCACAGCTGGCCATTGCGGCGTTATGCCACCACTCTGTTAGATAATCGTCTTGGCCGAAAAGGAATGGCTGCTGCCAGTGGCCAGCTCTCGCTCGGATCGGATTAAGGCTATGTACGGCAGTCGACCCCCTTTCTCCTCCAAGCGAGGCGACAACTTGAACTCATTCCGCGCATGCCATTCTCAGTGGAGTCGCCTCTAGCTGGGGCTTCTCCATCACATCTGCTTCTCAGGCCAGCATTTCTTTGGGGCCCCTCGCCGCCGGCGGTCAAGGTCAACGGGTTGGCCATCTAAGCTCACCCGAGACTCGGTTGGACAGATCTCGCAGTGGTGCTGGAGGTATGGAGCTCTAATCCCCTTCCTAGAACGCCTTAATAGAGCTTCCTGGAACTCTCCCTCCCAAAGCTCATCCCTGGCAGCCCATTGCTATTCCTGGAACATTTATCTCCCCCCCTCCACGGGGGGCACATAAAGATATAAAGATTGGCAATCGGCGGGCCCGTTCCCCGGCCATTATCTAATAATTTGATTACAACAATGTGGAGGTTGCGTGCCAACAGGTTGGTACTTCCACACAGCTCCATACAGCTCTCGCCGGGCTTAGCAGAGCCCGGGCTTGTGTCTTCCGAAAGCGGCTCGAAGCGACCTTTGAGTCCGCCAGTCCGGGCCAGAGGCGCTGCGACCTCAATGGCCACATTTCGCACTGCCGCTGGCCGGCCACTCACTCACACACATCTGCCCGATTAATAAAACTCATATTAGTTTGCATCAGGGGTGGAGGGGGCGGCGGGCCCACGGGATGTTGTGACATACGCGAGCGTGTTGTATTAACTGCGGCGGTGATGTTTACGAGCTATGTATGTCGCGGAGCTGTCGCTGCTCAGAGCCAGGTCCGGGCCTCATTAAAAATTCACAAGACCAATTGCCAGCCGAGACGAGTGCTTTGCGCGCTGACTTGGCACAGGAAGCCCCGAAGGCCGCTCGAACCGAGCATCCAAAGTGCCTACCGGGGGATGCTGGCCAAAGTCCGAGCTCCGCCTTTCTGGGTCGCCCCATGACGCGGCCCGGGAAATTATAACACCGATTGCGTCATGGACTGGGCCTGAGAACTGGTGATAGCTAATGCATATTTATGGACTTATCTTGACAGCCGACTGCCGGCGATAACTAATTAAATATCTTTCGCGCCAAGCCGATGTGTAATGGCCGAGATGGGTCGAACAGCTGGCGGAGATTTGTTTCCATGTAGCCCCCGAGCTGATTAGAACTCCGATGGAGAACGGAGTCTAATCTGGGTGGAGGGGAGGCGGCCAGGTACACGAAGACAGTCGCGAGCACTCGACGGCGCTCGAGGGCCGCTGTTGCCGTAGGTAACTGGGATCGTTCCACGCATCTTATCACTGCCCAGTAACCCGCCCGAAATAGCCAGTGGATGCCATCGATAATCTGCAGTCTAGACCGGATGGCCACTGCAGATCGGATGGCTACAGCTCCCCAGTGCATAGTTCCTAGTTCCTACTGGGAGGCCCACCCGCCATCCATCTCGGTGCCCGGCTCTCCAGATCCCCTTACTCGCTGTTGGCCACTACGATCTGCAGATCTTCTGCGAGGCTTTGCTCCCAATCTGCTGGCTCCAGAGGCGCATATATCAGGGCGACACTTCCAAGGCTGCTCCGAGAGATTGGAGCGTGCGCCGGCCGCTGATAAGCCGGAATTTTAGGGCGCTCGTAAACCCGCCGAAAGGTGGCTTCCGAGAGTTCGACGACTAATTGCCGAGATGTCCAGATGGCCAAAAAAAACAAAAAACAAAAACTGGCGAGAAAATAAACAATAAATAAGTTAAATATAAGCTGCCACGCCTTATCTAATCGCGACCAGCACCCTATCCGGCGATACGTGATGCTCATACCTATGCTTCTGCCTGGCCCGGCCTGGTCAGTACATGTGTAAACAGCTGATATCATTTCTCCAGCCATGCGGAGGGGGAAGCTTGGGCTTCCAGGTCACGTCTCGGGCGTCCTTCGACTTGGCAAGTCAACAAACCCGGCCCACCTCGCCGCATGATTTATCTACGCGCGCTTTGAAACTCAATTTCGGTTTCAGTCGCCGGGTTCCGGACTACGGTCTACGGACTTCGGACTACGGGCTGGGGGCTTCTCTTCCCCGAAATATGGGTGTTGAGGAAGTGCTTTCGTCCACCAGGAAGCCGGTCGGATGACTGTATACAGGAAGGCAGATAAGAGAGAGCGCAGCTGCCGCCTGTGGGGGTCGTTGGAGACGTCACGCGATCTTGACGGCTGACGGATGGCACTCGGGAGAGATCAGAGGGCGTGGGACTCCCCTTTCCGCCCCCAAGCCCATAAATCAACAGCAGTCGCTGGCCAAAAACCAGATCTTAAGTTCTCGACGCTTGGCAACACTTGGCCGGCACAGCACAGCAAGAAGCTGGGGGGGAGGGCTGGCTGGGAGGCTTCAGGTCTTGCCAGCCGGGCCAGCTGTGGGGGGAGGGGGAAATGATGAGTCCGACGCGGAAGCCGCTCGCAGCATAAAGCGCTTAATAGCCAGAGTATAATGGCAGTTGTCATAAAAGTTGTCAAATAATTGTAAGCGTTAGCCACCACCCCCACGCCGCCCGCCGCCCCTCAGAATTCGGGGAGCCAGAAGTCTACCCCTACCCCGCCTCACATGCGTCAGTCTACGGACATGCGTAACCTTCCCAAAATCAAATCGCACACTCACCGGCACACTCACACACTCGAAGGGGGATTTGAACACGCGGACGGCTGGGTCGCGGTGGGAAAGGTAGGCTAGGCGGCCAGAGGGAGAGGGAAGAGCGCTCGTGGAAACAGGGGCAGAGCCGAAGCAGAAGCAGAAGCACGTGGCGAGCGCTGCTTGATAAGCGCTTCCCGCAGCGTGTGTGGCTTGTTATCGCCGCCAATTTGCATTGGCTAAGTTGGGGCCGAGTAGGTTGTGGTTTCTTGTTTGTTGTGTGAGCTAATAGCTGTGTAGTCACATGTCCCGAGACCCCCACTGACCTCCATTCCTCTCTTTGTCTTACTCTTTCCAGACAAGTTCCTGGGCCAGCACAATCCGGGGCACCGCAACAGCACCAGCAGCGAGGCGACCAGCGAGGACATCGACTCCAGTAGAGAGCATCTGAACAAGCCGAAGGGCAACCAAATAACCGGCGGTCATGTTGCAGGTACCCCCATGTTGCAGGCCGCCGTCCCTGCCTCTGCCTCTGGGAACAAGGCCCGCCCGAAGCGCCAACAGAAGCAGAAGCTCCAGCAGCAGCAGCACCAGAACCCGGACCAGCAGCAGAACCCTGGAAAGATGGCGACCCACAGCAGCAAGCCCAAGCAGGGCAACCCAACCGGCAAGTGGCGCCACCAGCAGAACCCCACAGCTCCCCAGACCCACAACGGCAACGGCAACCATCCACAGCAGCAGCAGCAGCAGCTGGCGGGCAGCAAGCGGGGAGCCAACGGCAAGAAACCCGGAAAACCCAGCCACAACAACGGAAACGGCGGATGCGGAAGCGGAAGCCTGGCCAAGCACAACGGCGGCAGCAACGGCAACAGGAACGGCATCCTCCGGAACGCCGGCATCACCTGCTCCGACAGCAGCTCCTCCTCCTCGGCCCTCAGCTCCCCCACCAGCTCGCCCACCGTCTCGCCCCAGAACCGGAAGCGGATGCCGGGCCTGGAGTGGCGGAAGAACTCCAACTTCCTGGTGCCCCCGCTGCACCAGTACGAGCAACTGGACCTGGACGACCGCACCCTCGTGCAGCAGCTGCAACGCCACGTGATCGACCACCACCTGCTGAGGGTCTACGGCTTTCCGGTGGAGTCGGTCGTCCACGAGGGCGCCATCGAGATCTTCAAGTGCCTGCCGCACATGAGCTTCGCCGCCGCCCTGGCGGAGACGGCTCCGGCCGTGACGGTGATCAACTGCCACGACGGCCTGGCGGAGATCGGGGGCGAGGAGGGCGGCTCGGCCACCTCCAGCGACTCGGGCAACAGCTCGCCGCGGTCCCTGGACTCGGAGTCAGGCGGCGAGTGGAGCGGCAGCGAGTGCGAGAGTAGCTCCTCCTCATCAGGCGCTTCGAACTCCTCCTCCTCCTCCTCCTCCTCCTCCTCATCATCCACCTCCTCCTCCACCTCGGCCTGCTCCTCCGGCTCAGATGCCGGCGATCTCAACCTGGAGCTGAAGTACTGCCAGTACGTGCAGGTGGAGCGCAGCCTGGCCAAGCCCTGCGCCCGCTGCAAGCGCCACTTCCTGGTGGACGAGCTGACCGGCGAGTACCTGACCTGCGAGGAGTGCCACTACCACTCGGGCAAGTTCCAGCGCTACTTCGACGGCGTCAGCATGGGCCGCTGGAGCTGCTGCCATGCGACGGACGAGTCCTCGCCCGGCTGCTGCCACAGCGAGCGCCATGTCTGGACCGGATCGGTGGTGGGCGTCAACGGTCCCTACCACGACTTCGTCCGCACCCAGCAGCGCCGCCGCATCAGCCAGGACGACCACCTCCCGGCCGTCTATGCACTCGACTGCGAGATGAGCTACACGGGTCGGGGCCTGGACGTGACCAAGGTGTCGCTGGTGGCCCTCAACGGGCAGCTGGTGTACGAGCACTTTGTCCGGCCGGAGTGCGACATCATCGACTACAACACCCGGTACTCGGGCATCACGGAGCGCGACCTGCGCACCGGGGGCGGGGCCAAGTCCCTGGCCGACGTGCAGCGCGACCTGCTCGAGCTCATCTCGGCGGACACCATACTCATTGGCCACGGACTGGACAATGACCTGCGCGCCCTCCGGATCGTGCACAACACGCTGATCGACACCTCGATCAGCTTCCCCCACTGCAGCGGCTTCCCCTACCGGCGGGCCCTGCGCCACCTCACCAAGGTGCACCTGAAGCGGGAGATCCAGAGCGGGGACGGCACCACGGGCCACAGCAGCTTCGAGGACTCGCGCGCCTGCATGGAGCTGATGCTTTGGCGGGTCAACCGGGAGCTTCTCGATCCCACATGGAGCTGGGACGACTAAAGGGGGAGCCGGATTTGGCGGGGGGGCAGCAAGTACTTCTAGTTGATAAGTTAGTCGTTCGCCTAGTTTGTATTCTAAGCAAAAGCAAAAGCAAAAGCAAAAAGGAAAAGCAAAGGATAACAAGAAAAAGAAAACAAATCTCAGCTGTGCCGGCGACGGGGAAATCGGCAAGCAAATGGTGAGTGGCTCGGGACTGGGTCGTCCTGCCCGTCCTGGCCGCCCAGCGTTTGCTTGCCCAGGTCCCCCTCCCGCCCGGCAGGTCAATCACAAAATTCAAATGACAAGGAAATTCAAAGAGCTCTGGTTCGCGGTTCGAGGTTCAAGGTTCAAGTCCAGGCCAAGATCGGAGTGCCTGGCCAGGAGTGCGCAGAAAAAAAACGAGAATGAGAATGGAAATGATATATTTATATATGCGATACATAAGGTATATTTTGTAAGCGTATATTTAAAGACGAAGAGCTAAAAAATATAACTTTAATCTACATATGTACATAAGCATATTGATTTTTTTTTTTAACTTTCGAACCACGAGAAAATGTACTGAAGTTTAAGCTGTGATGTTTTTTTCACTTTCTCACATATTTACACGAAAAATGCAACAAACTGCAAAAAATACAAAAACTACAAAAATACAAAAATTAAGAAAATACAAAAATATATACATGCATACATTATCAGCTATTCTTTTTTTTTTTAACTAGATGTATGGAAATCCCAAAAAAACCTTTATTCTTGACCAAAACGAAATCACTCCATTTAGGCTAAGGTTCTAATCCGCGCACCTCTTTAGCCACATTATTTTATATATTTTTTTTTGTTTTTTTTTAAACCATCTCATATACTTTAAAGAAATGAACGAAGAAAGCAGAAAGTTCAACTTTAACTACTTTATACACTACGCATAATGTAAGTTAGGCCCGTAGTAAGCTAGAGTCCTCCGTTTACTTTTTCTTTGACGATTATTTATTCCACACCACGATTCACCCACACACCCACGCACCACGCACAACGCAAGTTCATCGGAAATTTCTTCAAGTGTACAATTTCCCACATTGAACTCCCCACATCCCATCATCCTCGTAGGCCTAAGATTAGCAAGCAAGCCCTATTCTATTTTCTAGTAATTGTAATTGTAACTCGACGAGGAGCCTTCCCTCGACAATCGATGTTCCTAGCAGCATAAGCAGCATAAGAGCACTCCCTAGCGAGCTAGCACTGTACTTCGATTCGCAAGAGTATATAGTTGAACGATGAAAATAAAGAACAATGATTTGTTTCTAAATTAAATATCACCTCAAGACCTGCCGTTCTCACTGGAATCGGGGTGGGGGCTTCCTGATAAACATTCGCCGCTTGCACGCCCACATGGCGGCTGATTAATTTATGTAGTAGAGGTCCGTCGATCGCCCCCGAGAGGGCCGGAGGCATGCGAGAAGCGTGACGCGGGCGGAACGTTGACCCCCCACAGACGTCACAGACCGCAGATCTCGGCGAATGGGAATTTTTCGGTCCGCGATAAAACAGAACCCTACAGCTGCCGCGGCTCTGGCGGCGCTTGGTTTAGATGAATTCCACTTGCCTTGGCCAAAGACGCTGGGTTTTTACTGTTTACGGCTACAGGCGGCCGTGTTACCTTAGAGCGGCATCTGTTTCACCCGACTGGGGCTGGCTCTGCAGCGCGAGGTCGCTGCATGGGACGGAGGGGTCTAGCAAGCCCCGGATTTCGCACTCGGACAGTGGCCTCTGGCCGGCGTGCAACGGGGCGTATGAGCAATCGAGCTGTGACTGGTAAGGGCCCACAGGGCGGATGATTCATTTTTTTTTGAGAAAAAACCCAGCAATGAGCTTCTTAAAATTATATCATCAAAGTGCTCCAAAACCCCAAGATATGGTTGAGTTTTATACAAAATATTGTTGTTTCTGCAAAAACTAAGCACCAACTAGGCGGATGATTCATATTTTCGAATGAGTTCTCTCATTATTTTATTATTAATCTTGGCAGCACTACGAATTTTTTTTGTTTTTAATAATATTTATGATTTATTATTACTATTCAAGCCACGTAGACGGATCGGTACATGGCCCTTAAACGGAGAAACTAAATGGGTTCCCGAAACCCGGAAGTAAGGTATGCTAATGAGAGTCGCGTAGCTGGGGCCCACTGTACTTCATCTGCATTAGCGGCCAGCAGCTGGCTGCCAGCTTGCGGAAGCATCGCCGCACAAGGGGCATATGTGTGATCAGCTGAGGGCTGAGAAGTAATTGAAGACAAAACATTGAAGCAAAGCAAGCAATGCTACCTTCACGGCAAATCCGAAGCTCACACACGCTGAGGTGGCTTACGAATCCAGTAATTAGTTACTAAAAACCTAAAAAGTATTTAATACAATCCCCTAACCAAAGTATTCCACCAACTAAATAAATAAAACACAAATCTTACCTTCAACTTTACCTTTAAATGCATTTTAAATATATTCTTTTTAGGGAGTCTCCTGCAATGAGTTAATGGTTGGAGAGATAAGCCACAGGTGTACCCCTGATAGGGTTACCCCCTTCAAGGGTATACAATAAAAAAAGAAAAATACTTGGGGTGTTTGACCAACTAAGTAATTAGCAAACGACATCTGCGTCGCAGCAGCCACAAGCACCCCATGCATACATTATTCGAAAATCGTATATTTTTGGATCCCGCCCGCTTACATCGGGATGCCGGGGATCGGGCTATAGGCTATAGTAACAGCTGTTAGTTAACAGAGAGCATCTGATTGCCAGGCAAAGGTTATCTTGCGCCGCTGACGTCAATTTGTTGTTGTTTGTCGGCCTGTCCTCTCCTTTTTTTCCGCCGAGTTAGCGCTCAAGTGCGAAACAGGCCTCACCTGCACCCATAGGTGTATGGGTGTGCGAGTGTGAGGGCACTTTCGGCGCTCTTGGCTGGTTCCGCGTGTGCGTGGAGGCGCTGTGAGTGAAAGTAGAAAGTGATTCAAGAGGTGTCTGCATGTTAATGATGCTGCCGCCACTCGCCACTCGATGACGAAACTCGGCCCAGAGTTCGGTCCTCCCCTTGCCCCGCCAACTCTCTTAATCTGCGCCCCGCCACGCCCGCGAGACGCGACTAGAGCCGTGCCAACAACTGATTGATTTTTAATCGATTTAATTTCTTGCCTTGGGTCCGTGACAAAAGAGCAACAAGGAACAGGGTGCCGGGGGGTGTAGGGTGTGGGGTGGGGCTGCAACAACCAGAGCTATATGGCGAATGCGTGGAATGCTTGGCGGCTGATCCGACCACCATTTGACGGATCGGCGATCGACTAAATATAAATTGAACGCTCGTGTTTGGCACATTTGTGCGAGAAATCGCATCAATTGTTTTAACGGTCTAGTGTTCGTCCGAACCCCCAACAAAAGCCCCCCCATAATAGACGCGATCTCCCCGAGAACTGAGACTGCTGGGGATTATGCAACAAATGGGTAGGAAGGTAGAGATAATATCGGGTCTCTGCGATGCGAGATCTCGGTGGGGAGCTATTGTATTGGCATGCAAATTTCCCTCCCCAGAGTAACGGTAACATATACCGTTGGTAATAAGCTGGGGTACACATCCCCAGCAGATGTGACCCGCCAGCCGCAAGCCAGGATCCAAAAATATCTTGTGACACGGACAGATGTCACCCATGAATCATGGATGTTATGGCCGGGCCACATGGCCGCGAGCCCCAGCTTGTGTAATAATCCCAATAACTTTTGAAATTAACCAAAAAAGGCGAAAATCCGAATTCGAGTTCCCCCAAACCGTAAACCGGCGATGGTGATTCACAGGTGTCAGCATTTCTCAAAAGAAGTCGGCGTCACTCGGGCATATTTGTTTATTTATATGCGATTCGGCGTCACCCACTTGTTGCCCATTTGGCAGTGGTATTCGCTAAGCGATGGAGCTATAAATAGACATTGTATTAGACCCCAACCCCTGCCTATTCCTATGCCTATGCCCATGCCCATCACAAATATTTGTGGTAGGAGTCCTGCGAAAGGATTTCTGTTTCTGTTTTGATTAATGGAACGATTCTGAAGGTAATGCTCTAATAGTGATAGCGCTTGAAAGGCACACATTGGGGCCTGGCCTGGCCTGGTGTTTGGATTTCTGGCTACGCGTGGAAACAGAAGTGTAAACAAAAGCCTCGTATATTATTCCAAGAGCAAATGTCGTCATTTTGCAGCCCATATCTAATATCCCACAAGCGTATATATCCACGCACATAGTACGCGGTTCGCTGATGACGTGATAGTTGGCACGACCGACTCGGGAACTCGGCTCCCCATGACATAATTACCCAAAACGGAGCCTTATGAGTGCCGGAGAGGATGGGCGCCTCCATATGGTCGTCACTGGGCAATAACGGGTTGCAGTCCCGGAGGCCCACCAGGCCCACCAGGCACCCCAACCCCCACCCCCAAGTGCAGCCAATTGTTCGCTAATCGAATTGCAATTGAGCGTGGAATCGATCCAATCGCAATTACGATTAATGTGGGCAACGTTTAATTCGATTCAGACGTTTGTCATGCTCCACGGCGTATGTATATGTACATATGTAAATGCCCTCGCACCAATCAAGACAACCACCGGGTGATTATAGGCCCCCGATTAAAAGCTGACTAGATTTGAACTCAAAGCGCCACACAGCTTTAAAGTCAATTAAAACATAAATAAAAGGACAAGCTCTTGGACAGATCATCACCAGCTTATAGAGTTCTACCTCTCGAACACTTATGACCCATAACTCTTGGCCAATCTTTTTAACATTTTTTTGTGGGTCACTTGGCGGCGCAGCTGGCCAGCAGAGCTGGTCCGGTCGGTTGCAGCTATTCGAAAAATGCAGCTCCGTTTGGGATTTCTATGCCAGTGCATCATGAATCATCTTGGCACTGGCATCTTTGGCACTTTCGCTGGAGCACCGGGCCGCAGAAATACTATACCGGGGAAAGGCAGCCGGTTTTTCGAACATTAACGTTCCCATTCTTTGAAAGCGAGAGTGAATAACCTGTTTTTCTCTTTTTGGGCCGACTGGGGAACCCTTCCCCATTCCCCAGGGGGGCCCCAGAGGGGAACACTGCTACTGACCCAAGTAGCAGATAGACGGATGGATGGGCTCATCGAGTGAACGCTTAATTCAAGTTGAAGGCTTCGCGGCGGCGGCTAAGCAAACGCACCTTGGCTGCCAATTTCGTGTTTTATCAACTTTGTTGTCTCTCTGCTATTTACCTTGCACGGCCGCAGCTTTTCGACACCCACAGCAGTGCGGATGGGGAGGCTTGGAGGTGGAGGTGGAGATGGAGGCAGACTCAGAGGCCTAGACGACCCACGTGGGCCGCATTGCCCCTGGTGAAAGTTCAAGGCTGTTTGCAACAGGTACACACACAGCAGCAGCAGTAGCAGCAGCAGCAGCGCCACGCACTCGCCCACCGATGGCTCACCGAGCAGATGGGTATATCCATTCTATTATACACACTCCGTCGTTGCATCACCACATTCCTGTTTGGAGCTGGCTCCTCCAGGTGCCAGCCTGTTGCCAGGTGCTGGAGAAGATTTTGGTCGCCGTTCGTGTCAAAATTATGTGTGCAGTCATACTACTTTCGAAATACAGTCCAACTTCACTCGAAAGAGGATAAAATAAAGCAAAAATCATGTAAAATGGGAAATATCTAGCCTCCGTCTTACTGGCGCTTCACTGTGTTACAGTAACTCCTATGGCGGCGGCTCGTGGGCCTCGGCATGCGCGGCAATTTGTCCGCAGCAGCTGCTCCTCTTGCCCCCAATGGCTGCTGCCTGGTTGCATGCTGCATGCCACGCTCGTATCACTTCTTACATGACGTGGGCGGTGGTGGTAGTGATAGTCGCTGCATTTCCTCGAAGGAGTGCGCAATGCACACCCAGCCCACAAGCCGAGCTCAGACCCAGACCCAATCAACATCCAAATCCCAATCCCCAACCCGGAAAGTGCAAGAAAATGCAGCACGAACCGTTATGATTGAGTAATTACGGCTACCAGTTGTTGGGAAAAATAGCCAAGTTCACCGCCGAGTGCTTTGCTTTGCTTTATCGCTATAATTGTGGTGTATACATACAGTACATATATGCAGTTTGATCACTTTCTTGGGGGCTTAAGTAGTACAAAGTCTGTGTGTAGAGATGTACACGCAGTAAGCTGGCTTCATAGCCCATGGCAATCGGTGCTTAATGCCTAATGCGCTATAATATGCTAATGCTAGGCGGTCGTACAAAAAACAATGATTATGGAACGAGGGGGGCAAACGTAACAGGCGCTGGCCATCTAATGCGAGCGGGAATCGAATAGTGGAAGATATCTGTATCCGTATTGGTTGCTTCTCTACCTAACGTGCTTTCTTTTGGCCTGAGAGTTGCACTGCGTGGCCGCAGCTCCTGTTAGTTAACGGCGGATCCTGCCTGGGCAGCCGCCTGCTGCTTGAAGATCACGCCCGTGATTTCTCCATCCTTCTGGATCACACAGCGCCTGCAGGGAGAGGGGAGAAATGAGTGGATGGGACGCGGATTGGGTCCAGATACCTACTTGTTGCCACTGTAGAGGCAAATGGTGGCCGGGACCGTGCTGTTGGGCTCCAGCTTGGCCACCTGCTCGGATATGGCCATGCCGATGCCGGAGACACTCGGGTTGATGTTGCCCTTGGCTGCAGGATACCTTAGATGAGGCTGGCATGTGATTAAAGGGTTGGAAAGGAGACTTACCGCCCAGACACAGTCCTTGACGGTTCGCAAGTAGGGCTCCCACAGTATCCTGTCGTGCGGCGCTGCAAATAAAGGGAGTTTAGCTTGTGTACTGACTGGACCTACTCGGGCGCCCTACATCTCGGCCAGGACCTTCTCCAGTTGGCTCTCCATGGGCGAGGTTTATAAATTCACTAGAAATTGCAAAAAAAAACAAAGCAAGAACCAAAACAATGGGGGACCAGTGTGACCAGACGACTCAAACTTGAAAATCCCAAACAGCACACTAAGTTCTTTCCGCTTGAACTTTTATCCAACAAGATTTTACATTTTGAACTTATTTTAATCTTAAAACGTCTTTTCAAACAATTAGAAAGTCAAAATAAAATGTATTTAATATTTTCAAAACTATCTTTTTCATCCACATGCATGATTTTGATTTATAAAACGATAAATTCCATTTAATTAAAGTATACATAAAAATATAGATAAGAATTGGACTTTTTATGGTTTCCGTAATTGTATTGTATATGTGTATAGTTTATTCATAGCGTTTCACATAAAAAATACTCCAATCGAGAGGGAAACAGAACAATTTACAATCGCCAACTAGAACTAATTGCCTTTCATTTATTATATAAGTATACCGTTATACGCAGCGCTTGGAGTGCACAAAAATTAGTTTAGTTACATGGTTTTTGAAGATTTCTCTTTTTTGGAATTCCTCGCTGTGAGCTGAGAAGCTGTTCCTCGACACAAATGAACGCAAATCTTTCGTGAAAATAATCTTTAACAGCTGCAGCAGTATAAACATATCATCGCATCGAAAAGTGAAGTGCCCTCGGGGGAAATTATTGAATTTCTAGATAATATGATAATTATGTACTACTAGGTGGGCGTGGCCGGCGGCGGTGGCCTACACGATTTCGTACTTCTCCACAAAGAGTATCGACTCGCTCGAATACTTGACCGCCGCCTCGCTATCCACCTGGACCACATCCTGGGCACTGATGCCGGCGTACGGCGTTTTCGAGACGAATGACACTTGCAAGGGGAAGAAGTCGCCCGGAATGGAGGCGTTGCAGCTGAATTCCATGGAACCGGACTTGTTGGCTGCATCGATGATGGGAATGTGCCATTGGAGCACATGCTTGCGCGAATCGTAGTTGTAAGTGCCATCGTACTCGGCCACCGAGGGCTGCACATTCATTCTGAAAGGAATTGGAATGTGTTTCAATAAGCGAAGAGGAGCATATTTCGGCGCAACACTTACGGCAAGGGTATAACAATGGCAACGTCCTGCAGCTCCAGCTGCTGGGCCTCCAGTTCGTACTCGATGTTGACGTCGCAGCCGCCTTCTCCGTTGTCGGACGGCCAGCAGTTGACTGGAAAAGAGCGAGAGAGCAATAGGAAAGGGAAGGGGAAAGAGATAAGAGAACAAAGGGCTTACTGGTCAGAGGAATGGCCGACTCGTCCTGCGAGACAAAGCGCCACTTTAGCACACCCACGTCAGTGTTGAGCGGGAACGGCTTGGCCAGATTCTTTAGCCCGATCATGGTGCGTGTCTTGAAGAGCTCCTTGTCCACATTGGGATGTGTCTGCAGCTGGAGGCCCTGTGTATGGTTGGGGGATAGCTTCAGCAGAATACGCCCGTATGCCTCGTCCGAGATGCGCAGTGTCAACAAGCCCGAGTTCTCAAACTGCTGCACACCTCCGTCGCGTCCCAGACGCACTACCAGCTTGTCCTCGATCTTCAAGTGCACACTAATGGAGCAGAAATCGTTTCATTAATTCGACGAAACATAAAGCATCTAGAATACCCACCTTTCTTTGTGAATATCCGCCGAAATCGCCGCCTTGGCCGCTGCACTGGCACTTGAAGCGGCTCCCGAGCTTCCCGAAGATGCTGCCGGAGCCAGATTGGCAATCTTCTCGCCCTCGCTCTTCAGCTGATCCACGAAGCTATCCACATCCTTTGACTTGCCACCGAGCTTGAGGGCGTTGCGTGAAGTGGGCTTACTGCTGGAGCAGAATAAGGATGAAGGGATACAGACGGTGAGGAACCCAGAAAAGTAAAGTACTTACGCGGCCACTTTGGATTTGGTATCCACTTCGATGGAGGCCATGCCGATGTTGGAGCTGGAGACGCCCGAGCTGCTGCTCACGCTGCTGCTGCCAAAGCTGTCGGCGCTGAAACCACCACTGCGTCCTCCCATACCGCCCATGGAGGGGCCACCGCGCTTGCTCGCCTCCATGCGCTGGCGCTGGAGCTCCTTGGCCTTCTCGCGCATCTTCTGACGAGCCTCGCGTTCCTGGGTCTGCCTCACAGCCTGGTAGACCTTCTCCTCGTGCGAGTCCATCTCCACGAAGGTCTTGATCTGGGCCAGATTGACGCTCTCCCTGTAGCCAAGGGCCACGATCTCGTCAAAGGCAAAGATCAGATTGAAGGCGTTGTCCACGATTTCCTTCTCGTCCAGGGAGTGGCTGTACTCAGGGATCTGAGGGGGAGTGTGGTTATTAAATCTTTAAAGGTTTCCCGAGGGCGGGACTACTCACCACTTTGGAGAACAGGCGCAGCGTCTCCAAATCCTCGAGAATGTTACTGGCCTTCGTGGTGATGAGCAGCATGTAGAGCTTCTCCATCGGCTGGTAGACATAGCGCACGGAGTCGGTCTCTACGTAGGTGTGCTGCTTCCCGGCGGTCATCAGCTTGGGAAAGGCGGCCAGCAGTCCCTCGATGCGTGCCTTCGTCATCTCGACGAACTGACGTGACAGTATCACTGCGGGCAGAGTCATGTTTCAGTTACATCCCATGTAATGGTGTCACAATTGCAACTCACCTTTGCCATTCTTGGTGCAGACTGCCGCGGCGATGAGTACCTGTTAGTCGCACGGGCGATAGGTGGGAAGAGTGAGTTTGTTTTTCGGGATAAGCTACAAATCGCCGACGTTGCATGTGTGTGTGAGTCGCCGTGTACTTACCATTTTGAGCAGCGATTCGTTGGTTTCTTCCCTAGGAAATACTTGGCGGATCGAGGCGGGCGGTGCCGGGTGGGCTGCTGCTACAGATCGGAGTCGCGGGGCACTTGAAACAAGCCGTTTTCAATCAATCCAATCCTAAACCGAATCCGCTAGCTGACGTGTTCGGTTCTGCGACAAATGTTTACGCTGGCTGTATGTGTGTTGCGTCTGTGTGTCACATGCCAGTGTTGCCAGACGGCCGAATCACATTTGCGCCTCCCGACAAACCAACAAAGCTCATTAAAAAATTTAAACAATAATCGACATTCCCTCTAAACTAAAAAATAAACTACACTTTTAAAATAACACGAAATAATTATACAAATTATTTAATTTATCGGACAAATTCATTAGCTTCTTCTTCACAATAAAAATTATTAATTGTCTACTGCGTTATCTAATTCAGTATTTTCAACACGAAATTTAAAATATATCTTCTCAAAATATACCCTCAAGAAAAAAACTTTAAAAAGCCACAAAGTCAAGCAAACTCACAAATATGAAAGCGTCACAATACTGTTATCCATCCTGTTCCCACTTACAAACGCAAAAATACAAAAATATACCAGATTGTATTTCAAATAAGAATCGGATAAAAATTGGCAAAGATATAGACATCGCTATGGTCCAAAGACGAATATCCCCACTTTTGAAGGGGTTCCATCAGAAAATTTTTGAAAAAATCGACCCCAAAATTTGTTCCCAGATTTTGATGCAGATTCACGGAGAATCGAAATACAAATCATTTGGTGCAAGCCGATCAAGAATCGGATGAAAATTGGCAAAGATATGGACGTCGCTGGGGGGCAAAGACGAATATCCCCACTTTTGAAGGGGTTCCATCAGAAATTTTTTGAAAAAAATCGATCCCAAAATTTGTTCCCAGATTTTGAAGCAGATTCACGGAGAATCGAAATACAAATCATTTGGTGCAAGCCGATCAAGAATCGGATGAAAATTGGCAGAGATATGGACGTCGCTGGGGGGCAAAGCGAATATCCCCACTTTTAAAGGGGTTCCATCAGAAAATTTTTGAAAAAAATCGACCCCAAAATTTGTTCCCAGATTTTGACGCAGATTCACGGAGAATCAAAATACAAATCATTTGGTCTATGCCGATCAAGAATCGGATGAAAATTGGCAGAGATATGGACGTCGCTGTGGGGCAAAGTCGAATATCCCCACTTTTGAAGGGGTTCCATCAGAAATTTTTAAAAAAAATCGATCCAGAAATGTGTTTCCAGATTTTGATGCAGATTCATGGAGAATCGAAATACAAATCATTTGGTCTATGCCGATCAAGAATCGGATGAAAATTGGCAAAGATATGGACGTCGCTGTGGGGCAAAGTCGAATATCCCCACTTTTAAAGGGGTTCCATCAGAAAATTTTTGAAAAAAATCGATCCAGAAATGTGTTCCCAGATTTTGATGCAGATTCATGGAGAATCGAAATACAAATCAATTGGTGCAAGCCGATCAAGAATCGGATGACAATTGGCTAAGATATGGACGTCGCTGGGAGGAAAAGCGAATATCCCCACTTTTGAAGGGGTTCCACCAGAAAATTTTTGAAAAAAATCGATCCAGAAATGTGTTCCCAGATTTTGATGCAGATTCATGGAGAATCGAAATACAAATCATTTGGTCTATTCCGATCAAGAATCGGATGAAAATTGGCAGAGATATGGACGTCGCTGTGGGGCAAAGTCGAATATCCCCACTTTTGAAGGGGTTCCATCAGAAATTTTTGAAAAAAATCGATCCCAAAATGTGTTCCCAGATTTTGATGCAGATTCACGGAGAATCAAAATACAAATCATTTGGTCTATGCCGATCAAGAATCGGATGAAAATTGGCAGAGATATGGACGTCGCTGGGGGGCAAAGCGAATATCCCCACTTTTGAAGGGGTTCCATCAGAAAATTTTTGAAAAAAATCGACCCCAAAATTTGTTCCCAGATTTTGACGCAGGTTCACGGAGAATCAAAATACAAATCATTTGGTGTATGCCGATCAAGAATCGGATGAAAATTGGCAAAGATATGGATATCGCTGGGGGTCAAAGCGAATATCCCCACTTTTGAAGGGGTTCCACCAGAAAATTTTTGAAAAAAATCGATCCAGAAATGTGTTCCCAGATTTTGATGCAGATTCATGGAGAATCGAAATACAAATCAATTGGTGCAAGCCGATCAAGAATCGGATGACAATTGGCTAAGATATGGACGTCGCTGGGAGGAAAAGCGAATATCCCCACTTTTGAAGGGGTTCCACCAGAAAATTTTTGAAAAAAATCGATCCAGAAATGTGTTCCCAGATTTTGATGCAGATTCACGGAAATTCGAAATACAAATCATTTGGTGTATGCCGATCAAGAATCGGATGAAAATTGGCAGAGATATGGACGTCGCTGGGGGGCAAAGCGAATATCCCCACTTTTAAAGGGGTTCCATCAGAAAATTTTTGAAAAAAATCGACCCCAAATTTTTTTCCCAGATTTTGATGCAGATTCACGGAGAATCAAAATACAAATCATTTGGTGTATGCCGATCAAGAATCGGATGAAAATTGGCAAAGATATGGATATCGCTGGGGGTCAAAGACGAATATACCCACTTTTGAAGGGGTTCCACCAGAAAATTTTTGAAAAAAATCGATCCAGAAATGTGTTCCCAGATTTTGATGCAGATTCACGGAGAATCGAAATACAAATCATTTGGTGCAAGCCGATCAAGAATCGGATGAAAATCGGCAAAGATATGGACGTCGCTGTGGGGCAAAGACGACTATCCCCAATTTTGATCCAGAAATGTGTTCCCAGATTTTGATTCAGAACTGTGGGAATTTGAAATATAAATCGTTTGGTAAAAGCCGGTCAAGAATCGGATGAAAAGTTGCAGAGATATAGACATGTCGGTATAGTATAAATCGTTTAATTATATTGTCACATTTTTTTAGATCGTACCTTAACTAATGTTACAGTGTAGTGTTCTACGCTTGAAAGTTCGTATCGATAGTTGGGGCCAACTCTTGGGATAACATACGATTACAAAATCACTAGAAACCGCGTTTCTTGCTATTTACTTAATTTAAAAAAAATACAAAAATATATAAACATATATGTATGTATGTGATTCTATATATCTAGTCGTCCAAGGTGAGATCTTCCACCCGTCCGGCGATCGACGCCGCTGTCTCCCCTGTTGATTTTTGATCCTTTTGCTTGGCGTACTCCACGCTGAGCAGGCGCATCACCTGGGCTGCGGTGAGGTCGTCCTTTTTGAATTTGTTGAAGTTGTCCTTCACGAACTTTGCAAAGCCCTTGGCCTCGCCGGCCGGCGTGGACACTATATTTCCCTGTTTATCCTTCTTGTTAAGCAGCAAAGTGATGGGCCCGCGGCAAAGCCGGCAGCGTAGGTTCTCCACCTTCCTGGAGCGCGAGTGGGCATGTGAGCTGTAGGGGAACATTGTGTGTTAGAAGAATAGACTCCAAGGGGGCGGCACGGCAAAAGGACTCACGATGTGTTGCAGCTCATACACTTGTAGGTGTACTTGAACTCGATGTTGTAGCTGTGGCACACCTTGATCTCTGGCAGGTCAGGAAACTTGTCCATGGCGCGACGGGCCCACATCTTCCACACGCGTCCGTGGCCACCTTCGCCGTTGAACACCCAGGCGGCGGCGTGGCACAGCTCGTGGATGAGAGTGCAGCGGAGGCGATCGGCTGTGGTCAGGACCTTGACACTGAGCTCTATCGAGCTGCTACGCAGGTTAAGCCTAAAAGAATGGGTATTGTAGTTCCGTTCGGATTGAAAAGCAGCGGTACCCACTTTCTCTTATTCATGCACCGACCGGCCGTATTCCGCAACAGCTTCGACCACGTTATGGGCACGTCCAGTTCGTTGTTGAACACCTGGGCGTTGAACATTTTGTACAGGTGCAGGGCCAGCTGGTCCTTGTTCCTGGAGAAGTTCTCCCTGTAGAAGTAGGCCTCATTGTCCGCTCGTTCGCGGCTCACTTGCCCTTCCAGGGACTTCAGGAAACTGCACTTTCTGCTCTCGGTAACTGGCGGCGCTGGCTTGGGCTGCTGCTTCGGCTTGCGGACGGTGGACTTGGGCGGCGCAGTGGGCTTAGGCGGCGCCGTTTGCGGGGTATGAAGCTTGAAAATTGGTGTAGCCTTCGGCGTTTCCTGGGCTATGCCCAGCTTCTTCTTGACCTCCTGCAGGCGCTTGTGGACGGGCGTTCCTGGCAGGTGCTCCTTCTCCAGCTCGTCCAGCATGTCGAGATCGACCGCCCGGTCCACAATTTCCCTAGCTTCTTTGTCATCCTCAAAGCCAGTGTTCGGCGTGAACAACTGTCGCCTGGTGGTGCCCTGTTGCGGCGGCGGCGTAGCCGGTATCTTAGCTTTTGAGCCTGGCCGGCACGAGCGTAGGATGTCGTCCAGCCGGCGGTGGAACTTCGGGGCTAAAATAATAAACGGAAACTGTTAAGATGCCATTCCCCGCCCAAGACTGGATTCCAATTTCCTTACACTGGTCATCCTCGTCGGGGTTGCTTATCACTTCCACCTCGGCCTTGGTCAAGTCCAAATAGGTGATGTCTCCCGCTTTTTTCTCGCCATCACTGCTGTCGCTGCTGTTTCCGCTCACTGTTGCGTCCGCGTCCTCGTCATCGGAGGCGTCTGTCCCACTTTCGGAATCAACCAGAGCTCGCCAACGATCCTCGTCGATGTGATTGGTGCGGGGACGAGGTGCAGCTTTTCGTGGAGGTCGCCGTTCCGTTTGGGCAGCCCTCACAGGCGGCAAACGCGTGGAGTTCAGGGGTGTCTCGTTGGCGCGAAGAGCTCGCTTGACTGAAAAGAAGATACAAGGCATAAGGGATTCCCTTCCAGGCTTCAGGTGGATAGTAGATACTCACAAATGCTAAAGTCGCCCAAGACACTTTCGTCTGGCTTGGGAGGTGGCGGCCGCTTCTTTTTAGCTGTGGTGGCCGGAGCTAATGGCGGATTGAGGTTTCTTGGCTTCAGCGGGGCAGTCTTGCCGCCACTGCCGCTGGAGCGCTTCAAGGTGCGGATCACATCGGGCGTCTGCCAGGACTTTCCGTACAGCTGGTTCAGGAGTTTCTCCGCGTGAGTGAGGAACTGCTCGTCCTCGGAGGCATCCCCGGTGGAGAGCATCGATTTGTGGTGATCCTGATTCTCCCTCTCCTGCTGCTGCTTTTCCGCGATAATCTCCTCGGAACTCTGGATGGACTTGGTGGCTCTTGGTGGGGGAAGGTTCTCCTCCTCCTCCTCTTCTGCCGAACTGGAATCCATGGGAGGAATACTGATTTTGATATTGATTTTAGCGGAAATGTTGATGCTGCTGACTTGGAAGGAGACCGGCTGTGCCTCCTCCTCTGCACTGGATGTGTGGTTGGAGTTCGAGGAGCTGGGCTTCTGTGGCGAAGCCTCCGACTCGCTGGCAGTCTCCGGAATCTCAATGGACTCATCTGGAATGGGCTCGTCGTCGTGGAGCGTAGAGTTGTCCGAGCAAACGGTGTTCAACTCTGTGTCGTTGTCAGCCAGTCGCTTGCTGCTGTCCCTGAGATCCTCGGAGCCGAGGGTATTCGCCTCCGTTTCGTCATCCGCCAGCCGCTTGCTGCTATCCATCCGTGTCTCGTCCGCGGCGGAGCAGATAGTGTCCACCTCAGTCTCGTTGTCCGCCAGCCGCTTGCTGCTGTCTATCGGTCTGGTTTTGGCCGGCAACCAGTCCTCGTCGGTGGGCATGGATTCAGTATCGGCACTGGCCAGCCGGGATTTTTGCCTCTTTGTGGAGGAGAGGGGCGATGGTGTCGATTCCCTATGGCGCTCCATTTCCCTCCTTTCGAAGGAGACATCGCGCAGGAAAGCCTCGATGCGCTGAACCTTACTTGTGGTTAGTACGGGGGCCGGAATAGGCTCCTGGTCGGGGTCCAGTTGGGTTGGTCGGTCGCTCACTGCCATACTGTCGGGCGCAGCCTTCTCGTGCGCCTGGTCATCGTCGCTGGAGTCACTGGAGATGGTGATGCAGGACTCGTTGGCGTCTGTGTCTTCGCCCTCCTCCGTCGTGGAGGAGATGCAGATGGAGACCTCTGGCTGTTGCATCTGCTGCCCTTTGGGCTGCATTGTCAAGTTGCTGATCCTGGAGGAGAGATGCTCCAACTCCTGGTTATCATCCCCGCTCAGCTGCAGGGCATCCATGTACTCTGAGCCATCGAGATCCTCGGCGGCCTGCTCTCGCGGCGTGCAGCTCCCGAAACTCTCCTTTGCGGCTGGCATCGATCCTGGTGGCTTTTCCTTCTGTGCTTTGGGTGCCTGTTGTTTTTTGGAAGACAGCGTCAGATTGGCAAACTTCTCCTTAAACGGCACTTTTACCGTGCTTGGGTCGACCGCTCGGAACAGTTTGTACTGGTGATCTGCCATTTTTCCATGAACAGTTAGGTTGGGCGCAATTCGCTTTGAATTTAGTTTCCAATTTCCCAAAAACAAAATCAAACGACCATTGCGCGTCGCGACCAGGGTTGCTATCTGGAAAATACCGACAAAAAAATACCAAACCTTGAATCGGCGCTGTTAACACTGGCCAAAAGTGTAAACAAAATCAGCAATCGTAGACGGCGGCCTCAACTCCGGGTTAATTTATTTATAATTGTAATTCTGACCATGGCTGCCATCTCGTCGGCTCGCGAGACTCTCTCACATGCGCTGAACAACCGCCTCCTGCCCAACCTGGAGTATCTACTGCAGGGCTCCATCATGGACTCCGCCGTGGAGCATTTGATTCACAGGTTGGACTGACATTACCTGATTTTTGCATTTTAAAGCTTTCAATCCAACTCCAAATAGACTGAAGGGCCTCTGCGACAATGTAGACACCTCACCGGAGCCATTCAACGACCTGGAGGTGTGCATGAGCCTCCGACAACCGAACGCAACCCAGCCGCTGTTGCTCCGGGTGCGGAGGGCACTCAGTCGGGATGCCCCCTTCCAGATGCGGTACCTGGGCCAGCCGGAGGTGGACCAAAGGCGGCCCACACTCGTGCGGAGCTGCATGGACTGCGCCTGCACCAATGGTATCCTTGAGTTCCTCACCGAAATGGGATTCCGCCTGGAGTTCGAGTACATAGCCAAGGGTGAGTTATCTATGCAGTCTCTGTAGGCACAAATCTTATATCTTGGACCATTCTCGACAGGTTATATGTTTCGCAAAGGTCGCATGAAAATCACCGTCTCGAAACTGATTAAAATCGTTCCCGGCAAGCAACAGGACATGGCCAACGAACCGATCTCCCAGAGCTACATTGTCGAGCTGTCTGTGGTGGCGCCCACTGGACAGGAGAACGTTGGCGAGGAGATGAGGGTGTTTGCGGAGCAGCTGAAGCCACTGGTGCAGCTCGAGAAGATCGACTACAAGCGTCTGGGGGGCTTGCAGTAGAAGGGACAGAACACCTTTCGTATTTCCTCAACAGTTATTTAATGGCTTATAGATTAGAAACATAGAAAAATATACTGAAAACAGTGCTTTTCTGGGAAACAAAGGTAGGGAATGCGTGCTCCTGTCTAGTCCTTAAAGGCCTCGTTCAGGGCCGCCAGATTGCGGTCGGTGACATGGCCCTGGAGATCGCTGCGTCCCATCAGCGAGATGACCATCTTAAGCGTACTCCAGATCGAGTCTGACATCTGGTTCTGGCCGCTGCTCGTGGCCGCCATCGCCGCGTTGGGCAACTCCTGGGCGGCATTGGTGTGCGCCTGCATGGTCAGGGCGGTCAGCAGATGCTCCACCGCCTCCTTGTACGCCTTCAGGTTCATGCAGCACACTCCGACGTTGTAGCGCACCCGGATGAAGCCGGGCTGGAGCTGAAGGGCGTGTTGATAGGCCTCCACCGCCTCCACAGACCGGGAGCCGTTGGCCAGGCTGGCGCCAAGGCGGTTCCAGGTCTTGGCGTTCTGCGGATCCACCTGCAAGGCGGAGCGATAACAGTCCACAGCCTTGTCGAACTCTCCGGATAAGTTGTAGAGCACACCCAGCGCCTCCTGCACGTCGGCATCTACCTCGGGCGCACGCTGGCGGACTGCATCCAGGTAGATCTGCTGCAGGTCTCTCAACTTGCTGGCCCCGATTAGGGAGGAGGCCAGGGACGTGCCCTCGAACTGCAGTTCCGGGTACTCAGAGGCCAGGTGTTTGTACTTCGGGTGAACTGCCAGCCAGCTGGACAGCATGCGCACCGCATTATTCTGGAGGCCTTCGTTCGTGTAGCAGACGGACAAGGCCATGAGCACCTCGCGGTTCTCTGGCTGCAGTTCGTGGGCGCGCTTCAGAGCCGCAATTCCCTGTGGATCCATTTCGTTCTCAGCTTGGGAAGTGCCCAGAAGCTGCCAGACTTCGGCGCGCTCTGGCTCCTTTTTGGCCGCCACCTCGAAACAGAGAACAGCGCTGGGAATGTCGCCCTTGGCAAGGTACTCCTTGCCCTTCTCAAATGCGTTTTCCAACTCAGACATAGGATTCTCTTCGGCGAACTCGTACTCCTTGTAGGCATCCAGATTCTCGTTGTACTCCGACAGCCAGGGATGCTCGTTCTCCTCCGCTAGTTTCTGCCACTCGTCCTGCAACTTCTGCCAGAACTTTTCGTTGAAGTTCGCGGCGGTCTGTTCCTTTTGTTCGGCACTGCGCTGGTAGTCGCTTATCCAGTCGTCGAGGGAGTTGATCTCTGTTGGAAAGAAGGAAACTATAGAAGGAAAACATTTCATGGAATCTTTGGAGACCTACCTTGGGCCCTGGGCAGGTTGTCTGTGACGATGGTTTCCATTTCGGAGTCGAAAAAGGGGTCCACCTGCTGCTGCTGCTGGTGGGGTGTCGCTGTCAAGGCCAGGTAGGGCTGGGGGGCGTGGAAAGGCTGGAAGTTTTGGGTGGTGATCAGCGGCTCGTCGAAGAACTCCTGGGCGTGCAGGTGCTCCTGCATCTGAGGCTGCATGTGGATCATTTTGTTGGGGAGAGGAGGAGCAGTCAGACCTCTGGCCATGTCCTGACTCCACTGCTCTGCCTGCTGCAGGTGCTGCATCTGCTGCTGTTGAGGATGACCGTGCAGATTTATGTCCCGCATCTCCTGCAGCAAGGTGTCCATCTGGAAGGACTGAGGCGGTGCGGCCACTTGGCCGAGGAACTCGTTGATGAGCTGGTCCTCGGGGCGGGCGCCTCGTTCAAACTGGCGCTGCACGAATCCCTCATCCTTGTGGGCCACATCGCGGGTGAACTGTCCGCCCAATTGCATTAGCGGGTTGACCCCGCCGCAGTCGCCCTCGACCAGGGGACGGAACGACATGCTGGAGCTGCCTGGATACTACTTATGCCTCTCTCCGGAGGCTGCTACGTAATAACGTAAAGATAAGACGAAACTCAAGTCCAAAACAAAAGTCCAAATGTCCACAACTAATTTTGTGTTTTACAACACTTTGCTTTCGCCGCTTTAACACACTATCAGCGAGTTATTTAAAAATTAAACAACTATTTTTAATTAATTATTTCTACCTTTTTCGTAGACGAGTACTAGGGTGCTACTAAATAAGCAGCAATGGGAGAAAACTACTTTAAGCAGCGCCTACTTTTCGATACTTATCGATCAAGAAAATTTAAATTTTTGAGATCTTAAGATCAACGGTTTGCAACACTGGCACTGAAATGCCGCGCAGCTAATCCTCCAGAGACTCTCGTCTACAAGTTCGAGTCCCTGCGCCTTCACCATGGACTACGACCTATTTCAGTCCGACGACGATGAGGACATCCTCACAGCCTTCGACCAGGCTACCCAAAAACTGCAGCAAGACACCCTCCAGGGGAGAATGGACGTGAGCTTCGACTCTGCCGACGAGAATGAGGGTCTGGAGCTCCTCCCAGAGTTCTGCTGCAGCGGAAGGGATACCTTTAAGAGCCAGTTCCCCAGCGAGAGCTTCCTGCGCAACGGCTATGGCCAGCTGAACCCACCACGTTGTCGAATGGACGCCCTTTGTTTTGACTTTTCCGAGGGCCAACTTACGGTCTCCTCCGTGAGAAACTATCTGCACGCGGAGGCATGGTGAGTATTGAAATTGCCCAAGGAATCACCATTTCTAACAGCAGTCTATGCCCTTAACCCAAAACCCAGCAAGAACATCCAAAAACTGTTTTCCGCCGTGGCAGGTCAGCAGCAGTTGCAGACAGCTCAGAGTTCCATGGGCTCTGGCTGGTTCCGGGCGCGACAGCATGTCACCCACTTCTATCACCTGCTGCTATGGATGCGAGAAGAGCGCCTGATCTTTGAGTCCAATCTCTACCTCGAGGATCTGCGGCATTTGCTCAACAACCAGCTGGACGCAGATGCCTGGAAGGTTCTGTACTTTGCCGAGAACAGCAAGGGAAACGAGTGCCAGGCGCCGGCGTATCACCTCTACCACGGCTTTTTGGAGTGGCGCTTCCTGGACCTAATTCTGCTCTTCTCGCAGCCGGACCAGGAACAGCAAGGTATGGCGCAGCTGGAGCAAACTCTGGACGATCTAATTGTGTGCGCGGCTCACCATTACAGAGGCAAGCATCGGCCGGAACTGATTCACTCTTCTCCGTTCATGTGCCGATGCACCAAGGAGCTGTGGCTGCTGCTGGCACGCCTAATCCCGCTGTGGCTCGCCGAGAAAGGCCTAGATTTCTGGACTCTCTTTCACAAAGCCATGCAGAGGCATAAGCTGAGCCATTTCCAAGGTGAGTTAAAGAGCAATCCTCTAAAGCGGAAGCTTCTTACCCTTTTCCATTTCTAGGGGATGCCAACGGAGTTAATCTGGCCTTTCAGGAGTTCTACGCCTGGCTGCGATTGGGACTAGCTCGCTTGGAGGAATACAACCAGGAAGGCATTCACCAGCCAGAGAGTATTCTTCCATCCCCACCGGCAAGCTTTCAAACAGCGAGTCTTCTCAAGCAATTTCTGGCCAGTCAGCCGGACGAGCAGCACCGCAGGGTCTACCTGTCACTGCTCGCGCCTCTGCAGCTCCATCTGGGCCAGCCGGATACCGATGTTCTGTGCCAGTTGTGGGAGTACCTTCACCGCTCGCTGAACTGCAACTTTAACGCTGGCACTGACCTGGACCAGCTGCCACTCACCTGCCCCAGTGGAGCTGCCTACGTCGAGCGCTACAGCAAACTCCTGTCCAAGTACCAGCTGGAGGATCTGAATCTCAGTAGCTTTACGATGTACGCATGGATGCTGGGCAGGACGCTCAGGCTGCTGCCCCTGCAGGGCAGGTCTAACCAGCGCCAAAAGCTCCTGGGCCGCATCTTCAGCAAGTTCAGTGCCGCGAAGCTTCTGGCGCTCAACGAGTCGGGAATCCACCATGTCATCGAACTCTTCCTTTGCCTGCTGCTCTCCCAGTGCGAGGACTTTGGCGATCTGGCCCCGAAACTCCGGGAGATGCTCCTCTGTCTGGCGCTGGAAAAGCTGCCCCCAGTTCGCAGGGTGTTGGTAGCCAAGGGCCACATGGCCCTGCTGCTCCTACACGCTCAGCATCGATTGTCCTTCGAGGACTATCTGGGGAAGCTGCTCGCCCAGCTGGCTGCCATTCGAAACGAAGTGGAAGTGGGAGCTATCTACGCCGGCAGCCTCCAAGCCGTCTTCGATCTGGCGGACGACTTTAACCGAGGGGAGCAGCTGCTTCTGGGACCCTGGCTGACGCACTACATAGAGAAGAGTGGCCAGGCTTCGCAGGATCGAGTGTGGCAGGCCCTGGATTCCATGATCGCTCGATTAGACGAATCAAAGACTGTGATGATGAATGAAAGCGGCATCCGGGAAGGACTCCAACACAATGTGCTGCCGCTTCTCAGGACGCAGTACGTAACTGGCCACAGCTCGTGGCTGCCCAAGCTGGCGGCCAAGTTTGTGGGCCTGGAAAAGGAGCGCGAGCGGGAGAAGCTGATGCTCAGCTTCTTACAGGGTCCTGAGCCAGTCAACCTGGCCGCCTCTGCCCAGCTGATGCTCCAGATTCTAGGAGACCACCACCAGGCCATCAAGCCCTCCAGCTCCGCGGTGCTGCAGGTGTGGGTCAAGTCCCTGGTTCTCCTCAACGCCCAGCACGAGGCTGTGGTGGCCCTAACGCCTCACGTTGTCCGTCTGGATGAGTTTCGACAGCTCTCCATAGACCCTGCCTCCCTGGAAGGAGGACGCGAACCGCTCTGTGCCTTCTTCGGCGCCCTGGGGCGTCGTGCCCAGCAGGAAGAGGCGGCGGCCCACGTCCGGATGCAGCTGAGCCACAAGCTGCACGCCTACGTCAACCACTTCGAACTGTGGCTGCCGGCAGACCGCCTGCGGTCCGAGATGGGCACTCGCTTTTACAGCTTCCTGGCCATCGTCATCTATAACTGTCCCAGCTTGGCGTATGTGAGGTCCAAGCCCACATGCTTCTTCCACCTGGCCATGGTCCGCTTCCTGCTCACCACTCAGCTGCAGGCGGGAAATGCCCCCGAAGGCCGTCTGCCCCAAATGGTGCACAAGATCTTTCCCGTGCTGCTCCAGGGGATAGGTCGGCTGCCGTACCGCACGGACACCTATGTGAGTAAGACCCTGGAGCAGCTGGTCCAGCACTGGACGCCGCACTTCAGCTTCTCGCCGAGCGCCAAGCTGGTTGCCCGGCCCTACGCCACGCTGCTGCAAGCGGACCAGGACGGAGAAATAACCCAGCATGTGCTTCAGCTTTTGGTGACACAGTTCGTGGTAGTTCAGCGCCGCAAGGCTGGTCCGCAAGCGGGTCTGGTGATCACAATCCTACAGCAACTGGTCGAGGGAACGCCCAGAGAGCAGGCGGAGCAGCAGCTTGTGACGTTCCTTCAGGCCGTGAGCATGCCCCTACTCGAGCACGTGATGTTTGTCGACGAACTGGAGCACAGTCGGGGCCAGGTCCTGGGGCTTTACCGGGCGCTGGCTGCCCACGAGGGATTCAAGCGATCGGTGCCCCTCAAGGAGCTGTGCTGCACTCACCTGCGGAGTCTGGCGGAGAAGCACCTGGCGCACTGCACCTACTTCTACTTCCAGATGCTGATAAAGCTGGCGGAGGTCTCTGCCGATCTGGTGGCCCCCATCCTGCCGTTTGTGACGGAGCAGGCCAAGCAGGTGGAGCTGAAACGGGGAGCTGGCGAAGACGTGGGCATCCGGAAGTGCCTGCAGAGACTCCAGCAAGTGCTAGGCTAAGATTAGGCCTTAAGTTCAAGAAATTTTAGGGATAAATAAATATAAGTTTGGAAGGATGTTGCAGTGGTTTCTTTTCCAAGAGACTCCCTGGACAGATCTGGTGGCTTAGCATTCAAAAAGTGTAAAATTTATTACGTTTCGCTCCGTTAAAATCAAACGATTAAAATATAAAGGAGAATATAATTAAGACCCGTACAGTTTAGGTTTCTTTTCACCCTTGAAGGATCCACCTTCCAGAGTTTACATAGTTACTTTAAGGCTTGGCATTAAATACACTAGGATTGCTTATCAATCGACGTGGGCAGTACACTTGCAGATTGCAGGAAACCATAGCGACTAGACGACGTTCTTCGCGTCCCGCGGGATGCGGTTGGTGAGAAACTGGACAGGCATGAAGCCGGAGTCACCCAGGTACTTGATCGACACATTCCCCGACGGACTGATGGTCAGCCAGGTGATGGAAGCGTGGTTGATACTAATGCGCAGCCAGCCCTCCGGCGGAAACTGCAGTGCTCTGCACACGAAGTAGCGGATAACGTTGCCGTGGCCCACGATCAGGGTGTAGGTCTCCTTATCCTGGTCGGGATAGGCACGGTGGAAGTAGCGCCGGAACGCGGCCTCGATGCGAGCGCCGTCACGATAGAACTGCTGCATGAAAACGAAACCGGGAATGAGAATGGATTCTCCATGATGCGCCCCACTCTGTAGTTCACTTACCGATGCTTCCGGCTTCCAGTGGCCGACCGGCGGCTGCGGCGGAATGGGCGCCCCTTCTCGCAGGTACACGCAGTTCACCACCTTCTCCTTGTCGTATTTGATCTCCTTGAGTATAATGTCGGCCGTCTCCTGGGCGCGCACCATCGTCGAGGCGATCACCTTGTCCCACTGGATCCCCAACTCGCAAAGCCGCTTACCGGTGAACTTGGCCTGCTGGCGGCCGCGCTCCGTCAGGTGGTGTGTGGAGTCGGATTCGCCAACGTCGAGGTATTCGCCATGTCGCACGAGTATGATGTGGCGTGCCTTCTTGGGTTTGGCCTTCTCAAGGTCGGCGTTAAAGCGGTTCTCCTCCTCTGGCTGGGTGTTCTTCAAGGGGCGCACCATAAGGCGAGGGTCCCGGCAGTCCCAGTTGCTGTCCCACAGGCCGCAGGCGTCCACCGGCTTTTCGCTGTTCGTCCACGAGCTGTGGGCCGCCTTCTGGGGGTCGCGGAGGCGGCTGAGGTAGAAGGCCGCCAGTCCGGCTCCAGCACCGCACACAAAGCTGGATAACTTACGCATTGTATCTTAATTATTGTTTATTTTTATTTCCTACGACGTTCATCGGCAGTGTGACCAGGTGTCCCAGGTGAGAAAATACTGAAGTTCTCCAGCGGACGAAGCAAAATTAGACTGCCCGAACCGGGCCGGAAGCTTACTTGTCCGTTACTTTTCAAAATCAAAATTAAGCCTGTTTCTTAATACTGTGTCTACATGTAGTTTATTTATTTATACTTTTAGCTTAGAACGTGTATGTTTTAGGTATACAAATTACCGACTCTCTTTGGTCGTCCGTCTATGACATATCCGTATACAGTTAGTCCCGTACCTCCGTTTCAACTGTATAGTTGTGTGTATTGTATATAAGTATAATAAATAGTCGCTCTTGATTCCTGTCTTCGGTTTTTGTGTTTTCTCTAATTTTAAATTAATCTAAGTATGCCGTAAACTAAACTACTGCAATTTTAAAGCTGCCGCTTTATAGTTGCGAGAGTTCTTTCAACAATCGATCCTCCAGCACCCAAGGCTCCTCCTCCTCCTGGTTCCTAGGCAGCCTCCTCTTTGGCTGGAGCTTCCGGCGTGACTTCCGGCTGGGACTCACCCTCCGGCAACGAGCTCGGTGCCAACTGCTCCCCGCTGACGGTGCGCACAAACACGGCGGAGGCCTCGATCACGATCGTTGGCAATTCCTCGGGTGCGGATGTGGGGGTAGGAGTTGGGACTGGAGCTTCCGCTGGCACTGGAGCTGGAGCCACTTCCTCGACTGGGGGACTGGTTTCTGGAAGCGAGACTGGAGCTGCCGGGGCTTCTGTTGCTTCAGTGACTGCCACAACCGGCACTGGATCGCTAGCTGGCTTGGCCTCCACAGGAGCTGGAGCGGCAGCTGCCTCCGGAATGGGTTCCGGTGCCAAAACGGCTTCAGGAACAGCTGCAGGGGCTACAGCAGCTGGAGCGGAAACTGTTTCAGGAGCAGCAGCAGGGGCTGCGGCTGGAGCTGGAGCCGCAGAGGGAGCAGCTTCCGTGGTCTTCCTTGCTGCCGGCGAAGGCGAAGGTGTCTTCGACTTGGCCTTGGACTTTCCCACGGCTGGAGACGGCGTCCTGGACTGCAGTGCCTTCAGGTTCTGCTCGTGAGCACTGCGATCCATGAGGACCGAGGTGGACTGCGGCGGAGCTGGACTCGCTGCGCGCTTGATGTCTTCAATCTTGGCATCCATTTCGGCGCGGATTTCCTTGATTGGCTTCAGCAGAAACACGGGCACGTCATCGTCCCTCCGCTGATACAGCATCTCGCCCTCAAAGTCCACCAGTTTGTGCTTGCGGGCACGCAGAAGAATGCCCACCACCTTGTCGGAGATATAGTTGTAGATCTAGAGACAAAGCAGCAATGGTTTAGGGAAATTCTTGGACATTTTTAGAGGGAAAACTTACATTGAAGAGCTCGCCGAAGGGGATCACCCTCATGGTGGGCTCGTCCTTGACGTCGTAGCCCTCCGAATTGATGATCTGACAGAGCTCCAACATCTCCTTCATCACGTGAATGTTGGCCTTCTGGCCGCGCATTTCGGTGAGACTGCCGGCCAGCGGCTTGCCATACTGATCCTTTGAGAAGGTGGGCTTCGGCGAGGAGGCGCGTCCGTCCTGGGAGAAGGGATTCAAAAGCTGGGACTGCTTGTGCTGAGTGGCCTGGTTGTTGAACATGGCTACCTTGGAGGACAGCGGTGAGTCCTGGAAAGGAAGTGAAGTGGTGGAGATATATTTTAGTGAAAAGAAGTTTACTGGTTTTCCTCACAAGGAAGCCAAACTTTAATCCGCTCTTTGTGTTTGAGCTGACAGGAGGGTGGCCAGACAGTTGAAGGAAGTGCTAGGCGCGCTGCCACCCTGCAAGCTTTCAATTTCCGTTAAAAAACTTCAAAATCCATACTTCAAGTAACCACTCAAGTATATAGAGAAATGTTTACATTTTTGGCTCTGGCTTTGGGGAGATGAATAGCTTTTGAATTCATTTGATTCTTTTATTTTAAGGAAGTTGGTGAAAGGACAACTTTTATCCTTTTCTTGGATTTGAGCTTGCCAGAGAGTTGCCACCCTTTTCTCTTGGATTTCCGTTTCAAAAACATTTCCAAAACCCGAAGCACAGCCACACGAGCGTGAAGACAAATGACTATATTCCCCGCTAGATCTTGGGGCAATTAATGGCTTTCGAATTCAACACTTGCTAGAACAAGCTTCGTCCGCCGAAAACTAATTGGCTGCAATTAAATAACAGCACTCTTACATTTTGTGTAATTTTTCAACTAATAAGAGCTAGATGCCCCAGCCATGAGCCATCGGCAATCATAACCAAGCCGAAAAATAGCCCCAAAGGAATGCGCAAATGTCGTGGTCATAAATAAAAGCCCCTTAGAGTGGGCGGGGCACCACCACCACCACTCATTTGACGAACATCCAAAATTGTTCGCTCAGATATATGTACATACGTAAGAACACTTCCTCTAAAATTCACGTAAATTTCACGACAGAAACAAAAACAGAAACTGAGAGGAAAAAACGAAAACAGGAATGACCTTCACGGCCAATTTTCGCCACCAGTCCCCAGTCACTCAGTTTGTTTTCGAAAAATATTATTTATGATCATCCCGCCGAACCCCTCAAACGATTTTGGTGTCAGATCGGAGTCCCCCCCTGTTCGAGTTGCCCATGAATGAATGAATTCTTGGGGCCATATCGACACTCTATAGCTTCTTCCGATCGTGTTTATATAATCCTTATAGTCGATCTGTTTTTGGCAACAGCTGGGGCTAGCGGGCCGGCAATGACGCCCTCAATTTGTCGCTTTGATCAATATCCAAAATTTCGTCAATCGTCGGCTCGTATTTTTTATTCTTTCTGTTTCTGCGCAGACTTCGGCGATTGCGAATTTCATTCATATCAAAGGCGCTTATAAATAAAAACCAGCGATGAATGAAAAGCGGCCAGAACTTGGCAAAACAGTTTGCTTTGGCGGCCAGGGCGACCAGGGCGGCCAGGGCGGGAAAAGCCAAGAAAAGGTAGCCAGGTGAAAGTCTGGGAAAAAATGCATAAATTTGTCCATGGAAATGGTCTGGGAAACCAAAACCCCGAGTGGAGGGGCTATAAAAATGAAATTTATATTGTAAACAGGGTCTCCCGATATGAATAATTGTTTAAAAACGAAGCCAACGAACTCCGCGAAGAGTTTCAAACTCCAAACATGCCAACTAATGCGCCGCAAAAGAAATCGCATCCCACTACAAGTGTTGGATATGAAAAAGCTTATGATTTTCCTTTGACATTTTCATTTTCAAGTGACAAGTTTTCAGCTGCAGCTGGCCGGATCCGGGATACGAGATCCGTAGCCCGCTGTCCTCCGCTATCCGTAGCCCCCGATCCGTGAATTCGTTACGTCGGACGGGATCTATTTGTCGGCGCCGTTGTCACTCTTGAAAAGTCTGCACATTCTGCGGCGCGGACACATATAGAGATATAGCTCTATATACCAATATACGTACGATCTATGCATATTCAGCGATGCTATTTCAACTCAAACGATGGTCATTGCCAAGAATTTTTCCGTGTTTTGATCTTTTTTGCGAAAATTTGTTTCTTTGTGGCTAGGTCCTATATATGTACTATGTCTTTATATATATACTTATATATACTTGGTGCGAATGTATGTTTTGGCAATTCATGTGGCGACAAATTAAAACAAGAAGCAATATCTGCCGCCTTTGTTATTGTTTTGTTTGAGTTTGAGCGAATTCTTTATATCATTTCGATCCTAATGATTTTTAATCATGCTCTTGGAAGCTGTCCAGACCGAAGACTGAACACTGAAGACTGAAGACCGAAGAAAGGCAAACATTTTTCTCGCCAAAAACAAAATTCGTCTTTGACATCTGCATTATAATATTATTTTTGTTTATTTCCATTCTATTTGATTTAATTTTGTACACGCATTTCTTGTGGCTTTTCAGCGCATAAATTATTTTCGGGCATTTGTCGCACGAGATGTTTTAGCCAAAAATTCAAAAAAAAAAGAAAAACTCGAAAAAAAACAATGAAAAATATTTCTACATCTTTTTTTAGTTTTGAGTTGTGAGTGTGGCATTCCAAAGATGCCTTCTTCTGAGAGGAAAGAAGTCCCAGTCCCTAGGAAATATCTAGGAAATTCCAAACTATTTTTTCACTGTTTCTTGTAACTAGTTTTTCATAAATCTACAAGATTCGTGTATCTTGTTTATATTAAGTATGCTTTTTAGTGATAGTTGTGAGTTGATGGGAGTTTCAGTGCTTTAAATGAAAAGAAATTGAAGATCTCTAGAAGTTTCCCCCCTTTTTGTCCAATGGCAACATAGTCTTAAATAATCTATAAGCACCACCAGGTTTTCAGTAGATACTTTATTGCATATTTTAGATAGAACTCAAGTCACTTACCACCACGAAGCGCAGGGCTCCCAGTTCGTGCGATACATCCGTCATTGTGGCGCTGGGCTTGGCTTGGTGCGGGGCCGGATTTTGGCTTGGATCTTGCAGATTGGCAGATTGGCGAACGGGCGGTTGGGTCCGGAAAGTGGCAATGTCTGTCCGGCAGAGTCTCGACTTGGTCGCTTTTTGTCACCTCGAGATCGCAACACGGGCTCGGCCTGCGGAAGGGGGGAAATCGAAAGGGAGGACGGTGAGTGGGGGGAGACAAAGGCAGCGGCCCGGCCCAGGCGGCAGCGGCAGCGGCGATGGGAAAGAAAACGAAACCAATTAAATTTTGCAACAAACAACATCCATAATAACAATGGAAATGTGCTTCATGCGAGCAGCTCGCCCTCCATTGTGTTTTTATTTTTAATGTCTGCTTTTTGTGGGTCTTGGCAAGTTGTTGTGCGACGAATTGCCAAACAGCGTTTATTTACTTTTTGCCATTTTACCATTTCTTTTGTGTGACCCAGACCTCCGGGGAGAAAGACCCATCCCACAGCCCCCCGGCTCTGGCCATGGCTCCGGTTCCAAAGCACATTAATGGCCGGGTCGAAACACGAAATCACAAAAAATTATCATGATGAGCAGCAAATCATTCAACGAAAAAGCACAAGCACCTTTCTCAACCCGAATATCACAGGCGGAGTTAATAAACTTTTCCACAAACTTGTCGAGTTCTCTTTTTATGGAGTTTTCGAGTCGACATTTTTGGGGTGAACCCTTTCCGAGCACCAGTTTCTCGAGCGATTTCCGGAAAAACGAGACCCAACGCATAACAGACCGCTAGGCCCGAACTCTCGACGGCCCCTCGCGGACCCCAAGAATACGATCTGGAGAAAGATGAACCGGAATTCGGCTTCGTGCCCATTTGCCGTTTTTCCATTTCGAATTAACTGGAAATTAGCCGGTAGGTTATGCCCCACAGGGTGTGTGTGTGTGTCTCCGATTTCCCAGCTGGTTTCTTCGAGTTTTCCAATAACCTGATCGCTACTCTTTCGAATGGCAAACTGTATTTCATGCTTGAGCTTCTATTATCAAACAAATAGGTGTTTGGGGTGAATCGATAGTGAATATTTAAACAATAAGCCTCTTGGTTTGTATTTTTAGAGTTTCTAGAGACTATTTCGAAAGCAGGCCAGGCAGTATTTACAAAATAGAGATGTTGGGACACCTGCTGGTGCTTTTGTCCCAAAAATAAAAGGGGACTCCCCTTCTGGGAACTCACACTCACTTTTCTCTCCTTGGGACGAAAGTTGAAGCTCCTTTCTGATAGTTTTGGCCTGTGACTAGACGATATTCCTCGTACTTTGGATTCTTCAAACCACTCACAATGCGAAATGCACTTTTGGAAACACGATTCCTCTTTTTTCAGTTCTTTGGAGTTTTTCGAAAACAGCAAAAAAAAAACAAGAAAAATGCCTTGCGAGTTCCGTGCACTTGTTCGATTTTGGACTTAAGATTTGGGTTTAGCTCTTGGATTAACTTTTGTATTGATTCTTTGTATTTGTTTCTATTTTGAGTGAGATACACGCCGTTTGGTGGCTGGGACCAAAAGTGAGCGCCGAAAGCGAGCGCGCTTTCTTTTTATAGTCGCGATCACACAGATACACACGCACACACCAGAGTGTGGGGGCTTCTGCTTTCTGCTCTTCTTCTTTCACGCTTTCCTGCTCTTTTCGATTTTCGAATTTTCTCATTTTCTGCCTTTGTTTTTCCCCACTCTCTGCGGCCAGCTGTTGCTTCTCTCCGTGAGGCTTTGGCCAATTTTCTTTAGACCACTTCCCGAGCCTTATTCCCACACACACACCCCCCTCCCTAGCCCGCATGCAAATCGCTGGCAGCAGCTCCAAGGGGAACACCTGCCGTGTCTCGGGTTCACCTGGGGGTCACCGCTCCAATCATCGCCAGCTTACGCGCTTCGCTGATCCGGAGGTCTGACCGCAGAACAGATTCCATTTTCCATTTTCCTCTTCCCTCTTTCCACTTCCAGACGCACTCCCATTCCCATTTCCATTGCCTCCAGGAAGCCCCAAAGTGGCAGTTTCTGCACTGAAAGAAAACTATTAGCTTTCTATGTGAAATTTATGTAAAAAGTGCTATAGCATGGCTTTAAAAACTACAAAAATATAGAAGCATACTTCCATAGTACCTCTCTTCATGGTTGATGTATGATATTTTTTACACTCGTATATCCTATATAGCCACTATATCTTTGCGCTCAGTGCACCACCATATGAGAGTTCGAGAAAAGCAGAGAATCGTGAAGAGCCATCAAACCAGCGATGCATCCACGCTCGTGCTTTTTTCTTTTTGCCTTTTTTTGATGGCATTGCTCTTGGGAAAAACCGGAAGCGGTGTCCGTCCGATCGGCCAAAGTCTTGCACCTGCCCCCGCCCCTGGGCCACCCCCTTTTGCCGCCACTACTCCCCCCTTGGCAACCGACCCGAAATAGACCGACCATCTAACGGTATGCTGATCGGTTGGCGGGTCTCGTTTCGATTCATGTAACGCCCTGATCGTCGGAAGGAATTTTGGATGCCATTCAAAAATCCCGCACAGCCGCCGTACCTGCGGTCGAAGGAAACGCAACTCGCAGGCGCCGTGTCGCTAAACATCCTCGCGGCTAAAAAGCGGGCAAGTCGCCGTCCCCAGAGCCGGGGATACGATTATCCCCCACCCTCTAGCCCCATCCCAGTTGCCAGGGAATCCAAACGCGTGCCCAGCTGCCTTGGCTTGTCAGTTGGACGCCCGAGAGTCCACCCGGCCCGCCAATCTTTAATATACGAGTTTATTCCGCTAATTAAACAAATTCGACTGCATTGTTCGCATACAATGGGGTTCACCCTGGGAATGGCATCTACCAGGGGTATATGGGGCTTCAATTGGCCAGATCCCAGGATTGCTTTCGATTTCCAACGTGATTTCAATTTTTTGGATTTTTGGAACTGAAAAATCACGACTACTCGGCTAATACTTGAAATGAAATCCTGAAATGTTTTACCTTCCCGAGCTTAGAAATCCTAGTAGCATCGATTTCTATCAAAACCTGGAAATAATATTTTGGACCCATTTTTTGTTTTTTTTTTTCAAGGGGTACCCCCTTGATTTTGGCCGAAAATTGATCCAAATTTTATTTTCTTGACATTTGCGATATTTTGATGAAGATCGAAGGGGATTGGAACCTTTATTCATAAATGGTATTCATAAATTGGTCCAAATTTTATTTTCTTGATATTTGCGATATTTAAATGCAGATCCAAGGGAATTGGAAGTCGGATTCATAAACGGGATTCCGTTTTTGAATCTGTTGGAAAATAGTTGAGATATTCCCTAAAAAGTAGATCGAAAATGCAGATTTTGAAAAAATCAAAAAGCGTCAAAAAGTCGTTTCGTTTTTTCCATTTCAAAATGGAAAAACGCAGACAACTCACAGAGAAGTACCAGACATCATATCGTAAGAAAACTTTAAGAAAGAAAATACCTCTTTGAAGCTGTTGATGGTAGAGGTCGTCCCTTTGATAGCTACTGGGTATGGACCCGGGCTATACCTCTTGCAAGCCCCGATCCCCGATCGCTTGTTATTGTTGCATGTTTGGCTGACAGCCACAAGTGCATGGCGATGCAGCACATAGGATCGGTGGACTGGCGGTTTGGCGACCATCGTTGGGCAATTATATGGCATGCCAACGGCTCTTCGACTGTATTCCGATGGGACCTGGTTTGGCAGGGGCTCTCTGGGGGCTAGCACTTAGTGGGCAGTGGCAGTGGCAGTGGCCAGTGGCTACCCACATAAATAAAATCAACTCATGAATGAAAATGCGTTCGCCTGAGCTATTTCCTGTTGCATCGCCTATATGGCGGCTCTATAGAGTGATTTTCGAATAGAACTGAATAATCGCAAAATGCTTAGCATAAATTATCTGATAGATCTGCCAGGCGTTGAAAAGACCTGTCTTCCGTCGCCAAATCTCGCAGTAATTCGCAACAGACTAGAAAAATAATGGGATAATCGAATCGAAAGAAACTTTTCCATTGCGAAGGATTCTTCGGAGAAGCGACGAGCACTCCGCCAGCTCGTCCAGATTTGTGCCATTATGGCCAAACTTTGTTACCAAGTGATTAAAGGCCCGCGGCTGGTGGCAGAAACGAGACACTTTGAATCATTTGCCGTTGCATTTTCGATACCCTCAGATGGGAATGGGCATTCGTCAGCAGACTGCAGCAGTAGTCCCTATAGAGTATACGGGAATATAATGTGCACTTCAAACAATTAGTCGGGTATGTTTTTGTGAAAATGGCCAGAAGGAAAACGTCGGGGTGACTCATTCCCATTACCGTTTCCGAAGTGGTCGTTACAGAATCGGGCGAGGAGCTCTCCCACTTTTCCGAGCAATCATGCCTTATTAGGCCTCCGAATTTCTGTGGCGGATACGTAATGCCAACCAGAACAAAAAATTGCGCATACGCGGCAATACGCGGCAATACGTTGGCGTTGGCTGCTTAATCATATGTATTATTATTGTTATTATTATGCTGTATTATTATTAGTACGGGCATGCATTGTGGCGCAAAAGACGAGCGCCGATGCCTCATCCTGGGCTCTATATATAAACACTCTGAGGAAACAGTTGCGGGTGAGAGATTAGGACGAGAATGATTGAAAGAATTCATTTTTTTAAAGACTTTATATTTTATATTTTGCTACTATATACTCCTCACTGCATCTGTATCTCATGTATCTGTACTATAATATGTCTAACATATATCCACATATAATCACCCTGTTTTCGGGGTGTGTACTAGATGCCGGGTGGGCCAGTGCTGTTGACGCAAATGGCGCGCTTTTGCCAAATTTGTATTATTTTTATTGTTATGATGTAGTGGGCCACTCCAGAGCTACGGGTCCCGAGTACTACGGGTTCCATTCGGGCTGCACTGCCCAGTTGGCGCCACGAGAAGTGCGCCATTCCTGATGCGCACAATAAAAGCTATGGGTTTTCGGAGAAGGGGCTCCTAGCCCTTACTATTCGAAAGTAGTCCCCCCGGAAAAATAGCCTTCTACGCTTCTGTTCAACTTGGCGGAACGATTCCCAATGAAAAATGAACAGAATTGGAAATGAAAATGGAAATGCCAATGAAATTCCAACGCACAAAACAATCAGTTTAAAATGAAAATTGAAAAGCCCGCACACGTCCACTACACGGATAGTACATGGATGGGGTCTATACGAAAAAGCCTCTATATGTTTCCGTATATCCGACGGAAAAAAATGACCAGCTCTTGTAAGACATGTGCAAATATTTACGTTCCGTTCCTCGCTCCTCCGGATCGGATGCGATCTGGGAGTGACGTGGAAGTCGACGACCGACGGAGGCGACGCAAGAATTTTGGAATTTGGCATGCTCGAAGGACGCCTACTTGTTGTTGCCATTGTTGTGGCTATATATTTGTTTATAGAGCCCCAGAGTTGAGTGGGCGAGGGTGCATGTGTTTTTGATTCGGATTCGGATCGGATCGGATCGGATCGAGGCTCGTACTTGTAGTCGGAATGAATATGGGGAGGCGGAATGAAGCAGCTGCGGGCCAAATGGGAATTTCTATTCCCAAAATTTGTGCATTAATGTCTCAATTATAAAGACCATAAAGGTCGAAATGGGCGGGGATGGGCACTATATTTTGGCATACTATTGCAGGCATTATAATAGGTATCAGCTAGTTGCAATCACATAGCTCTGGAGCTATTGTTTACTATTCTATTAAGTCCACGGCGGAGCGTCTATTTGGGAAACTAAAACAAAAGTCTGGAATCTGGAATGGAATGGCACGGCTCTTGAAATAGACGACTTGTTTATTTTGAGAAGACTACATAATATAGTCCCATTCCAGCACACTCCACTTGTCCCAGTGCCGACTGGCAAGTCATCCTTAGTTGACAGAAAACTGGAGGGAAAGGTCATCCGTCGGGTCGATTGATTGGCATTTTTGCGAGCTTATTCCGGAGATAAAGACCTCGATCTGGAAGCGATGGCCCAGTGATTAAGTAAACAGACTCGGCATTCCGGCCATCGATTGTGTGTTTACATTCCGAGACCCCCACCACCTGACCGCAACTCATCCTGCCACCACTGTGACGTCACACGCGGCCAAGTCATCAAATCAGAAAATCAGCAAACGGCCAAAAGGCCACATGGCTAGGTGCCTATTTTTGGACCAGGTGCTCTATATTTAGGCCATCGTCGATCCGCATCAACAGCCACATCCACACACATCCCACTCGGTATGGCAGGAAAACAACAATGACGAAGTCTTGAACTTGAAATGGATTTCTTTGGGATTTATTCTGCGAGGTCTACTTGGAGCCTCCCCCGAGAACTATGGGAGAATTACTTTCCGAATCCCAAAACGCCATAGACTCCCAAAGCCGGCATACTTTAATGAACATATACGAACACATATTTCGGATGATAAGCCCGACTTGGGCTTCAAAAGCGTTGAGATGCAGAGTCCACAAACAGTTTCAAGACGTTCCTCCAAGAGATCGGACGAGCAAAGAAGATGTGGCTTCTGCTTGCCGGTGTCCTGCTCCTGGGCATCCTGGCCCTGGAGCTGCTGCGCTTCACGAGGATCATGGCTACCATTCCCTGCCCACTGCCCATACCCCTCCTGGGGAATGCCCACCTCTTCCTGGGACTGACGCCGGCGGAGGCCTGCCAGCGGATGGCGGAGCTGGCGGAGAAGTTCGGCGACACCTTCGGCCTCTTCCTGGGGCCCTCGTTCAGCGTGATGCTCTTCCACCCGTCGGACGTGGAGCGGGTGCTGAGCAGCACCCGGCTGCTGGACAAGTCCCACGAGTACTCCTTCCTGGGGCGGTGGCTGAACGAGGGCCTCCTAGTCAGCAACGGGCGGAAGTGGCACCGTCGCCGCAAGATCATCACGCCGGCCTTCCACTTCCGCATCCTGGATACCTACGTGGAGATCTTCGACCGCCAGTCGCGCCGCCTCGTCAGGGAGCTGCGTCGGCAGAAGCAGGAGGATGGGCAGGAGGAGTTCCCCCTGGGAGAGGCCATGCACCTGTGCACCCTGGACGCCATTTGCGGTGAGTAGAGGTGTTTAACCATTATGGTAATAGTCGGGGCCAAGGTGCACCTCCACCTCAGCGCCATAAAAGCCTAAAATACGACAAAAGCCACTTGTGATAAGATTAGGCCCGATCCGGGGATGGTTTACCCAAAATAGGTTCGGTAGTCAACACCTCGATTAGATACTCCTACCCAGATTGGGATCTGCACTGGAAAAAACACAAAGAAAGGGGAACCCTTCTGTTGAACTTCACGATTCCCCCACCACAGTATGCAGATCCGGGAACTAATATTTTTAAGCAATTAGTTATGCCTTTGGAGAAGTCATTAGATGTTCTCCCAGTGCAGATTTCGGGTTTGCGGATAACTTTAATGGATCTGTTCCGCCAGCCGTGCTGACTTTCATGTCGGCTGCCAGCGGGTTAGTGGATCAGTTACCCTTTCGCCGCCGGCTGGAGGAGATTAGCAAGCACTTCTCTAACATGTTCCTTATTCTGGGGGCCATCCTGGCCAGCGCCCTGTTTGTGGGCCTGCTGCTCTACCAGCTCAAGTTCAAGCGCCTGATCAACATCATCAGCTACATGCCGGGCCCGCCCGTCCTGCCGCTGGTGGGTCATGGCCACCACTTCATCGGCAAGCCGCCGCACGAGATGGTCAAGCGCATCTTCGAGTTCATGGAGATGTACGGATCCAAGGACCAGACCCTCAAGGTCTGGCTCGGCCCGGAGCTGAACGTGCTCATGGGCAGTCCCAAGGACGTGGAGGTCGTCCTCGGAACGCTGCGCTTCAACGACAAGGCCGGCGAGTACAAGGCCCTGGAGCCGTGGCTCAAGGAGGGCCTCCTGGTCAGCCGCGGCCGCAAGTGGCACAAGCGGCGCAAGATTATCACGCCGGCGTTCCACTTCAAGATCCTCGACCAGTTCGTCGACGTCTTCGAGAAGGGATCGCGGGATCTACTACGCAACATGGAGCGGGATCGGCTCAAGCAGGGCGAGACGGGCTTTAATCTCTACGATTGGCTCAACCTCTGCACCATGGACACGATTTGCGGTACGAGTTCTTAGGGAATCCCTCAGATTCAATCGTTAACGGGTTTTCCCTTTTTTCTGACGGTCTGGCAGATTCGCGGGGAAATTTTTGGTTTGAATTTTAGGCGCGGGACTTGTAGATTCTTAGGGATTCAAGACTTTTTTCTTATTCTTCTCATTTTAGAAACCGCCATGGGCGTGTCTATTGATGCGCAGACTAACGCCGACTCCGAGTACGTGCAGGCCGTGAAGACCATCTCCATGGTGCTCCACAAGCGAATGTTCAACATCTTCTACCGCTTCGACCTCACCTACATGTTCACGCCCCTGGCGTGGGCCGAGAAGAAGGCCTTGAATGTGCTCCACCAGTTCACCGAGAAGATCATCGTCCAGCGTCGCGAAGAGCTGATCAAGAGCGGCGGCCAGGAGGCTGCCAAGGCCGACGCAGATGTGGGCGCCAAACGCAAGATGGCCTTCCTTGATATCTTGCTCCAGTCTACCATCGACGACCGGCCACTGACCAACCTGGACATCCGCGAGGAGGTGGACACGTTCATGTTCGAGGGCCACGACACCACCTCCTCAGCCCTAATGTTCTTCTTCTACAACATCGCCACGCATCCGGAGGCGCAGAAGAAGTGCTTCGAGGAGATCCGCTCCGTTGTAGGAGACGACAAGGCCACCCCGGTCACCTACGAGCTGCTCAACAAGCTCCACTACGTGGACCTCTGCGTGAAGGAGACTCTGCGTCTGTACCCCTCGGTGCCGCTGCTGGGCCGCAAGGTCCTGGAGGACTGCGAGATAAGTAAGGAATCTATGAACTTTAACCATAATCTGAATCTAACATGATTCAATTCATAGATGGAAAGCTCATCCCCGCCGGCACCAATATCGGCATCTCGCCGCTGTACATCGGCAGGCGGGAGGACCTTTTCAGCGAGCCGAACGCCTTCAAGCCGGAGCGCTTCGATGTCGTCACCAGTGCCGAGAAGCTGAATCCCTACGCGTACATTCCCTTCTCGGCGGGTCCGCGAAACTGCATTGGCCAGAAGTTCGCCATGCTGGAGATCAAGGCCATTGTGGCCAACGTCCTGCGTCACTATGATGTGTCCTTTGTGGGCGACACCTCGGAGCCCCCCGTCCTGATTGCCGAGCTCATTCTGCGCACCAAGGATCCGCTGATGTTCAAGCTAAAGGAGAGGGTTTACTAACCAGCTCTTTTTTATTTTATTCTTCTTGTAAATAAACAACATAAAGAAAATATTATTTAAGGCCAACAAGACACTGTTGTGCTAACCGCACAAGTCGCTGGAATTGTTTTCAATTTGCGCGCCAACCGCCGCTGAGCATAAATGGGCAGCACTGGAAATCAGTATTTTTATGGTCCCATTTTCACGAAAGCGGTCACATTGTCGGTTTCACATTTGAAAAAATCCCGCCAACTGGCAGACTTATCGATAGCGTTAGAGATGGTGCTGGTCGATAACGCAAGTCCGAGCGGGAAAATGTCCCCAAGCAAGGCAACGATTTCCAAGGCAGTCGCGTCTGGTCCCACTGAATCGTAGTTTCTGCAAAAACAGTGAAAATAAACTTTTTCGTGCATTTTGTTCGCGCAAAAGTCGAAAATAACCCGCAAACTTTAACGCGCCAATGTGCCGCAGCCCCGTCGCGTGTGTTTGCCGTGCAAATGAATCGAATTTGAGTTCGAAAGCAAAGCAAAATCAGAGTCTTGCTGCAGCACCACCAAGAAGAAGAGCCAGCAGCAGCAGCAGCAGCAGAAGAAGAAGAGCAAGAAACGAGAACGAAAATAAGAATTAGGATGCTATCAGCGGTGGGCTGACGGCGATTGAACTGCTAGAGTATCGAACAGTTTGTGCGTGCCACAGAATTGCGCCAATAAGCCAGCGAAAAGCAAAGGGCGAACGGCAGGCAGAAGGCAGAAGGCGAAAAGCGAGAAGCAAACGCAAACATCGTTTGTTTGATTGCATTCCTTGCACACCCACACATATGCAACAGAGATTTCGACCACTCGCACACCCATGCATCCAGGCAGTCTGCTGCATCAACCAAGTGCCGCTTCAAATGTGTTTCTCGAGGTGAGTGCTTAGCTCGGCCGAATCGGAGTAATACGGCGCCCAAGTGCAGCAAATTGTTTTCATTTCGACTTTGATTTGATTCGATTCGATGCGTGTGAAAATTGGAAATCGCTGGAATCCCTATCGTGCGCTCGCTCCCACTCGCAGCCACCTTACGGCCTCGCGTTTGTTATGTTTTGCTCGTGCAGCAGCCCTCTCTCTCTCTCTCTCCCTCTCGCTCTCTCTCGCTCTCGGCCAAACAATTCGCTCCCAAGTTGCAATATTGTGGCAAAATAAACAAGGTTCTGCCCGAAAACGGGCCCATTAGGGTAATATGTCACCCCCAGGGACTGCCCGCCACATCCCGTCCCGGCGGCGGCCTCAGCCTCCTCGGCCCACCTCAGGCCTGCCCCAATTCCGGGCGGATTAGGGGCCAGCCATTCCCCACGCGAAGTGTTTTGTAATCCAGGGTGTATCGGAAATGCCCGCCACCGCCGAGCTCCATCGGCGATTCAGGGACTCCCTTCCAATTCGATCTCCACTAATGTGTCTTCCTTTCCAGTGAGCTGGCCGTCCAGGACTAGAGCTACAGCCAAGGAGTTCAGATAAAGGACCAGCACCGGAACCGCCCAGGAGAGGCGCCTGGCCAAGATGTCGCGCTGGGGCAAGAACATCGTGGTGCCGCTGGACTCGCTCTGCAAGGAGAAGGAGAACACCAACCGGCCGACCGTCGCCCGCTCCGTCGGCACCGTGGGCAAGTGGGGCAAGATGGGCTTCACTTCCACGCGAACCTACACGCTGTCCGCCCTGCACCCGATGGCGGCGGCAGCGGCCGCGGCGGCGGCAGCCGCCAGTCCCGCCCAGAGCCCAGCCTCCACGCACGAGCACGACCCCAAGGACCTGTCCGTCTCGGTGCCGGAGCCGCCGAAGCCCAAGAAGTTCTTCAAGTCGCGCAACGCCGCCCCGCCCGAGGTGATCGCCCAGATCATCCAGCAGCTGCCGCACTGCGTCGCCGCCACGTCGCCCATGCGGGACCAGGCGGGTATGTCGCTGGGAGGGGGAGGCGCCACGCCTACCTCCCACTCGCTGGACGGAGGGGGCGGGCTGAAGCTGAAGCTGGGAAAGGGCGGCGGCTCTGCAGAGCGGAAGCGCAAGTCGCCCAAGAAGAAGCCCTCGACGCCCGGAGCGTTAGCGACGGACCGCGAGGCGTCCGACGAGGAGTCCTCGGAGCAGCAGCATCACCAGCTCAACTTTGGCAAGGAGCTGGACGAGTCGGATGCGCGCACCGCCTCCGCCAAGAAGTCGAAGAAGCCCAAGGAGGAGAAAAAACTGAAGCCCGAGGCGCCGCCGTCACGCATCCTGGGTCGAGCCCGCAAGGCGGTCAACTACTGCGAGGTGGACGAGGACGAGCGCTATCCCACGCCCGTCAAGGATCTGATCATTCCCAAGGGAAGGGGTGCGGCGGAAGCGACAGGATCCTCCGCGGCAGCAGCCGCCGCCACGGAAGCGTTCATCAGCTCGACGGCGGGCAGTCCGGGCTCCGAGCCGGCGTTACCTCCGCCCACGTCGGCGCCCAGTGCGGCCTCCGCGACGGTGCCGCTTCTGCCCTCCGCATCCGCCTCGAATCCATCGAGCGCTTCCCGCACGCCGGAGCATCCGCCCATAGTGCTGCGCATCTCCAAGGTGAGTCCTGAAGCATGGGATGGGTTTAGGATACCATTAGAGTGGCTTGTAGATTTTCGTTAAAGGATTCAGATCGCCAAAAAGGCTCCTAGTCTTGTGGCTAATTTTATTCGAAAGTTGGAGCATCAGAGCCCACGGTGCACAGTGGCAGACCTGCTCTGCCCGACCCCCTCTCCGGGAGTTTCTCCAAGAAAGTCGGCAATTATCCGACAATTAGTCGAGTACTCTGGATATTCTTCGGCGCCTCGCGCTCTCACCTCTCTCCTCTCTCCACTCTCCACTCAGCTCTCTCCACTCTCCATTCACCTCTCGCCATTCACCTCTCACCTGGCCTGCTCGGCCGCTCTCTCCGAAGCGCGGGCTCTCGCTCCACGGACTGTACTGCCGTGTGGGAAAGAGAAAGCAGCGGTGGCGCGAACCCCGATCGGCAACAACAAGCCAGTGTTAAATTACGCGCGCTTTTGCGCCGAGTCTCTCTCCGCTCCCTGTGCGCAGCCTTCTCCTTCTCCGTCTCCCCCCTCCACCAAGCCCGCGGGCCACTTCTTTCGCTTTTCTTCCGCATTTCTCGGCGGCTTCTTGCGCCGCTCAGTTCTGTTTTCTGGCTCGGACTCGGAGAGTGATAGTTGCTGACTTTGCACGCCGACTTGCCAGATCAGCTATCAGCCGGTCAGTGATCTTCCCCAGCCTTAGGAATCCTTAGCAGCAGGCCCAGTGCTAGTTACTTCCCAGAGCAGCGTCGGCGCCAGGTAGTCCTCCAGTTTCAGGCCAGGGCGACACAAACAAACAGGGAATCCGATAGCCACACAAGCCAGACATAAACAACCGCCTCGAGTCCCACCAAGCCTATTTAATCTCATGCGCCTTCTCCGGTCTCCCACTTGCAGGGCACATCGCGACTGGTGAGCACGGACAGCGAGGAGCCCCCGAGCAGCTCACCCGCGGACCACCAGCACTACCACCCGAACCCGCTCCAGAGCCACCCCGGCCAGGACGACGAGGACCTCGCGGAGCGGACCGGCGACGGAGACGCAAACGGAGACACAGTTCCTGCAAGCACGCCAAAAATCATTGTGAAGCCACTGCGACCGCCGGAGGCAGCGGGATCGGACGGAATACCGCCCAGCTCGGCAGCGGCAGCGGCAGGCGGAGCAGCAGCGTCCGCTGGAGAGCCGGCGATCCTCCAGGAGGCCGAGGACGAGGAAGAGGAGGAGGAGGAAGAGGACGAGGAGGAGGAGCCGCCGGAGATAAACTACTGCACGGTGAAGATCTCACCGGACAAGCCGCCGAAGGAGCGCCTCAAGCTGATCATCAAGACGGACGTGATCCGCAACGCCATCGCCAAGGCGGAGTCCCGCAGCGAGAAGAAGTCCAAGAGCAAGAAGCACAAGCACAAGCAGCTGCTGCAGGCCGCAGGATCGACGGCGGGAGCGGCAGGAGCCACAGCCCCGGCAGCAGAGTCCTCCGAGTTCAAGACGCCCTCCCCCCACCTGGCCCTCAACGATCCCAACCAGCTGCACAGCCAGGCCACGCAGCTGCACCACCTCCATCCGCAGCGGGGATCGGCGGTCATATCGCCCACGACGCGGTCCGACCACGACTTCGACTCGCAGTCCTCGGTGCTGGGCAGCATCTCCTCGAAGGGCAACAGCACGCCCCAGCTGCTGGCCCAGGCCGTGCAGGAGGACTCGTGCGTGATACGCAGCCGCGGATCCAGCGTGATTACCAGCGACCTGGAGACTAGTCAGCACTCCTCGTTGGTGGCGCCCCCCTCCGACATCGAGTCCCGCTTGGAGTCCATGATGATGACCATCGACGGCGCCGGCACGGGAGCAGCCACTGTGCTCCCGGAGACGCCCCTGCAGGAGGACATACTGGCAGTCCTGCGAGGCGAAGTTCCACGACTGAACGGGACAGCGGATCGGGCGGCAGACGGGGAGCAGGAGCCGCCGCAGCCCGCCAAGAGGGCCACGCGAGGCAGGGGCAGGAAGGCCAACAACGCCGCAGCAGAAGCAGCTCCTGCAGCCGCCACGGAACCAGTCCCTAGCACGCCAACCAGGACCCGCGGACGGCCTCCGAAGGCCACCTCCCAGGAAGCCACTTCCCCGCCCAAGCGGAGTACGCGGGGCACCCGGGGAGCCAAGAAGGCCGAGGCGGAGGCCGCGGACGTGGAGATGGAGGAGCCGGTGAGCGAGGAGCCCGTGCCGGAGCAGGCGCCGCCGCCGCCGCGAAGGGGACGGGCGGCAGCAGCTGCCCGGGCGAACAACAACAACTCCGCCAGCATCAACAACAACATCAACAAGATCGCCGCCAGCCTGTCGGCCAAGGCGGAGGCCAGCCGGCTGGAGGAGGGCGGCGGAGCGGGAGGCACAGCCCCGCGGAGCTACGGACGGAAGCGGAAGAACCAGCAGGTGACGCAGGTGCTGCAGCAGGAGCAGGACGCCGCCGCCGAGGAGGAGGACGAGTCCGAGGAGCATCCCACGCCCGCCAAGCTCCTGCACACGGATCCCAGGGCGGACTCGCCGGACCACGATCCGGATCCCGATCCCGACCTCGAGGCGGACGAGCTATCCAATAACTCCTCGCTGCAGCACGACGGATCTTCCTCCTCGCCCCCTCCGCGCGACTTCAAGTTCAAGGACAAGTTCAAGCGAACCCTCACGCTGGACACCCAGGTGGCCGCCAATGCGAGCGCTGCAGCTGCCGCAGAGGCAGGGGCAGGGGCAGCGGGTGCCGGCAACGGGGGCGAAGGAGCGGCAGAAACGGAGCAGCGGGGAGCCGTCAAGCTGGTCATCTCGAAGAAAAAGGGCAGCATCTTCAAGAGCCGCGCCCTGGTGCCCTCCGACCAGGCGGAGCAGGCCACGGTGGCCAAGAGGGCGTTGTACAAGCACAGCTGGGACGCGGCCCTGGAGGCGAACGGCGGGGGAACGGGCAGCGACGCCAGCAACGCCTCGGCATCGGGCACGTCGGGTGCCACCGGAAGCGGGGCCAAGGATCACCTGCATCACTTGGCCGCGGGCAAGTCGGACGTCGATTTCGGCGACAGCCCCTCCAACAACAATGGTTCCTCGTGCAGCGGCGGCAGCAGTGCGTCCACCTTGCGTGGCGACAGCCCGGCGCTTGGCAAGATCTCCCGCGGCCTGGCGGGGAAGCAGGGCGGAGTTCCCTGCACCAGTTCCGCCGTCGGCGACGCCTTCGACCTGGATCTGGAGCCGGGTGGCGACGACCTGGCCGCCGGCGGCATCCCGGGAGTGGGAGGCTCGGCCGTCGGCTTGGGAGGCACCGGAGCAGCCGGCGGAACGTCGGGCGGCGGACTGAATCGCGTGGATCGCAAAACAAAGGACTACTACACGGTGGTTCGGAACGTGAAGACGGCGCACCAGATCCAGGAGATCGGCGAGTACCAGGAGATGGACGACGACGTCGAGTACATCCTGGACGCACTGCAGCCGCACAACCCGCCGGCGACGCGCTGCTTGTCGGCGCTCCAGCTGGCCGCCAAGTGCATGATGCCCGCCTTCCGGATGCACGTCCGCGCCCACGGCGTCGTCACCAAGTTCTTCAAGGTGAGTCCCCCTCTCCTCCAGTCACTCCCCTCCCCTCGTGTAAGGAGACCCGAACCGGGCCCCTCATTTGCAAGCCAGCAGGCCGGCATGCCGATTGGATGACTTCCATAAACAGGCAGCGGTTCCCCCGAAGGTAAACAACTGTTTCTGGGAACCGCTTCCGTCTCTGGCTGCACTTGAGAATCCATTTGCGAGCCGTTTTCCGAGGAAGCTCCCGTCCATTAGCAAAAAAACATCTGCTCCTCATGCAGATGGGCGGAGACTCATGCCCAGGTGATCTACCAGACACTGACTAATCCCCTCTCCCATTCCATTCCAGGCCTTGTCCGACGCCAACAAAGACCTCAGCCTGGGACTCTGCACCTCGGCCATCATGTACATCCTCTCGCAGGAGGGCCTCAACATGGACCTTGACCGCGACTCCCTGGAGCTGATGATCAACCTGCTGGAGGCGGACAACGCGGAGAGCGCCGGCCACCCGGACCGGGCCGGCTTCGAGCGGAACAAGCTGAAGGTGCGCGAGCTCTGCGAGGAGATCAAGGCCCAGGGCAAGGGCACGCACCTGAACGTGGACTCGCTCACGGTGGGCACGCTGGCGATGGAGACCCTGCTCTCGCTGACCTCCAAGCGGGCCGGCGAGTGGTTCAAGGAGGACCTGCGCAAGCTGGGCGGCCTGGAGCACATCATCAAGACGATATCGGACTTCTGCCGGCCAGTCATCGCCAACGAAACCTCCGCGGAGATCGTCTGGCAGCCCTCGCTGCTGGACAACATGCAGACAGTGGCGCGGTGCCTGCGCGTCCTGGAGAACGTGACGCAGCACAACGAGGCGAACCAGCGCTACATGCTCACCTTTGGCCAGGGCCGAGCCGTGGAGACACTGTGCCAGCTGTACCGCCTGTGCAGCCGGCAGCTGATGCTGCATCCCTCGGTGGATGTGGTTGCCAGCAACAAGGAGCACCCCGGCGTGGCGATGCGCGAGCTCCTCGTCCCCGTTCTGAAGGTCCTCATCAACCTGACGCACACCTTCAACGAGGCCCAGCCCTCCCTGGGGGCGGAGCTGCTCGGCCAGCGCGGCGATGTGGTGGAGACGAGCTTCCGGCTGCTGCTTCTGTCGGCCAACTACATTCCCGACCACTGCGTCTTCGAGCTGAGCATACTGGTGGGTATCTAAGGAAGAAGGGTTTCCCCCTCCGCTTGTGTCTCCATCTAATGGCTTACTCTCTTCCTGATCCCATCTCATCCAGGTGCTGACGCTGCTGATAAACCTGTGCATGCACACCGTTCCCAATCGCGCCGCCCTGATGCAGGCTGCTGCTCCGGCGGAGTACGTGGCCGACAACCCACCAGCCCAGGGCGTCGTCAGCGCGCTCCAAGCTCTGCTCGAGTACTTCTACAAGTGCGAGGAGCTGGCCAGGTTAGTTCTCTCACCTCCTCCTTCGGGGATGCCTCTTTCTAACACTCTTACTTGCAGGTTGGTGGAGAAGAACACGGACGCGTTCCTGGAGAGCAACGACAAGGGCAAGAAGAAGCAGGAGGAAGTGGAGGAGACAGTCAACAACCGTGAGTTCGCTCAGAGTTTGGAGGTGTGTCGGAAGTGCTAACTATTACCTTTTCCCCCCAACAGTTGTCCAGCGAGCCGGCCACCACATGGAGCACACCCTCAAGGGCAGCTATGCGGCCATTCTGGTGGGCAACCTGATAACGGACAACGAGCAGTTCGAGGCGCTGGTGCGGCGGCAGCTGAGAGGCAACAGCTTCAAGGAGATCGTCGGCGTGCTGGAGAAGTACCACACGTTCATGAACCTGACCTCCAGCGTGAGTTTTGGCGGGACTTATGATTCATTTCCCTTTTTCTTCGTAAAGTTTTCTTTTCTATAATAACCTCTCTTGACATTCCTTAGTTGGAGGCCAACTTTGTGGCACACATGAAGTCGACGAAGCGCATCATCGACAACTTCAAGAAGCGCGACTACCTCTACGAGCACTCGGACGAACTCGACCACGTCCTGCCCCTGAACCTGGAGACGACGGTGCAGGACCTGGGCGCCGGCGGGGCATCCTGCTCGTCCGCCTCGCCCAGCGCCACGGCGACGAGGGCTCCGCGGGTCTACAAGACGTACAGCAGCCACAGATAATTGGGAAAGGAGGCGGTCAAGACGGTAAAGTATAGGAGGAGGAGGCGAGCCAAAGCGGAAGCGGGCAGCTTCTCAGGCCACCGTTAGCCACACCAAGAGCCCGCCACCCAAAAACACACTTCTGTCGTTTGTGATTATGTAACTTGTTTATGTGTTGATATAGCAACCACTGTATGTATAGCCGTAATGCACCTAGTTTCGGTCAGCAGGATCACCCACACCGGGTCTCCAAGTGTGTCGGAGGAATGTGGGAGGCGGTGCTGGCCAAAAGTGATAGCGAATTCTGGAGAGCATGGTCAGCGATTAACTAGGGAACTGCGAACGTGGCGGGAGAACAGATAGAGGAGGGCAGAGACCAGGAGCTAGGAGGTAGGAGCTGGGAGAGACGCCCGAACAACACAAAGATCCAAATCCACTACTGATATGTGTACGTTATATAGTCATAAGCAATATTAGCAGCTAGATGTCGGCTTACCACACGAACCCCCATGTAAATAATGTTTGATCAGCGATTTTATTGGACACGTCTTAGGCTTACGTTTAAATGTTTATTGCCTTTTTTTTTTTACCTATTTTTACCTACTATTAGACTTTTTTTTTGGTAAAAATCACTTCGGTAACTGAGAGAACTGTAAAGGAGTAGATACTGTAGGATCGCTGGGGAGAATAAAGTTATTTTATTGCCTAAACTAAGTTAATGAACTCTAATTGTAAAACTAAACTGATCAATAAATATATGTATGTATGGATATGTGTACGTTAGAGTTTAGAGTTTAAAGTTTAAAGTTTGAACCACAAAATGTCATTTAGGCTACAAAATCAGTTAGAACGATAGAGAGAGGGCATGCGCGCGCGAGCGAGACGGCGGAGGAGGAGGCGAGTGAAACACTTTCGGGAACAAAATATATATTTATTTTGTGTTTTCAAATTTTTCGATAATGTGAAAAAGTCTATATATATATGTATATGTATACTAGGATAACGAGTACGTCATATATTGTTCTTGCAGAAAAAAAAAACGAAAATAAAACTCAGATTGAAAAAACCTTAAAAAATAGATTTCATTTTTAATGGATTTATTTCTCCCTTAAACTCAGAGGTCAAGGTTCATGAATATATTATGTCATTAATCTCCATTAGAATCCTAAAAACTGCATCCATCTCCCCATTGGCGCCCACCCAGCGAACCATTGGCCTTGACCCGGGGTGGCAGCGCCTGGTCGCGCGGGGTGGCAGCTCCCCTCTGATAAGTATGACCTCTTCCGGGCGACGGCTTTTTCAGTTGCTAACCTCTGGCCACACCGATTTCTGTCAAATACCCAGAAGGAGATGTTTGCGACCAGTTTGTGCCACAAAAAGTGGTAAATACCGAGGATGTGTTGTGTTCGCTGAGTCCTGTACTCTCTACCCTCGCGACCTGTGAACGTGCTAACTCCGCCAAAGTGCGCGCACTCCGGACAGAGCTTCTGCCCTCGGACAGTAAACAAAACGGATCTTGGTTTGTGGCTTCCAGCGACCAACCAACCAGCCAACCAAACAAACAAACAAACAAACAAGCCAATAAGCAAACGCACACCAACGCACGCAGCCAGACAAGTGGGAAGCGCGTGAGCGTGCAGGATCGACAGGATGTCGCAGGTGCTCAGCCCCCAGAAGCAGGCAGGTCCCTGCCCACGTCCTGTGGGTGTGGCTGCGGCCGTGGAGGCGGAGTCCCTGGACTACACCAGCAACAGCAGCATCATGGAGTTCCTCGCCAAGGAGCAGGACTGCGGCCTGGCGGATCCAGACCCGGAGAGCATTTTCCAGGAGGTCAGTCGCCTGTCCGACAGCAGCGACATGCGCTCCGTGGACGAGCTGCTGCAGGAGGCGGAGCGACTCATCCAGCAGCAGCTGCGGCTGGGCGGCATCACCACAGACTTGCAGGCAGCCGGCGATCAGGCTGTCCAGGGAGCAGAGGACGGGGGAGGAGGAGGAGGAGCAGGCGCAGTGGGAGATGCCTCCTCATCGCCCCTCTCCTCGCCGCACAGCAGCATCCGGCTGAACACCCGGTACACCCATCGCATTGAGCACGTGCCCGTCTCCGTTTCTGTTTCCAAACCGCCAAAGGCTATCGTGGCAGTCGCCAGCAGAGCCACTTCCACCACCACCACCTTCACCACCATCACCAGCACCAGCACCGCCACCTACGCCACGACCATCAATCGGCCCCGGTCCTGCTCCAAGTCCTCGGCCTCGCCCACGTCCCTGGCGCAGACCCCGAACCCCGAGGCCAGCGGGGTGTTTGCCGAGTTCGTGGACAACCTGCCGTCGGAGTCGGTCATCTCGGAGGAGTCGACGCCCAAGGACCTCGACCTGGACATGGAGACCCACACGGCGGCCCTGGCCCAGCTGCAGCTCCAGCTGCAGGACAACACGGACGACGACGAGGACACGGTAAGTCCGCCCACACTTTCCCGGAATGCTGGCCCTGGGGAGGAGTCCGGAATAAAAGAGAGACTGCGATCTGTGGTAATAAATAGCGTAGGATTTGTTTATTGTTAATAGGCTGCCGCTGGGGCGCCGCCGACCCACCCGACCATTCACACCCGACTGCTCCAGGCACACGCACGCACGCGAACATAAATAAGCAGTTGCCGAGGACTCTCCTCAGACCCATTCACACTGTCGACACATTCACTCCTGGTGGGCTCGAAAAAAAATAGCTGGGATAGTAGTAGTTCGATTGGATGCGGAATTAGAGCGTATCGGAGCTGGGCTTGATGGCCTGGGCCACCGTCTCCGCCACGGTCCAGCCCTCCAGGGCTGTGTCCTTGATGTAGCGCGGCGGTAGGACGAAGCCATAGGCTCCGCGATCCCTCAGCTCCACGGTGTAGACGTACTTCACGCCGAGGGCGGCACGGCTCCAGTCGTCGGAGCCGCCGCCGGCGATGCCCAGGACCTCGTGGGTGACGGCCGCCCGGTAGGTGCTTCCCGTCTTCTGGGAGATCCGGTCGACGGCCAGGCTGGCCACCCGCTGCAGGACGGCGGAGTCCTTCACCTTGACGGCCTTGTAGGCCCAGGGATAGACGATCATCTGGCCGTAGCTGTGGTAGGTCAGGTAGGCCTCCAGGTTGTACTTGCGCTTGGCCAGGAACTCGGCCACCGCCTTGGTCTCCTTCTCGGAGGCGGGCGACGAGCCGCGGTAGGTGTCGCTGCAGGGGTTGGTCGATGACCCGTAGCCGTTCCAGCCGATGTCGAAGTTGCGGTTGAGGTCCACGCCATTGCACTGGGCGCGGCGGGAGACGGACCGGTTCTTGCGCCACAGGCGGTTGGTGGTGCGGCTGTACTCGTAGCCGTCGGGGTTCATCACCGGCATAATGTACCAGGTGAGGCCGCGGATGTGGGCCGGCTGGTTCTCCCAGTTGGACATCAGCTGGTACAGGATGAAGGTGACCGTGGCCGGGCTGATCCACTCGCGGGCGTGGATGCCGCCGTCGATCCACACCTTCTTGTTCTCGCGGGGGTTCTCCGAGATTCTGGAATGGGCCGAAAAGATTGTTACGGAATTGGACTGGAAGTCGCCGGTCTTGGCTTTGGCCAACAGTGCCTGAAAGGTGGCAGCGGATTCTGCGCAGTCCGACAACTGGAGCATACTTGTTGGCGCTGCTCGGGAAGCACCTACCTCAGCACTTTCAGGTCCCGGCCCTCAGCCGTCTGGCCAATCGTGTAGAGCCGCACTATGTTGGGGAACTTGCTGCGGATCTCCCGCATGAAGCCGTAGATGGTCTCCAGGTCGTGGTAGTCCTTCCAGTGCATGTTGCTCCTCGTGGCCTTTTCTGCAAGAGTAATCCCAGATAGAAACATGTCGTCCCATCCCCACTCCCTCGCTCCCACTTACTCGTGCGCATGCCGTCGGCGGCAGTCGACCCACTGATCCCCTCCATCATTTCCTCATCGATCATGGACTGGATGTTGTCCGAGAGCACCTCGGCGTCCAGGCGGTGGGCCGAGAGGAAGCTGCGGGCACCCTTCAAGTGGTCCTTGGAGATGGAGATGTCCAGGAACTTGGAGTTCTCCTTCCAGATGTTGCCGCCGAACTTGTTCTCCAGCACCTCGCCCACGGGCACCTTCTGCTGCATCCCCTCCGAGATGTTGTAGATCCTCCAGAGCTGCGCCTCGTCGTACCGCTGCGGGATGTCGTTGACGTCGAGGGTCACGTTGGAGGTGACCTCGTTCCCGGTGGCTGCTGCGGCCAAAGCGGTTATCGCCAGCAGCCCCAGGAGGCGGTGGGCTGTCATTGTCGTCATCGTGTGTTCTTATCAGTTGTCAGTATACCTGGAAAAGCCATTTGCAATCGCCAATGTTATCAAGTGTTATCAATGGGTTTTTCATACGCCCTTGCAAGGGGTAGTGTGGCTTTTTTAAAAGCTATTCCCTATAAATGGCACATTTCCGATCATTAATTATTTAAATAAATGCGCTTTCGCGCCACCCTCCCACTACTCACGAACTATCGGTATTGGAAAATCCCCACCTTTTGGTATGACCGTCGGCCCTAGCCCCACTTTAAGCGTATTACAACACTTTCCCTCGATTCGCCGCCTCGATCAAAGTTTTTTTTTTCAACCCGTCGTTCTTTTTCCGTTTTCGAAAGTTTTTGAGTTAGTTAAGCTATCAGTTATTCAAATTGTTGGCCAAAAGAGTGCTTAATATATTTATAAAAATATGAATATGGTGATAGTGCAATTTTTGCTGAGGGCCCGCGAGTGTGTGGGATGGTGATAGATGAAGAATTTCCCAGTGTGCTGCCGTAAAAAATGTGAAAAGCCCCAGTTAATGTTGAAATTGCATCAATGGCTATAGGAAATCTCTTTATCAATAGTTTTTAATATAAATTTCTAAATACTGTGGACATTTTCGGGTTCGTCGGTTCGCGTTTTCGCGTGAGGGTGTGCGAGTGCACTTTTAGGGGCAGTCCCTAACGACCGCAGATAGAAGAATGAGTGCAGTTTTCATGTAAGTTTCATGAATAATTTATTCTATTCTCTTGTCTTTTTGTCTATTATTTTTTTACGATAAAGACAGTAACTGCCTTAAATGTTAGATTTTCAATAGAAAGTTTCGGTGGAGAGATCTCTAGACACTCGTGACTTTAGGTGCTAGCCCCCAACGACCGTAGCGTCCCTAGCTAGAAAAAGTGGAGAGAAAAAGCATTTCTAGGCAGTGCACTTTCAGGGCCTGCCCCCAACAACCATAGCGTCCCCCACGCACACCGCGTGTCAAGTAGACATCCTCACTCAGTGCACTTGTAGGGCCACCCTTCAACGACCGTAGTGTCCCTAGAACAGGTGGGGAGAAAGAGTAACGAGACATCTCTAGGCAGTGCACTTTTAGGGCTAGACCCCAACAGCCATAGCGTCAGGTGGGGAGAGAGAGAGTGTGAAGAGAAAAGAGATCCCTAGTCAGTTCACTTTTGGGAGCTGTCCCTTGACGACCGCAGTCGCCCTAGCACCGTTAATCGGGGAGAGAGTGGTGAGTGCGTGTAGATAAGCCTGTCTCTACACATCTCTACATATTTAGGTGTGTAAAAAGTATCAAAGGGGGGAAATGGCATGTAAACTTCATTCCCCAACTATTTTAATTATTTTTAAATATTATTTCCATTTTTTAGCAACTCTTCGTTGAAGTGAAAATAAAAAAACATTTTGTTGTTGAGCTGCGGCCTCCGCGAAAGGTTAGAGTGCTATTGGCTCGTTGAGTTTTCACGCAAATCGCCGTATTTATGGCTTCGTGTCGAGTGGCGAGTGTCGCGTGGAGGCGGTTTGGGGGACAAACGGGTCTAGTTTTGTGAGCGAGGCTGGTAATTAGGCATTTTCCAATGATTTTTTATGGAAAAAGAGTTGAAATCACTACTCTCCCTCGGCCCAAGCCACCCCAACCCACCCCAACCCCCTGCAGGCCCATTAAAGCCAAGATACAGATACTATTCCTTTTAGAAACCCCGCTCAGGTAGCTGGCGGCCGTAAAACGAAACCAAAGGCAACATCGAGTTCGTGCCAGTGGAAGTAAAATAATTGCCAGAGACTACCCGCCACTACCCGCCCGCACGATAACAAAAACACATCCGTTCCATTGACAAAGTGGCCCTGCTATCTGCTATCTGAATGGGTCGAGTGGCCCTGTTGGTTCCTCCTCCCCCGGTCTTGGCGCCCGCAGCTGCAGAGCTCTAATGGGAGTCACCGGCCTAGAGTGTGCCTAGTGCCAGTCCCCCCGCAAGTTCAATGTTGGCTCAGCGATTTGCATTGTTTTCCGATTCCAGGGGGCGACCGATAGATCGGGGAGCGACGCTTGACGCTTGACGCGATCGGTTCCTGCTGCCTGCCGCTGTCTGTTTATCTACCCGCCGCTGGTGCCTGGTATTTGTATTCAGATTTCGTTCCAACGAAGCACTAGTGCGTCTCAGAACTCGAAACTGTCGATTTCGGATCGATTGGAGGCCCTGCTTCTGCTCTAGATGGTGGCCCTGCTCCCCCGCCCGCCACTCCTCGAGGCGGAAGCCCCGTTTTTAACGCTCTTGTGCTAATTTCCCTGGCCCCCTTTAGGTTCTGAGTGGCTTTTTACGGCTCATGGGATGCGTATTTTCGTGTTTATTTTCTTTTTATTGCCAGGCGGGGCCAGGTTGGGCAGAAAGTGGCCGACTGCCCGAGCGAGTGTCTCCGAGAACAGGTTCTCCTCCGACCTGGACCTCCTCCGATCGCGGCAACTGAATGTGGAGTAGAGCCACGGCCTCGGTTTCGGTTTCGGTTTCGGTTTCGGTTTCGTGTTCGGACTGGGCTTGGGTTTCGTTTCGGTTTCAATCCGCTGCTGCTGCCTCGACCTTCGCGGCTCCTCCTCCCAGCTGCTGCCCCTGGCCCCTGGCCCCTGGCCCCTGGGATCTGCTATAGGTCGCCCTGAAGAGGAGTTCTAATCTAATCCGCCTTTCTTGGCCCACTGGCCAACTGGCTGGCAGGCGTAGCGAATCCCTTGAAATCGGAATGAGCCATGGCTCCTCGAACTGTTTCCCAGAAATGGAAGCAGAAATTGAATCAAAAACTGAAACACTGACAAACACACGAAATGAAAACTTGTTTCGGGCGGCGACCGAAATGGACAGAAAACCGAAACTCGTTGCAGGAAGTCGGGCGGCACTTCCTCATCCGCTGCCGCTTGTTTCTGTTTCTGTTTCTGGGGGCGGCATCCCTTGGATCTGGCTTACCTCTAGAAGCTGGAAGCTGGATGTCTCTCTGCCGACTGTTGTGGGGGAGTGTGGTGTGAGTGGCTAGTGGTGGCTCTGGGCTGGACGGTGGAGCCCGACTAAATGCTGCGCTTGTATGCGCTTCAATTTTTATATTGCCGCTTCCCGAAAAGAGACAACCGAGACAACAAACACACGAAACACAAAACACAAAAAGGCCAAAAAAAAAACAAAACAAAGCGAATTGAAGCCGAGAATCACACTCGCCGCCACAAACAACAAAAAAACAAAAAACGAAAACCAAAAAAAAAGAAGAGCAGACTGCTGTAATTTCGCGCTGACCGTCGACCGATCTTTGGAGCGATCGCCGCGCTAATGGGAATGGAAATGGCAGCGCTGCGGCAGAGCCACATTAGCAGCAGAAGCAGCTGTCGCTGTGGCGGCTGAGGCAGCGCCAGTGGCAGCAGCGGCGAGAGAGCCACAACTATACGCACTCGCAGGCCGTCTCTGTCTGGCCTGCATCGCTGGCCCCCCTTCGGCACTGCACTGCCCGAAAAGGGGGGCCAGAAGAGTGAACAATGTTGCCTCTAGACTCTTGCTCTCTTCTCTCAGTGCACCCATTCGTCCACCTGGCAGCCTGGCTCATCCCACCACTGCACTTACGCTTTCAAAGACAATCCCAAGATGGGCTGCCAACCCGCCGCCGGCTGCAAAGCTGTTTCGCGATGCCCATGAGTCACGGGTTAAGTCACGACGACCAGCAGTGATCGGCGCAGTCTGTTCTGGTGGGTTTTCCCGCCTCCTCCCGGGAACTGCTCAGACGGCCAGCGTGGACCATACGGGGCGTATGAGTAACGACCTCCTCCACCCTTTGGGAGTGCGGTTGGCGGGAGGGGGGGAGTCTCAAGCAAAGTGCCGGAATATTCATGAGTGGCTAGCGGAAGAAAGCGCGGGTTTCTCCCCCATCGCCCATCGCTGGAGCCTAGGACCCACCTCCGCCTTGGCATCGCCGCCTGTCGGGGGACACCAGATCGCATGACTGGCCGATTTCTGACCCACTTGGCGGGTTTTACTTTCTTTCGATCAGCGGCTTACCGGCCTGGCTGCCTAGCTGCCTGCCTGCCGGCCTGCCCGGCCACTGGCTCTTGCTCGCATTTTCACTTTTAACCCTTTTCTCGAGCGCCCCGCTTTGTACTGTACAGTGGGCACTCGCTACAGCCGCCGCCCCTTTGTCGGCCGTCGCACTGCCATTCCTATTATTTATTTTTTTTTTGCGCAAAATACTTTCTTTCCTCCGCTGGGGAGCTGGAGATGGAGATGGAGCTCCACCTTTCGCTTAATTTCTATGCTCAGGCCCCGGCCGATAACCGATCCAATCAGTAAATGGGGGGGCAGTGGGGGGAGGGGGGAAGCAACTCAAAATCAAAATATCATAAGCGGCAAGCGGTGATCGGTGAGTGCTACAGGTTTCTGAAACGCGATCGAAAGTGAAAGTTGGGGCCCTCTCCCGTCCGCCCGCTCTCTTTCTGAGCGGCTCTCGCAGCTTTCTATTTGGTTTCCGAGCATTCTGGCGCCCCCACCCCCCCTGCCACCCACTCCCCCTCCCCCTCCCCCTCCCCAGCACCTGTTGGCCAGGCCATCAGCCAGGTTTACATAAGCTGGTTGACGGCCAGCGGAAAGCGAAGCGATTGCGAAATATTAGCTTGGATCTAGCTATGGCTCTGGCTCTACCTGGGATGGAACACGTGGCCTCCGCTCCTCCCAGAGGTAAGCGGCTCTCTCTTCTGCCAACCGCTGCTGCTGGCCTTCTCCAGCAGAGGCCTGTGGAGGGGGAACGAGTCGCCTTCGCACCTCTGGACGGAGCTTTAGTTTCGAAGTAGCCCTGAAAGTATGCTACTTGGGCCCAGGAAGAGTCTTGTTTGCTCTTTTTTGGGCAGAAACCTTTGCAGTGTTCTGGAGGGTGGTGCTAGTCATAGCTGTTAGTATAGTTGGTCCCACTAGTTGGTCAGAGATCTCATCTCTAACTAAAATAATGCTATTCTAACTAACTAACTAGGGTACTAAGCCGGTGTACTTAAATCCGATTATAACCATCAGAAAGGGGATAGGGGGTGTATATAGTTATAGTATTATAACCATTATAGTAGATACTAGATAGGGGCTAAAGATTACTATAGTAGCACTAGTAGTACTAGTTAGTCGGTGTCTTATTGTCTCTCTATAGTAATACTCCTAAAAATGACTAACTTGTATCTAAATGTCTATAATATTATAACTATAGATAGTTTCTATAGATAGGGGCTATATATTACTAGTATTACTGCATATTACTAGTATATATTACTAGTAATACTATTATAACTAGCATGTCAATAGATAGAGTCTGTCTAGTATAGATAGATCTAGTATAGATGGTTAAAGACTTTCTCTCCATCCATAGTCCATACTACCCTCCATGCTTCCATTCATCTATTCATCCATTCATTCATTCATCCATTCATCCATTCATCCATCCATCCATTCATCCATCCATCCATTAATCTATTCATCCATCCATCCATTCATCCATTCATCCATCCATCCATTCACCCATCCATCCATTCATCCACCCATCCATTCATCCAGTCATCCATCCTTTCATCCATTCATCCATCCATTTATTCATCCATTCATCCATTCAACCATTATTTCAAGTTTTTCCCTTTAAAAATATTTAAAAAAAAAAACATACTTTTTACCCATATATTATATATCTCATAGATAAAAGATGTATCTATAGTATGTATCCCTTATAGCACATCATCTCTGGCCTATGATTGGCCACCAGATTCCTCCTCCATCTCTGCTCTACTCTCCTCCCTTTTGGCATAAAGAGACTCGAGAACCGGCCAACCCGACCTACACAGATCCCCTCCACAGACCAGATTCTCTACAGATTCCTGAATAGTTTATTGGCTTAATGGTTTTCAATAAATAGTTTAAGCTTTAAAGGATTAGGAGTTAGAACAAGGAGAGTCAATCACTCCAACTGCTGGGCTAGGACGCGCAGAAACTCAAAGACCTCCTCGCCAGACTCCACGATGTAGTGCGGCGGCATCAGATAGCCGTAGCGGCCCTGGTCCTTGAGGAACATGTCGAACACCAGCTGGGGGCCGATCTGGTCCTGGACCCAGTCGGCCGAGTTGCCGGGCCGGGCCAGCTTCTGGCGGTAGCTGGTGCCGGCGGAGTACTCGGCCTGGTCGAGGCGCCTCAGGGCCAGCACCGCCCGCCGCGCCGCCTGCTTCAGCTCCCGCTGGTTCTCCGTCACGAAGTCGGCGTCGCCCCACGGATAGGTGATGGCCTGGCCGTAGCCGCTGAGGGAGACGTAGGCGCCCAGGTACTCCCGCATCCCGGCCAGGAAGCTGCGGATGGCCCGGCTCTCCGGCTCGGAGAAGCTCTGGGCGCCGCGGTACAGGTTCTTGCAGGGATTGCTCGTCGAGCCCTCCCGCCAGGCGTAGCCGAAGTTCCTGTCCAGGTTCACCCCGTAGCAGCCGCTGGCGGGGTCGTGGGCCCGGTTCTTGGTCCACAGCCGGTCCGTGTGGCGGGAGTACTGGTAGCCGTCGGGGTTGGCCAGCGGCAGGAAGTACCAGTCGATGCGGCGCATGGCCTTCTCGGCCCTGCCCTCCCGCTCGCCCTGCCCTTGGCCCTTGGCCTTGGGCCAGAGGTGGGCCAGCTTGGAGAGGGCGTAGGTCAGGGCGGCGGGGCTCAGCCAGTCCCTGGCCTGCAGACCCGCGTCCACGAAGACGGCCCAGTTGTCGGGGTGGCCGTTGGAGACTCTGGAAGCGGGCATGGGGGATGAAGAGGATCATGGTCGGGGTTCTGGACCTACTCACCTTATCACCTCCAGGGGTCGCTTGTTCCTCGTGACCCCTATCTGAATGATCTCCACCTGGTCGGAGTGGCGCTCGAGCAGCAGCTGCAGGAACTGCTGGATGTCCGCCTGGTCGTGGTAGCGCCGCCAGTTCATCAGGGTGCCCTCCGGCTCCAGCCAGGGCAGGGAGCCGTTGCGGACCGAGTCCAGCGGGTGCTCCGCGGCCGGCACCTCCACGTAGGTCTCGTCGATGGCCGTCTCGATGTCGGCGATCATGACGTTGTAGCTGAAGCCGACCCGCTCCATGTACTGCTTGGCGTCCGCGACGTTGCGCTGCTCGATGAGGATGTCGATGCCGTCCTGGTTGATGTTCCACACCTCGCTGCCTGGAAGAAGAAGACGAAGACTGTCAGGATTAGTCCGCTGAGTCCCACTAAGTCCACATCCTATGTCCTCCAGCGCCCGTCTCCCCCCCGACTGTTACCAAAGTGCCGCCAGAAGGCCCGCAGCTGCGGCAGGGCCAGCCGCGTCTCGTGCACCTTCCACAGCTGGTGGCCGTAGTAGCGCTGGACGTCGCTGCCGTTGCGGTAGCGCCGGTTGATCTGGAAGGAGGAGCCCGGCGAGAAGATGTCGTAGCGGCGCAGGTCGGTGGGCGAGAGCCACTGCAGGCCCTCGAAGGTGGTGGCGTAGAGCTCGCTGCCGTTGAGGGTCAGCAGGGCGAGGGGCAGGCCGGAGAGGCCGCTCAGATCCGGCACGGAGACGCTCCGCCAGAGCACCACCTGCCCCCCAGCGCAGTGTAGAATCAGCAGCAGCAGCACCTCCAGAGGTCGCATCTTCGTCTCCGATTCCGGTTCGAAACTGAACTGTTCTCGGTCAGCGGTTCTCTGGGAGGCCGGGGCTCTGATTTATGCCAAATTTATGCGCGAGAGCTGGCCAGTGACCTGACCTGACCCGCCCTGACCCCTCCCTGGCGCGACAGTGGCGGGCGGGAGGCTGAGATCACTCAGAGCTTCGTCAAAGCTCAGCCCCGACTCGCAATTTATGGAAACTAATTCGATTTTAATGGGCTTGGAGCCCGAACCTAAAGTGGGCCACTGCGGCCTCCAAAACGAGTTGCTTCTCCAGCCGGGGGGTTCTATTTCTTCGCCGTCCACTGTGGCTCTGGCGGCCACTCCCCTTGATTGGCGTTCTTTGTGGCTTTGTTGTCGGAAGAGAGCCCTTGGGGGCATGCCGGGCCAGTGACTCACCGAAGAGGGCCACCGCCTCGTTGAACTGCTCATCCGGCGAGGAAGACGGCGCCTCCTCCGCCTCCTCCTCCTCGTCGCGGTCCTCCAGCATGGACATGGCCCGCGAGGAGTTAAAGTTCAGCTTCCACAGCTGGGCGCCTCGGTAGCTGACGTAGTTGGCGTCCAGCTCGCTGCGCAGCCCGGAGAGGCGGCCGCGGGGGGGCGTGCCCGGCGCCACCGCCAACGGATGCAGGTACCGGAGCAGGTGGCCCACCCCGCCCCCGAAGAAGGGCAGCCGCATGAGCGGGTTGTCGGCCCGGCCCAGCTGTTGGCCGAGGTGGCTGCTCTGGCAGCCCATCAAAGCGATTAAGGGCAGCCACGCCCACTGGCAGGGCGGGAGGTGCATGGTGTCGTCTGGCGGGGAGTCTCTGGCGTGGCTCTGAACGTCGTGTGTGCGTGCGAGTTGGAAGCTGGCGGGGATGTGAGCCGACTGGGGACAGCCACTCGATCGGACTGCCATCTAACGGCTTCTCGTGCTCCCAATTCTTCGCTCTCCAGTCTCCAGTCTTCCGGCCACTCTTTCTCCGCCTTTCTGCTCGCCATCGCCAATTAAGGCCATCATCCCATTTGCATATCGGCAGTGGCTTAGTTTTAATGTTTGGAGTTTTGCGTTTTGGACTTTTACTCTGGCGAGGGTTGCCACGAGAGTACCCCCCTTAAGAAAACCTCCCCCGCGCTTTACAATCAACTTCTCTCAGTCTATTTCGATGAGTGTCTGTCTGCGTGTGTGTTTGTGTGCAATTCGTCTAGTTACAAGTAGAATAAATAAATAAATAAATAGTTTCCATATAAATAGCAAAAAAAAAAAAATAGGGTCATAGGTCGCTGCTAAACAGAGTCGCATTGAACTAAGTGCTAGGAGCTCTAGTGGTGGCGCCTCCGGCTGGAGCTGCTGCTGCTGCTGCCGACACCTCCGTTGCGGGCCACCGCCTTGCCACGGCCCTGGGCGATCGCCCGGGCGACCGTGTCCGCGAAGGTGTAGCCGTCCTTGCCGTTGTACTGGATGAACCGGGCGGGCAGGACGAAGCCATAGCGACCAGTGTCGCCCATCTCGATGGTGTAGGAGTACTTGATGCCGGCGATGCCCTTGGCCCAGTCGTCGGAGCCTCCGGCGGCGGGGTACAGGGTGGTGGCCGAGGAGCCGACCGTGTACTTGACGCCCGTCGACTTGGTGATGCTCTGCGGGTGGAGGGATTGGGGATTAGCTTCTGGGGAGGGGAGCTACTAGTCATGAGATGCTCACCGTTCCTGCCTGACGCGCCACTCGGTCCAGGTCAGCCCGGTCCTGGGTCAGCTGGTAGTCGTAGCCCCACGGGTAGAGGATGTACTGGCCGTAGCTGTGGAAGGAGAGGTACGCCTGGAAGGTCTCGCGCGGGAAGCCGCTGATGAACTTGGAGATGTAGAAGGTCTCCGGCTCGGAGAAGGCCTTGCTCCCCCGGTACGTCTGCGAGCAGGGGCTGGCCGAGGTGCCCTTGCCGCCCCACTTGTAGCCGAAGTTGCGGTTCAGGTCGACGCCCGGGCACTGGCGGCCGTGGGCGCGCATGTTCTTCCGCCAGAGCCGGTCGGTGGTGTGGGAGTACTCGTAGCCGTCGGGGTTGGCCACCGGGTGGATGTACCAGTTGATGCTGCGCATGTGCTCGGGCAGGTCCTCCCAGCCCTCGACCAGCTGGTTGGCGATGAAGGTGACCGTGGCGGGGCTGATCCACTCCCTGGCGTGCATTCCTCCGTCGATCCAGACTCCGGGATTGCGGGCATTGCCGTTGGATATCCTTAAAAGGGAAGAAGGGGGGTGGGAGTCAGATAGGACATCAAAGGACTCTCAGTTCCTGGCACTTACTTGAGAATCTTGAGCGGACGCTTCTCCACCGAGTAGCCAATCACCTCCGTGGAGCAGATGTCCGGGTAGGTCTTGGCCATGTAGTCGATGAAGCCGTGGATGTCCTCGAGGCGGTGGTAGGCCTGCCAGGTGAGGCGGTGTCCTGGGCGATAGAGAGAGAGAGAGAGAGAGAGACGGTGTGTTAGGATAGTTGTGTAACCCCCGGGGTGTGCCCCACTCCCTGCTCCTCTCCTTGGCTGTTCCTTCGATCCCGGCAAGGAGCCGCCGCTGTCGTCTTGGACGGCTGCCGTCTGCAGGCTATCGATTAAACAACTCTTGTCTTGAGGGCTGTGCAGTGCGTGGGCGTGGGCGGGGACGGAGAAGGGGTGGCCACGTGCCACATGCCACTAGCCACATGCCACAGGAGAGTGCCGCACGGGTTCCTATGGCAAAGCCACTTTGCGCTTGATGACTTTTCACACGCCCCTCGCCGCCGCGCATTAAATGCTCGTTTGCGGCGACACCTCGGCCGGGTGGCACGCCAAAGGGGCACAAAAGGGTTGGCAGGTGCCTGCCTGCCTGCTTTACGGCTGCACCACCTGCCACTCCGTTCTGGCCCGAGCGTTGACTCCCCAACCCGATCCGATTCCTTACCTTTGCGATTCTGCAGCTCGGCGATCTTCTCCGCCGGCGGGTTCTCCACCTCGATGACGTGTTGCAGGTTGTCGATCAGGACGATGCGGGAGAGGTTGGCGGCCCGGATGTGCCTCTCGGCAGCGGCCAGGACCTGGGGCTTCAGCAGGTAGTCCACCTCCTGCTTGACCTCCTTCCACAGCTGGCCATCTGCAAGGCGGAATGGTTCGTGGTTAGGTTCTAGTTTCTAGGCTGTTCTTCTCTAGAAGACTGAAGACTACACTTGTTCACTTTCTTCACACTCTTCTCACTCACAACAACAACAACAACAAAAAAAAGAAAACAAAAAGAATCACTTGCACTCTCCAGTCTTCGCGAGACAGTCTTCCCACTCGTCTTCTGGCCACTCACCATACTTGGACTGCAGCTCGTCGGCCAGTCGCTTGTCCTTGTCGGTCTGGACCACGATGCGCCACACCTGGGCCCCATCGTAGCGCCTCAGGTGGGCGTTGAAGGGCGACTGCTCCTGCTCCTGCTCCTCGGCCTTGGGCAGATCCCCTTGGGGCTGCTGGAACGAGGCGTTCACGTAGTTGAGCACGCTGTCCTGGACCTGGATCTGGTTCTGGTTCTGGGGCTGTGGCAGCACCATGGGAATAATGGTCGTCAGCAGGGAGGAGGTGGGCTTGGCCTCCTCCATGACTGGCTGCTCTTGGGGCACGGGTTCTGGCTGGGATTGGGCTTCCGCTGGTGTTTCAGGGGCGATGGCAGCCGGGACTTGGGCTGGAGCCTCAGCTGGGGTTTCTGGCACGGCTTCAGAGGGCATCTCAGCAGGAGTATCCTTTTCAGTTTCGGCAGGAGCTGCGGCTGGAGTTTCTGGCTGGGATTCCTCGGCAGGAGTCTCTGCTGGGACTTCGGCAAGGATTTCATTGGTGGCTTCAGCAGGAATCTCAGCAGGGATCTCAGCAGGGATCACAGCTGGGACATCAGATGGGACTTCAGCTTGCGGTTCCACTGGCTTCACTTCGTTCGTCTCTTCCGGCTCGGCCTCAGCATCGTTCTGGAGCAGCACCTCTGGCTTGGCTGCTTCCTCCACTGGCTGGACTTCCTCCAGGGGCTGGGCTTCCTGCTCGGCTTGGGCTTCCTCCTCTGGCTTGGCTTCAGACTCGGCCTCGGCCTTCAACTCCTCCTCCGGCTTGGCTTCCTCCTCCGGCTTGGCTTCCTCCTCCGGCTTGGCTTCCTCCTCAGCTTCGGCTTCTGGGGCAGCCTCCTCTTGAATCTTCTCAGTGGCAGTCTCTGCCTCGGGCTCGTCCGCCAGACTGGGCTCGGCTTCAGTTTCTTTTTCCTTTTCCTGCTCCTGACCCTCTTCGCTGGCCTCGACAGCTGGAGCAGACTCTTCCTGCTCCTGCTCCTGGTCCTGCTCCTTCTCTGGCTCCTGTTCCTGCTTGCTTTCGTTTATTTCGGCCAACTCCTCCGGCACCAGGTTGTCCATGGCGGCAGTGAGTCCCTGCTCGATTCCCTCGACCAGAGTCTCCATCAGTGTCGCCTCCGTGGTGTCCACCTCGTTGTTGTCAGCGCTCTCCGGCTCCTTGGGGGCTTCGGCTGGGATTTCTGGCTGGGATTCGGCCTCGGGCTGGGTTTCTGCAGCCTGGGCTTCCGGCACGGGCTCGGCTTCGGCTTCTGGCTGGGTTTCGATGGCTTCTGGCTGGGACTCCTCAGCTTGGGGCTCCTGGGGCTCGTCCTCCATGGCCTGCTCGATGTCCTTTTCCATTTCCTCCACGGCATTCGAGAGGATCTCGTCGGCGCTCTCGGTGGCCGCTTCCGGCTCATCATCGACAGCGTCGTTGCTGGCCACGGGCTGCTCCTGTTCCTGGTCCTCCTCGACAGCCTCGACGGGCTCAGGCTGCTCCTCGGCTGCGGGCGCCGCTTCGGTGGCTTCGGTGTCCAGTTGGGCCTGCTCCAGCTGCGCCTCCTGGCTGCTGGGCTTCACCACCACGTGCTCCTCGATCGACTCGGGCTGCTGGGCCTGCTCCTGTTCCTGCTCGGTGTCCATGGGGGACTCGGCCACGGTGATGTCGCTGGGCAGCTCCATCAGCTGGAGGGCCGGGCTGGAGTCGCTCTCCAGCATGAGCATGTCGGAGGCGGAGCCGGAGGGGTCGGCGGCCTCCATCTCAGTGTCGGCTTCAATGGAGTTGCGGTTGACGTGGTCGGTGTCCTCCAGCTGGCTGGCCACCGTTTCCGGGATGAGCATGAACATGTCCGCGGCGCCGGAGGCGGCCGAGGGCACTGAGGCTAGCTTCATGTCGTCGACGAGGACGTCGGCTGGGGACTGGGCTTGGTGCTGGGCATCCGCCGGCAGCTCGTTCCGCTCGAGCGCCAGGCGGTCCAGCGACATGGCCGGCACGCCCAGGACCTGGTGGAGGAGCAGCAGGGCGGCCACGGCCCAGAGCGGACTCGTCCGGAGCCCTCCCATCCTCCTCCTGGTGCTGTTGCTTCGAATCTCTTGTGGCTGTGCGCCACCGCGCGATCTCCCGTTGAACATCTTGGCGGGATCTGACTGTGAACCGTAATGAGACATGTCCCATTGGTGGAGTGGCGCTTTTATACCACCGCTGGGAAAGTATTGCCATTTCATTTTCGATATTTCTCTCGAGCTTGTTGGCTCTGCCGCTGCTTCTGTCTCTGCTGCTGCTGCTGCCTCTGCCTCTGCCTCTGCCTCCGTTTGCGTCTCTGCCCACTTACACTGGCCATCCAAGAGCTGGAAATGTGAAAACATGTGAGCCGGGGCGGTCGGTCGTCGTGTCATGTATTCAAATGCGGCGCAGCTCTCCGCCGCTCCTCTCTTCCTTGTGAGAGTTCAAGCTGCCTGCCGCCGCCTCCCCTCCTCCTCTCCCAGTTCCCTGCCCCAGTGCATCCATCTATAACCAAATCAAATGTCATCAGCATAACCATCGTATCTCGTTTTCCACCTCCACCTCCACCTCCGCCTCCGACGCAGTCTCTGTTTTACATTCCCGCTCTCACTTTCTTTCGGGATAAAAATGCAAAACGTAATCCGAAAATAGACAAGCGACCGGAGGAGAAAGAGGCTGGTTTCCGATTAGCATTCTAGTTACATGACCATGTTGGATAATGGGTCGCAGGGCGATCCTCCACTCCTCCCTGGACCATCTCTCCCCCTTCTTTCCAATCAATCTTGGCTTGTAGTCATGATTTCTTTCACCTTATTGTCGAGTGCCACCAAAGTGCCCCCCAATTACCATCCCCGATCCACTTTCTATGAGCAGAGTGGCTGGCAGGCAGGCCAGGGAGGCCAGGCGAATCATTCTTAGTCTCGATTTCCCACTCGATCTGGATCTCGATCTCGATCTCGCTCTGAGTCAGCCAATTGGCAGTGGCCTGCTAACTGCCTCGCTCATTGTTTACCCCCGATTCGGGGGTATTGGCATTCGGAAAGGTCTTCCCCTTCTGATGGACTGCACCAGGACGCACCTCGTCGCCTTTGGAGCGGCCGCTTCGGCCCAAAAGTTTCCAATTCGCTCGTTGACACGATTTCAGTGGCGCTGGTGGTCATTGCGGCGGGGCATGGGGTGGGGGCATGGGCCCACGCTCTGCTCTCTAATCAGCCGCACCTCGCAGCGGCAAACAATTGCCGGCGGAATCGATGGCCGGCCCCGTGTATTGGTTTGTTATTGTTGCCGAGCCGAGCGGTGGCTCCTTTCACTTTATAAGTGGAGTTTGTCGAGCGGCAGTTGAGGAAGAGCGAGAGTTCAATTGCGAGTAATTGCGAAGCGACAACAGCGCGGGTCAAGAAGTGAAACTGTCCTTAATAGCCACCTCCCAGCATCCACTCTTTCCGATCTGGATCTGGATAATTGGCAACTGCCTCGGCTCCTAGTGTTGACAACCTCATTAGCCCCCGATCCTCTACAGACTTTTCGCCAAAAACCAACTAGAACCAATCCCAATTAGCGGCCACAGCCGTCCGCCTTTCAACCCAACTTCAGAGTGGAAAGTGGCAGCTCCATAAAGTCCGCAACGTATGAATGGAGTGAATGGGAGGCACTTGGCCCCACTTATGTGGGCCTTTCCAGGTAGAACCTCCGCCACTCCGCCCCCGCCACTGTCAGAGGCGGCCACTCGATGAAAGCGAGAGTGGGCAGCAATGTCAGTCAATAGCCCGCGGGCAGATGCCGAAAAAAGCAGCTGGCTCTCGAGCCCACTGGGACAATAGGTGGCTGGGGGGAGGGGAGGGGAGGGGAGGGGCAACGAGAAAAAGGGGGGCCACTCGAGGGGGAGTTCGTCGGTGGCACGAACTTTCTTTCTTCTTCCATATTTCGCGGCTTTTGTGGAGTGTCGAGTGCTGAGTGCTGAGTGCCGAGTGCATTGTTGTTTCTGTCCCAGTGGGTGGAGCGGGAGGGGGAGGGGGAGCGGGCGGAGCGGTTTCTGGTGCGGCTGCTGCACGCCCATGCCATCCCAATTGCCTTCTCAGACCTCGGGGACAGTGGGTGTGGGAGGCACGAATCTTGCCTAGAAATGAGGAGCACGATCATCTCACTCCTTCTCCGCAGAGACCTCCACCCACCAAGTTCGTTGTCCAAGTCTTTTGTTTTTCTGAAGAGAATCAATGTTTTTATTCGGAAACCCACTTGCCAGCTCCATCGTACTTCGTCCAGTGGAACATGAAGCTGTCTTTGTCACTTGTACTTTTTGGGGAATTGTTTCGCTGCCCCCCACCCCCGCCCCGCTATCCGGGGGATGGGAGGAGGCATTAACGATTCTCGCGGCGCGCAGATCTTTTTTGTTCGGGCGGAACCCATTACCGTTAAGCCGCCCCAGCCACTCCCTGACACACACTCCTGCACTTTCTCGACCATCCACTTGATCTCTTGCTCTTCCCTCTTCCCTCTTCCCGGCAGATGGAGGAGATCACCGAGGCGGAGGTGGACGCCGTCCTGGCCACCCAGGCCACCCTAGTCACTCGGAGCCACTCCTACAGCAGCTGCCGGCCGCCCATCCGGCCCATGGCCAGCTACAGCGAGAAGGCGGTGGGCAGCTCCCCCAAGCACCTGGTCAGCACCCTCACCTCCCCCATCGAGCAGATCGCCTGCAGCGTCTCCCGGGAGCACGCCCTCAAGCTGGAGATCGAGCAGCTGCAGGAGCGGCTCAAGGACACCGAGGAGCGCCTGGCCTCCGTCCGGCTCCAGAGCGACTCCCTGTCGCAGACGCAGCGCGCCCTCCGGGACCACAACGGCCGCCTGCAGGAGGAGTCAGAGATGCTCAAGCTGGACGTGCAGCACCTGAACGAGTGCGCCGGGGTGCTGAGGGCGGAGCTGCAGGCGGCGCGCCGGGACCGGAGCGAGGCGCTCCAACTGCAGAAGTCGCTGCGGGCCGAGCTGGAGGAGGCGCAGCAGGAGCGCCGGCGCACCGGCGAGGGCAAGGAGAAGGACGCCCGGGTGATACAGGACCTGCAGCGGCAGTGCCGCGAGATGGAGCGCATCCTGATGCGCAAGCACCCGGACTCGGTCTCCGCCCTGATAGGTAAGCAGGTCGACCAGGTGGTGGCGCCACTTCCGTCTAACTCCCCACTCTTCCCTCCCCTTCAGTGGCTTCTAAGACGCCGGGCATGTGCCCGCTGAACGACCAGGAGAACGTCAACAGCCGCAAGCTGCTGGAGCAGCGCATCGCCCAGCTGGAGTCGGACGCCAAGGAGCAGGACCGCAAGGCCCAGCAGATCCTGGCCAACGTCCAGGCGCGCTTCAACTCGGTCCAGGCCAAGTACGAGACGCACATAGCGGATCTGGAGACGCAGGTTCTGAGGTGGGTGGGCTCCTGGTGGTGGGTTATCCTTTCATTCCGAGTCTAATGATTCCTCTTTTCCTCCGACTGCAGCCTCCAGGAGATCAACACGAAGCTCAATGAGCAGATCGAGTCCCAGGTGCGCACCCTGGACCGCTTCATGCAGAAGCGGGCCGACAGGTACTACAACAACTGCACCCAGACGGATCCCCTGGACGGGGAAGGGCCGCCAGCCGGGCCGTCTCTGGGCAGTGGTGGTGGGGCCACCGTCAGCTCCACCACCGGCACCCAGACCCAGGCGGCCAATGGCATGCGGGACCACAGCACCAACACCATCGGCTGCCCCTCGCCGGCCCTGGTCTGCCACGCGCCACGCGACCACCACGCCGCCCACCCCCACGGCCACGGCCACGGCCTTGGCCACCAGCTGCACCCGCCGTCGGCGAGCAGCAGCACCAGCAGCACGGCCAACTCGACGCCCAACACCTCGCGGCCCAACTCGAAGCAGAGCGGCACCCAGCGGCGCTCCCCGCTGGCCAGCGCCGGGCCCTCCAAGCTGCCCATCTCCCAGTCGGAGTCCACCCTCTCGCTGCTCAGCCACGGCCCGGGCGGCTCCAAGGAGGAGGCCCAGCTGCTGAGCTCCATGCGGAGCATGCGCGTCGACCTGGCCATCAAGAACAAGGCCATGCAGCGGCTCACCCGGGAGCTGGACGACTGCAAGAAGACGATCCGGAAGCTGCAGAGGGACAGGGACTCTTCGGCCGGCAGCAATGGGGGCAGTCTGGCAGGTGAGTCATCTGAATAGAATCGAATCTCTTGTCCAAATCCCAGCCAGAGACCGAAAACCCAAACCCAAATCCACATGCACATCCACATCCACATCCACATCCAAGCAGGCCCCTCCTCTCTAATTTCGGTTGTGTTTGTGTCACTCGGTCGCCGATGGATGGCCGGTAATTTATGGACTTTCTCTGCCCGGTCAGCACGTACATTTGGTGGCTGCCCCCGCCACCGCCACCGCCACCGCGCCAGCACTAGCTCCACTGCTCCCTACTCCCCCGTCCTCCCTCCTCCCTCCACCCTCCTCCGACAAATAAATTGCTGGAATAAATCATTGTACGGCTGTCGCCGCTGTCGGCCTTCTGACCACTTTTTGCACTCGTTTCAAACGGCAATTGCAGCGCAACTAAGCGGCTAAGCGGCCAAAGCCATCAGCCAAGAGCCAGCAGGCAAGCCAATGGCCAAGACAAACACGTTCCAGCCCCGACAGAGCCGGCTTAACCCGCTCTTGGCCCAGAACGGCAGGGGGAGACTAGCTTCCAACACAGATGGTAGTGCCTCCAAGGGGCTCTTGTGATTCGGGGCTCAGATTTCAAGTCTTGCTTCTTTCTGCTTCAGGCCTGTAGTTCCCACTAGTGGCGGCCTAAGCACTCAGAGGGTTAAGACCAAGACCAAGCCGCAAAACGAAACTGAAGCCGCGGAGCTCCGCATCTCGGGCACTTGGTTATGTCACCTGCGCGGGCTGACGCGCTTGTTTATTTACCTTTTTGTCGATTCGGACTCGGACTCGGACTCGCATTCGTATTTGGATTCGGATTTGAATTTCTTGTCCCCCTGGCGACCCCCTGGCTACCCCCTGGCCCCCTGGCTCTGGCGTCGAAAAAGAAAATTCGAAAGCGAAAGTCAAAGTCAGAGACGGCGGCTGGTTGGTTTGTTTTTGTTTTGGTTGCGGGTCGGCGGACGCTGCCTGCTGCCTGCTGGCTGCTAGTGGGGATCTACTTGGCTCGGATCAGGTCTGCCCTCTGCCCCCCTCCCTCTACCAGCTATTTCTGTCGTTTTATAACGCCCCGCCCGCCCCCTCGCCGAGTGATGTTTTTTATTGTGCGCTCTGTGGCTAATTAATGAGCCGTCGCTCCGTCAAATTTGTTTTGTTAATAATTGTAAATGCCAAAAGCGGACGCCACTAGCCCGCTCCCCACTGCCCGCTCCCCACTTCCCACTCCCCACTAGCCGCATCAGCAACATAATCGCCGAAATGTTTTAATTTCGGACGCGCGTGTAAAAAATGCAAATCGCTCTTCATAACTATTATGCAAGAGTGTGTGTGAAGAGACCACCGTTAGACCGCCACCGCCACGGCAGGGGGCTCAATGAACCCTTGCATAAGAACCAGCTCCGACTAACCCGCATCCTTCTGTTCCCTGTTCTCTATCTTCCAGGCAGCAAGATGGACCTGAAGGCCCAGTCGCCGTCCCAGGGCAGTGGCGGCGGGGCAGCCCTGGGCGGAGGACAGCGTCGCTACGACCACCTCCCGGCGGCCACCGAGAGCCAGGCCCTGAAGGAGGCCCAGAACAAGTACCGCCTCCTGGAGGCCGACTACAAGACGCTCCACGACAAGCGCCTCCAGGACGTAAGTCACTCCCAGTTCAGTAAACCTGCAACTAAACGATTCCCTCTTCCAGCTGAAGACCCTGCAGAGCGCCCACGACCGGGAGCTGGCCTCCTGCAACGAGACTGTCCGGATCCTGCAGCAGCGCCTCAACGAGCGGGAGGAGGCCTTCGCCACCCAGAAGCGGCGCAAGGTGCCCGTGGACTACTACGCGCTCAAGGCCAAGGTAGAAGGGTCCAGGCCAATAGAGACTCTGAATCTAGTACTAACCCCCATTCCAATCTCCTCCCAAGGTGTCCCTCCTGGAGCGGCGCCACTCGGAGCGCGAGGAGCGACTGCACATGCTGGTGGAGGCCCTCAGCAAAGGACGCTTGAACGGAGCCCTCGAGGACATGCTGCAGGAGAACAACAACAAGTAGGGGGTTGGGGAGTAGTAGGAAGGCAGGAGGAGATTAGTTAAGCCACATTGCCATGTTTAACGCCAGCCAATGCGACTAGAGTCCGTCTAAGCACAGCAACACATCCAATTATATATTAGGGGGCGGGGGAGAGGGCAGGACGGGTCCTGGCTCGCCTCGGGGGCAGACACTCTCACTGACGCTCCTTGCGCTTTCCGACCGACCAGCCCAGTTCATGTGTTCAGCAACGAAACAATAAGTACCAGCTAGCCAGCGGCAGCCAGTAGGTAGTTTTAAGATCCTTCCTGCCCCCCCACCCATGTGCGAGCCAAGGCCCCCTGTCCTCCAGATTCGCGTTAAAATAGTTCGTAGAGTGGAAATGTTTTCGATATCAGCGTGTTCCTTCCGTCGGCATACACCGCTTGGAAAGAGACGGCAGGCGAGCGGGAAGCTCACGCCGAAAGCGAAAGAGACGGAGAGTGCCAGCCAGCGGGCCGAAGGTAAGAGGCGACTCCAAACGAGAGCAGTACTGACCTAGTATTCGACGTGTATATAGAATGTCGGCGCGACCGAAATTCGAAGCGATCTCAACTTAATATTATATACTTGATTTACGATTAGAGGCCGGCAGACACCAGGGAGCCGGCGCCATTTTTTTTACCCTACCAGTTTATTGAAAACTTTAAAAAAGTTGAAAAAAACCAGATACGATCGGGGACCGAAGATGCCTTTTCAGGAAAAGGTTAGATGCGAGGGAGAAGTGGAACTATGTCTACATATAACCAATTTTACTAGCCAAAAAAATTAAAGTTAACGTTTTAAATTCCAATTATTGTTCGACGAAAAGATGCCAGAGTAGTACGAGATGCCGTTCCAAGTCAGACACCTTCTCCACGGTCCCCGGAATAGGATTCTATTTAAGCAGAAAGTACCCCAAAGAGAACAAGCAGGCGGACATTTAAACCCTAAGCGAAGCCCAAATAAAAATTCACAGTATTCCGATACACAACCCGTACGATAAGCATATGTATGTTGTGTGTACTTAGCCCGACTCCGAGCACAGCGTCAAAGGAAAAGCGAAGCCAGCCACGTTCATGTACGTTCCCAGCTCAGTGCCGTCGGTATGCACGACGGGGAGGGCCGCCTCCTCCGCCACGGTGCGGCGCCAGGATCGCATTAAGCTGGACCGCTTCAAGCAGTACCTGGAGCGGCTCAAGCGATCCGTCAGCCTCATTGACAACCGGTCGCCCCGGATACCTTCCAAGCAGCTCGCCGGATTCGACGCCCTGCCCAGAACCGCCCGCACCTTCCTGGACCGAACCAACCAGAACGTTCAGCTGCTTCTCAATCTGTCCCGGATCAAGCGCAGCTTTGGAACCATCGGCATGGAACCGGGCCCCTCAGTGGCCCGCTCGGCCATGTCCCAGATGCAGCGCCGGGTGGAGGAGGTGGAGCGCGAGAACCTTCAGCTGGGACGACGTCTTCTAAACATCCAGCAGCAGCAGCGTATGGATTGGGACCGCCCTTTGCCCAGCGGCACCTCCCAGATCGCGTCGGGCAGCCGAATATTCTCCAACCAGCACTGCAACATGGATCGATCTGCTGCCAAGCCGCTCCTATCCCTGCCGGATCTAAGCAACATCTTCGATAAGTACATAGGATGGAACCTGGCGATACCCTCCGACAGTTATGAGCTGACTCGACTCCTGCGACCTCGGATCACCCTGCACTTCGGGATGATTGATGGCAGGCCTCTGGGTCAGGTGGTGGTGCAGCTATACACGGAAGCTGCACCGCTGGTGGTGCTGCAGTTCGTCCGCACCTGCCTGGACCACCGTTCGCACGAGTTCTCCGTACGTCGGATCTTTCCGAACCTGTGGATGGAGGGCTACCTGCTGATGGCCGCCAAGAACGACCCGCCCCACCCTGACGATCCGCCGCTGCTCAGCAACCCCATGGAGTTCGACTCTCGAGTGGTAAGTCACGCCCAGCACGGCTTCGTTCTGTCCTGCGCCAAGGAGTACTGCGTCCACGGCTTTCCCGGCGCCGCCGTCAACTTCAGCATCAGCTTCAAGCCACTCAGGGTGGCCAGAGGTCTGAGGGTTGGCTTCGGACGAGTGGTGCGTGGCGAAAAGGTTATCGAGTTCATGCAGACGCAAGGCACCAAGAACGGAAAGATCATCAAGCCCCTGGTCATCACCCACTGCGACTTGCTTTAGGGAGTTGGATCTGCAAGTCTGGTCGCACTATTGTAGGTAGAAAGTTAGTGTGACCCAACTTTCAACTGCGAGCCTGGTCACACTAATTTCACAATGCTTAAAATTAGTGTGACCACACTCGTATATGAAAGATACCGAAAACACGGTCACACTATTCTAGCGTTTACGTATTTCCAACCCACTGAAAGAGGGGGCGTACTTTTTTCAAATAACAAATTAGTGTGACCGTATTTTTATTGATAAAAATTTAGTGTGACCGTATTTTAGCGATATAAAATTAGTGTGACCAGGTCTACGTAACAAAAAAGTGTGACCAGGCTCTTAGAACAAAAAAGTATGACCGTATTTTCCATGCAAATGACCACATTGAAAAGAAAAAACAAAGAAAAGAGCGTCCGGACCCTTTACAATTTTTATTTTGCATAACTGTAAAAAAATACAAAAAAAAATTCTTACAAATAAAAAAAAACACGATTACAAACTTTATTGCACTGATGTCAACGTCTTACCAATGAAAATGGGGCAGGGCCTTTCGCAGTCGCCTAAAATAAAAAATAAAAGGTTTAGTTTGAAAATAAAAACATTGGAAAATTGTTTTCTTTCATAGATATGATAGTTAAATGCAGAATGGTACGGATTTCAAAAGTTCCCTACAAAATTTTGAAAAAAGGGGATCAAAAATTTTGTGTTGAGGTTTTGATGCAGAAAGATGGGAAATCGAACTACGATCCGATACGTAATGGCGAAGATATAGACATACATGGGGCCAAGAATGGAAATCCAGGATTTCCAAGGGGTACCCCACAAAATTTTGAAAAATCGGGATCAAAAATTTTGTGTTGAGGTTTTGATGCAGAATCATGGGGAATTGAACTACGAATCGAACAAGGTATCCCTCTTTAAGATCCGAGTCCGATTGGCGAAGATATAGACATAAATGGGGCCATGATTGGAAATCCTGGATTTCCAAGGGGTACCCCCACAAAATTTTGAAAAAATGGGATCAAAAATTTTGTGTTGAGGTTTTGATGCAGAATGGTGGGGAATTGAACTACGAATCGAACAAGGTATCCCTCTTTAAGATCCGATGACTAATGGCGAAGATATAGACATAAATGGGGCCAAGAAAGGAAATCCAGGAATTCCAAGGGGTACCCCCACAAAATTTTGAAAAATTGGGATCAAAAATTTTGTGTTGAGGTTTTGATGCAGAAAGATGGGGAATTCATCTACAAATCGAACAAGGTATCCCGCTTTGGGATTAGAGTCCGATTGGCGAAGATATAGACATAAATGGGGCCAAGAATGGAAATCCTGGATTTCCAAGGGGTACCCCCACAAAATTTTGAAAAATTGGGATCAAAAATTTTGTGTTGAGGTTTTGATGCAGAAAGATGGGGAATTCATCTACAAATCGAACAAGGTATCCCGCTTTGGGATTAGAGTCCGATTGGCGAAGATATAGACATAAATGGGGCCAAGAATGGAAATCCAGGATTTCCAAGGGGTACCCCCACAAAATTTTGAAAAATCGGGATCAAAAATTTTGTGTTGAGGTTTTGATGCAGAATCATGGGGAATTGAACTACGAATCGAACAAGGTATCCCTCTTTAAGATCCGAGTCCGATTGGCGAAGATATAGACATAAATGGGGCCATGATTGGAAATCCTGGATTTCCAAGGGTACCCCCACAAAATTTTGAAAAAATGGGATCAAAAATTTTGTGTTGAGGTTTTGATGCAGAATGGTGGGGAATTGAACTACGAATCGAACAAGGTATCCCTCTTTAAGATCCGATGACTAATGGCGAAGATATAGACATAAATGGGGCCAAGAAAGGAAATCCAGGAATTCCAAGGGGTACCCCCACAAAATTTTGAAAAATTGGGATCAAAAATTTTGTGTTGAGGTTTTGATGCAGAAAGATGGGGAATTCATCTACAAATCGAACAAGGTATCCCGCTTTGGGATTAGAGTCCGATTGGCGAAGATATAGACATAAATGGGGCCAAGAATGGAAATCCTGGATTTCCAAGGGGTACCCCACAAAATTTTGAAAAATTGGGATCAAAAATGTTGGGTTGAGGTTTTGATGCAGAATGATGCGGAATTGAACTACGAATCGAACAAGGTATCCCTCTTTAAGATCCGATGACTAATGGCGAAGATATAGACATACATGGGGCCAAGAATGGAAATCCAGGATTTCCAAGGGGTACCCCCACAAAATTTTGAAAAATCGGGATCAAAAATTTTGTGTTGAGGTTTTGATGCAGAATCATGGGGAATTGAACTACGAATCGAACAAGGTATCCCTCTTTAAGATCCGAGTCCGATTGGCGAAGATATAGACATAAATGGGGCCATGATTGGAAATCCTGGATTTCCAAGGGGTACCCCCACAAAATTTTGAAAAAATGGGATCAAAAATTTTGTGTTGAGGTTTTGATGCAGAATGGTGGGGAATTGAACTACGAATCGAACAAGGTATCCCTCTTTAAGATCCGATGACTAATGGCGAAGATATAGACATAAATGGGGCCAAGAAAGGAAATCCAGGAATTCCAAGGGGTACCCCCACAAAATTTTGAAAAATTGGGATCAAAAATTTTGTGTTGAGGTTTTGATGCAGAAAGATGGGGAATTCATCTACAAATCGAACAAGGTATCCCGCTTTGGGATTAGAGTCCGATTGGCGAAGATATAGACATAAATGGGGCCAAGAATGGAAATCCTGGATTTCCAAGGGGTACCCTCACAAAATTTTGAAAAATTGGGATCAAAAATGTTGGGTTGAGGTTTTGATGCAGAATGATGCGGAATTGAACTACGAATCGAACAAGGTATCCCTCTTTAAGATCCGATGACTAATGGCGAAGATATAGACATAAATGGGGCCAAGAAAGGAAATCCAGGAATTCCAAGGGGTACCCTCACAAAATTTTGAAAAATTGGGATCAAACATTTTGGGTTGAGGTTTTGATGCAGAATGATGGGGAATTGAACTACGAATCGAAAAAGGTATCCCTCTTTAAGATCCGATACGTAATGGCGAAGATATAGACATAAATGTGGCCAAGACTGGAAATCCTGGATTTCCAAGGGGTACCCCCACAAAAGGTTTGTTTTTGATGCAGAATGATGGGGAATTGGACTACGAATCCAAGAAGGTATCCCTCTTTGGGACCCGAATGGCGAAGATATAAACAAGATAGTGCCAAGATTGGAAATGCAGTGAAATTCCAGGATATTTCCATATGTTGCCAATTTTCGTGGCTGCCTGGAAGATGGCCTTCAACATGAACCCCTTGTCAAAGCTGTATGTTAGTCACACCTCCGACTTGTGTGCGAATGTTGTAACCCCTTTTGAATGAAAGAACGAGGTGCCTTGGCTAGTAGGGGATTAGTTTATTATTCGTGTTTGTACGGCGTAGAAGTGTCAAGCGTAGATTAGTAGGTTATCGCATACAAATGGAGGGCTGCCGATGCCTCAGGCGATCTCCAAAACAAACAATATCATCATATGTGCTCTTGTATCGTGCATTTGTCGACTGGATAAGTATACCTTATTTGGTTGGAGTACGAAGTTGCATAATATATATCATATAGAAGTGTAGACATTGATAGACGAGTAAGAGAAGAAGCTGCCCAAATCTTTCAGCTCCATGACAATACGACAATACTCCATGACAGCAACATTATCTGGCTAAGTTAACGTTTTAGGGTTAGGTTAGGAGCTACGATCCAATAGAATACTAGGTAATACGAATACGATACGAGTGCCAATACTAGAGGGTAGATAACAAGACGTTTCTGATACTGGTAGGTGATATTCTTAGTTGGAGTGTTGAGCTTGGCGTCCCAGGTGAAGCAGTGTGTCCAGATGAGATATGGTCCAGATGTCAATCCAATCCTTAGAACACTGGGCGGTCCATCTCCAGGCTCCGAGGCCAGCCGATGTCCTAGACCGCTCTGGGCTGCGATCTCCGTTCAACTGTCGGCGCGTCGGCGGGCTGGCGGTGGCTTTTATAGCCGATATGTAGTGCCTTGTGGCGGACACAGTTGCCAAGTCGGTGCGCAATTTCACGCCCTGATGGCCATCGCAGGCGGCCCAGGAGCGCTGCATCCTCCTCATTTATCCTAGGCTGCGCCCTAATTTGATTTTGATTGAATTGCGCTTATCGCACTTGTGCACCCGCTTCCTGGCCAAAGACGGAGTTCGGCACACACACCCCCTGACGTCATCAGCTCCGCAAATCGATTGCCGTTTATTATTGTGTTTGGGCTTCGGGCAGCAGGCGCCAGAGTCCCGTGACGTCACAAATTCATTCATGAAATCCAAGAAAGGTCTGTACGCCTGTAGCTGAGCACTCGCTGAGCAGCGAACGGTGGTGCAGTGGTGCACATGTGCGATAAGCGGAATTCAATCAACCAGCGGCAAATTGGGAGCAGACCCGCGCCAGAAAGGCGCTATAAAAGTGGTGCCCCGGCGCCTGGTCAGCCATTCAAGTTGCGAAGCCTGCTGGTGCCACACTAGCGAACCTTAGACCGAATCCTCCGTACCTGAAGCACTCTACACATCCGACGATGCGGCTCCGGCTCAGTGCCCTGCTCCTACTGCTCCACCTGGGCTGCCTGGCTCTGGCGCTCACCAGCAGCCGGCTCTCCTGCGGCGACGGCCTGGACAGCTCCACCGCCATCTGCAGCGACCGACGCTGGGACCTCCAGCACCGCAGCCCCGACGAGTACGACGAGCGTCTGGTCTACAGACAAGCCCCGCAGATCTCCGATCGCCGTGGCGAGAAGCGCGAGGAGACGAGGGTCAGGTTGGACTCCATTTCTCGAGAAGGCATGCGTGATGCCCGAGAAGAGCGAGTTGAGCCCCGTGAAGCTCGTCGGGAGCGAGTTGAGCCGCGTGAAGCTCGCCAGGAGCGAGTTGAGCCGCGTGAAGCTCGCCAGGAGCGAGTTGAGCCGCGTGAAGCTCGCCAGGAGCGAGAAGAGCGAGTTGGACCCCGCGAAGCTCGTCAGGCGCGAGAAGAACGCCGAGAGCAGCGGGTTGAGCCACGTGAAGCTCGTCAGGAGCGGGAGGACCGCCGCGAAGAGCGAGCTGAACGCCGAGAAGAGCGAGTTGATCGACGGGAGGAGCGAGTAGAACGGCGTGAAGCTCGTCAGGAACGCTTGGAGCGTCGTGATGCTCGGGAAGATCGGGAAGCTGAACGTATGGAGCGACTTGAAGGCCGGGAAGCTCGTCGGGAACGAGTTGAGCCGCGTGTGGCTCGTGACCAGCGAGTGGAACGCAGCATCGAGCGACGGGAAGAACGTGAGGAGCGAGTACAACCCCGAGAGTCTCGTGAAGAGCGACGTGTTGAAGAAGAGAATCGCCGAAACGTTCGAGTGGAAGAGGACAGGACCATGCGACGTCTGGAAAGTCGCCGAGAGGACGAGCGACGCGAGTCCCGACGATTGGAAAGGGATGCTCGCCGAGTTGAGGAACGCGAAGATCGTCGTGAAGAACGCGATGTGGCGAGGCACTATGCCCCCCAAGAGCGTGTAGACCGCCAAGCCTCACGACGAATGGAGCGCGAATCAGAGCTGGAGAACCGTCGTCGTGAAGAGCGTGTGGTTCGGGAGCGATTGGACCTCTCCAGAAGGGAACAAGTCGATGAGCGTCGCGTGGACAATCGCAGGGAGGAGCGTGACACCGAGCGAGTTGAGACCAGGCGTCAGGACCACCGCCGAGTGGAGTCTGTCGACAGGGATATGTCCAGGCGTAAGGACCAACGAGAATCAGAGCGAGTACGCGATGCTTCTCGAAGGTTGGAGACAGAACGACAGCAGTCCCGGGGCGATTCCGACAGAGTTGAGCGAGCAGAACGGCGAGAGGAGCACCAGGATCAGGATCGACGAGATGATCTCATTAGGGAGACTCGAGAAGTTCAGCGAAGAGAAGAACGAGGAGCTCAGAGGCGAGAGGAACGAAACGGTTCCCGTTGGGAGGAGCGAAGAGTTGAACGGGAGGTCCTGCGTCCACTGGAGCGACGGGAGGAGCGAGATGCTGGTCGACAGGAGCGACGGGAGGAGCGAGATGCTGGTCGACAGGAGCAAGATGCTGCGCGTCGAGAGGAACGACGAGAGGAGCGGGATGCTGCGCGACGAGAAGAGCGAGATGCTGCACGACGAGAGGAGCGAGAGCCAGAGCGACGAGAAGAGCGAGAAGCTGAGCGACGGGAGCGCGATGCAGACCGCAGAGAGGAACGAGAAGCTGAGCGACGAGAGGAACGAGTTACCGACTCCTTCCGTGTCCTTCCCAGCAAGGACTCGTTGAGCTATGGGAAGCGAGAGCTGCTGGTGACTGGCCAGATCTTGCTCCTGGCAGCGCTCTACAAGAAATCCACCGCCAATGGCAAGGGCCTGGGGTAAGTGTTTCCCGAATATTCAATGAAGAATAATCTCTAAAAAATTGCCTATTAGTGCCCAGATCCAGGGCTACCTGCAGGCCATTGGCTGCTAAGCGGGAGCTGGACTAGTCCCCGGAAGAACGAGGAGAGAACAGAACCCCCTACCCCCCAAATGGAAAACATGATAGAATCGAAGACAACGAACGAAATCGAAACGGAAAATGCAAAAGGACCCGATAGCGAGCACAGGATAGGGGACAGGATGTGTGGGAGGCACAATTTAATCCAACTGTTACTGTAACTAAACTGTTAGCCAGCACAAGCATAAAGAAAATATATGAGCGGTGCCCGAGTAGTCGGAGCATCTGCATCTGCATTGCATTTGGCGAGTTTTTTCGGCCATGGGGTCGTCTATGGCGTTAGTGTGAGTTTCGATTTGGAGCCAGAGGCTGGCGGCTGCCGGATAATTGGAGCATTCGCATCCGAGAGACCACAACTGTCCACTCGCATGGCTGGACAGGCATGCTGGGGCATCCTTGAGGCAGCTTTCAAAACACACACACACACATACAAGGACGACGGTGCACCGAAAGAAAAATAGTCCCTGGAACGGAATTCATGATTTATTTGTGGCAGTAGCCCTTCTTCTTGTAATGGAGCATCTTCCAAGCGAGGAGGACCAAAGCGGTGGCTTTTATTTTGAAGGAAACCCGATAGTTTCCAAGCGATTTGTTCTGCAAGTGCATGGCACTTGAAGCTCGTTGTTTTTGCTTTGTTGCCACAGAGACCGAAGCTGAAAGGCAAAATTATTATTGCGATTTTCCATGCCGTTTGGCTTCGTCCTTGCAGCTCTAACTGGCTTGCCTGTTTGCTCCTCGTCCTCGTCCTCATCCTCGTCCTCATCCGCGTCCTCTCCCCTTTCCCGCACGTGTGTTTGGGTGTGTGTATCGAGGCTGATAAATTTCGCACATATTAGATGCTGGTCTGGTCTATTCATCTTTTCGGCTTTCAAGAGATTTCCCTGATGGGGGCAGCCAGGAGCCAGCATCCAGCATCCAGCATCCACCAGCCAGTAGCCAGTAAGCCATCCTTAATCAGTGAAACCAACACACAAATTTTACACAATTTTCATCTTTTGGGGATTATCCGGGCCGGAGACGGCTCCGACCGAGTGTGTGCTTCAAGTGTGTGTTTCAGTGGGCAGCAGACCACCTCCTCTCTCTGATGTCTGGCCCTGTCCTGGCTCGGAATGGCGACTCCCAGACAAAGCCCAGTACTCTGGCAAACGGGCAAACGGGCAAACGGACAAACATCGGGAACAAGCAACATTCTCCAACTGTTTAGTTTATTTAAAACTCGAAGCAAACTCGCACTCAAAGGCAGCAGGAATTAAAGAAAAATGTGTCGCATTTAAGAAGAAAACGACTTAAATTCATTTCCCAGCCCCGGCATTTTCCAAACTCCTTTATTTTGTTTTGGTTCTGTGGCTTTTCATAAAGGATTTGAATTGAATGCGTTTTCCTCTTTAGAGTTTTTGCGTTTTTTGCGTTTTTTGCTTTCTCGTTTCTCGTTTTTGCGCCTCGGCAACGGAAGTGTGAAATATCAATACGCAATGTCGTATGTCGGGGGTGTCCTGGGACAGGGGGGTCCTGGGGCCAAGCTGTGCGATGCGAACGCGCCACAAAAGAGCAATAAACCAACAAGAAAACATCATAAAAAATTGAGTTTTCAATATTTATACGAATTAAATAATTCACGCGCGTTGGCCAGGACCCAGGCCAGTTACCACTTTGCCACACAGATATAGTGTACATATAGATGTTGCACATACATATATCTGTATATATGTGTGGCAGGGGCAGGCAGTGCTGCGAAGCTGGAAAGGCTAAATAATTGCAGCCTCTTAGTTCCCAGCCCGGGAGGTCTAGGGAGCTGAAAAATGGCACTTTCCGGGGCTCATCTCTCAACCAGTTCTCGGCGGAGTGGCGGACAGGGGAGTGTCTTTAAAGTGTCTTCTGGAAGTAAGCCCCATCGATCTGCGTCTAAACTCTGATAACAGTTTTTCGGTAGATTTTTTGGTCATTTCTCTGATGTTACCCCTTTTGAAAATTTCGAAAAAATGGGGGAAGTCTTGGGTGTCCTTTTTCCAAGGCCAGTTGCAAGTACTTCTCAGCTTAGACTCCAGGAAGGTATGCCGTTTTTGAACGACCAAGTTATTGTCTGCGAAAGGTGGCCTTTGCAAGGAGCTCGACATCCTTTATCCTTTATATCCTTGTCAACTCGTATCCCCACATCAAGTAATACTCTGCCGGCTACGGCTGAAGCATCAGCACTGCCACCGGAGCCAGTGGCCGGGGCTGGGACACGGCCGGGGCACTAGACGAGCCGGAAGGGCCACCGAAAACAGCAAGAAGAAGTTCGTAATGCGGGAATGCTCTTTCTCCCGCCTCCCTTACGCCCTTCTCCGGCCGACTTCCACCTTTCGAGCTTCTCCCCAAAGAACGGGGACTGTGGTTTATGGAAGTGGTGCTGGTGGGGAGGGGTGCCACTGGAAGGGGGTCCCTCTCTGGTCGGGCATTTTACGAGTATTTGAGGTTTATTTTACGCCCCAGCCCCCTCTCGCCTCGGCAGCTCCCTTCCGAATGCAAAACAACATAAATTCTGTGTCAGAAATCATAAATTTCAATAAAATAAAAGCAGCCAAGCGCCAAATAAATACGTGAAAATGGGCAGGACCTGGGGGGCAAGGGGGCTCCGGGTGGGGCATAGACCACACACTACCCCTTAGATGCCCTAGCTGCCACGGCTACTGAGCTAAGTAGAAGCAACAGCCGAGTGCCAACACACGCTTTCTTTAAAGCTGCGGCCCAGGAAGGAGGCACGAAATGAAAAAGTCCTTGGCGGCGAGTGTGTGTGTTTTGCATAATTTAGTGGTTGGGTCGGGGGGAGCGGGGCAGGACCAGGTCGCCGCCATAAAGTGGCCACCAGGATACTGCTGGTCCGCAGGATGCTTTCTATCAAGTCAAGGTAACGGCCGAAACTTGTGAAATATTTCATGAGGCAGCGCGGCGAATGTGTTGCAGCAGAACTCCTAGTGCTTCCCCGCCAGATCCTCTGTTTCTGTTTCTGTTTCTGTTTCCTGTTCCAGCTCTGCCATTTGCCAGCAATTTTATAAATTATCAATTTCACAGGACCACTCCTTCGTCCTGGGCCGCCCCTGCCGTCTAAAAAGCAAAGCACAGAAAGCGAGACGCCGCACAAAATAAATAAATGCAATAAGTGAAGGCAAATGGAAATTTGTGGAATTGGGAAAAAAATTGGAAACCGCAGAAATGCAATCGAAAATCTGCCACAAGTTGCCATTAAATGTCAATCGGAGGGGGAGGTGGGGTTGGAAGGGGTGCCCCACCCACTGCCACCCACTGCCACCCACACGCCGAGCAAAATGTGCAGTTAAATAAAAATCAAAGCGCTTTACGTTATCAGCCAACGAGTCTGGCGGCAGTGGAAGGAATTGCGTTGACAGAATGGCTCTGCCCCTTCGGCCCCTTCTGCCCCGGCTGCCCCTTGGGGGCATCAGGCATGGCATCTGCATTTGGTGGCAGAGCAAATGCGAAATTGGTTTATGCAACAGACTTTTATGGTGCAGATCAGGAGCAGCGAGCGCCGAGCCGAGCCGAGTTCCGAGAGCTGAGCATTTGCCTAAAGCCCGACTCCGATTGACGGGCCGGGATTTACGAAATGTCAGGTTAGTGCACTGGAAGAAACAGGGGGAGAATGGGGACTGGGGAGTGGCACTCACCCATACACGATCCCAGCCCCATCGCCCAGTGTAGTGCTGCGGCATGGGCGACTGTTGCGATGGCAGCATCAATCGCAGTTCTGCAAATAAATTTGCTGTTCACGTACATGGAAGCCGCTTGCACAAGCAAGCAATCATCCTCAAATAGTGTCCCAATCCGACGCCCCTCCTCCGCCCCTCCTCCGCCCGGTGCCAGGCCCAGCTCATGTTGCAATTGAAAGGCAACCGCCACGGAGAATGAGGACAAGGACTCTCGGTTTGGGTTTTGAATTCGGGTTTTTGGTTTTCGAACAGCGGCGGACAGGGGAGGTAGCTCACCTGTTCCTGATGGCCAGGAGGAGGAGGAGGCTCTCCTCCGAACCTCCCATCTGCTTCCTGCCGTCTGCAGTTTTATGGGATTTTAGATATTTCAGATTGCAATCGGTGGCGCACTCCATCTTCCCGGGGCTCGAGGGGCCTCCAAATGTGGCATTGAAACGGATCCTTAGGGCAGGACCCACCCGAAAAGTGGGCACTACTCGGCCTGTGCCAGAGATGGCCCAGCCAGGGGGCACTATTTCTGGTCAATTTGAAAGAAAAGGAGGTAGATTTGAACCAAGTGCCCCCTGCCATTGTCGATCCTGTTTCTCAAGCTTACTATCCTTTTTAAATTATTTAATATATTTTATTTAAATATCTAAAAAAAAGACTTGAAATTTCGGCTAGAAAACTATTCATTTCAAAAATAGCTCACTCTCCTGTCAGCTCTATTGGCGCTGCCCAGCCGAGCATAAAAAATTGCTGCACTCAGTCCCAGCACTCTGGCAATGTTTGGGGCGTGGATGAATGCGAGAGCTCTCAGCGGGGGGTGGACAGAGTGGTGTGGTGTGGTGTGGTGGGGTGTGGTGTGGGTGGTGCACCCTAAACGATAGCAGGCAAAGTCAATTTAGTGAAAATGCGAGGCAGCAAGTGAAATGTCATAGCCAAGTGGGTGGGCCAAGCCATCGAAGGGCTGATGCTCCGCCCCTCCTTGCGCCAGCTATCTAAAGGATATACATTCCGCCACCCGCTCCTCCTGCGCCCCGGACCACAAAAGGGATTCGCAGAGCCAACAGCTGTCATTGTCAGTGGGCCTCATGCTGGCACTTTTTCCTCCCAGCTCCAGGGATGCATTTCAGAGAGAAGAATTCTTCTGCGGATGCCACACTGAGCCCAGAGTCTGGCTTTTAAAGTGGCTCCAAGGCCCCAGGTCCGTCACTGCCTCCGGCCAAGGACAATGCTTGCCTCTCTCCCGCCAGGACACAGTTGGAGAATAGTTTCATTAAAGGGACACTCGTCGCCGTGCAATCATATTCGAGGCTTCCTCCGGCTCTTGCAGACTACCACCTGGCATCGAAAGTGCTGCAGTGCCCCCTTGACTTTGACTTTGACACTTTACGGGCGGCAGAGGCAGTCAGTCAGTTTTTAAAGTGCCAGTGGCAGGGGGCTGCCACATTCGGCAAACTTTCCCCCAATAATCCCTCGCCCATATGTCATGCGAGCTCCGAGGGCAATCGCTGGAAAATAGAGTGCAGCGGCAGTGGATGGAATGCACCCGGAATGCCTGCTGCACCACTGCATTCTTTATAATTGCCATATCATGCTGCACTCGGATCTCTCCCACCTGGTGGGGGGAGGAGCAAGAGCAGAGATGCCCCTGGCCCGGGGATTGGGTGATGAAAATTCAATTTGAAATGCGCAAACAGCAAACAAACTGGCTTACGCCCCACTACCCAACCATCCTGCCATCCTGCCACCCACTCCTCTACGTGACCTGCAGAACGGACTGGCAACAAAAAAACGGGGGCCAGGAGCCAGGAGCCGGCAGGACGAACGCGAAATGGAATTGTCTAAACACGTTGCAGCTGCAACGAGTGGCGGAGGCTTTGTTAAGGGTTTCTGGCAAACTGGAAATGCCCTTCCCGCCGCCCCCCGATGGCAGGACATAGAATCCAAATTGCTGTTATCCTTTGAGATGAAGGATCATCCCAGTTTGTGCCATTTTGTGCCTGGGCAAACTAGGACATGCAGTTCCTCAAAAAGCAATAAATATTGAATAATATCTGAAAGCAATCATTACCAAGAAGCCACCTGGGCGTATGAGTAATTTGCTTAGAGTGGAAATTGCATTGCAGGTTGCAGGTGGAAAGTGGCAGGTGGCAGGTTGCAGGTTGCATTTTAGTTTCCATCCAAAATGGACCACCACAGGGCAAATAATCCGCTTTCATTTGCAATCCGCAAACACAAACTCTCCGGTGGATGTGCTCGTTTAGTATCCATAGCCGGGCCACAATCCGCTTGATGAACTTTATTTAGAGGGTCCTTTGGGATTGGCAGTCGCAGTCGAAAAAAGAGAGCGAGTGGCCCGGCGGGGAGGGGCGGTTTGGGCGGTTGGTCACTGTCAATTGCAATTTATGCAACCACAGAAGGGCGCTGGCCAGCGGAGGGTGGGGGCTTCAGTGGCGAATAAAAAGGTGTTGATGGACTGCGACATGGCTGCACAAATTGCATCGACACGGCGCTGGCATATGGCCAGAATCGAATGGGACCAGCAACACTATCGGCACACAGGGCATGTGGCAAGCGGAATGTGGCGTGTGGCATGGAGCGCGAGGGCGCGGTCATCCAGATGGGCTGCAGTTAAAATTGCAGTTGCAGTTTGCAGTCGCAGCTAATTAAACGCGAAAATTGCGGGCGGCGGGGCGAGAACCAATTGCCAATTTTGTTGCGAATGGAATTGGAGAGGGAGTACACTGGGAGAAAGGACTAAAGGTCCTTATTAGCCCGTTGTTCCACTTACAAGTGGCCACTGTCCTCGGCGGACAAGTACTAGTGCAGTGTAGCGCAGGATAACCTGCTGCCCTGCGATTCCGTTTCAATTCGAATTCAATTCGAGTTTCCACAGTCCTGAAACAGGATCCAGGCAGCCATCCCATCCGCAGCCAAAATAAAAAGAGAAGCCCTGACCCCAGAACCCGGGTGGTGGTCAGCTGCCCGGGGCACTGGGGAACTGGAATTAGAATGGAAAATAATTGCAGCTGGGCGCCGTTTCAATTAGGTATGTACGTTGCATGAATTTGCTAATGCAGCTGATTCCCGACACGCCATCCTTCGCGCACTTTATCCCAGGACATGCCCCCAATTTGTTGCTAATTGTATGCCCCTTGCCACACGGCGAGAAAGCGGAGCCGGTGGCCTCGTGTGGCCTGTAGTTTATGGCCAAGCTAATGATGTATCCTTTTTGTGGCAGTGCAACAACGGAAATGAAGTGGCCACAAAGGAGCAGGAGTAGAAGCGGGAGCAGCCCTCGCTCTTAACCCCTGTTGGCCCCAGTTGCCCAACTACGCCCCTGGGATATGCAACTGATTTTGTTGCCCAAAACCGACCGTCCTTCTGGCCAAAAAGCACTGTCAGCTCCGGTAATTCTTCACTTCCATTGGCAGGAAGACTTTTTGGAAATATGCCGGCCCGTAAATCAGGTCCTGGCCGTGGCCATCAAGCAGAGTCCTTGCCATGCAGCCAGTTCATTGCGGGCCATTAGCCGGCTCGGTCCATAACTCATCTGGAGTCGAAGTCGGCCTCGAATCTATAATTGATTTGGCCATTATGAGGAGGCCTCCGCCGTGCCACCTCATTTTGGGGGAAATGGCCGCCCAAAGCTAATCGGCAGGACGAAGCAGGGATGAACACGTGCCTCCAGTCCTCGGACTAACAATATTTTTTTCTTAGTTTTTTCCAGAAAACTAAAAATACTAAGCATTTTTTTAAGGAATTCCTCGAGCTTCCTTGGACAAGAAACAAAACCCACTACAAGGATAACGAACAAGCAGGTCCTTGCTTGAGTTTGCTTTTCGCCTCAAAACGAACGCATTTTGCGGCGAATTGGCGGAGCTTTGGAGCTCTCGCTAGCAAGGATATGAACGCTGGCGGATGAGTCCCTAGTCCTCCCCCCTGGATGCCGGCGCTCCGTCTCGGGGATGTCAGAAGTTGGCAGCGTTTACTTCATTGTGCTTAACACTTTCCGCTTTGCTAGACGCTCCTTGCGCCCCTCCCTCCCTGCGCCCCGCAGCTCCTGCCAGCTTAGGACTTCCTGCGGGTGTTGCAAAGTTCTCGTTGTGCGGCATGGCCTGATGTATGCTCATATAACTTTGCCACTAACGAGACTCATGAGCTGCATAATAATGAGCCGAGTGGAGGGCCGACAAGAGGCTTCCCCACTCCGCCCAGGAGTCCGCCCCTCCCCCTCGGAGTGCGCTGCTGAGCCCCTGGCTCCTGGGGCTCGGGGAACGGGGCGATTCGGGGCCTAGGGCCTCTGTTGCATTCGTTTCGCAGTTATCGACTCAATATGCCCCGGCCATCAATCAGTCGCCTGGGCTCTCGTCCTTTGGCCTCTGATCCCTGCTCCTTGCTCAGCCCCCTACTCCCCCAATCGCCAAATTATGGCCATGAATGCCGCACGATTAATCTGCCAACTGATTTCCCGTTGACGAAACAACAATGCCGGCTAATGCGGGCCAATTATTCATATTTCCAGCAGGTAGGGTAGGGCAGGGCCCACCTGCCAAGCAGCCAAGTCCTGCGGGGGTGGTGGGCCGGTTTATGGGCTTGTCCTGCCAAATGATGTGCTTTGATTAACATTTACATACGCATGTCTGCCCGCGCCGAATGTCCTGCATACAGAGTGTCCTTCTTGCTGTTGGCCGATGTTTGGCCTGCTCCTCGACTTGATTAAATCCCAGCAGTCGACCAACTTTAATTACACTGAGCGCAAGTCCTGGGCCAGTTTCTGAGTTGCTGAGTTGCTAATTGCACGCCCAAGTGCTAAATACTTGATTTACTTTCCCGCTTATACGTTTCCGATCCGCAGCCACTCGGGAGTGTTTAGTTGCCAACTCCAAGTGGGTCATGGGGGGCAGCTTGGGGAGGGCGGACTCTTGCCTGCATCTGCATCTCGTCGTCTTTTCAATTAGCCCGATGCCCGCCAAGGATGCCGGCACTGGGCGCCCTCTCGCCCCTAACCCCTAACCTCTGACCCCCTGACCCCTGACCCCTCGCAGACCATTGCGTTACAAGTGCAAATTAGTCGAGAGTGCCAACAAATTTAACGAGCAAATTTACACTCAGCGAGCAGCAACAGAGGCCAGTTGGGCAAGGAGCTCCAGTTCCAGTCCCCGTCCCGAAGCCCATCTGAGGCGCTTGCAAATTTCCTCTTTTTTTCGGGGGGAGGCAGGGGTAGGCAGATCCTTCTGCAGCTGCAACTGTGTGTGCCTGTGAGTGCCAGTAGTGTCTGTGTTTTAATTTAAGCAACACTGTGCCGCAATCGCCCCAAAAACTAAAAAAAAAAAACAGAAGAGCTGGCCAGAAAAAGCAACGAGAGTGGAAAGCCTCGTGGCAGGAAAAACCTTTGCCCGATTTTCTAGGGCTTAGGGGAGACTCCTGCCACTTTGCCGTTGTCTTGTTGCGCCTGGGCGTTGGCCGCTTCCTGAGCCCTGGCCTGGAGACTGCAACTTTAAGGACATCTCTCCGTCGGAAAAACCTTAAAGAAGCCTGTCCTGTAGATCATCTCCAGGACTGCTGGCAAGGCCCTTTCATCCATCCGGCCCCTGTGGTGCAAGTACTGTCGTCGGCAAACCGATTCAAAAATCGGATACAGCAGTCGGCAGGCAGGTGGGCGGAGAAGGTCGCCATGGCATCCCGTCGGGCCATCCATCCTGCCCCTTTCCTGCGAGGGCCAGCTGTGAACCCATGTCAACTTTAATTGAATTTGATAGAACGGATATTTAGCCAGGACTGCGCACCATTTACACCATTAGCACCGTCCGGGACAGGACCCTCTGACCCGTTTCCACTCATATCTGTAATTAAATTCAGAGGGCGAGTGGGGCAGGCCGTCAGTCCCTCAGTCCGTCAGCCCGTCAGCCCGCCAGCCTGGATTATGGATTCTGCATTACTTTTACCTTTTCCGAAGCCCAATCGCACCTAAGCGCCCTTGTCCGCTCCAATTACTGGCTACTTCTTTATTTATTCAAATGAAATAGTTTTAAAGCGGGGCCTCCTCCCCCACATGTCGCTCCCTCACAAGAAGCCAGCAATCACCAGCTCCGATTGATGCGTCATTCCTGGGGGCCGGCAGGTGGGAATGACAAGTGGAATCCCAACCAAGGGCTGGCTATAAATAGCTCTCGGCATCCAGCCTCCGCACTACCACTTAACGAGCCAAGAATGATCAGCCACTCCCGCGATTAGCCAGCCCAGAGACCGGTTTCACTTGCCAGCAACTCGCATCAGACACTTGGCCAACTGCTCGTGTCTGCAGCCACAATGACTCTTGCGACTCTTTTTTGTTTCTGGTTGCGGCCGTCAAGTGTGTCCGATTCGAGAGACAAATCCCCAGCTTCCAATGGCCACAGAAAGGGGTCACCAGGCCTTGGCCGGCACTTTGTTTGTGGCTCGCTGCTCCACTTTGGACATAAAAGCGGGCCAACTCTGCCATTTCTTATCACACACCACCTAGCCATTGGAACAGAAACTTGGAATATTTTTCACCAAAATGGCATTCCAGGTAAAGGACAGACGACTCCTGGCTTCAAAGGACCTCTTGCTTAAGGAAGTCTCTCCTCTCTTCTAGTTCGTCGCCCTCTTCGCCCTGATCGCCGCCGCCAGCGCCGGTCTTCTGCCCGCCGCCCAGGTCTACCACTCCGCCCCCGTGGCCCTGGCCCCTGTCGCCGCCCCGGTGGTCAAGACCCTGGCCCACCCGGTCCTGGCCAAGGCCGACGACGAGTACGACCCCCATCCGCAGTACAAGTACGCCTACGACGTCCAGGACGCCCTCTCCGGGGACTCCAAGAGCCAGGTGGAGGAGCGCGACGGCGACGTGGTGCGCGGCGAGTACTCCCTGGTGGACTCCGATGGCTTCAAGAGGACCGTCCAGTACACCGCCGACCCCGTCAACGGCTTCAACGCGGTGGTGAGCCGCCAACCCCTCGTCAAGGCCGTGGCCGTGGCCCCGGTGGTCAAGGCCGTGGCTCCAGCCCCCCTCTACGCCGCCTACCACTGAGGAGCCCCGCGCTCCTGGAGGCCATCTGTTGACTTAGTTTTAATCGTTGAGAATATAAATCGCAAAACATCCAGATACTCGGTCTTCACCAACCGAAGGGCAGGTCCTTCCGGCTCTTGAGAGGAAAGATCTGAAGGATAAGCGACTCCAGCTGGGATTGCGATGAGATTGGGATTATTTGACAATTGAGTTTCAGTCTGCCGGAAGAGGAGTGCAGGATATTGGAGGAGCACTCGCTGCTGCTTGGTCCTTCATCCTTGCGAGCCTGGCAAGTCGAAGGCATGCTGGGTCGGGCCCTGGCTTTTTATTCGGATGCCGGTTGCCTTTGTTATTAGATTGCCAGCACCACGGCGCTCCCCGGGGCGTATTTATTAAGTCATAAGCCTGGCCCCGCCCTCCGCCGGTCCTGGCAGTCCTGGGAGCCGCAGCAGGTGCAGGCATCTGTGTGTAATTGCGCTGGAACAACACATGCCCGCAGATGCAGAACGTGCAGTTCGCACCTGCCCACCAACCCGCCACGAGGGCCAACTTTCTCCGTCTAGGAGTGTCAGGTGGAGTCCCTTCGGAATGGCATGCGACTTGTCACCCGAAGCGATTCAATAATTCCCAGACAAGTGTCCTTAAGGAGCAGGAATCTATAAGGATTTAATACCAATTACTCTCTCAATTAATTTGTCGCAATTCCGACACAGAACAGGACACTCGAGGCCTAACTGCTGGCCAGTGACGAGAATTTAAATAATTCACAAACGCATATTTGTGGCAGGACGATGGGGGCCCCAAGATGTTGTCTGTCTCCGGAGCGAGAGTGTATTCCGAAGGCTGCAACGAAGGGGTGTCCTTGCGAGTAGATCCTTGTGTGCTTGTGCCTGCAATCGGGGTGCAAAAAGTTTGCGAATCTTAACGATTTGCTTATTGTTCTTCCCGTTATGCATTTGCCGAGCACATATTTGTTCCGTGCTCCGGAGGCATCTGCCGGGCAAGTGGGTGGCCAGCCAGGCTCCTCCCCGGGAGCTGCCTAGCATCCGGTTTAATCTTCAACTCCCATGCACCTTTAATGGCAGCTGCTCCTGGTGCTGCCTCGAAATGAAATTCCCGCTTAATTGCCGCACCAGAAGGACCAGGCCCCCACACATGTTGCACATTCCGCAGCTTATGGCCCCGAAAAGGACTCTCCATCCATCCAGGCAGCCATCCTGCCACGCTGCCATCCTGGCAGCCAACCAGCCGAGCAAAATAAGCACACGGCTATAACTAATTGAATTATGGGGCTGCAGTGCCAGACTCGCCGCTCAAAACTTTATTTATTTTTAGAGGTTTGCGAATAAATGGCTCTGCCGGTCTACAAAGTTTGTTGCTCCGGTGGCCACTCTAAGGAATAGACTATTCAGGAAGCCCGCAAGGACTCTGCAGCCGGATAATCAAACCCACAGCCACTTTCTCGCCGTGCACTTTCATCGTTCTATTGTCAATTATTTCCTCGTGGACGCCAATTTGAAGCTTTCCAGCCAACTAGCTGCCATTTGCCTTCGTCCTTTGTCCCGGCGCTCTGCAGAGGAAGGGGCCTGGCGCCGCCGAGCATGTGTGTGTGTTGACGGCGGCTGCAGCGCTCAAAGGATGCCCCGGTCATTGGGGAATAGTCCGGGCTAGTCCGGCACAGTCCACTTTCATGTCCGGCCGTTGACGGGCCAGGATGTGGGGAGGCGGTCGGCAACATCAAAGGACCCATCACGGCGGGTGTGTCGAGTGTGTGTGTGTGTGTTGGGAAAGCAAACGCAAAGTCATCAGCATAAAGTCGCAGCGGAGTGGCATTCAGGGCTCCCCCTGTGGTGGTCCGACAGAGGACTTCTCGGAAAGGATCTTTTCGTCTTAAAGCAAGGAATCGTCTGAAATTTCAAACTCCAGTGAGCCCGAGCAACAATCAATTAAAAAAAACCGAAAATTGGGCAGCCTGACCCCAGTGATGCATAATTAAGATGCCGATTCTCCTTTTTTTTTGGGTCAGTACTGGCGGCGGAACATACGAGGCCCATAGATTCCTCGGCCGGCGAGACAAACCCAAATAAATTTCCACCGACAAGCCCGAAATGACTTTGTAATCTTATTAAATTTTAATCTCCCAATCAGCTAAGGACGCGCATCCTTTGTCAGTGGCAGGCATCCTGCCGGTAACTATGGGGGCGCGGGGGCGAGTGGCGGGGCCCCGGCAACTTACAACAGCCACAAAAGAAGAAAAAGGACACCCGAAAAAGGGACTCCCTGGCTGGGGGACCAACCTGCGAAGTGCAGGCGCAAAAAAAGGACAAGGTCAGCCCGGGCGGGGCTGGTGGAAACTTTTCCAATTGCTGTTAACAAAACAGAAATCAAAATTGATTGCCAACTTTTGATTAGTTTCCCATTTCGTAGGCCTGCGAATCAAGTGCATTCGGCAGCCGGGCCGGAGTGGGGCGGGGCAGGTGTTTCCGAGGCGCCTAATTGAAAAGCCAAATGGTGGCCACCGCATCAGCTGTCAGGAGCGGAGGAATAACAGAAATCGCCCGAAATATTCCGCAGAAAGAAAACTGTTCCAGCTGCATTTGCATTTGTTGCGAAACTTTTGTTGCCCGAAATTGCCGGAGGAAACTTTTCTGGCCGCAGTTTGCGAAAGAAGTGCACTGAGAGAAATGCTTGAAGACCAATCTTTGAGACACTAATCATTAAAAGGGGATTATACGAGAGCTTCTAGTAGAAGACGTCTTGAAAGTGAAGTAAAAGCCTCTTAAAAATGATAAACTATCAAAGAATAAAATATATATTTTTTCTTCGAGTTTTAAACTCTTTCTGGCTGGACCACCCACGCAATTAGGCTGCCAAAGTTGGTGGCACGATTTGCAAGTTGCAACTGGCGACTGCTGGAAATCAGAGTCGGAGCTGCTCCTCCTCGGCTCCTCGAATGAGCTGCCCGAATGTTGATTAAAATGTAATTGGATTCTAATTAATGCTAATTGATTTGTGCGACATGTGGCATTGTAAGGGCGCTGGTCGTGCAACAAGGCGCTTGCCACACGCCTAGGGCGCCTAGAGATGGCAGATAAACGAGTATTTGAATGAAATGTGATAGTTGCAATCTTAATCTACTAAAATATAACACAGTTATGGCTTCAAATCATAAAAATAATATTAAATATTACTTACGTGTAGAGGAGGGGATTAAGGGAGATAGGATAGTGCTATGGACTTTCTTTGCGTGGCTTACAGGATACATGGCACACCCCACATGTCAGATGAGTCGGACAAAGTTTCGACCGCACACACACACCACACACACCCCACACTGCCGCATTCTGTGGGCTGGGCAACCAATTAAGCTCTGTCAAATTGTTTGGCATTTGAAATGCAGACACAGAATGTGGCACACACGGCCGCTGCACTTGCCACGCCCAGATTCCTGCTTCCTTCCCGGCTTCCTGCAACATTATTCACCTGCCCACCACCCCCCTCCTCTTACGCCACAGGTTTTTACTTTGCATTTCCAATTATTTAATTGCTTCTTGCCGTTTTGGGGAAAAGCGGGATGGCCGCAAACGCAATCAAAGGTAAGTGAAGGACGTCTGCCCTTCCGCTTCGGCGACCTGACTGCCCTCTCAGGTAATGTTCCCCAACAAAAGAAAGCAAAGATGCCACTTACTTGATGTTCCGTTTGAGAATATTATATTGCCTTCAAGCGCTGCTCCAGGCTCCCCTTCCTGAGGGCGCAGCGGTCGTTGGGGGCAGGTCTCTCCGCTCACTCTCGCTATAGCATGCGAAAAAAAGAAAATTTCTCTTTATTTTTTTTTAGTGAGTGACCAAGATTTGTAATTAATAATTCAAAAATTAAAAAAAATAAAATAATCCATTACTTACAAGCTTTTTACATCGTTATTTACATCGTTTATATGTAAAAATACATCTACATGGGGCTCTACGATCGTTGGGGGACAGTATCACTCTCCGCTCACTCTCACTAAAAAGATGTTCTTCCAAACTAGCGGTACTTAAGCTGCCATACAGCACCAGGGGACGCTACGGTCGATGGGGGATGTAGCACTTTTCCGCTCACTCTCGCTTCTACTATTTGGAGGTGCTACGATCGTTGGGGGTTAGAAGCACTTTTCCCCTGACTCTAACTTGGAAACGAAATGCAGAAAAGAGAGAAGAAAGATATTAAATGGCGTCGCTGTCCACACACACTCACTTTCATGCCTGGTGGAGCCCCTGATCCTGAAATTTTTCACATCACACGAATTTAGTTAAAAACTGGCACTTAAATAGTTTTTTCTCTTAGTTTTCTACTCAAAGCTTATATTTCTTGAGTAATGACACTTTTCTACGTCGAAAAGTCTATCAATTGTGGAGACATTTTTATTTCACGCAAAAAAACTTACGGCTTTTTAAACTCTGGCAGCCATTACTTGGCATTTCATACGCCCCGTAAACACTTTAATATATCTTTTTTAAGAGACAGCTAATAAAGCTTTCTGGAAAGATGGCGAGAGCTTGAAGCAAACTGCGATCGGAGAGAGAGACGGACAAGAGAGCAGTAATGAGGGTCATACTAATTAGAAGAAAGTTTTAGTATTTTAGTTTTCCCGCAGATCTTTCCAACACTACTCAGGCTTATGGCGCGAACTTAAATAGTTTTAAATTTGGAAACTGAAAAGTGAAATCATAATCATGGAACTCGAGTGAGAGGGATTTTCCAGTCACTTTACATCTTTACACATTACACATTCAAAACATTTTGCCACATTTTTCTTGCACACTTCGCACACCTGCCACTCGCCGTGCCGTAATGCTGTCTCAGTTTCCGGTCCGGAGCGCGGAGAAGAGCGAGCCCGAAGATGCAGCCGGAAAGCGTTGCGGTTTCAGTTTTGTCAACTGCCGGCGGTGAGCTCTGCTTGCGAATATTTTATGACCTTCTGACTCACAAACTCCACTCCAACGCTTCCAGCAATGTCGAGCTCCTCGCCGATGGCTACCAGCCGCCCAAGGCCGTCAAGACGGGCACCTCCATTGTGGGCATCATCTACAAGGACGGCGTCATCCTGGGCGCCGACACCCGGGCCACCGAGGGCCCCATCGTCTCCGACAAGAACTGCTCCAAGATCCATCATCTGCAGAAGCACATTTAGTGAGTACACTGATTACCCCGAGGAGTCGAGAATCCATCTTATCTGACTTCCAGCTGCTGCGGCGCCGGCACCGCCGCCGACACGGAGATGATGACCCTGATGACCTCCGCGGAGCTGGACATGCACCAGCTGAACACCGGCCGCACTGTGCCGGTGGTGTGTGCCAGCATGCTGCTCCGGCGGACGCTGTTCCGGTACCATGGACACATTGGAGCGGCCCTCGTAATGGGCGGCGTGGACCGGAAGGGGCCCCAGATCTACTGCATCTACCCGTGCGGCTCCAACGACAAGCTGCCGTACGCAGCCATGGGCTCCGGCACCCTGGCCGCCATGTCCGTGCTGGAGCACAGCTGGCGGCCGGACCTTGAACTGGCCCAGGGCAAGCAGCTCGTCCGGGAGGCCATCTCGGCCGGAGTGTTCAACGACCTGGGCTCCGGGTCGAACATCGACCTCTGCGTGGTGACCGCCAAGGAGGCGGAGTACCTGCGCACGGATACGGTGGCCAGCGAGCGGGGCGAGCGGCTGGGGAAGTACGCCATCAAGCCGAACTCCACCCTGGTCACCTCGACCTCCGTCCTCAGCCTGGAGATCACCGAGGAGCGGACCTACGGCATAGACTCGTCTCCTTCGAACCAGGCCTCCCTCGAGCTGCCGGAGGACATCCAGCCGGGGCCCAGTGGCCAGCAGAAGCCGAATGGGGCGGAGAAGGATCCTCCGGAGCAGCCCAAGGAGCGCTGATTTTGTGTTTTTGAATTGGAAATTATGAAAATTAACCGTTTGCATGCTAATTTACCCGCACAAATGTCCTGGCGAGTCCCCGGGCTCAGATTCCGCTTCCGGAATGTCCGAGTCCAGTTCCTCTGTCCCCTCCCCCTCGGCGTGTCTTTGGTGGGAAAGGAATTTGCGGGAATGCCTACAACTGCACTTGGAATAAAAGTTATCCAGAAAGTGTAAACCAAAGAGTTTCAGGGCCGGAATGTGGAATATTTCGAAGGTCCTGGCAGGGCTCTACTAGAGCTGTGCCTTTATATCCTTTTTTCTGGCAGTGTAGCTGCATTTAAAAGTAGCCTGGGGCTGTGCGTGCCCGTGCTGCTCGAGAAATTGCTAGAATCCCTGGCAAATCCCAATAGTTGAGTGGGAAATCCGGCAGTTATCTCGAGTATTTCTGGCGGGGAATGCAGGGGAGAGGGGAGCCAAGGAGGCGGAGGAGCGGTTCCGGATGAATGCCATTCGGCAGGAGAACATCAAACGATGAACTGCGAAAATGTGCAAATACAACACAGACACAGATAGCTAGGACACAGTGGAAGGATACAGAAACAGAAACAGATACAGATACGGATATGGGGCAGGACTCGCTCCAGGACCAGCATCATTATAAGATTAAATCGCACCCCCACAGCCCACACTCCGGCTTTGTTTTGTCGTTTGTTTGCTGCTGCCTCTGCTATCTCAGGGAGCGGTGCAGTCCAGGTGCCCTGGCCATCTGTTGGATGTCCTTGCTCCTTCGCCCCCAAGACCCCGGCTCGCATGTGTGCTGATTTCAAATTGGATTTGTGTGTCTGCTTTCCAGGCTCCCTGCTCTGCGGAGCGGCAGTCCTTTGCCGGAATTAGAGGCAAATGTGGTTACGATTCCAAAATGGACAAAGGATTTTTCCCGGCCATTGTGCTCGGGAGGGAGACGAGATCCTGGGAAAGTGATTGTCAAATAACTATCCTCTTACTGGCCCCGAAGGCTTGGTCATTCCGGGTATCCTGCCCCCATTTGCATCAATCCATCAATTCCAATCCGGCCATCCATCTTGGCCTGTGATCTCTGCCGGTTCAATGAACTTGACCAGCGCATCCTGGGTCCTAACTCGTCCTGTCCCCCGTTTTTGTGCCTCACCTGCCTGCGAGACAGCGACGGGGATCCTGGGATTGCATTTATTATTTATTTACGGCCACTTGGCCTCCGGACGGAGGCACCAGGAGCATCTGGGCCGGACTAGCTGGACTAATTGAATCACAATAAGGACGTGGCAGGACAAGCAGTCGAGCAGCAGAGCAACCGTGTCCCTCCACTGGCTCTACTCCACTCACTCCGGAATATGCGTCAAGTGCAATTTAATTTAAATCGTGCGTAGCCAAGGGCGACGAGGCAGGGGAGTGGCACTGCCACAAGGATATCAAGGATACGTTGCGACGGAGCGTGCAAGAGTGTGGAGTGACTGTCGGAGAGGGTGGCACATTTGAATAAGAGCCAGAGATCCTGTCCCCGGGGCCACTCGAGGCAGTCATTTCATATCCTGTTGTTTATGGTCACACATATCCTTAAGGTCGTCGGAGCCCAGGCAGGATGGGCCACGTGGGAGTAGGGAGTAGGGAGCAGAGGGCAAGGAGCAACGGGGCAAGGACCAAGGAGCAAGAGGTCAGTGTGCAAAGTGGCAGACGAATCTGCCGGGATGTGTACCATGCATGTGAGAACGGATGCGGACACGGATATTGACAGGCGGGCAATAAAAACGACAAAGGCGACAACGGCGACACAAAGAGCAACATTCGAGCGCCATAAACAGGACCAACAATCGGCTGAAGGGATGCGTGGCCATTGCTTATTTATACAACACTGGCAGTGGGCAAACTCTACATTCGCAGGACTTCAAGTGGGTGCCAGAGTTCGAAACAGGACTTGCTTTCAGACAATTTTCCTTCAAAAATAAACAAAGGACTTTTTTTGCTTTCCAAAACTTTATATTCGAAATAAAATAGACAAAGTAACTGCGATTCTTTGGAATTTAACAAATTTTTGTCACAAATGTACGAAGATACTAAGGGAACTCCTCGAAGGCAGTCCTGTGGTCCGGTTCAAGCCAAAAATTCAACAACAGACATCCCGGGATCCTGCCGCTGCGCGAAGGCATGGCGGTCTTCGGTCCTCCTCATCCTTTTTGAATTTAACGAAATTTGGACATGAATGTACGAAGGTACGGATGGAGCTCCGTGAAGCGAGATCTTATGGATCGGTTTAAGCCAAAAATGCAACAGCAATTAACTAAACTCTCGTGATCCTGCCGGGGGGTGAGGGTGGGGTAACAACCACGGAGAGAAACATCATTGAAAATTGTCCTTGTTTTTTTTGAGTTTTTCGCTTTTGAAGTGTTTTTTCGGGTTTTGTGTTTTGATTCTCAGCGGAACGGGGGCGTCAACGAAAGTCCTTTTCAATGGGGTCCTCTAACGGAATAGCCTGCGGTAGATGTACCCATAGAACGCCGAGCTGTTGGGATTATTGTTCTCGTAGAGATTGCGGGCTGCGTGGTGGAATGGCTCCTCCATCCGCAGCATGTTGCGGTCCTGGTGGGCTTGGGCCACCACTGGCGACACGCGTGCGCGGTGCCCGTTCATGGAGCGGCGTCGCACATGGACTGGGAGATGCATCCAGTGGATGTTCGGCTGCACCAGCGGGCGGCGCGGACGGTGGCGACGATTGCTCTGAGCAGGGGCGGCTTCAGCCGCGGCTCCGGGTTGCCTCGGCGGATCTCCAGACACCTGTATAACAGCTCCGGCAAAAATAACCCAGGATCGACGTGGGACGGTTCTAGAGGAGGGCGCTGCGGGTACGGCTGCTTCGGCCACTCTGTCCGCAGGGACGGTTGGGTTTGCTGCGCCTTCCGAGGTAGTTGGCAACTCGTCCGCGGAGGACGTGGCCGACAGAGGGGCTGAGGCGAAGTTAGGGGTTGGCTCGCGACGTTTCCTGATCACGTTCCGGATCACGTTCCGGTCGTGGAGATACATAAACAAGCGTTGGAGACGATGTATCTCCATGTAGCTCATCCGGACCTCCTTGTCACGGGCTTCCTGATTCGGGTCCTAGGGGTAAGGGGTGAGATTAGGGACTGGCACAGGACACTGTCCTTTGCCTGCTTACGGTTTCAGCTGGAGGGCCGCGGGTGTGCTCGGCCATCCACTTAATAATTGGCCGTCGGCTACGTCGCCGGCACAGATGGGGGACTTGGACATTCAGATCTCTGGGCACCTCAACGATCTCATTACTTCCAGGCGCATTCGAGGGGCTGCTGTTGGCATCTCTGGCGATGCAGGCATTGTTGGAGCTCCCATCATTGGGGATATTCTCGGCAGCGCCGGCGTTTCCACCCACGTTGTTCCCATTCGTGTTCCCACTGTCGAAGGCAGCGTCCTCCCGGGCAGCGTCGAAGGAATTGCGGTGACCGTCAGGCCCGTCGGGGCCATGTCCATTACCATTACCATTTCCATTTCCATTCCCATTCCCATTCCCGTTCCCATTCTCGTTCGCATCGGGGACATTCCCATTCTCGTTGGGGGCGTTTCCGTTCCTGTTGAGCACATAGCCGTTCCTGTGAATAAATCCGTTCCTGTGGACCACATTCGCATTGGGGCCTTGGCCGTCGGGAAGCACGGCATTGCCGTCGGGGGCAAGGCCCGCCAGATTCAAGGCCCTGAACCGGGCGATTAGCTCCTCCAGCCTTGCTTCGAGTGGGTCCCGGGCAGGGATGACGGGAACGAACGGCGGCATGTCTCTTGGGCTGATGGGATTCCCGCACTAATCGCGGTGATCGTGTACTGTGAGTGTAGAGTGCCCTGTGGAAAATGTCCTGGCAAACGGCGTGTCTCTAGTGTCTGGACTCCGGCGAAATTGTTGATTTCGCTGGAAAGTGTCTGGGTTGTGTGTCCACTAAGATTCACCTTTGGCAGAACCACTTTCAATTTAGAAGTTTCACTTTTATTCACTGTTGGAGTCGTTTATGTTGTAGATGTGTTCGGTTTGGAAGCAAACTGTAGAATGAGCTCTTGCCGTGCCGGACGAGGGGATCAGGAAACGGGAAGTTGACAGTTCGATTCCATGGACTGCTTGGGACACCTTTTCCCAGTCAATGCCTACGCGATCAGAAATCATTTGAGAAATACGGACGTTTTCGAATTTGAAACAAAACACCACCTTCTGGTGGCCTTTCAGGACCCTTCCTTTCCCAGATGGAGCTCCAAGATCGGATCATAAAAGTGGAGAGCCCTATCCTTTCTTGAGAAAATAAAAGCCACAAAATAATTTATATTTTATCATCATCTTTAAGGCGAAAAAGATTGCCAATCCCCTGATTAGAATTGTAGTGTTTGAGGGCCAATGCACGTTCGATAACAGGTGTCTGGGCAGGGCACTGATAAGATAGGGGATAGCCAGGCCAGGCAGGTGCTCGGAGCCAATTCACGGCCCACTACAGCCGGAGAACAAACGTCTGGATACTCTCGTGGGGAGTCGGAGGCCGGATGAGCTGCTCCCCGCCGGCGTCCTTGAGGTCCGCGTAGCGCAGCGTGTGCACGAGCTCGAAGCCCAGGCCCCGCACGAGGCGGGCGGAGTAGACGCTGGTGCAGTCGACGGAGACGAGGCGGTGGCCCAGCTCCCGGGCCTGTTGAATGGCGGCGGTCATGAGGCGAGCGCCCAGGGCGCGACCCCTGACGGCCGGATCTACGCCCAGGGCGTGGACGTGGATGCTGCTGGGCACCTCATAGCGACGACACACATCGGTGGCGGTCTCCACGGCGGAGAGGGCGGTGAGGATGCGGCCCCACTTGGTGCCGGCGTGCTTTGCGGCCTCCTGGACCACCTCCTGGGGCGAATTCGCGTCCTTGGGCCCTGCCACCACGGCGCCGACTATCCGCTGGCCCTGGGCATCTGGCAGGATGGCCAGGAAGCAGGTTCCGTGGGGAATATTCGAGAGCAGGAACTCCTTGTCGGCGGCGTCCGGTTCCGGGGGACTCGTGCCCACCGTGAGGGGCTCCTCGGCGTAGTAGTGCTTCAGCAGGAAGGTCATCAGCTGCTCCGCCTCCTCCTCCTTCACCTGTCGCACCTGGAGGTCCTCCATTTCGTGGCGAGTCTTCTTTGTTCTACAGTTTCGTAATATTGTCTTCTCCACAGAGGCGGGCACCCACGTGGAGAGTCTTCGAGTAACTGATCTTCCCAGCTGATTGTCTGTGAGAGGCAGTCCACGGGAGAGAAGCGCGAGAGAGCCCCCAGTTGTGGATGGCAAGTTCAAGTTCCATGCTCTCAGAATCCACCCGGCTTGGGGTAGGTCAGTGTGGCCTTTTGGAGACTCGTAGCTGAGGATCGTAAGCTTTATAGGGTGGGCTATGGAGGGTTTTAATCCGAAAAACAATGAGATTGCCCGGACAACAAGCTTTGCTCTTCTTAGAACGATATTCTGTCCAGTTCCTGGCTCATTTTGTACCAATATTCCCACTAAATTCCTTGTTTTGAAAGGATTCTAGCATGAAGCCCATCGAGAAAAAGTGTCAAACATATGGCTTAAAGGGAGCAGCCCTGAAACCCTTGCACAAACATGTATATATACCAGCTAATGCCAGCCAGGGACTGGGCCACGATCTAGGGCTCCCTCCGCCGTAATCAGGCTGTCGATTCTTTGCCCGAAGAAACTTATTTTTCCGGAGCAGCTCTCGTCCGCTTCTTTTCCTAGTTTTGGCCCGTAAGAGGGATTGGGCGAAACTTGTGCTGGCGCACTTTTGTTACTTGTTACTTGGCCAGTTTTCTTTTGGCCGGCAGAAAAGTTTGCACGCGGCCATTTACCATGGCCCAGAGGGGGGTGGGAGCTGGCCAGGGACGCAGGACGAGGGAGTGGATTCCGTGCCGCACACGGAATGCATGCCACGTCAGATGGCCCGAACAGGACGTGCTTCACAGCTTAAACAGTCGGCTCTTGGCCGCCGCAGCCAGCTACACCAGTGGGCGTAGCGACGTGCTGGGCGGGGCAGTGGGAGGAGAGTGGGAGCTAGTGGCGGCATAATCATATAACTTGCAGGTTGCGGACGGGGCCAAAAAGCGGCTTCATTATCGACAGAAACGGCAGCTGCAGCGTCTAATTAGCGCGTCCAACGCGTCGTATGCGCAATGAATAATTGTCGGTTACCAGGACCACAGGCAGCCCGAACCCCACCGCCCCCCGGCCCGCGCTTGGGGCGGCATCGGCAAAAGCCTACAATCCCCTTTGCGGTCGGCATGCAACTTTTGCCAGATAGAGATACAACTGCAGATACAGATACAGTTACAGTTACAGGCGAATGCCGACAGAGAGTTACAGATTTTGGACCTGCACGTGCCGCTTACGGAATCACATGGCTCAAAGGACACACAGATCCTGTCATGCTATGCGATGCTGGCCAGTCACGCGTCGCAGGACAACACTTATTATATAATACTCGCATCATGGCAAAAAAAAAGAGGGCCCCTGAAACTCCCATAGAATTTGTCTCAGTGCTTTGAAAGGTAAGCTTCTTTAGCCCTTCGTCCTTTAGCCTTTTCCCAGGCACTCGCAGCCCTGTAGTGGATTCCATACAAGTTCTGTTGGCAAGATTGCGGCACTCATTAGGGATTATTAATTAGCAATTTATGCTTTAGATTCCGTAATTTGGAGCTTACCTGGTTACCTGGCGCGGCAGCCATCGGAGTCCTGGCAGTCCTCGAGCAGTCGGCATGGAAACAATTAGCACACACACTCACACGCCCAAGAACAACAATGGGATTTCCAGTTAATATCAGTAACAAGTCTCAGCCACTTGGTCCTCAAGAATTATGCAAATAGTACACTGCCAGAGCTACCACTCCAAAGGAGCTTTAAGGAGTGGGAAGCATGTTATGGGTGGTGATGATGGGCCTGGATCGATTAACCAATCAGGCTGGCAGGGATGCGGCCTGGACTTTGTCCCCTAAGCCGGCTAGGCGGAGTGCACCAGTCCTGGCGACTACGTGTGGCATTAAGTGGCGGCAGTGGCGCTAATGGAGGGCATCGGAGCCATTAGGAGAGGTATTAGGGCGGCTTAAGAACCTGGAACACAATACAGGCAATAGCAGAACGGAAAACAGAACCACACAACAGCAGCCACGAAGGACGAAAGGATGAGAGGGCGACAGGACAACAGAGCTGTCCTTCCTGAGCAAATAAATAATTGTGTACACATTATTGGAGCTCCGACGAAGACAGGATGCCCTGCCGGGCATTTGCATTCGCCCGGCCGAGGTCCTGCCACTAGACGGTTAGGAAGGACTTCGATTACCCGATACGGTCAGCGTATCCGATCGGATGTGGCACGGGTGTGGCTGGACAAGCATAATCCGCAAACTAGGAGCTACACCGGCGCCAGGAGCTAGCCAGGGGGAGGGGGATAAGGTCCTGGCCGGGGATTATGCCACTGAAACTTATGGAAGTGAAATCGAGCGCGTGAAGTTCAAGTGGCAGCCATTGTCCACCTCGGAAAACACACAATTCTAATTGGAGTGCCGCCGCTGGGGTGGCAGGGGAGTGGCCTTGGCGAAGGGGTGGCAAGGTCAGTGGCACGGAGGAGCGGGAAAGCCAACCGAGAACGTCCAAACAAATCAACTAAAAATAAAGAAATGCTGCACAATGAAAGCATTAAGCTGGAGAGTCCTTGTAGGGAGGGACACCCATCCATCCCTCTCGAAACACTGCCAGAAAAAGGATCTACCAACAAGGATCTCACATTTTTGGCTTTGCAGGAGATGGACATTACTCATACGCCCTGTGTTGCGCCTTAAGAGTTGCATAATAAGCAGAAACAGTACTTGCTTGGGATTCTTTTCAGTGCACAAGTTGGTTTTGGGTCTGGTGCGAGTTTTTGGGCAAGTGTCCTTGAGCATTTTGTGCCAAATGCACGAAGGATAACAGCGGGAAGGGGTGCCCAGAGGGGACGGCGGCAAGGAAGAAGGAAGCAGGCGAGGGGAGGTCCTGCTGGCAAAGCAAAGCTTAGCACACACTTCATGCTCGAAGCGAGCCACAGTCACGTACATTTTATAAACTTCACTCGCCTCGCCTTGCCTCGGCCATCTCGGATATTCGCTCGCCTCCTTTCGGCCGCCGCCAATTCGCCGCAAAGCTTTCGCCCGTCGTCCTTTTTCGCCGCGCCAGGACATTCAAAAGCGACCGCCTGCCGTTTCAAAATTCAGAACAATTCGTGCCGCGTGCGCGTTCGGTTCGTTTAGGAATTGTTTTTTTTTTGTCACAGCCCAGTGTCCTTTTTGGCTCTAACTTGGCTGCTATCATCCCGCGCTCCCCCCATCTTACCAGGACGCGCTGTGTGCTGTTTGCTGTGTGTGTGTGGTGGAGGTGGTGGTGGTGAGTGTGTGCGAGTCCTTGTTGTAGTGAAAGTAAACAAGTCACAGCGGCGCCGGCAAAATGTTTTATTCCTTGTTATTGTTGCTTGGACAGCAAAACGAGAGTGCGTGGGACGGTGAGGAGAGCAGGGATGGAGCTGGGGCAAGGACCCTCCACAAAAAGGACCTGGCCAGAGCTGAGTTTCGCGAATTCCGTGCCGATGCGTTAATGAAAACCCGCCATTGTTATTGTTTTCATATTTTTTTCCCGTACACAGTGAGCATTCCGAAGCCGAGACAGCAGAAGAAAATATTTTAAAAACAGACCTACAGACTAAAAACAAACAGAGCCCAAAAACAATCAAAATAAGCCACGTACAGAGGTGGCAAGGTGGTTATCCTTTCGCACAGAAACCAAGGAAAAAGAGCAAGGACCATGTCGCCCGGCAACCTGCTGAAGATACTGGGACTATGCCTGGTCATCAGCCTGGGAATGCGTTGCGATGCAAGAGCGGTGAGTGCCCAAAAAAAAATCACACATGTTCTTAAATCAAATAATATACTACATGTAAGAGAAATGCCTAAAATATTGCAGATATTTTAAGCAGAAAAGCGCCCGAGGCAAGCCATAAAGTTTATCCAGCAGGACTTGCCTGTGTCCCTGCCTTATTGGCTCTCAGGAATTGTTTAATTAATCTAGGCCCATGTTCCTGTGACAATAAATGGCTTTTAAGTGACACTTTGTTTGCCTTTTGCCAATTAGACAGACCACTTGCCGCCCCCAGGACAGAGCATCGAGTTGTGCTCGGAAAGCGATATCTGGGGGCGGGGAACAAATGCATAAATTGGAATAAATTTGCGAATAATTAAGGCGAGTCGCTGGCATAAATGTCAGAGTCTATTTTTGAGGCCTCTGCCCCCCGAGGCACTCCAGGGCCCTGGCCCTGCAACAATTGAGGTCAGCCAAGACATCTCCAGACTAAATTGCGGTTAGTTGCGGATCGAGAACGATTCAGATTCAATCCTCCTCCGAGACAGCCCGGGGGCTGGCCCATCACACCATCGCTCTTGGCCCCAAAAAGTTGCGACTTTCTCGGCGCTCAAGTAAATCAAAAAAATGTGAAAACTCTTTGGTTGACCAGAAAAATGAAAAGAACTTTTCGTTCCTTGCCTTTTCCATATTTTTGTTTACCCGATTCGTCCTGGCCCTGCCTGCCACACTCAGATCCCCCGCCTTTGTCCTGTCCCGGGGTCTGCGAAATGAATAATTTCTGGGAGTTTACTACACAATTTTATTCATATAAATCACAAATTAAATAAGTTTTTACGAGCTTGTTCGGCGGCTGCCGCCCAGCCCACTACCCACTACCCACTACAGAACTTGTTTGTGCTCCCGTTCCCGACATTTGTTTGTTTGCTGCTTGTTCGTTTTGTGTGTTTATTCCTTTTGGCCGTACTTGTTCGCTTGGTTTGTTGTTCTTGTCGGGCTGGCCCTTCTGCGGGGCCCGCCCGGCAAGACGGATGGATGTGGCAGGGAAGGGGGCAAGGGGCAGAGGGTGGGCTTAGTGGAGGGCTTCTAGGGTCCTCCGCGACGGGCAAAAATAACTCCACTTTCCGCACCCGCTTTTATGCCATTTGCCCTTTTTTATGGCTGTGTAATTTTTTTGTTGGCCTTTTATTTATGCTTATTATCGTGATTGCTATTGCCAAGTCGGGGAAAACAACCAGAAACACCACAAAAATACGGGGCTGCGCACAATGGAGCATTTTCCAGCGAAGCCGAATGCCCGACAGAGCTCCGGCTTAAAGCCTTTAAGAAGTGCACTCCCAGGCATCATAGGTCTAATGGCGATTCTGGGATTGATTTCGGAAAACTAATTACCATTTAATCGGCTCACAAAGGAGGCCCAGGGAACGTGCCGCCACCCCTGGCTCCGGCCGGAATATTGAATTGCGGAGTAATCTCGCCCGAAACGCGAAATCCACTTTGGCAGCTCACTTAGGCCGCTGGTCGGGATTTGCGAAGCACATATATCCAAATGGTCTCTCAATCATTTATCACTTCTGGAGTAACAGGCCCGAATGGCGTCTGCTCTGCTTTCTGCGGATTTCTTTCCCATTTTTTGAATGTTTTTGCGGGACGGCACGTTTCCGGCCTGGAGGACCTAAGCGGAGGCAGGACGAGCCACTGTGCGCCTGGGCGCCCCTAATTTACATACGAAGGCTTGAGAGGATCTCCATGCAGATGCATTAATAATGTAACATTAGCCGGGACGAGACGAGAAGAAGATAAACAATGCGGAACGCCTTAAACGTTATCCTGGATGACAGGAGATGAGCCGAGGCGATGCCCAAAAATGTGCCAGACACTGAGCACTGAGAGAAAGTCTAAGGGAGACAAATAGGACCACAAACTGACGGACAGCGGACAGCGTACTCTCCCTTAACCGTTTCTCTCAGTGCTGCCTGCATGTTCCCATTGCCAACTCCATTCCATTCCCAGCCAATCGGACCCATTCCGTTCCGCCCTTATTCATGGCCCTCACGTGCCCCCGACACGAGATTCACGAGACGTGGAAGCAATTTACGATGTGGTCGCCGCAACAATGAGCAATTAATCATGCCACGGCCAGAAAAGGGAGTTTCTTTTTTCGCCAGCCTGCTCCAGTTTCGCTTTCACTTTCACTTACACTTTCGCGTTCACTTGGCCGCCCTCCTCCTCAAGGACGACTCCGAAGGCCGTCGCCAGACACCCAACGGCAGGGTGGCGAAAAAGAAAGGGAGAATGAACACCCGCGACCTTGAGCTGCATGGAGTCCACCCGAAAAAAAGAAGAACCCTACTGCCCCAACTATTCCGCACATCACATCAAATCATAATTTATGGACGGCAATCAAAGCGAGCCTGCTGGAAATTTTTGTTGATTTTTCGCCTCGTTTTTTCGGTTCCGCGGGTGCGAAAAAGTTGCACAGTCGCCCACATAATTATCGGTTTGATTTATGGCAGCATTTTCGCAGCCAATTACTTCGTGTCCGCAGAAAAAACCGGCCAAAAAGAGCCACCGAGGGGAGTGCGTGAGCGGAACCGGAAACGGATATCGCACTGGGGATGGGAAAAACGAAACAGGGGCCATTTTTTAATTCTTTGGAAAAGTGTCTGTGTTCTTAAAGACCTTAAACACTGAACACTTTCTAGTCCATTCCAGTAGTGACCCATCCACACCTCTGGCAATAGTAAACCGCTGATTGAGATCTCTGTGGAGCAGGACCTTGGCGTCAATCAAGGAGCCAGGCACAAAGAGCCATAATTTAATGACTTGCATGTCAAACGCTGCCAACTGAGAGGGGGAACTGCTGGAAATTGGATGGAAATTATGTAAAAATGTACACAGGCCACAAAGGATTGGGAAGTGCGACGGAGAAGAAACCCAATAGCTGAACCTCTGCGGAATTGGATTGGGAGCACCACTTTCCGTCGCCGGAGTCGGGGCCAATGAGCCCAGGCTCCGAAACTTGTTCGCAAACATTAGTCCTTGTGGCCATCCACCGATGTATTAACCAACCCGGTGCCCGAAGACAAACAGAATGACAGATGGATGGATCAGGTGGCCAAATAGTGTGCTTCTATGTACACAGCGGGGTGGGTGTGAGGCAGGACATTTCCAGAGCAAGGACAATGGAGAAGGCCTGCCAACCAGGTCAACGAAAGAAAACAAAAACGGCAAGTTTTGGACGAACTTTACTTGCTAAGTGACAGAGTGTCGGCCTAAAAGGCTTTCGAGGTATTCCGTTAAGGACAGAGGCTGAGATTAAAATGTTCAGGATCCGCAAAATAGGATTCTACAAGGCTATCCCCACAAAAATTTTTAAAATTATAATTACAGCAAGGGGTGACCTCACAACATATTCAAAAATTGGGATCAAAAATTTTGTGATGAGGTTTTGATGCAGAATGGTGGGGAATTTAACTACGAATCGAACAAGGCATGCCACTTTAAGATCCGATACGTAGTGGCGAAGATATAGACATAAATGTGGCCAAGACTGGAAATCCAGGATTTCCAAGGGGTACCCCCACAAAATTTTGAAAAAATGGGATCAAAAATTTTGTGTTGAGGCTTTGATGCAGAATGATGGGGAATTGAACTACGAATCGAACAAGGTATCCCTCTTTAAGATCCGATACGTAGTGGCGAAGATATAGACATAAATGGGGCCAAGACTGGAAATCCAGGATTTCCAAGGGGTACCCCCACAAAATTTTGAAAAAATGGGTCCAAAAATTTTGTGATGAGGTTTTGATGCAGAATGATGGGGAATTCAACAACAAATCGAACAAGGTATCCCTTTTTAAGATCCGATGACTAATGGTGAAGATATAGACATAAATGTGGCCAAGACTGGAAATCCAGGATTTCCAAGGGGTACCCCCACAAAATTTTGAAAAAATGGGTCCAAAAATATTGTGTTGAGGTTTTGATGCAGAATGGTGGGGAATTGAACTACGAATCGAAAAAGGTATCCCTCTTTAAGATCCGATGACTAATGGCGAAGATATAGACATAAATGGGGCCAAGAATGGAAATCCAGGATTTCCAAGGGGTACCCCCACAAAATTTTGAAAAAATGGGTCCAAAAATTTTGTGTTGAGGTTTTGATGCAGAATGGTGGGGAATTCAACTACGAATCGAAAAAGGTATCCCTCTTTAAGATCCGATACGTAATGGCGAAGATATAGACATAAATGTGGCCAAGACTGGAAATCCAGAATTTCCAGGGGTACCCCCACAAAATTTTGAAAAAATGGGTCCAAAAATTTTGTGTTGAGGTTTTGATGCAGAATGGTGGGGAATTCAACTACGAATCGAAAAAGGTATCCCTCTTTAAGATCCGATACGTAATGGTGAAGATATAGACATAAATGTGGCCAAGACTGGAAATCCAGGATTTCCAAGGGGTACCCCCACAAAATTTTGAAAAAATGTGATCAAAAATTTTGTGTTGAGGTTTTGATGCAGAATGGTGGGGAATTGAACTACGAATCGAAAAAGGTATCCCTCTTTAAGATCCGATGACTAATGGCGAAGATATAGACATAAATGGGGCCAAGAATGGAAATCCAGGATTTCCAAGGGGTACCCCCACAAAATTTTGAAAAAATGGGTCCAAAAATTTTGTGTTGAGGTTTTGATGCAGAATGGTGGGGAATTCAACTACGAATCGAAAAAGGTATCCCTCTTTAAGATCCGATACGTAATGGTGAAGATATAGACATAAATGTGGCCAAGACTGGAAATCCAGGATTTCCAAGGGGTACCCCCACAAAATTTTGAAAAAATGTGATCAAAAATTTTGTGTTGAGGTTTTGATGCAGAATGGTGGGGAATTGAACTACGAATCGAAAAAGGTATCCCTCTTTAAGATCCGATGACTAATGGCGAAGATATAGACATAAATGGGGCCAAGAATGGAAATCCAGGATTTCCAAGGGGTACCCCCACAACATTTTGAAAAAATGGGTCCAAAAATTTTGTGTTGAGGTTTTGATGCAGAATGGTGGGGAATTCAACTACGAATCGAAAAAGGTATCCTTTTTTAAGATCCGATGACTAATGGCGAAGATATAGACATAAATGTGGCCAAGACTGGAAATCCAGGATTTCCAAGGGGTACCCCCACAAAATTTTGAAAAAATGTGATCAAAAATTTTGTGTTGAGGTTTTGATGCAGAATGGTGGGGAATTGAACTACGAATCGAAAAAGGTATCCCTCTTTAAGATCCGATGACTAATGGCGAAGATATAGACATAAATGGGGCCAAGAATGGAAATCCAGGATTTCCAAGGGGTACCCCCACAACATTTTGAAAAAATGGGTCCAAAAATTTTGTGTTGAGGTTTTGATGCAGAATGGTGGGGAATTCAACTACGAATCGAAAAAGGTATCCCTTTTTAAGATCCGATAACTAATGGCGAAGATATAGACATAAATGTGGCCAAGACTGGAAATCCAGGATTTCCAAGGGGTACCCCCACAAAATTTTGAAAAAATGTGATCAAAAATTTTGTGTTGAGGTTTTGATGCAGAATGGTGGGGAATTCAACTACGAATCGAAAAAGGTATCCCTCTTTAAGATCCGATACGTAATGGTGAAGATATAGACATAAATGTGGCCAAGACTGGAAATCCAGGATTTCCAAGGGGTACCCCCACAAAATTTTGAAAAAATGTGATCAAAAATTTTGTGTTGAGGTTTTGATGCAGAATGGTGGGGAATTGAACTACGAATCGAAAAAGGTATCCCTCTTTAAGATCCGATGACTAATGGCGAAGATATAGACATAAATGGGGCCAAGAATGGAAATCCAGGATTTCCAAGGGGTACCCCCACAACATTTTGAAAAAAATGGGTCCAAAAATTTTGTGTTGAGGTTTTGATGCAGAATGGTGGGGAATTCAACTACGAATCGAAAAAGGTATCCCTTTTTAAGATCCGATAACTAATGGCGAAGATATAGACATAAATGTGGCCAAGACTGGAAATCCAGGATTTCCAAGGAGTACCCCCACAAAATTTTGAAAAAATGTGATCAAAAATTTTGTGTTGAGGTTTTGATGCAGAATGGTGGGGAATTCAACTACGAATCGAAAAAGGTATCCCTCTTTAAGATCCGATACGTAATGGTGAAGATATAGACATAAATGTGGCCAAGACTGGAAATCTAGGATTTCCAAGGGGTACCCCCACAAAATTTTGAAAAAATGTGATCAAAAATTTTGTGTTAAGGTTTTGATGCAGAATGGTGGGGAATTGAACTACGAATCGAAAAAGGTATCCCTCTTTAAGATCCGATGACTAATGGCGAAAATATAGACATAAATGGGGCCAAGAATGGAAATCCAGGATTTCAAGGAATTTCACCACAAAATTTTGAAAAAATGGGTCCAAAAATTTTGTGTTGAGGTTTTGATGCAGAATGGTGGGGAATTCAACTACGAATCGAAAAAGGTATCCCTTTTTAAGATCCGATAACTAATGGCGAAGATATAGACATAAATGTGGCCAAGACTGGAAATCCAGAATTTCCAAGGGGTACCCCCACAAAATTTTGAAAAAATGGGTCCAAAAATTTTGTGTTGAGGTTTTGATGCAGAATGGTGGGGAATTCAACTACGAATCGAAAAAGGTATCCCTCTTTAAGATCCGATACGTAATGGTGAAGATATAGACATAAATGTGGCCAAGACTGGAAATCCAGGATTTCCAAGGGGTACCCCCACAAAATTTTGAAAAAATGTGATCAAAAATTTTGTGTTAAGGTTTTGATGCAGAATGGTGGGGAATTGAACTACGAATCGAAAAAGGTATCCCTCTTTAAGATCCGATGACTAATGGCGAAGATATAGACATAAATGGGGCCAAGACTGGAAATCCAGGATTTCCAAGGGGTACCCCCACAAAATTTTGAAAAAATGGGTCCAAAAATTTTGTGTTGAGGTTTTGATGCAGAATGGTGGGGAATTGAACTACGAATCGAAAAAGGTATCCCTCTTTAAGATCCGATACGTAATGGCGAAGATATAGACATAAATGTGGCCAAGACTGGAAATCCAGGATTTCCAAGGGGTACCCCCACAAAATTTTGAAAAAATGGGTCCAAAAATTTTGTGTTGAGGTTTTGATGCAGAATGGTGGGGAATTGAACTACGAATCGAAAAAGGTATCCCTCTTTAAGATCCGATGACTAATGGCGAAGATATAGACATAAATGGGGCCAAGAATGGAAATCCAGGATTTCCAAGGGGTACCCCCACAAAATTTTGAAAAAATGGGTCCAAAAATTTTGTGTTGAGGTTTTGATGCAGAATGGTGGGGAATTGAACTACGAATCGAAAAAGGTATCCCTCTTTAAGATCCGATGACTAATGGCGAAGATATAGACATAAATGGGGCCAAGAATGGAAATCCAGGATTTCCAAGGGGTACCCCCACAACATTTTGAAAAAATGGGTCCAAAAATTTTGTGTTGAGGTTTTGATGCAGAATGGTGGGGAATTCAACTACGAATCGAAAAAGGTATCCCTTTTTAAGATCCGATAACTAATGGCGAAGATATAGACATAAATGTGGCCAAGACTGGAAATCCAGGATTTCCAAGGGGTACCCCCACAAAATTTTGAAAAAATGTGATCAAAAATTTTGTGTTGAGGTTTTGATGCAGAATGGTGGGGAATTCAACTACGAATCGAAAAAGGTATCCCTCTTTAAGATCCGATACGTAATGGTGAAGATATAGACATAAATGTGGCCAAGACTGGAAATCTAGGATTTCCAAGGGGTACCCCCACAAAATTTTGAAAAAATGTGATCAAAAATTTTGTGTTAAGGTTTTGATGCAGAATGGTGGGGAATTGAACTACGAATCGAAAAAGGTATCCCTCTTTAAGATCCGATGACTAATGGCGAAAATATAGACATAAATGGGGCCAAGAATGGAAATCCAGGATTTCCAAGGGGTACCACCACAAAATTTTGAAAAAATGGGTCCAAAAATTTTGTGTTGAGGTTTTGATGCAGAATGGTGGGGAATTCAACTACGAATCGAAAAAGGTATCCCTTTTTAAGATCCGATAACTAATGGCGAAGATATAGACATAAATGTGGCCAAGACTGGAAATCCAGAATTTCCAAGGGGTACCCCCACAAAATTTTGAAAAAATGGGTCCAAAAATTTTGTGTTGAGGTTTTGATGCAGAATGGTGGGGAATTCAACTACGAATCGAAAAAGGTATCCCTCTTTAAGATCCGATACGTAATGGTGAAGATATAGACATAAATGTGGCCAAGACTGGAAATCCAGGATTTCCAAGGGGTACCCCCACAAAATTTTGAAAAAATGTGATCAAAAATTTTGTGTTAAGGTTTTGATGCAGAATGGTGGGGAATTGAACTACGAATCGAAAAAGGTATCCCTCTTTAAGATCCGATGACTAATGGCGAAGATATAGACATAAATGGGGCCAAGACTGGAAATCCAGGATTTCCAAGGGGTACCCCCACAAAATTTTGAAAAAATGGGTCCAAAAATTTTGTGTTGAGGTTTTGATGCAGAATGGTGGGGAATTGAACTACGAATCGAAAAAGGTATCCCTCTTTAAGATCCGATACGTAATGGCGAAGATATAGACATAAATGTGGCCAAGACTGGAAATCCAGGATTTCCAAGGGGTACCCCCACAAAATTTTGAAAAAATGGGTCCAAAAATTTTGTGTTGAGGTTTTGATGCAGAATGGTGGGGAATTGAACTACGAATCGAAAAAGGTATCCCTCTTTAAGATCCGATGACTAATGGCGAAGATATAGACATAAATGGGGCCAAGAATGGAAATCCAGGATTTCCAAGGGGTACCCCCACAAAATTTTGAAAAAATGGGTCCAAAAATTTTGTGTTGAGGTTTTGATGCAGAATGGTGGGGAATTCAACTACGAATCGAACAAGGTATCCTTTTTTAAGATCCGATGACTAATGGCGAAGATATAGACATAAATGGGGCCAAGACTGGAAATCCAGGATTTCCAAGGGGTCTTGGCCCCCACAAAATTTTGAAAAAATGGGTCCAAAAATTTTGTGATAAGGTTTTGATACAGAATGATGGGGAATTGAACTATGAATCGATCAAGGTATGCCACTTTAAGATCCAATGACTAATGGCGAAGATATAGACATAAATGTGGCCAAGACAGGAAATCCAGGACTTCCAAGGGGTACCCCCACAAAATTTTGAAAAAATGGGATCAAAAATTTTGTGTTGAGGTTTTGATGCAGAATGATGGGGAATTAAACTACGAATCGAACAAGGTATCCCTCTTTAAGATCCGATGACTAATGGCGAAGATATAGACATAAATGGGGCCAAGATTGGAAATCCTGGATTTCCAAGGGGTAGCCCCACAGAAAACTTCAAAAATCTTGCTGGAAATGCAGGGTTTATGCAGATTCTTGGGGCTACCTACAGCTTCTCCCATTTTTCAGGGAATGTGGAGTTGTTAGCCAGCTCTGAGAGAGCTTTCGGAATAAATTAAATGGAACTGCCATAAAGTCAGATGCCAGCTGGCCATGCTCTGGGCCGGAAAGCCGAGTATTTTGGCTATAATGGCTGGCCCTCAAATGATTTAGTTGGGAGCGGTTAACCCGATTAGATGGACTGGGGCAGGGCTGGTGTGTTTGCTCTCGGCCATGGCCGATGGCCGATGCCCGATGGCCGGTGTTGCAATTCGAGAATGTTGACAAACGTAATTAAGAAATTTTTGGGGCAAAGGGCGGCTGCGGAGGCGGCGAGGGGGGCGTGGCGGGGTCACGCAAATGTTTGCCATTCGCCGTGTGTGTGCTTGTGCGAGTGTGTGGGCTCAGGGCAGGGGACAAAGGACACACAGGTTAACAAGGATAAACAATGGGCACGTATTTGGGCTTTGGGCGACCGACGAGATAAGCAGAATCATGGAAATGCCATCAAAATAGATCGGGAATGGAATGGGGGGCTCTATTCTCTTCTAATGTGTGACTAAAATAAAGGGAATAGGGTTGCCAGCGATGTGATACCTGATACCTCTACCTCCCCGCTGCTTTTGAATGCTTCGCCCGAATATCGTTATTCCAACAAAGTCCTTCAGTGAAGGACTTCTGGTAATACCCGCTCTTTACAAAACTCCCCATTTCTCACTGGAGGAGTGATTAGTCGGGCCGGGGGGAGGGGCGGCTTCAACTCAATGTTATTGAGATGAAATGTGCAAGTAATGAAGCAATTGGCACGAGGTCCTTCCACTCCTCGTCCCTCCCACATCCATTCATTCATTCAGGACACACGTCGAATGGCAGCGTGGCGGGCCATTGTCTTTTGTTCGGCACTCGCGGGGTAATCAACTCGATTGCCACCACGCCCACTCGACGCCCTCCGCTTTGACCCCGTGGGGAGGGAGAGCGGAGGTCCTGGGTGGTGGGTCCTTCGGCGAATGCGGGCTGAATGCAGTTGCAGAGGGTTCTTTGTGTCCCCTAACGCTTTATCTCCTCGCCAACGGGCTAAAAAAGCGAGAGGACTCACGATGTCCTGCCAGGACTAGTGATGCTAAATAGTTCCCATAAAAAGGATGCTTTTTTAAAGACTTTAATTACAAAAAAGAGTCAAAGTAGCTCCCTAAAAAAAACTATCCTTTCTAAAAATACAATTTCACTTTTCTCCGATCTATGGAATATCTCGTATCCTTGCCTTGTATCCTTGTGACCTGCCACGCCCCTGGGCACCTGTCGCCACCTCCGACCCCCTCAACAGCCCCGCCACTGGTGCCCCTTTTGTTTGGACCACTGCACGCCTCGTTATGCACAAACAAAGCGTTTTCGCTTCCATTTAGCAGCAAATTAGAAGCTTTGAGGTCCTGCCGCGTCTGAGAGCGGCAGGACACAAAAAGTGAAAACAGTTGAAAGGTGGCAGCAGGATAAAAAGCTGCAAAAAAAGAGTAAAAGCCTGCGAAAAAGATTACATTACGAATTAATTAACAGTAAGTAAGAGTGTGTGTGTGTGTGAGTGCTTTTGAGTCCTGAAATTCAGAGCAGAAGGACGAAGGATGCGAGGGCTGTGAAGGATGTGAAGCAGCTGCCGTTAATATGAGCAGGATTAATTTTAGGCTCCTGGCCAGAAAGTTTGAACCCGGATTATTAATGTGACGGGCGGAAAGCCACAAGGATAATGCGTTGTTTTTCCGAGGCCACTCGCCGAGGACTCTCAAATGTCCGTTCGTAATCTCCGTCTGGTAGATCCTTATTCCCAATCATTGAATCTAATCTCGGAGAGACTTCCGACATCAACATAATCGTAATTGACAAGGACGATAATGAGAACGATAATGATGATGAGTCGGCAGCTGCAAGGACTCGATCCCGCTTCCGTTTGCCGTTTGGGGCCCATCTGGGAGGAGCTGCTCCGTCCCTGCCTCCGCCTCCGTGCCTGTTTTGTTGAAACATTATCGTGCACTGGGGCATCATTGATAACAAATGTTGGTCCATTAATCGGGCCATTCTGCTGTTGTTGTCGAGTTGCCTGATTAAGCCGGGCCAACACACACACACACACACTTAGCCACACTCTGCTTGGGCCTAATGTGTGTTAAACTTTTTTATGCCTCAGGCCTTGTTTAATAATTGAACAATAAAGAACGAACGGCATTAAGTAATTTGTGTCGGTTAAGTCATAAAACTCACACAGCCACATCCGAACCCCTGCCGGCCAGGACACCCATGCATAAATACAAATACAACGACGCCCACACTGATAGGGATGTACACCCATACAGGGGCATAAATTGTTAATTCAGAGCTCAAGTTAAATGAGTCGTTGGCATGAAAATTTCAAGTTTATTGCAACCGGGTCGGAGATGGAGGCCTGGGGGGCCCTCCTCCTCCCTCGTTTTCGGTGTCCAATAAATTTTGGCTTGCGTGCCTGAGCATTGAACTTGGTAACAACTTTTTCGTCCTGCCTCCTGCCTGCTGCCTCCGAGCCCCTACCTCCTGGACAGGATGAGCCATTGATTCATGTTAATTAAATGTGACAAAAGTTGAGCAACTTTCTCCCAAGCCAACTGGCGACTTTTTGCCTTTGTCCTTTGCTGCACATTTTCATTTCGGTCTGGTGTGGTCTGGTTTCGGTGCTCGGCTTTGGGCCATGTTGAGGTTACTTTATAGCCACATCCTGGCCACCCCGGCCACTCCCCGGCCACTCCCCGGCCACTCCCCAGCCACCACTGCATAATGTGCGACAATTTCGATTGCGATCATCTGGCCAAAATGTTGCGGGGTGGCCGGTGGAAAAGTTTCTGCGCTTTTAATTAGAAATCGAAGCGAGTCCGCAAGCTGTCCAAGTTTTATCTAGGCCATGATATTGGATATTGGTAGCAGAGTTTGCTGGGAGGGTGGACTGGGCGGGGGTGCTGCCAGTGCATCTGCAAGGATTCCGGGCAGGGGATTTGCGAAAGGACTTAGTTTACTTCCACCCGGAGAAAGTTTATGCAATGATTTGGCCGGCAAGGTGGGATTATCAGCATTTTTTGGGCTGCAAACTTAAATCTCTGGCAATCAACTTCCATCGAAAAGTTTATGATATCGCCCGGTGCCGAGAGTCGCTAACCAGAGGGCTTAGGGCTGTACTTCGGAGGATGTTTTATAAGCACTCCCGCCTCGCCCGGAGTGGGGGACAGGTGTTTTTTAGTAGTTTTTCGCTGACTACTAGCTGAATGCATTTCTTAAACGGCTCCTAACTGCCTCTGCGCGGCTCTGTTTATATTTTCCGACATTGACAATGCTTGGCAGGACTAAGGAGCCGGGACGAGGGACTAAGGAAGTCCGTGCGAACAAGGACAATGAAAGGAATGACTGCCTGGCTGCTAGCTGCTCCGCCCTCCCTCCGATTATCCTTCCCTCTGGCTGGATTTCATTTTCGCTAATCAATTTGCATAGCAGCTGCAGGACTCATCTCCTGCAGGACCCAAGCTCCCAGCTTCCTTACCCGCTGTCCGTTGTCCGTTGTCCGCACTGTCCGCCCTGTCCGCTCTGTTTCAGTTTCAATTAGAAACTTTAACTGCTTCCCCAGCGGATTGGCCTCGCTTGAGCTGCGTTTAGCTTAGTGTAGTTCAGGGCAGTCGAGTCGGGTGCACTGAGAGAAATGCCTATAGCTTCCAGGTGGACTTGGCTTCTTTTTAAGAAGGTCTGGCAACCCTACCACCCGAAACTCGGCCTGCAGTTTACTTTATTCGTTTAAGCCTCTTGGCGCCATGTCTTATGATGTTACTTCCTCGAAGAAACTAGGAACTCATCCAGCAACTTTTGTTGGCTGTTAGCTGAGCTTCTGCTTCTGGCCTGTTTTTTTCTTTATTGGCCCGAAGCCTGCAATAACGGTTATTGTAGGCAAACCTGTCAACGCATTCCCTGAAATTCCCTGAAATTTCCTGTAATTTCTGTAATTCCTATTATCATTATTTCATTTTTATTCTCTTGTTTTTTTCTCGTTGAGAAATTTAATTTCTTTGCAGCTGCCATTCCGAACGTCTTGCCCCATCTCTCGTGCTTCGTGCCCCGTGCCCCGGGCCCCATGCCCCGTGCCCCTACCTCCTTCTTCTGCCCAGTGTTCTGGTTTCAGTAAATCTCTTAAGCTGGTTGCAAAAATAAAAGCGGTGGAAAATTCGCCAGCACACAGACAAGTGACTATGTAGCTCTTAGCTCATCCGGCGAGTATCTGTGTGTGTGTGTGTGTGTGTGTGGAGGTCCTGTGTGCGTTGTCCTGGGGTGGCGGGGGCAGCAGGAGTTGACTTAAGTGCGCATAATTCACATTGGCTCGAAAGTAGCGCAAGGATTAGGCGATGCACAACAAATTACGATGTTATCCTTGGGGGAGGCCAGCAACACATGTCCTTGGTGGCCCCATTAACCCCTTTGGCACATGTTCCGTGTCACGGCTACTTATGCATTTACTTTATAACACTTTCAGCGCTTTATTCTGGCCTGGTCTTCATGGCGGTTTCATGTGTGAATGGAATTAAATGCAAATGTCTTTCATTATCCTGAGATTCTATCCTGCCAGAGTACCTCCCACGCCGTGCCTGGCAGACGGATTGACTGCCCGCCTGACTGACTGACTGACTGACTGACTGACTGACTGAATGACTGACTGACAAAGTGACAAATTGAGCTGAATGCCAGTGCAGTGCAGGTTGTCTTCAATTTTAATAAATTCCCCGTGCATGTAAGCAAGCGCGACAGTTGACAGCTGCAGCTTCGTTTCCCACTTTTCCTCAGCCAGCATGGCATAGTGGGTGTTATTGTTGCACCCCCCTCCACCCCTCCATCCCTCTCGGTGTCCTTGCTCATTGTTCAACAGGACTAAAGGGAAGGAGAAGAAAAGGAATGTGTTTTCGGGGACGGTGCAAGAACGGCATTGTTGCCGCTGTTTTTGGCAGTCTGTTACAATTACATGTCATGGAGGAGTTGCCCAAGGGGCGGGGCTTAGGGCTTAGAGAGGGGGAAGAGTGGGGGGGAAGGCCATGCCCTGGCAAGGACATTGCAGTGGCAATGTGACATTGCGATATTTTTTATACCAGGCGACGGGTCCCGCTCCCATTTCATTTATTTCCCGGCCCCTGCCGACTGATATTTCGGAATATATATCTTTTTTTCAAGTGTTCTGTGGCGGAGGGCGTGGCAGGTGCACCACCTGCACCAACGCCCGATTTAAGTAGATAGTTAGCCGAAAAGCAGGACAATTGAGTTGAATTTTGGGCATCAGGAAGATGCTCCCAACTTCCCTGACTCATATCGCTCATACGCACCGTGGGCCGAAGGAACACAATGCCCGCCCCCCGGGCGCCTCATTACCATAATGGTTAGCCTTATGGAGTGTAAATCATCAAAAACATAAGACGAAGAATAAAAACCGAGCGGGGGAGAGGTGAACCAGAGTCGGAAAATCACATTGCTAATTCATAAATAAGCCGCTTGACTTTGCAGCTTTTGTGAACCGATGTCGTGGCAGCTGTGGCAGGCAGGTGTGTCTCCGCCTTGTTATTATTTTTGGGCGACTCCAGGTGGCGATGCGAGAGGGCGCCCGAATAAAAATGAGCAGCGTGTGTGTATCAAAAAGGAGCAGAGGCAAAAAAAGGACCAATATATCAAAAGGATTGCTAATACACGGGCACAGACACTCCGGGGCGAGTGTGCCCCTCACGCGTATTTGATTTTTAAAGGCGCCCCTTTCTGCGGCTGCCACATTAGCATATATCTGCATACTCGCCCCGGCGCCCCATCCTGTCATACAGCAGGGGCTGTATGTAAATGGATATAGTCGCTTGTACGGGGACAAGATACTTATGATTCACGCACGACTGCCAGGTGGCAGGTTGAAAGTGGCGCAGGCCAAGGTGGCAAGTGGAAGGTGTCGGCCCGGGTCGGGCCGGGCCGGGCCGAGGGACGTGGCAAGATTCCTGGCACTCCGGGCCCTGATTGTGTTGACACCCCGGGCTAAACACCGCCCCCTCGCCACGCTCACCCTGATGGCCCCCTTTATTTTTCCCATTATAATCGCTCGAATACAACGCCAAAAAGCCAATAAAGGAGAGGAAAATGAAAATATTTTCCTTTGAGCTCAGTCCAGGCGGGTCCTGGGAGGAGCTGGCTCCCAGCGTCGTCAAAAGGGATGAATCAACTTACATTATGCATTCACAATTTGCCTCGCATCCGAGACTGGAGGTATGCAAATAATACTCTTTTAACCGATACCCCGCCACGTGAACACCCAGATCCTTGCGCCTTAAATTACGAGTTTATGTGTTGTGCGACTTAAACACTTGATACCTGAATGTGACTTTGTGTGCAGCCCGAGCTGGAGCCATGTGCCACAGCGGCGGCGTGCAGCAGGCATTTTTTAAAAGCAAGATTAAAAGGTGCAAGCAGAGCACTTTTGAGTTGTGCCGGCAGCCCGGCACTCAGACTGGCAAATTGCGCCGCCACGAGGGCCGGACGAATATACTCATTGTCCTGGCTAGTTCGTCCTACAATTACTTACTTGCCGGCGCTCTCATAAAATGCAAATACAAAAATTATACAAGCCCAGAGAAGTCTTTTGCAGCGCTTTGTGATTTCACTTATTCCTTTGTTTAATTTGCTGTCTGCCCCCCGAGTCCTGCCCTCCTCCTCTTGCCATGTCCTCCGCAGGATGTCTTCATCATAATTACAAACAAAACATAACGAGAGAGAGAAACAGAAGACAAACAACAGCATCAGCAGCGGCAGTGGCAGCACCAGGAGGCGCCACCAGGAGGCGCAGCACCAGCAGCTGAATTGTTTGCCCAGCAACTTGCTGCAGAGCGTCCAAAAAGAAAAAAACCTACACCCGGAGAAGAAAAAGGAAGGATCAAGCTAAAGACAAGCCAAAGCAGAAAGAGAAAAAGTCAACAAATGTTTCTTCGGCTTTCTGGTGGTGTTGCAGATACTTTTATTGCCGTTGCCGCTGCTGTTCAGGTTGCTGTTGCAGTTGTGGCAGCGCAACAGTCCTTGCTTTTGTTTTTCCGTCAAGACACACACTCCCAGCTGTTATAATGACTGCAGGCATCCTTGGAAGCTGCTCCTGATACCCAGTACTCGTGGCATCACTTACTCGACCTCACAGCAACTATTCATGCCCAGTACTTTAAGTATCGAGTATGCTTCACACGTCAGTTTATGTTTGCTCCTTCTCGTTGGTTTTCTTATACTAGTACTCTTTCTCGCTGGTTAACTCATACTCGTACTAGTCAGTTTCTCGTTGGTTGCAAGCTCACTCGTCGTAAATCATAGCTCTCGGTTAAGGCTTAAGATACTCGTTCTCATTAGCTACTCGTTGGATATCCTATAATCCAACTCGTTGGCTTTAGTTTAGGTGTCTCTGGCTCTGAGACCCATTGGCTGATCCCACCCACCGCATATATGCTCTTTGTGCGGCTGATTTCAAATATTGCGAATGTTAATAACTGAATAATGGCAACCACAGCCGTTTCCAATGCATAATTAATATTTCCAGGACACAGAGCCGGACAGGGCGAGGCATATGTGTTAATGCGTTTGTTGCCACTTCGATGGCACTGAATAATTTGTTGCCGGGCTGCAAAAATGGCGGCCCAAAGCCCCAGGACCCGCGCTCGAGGCCCAGATCCGAATCAGTCGTAAATACGCCATAAATATATTTATGTATGCATAATAACTGCAGTTCAGTGGGTAAATTAAACAGCTATTTGGTATTTGGCGGGCGGGCAATTTGTTAGCCCATAAAAAGCGGCATAAAAGATGACTCGCCTGCTCGGAGCTGGTGGCGGGGCCTGGGCAGGAGGAACAAAAGTTAATCGACTGATAAGTGACTTATCCCGCACAATAAATATAGGTGTCTACATAGAGGTATTCCGCTCTCCATCAGATACCTGTTTTTATCCGGTTTCCATGGCGGCTTCATGGTTTTTGTTTTGATGCCAATGGAGTTTTTTGTTTCCTCTTATTTGTTGGGGGGCCTGGCAGTCCTGGCAGTCCTGGCAGGCCTGGCAAGCCTGGCAAGCCTGGCAAGCCTGGGAGACTTGGGAGGCGAACGGAAACGGAAGAGATGAAAGTCACGGCCGGGAGGAGAAGTTGCCTTTTTGAATTTTTCAATTAAATGTTAATTAAGTTAATGAAATGCCTGCCTCCTCCGCTCCTTTGTTTTCCTTCGCCTTTCTCTGTTTGAATTAAAAATTCAGGCGGCATGTCCGTTGGATCTTTTTTTCCCCCCGACCGGACCGGGAAGAATCCAAAATTTTTCAATTTATGACCCCGGTGCTCCCCGGCATATCTCGTATCAGAAAGTTGGCCCGCCATTTGACCTGGCGAGCTTGGAAATTAATTTAATTAGTTGTGGAATACAACAGAATTCCAGCAATTTATGGCTGCAAATATTTTGGTTAATTGAACAGGCTTCTTCCCCGAATTCCCCGAATTATTCAGACAGGTGTAATGGAATATGATTCTTTCTTGAAATAATTGTGTTTTTTTTTTTGAAAATTAAGAGCGTTAGCTAGACGCTTCAGTGCCCGTTAATTTTTAATTCAAATTCCAGTTTGGAAAGTTTTAGGCACAAAGTTCGCATTTACTGACAAAATTCTGGCATCGTTGTCATCAGCTTTTCCCCCTGCCCCAGATCCTGCTCCAGCTCCAGCTCCTGCTCCTGCTCCTGCTCATGCTCCTGCCCATTCTGTATACATGACATATTTGTGTATGGTCCTCGGGCCGTGTGTTTGGTATAGTAGTGGCCCGCCATCCGCCTCGGCCGCCTGTGCCCGTAATTAGTTAATGTAGAAGAGCAAGGAGGCCTCTGCCACCTTCCGACCTGCGGCCTCCCAGGATATGAAAGATGGAGGAGCCGAGTGCCCTGGTTGCTGTTTTTTCGGTCTCAGCACGCGGCGGCACAAAGAATATTTTGTTTGGGGAAGGGGGCGCTGTGGCATCTGCGCCCTCTCAGCTCCCCGTGGACGAGGCCTGCTCTAATGAAATGTATGGAGACAGGCTTCAAAGCAGATTTTACATCAACAGCCACTCCCCCGCCTCTGACACCGCCTCCGATTCACGAGGAATTCCTAAGCAAATGTGCGCGTGTGTTGCGTTGTATGTATTTTTAATGTCGTAGACTCGCAACCAGGAAGCCACCTTGCCCCCACCCCTCCGGGCATTAAAAATGTAAACGCTTTACGGGCCACGGGGCGTATGCTTAATGCATAACGTATACGCACTGTGCGCCACACACCGCGCGCATACAAATCAACCCGAAACCCAAAACCTGAAACCTGTAGCCTGGATGCTGAAACCCGAAACTGAAACTCGTTATTTTTCTTTGCCATTCACAGGTTAATGTCAGCAACACCTGGACAATGCCGCAGGAGGGGCTGAATGTCTTCTACCGATTCTTCAGGGATCGCATATCCTGGTTCGAGGCGGACGCCGTCTGCCAGTTCCATCACGCCAACCTGGTGACAGGTAAGTCGGGCCAAGGTCCCCTCAGCCGGAGCCTTTGAATGTCAGCCCAGATGGGGAGGAGGGGATGATTCTACCCATTTCTCTTAGTGTAATTCCTGGCAGAGAATAGGCAGAGCCTTTTACAATTCCACATTAATAAAAATGAGCAAACGTCACCAAGTAACGAATGCAGCCAGATTATGGCCGAGCACTGTAGTCCGGGGCAGGTCCATGGGTGGGGCATGAAGTTGGGGGCTAGTTGTGGCAGAGACAGATGCCAAAGGGAGGTTGCCATTGTGGTTCGCAAATGAATGAAATGACAGCAAAGTGACGCAGCCACAGTCGAGTCTTTTATGTGGCCGGACCCCAAAAGGCTTTGCCACAGGATGCGACCTCTGACCTGCTGCAGTGGCCACAGTCTCTCTCTCTCTATATCTCCCATTCCCTTCTGCATCTCTCTTTCTTTGCCCCACGTTTACCGCATTGCTTTCGCCCATCCGGGCACCCTTAGCTCCTCATAACACAATAAATCCCTCTGAAAATTCGGTCGCTGCAGTGCCGGCGGGTAGATGGTTTAGATTTGGTCTCCGATTCGTATCCACGGGGTAAGAGGGCCAGGGGGTCAGGGGGTCAGTGCGGGCCTGGGGTCATCTAAATCACAATCGCCCCAGTTTTGGCCCCAAAAAGTTGCCAATATATTCGCTTTCAATTCAAAACTTTTGGGAGACCCAATGGCTTGCGATCCCTGCTTCCAGTTGAGATAAAAGCGACAAAAGTCAGGAGACTCGGGAGCAATTCCAGTTGCATATTCCGAGAGGATGGGTCCGTGAATGGAGTTGGCCGTCCACTATTGAGTTTTAACCTTGGCAAACAGGACAGGGCAGGACGGCCGGGATATATGTACGGACATGCATTGACGACTAGATGAGCCCGGAGCTCGAAACAAAGCAAACAGAGCTCAACTACAATCGAAAAACAGAAATAGACACACGAGAGCCCGGCAAAAAGTGGAAACAAAAATAATTTGCAACAGCATTTTGTTAACAATTTGTATTGTCAGTTGGGGGTAGGATAGCAGCATCCCTGAAAAGGATACTGAAAAAACGAGGAGCCGAACCGGGGGGAGGGGAGAGAAAATAGACAATAGACAAGGCGAATTTCATAGCAATGCTCTGTGTAGAACAAATAAAAACCATTTGTCGTCTCGTTTCATTCGAACTAAACTCATTCTCTCTTCTTCTTTGTATCCTTTTTTCGTCCTTTACTCCGCCACACACATGTGTGCTATGTGCTGTGTGTGTGTGATGACAGTCGACAACAGTTTTCAATTCGATGCAACGCGCGACCTGCTGAGGGAATTGGATGTGAACGACATCGTTTGGATTGGTCTCATGCGACCGCAGAACTCGGATCGTTTTATGTGGTCGTAAGTACAACAAAAACAACAACAACAACAACAACAACACACACACACCCTATTACATACCATTACACCAAAAACAATAAGACCACAAAGAGGGAGAGAAGGACACGGACACGGACACGGATACGGCCGAAAGGGATTGAGGGCCACAATTGTCCTGTTGGGGCCAACATGTGAATTCCGGAATGGAATGGATCCGCCGGCTGACCGCTCCAAGGCGGAATTCCATCTGCGAGAGCGGACATTAGGGCCTTGGCCACACATCCTTGGCAGGGGGGAGCCATAAACTACTGATAGTTTGCAAATAATAGCGCACAAAAGGACACACTGTTGAAAACGAAGAGCATCTATAGGAGCTTCAAGACGGAGACTGTAATAGACGGACAAGCGGACAGACAGACAAGACTATATAGACTCTTGGGGTAATCCGGTTCAAGAATAGAGAATAGTTCCATTAAAGAGCAGCAGTATTAAAGTTTCAAGACACACATATAGTCGACATCCTTACAACATCCTTTAAAACCTCCTTTCCGCCGCCCTCGTCGTGGGTGTAGGAACTCACGTCCTCTCGTAGCCGACACTGGATACTGGGCCGAGTCCCTGCCCCTAATGGACGCCCCCCTCTGCGCCGTAATCGATCCCATTCGCGATTATCGCTGGCACGCCCTTCGCTGCGGTGGTCCCGAAACCGCATCCTTTTTGTGCGAGATGCCAGGTGAGTGGTTGGGGGTATGGTATGGGGGCTTCTGGGTCGAGGCTGACCGCACGACTGCCTACGCTCCTTTTCAGTGCCCAGCTGGGCGGACGCCTGCATTCTCAAGGACATGCCCAATCTGACCATGCAGTACATGGCGGACACGGCCAGCATCGAGCTGATTCGCAACTGCCAGGAGGAGGGTTTGCTGAGACACACCTGCAAGGGCAAGGACGTAAGTGGAGGGGTGGCGAGTGGTCCTTACCGCAGATGGGCTTTAATTATGGCAATAATTCCCCCTTTCCCCCTTTCGTTTGTGTTTGCTTTCCATTCCGCAGGACCGAGAGCGCGCCATCCGACAGTTGATTTGCCCGAAGGAGCGCCTGGAGGCTCAACGCATCAACGACATCACCAACTCGCACTTCAAGTCCCTCCAGATCATCAAGAACATCCGGACGGACAACAACGAGAACAACGACATCGACCTGCTGCCCAACTACGGAGTCCGATCCGGCATGGCCATCAACATCGAGGTGGCGCCCCCTGGGGAGCTCATGCAGGCGGACGCACCCGGCACGGTGTCCCTTTCCGGCCTCTACCGGATCCCCGATCAGGTGCCCAAGCCGGTGAAGAAGGCCGCCAAGAAGGTGATCGCCCCGGACTTTGCCAAGAAGCTGCAGAGCCACCAGCACCACCAGCAGCAGCAACAGCAGCAGCAGCAGAAGTCGCGCAAGTCCCTGATGCACCACCAGACCGAGAAGGAGCAGGACGAGGAGATGATGATGGGGGACCAGCCGGCGCTGAGCGAGGAGCAGCTGCCTCCGGGCATTCCCGATGACGACAGCAACAGCGAGGTCTCCAACGAGATATTCGAGCACTTGCCCCACAAGAAGAAGATCCTGCCGCAGGACCTGCGCACCATGTCGCCCATCGTCGAGATAGCCACGGCCACAACAACTACTACCACTACTGCTAGGCCGGCAACTCTGACCACACCGACACAGGGAACGACAACCACTGAGGCTGCCCCACTAAGGGTGACCACGCCAAAGGCCCTTGACACCACAAGCTCTCAGGCGCCAGCAACAACAACCAAGCTACCAATACCTACGAGCACTTCCACCACTACCACCACAACAACAACAACTACGACCACCACCACAGCCAAGCCCGAGGAAACAACAACAACTACAGTGAAGCCGGAGGTGAAAACAACAGAGAAGCCGCAGGAACCGAGTACCACAATGAAGCCAGAGCCAGAAACAACTACAGTGAAGCCGACTACAGTGAAGCCAGAGCCAGAGACAACCGAGCAGGAGGCAGCCACCACAAGTACAGTGAAGCCGGAGCCGTCGACGACTACAACAACCGCCAGGGCCACCACCACTGCACCAATTGGAACGACAACTACTAAGGCTGCAACTACAACGACCACCCACGCCCCCGGCCGAGCCACTCCCACAGACGCCAGCACCAGCGGCAGCGTAGGACATCCCATACATCCCGCACAGCAATCGCCGCAACAGCAGCAGCAGCAGCACGAGCTGCAACATGCAACACATGTCAAGGAGTCTGCTGACAACTCGCACTTTATTCCGCCGATGCTGCTGGTGAAGTCGCACTATGTACCGCCGTCAAAGCACGAGCATGGCCAGGAGCACAAGGGCTTGCATGCAACGGCAGCAGCCGCAGCAACAACCACAACTACGCCACCATCAACAACAACAACAGCAGCAGCCACAACAACAAAGCCAGAGCAGGAAACGAAGCCATCAACAGCAACGTCAGCCGGTGGAGTGACAGCGGCAGCATCTGAAAAAGGCACACCAGCAGCATCATCAGCAGCTGCAGTGACAACAGCAGCAACATCCACACTAGCAACAGCAACAGCAACTACATCTCCGCTGGCTGAAGAGGCGACAACAGTCAATAAAGGCACGACAGGCGTGAAAATAGCTGAAGACACGACAGAAACGCCAGCCACACCTGCAACATTGGTAATTGCCAGTGAGAAGCCGGCAGCAACATCAGCAGCAGCAACAACCGCAGCTAATGAAATCAAATCGAATGCAACAACTGTGACACCAGCAACAACTCACCAGATGGCTAACGAAAAGAAGGATGGGGAGGACGGCGAAGGATCAACCGGAGAAGGACACAGCCACGAAGAGACAGCCACCACAAGACACAATTTCCTGGAGGAAACCGAGGCGCCATTCAAGCCAAATCGACGACGTTCGCTAACCAAGCCGGAAACGGTTAGCTACTTCAAGAAGATCCTGGGCTAAGAAGCAGCAGGAATCCGGGAAACCGGGAATCCGGGTATTCGCGAGTCCCTGACTCCGGGCATCCACAATAGTAACCGTAATCGTAAACGTAATCGTAACACACACACATCCCCCCCAACACCCCCCACTTTATCAAAACAAAAAAAAAAAAACAAAAACAAAAATAAGAAAAAGAAAAAGAGCACAAGATAAAGATAAAGAAATACCGATAAAGATAGCGATACAGGCTCCTCCTTGGCACGTAATTGGTCTTCAAAAATCAGGAAAATCGGTGAGAATCCGAGGCTGCATGCCGGGGTGCCAGTAAATTGAATCAGTTGAGAAACCAACCGTTCCGCCCCCATCTCTGGATCTGGCTTACCTAACCCGGAACCTCCTGAAATCGCATTCCAGGCCATTTCCTCGCAAGATTCCAAGCCCGACCACCTAACCACCTAACCGCCCATCCGAACCAACCCATCCATCCGCCCACCCATATCCACATTCCGACCAAAAGTTTGTGCAACTCCAACCCGCTCGCTCCGACGCCGCTGCCGGAAATCCAAGCTGTTAGTCAACGCCAAGCGGAAACGGAAACGAAAACGAAAACGAGAACGAGAAGAAAACGCAAAGAAAACTCAACTCAAGTTGGCAGACGGTTCCAGTTGCAAGCACCAAATATGTCAATTTCTCACCGGCATGGGGCACGGGGCATGGGGCATGTGGCGTGGGCAAAAAAAAAAAAATGAAAATAAAAACAAGCAAACACGCACACACAAATACACGAAAACACAAACACTTGAATACTCGTCAAGATGTACTATTACTATGTTTATGCCGGTGGCTTTTCCTGAATTATTTTTAGAGGGAGAACGAGAGGGATGCCTTGATATTCCCTGGATTTAAGCCCCTTTTGCTCTTAAAACTAGACTATAACTTGCAAAATTTCAAAATTGAATTAGTTTCTGGGATGTTTGCTTTTAAAAACTTTTCAAAAAGATCATAAACTGAACCCCTAAGCGGTTTCGAACTCTGGAAAAACCTAATCGAATATCCATGAAAGATAGAGTTTATAGAAATCTAGATAGTCTATGCTATATCATCACCTGTTCGAGACCTTGCAAGTTCATGAAATCCCCGGCATAAACCTAGATGTAGACTCTGCTCAGAAAAAAGTAAGCCCATAGAGCCACAGAGACATGGAAGCGACGAGGAGCCACAAACAAACGTACGGAGTCTGTCAAAGAGCAATGGTAGCTGGAATAAAAATATTATATAAACAGAGAAGTCCGCCCGGGGGGAGCCGGGGAGGAGACCCCCACAGACACGGAGTGTGTGTATTGCAAAGGCCAAATCTAAAGTACTAAATACTAAGAAAAAGTGTTTACAAGCGTATACAAGGGGCGCTTGTTTTGGAATTCTGTCTACTTTGCCTAAGAGCCAAATGTGTGGTTACATCTGGCCTGGTCTGGTCTGTGCTGGTCTGGTCTGTGCTGGTCTGGTCTGGCCTGGTCTGGTCTGGAAAGAAGGTGAAACTTCACACAAACAGTCCAGCAACAAGGATTACCCTTGAGCTGATATTCTCCAGAATAAAAGCACCTTCAGCATCGAGCAGCAAGCAAGAGGTTTCAATTTGTCGCCTTGTTGTCCAGGCGGCCGAGTAGACGGCAATCCAAAACAGAATCCACTAAGCATATTACATATTTACCTATAAATTACGACGATATGACATAGATGTTGTTTTTTTTTTGTGGGGATCGGAATTAGTGAAATACCATTCGAGTAAGTGAGGCGGAGGACGCGAAATCGTTTGTCATTTGGTAATTTTAAGAAAATTACTCCGAACGATTTTGAGAAATTGACAGAGCAGAGAAGCGTAACTGCAGACGGGCGGAGTGCCCTTAAGATTAAGCTAAAATTTAACGAATAGAAAAAAGTGAGGCCCGAAGAAAGCGGAGAAGCAGAGAAAGCAGGTCCCCCAAGCAGATGCAAAGAAAATTACGGCAAATAAAAGCGAAAAGCACTCGATGTAGAGAATTATTTGTAGGTACTTGGGATCCGTTTGAAGTCAGATTCGGGATTCGGGATTCAGGAGTCGGGAGTTGGGAGTTGGGAAGGAAACACAAGTACGAGTATGCCGCATGGTAAATAGTATAAATGTAAACCAAGTAATTCATTATGAATAAAAAGAAAACCCTTCAACAAATTACCAATGTCGTTGCGTTTTATTCGCCACTTATTCGGGGCTAAGGACATCTTCCTTTGGCCAAACACTGAATGCGGAATGCGGAATGCGGACTGCGGAGGTCCTGGCTTAATGGCTGAAGGCTCTGTCGTTGTCCTGTCACGGGCCAGTTGCCTTGCTTTCGCTTCCACTTTCCATTATTTCTCTTTTTTTACTGCCCTGTGTTTTCTGTCGATTTTCATTTTTATTTTGTCTCCGTTGGCTCCGCTTCTTTGGCACCACACTTTTCCTTTTCCCCCCCCCTCGTCCTCCCTCCCAGGTCCTCCATTTTCTTTGCGATTTTCCGGGTGCGATGAGTACGCGACGCGTGAAAAGCAGCTCGAGGCGTATTTTGTAAATTGAAACGCACGAGGGCAGTTCCAGGAGTACCCATCGTAACTGTCGTCCAGCAGTGGGATAGAACTAACTTTCCAAACTTTCCTTTCGCGCCTCGAAGTTCCTTAATCGGAAGACTGGGCTTCCCGTTCCCCCAGTAAGTGGATGGCTGGCTCAAAACGGTGGCAAGCCCAATGTCCTGCAGCTCCCACGGCCATCGTGTGAGTCCTGGTCTCTGGTCTCTGGTCCATGGGTCTCGGGTCTCCGGTTTCTGGTTTGCTGGCTTACTGGCGCCCATGGCGTCGGGGCTGTGGCCGAAAGTGGCAGAAGAGCTTCTCTTTCTGGCCAACTTTGGAGTCCGCGCCTTTTTCCGCATTTGTCCTTTTTTTTTCAGAGAATTTTTCTCGGTGGTGCTCTCGAATTTTTGCGTGCAGCATGCAAAGGGCAGAGTGGCAAGTGGAAAGTGAACTGAAAATAGCTGAACATCAAGGGGGCGTGGTCATCGGGCACACCCACATGCCGGAAAAGTTTCCAACATGAAGAATACACGGTATTTGCTGATTAAGCTTAGAAATTGAATTTAAACAGCGTCCCCTTTGAGGGGGAAATTTCGGAAACTCACAATTTCATAGGGGTACCCCTTGAAAAAAATCGAAAAATGTTAAAAAGACTTTTAAGCAATTCCATTAATGGAGAAAGGAGGTACTTAGTTCCCTGATTACAGAATTGTATATCTTTTCATGATCGGATAATTGGCTGAGCTATTTATACGGGATGGGGAGAAAACACCTCGTTAGAGAACTTCTCTTAAAAATCCTTAAAGCCAAGACTGGAAACCGGTTAACCGGTTAAATAACCGTTAAGGACATTCCGCCGGCCCAGAGCACTCGGAAAATTTATTACACACACTGCAAGCGCTTTCATTCCATTTCGTTCGGCGGCCCCTTTTACGGCCAGCTCGAGGAGCAAATTAAGTGCAGCCGGCACAGAGGAGGGCCGTCCAGGATCTCTCGCTTACAGAGACACGCACAGATACGGGAACACTCGCCCAACACACATACGCACATGCATGACAGCCATTAGGCTGGAAATTAAATTTTTTATTGGAGGAAAAAGTAGCAGGCAGCGCCCATAAAAGAGGCAGCAAAATTTCAAATTTATATCAATTGCGGTTGCTCATTGACGCCTCCCGGGCTTTGGCACGCCCCCTCCGTATCCTGGATTCGAAGTTAATTGAATTTCCAGTCTCCCGCTCTGTTGATCCAGGTGGCTGTGGGGACACACATCCGTGTAACTACATTGGAGTGGAGAGGCATTAATTATGCAGCCGGAGCACTGACGCTTGTTTTCGTAGCATACTTTTTCGGGCAGGAAAGCCGGTTGGGCCCTCCCCGAAGCCCTCTCCTTTGAAGTGCAATTCTCGGTATCGATTACCGCTTTGCTTAATCACTTCTCAATCGCTGCGTCGTCTCAAGGAGGTCTGCCACCCGCCAGGACCCTCCAGGGCCACAATTATCCTAATCCTGCAGCTTTCCACTTCCACGAGGAAGTGCAGCAAGTGCAAAATGGATTCCTCGATGGCTGGCTGCCTTGGGGCTGCATCGCGTCATCGGTTGGCAGTCAAACGGCAGTAAGCTTCGCCCCGCCCGAGTCCTGGGGTGGAGCCTCCCCATCCGCTCTGTATGGGTTATTTTGGCGACAGCAATACCAACCGGATGCGGCACCAATTTAACGACCCCGTTTCCGCCCAATGGCGACCAAATGTCAGCCATGCAACTGCAAAATCTCTGCGGCGCCCATTGGCATCATGGATGTGGCACGACTCGACTTCCTTCCTGTCTGCCACTGGTACGGTGTCCCCCCTCCGTCCTCCAGAACTTTGTCCTTGTTATTACGATTGTGTACTTTGGAGACTGTTATGGCTTTTCGAAATTAAATTCCATAATACTGCAAGGACTCGAAAACTTCCCTAAGCCTCTCAGATCACTGGCTGCTATCCTTCTTCGCTAAAACCGGTTTGGCCAACATCATTTAAGCCATTTCCAAGCCAGGCACTCCGCAAATATGATAAAAATCAGAACAAAGGATTCGGGCAAGCTGTTGAATCAATGCAGGCGGCCTGCGGTGACATCCCAGCACAAAATCAAGAGGGAATACGTACGAGACCAGAAATGAAATGAATTATGTTAAGCATGAAAATTTTCAATGCAAACAACAGGGGAAAAAAGCAATAAATGTGACAGGAGGGACAAAAAAAGGAGTAAAGAATGGAGGGATGTCAGGACACCGAGCCGGACAAAATCAACTGCCAATTGCAATTTGCCGGTCTGTGCAAATAAAACATTTTAACAACATTTTCCACATGCAGAGGGTATGTCAGTGTGTCTATGTGGCAGAAAGTACACAAGCATCTGTGGCAGACAATGGGGCGCATTCCAGAGAATACAAATAAATACTTTCCAGAAACTGCATCGCTTTCACTTATTTTTGGGAGGTTTTCTAATAAAGTTCCATCTGCTGTGGTGGCTCCCATCAAGGACATACATGAAGGGTATTGTTTGGGGTTTTGTTCCCATTGCCACCACCACTGCCATTGTATCTTTTTGATTTTTTCGCGCCGCCTCTGTTGCTCCTCGTTCTGTACGCCATTTATTATTTATTGTATTAATAATGCAGTCGTGTTGAAAATTTCATAATGTCCGGCAGTGTCATTCAGGCAGTCAGCAGTTGTAATGGCTTCCCTTCTGTTGCCTTTTTTCCAATATCTGCATATGTATTATTGCACGAGCAGTTGACACTTTTGTTGTTGTCTCCACTGCGGTTGTGGATGTTGATGGCTGGTTTGTATCGCTTCGGTTTGGTTTCGATTGGTTTTGGTCTGGACTTTGGTTAGCCGCAGAAAGCAAATGCCACATGCACTTGGACGCGAAGCAAGCGAGTGAAATCCACACCACACCATTAACCACGCCACAGAGTCTAGAAAAATGGGATATACATGTACGTTCCAGGGCGAACCAGCTACTACTGGCATTCTCAGAGATGCTACCATCTAATGTGGCGCCCAAAACGTGGGGCCTTTTTGCGGGCCTTGCACTTTATCACTCATACGCAGTGGTGGCCAATAGTTAATTCTCTCCTATCGGATGCCGGGGACTCACCCACATCATTTATTTCGCTGCAGCATCATCATAAAATTCAATTAAAGCGGAACGCACACAATCAAACAAAAGATCAAATTAAATGCCTGGCTAGCAATTTACTTCGCTGATGTGCGGGGGGCGTGGCGGAGGGCCAGCCCGCAGAATGTGTGGCAGGGATATAGGATATATACACACACAAGTATATCCAAGAGGGGGATCTAGACGAGTGTGTGTGCGTGGCGTAGACAACGGCACGCATTGCGGTTTAACGCGCTTTTCATTACTGGGAGGGGGCAGTGCGGGAACAGGGCCGCACAGGACTGAATAGGACGAGACAAGGACAAGGATGTGGCAGCCAAAGGAACATCAAAGGCGCTGAAGGAACAAGAACAAGTTGCTGCGGTATTTTTACGACCATTTCAGTTTCGTAATGGCAATCCAAAAGCTTGTACGACACACACACACACACACAGCCACCGCCGAAAATCATATAAAAGTCATTGGGACTTAGTTAAGCTAGCGATATTAACAAATACCAGGAGCAGGATAAGGCAGCACCCGCGCCATTTGTTCGCCCCGGCGAAAGGGATGCCAGGGCCGCTTCCACTGAACTCCAGAGAAATGGCTATAAGGACGATAATAAACCAGACAGCCACAAAAGCAACAAGAGTTTAGCGATATAGCGACACTAAAATCCACATGTTACAACAAGGACATTTGCGGCGGACCAAGGAAGCCAAGGAAACGGAAAGTAAAAAGCCACAGCTCAGGGGGGAAAATTAATATTGAATAGATGTCCCACTCGTGTGGGCCAGGCCAACTAAACTAAAAATAATTTAAAGCTAATCCCCAGTACTTGCGCCCCCTTTGCAAAATAATATCCTTTGCCGGTGGCGCCATCTTGCGTGCAGGCCATTACAAAGTTTTGGACGCTGCATTTAATTAGGTCCTGGAATCGGCCATCAGGCATCAGGGCATCGGCATTCGCCATGGCCAGTGTAACCAAACTAATAGCTAACCGCTTCCAGCGATTTCTGGCTATATTTCGGGGGTTGGCTGGCGGTCGAAGGTCGGGGGTCGGGAGTCGGGGGTCAGGGTAATGGGCAGCCGGTGGGCGGGGCAGGGGAAGAGCAACGAGCCGCTTAATTGAATGCCCTTGGCGAAAAGTGAAAAAAAAACTACAAAAAACAGCCGGAAAAACAAGCGCCACCTTTTTGGCAGCCACAATACAGACTATTTAATAACCTGCCGTTGGCCCGAAACTTGATTAGTTCTTTTGATTAATCAAAAATACAATAAAGTCCGATGTGAAACGCTTCCGAAATAAAACAGCGAGTGCCCAATATTTATTTTTTTATTTAAAAAAAGCCCAATATACCCGAAAAAAGGCACGGCGAACAAGAAAAGAGGAATTATACATTATATTATCGGCCGGAAAGAGATAGTAGCAGGGCGGGAGAAAGAGACAGACTGCGTTGTAGCAGTTGTCTCAGCAGTTGGCTTCCAGTTCGGCTTTGGCTTTGGCTTTGGCCCTGGTTCTGGTTCTGGCTCTGGTTCTGGCCCGCCGGCTGTTTGTTAATGGCAAAGCTCAAGCAAATTTTCATGTTGGCTTAGACATCGGCCCAGCTGCAGCACCCCGCCAGAGGCGCCAGAGGGACTGGGGTGAGGGGGTGAGCCGCCAAATTGGCCCTTTTTATTGTACAACTCTACCCCCTGCACTGGCCCCGTGCTCCTGCTGTTTATTTCCCCAAAAAGCGGCGACCACAAGCCGCAGTAAAGAGCAGAATTTTCGCCTTTTCCAGGCCACTCCAAGAAAAACTATGCCTCATTTTCGTTATTTTCAAAGCCAACAAGTAAGTGTTTTCCTCTGAAAAGTTGTCTTGTTGCATATTATAGTATAGTTCTTACGATTTTTTCCAGTGCATACACACCCCAGCTCGCATTTATTCGCTGAAACATAAGGAGCGGCATTATGAAATGCCTGCGGCGGTTGTTGGCCATTTCGGTAACTGTTAACAGGAACGGTAACAGCAGCCACAATATTGGCAGCCCTGGCAGCTGCAACAATGGCGCCGCAGAAGAAATATTAAAGTGGCGAGTTCTGCACCGTCACTCGGCCACCATTCTTCTTGCGGCCCAAACGCAATCTCGTTAAAAGCGTTAAAAAATCTCAAAAATACACATTCGGAGAGAAGTTATGAAAGGTATTAGAGTGGTTTCGCTTTCGCATTCGTCCCGACTAAGTCCCGACAGCTGATTTATTTAAGCCCGGAGCACACAGTTCCCGGCCAAGTTGAACGGCTTTAATAGATCTCTTAAAGCTCTTGAATGGAACTGCAAGGTTTGCGAAATGCTGACGCATATTTGCCATTTTCATTGGGCCGGGCTGCATTTTAATGGGGGCTTAATTAAGCATTGCATTTTGTGTGCGGTTTCGGGCCGAAACGGTTGCCGAATAGCCTGAAATTTGCACTGCCTTTGGCCCGCCCAGGACCCAGGACCTACCCCACCGCAGCCCCCCTCCCGTGGCTGTCACTAATCGAGCCACGTTGCCTGTCAATTACGAGGTCCGCGGAGAAATCGCATCTGCCATTACTGGAGCCGTCGGTAACTTCCCAGGGAGGTTCTTGCCCTTGTAACGAAGGATAGATGGATGGATGGATGGATGGATGGATAGATGGTGGGATAGATGGATTGATAGACGGATGGATGGCTGAAAGGCTTACCGGATACTTGAGGCCACAAGAGGTTGCATGGCTAAAAGGGTTCTTGATCCCTGCGAGTCATAGGCTTCAAAATGAAAGAGGATTTAGGATGTTACTAACTAGACTACTAGTACTAACTAGTACCGCTCCTAGTACAAGTATAAACTGTAATTCAATCATTTTCATTCGCATTCATTTCCTTGTTTATGTTTTTTCCACACTTTCCGATGAAAAAATAGAAAATAATTCGCCTCCTCTGGCCCAGACTTCCTGCCACTCCCCCTAAGCAATATGCCACAAATAGGCAGATGGGCGTGGCCACACCTCCCCCTTCGGAGACTCTGGAGAACCGTGTCGTTCTGGGAATTCTCCGCGCCATTCGCAATTCGCAGGCATTAGGAGGACAATAAATTGCGGCTTTGCTGGCGACATGAAGATGCTTTCTCGAGTGGCAAAAACAATCAGCCTCTGCGGCAGGGGCAGGGGCGGGGGCTGGGGGCAGGGGGCGTGGCAGTGTCGGAGGATGGATGTACTCATTCGAGTACAAAGTACAAAGCAACAACAACAAGAGGAACAATCTGCCACAGATCCGGGGAACAATTTATTGTTCATTTATTCACATCATTATCCACGAGGGTGCCGAAAGGCACCGGCAACAAGGAAATCATTTTTCTATTTTAAAATTTTATCCATTTTAACGAAAAAAAAAAAAAACACACAGCGGAGGAAATAATTTATACTGTTGAGTTTTTTCTCCCTTAATTTGGAATATATATATATGGACAATATTGAACGATTCGGCGAGCAGGCAGCCCGCCTCGCCCCCGCAATAAATCCAACACGGACTTTTGCATGGCGCTGATTGCATTAGCTTGTCCTTCGGAGCGCTGGTGCTGGTCCTGGTCCTGGTCCAGGTCCCTGTTCCTGTTCCTGGCCAGTCATCCGTAATTTCCCGAAACCGAATGGAAAACGTAATGGCGGCTGCCCCCGCGAGCCCCGACCCATTTCCCCAACAATAATCATCCAAAACAATGTGTACTTAATTTCCTTTCGAAGCGAGTTCGATTGCACAGAGAGAAAAGGATTCAAGAATGCCAGAGTGTACTGCATTTTATTTGAAATTTAAAACCATTTCTCTTAGTGGTCTATCCGTTTTTGCAACCTTGTGGCTGCTGCTCATTTCGTTCCATTTCATTTGGGCGTCTTAATGCCTCGGCGCGAGTCCTGCGCGTGTTGAATATGAATCATGCTTTTAAAGTGCTTTCCATATTGATTGGACTCTGACCCAGGTCCCTTTCACCTGGCCACTCCACTCATTTTTCACCTGTCCATCACGCCGGTTATTTTCCCCTTTTTGACTATTATTTGCCCTCCGCCGGGAATGCACTCCGAACTGGCAGGACTTCACTGGGCGACCAGGAGCATCAAAAATTTTCCAATTTGAATTTTGTTGCCCCCTGCCCGCTGTGAGCTCCCGTCCGGGGCATAAGCCCCAAACGTTTCACATTAATATTGCCGGAGGAGGATTTTTGAGGGGCACGCTCGCTTAATTAACATTTTCGTGCAGCAGAGCCAATGGGGCATGCAACAAGTGCCGCCAATGGGCCAGCCCGCGGCGCCTCCTGGCTTTTATTGAGGTCGCCCGAAACTGTAAGCCAAAAGGCGAGGGAAATCCTTTTTATATTGCCTTGCTGGCATGACTTTCAAGGAAATACTGCATAATATTTTTGATATAATTAGTGATGCTCTTCTAGGATACTTCCGTGTCCCGTATATATCCTGGGAGGTATGTGCTTGGCATTCTAATTAGAGACAACAAAAAAACGGACCCGATTTTCCACTTTTTTGGCATCAGAATACGCTCAGAACGGGCAGGAAGTGGGTGTGGGTGTTGCCAAGGACTTGGCTCCTCACAACTTTTGCCTTAATTCCTTATACTTTTTGATGATGTCGGCCGGGTCTGCCAAGTCCGACTGGATCTGCTCCGAAACAATATGAAATAAAAGACAAAAAGTGAAAACTTCCCCCTCGTTCGACTTTGCAGCAAAAGCTATCTAAAAAATCGATTTCAATCGATAGACATTTTCGATACACAAGCACCAAGCTCATCCCTAACCCAAGGTGAGGGCGTGGCAGGGCGTCCGCCTTTTTTGCGCTCCGCCAGTGTTTATGCAAATATTTGTATTCCATTTGCATTTCAATAATTGAAATTTTTATTTCCTCTGGCCTCTCGCTCGCTCGGCCCCGCCCGTCTCTGTCTGGCATTATTATGCGATTTGCCCGCCGGATCCAGGACGAAAAAGTGTAATTTCTGTGAACTTGATTAAACACTGGGCCCAGTCCCTCCAATCCCGCCAATTGTTTGCCTAACTCTTGACACAGAAGGGGCCCCGAAATAAAAGAATATGTGGGAGGGATGGACTTGCAGCCAGTCCTCCCGGCGGGCTGCCTAGGATATTAAATGATTGCATTTCGCATTCTGGATGAGTTATTGTCAAGTGGGCCGAAATTAACTCACACTGCCTGTTAATTCTGCATTCCTGTGCCGAGGCCCGGCCGGAAAATTGGCTCCATCTCGGCTCTCCGCCGCCTCGTTTTCCGCATTTTCTCCGGCCGAGTGCACCAGGCCTTCCTCACGTTCGACATTTTTAGCGTTAAATAATGAAGGACCCGGGACTTCAGGCTCGAGTCTCCGGACTCGGGTCTCTGGACCCGTAGCTCATAAAGCCGCAAAGTGCCGTCATGATTTGGCAAGTACACAGAGCGAAAAGGGTCTGCAGACCGCCTCTTTCTTGGGCGGCAGGATAGGAAATAAGAGAAAGTTCTGTAGAATAAAGAATACTAGTCCCTGTCTGCATATCCTTGATGGTCTGTCCTTTAACCTTTGTTAGTGCTGTGCTAGTTTTCTTCCAGTGCCCTGTCCCTGTCAACCGTCTGTTGCAGCACTTGCAACACTTGCTGCAGGATGGCCGCCCCACCTGCCCAGCCCCCCCCCCTTGTGGGCGGCAGACTTTTGTGAATATTCCGCCACTGCAGAATGAGACTCGAGCACAGACTCACCGAGTCGCCAGTGAGTACCAAACCTACATACATGTTCCATAAATAATCTCCATTTGCAATGCAGCCAGCAATGTGGCCTGCACCCGCCCCCACGTGCCGCCTGCTCCTCGTCCTGTCACTGCCTCGGGCCCTCCGGAGACTGACTCTGATTCTGTCAGTGCACTGCGGGAAACGGGGAGGCCTTCTGCCACCTTTTCCAGCGGAGATCTCCCCTCTACCCCACTCGAAGGGATTTCTTTCAGTGCTCTGGCTGCCACACTCGCATTCCTTGCTGCTCCTCTTCCATTGTTTGTGTACCTGAATTTGAAATCCTTCGACAGTCCATCCGCCATGGCGACAAGGACGGACAGAGGGCAATCGGACATTCCGTTAGTCATTCGGCAGCACCGTTACTCTGGATACTGGCTACTGGGCAGTGGCTAGGATGGCCGGGTCTCCAGATTGGGAATTCCGGTTCCGAAATTGCGGACAACTGATATGGCTACGGATGGATTGGGAGCTGCAAGGACATTCCCAATTCCGGTACTGCAACAGCGCTCTCCCTCGCTCTCGGCTCTGCAGCCTTGTGGCAGGCAGTGTTGCATGTGAAGGGCTTAAGCCAAGTTTACCGCATTGTCGCCACTTGGCTCCTCTGGGCCCTGCCTCGAGCTCGCCTCCCGGCCCGTGGGGCGCCTCGGCTTATTACGATTATTATGTCTTTTATGGCTGCGGTCTAGTAGCAGGATGCTCGGTCACGCACACACACGCACCAGGCGACGCACAGCCAGGACTCTGCAGAGACAGTGCGTGGCGAGAGTGTAAGTCGGTAGTGGAACTCAGTGGCCGGGGAAAACCCAAAGCCTCGTCTGACGACCAGACAGTTCTCGCAACCACAAGCCATCCTGGGATGCGAGTCGCACAACCCATTAAGAGGACTTGCAGAAATGTCTCAGACTGTCGACTACCTCCTTGGCAACCACATCATCAACATAGTCATCATCATCAACCACATCATCAGCATCACTCCTGATATCCTGATGTGGAATCGCGATGGGTTTGCCCTTCCATGATTGCCTCAGGATGGCAGTCCTGCCCCTGCCACTCTGGCCCCGAGCAAGCTGCTCCGCTCCGTGCAGCAGATTGGAAAAGCATTGCCATAATTTCCACTTGTTTATCATCCGAACTTTGCATGTTGCCAGCAGCCAGCAGCCAGCAGCCAACAGTCAGCACTTTGCAGCTGCAACTGAAGCCGCCGAACAACAAAGTTGCATAAAGTTGGCATCGCAGGCGGGGAAATTACATAAATGTGGATGTGGAGCTGCTGCTGCTGCTGCTGGCTGCCAGGAGTCCTGTGCCATTTAAATCAAAGCAAGAAATTAAAAACACCGCTTCCGTGGTGTTCGTTGTGCAATCCAGAGCAGAGCCGGCAATTAAATTTAATTCCGCTCCGCCTGATTAACAAACGATGCGATTTGATTCCTCAATGGATTAATTCGAGCGTTGATTGTGTTTCGGACACAAACACAGTCGCATATTTGCATTTTAGGATCGCCGTACAATGTAGTGTATTGATTTATCGCCGTCTGGCGCCAGGACTCGCATTTATTTGGCCAGAAACAATTAGCCGGGCTCGGAGCCAGGCACTCGGAGCTCGGAGCGGGCCAACATCAATAATAACAAAAGGCCGCATGAAAACAAAACTCAACTTGATGATGCATAAAAAACAATTTTGACCAAATTGTGTGTACACTGTGTGTACGCCATGTGTGCGTTAGTTGGACAGCCGGACACTCGGACAGACAATTGGCCACTCAGCACATCGTTAGGATGTGCCGGGACGAGCCAAGGAGCTCTGCTGAATCCTGAGTAGGAAGCAGCAGCTGCAGCTGCCATTTGGTTTCTGGTTTCTCGTTTCTCGTTTCTGGTTTTTGCTGCTCACATCTGGAAATTTATGGAATTCCTGTTCGTCTTCGAGTGCCCGTGTCCACAATGACACATCAAGCATCCGCATCAAGCACTGCGCCCAGTGTAGCTGCCGGCCGGAGACAAGACAAAGGACAAGACACGACTGGGAGCGGCCATGTCCTTGTCAAGGGTCGTTGAGTAAAGTGTATTCGAGTGTGGAATATAACGATTAGTTGAATCAGCTGCTGCCGCTCTTCGCTCACCTCTTCACCTTTCGGCCCAACCTCAGCCTATTTCCGGTCCTTCAGCTCGGCCCTGTCCTGCCGAAAAAAAAACAGCTTCCGAAAGGACTCCCAGGACTGCAACATATTACTATTTCTCTTAATTCCAGCTTCATTGCGGTCGAATACACCCCGAGACCCTGGAATATTGAAAACACGGAGAATAACAACCATCTTGGCATAACTTTGGGTGGCAGCATCTGTGCCCGGCATGGGCGTGGCAGGACGGAGGATAGCCGCCCCAGAACTAGGGCCATGAATAAATGAATGAATGTTTCGATTTCAATTCCAATTTTCGGCCCTCCATTTGTGTTTCCCGCTAGTCCTTCATACTTTCCCATCGCCATTTCCATTCTAGTTCCGAGGGTACTAAGAATTCGGTGTCCTCGTCCTTTTGTTCGCTGCGGAATATAAAGTTTTGCCCTTTGACCCGCCTTCCGCCTGATTGTCGAATGCATGTTGCATAAAGTCACTTCCGCCGGAGTTTCATCTTTATTCCGGGACCTCTGGATACTGTACCCCTACCTCCTATCAGGAGGAGGCTGGAGATCCTGGAGAGGGCCAGGGTGACTGCCAAAACGGAATTGAAAATGAAACCACGCACGCAGCAAAACACATTGTACTCTCCGGCTACTCCTTGCAGTTGGATTCTTCTGTCTTTCGCCAGACAGCCCTCCTCCAGCTAGTGCCACCCACTTACACGTTTGTCACACCGAGAGAAACTAGACAGAGCTTATGGTTGCAGCTGCAGAGTTCGTCCTTCTTGAACTCGTTTTGTCTTATTCTCAGATCCAGGAACTTCTAGAAGTTCCCTCCAGTGTCGCCCCCTGCCCGGGCAGCTTCTTTCTTGGCTTCCCCACAGTTGCTGAAGACAGCACGTTGCCTATTGCAGCCATTACTCAAGCGACAGCAACGGGTGGCCACTGCCTCCCCCATCTGGCCCGCCCCTGGGCTGCCGCTGTGCATGCAAACACGTTTCTGATTAGGAATCAACAAAACCGACAACAGCAACCGGAAAGGGACCTGTTCCTTCTGGAGGCGGAGGCGTGGCCATAATGACAATGCCACAGAAAAAGGAATTCGCAGGAGGAGTGGAGTGGGAGCAGGAGACCCTGGCCTGGCCAGTTGAATGCTGTTTTGGCCAACTTTAAACAGTGTCCTGTTTATGAAGAACTTGCCAACTCGAGGAGCTCTCAGCCGGACTTTAAGCTAAAAAAGGCAGAAAACAGAAATGAATGCAAGTTTTTGCAAAGAAAAGTTTCCAGAATAAATACTTCAGCTTAGAAGGCAGCACTCCGAGTGAAAATAGTAGAGAATATTTGATTAAAACACGCAGCCCCAGCGCCCCAGCCCCCGAAAGTGTGCTACGAAATCACATCCATTACCTAGTCGGCTTGAAAAATTCAATTAATTGAGTCGGTTGTCCCAAACTGTGTGTTTAAGGCATCAAGAAAGGCGGGAAACCACTGTCATGCCATTTAAGGACGATAAGAAGAGGCAGCTTCCCGGGATAGCCCCCTCTTCTGGCCAGGCCAGAACTCATCATCTGAAGAGAACGCGCTTCAGAAGGGGAAATTAATAGATTTTATCAAAAAAGAATCATAAAACACATTGAACACTGAACAGCCAGGTATCGAAGAGCTAGGGGCCTAATGAGGAGAACTCCGTAAGGCTGAGCTGTGCGGGACTCGTTAATTGCTAGATTTCTGGTTCCATTCCGAGAGCTGTACAGCCACCACTCCGTAGTTTCCTTCTAAACTTACCGCCAGCCTTTGGCTTTTCAATTCCGCCCCCGACCAAAAACAATATGGCAGAAAGTTAGGAGCCTCGACTCCTCCGACCCGGAGTACGTATGGAACTTTGGCCACAGGTTGCCAGGACTCCGGTCACCCCCCTCCCTGCCGGCAAGTTTGTCGGTTTTCCAGCCCAAGTGCCTCAGAATAAACGTGTTGAAATTTAACCAAAATTAATTTGCCAAAAATCAAGGCGAAAGTTTGCACCATTCCTGCTCTCTGATTTACTTGGCCCGGCTCCCCCCCTTCTCCGGCGGCTGCTGCCAGCCACTTTATGTTACCTTTCGCCTCCGGGCTGGCCCCCTCCCCGAACAGGGCCATAAATTTCGCTGGGACTTGGCTCCGAGCCGAGCCCTTTTGTCAATGCAAAGTAATTCAAAGCCCAAACAGGACCCTCTGCGGCCCAACCTTGGGGGAGGGCTCCCGTCTCGGACAGGACTGACCCCAAGCCAGATCGATTACCCCGTCGGGAATATAGGCTATAGATTTTGACAGATTTCCGTTGGCTTTCCGGACTCGGAAGGGCACTCTTCAGTGGCGGGCCTGCATTGCTAATTGTTTGCCGTTCGATCCGAAAGGATATGCACACATATCCCGGACACTGACGTGCTCTGCAGATTTTCCAGCTTTTAACACGCCGCAGGCACTTTGCGCGGAAGCCAGATACATTCGGATGCTCGGCCGGGCGGAATCGGTGGGCATAGGTGGGAATTACATTCCGGCGGAGTCTCGCTTTGCAATTAGTTTAGGGGCTGCCAGCCCGCAGAGAAAACACAGACTTAGTGGCAGACTATAAGCAGCTTCCGCTCCATAGCCGTGCACTGAGAGAAAGGGCTTTCATTTGTGGAATCCACTCCACAGAATGGCCAGCAACAGACACTTCTCTCATTAACAAGATAGACCTCTGTTTCTCGCAGTGCCCCTGCCGTGTCCTGGCACCCGTATTCGCATCCGGATTCGCGTATCCGTCCGGATTGCGGTGCATTTTTGTGAAACAGAGTGTGTGAAAAGTAATTTGCATATGTATTGCCATGGCATTTGCATTTATGCATGTCGACATCGCCCGCTACAAAGCTATCCTGCCGCCAGGACTCTAGCCAGCCCGCCCCCCCTTTGCACATTTGCGGTCATGTTTATGCGCGCCAGTTAATCGATTATGCACGGGCTGAGTGAGCAGCGCCGGAAATGTGCAAATGCAGCGCTTCCGCCACAGCCCGGGGCAGGGGGCGGGCCTCGCCCCGCAGCACCCCCTGGAAGTGCCACCCCCTTCGTCCTGACAAGGCCTGCACCTTGCTGGCTCGCTTTTTTTGTTCCTCGCGCCACATCCTTTGTGTCGCAGCGGGGTGTGAAAACGGAAATCATTATCGCGTTTCTGTCATCTCCCCGCCAGAAAAAGGCCCCGCCCTCGACCGCCTTTTTTCCGCCAAAGAATATACATTTCGGGAACCCCCCCACCAGAGGGGGAAGGAGTGTAAATCACTTAATATTTAATCCCGTCCCGCATCTCTCACTCGCTTAGTCACTAAACTTTATTATTATTTTATTATTTTGATTATTTTATTATTTAAAGCCTGTGTCCTCCTCCGCGGGCTTATCCTTTTTTGCGGTGTTTGTTTAAACATTATCTCCGCGGGCGGACTCCGGCCATATCACACGTGCCGATAAATAAATATTGCCAGTTTGTGCATTTGGCCGATTCTGATTCCGATGCGGGCAGCTCTGCAAACAGACTGGCTCCGAAATTGCATTATTTAATAAATCAGGCCGGTGCTTTGTTTCCCGAAATTTAAATCCAATTATTTGGTGGCAGCTTTGCGGGGAATTAGACTGCCATTCGGACAGTCTCCCATCGATCCTGCCACAACTCGACTATCGACTGATTCGCAGCGTTTGTGGCTTACAACACTAATCTTCCGGGCGGAGGAGGAGGCGCGCCATAATCACAGGCCATTTATCAAGCATGCACTTCCGCAAAAGGATATATGGGTCCATGTGTGTGGGAAAGTATCCTGCAAGAAGGCAGGAGAAAAAGAATAAGGAGAGGAAGCCACGGCAGCTGCAAGGAGTCGCAGGACGAAAGAGATAGACTCTGAGAAATGGCCTGCTTGGATCCCGGGCAACACAAAGTTAATTGAGCAAACCGGCTGGCGAGAGCAGGCCGCAGTTGAAATCCAATTTGTCTGCAAATACACAAATGATGGCCCGGAGTCCGTGCCGGAGTCCAGGCTACGGCCCGGAGTGGCCACAACCGGAACCCCAGAACCTAGGAGCCGGAGCCAGCATTCAAGGCAGCATCATTCATCTGCCAGAACCAAAAAAGCAGCAAGCCGCTCCCAGCAAGAAGTGTGTGTCCCAAAGGATGTGGGCGGAGCGGGGCGTGGCCATCTGCCCATCTCGCCAGAAGCAACAACAAAAGCATAAACAACTAACGGATACGTATCCCACCGGGCAGCCAATTCCCTCCTCCCGCCCAGGACATCTACTCTTTTGCTTTGTGAATATTTCAAAACTATTCTGCACTGACAAAAAAGAAGCTCCTTTTACGAAATTGGATTTAGTCTTTACAAAAAGTGATTTTTCCAGATTTTATAGCAGATTTATAGAGAATCGATCTGAGAATATTTTAAGGCTTTTCCCGCAGGGATCGGATGAAAATTGACAAGGATATGGACATTGGGGGAGGCATATACCAACATCCCCATTTTCGAAGAAGTAAAAAAATTTTGAAAAAAATCGATTAAAAATTACTTTCTCAGATTTTAATTTAGATTCATGGAGAATCGAACTAATAATCATTTGATGTAATCCGATCAAGAATCGGATGAAAATTGGCAAAGATATGGACGTCGCTGGGGGCAAAGACGAATATCCCCACTTTTTAAGGGGTTCCACCAGAAAATTTTTGAAAAAAATCGATCCCAAAATTGTTTCCCAGATTTTGACGCAGATTCATGGAGAATCAAAATACAAATCATTTGGTGCAAGCCGATCAAGAATCGGATGAAAATTGGCAAAGATATGGACGTCGCTGGGGGCAAAGACGAATATCCCCACTTTTGAAGGGGTTCCACCAGAAAATTTTTGAAAAAATCGATCCCAAAATTTGTTTCCAGATTTTGATGCAGATTCATGGAGAATGAATAGAGATACAGAGATACAGCCCTCCAAGGAATTTTTTTAACCGAAATGCGGTTTCCAACAGGAAGCGAGTGTCTTTTCTCTCAGTGCATAAATATCTAATGCAGCTGCATCTGATTTTGAATCCGGAGCCTGGTGGCCTGTCTTGGCAACAGCAGCAGTGAAATCAACAAATTTTGCCGACTTCCAAGGAAGCCAGCAGCTCTCGCCTAGGCCCACTTGGATGTCCTTCGGGCAGGATAATGCCGGCACTCTACACCCTCTCCAGGCATCGCTCCACACTACAACATGGTCAACATAATGCGGGGATAAGACAGTAGACTGACTGCCGTTTAACTCGGAGTTAGAGTATATACAAATAATGGTTGCAGGCGGCAGGACATGGCAGGAGAGGACAGGACAGGGACGGGAACAGGGACAGGCAGGCAGGGAGAGAGGCAAGGCGGGGCGGGCGAGGCATCCAGGACTTTGTGTTGGTTCCGATATGCATCTGACAGCATTATGGGTAAATTTGTTTGCCTTGTAAGCATATCCTTGGCGCACATCCGGCCGGAGATATGTCTACCATCTGCCTAACAAGCCAACAACAACAGTTTAGTTTGCCCCACATCCTCGACCACTTCCCTCCCTGCCTCCGCCCTGTCCGGGTGCTCCTTCTGGTCCTTCTTTTGGCCCTGTTCCTTTTTGCCGGCCAACATGATCTGCTTTCAACTTAATCTGCATATGCGACCAAACATCTGGCCGGACTCCGGCAACATAAATTGCAGAGGAGCTGGTCCTGCCCCAGCACAGCCCTTGCCCGCCCGCCACTGCACACTTTTTTTTTTGGCAAATCGATGCAAGTCCTTGCCCAAACACAACAAAATCCAAGTCACTTTCGGTTGGCTTTGATTTACCGCAGCACTTGATGCCGGAGCCAAAATAAAGAGGCGGCACTCCTCGGCCGCAAAACGCAAATTATTATAAATAATTCTGAAAGTATACGCTACGCCCTCTCTGATAGTTGATTGCCAGGCCACAAGGTGCAGGGCTATCAATTATCAATCAATTCCCTCATCCATAGTTGATGTCCTCGGAACACATGCTCGCCGTCACTTCGCCCCATCACCGTCCGTGTAAAGCGAAAGCGTTTTCCTCTCGAGTCGTAAAATCCGGCCATAACCCGGCACAGCCAGCACGGCGAGTATCCTTGTATCCTTTTATCCTGGCCCGATGACTCATCAATAAAGCAAATAAACCTGAGAAGCTTCTCAAAGAGATTACAGAACAGGATATCGGAGAGGGCTGTCGTCCTTGTATTTCTAATTACAGTTATTGAGTCCTACACCTTGCCCTGCCCAGACCCCCCGCCAGGGGGCGGCGGGCCGTTGACGAACTCGCAGCTCGGGTGGGCACCCAGGCGAAAGATCATCAGCAGCCGTCCCTTGGTCCTGGGCAGTCCTTTCGCCGTGCTGGCCTTCTCCGCTGGCGTGGCGGCTTCAGCTTCCCCTCCGGTGGCTGCCGTTTCCGCGGGAAGGACCTGATCGCCGGGGCCATCGATTACCATTCTCCCGCACAGCATGGACCTGCGGTCAAAACTCTTTGGCATACCTGTGGCCAGTGAACGCTGGTTAATATTTTCCAAAAGGGTCCCTTGTATTTCTCGATTGCTCTTGACAATTAAGTCGAAGTGATGTTGTGCCCGGAGCTGCTCGTTTTTTGGGACAGTCTGTCAACTTCCCCTCCCACTGGGTCCCTGGCCCGCCCATCCATCCGGAGGACGATGCCTGTGACGGGGCGTACACGACGTACAGATGGCTCGGTGTATGCTTATCCCTAAACTTTGTCACAGTTAAATGACAATAAATGTCACACAAAACGCCATAAGCACCGCACTCCCGCCACACTCCGGGTACATATGTGGGTACATAGCAGATACATATATACTCTGATGGGAGACGACAGGAACGACACGGGACAAGGACATAAAAGGCAAAAGTTGTGTACGCCAGCAGAGCAGCGCATAAAAGTTTTTCCTCATCCCCAGCCTCCTCCTCTACCTTTTTGGCCAGGCTCTCGCTCCTGTTTTGGAGGTTTTTTCCGCGACTGGTTATCCTTCCAGGGAGTAGTTGGATTTATAACCATTTACCGAGGAATGGTGGCATTTGTGAATCAGTCTCCAAGACATCAAGTTCGAACTATCTCTTGTCCCGAAATGGATCACTGTTTAATGGAGGACCAGTTAATGATTAAAGGACTTCCTCTGAGCTTGTCTCCTTTCTGACTTTCCTTCATCAAAATGTGGTTCTGAGGGTATTTAAAACCCTTCATTCCCGAGCCCATGTCCTGACTCTTGCTGTCGCTCCTTTGAACTTCATTCTTTATCTTGTGTACACTTTTATTTTTCGTCTTCTCGTTGTAGATACTTGAGCCCGTGACGGAGGCACGTCATAACTTGGCCGTAAAACAGCTGACAACTGGGAGCCAAGGAGCCAAGGAGCCAAGGAGCCGAGGAGCTAGGGATGTGTTATGGGCCGAACCCGCCCGGTAACTGGTGGCAACTCGCCTCCCCCTGGCCACGTTGTTTTAGTGGCTTAATGTGCTAAACAACTGCTCTGTAAAGGGACAGCGGACAACGGACAACGGACAAGGGACAAGGCGGAAGGCATTGAATTCCAGCAGAATTTAAGGACTAAGGACTAAGAAAAGACACTCACGGAAGAGGCGCCCTGGCTCCCACGTCGAGAGTTTGCGGCAATAAAAAAACATCATGCGGGTAGTCGCCGCCCACCCAGCCTCCCCCACAGTCGTCCATGGATAAGGGAGACACTTTAAACTCCAGTGGTCGGTCATAGAGGCTTTGAAGAGACTCCACTGTAGCCCACTGTCTCGGTCTTTTTCGCTCAATTTGCCAAATTTGCCCCATGCCTCCGCGCCCTCTAGTCCGCACAGCATCCAGCCTACTCCGGCCTCGTTTGTCATTCATCTAACGGGCTCTCGGCCCGCCTCTTCGCCTCCTCGGCTCTCTGGATCCTTTGGAGTGCCTGATTCCTTTGTCCCGGCTTTGTTTTCACTTTTGCGGGGCGTGGAGGCGTCGCAGGCTCGGGCTCTGATTGTTTGTAAATAAAATCGTCAGTTTTATTGTCGCTGTGCAAACTTTGATTAAGAGAAGCGCCAAAGTATTGAAAAAGTCTGAGGGAAAGTAACTCCAAATGAATTTTCAAGATTGGTGGACCCGAAAAGCGAAAAAGAAGGACTTGCGAGCAGTAACTTCAGGGCCAAGACGAATATATTATACACTAGTAGTTCTATACATTAAATCTTAATTAATTTTTAAAGCTTTAAAGCTAAAAGCCATTAAATTCAAACAGAAATAAAAAATAAAGCAACTTACATGACATTTTACATCACACAGTAGTTTTTACATTATCATTTTACATGCCTTTTTACATACATGCCTCTTGTCTTTGATTAACGGTACTTTGAGCTGGGGCTCCTGGTGTCTCCCTCACATACACGAACTCCGAACAAACTGTAATTAGACGTGATTACTCAACACTGGACTTACTTGACTCTGCATATATAAAGAACGATCTTACAAACATATTTATCCAAAAACTTTCGACCATAACAATTAAAAACTCTTATTAAGTGAAATCTCTTCTTAAATCACTGAAAACTAGCCCATGGCGCTGCCAACTCAGATTCAAGGAAGAGCGGCAGAAGGAGAGAGCAAAGGATTGAAAATGTCCGATCGAAGAGAGCAATGGCTAGTGAGAGCGGGAGGCAGAGAAGGTCATACTATTTAGTACACAGTATGCGTGTACTTTGGCAGGTATTTTAAATACTAATCAGGAGTTGGAAGAGAAACTGTTGAAAATATCCCTTTTCAGATAACCCTATTATTATAGCATACCTTTTAGGGCATAGGAGATGAAGAAAATTATACTGCTCTTTCCAAGGGTATCGAAATACAAAAACGCCCCCAACAACTAGTTGAAACTTTTCACGTAACAGGAATCTGCACACCCCCACTCACCCAAACATATCAGCGAAAAAAAAAACAGACAAAAAATGGAAAATTCAACAAACTTTACAAATTGAGAAAAATTGGCAGTTTTGACGGCATTTTTATTCGCATGCAATATTATTTTGTTATTTGCTCGCTTTGGCTGGACACTGGGAGAAAGTATTATGAGTTGGGCATACTTCAAAGGATATAAGTTTGCAAAAACTCATCATTTTACACTGATTTTTTTATAATTTGTTAAAGGATAAAAGTATGGCCCAGTAGAATCAACAGTGCGTATACTTAATATTCGAGGGGCCCGTATAATTTCTTCATGTGCCGCCCGCATATCCATACAGCTTGGGCTTTGTTTTTTGATTCTTGCGGCGCTTATTTTCCATTTCACCTGCCCAATTTTTTGTTATCCTCGGCGGCATTTTGGAAAATGCACTGCCACGTGACTCCTCCGGTACGGGCCATAGCCATAGCCACTATACCGTTGTATAGTATAGTATGTGGGTGTGTGTGGGCGGGGCGGACAAAACACACAAATAACTGTCAAAGTTTCAATTCTCGGCGAAGGCAAAGCACGGAAAAGTGGAAAAATGGAAAAATGCCGGAAAATCCAAAGCAAACAACAGGAAAACAATGGGCGAACAAATTGAAAGCTTTCGATTGCTATTCCCCTATTCTATTCTGCACTTGTTTTCCCGCTTTTCACTTTTCATTAAAACACAAACAAAGCAAAGAAAGTCAACAGAAGTTCTCTGGACCGGCAGGAGCGGCAAGTGGCGGTATCCAGAGTCTATTAATATTGATGGGTCTTGGGGGGCTTTCGTTCGAGTCCTGTTTGTCTATAATTGAACAATTTGAATTATTAACAAACAGCGCCGCGCGTTCTAAAGTTATAAACTCCCCGCCCGACATATGAATATCCGGAAAATAAACAAAAAAAGTAACTACTGACCATGACGGGATTCGAACCCGCAACCTCCGGATCCGAAGTCCGACGCCCTATCCGTTAGGCTACATGGCCTGTGTTGGATTCCGGCCACCCCACAATCATTTTGAAGCGCCGACTCCCAGGCCCAGGCCGATTCCCCCTCCCCTTCCCGCCACCACTCACCAGTATCAGCCCTCCGGATCCTGGCTGGTAATCCACGGAGATTCTGTTTACTGTCATGTAAATATACCCCACATCCTGTGGAGTGCTGCGAGCAGCACCTCCCATTCTTCGAGCTGCACTCGAACCTCAAACAATTTTAATTATTTCCATGCCAAACGCAATGAGTGCGACGGGGGCGGACCGCAGTGTGGGCGTGGCTTGTGGTGTGTTGGCTTTAACGGGGAATTAAGTCGGGCAACAGGAAGCCAGCCAGCACAATAATTAAGACGAGCGCTCGAGGGGCAATTATGTGACATCAACTTGCCAATTTTAACCCCACAGCATCCTGCAGCTCTGCAGCTCCTGCATCCTTGAGCCTCTCCAGCCACTCGCCATCATTCGCAATCCGCCATCTTTTATCCTGCACTCTCGCAGCTTGCGAAAGCAGAAGGACCCAAGACAGTGGTTCGAAAATGAAACATTTTCCGCTTAATTTGCTGGCATTTCCATTTTATTTCCCATTTATAGCAACAAGTATGGATGAAAGTAAAGGACTGTTGGCTTTACAATCTTTGGGGTTGGGGTTTGCCGGTTCAGGAGTAGGCGTTGATACACTAGGTTGGCTTACGCTCTGGTGCCATATAGCTCCACACAACCGACACGGTTTCCCCAAAAATTCGGACTCGAACAACAAAATCTTAAATCAACCAAAACAAAAAGAAAACTACACTAAACTACGGCACAAGGACGCCCACAAGGACGCCCCGAGGAAAGGACACACGAATCGCGCAGAACCCCTAGTCGAGACCGTAATAGAAACCACTTTTATCCAAATTATCCGAAGAGATGAGTGTGGAACCGGATGGCGGCGACAACCCCAGTAGGGCACCCGGCGATTGTCCTGAGATGGATGCCAAGCTGGTGGTTGTGGGACGTGCCATGGCCAGCGTGGTGGAGCGGGCTCGTCGCCTCAAGATGTCCAGCCTGGAGGGCTACGATTATCCGGGGGGTAAGTCGAGTTCCTCCGCCACGCCGAGTGTCTCCGCCCGGACGACCAACAGCGGCGGCCGTTACGGCAGGCGGCCCGGAATGTCAGGCAGATCCAACCAGTCGGGAGTCCAACGGAACACGGCCACCAGTAGCGGAGGCGGCAGCGCGACCGTGCGCCGCCTGAAGAAGACAGACTCGGCGGCCTACCATCGGACTCCGCGTGGCGCCCAGTCGCTGACCGGCAATCTGCCGGTGCCGCCGCCACCACCGCCCCCGTCACCGCGGTGCCCGCAGGCCCGCGAGCTATTCGAGGCCCTGGATCAGGCCGACAAGCTGGTGGCCGACTACCAGCAGACGGAGCATCTGACCGACAACCTGCTCAGGCAGGCGGAGGCCATCAAGCGGGACCTAGAGCTGCAGTCCCAGCTCCATCGCGACGTGGAGCTGGTGCGTGACCTGGAGGTGGAGGCCAGCGGCAGGTCTCTGCTCTACCTCATCGAAGCCATCCGGGCGGAGTGCGACAGCGAGGATGTTCAGGCCATTCGGGAGCGGTGTCTCCAATCTCTGGCTCGCAGTGAGAATCGCTTCGCATACCAGGTGGATGAGTTGGACGGCGAGGAAGATGACACGGACACCAACAGCGACACGGACACTGAAGCGGACGCCGAGGCGATGGCCGAGGAAGATCAGTCTGCGTCGGAGCTGGAAGGAGCCTACGATCAGGGCAACGGCAAGGCCACCCAAACCAACATGGAGCCGATGTGCTCCTCCGACTACCGCTCCTCGCCGAAGAGCAGCAGCAGCAGCAGCCTCCGCTCTGGACGGAGTACCCTCTTCTACCACATGATGCACTACGTCGAGGACGAGATCCTGTCCAATATACCGGGCGAGCCGGCCTGCCTGGGCATGAAAATGGACATGGGCGCGGGCGCAGAGCCACCGGATAGTGTTCTGGCAGAAGCCACCACCGGCGAAGAAGCTGACCTGGGCGCAGGCGATGCCAGAGAGGTGGCCCAGGATGCAGTAACCAAATCGGATGGCATTTGAATAATGTTTATAAAGTTTTATTCACCAGAGATCGGTTGTTTTGAGGTGTGGTCTGTGGAGAGGCAGGGCCACTTTTAATTTGTAGTTTTTTAGTCATGGAAATCATCCAGGATTAGCCAGGACTCTCCCCACTGTGCAGTGCAACTTTGTGCCGTCGAATGTGTGTGTTTTCGAGAAAAGTTTTCTTGTTAAGTTGCAGATTGAATGCCGCCGGTAAACACGGCGCGGCGAGTGCACAGTCGGGATGGGCCTCATCCCGCCCCCCGCCCCCTGCATCCTTCCCTGATTGAGCCAAATCCAGGCTCATAACTAATTGCCGATGTCGGCTCCGACGCTGGCGGTGGCGCTCTCGCCGGTTGGGGTGCAAAGTTTAAATTAAGTTGCGTGTCATAGTCGAAAAGTTTTCCACTTATTCAAAAGAGGCACGTGTTCCGCCAGGCTGCTCCTGTCCCAAACTATAAGCCACCTCGCCCGGCAGGACGGCTTCTGCTGAGACAGATGCACCGAGGACAAAGGGGAAGCGAAAAGGATCATCGCAACAGGATTATAGATAGTTTCCAACTAATAAATAGGTTTCATTTATTTAGACATTTAATCAAATGCATAACATTTAAATGGAATTTTAGATGAAAGTGCCTGGTGCCCGGCGCCTCCAACCATCGCACACCACCACTTCCCGCTTTGTTTTGTTGTTGTATCACACTCAATCTTAGGATAACTTCCGGTTGATATATGTAGACGGTAACCAGGCCCTGCGGCTCAGTTCCCAGTTCAGTTCCTCTTCAGCTTGGCCTGTCGCTGCGCGGGCGGAGGCTGCGCCGGAGACGGCGACGGCGACGGCGACGAAGGCGTCTCATCAAAGTCCAGGTAGTCGGCGTAGTCCCTCCTCTTGGACAGCGCCAGTGTCCAGCAGAGGATCCACAGGGGCAGCAGCACCGTGGAGACAACAAAGTACAAGAAGTTCCCATAAATCTGCGCGAGAAACAATGAATCAAATAGCTCATTCGAGTAGTCCACCCCAGGAAACACTCACCACGGAGTCGATGAGGCCATAGGCAGAGGCATCCATGGCCGCTGTGGCCGCCCGGAGCATGATCTTCTGCATGGGCAGCTCGGGGAATTGGTAGAAGGTCATCGCCAGCACTATCACGTACACAATCATCATGGGATTCAGGATCAGGGTGAGCAGCCTGATCGAGTTCCTGAACGAACTGTTCGTGTTCTCCTCCGAGGTCTCCAGGGAAATCACCAGCGGCACCGTCAGCACTGCCACAAAGAATCCCAGGGCAAAGTTCAGCAGTCCGATGGCTATCATCGCGCAGCCGTATATCAGCAGGAAGGCCACGTGCAGCAGCTCCAGACCACCCGGCGGCAGAACCACCACGAACGGCAGGATGAAGCCGATGAGGGAGAGGAAGCTGAGCACGGAGGTGGTCAGTGGGGCAGCGCCCATGGGTATCTCCAGGAAGTACTGCTGCAGGGGCAGAACGTTACACAGATAGCCTATCGCCAGAGTAGCCACCAGATAAATGAGCACCGAGCCGTAGGGCAGATCGAAGGGTTCATCGGGCTCCGCTTCCACGGGAGCAGGGACTTCGCTCTCTGAGCCAGCTGCTGAGGCCGCCGCCGCTGCTGCCTCCATTTCGGAAGCCGACGGGAGCGTGGCCCACTTCAGGTAGGCCTTCACGAAGGCACAGGCCACCAGCGCCACCAAAGCCGGCATGTAGTCGCCAATCGAGATGTAGCGGTCGTTGTTCACAATCACGTAGAAGAAGAAACTCTGGTGGAAGCGCTCCAGCAGGTTGTTCAGGCTCCTGGAGATGCCCTCGATGGCTTTCAGCAGCGGAACTGCCGCCGATCCGGGGTTCCCCTTCAGCGTGGCATGTGTTTGTCGCCTGGCGGCGGCTATGGTGAGGGCATCAATCCTGTACCGGTGGAACAGTCCGTGGTTTCCGGTCGGCACACCCGAAGCCTGGCTGGCCAGCATGGAGAGCATCCCGCGGAGGTTCTGCTCGTAGACGGACTGGCTGTGCCGGCGCTTCTTGCGCGGCGCCTGCTTGTAGCCGGAGGCGATACCCTCGCGGGCCATGATGCGCTGCACCAGGTTGAACATGTCCAGGTTGGGCAGCTTGCCGTTCAGCCCCTCGATCCGCACGTCCACATAGTCTGAAATAAGCCACCATTGATTACTTAGCTCCTCTCCAGCCCATACTCTACTCCGGCTTACCAATCTCCAGGTCCTGCACCTCAATGTTCAGCGCAGCCTGCAGGGAACCGGCTCGAGCGGGCAGATTCCCCGGCCGCAAGTAAGTCCGATTGGCATCCGGCACCCGGTCGCCATCGTGGTAGGCCTCCAGCCAGGCCTGCATGCCCAGCTGCTCCTGCTCGGTGACGAGGAAGATGAGGTCCTTGGCCCAGTAGTTCTTACGCCGGGCGAAGTCGGCGAAGGCCAGCAACAGGGGGACGCTGGGCGAGATGTCCGTGTGCACGGAGCTTGCGGCACGGTAAGGAGCAGTGAAAACAATGCCCTCCGTGGAGGCAATGCGAGGTGCCCGCAGAATCCCGTAGACATTCTTGCCGTGGTACTCCTTGCCGCCTCCAAAAGGGTATCTCAGGGTATAGTTGTGGGTGTGCGTCTCCAGACCGAACTCGTTCATCTTGGCCGCTATCCAGGCGTGCGGCGTCGTCGACACATGGTTCGTCCGCTCCCGATGCAGCTCCTCCAGCAACTGGATGGCCAGCCGATTGGCATCGACGCGAATCTCCGGGTAAACAAGGCCTGCAAAGAAGGCCCTTGTAGTACATGGGGGAAGAGGAAAAGCAAAGTTTCTTACCCGGCGACAGGGCGTTCTCCGAGAGGTAGGTGCCGTGGTTGAACTCTGGCAGGGCTAGGCAGAAGAACCAGACCACACCCGTCACATAGAGCACAAGACACACTTTCCGCACATGACGCGCCAGGCCGTCTACCAGCTTGCTCTGCGTCGAAATAGATGGGTCGGACAGCAGGCCCATATCGTCAGCTATATCCGCGTTTCCAGCGTCGATCTCCAATCAACAGGAATCGCCAGGAACGACAGTGGCAACAACAAACAGTGACCGGCAGAATGCGGGCGTTATCGATAACAGCCAATTGGGAGCGCTGCTTAGGGCGGAGGCGCTAAGCGATAGTTCTCACGAGAGCTTCGCCCGGAACTTTCGTGTTTTTAAAAATAAAAGAAACTCTGTTGTCTGGAATAAGCTTTATTGTTCAACCAAATAAAGAATTTAAGTAGAAAATGCGTGTAAACCATCGAGTTGAGTGGAATTTATGTCGTGTTTTTAAATAAATCATAAAAACTGATTGCGTTACAACAGCCTATTATAATTTCTTACAAGTACGAATGTATTTATGTTTATAGCTAAAAACTATAAAAAAAAATTGATTATTCTATTAAAAAAAATGTATACGATTGCGGGGGGAGACTTAGAAAACGCAATCAGCTCAGCCGGAGACTCCCGACAGCCGGGAAGTGGACGCCGTGTTGTGCGGCTTCCACACGAGATAGTCCAGGTCGATGGTGAGCTTCGGCTGCTTGAACTGCGGCAGCTGGAGGTGGTCGTGGATGGTCTTGGCGGTGACGCAGATCACGTTCTGGCCCTTCCAGTACTTGATCATCGCCATCGACTGCAGCGTGTAGATGATGTCGTCGTGGGTGATGCCGCTCATCTCGCTCAGCTCCTTGATGGTGGTCTGCTCCGGCGAGCACCGGTTCTTCATCAGCTCGAGCAGCGTGTAGGCCCAGTAGCTGCGATAGCTGAGTCTGCCCAGATCCGACAGCGGCATCTCTGGACTCCCGATGACGCCCTCCTTGCGGGACAGCACGTAGCTGAAGGCGATCAGCAGCTTGCCGAAGCCCTTGCGCTGGTGGGGCGGCAGGACCAGGATGCAGGCCACGTTGTTGTTGTCCAGCGACTTCTTCTCCTTGGAGAAGTAGCCCACGATGTGGCTGCCCTCGCGATCCGTCTCGCACAGTATGTAGAAGAAGAACGGGTCCATGTCGAAGTAGAGGACCTTGTGGTCGAGGAAGAGCTTGGCCATCAGGCAGAGCAGCTGACAGTAGAGCGGCTCCTCCTTTCCGTTCACCTCGAAGATGGAGATGTTGCCCTTGCGGTAGATCTCCCTGCCCGGCGGTCGCCGCCTCTCGCACTGGTACTGGTGGTAGGCGTAGCTCTTCCGCAGCTGCATGTACTTCAGGCAGTACTCGCAGACGTAGAGGGTCTTGGCGGTGCCGTACTCCCCCGGAAACGGGCTGTAGTACCACGGGTCTATCTCGTAGTTGCCGAACTGCAGCTTGTCGATGTTCCTGACTTTGGTGATCGATTCGTGCTCCTTCTCCAGCGCCGCCTCCAGCGCCGTCAGCTCGGTGTGGCTCTTCTGGACGTGGTTGATCTCGTCGTAGCGCCGCTTCTGGTAGCGGGTCATCTTCCGGTCACTGTAGTCGTACCGGTTCGTCTCGCACTTCGACAGATAGTAGTCCTTGTTGCCCGTCCTCTTCGGTCGCTGCGTCGCCGCCGCCGCTGCCGCCTGTTGGGCCAGCATCTGGCTGCTGGTGCCGGGCTGGTCGTTGATCACAGCCTGCTGTGTGGTCATCGTGACCCCGCCCAGGTCCTCGGCGTTGTCGGAAATGCGGTGGCGACCCACCCAGCCGTCCAACCTCTTGTTGAGTCCCACGTAGTGCACATAATACTCGTCCGGCGAGGCGGAGTTGTCCGAGCTGCGCACCTGCAGCACCTGGCCGGCGTGGACGGTGCCGTCGTCGCGTCTTATGTAGTAGATCTTCTCCGACTTCTCGCTAATGTCGATCTTCTGGAGCATGGGATCGGCCGTGGCGGCCGACGCCTCCCTCGAGGTGCTGTCGTTCTCCACGGCGATGCAGTCGTCGTCGTCCTCCTCCTCCTCGTCGCTGCTGCTCTCCTCGCCCTGGTTGCTGTCATCCGAGATGGTCTCGATGTTGGCGCTGAGCACCGTCCGAATGGGCATCGGAGGCGGCATAATGCGCTGCCGGGGATCGCGCGGCGCCAGGCGAGGGGGCAGAGCAAAAATCGGCGCCTGCCGCAGCTCCGTCACCTTGTCGTAGACATAGCGGCCACCTAGGTATGACGGGATGGCCATGGCTGTACCTGCGCCCACTCCCGTGGGCGAGGCCGGCGTGTCCGGGATGTCATCCATGCCTCCTCGAGGTGGGGGCGGGGCCGGAGGACCCAGTGGCAGCTTGAGACACAGTGGAGCGGGAATGGTGACCACCTCCGTTATAATGGCCTTGGTGGGAGCGTGGGACAAGTCGTCGATGTCGCTCACGCACACCACCGTGTTCGGCGAGGGCACATCCTCGGTCTCCATGTCCTCGTCCAGCTCCGGGTCTGCCGGCTCGTCCGTCTCCACAGTTTCTATCTCCGCTGGCTCCATCTCCGGCAGCATTTCCTCCTGCATTTGCATCTGCTCCGGCACCAGCTCCACTTCCCCCTCGCTGACTTCGTCGTAGCGGGAGCAGCTGTCCCCGCTGCTCGAGGAGGTGGAGCTGCGGCTGGGGTTGCTGTAGTCCTCGGAAATGGGGCTTGTGTGGAGCCTTTCGCGTTTGGGGGGTGGCCCTTCCAATTCCGCGTCAGCCTCCGCTGCCGCCTCCGCCTCCACCTCCGCCTCCGCTTCAGCCACGGGCTCTTCCTCGCGCACAGCCTTGGCACAAGTTAGGTCCAGGGTTTGATATTCCGCCGACTGGTCCGAGCTGCTGATGTCCAGGCTGGAGTTCAGCTCCGCCGCTGCGTCGCCTACCGGCGTCCGGGGCGGTCCCTCGTGAATAGTGTAGACTTCTTCTTCTCCCGCCTGCTCACCTTCGGGCTCGCCTATCTCCTCCTCGCCGTGATGCTGATCCAGTTCCTGCTCCTGGCCGTGGCCCAGGTCCTGCTCCTCCTCCTCCATATCCCCAACGCCACTCTGTTCCTGCTCCGCGTCGGACATCGTATAAATAATGAAATTCCTCAGCTAATGCGTTCTGTTTCGCTTCTCTCTTCTTCTTGATTCTTTCGCGTTGTTTCTATGGTTATCGACATATCGATAAACAGACTATCAGTGTTGGACTCGTGTCACGTTTTTAGATCATTGCTCTAAATTTTAGACCATCAACGAATAATAGACAATTTAAAAATCAGAAAACTGTTTAAAATATTTTCCAAATTTTTATTGAACATCTATCCTATAGAGATAACTCGCAAACAATAATTGGTAGATTTATGTGTGTGTATATTGCTACATACAGACAGCTAAAAGCACGTTATGAATTTGGAATTCTTAAAAAATCTTAAATGCATCGATAACAAATGAATATTTATGCTTTGGTGTACCGGTGTGGGCTGATACTGCATCCTGCAATATAGCCTTATTGAACAAATCATAGGATTGTTACACATATATATGTTATATACGACTTTATATGGGTTCATAGGTATGGCGTATGGCTACGTCGTGTGTTCTCTATGGCCACGAGTAAAGAGAAGTGGATTTGGATTTCCATCACATCGTATGAGTGTGTCGCCTCGACGGCTGAGTGACTTCTGACTAGGATGATCCCGATCCCGAACCCATTTTCTGCTCCTGCTCCTTCTTCCGCTGCCACATCAGCGGCCTAGCGGAGGTGCAGCTGCCGCTGCGGACCCCGATCATAAAAGAGCAGGTAGGCGGGCACGCTGAGCACCTCGTCGATGCTCACCTCTCGCACGATCGTGTCCGATGTGTAGAACCAGCTGGAGGAGCAAGGGATGCGTGTTTAGTTGCCCTAATCAAGTTCACAGCATACTTACCGATGCGCGTTCCTCAGCGAGCCGCGCCGGTAGGTCACAAAGTGCCCGCTGTTTGCCTCGCCAGAGTGCACCACCACCGCCAGGAGACGGTACAGATTCTTGGGGAACATGGTGCCGAAGCCTTCGCCCCCGCCCACGCCTACGCCATTGTTCATAGGCAGACTAGATGAGTACAGGGACATGGTGGAGCCCCAGGGAGTCCCAGCCTAAAATAAAAAGAGAAGTTAGTGGCATGCGCCAAATGGAAAGAGACAGAAGCTGTCACCTGGCTGTTGAGATGCGGCTGCACGAAGCTGTAGGGCGCCATCGAGAGGCTCTCGGGGAAGTGGACATAGTCCTGCCGCTTGCACACCTGGCCCGTGGGCAGCCAGACTGTGCGCGCCACGTGGATGCAGAGGCACGCCGGCAGCTTGGCGAAGGTGACAGACTTGGTGTGGGTGGTGGTCTCGTTACAGGAGTCGCACTTGACGTCACTCAGGTCCTCGGACGTTATGTAGTCGCTGAGCAGGTGGCCCAGGCTCAGTCCCGTGCGGCGCTGCGGAGGCAGGTTCAGAGTGACGCTGTCGAACTTGTCGTAGCGCACCGCCGACTTGGAGCCACATCCATTGCAGACGATCTGCGCCCCCATGGCGCCCTGGAAGGGATGCGCCACCTGGCTGGGCATCATGTTCGACCAGATAGAGACGCGTCCAGGTCCGCGATGCAGTCGCTCCAGCGACCGGCAGGAGCTGGACACTCGACGATTCAGACCGAGTGCCGAATCCTGTGACTGCGGCAGACGCGCCCGTGACATTCGCTCTCCTCCTGGCCCGCCGCCAGTCGAGTTCAGGACATCGATGGGCATCGATGGGTCGGCTGCAGCCGCTGACGAAAGCGGAAAGCCAAAGGGCGTTCCGGGCGACACGGCATCAAGGAGCATAGTGCCCAAGCGATCGTTTCCCTCCCGCTCGCAAACCGAGGCCGGCGAGTCCGGGGTGTGGGCCTCGGAGCGCACCAGGCGCGTCAGGCTGGTGCTCTCGTCGTATTCCATGTTGAGGAAGTCTGTGAGCATGGCACTCGAGGGTCTGTTCGGCTGATCTCCAATCCTTTGACTGGGAGAGGTCAACAATGAGGTTAGATGGACAACAGATGACTCTCCTGCTTACCTGGGACCTGCCATGGAGCTAATGGGTCGGAAGCCACCCACAGGCGTGGCCGTACCCGCCCCCAAGCCAATGCTGCTGGTGTCATCGTTTTCCCCCCCACTGGCCAGGGGCAGAGCATCGGATAGACAGCCTATGGGCTGCGGCCGGGTGGCCTCCTCCTCCAAGGAGGACAGCAGAACGTGGAACAGCTCATGGGCGTCGTGCTCCTCCTGGGGTATCACCCATCCAAGGGTGTTCAAAGCACGTAGAACGGCGCCGGGCGAGTGCGGGTCTCCGCGCAGGGTGGCGTGCGTCCCGTTGACCACCTCCAGGGTGTTCAGCATGGAGGTGATCAAGCTCCGGCGGTCGGGCGAGGCTCCGTTGTACAACTGCAGCCAAGCAATGAACTGCGGACAGGCTGCCAAAGCCTGGAGCAGCGTGTTCAGGAAGCAGGTGCGGCCGAAGTTGTGAAGTCCGGCTATCTGGCCGCGACGCTGGCGCAGGCGGGAACCTAGACAAAAAGGGTATACGATATATTCGTCATTTTCTGGACATAGTTGCGTCAGAAGACCGGCACTCCCAACTCACCCGAGGGCCCCCAGAAAACAAAGGCTCCTACAACGGCGGCCACCGTCACCCCGGCAGCCATTAGAATCTTCTCGCTTTCCATTGGGTGTCCTGATTCTCGGGCTGGCGGAGGCTAACAGCGGGAGGGGGTGGAAGAACTACAGCATTGGTTGTCCTGCTGCGTCTGTCCGGTTATTGTCTTCGAAATTGTGGCTGCTCCACTCGTTGCCAGTCGGCGACCACCAACACCTTGTCCTTGTTTCTGAAAACTACTCGAGTTTCAATGTTTTCGTCCTCCAACGAACAATAATACTGGAAAACCACTTTTTTCCCAGAAATTTTTCACTGATGTACTGGGAGGTCTTCGCAACACTACGCCCCAACAGGCAGCTGTTGTCACGGCCGCTGTACAACACTTTTTCAGCTGAGAAATTCAAAATATTGGCGCCAATTTAAAAATTTTTAGAGCTACAGTGCAATTGGGCTCCTCCTTGGGGGGAATTTACTTGATTTGGTTATTATCCCTATATGCTCTTTGAAAATATGGTTTTGCAATAGCAAAAGGCGAAGAAACTTACAAATGTAAGTTACAATGTAATGTTACAAATGTTATAAACCTGTTAGTCGTTAGCTTGAAATCACATTTCGGAGCTCCTTTATTCTTTTACCAAATAGTTATAAGAATCTTCAAGGGATCTTCAGTAATATCCGCTTAGTTTTTGTCACGAAAAGTGCAAGATCTTTGGTGTCACTCAGCGAAAGGCTATGTGTCTTGTATAAAATAAATGTAGCAACGTTTATAAATGACACTGAAATCAAAGTGGCTAGTTTCCATTTCCAAAATCACCGGATGACAACATTGTGAATATACTTTAATTTTTAGTACAGTTCCAAAAAAAACCCCCCTGTGTTGGCCACCTGGCCACACTAGCCAGCCAGCTGAATGTGAAAGGCAGAGAGAGAAGGGTAGAAAAACATTAAGCACAAAAAACAAACAAAGCTGGCGCTGAGTAGTCCATTTGAATTGTTAGATTCGACTGCACTATTAGGAAATTAGTCGCCGTTGTGACAGCACCGCGTAGCAGCTCGGGCGTGCTAGATCCAGAAGGATTTTATTAATAAATTTAAATTTGCTCTAAATTCGAAAGTGATTCAGCGGGGCTCTATTTTCTGGAATCTTCTGTGGTAAGTTTTTAATTTGGAGGAGGGCCTAATTGCAGATTACATGGCTGCCCCCCTTCCTGTTTCCTCCAATTCTGTTTTCCACCCACTTTTCCCTGTCCTTGTGTCCATTTTCCCCACTTCTCAGCTGAGAGATTGCTGCGCAATAGGAAAATACGCACACACACGCAAGGGATTTTCATCTCTTCTGTTTTGCTGGCTGCTTTATTGCGCCGTTTGTTTATGTCGCCCCTTCGGCGGCGTCGTTGTGCAATTTGCTCCAATTAGTTTGCATTTAATTTTGGAATCTGTGTCAGATTTTCTAAAGCCAAATATTCGAGAATATTCGAGCGGATTCGATTTCAAACTGAACGGTTAGTTGCAGTCTTTGTTTTGTTCCCCTTTTCTCAAGCTGTTTGCTTCTTTGTTCACACACACACACACACTACCACACGTGCGCACTCACTTGCTCCCCTGTCCCTGTGTGCGTGTCACGTTTAACGGGCTTTTACGCTGTGCCAGTGTCAGTACAGTGAGTATTGCCTAAGAGCGACGCACACACAGAGAAGCCCATAAGCAATAGCTGACGAAAATAAATCAAGGTTTTTTGACAGATTTTTTGTTACAAATTTTGTATTTTAGACTGTTGCCACACACTCGTTACATATACACAGTCCATACAGTAGTTTATTTTTGGAATCTAGCGCAGTTTCTCAATAAATATGTAGTTATAGTCGAAAAATATTTCCAAACATACTCCGCCCGATAGCCACTGTATCTGAACCCCATTTGAACGTTTCCCAGGCCAACTGAACTGAAACTGACCCTGAGAGGTGCTTCGGCGACGACCCCGAACAAAGGAAAGCGCAGGCCCAGTGCATCGCTGCAGCAGCAGAGCAGCCTCTAACTGGCCATAACCAGTGGCAACCGAATTTGGTCAGAACCAGTTTGCAACTCTCTTATTTGCGTCGCATTTCCGCGATTCCGCTACCAACCACAGACAAAGAGCTCAGAACATGGACTCCAAGGACAACGACAACCAAGGCCATAAGCAGCCGCAGGAGCCTGGCCATCTCCAGGAGGACCTCGACGAGCGTCGCATCCGCACGGACAGCGAGAGCTCCATCGACAGCATGACTCGCTTCGTGCTGCCCAGCGTGGACGGAAGTCCCCCAAAGATCGTCACCCTGGACGAGGTCTCCAGCATGTTCAAGAACCTGCGCAACATGGAGCTGGCCCACGAGATAGCCCTCAACCCGGACTTCAAGCTGCAGCAGTACGAGCCGCCACTGGACAGTCTGGAGGGCCGCATCAAGACGATGGTCCACAAGGCGTTCTGGGACCTGCTCCGCCAGCAGTTGGAGCGCCAGCCCCCGTCCTACGACCAGGCCATTCGTCTGCTCGCCGAGATCAAGGAGTGCTTCCCCCAGCTACTGTCCCCCAGCAACGACCGGGCCCTGGCCCACATCAACGAGGTGCTCGACGACGCTGTCATCCGCCAGCAGGCGGAGCGCGGAGTCCTCGACTTTAAGTCGTACGCCAATTTTGTGATTAATATTCTGGCCAAGTCCTGCTCCCCGGCCCGGGACGATGCCGTGGCCAAGCTGCGCGAAATCGAGGATGTGGTCGACACCTTCCGCAGCATCCTGGAGCTGATGACCCTCATGAAGCTGGACATGGCCAACTTCATGCTGGCCCTGGCCCGCAAACAGATCGCTGCCAATTCCGTTCAGTACGAGAAGGAGAAGTTCAGCAAGTACCTCCGCGAGTTCCATGGCAATGGTGAGTCAGTCCCAATGGCAGGCCGGAGAAGGAGATATTTAATGTGCGACATTTTCCAGCTGGCTTCCCGGCCACCGAGGATTGGCTGAAGCGCCACCGCTCCGGAAGCAACATGGACGAAACCATCTACAATGCCTACATGCAGCTGCTCGACTATCCGGCCGACAAGGAGTTCCCGGAGCTGCTGCGCCTGGACAAGGATCGCTTTGTGGGCCTCACCTGGAGGGCCCAGCGACTGATCCTCTGCGCCTCCCTCATCTCGATCGCCCAGAGCACCCCAATAATTTCGCAGAGACGCGAGAATCGCATTCAACTGGCCCAGCAGCTGGACATCATAGTTCAGGATGTCAAGAATGAAGAGTAGGTCTTACCGTCCCCCGTCCCCCCCAACTCCCCCAGATCCCCCTTCTAATGTTCCGATCCACCACACAGCCAAGTTCCCACTGCCATGGAAAGCTGCTACGAACAAATTCGCTCCTTTGTGAACAAAGTTCTGGCTCAGGAGCAGCTGCCGGCCATGAGCGAGGCTGACCAGGATGCGCTGAAGAGCCACGTGCTCCGTCTGGCCAACAAGGCTTCGCCCGTGCCCAGCCTGATGGGTGAGTTGACATTTTCCATTTGGATGCAAGACCTTAACCTCTGATCTCCCTCAGCCAAGCGACTGGATGGCTATGTGCGCGTGGCCTTGCGCTCCAATGGCAGCATCCCACCGCCGCCAGCCGGATTCGTTGACTTCCAGGAGGAGCTGGTTGCATTTATCGCCTCTTTCCGGCGCCTGGTCTCCTACAACCACGCCGTCTTCGGCGAGCACTTCCACCAGATCCTCAGCCAGACCGTGGGAGCCGTCGACGAGGCAGCCGCCTCTGGCACTGGGATCTCCGCGGCTGGGCAGGCTCAAGTGGCCAAGCCCTAGAGGGCCGATGGGACACCCCCTCTCAGGACATAGGAAAAAACAAAAATGAAAAGCACACAAACCCTCTAATATACTTGTATTACACAACCGGAACTACCGGAATCGGAGGATGTGATCCAGTGTTTGGACGAGCCGGAACAAGAGTAGAACTCGCTCGGGGACTCGCGTGCGAGTGCCCCCCTTCTCCATATATGTAATGTCCACCTCCTCGATACTTTCATGTGACTCTGGCGAATACATTCGGCCCACATCCTTAACCACCAAACAAAAAATGAAAAAACGGATAACAAGAAACCAAAACCTAGCCCCCAGAACTCTCGGAGCCTCCGGATTTTCGGAGCACCAGCTTTGCTGGGGCGACTGTGATAACGAATAATAGTTTTTATGTATAAAGCGAAACCCCAACTTCACTCTGACAGCTGCAGATATAAACTATATACTTACCATTAAAATATACGTGTACTCCTCTGGACTAACCCCACAAACCCTGTGCAGCCCTACTCCCCAAGCAACCAGGACCTAGCTTAGTTAAATGGTTCTATTGATCAATTGTGGACTCGGAATATGTGCAAGCAGAGATGCCTATGAGCATCTCACTTAGAGTATCCTTATACAAGTGGCGTTGTTGTCGGCGCAGGACGAATAAATACAATGAATTTAAAAGTTTATTAACTAAAAAGAGCCTCCCTCCTGGGGGACTTCCTTATCTTTTATTTGTGATACAATTCGGTTTATTGTTAAGTTATTAATCAGTTCTTTATTTTTTAAAGTATACTTCATTTATGTCTTAAAACTATTCTTAAATAAACAATAAAATAATCAAATGGCAACAAACTAGAGTTTTGGGTTCTCTCCATAGGGCATAGTGGGGGGAATATCTTTCGAAAAATGTGTTTTCGAAAGTCTTCAAATTCGAAAATATTTCAAGTTCGAAAGGAGTCTGGAATACATATTTGTGATTTATATTTTATCCTTATTTTTATTCTTAAAAAATTAATGAAAATGTGGAAAATCGAAAATCAGACACCCCCTTCAAGCGGTATTTTAATGGGGCTGTTGGATCGCTTTTCCGAGCCTCGCACGGTCACACCGTCAAGGCCAAGAACAGAAGCTTGGAAAGAAAACGAGGCAGCCCGGAAAAGAAGACAACAAATTCGGAAAGCTGGACGCTTTATGCCACGCACCAAGAGCAGCCCCCGAAGTCCCAAGATGAGGCCCAGATCAAGCGTGTCCTTTGCCGGCTGCGGCTTCCTGGGCATCTACCACGTAGGCGTGGCAGTCTGCCTGCGCCAGCACGCCCCCCAGCTGCTGTTGGAGAGGATCGGCGGAGCGTCGGCCGGAGCCCTGGCCGCCTGCTGCCTGCTGTGCGACCTGCCGTTGGAGACGATGGCCGGCGACTTCCTGCGCATCGTCCAGGAGACGCGCCGCCACTCCCTGGGCGCCTTCAGTCCGTGGTTCAACCTGCCCGATTGCCTGCTGGAGGGGATGCAGCGCCGGCTGCCGGACGACGCCCACGAGCGGGTCAGCGGACGGCTGCACATCTCCCTTACCCGGGTCAGCGACCGCCGGAACGTGGTCATGTCGGAGTTCGCCAGTCGCTACGAGCTGCTCCAGGCCCTGCTCTGCTCCTGCTTCATACCCGGGCTCTCCGGACTACTGCCTCCCAAGGTCTGGCTTCCGTTTCTCCGAGGAGTGGATTCAACCACACCGTTTGTCTCTTTCAGGTGCGGGGAGTCCGCTACATGGACGGCGCCTTCTCCGACAACCTACCCCTGCTGGACGAGCACACGGTGACCGTGAGTCCCTTCTGCGGAGAGAGCGACATCTGCCCCCGGGACCGCAGTCCACACATCCTGCAGCTGAACCTGAACTGGGCCAACACCTGCATCCGGTTGTCCAGACGAAACCTGAGGCGAATGGTGCGCATCGTCCTGCCAGGTCGCACGGACTTCATGGCGTCCTTCTGCCAGCAGGGCTACGACGATGCCTTGTACTTTCTGCGCAAGAATAATCTCCTCAAGGAAGGGGCAAGCTCTCAGGTGGCACAGGAGAGGGAGCTCATGAGCTGGATGCGCCAGCAGGACGAGCCAGAGGATGCGTTGCAGCAGGGGGATAATCAGGAGGAACACCCGAAAGAGGAGGGACCAAAGGACCCCAAGGAGGGAGACTGTGTGGAAAAGGAGGAGCTACTTCCGAAGGACAGGAATAAGGAGGAATACGCGGAACTGGATCTGGAAAAGGAGAGTCTAAACCAAGAGCTGGAGCCGGCGCGGCAGGACCGTCGCCTGGACGACGGCTACTCCCTCTCCCTTCTGACCAGACCGTGGTACCTCCTGCGCCAGCTCGTGGTTGCCCCGCCACGGCTGGGCAGGATCGTGCGCCGCCTCCGCCACAGCCTGACGCTGTGCGACCAGCCGCACTTTGATCTCGCCATGATGCAGGCCCCCCCCAGCCACGCCCCCGCTCTGCCGAGGCCCCCCTTGACCGATAGCGACGGCTCGAGCGATAAGGGCCGAGTCAAGGCCAGTGGCGGGAAGGCGGGACTTGGACTAGTCGGAGGAGGCGGTCGTTAGGCGGCCAATAGTTGGTATTTTATTGTATCCGAGTGTCGTTGAGTTGGAGTCTGGTGTTTAATGTCTTGGACTTGGTTTTAATGTTTAATGGAATTGTGTTTAATTAATGTTTAATTAAGTTAATTAAGTTTAATTAAGTGTAGGTGGACATTGTAAACTCCAATCGCTGTGACAATAATAAAATAACTGTGGAAAGGCACCTGCATCTCTGTGGGAACCACCTCAATCCTGTCCATTACAGCCAAGTTGGCAATTATTCCACCGCGAGTGTTGGCTCCTGGATGAGTTCCATGTTGGGTAGGACTGGTGGCAGAGTGGGTGGCTGGCTGAGGCAGCCCAGAGCTCTCCCCTAATTGCCACTCATAACACGTAGTACTACAATTCCGTTCTCAGTAATCAGAGGCCCGGGAGCGAACAATAAGAATCACGCCACTTTGTGTACTTTGCACTTGCTCCTCTCCCACTCTCTCTCTCTCTGCTGATTGGGGCTGATTGCCACGCCTCTTCTGCCGCCCTGCGGAGACTCATCCTGACGCCTTATCGCGCTTTCCCCCCGACTTCCACCTCACTTTTCATTTTATAAAGTCATTCAGGTACACTGCGGGAAATGGTTGTGGACTTGGGGCATCTCGAGGCTGGTACCAATGGGTGGTGGCTTCGAGGTGGCAGTATTTATAACGACTACCTCCGATGCTCCCGATTACTGTTTGGTTTCAGTGTAGTCGTCGCGATAAGCTGGCCCGTTGGCAACTGGATCCGATCCGAGGAGGCCTCGTCATCGCTCTGGGGAGACTCGGCTCAGAGGCAGAGGCCGACGGGGCGGGGGACGGGTCCAAGCCGGGTCCAAAGTCCCAGCCCATTAGCATAGTCAGTCACTCCGCCCTGCGGTTGGTTGGCGATTCCATTACATATAACGACCACGACTACCGACTAGTCTTCCGAAAGAAGAAACTAGTTTCTGTGGAAGATCCCCCCCCCCCAGAGTACTCGTCTTTTTTCCGAGTGCACGTGTGTGTATGTCTGCGGTCTGCCAGGAACCCGTCCGACCAGTCGACCAGTCCACCAGTCCACAAAAAAACCAAGAATTAAAGTAGAGTAAAAAACAAATACCAAGAGACCCCGGAGCAGCCCTTCTCCTCTCCGCCATTCTGCGCCAGACTCATGAATATTTTCCCCCAAATGCAGTTCACGAAGCCTCACAATTATGCCAAGTATGCCGGGCCGGCTGGTACCAGAGATTGATTCCGCTCCCCAGTGGCATGGCTGGCCTGGGATCGAGGCGGCCGTGGAGCATACAAATGAGGGGCAGGAGCAGGTCCGGCGGCAAAGGATAATTGTGGGCCCATTAACGCCGTCATTATCGACGAGGTGGGGGGACCGACTCAGGTAGACGCTCAGACAGGTAGACCCTCAAGACATACATAGGAGTGTAGCCATTATCGTGAAACATTCTATAAGCAGTGCCGGCGGGGCAATTACGCGGCCCGAACTCCACTCTGAACTGTATAGCAAGCGGGCGGCGATAAGGCCTCCGATCTGATAGGCCGGCCCCCGGAGTTGGGCTTATCGGGCTGGGGCCTCCAGAGTCTAGAAGTGAAAAATGCAGAGCGACTTCTTGTTGTTCATCGTTCCAATTTCTTGTTGGGTTTCTCCTTTTTATTTTTAATCGTTAACATTATCGTTCTAGTTTAGTTTAGTATAGTTTAGTTTAGTTTAGGGCAAACGTTATGGCTAGGTACTCCATAAGGGTGCGGGTGTGGGGCGTAATTCATTTTCATTAGCAATAGCGATTAGAAATTAGAAATTAGCGATTAGAAATCATCTGGTTCGGCTTCCAGCGAGCGAACAGTGGAAATTAAATAGAGATAGAAATAGCTCTAGGCATTAGGTTACATATACGTACAGCTAGCTACCCACACTCACTGCTAGTGTGTGCGTATTTAGTATATATATCAGTGTATATATTAGGCATATATAGGCGTATATAGTATGGATTATTCAATGCATTCGTGGCACTCTGGCGTTTTGAATTTAGCACAGCTAAAACTTCTCCCGGTTCTCTCAACTAAACATAATGCGATCCTTAGAGCTACAGGTGTGTGTGTGTGTGTGTAGTGTGGTGTGGTGAGGAGTGGGGTGGGGGTGGTTGGTGGGGGGGCTACTTCAAATAAATATTTACAAAGCAAACATTGGCGTGGAACCACCTTCTTTCAAAAAATTTACCAAAAAAAAAAAAGAAAAAATTTAAACTCTAATTACAATTTTAAAATGGGGGGCGGGGGGAGGGGGACTGTGTGCGCTCTAGTGTGGGTGGTTTGGGTGGATAATATCTAGCTTTAGATATGAATTATAGGGCTGTCCTGGGGGCCACTACTGAGCCGCCGTCGGTTTGCTTTTGGCCGCTTTCGGCGGAGCCTTCTGGACGACCACTGCCGACTTGGCGTTGGAGTTGCTGGTGCTGTTCCTGTTGCTGGTGGTGGAGCCACTGTTGGTGGTGGTGTTGCTGCTTGTGCCACCTGGCCCGTAAGGCGAACAAATGTCACTGGGCAGCGTCGACTGCTCCACGTTGGTGCCCATCGAGGAGTTGATGAAGTTGATGTACTGGTGGAGCTTGAGGGCGGCTATCAGGGAGCTCAGATAGTCGTTGATGTTGCCCTTCTGGACCTGCTTGATCTGCCGGGAGACATTTCGATAGACGCGACGGGAGATCTTGTTGGATAGCCGTCCGACTGTCTGTACTGTGTGTAGGACTGGGTCCTCGCTGGCGGGAACTGGCACTGGAAGACCCAAAAGGATATAATCAGTGGGTGGTACTTAAGTCAAAGTCAAAGCGTTTAACATTAAGAAGCAGCCAAGTTAATACTAATTTTAATTTTGAGTTAATCGGGAAAAAGCGTTTTACAAAGGATGTGGGTGGGTGTGCATCCTTACACCGACGTGTGTCTGGACGTGTGTGTGCTTACCATAAACTTGTTGAGTTCCCTATCGATAACGCCTATTATCTCTGGATTTCTTCTAACGTACTCAACAATTTCGGTTATGATTTTGAGGGACATGGAAAGGAATACCGTCGAGGCGGCCACTAAGAATCTATCGTCAATCTCTTGATCGAGATCCTGGTCGTAGCTCTCCCCAACAACAACAACTAACAAAGCAGTACAGGAATAGAAATAGAATAGAAAATAGAAAAGAGAATTAGTCACTTTTTGAAACGGTTAAGGGGGGTGGGGATTAGCGGGGTTCGAGGGGGGCTAGGACCAGGAGGAGCAGGACTAGGTGCCCATTCTAACCAAAATTCATCCCTAAAATCGTCATTTCATTTTCTGTGCTGGGGCGGAGGAGGAGGAGGAGGTGTGGCCATGCGATTAGTGTTCATGCTTCGGACTTATCTATTAGCTATTTTTTATTAGAAATGTGTTAGTGGACAAACAGAGACGGTGGATCGGGGCGGTGGAACTTACTGTCATTTTCAGAACTCTTGCCATTCTGCACGACGGCACTCTGTTTATCATCTGAGAATTAAAAATATTTACGATTTAAATTTAGCATTTTGTTTACCCACCGGCGGCAATGGAGAACGGAACGGGCGGCGAACAAAGCCATTCTGCCTCGGAGCCCCCAGCCCCCAGCCACCGTCCCAATGGACGGAAGCCAACACATAATGCTTTCCAAAAACATAGCTTCGCATCAAGTGTGGACATAAGGTTCCACGATTTCGTTTGTGTTTGCTTTCCTATCGACACTGCCTCAAGGTGCCCGATCTCCTACCACTATAGTCCGCTCCATCCTGGAGCGGAGTATCTTTCCGGGTCGGTTCTCTACTGATCTGCTTTAAAATCCAACTACAAGACATTTTTTCGACTTTTTCTCACATTTTCTGATCAACCCTCAAGTACAGTAGAGATATCGCACATATGGCCCATTGGGAAGACTATATCTTGGCCGATTCTCACCCTATCTTCGAGCGGAGTGCCTTAAAAGTTTTATAGATCGATTCTCTTTAAAACTGCATCAAAATCTAGAAACAAAATATTTTTTCGATTTTTTCTCAAATTTTCTCCTTTCGCCTCCTAGAAAATGATGAGATCTCATACATGGTCCACTGGGAAGGCTATATCTTCACCATTTTTCATCCGATTCTCAAGCGGAATACCTCAAAATCTTTGTAGATCGATATTCTATCGATTTCCTTTAAAATCCAGAAACAAAATATTTTTTCCATTTTTTATAAAATTTTCTTAAGGGCCCCTTGTGAAATGATGATATCTCATATGGGGCCCACTGGAGAAGCTATATCTTGGCTGATTCTCATCCGATCTTCGAGCGGAGTACCTCAAAAGTTACGTAGATCGATTCTCTATCGATCTGCATTAAAATTTAGAAATGAAATATTTTTTCGATTTTTTTCTCAACTTTTCTGATCAAAGGCTCTTGAAAAGTGATGCGATTCTATATATCGCCCACTGAGAAGACTATATCTTGGCCGATTCTGATCCGATCCTCGAGCGGAATACCTTAAAAGCTTTGTGGATCGATTTTCTATTTATTTTCGTTCAAATTTAGAAATGAAATATTTTTTCGATTTTTTTTTTAGTTTTCTGAGGGGACCCCTTGTAGGTTATGAGACCCCAGTATCGACTGGGCCTATGGCCTATTGGGAAGACTCTATCTTGGCCGATTCTCAACCGATCCCCAAGCGGAGTACCTTAACAGTTTCATAGATCTATCATTTTGCCTTAAAAATCTTGTAGAGAAATGTTTGGAAAATTGTTTCAAAAATGCTGCTAGGCCCTCTTAGGAATTTTGGAAAATAGTGGAGCGAGAAATGTGATTTCGAACTCGACACTCACCATTATCCTCCTCCACATCGGACTCGCACTTGGGGAAGTAGTACTCCAGGAGCCGCTCGGCCAGGGCAGTAGTGGTGTCGACGCCGTTGACGGCCAGGCTGCCGTACTGGGTGGCGAGGACCTCGTTGGCCTTCTGCCAGGCGAGATCCTTGAGCGAGGCGGCCTTCTGCTGGCCGGCGGCCTTGAACTTGACCACGCGCTCCAGGTGGGGCTGGACCACGTCGATGACCTTGCTCTTGGCCTGGTTGTAGATCTCCTGGGGCGTGTCCTTGATGATCGGCGCCTTGACCTCCAGCTTGTCGATGCCCTTGACGAGGGTCTGGTCGACGTAGGCGATCGGCTTGTCCAGCTTGGTGACGAAGGGGGCGGCCGTCGTCACGGCGCGGGTGACACAGTCCTCGGCGGCGGTCAGGGCCCACTCGAAGACGCGGTTCTTGCCTGCAAATGGCCGGGAATGAGATATTAATTGATTTGTTTGCCGTTTCGGGCAGTTGCTTATGAAATTTCTGGCATGGAATTCGGTGCCCCGGCTCGCTTATCAGCCAGCGCACAAAGGAAAGAACTCGGAAGGTGATAAGCAACTGCGCAGTTCATGATTGCGGTGCCTACTCTGCCCTGCCCCATCGCCAGTCTGCCCGACAAGTTTAGACTTTGATAGCTTTAGTTCGTCATTCGGCAAACACATCATCCCATCCGAGTCCCCGGACCCGGCTGCCCCCCTCTCCGGCTGCTACCCAACGACATCTATGGCTCGAGCGGAATATCACAAACAAGTCGAAAGTCCAACTACTCTGGCAGAGCCAGTGCTGGCTTACATGTTCTTCTCCCGCAGATCGGCCCGCCCGGGAGCACCCCCCGCGGCTGCCGACGGCGCCTCTGCGACTGCAGCCCCTCTTCGGGTGTGCTGCTTGCGTCCGTTTATCGCCCGTTCTCTTGCGCCTCCGTTCGCCGTCAGCCATCCGCCGTCCGCCGTCCGCCGTCGCTTTTGCGTCAGCTCTTCGGCTGGCCAGGTTTATTATGTAAATCTCCGAGCAGCAGCAGATGAACTTTGAACGCGGCGCGTCACGAGGAGTGCCAGAGTGCCGGAGACGGGAGATGGGAGCTCTCACCGTTGCTAGGTCATGGTTGTTGGTGCTGCTGGCACTCTCCCGCCGCTCCGACTTCGATTATCGGCTCGGCCCGCCACCAATTGGACCCAATTGAGCCCAATTCCCGCCCATTGCCGGGCAATTGGATGGAGTTGGTGGCCCGGCCAGCCAGCTCGAATTCGAAACCGAAAAAAAAAAAAGAAAAAAAGACAAAATGGCGAAGGCGAAGCAACGGTTTCGATTGCATGCGCTCTGTTGGTGTTGTTGTTGGTAGTGGGGCTGCGCTTTGTGGTTTCTTTCGCTTCGCTTCGTTTCTGTTTCTGTTTCTGTGCCGTTAGGCGGGGCGCCGTTACCCGAGTTCATTGCACTCTTGCACCCAAAGTGCACTTACCTTTTACTTTGCCATAGACGTCCTGCGACTTGTCCCAGGCGGCATTCACAACCGGCAGCTTGATGATCCTCTCCAGCGACTCCAGGTGGGGCAGCAGGTCCTTCGCATCCTTGGGCTGCTCAGCCTCCACCACTGATGCACACCCGTTGGCGGTGGTGCCGTTGCCGGTGGCGTGTTTCTGCTCTGCACTAGCCATGCTTCTGTAATGCGTTCTGTTCTTTCTGTTTTCTGGCAGTCGTCTGCTCTCCTCTGCGTTTTCACTTTTCTTATGAGCGCTCTTTCGCTTTGCACGGCACTTTTCTCCTTGCTTCTTTCACGAATAAAAAAACAGCGAGGCTCGCGGAGGTTATATCTCGGAGTATCTGGGAATACGAATAATGTCTCGAACGTCTGAATCGCAATTAATCGTAAAAGCTGCAGTGGCCCCCTCAATATATGCTCGTCGGCAGGGCTGCCCCAATAATCGTCGTTGCGCTGGCCTATCGATCCTCGAAATCGATAGTTCCCCTTCAAGTATCGCTTACAATATTGCGCAGAAAAAGTTCCGTCTAGCTGCTATTTCTTTTATATATTACTAATGACTGAATTGAAATGATTTTATATACGTTTGACGTTATATTGCCTACTATTCAGCTACGTTTGCTAAACAAATGAACATTTTTCTATTGTGATTGCGCTATCGATAAAGTGCATAAAGTACCATCTCTATCAATGTGGGGCGCATTTTGGGGAAAATTTGAATATCAAAGAGCCGTTACAAAGAACTTAATTAATTTTTCTCTTAAACTACATGGTTTTTAGATGTTAAATATAATTGGTATATTAAAAACATAAAACTTTGAACTATTTCTCATTCCATGGCATGTCTTAAAAGAATCTTTAGCTTTTGTTTGAATGAGAGGCATAAAGATTGTTTGTTGTGTTTTTTTTTACTTGACAACTAGATTAATACGCAGTCGAGCGACAAACCAAGTTTAGATTGAAGTACATTTTCGTATGGGGGCACTTCCATTATCAATGGGCAATGGGCACGCAAATGGTTCGTGGGACCTTTGAACCCCTGCGACAGCATCGATAATACGCCACTGCACACTGCTCTCTTCCGTTCATCCGCACCTCCGCCACGCCCGCCCCCAGGGGTTTCTTCTCGACGTAATATTCCTGAATGCTGTGTAATTCGCATGACACTCCAAAGTCCGGTGTGACAAAACGAAAACAAACTATTTATTGCCATAGAATTGCTATACTATGAGCAAAACGTGTCGTCAGCCCACCCAGGCTCGCCCACGGGGCACACCTTCTTCCAACCCCCACTAGCTTTTAGCCAATAACTTGAGAAACTTTCAACTTTATTACTTAAGAACTATTCTTTAAGGATAAGTGCTAAACCTAAATTATCTTACAATGCTTATTATGCGCTATATAGAACCAATTATAACTATCCGATAAGACGATCATAAATGCGCCCCAGACCCTTCAGACGCTTTGGAGAGGGGCGGACTGGGCTACCACCGCTATTTGGATCATAATCCAAAGTCCGGCACTGTCGTCACTGGCTTGATTATGTTGTAACGAAGACCGGGTGCAGGCTGGGCTTATCGCAAATCGGTCTGGCTGATATCGGCTGTAAATAAGCAGTGTAACTGATACCATAACGCCTCCTCCTTCCACACTTGGAGTTGAACTTTGGATTGGCGCTATCTTTGTCGTCGGTTGCATTACAAGCACTCGGAAATCACTTCAAATACGTGAGCTGAACTGATTCCCTGGGAAGATAACGATAGCGAGGTTAGATGATGAAACCAGTGGGCAGTAACCCTGCTTTGAAGAGGACCTCTCCAGTAACTGAAGGTCCCTTACGTAGAGCCCGCCCATTACGACATGGAGCTCCATATATTGTTCAGATCCGAGATCCAGTCACTGAGCTATATAGAACAGATTAACAGCTGGCTGCACGTAGACAAGAATCAGATCTTATTGTTTTATGGGCCCAGCAGGCCCCGGCATGGCGTATATGCATCGTTTCTATATAATTGTATAGACACATGTGAGGCGTTATCGGCGGAACAAGTGTTCGAGCCTAAGACTGCACTCTGTTTTCAATTTGTACCAGTTTCGATCCTCTGGCAGACCCAGACCCATTCCCATAACACCAAGAGGCCTAGCCAAAGTCTATATATAGAAGGAGGAAACATTCAGGTAACGATGACATATAGACGGACTTTGAATGGGCATGAGTGAGGGAATGTTTTTCTATATGTACGAATGAATCGCCGCCGTTGCCTCCATTAAGTTTTTATTTTTGTTTTTAATTTCTTCACGCCGCTCTCTGGACGGATTTTGCCGAGCTGATAAGGGGGTTTGAATACTTTTTTAATTGTCGCCGGTTATCGTTATGAGTGTAAGTCTTTAAGCCACTTATTAAACAAAGTTCGCCATGCTTATCGCAGTCAAATGACACACAGACGGGTTCAAATAACTCCCAGGGTCCAAGTCGAAGAGTTGATTATGGAAATGCCTTTGCATTCCCTGGGGATTAGTTGGTCTGGACTAGGGCCCTAGGGCTATTAAAGATATATATATATATATAACAGATATATAGCCAGTGGGCTACTGGGGCATGTCTGCTGGGCTGTTGTGAGTACGTGTATGAAGGCAGATTCGTCATGAGGCGAAAACCCACCGAAGTCTAGAAAGAACAACGAGGGACCCAACAAAAACGATGGACTTTGGACGGACTACGTGATGACGATGACGGCGACGGCGACGTTGGAGCGTGTATTTAATTAAAAAAAATAAAAACAGAAAAAACAACGCCTTCAGAACGAACCAGAAGCAAATGGAAACTCTTTGGCTAAATTTAGACGGGACCAAAGACTACCCATTCCTGGCAATACGTCACTGCGAGGTAGATAAATGTGTGCTCCAATCAGTACACTGGAAAATATTCTGCACACAAACGGCAATCAGTGCTCCAGATGTGGGATCTCGGCTCTGATCAGACTTTGAATGGAGCTCCATTGAGGGGGCAGACATCTAATCAGTCGCGCGAATCGCCTCGTTTTTCAATTTCAGCCTCAATTTTCGACTGTCTGGACGTCGGCTGACAAGCCAAAGACTGTACAAATAAACGCACATGGGTGAATTTTCTGTGCCCGGACTTCTGTGGTGATAATGCCTCATGTATCATATAGTAGTTGCCCCACTCGTTGAATGCGTGAAATGCTCCCCGATAGCCCCATACACTCCTATTCCACATCCATGTGCGTCTGGGGCGGCGGCGGTCTTCCGTTCGGCTGTCCTTGAATTTTATTTTTGGCTGGGCTAGTCTTTGATATCTTCAATTAAGTTGCAGTTATTAAAATACATTAAGTAATAAGCCCTGTTAAGCCAACTTTTAAAATGCAATTGATTACTAAATAAATAATATACTTTAGTCACTATTATGTTAATGATCGTTAAGTGCCACTCGCCAATAGGGGGCGCTTTAAAAGTAGAATGATGTATGAAACACATACACTTATCTACATTACTTTTGCAACACTCCCCCTTTACACTGAAAGAAATTAGTTATTTTCAAGTCAAAAATAAAATCTATAAAGATATATAAAAAATTATTTTTATAAAATATTTTATTTCAAAATTAAAATTGATTTTACAGAAGACTCTGAACTAAAATGAAACACTTTTATTTTCACTTCACTCCCTTCAAGACATTTAATTAACGGGCATCAATAAAAAATAAGGACCTATGCAAAAATACGCCTGGAAAAGAAGGTCAGGTCAGGGAACCGGATCACCTGTTGTCCTGCTAAGCTACAACCTTCTTGGGCCACTTCGTCCAAGTAATAAAGTTTCAACTTTGGCTGGAATCGAACGCACATGGAATCGGGAACCGAAAATACGGCGGCTGGCGACATGCCCACGGGCATGGCGCCCCTGGTGCTTCTGAGCAAATCGAACCCCGTTTTCGGATGCTACATGTTCTGGACCAGCCTGCTGGTCCTTAAAATGCTGCTGATGTCCCTACTGACGGCGCGTCAAAGGATGAAGACCAAGACGTTTGCCAATCCGGAGGACCTGCGGATGAGCCGGAGCCCGGAGGTTCGCTTCGGGGATCCCAGTGTGGAGCGGGTGCGACGGTGAGTGGGAAAGATAAACACAAGCAATAAGCTCAGCGTAGCAATCTAGCTGATCTTCTGTAGAGCCCATCGCAACGACTTGGAAAACGTCCTGCCCTTCGTATTGATGTCGCTCGTTTATGTGGCCAGCGGACCCAATCCGTTGACCGCCCGGCTGCTCATTCGGATCGGCGCCAGCGCCCGGCTGCTGCACACGGTGGTCTATGCCATCATACCAGTGCCCCAGCCAGCCCGAGCCCTGGCCTTCTTCACCACCTTCGGCATCACCGTCTTCGAGGCGGGCTATGTGTTCGTCTGCTGTCTGAGATTCATTTAGAGAGAGAGAGAGAGGGAGAGCGATGCTGGTGGCCAGCAATAGCTCTCGGCACTCGCACAGTTAATAGACCAGCACCTATGCTTCTAGCTCCGACGCAATTCGTAACCAGTTTGGCCCCAAGCACACGATCTTGGCGGCAGCAGCCCAGCTCCATCACTCGGCCAAGTCGCCTCCCCGCAATCACACACACGCCATGCCAGCTCCAGCTCTAGCCCCAATTTCGACTCCGTCCAATGGCACTGTCCCGACGGCAGAGAATCTGTTCACCTTGGAGAACAGAGTCTTCTGCTGCTACCTCTTCTGGGCCACGGTCCTGGTGGCAAAGATGCTGCTGATGTCAATGCTCACAGCCCTGCAGCGTTTCCGGTATAAGGTAAGGCATCCATATGCATGAGTGACTGCACTTGCTTCAAAGGTCATCATTTCGCCATTCCGTTCGCAGCTGCTGGCTCTAGTTCCGCTGAAGCTACGGCGCAAGGTAACCATCCAGCAACTACAAGTCATCGCATTCTAACCTGTTTGGCGGGGTTCTAAAATATCCAAATGACCAATTCGATCTTGAACTTTTAGATTTTCCCCAACGAGGAGGATCTGTTCTTCAAGAACATCGAAGTCCAGTTCGACGATCCGCATGTGGAGCGTGTGAGAAGGTATGGTCGCAAGAATCCAAGCCATCCTCTAGCTTACAGTCCTTACAATCCTTATCTTTCAGAGCCCATCGCAATGACATGGAGAACATCCTGCCGTACTTCATCATGGCCCTGATTTACATCAGCACCAATCCGAACCAGGACGTTGCCTGCAATCTGTTCCGCGTGGCCTCGCTCGCTAGGATTGTCCACACTCTGGTCTACGCCGTCTATCCCGTTCCGCAGCCCTCGAGGATCCTCGCCTTTGGCACCATGCTGCTCATCACCTTCTACATGGCCGCCGTCGTTGCGCTGCGCACCTTGAGCTTTATCTAAATAAACCTGACCCGCAAGCAACCACTTTGGGCTTTTTAGTCTCTAGTCTCTAGAACTCCTAGCTACTCCTGGCCAGCAGAGCTCTATAAATGAGGAACTTTGTCGGAAAATAGTTCTCACGACGAAAGAAATGTTTACAAGAATCGAGTCTATCAGCCTCCATAGAGGCTGCCTGACACTCTGCATGAGTCCACATTGTTGCAAGAGTGATATAACAGAAATGTTGGGCAGCAACCTGGTTAAGTAATGCCACGAGTCTCTGGGAACCACAAAAGTGCATAATCGCCAAGGAAATGATTGATTAATTTTATCTACGAAGTGCTATCTAGGTGCCTGGAGTATATGGAACGATTGAGGGGAGACGCTATCCATTCTCTTGCTGTTGGACAAACTTTAAATCCTTTGGACTTCCCAGAAGAAGGACACTTCTTGGTTGTCAATTAATTTAGTTCTATAATTAGCTTGAGATACAACAGAAAACAACAGTGGGGGAATCTGGGGTTGTGGTGGCACTAGCCCAACTTAGATATTGAAGCCGGCATCACGCATGCACTTCTTGTGTGCCTCGATAAGTGCCGAGCAGTTCTCCTCGCCGTTCTCCACGATGCTGCGGGATGAGAAATAGACAAAATTATTCTTTCTGTTGCGTCATCCTTGCAGGGGGGACGCCACTCACCAGGCATCACGTGCCCGCTTGGTCTCAGGACAAGCGCAGCAGGCCTTGCACTTCGGCTTCTCACCGCCAGCGGCGGCTGCAGAGGCTCCACTGGCCACTTCCGGCTGGGCGGCGGAGACAACAGGAGCGGCCGCTGCCTGGGCCACTCCGACTCCCTTCGAAGTACTGGCTCCCATTGTATTTAGTGATATATCCTTAGAAGTTCACACTGCGGGAGAATGGGTTATTCCGTTAAGTGCGGTGTCCGTTGCCTTTTCGCGGCATTTGTTTATATAATAAAACTCACGTTACGATGGGAATATTTCACCACAATTCGGTTTATCGGCCCACACCAAAAAGTTAGCAAGAATTTCAAGTTCACTGCATAGGGTTGTCAGACCTACACTAAAGTCGAATACAATGAATATGGGTTAGCTTTCAAATCGGGTTTTGACAGAATAAAATGGAGCTGCTTTGTTTTTTAAATTCAAATGATGAATTAGTCAAAAGACTGTGGTAGTAGCTTTAACGTTAAAGTAGAATAATACAATAAACATTTTTTTTATGTTATTAGCTTAAAAAACAAAAATTTTTTTTTAAATGTACCTAAATATTATTTAATAATATATCCAAATATTAAATATTATTCATATAATTATATATTTAATTGATATATTTGCTCTTTGACAACCCTTGAGCACGTGGAATGTTTAGCAGAACCGATAGTCCGCAATGACAGTGTTGTGCAATACCCGAATGCAATGTCAACAAAGCGTTGTTTATTTTTAATAGTTTATTTAGCAACAAAATATTCTAGGAGGTCTCCATATCGTCCTGCCCCTTCTCCTTTGACTGCTCCTTAAGGCGCTGCAGCATGTTGTGCGAAATAAGATCCAATTTCAAGTGCTGGACACTAAGGGCGCTACCATCCCAATCACGGAGCATTTTTAGCTTCAATGGGTCGCAGAGGTTCATCAGCTCCAGGCCTCCACTGCGGTACTCGTTCTGCTCCTTTTCCAGGGTAATTGTGATCACATCCTTGCGGGAGGCGTGCTGGTTTGCTCGATGTTTTCCTATCGACTGCTTCAGATTGATCTGCTCGAGTTCCTCGTCGAAGCGCTTGAAGTACAGGGCAATGAGGTCCTCCAATTCCTGTGGCGCTAGGGGCTCGGTACGCTTTTCATCGATGTGTCCCAAGAACCAGCTCAGTTTCTCGCCGGTGATATTACTTTTGATGGCATGACCGAGACGCGATTTGTGTTTGTTGTTCTGACGACGTGCCTTCTTGCCCAGCGCTTTTGTTTTGCGACTGTTGGGGTGCTTGCACTTTTCCAGTTCCTTGCGTAGATTGGTCTAAAGGGACAAAACATAAGGTTTAATTATAATTTAATTGCGTTTCACAGGAACATTACCATTTTGTTCAACTTCACGTTCTTGTTGTGGTGTTGGTAAACGCCAACTGGCACATGTTTTTAACGATCAGCCGGGCTTCTAGTGGTGGCACAATATTTGAACGCAATGTTTTTCAAATAAATAAAATGAGAATTATTTAAATTATTAAGAAGCACACTGTAAAGTACCTTAAATAATTTTTGAAATTGAAAAACATTAACCGATCATGTCGATATCGATAATAGAATCGCAACACCATCCCTATGGGGAATCATATGTTTTGAAGCAACCTGCGCGATCGCAGATCTGACTCGCGTATTCTTAAGTCTCCAAAAATCGATCGCGATCCCGCTAAATGGCCTCCCACCTGCTCCGAAATGGAGCCTCCGGCTGGCTCCTAAGGACCTACTTGCCGAACCAGGCCGCCCAAGTGAGTGCACAACAGTGGCGGGCATCGCGTCTTTACAAACATCATGGCACTTCTATTATACTATTATGTAATCTCACAAACACCCCAGAGCGAGAGGGAGCAGGCCTATCGGTCGAGCTTCTCTCTTTGGTGTTGTTTTGTTATTGCTTGCTAAGCATAAATGAGTTCTGGAACCCTCAACAGGTGCATGCCATTGAACGCAAACCGGCCTAACATTTTCTCCTTTTTAGTTGAAACGGTGCCTGAATGTGACATCCCGCCTGGACAAAACCGTTTCTTTCCATCTCAGCGACATCGGCGAGGGAATTCGAGAAGTAACGGTCAAGGAGTGGTTCGTCAAGGTGGGCGACACCGTGGAGCAGTTCGACAACCTGTGTGAGGTCCAGTCTGACAAGGCCTCGGTGACGATCACCAGTCGCTACGACGGCAAGATCATTAAGATCCACCACAACATTGACGAGATTGCGCTGGTGGGGAAGCCGCTGCTCGACTTTGATGTCCAGGACGAAGAGGGTGATGAGGAGGATTCTTCAAGCTCTTCGTCGTCCTCCTCCTCCTCTGAGGGATCTGCTAACGAGGCGGAGAAGGCATCAGAGGCCCCCAGTTCGGGTCGCGTGATCACCCTTGCCACGCCCGCTGTCCGTCGATTGGCCAAGGAGCACCAGTTGGACCTGTCCAAGATTCCGGCTACAGGACGCCAAGGCCGTGTTCTTAAGGGTGATATTTTGGAGTACCTTGGCCAAGTGCCGCCTGGCACCAATGTACCACATCCCACGCTGGCTGCCAAGACTGCGCCAGCTCCCAAGGCAGCTTCAGCTCCACCTGCAGCTCCTCCCAAGCCTGCCGCACCCGCGGATCGCGTAGAGGTGCTCAAGGGAGTGCGCAAGGCCATGCTGAAGTCTATGTCGGAGTCCCTGGTGAGTGTACTTTGTTCTGCCATTACTCTGACACACGTTCTCTATCATGGAATCATGGAATCCCCTCCAGAAAATCCCTCACTTTGCCTACAGCGACGAGATCGACATGACCGAGCTGGTGAAATTCCGGGCACAGTTACAGAAGGTGGCCCAGGAAAACGGCGTGCCCAAGCTCACGTTCATGCCGTTCTGCATAAAGGCCGCTAGCGTGGCGCTGGGCAAGTACCCAATCTTGAACAGCTCCTTGGACCTGGCCAGCGAGTCGCTGGTCTACAAGGGAGCCCATAACATCAGCGTGGCCATCGATACGCCCCAGGGGCTGGTGGTGCCGAACATCAAGAACTGTCAGACCAAGAGCATCATCGAGATAGCCAAGGATCTGAACGCGCTTGTGGAACGCGGACGCACCGGCTCCTTGACGCCTTCCGACTTTGCTGACGGCACTTTCTCGCTCTCCAACATAGGCATCGTAAGAATACCCAACTTCCTTTTGTATAGGAAATCGTTTTCACAAAACTTGTATTAGATTGGCGGAACCTACACGCATCCCTGCATTATGGCGCCTCAGGTGGCCATCGGAGCCATGGGTCGGACCAAGGCAGTGCCGCGCTTCAACGACAAGGACGAGGTGGTGAAGGCGTACGTGATGAGCGTGAGCTGGTCGGCCGATCACCGCGTCATCGACGGCGTGACCATGGCCAGCTTCTCGAACGTGTGGAAGCAGTACCTAGAGCAGCCGGCTCTCTTCCTGCTGCACTAATCCAACGTGACCATCGGGAACTCACACTACGGATAAGGCTGTTCCTTTGCATTTATAGGCATATTTGATTTTTAAAGTTAAAGATCGACGATCCGTTTGTTTTTGTAGAACAATTAGGGCCACCGCGTGTCGCACCGCCCTCCCCAAAAATGTGCATTTATAGTAGGCTGCTGCTCTGAGCGGCTCCTCGATAGCTTTAAGCTCCTGGTCGGCACGCGGCTGGTCCACTCGTATATCAATCTGCTCCAGTTATTCTGCATTTATTTCAAGTTTTTTGCGTAGTTTGTTAAGCATCAGCTTTAGCTTACAGTTCAACTGTAGTGTGTGCATTTATTTTAAAGATTTGTTTTCAATGGCTGTCCAATAAATATCAAAACGGTTTATGTGAAAAATTGGGCCAGATTCTACTTTGTACTTTGTGGAAAAGTTGCCCACATACTTGAGTTGTGGAGCGGCTTGTAGCTAACATAGTTTTGACCCATGGACTTTCCTTTGTGTTGGACAAGCTTAAGGTTTGCTCTTCAAGCTGTACATGGTCATACAGGGTGAGTTTGGGGGACCTGATGCGGACTTAATGGGTTTCAAAAGAAAATTTAATAAATTTTAATGGAGTTTTAACTTTTCTTGTCTCGTCCTCCCAGCAACTCCCTAATGAGCGCGTGTTTGCCAGAACATTTATTGGTTCAACATTCTTTGCTTGCCAAGCGAGCATGTATACGCTTTTGCCGCATGTTTAATTTCATTTAGACCGTGGCAGTCCTGGTCCTGCTGCTCCTTCCCCTCCTCCTGCCACCGCTCCGGATGCCAGGGCCATGTTCGCATTACGCACATATACGCATGGAGCACGTTACTTAACTCGTGGTCGCAGCAACAAATCCTTTATAGAGAGGACGCAGTGTGCTTGGATTGATGGAGTGATTAAAGTTTGATTTTGGAAATATGATGGATTTTCACGCAGAAATAAGTATAAAAATATATTTTTATGTCCTTTTCTGAAGGATTTTTAATGTATTATGTCTTATAGGTAGGACCTGAAGATATTTCATATTATAACCAATTCGTACAGCCAGATCCCCGGCCAGATCCAGCTGTAAAAAGCTGGGGAGCCATCACAGCAGGGCATGCGCAGTGGAGGACCCGCAGCAAGAATCCAACAAGTGCGGCATGGAACTGCCACTCGGCTCCCGTCGCCTCCGTTCGGGGGACTTCCAGACCCCTGAGCAGAGGAATTTCATCATCCCCCCAGTCGGCCCATTGCAGTGCTGGGGTGGGTTTCGGCTTTTGGGGCGTCCTTTGGCTTTGCTGGCCGCTGATACCGTTAGCAAATTCAGTCACACCACGGCCAGCGCGCAGCAAGCAACACAGACCACGCCAGGGCACAGCTGAAAGCCCGAAGAGAGAGAACCTGCAACACGAGAAAGGGGAAGCCAGGGGAAGCGCCGGAGAAGGCAGAAACCCAAAGTTACAGTTACTGTTGTTATTTTTTTGCTGTTGTTTTTTATTGCCAAGAATCGCACGTAGTGTCAGTGCTAAGAGTTCGCCTCAAAAATGTAAAGTAAAGCCGAGAGCCAGAGGCCCAAAACACACGTTTAACAATAATTAGTGATCTAAGGTAAGTACTAGACACTAGAGCTTAGCAATTGCCAAATAAAGAAAGCATTTATGAGTGTGTATAATAACGTGGCTTTGTGGCTGGAGTTTCTCTATGTGTGTGTGTGTGTGTTGATTTTTGTGGTGAGAGTGTGTTTTTTTTCGGTTCGTACTTAACGATTTTTCCAGTGACCTTGTTGCGTACGCCAGAACGTACAAATTCGGTGTATATATGCATCTGTGTGTATGTAGCCTGCTTAGCCTTGTCCTCCCTCTTTTATCCGCATTCCTCTTTCTCTACACAAGTGTTCGAGTGTTGTATTCCTGCGCACACAAGTCATAGTGTCCATGTGTGTGTGCTTTCTGGGGCCAAAATTTCCGTAGCATACTTTTCAGGGCAGAGCAGGCAGAGTCGGAATTTATGCGGGAGTTTTCGGAGGCCGAACAGCGAAGGCATTTCACTTAGCATATTGCCAGTTCCCCGGTTTTTTTTTTCGGCCTCAGCTTCGCATTCCATGCGCCACAGCTGGGGTCGCGATAATAGCCCCCGAAATAGCATGTACCCATAATTGGCTTGATTGGCGTTATCCAGAATAGATTTTGTATCGAAATGGTGGAGTGTCTAAGGTTTCCAGCATTGTAGGTCCTTAATTATTAGCCTTGGAGGCTCAATTATTCTTTTGTAATAGTGGTAGTACTGCCCTTTTTCGACCAATTCAAAGGAAATAACTGTTAGAGCTCCCGATGCTATCGGTGTAAGCCCTACTGTACTGTGTGTGCCCGGGGAATGTTAATACCCCAATGATAAGGCCATCGAGCATCAGCAATTGCGGCCTGGCCTTGATGAATGATATGATGTACTCACATACGTGTGTCCTTCTGGTGATGTGGCTTCGGGTTGTTGTCATGCCTGGGTTGGGAATGCAACTGCCGAGCCCTTTATTGATTTAATGATACCACGTAGATAGCGCCGCATCTACATGCCGCCTTTCGAGCCCAGCCACGCCCCCTGCAGCGGCACGTGCAGGACCTGAAAGTGAAGAACGAGTCAGTCAGTCATTCACACCGGCTAGGAGCGGGGGCGGGCAAATGGAAATTGCCGAGCAGAGGAGCCAGGATAACTGGCGGAGTGACAGACAACCCAAAAGAATGGAGAATGAAGGACTGAATGACGGGACGCCCACTTAAAGTGTCCTGAGTGGTGACAGGAGAGCTTCCTTCTTCCTTCTTTTTATTATTATTTTAGTTGTTGCTGTCTTTGGGAAGAATCCTTGCTGGCGTCTTTTCCTGTTCTTCCGGCAAGGTGTTTAATTCAGCGAAAAATTCCATAGCATACTTCTGAGCGGGGCCCAAGGCGCTTGCACAACGATATGCTTGCGTCCTGGCTCCTGGGAGCATTTCGCATTTGCTCGCATTATCCTGGAATCTCTTTCGAGTAGCATTGTCATGGGATTTCATTGTGCAGCGGAAACAACAGAGCTACAAAGTGTATATATTTCCCATCCAAGTTTGTGAAACTTTAGAGAACGATGTGAGCATAATCCTTGTGTGTCCTCACTTAAAATTCCAGCGACATAGTGGACGAATTGCTTGGCAGACGACACTCATGTGTCTTGGCGGAAGCTATAAACAGATATCCTTGCCCGACACTCGAAACCCCGCAATCAAAACTCAGCCCACGCGTCACATCTCTGTTTCCAATGGTTGGGCTGGGGTGGGGGTGGAATGGACTAGGACGGACTGGGATGGATGATTTCATAACAACGACGTTGACAATTTTTCGGTTAATGACAGTTTCGCCATGCTACCCTCTCCAGTGTCTATTTATAGCTCCGATCAGCTCGGCAAGTGGCAAGTGGAAAGTGGCATTTGGACGCCTCTGACAGCCATCAGCCGGGCTGATGTCATTCCGCGGAGTCTGATGTCCGTGGGTGGCAGGACGTAGGGCAGCCTCCCTTCTCCGCTGGCCAATTGACGGGCGAAGTAACTGCATCAGTAGCCTTGACATGATTCGCCCTGACATGGAGTGGGCGGCTGCTGGGTGTTTAGACGTTAAAGGTCCTGATGACCAAAGGAATGTATGCGAACTGTTCTCCCTTGTCCTTGCACTCGAAAAAAAAAGAATATATACATACATATAAGCACCTTGAGAGGTTTATTTTCTACTTCAATTTGTGTTGCACGAACAATAGTTAAGCCCCTCCTGGCACTTCCACAGACCGACGGTAAGAGGATTACAAAAATACACACTTAAGTCTTGCATTTGATAATCTTCCCCTTGATTGAAGCGCTCCTGCCACTCGACTTTCTCCGAGTGCAGGCAGCCGGAGGAAGCAAGGATGCCAGGATGCTCGGGCTCAGTGATGGATGTGCTGGTGACGGTTGATGTGGACTTTAGTTCGTACTTTTCAGTGTCCTTGGCGCTCTCGAGCTCCACGTGGCGAATTAGCGAGGGATTCGCATGCCATTCCATTTGACTTTAGCTGACGTCAATGGGGATTTGGAATTTGTGATTGGGCCACTTTAAAGTACTCCAGCTTTTGACATTCAATTTGCCTGAGGCTTTGTGCCGCAGAAAGGCACAGCCAAGGTCATCCGCCGACAAAGAGGAGGCCACTGACTCGCCTGAACCCGAAAACGCCGTCCTGGGGGAGCTGTTGGGCTCCGACTCGATTAATTTGATTTCATGCAGGGATTCACGGGGGAGTGATCCGCTTAAATGGCCAGTTTCAATGCCAGAGCAGAAAAGGCAGACTCGTAAATAATTTAGCAGCTGGGAACTTAGTTGCTGCAAGTTGGGCTTCTAACTAGAAAAGTTTCAATGAAAATTAAAACCTTGAGAGGCTCTAAAGCTTTGTTCTACGTGATGCGCATCCTTGGGACGGAATAATCCTTGAACAAATAGTCCCCTCCGCCTCCACAACCCTGCACAACAGTCACAACTTTCATGCTCTAACAATTATTCCCACAGCCGCAGAATCCAAGCGCAGGATGTCGGACCAGCAGAGAGCCTCCCTGTGTCCCCGTCTGGTGGATTACATGGCCATTGTGGGGGCCCACACGACGCCGCCCATGCCGAAGGGTCTCCAGGGTCTGAAGGCCCCTCCCGTGCAGGTGGGTCGACTAGCTGCTAATCACCAGGAGCTCTCAAGGACCCTCCCAAATTACCTTTCCTTGCAGGTGCCCGATCTACTGCGACGGTATCCGCCCTCCGATCATGCCGACTTCCCCCTGCCCCTGGACATGGTTTACTTCTGCCAGCCGGAGGGCTGCACCAGCGTGGGACCCCGGCGCACGGGGTCTGCCATCCGGGACATGACCTCCTTCGTCTTCGCCCTGACGGACAAGGACTCGGGCAAGACGCGCTACGGCATCTGCGTGAACTTCTACAGGCCCATCGAGCGTCCCAGCTCAGCGGCTGGAGGGGCGGGAGTCGGTGGCGACCGGTCGGGCAACGGTGGCGGTCACGGAGGTGGCGGTGGAGCTGGAGGCGGTGGCGGCGGCGGTCGGGGCGGCCGGCGCTCCTCGGCCTTCAGACGCGAGTCCTGGCGGAAGAGCATGGAGCGCAGCTCGGACTCCGCTTTCAGCAGGCAAGTGTTTTGTTTAAATTTAAGACTCAAGTTTTTTTTTTAATCATGAAGGTCATTTTAATTCGTTTCTTGAAGAGAATAGACTTCAAAGTAACTCTCCTCAAAAGAGTGAATCAAAATGACCAAAAAGTAGCCTAAAAAACCGACACAATTGGCCCAAATGCCCGTCTAACGCATTTCAAACCATTTCCATAATAGTTACGGCCTCTTAACTACTTCTAGCGACTACAGAAGTAACGTAGCGCCCAGCGATTCGGACCGTGAACTTACCTCGCGCCGCGACTCCGACCAGCAGCGGCTGCACCACCAGTCGCAGCACCACCGCCAGGGCCACCACGGCCACCCCGGCCACCACCAGGTGCCCAAGCTCGGCCTGATGGCCCCCTCGGCCGACTCGGAGTCGGGGGGCAGCCACTCGCCCTCGCCGCGCGCCTCGCGGAAGCGGACGAAGCTGCGCAACCAGTCGCTCACCTCGCTCTGCATCATCTCGCACCACCCGTTCTTCACCACCTTTCGGGAGTGCCTGTTCATCCTGAAGAAGCTGATCGATGCCTGCAACGAGTCCTCCTCCCCGAAGCGGGTGGGCGCCTCCCAGAAGATCAATAGGGACAATGTGTGGACGGTGCTAACGGGACATGCCAGCGAGGCCACGCCCTCGATAGTCCTGCACGATGTGCGGGAGATCGAGACCTGGATCCTGCGACTGCTCTCGACTCCGGTTCCAGTTCCAGGTTCCACTAGAGTAGAGGTGAGTCAGGATTAGAACAAATTCTAGTAGAGTCCTTTAAAAAAATATCACTCATACGCACTGTGGACAGAATCGGAGAAATAATAATCCATATTCCAGGTCGAGGTACTATCCCCCACGGTGCACGAACCCCTGCTCTTCGCCCTGCCAGACCACACACGCTTCTCGCTGGTGGACTTCCCCCTCCACCTGCCCCTGGAGCTGCTCGGCGTAGAGACCTGCCTGAAGGTCTGGACTCTGATCATGCAGGAGAACAAGGTGCTGTTCCAGTCGCGCGACTACAACGCCCTCTCGATGTCGGTCATGGCCTTCGTCACTATGCTGTATCCCCTGGAGTACATGTTTCCGGTAATCCCGCTCCTGCCAACCTGCCTCAGCTGCGCGGAACAGTTGCTCCTGGCGCCCACTCCGTTCGTGATCGGAGTGCCGGCCTCTTTCCTCGTCTACAAGAAGAACTTTCGGTGGGTAGCTCAGCCAGAAAGTGAAGGCCCTCGATTCTAACTCTTGCCTTGTAGCCTACCGGATGATATCTGGGTGGTGGATCTGGACTCCACCAAGCTGACGCCGCCAACTGGGGGCTACGAGGAAATACCACCGCTACCTGAGCCGGAGGGCACCATCCTGAAGAACCACCTGAAGCAGGTTAGTCATCAATTATACCCGCTCCCGAGTGTTTTTTTTGTACATAACCTCATGAATATCTTTTGGAAAGATTCTGTTCTGGAAGTTCAATGGAAAGTAGGACAGAAAAAGATAAATCTTCCGACTAATTATGTTTTATTTGCGAACGATGGGATAAAATACTGGACTAACTATGTTTGGAATTTAAAAATTTTTTTTTCACTTCTTCGTTTACATTAAAATTTGGGAATATTTTCTAGACGACTTCAACGCATGGTCTGTGTGAGTAAATGAAATGCAATCGTAGTGGGATGTCCTCGAGCTCCTGGAGATCTTTGAGGTCATTGGGTGCAGGGACAGCCACTCACATTGGATTGTCGAGGGTGGTCTGGCAGGTCTTGAGCAGCTCGTTGCAGGTGTTGTAGAGATTCGCGTCCAGCTGCTGCAGCTCCTGGTCCTGGTCGGCCTCGAGGAAGCGCTTCAGCTTGTCCACCTGGTTGCGCATCTTGAACACGATGCCCGGCAGCATGGCCTTTGCCTTCTTAACCACCTGCTCCTGCACCTGGAGGCGTCGCTCGTTGGCGCCCTCGCAACGGAATCGCTCTAGCCTCTGCTGTTCCAGGTCTCGCTCGTGGTCGTAGTGCTCCTTCTGCTGCAGCATATGCTCGAGGAGTGCGCGATGAACGATCATCTGCTCGACACGGGGGTCTGTAAAGGTAGAGTCGGAGGGGCGGCGACGGAACCGCAACCGGGCCCGGGTGCGGCTGTCGTTGGCCTGCACGGTCGACAGGAGGGCAATGTGTGGACTGTACATGGCTCTGACTAACTCCGGATTGGACTCGACTGAGCGTACAATTACGAAATGAATGCGACTCTGTCGGATTTCTATAAGATACTGAATCACAGACGGTGGAAACCTTCCCGGGTGGAAGTCACTAGGAACTAAAAAGGCCGGGCCTGCTTTTTGTTGAATTTCCAAAACGTTAAACATACATGGAAAGGTTTACTTAGACTTAAGATTCAAATATTAATACTCTTCTCACTGAAACGCTTTTTCACATATATCTATATATGTAAATGTATGTATCTATGATCCAATACAAAGGTCTCTGCTTCTGGGTGAGTGTGCCTCCATAGATCAGATCATGAAGCAGAGTCCTTCGAGAGCGTCGATTATTTATCGACGCTAACGTTATCGCTGTCATATGTAATCGCTATCGTTGCTCCACTCTCAACTTTTGGTGTGATTATTTTCAATGTACATTAATGATATCTATTCATATGGAGTACCGAGGTCCAGCATCGAGAGAGTCATACAACGATTTTTTATTGTTTGTTGATTTCGTAAGCCCCGAGCCCCAAACACTTGTACAACTCTCTCTCTATCTTCTCTCTCTTTTTCTTTATTTTTGTTATATGCCTCTCTTTCCGCCTATCGATGTGTGCCCATCTCTGTCTACCCACTCTAATGCTATACTTTTGACACTCATGCATTATCTGTTATATGATACTTGTTATACTCGATCACAACTTGAACTACAACAACAATCAACTATTACTACTACTACTACTCCTCCAACTACAACTACCACCGATAACAATCGATAACATTCGATAACAACGAAACTCGTAACGGCAGGCTATGCTACTGATGGATGAAGCTGGACTTGGTGTAAATATCGTTCGTTTGGTTTCTCGTTTATCGTTATATTTGAGTTGAAACCGTTTGTACATACGACATAGCCCATTATACTAACTCGTACTAACCTATATATCGAATATATCGAATTTGTGTAAAATATATCTAACATAGAACTAATCGCATGCATACAGTCACTCTGCATAGTCATAGATCCATTAATCAGTCGGAAATGGGATATAGGATATGGGGGAATCCTCGGGTTTCCCTCCGATAACTTCTACCATTATATCTTTCTCTTTCTGTTTCTGTATCTATCGTTCTCTCTGTCTTTAGTGTTCCGAGTTCCGTGTGCATGCCCTGTCTCTCTCTCTCTCTAATTATTGATACTTTCCCTATCAGAGCTTCCATAGAGTATTTGAATCAAAAACTAACCAATAACTGATGTTAAGATGTAGCCTAACCGACCCCAGAAACCCCTCGAGTCCCTGTCCTTGTCATTTAGATATGGCTAGTGTTGAGCTTTTCCTGCTCTGTCTAATCTATTGTCCCGGACTCCACAGGCTCTCACCTCGATGACGGCCACCAACCAGGCGGTGTCCTCCCAGCAACTCCTGCCCTCCGTGCGGGATAGTCTTCAGGAGCCGCCCTTGCTGGGGTAAGTATGGTTTGGGAAAACTGCAGGAACGAGGGGGAGTACTATGAGTTATTACCACTCCAGGGTCTCCCAAGTCCGGCTGCCACTGCAGACGCCTCCCCACTCGGCCCAGGCCAGCCAGAGGAACTCCGTGTCCGCCCAGGGCACTATCAGTTCTCGACAGCCCAGTCCGATGAATTCGCCAGCTCTGAATCCCTTCGTCTACGGGACTGACGTCGACTCCGTGGACGTAGCCACCCGTGTGGCAATGGTCCGGTTCTTCAACGCCCAGAACACACTGGCCAACTTTGCGGAGCACACGCGGACTCTGCGCCTCTATCCGCGTCCGGTGGTCGCCTTCCAGATCAACAGTTTCCTGCGGTCCAGACCGAGGGCCTCCCAGTTCCTCAACCAGTTCGCCCGCACCCAGGCCGTGGAGTTCCTGGCGGAGTGGTCTCTGACCCCCACCAACGTGGCCTTCCTGCGAGTCCAAACCGGAGTGATGGACCCCATGCAGGTGGGTGACAAGCCCAAGTGGTTCGCCCACGCCCTGACCCCCATCCGGTTCTCGGTGTGGGACGACGGCAGCTCCCTCAACGGCGCTCTCCGCTCCCTCAAGCAGCTAGAGTGCCAGCCCACGGATGAGAGTGGCTCCGACTCAGAGGGGGCGGACAGCAGCAGCTCCTCGTACAGCTCCCTGAGCGACTTCGTTTCGGAGATGGCCTCTTCGGACCTCTCGCCCAGCCTGCACGACGTCTTCGGCTCCTACAACCGGCCGCACGTGGTGCCCCAAACCCTCTCCTCCAACCTGGATCCCGCCCTCGTTTACCATCCGCCCAGCAAGCTGCAGTACCCCGAGGGCATTCAGGACGCCGCAGCCAGCAAGAAAGAGGAGGAGGAGGAGGACGAACGGGCCGACTCACCAGTCTCCTCCTCGTCTAGTCGCTCGGACCTCAGCTCGCCCAGTTTCAATCGGGACTCGGAGTTCGACTTCCAGCCGAAGGGCGGCGCCCAGGCGGGAGTTCCTGGCCCGGGAACCGGCGGAGGAGCTGGCTTCGAACTGGCCACACGGCTGGAGGCTACCATCAAGATGGCCAGCGTGGAACAGGAGGCGGAGCCGGATACCAGAAGCGCCAAGGTGCCGCCGGGCAAACTTCAGCGTCATCCCAGCGATTCGGAGCGACACGAAAAGAAGCTTCCGGTAAGAGGAGGATATTATTCCTCAATGTATGTCCTAATCCCTCTACTTACGTAGCCACCACTTACTCCGCCGATCAAGCAGCCGGGTGTCAGCAACATCCTGGCCAGGACGGGCAGCTCCGGATCCAGCTCCAGCAGTCCGGGTCGCCAGAGCTCACAGAGTTCGCTCTTCGAGAACTTTGCCTCCCACGCCAAGGAGCTGGTGAGAGAGACGACGCGGCAGAGCAGTCAGGAAGGTCTCCTGGCACACGTGGACAAGGTGGGTCTTCGGTTCCGGATGATCCGGACCCTGAACCGATTATGGGTATTGATGTGCCGATGTTGTGATCTGTTTTCCTTTCTTTCGTGACTTAATTTCCATTTGTTTTCTTTTCCATTTGTGCCGTGTGCCTTTTTGGTTTCCGTTTTGCTGGTTGTTGGTTGATTCACTCTAATATGAATGTACCGTACTGTATACCGTACTGATACTTGATACTGTAGCATGCGCAGGACGAAGATCTTGACGACAAAATGCGTCATACCTTCGAAAAGGTTGGTACTCCCGCCGCACTTACTCCACCCTCCCATTCCCCACACTCCACGAACACATTCCCACTTGTAGCTCACATTCCATTACATTCCTCACACAGAAAACAGTAATTCATAGAGCCAACACGCCACATCTTCTCCTGCCTGGAGATGACTCAGCCCCATCCTCATCCTGGCCGCAACCTTCCACCAATCTCGTCATGGGACCTTGTAGTTGGGGTTTTGGGGAACTGGTAGCTTTGCTTTGTTCATGTGTAGAAATTCAGTTGCCTCGAAGGAATGTGTCGACTTCCTCTAATCCTCTGCTGTTTCCGCTCCACAGTTCACGCTCCACGCCAAGAAGGCGGCCGGTGAGGCTTCCAAGCAGGCACTGGTGGTGTCCAAGCAGGCGGCAGGGGTGAGCAAGAACACCCTGGAGGACCTCACCTACGTGGGCAAGTCCACCCTGGGCGACCTGACGAAGACGGCCAAGGAGGCGGCCACCAAGAAGGGCATCATCAAGATCGAGGATCACCATGGAGGGCCGCCGTCGTCGGCGGTTCCGGGGGGATCGGTGCCTCCGTCAAAGGCTCCACCCGGATCCCAGCTGGCCACTCAGAAGCAGGTCCAGCAGAGCGGCGGCACCGGAGGCAACAACTTCTTCTCCTCCATTGGCAGTGACTTCAATGGTCTGGCCTCCTCCACCTCTACCATGTTCTCCGGGATGTTTGGCAAAAGTATGGGTTGAATGAGATTCTTCTGAGGGGGCTTACTATATCTTTCTTATGAAAATCCCACAGAGAACCAGCAAAAGCAGGCTGCAGTGCCTCATAAAGCACCAGTACCCTCCGCAAAGGCCAAGACCGGAGGTCTCAACTTTGATCCCTTCCCGGGCAGGAAGGGCCTGGTCGAGCGCACGCCGCTGATCAAGCACTCGGGCCCGCGGCAGACCCAGGAGGAGCTGACCCGACAACAGAACCAGGAGCGCTCGCACAGCAACGCTGAGAATCAAGCTTTCCTGAAGGACGTCACTAACCAGGTCCTGGCCGGCGAGGGGGTGGGATGGCTGAAGCTGAACCGCTTCAAAAAACTGATGGAGGACGAGTCCTACCGCACCCTGGTGCTCAGTAAGCTCAACAAGACACTGGACAAGAAGATAGCGCCCGACGACCACATCGATGACGTGGTTAGTACTTTGCCGTAGCAGTCCTCATCCATAAATACTAATCGTGGACCTTTTCCAGTGCGTCACCAAGCCCATTTGGAAGGGAATGCTTAAGTGCGTTCAGGCCATAGCCGCTGGGTTGGACGTGACCTTCGGGAACTTTGGCTTGGGCGGTATGGCATCCGTCTTCCAGCTGATGGAGGTTGCACACACCCACTACTGGAGCAAGGAGATCAACGACGGCAGCGACATGTCCTCCAGCCTTCTCTCCAGCCACGCCGCAAGTCCCATGGGCAGTCGGGAAAACCTGCGCTCCCCCAGCTCTCCCAACGGCTCCCATTCCGGGCTGGGCAGCGAGTGGGCCTCGCCTCAGGAGTCCCGCAAGAGCTCCACCCAGATGCCGCCCTCAGGAGCTGGTGCCGGAGGCACTCCTGCCGCCAACCGGCGCTTGTCCTCGGCGGACAGCCAGGACGGCCAGTCCACGACGGAGATGTTCAAGGATATGCTGTCGCAGAAGAGAAGTGCCTTGAAGAACATGCTCACCTCCTTCGACTCGGATGTAAGTTTTTCTCTGCTTTGGGATCACCCCATCAGGGTCACCAGTAGCGCCTTAGTCCTTGTCCATGCCCATCCATCATGCCAGTTGTGTATATCGTATCGTATCCCACTGTGTATCCGTATGTGTAGCAACCGCTTTATCGCATCTCAGTAAATAGCTATCGACTAGATATAACCAGTATTTATCAATATATAGCATAAATATATATCTGGAGAACCATAACCGCAATCGTAATCGTTATCGTAATAGTATTTCGTAAGCGTAATCGTAATCGTAACCGTATCCCTGTCCCGATTCCATCTGTTTCGATCCGATCCGTATATCCGTACTGTTTCTTACAATCGTGTGTGTGTTTTTGGGACCCCTAGGCAGCCGGATCTACGGGCGCGCTCTCCGTGGTCAGCGATCTCCTTCCGACCGGCAGTCTGGGCGTTCGCTTGCCCTCCAGCTGCCGGTCCACGGTCTCGGACACCGAGTACGAAAATGTAAGTACCCCGCAGGCAGGATAAAGCTCTGGTAGACTTCCAAGAATTAGCCCTAAATTTCAGACCTGATCCCTACAATTTGTCCCAAAAAATTCTACCCCATCGTATGTCTCAGACCCCGAAAATAGTATCCTGCCTTATCGAAAACTGACTTTCCAGACAACCACGTCAAAGGACTCGAAGAAGAGTACCGGAAACCTTTGGTCGGGCAAGTCAACACTGAGCGCCGGCTTCCGGTATACGGGCGGTCACCTGATCAACACCTCGTCCTCGCCCTCGCCGGATAGTCCCCGGGTGTACCTGTTCGAGGGGCTACTGGGCAAGGACCGCCTGAATCTGTGGAACCAGATGCAGTTCTGGGAGGACGCCTTCTTGGATGCAGTTAGCCAGGAACGTGACATGATTGGAATGGACCAGGTGAGTCGTGCATCTGAACTAGTTGGACTTTTTGGAGACTCACATGATCCTTTTCAGGGCCCCATTGAGATGATGGAACGGTACAAGTCCCTGAGCGAATCGGAACGCAAGAGGCTGGAACACGACGAGGATCGCCTGCTCTCGACCATGCTGTACAACCTGACGGCCATCCTGGTAATGCTGAACGTCAGCAAGGACGAGATCCGGCGCAAGATCCGCCGACTGCTGGGCAAGAGCCACATCGGCCTGGTCTACTCGCAGGAGGTACACAATGTGGTTGATCAAATCAACAATTTGGTGAGTACTCCTTGGCCATCCTGTCAAGAGGAACTCACGTAGAGTCACACCCTCACCTTTCCAGAATGGCAACGACATTGACCTGAAGCCACTGGGCTCGCGGCTTCTCCACCGCCAGAGCTTCACCGTCCACCAGGGCACGGACGTGAACGGACCGCTCCGGTTCATGGAAGTGCGGGACGACGGCCTGGTGCTCCGCTCAGTGGACGGTACCATTGTGGAGCGCTGGTGGTACGAGCGGCTGGTCAACATGACGTACTCTCCGAAGACCAAGCTGCTCTGCCTGTGGCGCCGCAATGGGGGTCAGACCCAGTTGCACAAGTACTACACAAGGAAGGTATGATACTCCCCACAAGTAACGGGTATTAATCGTAAACCTCATATATGTTTCACTTTCAGTGCAAAGAGCTTTACAATTGCATCAAGGAGGCAATGGAGCGCGGTGGCACGCCCACCAATGTCCCCGAACTGGGCGGCGAGTTTCCCGTCCAGGACATGAACACGGGCGAGGGCGGCCTGCTGCAGGTGTGCCTCGAGGGTGTCGGTTTGTTGTTCTCCAACAGCAAGGTGAGTCCTTTCCAGATCTCTCTGTCGCTCCTACTCTCTCGCTCTATCTCTCTTTCTCTCTAAGTCGATCGAAGATCCCTCACCAACACTTGGCACACACACACACACACACATACACTCACACACAAACACATAGACACATACAAACATGAACACGCGTATCATACTAGTATATGTATATGTAATTTTTTTCCTTACCAAAATATATATGAAAAGTCATCAATCACCTCCAAAATCGAATCCCCCCAAGCCATATCCATAATCTATTGAGTACAGACACACTTTATAGACCCAAGATCGATTTTTGTATCCTAGAACACCCCCAGATATCACAGTTGGTGTTGCCACAAGATAGAAGATTGCCTCCCAAAGGAGACACTCGCCTGTGAATGGGATTGGTTGTCTCGAACAAGTCGAAAGATTAGCCTTAATTAGCAGTTAGGATGTGTAATTTTCTTTGCTTTTGTACAAATCCCGAGATGAAGGATATGCCCGATACATATCCCATCGATACATACTCTTCCCACCCTGTGTTAACTCAGCGATTTCTTTTCCTTTCGTTTCATTTCCACTTCCGTTCCATTCCGTTCCGTTATGGTCTTTGTTTAGAACTTATCGCTTTGGTTGAACTTATCGATTTCTGATAATTTCCTTGTTGTGTGTGTGTATCGACTGCATCAAGATCAAGGACCCTCTCAATATACATACATCTATATGTATAGACATACATATACATACGTACTATATATACTCGATATTATGTTTGGTTTTCAGTTCATGCTTTTCCGATATGTCTAACTTATGTAATCGTTATGCGAATGAACCACAGTCACAGATCTCTAGGACAGCAGTAGGACCCGTCGAACTAAAAATAAGACAGTGTCTATTTATTCAAAACAAAATCTATACCCGAGTCTGGCTCAAAAATATATATGATATATGATGACATATTTGCTTTCCAGGCCGGAAATGTCTCGATCTCTACCGTTTCCTTTCGAGAGTTTCTTTTTGTGTTTTGGCCCCCAAAACCGGAACCCCATTCCGTATCCGTAATCCGTAATCCCATCCAATTACGTATTATCTCTCTCTCTCTCTCTGTCTCTCTCTATATCACACACTATCTCTCTCTCTCTGTCTGTCTCGCTCTTACTATTTATTTTTTGTTCCGTTTATTGGCTTTGGTTTTGGCATTTTTTTTACTCGCCTTCTTAAATATCTAGTTATATTATTCGTAAGACATCATACAATCCACAAATCGAATCAAAAATAAAAAATAAAAATAATCAAAAACCGAATCTATTATCTTATTCAATCTCTTATCGATCAAGTGAAAGTATATATGAAAAAAAAAAAACAAATCAAAAAAATATATATATTATATATGCAGAAAAATCCATCTATATCATTCCCATATATTGTGCTAGTGAATGTACTGAATGCTGTATTCATTATACTCTCTATTTTATTTATTATCTAATCGATTCAATGATAACATCAAATCAAAATAGCAAAAGAACAAAAAACAAAAATAAGAAATCGCATTTCTCCTTTTCATTCTTTTCGATTACGATTGACATTCTTACGATCCTTACGTTTGGTTACTTACACTCACCGTTTGTCATCCTACTCTCATCATATTTGTCTTGATTAACTTTACCGATTATTTCGATTACCGATTACTGATTAACGATTTGTATCGATAGAACAAGCAATCAAACTTTGTATGTATTCCCTAAAAACAAAAGATCCCCCCCTCATTTCCACATGAATTTAGGTATAACTTAATATTAGGTAGACAAAATACGTCCCTGCTCCCTGTACATATATCGACTATAGCATATCTGGGTTTCGATCAAGCGGATAATCCGGTTTTGGGGGGATACCAATCCGATAACTTGTTAAGTTCTTATTGCTTATCTATTTCTCGTTTTATCCCTAAATCCCTTTGAAGCTCATCCCTCCCAATCGAATTAATGTGTTAATGTGAAAAATGAAAAGAAAATGACATTGAAATGTTTAAGAAAAATGAGTTCAAGATGAAAGTATTCTAAGCTGGTAACTTTTGAGATGGTCCTTGTGATAATTCCTCCAAAGTTCTGATTTTTGTTAAGTTTTGCTTATTCGTTTTTTTGTCTCTCTTTTATAAAATATGGATAGATATATAGAGTGAATATATATGCTTCCGTCTTACTTCTTTCTCTAACTTATTCCCGGTGAATGAGACTTTCGTGAGCCCAGAAATTTCTGTCTTACGTCATTCCGAGTCCCATTGTAATTTAGTTTCCGTTTATTCCTTTTCCGTAGCGTTTATTTATTCATTTCTTTTGCAATTCAATTTCTTTAAATTCCTAAGTATGGTAACAGAAAACAAGTACAAACCACAAAACGTAATTTAAGTTATCGTAGCCTTGACTCACCCATGACATCTCTATATTGTTACCGATTATCGATTATCGATTACCGATTACCGAATATAAAGCCGAAACCAAACAAACGTTAATCTAAAAAATTTCCCTAAAATGTCCCCTCGTCTAAGCAAACGACTCTAACATAACAACAACAACAACAACAAGCACATTTCATATCGTTTCTATTTAGTAGATACTACCAACAAAAAAATAATCAATTAAAATCCAAAAACAAAATTCGCCAGTAAATTAGACCCAGAAATCAAACAGAGAAAAATCTGTAAAAAAAAAACTAACAAACAACTAAAATATACGAATGAAAAGTTTTTAAAACAAAGTCTTATCAAATTTCCTTTTTATAATTTTCTTTGTTGTTTGTTTAATGTTCTCTGTCGAACGCGGAACGCTGCACCGCTGCTCGCTCTCCCTCCTTTGTGGATACGAATCATAAAATTTACCAAAAAAAAACGATATATTATATACAAACGAATAAAAAAAAATCTACCAAAATTACGTTCCGTCTCGAACCGATCCGAACTGATCCGAAACGAATTGCATTATTCCAATGATTGGTCTACTTCTCAAACGCAAAATAAAAACGAAAACGCAAAAACAAAAAAAAAAAATAACTAACAAAAATCTATGTAAAAAATAAATACGATCTGAAAATGTCTGAAAATACGATAAAGGATTTCGAGGTATTGAAATGAACAAATTTCTTGTTATATTTGAATTTAAATTTATAAGCAACTATTGTTCTTTTAACGCCCTGTCACCCACCACTGCCATCCCATCCACCAAATCCCTCACTAGTAACCCCAGCCCACCCAGAACCCCCACCCCCCTCACCACAATAAAAAAAATTAAATAATAATAATAGAATATATATTTTAGTTTGCGTTGCTTTTGAGTTTTAAATTAACACTTGATTTATCCTTCTCTTTCACCAACCAAAAAAAAAAAAGGTAAAAACAAAAAGTATACAAAATCTCTGATATGGCATTGATCAGTTGATGAAAAAAAAAAACCAAGTAGTGATATTGAATTTAAGCATTAAGCGAAAATAATATATATACCATAATGTATATTATTTACCCAAATATATCTTTTGTGTTACCATCTCTTTTGACTCTCTATCTCTCTAACCCAACTGAGATTTTCTTTTTTGAACTGTTGGTTGATTGATTGATTGATTAATTGATTGGTTGGTTGGTTAGTTGGTTTGTTTGTTGAATTGAACTTGATTGAATTGAATTGAATTGAAACTGAGCCGTACACTTTGTATACCTTACTGCAGATTACCAACTACTGATTACTGATTACCGATTACCTGTTATTGATTACTGATTAGCAGATTACCATTTTCATTTTCGCTCACAGTTGTCTCTTCACTTTTTATTTGGTTTGTTATTCACCCCCTCACCAGCGATTACTGTTACTGTTCATTTTTGGTGTTAGCCAGATCACACTGTAGCCCACTTACACTCACACCCGAGCCTGGCCACACTGAGGTGCGGTAATGACAAGCCTGGTCACACTGTGGGGCCAAAAACCCCCAGCATCGAGCCCTGGAGCATGCCAAACACAGTCAGTCCGATACGTTACCCATCCAGGCACTTAGCTCAAAGAATCCCCCTCTACTCCTCGAGGACTTTGCATATACACATGGTTGTGCTGTTTCATTCCCTAAGTTTCTGTCACTTTCTGTTCCATTCTGTTGCGTTTCGTATTGTTCTGTTTTGTTAGCTGGGGCCCGAGCTAGTTGGGCTCCTGCAACCGGAGGGAGCCCCCGAGAGTAATAAACATACAAGAGCCTAGGATTTAGTCCACTTTTTTGTTTTGTTTTTTTTTTTGCGCTTAGTACTTCGCCGCAGAGTGTGCCAGACGACAATTTACCGAGTTACCAACCAAAGACAATACAAAGTTTCCTTAGTGTTGATTTTGCCTTTCAGTTTGCTTGTGTAGCGTTACTTGTATGACAAAGATTGCCCACCAATAGTAGTTGTAGTTTACCAATTAAGAAATAAATGAAAACCAATAATAAATACCAACAAAATCTTAAACGAAGCCTAACTCTTAGAGAAAACGAACCGTAGTAACCTTTAAACCTAAACTGACAAACCTAATATAAAAACCACAAATACTAAACTTGATTTCAGACTCTGATGCTTTGCCTTGAACAACGTATCTATAAGATGTATCTGAATCTGTCCAGGCAGACTTCTTTCTCATTCTCTCTGTCTCTCTCTCTCTCTCTTGCTGTCTATGTGTTTCACTATCTCTATTGTTTCGTTTCCAGTTTTGTTCCATCTCTATGATATCGAAATCGCGCTTGAAGTAATCGACGCCCGAATGTCGCTCTCATTCGATTATTTCCATTAGTTTTAATGGTAGAGCCACATGTTGCATGCAGTTACATGTGAAGCCGATTGCCTGACCTGACCCTCTTCATCACTTCCATCCTGTCATCTTCCCATCAACCAGTCCCCCTTCCCAAACTAATAAAACACCAAACTAGTCCAGTTCCCGTTGGGATTTTAAGAGCAATTCTCCCCAGGCATCCTGGGGGTATCCTGTGAAGTCTTCTCGACTACTGATGCCATGGAACGAAACATACGTTTGGTTGTCCCACTTTAGTTTACGTGTTTCGATTTTTTTTCTCTCTAGAGCAACTATGAAATGAACACAACACACACCCAGACACCGAACACTGTAGCTTAATTTACAATTAGTTGTTTTGCGTTTTGTATTAGTGCGAATTGGGGTTGCTCAGGTGAACAACCCTCGTTAATATGTATTACCATATATATAATATGCATAGAGCCAACGCCTTCGTATCCAAATCCAAGCTACTTAGTATACGACCATCTCACAAGTGCTAATTAGAATCCCCGATCCCTCGAACAAAAATTTACTAAATAATTCCATAGTCAAACCAAGCATACATATTGCTAAATATATATGCCTTAATATAACTTTAATATGGAACCAAAAACTAAAAAAAAAAACAAGATTTTTGGAAAAAGATCAAGTTAACCAAACTTTTATTTGATTTTGCTGCATTCTCTCTCTCTCTCTGTTCTCTATCGGTTTTTGTGTTTCCTTGAGTTCCGTTTTGTTTCCTTTACCATTAATTTCATATCCTTTTGGGTTCGACTTGATTCCATTCGATCCTTGCGCACTGATAACCGCCAAATGGCCGAATTCAGGCCGTGTACATATGTGAATGTCGTTGACTGTACTTTTCACCCAAGCGCTTACGTAGAACATTTAGAATTTGCCTGCCTGCCTTTGTTTTGATTCCATTTCGTTCCGTTGGGTTGCCTTGCATGCTCTTTTCTGATTTTCTAGTTGTGTACACCTGAAAATGTCATTAAATAACTGATTGAACGAATATCCCCCTAAGATATGCTCCCTCCATTATTATTTGTCATGTTTACAGTCTCTCTCTCTCTCTCTAACGCTATCGAGCTATCTCTTTCTCTCTATTTCCCTGTAACCCCATCCTCAGTTGAACAAAAAGTTGTTTTGGTGTGAAAGCTTTTTGATTTGAGCCGCCTTGTGCCTTATGATTTGCTTTCCGTTCCATTTCCGTTTCGGTTGCGTTACGTTTCGTGCCTTCCGTTCCGTTCCGTATCCCTTTCGTTACGTTACGTTTAGTTTCGTTCCACTCTTGCGTTCTGTTCCGTGACGGAGCCATGAACCCAAAAGCAATAACAAAAACTGCCAGCCAGTCTCAGTGAAGCTAAACTGACTCTGTTTTCCGCCCGTAATTTCAGTTCTTCGTTCGGCTGGACCACATCCGCAAGTGCTTCACCCAGAAGGGCGGTATCTTTGTGCTGGAGGAGTACAGTAAGTACTGTATATGTGAACTCAGCATCCTACGAGTATCCTGCCTCGATTCACAACTAATTCTATGGTTTATTTCCCACCGCCTTTCCCAGATCCCAAAACGCGCAATCTCATCCAAAGGAAGTACCAGTCAAGCATGGTAAGTACTGCGATCTCACCACCCCAGCTCACCACAGCTCGCCACCACAGCCATGGTCACACCACCACCACTTGCACTGTTTCCACCACTACGGGACTGTACATAAACATGCTTAGGCCTAACGTGATTTGCAGATTTTTGTACAATGCAGATCCAAGAGCTCGCAACATATTCGCTTATATCTAAGAATATCCATAGGTGGAGCATTCCCACTTTGTATTTGGCACTTTGCACCTGAAACGACACCCTTGTACATTGTATATACAGATACTATATATTGAGATAATCTCTTTGATTTTCCGTTTTTCTTTTTCATTTTTCGGTTCCCTCCGTTTCCGTTCTTTGCATTCGTTTTCTGTGAATATATTTCTATGTCAAACAACGACAACAACAACAATAACAACAACAACTACAATGCCTGCAACAACCAAACACACCACACCAACACACCACCACCTCATCAAATCAACATCATCTCGCAAACCGACAAAAAACACTGAAAAACAAAAAAACAAACACTGAAACCCAACGAAATTATCGAATCTTGTAATTGAAAAAATACCAAAATGTATGCGTAATTGAAACCCAAGGCGGCGGAGATCGTACTGAGCTTCCACCGGGTCACATCCGTGCAGTTCGCCTACATCTGTCACCTGAACGAGGCCAGCCAGCGAGGTGTAGTCGGCGCCAAAGGGCAGGGCTCCGCCCGGGAGACGACGGAAGTGGAACAGCGTCCTCAGCCCCAAGTCCAGCCACCAGGGAGTGCCTAATGCGAGTGCCTAATGCCAAATATGAATCAAGTCTATGTGCCTATGTAAATAAAATCCAAGAATCCTCTTTTATGTATCTACTATGTCTGTAAAAACGGCGACACTGCAACCACAATCGACACATTCAACATTAAACAGAAGCCTTTTGATTTTCGGTTACGTTTTCAGTTGATTTCGGTTTAGTTCGTTTTCAATGTTTGCAAGAAGCATGCTTTCCGTGGCTTGTTTGTGCTTTGTTGTGTTTGTCCAAGCACCACCCCGAACCACACACCCACACACAGTTCATCAACCAACAAACAAAACACAACAAACAAGAACGAATCCTTTTGGAAGCCCACCAGCTTTAAAATCACGTATACGCTCCGCAGTCCGATCAGATTTGCTACTCGGTGCTGTGCGTCTTCTCCTACGTGGCGGCTGGCCAGGATCAGAAGAAGAACCCGGTGGTCATAACGCCCCAGATCCAGGACATTCACGCCCAGCAAAAGCAGAAGCATCAGCAGCAGCAGCAGAAGCAGCAGCCACATCCCTCGCCGCAATCTCATCCAGGACCTTCAGCCGCGGCTACCCCGCCCCCGGTTCAGGCCAAGCCCAAGGCCCAGGGAGGTTCCGGCGGCAACATCTCCATACGTCACACGGTGCCCATGCAGAAGCCCACCATCACCATGTCCACGGTGCAGCCTCAGGCCAGAATGCCCCTGCAAACGGTAACTCCTCCTCCTCCAGTGGCTGCTGCGCCTCCGCCGCCCGGAAAGCTGCCCCAGCTGCCGCCGCGGGTGCCCTCTCAACCCTCCACCGAGAGCCTGGCCTCCATCAGCTCGCCGCCGCCCAAGCTCCGGACCGGACCCCCGCCAGCCATCCCACCCCGCACCGGAGCCATCGCCCGCAGCGGATCGGTGCCGGCAGCCTCGCGGGCCTTTGTCCGCCAGGCTTCCGCGAACTCGACGCCGCCGCAGTATACACCGCAGCCGCCACCGCCCTTCGTCATACCCAAGCGGCACGGAGGCGGCCTGGCTCGAGCCTCCACCTTGTCGGCGGCTCCGGCCTCCGCCTCCACCGGCTCCCCCTTCGGGCACGCCCATCCGCAGGCGCAGCAGCGCGCCAGCCATGGCAGCGTCGCTGCCTCTGTGCTCCAGTCCATGCCGGAGACGGAGCCCGGCTACGGATCTGGATCCGGCTCCGGTTCGAGTTCAGGCTCCGGCTCGGCCTCGGGCTCCATTGCCAGCGCCTCCCCGTTGGCCCACCGCAAGCACTGACGAAGGAGTTCGTTCTTCAAGTTCGGAGGGGGTGCCGCCGCCGACCCAGCAGGGGGCGGGGGTGGCGGACCCATGGGGGAGGAGCCGCACCCCCATCCCCACCCCCGTCGCGAGGTGTGCCGCACCATTTGCATACCGTGGCTGTGATCCAAGAGGTCACAGCCGGCGCAGGAGCCGTTTCGTTCGAGTTAACTTAGCTAGAAAAAGGCCAAGCGAAAAGGACCTCCTGGACATCCTTGCAGTGGCTAAAATACAGTATATTTGTTGTTGAGAAGTATAGGTTTTAGTTAATAACAATATTTTATTCGAGGGATAGACGAGTGTTTCTTGTTAAATATGTGAATTTTAAATATGTATATGTAGAAGTTGCCAGAGCCTCCTTTTCGCTGCAAGGAGTCCGGAGGTCCTGTGGCGCATTGTTTCTGTATGCCAGTTATGCTATACACACATATATATATAATATACTATATTCGATTCTAGCCAAATCATATCATTAGCCGCATTAGCCGCTTCAGTCACCAACTAAGCCCCCATAGACGAATTGTTTCCTGCTAAGCTTTAAGGCAGATGGCGCCACTGAAAACCATTTACTCGCTCTACCTACCTATCTATAGATCATAGTACACATGGGGACTCGACTGTGTAATCGGGGCATATTGTACATATGCCCAGCAAGGGCACAACCACAAACAGAAATTGAAGGCAATCTAGTTAGGGATATAGTATACTACACCAGGTAACCCCAACACCCACACACATATGTCTGTGTATCTACGATCAGAAACCTAAATCTAAATCTAAATATAAATATAAATATAAATATATATATATTTGTGGTAAAGGAATTTAACTAGTTCTACAAGTCTAAACAAACGCAAACAAATCCAATGAAGGGAAAAGGACATGGAAGCTTAAGGTATTAGGCTCTCAAGAGCCTTGGGAGGAAGGGAGTTAAACTTTTAAGGAATTGTCAGGGAACACTTAAGGACGAGGGGACTCCAAGGAGAGCAATACGCATGTCTGTCATATACAATACAAGATATATACACATCTATATATACTATATAATATACATACCGAATAAATAACTATTTTTGTTTGCTGGTTCTGGATGTTGAGAAAAACCAAGGATAATCCAACAATAATATTGAAACCCAGCACCCATAATATATATACATATGTATGGTACGTGTACCCCTAATCGTGTATATACCAAACTATATGATCGATTGATTGTATTTTTCAAAGTTCAAACAGAAATAATAAAAAATCAAAGAAAAATTTGCCGTTTCCGTGTAATCTTTCCCACTTCCCAGCCTCGCGGGGGTCCAAAGTCGGTGCCCACTACATGGACGCTGATAGCCCCTGGCATCATTTCCGAAAGACCTCCATCGGGGCCCGACGAATGCGTCACTTCTCGGGCCACCTGTTGTTTACAATAGTTCTGATTATTGTTTTAGTATTTTATTAATTTATTAGCTAAGTATATACATAGTTTTAGTTGAAAACGAAGCCAAAAAAAAAAAAAAGAGATAATTGTAATGATTGTGGGGAGAATCATGCTGAGTTGGGAGATTCCTTCTCGTCACGGGGCAGAATCCGCAGGTGGATCCCGTTGCCGCTCTTCATCACAATCTCGGCCAGGGGTCGGGGCTTGTGGTCCTCGTCCGGAAGGAAGCGGTAGCTCCTCAGGAGCATGGACAGCGACGTCTTCAGTTCTAGCATCGCGAACTTCTGGCCTACAATCGCAAGGAAGAAAAAGAAGCTATTAGTCCCGCCCAAGCACCCAGAATTGTATTCTTAAAATTTGTATTATTTAACAGAATCATGATTTTTGAAAGTTCAGAATCCGTTGACCTTCAATTCTTATCTGTGTTCTGTTTTGAACCAAAAATAAAATCATTATTTTTCAAATTAGAGACACAAACTTCCGCCAGCTATTTTTAAAACACCACACAGATAAGAGCAGGTCGGTTGTCTCTATGAATAGAATAGAAATCCGAAACGAGGAGTGTTTCCGATGATAATCTCGAGGAATAACTCACCGATGCAGTTCCTGGGACCCGCACTGAAGGCGGCGTAGGCGAAAGGATGAATTTCCTTCTCGTTGAGGAGGAATCGGTCAGGGTCGAACTTCTCCGGCTCCGGGAAGTTCTTGGGGTCGCGGTGCACCATATAGAGGAGGCAGCTGATCGCCGTGCCCTTGGGCAAGGTCATCTTGCCCATCTGCAGGTCCTCAAGTAGCTTGCGCGAGAAGAAGGGGACGGCGGGGTAGATGCGCAGCGACTCCTTGATGACCGCCTCGAGGTAGGGCATCGGCTCCTTCTCGCGGCCTTCCATCTCGCAGGCCTCCTCGTAGGCCCGCTGCTGCACTGCCGCGTTCTTGGACAGGAGGCTGAGAGTGAAGGCGATGGCCGAGCTGGTGGTGTCGTGGCCCTCGAACATAAAGGTATCCACCTCCTCCCGGATGTCCGTGTCGGACAGCTCGGCCCCGCCCTCCATTTGGGTGAGCAGGAGCATGTCGAGGAAGGCCAGGCGCCGCTTGCCGCCCACATCGTCCTGTTCGGCCTCCGGACGGGACTTGGCCCGCTCCTGGAGAAGCTGCTCCCGCCGCAGCCGGATGACCCTCGTCGTCTCGTCGTGCAGCACCTTCAGGCAGTTGTCCCGCTCCCGGCCCGCCTGGGTGTACTTGAAGAAGACGTTCAAACGCTGCCAGAAGGAGAAGCTCTGCTTGTGCAGGACCCGGCAGATCCTAGGGATTGGATTGATTAGTACTGGCCTAGGACTACTGAAGCACCAACTTACGTCTGGACGGCCTTCACGTACTCCGAGTCGCTCTGGAGCTGGGCGTGCTTCTTGATTCCCATCGCCGTCTCGCAAATGGCGTCAAGGGCGAAGAGGGTTATGTAAGGGTAGATGTCGAAGGACTCTCCGTTGGCCTTCTCCTGCAGGCGACGCACCAGGATGCGGCAGTTCTCCTCCATCGGCTCCTTGAACTCGCCCAGGATGCGGAAGTGAAAGCCTGCCGTGAGGAGCTTGCGCCTCCTGTGCCAGGACTCTCCTCCATTGGTCAGCAGGCCCTTACCCAGCCAGGGCTCCAGGAGCTCGTAGTTCCTCGACTTGGTCAGCAGCGTGTTGTTGCTCAGAAGCTGTTTGATGTCCTCGGGATCGCTGAACAGCACTGTGAGGTCCTTGCCGAACCAAATGCGGAAGACGGAGCCGTGTTTCTCGCGCATTTCCTTCAGCCAGTTCAGGATTTCTTTCGGAGAGAAGAGGGATAGGGGTTCCAATAAGTAAGTAAGAGTATATAATGTTCGTATATAAGGTAAGGTAAGGTGTTTACTCATTTTTGGATATATAATATTTCTGATTTATTTAGCAGAGAGTAACTATAGTAGACCAGTGGCCTGAAAACACCCACCTCCTTTCTTCACATTGGCTATGAGCTCTCCAATCGAAGGTCCTGGCAGCGTGTTGGCGAACCTGTGCATCCTGAGGAAGTTGAGGATGCGCGGCAGGTAGCGCAGGAACAGGACCCAGAAGGCGAAGGCCACCAGCGCCAGAGTATTCATGGTGGAGCTTCAACTACAGATGGATTGAAAGCCAGAAACCTGTTGCACTTTGGCTATGAAGTTGGTTAGTCTCGGGTATTCTGGTGGCTCTGGTGACTAGTTAGCGGAGTACTTGGCGCAACCGCTCGGCTGTGTGGCTCGTTCTCAACTAATTCGCAGTCGCCACTCGAAAGCCACTTTCTGGGTTTGGGTGTAATCCGATCAGATCAGACTCTGGCGCACTGTGAATGCCCTCCGGTTATCTGGGGATCCGCGGAATTTGAGGTGTCTGCCCCTCGAATCGGGTCTCTGGCCCCCGAAAGTAGCACTCGGATCTGCTCCTGACTCGGATCAGGCGATCCAGTTTTCCCCAAAAACTGTTTATAACAACGCCATCAAAAGCGTCATAAAACATAGCGTAGACTGGCTGATTAAACTTAAGGTTTAAAGTACACGCCCGAAACGCGGGTCATTATCAAACCCAAGGGGGCCTCGCCACTTAGATTATGCTGTAAGCGATCTGATAGTCCGGTGGGTGTAATATCTGTCTCGATTCTCTCCGAAAGGCCCGATCGCCAAATAGGGGACGCCAGCTACTAGACTACTGGCATTTGTATGGAAAGAGCATAGCCGAAGACCAGCAAACGAGTTCTGTCACAGCGACAAGTGCAGTGGCAATGCAGTTGACGTTGACCCACTTGGAGACTGCTAGATTACATTATTAAGTGATTGCAAAAACATATTTAAGGCGGGGTGCCCGAAGCTGCCTTATGGACGACCTAAGGAAGGAAATAGTTGATGTGATGGGTAAGGAGAGGCTCTACTTTAAGGCATCTACTTGACTTGCAAATTTCTCTGTTGATAGTGTTTTATGTCATTTTAGTTATAAGTCAGATGGATCTCTCCCATCCAGTATTTCTAGGCATATTCTAACAGTACGACCGAAAGGTGTAGCTGCTGATAGCCCCCTACAACATGGCTTTAATCCAATTACAACTACCACTAAGCCCGACCCCCAAGGGCCAATAAAGTTACTAGATACGCTTATCTAGCAGTAGTTAACTTTTTTTTTTTTTTTCGTAGGTCTCATTGCCCACAAACTGGCAGTTAATGCACATTTTTGAAATTGCTTTTATGAGCAGAACACTTAATTGACACGTTCGTGTACAATATTTTTTAAAAAGTGTATTACTCCACACACCTGAGACACCAATTACAAAAAGCTTTCGGGCTTGAGCTTTGAGGTTCAGAATGTCTTAAGATACTTTTAGGCTGATTTTGAGAATCACCAAACTGACTTATTCCACACCTTAGTTTCTTATCCCCAACTGACATCTGACTATCGTCTGACATTGATTTAAAAGCGAAACTAAAGCATCAGCACATTCCCCAACTCTGGCAAAAATTGTTAGCGTGGCAGAAACAAGCGAAGCATGGCCTTATCAGGTGGGTCAAGGTCGAGCTGGCCACCCAACTGGCCGGCCAATTGCCCAACCCCTGGCCAAAACAATTGTTTTGGTAACAAAGTCCAGGCATTTCGCACTCGGACGTGCTGACAGGTGTTGGCCAAATTGAACCGGTTGCCGATGGTGGCCAATACCCAACATCCAAAACCTAAAGCCAAAAACCCTTAGATTAGATCACGATCACCCTGAACCGGTTGATAGGTTTGAAGTTTATTTATTTATGTCGAATTAAAGTCGCAGAACTCGGCGAAAATGAAGAGCGGCCTTGGCCCGGCCTGGCATTCCAGAAAAGACTGCTGAAGACTGCAAAGTCCACAGTCCGCAGAAGAAACTCTGGTATGGTTTAAGCAGGTTAAGAGAACCTAGCTAGTAGAGGCTGGTCGAGGAGAAGAATAAATCATCAGAGGCCGGAGGAGTAACCCTTAACTGGCGAGAATCGGAGAGTCCAGAAATAGAACCTCCTCGGAGGTGATTAGCATATTGCGGCAATCTGCTGAATCATTATTTATGCATATATTTAAGCCGTTCGATCATCTTGGCTGTTTGCTGTTAACTCGATTCTAAATACTTGGATATTGCCTTGTTTATTAAATAGCGATTTGCCAGGCAACGATGATAATTCCCCGCCCGGCTAGAACGGAAAGTGGAAGTGCTACTCTGCTAGATCGGATGTCCAATGCAGTCTAATTGTTTCTGGTTTTGAGTCCTAGTTTCTGGACGAGCCAGCTTTCTGACTTAATTCGCCGAGAGTTATAAACCTAAATTAGATTTTAATGCAAATGAGAGATACTCTCTTTATGCTGATCAGAGATTCAGACCGCTACAGAAATTAATTCAGAGCTGGAAATAGATGTGGAGTCTCTACTATAGATGTGTCAATGACTTGAGTCAACTTCGGCCAGACGTTCTTTTAGGAGTGACTCGATCATATGAATAGGAAGCCTTTCAGATGTAGGGCGTGGCCCACTCCGATGGGCTTCACTGACCGCTATTTGAACTATATTCGCGGAATTACTTGGTTTTTTTTTTAGCAACTGATCGACCTTTGGATCGGGCATCATGACGTCAAGCTCTATTGCACTTCCGGGCATGACTTTCCTGAAGCCATACACCGGCTTCAATTGGGTTTATGCAAATCATCTGCCAATTAATCTTCCGATTTGGCAAACCACTTTCGGATCTCTGCGGAATGTGGCTTGTTCTTCGGCCTATTCCGGCGACCGTGTAAACAGAGTTCTTTGTTATTTTTTCCGGCCCAGACCTTGAACCTGCCGATGGGGAAGGCGTACTTGGTCGAAGGAGGCCGAATCTTGGCCGAATCAACTTTGTGAATTGATCAGCAAACAGACAAAGCCATGTCCACATGAGCGTACATACACGCCAGTGAAGACAGTGCGAGACATACCTATAAAAGGGCCTGAGAAGAGAAGACTAAATGCGCCCTAGCTGGGAAGACTGCTGGCCAGCTTGATAGTTACTTGCTAGCCCGGACCTACTCTCTCGAAACGCACTGTACTGACTGTTCGGATCGCTGGGATTTGTTCGAGGCGTAAAATACGCGAACATAAATCGTCTTTACGGCATTTAAATTGTTGCCTGCTCTTCATCTTTTTGCCAGCGACTTGGGCTGCTGCTGCTGTTAGTTTCTTAGTGTTTTAGTTTGTTAGTTGTTCGTTTTTAATTTTGTTGTTGGCTTAAGCTTGTCTAGTTGTCCGGTACTTTGTTGTGATTGTCAGTCTCTCACTGACAGTGCAGAGCAATTCGGGCATGTGTTCTTCCGGGTAACAATAAACTTTACGAGCCATCGCCGTCCCAGCCACTTTGAAGTGTAAACGCAGCCATTGAGCATTACGGCCTGGAATATAGTCATAACGTATACAGTACTTCCTCAACCAGGCCTCAATTGGGGTAACAACTGAGGCACTCCATTTTAGGCCTGGAGTCTCCAGAGGAGGAGGCTCATTTCCCTCATACTCATACTCTGTCCCCTGCCCGACTGCACGCGTGTCCACAATCACAATTGATTTAAAAGCCATCAATCATAATAGTGTCTTCGACATTCTTACCTCTAGAGAGGTTTTTGGACTCTTGGAAGGTAATTTTTAATCGCAGCATAGGAGCCAGTTTGTTTTATTTCTGTTGGCGATGATTTAATGGCTCATTAAATCCGTGCATTAAACGAAAAGACAAACAAATTTACGGGAGAACGCCACGCAGAATCTTAAATTTAATTGCGAGGCGGAATTCGGATTTGAACTTTAGCATTAGTTGGGCCATTAAGCAGGAAGCTTTAAAACTGAAACAGTCAAAAAGTGAGCATGGCATGGGCCCGGCCGAAGCCCTCCACCCTCCGCCTCTGCTGCCCGTTCAAGGTGCACCTATCGGCCGAAAGCCATCATCTGCATAACGCGGCCAACACACACTCACTCCCAGCAATCGACAAAGAAACTGCTTAAAATTCCACATACAAATCGTTGCAGTGGCCGCTGTTGAAAACGAAATTGAAGCTGAAATCGAAATTGAAAATAAAATACAAAAAAAAAAACGGAAAAAATGGGTTACAACTGCCAAGGTCGATGCAAAAGTTGAAAGCTGAAGCAGTGGGCAGAGGCGTGGGGGAAGAGGCCTCAGCCGCCACTGCATTTGTGCACTGAAAACAAAGGGGACACACAAGCAAAGGTTTTCATACTTATATTAAACTAATCATATCTAGTAATCTTGATAGATTTTCTTACTGTGTAGGACACGCAACACTTCCTCTTGAAACAAAAACAAAAGACTTGTCCAAGACACAAACTTGATCGGCATCATTTCGTTCCCCATCATTTACGATCAGCGTCGTCTTTGATTATTTCTATTTGGGTTTTCTTTTATGCATCCAAGGGTTAAGAAAGGGCACGACGCTTAACTCGTTGCCTTCCCACAGGTTTTTTGATTTTTGATTGGAGTTAGAGGTTGTTGGTAAACTAACCATTATATCACTCGTATTATTGGAAGACAGAATTACTCTTTTTGCATTCCAAGAACTCTTTACTTTTAGCATTTTGCTGCGAATATTGGCTCGCGATTTATTTGCAACACTGTGGCTTCCCTGCCATGTTTACATGGCTTTTATTCGAATCTCTTCGGCTTGTTTGAGGCCGTTGTTTGGCCCGCAAACATTTGGCCATGTTATCAGTGCGGCTCCAGCCTCATTGGTCTCAGCCGGGCCGAGACTAATTTTCGGATGGGTTTGGGTGTCTGATACGGAATTTGTTGCCCCAAGCTTGTCGGACAATATTTGGTAACAGCGCTTTGTTTGCCCAAGACAACCGGTTGAGGATGCATTTGCATGAAGGGTCTCAGCCACATCATCTCAAGCTCAAGCTCCAGCTCCGTCCATGCACTTTGATGGACAAACAAGAATGTTTTGTTTTGTTTTTTTTTTTTTTGGGAGACTAATGGAGCCGATCGGCTCCATAATCCGAAAGCCAAATTCGCACGAAATGCCAAAAAGCCAAGACGGCAACATTTCAATTGGCAACGCAGCCGCAATTGCCACACTCGCTGCACGTTGCACGTTCGACGTTCATCGTTCATCGTTGGTTGTTGCCTCTTGAAAAGGCCGAACATGCAGCCAGCAACTGGAAACTAGCAACAACTTGCAACTTGCCACTTGCAACTTGGCCTGTTAATGAGAACGGGCTAGACAGTTCCGCGGAACCAAACTGGCTCAGATTGCCTCAGGCCCCTCAACAGACATGGCCGGCAATTGCCACATTCTTCCTTTTGGCCAAAGAGAATGGGTATTTGGGCCTACCCCGCTTACAGGGTAGTCGAAAGTTAATCAGAGACTCTCAAACTCCGAAGCTTATCCGTCAAGAGTGTCGAAAAAAAAACACAAAACCCATTTGAAAAGTGACACTTTTATAGCCGTGACTTTAGCTTAGTTTATTTAATATTCTTATGAGCAAATGGGTAATTATTTATTTTTAGATAATAAGTAATGGCTAGTCGTGCCTCATGGCTTGTTTAAAAGACTGTTTATAAATATTTAGTGGCTCTCTGTTTTGTTTTTTTTTTTGGCAGGTTCCGATTGCAATTTGTGCGCCCCTGTTGCAAGAACCAGAGAGCAACATTTGAGCCATATAGCCATTTAGACGGATATATACATCGGCTGAGATATGTCTGTGTGGCCAACTGAGCTGCAAATTGCTGGCGTCGGGTCGGACTTGAGTAATTTGATATTGGCAACCAGACCAGACCAGAGCGGGTCTGACTTTCGATGCATTTGCTTCAGTATCGTGTTGCCAATGTGTGCTTGCAACAATGCGATGCATTCTGGGCCCGATGATTGAGTGATTGAATGCCTCATGGGCTGGGGCTGGGACTGGGGCTTCTGCTTCATCCCATTTGATTGACAGTCATCCATGGAACTTGTTTGTTTTCTGTTGTCATCGAAACGAGTTATTGGCCAACAATGCTAGATGGCCAGTAATTACATTGCCAAACTTCTGGTGCCTGACTTGGCCTTTAAGGCTCATCTCGGGCCATTGCAACACCGCCCCCGGATGGACTCTGAAAGAAGTCACTCGCCTTTCCCCCTGATCCAGAGCCCGCGATTCTGTCGCGTCATGCCAGGTTGCCAAATCTTACTGTCGTTCATTCAAGTTTTACGAAAATGATGGCAATCGATACGCATTCTAAATACAAATTTATTGTAATTTGTGTCTAATTATAGCTGTGCTTACTTGCGGAAATCATGAGCTCCAGATTAAGATCCTAATCTGGTGCCATTTTTTAGGGCCTCAAGTAGGCTTTCGGCATCTGCGATTATGGGCAATTAGCAGTGATGCTGGGAACTCACAGGTGAACAAATTAGCGGGCGAGACAGAGCCGTTCTGGCCAAGTAGTTGCACTGGCTTTGAGCCAAGCTGCAGTTCAGGTCGGATCGTATCGGGACTGGGAATGGGAATGGGAAACGCTGTTTTAGCTCTCAGTCCGACTTGCTCAAAATTCGGCTTGCATTTGGTTTTGAAATTCGGTTTGTGGCTAACCCACACACACATACATACTTACTGTCATAGCCACATAGAGACTATCAACCGCTGAGCCGCCGAACCGCTGAGCCACTGAGCCGCCGAACCTGAGCGGTCTTCGTATGCTCGGCGGCATTTGGACAATCAGTTGACGTTGAATGTTTCGTCTTGGCGGTCGCTGAAAACAAGCCGCTGGCAGAATCTTCGATCGGAGCGAAGACCCTAATCATATAGCTTCTTGGCTAAAATCTGTATTGACCATTTTTTTCTGGTGTTCTGTCAATTGTTCCTGAGTGTTCTGTGAGTGTATTATGTGCCAGAGAAGTGGAAGGCTCTGAAAACGAATTCGAGTCTCAACGAAAGGGTGTCCTTTTTGGTCCTAAAATGTCCTGGCCAACTTTGGTCTTCGTCCTGGCTGTGGCCCTGGGCCTGGGCCAGGCAATAGAGAGCGTGGTTCAGCCCACCTGCAGCCTCAAGGACAACTGCAATCTGGGCGAAAACCTCCTCACGAATCCTGGCGGGGCCGATGGCTCCGTCGATGTATCTGGCGACAAGCTGGAGAGCAAGATAGCCTCCATATTCGAGGATAAGGTCAACTACAGTCTGAAGCTGTTTGCGGACGAAGCCACCACCACGATCCTGGAGTATCAGACGGCCAATCTCAGCGACCTGCACGCAGGACCTCTGGGGAACTTTTCGCTCCACCAGTTGGAGAAGACTCTGGAGGAGGACGATCAGGTGGAGGAGGATGAGCGAGGTAAGTGAGCAGCTCCCCCAATATCTCCTTTCCGCCAGAAGAAAGCTCTTTTCGACCACCAACCATCCGTCACATGCAAATCTCTTATGAAATGCCAAACCTGATCAATGATAGGTGCTTTTGTCGAAATAATTGCCCGATCACTGGGCTTATCCGTTGCCGGATCATAGCCGCTTTCTCACGCCGCCCACACGGCCAACAGCCTTGGGCATTTCGACCAATTTCTGCAATTGTAATTCGTGTAAAGCGTTTAATGTTGTCAAGTACTGACGACACTTCGATAGTGACCCAAAGCGAATTATTGCATAAGAAGTGCGCGTGCTTCAAATGAAATCAATTTGGGGGATCGGGGAGCGGCAGATGGCCAAGTGAGTTGGTGGGGCTCTCGGCCAAGCTAGTGAGTCAGCCACTTCCGGATGCCCTTCCCAAAAAATCCTCACATCTCTCTATCCGGCAGTTATCTAATCAGCGTCTGTATCTTTGTTGTCCACTTATTCTTGTTAAAAGGTTTGGCCTTGTTTTCTTAGCCGTTGCCAATATTTGCAGTTCAAGTTAGAAGGCAGCTGTTTTGGGGGAAAGCCCCGCCAGACATCCCCGCCCTGGGGCAGCCCCCTCGGACAGTCGCTCCTTGAATTGGCCAAGTCAAGGCCAAGTCAATGTGCAAAGTCTCACGTAAACTAGACAATTTTTTTTGGCCCGTTAATAAAGCGCACGTAAGCAATAATCCAATAGACTGTTAACCCTCGGATGTATTTTGTATCTCGTTAATTGGCTAATTTCTTAGTTCTTTACATGGCTAGCCCTAATGCGAGTTCAATCCCTCCTCGATAGGTAAAAATTACCTAATCATCTCGAGAGCGTTTCCGCAAACAGTCCCTCAAGTGCCGCAATCGCGATGGAGGAATAATTCTAACTGGAGATGCTCCCCAGCTGGGGGCTCCCAACAAAAATAAAGCCTAGTAAGTCCTAATAAACAATTGCCAGCCAGCCCGGCCCGGCCCAGCCCATTTCCAAGCCCTCTCTTAAGTGGTTTTCAGTTTTTCGGTCTTTGGTTTCGGTTTCGGTCTTCGGTTTTGCCCACTTTGTGGCTCGTTTGTTTGCAATTGATCTTCGCTGGCCGTTGTTTTTGTTGCCAACTTGTCACGCCTGCTATGTGTTTATAGTCGTAGCATCGTTTGTCCATAAGTCCGCGACCACTCGACCACTTGACCGGCCCAAGTACCGCTAACTGTCGCCGTAAAACCCAAAACATGTTACTCCGCCTCGTCGGAGTGCTCAGAATGATGGGCATTCATATTTATTACCGATGATCTCCGGTATCAGAAACCCATTTAGATAGCAAGAATCAAAATCAGTGGCAAGCTGCCAATTGATTGGCCAAATATTGACTCGCCAAGCCAAACAAGTTGGCCCAAACACGTAGAGAAACTCTGGCAACTGCAAGTCATATATCGAGGCTCCTCAAGTCAGGAAAAGTCTCAGTGTTTCTCTCAGTGTGACTCGTTCAAATAAACAAGCTATGCTAATAACTGCAAGTCAGTGGCAACTCAAATGTTTGCCAGAAATCGTTTTAAATGTTTTTAAATGTAGATGGGCCGCTGCTAATTGGCAATATGGAATCTTTGCTGTCATCGCGCTTATAATCGTAAAGTCGACCGCGGCATAAATCAAACTCAACAGCCAGATCATTTATGGCCCATTCACCGCCCCAGTTGGCTCGGCCGTAACTACACTGGCCGAAAATCAGAAACCAGATCCGGCAACTAGAACGATATTGGCTAATAGCGGCGCCAAGGATTGCGCCAGGAGCATTGGCCAATGCTGGTCAAAACAGGAATCCGGCTGCACTCTCGGTTTCTCAGCTGCAGTGAGTCAGTTTCTCATTGAACATTCAACTGGTTCTCAAGTGGGTCAGAGACAAGTACGAAACGCACACTCAGCAGCACACCTGAGATATTTAATTAATTGAACACGCTAAAAAATAGTGTAGTTTTTGTTATTAAATTTAGAGCAAAAGTTGACTAGAATAGGGTCAGGGATAGCCCATAACTTTCTGGTGTCTTGAGAGAACTAAGAACTCCTCCTATAGGAGGACTTTACTAAGAAAAAATAATTCTAACGATCTGTTTTGTCATCTCGTATCAATTTCTAAAAATCTTCATAATTTGCGATGCTAATGAGGGAAGGGAACCGCGATTCGCACGGCTGCCATTGTTGTGGAGAAGTCCACATCCACATCCACAGTCTCCATGCGGGGACTGCCAAGTGGGGAGCTCGTCTCCATTCTTCCTCGTCTCCATATGGAAAGCAATATTTAGAATATGACGACAGGTCGCATTCCGCAGTCAGAGCTCGTCCCACTCTGACGCATTTTAGCACTTTTTTCCCCACAAGTACCCGCCCATCCCCCTCCCCCAGAACCGCACAAAAAGTACAGAGAAAAAAATTTAAGTCCAGACGGATGCAGGCGGCTCTGATGGATGGATCGATGTTCGATTCGCGTTGGCGGAACGCGATCGGCATTCCAAATGAGCCATGTGGGACGGCTGGGTAGCATAAAAGTCGAAAACTCACTTCGAGTGGCCAGCGACAGGCCCGCCATGATAATTTGAAAATGGTAATCAGAGACGACAGATGGAATGCCAACTGGCTTGGTTACTCGCCTGCCGCCGGTAGCTCCTCCGGCAGCTCCAGCTCCTCAGAAGCCTGGCGCCCGCCGCGAGAGTCCGCACGACCACTTCCTGGTCGCCACGTGCCGCTCCAGCAGCGTCGACCTTGCCCAATTTCGGGAGACCATAATGTCGCAGGCCTTAAGAGGCTTTATGGACCATTAGGGCACTGAAAATTAGGGGGGGTCTCTATGCGGTGTAGTTTTAAAAACAGAAATATTCAACCCCCACTTAGCTAAGACTTTTGCTTTCACTTTCCATCAGAGACCCCCAGCAGATATTACACCACTCGGGAAATCGAATAAAATCTTATTGAATTGCCGAAAAAATGTATAAAAATTACGCCATAAAAAGCAATGGGGTCTAATAACTAAGCATTCGAGGTAATTGATCTATTTAGAGGCAATTCTCAAAAATCAAAGCCACTTGGCGGCAATAGATCGTAAGACATAATGACTTAAAGACTTTCGATTGCTCTAGATTGCATAATACATTGTTAGATACTAATTCAGAACAATTTCCTGTCTTCCAGTCTATCTGTACAACATTGGGAAGCGATTTCTGGCCATAACCCAGCCGTTTGATCCTGCCAGGAACCCAGACGCCTCTTCGCTGTGTCGCCGGCAGATGCGACAGTATCTGAGTGCCTTGGACAACTTTGATCTGTGGGCCTTGAAAAGTGAGTATCTAAGAACAGAGAGAAGCTTCAAGGTTGCTCCGAGACAGCTAATAAATTGGCAAAACAAAAAAAAAAGAAAAAAGCAAGAAGTTCTGCCAGGTATCGGATGAATGGCCAGAACCAGTTGGCTAGAATTCGAGTCATTGCCAACTGGCAGCAGCAGGCGACCGCCAGACAAGTCGACCCCAAAGTCAAATGCACTGAAAACAATTACACCTATTTTCGGCCAATTGCAGGAAAAGAATTCGGCATTCCATGTAAAGTCTGGCAAAATAAATGCCGACTCTGAACTTGGCTCCATGGCCGCGCAGCCTGACACTTTTGTCCGGCACTGTAGCCGCAGCTGCGAAGGCCAATCGTCGAACTTTACCCATTTATTCGCACAAAAAACAACTAAACACATGTGGCAATGCCAAATGCATTTTGTTTTTTTCTGCCGAGATCGACAAAATTGCAAGCATCGGAGCGCATTGCAACTGCAACTGAAATTGCAACTGCAATACTGCAACTGCGATCTGTGATTCCACGCGAACTTGACACAAAAGACCGCAAAGCTTAGAACGAGTTGCGATCACAGTCAAGGTCGCCACGCCCCGGGGCTTAGCCCACACCACCCACCGCCCCCAGAGCGTACACTTATGGCAACTTTGGAATCAGAAATAGAAATGTTTATAAACTCTTTCAAAGTGTCTCTGCAAGTTCATCAAACTTTTTGCTGTTTTCTCATCAATCGATTGTCTTAAAATTATGCTAATTTATTTATTTTTTATTGACGCTAAACAATAAAGCATATATCTCTTTGCTTTTGGCCATAAATCTTACGATTCTTTGAACTATTCTTGCAGTGCACGACGCCAGCGGAAAGCTCAACTCTGGCATTTTGAACGGCAACATCAATCAGCCGGGTGATTTCGACCAGTGTATAGGCATCCAGCAGCCCATGAGGGAGCAGGATCCGGATCAGGATCAGGATGGGGAGAACCTTCTCCGGGGACAGTACTGCCTCGCCTACGCCCAGCCAGTCCTGCCCCACAAATCGAAGCGCCTCCAGAGCTTCTTCAAGCTCATCCAGTCCCACGGACCCTTCAAGAGCGAGTTCAACGACGTGAGTATATATATTCTATATAAACTACACATTAAGTGTCCACTCCACCCGGTTGAAAGCTCCTTTTATGGAGAACGTGACCGAGATCCCGCCGATTGTGAGTCACTGGGCCGGCGCAAAAAATCATATTGTATGTGAAAGTTATGGGCCGGCCAAATAGATTGATTAACATCGGACCGCTAAACGCTTCCAATCCGACATTGAACTTGAACGTAGGAATATATGTACATATATCGAGGCAGAGCCGCGAAATATACGACGAAAGTAAAGCAAGCCATCAAACACGATAGACAGATGGCCGTAAAATGCAAATCGCAGAAATCGAAGCTATTCCGGCCAATGAACTCGCCAAAAACTAAATTTGCCATAGAGATTGCTAAAATATGAACTAGCATTGTTTCATTTGTGGCTGGGAAACCCTCCACCGGTTAGTCGGTGTACTCCTATTGGGAATCGGACGAGAATCGACATAGATATAGACAGGGCTTGGGATCATAAATATATAACCCATGTTTTTATAGGGGTTCCCCTGAGAAACCTGAAATCATGCCGAAAGAAAAGTGTATTTATATACTTGGAAACAGATTAAAAAGAATGTAATATTGGGCTTTTTTTTAAATAATCCCCCTAAGGCGCTAAGGTCCTTTTCCTTTTTCCATCACTTTGAACCGCGACAAAATATCTATCGACTTGGATTATCGGGTAGTGTTGGAAAGTGATGGACATCTAAATAAAGACTAATGTAGAGCTTTCCGATAAATAATCGGGTATATTTTTACCGAATAAAGGTCTACCTTCCAAACAAAAGTAGCCACTGTCCCCTAATCCATAATCCACCATTTTTTCAAAGCGGGTAATCAGAAAATTGGACGAAAAATTTATCAAAAATTCCATTCCTAGATTTTGATGCAGTTTGGCGGGGAATCATTCCAGGAGTCTTTTGGTGTACTCCGCTCAATGATAGGATGAATATTGACCAAGTTATGGTCCTCCCAGGTGGCCACTATCCCGTGCTCCATGGCTCCTTCTCTTTTTCCAAGGGGGTCCATCAGAAAAATGTATCAAAAATTACATTCCTAGATTTTAATGCAGTTTGGCGGGGAATCATTCCAGGAGTCTTTTGGTGTATTCCGCTTAAGGATAGGATGAATATTGACCAAGTTATGGTCCTCCCAGGTGGCCAGTACCCCGTGCTCCATGGCTCCTACTCTTTTTCCAAGGGGGTCCATCAGAAAAATGAACGAAAAATTTATTAAAAATTGCGTTCCTAGATTTTGATGCAGTTTGGCGGGGAATCATTCCAGGAGTCGTTTGGTGTATTCCGCTCAAGGATAGGATGAATATTGACCAAGTTATGGTCCTCCCAGGTGGCCACTATCCCGTGCTCCATGGCTCCTTCTCTTTTTCCAAGGGGGTCCATCAGAAAAATGAACGAAAAATTTATCAAAAATTGCGTTCCTAGATTTTGATGCAGTTTGGCGGGGAATCATTCCAGGAGTCTTTTGGTGTATTCCGCTCAAGGATCGGATGAATATTGACCAAGTTATGGTCCTCCCAGGTGGCCAGTACCCCGTGCTCCATGGCTCCTTCTCTTTTTCCAAGGGGGTCCATCAGAAAAATGAACGAAAAATTTATCAAAAATTGCGTTCCTAGATTTTGATGCAGTTTGGCGGGGAATCATTCCAGGAGTCTTTTGGTGTATTCCGCTCAAGGATCGGATGAATATTGACCAAGTTATGGTCCTCCCAGGTGGCCAGTATCCCGTGCTCCATGGCTCCTTCTCTTTTTCCAAGGGGGTCCATCAGAAAAATGAACGAAAAATTTATCAAAAATTGCGTCCCTAGATTTTGATGCAGTTTGGCGGGGAATCATTCCAGGAGTCTTTTGGTGTATTCCGCTCAAGGATCGGATGAATATTGACCAAGTTATGGTCCTCCCAGGTGACCAATATCCCGTGCTCCATGGCTCCTTCTCTTTTTCCAAGGGGGTCCATCAGAAAAATGAACGAAAAATGTATCAAAAATTGCGTTCTTAGATTTTAATGCAGTTTGGCGGGGAATCATTCCAGGAGTCTTTTGGTGTATTCTGCTTAAGGATAGGATGAATATTGCCCAAGTTATGGTCCTCCCAGGTGGCCACTATCCCGTGCTCCATGGCTCCTTCTCTTTTTCCAAGGGGGTCCATCAGAAAAATGAACGAAAAATTTATCAAAAATTGCGTTCCTAGATTTTGATGCAGTTGGGCGGGGAATCATTCCAGGAGTCTTTTGGTGTATTCCGCTCAAGGATCGGATGAATATTGACCAAGTTATGGTCCTCCCAGGTGGCCAGTATCCCGTGCTCCATGGCTCCTTCTCTTTTTCCAAGGGGGTCCATCAGAAAAATGAACGAAAAATTTATCAAAAATTGCGTCCCTAGATTTTGATGCAGTTTGGCGGGGAATCATTCCAGGAGTCTTTTGGTGTATTCCGCTCAAGGATCGGATGAATATTGACCAAGTTATGGTCCTCCCAGGTGACCAATATCCCGTGCTCCATGGCTCCTTCTCTTTTTCCAAGGGGGTCCATCAGAAAAATGAACGAAAAATTTATTAAAAATTGCGTTCCTAGATTTTGATGCAGTTTGGCGGGGAATCATTCCAGGAGTCGTTTGGTGTATTCCGCTCAAGGATAGGATGAATATTGACCAAGTTATGGTCCTCCCAGGTGGCCACTATCCCGTGCTCCATGGCTCCTTCTCTTTTTCCAAGGGGGTCCATCAGAAAAATGAACGAAAAATTTATCAAAAATTGCGTTCCTAGATTTTGATGCAGTTTGGCGGGGAATCATTCCAGGAGTCTTTTGGTGTATTCCGCTCAAGGATCGGATGAATATTGACCAAGTTATGGTCCTCCCAGGTGGCCAGTACCCCGTGCTCCATGGCTCCTTCTCTTTTTCCAAGGGGGTCCATCAGAAAAATGAACGAAAAATTTATCAAAAATTGCGTTCCTAGATTTTGATGCAGTTTGGCGGGGAATCATTCCAGGAGTCTTTTGGTGTATTCCGCTCAAGGATCGGATGAATATTGACCAAGTTATGGTCCTCCCAGGTGGCCAGTATCCCGTGCTCCATGGCTCCTTCTCTTTTTCCAAGGGGGTCCATCAGAAAAATGAACGAAAAATTTATCAAAAATTGCGTCCCTAGATTTTGATGCAGTTTGGCGGGGAATCATTCCAGGAGTCTTTTGGTGTATTCCGCTCAAGGATCGGATGAATATTGACCAAGTTATGGTCCTCCCAGGTGACCAATATCCCGTGCTCCATGGCTCCTTCTCTTTTTCCAAGGGGGTCCATCAGAAAAATGAACGAAAAATGTATCAAAAATTGCGTTCTTAGATTTTAATGCAGTTTGGCGGGGAATCATTCCAGGAGTCTTTTGGTGTATTCTGCTTAAGGATAGGATGAATATTGCCCAAGTTATGGTCCTCCCAGGTGGCCACTATCCCGTGCTCCATGGCTCCTTCTCTTTTTCCAAGGGGGTCCATCAGAAAAATGAACGAAAAATTTATCAAAAATTGCGTTCCTAGATTTTGATGCAGTTGGGCGGGGAATCATTCCAGGAGTCTTTTGGTGTATTCCGCTCAAGGATCGGATGAATATTGACCAAGTTATGGTCCTCCCAGGTGGCCAGTATCCCGTGCTCCATGGCTCCTTCTCTTTTTCCAAGGGGGTCCATCAGAAAAATGAACGAAAAATTTATCAAAAATTGCGTCCCTAGATTTTGATGCAGTTTGGCGGGGAATCATTCCAGGAGTCTTTTGGTGTATTCCGCTCAAGGATCGGATGAATATTGACCAAGTTATGGTCCTCCCAGGTGACCAATATCCCGTGCTCCATGGCTCCTTCTCTTTTTCCAAGGGGGTCCATCAGAAAAATGAACGAAAAATGTATCAAAAATTGCGTTCCTAGATTTTAATGCAGTTTGGCGGGGAATCATTCCAGGAGTCTTTTGGTGTATTCTGCTTAAGGATAGGATGAATATTGCCCAAGTTATGGTCCTCCCAGGTGGCCACTATCCCGTGCTCCATGGCTCCTTCTCTTTTTCCAAGGGGGTCCATCAGAAAAATGAACGAAAAATTTATCAAAAATTGCGTTCCTAGATTTTGATGCAGTTTGGCGGGGAATCATTCCAGGAGTCTTTTGGTGTATTCCGCTCAAGGATCGGATGAATATTGACCAAGTTATGGTCCTCCCAGGTGGCCAGTATCCCGTGCTCCATGGCTCCTTCTCTTTTTCCAAGGGGGTCCATCAGAAAAATGAACGAAAAATTTATCAAAAATTGCGTTCCTAGATTTTGATGCAGTTTGGCGGGGAATCATTCCAGGAGTCGTTTGGTGTATTCCGCTCAAGGATAGGATGAATATTGACCAAGTTATGGTCCTCCCAGGTGGCCAGTATCCCGTGCTCCATGGCTCCTTCTCTTTTTCCAAGGGGGTCCATCAGAAAAATGAACGAAAAATTTATCAAAAATTGCGTTCCTAGATTTTGATGCAGTTTGGCGGGGAATCATTCCAGGAGTCTTTTGGTGTATTCCGCTCAAGGATCGGATGAATATTGACCAAGTTATGGTCCTCCCAGGTGGCCAGTACCCCGTGCTCCATGGCTCCTTCTCTTTTTCCAAGGGGGTCCATCAGAAAAATGAACGAAAAATTTATCAAAAATTGCGTTCCTAGATTTTGATGCAGTTTGGCGGGGAATCATTCCAGGAGTCTTTTGGTGTATTCCGCTCAAGGATCGGATGAATATTGACCAAGTTATGGTCCTCCCAGGTGGCCAGTATCCCGTGCTCCATGGCTCCTTCTCTTTTTCCAAGGGGGTCCATCAGAAAAATGAACGAAAAATTTATCAAAAATTGCGTCCCTAGATTTTGATGCAGTTTGGCGGGGAATCATTCCAGGAGTCTTTTGGTGTATTCCGCTCAAGGATCGGATGAATATTGACCAAGTTATGGTCCTCCCAGGTGACCAATATCCCGTGCTCCATGGCTCCTTCTCTTTTTCCAAGGGGGTCCATCAGAAAAATGAACGAAAAATGTATCAAAAATTGCGTTCCTAGATTTTAATGCAGTTTGGCGGGGAATCATTCCAGGAGTCTTTTGGTGTATTCTGCTTAAGGATAGGATGAATATTGCCCAAGTTATGGTCCTCCCAGGTGGCCACTATCCCGTGCTCCATGGCTCCTTCTCTTTTTCCAAGGGGGTCCATCAGAAAAATGAACGAAAAATTTATCAAAAATTGCGTTCCTAGATTTTGATGCAGTTGGGCGGGGAATCATTCCAGGAGTCTTTTGGTGTATTCCGCTCAAGGATCGGATGAATATTGACCAAGTTATGGTCCTCCCAGGTGGCCAGTATCCCGTGCTCCATGGCTCCTTCTCTTTTTCCAAGGGGGTCCATCAGAAAAATGAACGAAAAATTTATCAAAAATTGCGTTCCTAGATTTTGATGCAGTTTGGCGGGGAATCATTCCAGGAGTCTTTTGGTGTATTCCGCTCAAGGATCGGATGAATATTGACCAAGTTATGGTCCTCCCAGGTGGCCAGTACCCCGTGCTCCATGGCTCCTTCTCTTTTTCCAAGGGGGTCCATCAGAAAAATGAACGAAAAATTTATCAAAAATTGCGTTCCTAGATTTTGATGCAGTTTGGCGGGGAATCATTCCAGGAGTCTTTTGGTGTATTCCGCTCAAGGATCGGATGAATATTGACCAAGTTATGGTCCTCCCAGGTGGCCAGTATCCCGTGCTCCATGGCTCCTTCTCTTTTTCCAAGGGGGTCCATCAGAAAAATGAACGAAAAATGTATCAAAAATTGCGTCCCTCGATTTTGATGCAGTTTGGCGGGGAATCATTCCAGGAGTCTTTTGGTGTATTCCGCTCAAGGATCGAATGAATATTGACCAAGTTATGGTCCTCCCAGGTGGCCAATATCCCGTGCTCCATGGCTCCTTCTCTTTTTCCAAGGGGGTCCATCAGAAAAATGAACGAAAAATGTATCAAAAATTGCGTTCCTAGATTTTGATGCAGTTTGGCGGGGAATCATTCCAGGAGTCTTTTGGTGTATTCCGCTTAAGGATAGGATGAATATTGCCCAAGTTATGGTCCTCCCAGGTGGCCACTATCCCGTGCTCCATGGCTCCTTCTCTTTTTCCAAGGGGGTCCATCAGAAAAATGAACGAAAAATTTATCAAAAATTGCGTTCCTAGATTTTGATGCAGTTTGGCGGGGAATCATTCCAGGAGTCTTTTGGTGTATTTCGCTCTAGGATCGGATGAATATTGACCAGGTTATGGTCCTCCCAGGTGGCCAGTACCCCGTGCTCCATGGCTCCTACTCTTTTTCCAAGGGGGTCCATCAGAAAAATGAACGAAAAATTTATCAAAAATTGCGTTCCTAGATTTTGATGCAGTTTGGCGGGGAATCATTCCAGGAGTCTTTTGGTGTATTCCGCTCAAGGATCGGATGAATATTGACCAAGTTATGGTCCTCCCAGGTGGCCAGTATCCCGTGCTCCATGGCTCCTTCTCTTTTTCCAAGGGGGTCCATCAGAAAAATGAACGAAAAATTTATTAAAAATTGCTTTCCTAGATTTTGATGCAGTTTGGCGGGGAATCATTGCAGGAGTCGTTTGGTGTATTCCGCTCAAGGATAGGATGAATATTGACCAAGTTATGGTACTCCCAGGTGGCCAGTACCCCGTGCACCTTGGGAGCGCTTACCTTCCCCTTACCCTTACCCAACCCTTACCTTCTGGAATATGGACCATGCAGCTCTAGTATCGGATGTGGCCCCTGGTGGAGCCTTATGGATGCTGATACCTACTTGTCCCGACTCCAAGCTAAAAGATCTGTAGTCCAAGTTAGGGAGATAATATATAATATTTAATAGTTTTCGAATGGGTTTCTGGGTCCTCCGAGGAGTTGAAGGTTAAAGCTACAAACAAATTAGTTTCTGACCCGCTACGAAATAAAAACTGGCACAGATCCAGATAGTAAGTCACTCCGACTTGGAGTAATCGCTCTAATTGCTGTTTTTAATTGAGAGTGGAAGGCCAATGGACCCGGAGCCGTGACTCGTACGATAATCAAAGCTACTCCCGAAAACCGGATAATGAAACCTCCGTCGTGCCTCTTCCATTTCAGCCCGGACACCGTGTGCCCCGCTACTCCCTGATCAACTGGGGCATCTGCGTGCCCTCCGGCTGCTCCGCTCGCGACGTGGAGTACACCGTGGCGGAGTATCTGGCCAACCAGACGGCCTCCACGGGGATCACCTTCAATGTGCGAGTGGAGCCTCAGATGTGCCAAGTGCGTGATCAGCGTCCCTGGGATCGGAACACCACCTGGGCGGTGCGGTTCTTCCTGCTGGTTCTCTCCGTCGCAGTGCTCTCCACCATCTACGACCGCTCCACCAAGTCGCAGCCCAAGCAAAGTGAGTAGCCCCGATCCTCTAAGCTGTAGGCTTGAATGTAAACCGATCTCTGTCCCGAAACAGATGCCTGGTTGACGGCCTTCTCGCTGGACAAGAACCTGCGCTGGCTCTTCAGCACCAGCAGTGCTCCCGGAGACATTGAGGCGGTGCATGGCATCCGCTTCCTCAACGCCATGATGCTGATCTTCTCGCACAAGTCGATGGCCATGTTCTTCAACCCGTACAACAACCGGACGGCCATGTCCGAGAGCCTGGGCCAGCCGTGGACGGTGATTGGACGTGCGGCGTCGCTCTACACGGATCCGTTTCTGCTGTTCAGTGGCATGCTAACGTCCTACTCCCTGTTCGGTCGCCTGATTAAGCAGCAGCCCATCCGGCTGAAGAACGAGTACATCAGCCGGCTGATGAGGATCGTCCCACCACTGGCCGCCCTCATCCTGTTCTGCACCTTCGTCCTGCCGCTGTGGGGCAGCGGGCCGCAGTGGAACCTGGTTGTGGGCCACCACGCCGACATCTGCAAGAAGAACTGGTGGCGCAACCTGCTCTTCATCCACAACTACTTCGGCTTCAGCGAGATGTGCCTCACGCACACCCACCACCTGGGCATCGACACGGAGCTGTTTGCCGTGGCGCCCCTGCTCATCCTGGGACTCTGGCGCTGGCCCCGCCGCGGACTGGCCTTCCTGCTGCTCCTCTGCACGGTGGGCACGGTGGCCAGGTACTACACCACGATCGTCAACCAGCTCTCCAACTACATATACTTTGGCACCAAGTAGGTTCTAGAGACACTGCCCCGCCTCCATTGCTTCTTAACACCCTTTTGGTCTTCCGCAGCATCCAGCGCCTGTTCCGCACCGCCGACTACATGTACTCCTTCCCGCCCCACCGATCCACGGTATACATCATGGGCATCCTGCTGGGCTACGTCCTGCGCAAGTTCCAGAACGCCAAGCTGAGCAGCCTGCAGCTGCGCCTCGGCTGGCTGGGAGCCACCTTTTGCCTCCTGGCCTCGCTCCTGGGCCCCGCTCCGATGGGCGACATCAACTACGTGTACAACTCCACCCACGCGGCCATCTACGCCGCCTTTGCGCCCATCGCCTGGTGCCTGTTCTTCTCCTGGATCGTCTTTGTCTCGCACAACGGATACAAAAGTAGGACGCCGACCTGGGGAGAGGATTCTTCCAGCAAGACATTAACGAATCATTCCATTCGCAGATAAACTCACGAAGCTGTTTGCCTGGCGCGGTTTCCAGGTGTCCACGAAGCTCTCGTATGCCATCTACCTGACGCAGTTCCCCGTCTTTTTCTTCAACGTCGGCCGGAGGCGTCACATCCACCACTACTACAACTTTGTCTCGATAATCGTGAGTCCTCAGAGTTGCTCCTCGGAGTCGCTGATCCTATAGACCCTCCTTCCGCAGCTCGACACCAACGAATTCATCTCGATCTTCCTGGCCTCCGTGGCGCTGACGGTGCTCTTTGACGCGCCCTTCCAGAACCTGAAGAAGCTGCTCATCAAGCGCCCCGCCGCGCCTGCGAAAGTGCCGGCCCCCAAGGCGGAGGAGGCCGCCCCCACGACACAGCTCAGCACTGCCCACCACCCGCACTCCGATTAGTCCTGCCCGAGGGACAGCTTCTAATCTTGTAAATGTCTCCCCTTTGTAGCATTTAGTGGCAAATAGGATTAAGTCAGCCCGGCGCAGTCCAGTCCATCCCCCATCCCTAGGCTTAGTGGAACGCTTTATAATTTGTAAATTACTGTACTGTTAGTCAATCGAGCGACGAGCGCGACCCCTCGCAGCCTCGTGGAGCCACCCAATCAACTATCTTGCTTGCTAGACGGGTCTGGGACTGGGGCCGGGAGCCCAGGCCGACCTGCTCGGACCACGATTCGTAGAATACTTTACTTTAAGCCAGGTCGAATGTCAGTTTTTTTTATGGTAATTTAATAAATAAACTTAAACATGTTACAAAATATAAAAAGATTGTTTTTGTATCCAAATCTGAAGAGTTTGGAGACTGGCGCCCTGAAAGTATGCAACACTCGGGTTCTGCTGCCAAGGGGAGCTATGCTTTCAGATCCAGAAACTAAAAAGATTCCTCGCTGCCAATTGTATCTTTCTTGCTGTTTTGTTGATCTTCCTAGTTGATGGCCAAGATAGACTTGCTAGGAATGGGAAAAATACATTCCAGAATGAGACACACACATCTTTCATTCATAAACATGTCAGCAGGATCTAAACTCCTTCAGGGAAGGGCTCTGACTACAACCCTTCTTATAAGTATCTTTTTAGTCCTGTTAAGGGCCTGTGCTTTTCAAGGCTATGCCTCCAGTCAAGGAAGTACTAAAGGTCTAAGGTTAAGTGGACCCATAATGGAAACCGCCGCCACTACATGGCACTCTCCACACGCCCAGCCAGCTAGGCCCTCGACTGAGCGCTTGGGAATTATGAGGAACATGTCCGTCCACTCACCACATGACTGGCAATAACTCATGAAACGTGTTTCCCGCCGCTGTTCCACTCGGCTTATGTGAACTCCTTGCTGCGCCTGCTCCGCCGGATCCTCCTGCCCATGAGTTATTGCTGCCGTGTGGTGAGCAGTCGCCGTACGCACTCCCAGAGTCCAAGCACTAGCACTAAGGCTTTCGGCGGTTTCACATTAACAAAAAAAATGGGGTACACCTCTGTCGGATGTCGGTACTTTGCCGCACACTGTCGTCGCACTTCAAAAAAATAGTCACCACGGTTCACTTAATAAAAAAAAACTTTCATTTATTAGCTCGAGCTTTTATTAGCTTGCTGCACTGAAGATTTTGAGTCGCAGCTTCTGATGGAAATGCCAAAGGTGCTGGTGCTGATGCTGTTGCTACTGAGACGTTCAGTGGCTCCTAGGGGGAGTCTATTTGCCGGCCTGGACGGTCTTCCTGGGCTTGGCCTGGGTGCCTTCGCGGAATCCGTTGCGGAAACGGCGGCGCACAACCTTCAGGTGGCGCATGCGGCCGGTGCCAGTGGTCTTCCTCCTCTTGGCCTTGACGGACCAGTTGTCTGTGGACAGAACACACAATCAGTAAGAGATCAGGGTCTAAGTAGTCTACTCAAGGTACTTACAGGAACGGAGCTTGGCCGCCGGGTAGCCGCACTGGGCACAGGTCGACTTCTGGATGTGGTAGGACGAGCGACCACAACGACGGCACAGTGTGTGCGTCTTGTTGTGGCGTTTACCAAAGCTGGAGGTACCCTTCGTCTGTAATCAAAAGAATTCCATTAGCGACTTGTCCGGGGCAACTGGGCCACTGAGTTTCCACAATCAAACGCTCGAAATTGGCAAAACTAAATTTGTATCACATAGGGCGCAACACCAGGTATGTATTGGGTTGCTTTTCATCACAAAATTCAAGCGGATGTTTATGAAAATAACAGATTTTATTTCGGCCGAGGACGGATTTACCATCTTGAAGTGGCGAACGGCTGAAGAAAAAAGAGCGAAGAGAGGAGCTGTCAAAATATAGCGTGGCGTCAGGGTTGCATTTAGCTAGAGGTGAGTGGCTATCGATTAGACGTACCGATATAATTAGAACTATCGGTGCTTTTTGGCACATCACTATGGATCTAAATCTGAACCGGGAATGTTATCGGCCAGCTATCGACTACCCGCCAACAAAAATTTGAAAAGCAAACATAAGTTTTAAAAAGTTTGATTGTAATAATCAGTATTTATGATAAAAACAATCTTATCTGAGCGTCAACAGCTATTTTTCCAGCCCTTTTTGCCCTTAAATCTCTTACATTTGGAAAATAAATAATCAATTGAACTTGTTTAGTAAAAATATTCATTGTTTTATTTATGAAATAAATTATTATTATTTACATTGGAAAATAATGCACGAAATTCAAATAATATTGCATACTGAGCGGCATTCCTTAGCACTGAACCGCTCTTGATGTTTACACACTCAAAAACAAATTCTACAAATTACAAGACTCTATAAAATTAAAAATACAGAGGGCGATACACATATTATATAATGGATAATAATAGATAGGGATACGAAAAAAATAATGGAATGGAGTCTGTGCAGCAGTGCGCGGGTGAATTACCTCTACAATTTGTTTCAAAACGGTGCAGATGTGGCACACGAACTACGACACTTGTATTTTTAGCCAGTATTTCTTGCTGCTTGTCGGTTGCAATTGGTGTGGAACATTTTATCTAGTTTAAGTTTACGTAACTAATTTGCGACTATGAGCAAGTCGATTTGGCTTGCGTTGAAACGAAACCAAGTTGCACATAATTTGGCTGCAGCTTCGGTCTGCTCGATTGATTGATTGTGATTGGGGGGCTTTGGGGGTGATTGAGTGGATGATTGGGGTTTTTTGTGCTGGTGCAACTATTAATTACTACGCCTACGCCACGCCTCGCCTCGTCTCGCCATTGCGCCCTGTGTTCACTTCTTTACATACAACTAATTCATAGACAGAATTTAACTAAGAACCTTATGAAAAGCTTTGCGAATAAATTATACGAGTTCGGACCAAATCTAAGCACGAGTGCACATGTACAATATGTAAACTGCGGGGCTTCCAGGAATCCCTGGAGGCGCTCCCGGAGAATCAGGAATCTTAAATCCTCAAAAGCAACCGTGTGTGGGACTCCTGGCAAGACGTGTCTCTATAATAATCTATAGAAATCGCCTTGCTTGGGTTTAGAAATGTAGACATTGATTCCCTAATTCAAATCAATGTTAACTGATTCTTCTAAGGCATTTGTGTTCTCCAGTCGCTTTTGAGTCTTTAGGAATATCCCTTAGCTTTGGCCCAGGCCCCAAGATGTTCCGGGACTCGTCTCCCCTTTAAAGTATAGCTAAGTATTGACTTGCAAGGACAGGGTCCTTGCTCTGCTGCTGGTCTAACATTTCGTTTTCGCTATGAACAGAAAGTCTCCTCGATCTTCCATCGTTTCTTACGTTTGTTTCTTAAATAACTAAAGCGCAAAAAAAAAAAACTGTTGCTAAAATTAAACAAAAAACTTTTCGATGTTGCGCTCGCTGTAGTTCCCCGATTTCCGGAGAGTTCTTCCGCCCGACCGGCGGCTGCTCCTCCTCCTGGATTCCGCGTCTCGACTGTCGTTTGGGCTACTGCCGCTCCACGTTGATGGTGATGACCATGGTAGGTCAATAGTGGCCGCCACCACCTCCTCCGCCACCGCCGCCGCCGCTGTGCCTGTGGTGATCGCGCCTGCCGGAGGAGGGATCCCGATCGCGGTAGTCCCCGTTGCGGGAGCTACTCTTGTGGTGGTGATGATGGTGGCGCTTCTTCTCGCCCTTTAGGCAGACGTCGGACACAACCATCTCGGAGTCGTCTCGCATTCCGTAGTTATCACGGCCGCACCTGTTGAGTCACATGGCTTATTGTCTTTTCTTTCTATTGATTTTTCAATGAGGATATTCACCTGTCGAGGTTCTCACGGGATCGCTGCATATTGTCGCGCAGATTGTCGCGGGATCGGGTCATGCTGGGCGGATCGAGGGTCTCCTTGCGGCGCAGGGCGTTGTGCGAGCTGTTCTTCGAGGCGGACTCGTGCAGATTCTCCCAAGCCTGGCGGTAGTATCTAAAAACAAAAATTATTTTATAATGAATTGAATCATTGAATCAGATATTGAATTTAATCATTTTTATGATCCTTTCTCATATCCTTCCCGATTCAAAGACCTGCCTAGTGTTTTAAAATACGAAACTTCGACACCCACAGGGTGGATAGGGACTCACTTCCTCTTTCTCCCGTTCGCCGTTATCAAGTTATTTTAAATCTCTCGAATTATCCGTTAAATATGTGTCTAAATTTAATTTTTCCGTTTTTTCGTTGTAATAATTCTCGTGTTCTTATTAATTTAGTCCTATTTTTTTGTTACACGGTATTTAATAGTCAAAATCTAGATTTTTAGGGACATATTTTTATATTTCGAGTCCGCGACCTCCTGCATTTCGTATTTTCTTTGATTTCCAACCGGTAAAAAAAGCTTATCGATATCGGAAATGGGGAAGTGTTGGAAAGTGACACACAGCTCATTTCAGAATTATTTAGAGCTTTCCGTTAAAGGATCGAGTGTGGCCTCTGACCCTAATCCACTCCTCCACCACTTTTTCAAAAAATTTGACAAAATAATTATCTAAATCTTCGTTTCTAGATTTTGATTCAGATTGGCGGGGAATCATTTCCCCGAAAAAGGATTGAAGATGACGTACCTGTTGAGTCCGTTGCGGGAACCGGAAGTGGAGCTGTCGAAGCTGGCGACCGTGTTGCAGTCGGGCGAGGCGCGATGGCGGTAGTGTTGCGTGGTTCGATTTCTGCAGAGGGGAAGAGACCAAGAAAGGCATTAGCAAGTGTGTAATTTTCAGTTATTTTGAGGTCAGAATGCCAGGACGAAGTAGTGTTGGGTTAGTCACAAGATCAGGCAAAAACAGAGTCGGGGTTAGGCACAGAGAACTACAAACACAGAGACAGAGAGAAATGCGTGAGGAGAAAGTGACGGAGACAGCGGGCGAAGAGACAGGCAGTCCAGGAGACAGAGACAAGGACAGACAGTTAGAGAGAGAGAAAGAGCGAACCGGGCGTGCAGTGTGTGTGAAAGAGAGTCCCCAGTGTGTTGTGGAGCTTCTAAGTGTGCGATTGATGGCTTGATTGGCTGATGGATGGATGATTGGATGGATGGACTGGTGGACTGGTGGACTGATGGAGGTGCAACAGCAAGGATCCACAGCATTCGCATTCGCATTGGCAGCATTGTTGAGTGTTTCAGTGTTGGCTGACTGGTTTGTAGTTTCGTGTGGTGTTGGTTGTTGTTTGGTTTGGTTGTTTGTGGTGGTTTTGTTTTGGGATTTCAATGTTTCTTACATTTGCTGGTATGATATGGCCGCTTTGATTGAATCTAGTGATATCGATTTCTCGGTTTTGGTTATCTTGTGTCTTGTGTTGCTTCTTTGGCACTTTTGTTCCCAGTCAGGTTAGGTCAGGTCAGGTAGTTGGTGGTTGTTCACTGCTTTGCTTTTGTTTTTTTTTGGCTCTTCTTTGGTTTTGGCTCAGAAGGCAGGGCTGGGGGTTCACATGTTCTGGGAGCTGCTGAAGAGCCCCGCCCTGCTGCGATACCCTCGCCCATAGCTGTTTATCTCCCGCCTGCCCAACTTCTGGTCGTCGAACGGCAATGCCAGGACACTGCACCACACCGACGGCTCCCTGTCCCGCTCCCGATCCCGTTCACGTTCCTCCATCCGCTCCCGCTCCCGATCCCAAGCCGGTCCGCCCGCACTGGAGCCCAGACTGCCGTACTCCCCAACGCCAGGCGGCCCGCCAAAGAGACGCAGCCTAGGGTGGTGCTTGGTCAGTTGGGCGGTAGAGGCATAGCTGGTGGCACTGGTGGCCGTCGCCGTGGCATAGCTGGGCAGGCGACTGGGCCGCGGAATCCCGACACCGAGGACCTTCGCTTTCTGGTGGTGGAGCTGCAGTTGGTCCGGGTACTGGTATTGGTATTGGTACTGGTACTGGTACTGGGTATGGTGGTGGAGCTGCTCCTCGAACTGCTGCTTCTTGGGGCGCTGTTGCTTGGAGTGCTTTGGCTGCTTCGGCTGCTGCTTCTGGTGATGATGAGCATGGTGATGTTGGTAAGCGGTTAAGTGTTTGGCAAGGTGCCGCCGTTGGCTGTTCGGGGTGCTTTCATGGCGAATGGATGGTTGGTTGGTTGGTTTGCCAAAAGACAGAGAGTGGGAGAAGCAAAAACGAAAAAAGAGAGTTGTACAACGAGAAAGAGAAAGCGTTCGATGTGGCTGTGACTGAGGCTGAGACTGTGTGTGTGTGTCGTGGTGTGAGCGTGTGTGGTGTGTGCTGGAGAGACTCTCTTTTTGCGGGCTGGAAGAGTGTGAGAGTGTGTGGGCTGGGGGTCACTGGAAACAAAACCTTCAGAAGGGTTAAAAAGTTACAAACCAAAAACTGATGAAGGGAGGAGACAGCGTGAGACAGAGACAACAAGAGATGGGGTGGGGGTGAGAGAAAGAGGGCGGTGTGGTGGGCAGGTGGTGACCCCGACAACGATCGACTTTTATCCAAACTTATGTCAAAGCATTTAAGAGTACAGGTCGATACGATCCGAGATCTCATTAGGACTAGTTCTAGAGCCAAAATCTAAAGGAAACTAATAGCTTTAAGAGCAGGTGGTGACCCCGAAATTAGATAATTTCATATTCTCTCTGGAACCCTTAGAATTCCTCAAAATATTATTCAAAGTTCTCCAAATAATGAGATCAAGATCGTGGAATTACTATCCCCATATTTGAGGTTTTTATCCTGGATCGGTGGATCCCTTTCTGTGCCGGTTTCCGACCCAGTGGCTGACTCACCTTCGCACCAAAATCACGATCGTGGTGATGACCGCGGCCAGGAAAACGAAGCCACCAAAGGCGCCCAAAGCTACAATGGCGCCCAGATTGAGCTTGGCCTCCTTGGTCTCCTTCCGGTCGGGGTTGTCCACGGCGAAGGGCACGTTGACGTTGGGGGACTGGTTCTGCTGGACGCTGTTGACGCTGTCGGGGATCTCGTTGTCCTGCGGGTGCGAGTTGGCGATGATCTGCTGTGTGTTCCGGGTGGTGGTCTCCATTCCTCCGGCCGCCTGTCCGACAGTCGGGCGACTGCGAGGCGGCGTGGGCGCATAGGTAGAGGGCACCTGCGGTGGCTGGGGTGGCACGTTCTGGATGTTCGGCGTGGTGGGCGGCAAGGCGGAGGGCGTGCTGCTGGGTTTCTTGGGAATAAGCACCGGACGCACAGGGCGGCGGGGGAACTCCTCACGCACTGTTCCGGGAACCGGGATATTAATTTCCTCCTCGGATTCAGCTGGAAGATCATTAAGGTTGACATTTGCCTTTACCTTCTGTTTCATGTCTACTCACATTCGCCATTAATCTCCACCTGGGTGGGACTGAGACTGGGGAAGGTGCCCACGGTGCTGCTGGAGGTGCTGCTGCCCGGCGTGGATCCTGGCCGGTAGGGGGTCCTGTTGGTGGTGGAGCTGGGACCCTGAGGCACCTTGGGGCGGAAGGGCGGCGGCGTGGCCACCGAAACGGGCACCGTCGGGGCGGCAGTCGGTTGGGTAGAGGGCTCCAGCTTAATGCATCTGGGCAGGGCACTGCTCCACTGGCCGCTGGCCAGGCAGCTGAGCACGCGAGGTCCTTCCATGCGGTAGCCCGGAGGACAGCTGACCTCCGCCTTGGAGCCGTAGTAGGTGCCGTTGGGGGCGTTAATGATGGTGTTGTAGTAGTTTCCGGGCAAGGTGTCGCACTCCACAACTGCAAGCGGAGATGAGGATTAGGGGGACTGGGTCAAGGACTCCTCTGAGGGTACTCACTCTCGCAGCGGGGCGGGGGTCCGTTCCAGCGCTCGTCGAAGTCGCAGGTGAGCAGGGCACGGCCAATCATCTCGTATCCCTCCTCGCAGGAGTACTTCACCAGGCTGAGGTAGCCGACGGTGTTGTTCAGGAGGTTGTACGATCCATGGGCGATGCTAGCAGGAAGACCGCATTCGATGTCTGGAGGATAATGAGTATCAGGTTTTTGAACCGGAATGCTTAAGAGACTGCAACACTTACACTTGCAGACTGGCGGGAACTCGTTGTAGAAGCCCGTCTCCAGACAGGTCCTGGTGGCAGGGCCCACCAGCAGGTGGTTGGCGTCGCAGCTGTACTTGATCTGGGCACCCACCTCGAAGCCGTTGAGGGCCACCATGGTGGAGTTGGGCGGCTGCTCCGGGCGGCCGCAGGTCTTGGGCTGGTGCTGGCAGATGAAGTTCAGGAGCGTGTTGCAGTTCGTGTCGCTCCACAGCCATCCCTTGGAGCCGTCGAAGCGGGCGCAGTCCTCGTCCCCACCCGGGTGGCTCCAGAAGGAGACTGTCAGCTCGTCGCCGTTCACCCACTTCCAGCTGCTCCGATCGCTGCCGTCCCGCACCGCCCCCATCCAGTACTGGGAGCTGACGTCGCTCCTGTGCCGGCGCCACAGCTCCCAGCTGATGAAGCCCTGGAGTGCCGGGTTGCTCTCGCTGATTAGGGTGCCGCCCCGCGAGCGGCAGAAGGACAAAGCGTCCAGGAAGTTCAGCGGCTGGCGGTTGTAGAAGATGTAGCACTTGCCGTTGTACGAGGCCAGGGCGCCGGGCGGCTGGTCCCGGAACGTGGGGCACCTTTCGATGGGCAGGGCCTGGTCCGTGTAGACGAAGGCCTCGCAGATGGAGAGCGGGTTGGGGGAACTGTTCTCCAGGTGGACGCTGACGAAGGCGCCCGGCATGGGCGGGTTGCAGGGCAGGAAGAGGGGCTGGCCGGCCTCCAGGAGGCCGGTGAATCGGTTGCAAATGGGATTGGTTCCCAGGTCGGGGCGGTTGTTTCCCACACGGACCACAATGGTGGCGGGCTTGTTGCCTGGAAAAGGAGGATTTCATTCAATTAGCACACGATTTGGGTTGTCTTGTAGGCAGAGCCTCCTCTCCCCGAGTTTCTCTAATGCATTATGCGCCTTTTTTTTGTCCCAGTGCACTCCCCATTCCCCCAGATTCTCCCTCCCCCGGCTCCGTCATTATTATATGGTTATGGCTTTGTCTGTCAGCGGGTCAGGCGGGTTCAGTTTGGTTCAGTTCGGCTGGGGGGCTTTCGAGCTCCAGCCAAGTGAAAGTAATCATAAATTTCGGACCGACTGAGTCGTCCGATTGTGAGTCGTCTGTCGTCAGGCAAAGCCGCACGAAAATCACATAACCAGCGCCGATCGGGGACTCGGAGACTCAGAGACTCGGCGACTTCAGGTTGGTGGCTGCAAGTGAAAGCATTAGGGAAAACTGGCTTGGCAGTTGTTTGCTTTGGCAGTGGATTCGGCAACCCTTTATTTAGTCGCTGCGCATGTTGCAGGAGGGATTCCACCGATCGTGCAGCTCTTGCCATTTTTTTTTTCAGACAACAGGCATTGGCAAGTTGGTAAGCTGGAAACCGAAAACTGGCTAACAGGCTAACTACCAGCTTGGAAAACGGGGCATTGAACTGTCCACTGGCCCGATAGAAACTCTCTATCGCCGTCCCACAGAATCCGGTCCGATCGGGTCTCTGGCCACTTGGCTGCCTGGGCTTTTCGCCAAAAATGCCATTACCAAGCCATGCGACAGGTTTAGGGTTGGGCCGGGCGGCCCAATAAAAGCGAAAAGCCCGCCAAATCAATTTAATCAATTGCCCCAAGCTGTTTATGCGGTCTGGCGGATTATTACGGGCGTTTTTGGGCCACAAAATTATGGATAATTGCGGCTCCTTTTCGGGGAAATTCTTGGCCAACCTGAGATTTCCAGCTTGGCTAAAACTAGGCACTTACCGCAGCAGGATTTGCCAAAGTCCAGGCGCACCAGTTGGACCATGTAGGGCTCCAGGAGGTTGACGTACCACCAAGGTGACCTCTCGGCCTTCGTCAGGGAGCAGGTCTCCGGGGTGAAGAAGGCGGACGTGGAGCCGTCAATGGCCTTCTGGGGGGCTCCGGCCCCCTCCGTGGAAATCTGCATTGGCGCCTTGCCGGCGGCCACGTTGAGAACTGCAAGAAGAGAAGAGTTTCAGATTTAAATTTGAAATTATAAACAAATCCCCCTCGAGCGGCAGTTCTCTGCAGAGCAATTATTTGGGAATTGAATGAGTGGCTTGGGTTTCTGCAATTAGCTGGTGGATCCGGAGTTCCCAGAGTGCTGGAGGCCCAAGGCCCGGCTAATTGGCTGCGGGCCCTGACACCGATTGCCGCTGAGCCAGCAAACAGCGAGACTCTGTTCTGCTGGCGAATTTGTCAAGCCAGTCATCGGCGGGCAGAGGGGCTTCGTTCTGGGTCCGTGGCACTCGGTGGCCGAAAAGCAAAAGTGAAATTCGACTTTTACTTGCCCGCCTGGTGTAACTGGCAGTTGCGGCGTACCTGCGACTTAATTACTCAGCTCGCCACGCACTTCTGCGGCATTGGGATTCATTAATCAGATGCATCTGTCGGATAAGACTCGGCTCCAGAGCTTGCCTTTGCTCAGCGGCTCGGAAACTTGGCCATTGCTTTCTAACCTTCTGGCTTCTGGCTTTTTCTCCGGCTCTGGCTCTTTACGATCTGGCGGCAGCAGCAGCTCCGGCAACAGGTAACAGCAGGTGTTGCTGTACAGGCTGGTGTGACAAATGCCTTTTAATTGCTTTTAATTAATTTCCCATTGCCGACCTGCTGTGTCATGTCTAATTCGAATTCGAATTCGTATCAGCTGGCTCTGGCATTCCGCAGAGAGCAATTTTCAGGTCGGAAATCGTTAGAGCTTTGTTTTTCCATTTATTTTCTTTTTGTTGTGGCTCGGCTTTTCTTTTCCAGCGTCATCAACTTGCAATCAACCGAGTGTGTGCCGCACCGATCTCACGGCTCGATGGCATTCCATTCGCTCTTTTTTTCGGAATAATAACGAGTCCATAAATCGGTTATTGAAAGGCTCTTTCTTTGTTGGGGCCTCGCCAGGTCCTATCGGTCCATCGGAGGGCCCCAAAGTCCAATCAATCTGATTTCCCAGCAGCCTTATCCACGCGTCTCAACACCTACTACCTCGGTGTCTGCGGGCCTGTGATGGCTTCAACAATGGCCTGATGGATCGGCCGATAGTGGGAGAACACGCCCCCACCCCCATCCCATCGATAAATTCATTCAGCAACTGGCTGCGAGTCTGGGAGCCGCTGCTCCGCTTCTGTCAATCAGTTTGGTAATTTGGCCTTTTTCCTATTGGCTTTTGGCTTTTGGTGTTTCGGCCGCGGAAGTGCACGTCTGGCTGGGAGTCCGCTTAGAATATTTATTTGTTTTCGTGTCTGGCTCGTTTTTCCACTTTTTTTCGTTCAGCAAAGTGGGTCAATCTGGTTGAATTCTTCCCCCCCTTCCTCCCCCCTTCGATCTCTCTCTCACACGCATTGGATTTCAGCCCAATTTCGCGCGTTTTGTTAATCATGTTTCGCTTTTGGTTAACAACTTTGCATTCAATTGGAATGCCATTATCCCTCTCGCTTCTTCTCGCCGCCTCTGTCTCTGTCTCTCCGCAGAGAAAGAGATATTTTGAGAACGCTTCAAATTTTGTGGCGGTGAAAGTTGTTCCCAGTCCCAGACCCAGGCCAAGTCCAACTATAAGTCCGATTCCGAATCAAAGTCGCCAGCGAGGCGCTAATTGAGTTGACGAACAGCAAGTTCGTGTCCGAAGTCTTTTGTTTGGCTCGCCGCACGAAAGCCATCATTTCTATTGCCCTCGTGCTCGCTCGTCTCTGAAAACAAACCCGCACCGCATATGAGTCACTCACCACAGAAGGGAATGCCCTCGGGCACCCATTGTCCTTTGTCGCAGACCCTCCGCGCTGGGCCCAGGAGCTCGAAGCCGCGCTCGCAGCTGTAGGAGGCCACCGTGCCCTGGGTGAGGTTGGCGTTCGAAAAGACCACGCTGCTGTGCGCCGGCGATCCGGGGAAGCTGCAGCCGGCATCTGGAAGACAGAAGACAGAGGATTAGAGAATTAGATTCCGAGACTATCAATTATATGGAAATGTTCTGGGATTGCTGGCAACTCAGCAGTGCCCCTCGGGCTTGAGTCTCTTGATTGATTTCTCCATCTGGACTCTAAGCTGTCTATCATTTATCAAATTAATTCTAGCCGATTCCTAAATTAAATATTTACTTTAAGTCTTTAGTTCCCTTCCAACCTTTCACCCAGCGACTTCTGGTTCGCATCGGACTGTGATTGATTCCCCCGCCCCCCTCCGATCGATCGGCAATTAAGCAAGTTCCGTTCCAGTTTGGTCACTCGGCTCTAATGCAAGTAGCAAGTATCTCTGGCATTCGCAGATTGCAAAATGTTCTCGGCCCCGTGGATGTTGCTGATCGGTGGCGTGTTGTTGTTGTTTCAAGCTCGGCTCTTGTCAATGCAAAGCGTGAGAAAATGGCAACAGCTACAAAAAATAAAAAACAGCCATCAATTTAGCTGCAGTGGCTGTTGTGTCTTGGCAAAAATGCGAGCCAGCCGGGTGCAATAATCAAATGTGTTGCTGCCGCCGCTGCTGCAGTGGCGGCTGCTGCTTTGTATGATTAGTTATTCAATTGAGCTGTTCCCAGGCCCAGAGCACTGGCCAATGTCATGAGTTTGATTCATCCCTACAGAGAGACAAATCCTATCGGCAATTTATGCAAAATCTGAACGCTGCCACCAATGACTTGATGTTTATTTTTTTGTGTGCATGTATCGCTGGAATTGGAATGAAAATCGCTGAAATTGTTCTTGGCTCAGAGCTGCTAAGTGGGATTTTGCATAATCAGCGATAGATGGAGATGGGTTTGGAGCTATAAAGACTAGAGACTAGCGACTAGGAGACTGGAGACCGTAGACTGGGGAATGGCATTAAAGCAACAGCCAGGCTGATTAGAGCTGGGGATATATTACTGAGGCAGTCAGGCACTGAGGCATGCCATAAATGGTCGAATAACTGCAACATCATTTGACCAGCAACAGTGCAGCAGCAGCAACTTTCCAAGCAGCTGCAGCGCCAAATGAAAAACAAGTCTTTCAGCCATCTCGCCACACACTTCCAGATACTTCTTATACAATCCCCAATGCCAATGCAATTTCATCATAACGGTTCGGTTCTCCCCAGATCCCAGATGCCAGATCGCAGATCCCCAGCCACTCCAATTCACGCGTTAGTTGCTTCCAGATGGAAGAAAAGCTTGCAAGAAACACTACATGCTATCGGGCCAAAAAAGAAAAGAGTTGGCCCCCCCGCCTGGAAAAACAAATCAAATTAGTTCGGGCAAATTGAAATTAACAAAAGCCAACTTTAGACGAGTCATTTGTCATGCAGGGCAAACGCAAATTAAGAAATCAAGTTCATGAGGCATTTTCAATTTCGGCTCAGTTTCAGTTTCGGTTTCAGTTACCCTACCAGCAGTTCCCTCAAAAAGCTAAAGACTGAATCAAAAGAAGGCAAAAAGCCCAAAGAGGCGCCTCTAATGACGACTCCCACGCTGTGCGTCAAAAGAAACCGAAAGAGCTGGGGGGGATCGCGGATGGCGAGGCCCCGAAAGGTTGCCCAGTTTGGCCAAGCATGACAATGTGGCCCAGACTTTGGCCGAAACTACACTCAGCAATGCTGGTGGAGGGTCTTCTCTGCTAGTTTCTCCCCAGCCCAGCCCAGTTTCTCGCAGTGTAGCATGAGTGGGAGCTAATACTGGCAGTACCTTAAAGTGCAAAGGCAGTACCAGCAGCAACTTGCTGCCGTAGCCGGAGCCGTTGCCGTTGCCATTGCCGTTTGTGGTGCTTTCATTTGCTTTCTATGCGCGCGAACTTAGTGAAAGTGATACCCCACACACACACACTCCTAAGATACACTCAGAGCACACCCAGTCACACACATGTGCAGCACGCCAGGCATTGACAAACAACAGCAGCAATTTGTACAACAAGCAACTACTCCGAGCAACATCGCTGCTCGGACGCACATACTCGTATTATGGAAGTCTGAATATTCATTGTGCGGCTCTTGGCGCGGATCAAAATCATCTAATAATCATTATAATCATAATAACCGTTATAATTTCCAACTCGTTTCGGACATGGTCCGTTCAGCGTTGCTTTTTGTAACAAATTACCCATCAACGCCTCGCCCGGGCCTTTCTTCGATTGCTCGGCGCTGCTCTGCTCCCCAATTTGTTTAGCGTTTTGAATGGCAAGGCTTGCCGGCCGGAGTTGGAATTGGAATTAGAGTTGGAGTTGGAGTTGTTGGCGAAAAGCGAACACCAAAAAAAAGCGAGTATTTGGGACACAATTGAATGAAAAGAAAAATGATTGAAAAGCAGTTAGCAGGCAGCTGAAAAAAAAACGAAAGCGGGAATTAATTTGCGGCTTGTGGCAGGGAAGACTTCAGACCAAGGCCTTCATTTCATCTTCCAATTAAAATGATTTAATTGCATTGCAATTCTATTGGGAGCTCCGTTTATTTCGCCATAAAACCAGCCACTGCCAGCCTGCCAGAAGTGTGAATGGCTCGCCATTTCCGCCACTTGCAGCCTGCAACCTGTTGCAACTTTCTACAGCCGGCCCAGGGGCGGCGCCGGAGGGGCTCGGGGCCTAATCGTGACCCCTCGTCCCAGGCCCTGGGCCCAACCTGCGCATTAGTTCATTCCACATTCCCGAGTCCGCAATTTGCGTATGTCGGCTAATTTCATTTTAAATGCAAGTCCATACCGTCGAGGGGGAAAGGCGAGGCAGTTGCCAGTTGCACGGCGAAGGGCTGGGGGGGGAACTGGGTGTGCCAGTGGCATCTAAATGAGGCGCAAATGTCTTGGCCATGCAATCTGCCGGGTGGGGAGTCTCCGAACGGAGTTCACATGAAGCTCGCCATTGTCTCGGCCGAGTCTTGATTTTGTTTTGTTTTTTGGGCAGCTTGACCCTGCCGCTAATTAGTACCTATTCGCGGGGGTGGAGGGGCTAAGCTGGGGGAGGGGATCAGAAACTAAACCCAGAAAAGGTTTCTGCAGCGTGAGTGCAGTTCTGGGACGTCATGCGCTGATTGCGAAGCGCCTACGCTTCGACGACTGCTCCGCATCCGATCTGATATTGCCACTGATGTTGCTACTTAGTAGATGTTGCCCCTAATCGCGGCAGCCATGTAGCAAGTTGGAAAGTGCAAGTGCGGCAAGTGGGCTATCAGATAGTCAAGGTTTTCCCTTTCTCGCCGAGGCTCCCTAGCTCCCAAGCTCCCTAGCCCCAGTTTTTCTTCTTTTCTTCACAAAAGCCAACAAAATTTTCCCGCTCTTGCAACAAAAAATGTAAAAACAGCAAGAAGAGATAAAAAACAGTTTGGAACTCTAACCGTTAGCCCATAATAACGATGATCGTAATGATGATGGTGATGGAGAGCCGCTGATTGGTTTTCGGATTTACATAAATTGGCGCTGGACGGGATCTGGCCGCGCAGCTTCTCCTTTAGCGGCATTGCCTCTCCATGACCCAGTTGCACGGCCAGTTTTGTGTTTTTCTTCACCATTTCTGCCGCGGAGTCTTCGTCTTTCGGTTTTCGGCATTCGGCTTTCGGCTTGGCTTGTCCGCCAAATTAGTAGAACCTCGTTAAAATCGCGCGTGTGGAGAGAACTTTGAAAAAGTTTCGCAAGTGGCTCGGTTTGCGCAATACTCCACTGAAGTTGGCATTGTGCTTGGCGTTGCTGCTGCTGCTGCCTTTTCGGCGGATGCGCCTCGCCAGACGCGGCTTGTGCAAGCTGCAAGTTCGTTGCCCAAGTCTTTTGATTTGAACTTCCGCCCCCGGCCAATAAAGCGACGCACTCGGCCAGCTACACTGGCAGAAATTAGGTCTATTGAGCCACTGTATCGGCCATTCATTCGTGGCTGAATCGAAATTAATTGCGCATAAAAATCGCCCATCATGGGCATTAAGTGAGACATCTGGCAGAGAACGTCTGCCAGACGCACACATGCGGCGTGTGTGCCGCCTGGGACACGACCGTCGGTGAGGTATCCGTGAGGTTGAGTATCTCGTGGCTGCGAGCTGCGAGCTAGTTGGCTGGCTAAAAGCTGCTAAGCGTATTAAATAAACATGCGCTGTGCCTGCCTCTTCGCCGCCTCTTTCTGGCTGCTCTTTTATGTAACGGTATGCACGACACCAGCAACAACAATAAATTCAAGCGTAAACAGTTACGTAAAGCAACAACAACAACAGCCAGACAACAACAAGACAACAAAGCAACAAAAAAATAGAATAGAAATAAATAAAGAAAGAAGAACAAGCTGGTAGAACGACGGGCGTAGAAGAAGGAGTCTCTTCTTGACAATGACAGCATCGACAGCAACAGCAACATGGCACAAGAGCAACTCATTCCCCCTGGTGGCAACATCTTTCACCTGACAACACGCCCCTCAAACCCATACCCCCTCAAGCCATCCCCCGCCCGCCCACTATCCACATTCTGTGCTGCGTCTCCCTCTAAGCTCTATAACAGGTTCGATATGATTTTGCGGCACTTTTGCCGCAAAGGAAACGCTTGATTGCCGCTTCTAAAGCAAGGCCAAGCAACGGCAGTCTTTAGCGGACAAACGGACAGGCGGACAAGCGGACAGCCGAAAAGACAGCGATCGAAGATCGACGACATTGACCGACGATGGCTGGCCGGTGTATGGAATCTAGAAGATGGTAGCCGCCAACTGGAGGCTGCAAACTGGAAGCTGGAAGCCGTCGTTGCCGTTTGCTAGTTGACCGCATTCCGAGAGCCAAAGCCCGCAAATCAATGTGCAATGTGTGGAAGCAGCCGCACCGAAAGCAGCAACATCAGCCATGTTGCACGGCAATGAGAGTCTTTCTTTGCAAGTTTTTTATTTCAATTGATTCAAAGACTCGTAGATGTGTCTTCAAAACTAAATGGCCAAAAAAAGAAACGAGTTCTAAAGACTCAAACTAGTGAGGACCTATGGTTCGAGCAATTTTTCTCAGTGCTTTCCGAGAAACTGGGTCACTTCGGCCCAAATGCAGTTGAAGATAGAATGCCAGTGCCGCTCTGTGTGTGTGCGTTGTTTGTGTGGCAGCTGCAAGACACCTGCAACACCGCTTTCCGCAGCTCGTGCCACAGTGAGGCCTCGTTGTGGGCGACTGCCCCCCGCACAGAGCACGCACAAGGCGCTCCCCAGCGAGGGGCCACTGTTCTCGGATGCGTTCTCATTGCAGTTGCTAATTTCTGCGGCTTTTTGCATCGGCTTTTGGCTTCAGTTTTCAGATTTTAAGCTTTTGGCTTGGGGCTGCGAAGATTTTCAATGCTAAGCCAAGATTGTGGGTTTTTCGGCTTTTATGGGCCTCATCTTTTGGCCAGACCCCTTCCAACTCGACGACTGTGGGCCGCCAGATGCAAGATCAGTGATTCAGAATCCGAGCTCTGGGATGGGGAGGACGGGAAGGGGAATAAAACAGTTTGCCGGGCAATTTGCATAAGAAAGGGGCACCACTGGGGGAACACAAAGAACGCAACGCATTAAATAAAGCCGAGAATTTGTTGGTCGTTCTCCTCGAACTCGTCGCTTTTCGGCCTTTCTCTGCGGCTTTTGGACTTTTGTCAACTATTTTCTATGCAAATGGCTGGCCACAAATCAAAGCTTGGCCCCGATTCGAAGGGAAATTAAAGCCGAGAGACTAGACAGAGGGGCTAGACAGAGAGGGGGGGCTCTGTTATGAATATTTTCACTTTGGGAATTTCTTGTGGTCGGCCTTTGGGTCGGTCGGTCGATTATAAAATCGATATTCGGCTCGGAATTCCATTTGAATATGTTTACCGCTAGTTGCGGGGCATTACAACATCAAAAGATCGAGATCGGGGCCTGGGATTCGGATCGGAATCTCTCGGAGAGATGAAGACGGCGGCAACCTGCCACTTGCCACATGCTGCGGGCCATACTGGCCTGTGTGCACTGAGAGAAAAGCGATCTTGTATAAATTAGTTGGCTTGTTCGGAAAATGCCAACTCATCCTGCTGCACTTCCGATCGCCGGTGAGGAAGGAGTCAACGAACTCCGCGATGAGATATGGCGCCATCGCCTCTTCATTCAGCGAGCAAGCGGAACAAAAGCAGCCCCGACAAGCCAAGCCAAAGCAAAGCACGAGCAAAGCACGGCAAAAGCAAAAGCAAGCTAAGCAAATTGCAATTTCCATCAATCCAGAGATGCCCAGTGTCCGCTGTCCGCAGTCCGCCGTCCGCTGTCCGCAATTAGGTAGCCAGCCCCTCCATCATAATCTACGGTTATTGTTATGGCCATTGTTATGGCAAGTGTTATCGTTATGGTCGTGGCCAAAAGGAGCTAGTGCTAGGGTTTTCCTTTGGGTGTCCGCACAGGAGAGGCATGAAGACGGCTTCCATAAATAAAGTCGTTGGGAAAGAGCCCCTAATGGAAGACCTGCATTTTCACACTCGATCGATCGATCGATCAATTATTAACGACAGCTGCGCCAAATTATCAATCACTGCTTCGCTCTGGGTTTCCATATTTTCGTTTGAGGGCAATTGGCAATCGCGTTTATTGGTTTTTGTGGGTTAGTGACGAAACTCCAAGAGCACCGCACCGTTTAAAGTTATTAGCAAAGCAATTACCAATAGCAACTTCAATTGTTTGCCTCAAGACCTGCTGCTCTGGCATTGATGGACAAACAAGTCGTGAATCACGGCAAGGTAGCTAGCCAGCTAGCCGATCGACCGTACATATATTACAATTAATTAAATTACAAAAAAAAAAATATTAGTGAACAAACGACAAAGAAATGAAACGCATGTGCTGCTGTTCGCTGACTTTCTTGGTGGCCCGCCGGTGGCATTTAAATGCGCTGCTAATGGCAAACAATTTCATTTATTTATTAGACGTTAGTTTCACTTTTCGAGCATTTCTCTGCGACATTAAAATTTCACACACGACTCCAAACAAACGGCGGCAAACAAAACGCGAAAGTTGTGCGGCGGGGAGATCGAGATAAAGTGTCTTGTGTATGGAAAATATTTAGCCAGTCCTCCATTTATGTTTATGGCAATTAAAAAAAATATATATTCAACAACAACGACAACGACGACCCCGCTCACGCCTGCGAGTCGGGTAGGTAGGTGGAGGTGCCCAGCCCCGAAATTGATTAAAATGTGTGCCACACGGTCGGGAGATCTCTGATCGAATGGGATGACACTCCCGCGCCCCATGAAGTCATCGCTGGGGCTGGGATACACAAGTTCTATAAAAAGCCATTAAGTTCCCTGGGGGACTATGACTAGGTGTCACTTGGCTAGTTAATTGCTGTTTCTGCGAAAAATAGCTTTGACTTTTCGACTCTATTCCCGACTCGCAGAATGTGGGAACTTCTGGGCGGCCTTGGCTTGCACAGAATTTAAAACACTCTCAGGGTAACCCAAATATTTGGTTTTCGAGTGATTTACATGTCGAGTGCACAAGTACCTGGCAAGGCCATTTGCGCAACGCCTCCCTCTCGAAAAGCCCGAAACTAAAAGACCTCCTACGTGCCAAAAACCAAACCGAACTGTTGCGTCAAATTGTTGAGACAAACATGCCGCGGTGGATAGGTGGGGGGGCAGGCACTGTCACCCGCATCATGAACATCATCATTAATGAGTCGAAAGTGAAAACCCGACGAGTCGAAAACAAGAGTTTTGAAGGTCTCAGTTGCAGCATTGCAATCAGTTGCAGTTGCCGCAGCCCACAAATAACAAGTATTTGAATATTTGCTGCAGCTTCCTACTTCCTTGAAACTTATATAAAGAAGCCAAGCGGTAAGCCGCAAGGAGAGGAGAGCTGGCGGAGAGGATTGCCAAATGCAGGCATGCGTGCACACTGCCACGCCCCCGGCCCTTTCGCTGGCTGCGGTTCATTGTGCAGATATTGGATACAGGCAGTATCTCCAGGTATCTGCTGGTATCTTCTGATATCTCCAGGTATCTCCATGTTGCAAAAGGTAGTTTCGCATTGCAATTAGCCCGGGAGTTTCCGCATCTGCTGATGATGATTATGATGAGCCGTGAGCAGGGGGCTATCATGCATGATTTCCATATCGCCCATGTCTGCCTGCCACACTATTATATGGTAGTGCCATTACGTTTTGGCCATTAGATGTTGGCCATGGGCCCGATCATCCGACAAGAAGCAGCAACAGTCCGCCGACTGTCTGTCTATCTGTCTCTCTGTCTGTTTGTTTGTTGTGCCTCTTTCCCTGGCACTTTTACTTTTCTTATTGTCAACGAGTGTTGGCTGCTGCCGACTGCTGTTGTGATTGCTGGAAGGAAAGCCGCAGAAGCAAACTTTCCCAACATTACAGGCCCGCTCGAGTAGTGCGGCTCCCGCAGATCATAAATTTTCTTTTAATTTCAGTTTCAGCTTGTTCTCTGCTGCGGCTTATAAATATTTTTTTAACGACTTGTCTCGCCGTTGTGATTAATTCAAATTAATTAACAAGATTTTCCTCTGGAGCAGTGAAAATTGTGTGCCAAAACAGGAAATAGTTGAGAGTTTTTCGAGTTGGAGGCTTGAGCCAAAAATTGATTTTCGCGCCGCCACGTGCAGGCGCGAGTTCGTTGCCTAAGTCTTTCGTGTTGGCACATTTTTTTCGGATAAGTGCTGGCCGGCCGACGCAAACATCCGTTTCCTGGCCACACCCCCTTCTTGGGGCAGTTCTGGCCACACAATTAGCCACCTAACCAGGGAGCACTTGACTCGGAAACTGGAACTGGCCGGGGAAGTCGAACCGAAACTGGACTTGGAACTGGGAGTGGAACTGTCCAAGTTTCTGGGCAGTTTCGGGCCAGTTTGCTGACAGCCTGGACGCATTTTATTAACGTGGGAAAAATGCAAAAGTCGTTGAATATAATTTGTTAAGTGCTGCTTTTGTTTCGAACCCAGAACCGGAAATCAACAACCGAAAAGCGAAGAATAACAAAATTGTATGCAAAAACCAAATAAAAAGTTAAATGTGAAAAAAAATGAGAAGTATTTCGGGGGAAGGTGCTGCGCCTCACACATACACTGCCCGAAAAAGGGGTGAGAACTGGGCAGTACAAACGGAGGAGGAAAGAGATGGGAGGGAGCCGGAGAAATAGGCACCAGAAGCAGCAACAAGTGGGCTCCACAACAAACGAGAACGAGAGAAAATTTGTTTGCTTTGGCTACGATGGTGCGGTTTTTTTCCCCCAATACCCTAAGTACCTCGGGGCATATGCAGTTTTTGATGAACTTGACCAAAACTTGATGAACAAAACTCTTGGAAGAATTCCCATGATTGGGCTTTGAGAGATTGGGGATCTCCTTGAAACCATAATTCGCAAGGTGCATTGTTGCTGAATGATTTAAGACTTGAACTTAAGTTAATTAAGTCTCCATACATTATGCAAATGGCTAGGAGTTAAGGCCAACTGGCCATAGAATTGTAAGAAAATCTCTCACATGTCAAGGCTTAAAATTGGGATTTAGGAGATAAATGGTGAGAGATAAATATTATGAAGTATGAACGCTGTTTTGAGATTCTCAAAGACTGTTTTTTTTATATTTTTTATTAGTCTAAGTAGGGGGATCTCTATGAGTTCCTAGTACAAGTTCTATAAGATCCTTGATACCATCCAGAACCCCATGTAGGGTATCCCCCATTCGTTCCAGCCCCCTTCGCAGGCCGACTTTCTTGTTGTTTTCGTACTTTTTCGTCTTTCGCTTGACACACTCACCTATATTCTGCGCCTGCGCCAAAGCCAGAGCCAGCGGCAGCAGCAGCAGCAGCAGCTGCGTGCGTTGCATTGTTGCTCTCTCGCTCACACCTGCCGTGTGTCTGAGGTGGGGTTTTCTCTCAGTGTAGTTTCTCCGCAGCCTTTCGCCGGATTTGCAATTGGGGCTTAGCACTGTGAACTTCCTTTTGGGCTGCTAGCACTTAGGTTTGAGTTTGGAGTGGACGGTCGGCTTGAATCGACATCCAGACCGGAGTATTGTGTATTGGAGCACTCGAAAAAAAAGAGGTGGGCTTTGGTCACTGTTCACGAGCACCGTTACAAAACTTCAACAAAACGAATCAACAAAAAAAAAGTCGCGACACCGCATCCGGTGGTCGAACCGTTCGCTTGGAAGTCCGCTGGGCAACTGAAGTCGCAAGTCGCTCCAAGTCGGTGTCTTCCTATCGTGCGGACTCTTCGCTTGGCGCTCCCCCTCTCGCTCTCGTTCTCGCTCTCACTCACTCACTGGGGGCTATGGGAGTCTCTCCTCGTTTTCTCTTTCTTTCTTCGCGGTGAAGAGTCGGATTCAAACCGTCGTCTTGTGCAGCTCGAAAGCAACTGAAAGTCGAACAACTTGGATCGTGCGTCTTGTAAGCTGGTTGCCCACCTGGCTCTGTCTCTGCCTCGGCCTCGGCCTCAGTCTCAGTCTCAGTCGACGCTGGCAGAGGTGCACGCATGCGCACTTGCTGCCACTGCCACTGCTGCGCTTTTGGCAGCAAGTGGCAAGTGGCAAGTGAATGCCCCTGCTCTTGCCCCTCCGCGCTGATCAATCGGTTCTTGGGCCATCATCTCTAAAACGGTAATAACCACTAATACAGGTTATGCAACTGTAACGGAACACTCGCAGAAATCGGTCCTCGGCAGGTGGACAGGTGATCTGGATAGGTCCGAGGATGAGCTACAGTCTGTAGGGAGTAATAGGACAAGGCCAAGTGATGTCCAATGTTGCCACTTAACCCTCGGATATTTCCCGCAGTGTACTGACTTTTCTTCGCCCAAGTGGACCAATTTAGAAGCATTCCTGCTCGGAGCAGACCTGCTCTGGTCGTGCCACTGGACGTGGCAGGCACCAGCGTTGCACAATGGCCGCCGCATTTGCATGCCACACGAATGGGCGGAAAGTAAGCCAAATGGTCAGAAAATTAGAGCATCGGACAGCATCGAGATTCTCGGAGGCAGCATCTCTGCTTTTTGCTGTCAATGTTGTGGGCACACTTTGTTTTTGTGGCTGGCTGTGGCACTGGCACCAACGCACACTTCCAGCTCTTTATGGCTCTGACACATGTGGGCCAAATGCAAAATGGTCCAGAGAACACGGCCCAATGGTCATCGGAAGCCAATGAAGAGCGCAAAAAGCCTGGCTGGCCAGCCAGGGCCTTGGCTTGAATTGGGTTGCGAGCAAAGTGCAGTCGAGCATTCCACACGATCTGGAAAATGCAAAATGCAGAATGGAAAATGGAAAAATGGAAAAACGGAACAAACGGAGAATTATCTGGACAGACACTGTCAGCGTGACCGCTCTGGGCGAGCAGGGTGCCCTGGGCGGAAAGCGATTGATGGAAAGGCTTCTTGAGAGGAGTTGATTGATGGATCGATGAAACGATAGATACAAAGATAGATAGATACACAGATAGATAGATAAAAGATAGGTGGATAGATGAAGAACCTCCGGAATTAATCCCTCTTGCTGGCATTCAATTATCTCCACCTGGAACCCCGCCCAAAAGCTGCCGACTTGTGGCAACATTTAATTAGAAAACCGCTGGTGCAAGCTGGGATGTGGGATATGGGAGGTGGATGCTCGGTGGCTGGTTCCGCTTGCTTGGCCGTCCAGCAAGCTTGTACTTGCCACTGGCCACGTGCTGCTGCCGCCCACCAGTGTGGATGGGTGATCAGAGTTGCTCCGGAGTCCGGAGCGGAGTGACCGCATCTAGGAAATCAAGGGGCGGCAGGCGCACGCAACGAAAACCGAGAGGAGGAGTCTTCCAGGGGGAGGAGAGAGGCAGCCAAGCGCAGAGAATTGCATCCCGAAGGGGCTTGGAGCTCGCTGTTCACTGCTCGCCCAACTATCCCGAGCTTCTTTTTCCATTTAGTGCTTTATTATTTTTAATTTCCAAAGACTCGCAAGATTAATGTTCTGAGTCGCTACCTGAGTCTGTCTTCTGGAGCCCCCGGCCTCTGGCTCCAGGAGAGTCTCTGTGCTCCAGATTGCTTTCTGCCAGAGCATCGACTGGAGCTGGTCCTAATGGGCTTTTGATTATGATCGATCCCTTCCAGAATCTGGGATTACTCAACTAATCACTCACCACTAATTGTTGATTATTTTCGTGGGGTTTGCAAAGTGGCGCGTTGGATAATATCCGACTCGGCACTTTCCTGGTTGTCGGTTGGGTTTGGTGGTTTTTGGATTGCCAAACGCTCTCCCATCCACGGCCGGTGGCGGGCGCACGGGGAAGAGGGGGCCTCTGTGAGGCAAGTGCACATAGTTATGATTGCGCAACGGAGTGCGAGTGGTCTGCAGAAAAAGTGACTGCACTTGGGCGCTGCTTTTGGGGGCGGTACGCCGCGGAGGTTCTCCGCCCTTAGCCCTCCCCACCCCACTGCTGTTGCTGCAAATGTCAGTGAAATGTGTACTAACCGGGGAAACGAAAGTAAAACTCTTGAGCAACTCGAGGTTTTCCAACTCCGGCTCCTGAAAAACACAAACAAGCCCCCGCTTCTCTGACAAGTGAAGTGCTCTTTGTTGCGTTTCTGATATTTGCAATCATTTCATTTTTGGACACTAATGACGATGATGAATGCAACAGTAACAGAAACAGTGGCTCGAGTGGATGTCCAGAGCGGAGTCGAGAGAATTTAGACACTGGCTTACATAAGCGGGTAGCCCACCAAGAGGCCGCCAACTACCAACCACCAACCACCGGCGACTGTGTGACAGTGGCAACAATAAACATTGCAAAAAAAGCTAAAAACTGAAGAAACTGGAAGAAAATCAGTCAAAGGAAAACAAAGCAGTTGAAGCAGAAGGCCCAGCACTGAGAGAAATGGGTCTTAAAAAGTGGTTAATAATTTGTTTCATAACTTATTCTAGATCTTGTACACCTTAGTTCCCTAAGACTCTAAGCAGGGAAGAGTCTTCTAACTATACATTTCTCTCTGTGCACTGGCAGTAGCTCAAGTAGATCAGGTCGCTCTGGACAGAGCTGGCGTCGTTGATTGTGTCACCTTAGTGGAGCAATCGCGGCTCATTTGGAGCAGCGAAAAAAATGCCACTGAGATGACATGTTTCATCTGCTCGGAAAACAATAATTTGTGGCATTAGCACACACCAATACACACACACACGAGCAGACCAACAGGGGCACTGCTAAGTGATCCCAGCGACCTGTGCCTCTGGCCCTAATCATTCCACTCCGAGTTCGTTGCCTCAGTCTTTCGTTTGGCTTGTTTGGAGAAATTTGCATTTAATTGCCTGGCCTGCTCGCACACCCACGCCGAGCGGAGGAGCTCGGCTTTCCGAATTGGCGATTCTAAGCACGGAGCTTCTGCTTTTCCCCGGGCCCTGCCAATTGCCAATTTGACAATTTTATTGATGGCCGGCAGTTACGTGCCCATTGTCCGGCTCACGCACGGCTCACGTCAGTCGCGGCTGACGAAAAGAAACCTCCTCAGTCGTCGAACTTTCGTTTTGATAATGATAATTTAATGAAGAGACTGCGGAGTGCGAAAAGTACAGTGGAGCCATCAAGATACCAGCATAGTTCTTAAATGGCCTGGAATTTATGGCGAAACTTTCCGAATTCGTAGAAGTGCGTATCAATTTCGTTTGGAAATTCTCGAGATTATTTTATGGCCGGGTTGTGAGTCTTCAATGGTTTTATGGCGCTTCACTTTCGATCGTCTCCCCTTCCCCCAGCTCGTGCCCCCTCGGTGTCAAGTGCCTTTGTCTCTTTACCCCACAGAGCTGTCTCTGTTGTTGGCCAAGCGCAGTAACGCCTCGTTAGGCTGCTAAGCGTTGCCCATCAGCGGCAGGTGAAATATTGGCTGCCACCTGAATATAAAAAATGAAAAAAATGAAAACGAGAAGCACAGGCAGAGGCAGAAGAAGTCCAAAGACCGAAGCTACAAGAACCCGAAAACATGGCTAACTGTTTGCTCAGTTGGCTGCCTGCCCGGCCAATTAACGCATTCCAAGTTGGGAGTTCTCCCTGCTCCCCACCCGTGCCCTGGCGCGCTACACCCTTGGCTGGCCGGGGGCGGGGAGGCAGGCTGCTATATGCAAATGCGATTTCGGGGGGACTACTTATGATTATGGCTCTGCCGAAGAGTTTCTAAAAGCGAAATAAAGTATGTGATTCAGCAGGTCAATAGCCAAAAACCAAAACAGTGTGCACTGGAAGAAACCAGGCACGCCGCGGCTCACACGATTTCTGTGTCAATAACTTATTTTGGGAATCGGAATTGGAATCGGAATCGCCGGTGAACTAAACGAGGTCGGGAGAAAGTCACCGAACAGCGAGAATCACAGTGAAAAAAATACACTTGTCGCTTGTTTCCAAATTGACTAAAATGATGATTAGTTGTTGCTGCCTCTTGATGTTGCAGCGACTGATGTTGCTGCTGCTGCTGGGAGGATTGCAAGTTGTCAGCGAATCGAGACGTGTGACGATTGGCCTGAAAGTGCAGTGAGTGCGGCAAAAATTGGGGCTTGAATTTGGCATTTCCGCATCGCGAGCAACCTGCAGCGTGCGGCGGGCAGCGTGCAACGAGCAGAGAGCAGCTTGCAACCTGCAGCGTGAAAGCGGCCACAAGGTCAGCCAGCTGACAGCCCAAAGATGTGTCAATTGTGCCAAAAAAAAAACAGGCAGACTAAACAAAAACTCTGTCTGGGAAAGGGAAAACTCAAAAGGTAAACAATGACATCAACTGCAACACTTGCTGTTTGAACAAAAAATACCCAAAAAGTGGCGAAATTTTAGGGGAAAGTCTGACTGCTTGGATGGAATTTATTTTCACAAATCCTTCTGCCGCCGAAATCCTGTTGCGTGGCGAGCCAGAAAGACAGTGGTGCAAGAGCCGGGCTGGTATAATTTACAGCCAAAAAGAGTCGCTAAATGGGAAGAAACGCGGTGCCAGCCCCCGTGACAAATGCGTGAGAACCGCCCGGGCTGGGAAACAGCAGAGATTGTGGAAAGACAAGGGCCCGACACCTTACTTATGACTTATGACACTGCTAGTAGTACTAGTTGGCCATCCAGGAGGGATAAGCGAAGAGCCCTTTCCCCAAAATCGGATTCGGAGAAAGTGCTGGGGAAGATTGAGAAGAAAATCGAGAGTGGCACGGAGACGGATGGGAGGACGAGGGGTCGACTCGGAGGCACGAGTCGTGGCCGCAGATGAGACACAGAAACCTAGTCTTGCCTGAAATTGGCTCATTTATGCCACTGATTGTTATCATTGGTCGCGTTTCGATGTCATGATGTCAAAAAAGCAGTGGAGCTTGTGCCCAATGTGCAGCCAAGAAAGTTTCTGGCTGCGGTTCTGGCTCTGATTTTTTCATTTCGGGCTATCAGCATACCTGGATCTGCCAACTGGCATGAGGCATTTAGCCGATTGCCTTTATTTCTTAATTGTTTTGCCGACTATCTGAGTATCTTTGTATCCGAGCATCTCCGTAGCTGTAGCTGGGCATCGGCAAGTGTCACTCTGCGGTTGCCTGGCATATGCTGGAATTACTTAATAAAAGTGAAATTATCTCTCTTTCTCTCGTTGCTGGAACAAGTTTACGAGCCGCGGCACTTCTCTTTTAGTTTCTAAGCAGAAAACGAGAGTGAAATTTGTAGTTAAAACATATTGTTGGCCGACAAAAATAAATCAAATCTGCGGCGAAGAGAAGCGGAAGTGGCCAAGTTTGTTGCTGAAGTCTTTTGTTTGCCGAGGAAAAAGCTTGCATTTTATGACTCATATTTTGACTAAGCTGTCTTAGATTTTAGGTAGTCGTACCACCTATTATCTGAATAACACTTGGCCAACAGCTTCGCTTAATCCGAAATGCCACCTACTTGGATCGGAATGCCTGGCCCACAGAGAGGGGCGAGGCGGGGTCGGATTCCATGGAGGATTCCGGCTAACTTTCACTCCGACAAACGCTTGGCAGGTTGCAAGCCGACGAGTCGGCGCTGCGACATGGAAATGAAAATTTATTAGCAAATTATGATTTCTGTGCGCAGCCTGACTCCCTGATAAAGGCACTCGGCCCAGCCAAAAACAAAAAAAAAGACAAAGGCAGAGGCAACTGAACTCTGGCCGATTCAGGGCATCTCGCCAAGGAACGTGACTTCGCGACTGAAAGCCCGAAGCTCGGGCCTTTTTGGCCAGAATCGAGGAGCGGATGGAAGAAAGTTGCCGTTGGCCGTTTTTGACTCATGAGGGGAGGCGGCAGATAGCCCCCCCTCACCCCATGCCCTTTGCAATGAAAACGAAAACATGGCCCGAAAAGACAACAACAACTGTGCAAATACAAACACAACAAGCCGAACAATTTTCTCGAATTTCTCGACAGGTTTTTCGGTCTCTGTGTTTTTTTTTCTCGATCTCTTGGTGGTGGTGGGCTTTCGAAGCAAAATATTTGCTTAACAATTTCTACTGTAACAAATAAATAAACTTGCCCGTTTCTTTCTGGCCTCTGTGGCCTTTCTGGCTTTTTGTTTGGCATAATAATGCACATTAATTGTTGTGATGGATGTCGCACCGCACCGCACCGGATGATGAAACCGAAACTGAGACCGAAATTGTGAACAGAGCCGGGCCATTGTCTCTGGGGTGGCTATGTAGAGCTCCGGTGATGCTGCAATAGTTGTCACCCACGTAAAATGGAGTCATAAACCAGGCAGAAGCGGTCCATGCCGGGAGGATGACTCAAAAGAAAGTGAAACTTTTCGGGGAGTCGAGATCCAACAAGAAACACAAAAACTGACTCAAGACAACGCACTGAAAAAACCGGAGAGACGCAGCCGTGAAAAGAAATTGAACAGCGACCGGGCGATGACAAGAAGCGAAAGTGAAATGCCTTTTTGCGGCCATTGATGATTCAATCTGCCACGCCCCCGTGGGGGAGGGGGCATGTGAATCAGTTAAGTTAACCCGCGTTAACACCACTGACACGAAAAATGCGAAAGTTTTTTATCAATCCCGCCGCAGCCCCCCCACAAATATTTCTCATACATAAAACGATCATAAAACCCTAGCGGTCCACTGGGGATGGACTCGGATTTACGGCTTTTTACAATTCAGATGAGGGCCTCGGCCCCAGATTGGCATCTCTCGCTTGCATAAGTTCGATAAACGACACGCGATTGTCTTCTGGGCGGATGAGGGCAGGTGCAGGTGTATGGGGCAGGTGCAGGGGCAGGTGCAGGGGCAGGGGCAGGGTCTCCCAGTGGAATCACTTGGATCCCCGAGAGCCATGGCCTCGAACCAATCGCATATCTTCCCAAATTCACATTTTAAAGCGCAGTACCTTAAACGAATCGTGGATTGATTCCCACCAAACCTTAATACGAAATTTTGATCCCCATTTTTCAAAATTTTCCTAGGGGTACCCCTGCAAAATCCTGGATTTTCATATCTGGCCCCCTTCCATGTCCATATCTTGGCCAATTCGCTTCCGATTCTCGAGCGGAATACCTTAAACGATTTCTGGATCGATCCCCCACAAATCTGCATCAAAACCTGGATACAAAATGTTGGATCCCCATTTTTCAAAATTTTCCTAGGGGTACCCCTGCAAAATCCTGGATTTTTATATCTGGCCCCCTTCCATGTCCATATCTTGGCCAATTCGCTTCCGATTCTCGAGCGGAATACCTTAATCGATTTCTGGATAGATTCCCCATCAATCTGCATCAAAACCTGGATACAAAATTTTGGATCCCCATTTTTCAAAATTTTCCTAGGGGTACCCCTGCAAAATCCTGGATTTTCATATCTGGCCCCCTTCCATGTCCATATCTTGGCCAATTCGCTTCCGATTCTCGAGCGGAATACCTTAAACGATTTTTGGATCGATCCCCCACAAATCTGCATCAAATCCTGGATATACAATTTTTTATCCCCATTTTTCAAAATTTTCCTAGGGGTACCCCTGCAAAATCCTGGATTTTCATATCTGGCCCCCTTCCATGTCCATATCTTGGCCAATTCGCTTCCGATTCTCGAGCGGAATACCTTAATCGATTTCTGGATAGATTCCCCATCAATCTGCATCAAAACCTGGATACAAAATTTTGGATCCCCATTTTTCAAAATTTTCCTAGGGGTACCCCTGCAAAATCCTGGATTTTCATATCTGGCCCCCTTCCATGTCCATATCTTGGCCAATTCGCTTCCGATTCTCGAGCGGAATACCTTAATCGATTTCTGGATAGATTCCCCATCAATCTGCATCAAAACCTGGATACAAAATTTTGGATCCCCATTTTTCAAAATTTTCCTAGGGGTACCCCTGCAAAATCCTGGATTTTCATATCTGGCCCCCTTCCATGTCCATATCTTGGCCAATTCGCTTCCGATTCTCGAGCGGAATACCTTAATCGATTTCTGGATAGATTCCCCATCAATCTGCATCAAAACCTGGATACAAAATTTTGGATCCCCATTTTTCAAAATTTTCCTAGGGGTACCCCTGCAAAATCCTGGATTTTCATATCTGGCCCCCTTCCATGTCCATATCTTGGCCAATTCGCTTCCGATTCTCGAGCGGAATACCTTAATCGATTTCTGGATAGATTCCCCATCAATCTGCATCAAAACCTGGATACAAAATTTTGGATCCCCATTTTTCAAAATTTTCCTAGGGGTACCCCTGCAAAATCCTGGATTTTCACAAATGGTCCCCTTCTATGTCCATATCTTGGCCAATTCGCTTCCGATTCTCGAGCGGAATACCTTAAACGATTTCTGGATCGATCCCCCACAAATCTGCATCAAATCCTGGATATAAAATTTTTGATCCCCATTTTTCAAAATTTTCCTAGGGGTACCCCTGCGAAATCCTGGATTTTCACAAATGGACCCCTCCCATGTCCATATCTTCGCCAATTCGCATCCGATTCTCAAGCGGGATTTCTGGATCGACTTCCCATCAATCTGCATAAAAAACTGGAGAATTGGTATATCGTTTTTTAATTTTGTCCCCTGCTTGCATTTATGATATAATCCGCTAATTCTTTTTAATTCAAAATTAATTAACAGCAGGAGGTATTAGGTGAGAACCATTCACGGTTTCAGGTGCCTTCTTGGATCCTCTGATTGATGGTTTATGGGGCTTTGGATGGGACGTTACCTGGAGGAGGAGGTGGCAGAGCCGGAGGAGCTCCACGACGGAGCCAGACCGGGACTCCACTCCGCTCCAGGCCGTGTTTACCGTTTCGGTTTCAATTGGCATCGCGAATCGCAATTGAGGGGCACATTTCGCAAAGCGGATTCGAGTCGGCATGCGAGGCACGTTGCTGAGCTGGGGGACGGGGAGGGAGTGGCTTGGAAGTGCACTGGCAGGCATGGAAATCGGGGAGCTTGGTGGAAAAGCTGGGCATATAAATCGACGCCAGTTGTCAACATGCTGTAGCGGTTGTCGTGGCCATGGGCGGTCCGTTGGCAGCCGATATTGCGATTCCAGGGGCTCTGGCTCAAGCGCAAGACTGCAAGGCCTGAGTGTCGAGTCGTCGAATCAAAATGAGCCGTTAAGATGCGTTTGCGATAGAAACGCCGAAACGATAAAACCACCGGGGCATGTGGCGGTCGTGTCATTGATAGATGCAGCTATGAGAAATGGAAGATACCCTAGGAAAGGGCTGGGAGGCGTAGGGCTTGAAGCCCTCCTCTAGCGCATCTACCCTGGTTTCTCGAGGGTATCGGGCCAAAGGCCAGGAGCTAGCTTAAGCCCAAGCTTGGGCTTTGATTTCGATTCCGGCGGGCAATTGAAACGCTTTGGATTTGTGTGTTAATGGGGCTCGATCTTGGCCAAATCCAGGGGCCAGCTGGCAGAGGGCGGTTGCGGGTGCGGTGCGGGGGCGGTGCGTGCTCATTACGCTCGATAAATGCGGCCGGCCTCGGAGTGGCTCGGACGTGTAACGGCTGCCGGAGAAGAAAGCGTTCCGCCAAAAAGGGGCAACAACGGCTAAGAGCCAAAACACAAAACAAAAACAAATAAAAACAAAGGCACATCGACTGCCAAACGAATCTCTTCGAGGTCAGCAATTGAAGGCACCCGCGGGGAATTCAATTAAGTTTTCTAGCCCGAAAGCGGCCTGTAATGTGCTGTGCGGTGGTGCAGGTGGTGTGGGTGGTTGGCTGGCTGGCTTACTGATGGCTTGTGGCGGTGGTGCCGCAGGTATGCGCATTGTTAATTTGTCAAAATGCAAATGCCTTTGCCAAATGGCTGCCACACTCACCCACGGGCAACACCCGATCTCAGATACATATCTCTGGAATTCTGCACTGAAAACAATGAATGAGTAGCTCATAACTACAATTTAAGGTAAAACTTGTCTAAAAAATACATCAAAGCTGGTCTAAAAGGCGTCATAGTCCTTTATTTTTCCCCAAAACTCTCAGAAGGTAGACCTGACTTCTCCCAGTGCACTGTAGTCTTGAAGTCCGGGGACTGACAGATGTCCGTAACTGAAATCCGTAATCAAACGGTGCCTGGCATCGGTTTCCACTGTCTTCTATCCACTGTTCAGGTGTCTCCTGTCTTCTATCCACTGTCTCCTGTCCATCTCGAATGCAAAATAATGCTCCATCGGAGAAGGAGACACTTGATTTTGGGAGTGTCGCCCCAGGGGACTCGCATTCCTCGGCGTAGACAAAAGAATTGTGTGTGCCGGGCGTCCAGAAGAAAGCCCCAGAAGACGGGGCGGGGCCAGAAGAAAGAGCCAAAAGGAGGAGACGGACAAGTTTTACGTAATCAAGCTGGCGGATTATTTATGGGATTTATCGTGTGAGTTGCATGATCGAGTCGAGTTTAAGGCTCGAGTTTTGGCAGCCAGAAGAGTAAGAGGCCAAGAATGCAGAAATATTAAGAGAATCGGGCCAAGAAAAGCTAAAAAACAATCCAACAGTTTAGTTTTCATTTAAAAACTAGTTTAAAAAAAGCTTTGAATAAGTTTTTCCAAACTTTTATAGATGAAATGTTAAGTCAAACGAAGCTGCCAGACTTGAAAATAAATTAAATTTGCAAGAAAAATATTAAGAAAATAGAGTTAATTTTGTTTTTAATCTGACGTAATATATTTTTTAATTTAAATTTATTTTTTGAAACGGAATACTATTTCAAACTGTCTGGCAGCCCTTGTCTTAGCCAAGTCACCGACCCCGACAGTCGAGTCTCCAAACTCTCCACCAGCTTCGGCCGTTTCTCAGCACTCGCCCTTCCGCAGCTTCGGATGCGAAAATCGGCTGTCGGCGGAAATGAGCCGAAGCACCGGAGTCCTGGCGAGTCCTTTAAGGCAAAGGATGCTTCGAAATTTGCGCAGTTTGCGTGCGGTTTTCGGAGCTAAAGGACGCAGCAGCAAAAGCAGCAGCAGCCACAGCATTAGGAGCCGTTGCCACGGGAAACCAGCCTCCGAATATTCGGATTCAGCGACTCGACAGTCCCTCCCCCAGCCTGTGAGTCCTTAAGACGGAACACCTCCCATCCCCGCCCCTCCCGACGGCAGTTGCCGCCCCGCCCCCCCCAGTCACCTTCCGAGTTTGGCGCGGTTTCCGTGCGTTTAAAGAAGCGCCTTGTTGTAACTGCTGTTTAAACCGCATCGTGGTCGCGCTTCCTTCACTCCACACACACATATGTCTATTTTTTTGGGTTTGCTTGTTTTTTTTGCAGTGTAGTCCAGTGCAGTGCTAGAACAATTGAAAACACTACGGTTACTTGAATGAAAAGAATTGAAAATTAATGAACGTGAAAGACTGGAGAGGCCGAAAGTCAGCCAGAAAAACTGAAAAGCTATTTTCAAAAATAAATAGAAAGGATATCGTGAAGCTGTGAAAGGCTCTGCAAGGACCCTTGGATTACCTTGCGGGGCGAGTGGGAACGCGAGTGCCAAAAACGCCGCCGGTAAGTCAACTTTTCCAACATTTCTCTTGTTTTTCCAAGATTGTTTGTTTGTTCGGTTCTGGTTTTATTTGTTTAAGGATTTCATTTTTTTTAAGAATATTATTTTACAGATGCTAGTATTTTTTCATTTAAGAGTTTAATTATTCACCTTTCAACTGTGACGGATGTTATGCCAAGGGAATGGCTTCAAATAATAGGTCCTCCCTGCAAGTTGGCTTGATTTAAATATTATTTTTTATGGATTACTGGGCTTGGGCAGCCAATAAAATGTGTCTCTGCACCTCAGACTGAGAACAGAGTCCTTCGGCCCATAGATTCCACTCCTTATGGGCTTAGTGTTCAAGGAGGAGAGCTTGCCAGGCTAGTGCCAGCCCTTCTCTTCCGGTTTTTATCATTTTTTAATATTTCCCCGGGACTCCTTGGGGCAACCTTTGCCACTCTACGGGCTCTATGGATTTGTGTGTATTTATAGATTCCTCCTTTCGTGCCATTTGGCCTGCCATTATCGACGCCTTTATTGTGCTTCCGCATTTATTTTGCGCCCCATCCTGCCAGGCTCCCCACATCCCAGGCTCCCATTTGTGTACTTCGTTTGTTTTTCTGCAGCCGCAAACTTTTCGCTCCTTTCGCCCTTTGATGTGCCGCCGTCCAACTAGTCCGGCCCGGCGGGCGGAGAGGGCGTGGTCGAGGTCCAAGGACCAGGGACCAGGGCTGTGATGATAGGCAACTTGTTACGATGACCACGATGATGAGCGAATTGAAAGCCTTTGTGCCTGCTTGCGGTTTGCCCATTTCTGGAGCCCATTTTCCATTTTCCACTTTCCGAAGGAGGAAACCCTTTTTTTTTATCCGAGCCAGGGTCCTGTGCTGTGAAATCGAATCATTTGGCAGGCTTTATATTTAATTTGCATGGTCTGGCTGGCTGTCCCACCCCGCCCCGCTGCTGCCTGCCACTGCGCCCCGAAAAGGGTTCAAAGGACACAGAGGGATTCCTCTCCAGCAGTCGACTAAATTAAATAAGGGCGGCTTGTAGCAACAGTTTGCGGTATTTTCGCAGCAAAGTATGCCACGAATTTGTACATCATATTTTTAATTTTCGGCCCAGGATATCAAGGATATCCAAGGAATATCAAGGAGCGCCAGGGTGAGAGGAAAACTAGGTAACAGGGAGCGCTGGCAGTGGGAAAGGTTGTCCCGAAACCCGATCACATTGTCGAAATATTTTCCGCATTCTGTTTATGTTTCTTATGGCTTTCTTTTGCTTCATTAGTTAGTCCTTGAACACAGTCCTTGCCGGAGAAGCTTGTCATATTTTGCAAATTTCATTTCCATCCCCGCGTCCAGGACTTCCGCAGGATAGCTGTGCTGCAATTTGAGAGATTGAGATTGAGATTGAAAGGCAGAGACCCACTTGAGTGCGCTGCAATCCTGCCGTCTCTTGCATCTGGTTGTTGCGTGTCGGCGGTGGGACGAGCAAGGACATCAAGGACGACGAGTCCTGCGGCAGCGGCAGCCGCAGAAAATGGCCGCCTCGACAGCGGCAGCCACAGCGCCCGGCCACAAATGAGTGCAACTTGCCGCGGCTCAGGACGAAGACGCTGCAGCAGACGATGATGCTGCCACGCCGAGTTGCCACAACGACAGCAGCACAATAGCATCAGCAGCAACAATGCCAAGTGCCAACCACGCCAAGGAGGGAAATTAAGTGCCAAAGGCAACCACCGAACAGCCAGTGCGACAAAAAGCGAGAGATTTTCATCAAAACTGAAATTTGCATAAAAAACAAAAGGAACAAGGACCTGTATCTCCTGGACCTGTAAGAAGGCGGGCGCAGCATCGCGGAGACATGTCGGCGACACCCTGGTTGCTGCTCCTGCTGGCCACCGCCGGCACCACCCTGGGCGGGCCCCTGCACCACCAGGACCCGCAGGAGGGCGCCCCCACTCCGACGGCGGCCAGAGTCACGGTCGCCAGCCAAGCCTATCCAAAGCCAAAAGCCAACGAGTTAGCCAAAGTGGCTACACAAGTGCCAAACACGCCAGCACCACTGAGAAGCAATAGCACCACTGCACCACCGTTAAGTAGAAGTAGCACTGAAGCACCCACAGTTGCTCCACCAGTCCCCAAGGAAGCCGGCGAGGATCTGCAGTGGCTGCACCCACAACCACCGGCGGTGGTGCAGTTACTGGAGCTGGAGAACACGGAGGCACCACCGCCACTGGAGAGCGGACATGATGGGAGGAAGCTGACCAAGAAGAAGCAGCTGCAGCAGCAGCACTTTCCCAGCGGCAGCACCACTCCAGCAAGCACCACCGCAGCTAGCACCACTCCAGCAAGCACCACTCCAGCAAGCACCACTCCAACAAGCACCACTGCAGCAAGCACCACTGCAGCAAGCACCACCGCAGCGAGCACCACTCCAGCAAGCACCACCGCAGCTAGCACCACCACGACTAGCACCACAGTAACCACCACCACGGCAACCACCACCATAGAGACGGAAGTGGAGAGAGTGCCCACAAGCACCCCACTAAGGATTACTGAGAGCAGCACCATCCCCGAGACGGAAAAGGAACTAACCACTGGCGAGGAAGAGGAAGCTAGGAGCAGCAGCACCACCACCTCTGCGACTGCCACCAAGCCACCGCCCTCCGCCTCGCCCCTGCTGCCGGTGCACAACGGCTATCTGGGACCCATTTTCATGGGCGAGAAGACCTTCAGCGTGGTGCATCCTCTGAGGAAGCCGCAGCCGCCGAACCACCAGCACGTGGCCTCCATCGAGAGCCAGCTGAAGAACGGCCGACTGGTGGAGATCCTGGCGCCGACAGCTTTGCTGGAGCAGCAGCTGCCGGAGACCACCACGGCGCCAACCCCACCGCCGGGCCAGACCGCCTCCGTGCTCTCCACCACCGTGTTCCAGGTGCCCGAGCTGCAGACCAGCACCACCCGCCTGCCGGGCACCACCAACGGCGGCGAGCGGACCGAGTCCAAGATATCGGACATCCAGATCGAGGTCTACGACTCCACGGTGGACTCCATAGTGGCCTCCACGAACTTCCGGGACAACGAGGGCTTCTACGCCCCACCGCCGCTGGAGGCGGGGCCGGGCACCACCAAGCCACCCCGGGAAGTGCCACAGGAGCGGTTCACCCAGTACGTGATCGATCGGGCGGACGTGTCCACCCAGCCTGCCGGCGGAGGCGCTCCAGGGCTGGGCAAGCCCGAGCCGGCGGCCATCGAGATCCACATCAACGTCTCCGAGGCATTCGGCAGCGAGAGCGAGGACCTCGAGTTCTCCTACCGGCAGCCCAACGACAAGTCCGGCTCCTCGTCCCTCGGAAAGCCCGGTGGGGACGAGATCCTGGTGGTGGAGATCATAGACAGTGGCTCCGACAACAGCAGCTCCGAGTCGGGATCCCTGGCCGGCAACTCCGCCTCCGCGGAGCACCTGAATCCCATCTTCACGTTCCGCAACTCGGACGCCGCGGCAGCACCACCGCCCCCAGTGCGCCCTCCGCAGGACACCACCGCCGACGAGCTGTTCTTGGCCGACCCCAGGCCCCCGCCACCTCCTCCGCCGCCCCCACCGAGGAAGCCCAGCATCGACCGCGACTCGGACACCATATTCTACATCTCGAACACTGAGGTGAAGGTGGGCGAGTCCCTGCCCACGGTGCTGCCCGGAGGCGGGGGAGCGGGAGCGGGAGCGGACCAGCGCAAGTACCAGCTGGAGAACCAGTTCTTCCCCCTGCAGCAACCGGCCCGCCCCTCCGAGGAGGACATCATTCTCTCGCCCTCGCCCCGCCACAACGCCGACTCCTCGCTGAAGATCTTCCGCTCCAGCTCGGCCGGCAGCAGTGGAGATGGTGCTCCGCCATTGGACGTGACCTACGTGGGCGAGTCGGTGATCGAGGTGGAGCAGCAGCAGCCGGCGCCGTCCACGGCGGCACCACAGCAGCAGGACATCATAATCCAGCCGGCCGTCCTGCCGGATCTGGCCATCGGGGTGCCGGTGATCGGGGAGCTGCCGCCCCAGATCGAGCTCAAGGAGATCGACTACATGCCCTCGGACTTGGGCGGGATGTTCGACGCGGACCTGCACGGGAACAGCATCGACAGTGAGCCGGACGTGATCGAGAGCTCCATCCAGTACGGCGGGGACTTGATAGACGACGGGGCCGGCGGAGGTTTCGACGGCGTGGAGGGCTCCTATCCCTTCGAGAGTCCCTCGCACCGCCAGCAGGGTCTCAGCCGACTGCCGCACCGCCCCCTGGACAGCCACTTGCATCGGGACCAGCTCCAGGTGGCGGAGATGGTGAATGCCACCCTCCTGCAGAGTGAGGGGGAGCTGGATCGGGATCAGGTTCTGGTTCGGGATCGGGCTCTGCTTCGGCCATGGCTCCTCTCCTCTCCGGCGGCAGGACGATGAACGCCACAGCTCTCACCGACGAGTCCATGGGCGACTACGAAGGTGAGTTTCGGCCTCTCCGGAGGATCGTTGTCCTGGCTAAGCTTGGTCTCCCTCTTTTCAGGATTCTTCAATGTGTTTGCCGTGTCCACGGGCCTCGTCATCGTCATCCTGCCATCGGCCCTGCTGGTGTCCATGTACTGCGCCATCAGGTAAGTCTCAGGACCTCTGGGGGAGGATTACGCATTCCGAGAATAATAAGCGAGAAATGGGAATTGTGCCAATTAGGAAGGACGAATCCGTCTTAGCCTTGTCTGTCCGCTTGGCCTTCCGGCCTGTCCTGGCCCGGCTAATTGCTTACGCCTCGTGTGTTGCCTAATCAGCTTAGCCGCTGATGTCCTGGCGCACACAAATCAAAAATAATTGCAAGCCCGCCAGGAAGTGACAGGCAGGGATAAGCGCTGTGGGGCGCGAAGGAGGCCTGGGGCCAGGATACACTTCCTGCTGGTGGCAGCGGGGCGGCAACCCTAATCCGTTCGCTTCTATTTTAAGGATTTCCGGTGGCTGGTCTCGCCTCCGGCGGAGTTGGTTGCCCACCTACGCATACCTGAAGAATGCACTCCATCTAAAGCAATTTGCCAGGACCTCGGCCCTCCTCCAGCTACCCTAAGGTGGTGGCGTGGCAAATCGCATTTATCAGCCTCATTCGTGGCATTTTATTTCTCATTCGCCTCCCCATCACCCCGCCGACAGACAGTCAGAGGGACAGACAGACAAGAAGGCAACAAAACATTGACAAATCTGTGACGTGGTGGGGGAGGAGGCTTAAGAGCAGCACATCCTTTATCGCCCGCAGTCTGTCCCATACATAAATCTTGGCAACGCCACGAATCGGGCTGGAATCCTTGGGCGAAGCAGCTTCCACGGTAAACACACATTCCCCAAAAGCCAGCTTAGGCTGGAATGGAGGCTGAGCTGGGTGGGCCAAGAACTTCCACTCAGTGTACTCCTCCAGGGCGCAGGCAGACAAGGCGGGAAAAGTGAAACCGGGTGTCAGATTTTCCGTCAGTCACCGAAGAATAAGCTGAAGGCGCAACAAATCAAGACGACGGAATCGGGAATCGCAGCGGCCGGAAACGGAAGTCGCCACACACACACACCCATAAACACTGGCTGGAGCTAACAAGGCAGCTGTTTCGGCAAAGGTGATCCCTGAGCCTTCTTATAAAGCACGCTTTCCCTGACTTTTCCCGAGTGCCGCAGGAAAAACGCATAAAACGGCAAATGGCAGCCGCAAACGTTGCCAGTTTGTTGGCGCCCCCCCCCCTCCCAGCGAAAAGGTGGCCCAGCCAAAATAAAAAGGAAACACACAATTTATTTGCCTTATTTCTTGGCAGGACACTCGGCGGGTGAGTCTGTGTGTGTGGTGGAGAGGAAATTGCACAATAAACTCTCGAGACGAGAAATTAGTTGTGCGTGTGGCTCGTTTTCGGCGGCTTTCCAACTTGAAATTTGTTGAGTGCCAATAGCGCTACGAGGGCAGTACTCGGGGTGTACGATGCTCTGGGGACCGAACTTTCCCATGGAAATGTTTCATATTAATGGCACTGAGAGCTCATTGTGCTGCTGGATCCTGGGCCGACATGAATCATTTCTGTGGAGGACACGATTATTTATGGTGCTTGAAGGGGGGTGGGTGGTGCTTTTTCGTTTACAATCAACTTTTATTTGAGCAGGGGGCTGAGCCACCCGCTCCCTGGCCCTGGAAGTCCTGGCCAAGCAGGCCAAGTAATTGCAGGCAGCCGCAAAGTAGGCAACAAAATGTTAATTCCAGTCGCGGCATCATTAGAGATGCATTGGATTTCGAAACTCTGGGCTCTCGCAAGCACTTTCCCTGCTCTCGCCACCTATCACCAGTCTACTTTCTACTTTCTCCCTCTCTCTCTCTTTCTCTTTCTCTGCTGCTGTCTCTCTTACACAGGTATGTGCTGAACAACAAGAACACTTCATCTGGCGGCGCTGGAGGCGCCCACGGCGACGACAGCGAACAGGGCCAGGACTCCAAGCACGAGGTAAGTTACCAGCCCTCCCCCTTCCCGAGGAAAGCAGAACTCTTTTGAAACCCCCAGTCCCTACGCCCCACCCCCCGGCCCCTCCTGGTGGAAATTGAAATTTAAACGCCAGTGCCAGCGCCCCCTGAAAGTCCCCTGGATCCAGAGTCCTGGATCGCGAATGCACTCGGGCTCTCGAGAAAATTAAACAATGGCGGAAATTTCCGGTGGAAATTTTATTGCCTTCGCCAAGAGATGGAATTAAAGACGCGCCTCGGAATCGCCTTGGCGACCGCTGCAGCTTAAACCGGAGGAGCTTAAGGAGCTGCAGCCCGAAAGTGTGCTCTCCAAATTGAATTTAAAGCCACACCCGGGAAAGGACCTGCTCGGTGTCCTGGGCCGAGCCTAATGCGTCGGCCGTCGCCCCAATTTTAAATTGAATTTGATTTTGAAGGCCTTGGCAGAAGTTCAAGTTAGAGTTGACTTTGAAACTGAAATTAATTCCGCTGTCTGGTAATGAAATTTCTTGGCTGCTTGCGTGAGTGAGAGCCATCACTGCAGAGCGAGAGGGAAGGAGTGTGCGTGTGTGTGTGTGCGAGTGTGAATGGGGTGTCGATGCCAGCTTTCTCCATTTTTCCCCATTTCTCCGGGTTATTTTGCAGTCGAACTCGTCGTCGCTTTCATCGACTGCCTCGGCATTTGCATCCGCCTCGTCCTCGTCCTCATCCTCATGCTCCTCCGGGTTGCGCCCCCATCCACCACCATCGTCCTGCCCGCCGCCCACCGTCCACCCAAGCACTGAGCGTTTTCTGGAGTCCCTAGAATTCCGCTTCGAGATGCCAGAGGGCAGAGGCCTCGCTGCCCGGTGGCTCCAGGGTGGTGCGGGGGCAGCCCCAGCCCCAGCGCGTGCACCACCCCTCCTCCCCAGCGGCTCCGTCACCAAGATGACTCTCAAGGACAATCATCTGATTGTAGTCACCGAGGAGCGTCACGTAAGTTCGTCAGTCATCGCCGGATCGGTGTCCTAGTCGTGTCCAGATCTTGTTGTTGTTGTCTCTGTCTAGCTCTTTCTCTCTGTCTCACTTGCACGCTCTGGTCGGGAGTTGGGAGTTGGGAGGACTTTTGTCATCTGGATGTTGTCGTAGTTAGTTCGCCTGCCCCTCCCCGCCTCAAAAAAAAATAAAAAATAAAATATCCCCCACATGGGTCGAACTCTGCTCCATCTCTCTCTCTCTCTCTGTCCCTCTCATGACGCCGTCTCTGTCACACATCTGCATCTGCATCGCACAGATATTTATCGTTTTGTGATTTAGTGGATACCTAGAGGTGTTTATTTTTTTCTCCCATTTTCCTTTTCAATTTCAAAATTATTTATGGCAATTTTATTGCTCCTGCCGTTGTTTTTCCCACTTTTGAATTTTCTATTAAACTTTTATGTTTATGTTTATGGTTCGTTGTTTATTGTTTAGTGATTGCGACTGAAATTGAAACATAAATTGGGAGCTACTGGCACTCGCACATGCATATCCTGCAAGCTGTTTGTACGTCCTTTCCGTGTAAATTCCACAAAATCAGGCTAAAGGACTTGTAATTAGTTCTGCACTTGATTGTTTCCTTGTGCCCGTCCTGCTCCTTGCAGCTCGAGTGTCCTTTTGATTCCGTTCCCATCCGTTCCCGCCCGTTCGATGGCCCGGGAATATCCTGTGCCAGTGGCCTGCGGGCCGAATGATTTTGACAGCCAAAGCCTGGTGTCGTCTATTTGTCAACCCTGCGGGCCAGGAGCCAGGACATTGGTGTCTCTGTGTGCGAGCGTGCTGTGTGTTGTGGCCTCGAGACGCGAGTGTGTCTGATGTGTGTGTGTGTGTGTGCGCAAGGATATGCAAATGCAATTTTCGACACTTTCCGCATGGCAGCCAACCGATTTGTCTGCTCTGTCGCCTGCGCTCCTGTTACCCTGTTATCCTGTCACCCCCTCAAGGACTTTCCTCTCCACTCCTTTCCTTCTCTTTCCTTTCCTTTCCTTTCCTTTCGGTTCTGTTCTTGGTGTTGTGTTGGATGTTAGTTGGATGTGCCTGTGTCCTGCACCCACTTGCCGTACTCTTACTGTACGTTTCATTGAATTCCTCGGCCTTGCAGGACATCTCCCGCAACGCCCGGGAGACCAAGATGCACACCGACAAGGACGGCGTCTTTGTGGTGGAGGTGGCCCGCGGCATCGACTCCAAGAACCTACAGGCCGGGGAGGCCAACGGCTCGAGTCTGGAGACCACGGATCTGCCCTTCGACACCAAGCTGACGGCCAACGGACTCCACCACCTCGACGAGCAGTCGCTGCCCCCCAGCCACGAGCAGGTCCAGATCCATGCCCCGCCGCAGGACTTTGCCGGCACCGGACTAGCCCCCCTCCACCTGATTGAGGAGGCCTCCGAGGAGCACGCCCAGGACCCGGAGAACGACCAGGAGGTGCTCGCACCGTGCACCGGCCTCTCGCAGTCGGATCTGAGCTCCACCTCGTCCGGGGACTCGAACAAGCGCTACTCCTACGGCAACCAGGAGCTCTATGTCATCGAACAGCCCGGCTACGCCACCAGCTCGCCCACGGCCAAGCCCATCCTCGTGACCCCCAAGGAGGCTCCTCTAATGGAAAAGAACACTGGCGAGGAGGTCAAGGAAGTGAAGAAGCCAGAGCCTGAGACCTCTGGAAACCAAGAGGTTCCCGCTACGAAGAAACCAGATCCCTCTGAGGAGCAACCTCCAGCAGAAAAGAAGGATGAGCCGGAAGCTCCTGAAGAAAAGAAGGAAGAGAATCTCCAACAGACCGAAGATCAGCCAGAGCCGGAGAAGGAAGCGGAAATCAAAGAAACAGAGCCAGAATCAAAGCCCGAAGCTAAAGATCCGGAAGTGGAGGAATCGAAGCCGGAGGAAGCCAATCCGGAGGACACAAAGCCGGAAGAAATCCAAACCCACGCAGAAACCGAAGCCGAGGCCAACTACGACAGCCTAATGAGTCTGCCGGCCCCTCCATCCACCGAGGAGATCAAGGAGCTGGGCGACTACGCCACCACCGCCCTCCTGGAGTCCAGCCAGATGGACTCCCTGCCGCCGCCACCACCGCCGGCAATGCAGGAGCAGCCGGAGATCATCGTGACCAATGGAAACGGCATTGGCAACGGCAAGGACCTCGACCTGGACGCCGGCGAACCCACCACTCTGACGCCGCCCGCCTCGCCGCCGGCCTCGCCGCCACCTCCCAGCACCACCGGATGCGGGGGCCTGGCCAACGGAATCCACGCCATTCCCACGGCGGTGGATGTGAACGGAAGTTAAGACGGATCCGGATGCGGATTTGGGTAAGCAAGGCATTTTTTTTCGCACTCGGCGGTTAGATCTCCAAGAGATCTAGGTCTAGATTCTAGGAAGTAAGGATTACTAGGAGCACTGACGCCCCCTCCTAGGCGGGGCGGGTGGGAGAAGAAGTCGGAGGACTGCTCCCGCAAACCGTAAATTAATACGAAAATAGAGAGACAACTTTTTCCACTTACTGTTTGTTGATTTTCAAATATAATAGAATAATAGCAATTAAATGCGATTAATATAAAAACGAGAATAAATCATAATTAATTGTTTGTCTATTTGCGGCCGGAGGCCCCTCTCCCTCGCCAAGACCCGCCAAAAACCATCAACCACCCACCACCCACTCCAGACGAAGCAAAAATATGAAAACAAAAGATAACCTGGGGGAGGGGCCGGCCGACTAACGAGTATTTCAATGTCTATAACTACAGTACACAAAACTATATAGAATAAGCCCGCAACCGACTCGATAACGATATGCCAGATATATCCGATTCGCGAAACCAAACAGAGCAGAACAGGATGGGGATAGGAGAGTATCTGCAGATGTGCAATGGCGCATAATTAATTAGGCTAATTATTTAAACACGGAACACAGAACACAACTCTAATGTCAAACCAACACGAACCACAGAAAATGGGTTAATTGCAGCGAAATAATTTCGGTTCGATTGGCAGGTTCGAGGAGGGACGGCAGGACGACAGGACGGCAAAGGGCATTGGAAAGGGTATGTGTGGGGAGGCCTAGGCTGCTAGTCAGTCTGCGGCTGAGTTGGTTTCAAAAGGATCAGATTTCGAATTCAAAGCTACAAAATACACCATATACTTAGTCCTTCGGGTGGATTGCCTCTAGGTTATAGCATAATAGGGTTATATGACGTATACGCAGTGTGTCCTGAAGTGGCCTACAGAAGGAGGACTACCAACAGGATTCTTAGATCTCATGGTCCGAAAGAGAGCACCTTCAGAAGGACACACCCAACTCGCACACACTAAGTATACGTCACACAACCCATGTCCGCAACATCTGCACTGAGAACAAATGTAGGATCTCGATGATTATTTGCAAACTACACACAGAGAAAACTCACTGGACAAAACAAAATCAAATGTGCCGAACTTTTGTAGCAAGCCAAAAAGCACAATTTACAAAGAGAAACGAACAATTTATATGTACTACACACATTTTAAAGGATAATCTAGCTATAGCGATAGTCAGGATATATATGAATATATATGTATATGTATCGATGTGTATGTGTATGTTTTTTTCGAGTGCATGTGTGAGGTAGGAGAGTAGCGTTCACTTTTCCGATACTTATCGATAGGCCTAAGGATGCATCCCAATTAACCTGTACTTCCGGTTCGGGCAGTAGTTCCGGCTCGCAATACCCGCATACAGCCAGACATACATACATATATATGCCATATATAGACGCGATCGATAAATTATAGAGCAGAGTAACTCGAGTCTTTGAAGTCTTAGAAGTAAAGCCAAAGTAAAACCACAACCGTACACTGCAAGTGGCGCGTATTTGTAAGTAGTAGGAATCATCTATGCCCGTTTATATATACATATGGAAAAAAAATATATATATATAGGTGGAATATAATCCCTGACTAACGATTTAACCACTTTTGTTGTTTACGTTTGTTCGAATTGTTTTATTGACAATTTCTCCCAAAAGCAAGGAAACAAAGCCGAGATCGAGCGAATGCCAATGAGAATATATTATGAATATTATGATAATATTAAATAAATAAACTTAACCTACTCGTAAATCAAATATTAAAGTTAGGCCAAGCGTTTAGAACAGTTTTTTTTTTTTGGGTCGAAAGCAAAACAAAACGAAAACGAATGGAAATAAAAAGAAATAAGTAAATGTGATTGTTATTTAAACTTAAGTTATTATTAATACTTAAAACTTTAACTGATATGTGTGTGTGAAAATGAGCAAAAGCCAAAAAACGAAGCAAAGCGAAGAGCATGAGAAAGAAATTAAAAAGAAAACTCTAACGAAAAGTCAAGATGGCAATGGAACGCTCAACAGTAATGGCAGGCGATTTACGATAAACGATTAACGATTAACGATAGCTGGCAACTATGTGAGGTAGAAAAGTTAGCAAGCCTGGCTAGTTTGGGGACTAACCCGAAAATAAATGAAATTCAATATTAAGAACGATTGCAACCGAAACCAAGAAGAGAAATACACACAGAAAGCAAAGTCAACTGAATGGCATTTTCAATGTGGGGGGCAGGAGTGGGGAATTGGTGGCTGGAATTTTGGAATTTTTAATTTTGTGACTACAGTTTGCAGCAAAGGGGGCTCCATCGAATCTGATTCTGATTCTGACTCTGACTCTCATTCGCCGCCTGGCATAAAAATCGAAGCCACCCGGGCGATACAGTTTCGCTTAAAGACCCCTACGGCCAGGTCCAAACACCCGTTGAGTTGAGCAGCACAAAACCCTCCGGGCTAAAAATGTCAGGACTCGGAAAGGACCAGCGCCGGCGAATGGGAGCGAAAGGAGCAATAGAGCGGAATGAAGTAGCTTTTTGTGGGCATGGGGATGTGGGGATAGAGGAACAGAACCAGGAACAGGACGAGCGTGCATAGAGAAGCCCGGAATTGTAGGGGGAAATTGCAGCCAGCAGCACTTGGTCGGACGTTTTGAATTTCAGCTACAATCACCTACAAAACCCAGCAGCATGGAATGCTGCCCAGCTACCAGATACCTGGCTGCAGGTAGGTATGATGGACTATGAAGCCATTGATTTCAAAAACATTTTACGTGTAAAATGCATTTTTTTATTTAAAATTTAAAATTGAAACCCTCTCCCGCCATTAATACAGGCTTAATACTGGTTCCTGTATTATGCAACACTACTGCCCCGCTCGATAGATCTATCGATCTTTTTGGAGTGTCATCACTATCTCCAACTGCGATCTCTATTACCCATTAAAGGACGCGATCCAATTGGACTAAAATTCAAATATTTCGTTCGTTTTCGTAAAGTTTCCGTCTAATTTAAATTCTAATTCGTTTCAAAAGTGAAAAAAACACCAGTTAAGCTTAAAATCGAATCGAATCAGTATTCGCGATCGGTGTCGGGAGTGTTTAAGTGTTAGATCCTTTCGATGGTGTCCTTAAATAGTGAATTGCTTCTAATTTAGTGAAAATCCTTTTAAAATCAGCAGAAAACTGTAGTTTATAGACAAGTGCATCTAATATAAGTGTTTGTAGTTGATTTTCTTTCGGTTTAGTCGCGTTTTCGGGGAATTCGGTTGCTTAGGATCGCGTCCTGTGAAGGCTCCTTGGGGAAGAGCCCCACATATTTGACATAAACGATGCATATGTCGAAATATGTTAAAGTACATGTAAGTATTTGTATATATATAGTACAGATATCCTTCATCCTTTATTCAGAAAATAAAAGTCAGTTTCAAAACAGGATATGGTAAAGTCTATTGGAGACTCTCCGTGGCGACCACTTCTCTCGGTTCCACTTAATTGCTGGGCAGCTCATGTTGTCTGCTGGTTCCGCCTGGGCTTTAACTTTTTACTAATTTTAAATGGCGTTGCCACAGGACGAGGCCAGGGGGGAGCCAAGGCGAGGGCAGGACAGTGGAGTGGCCTGGAGCTGCTGGCGGTGGCTTCGGTGGTGACGGTGGTGACGGTGGCGCCGGAGGCTCTTGTTGTCAAGTGCTGTCCTGTGTGTGCTCGAAAGTTGAGTCGACTTGAAATTTTAATGAAATGCGCTGCTCTCGAGCCCTACGTCTATGTCTATGCCCGGAAACTGGCACGGGCACGGGCAGGGGTTTGGGTCCAGGGTCCTGAATCCAGGACTCCAGTTTGGCTTCGGTTTGGGCTTAGGCTTCCCGGAGCCACTGCCCGCCGGCGTCTGCATTTCAAATTATTTTTAATTGTCATTTCTGCGGCAAAGCCAGCATCTCATTTTCGGCTCTGCTCCGGGTCCTGTCAAAGGCTCTGCCCCGTCCCTCCGTCCATCCCTGCCGCATTTGCGGCAATCAAAATATTTATGCCATGGACAGTTGATTAACCGCAAACTGGCAAACGAGCCTGCTGGTCGCGGCCTCGTCCATAATTAAAATCAAATTAACTCTCGCAGAGGGCCTCGCAGGTGGGTCCTCCTGCCGGGGCGTTGCCATAATTTCAAATTTCAAATTTCAGCTAGCGCCCTGCAATTGTCCTGCTCCGCGCAATCAGTGCACTCGGCGGAGTGGACACAATTTATTTGGACAGCAGGGCGGCGCGAAATCAGGACCGTTTTGGTGGGCCAGCAAATGGGAGCCCACGCAGATCATTAATCAAAAAGTGAGCCAGAACTGACAGAGTGGTGGCCGCAGTAACTGGGTCTTTGTTCAAAATTAAAAACAGGATGCTTTGGGGGATCTGTTTGGCTTTGGCTGGCACTTTAAAGAGCGTCCACTAGTTGCAAAGGACCCTCGACAGGCGCCACTTTAAGGGAGCTCATGCTGATGAAATTAGCGAGTGATGGCAGTGATTGCAGGGGCACTGGGCAGTTGATTGAATGATTGATTGACGGGCCGCGGAGGAGGCGCAATCGAATTTAATCCGCAACACCTCAGCCCACCAGCGAGACAATGCTGCTGCCGCCGTGTGGCATGCAGCATGCCCCATTGATTCGGCAATCTGTGCCAAGTCCCTCCTAATGGATTTCGTGGAATCAACATCTCGAATTTATGCGCTTCTGATTCAATTAATTTTTATTAATTCCCCGAAAGCCCGACACCAACTAGCCAGCCGTAGGGAGTGTGTGCTGTAGTGGAGGACTAGACCAGCAGGACGGCAGGACATGGCCCGAAAAATAAATCAAAGCAACTGACGGAAAGTCAGAACTGACGGTCGCCGATGCGTGGCCAGAAATTTAATTGATTCAAACAATTCAAACGATTTGCACATTAAGCCCCGCCCCCGCCTCCTCGCTGGCCAGGCCGACAAATCAAATTGAAATGCCAATTGAATGTGGACGGAGCCCATCCGCATCCGCATCCGCATCCGGATCCGGATCCGCGTCCGAGTCTGCCCACATCCCGATCTGCCCGCTTGGCATGAGTTTAATTTTGATTTTTATGTGGATTTTTATTTGGGTTTAAAACGGCGAGCGATTTAATTGAATTGCCCCTGGTCCTTGCTGCTGGTCCTCGACCCCCCGACTGGGGGGGGAGCGGTGCTAATTTCATCGCCGGCCACGTCCTCTCCCGCCAGAGATCCAATTGGGCGACAGGGATACTGGATGTTTAAACTTTAAAAACGAGGCCAGCAGAGAGTCCCTCGAAAGGGTAATTATTCTCGGCATATATCTCCTGATTGGGCCGCCCCTGGCATTAAGGTCCCTGCCTCTTTCGTGTCGCCGCAAATTGAACAAGCCCGGACACGGATGTTGCACTCCCTCCCCTCCTCTGCATTTTTCGGCCATAACGGATTGCAACGCATTCCGGCCGGGCTTTAAGTGGCAGGCAATGCCAAGTGTCCACTTGCAGCGGCACTTCCTTGGCTCTAATCCCACTCCTCGCCACTCCTCTCCACTCCGAGCGCCTCCGTGTTGATTTGCCTAATTAAAATGGCTCGCTGAAGTGGAAACTCGACAGCCAGCCGCACAGCCATCGCACAAAGGGCAGCATCTAATAGTCTGTCCATGACTCCTTCGTTTGCGGCCATTGTCCGGCGAAGGGCCCAATGAGACGTAAGAATGCGGTGAACTGAGCCTCAAACGGCTCTCAATTGCAACTCAAGGCTTTAACATCCTTCCCCGCTCCACTCCATTACGAAGAACAATGCAATCGATAAGCCGACACTGAAACAAATGCAATCAGAGGGGCGATTGTGGATATTATTTTGGAGCAATTAAGCCAGCTCTAGGGATAATAGATCACTCCAGCGCCGGGGCCCCGAAAACTCATTATCCTTTGAGCCTTGGGAGCAGCTGATGTGCATTACACTCCACATATTACAAGGCACTTTGAGTGACAGCAACAAGGTAACAGCTGCTCACTAAATACCAGAAAAAACGGGACAGGAGGGCTTCCTCGGGGCGACACCGACCCAGGCATACCCTTACTGAGAGTCCTGTGAGGAGTCAAGTCTGTATCTTTCCCCCGTTTCCTACACGACTTGTAGATCCATCCCCGATCTAAGACATCTATAATCCACAAGATAGTATCCTTGTGTATCCTGACAGATACATAGGACCTCCTGCAAGGGTATAGAGCATTGGGGAAATTGGTAGATGGCAGTGCGTTGCGTTGCGTATGTCCTTTGTCATTTATCATTTGTCCGGACCCGGCAACTGCGAATCCCTTTCACAGTGGCGGGGACACCGACTCGGTCTCCATCTCCGTTTCCGTCTCGGTGTCTGTCCTTGTCTCCGGACTCCTCCTCGTCCTCGTCCTCGTCCGTGGATGCGGGTCAACGGAACGGGTGCAGTGTCACTGCACTGGCCACGCCCTCGGAAAGCCAACATATATGCAACCCCTCCCTCGCACACCGCCTGCCCATCCTGCCAGCCCGACATCCCCAATCCGCTCGAACAACAAGCTATATTATCCTGTACACACCCCCCACCCCCACTCCCAGCTTGTTGTATAATCGAAACCTTCTGTCATTTTCTTGTCGCTGTTTGTTTGCCTCTTTTTATGTCCTTTTGTGTCCTTTTTTGTCCTTTTTTTTGCCGTAGTCACTGCGTTTTTGTGACTGCTTGATGGCTGCAGGGTAGTCGTTGCGTATACGACCCGTGTGCCGGCGAGGTAATGGGCTTTCCAAGGCATTTCAACTCTGGGATATACAGGTCCTACTCTCTGTCTCCACAAGTAGTCCCCACTTGTGGCATTACTTTCCCATTATTAGAGGAAGGGAGAAGAGTATCACGGAAGCAGCTACACCTCCTGGCTCGTCCTTGTTTTGTATTCATTTTCTGTTTTGTTTTTATTGCCAGCGCCGGGCATTATTGCATCGTGACCAGCGTGGCGGATACGCAATGTGCCGAGGACGGAGTGGCACTCTCCCCATCCCTGCCACCTGGCTGCAGCTGCAGCTGCAGCTTTTGCTTTTGTTTTAATGCACCAAAAAATGTCCCAACAATAACAGCCGGAGAGCGACCCAAAACGAGGAAAAGCGGAGCTCGGATGACCTCATTTGCGCCCCAAACACACTGCCGCCGTGCCACAAAGCGGAGTACAGGCATTTAATTACAAATTTTACGCTCGTTCTAAATTTGTTGCCAAAAAGCAGGAAAGAGCCGGATGCAGGGGAGGCAGGGGATGCAGGAGCAGGGGCGGAGGCATTCCATAATTGCGAAATGCACTGAGCTCCCTCCTTCGATGTCAGTATCGTTGTGTTCATTAACCGAGGGATCCTTCAGGCCCAAGCAGTGGGGGGAAGCGGGAACAGAACAGAACAGCCAGAAGGAAATGCACAAAGCGGTAGGGTCGGGGTGGGTGGCCTCCTCCGGCTTGCCGCTGGGAGATTCATGATTTTCAGTCACAATAAAAACAGAAGGAAAACAAAAGGGTTTCCCAGGCCCTCCCTCCGTGGCCAGCACTGATGATATTTTGAGTAAACAGCAAATCACCACAACCAGAGACAGAGACAGATCCAGAACCAGAGATAGAACATCTAATACTGAGCTGGTCGGATGCGGATGCGATTCATCATTTTCGGGACATTGCCAAAACACATTTCCAATTGAAAGGAGCACCGGATGGCAGCCCATTTGTGTAATTGTCGGCTGGACGCTGTGGGAACTCCAATAGTCCTCCCTGTCACCATGTGGGAGGTGAGGAGGTGATCCACAGGCTCCGTCCAATGCGATTGTGCGCAGGACCTTAATTAATCAGCAGAATATCCATATTAAATATGGCACACTGCCTCGCCAGCTCATCCAGCTGGGACGGAGTTGACTTAACCTTGTTGCGGCCTGCAGCCTCTGACATTCGATGACACAGAAACCAATACAGGGAGGGGGTAGGCGGAGGTTCAAGGGTCACTTGCCGGCAAGCTTAACTTTAATTGGAGTTCGGCCCTAATAAGCAAATAAATTTGCAGGCCAGATGCTGTGGAGATGGAGAACTAATCCAATTGAATGCTCTGCCGGCGCAAGATTGAAGCCAAATATGGAATACAAAATCGGAGCACTCGCCTGGCAGCTATGGACGTGGCGGGGGAGCGGACCAAAGAAGTCGGACCGACCGACCGACCGACCGTGCGACCGCAGAGGCAGTACTTTCCGAATCGAAAATACTCGCTCCTGCATGCATTTGTGTGTATCTAATAGATATGCAGTGACAGCACCTGTATTTATGTATCTGATGCCGTATCTGCCACTCTGCATATGTGGCTCTATCTGCATGCCAATCTATCTGTATTGGCATTGGCTCTGTATCTGTATCTGTAGCTCTGCATCCGTGTATCTGTGCATGAGTTTGCATAGAAATTAAATAAATATTTGCGTGCAACTAAATTGGAATTGGAATGCTGGCTGGCTGTGGCTCTTTCTGTTGCTATTCCAGAATCACAATCTGCATCTGCATCTGTGTCTGTATCTGTATCTGATTCTGTTTCCGACTCCGCCCTGAACGATTGCAAATCGAATTTGCATTGATGCAAATTTCAGACCGTCTGGCCCGCCACTCCACTCCAGCTCCAGCTCCTGCTCCTGCTCCCCCTGCAACTCATAATTATCGGCAGGCATGGCAACTTCATTTCGCAGATACATCCTCCGAATAGAGAACAAATAGTGCTTGGGGATTATCAGTTAATCGACGCCAGAGCCACGTCAAGTGGCAGCACCTCGTCCTGCCTGACCTGACTGACATTGTCGCGGCTTTGTTGCAATTATTGGCAGCTGACAGCGCGGGCTTATGCACTTGTCGGCGTATAATCACAGACACACTGTATCCTGCTAGTCCTTTGCCCCTCGACCACCATGGAATCACTTCGACCACCACTTCGGGTTTTGATTACAGGATTACAGCTCTGTTCCTCCCTAGGCAGCGGCCTTCAAAGCGAGCAGTTGACTGGGAATCGTCCTTTAAGGACCTCTGCTGCTAAGGCCATGTCTTTAGCGGCGAAGGAATGCGGCCAACTCGTGCCGGCCATTCACGCTCGCCTTTGAAGCCTTCCGCTTCCGGTTCTGCTTCTTTCCATTTGCATGCTTCCAGAGCCAAAAAATTGCTCTCCTATGCGTGACAGCCGAGCCAGGCCCAGAAACTAGTGGCAGGCCTCGGCTCGACAAAGGAACACATCCAGGGATGGCTTTCCTGGAGGGGGTGGCTGGCTTTCAGGGCTTTCAGGGGTGACTGGCTGGCATGCTGCCTAACGATCTATTCACGTCGAGAGGCGTCTCGAGACGCCCGGCGACGACAACGAGAACTATTGAAGCGTATTAATTCTTTTTAATGCCGAAATAATAACGACGCCATTATGCCGGGCAACAGTAGTCCTGCGAAAGGGGGGGACTCACTCTCCACCTCTTTTTCGGTGGCGCCGGCAGATTGGCGAGCGAGACGGCGCCCAAAAGTCTGCACCGAAATGTTTTCCAATTGACCAAGCAGCGCCGAAATAAAGGCCAGCACTAGGAGGGGTGTGCCGGATGGGATGCGAAGAGGATGATACCCTGCAATGGTACTTTACAGGAAGGATCTGGACTACTATTGTCCAGATACTACTAGTCGTTGGTGGTCTAGTCGCTCCTGAATGCTTCTACAGACTTGCAGGGTGAGGAGTACACCTATACCCCCTTTGGAGAGGGTATCCTGGTCAGATATGGCCTGGAACGTGTGTGTGTCCGATACTTATAAACATAAAAACTGATAACGAAATCAAAACGTCGGGCCAAACGATTTGGAAATACTTCGACAGGACGAAAAGGAGCACGAGCGGGAGGAACACCAACAACAAGGACCAGCATAGGCCCCGACAACAATGGCCTGGGTCCTTCTGTCCGGCCGTAACATCACTGTAACGGCCATACAACATTATTATCATCGCAAATGGCAAGTTAGACAAACACATTGAGTGCCCATTTAATGGCCCCACCCCGGACCAGCTCCACTCCCGGGGCCCGAACCCAACTCACTGCTGGACAGATGGGAGTGGGGGGCGGCAGGACGGCAGGAGGATGGAGGATGGAGGATGGTTATGGGTCTAGGCACATAATGACCAAGCTAAACAGCAAATGAACTTTTAAACGTATTGAATTGACGTTCCAGAGGCGCACAGGACGGCCCGAGAATGAGGCGTCAAAAGCGCCGCAGGACCAGAGAAGCTAAAGGAGCAGGAGCAGCATTAATGGGTTTCCATGGACAGCTCCTCACAGGATACCGAGTAAGCTCCCGGCTCATGACTTCGGCCAAAAGGGAAAGAATACAGCGCAATAAGAGGACACCACAAAGGCACAAAGGAGGAGGGACGGAGGTAGGACGGAGCAGCCATCGAAAGTGGTAAAGTGTACACGACTTCAGCGGACAGAGGCAGCAGAGCCAGGAACTATCGCTTCCGATGCGACTGCTCTGAAAACAAATCCTCGGAAAACAATTTATTATGGTCACGATCGTTCGTCACCTCGTTGGCTTTACGGGCGCTGCCTGGCTCTTTTTTGTTTATGTGTACTCCGGAGCGACACTAACCTCTTGATGGGAGGACGTGACTGGCCCAGTGAGAGGCCCGGAAAGCGAGCCGGGAGGAGGGGGTGGCCGCCAGTTGATTTAAACGATCCGGCGGGATGCAGATGAGTTTTTGATTTTCCATTTTGCAGTTCTGTTTGTTTGCCATGTCGCGTGTGCTTGTTGTTGTTGTTGTGTGTGTTTGTCTTTTTTACGAGCTGACAAACTGACGAGCGGGATGTGGCAATAACAGACAGACGGGTGGTGGCCGGGGCGAGGTGGGGGGCGTGGTGCCACGCATAATTTACCAGCCGGGGAGGCAGTTCCGAAACTAAAACAGTGAGACAAAAATTGGAAGAGACTGGGATTGGGGACATTTCGGTCTCTACTTTATGAAGCCAGTGTCCTTTGGGGTGGGGGCTTTAGGACAGGACTCTGGTATTTCTCGCAGAGCATGACTTTGGTGGCACTTTTTCTTCGAGTGCCTCGAATTGTGTCTGGGCCGTGTTTGTGTTTACATTTCGTCTTAAGCTGCGACAAGATGCCGCCATATATTTGTCACATGGACGCCACTTTTACAGTCAACAGGGCGGAGGGCGGAGGGCGGAGGGGGTGGCTGATGGGTGTTTGCCCTCCGGGCTGCTCCGGGGGGAGGAGGGAATGGCTGGAGCAGTAGGACAACAATCGACGAGTGGATATCACAGGCATTGGGGCAACAAAGGCGCATGGCAGGCAGTTTCAGGGCAGGGCGGAGGAGTTGTGTGCAAATAACCTTAAGCCGGAAGCTCGTCAAGTGACTTTGCTGGCAGCCGCCAAGCCAACCACCCAACCACCTAACCACCCCCTCCCTCCACTGCGGGTGCTCCATCATCAACGTATCCCAAGTATTTGCATTTTGTATCACTTAAGCAGCAGCTTTCCATTGTTGCCACTGGTCACAGGAGACATTTATAGACAAACACACACACAGAGACACATCCTTGGGCACACCCACACAGGCATATAAAAGTTGGCTTTGCTTTTTTCCGCCCAACACCCCCCCTGCCCCACTCAGTTGCGACTCAAATGTTAAGTAATGGAATTATTCGTGTGCTCAAGTGTAGGCTCCGTTTTGCTGGAAGGACGCGGAGGAAGGCAAGGAGCCAAAGGAGCTAGGCTTCCCGGACCATCGAACTCGGCCTGGCAACAAATTTGGGAGGGGGACGGGGCAGGCGCGTGTAATTGCCAGGACAAACATTGTGTTAAGTGGGCCAGGGAAGCGTCCTGGCTGCGTGTGTGTGGTGGGCCTGGGCCTCTGACTTTCTGCCGGCCGGCACTTGGCTTCCAATACCCGGACTTCCAGTCTCCGGGCTAAGCTCCACTTGGGCCTGGTGGAATGGCCGTTGACCAGGCCCCCCCTAGTCCATGGCATATCCTTTTGTTTTCGGGCATGATACTTGTTTTAATTCAACCTTCAGTTCGGGCGGGACAGGACAGAGGACAGGCTCCAAGTGTTAAGCCGCCCACTGCCTCCCCCACGCAATGGCGGCAGGAACAGGGAGAGCTGGAATTCGCAATTAATCACAATTAAAAACGGGCCAGGATTTTTTTTGTTCGCTTCACCGCGTGCCTGGCCCGACTTACATATAGATGGGCATGTATCCTTTGTATAAAAGGATACTGTATATACTCAAAAGTATATATGTAGGAGAGCGCACCCTTTGCCCACGTCATCCGCGTTTAATTATGGAAATGTTAATTTGCTTAGCACTTCAGGCTTCGGAGACGCCTCCCGCCTCCCGTCTCCCCCCATGCCACCTGGCGGTCATCGGCAGACCTGCTCGCCGCTGCCAGCCAGTCAGCAGGACGCGTTCCTGCTTAGTTTTTTGCCGCCGCGCCATTAATTTTCAATTAACACTATGCCACGAGCAGATCCTGTGGGCCTGGGGTGAGTGCGAGTCCTGGCAACAGTTTCCCCTTCGCCTGGGCCAGTTACTCCTTATTTATGGCTCTGTTCCTGCTCCCATTGGCACCCAACTTAACCTTGGGCGGGCCACCTGTAGTTCATTTCATTTATCGCCTGTCCCCGGCAAAGTTCAATCCTTTGTTGCGCCATCATCTGTGCCTACGCCATTAACTTAAAGTGCCATTGGCCCCGGACATGGCCCAGGAAACAGGACGTAGGACGCAGGACGCAGGACGCAGGAGGCAGTCGGCGGGATTGTGGGAATGGTGAACCGCCGGCATCCTTCTGGCCATCTGCGCAGTCTGGGAGCACTTAACTTAAGCGCTCTAATTGTATTAAAAGCGTGTCCTGTCCCCAGCATCCCGGCTATTCTAGTTATCCTGCCGCAGCTCAGCTCGGCTCGCAGCTCATTGCCAGACCGGGCCGAGACTTGCCACATAGTTGACGTTGACGCAATGGCCATATCTGCCTGCCTGACCGCCGCAGCATCTCCCCTTTGGCCCCCTGCATCCTTTCGGCTTTTAACGTTTTTCCGGCTAATTCGGCTAAGTGATTTTCAGGAGTGCGTGCCGGGGCGGCCGGGGTTTATCGGACTTGTGGCTTAATTAGGGTCGGACGAAAGGGCTGGGAGGACTGGCAGGACTGCAATTAGTTCCGATTAACTCGAACATGGCAAAAAAAAACGTCGGCTGCATGTCCTTCTTAATAAATACCTGCCTTTAAAGCCACACTCGCGTGGCACTTTGGCCCAATTCCGCAGGAGACTTGGCATGTAAACGCGACATAACTTGCAATTTTGGGAGCGGAAGGAGCCGGGGGGGCCCACATTGTAGACATTCCACGTCCTTCGCCTGCCAGGAGCCCGGGTAAATGTTAATTAAGCATCATTTACGCATTCAGGCCGTCATAATGACAATGACACTGACAGCGCCACAATGTTGCGACAGCTTTGACAAGCCCGCCAGCCAGGACATAGGGCATAGGGCATAGGACCTCTCAGCCGCCTCCTAGCCTGTCACTCCGCACGCAGTCAAATTTAATGTAACATAAAAGGTTTTCCATTCCGTTTCTCCATCCTTAATGGGTATCTGGGCCGTAATGGTTCCATCAGGACGACCGCAGAACGGCAGTGGCATTTATCTGGCGGAGGCAGGATGCACGGGAGGCCGGCTCCTGCTCCATTGATTGACAGACATGGCTTTAAGAGCTAGTCGAGCTACTGAGTGCGAATTCTTGGCTGCAGTCCGCCGGAGCCTGGTCCCCCGGAACGCTTATCTGGCCGCGGATTAGCTCAGCCGAACGGCTGTTTAGCGCAGGACCCTTGGCCTTGGCCGGGCTGTGGCCACAGAATGCGGCCCGCAAAGGGCGCCCAACAGCTGGCAAACAATGGCCCAAGCACAGAACACAAAGAGCAACAAATCGGCGCAAGGAAGAAACAAAATAATAAAGACAAGCACCCGAGGAAGCGTGGAGGCCAGAATGGCAAATAAAAGTGCAGAACAAGGACGAAAATGAAGCCAGGAGGAGGAGGTGGCGAAGAATTACGTTAAAAGCCAAGACTGAGGATGCCCGGCGGAGGGAATCGATTCCTTGATATCCTGTAACTGGAAAGACGACACACACTGCCTCCGCTTAAGGCCCCAAGTCATCATTGTCCTTGAAGGATAAGGAACACCCCGCATCCTGGCCACCCTGCCCCACAAAATGCAAATAAAACGACGCCTCGGAATTGAAATAGAAATAGAAAATTGCCAAACAAAAATGGCAGCATAAACTTTTGCTGTTTCCCACTTCTGTGCGCCATCCGTTCTCCTTTTCTCTGGCATGGCTTCCACCTCCTTTCCCCGGCACTCGGCCCGGAGTCGTAACTCTCGCACACACACACACACACACACACACCCGGACAGGGAGAAAGTGGCACACATACGGGGTACGCACCGAGAGTCTGCTGCTTGTCGACATTTCGGTAATAAATTGAGTTTTATGGCAGTCGTATTATTCTTTATTAGTGGGTAAGAATTGTTGCCTTTTGTTGGCTTTTGTTGCCGAAACGATGTCTCAACCAGGCCCCGGCTCTGCTCCTTGGCGGCCTGCACCACCACCACCTGAACCACCACAGATGGAGATCGTTTTGTTCGGTTTTGTGGCGACCGAAGGACTAAATTAATTCCCCAGAACTAGGGAGCTTGTACGCTCCCCTGGGAGCGTATCAATCAATTTGGCATTAAAGGACCAGCCGCCGAATCAAAAATTCCAAACCAAAACTCTTTATTTAGCGTTAAATTAGCCAGGACTCGAAGGACATCCGGGGAATACTAATTAGCGGAGCCCCGAAATCCGATTTTCTCAGCTGTCAGCGGCTGCGAAAGTGATTATGGGCCTCGGAGTGAGCGACGTGGACTGAAAACAAAACTCCACGGCCAGCACATCCAGGAGACTGGCCAGGACACACACACCACGTCGAGGTCATTCAATTACTAATCAGCCACCTCTTTGTACCTGATGATCCGTGAAAAGTCGGCCCAGGACTCCGCGACAAGGAGGGCGCTCCCCTGTTCCGCTCGTGCAATTTATCATCCTCAGTCTCGGTTTCGGTTTTGGTTTCGGTTTCAGAGCCAGCTCCATCTCCAGTTCCAGCGGGCGGTACGACTCCACTTCTGGCCAAGTAGTTGCTGACGGGGAGGGGGGAGCCTTTCAGTGCGGAGGCGGCGTGGGCGGAGCCGATGATTAATTGCCAGAGTGGCCGCTTGAGCGGAAAATTCACAAAACATTTCCATCATGAAGGCGAAACTGATTTCCAGCCGCCCGTTCTGCCACCCGTCCTGCCACCCTTCCGCATTAAAGCCGCCTCTCCTGGTTCAAGGATGAATATTTAAAGGCCCTCCGAACCAGAGGCCGCACCACTCTGATTCCAAACACAGGAGTGGTTCACTAATGGCACAGCTCTCACAATTGCCATTCAGGAGCCCAGTTTAGGAACAAATGTTGCCGCTTTCGGATTAGTGTTCTCTGCCTCGTTCTCCGCTCGGAATTCGACTGGACTTCCCAGTTTGCTGTCATCGGTTGACAGTCTACATTCGAACCGGATCCCTCAAAATTTCCCCATGAACTCCAACCCGAGGCTGGCCTCCGCCATGCGGCAGTCGAGCCAGGCCAGGGACCGGCCCCAGAAGGACCGGGACGAGGACGCCTGGCCGAAGGAGGCGCAGCTGCACCAGCCCCCGGAGCAGACCCAGCTGCTGCTGGCGGAGCGGGCCAGTGGCCTGGCCGTGAAGGCCTACCTGCTGCAGTGCGGCCTGCCCTTCCTGGAGCGGATCAGCGACCACGCCGAGTTCATGTCGCCGGGCGGACGGCTGACCCGGCTGCCCCTGCTCCGGCTGGGGCCCGTGCGCGTCCTGTCCGAGTTCGGGCCGATCGTCGGCCACGTGGAGGCCACCCAGCCGGGCCACTGCCTGGACGACTGGCTGGCGGAGGAGCAGCGCGACGAGATGCGCTGCCTGGTCGACTATGTGGAGAACGTCTTCAGCCTGGCGGAGATCCACTTCAGCTTCGTGGACACCCTCAACTACCAGCTGTACACGGGGCCGAGGAGCGGGGCGGCCCATCCGTGGCCGCTGTGCCTGCTGCGGCGGTTCGCCAAGCAGCGGGAGGCCAACCGGCTCCTGAAGGTCTACCAGTGGTCGTCCCTGGACCCCGACCAGGTCCTGCACGAGGTGAGCATCTGCTGCGGCGCGCTGGTGGCCAAGCTGGAGGAGAACGTGGCCGGCGCGAAGTACTTCTTCGGCACGAGGCCCTGCCAGCTGGACGCCCTCGTCTTCGGCCACGTGGCCGCCATCCTGTCCACCCGGATGCCCAACATGGAGATGGCCGACCTGCTCTACGGCTTTCCGCGCCTCATAGCCCATTGCCGGCGCCTCGACAACGGCCTGTTCCAGGGCCAGCTCCTTGCCGAGGAGGGCGAGGACTTCCTTGACGATATACAGGAGGAGGAGAAAGAGGAGCTGGGCACCGCGGAGCAGCACAAACAAAATTAAAGACGTTGGAGAGGCCAGGACAAAGGATTCGGAATTGTTTTTTTATTTGGCCAGGGGACGGGAAGCCAATCAGAAATATGCAAAGCATTTACAATAAAAACGACAGAGTGCCCGAGAGGAGTGGGTTGGACATAGGTCCTGGGACCTGGGCCTAGGGTCCTGGGTCCTGGGTCCCAAGTCCCGAGTCCTGGGAGTGGCAAAGTAAGTCAAGCCAGAGATAAGCCAGAGCACAATGCCATAAAATACAGCAACAGACAAGGCCTGCACTGGAAGAAGTGATTTCTCTCAAAGGGGTTTTGAAAAAGGACATCTCCCTACACTCCTTGGAGCTGGAACAAAAATAAATATATTTTTAATAAAATATGAGTTAAAAAATAATAAAAAAAAGTAAGAATCACTTTCCGAGTGCAAGCGGGCTTTCAATTTCAGTTCGCCTCCGACTTCAAGGTAGACACCCGGACACATAAAATGTCAGTTCGATTTTATGACTGGCCCGGGCCCGGAGTCGCCAATCTCAATACGGTTGGTGCTGGAGACTCCGGCTAACCCGTGTGACATGGCCGCATCGTCCGGACAATCAGGCACCCCTGCCACTGCCACTGCCTCCCTCTGTGCCTCGCAATCAGAAACTCATCATGGCCTATTGATGATTTCTTGTTGTTTTCCTCTTTGTTGTTTCCTTTTTCTCCTTCGGCCAGGACCTGCTCCCCAGGATGCCCCTCTCCGGGCGGCCTGCCAGCTGCCAGCTGCCCTTGATGGCTGTCTCGCTCGGCCTGGTAATTTATTGGAATTTGCCAAAAGGATTAAGAACGCCAATAAGCGTTTGGCTCGCCGGCGGACCAGATTCGGCCAGCCTTTCGTCTGTTTCCGCTTCCGCCCTGCCGCGACTTCCGGCGCGCGTCTCTGGCGCTGATCCCTCATCCGAGCCGAACTGATAAACATGGCGCGTGTCGAATGGCAGCCCGATTTGCTTGGCTTAATATTTCAATTTTGGGAGCCATTGAGACCAGGGGCCCTCCAGACTGAAAACGAGGAAAAAAAATAAAAAAAAAAAGACTCTTTGGAGACGTCGGGAATCGAACCCGAGGCCTCTCGCATGCGAAGCGAGCGCTCTACCACTGAGCTACGCCCCCACGATGAAGTGCCAGGACTCGATTGTTCATAAAAGCTACAAGCCACTCACCTGATCACTCACCTGCTCCTCCCACCCCACTGGACCTGGTCGAGTTGCTCAATCGGAGGACGCGGATGGATAGACTTGTAAACAATCATTTAGGTCGCCAAATGACCAACCTGAAACTGCTCCATCACGTTCATCGCTTCATTCGGAGCTGAGTCGCCTGATTATCCATCATCCGACGAGGGCTGTTCATCATCCGCCCACTGTGCTGTGTCCTGCGTCCTTGTGCCCTGTATCCTGGTCGCAGCATCATCATCATCACGGAAACTGCGACCCACGACGAGTAACCCTAATGGAAAGTGTATGAAACACAATTTGTTTTCATTCTGCGCTCTCGCTTTCCCCCATCGCCGTTCGCCGCTCGCCGTTCGGTGGGCGACTTTTCCGAGTTTTCCCGACTGCTTGCCGCCGCTGGCTTTCAGTTTTCAGCGCTTTATCTCGCCAGGCAGATACCATCCTCCGCCATTCTGTCAGCTTAACCGCTGCCACTTGCCATTGTTGGCTGTTTATTTTGGCAGTCTTGCCCGGCTTGGGCGAAAACTTTTCCACATGCCACGCCCAGACACCCAGACGCCCAGACGCCCTGACTGCCCTGGCTGCCCTGGCTGCCCTTGGGCCACTAAACAACAGATAGACTCTGAAGAGGCAGCCGCAAAAAATCGCACACCCTAGGTATACATTAAGACACTACAGGAGCCGATGCTGGATGTATTGCAGAAATGCTAGCATACTTCCCAGGGCCCTCGCTCCCCGCCTATCGATCCTGGTCGCGCTGTGCAGAGTGTGGGCGGCGAAAGTTGGACACCCGAACAGCCGAGAGCCGGGCTGAAAACTTTCTATAGCCTACAAATTTTCTTTTGGCCCCAAATTGGCTGAGGGAGGAAAGTTTTCCTTGCGGCTACTCTCGCCGCCCTGCTCGGCGACACATCCTTCGTTATCCTTTCGAGGGGAGGGAGGTATGAGGTCTGCGAGCTGGCATCCACCCCCCGAGCAGTGATTAGGCAATAATTTTCTGGCACGCAAGGAGATCACGCCCGGAGAAATATGGCGTGTCATTGAACAACTCAATATTCGGCGGAACCCACCCACCCACTCACTCCTTAAGCAGCCATCCATCCCGAATCCTTCTCGCTCGGTTGTTAAGCAAATCACGTAAATTTCTTTAAACGAATTACTTTCAAATTATCGAAAATGTTTGCCAGCCACCTCCTCCGGCCCGCGAAGGCTCCTAAGCAGGTGCACGTGTGTGCTTTTGCTTTCTGCCGCCTCTGCTTAGCTTTCCCTGCCCTGTCCTGCCCTGTCCTGGCTTTTCTTCCCCGTTGTTTGCATTCACTTCCGGCGACAACAAAGGAAAGTTGTGCGAGCCATTTGGCAGCGAGTTTTAAATAAATATTATTGCCCTGCCACCTTGAATGCGAAATGCTGCTCCCCTCGGCGGGTAATTTGTGTGAAAAGTTTGCTGCTCGGCTCTTGGGGAAGTCCCCAGCTAATGGCTGATTACTTTATTTTAAATGCTCCTTAAACACACTGCCCAGTAGTTCGTCCTTTTTGGGAAATTTGCATCGATCCTGGATGGGAAGCACTCTCCGGACGGGGTCTATTGGGGCGGGAGCTGTTTATAAAGTTTATAAAGTAGCAACAAATAATTGACCGACCGACCGACCGACCGGCGCACTCACACACTGCCACTCGCAGGACACTGGCACGTGTGTGCCCCGGAAAGTGTGCTACACAGGGAGTGGGAGGAAAGCTCAGCACAAAAACGCGCTCAAGTGGCAATCATCATGATGATGGTGCAACGATGATGTTAATGATGATCATTCCTAGCCGCTGCACTCGGCAATTGTTGCCAGCCACCGAGCCACCCAGCCACCCAGCCACCCCCCATTTAACCCACCCAACAGCCGAGTGCTTAAAAATACATTGCACGTTCAAATTGAAGTGGAAATGCAACGAAATGCATATAAAAAACCAGCGTTGTCCCGGTCCTGGGAGCTGTTCCCGCCAACACTTTCGCCCCCAAAACGCCAAATATTTTTCCAGCCAGGACTGACTTTTCCGAAGAGGTCTAGATAGTAGTAGCATCTTCCCAAGAGATCCTTTAGTCAGGAACTATATTAGGTGTCCTTGAATCAACTATTATGTTCCCCGGAACGTGGCATTGGGACGGTTTCATGGGGCGTGTACATTGCTATTGCGAGCTGGCTGGGCCCCCGATGGGCGGCGTGTTGTTATTGCCGCACCGCCCCGCCCCGCCCGCGCCAGGACCTCCCCAGGAGCAGAGCAAAGTCCGTTCACGTGGCGCCGGCGATAACAAGCAAATGCAATTATGGATTTACGCGGTGTATGCAACATATTTATGCGAGTTCCCCTGGTCCTGTTGCGGTTGGCTTACACTTTAATTGAGTTGGAAGCCCTAGTTGGGGGCTGGTGGCCGGGGCGCGGCCGGGGGGTGGAGGAAATTGATGCGCTTCGGGTGCAAAGGACATCAAACACTCGAAATATTTTGTGTTAACTTGAAAAATGACATGAAAGCGGCCCGAAATAACACCCCAAGGGGCTGTCGGAGTGGCATGCAAACGCAAACAAACAATTTGGGGGTCTTGTCTCTGACATGTGGGGGCTGCCAGAAAGCACAGCACACATCCTTCCCCTCCGTCCCTCCACCCTTCTGCGTAGTCCTCGCACATCTTACTTGTATCTCCGAGGGTGTAAAGTGTTTCTGAAAGATGATTGATACGATTTCGAGTGCTCCCACTGATGCCAGTGATGCCCGTTCGCCCTGCTCCTCTTGGTCCTTTTGGGGCGCCGCATAAGCGGCGGCGTAATGAAGCGGAAATCGATTTGGAGCGCGTCCTCAACCCGTGCAGGGAAATCGGGAAATCGCTCGCCGGCAGCGGGCGTGCGTGAAAAGTTTGACAGCAGCCAGGAGCAGGCAGGACGATGAACAACGGGACACCACACCCCTCCAACGAGCCACAGAGGAAAAAGTGGGCTGCCGAAAGAGTTGAATCGTAGGAAAGATTGAGAGGAGAGCTGGGTGGGAGGAGCGAGGTCCTTGGGGCGGGCCCCGGCCCCCTGCCGGTGGAAAAACAAAAGCGTAAACAAGAAAATATTAAGCAGCTGCGAGAGGAAAACAAAAACGTAACCCAACGCACCCGAAAAAAGCTGAAGCAACGAAAGGGAAATGCGCGAAATAACTTTTCTTTTGGGGCGTTGGGGGTGGGCATTAGGGGGGTAGGGAGGGGGAGGGGGGAAAAACAACCAAAAATAAAATAAAGAAAGGAGAGCCGAGGCGAGTGGGTGGTGTTCTGGGGAAAAGCGATTTCCGCCGCTCGCTCGTAACTTTTCACTTAAGCATTTTTGTCACGTCTGCCATTTTCCATCCCAGCCCCGCCCATCCAGCGCCGGCGAGGTCCTGTGTAATACATTTTTGTAATATTTACTCTGCGCTTTGTTGGACCCGGGATCTGGGCACCCTGGCTCGGCCGCCGAGCATATCCAATTGCCCGTAGCCCAAACAGGAGCAAGCAGCAAGGAGAACAACAAGCGGGAGGTCCTTCGGAAAACAAACCCGTTTCCCATGCTTATAATTTCATTTTTTAGAGGGCATTCGGGGTTCGTGCTACGCCGAGGACTACACAGACACATTTGTTGTTGTTTGCTTTGCGCCATCCTTGCACTGACTTAATGTCCTTTTTCCGAGTTTCCGCATTTCCGAGTTCCGGCCAGTTCCTTAATTTCTTTTCGTGTTCCACGAGGATGGCTGGGCGGGCGGCGGAGCCTGCTTGTTTATGCAGCAGGCAAAAATCATATTTTATTGTTATCGAAATTTAGTGGCGTCCCATAAACATCGATGAGCTGGCTCCCAGGAGGCCCTCTGGAGCGGAACGGGTTGCCCCTCCCCGGAACTCCCGGAGAGCTGGAAAACAGGTCGTAATCTGGCCCAAACTAGGTCACAGTGCACTCTGATTTGGATTAGGACGAGAGCTGCAGCTCGCCAGCCACCTTCACCTCCATATCCTGATCCGGAATCCGGAGTCCGGATCCGGAGAAAATTGGCCAGAGCTAAGCTGCGGATGTGTAGCAGTAGCTTTGATTCAATAGAAGTGATTGAATTCGCATTCGAATTCAAATTCAGGGATTAAAAGTGAGTCTGAGGAGAAAAAGCAAAGGTATCCAGGGAACTAAAGTCCCAGAGATCCAAAAAGTGGAGCTGGAGGTGGCCATTATAACCTAAAAACCTTCTCATTCTCTTTCAGAATGCAAGTTTGGAAGCTGAAATAGGACTACCTTTGGAAAATGCTATGATATAGATACAAGACTTAGTCCTCAGATACTGGATAAGGATGTTTGTAAAGTTTAAAGTCTATAGCTTGATAGCTGAGAGACTAGTCCGCTTAGAATCAGATTGGCGGACAAACGGACAGTCGTACTTTTCCACAAAAATAATAATAAGAGGTGAGTTTGCCATTCATATAATTTATTTTATTTTATTTATTGAACAAGAAACTGTGGAAGATTCTTAAGAAGGCCAAGTTCCATACCATTCTCAAGAGAGATCCTTGCTCCTTCCCATACCATGTCCTAGTAACAGACTGCTTTCTGCAGGAAATTTAAAAAAATTCGAAATCCACTTCAAGTATTTGCAACAAAGAACCAGTGACCCTTCACCCCGAACTGGGGAAAGCTAATAAAATAAGCAACACATTCGTTGGCCCCGGGCGTGAGCTGCTCTTGTTTGCTCTCCGCTGACCCGAAATCTTTATGACCTTGTGAGGAGCCGCCGCCCACGGAAGGAGAGAGCCTCGAGGCCATCAACAAATCATCCAAACGATTTTAGACATTTTCATTAGCCGCAATTTGGGCATTAAAACGTGGCCCGCACCGCTGCGGCCCGGTGCTTTATGGCCCAGTCGACACCTTCCGAATCGGCGGCATAAATTGTCGAGTGCGGCAGTTAACTGGCTAAAACTAAGCCGGCAATCCATCACACCACCGGAGTGGTTCCGGGCGCCGAGTTCCAGTGTATAAGCGGCTACCGCAAATGTGCCAAATGAGAGGCTTTCGGTTTTCTATTAACTGTCAGCCGTTTAATTTACAAGCACTCTTCGAGCACACCTCAGCTCCAGCCCCCACTCAGCAGGAGGTGGTCAAAGGGCGGTGGGTGGTTGGGTGGCTGGGTGACTGGGTGGTGCAAGCTTGGGAGGAGGTGGCCAATAAATTAACAAGCAGACGAGAGCGGAAATGAAATGTCTGTGTGTCTGTGGCGGAGATCGGAAGTGCGGTTGCTGGTGGGTGGGCTTGCACAAGGTTGAGACTGCTTCCTACTCCCCCTTCTAGCACACTCCCTCTAGGACTGGCTGTCTGGAAACTGACATTTTGCTGCCTTCGTCCATTTCCATGTCGCATGTCAAGCGATGCGAATTCTAATTAAAATTTAATTGTTTACACTTTTCGGCCAACGAGCGGAAATGGGAGCGGAAGCTCCAAAGGCTTGGCCTGCCTCTCCCCCCCACCTCAGCCCCTGATTACCTTAATGGTCTCCGAGACATCGCTTCCCTAAACCTTCTTCCAGGAGATACACTTTCAAGGCTAGGCTGGATCTAGTATCGGGTAAGTCACTAGTAGGGGGCTGGCTCTTTCTCTCAGTGTAGTAATGATTGTCCGAGGTTCGGGTCCGCGACCATTAGCCCTAAGTATTGTCGTGCTTGGCGCGTTTAATTGTCGCCTGGCCTGATTTACATTACATGGCGGCGACAAGAGTTGGCAACACAAACAAACTGCCAGCTGGCGGGTAGCTGGCGGGGCGAGCTGGGCCTGGAGTGGGCGGCGGTGGGGCAGGCGCCCGAACGTGCCTCGCATGCCAATGGAATGCTTATCAAAGTGTATAAAATTCATAGAAATTATGACGCGAGCGCAGAAGTTGCACGACCAAGAGCAAGAAAAGACGTTTGACGTTGACACAATGTTGTATGTATGTTGGATTATGTGTATGTGCCACATCGGGAGGTATATATATATTTGTATGTACGTGTCGGGGGAAGGGCTGGTGAAGGGGAGTGCTAAGGCGTGGAAAAGTTGTGTGCTTAAGCGTTTTATTGTCTTTAAGCTTCATTAAGTCAAATGGCGAAAGCGTTTAGGGCAAATGAAGAGCGCATCGCGGAGCAGGGGGATCCAGAATACATATAATGATGTTCAATCTCGGAGGGCACTCCTGCTCTGCCACGCTCTCCTGTCGCATGTGGACCTCTCCCTCGCCCGGCAATTAAAAAGTTGTCGCCTAGCAATAAACGCGCTTTCCTTCCATGAAACGAAATCTAGTTAGCCCGCCCCGGAATTAAATTAAAGGCGAACTCCTCACTTGGCATGATGGTGTCTTTATGGCAACAGAGTAACGGTGGCTTGGACGATATGAAGTGTAGTGTATGAGTGTGGTGGCCCATGAGAGATCTTGAGTGGTGGGATCACCACCAGGTGAGGTTCGGCTCTCCGCTGGCCGCGTACGCACCCACGAACTTCTTCTTGACGCAGGCCGCGCAGTGCATATTAAGAACCGGACAAACAAGTAGCAGGAAGGTCCTCAGTGTAATCATCCGGCGCTGGTAGATGGCCTCGGCGACAACGAAGAATCCGTCAATGGCCATGGAGATGCTTGAGATGGTCAGCCAGGGTGTGAACAGCTGGGGCTTGACCTGGGAAGGAGGGCAGATTAGAGGTCCGGGGTGGGAGGACGTTCGGAAGTGATCTCACCCGAACCACGGCGTAGAGCAGCAGCAGCCAGACCAGCAGCATCATGAGGTGGCCCATGATGCGGAAGCGACGCAGCTGATTCTCGTTGAAGAAAACAAAGCGCCTCGGGCGCCACATTCTCAGCAGGTGCACCCCGTTCTTCTCGCGCAGCACGCGCAGGAACTCGATGCAGTTGTGGATCTGGAAGGGAGGAGAGTCAAGGAGCTACGTGTGCCTCTACCGGATGAACTCACGAATCCAAACAGACTGATCACCAGAAGGAAGTAGAACATGAACGGGAAGAGCTCCTCCGAGCAGCTGAGCTTGTTCCTGACGTACTGCATCGCCATCTTGGGGTAGCTTGGCTTCGGCGGCGACAGTGCGCACTCCCAGATCGAGAAGAACTCGCAGTTGATGGCCGAGGCGCGGAGGACGCGCCGCAGGAAGTTGCACAGGATCACCTTGATCTGCTTCAGTTGAATCATGGCTGGGCTTTGGGTTCACTCGAATCAACTCGAAAACTGAATGCTTTGTCTAAAAATATTTCAAAAACAATTCGAAAATAATTAATTTCGAGAAACACACAAATCAGATCCTTTCGAGACTGGAAACCGGCCAAGAGTGAGGACTGGAACTCGAATCAACTCACAGCTCTGAAGTCTAAGGACGCGGCCTGCTTGGAACCGAAAAACGAAACTTTTTTTTATGCTTTCACGAAACTTTTTCGAAAACTCAATTCGAAAATAAACTACTCCACAGGGCACACGAAATCAGGTACTGTCGAGACCGAGAACTGGGTAAGAGTGAGGTTAGGATCTCGAATCAGCTCCCAGCTCTGACGTCTCGGGGCACCGCCTGCTTCGAGCCTCAAACTGTAGCTTTTCGGTTTCTGGCCCAAGGACAAGGACACTGGCTAAAAACAGGATGACGAGGACGACGACAACGATGATGATGATGATGCTGCTGATGGTCCTGCGAGTCCTCCAATCCCTCGCAAGTCCTTCAAGCCAACCAAGCCATCCAAGCCCTCCGACAGCTCCTTCTGTCATTTGTGGCTGCTGGTCTGCTTCATTGGTTTTTGATTGTGTTTGGCTGCTTTATTTATTTATGGGCAATGAGTCCCAGTCCGCAGCGGGGATGATGGGGCCTGGCTGGCAGTGGTTGGCTGGCAGAGCTTTCATAAAATATTATATCTTGTTTTCGCCCGCCGTGGCTCGGTGGCCTGCACCTGGAGAAAAGTGCAGGGAAGCGGGCAGTTTTGGTGGGGCACTCGAAAGGACACACCTTCTTGGGGAGTGCCTTGGCTTCTGGTGTGTGGCCCTGGATGTCCTTAGAATATTAGACTGCCTCCCGAACAGGACTTTTCTGGCAGTGTGTGCACATAAGCCGGGCCAACTCATGAAGAGCCTTCGCTCACAGCAAAGTTAAATTGCAAACAACAAGCCGAACAGGATGAACAGGATGAGCAGGCGGGAGCGAAGGGAGATGGGCCGGAGACTAGGGAGCTAAGCCCGCAATCCTGAGGAGGCGGCAGGACGGGTCGTGTGGCGAAGTTCGCTGGCTTTTTGTATAACTTTTGATTAATAGAGCGACGACGAGGCAGCCAGGCAGCTGTCGTTGGCATAATTGCACCACACACACACACATTCATGCGAACATCTCCGCGCCAGTACAGTATCCCGCAGCCCTTCTCCACCCCCACCCCCAGCGCCTGCCCCACCCTCTTGCAACATCCCTTTTCCCTGCACATGACAAGAACTTGCGCTCGGAGCTGAAACTTCTTACGCTAAATTGATTCCGTTGAAAACAAGTGCTTGGACTGCCAGGCCAGACGGTGGCGGTGGCGATGGAAGTGCACTGCGAGAAAGGGGAGTGCCAGTGTGGGGCCTGCGGACGGAGCTGCGGCCGTTTCTCGCTCTGCACCGAAAGGAGCGGAACAAAAGCCTGTCGAGATAACAGACAAATGCACTTATGCAACACAGCCGTGGAAGACAGCTGAAGACAACATAAAAACAAACAACTTGGTCCGGGGCAGGCTCAGGGGTCGGGTCGGCCAGATAGAGGGCTCCATCCTATCCGATTTCCATATGGGACGGCATCCTCCAACCCAGCTCATTGCCATTTTTCCAAAACTCGACGAAACACCGAAACTACAAGCATATCAGAAATGTGGCATATGGGATGGTCTGCGGCAGGGCTGTTACATCGCTGGCTGCGCCACACAGGGGCAGCAGGGAACTGGCAGTCTGGCATCCACATTCGGAATTCATTCCAGATATTATCCGTTTCAGCAATTAGGTCTCTAATGGCAGCACTGTTTCGTTTATGATTTGTTTCCCAAATCCGACAAGGCGGCTGCTGCCAAAATATTTGCCATTGTCCGCATGCCAGGCCGACATCGACGTTGTGCCAGTTTCGAGCTTGATTTGGTTTGCGGCTGGGCATCTGTTTAATTGCGCTTGAGCTGCTGTCAGTCGGTCAGCCAGGACGTGGCTTTGTAGACAGGACAACGGACAACGGACATGAACAAGAACATGGCAGTCGCCAAAGGTCCGGGATTAAATCAAATTTAAAACTGTGCTGTGTCCTGATAAATTATCCATGCATGCATATTATATGAGGGGGCCGTGGCAGCACACCAGGATGGTGGTGCACAGGCGAATCCTGCTGCACATGGCATAATGCATGCACACTTAAGGCCTCGAGAGTGCCAGCCAAATGGCATGACAGGGACGGATGCTCAGATAGCGCCAGCTGAAAACGGATGCCGGTTGCCAGGACCTCTCGTCCAACCATCCAGGCCCTTCAGCCCTTCGCCCTGCCATCCGCCCAACCTAAAACCCATCCCAGCCCGACACATCTCATCTCGTCTCAGCTCGGAAAAGCTTAGCAAAATACTTTCATAATAATCTTTATGGTGCAACGAGGAAAATAGAAAAAAGCGGGAGAAGCGAGCTCGAGAAATGGCCAAAACTGTTGCCAAAAAAAAGGGAAAACCAGACGGAGAGCTAAGCGAGTGGGGCAGCTGGCGCGGCAAGTGGCCGGGGGCCGGGGGCCGGGGACCGGAGGATGCTTAAATAAAATGGGTAGTTCAGCGGCGCTGGGCGGAGGGGCTGGCGACGGCGGTACTCTGTGATTTGCTTGCTGTTTTTGTTGCTGGGCGCACTCCATGTAGTTGCTTTTTTATGAAGACCACCCCCCGGCCCGGACCAGGGAGCTGCAGGATTTTCAGGTTTGACGTGTGTTTGCGAGATTAAGCTGCGATAATAAATCGCCCGCTTCCTGGGAAGTAACAACTTGCCCTGCAAATCCTCGGAATAACTCAAATACGGCAGTTTGCATTTCTATCGCTTCCTGGCTCCTGGTTTCCTGGCTCCTTCGAATATTCCAGCCCAGGATGCCCTGACAGGAGTTGCAGCTTTAAGTTCACATGGGTGGGAGTGCAGGCAGAGCTCTTATGTTCTCCAGAACCATTAATAGGCTGGCCCACTAATTTAAATGGAGGAGGATCCGTTCAGAGGATCAGGATGAATGCTTTCGGGCACTGTAGGGCCACCCTCCCTCCCGAGGTGGCATTTTGTTTGTCTTTCGAAATGCTGAAAGCAAAGTTGGATTATGTTCGGGCGAGTATGTGCGCCGGGATGCGGGCAGGAGCGGGAGTGGGAGCGGGAGCGAGTGTGCGAAGATAATACGGCAGCAGCTTCTGGTGGCCGCTCCTGGTAGCCCAAAAGTTGCTGCTCCATCCGAAGGTGGGGTTTATGTGCAATAATTTTTCGTTCTTTTTCCGCCCGCCCCTGGGAAGCGGTGGGTCGGGCTGGGCACTTCGCCCTGCATGAGCTGGATTTAATAAATTCTAATGTTTGCTTACCTTGCCCGAAAGGCTTTCAACCCGAAACCGCCACCCAGACACACACACGGTGCTTCCCTTTTCCGTTTCCAGGAACAACAATGCCAGGAGCCTGCCATCTGGAGCCGGGCTTGGCGCCACAGCAGATTTACTTTTATTGCAAATTGCAATTCTGCATCCTCGGCTGCCAGCTTTCCGCCCGGCCACATAATATAAATGTCTATATCATGAATGAGTGAGTAGACAGCTACACGGAGGGAGCAACGAACGGACAAGCGGACAGGCGGACAGACGGACGGGCTAAGGGCTAATGTGAGGCGAAAGGATGTTCTGGAGCCGCACTTCAACTGCATCTGCATTTGGTAAGAGCGGCTCTCGAGTCGACTACAGTGACAGCTGGCTATGACGGACATGCTGTAGAGCACTCCACTGTACTATAGATGACTGTCAGCCAACAAAGCCATTCAGAGTGAGGGCCAGCAGCAAGGTCCTGGACAAAAGGAGCACAAGCTGGAAACTTGGCTATTGAATTTGTTGTTTGTGGCGACCCGGCGGGGCACTCACTGTGGCCAGCACCTGCTCCCGGAACTGGAGAGGAAGTGGACTCAAGCTTCTGCTTTTAATTAATAAAGCCATTTCTTTATTTGGTTTTCCACACAGTCAGATAGTCGGGGAGTCGCTGGCCAGCGTAGAGATCCAGACGGGCACAAAAGACTGCTCGGGCGGGAGCTAACGGAACCAGGTCCAGAACTTGTACCAGCGCCGCTGGGGGTGCGCGGGAGGAGGAAGGGCGGGCCGGGGAATGGCCTTGGGCGTCACCATCACCAGGGTGGGCGACCCCATCTGCGCCTCGTTGTCCAAGTGGTCCTGCGTGGCCCGAATCACGCACTGCTGGTACTGCTCCATGACCTGTTGCGGCGAGAGGGCGTTGAGGGAATCGGAGAGGAGGACGAGGGAGACTAGCCAGGACTCACCTTGAAGCAGTTGCAGGAGCGTTCGCGGCTCCGCTGGAGGCAGGTCTGGAGCCGGGCGGCCAGGTCCTTGCAGGGGGGATCTCCCAGCGGAGTCAGGTGCTCTTCGGAGTTCATCAGCAGGCGGTTGAACTCCTCGTAGATGGCCTCCTCCGGCCTGCAGGGGATTGTGCGGTCAGGGATCTGGGCAAACGGTGCAACATACTTACATGCGCTGGATGTCTTCGATGGCGCCTATCACAGACCGGGACTTGGGGCGCCTTCTGGCCTTCGGGTTGGCCATTCGCTGGGGTTCCGGGCATGCCGTAGTCGCTGGCGACGGATGGGGATTGGGGGCTTCCTGCTGGGGCGGCGGCTCCTGCGGCTGAACGTGGGGCTGCTCCTGCCCCACTCCGCTAGCCCCGCCCTTCGCCCTCGCCCTCGCCCCCGCCTCCTCCTCCCCCCTGCTCCGCTCCTCCGGCGCCACTCCGGCCAGGCTGGCCCCCATTCTGGCAACGCGCTGCGGGTGTCAGTGGTGGCTCGAACTGAGAATTTCGAAAAAACTTGCGTGTTTTGGTCTTTTTTTTCAAGAGAGTTTTATGGCTTTCGTCAGACGGGTGCACTTTTCATGGCTGGGGATTTAGCGGCTAAAGTGAGGAAAGTGAAAATATTGTCGGCGGTGTCAGTAATTTAAGCAAGTCGGGAAAAGGGTCAAGCCGGCACCGAAATGTGACAGAATTCTCAAATCCCAGTCACCTCCTGAAAGAAAGCAACTCCCTTTCCACGTCATGATGCTCTTGGTCCTCTCGTCCAACTTGAATTAATAGCAAAGTAGTGCTTCTCGTGGCTCACATCTCATCAGGGCCGTAATGGCCGAGCTCACAAAGTAGCCGAGCAAGTCTGTCCCGGCCAGGTGATGATCCATCCACGGACTCCCTCGTCCGGCTCTCGAGTTTGGAATTTTTGCTTAATTGCGCATTAGAGGGAAAAGTTTTCCTGTTTCCGCCGGAATGGCCACCACAACGCAACACATTGAGAAAGTTCATCCAGACAATTTGACGATGGTCTGTCTGTCCGCTGTCCGCTTGTCCGTCATGTCTGTCCGCTTGTCCGCCTCGTCTGTCAATTGCAGGCATCTCCTCCCCGGCTTGCATCATCGTCCCGAGGGGCTGTTGCCACTAATCAAGGAAGAGTGACCTGGCCCCAGGTGCAGGCTGGCGTTCCGGGTCCGGGTCCAGGCCTCCAGCCTCAAGCCGGGGGCATAAAAAAGTCAAGAAGTTTGTTGCGGCTGGCATTTCGTTATTGGAATTTTCATTGGCCACAAAAATACTTTTTCGATTAAACTTTAACGGCGCGTAAAATGCCAAGCCGGAGACGGCAAATGGCCGGAAAAATGCCAGTCCGCCGGCAGGTCCGCGTTCAGGTTGAGGAGGTCCCAATGCCAAATCAGAAAATGATTAATTACGGAATGCTTTCGGTACACACAGTCGGTATTCCGGAGTCCAGAGTCCGTCCTCCACCGCACGAAATGGCGCTCCATTCTGCTGCGTAGCCTGCCAAATGGCAATTAGCGGAAATATTTCACGTGGCCAACGTCGCCGACTAATGGAAATAAATTAGTTTCGCCTCCTTTTCGGCGGTCCCACATCAAAAATGTTAAATACGCAATCCCTGGCCTGGCAGCCGGGCAGCATGGCAGTCGGGCAGCCGGGCAGAGACAGCGAGTTCGAATGAAAATGGAAATCAGCACGGTCGAGGAGGCACAGCACGGCACGGCTTGGCTGAAACAAGGTGTTCTTCCGTTCAAAATACGACTTTAATCGGAGACACAATTCAAGGATGAAGAGTCTGGGATGTCCTCCAGACATCCTCTCAGCGATTTTAAACGGGGATTACCAACTGGCTGACGTAACTTTTCAAAACGAGGCACTGCCAGTGCAGGGCCTGCAGTGCCGGCGCCGAAATGCTGGGCCAGGTTAGCTCCAGTATTCGCTGCGGGTACAGTCGCCGCCATAACCGCATCGCATTGTTGGCCCGGCCAGTGGAGCCAGCGAGCCGGAAAGTTCATTTGGCCCGGCATTCATTTCACATGTCCACAACGGTTGCCCCCCGTCGGGTCGAGAATGCAAAGTCCCCGGAGCCGGCTGTATCAACGTGCAGCAGCCGCGCCACGGCTCTCGGCCTTTAATTGCCACGCCCCCCCTTCAGTCACCATATTTAGCCCGGTCCATGATCGAGGGGCGGGGAGCATGGGGATGGGTGGGGGCGAAAAAACACGAGGATTACAATCAGCATGAAAATCAAGCGTCAAAAAGTTTCAACCACCACGTAATCCGCAGCAGTTTTTCATCTTCAGCGCAGGCATGCGAGTGCGGCATGGATGTGTGGCACGCCCCCATGGCCTTGGCGGTTCCAGATGTGCATCAGGAGCAGGCTCCAGAGCAGGAGCTGGGGCATCAGCATCAGCATTAGCCGAGCACGTTCAACTTTCCAGTGGCACGCGAAACCGCACAAAGTGTCGCCGCCCCACTTGCGAACCTCTTGCCCCATCACACTGTCTCTTTCGCAATCGCACTTGGGCCCCCCGTTGGATTTTTCGCACATTTCTGCCCCCTTTTTTTCCAGTTATTTGCTCCTTTTTCTTACCCGGCACTCCAGGGACGCGAAGGGTATATCCTTTCGGAAGTAGGTGCCTCGGAAGAGGGTGGATCTCGGCAAGCACTCACCTTGTTTAGCACCAATTGGCTACAAACACTCGACCATCAGTGGCGCTTGGAATGCATTGCTCCATTTTACAACTAAATCTGTGATAGTTCATCGAGTCCTTCGGAATCAGGCGGCGCCATTCCATATTTTTATGGCGAGAGAGCGCCGTAAAAGTGAGGCGGGAAGCCGTGTACTGGGTATTTTATGGCTGAAGAGCTACTCCTTGATAGTCTCCTCCTCATTTTTTGCCGCCGGAGGAGCACTGGCTTCGCCTGCTATATTTTTCAGCATATAAATTTTCGTTCAAGTTGAAAAGTTTCACATACTCCTGTCACGTAACGCGCAGTGGGGTCCAGGCCGGGGCACGAGCTGGGGGTGCGTGGTGAGTGGTGCGATGGAGCGAAGGGCAGACCGGGTCGCGTGCTGAGCTGAGCTGGTCATGCCATGCCGGAGTCCGAGTTGCTAATTTATGGCCTGACATTAGAATGCAATCATATTCACTTAAAAAAGTGCATAACTTTTGGCTTTCGCCGCTGCCTCCCGACTTGCGGCTGTCATCGTTTGTGTTGTGCGGCAATAGTGTGGCAGTTGCAGCAGCCGCAACAGGGCCACTTCCCATCCTGCTGCGGGCGAAAATAACTTTTATTGCACTCGGGCTTAATTGCTGTACAAATTGCTGCTAATCGCGCGTGTGCTGCGTGCAGAGTGAGGTTAGGTTTCGGTTGGCGGCGTTGCCACCTGGTCGCTGGGCAAGTCTGTGCTTGTTCGCCCAAGCAACGCCTCCTGAAAGACACACTCTGGATGGGATTTTGCGGCACTTGGCTCGCCACATTTATTATTTTTGAATCAACATCCATTATGGGAAACATCATAAATGCATTCGGCCTTAATTTTGTGAATGATTCATCGTCCGATGAGCAAAAAGAGTGAATGATAAGTGATTAATTGATGACGAGCATGTGCTTTGCCGCGTCTGAAATCAATTAAATTTAAATCATCGTGATTGATTGCCCATCGAGCAATCATATTTATTTGCCGTGTTTGCCAACAGGACCAGCTACCTCCTATCCATACCACTCCCATGGCCTCTCAGCCTCTCCCACACAGCCAACTTATCACGGACGTGGCCAAGTAATCCGCAAAAGGGGCGAGAATCAAATAAATAAATCTCATCATAAGCATGCATATGCAAATGAATAAAATCTAAACCAAAAAATGTAAGCCGCCGGCAGCAGCGCCACTGACCCGTAACATGTGTCGCCCGTCCCCAGCGGACACGCCCACTTTCTCTCCCACACACACACACAGTACATCCTATATCCCATATCCTATCAGGGATGTGGGATGCCTGGCCCTGCCCTAGTCTGGTGGAACATAAGCCGCAAAAAGATTTTCGACAACGGGCGGCTGCAAAATGTGAAAACCAAAGAATTATTGCCTTGTCGCCTGTCCCTGACCTGACCCGGTCCGCTTCACATGGCCAGTTGCCTGGTTTTCGGGGCCACCCAGAAGGGGGGTGAGGAGGGGCGCCGGCACCGGCACCGGCACCGGCACTGGCACCGGGCGTAATCTTTGTGCCAACGCCAGTCGCCAACGACGTTGGCGTCAACGTATCCCCAGGCTGCCAGTTTACAATTTTGCAGCCGCCCGACAGGGCTGGCAAGTTGGCGGGTTTTTCGAAGCATTATTTGTTTAAAATGTGGGGATTACGGACAAGCGGACAGGCGGACAAGTGGACTAGCGGACATTGTTGTATCGAGTCGTATAAACTATTAAGTTGGTGGGCTCTTCGCAGAGTTATGTCTCCAAAACAGAGGGATTACGGTCAGACGGACAAGCGGACAGACGGACAAGCGGACATGGATCTATAAACTGCTTATTATTGGAAAACCCTGCACCTGCTTTCCTCTTCTGAGAGCTCAGAACCTCCTTCGAAGGAAAGCCTCCCCAGCCAAGTTCTAGCTTCTCTCCACTGACAACTCTACTCCTGGCACTTTCTTTGCCTTTCTCCAGCTGCGAAGGACCTTCTCCCCCTGCTGCGTGGTTGTTGTTTGCCGTTGATGATGTTGTGCTGCTTTGCATGTGTGTGTCGGCGGGGCTGGGAGCGTGTGTGGTGGTGTGCGTGCGAGGTGTTTGGTTAAGCACATAATTAATACGAAATTTGATTGCCTCTGCCGCGTTGGGACCGGAAGAAGAAGCAGCAGCAGCAGCAGGAGCAGAAAGGACCAACCCGCCGGATGCGGGCGAGTCTCTCCGTCTCGTTCCCGCTGCTCGGCAATGGGCTGTGGAAGGGGGCGTGTCATGGGCGTATAAGTGAAAGTCAAATTAAAGTAAACTCGACTTGGCAACCTGTCTATACAGGCCTCCCCTCCCCCCGGCCACTGCCTCCGCCGCTGCGGTTTGCCGCTTAAGCGCTTGCGGTTTAATTAATCGACTCATAGCTGCATACCCCGTCTCTTTCTGCCCCTATGAGACCGTCTCTCTCTCCGCCATCGCTGTCGACTGACTTCCTGTCGCTGCGGTTTTCGGTCCCCTCGCGTCCTTTTGTTTTTTCTCTGTTGGCGTTTTTTAATAACTTGGCCAAGGCTGACGCAGTTCTTCGCTCTTTCTGCGCAATTTTCAAGCCACGCCCGTCATTCTATACCCTCCCTAAATATCCCTACTATATCCATTGTAAAGGGTCATATTTCGAACTCCTCGATATACTTCATTTTCAATGGAGGTGCATTAGAAAAAATTTAGAAAAAATCTTCAAAAAATGTATTTTGAGATTTTAATGCAGGTTGAAGGAAAATAGATCAACGATTCGATAATGGTAGTCCATTTAGGGATCGAATAAATATTGACAAAGATATGTCCTTCGCAGTGGGCGGTTTTTTCGTACCTCCGATCTTCCATTGCATGGGCGTCTATAAGAAATTGTTGAAAAAAATTTATTTTGAGATTTTAATGCAGATTTGAAGAGAATTTATTCACGATTCGATAATGGTATTCTGTTTTAAAATCAGATGCATTTTGACCAAGATATGGCCTTCGCAGTGGGCGTTATTTTCAATACTCCTTGATCTTCTCCATTTCAAATTTTATTATCGGAAAATTTTGAAAAAAATCTAAAAAAAAATCCTATGTCAGATTTTAACACAGATTTGAAGAGAATTCCCCGACGATTCGAAAATGGTATTCCGTACAAGGATCCGATAAACATTGACCAAGATATGCCATTCACAAAGGACGTTTTTTTCGAACCCCCAATTTTCCTCATTTTCAAGGGGGTTCATCAGAAATTTTGAAAAAAAAATTTAAAAAAATTATATTGCGAAAAACAATTTTTTAAAAATTCGGTTGCGAGATTTTAATACAGATTTGAAGAGAATTGATTCACGATTCGATAATGGTATTCCGTTATGGGATCGGATGAATATTGATGAAGATGTGGCCTTCGCAGTGACACTTTTTTCAATCAATCTTCTCCAATCTTCTCCTCAATCTTCTCCATTTCAAGGGGATCTATCCAAAAATTTCGAAAAAAATCTTTAAAAAAATCGATTGTAAGATTTTAATGCAGATTTGAAGAGAATTGATCCACGATTCGATAATGGTATTCCGTTCAAGGATCCGATAAATATTCACCGAGATAGGCCATTCACAAGGGGCGTTTTTTTCGTAAGCTTAATTTTCCTTATTTTCAAGGTGGTCTATCAGAAAATTTAAAAAAAATTTTTTAAAAAAATCGGTTGCGAGATTCTGATGCAGATTTGAAGAGAATTCATCCACAATTCGATAATGGTACTCCGTAGAATCGGATGAATATTGACGAAGATATGGCCTTCGCAAAGACTAATTATTCATACCCCGTACCTTTCCCCATTTGACTTCAGAAGGAGCCCCGTAGAGTATTCAGGCTTCGGTTTCCGGTTATGGCCTGTATTAGCTGTTGTTGTTGGGAGGAAAGTGGTGGGGAAAGGGTAGAGCGGCTTGGGGGAGGCGGTCGGACTCAGTCTGACGCCGGGAAGATAAAAACTTTAACTTTTGCCGGCGCCCGCTGCTTGCTTATGGCCGAAAATAAATCAAGCGCCAAACTACTCTGGCCGCAATGATTAATTAACTGCATTTTGTGCTCGACCACGTCCGATGGCCCCGACCAATTTCCAAGAAGGCAGCCCCCGAACCCATGTTTCCGGCTTCCGAGCTCCAAGTGCGGCCAGAGTAGTCGCCCCCTTCGGCAACCTCGGAGTTAATTAACCCAATCTTCCCTGGAATGGTACATGTATGGTTTCCTACAGATCGTCTCAAGGACTAAGACCTAAGACTTTACGGGTAGTAAGGCTTCATAGAGAGGGCCCACTGTGGAAGTACAACTATGCCAATGTTCTGTGGGCGCCACTTTAGCGTCTGCGTTAAGATATTATTAATGTGCTTGTTAGCATTGGGTGGAGCCGGTCCTGCTACTTTGGCCGCTTTTACGACTGTTACGGCTGTTACTGCTGTCCGAGTGGCATGAGTTATGTGCACTTTTTGTGCAGCCACAGCCCACCGTCTGGAGCTCACTCGCCATCGCAATTAACCCGTAAGTGATGAGGCGGAGACGCACCCTCGCAACGAGAGCCTGTCGGGCGCAAGACCTCCGTTGACAATTAACCGGACATCTGATGCCTCGCTCGATTAATCCTGTTTGGGCCCTAATAGTGTGACGATTTTCAATTATGCTTAAAAAGCTCGGCATTAAACTGGAGCTCCGGGCATGTGGGCTCTATCATAATTATTCAACGGGCTCAGTGGTGTGGAAGTAAGCCTGTGCTGCCGGCAAAACAAAAACTTGTGCATAATCAAAGAAAATTACACATAATTGCATGTTATCTTTTCGGGCGTTGAAGGCCCAGCCCGACCCGGCCCAGACTGTTTTCAATTTAAGAGGAGCCTCTACTCTCCGGACATCCTTCAGCCATAATTTAATGATATTTTCATTGCCGTTTTCCCGAACAGTAATCAGTCCGGCAATTGGAGTTTTCGGCCTGGTGGGTATGTCCAGATAAAATTCCGATAGTTCGCCATTGTTCGGAGAAATCCAATTAGTGCCTGCGGACGAGGCGGCCTGGTGGCCGGGTGGGGATGTGTGGACTCTGTCCAGGACCTTCAACCCCCGCGGGATAATAAGCAGCTTAAGCTGCAGCTACGGGCTCCCGGGACCAGAGCGGATAAAGAAGTGTAGTGGGGAAGAAAACTTGTTAACGCCAAAATCGAAACCGGAGGAGCAGCCGGACTCGGACTCGGAGCAGCTGGAAGAGCGAGAGCTCCGAGCACCGAACTCCGAGCACTGAGCATTATACAGATTGAATTGAGACGTCGGGCGAAGGATGGAGATTTCCCCCAGGTATCCGGCAGCAGCCAACAAAAGCCGGAGCTAGTTGGTGCACTGAACGAAACTTTAGCACTATCTGGCTGTATGCTTCCTTCGGACGGACGAGGGAAAGGCATAGCCTGGGAAAAAGCATTTCTCCAAGTGCCCCAGAAGCCTCTTCATTGTGTAAGCCAAAAATGGCAGCTCTCGATATGATAATGATACAATTTCGTTGGAGCTTAACAAGGATTAGGCACCGATACGAACGGTACGAGCCAACAACAGCAGCTGCAGATACTCGTGCAACTCGTACAGATACAGAAGCACAGACGAATAGACACTGGGAAACAAGGATACAAAGATGGAGGGACTCGCAGTCCCGAACGATGAACGATGATGGCAACTAATTGGCAATGGGTACGCTTCAGTTCGGTTCAACTTTCCCCACTAACCAAGTGGCAATCAACCATAATGCCAGCCAGGCAACCCGGCAGCAAGCTAGTCAGCCAGCCAGCCAGCCGGGGGACCGAGATGCAAGTGACAATTTATTAATAAACAGCAGCAGGAGCGCCAGGATCCCCAGAAGCTCCAGGAGCAGGTTCCGGTTCCACATCCAGAGAAGGGGCCGGAGCGAGGGCGACTGTCAATTACCAGTCGGGGCTATAAATTGCATGTCAGTCGCCCGACTCCCTCAACAATTGCTTACGGAATCGAAGGGAGTGCGCTGCGTTTAATGGGCCCGATAAATTGTACGGGCTGTCAAGGGGCCGAGGCGATTGCCAAAGGGACTGGGGGACCTCGCACCGAAATTTCAGGCCAAAGCCAACGAGGAGTACGTTTTGGGGTTCAACTATCGATTGACAAGCACTGATCCTGTGTATCAATCCCGGTGTCTGGGCATCACAATTAATTCGCCGCGCAGCGCCTTTAAAGCTTCAAGTTCAGGGGCCAGCTCGCCGTTCAATTTGCGGAAATTGACCAGCGTGACCGAGCCACTCTGGGCCGCAGATAGGGCTCTGGCCAGTCCCGAGGACAAACACAATCAGAGCCCAAGCGCCAAATGCGAAATCAAATTAAGCAAAGTGCGCAAACATTGATAAGGAAGGCGGTCGACAGGCTGGTTGAAGGATGGATCTTGGGATGCCGGGAGTGCCAGAGATTCCGGGGATGCCGGGGATCCTGTGGCCTCCAATTGCAGCATTCACTTGCAGGGCGAGCGACCAGAGAAAGCCAGGACAACGACCGAGATGAGGAGCCACAACCGCAACCGAGAGGAGGACGGAGAGCGAGCCGGTTTCTTTGGGTTGTCAACTGTAAAGTAGGGTAGATTACGTTGCTTTGAATGATGCCAGCAGCCTGATAGCAGAAAGTGCCAGGCGGCCAGGCGGCCGGGCAGCCTCGACCCGGCTGATGCCCATTAGTGTGAATCAATTAGACCTGCCGCCCAGTCACTGGCAGGACGAACCGGCCTGGAACTCCGCGTTGATGGAGCCAGGTCTGCCAGAAAGTGGGGCCTCCAAGGCCGTGGGCCTTATCGGATCAGATATACCCCGGGGGAAATGCCGAATAGTGCAGGTCATGGCACAAGCCCAAGGAAAAATCAACAAAAAGGAAACAGCCGAGTGGCAGGGGCGTGCCGGGGCAGCCGGGCGGAAGGGAGCGTAAGAATGGAAAGCCATCGTCTTCTCGCATAGACAAAACCAAAGGACGACGCACATCTAACTGGAACAGAAAGAACTCGAGCGAGTGGATGCACTGAGGACTCTGGAATGCCCTTTCCTTTGGAATGAAATAAGTATCCTGTGGATAGTTCGGATGGCACATAACTGGTCCTCAAGGATCTCAAGCCCACCTATTGCAGGGGCTTCATGTTCGGCTTCTGTCTGGCGGCGCTTTTCGGTGACGTTCCTCGGAGTCAGGAAGGGACCCGGACCACAAGCCCGGACTTGCACTGGCCCAGTAACTCGAGTAATTGGTATCACGTCGTCCTCCCGCCGCCCTCGCCGGCCGGAGAGCCCTGCCCACTCCTTCGCCTGCCCCTGACAACCCGTCGTCATTGCCATTGCTCATCTTCAGCGCTGTGTCGCCCGCAAATGTGTCTTTGTCAGTGCGTCAGTGGAGCGTGCCGCGCTGCAGTGCCGGCAGGGAGCAGTCCTCCTCGGAGCCACAGTCACACATACGCAAATGCTTTGGCATATCAAAAGTGAAACTTTGACATATAATTTCTCGCATGGATTTTCACTTTGACGGCATAAACGACGACAATGCCACATGCCTTTTGTCGGAGCCGGAGCCAGAGCCGAAGGAGGCAAATGAGAATGGATGGGGCGGCGGCTGTGAGGGCGCTTTTCGGGGCAGAGCTTCTAGTGGCTGTGGCAGGTGGAAATACTCATTCATCAATTCAAGCGCTGCTTCTCCAGTTTCCCGGCTGTCGCTCCCCATTGACGGCCCGCGTCTGGGAGTAGATGACTTGACTCTATAAGGACACCACCAGCAACCACCAGAGTATCTCCGTGTGCAAATCGGTTTAATATTTAACTTGTAACTAAGTTTGAACAATATATACTCGATGGCCAGTAACTCGATGAATAACAATGAAGTTGAAATAAAAGTAAATGGAATGGGTAAAAGGTAGTCAGTCGCAGTCTCACTCGTCAATCACATAAATGATGGCGTCCGGAGAGTCCGGTTGCTCGGGGAAGGTGTAGTCATTTGGCACAAATTGTTTGATTTCGAATTGGGCAGCCACACTCGAGAAATAATCACCCGCCCCTGCCGCCAGCTCATCCAGCTCGGGGGGCATGGAAACGGCCACCTTCACCATGATATCCACCCCATCATCGTAGCCGTACCCATACTCGTCGATCTGCCAGATCTGGTTGCTCTCCGGGGCCTCCAGCTCCAGCGAAGGCTCGTCCTGCACGTGCTGCTGATCAGGTTCTGCGTAGTCGGTTTCTTCGAGTTGGCCTTGCTCCTCGACCTGGTCAAGCTCGGGCAGTTCCTGCTGCCCAGATTCTGCCACAGCTCCTTGGCCCTCTGCCTCGAACGCCGACTCTCCGTCTTCAAAAAGCACTTGCATTGTCACCAGATTCGAGTACCGTCTTCCAACGTGGATGCTGCTGAGAAGAGTTTGGTTAAAGGTTAGGATAGAACATCATATCATACATATACATATACACCAATCTCTATCTAACCATCCAGCTCTGATGCAAAACTTTCACTCATATCAATGTAGGAAGAGAGTGCAGGACATTTATGCCTTAAGATCCGTGATTCTACTCACCTTTGTTGCCTTCTTCAAAGACTCTGTGGTTTTCAGTTTAAGAACTTTTTGCTTTTTCCCTTTTTTTTGCTCTGCCTCAGAAAGAATGTTCGACGAAGCGAGATATTTGACAGCTTGGTTCTGACAGTGTGTCCAGAGATCTGAGATTGACTATCGAAGCTCACTGTTTATCGAAAAGAGTAGAGAGACCAAGTTCGAAAATGGAAGGCTTTCAAGAGGAACTCGAGCTCCCACGGCGATCTCCTATCCATTACTACAAGTTTTCATCAAAAGCACTTAGGTCCTCCCATTAAAGTCCCACTAGAGCGTTGTTAAAGCCTCTGCACTCCCCCTCTGCGGAATACAAAAGAAAATTAATTTTTAAATTGGTTCTGAAACTTATTTAATTTCGCACAGCCAGCTCCAGCGGATGGATGAAGGGAGCTGAACTCTGGCTCGCAAACCGATATGACATAAATATCTTCTGTCACATGAGCTCTATCTGCAGAGTGCAGCACAATAAGTAATTCCCTTTCTCGCCACCCATGTCTCTGTCTCTGTTTCTGTTTCAGTTTCCGTTTCCATGTCTCTGGGTCTCTGTGTCTCCCCATCTGCATGGAGCTCTTTGGTTTTTGTATGGAAATTTAGAAATTATGTTTTCTTGTCTTTTAATTAATAATCTCAAGGGTGTTTTCGTCTGTCCCGGCTGTTCGCCTGAGCAAGATGGAGTTGTGGATTTTTAGGGGGCCTTGGTCGTGGGAGTGGGAGTGGGTCTGGGTCTGGGTGTGGCAATGGGGCGTATGAGTAACATGCGAAAGCAATATTTGTTTCTGGCAAGAACCAGCAGGCAGCTGCTCTGGCTCAGCCGCTCGCCCGCTGGGTTGCGGAGTAACTTTTCCGGCCCAGTCTGTGCGAGCCGGAGAGTCTGTGGGCTGACAATGTGATTTACATTTAATTAAAATCGTATTTACTCGTTAGATAAACAAACACGGAGTAAGCCGTCGTCCTCGGCTGTTCCTGCATCATTAGGCACTCGAAGCTCTCGAATGGCAAATGGTAGCTGGCGCTGGGAGCCGGCAACTGACAACTGCCGGAAGCCGTGGGGGCGGGTCCTGTGGCCGTGTCTCAGGTGCCGGCCCTGCCACTTGGCTGTCAGACTGGGGTTTTCGGTGACGTTGACAGGGCGACATGTCAAAAATAACTCGGCGCCATCGATCGCCGAGGGCGGGCCAAAAATAAAGCACTCCAAATCGGCTCCTGGCAAGGCTCCTGGCCTCCTCCTCCCCCTCCTTAGCCAAAAATGTGGAAACAAGAGGCAAGAAACAGGAGACTTGTCGCCAATTTCATTAGGTCCCTGGCCAGACGGAGCAAGTGGTCGATAAATGTCGGAGAACTTTTAATTCCATGCTCTGCAGTCGTGGGGCATTAGTGCCGCCGGCCTCTGGAAGGAGCCCCCAATCATGTATTTCCTTTTCAGCTGCACTGGCCCAGCCCCTTGAGCCGCCCCTGCCGGTCGTTGTGTCCCCCTTGATTTGACTTGATGACCGAGTTAAACAAACACACACCGCACAAACATCACCCCGGACTCCGATTGAGGAACGGGCCCCGTTCGGTGCAGCCGTGTCCAATTTGCATGGCTATTGTGAGCGAGTTCGATTCCGGAGCAGGAGGGCGATGGTGGTGGCCCGAGTATGTGGGCCAGAGTTCCGGCATTTATCAGTGGTAATTTGGTGTGTCAACTTTGAAATTCCAGTCGGGCACTGGGAGGCACTGGAGTGTGTCACGCCCTAAGAGGCCACGGGAATTATGGCATACACGAGGCAGGCCGCAATTATGGGTCCCCGTTCCCGGCCACTCCCGACAGAGCCTCGAGGACGCCTTAAATTCGGTAGAACTCTGATTTAAAACAAATGTGCCAGACCAGCTCGTGTTGCCTAATCGATTCCGATGTTGCTTGCCTGCCATCGCCCATCGCCCGTCGCCCGTTTTTATTGTTCATCGCTGGCAGTGCTTTGTGTTTGATTTTGGGAGGCGGGTGGCAAGGACTCCTTGTAAAACAATGACAAGGACAAATTTGTGCGATAGGCAAACAGAGCGGAAGGCGTTGGGGAGAGGGTTGGACGCCGGTGGGCGTCCCGGGGTCAGAGTTCCTGGAAGTGTCAATACAAATATAAATCAATGTTAGAGCCAGGTCGAGAAAAAGGTAACAAGCCTAAGCAGTTGTTGCTGCTTTTGTTTCCCCTTGCAGGCAATCAATTTTAACAAGCAGACGCCGAAAAGCCTGTCTTCCAGGGGCGCCAGCGCCAAGTCTGGGCCAGACCAGCCCCAGTCCTGGCCGACCTGTGATGCATTCATGTTGTTAACAAAAACCCAGGCTCCTCTCGGTCAAATTCACTTCGGAATCTTCCTAATTGGTTGCCAGTTTGTTTTCTGGATCGCATTTACATGCAAACTCAGAGGTGTGCAGACAAATCCGGTTCGATTGGAATTTCAGCGACTCTCTCTCGGCTTTATTCGCCAGCGATACAATGAAGACGTGTGCGCAGTGTAGTGCCATGCCTGGAACTCTAAAAAAGTTTTCTAGAATTTCATTTAATTTTCTGTTCTGCAGAGACTGCCAGCCCCTTCGCTCCCCACTCTCCACGGGGCTCGCCGGCGGGGCTGTAATTAGTGTGAGGCAGCGAGGAGCATAGGCCGGGCCGAAAGTTTTCAGACATTTTTTGCAGTTCCAGCTTTTCAGTTTCTTATATTGCACCGCTCTCCCCAGTGGCTGCTTTTGTTTTTGTTTCGCTAGAATTTGTTCAATTTAATGTAACATGGGAGGGAAAACACAAAAAGCTGGGAGCTGGGAGCTGTGAGCTGGGAGGTGGGGAGAGCACAGCATGGAAAACTGAAAAGTTTGCGGTGATGTCGGAAAATTCTATTCAAGGCTGCTCGCCTTGCCTTAAAGGCCTTTAAGGACTCCCCACTAGTGCTGCCCCACCAGGGAAGCCCCGAGTGGAAATGTACGGAGGTCTAATGCGATTAAAATGGTCAAGCGATGACCCGCCCAAGGCCTCAGGATTAAATGGAGGTGTCAACAGTTGGAGCTCACCAGAGTTGATTAGTTTCTTCAATTCAGTTTCAAATAAAAATGTAATTACAAAATGGGGGATCTTTAGGACTTATTCTCGTGCATAAAGGCCTTTATCGACTATTGGTATCGATTGTCTCCGTGCAGAAGCCCTAACGTTTGCCGCCCAACGCTTAAGTTTAAAAAATAGCAAAGCTCTGATTCTATAAATTATTTAATCGGCACTATGAGATCGCCAGGAATGCTTAGGAGAGTTTCGGAAAGTGTTTCACATCGTCGACCCGGGGCGGACCTTGGTTCTGGACCACCTGCGGCTCCTGGGCCAGAGGGAGATCGGGAAAGTTCGAGGGATCCACCAGCGACAGGAAGAACTCCCACTTCTTGCTGTGCTGCCAGGCGCCATTGATGTTGAAGTGGATGATGTCGCAGAGGCGCAGATTGCGGCCCGAGCGCTGGAAGGGCGCAGCGGCGCTCAAAGTGGGGTAGAGCTTCGCTCCGGGATCGGATCCATCGGGCATCACGGCCCTGGGCTTCCGGGTGGCCCTCCACTCGTCCAGGGTGAGAAACATGCTGTCGTCCAGCGGCTCCTCCTGGTGGTGGCTCATGGGCTCTGAGAAGAGAGAGACGTCGCTATTGGAGTTCATCCCCCTGCGCCGGGAGATGGCCTTCTTGTGCTCCTGGATCTCCAGCTTGGGGGAGCCCCAGTTGTGGGCACCGCCGCCGTTGCGCTTGTCCACGGCCTTGACGCCGGTGTGGTAGGAGCCGGACTGGCGGTCGTGGAAGCGACTGGTTCGGTCCATGTTGGGGCGGTACCGGAACCCGGACAGGTAGCCGCGGAAGGAGTTGCGGCTGGACTTGCGCTCCGGCGACATCTCCGGCGGCAGGCAGAAGTTGTGCCCCAAGGCGGAGCCCGCCACGCCGTAGTTGCGGTTCGGCTTCTTCGAAGTGGCATTGGTGGAGACCTTCAAGGCGGCGCTCCCGGCGCCAGAACCAAACAGCCGGCGCTCCCGCCCCGGCGAGGGGTTGCTCTTGTCCTGCTTGGAATTGGGGCTGCCGGACTTGACAGACGGAGCGTTCTCCTTCTTTTGCGACGGCTTGTTCTTCCCGCCCGCCGGGATGTCCTTCTTGGGGCTCAGGTTGTCCTTCTTGGAGTCCTTGAGGACAACGGCTGAGGCGTTCTGACCTTCCAGCTTGGCTTCGAGCTTGCGGCCGGACTTGGGGCGCTTCGAGGCCTGCAGCTGGAGCTGCTGAGCCTGCGCGGCCTTCCTGGCCCGCATCCGGAGCTCCTTGTTGGACAGAATCACCTGCTTGCCGTCCTCGGACGAGAGCAGCTGGTAACGATTTTCCCCGTTGGAATTCATGCTTCGATTTTCTTTGATTTTCTCTTTATGAAAATTTTTCAAAATGTTTTTTGTTAGTTTTTTTTTTTGGTTTTAACGAAAAAATGGAGCTCTCGTCGCACTAGATGCTTGGAGTTTAATGAGAATTCCCGAGCTGACACCCAGCCCTTCGCTTAGACAGTTCGATATATTTTGTCAAGGGTTCCCTAGATCCGAACATTTCTGTTCCCAGCACACTTTCCAACACCCCCTGGGCTCTCAGGGGCACTTGTCAGGGCCCGTGCCAGAAGCCCGTCCACAGAATTAATTATATGCAGTTAGGGCGGGTATTCATGGACTGTACTCCGGTTCTTCATCACTGGCCGGAGTGGTCACTCTCGTTGCCATCAAGACCCTTGTTCGGGCCATAAGTCATGTGTCTCCTCCGGACCCGCACTCGGGGCCCGGCCCGCTGCAGCTCTTCATCTTCGCGAACAAACTTGTGTACTTATGAAAATTAGTTTTTCCAGCTCCAGCTTCCATCTTCCATCTCCTTGTACGGATCCTGCTCCAGCTCAACTCCTATTTTTCATAATTAAAGTGCAAATAAAAAACTAACTGGCGAACAAACAATTGCAATTAAATGTTGTTCTGGGCGGCCCCTGTTGATGCTGCTGTTATTGCTTTATGTTTGTACTCGCATTTATTTGCTGTTCGCCCATCCCGGCGATGTCCTGCCCCTCCCGACACCCGGCACCCGGCACCCATCGCCCATCACCCATCACCCATCCTGTTTGTGTTTTTTTATTATTTTCGTTTTGTTCGCAGCTTCTGCCGCTGTGCGGGAACATAATTCACTTTTTATTATCTCATATTTTATAGAAACTTCCAGTTTCAGGCGCAAGTTGAGCGGAAGAGCGAGGAGTGGGTGGTTGGGTGGCTGGGTGGCTGGGTGGCTGGCTCTTCTCGCAGGAGGGGCTGTAAGCCGTTTCCCACACCCTTCGCCTGGCTGTGTCGTTTAATTCATTTAGTTTATGCTTTAGTGCTTTATTTGCTTAACTGCAGCTCGCATGTGTGCGTGTGTGCTCAAGAGTGTCTGTGTCTGTATCTGTTTCTGTATCTCTGTGTGTGTGATAGTTGCATAATTGCTGCACCCACACAGACGCACGCACTGGCTTTCGCAATTACTTCGCTCGACAAACCACAACAATAACACCGAAAACAAGGAGCCGCACATGCGAATTAATCAAAACACACATAGGGATGTCTGCGCAAAAGTATCGAAAGTCTATCGGCTGCAGACATCTGCCTATCGTTCCCCGCAAAAAAGGATACAAATAATAATATACATAAAGTAAGGACATTGCAAAGCCTTTGGGTAATTGCTTAAAAACGTTTAGCTCTACTCTACGATAGCTATACTTGGCTCCGATTATTCCGATAATTGTTGTCATCTTCAGCTCCCCCATCCCCCAGGGAGGGAACAAAGCCTCCCGCCGCCATTGAGGAGCAGCCGTTCGGAAAACCGCAGATGCTGCCATCGACAACGCATCGCTGCACTCTGCATCCTGTTTGCCAAATAACCGAAAACGCTGCGTTTAAGCCAAAAGTAAACATTTTAGCGTGCGGCGGCAAGCAAAGGACCCTCTCAGGACGCTTGTCGGTGTCATTAGGCAGTTAAGCCTCGGCCACAACAAAAGAGTAAACACTGGAATTAAGACATTTTCATTTTAATTAACAATTTGCGCAAGTTTCGAGTTGCATTTCTCGCATTCCAGGGGCCGCAGGATGGAATTTTCATTTTATCGCAAGAATAGTTTATGGCCAGACGTGTACATGCATATGTATATAGCAGCATTCCTAAAGCCCCCGCCCCGCCCCCGCTCCCGGGACATGAATATCCATATCGCTCATCCGCCGGGTGGGACGAAAAAGATGTCTGTGCACAGAGCCCTTTAGTCGCTTTTTGCGGAAATGTGGAATCAAAATTAGAAGCACGGCACTTGTAATTGTTACAGCTGCTTATGGATGGCTTTTTGTTGGCTTCTATTTTCCTCCGAATACGTAATTTTTTACGATTTGATGGCTTTGGGGCTGGAGGCCCGTACCGAGGGGGATGGGGAATGGAGAATGGCTTCTATTTATGCTCTCTAAGGTCGAAAGCCAAGCCATCCTCCCCTGCGATTTCGCTTTTCGATTTGCCATTTCGAATTCACTTCATTGAATTGTTAATTTTATCGCTCACATGGGCTTCGCCCGCACACTGGCATACTGAGTACCGGCGGGGTCCTGGCGAAACTTTGATTTGGAACGGCCCTTCCGGCACAGCCTCGATCTGGCGCGTTCTTTATTGTCATTGGTCCTGGCAGGCAGGCGCCTTTATTTGTGGTTATTACGCAGTCCCCCGCCCCGGACCATTTGCTCATATTAAATTTTATTGCTCGCGGTATTCCCTCATAAACATTTTTCCCGCCCTCCGCCGTTTTTTGCTCGTCCTGGCCCGGCATATTGCCAATATGTTTGATTACATCGGGAGAGGTGATATTAAAACAAATTCCTGGCCTCCCTTTTTAATTCCTCGGAATAGCTCTGCCCTCACGGGCCTGGCCAGCAAATTGTGGCAATATTACACACAAGTGTGCTCCGATTGCCGGAACAGTAATAGTTGGCTCGGGCCAGGGCGGAAGCCGGCTCTGACCGCGCCGGTGGCTGGTCCAGTCAGCAAAGGAGATGTTCCGGAAACGGCATAGCTGACAGCCAGCCAGGAGGGCCAGGACTCGATGCAGTCATACCCATTGTGGCAACACAAGGAGATCCACAAACATACCATCCTCCGCCCGAAAACGGAGAGAATGTCCGAGACAGTTCACTCTCCAGATTAGTATCCCTTCGTGCTGACCCGACTCCTTTGCAAGGACTCTCCTTGCTACCCAGCACCTCCGGCCCAGAAAGTCGGAGAAGATTTCAGGCTCGCCTCAAAGGAGAAATTTGCATTTTTTGCAGTAAATTCAATATTTTCCTTTATGATTTTCCGCTGCCTGCTGTTGCTGCTGCTGCTGACTGTCTGCCTCTCCAAGCGGGTCCTTCGTCCTTTGAACCATTTTTTTGCTGCCAGCTTTGGATTGGCCTCGCTCTCGTGCGCTTCATGTGCAGAGCCGGTCAGAGGGAGGTCCTGTGCATGTGATATTAAGCCAGGACCAAGTCGAAGACAAACATCGTCGAGCTACACAGGACATAGGAGAGGGAGCGCCGGATGCGGTTGGAGGGAAGCACAAACAGGAGGGGGCCGCAGGACGTGGGACTTGGCAGGACGCGACTGTCATTTGCCTGATAGACGGAAGAGGAGGCCGCGTCCTTTGGCAAGCGAATCCGTCTGTTTGCAACATCAACGAAATATCCTTTCTGACTTCAGATTTTGGTTTTAGGGAAGGGTGGGCGGCAGGACGGGCGGCAGGACAGGCCTGGCAGGACAGAGAGGCCTTTTGTCCTTGGCTTGAAGTGCTTGTGCCTGATTTCGGAAATTGGTTTGCATTAGAAATCACTTAAGCGCATAAAGTGGTCGTGACTTATTGCCGCAGGATGTGCACCAGAACACCCGAGATATATGGCTGCCTGCTCTGCTCCCTTGTCCCTCCATCCTTTTTCGGCCGCTCAGCCAGGGTGTATGTATGTGTACAGAAAATTAATCTTTTTTCGGTCCTGCTGCCACAACAAATTAATTAGAGTGGAGGGGAGGGGAGGGTAGGGGAGGGAAGGGAAGCGGGCGCCTCCTTGCCATTTTTCAGCCTCGCTGTCTCGTCGCCATCTCATTTCAGTAATTAAGACATTTTGCTTCATGAACTTCAAAGAAAACATAACTTGCACGCTCGACTGGCTCGCCAGATGGATGCTTGGTGGTTGGATGGCAGGATGGCTGGGTGGCGGCGGTCCTTTCGCAGGATGCAGCCTGCCTCAGAGACTTTGCAACTTTTCGCCACACCATGCAGCACTGGCCCGGGCTTAGTTGTTGCCCGGGCTCGCCTGCTGGCTCCTTGCAACATTCTGGCTTCCAACTCCCTGTCCTGCGCTCTTCGTCCTTCCTGCGTTGCTAATTTCCTTCATTAGGCTGCTCAAGCATTTAATGGGAACAGAAGACTAAATTGTTGCCGGCGGTAACATGGCAACGGCGACAACGACAGCCAACAAGAGCCAGCAACCGGGCAGGACAATGGCGGCCAGGCCCCTGGTCGAGGGACTGGTGAGTGCACCTGAGCACGAATGATTGATTGCCTGCAGAAATAATTGAATGCTACACCCCAGAGCTTATCACTTGCAAGAGTTATCAATTATTTCCCATAAAACGGATTATTAATCAATGGTTGCTTAGATTCCCAACAGATAGTGCTCCGATAGGCCGCTTTGTGGTAGTTGCCACTCGGCCACCAGACCGTAAATTATTTTACACAATTGGCCCGAACGGCCCTGGCATCGATTTGCAATTAAACAATAATTTAGCACCCGCCTCAAATCTGGCTCTTATCCGCACAATTTATTTCTCCCTCGATTGTTTCAATCATGATTCATTCCCCAGGATGGGCTTAGCATTTATTCGCTGCCTCCTGCCCGGGCCTCCTGCCTGCCGTATCCTGCCTCCTGCAAAAGTTTGCCTCTCAAATTAAATGGCATCAAATGTCAGCTCTAAGTTATGTTTGTTTGCGTGTGCCCGCGATGCGATGCGAAAAGGGGAAACTTTTCTTTGTGGCTCAATCTGATAGATTACGCATACGCCGCGTTGTCGCCGCCAAGGAGCCGAAATCGCAAGGAAACGAGGCAGAATTTAACGAGCAAGAAAATCACTCAAAGCGAGGACAACAGCCCAGTGCCCTCCCCGCAGGATCACTGAGCCGCGGAAAGCTTAAGCCAAACCGAGTTCAGATTCAGGATTCAGGATTCAGGAGAGGAGCCTGCCTTCGTCCTTCACACAGCATCCGCTTTACGCCACCGCCCACTGATTTATAATTTAATTTGTGTGTTGGCGGAAAAAGTTGGTGAAACCCTCTCGGCTCTGCGGCTCACAACTCGAAACTCAAATAGAGCAAGGCGAGAGCATCCAGGAGCTCCCGGCTCCCAGCTTCCAGTTACCATACACTGACTGGCTTCCAGCTAGCAGCTAGCAGCTTCCAGCTCCTGGTTTTGAGTTGCCAACAATCCCGGCCAGCCTTCAACTGCCAACTTTGTCCATTAAAACAAACTTTTTCGGGCAGGTGGAGAGCTCATCGATGGCTTCCCCTTCAGTTCCACTTGGCGATGGCCCGAAAATTCACCCAAGACTCACATTATCCCACACAGCTACCATGCGATAGTTTACTGTGCGATACTATCGAGCTACTGCTATGAGCCATCTCGGAGCTCGTCCCTAAATCCTGGCCCTCCCCTGACTGCAACAAGGTAACCAAAAACTGATACGCCAAATGCAGGCAACCAATTTTGTAATGTGAATTTAATGTCAGTTTTGCGACAGGTGCGTCGAGTGGCAGTGGCGGGGGCAGTGGCGGGGGCAATGGCGGGGGAAGGGGAGTGGTAAAAGCCTTTCAACCCTCCCGCTCCTCCTCTGCGGGCTGGGCTTAATGCATTGCATTTGCAGTTATTGGCAAAGTTTTGCTGCGGTCAGGAGAGCGCAGGTCCTAGGGATTGCGACTGGATTTGGGCCACGATGGATGGACGTGTCCCAAGAGGGAGTGGGAAGTCGGGAGACCAGGAGAGCAGGAGCGTACGTGGGGGACTGGCATAAATATTATGGCAGGCGGTTTATCTAATTAACGTGCTGGCACTTTTCAGATCAGATGCCAGTGGCCTGGCGAGGGAGTCCGCTTTTTGTAGCCTACCCCCCACCCTCTGCCGCACTTAAAGCACTGCACTTGTGCCTTCCAACGCCCCGATCCTCCGCGTTGTCCTTGTAATTAGATTGGGCCGCAGTCCCGCCCAGCCGAATGTTATTAATCTGTCTAAAAGTATTCGCTATTGATGTGATGGAGTCCTCCATTATTGCTCGTTTCGCTTTCATCATTCGTTTGCTATTCATGGTGGCGCCCAGCGTGGGCGGACGTCTAGGCGGCTGGGAGGACATCCCGGCCAGGGACGAACAATTGACAAAGCAAGCGGCCGACCCGGGACGAAAGTGCTTTTTTGACAAATAATCCTCAAGAAATTTAATGAAAATTAATGACTTGCACTTTGAGTGATTATTGTCGGGATATATACCGTGCTGTGCTGGAAAGGACTATATATATAAAGGATATATGCACAGAGAGAGAGAGAGAGGGAGAGCACTCCGCCGACTGCCTCCTCCGGTTGCCTTTGGCATCGCTGCACTTTCATTGCGTTAATATTGAAATTGGGTTAATGAGTTTTTGTTTATGGCGCGGGTACACAGCCTCTCCTTTATTCCCAGTCCTCCGCCCGCCGCCCTCTCGATCTGTGCCATCCTCGCCCGCGTCCGCGTCCGCCACTTCCGCATCTCTTCATGAGGGTTAATGCAAATTTGCCAAAGGTGGGTGTGGGTGTGGGTGGCAGTGGAAGTGGCATTTAATGATGACGCTGGTGCATTGCCGATGATTATGTATCCTGGTGCTGGCGCTCCTCCTGGTACCTGGTACCTGCTACTCCCGCTGCTCCTTTGCAGGGGGCGAGCAGGGAAAACAATTTTCAGCTTTGACTGCCTGATGAGTGGCGGGGGGGCGAAGGGTTAACGTTAATTAAAGTGCAACTGCAACTGCCAGGCAGGTGCAATCAATACAAAAACCCACTCGGATCGCAATCCCAATCCCGGGCCAGCACCACATATTGATTGCGAAACGGGAGCTGGAATCCATTTCTGTAATCAAAATATTGGCGTAAAATTTAATTCAAATTCGCTCGCAAAAATAATAATAAATATGAATGGGAAGCCGACACGATTCGCGTCAAAGGAATTCTTTCGGCCAAAAGGGTCCGACTGTCGGCTCTCGCTTTAAAGCGATATGCGATATTGAGTACTTATGGTTATTGGTTCAAATGTCCGTGAATTGCGTTCGCGGCGGTAATTATGCATTTCCCACGCCCACTTCAAGGGCGGAGTGAAGGCGTGGCGTGGTGTTATTCCCAGCGTACTTATTAGGGCGCAAATTCAATTAATGAGCACGGCAGCCGATTTGCGCTTGTGTTGTGCGTTGTGTTGTGCGTTGTGCGAACAATGTAGCAGCTCGATACACTGGCAGAAACCAGTAGGCACTGTACAGTGTAGACTCCCTGGGGTGGCCCCCGTTCGCGCTGTGTAATTATTGGAGTTTTTGTCCAAGTTTTTGTGGCACACTTTCGGGCGCACTGGCCCGGCATGTCGGCCAATAAATTATGCGAAATTATTTGAAGTTGTTAATGGGCTGTGTTGTTGCCGGAAGACCGAGCACCGAGCACCGAGCACCGTGCTTTGGCTGAGCATTACGGAAAATATGCCAGTGTGTAGCAGTTGCTGTCACTGTTATGATTTAGTTGCCTCATTTAGCATCGGGATGCCCCGACACACTTTGTGCAGACACGGGCTGCAGTCGAAGTGAATTATGGGAACGGTGTTGGCCCAAGCGGAGCCACTGGCTCACTGGCCAGCCTAATGCGTCCTGGGAATAGTCCCGGCCCCGAATTCAATTTGTTTTCGGGATTTCGGCGGAAAGTTAATTACCCAAAAAAGCATCCCCACGGGCGCCGATCGCACAGCTGTGAGAAGGGGGTGGAATCAATCATGGCGGTAGCCGAGAGCTGGGAGCAAAAAGCACGGAAGGCTGCCCCCGGGGGGCTTCTGTTAAGGAATATTAATTACAGGATGGATGTCCTTGCTGGCCTTGCTAGTTAATAAAAGAACAAAGCTGGAAGCCACTTTGACGTCAGTCCGAAGTCAGGAAAAGTTTGGAAGCCCATTCCCATGAATTCTGCTTCGATTCGCTGGAGAACTCCATTGTCCCCGTTGTCCTTCCCCGCCCTCCCGCTCAATGACAAAGTTGCCGGGTGAGCAAGTTTCCGACTGCACTTTGTTGCGCTTTTCATCAGTGGCCCATTGTGCCCGATTCACTTTCACTTCCCCCGAAACTTTCTTATTGCATCCTTGTATTGTATTGCTGTTGGGGAGGAGGCAGGAGGGAGGGCGGAGTGCGAAAGCATATTTCATTTACTGCTGCACTCCGTATTTGCCCGATTTCTATATATATTTGGCACTCTGGCCTGACGCATTGACCTAATTCAATTTCACGCTGCGCCACACACAGGACACGGAGCGCCGAAGGAACAAAAGGCAGGGAAGATCAGCACAGGGAGGTCCTCAGCACAGGGAGGTTATGGAGAGGAAAGAAAAGACGGCGAAAATCAACCTAACTCATCGCGAAAGGGGGTAGGGGCACAATCAAAATTGCTGGGGAAAACTCATCCTGGCGGGAAGGACGAAAAGGATAACCGGGAGAAGGGGAGAACACAAAAATAGAGGCAGCGACAAGCTGGTCTAAATTATGAGATACACTCGCTGCCAAAGAAAAGCGCAACTGGGCCGAAGGAAGCGCGGGGGAAATGAGCTAGTCGGCAGGGCAAGGACATGTCGGGGAGCGTGGGAAAACTTTGAAAGTCCCTGCCAGGCTGCAGATTTTTCTATTAACTGCCACTGCACCAACAACAGCAATACCAACAACAATAATGGCGTAAGGGACCTAATGCAATAATAAAGGAAATTTCCAAAAGAAAGGAGGACAGCGACAGCCGACGAGGAGAATGGAGAACCGGGAACCGGAGAAAAGAAGCTCAGTAGTTGGAAGGAGTTGCCTTCCGCTGTTCCTCATTTCCGCTTCTCCAGCATCGCCGGCCAGATGCACGGAGAGAAATACCCGGCACTTGATACCCGGCCCTTGTAACTAAAAGAGAGATTTCTTCAAGTGCATCTGCCTCGGTGCATACCAATTTTAATCATAAAGGACAAGCGACAAACTCTTTGTCAAAGTCGGGGAGGTCCTGCCAAGCCAAAGCGCACAGCTCGAAGGACAAGGGTCTGGGTGGACGGGACGGGACGAACGAACTCACTTCCTGCTCATTGTGACCTCTCGGCAGCCATAAAGCTAACGTTTTAAATGCCCTAATTAGCCGGCCAGTCCTGCGATGATTGGGTGCAATTCTGATTTGATAATCTGCCCCGGAGATGCAGCAATCAGCGGCGAGTGGAGCAGTTCCCCATCGAAGACCTCGACACCCCTTCGACTAATTAAAGGCTGAGCCGGACGCTGCCCAAAATACGGCTAATTATCATCGCATCGCCTGGTTGCGACGTCAAAGCCAGAGTCGCCCGGTTTTGTCAGCTATCTGGCGGCCCCCTCGGCCTGCGCCCCCATCCCGCAGCCATGTTCGAAATTGATTAATGCGCAATTATTTGCAGACGCTGGAAATAAATTTTCCAATTACACTTAGTGCGGGCGGAGCGGCGGAAGGGGGTCAGAGGTCGGTCATAAACCAACGGAATTTAATTGAAAATTTCGGCCCGCTAAGTAGGATGATGAATGAATTATTTTGGCCGGCTGGCAAGTTCACCTGTAACTATGACACGGAACGGAAGGGGCAGGAGTTCCAAGAAGGAGTTTCCGCTTGAGTGTGGAAAATTGAAATAAATGTGCTTTTAATTATGCCTCAAGTGACGGCCGCACGTCAATCAATTAGGGCCTGTCAGCCAACTTTCCACTGCTGCGGGTCACTCGATCCTGTTCCTGGTGGTGGGCGCACAGACACACCCTCGCCCCTCGCCCTCCCCAAACGGAGGCAAGCGGAATAAAACAAGAATCCATATCTAACAGACAGACAGAGCAGCGTCGAAATAAAATCAAAAAGTTTCTTGTTGAAAATGGCCGCATAACTGAAAGTAAATTTGCCCAGCAAACGAAACGAAATTGTTGCAAAAATATTTGAGCTGCATAAGCCCCAGATGGGGGCGGCTCGGGAGGAGGGGCGTGGGCGTGGGCGTGGCAACAGCTGTCACACCCAGCTCCTTTGTCCCCGTCGCCCCCCCCCCCCCTCGTGTGTGTGTGTGCATTTGATTTTATGACTGTCAACTGACGGCGAATGTTTGTCATGGCAACGACACAGCATAGGAAAATAGAAAGGAAGGCAGGCCAGCCCGTGTTCGGCTGTTTGGCTTCCTGCCATTTCGATATATCAAAGCATCATAAATGCTGCCATAGTTCCCGGCCATGGCAGAGCCATAGCCCCATCCTCCTGCCAGGAGGAGCAAACAACAATGAGTGCGAGAGTTTGGGGCTCACGTACGTGAATAACTTTCATTTGGCCAGGGCCTGAGGTCGGAGGTCCTTGGAGTCTGTAGTCTGTAGTCCCGACTCCACGTTGCGTATGACGAATGAGTTTCATTTCATCTAGGACCACGCATCAGTGTCCACTACCCTCCTGCCTCCTGAACAGATTCCGCATCCACTAGAGCCACTTGTCAGTGCGGACCAAATTATCTGCCGGGAATTTTCAAGTGCCGACAGAGTGCTTTTTGCCATTTGATGGCCGGGCAGACTCAGAGTCCTGCGACCTGGCTTCCTGGCTTCCAGGCAGGACCGTGATATATGTGCTTATCCGACAGCCATCAGCCCCCGCCCCACTTCTATTCACTCCTGGCCACCTGCCGCACTATTATCCTTTAAATAAATAAACCCATTACCGACCTACATACCCACATCTGCCCGAGGTCGGCCACAATTGTTGGCTTTTTCCATAATGCTCATTTCGATTTTTGATAATATTCCGTTGCCGATAATCCCGCATATCGCACTGAGCCATTTAATTAGCAGCTCGACAAAGCCACGCACTGAGCGAAACAGGGGCCAGCCGACGGCTGGAGAGGTGGCTGGTGGCTGTTGCCGATTCTCGCAGTGCCTGCCACCGCAACCCGGGCTGCCACCAACCAACTGTTATTGTATTGTAATACTCTAGTCGAAATATTTGCCAGCACAATTACAATTTGGCCTGCCGCACAGGACCCTCAGCGACACTTGATTGGACGGGTGTTGGAACTGGGACTGGGGCTGGGGCGAGAGCGAGAGCGAGGGTGGTGGCACAGCCGGGTGGCAATTAATTTGTGCTAACCACTTGGTAATTAAAATGAAAAGTAAATTATATGGGCAAGCAAGGATCGGAGGCGGCGGCGCTGCAAGTCCTTGCACTCCCACTACCCACTACCCACTACACTCTACCCACCCAGTCACAATCACACAAATCCAGCCATCGCAGATCCTGACACACTTTGGCGCCATCTGTGTGCCCGCCTATGTCTATGTGTCCATGAAACCTGTGTCTATGTGTGTGGGGTTGTGGGTTGTTTTTAAAAGCATTTGCTGCAAATGTATCTCGAACTTCGCACACTTGACTGCCATTCAATTTGCATAGGAAATTAGTTTGTTCGCTTTGAATTGAAGTTGGTCTCACGGGGCCAAACAAGGCCAAAAGTACTAAGAGCTCCGCCAGGGAGGGGAGCGGGCAGCCATAGTGGAGTGGAGCCCAGTAACTGTACTTTCCCACACATCCACCTAACCAGCACTCGCACATGTGCGCCATGTTCTGTGTGCCAGCCCAGTGCCAGTACCAGTGTGTGTTTGTGAGCGCACATTTATGCGTTTTGTTGCCGGCTCCTCTGAATTTGGGAGGCACCACCTTGCAGTCACTGTGCTGTTGCTGCACTCGGAGAAATTTTCCTAGTCCTTGTTTTCCAAATTTTTCCTACAAGATTACAAGGATTATATAATATAATCCCGGATTTCGACATATAGCCCCAAAAGATGTCAATATCTTCCAGAATTTGTATCCGATTCCCTAGCGGAGTACCCTAAACGATTTGTAGATCGACTCCCCATCATTCTGCATTAAAACCTCGATTCAAAATTTTGGATCCCTATTTTTCAAATTTTTCCTAGGGGTACCCCTGTGAAATCCCTGATTTCGATATATGGCCCCGAACCAAGTCTATATCTTCCCCAATTTCCATCCGATTCCTTAGGGGAATACCTTAAACGATTTGTGGATCGATTCCCCATCATTCTGCATCAGAACCTTGATTCAAAATTTTGGGTCCCTATTTTTCAATTTTTTCCTAGGGGTACCCCTGTGAAATCCCTGATTTCGCTATATGGCCCCGAACCATGTCCATATCTTCCACAATTTCCACCCGATTCACTAGCGGAATACCTCAAACGATTTGTGGATCGATTCCCCATCATTCTGCATCAAAACCTCGATCCAAAATTTTGGATCCCTCTTTTTCAAATTTTTCCTAGGGGTACCCCTGTGAAATCTCTGATTTCGATATATGGCCCGAACCATGTCCATATCTTCCACAATTTCCATCCGATTCCTTAGGGGAATACCTTAAACGATTTGTGGATCGATTCCCCATCATTCTGCATCAAAACCTTGATTCAAAATTTTGGGTCCCTATTTTTCAATTTTTTCCTAGGGGTACCCCTGTGAAATCCCTGATTTCGCTATATGGCCCCGAACCATGTCCATATCTTCCACAATTTCCACCCGATTCACTAGCGGAATACCTCAAACGATTTGTGGATCGATTCCCCATCATTCTGCATCAAAACCTCGATCCAAAATTTTGGATCCCTCTTTTTCAAATTTTTCCTAGGGGTACCCCTGTGAAATCTCTGATTTCGATATATGGCCCGAACCATGTCCATATCTTCCACAATTTCCATCCGATTCCTTAGGGGAATACCTTAAACGATTTGTGGATCGATTCCCCATCATTCTGCATCAAAACCTTGATTCAAAATTTTGGGTCCCTATTTTTCAAATTTTTCCTAGGGGTACCTAGGTCCCTGTGAAATCCCCGATTTCGATATATGGCCCCGAACCATGTCCATATCTTTCCCAATTTCCACCCGATTCACTAGCGGAATACCTCAAACGATTTGTGGATCGATTCCCCATCATTCTGCATCAGAACCTTGATTCAAAATTTTGGATCCCTCTTTTTCAAATTTTTCCTAGGGGTACCCCTGTGAAATCTCTGATTTCGATATATGGCCCGAACCATGTCCATATCTTCCACAATTTCCATCCGATTCCTTAGGGGAATACCTTAAACGATTTGTGGATCGATTCTCCATCATTCTGCATCAAAACCTCGATTCAAAATTTTGGATCCCTATTTTTCAAATTTTTCCTAGAGGTACCCCTGGGAAATCCCTGATTTCCATATATGGCCCCGAACCATGTCCATATCTTTCCCAATTTCCACCCGATTCACTAGCGGAATACCTCAAACGATTTGTGGATCGATTCCCCATCATTCTGCATCAAAACCTTGATTCAAAATTTTGGATCCCTATTTTTCAAATTTTTCCTAGGGGTACCCCTGTGAAATCCCTGATTTCCATATATGGCCCCGAACCATGTCCATATCTTCCACAATTTCCATTCGATTCTTAAAAGGAATACCTTAATCGATTTGTGGATCGATTCTCCATCATTCTGCATCAAAACCTCGATTCAAAATTTTGGATCCCTATTTTTCAAATTTTTCCTAGGGGTACCCCTGGGAAATCCCTGATTTCCATATATGGCCCCGAACCATGTCCATATCTTTCCCAATTTCCACCCGATTCACTAGCGGAATACCTCAAACGATTTGTGGATCGATTCCCCATCATTCTGCATCAAAACCTTGATTCAAAATTTTGGGTCCCTATTTTTCAAATTTTTCCTAGGGGTACCCCTGTGAAATCCCTGATTTCGATGTATGGCCCCGAACCATGTCCATATCTTCCCCAATTTCCATTCGATTCTTAAAAGGAATACCTTAAACGATTTGTGGATCGATTCCCCACCATTCTGCATCAAAACCTCGATTCAAAATTTTGGATCCCTATTTTTCAAATTTTTCCTAGGGGTACCCCTGTGAAATCCCTGATTTCGATATATGGCCCCGAACCATGTCCATATCTTTCCCAATTTCCACCCGATTCACTAGCGGAATACCTCAAACGATTTGTGGATCGATTCCCCATCATTCTGCATCAAAACCTTGATTCAAAATTTTGGGTCCCTATTTTTCAAATTTTTCCTAGGGGTACCCCTGTGAAATCCCTGATTTCGATGTATGGCCCCGAACCATGTCCATATCTTCCCCAATTTCCATTCGATTCTTAAAAGGAATACCTTAAACGATTTGTGGATCGATTCCCCACCATTCTGCATCAAAACCTCGATTCAAAATTTTGGATCCCTATTTTTCAAATTTTTCCTAGGGGTACCCCTGTGAAATCCCTGATTTCGCTATATGGCCCCGAACCATGTCCATATCTTCCCCAATTTCCATTCGATTCTTAAAAGGAATACCTCAAACGATTTGTGGATCGATTCCCCATCATTCTGCATCAAAACCTCGATCCAAAATTTTGGATCCCTATTTTTCAAATTTTTCCTAGGGGTACCCCTGTGAAATCCCTGATTTCGATATATGGCCCCGAACCATGTCCATATCTTCCCCAATTTCTATTCGATTCTTAAAAGGAATACCTTAATCGATTACCGGATCAAGTCCCCACCGATTTGCCTCAAAACCAAGATACACAAAAGGCCCTCTATATTTTAGAACATTTTTCTGTGGCCAGGTATTTTTTTAAGTGCTTCCATTAGGCGCTGGTGTTGGTGATGTGGCATGTGCGTGCACATTTTTGCATGTTTTGGGTTGCACTCCGGATCTTTTTGTTACTTAAGCAGGCGACCGACGTATGTGGTGGCGAGGATGGGGCCGAGGGCTTTGGGGAGTCATAGCATACAGGATGCCAGGGTACCATACAGAATACCTCCCCCTGGGGACAAGTTGTTCGGGCAGACGGCTTGTCTCCGAGCCGGAGCATCGAGGAGAACATGTGTATGGGCTTTGTGGCTGCATTAGAATTACAGGACATTGCTCCCCAACAACGAAACGATAATTAACCGATTAACACAGGTAGCTAGTAGCTACATACATTTTTTATGAGGGTGTGGCTGCCGGAATTATCAATTCCTCTAGGCAGCTCTGTTTTGTTTGTTAATTTTCAGTGACCTACTTAAGCCAGGGTTTCGATTACCCCTGCCATGTCATCGGAGCTTTGGGGTAAATTTAAGATGTTTTCGATTAATGACGGCACACATATGCCAGGGATTAGCTGGGGGCTTCCAAAGGGAATTACAAGCGGGAATCCGATTTCCAGACCAACCTGTTAGGCGCTCAGCCCTCATGCCCGTGTTGGCTGACATGCTTGATGTGAATTGCTACAACAATATCCTTTTAGGCCAAAACCAGTCCACATGCCACAGCCCTAGGGGGGTGGGATGGCCAGTGTTTAGTTGAGACTCAAGAGTGAGCTCCAGTAAGCCTATCGAAATCAATCATCTCCTCAAAGCAACGAAACTTCAATCCAGTTCCCACAACCCCAGTCGATCTCGAGCGCTGCGAGAGAGATGTTCATAGAAAACTAATCTCAAAATCTGATTATCAATTTGTATTTTGATACTTTGTGCTAAAAAATGGACGAATGGTATACGAAGGACGACGAGGCCTCCAGGACGGAAGCCCGGCACTCCTTCAAGTTCATGTCGCCCGAAGCAGCCTCGATGGCTTCCGCGGCCGAGCTGAGCTCTCTCGCGTCGAGGAAATCGGACCTGTCGGACACCCTCGAGCGGGACTACAGGGAGTTGAATATGAAAGTGCAGTCGATGAAAAGGGATCTGGCTAGGGCTGAGCAGAAGCGCCTCGCGCTCGCTAACCTTTTTCACGATATTGAGGAGCTCTGCAAGAAGTACCCCGAAAGGAGCCAGAAGAAGGAGCTGGTGGAGGCTATAATCTCGCTGATCGGAAACTAAACTTGCGACTAAAGGCTGCCTGCATGCCACACTGTTTCGAATCTGTTCCTTAAAATTAAAAAGCGTTCAGTTAAAGGCATTCATACTCCTCCTGGGCGGCACAGTGGGGTAGACAAATGGCTTCAAAATCCCTGTATTGGTGTAGTTGGCTGGAGTTTCGGTTTCCTGAGTTCTTGGTGTTGTTCTGGTGTAGCCTGCACCTGCCACTTTCTTGACAGGGACTTTGTTCGGTATCCGAGACAAGAACTCAAAATATTTATGAAGATGCTCGGCAAAGTTGGCCAGCACGGAGGTAACATGAAAACTTGCGGAAACAATCTGCCTCGGTGGCTACCCTGGGAATTCCCGGCAAGCGAAGCAGGGTGGATCGGCATCTTGCCTCCGATCAAACTTAATGGGCTTCACTTCTGGCCGAAACATAAATATAGGTCAGCCCTCGGTCCATACGTTGCTGGTGTGGCGGCTGGATGGACAAAGTTTGGGCCTGCGAGTGGGCATAGGGCGGCCTGGTCGGGTTGGGCGGCGGCGCATGTGGTAGGCAGTGGCAATTCGAAATTTATGCACAAGTTGCAGTTCAACTGACAAACAAGCACATAAATCAATTTATCGGCCTGGGGAGAGGAGCGGGCCGTATCAGTGTCCACCTAAACACTGTCCGCATGTGTGTCGGAGATGGCACTGGGTTGCGGAGGGGATATGGCGCAGAATATTAACATGGCTGCCTAGGAGGTCTCACTATAACGGTACTACATCGCCATATTTTATTAAAACAAGGAGCTTCCATAAAAATGGTTTCTAGACAATATTCCTATCTAGATATCCTGATTATGGGCTGATCCAGAAGCCCTCCACTTTTTGTTTAAAAGTTAAGAGATTCGTTTGAAGTGATTTCCGATTAAATGATTATTTATCGATTATTTCGATAAACCGGAATGGCCTGCTTTTGGCATCTCTGGCAACAGTGTTTGCGGTCGAAAAGGTGGAATGGCATTCACAGCTCCAGGGCACTATTATTGAGATTTGTTTCTCCCAAAACAAGAGCAACAACACAAAAACGACAACAACAGCCATAGTTGGGCAAAGTTTGCAGAATTGCGCCACAGGCCACTAGGTGGCGCCACCACAGTGCAAATGCAAATCGATAAAGTTTGCCACAAAGTGGACTATGCACTCCCCCTCCTGGCTCTGGTCCCGTCAGCTAGAGGGAATGCGGCGCTTCGACTTTGAAAGCCAGTCCTCGCCGCCCTGCCCCCACATTATCTTTATTTTCGGCCCGGCTCGGAATGATGGCCGAGGGCTATTTACAATTTGCTTTTGATTTGTTTCATCAACTTTCATTAGATTTTATTAAATTTTAATTGCCATGTTTACACAGAGTCTGGCCATTTTATGTCCTGGGACATCTTCCGGCAGAAGTAGGTGTATTTTTCGATTCGCCCCAAACGCAATTTGTTGGGCAAATAGATGTTTTCCAAAACTAAATAAATTACTAATTAAGTTCGGAGTGGTTTTCAGCTTGCCGGCGCATTGTTTTGATTTCTCGACCTGCAAGGCAGCTAGGCCCCGCGGGAATGATGATTAAGCCGATATGCCAGACATGGCCATAACGTGGCGGCGCCTCGGCTCCATATCCATTTGTGGATGTGCCGGCGCTCAGGTTGCCGGCGAGCAATTAAATTTTAATTACACTTTTAGCGTTTGGCCCGCTAACAAGCTCTAGGAGCTAACAAGGAGCGGTTCCTGAGCTCGACTCAGCTCAGCTCGGCTCTGCTCAGCTCCTTGGCTCCATTCCGGTCTCATTTTAATGACAATTTATCGCCTTGGCTATGGCCGGCAAGGCAGGTGAGGCCTCCGCGCAGCCCTCCTCGGAGGCCATTGCAAATTAGCCGTTGCACTTTTCCTCGGAGGCAACGCGTCGTATGCGCAATAAATAAATCTGTCGTAATTAAAACGCGCCCTCTGCGACATCGCCTCAACTGTCATCCGCAATTTACGTGGCGTACTCTTCCTGCCCCAGCCCCGGCTATCCAGGCGCCTCTCTTCCAGTTTATTTCCTTCGGTGCCCACTCTCCCTGCGATTCCTGTTCATTCGCCCGTGCTGCCACCCACCGCCAATTCCGTTTTGTTGCCTTGGCAGCGGCGCACAAAATTCCCAGCTATAAATTACTTTGTTTCCAGGAATTCTCCGAAAAAAGAACACAGAATAATAGGAGGTGGAAAGAAATAGCTCACGGGCGATGGAAGCGCCGACTGAACGCACCCGGAGTGCCCTGGAGGAGGCCGCCACCAAGATCTTAGATCTCCGAGGCTATAAAATTCTCCAGATTCGTAAAGTTCTCCATCCCCCCAAACCAATCTTCTATCTCTGCCACTCGTGTCCTTGGGCGGGAAGCAAGGAGGTTCCTCCCAAGCCAAGCAACATTTGAATCCTTGTCGTCGAGGAATGCCACTCAGTCCACGGACGAAGGCCAGGGTAACCCTTTGAAGAGCACATCGATGTGGGATATCTAAGTGTCCAACTGGGAGATCGGCCGCCCTCGGTGGGGGTACAGGGTATGGCCATTATTTCATTTTTGGCCGCTCAGTTTGGCTTTTGAAAGCGAGGCAAAGATAACGCAAACAAAAACCCAAACAAACTCCGGCAAAAGGCCAAAACGCGCCCATAAATTGCGCAATGAAAGCGAACCCCGGGGGCCAACACATCTAAAGGACTCGGGCCGATTGCGGGCAACGGGGCACAGGACACCACCGGACTACGGGACTATAGAAACACACCGGACAGGCCAAGGTGCACGGAGTGGACTTTATGGAAAATTGAACTGGACAGAAGTGGGTTTTGGGTATGGGATTGGGTTCGGGTTCGGGACTCCCTCCGATATTTATTCATTTTTCATCTCTTGGTCGCCGGGGGTAGGGCTTTCGGGTTCAGTGGGATATTGAAGTGCGTTTGGGGACTAGTTGGCTGGCGGATGTGTTGCCTTTGGAATAAACTATGGACCAGAATTGCCAGTTTGGCAACTCAAAGCGGTTGCCAGGCCACCTGGAACCGAAGCCATGGCATGCAAGTTGATTAAATTGATTATTAACTCGATAAGTAATTCATTGCCTGCGTTTTGAATGAACTCCTTGTTGTGGTGGCTCCTGGGAGTCATCCGAGGACGAGAGGCGTGTGTGACTGAGAGTTAAAGGGAAAATTGCTGGTTGCATTTGAAAACTTCTGCCACTTCCGCTCCCCTTTATTATTTCCGGTCGAGTGGCTCCTCTCTTAACAATTCCTTTCTCTGGCTTCCTCTGTTCTCCGAGTTGCGGGACGCCGCCCCTCGCTTTCTTCGCCGTTGGCTGTCTTTCCGCTCAAGTTTTTTCACACATTCGGCCGGGAGGGCCGGGGGAGGGACTGCCGCTGCATCCTTGAGTGGCAGCATGCATGACAGATGGCCACGCCCAGTGGAAATGATATCATTTGTAGTCGCATCGGGCGGCAAACGGCGGTGCCCTGTCTAGTGCTGTGTTGTGTTGCATACTTTGCGGCAAACAAAGGCGCCGCAGGAGGTAGGTAGGCGTGGCACATCCTTTTTGCCAAACCAGAACTGAGAATTGTGAATTGAGAATAGTTTTGTGAGTCATAAGTCTTGGACTATCTTTTCTTGTGTTTAACTCTCCTGGTAGATTGGTTTTGATTGGAAGCCTATGTGAATTTCCCCTTCAATCATCTGTTTCTCTCAGTGTACTCCTTGCCCAACTCGATTTCAGCTGCCGACTTGTCTTGGTGGGAAGCGCAAGGGCACGAATGCTCTTAATGGCTCGCGCAGGCTTCGTCACTTAGTTTGCCATTTGGCTGCCAGCTTAGTTTAATGTATTTCACCCCCTCCTTCGGGGAGGGGTGGAGGAGGTAGAGGCAGAGGCGTGGAAGCCTCATGAGCCCCTCCTCCCCCCCGTGGGGGCAGACGCCCAGCAGCATCGTCTGACGACGCTGTCTTGTCCTGGGCAAGCTAAAGTGTTTTCTGCTGCTCTTGATTGACATGATATGATGACAGCCCCTCCTTGTGCTGGAGCTGGAGGGGGGGGGCGGCCTGCGGTGGGCGTGGCCTCAGGATTGTTCTGTTTTGGCCGATCAGAGATTGGAGCCAAAGTCAAAGTCGAATCGAACTGCTTGACCCCGAGGAGGTGAAATTAAGTGGCTCCTGCTCCTGAGGACACAGGAATGGCATCTAATGGCCGGGTCGAGCTGGGATTCCACAGACCCCCCGCTAATTGAAGACCGCCAGCAAAGTCTGCTTTAGGATTGGGCTCAGAAGTCAGTGCTCCTCCTATGTTCCAAGTCTAGAAAGCAAAGTCTATAGACTCTCTAGCTGCCTCTCAGAAATCAGTGCTCTTTCGATTTAAATTAATGACTCTGGCCGAAAGGATCGCCAAAAGGAATCGCCGGCGAATCAATTAACTGTCGTGTGTGTCGATTTTGTGGTAATGCCACAGGACTCGGAGGTGCCCCACTTTCCCCGTGTTTGCACAGATGAGGGGCAGGGCAGGGGGCATGGGGCATGGGGCACAAAAAAGAAAGCAGCTAGATGGCCCCCCAGCGAAATCAGAGAATGCAATGCGATGGCGACCGACCAATGTAATGGCCTTGGGGCCTGGCCCAGGAGCTGGAATGGACTCGGAATGAGCACCGCCAGCTGCTACGTGATTTGTTTGCCAAATTGTGGCAAATGTGTGTGCCACACACGTCCCACCGCCCGCCCGCCCTCCGCTCCACCTGGGCGAGCGCGTATCTGTATCTGAATCTGTATCGGTGTGTATCTGCAACTCAATTAGACGCGGAGTAGTCCATTCCCGGAGCTCCACCGCCCGCCCCCCGGTTTGGTTTATTGAGTTTGCATGTCCATAATTTAAAGATGATTTAAAATTCCCGCAACGAAATTAACCAAACATCGGACAAGTCGCGGAATGCGGTCGGAGGGGGCGGCGGACGCCGGGGGATTTATTGCTGGACAGCAGTGGACGGCAGTGGACGGCATTGGACGCTAATGCGGCGCATTTATCACGGACGGAACAACAGGCTGCGGCCACCAGGACTGCCAGGGCAAGGACGATGGCGACGCAGCGCTAATGGTCGCCACTTGGCCAACATAAATTATGCTTAATCAGGAGGAGCCAGCGCCGGCAGGACGGGCCACAGGATGCTGCGGTGGCGCCGAAGAGGCGGAAATCCTTTAATCGAAATAACAAACAGGACACAATTTCGGCCACGGCCACGGTTCGAGGAGGCCGAATGCAAATTGAAAAGGACATATTCAAAAAGGGATAATAACCGGCAGAGGGTGCCTGACAGACTCCACAGCTTTAAAGTTGAAGCAGACCCGCGGCGACTCATCTTATCCAGTTATCCTTTTAACGGCACTCCAGCACTCTGACACTCTCGCACTCTGACTCTCTGGCCAGGACGCTCCCATTCTCCGACCGATTTCCATTCCGAATCAAATGCCCGGGAGCGTGGGTCGAAATTTACATTTATTTAATTTGCCCTGCAACCAGAAATGCAAATGCCTCCAGTTGCAATGCAAAATGCTTAAGTGCAGTGTCGCCTCGGCTATGGCTGTCTGTTAATGCATATGCATGAGCCTTAAGCACGGCCACGCCTTTAAGCCCCTTTGCCAGACCAGCCAGACCAGCCACACCGACTACCAACTACCAACTACCAACTACCGACTGCCGACTGCCAACAGTGCCCGCCATCAAATTATCGACACTTAAAATGTTGCAAGCGTCGCTTGTTTTCCAGCTTCTCCTGCCTCCTTGCTGCCCTATTTTCGCTTGCCACTTCCTCTGGGCGCCCTCCGTCTTCGTCGCTGCCGAGTGTCGTTGTCCTGCCAATGGATTCCCTTCGACGTTTATGTAATCTTAATGTTTATGCAGCTTATGCTTCATAAATTCGCCGCCATTGCCGCCATGTCTGGGGTGGGGAATGGCAGTAAACTTAGACCTGGAGTCCTGGCCGCCCTGCTTCTGGCGCCGCGACGTCGTCTTCCGGTCGCATTCTGCGCCAACATCCTGTACCCTTCTGGGGTCGGGTAATTCGCCCGAAATCTAGCCAAAAAATAGATGAGAGCCCTGCGGGGCTCCGCTTTTTTTAACTTTTATAAATGTGGAAATTTTATTCTAATGATTAGCGCACTGCTACCCAATTGGCAGCTTAATCTAATGAGTATTTACAATTTTATACAATAATGTGTCTAAGTGTTACTTAGGGCAAGAAGTGAATACATGTTATGGATTTAATTGAATGCAGATAGCAAATTTACTGAGTCAAGATCCGGTCTGGTAGGTCTTGAGGGTGATGTCGTTTTAATCTTCTTCTTGCTTGATTCCTTGGATCTGCGCTAATAGCAGCGGTGCCAAGTTTTTTGGCCAGGCTGTTGGGGTGCTCGTTTAATCGTTCCATATATTTCTGAGCAAGTTTCTGCAGCTTGTCTCCAAGTTTGGGAACGTTGAGATCACGTTCGATGTCACTGGTTCGTATAAACCACGGAGCTCCAGAGATCCTTCGGAGAGTTTTAGCTTGCAAAACCCGGATTTTGTTGAGGTTTGTTTTTGAAGCAATACCATAAACCTGGAGTCCGTAGAAAAGACTTGGTGCTAATATACTCTTATATATTTGGACCTTACATCCAAGTGCGAGCTTGTTGCGTGGTGCGAGAAGCCAAGCCATCCGAGCCACTTTGGTCCTGTAGGAGTTTTGGATGCAAGTGATGTGCCTGCTAAATGTGAGTTTTTTATCCAGAGTAACACCGAGGTACTTGTATGCCGGAAGAGCTCTAATTGGGCTTCCGTTGAGGTTGACTCCTGGGCAGGTGCTTCGGCGATTGGAGAACGTAACATTGGCACATTTGTCTGCGTTCACTCGAATGTTCCAGTTCATGGCCCATTGATGAAATGCATCCAGGTATTCTTGCAATGCAAATGTGGCCGCTAAGATACTACTGCTTTTGGTTAGGACAGCAGTGTCATCAGCGTAGGTCGCAATTAGTACGTCTTGTTCATTCACTTCAGTAACAGGAGTTTGTGTAGGCATGTCTGAAGTATAAATAGAATATAGAGTAGGGCCGAGGACGCTACCTTGGGGGACTCCGGCAGAGATCGGTTTAGTGGACGACTTGTATCCATCAGCAGATACGTGGAAAGTGCGTTCTTCCAGGAAGCTTTTCACGAGCTGGAACAGTTGCGGTGTAAAAATACTTTTGGCTTTGTACAGGAGCCCAGGGTGCCACACTCTGTCAAAGGCCTGCTGGATGTCAAGAAAGGCAGCAACTGCATACTCCTTATTCTCTAAGGCTTCTAAAGCAAAGTTGACAACTCTATGCAATTGCTCAGGAGTTCCATGTTGAAGACGAAAGCCGAACTGAAATTCCGGAATCGCACTGGTGACATTCTCGTCAATAAGCAGCCTATTCAGGATCAGTCTTTCCATAATTTTACCCAGAGATGGTAGTAGACTAATGGGCCTGTATGAGTCCACGTCAGTTAGCGGCTTTCCTGGTTTTGGGATCATGTGTATATTCGCCGATTTCCAAACTTTCGGGAAGTATCCAACAGTTAATACGCTATTGAACAACGTCACCAAGAATTGCAATGCTTGATCCGGTAAGAGTCGAATCGTCCTGCTGTCCAAAAGATCTTCACCAGGAGTTTTCTTTGGCGAAAGTTTACGTACAAGGTCTTTCACTTCTGTCAGTGAGACAGGGTTAGCAGGCAGGCTCATTTGAAATGGGGATTCCAAATATTCTTCAACTTGTCGACGTATACTTTCAGGCGAATAGTCGTATGGCTTGAAACGTTGCTCAAGGTTGTTAGCAAACGTTTCAGCTTTCTCTAGACTCGTACGGCACCAGCCACCTGAGGCATTTCTAATGGCTGATTTTGGAGTGGGCTGAGCCTTATACCGTTTAGTGATACGCCACAGCGAATAGTTAGAGCTAGCATCTGTGTCCAGGTTTTCCAAAAATCTGTCTATAGATTCTTGTTTTCTTTGAGCAAGCACCTTGCTTAGACAGTTAGCCAGTCGTTTATGTATCTGATTGATTCGTGCGTCTCCCGTTCTTGTATACTCTCTTCTTACTCTTCGCTTTAAATTAAGGAGCGCACCAATTCTGGGTGGCAGCAGGGGATGTCTAGAAGTATCTATTCTTTGTTGAGTTCTGGGTGCAGCTATCTCAGCAGCCTGATTTATCATGTGCATGAAAAGGCTGATGGCGTTGTCGATGTCAGATGGTTCCTGGATTTGTAAGTTAACCTCGCTCAGCTGTTCTAGGTGGGTTTTGAAAGCGTTTATATTAGCGCCTCTGGCAAGGAGTCGCGAGCGCTGTGGATTTTTCACAGGAATGGTATGCACTGTGGCCAAGATAGGAGTGTGGTCTGAGGACAGTTCGTGGAGGGTTCTTACTTGCAGCCTATCTGTAGCATATCCGTTAGTTATAAAGAAATCAAGCGCTGTCGGTGTTAGCAGGGGGTTATATGAATAAAAAGTGGGTTCACCAGTGGCAAGTACTTGATAATGCCCATTTGCAATGACTTCTTGTAGCTGCTTTCCCCTACTACAGGCTCGAGAGTTTCCCCACCATGCATGTTTGGCATTAAAGTCACCTCCCGCAATGAACTTGCTTCCAAGTCCGGCCAGTAAAGATTCAAATTCTATTCGTGTCCATCTTTCTGCTGGTGGTAGGTATATCGCCGCAAGATTGACATTCCCTTCCGAAGTTTGTAATTGGACGCTCGCTATCTGCCTGTCATTGCTAGAGGCGGGGGGAAGGGGATTGTGACTTAGTGAATCCTTTAAAATGACTGCAGATCCACCTCTGTTGTTGCCACTGGGGTGATAAGCATGGTAAATGAGATAGCCTGGCAAGTAGATGCGCTGACCAGCGCGCATGTGAGTTTCAGTGGTAAGCATTATGTCTACGTTATAAGTGCTGAGAAATATTCTAAGTTCTTCAGATGCTCTGGCTAATCCACGAGCGTTCCATAATCCGATTTTTATTGATGGTTGATTCATTTCGGCAATCGCGCAATAAGAACATGGACCAGCTCTCTGAAGGCCTTGTTGGATTCTGCATTTTCTTGCATTAACTTAAATAAAGTGTCTAGTTTGCTATTAATGTCGCGAATGGCATTATCAATCGCTGCGAACTTATGGTTGAGCCGAGGGTCAGAAGAAGAGCTTGCGTCACTCTGCATGGTTGAGCCAGTCCTTGCTTGCATATCCTTTGGTCGAGCTATGTCAGCATACGATATGTTCGTTCTTAGGGCCTCAGCTGGTATAAATCCACGCGCTATGTCAGCATACGATATGTTCGTTCTTAGGGCCTCAGCTGGTATAAATCCACGCGAGGCGCGTCGTGGATCAGTGGTTGCCGGCAGTCTAGGTCTCGGCTTTTGTTTTTTATTTTTTTCTAATCTGACTGGGCAGCTTTTGTCTGTTGACATGTGGTTACCGCCACAGTTTATGCACATGTACGTATCGCTCACACAGAGTAAGGATCCAGTAGCATGAGGGCCACTACACTTACTACAAATAGGGTCCAGGACACAATAGTTTTTAGAGTGCCCAAAAATTTGGCATCTTTGACATTGTAGTAGTTCTTTTCTACGGGAAGCACGCTCTACGGTAACTCTGTATCTCCCAATTTGCGTTATCTTTAGGGACTCAGCTACGTTTGCAGCTTGTTTTAGATTGACATAAAACAAGTTTTGCCTAGTTTTATAGTTTATAGTAGCTTCGCTATCGTCATCGTTTATCTGGATATTCTTCCAGTCAGACTTTTTGGGGCAGTATATGTTAAGGACCTCGAAGCCATTGTCAGTGAATCCCTGTTCAATTTGTGATTTTGGAACGTTTGAGTGGATACCTTTAAGCACTACTCTGTAGGCCTTGTCTTCCTTTAGTTGGTGATGCCAAAATTGGCAGTTAAGCGATGTCAAAGTTCTTACAGTAGCCCGAAATGCGTCAGAGTTGGCTGTATATATCCTGGAGACCCCAAATTTAGAAGTGCGAATGTTGTAGTTAGCGGAGCCAATGCTATGGTCTAGAGATTTCTCTAATAAGACAGGATCGTTTACGTGCGGTACGCAGATAGCAGGGATCTTATTAGATTTTGCAGGTGAAGGTTGGTCATCTCTACCAAGGGCATCTGTGTCGCCATTGACAGAATCGAGGCTCTCCAGATCCTGTTCCATTTGATCTGCTTCAGCAGCCAGAATCGCGAATCTATTGTTTTCCAATACTTTTGCAGAGGAGGAATTAGTCGGCTTGTTGAGCGGCGTTGAGGTCTGCAATTTAGCTTTGCGGATCGGGGGCGGAGTGAGAGCAGGAAAAGAGGGCTGAGCCACGTCTTTTCTTTTTCGGCTGCCATTTCGTCCAGGAGCTTGGAACAAACATTTCAAATTACTTGTCTTAATCGCCAACGAAGATGATACACTTGTCAGCGGAGTCGTGGTTGAGCATATACTGCTGGCCGCAGTTGCAGCCACGGTGTACGTTGATGTATTGCTCAAGGTTGTTTTGGCATTCGTAATGGTGTAGATAACACTGGTAGTTGAGTTACTGCTGATTGTCACAATGGGGCTGGGGACCGCTGTTTGATCAGGCATACCTGCAAGGTAGGCTGATAGACCTGAGTGGCGGTCGCGGATTTGGGATCTTATTTCTCCTGGGTCTGCGCCAGCTATTTGTCTCATCTTCTCGAATTTTTCCCTCCTGTAACTAGGCTGCGAGCCAGCAGATGACTCCTCCATAGTACCAGATATTCTCAGGTCAATATCAAAAGCTTGCTGAATAAGTTTTAAGCGACCTCTCGCTTACGCAACGCGCAGAGCGAGGGGTATAAACAAGACGCTTTCAGTCTCACTTATCGCTGTTGGATTATTCGATAATAGTAATCACCGCCCTGCAGTGATCAAAAAGAGACTTCGTGTGCAAGATATGCACACGAGCGGCAACGAGGCCTCCGCTGGATTACTTGAGGTAATTGTTTAAAAAAGAATAACAAAAATTTTTTTTTTTTTTTTGCACAATTTTTTTTTGGTTGGTGTGACCAGGGCCACTTTTCGGGTGACACTGGGCTCCGCTTTAAAATTGCCACCTTGTCTGCGGGGAGAATCAAAGCAATAAACTGCAACAAACTGACTGCCAATATCGAAATGCGTTTGCAAACAAGAACGCCATTCGAGCTTATCTCACACGTGATTTACTCTTCGGGCCAACACGGCGTATGAGCAATAAGCGTCTTAGTCCCCCGGCCAGCCTCTCCTAAACACTTTATAATCGTGGCTCGAACGCGGCGTTTCGAACTACTCGAACCCTCGAGGACGATTATGTGGAATTAAAAGGAATTTAATTTAATAATATATTCAACTGCCATTCCATTAAGTTTCCAAAGGCCATTCCTCCAGGGTAGCTGCACTCCCGTTTCGTTTTATATTTTCGCCATTCCGCTCCTTTTTCGGCTCTCTGGCACTCGCCTTTTTGCACATCCCGTTGCCGTTTGTGCCATTTGTTTATTGCCAGTTTCATTGCTTCATTGCGAACGTTGGCCAGCTATACTACGCTTATCTGCCCCCCCACTGCCACTGCCACAGCCACTGCCACGCCCCCCGTTTCCTGCTTCCGGCCATCGCCGTGCCACTGCCCCCGAAAGCAGCTTCATCTTCATCTTAATCTGCTGCTCGTCCGCATCCGCAGCCGCATCCTCGTCCTCCAGGCTCCTGCTCTATTTTGGCTGATGGAAATATTTTTACGACAAGTTTTTCGCGAAGATTTGCAACATTTGCAGAAAACGGAAGTGAATGTGGCACTGGAAGTTGTGCGAATCAGCGCGAAATTCCTCGGCTAGAGATGGGCTAATCCCCCGACATAAATCGTGCTCGCTTATGCCCGCTTATGCCATTAAATACTATTAGCTACTTGAGTCCTAAAGCAATTCTTGAAGGAAACTAAATAAAAACTATCGATTTCTTCCATTTTGTGTAGATAATCCTATCGATATCTATCAATTAAAAGCTACAATTACTCCCCAAAGAAAGTGAAAAGAAAACTATCGATTTAATCGTTTTTTCGATTTAATCATGATTATCCCATCGATATATATCGATGACAAACACAGTAATCCCCAACCAAACATCAATTAGTTTCTACAATAAATAAATTTCAAAACTATTCCCCAAAGTAAATAAAATCCTATCGACTTAATCGTTTTTTCGATTAAATCTTGATTATCCTATCGATATATATCGATGACAAGCACTACCATCCCTGGCCTGCAACGGAATTCTGGCCATAAAACGCTTAACGGCGATGTGCCCGCTCTGATCAGCCAAGCCCAACTGACCGCTGCCCGACCCTTTCGGCCAAGTCCAGTGATGCGTCCGGATGTTGTCAAGTTTTGTGTCAGCGTCCGGCGGGGGCATGCAGCCCCGCAACCCCACGCACTTCCTGCCATTCATGAATTTTGCATGCGGCAGCAGAATGCAAAATTATAATTAGGCAGCCGCGTGATGCTCGGAAAACAAAGGAACGATCGGGGAGGACGGGCCTTGGTCTTTTGGTCCTTTCGGCCCCTTTTTGTGGCCCGATTCGGTCGCCCTTTGGAGTCAGCTCACGTTCGAGCATAAAGTACATTTTATTAGCTTGCCTTTTGCATTTGCCACCACGGTGGCTGGTGGCAGCCAGGCGGTGGGGCAGGTCCAATGCCCCAGCACAACAAACACAATTGATAATCTGGGAGAGTGTGTAGTAGTTTATGGGATAGTGCACCCCCGGCGTATGCTTAATAATTCAGGGGAACATAATTACTTTTTCTATAAATACGCTTCGAAATCCCACAGCTCGGGGAATGATTTACCGAATGTGCTGCTTCCTGTGGCCCTGTGATCCCTTGATTAGCCGATTCTGTTTCCGCTGACCACGCTGCGTATGCGTAACAATTTTTTAGTTGCGCCACACCCGACCCTGCCAGTGCAAATAAATACTCAATTGCGAATTGTGAGGAGCAGGCTGCCCAGCCCACTCTCTGGCAGGAGGGCGGGGGTGGACACGCAAAGCGGACGCGCTTAAATTGCAAATTGCGCTTGTTTACAATTTGGCCGCACTCTTGCGGCATTTCGTGGCATTAGAAAAATGAACCGTCGTGCCGCAAAAGACAACTTGGTCGGTCGACTTGGTTGGCATTTTTGTGTTGCGTGCTTTTGGGCGCGTAATTAGATAAGCAGCGACCCAGGGGCGCAGCTCGAAAGGGGTTCACAAGTCGGCTCCGACTTGGTCCTAACTCGATTGTGGAAGCCCTCCTCTCCCGGCTGCAAATGTGTGTGGGTGGTAGAACGTGCCACCGCCCCCCTGACCACGCCCCTGCACGCCCGCCCCAGAGGCGTTGTCACAACAAGCTGCTGACAGATGGAGCGTCATAAAAGCGGCAGCAACCTCGACAACCTCCAGTAACAATGCGCCGCAAAATGTCTGAGGTTAGGAGCGGAAAACAAGATAGCTGGCGACAGGGGCTTGTGGGGGGAATGGGGAGAATGGGGAGCAGAAAGTGGCAGGCAGGGCGACAGCACAGGGCGGCTATGTGTCACGTGGCTGGCAAACGCACCTGGGGACACAAGGGGCGGACAAGGACACAACATGCAATTATACGCAATCAACATAAATCATTCAAATTGCCGCTCACACTCGCACACACAAAAGGAGAAAAAAGAGAAGGACCCCGGCAGGAGGAAAGGACACTTCAGGACGCCCAGTCCACAGGCTGGGCGTGGCCGTTGACGTTGGCTTTTGGCTAATTTGCAATTGAAATGCCCAAATTCTGTGGGCTGGCCGCATTACGCATACGCCGTGTGGCCGTGTGGCCGTCCGGCTGCGTGGCAAAGGCTCCTTAAACTTTCTATCCTCTGCCTATCCGTCTTCGTCCTCGTTCCACGTCCTTGTGCTTCCCCGTTCTGCAGTGCGTTGCGCTGCTGACAAATGCCACGGAAACACGTGAGCCCCACGGGATGGCCGGCCACAGGTCGCCGAAACTCAGGCCTAATTGAATCCCGGCGGGATTGCCAGCTTTGAGATTTCTCTCCGGACGCCCACAGGGACATTTCGAATACAAAAAGCAACCATTTGACAAACTTCATTTCGGATTTATGTTGAATATTGAGAGCTATCGATACATGTTACAGGAGTGCACACGCGGCACACGCTGGCCCGCCAGCGGGTCGTGCTCCAAAATTGAAATCCTCCAGACAAGAAACTTCAACCGGTCGTGATCGAAGCAAACGTCAATATTTTTTTTCTCAAAGGCTTTTCGATGATGGGTCGTCTCTTTTTTTGCGCTTTCCTTGGTTTCGACTCAATTGAAAACATACTAACTAGAAATTTGGGTTTAGGGTGAGGGTGAGTGGAGTGAATGCGGGAGAAGCTGCGCGAATCAGGTCGGCGGTGTGAGGGGCGCGAGTGACGTGACGCCGAGTGATGCGGCTCGATCGGATGCGATTCGGTGCCTCGACCGACTGCGACTGCCGCAAAGTCAAACAAATGAAAGCCATCGTCCAAGGAGTAGAATTTTGAGTGTTCCGCCAAGCCACCTCCGGCCGGTGCTTGGCGGTGTGGTGGCGGAGGCGCCCGCCTAGAAGAGCGCGTCCATCGGCACGCCGTAGATCTGGGCCAGCTGCAGCTTCGTGTAGGCAACCACGCCGGAGGGACAGTAGGCCATGGCCTCGTCCAGAGTGATCCACTTGGCGCTCGACTCCCCGGCGCAGACCACGTGCAGATAGACGATCCCGTCGAACACCGCGTGGCTGATGATGCCCATCAGGTTGCTGGAGCTGCCTCCATCTCCGTTTCCGTTCCCATTCCCGTTTCCGTGGCCGATTCCGCTGGCGCCTCCGTCCAAGTTTCCATTTCCGATGCCCATGCCGATCCCGATGCCGCCTCCCATCACGGCTCCGGTTCCAAATCCACCTCCGAACCCCTGTCCGCTTCCGTTCCCCGCTAGATTGCCGATATCTATGCCGAGGTCCATTCCGATTCCGATGCCAAAGCCATCGGGATTGTCGCCGTCGCCGTCGCCGGCGATGTCGCTGCCGTTTCCGCTTCCGTGCAGGTTTGCAGTCATTTCGAATCCGTTTCCGTTCTGATTATCCACGATTCCAAATCCGTTTCCTCCGGCAGCGATGCTACCGTTTCCGTGTCCGTTTCCGCTTCCGGCTCCATTGGCGGCTGGCACGTTGTCGCCGCTGGCGGAGCCGGCGACCTGGAGGTTACCAATGGCGCCGTCGCCACTGCCGTTTCCGGTGACGCTTCCACTTCCGCTTCCGTTGACGGTGCCATTGGCGTTCGTGGAGGTCGTCGGATTCAGGTTGATGACCATTCTGCGGACGAGTTATCGATAGATTAGTCGGGAGAGCGATAGGTTCCGATAACCAAAGATTCCTCCTAAGTCACTAACCTGAATATAAATCTAGCAGAGCTGGATGGGAAACCAGATGGGTGTCCTGGAGTTGCTAGATGCTTTGCTTCCTAGGGACTCGCAGTTCCGCTTTCGCTTCCGATTCCGATTCCGGCGGGGTCTTGAGCTCTCGCGCCTCCGACTTTCCGCAGCTCTCTCGCCCTGACCCGCTTGTGTCCAGTGTCCTGTGTGTGATTGCTGGAAACTTGGAACCACTAAATTTTGAGCTCAAGTTCTCTTGGAGATCGGAGACAAAGAATTGGTCCGTTTGGTGGAGTGAGTACTGTACGCCGGCAGCTCACACGATCAACGAACACACGCGAATTGGCGAACTCTTGTTTCTTGTTTTTGTCTAGCACCACTATTTGCACAAAATCGTATATTTTTTTGATATTTTTTTTGTGTTTTATATTTTTTTTTTGTATTCCTAACCAAGTGTGTCTGTGTATGAATTGTGTTTGTGTCGTTTGTGTGTGTTGACTACCTAGCCGAGCTCTGGAGTGTTCAGGCGCCTGACAGCTTCTCTCCGAGCTACTAGATGCTCTGTTTTGCCAGCCAGTGCTGTGGGTTGACCGAAGGACTCTGTCTTAGAGACACCCGTCCTTTCCATTTGAATTTCTCGCCCATTATCTCACCCCACCACCCTCCAGGACCCTCACATCCTTTGTCTTCTCGCCTGCAACAAATGAACCGAACAAATAAAACTCTCACGGCAAAGTTGTTGACATGGCAGCTTCTTCCTCCGCCCCCTGCCGCCTGCCATCTGATTGCGCCCCACCTGCAGTCACCTGCACTTGCACCCACACCCCGCCTGCCTCTGTGCTTAGCTCCTTATTTATGGCGGGAAGTGGGATGGCGGGCGGGGCACCAAACAGAACGCTGAGTTGGAGCAACAGAAGCCCCAAAGCAATTAAATCGCAACTCGCTGTCGGGGAGGGGTCGGAAACTAGATAGCAATAATAGTGTGTGTCACGGAGTGTGTGGCATGGGGTGCCATGGAGGGGACCGGAAACACAGACAGGGACAAAGACAGAGACAAACAATCAAACGGAAATTAATTGCGGAATGTGCGAAAAGCGAAAGGCAAGAGCTCCTCGGTAAATGATTGTCGAGCTGCAAGCTGCGAGCTGCGAGTGTGCAACTCGCAACTTGCAGCTCACACAGCAGCGGAGTGTTAACCCATCACTCCCCAGCTTAACCCCTGATTGAATGCTGGCCAGCGAGGAGCATTGACTTCTGACCTCCGCCGGGGAGGAGGGGGAAGCACATGGGAGGCGGAAAGAATCCGCCAACTCATTGAACTTGTGTTTAACGCAAAAATGTTTCGGTTTCGTGTCATGGCTTAATTAAAAGATCGTTACTTGTGAGTTTCCTTGTGTAGGAGTGGTGTGGGCGGGGCACTCGAGGCAGCCCCAGCCCAGTATTCCGGATATTCGGCATCTGCATCCGGCTCATAATGAGGCGCCTCATTGGACCGGCAAGTGAGTTAAATCTTCATGAGACATTTGACAGGCTTCCCACACGCTCCCCAGAGGCTAAGCCGGAGCGAGCAGCAGGGGGACGGATTCGTTGCCTTGGTTACACGCCTCGGTTGACTCCAGCATCCGAGCATCCAACATGCAGTTCCCGGCATCCGTTGCAGCGCTCCACAGTGCTCCAGCCAAGCGTCTCACATTGCACTCACCAGCAGGCCACCCACCTGGCCACCCACCTGGCACACCACAACTGTCGTCCACAGCATCCCTGTACTCGCAGTCACAATCGCACCCACTTCATAATGCTGTCAAGGTTGAGCGGCGCTGAAATATTGAAGCCTGTCGCTTAAATATTCGCCAGTTGGAGGCTTGCCGAGAGATCTGGCATGGCATATGCATGAGGCAGGAGTACACTGAGAGAATACTCCCCTTTCCAAGATTATCGGATGAAGCATTGCCCCAGACATAACAACTTCTCAGGGATATTATCCTTCTTGAGGACTTGACAGACCTCCACTGTCCGCAAACTAGTTTCCAGCTAAGCTGTTGCACATAAGCTCCTCCCCACAGAGCTGCCGGCAATCTGCGGTCATCGCTGCGTGATTGACTTTTGGATGCAGTTGGCCAAAGGTCAACACACAGAGAGCCGCACAAGTTCAACGACTGACACGATATGCACTATATTTGTCGGGTTACCTATTGTTCTGCGGACAAGCTGCGAAAATGCCGGCTCCAGCACTGGCTCCACGTCCACGTCCATGTCCAAATCCAAAAACAATTCCAGTCCAGAGGTCGCTCCAACATAAACAATTTATGCACAACAAACTGGACTCTTTTGAATGGCAGGGAAGAAGCAAGGCAGCCCGAGTGGAAGCGGAAAAAGAAAGGCAGAAAGTCCTGGCTTGCAGCTTGCCAACTTTTAGTTTGGCTTGTTAGTTAAGCGTAAACAAGCGGGGTGAAAGGAGGGGGTCGGCTGGGCGAGAGTGGATGGAGAAAGTGCGGGTCATTTGAATGCATGCTCGGACAGACGGACGGACCTCGCCACCATCGATGATAAGCGAGGATTCTCCATACAAAGGCAAGGACGCGAAGGACGAGGAGGACGAGCAGGGTAGGTGGTTCAGGTGGGCGGCGTTCCGAGTGGGTGGCTGGTGGTGTGCCTGTGCCTGTGCCTGTGTGCGTTTGAGGCTCAGAGTCAACGCCAATGGTAAATATTTAGCTCTTGGCTGCACTTGAGATTAACTCGCCAGTGCACTCGGAGAAACGGTTGGAAGTTATTTCAAGCTATCACTGGACATACCCAGAAGTTACCTCATGTCTAAGCATACTTTCTTTTTCTCTCCTGAATCACCTGGATGTCCTGAAGATCTCAAAATGTGGAATCTATACTCCACAGGCTTATTTATTTCCAAGTGCAGCTGCAGCGCAGCTAGAGCTCCACGCATAGCTCTCCACCGGATAGAGGGGGGTGGAGGAGTATGGCCAGAGTGTGGGTGTGGAAAAAGAATGAAAGAATGCAGAAGGACTCGGCAACGGACTCACTCGAACCCCGAACACAAAAGCAAAGTGAAGCAAAATACAAACACACTCAAAAGTGAAAATGGAAAAAGTTTCAATGGTTTTATCATGTTTACTTTTATTTGTGTCACTGAGTGGTTGTATAAGCCCCGTGAACCGCCCCGGAAAACCCCTGGACAAACCAGGGGTCAGGCATAGGATAAACAAACACAGACAGGACAGGTCCAGGGAGGGGGCGCAGGACAGCAGGGCAGCAGGATACATAAGAAGCGTATGTTCAACACACTCGAGGGAGATCACTGGCTGCCGTGAAGTGCCCGACAAGTGACAGCACTGGATTTCGATAAGGAGCAGGCACAATGGCAATGTCCTTGCAGAAGGATAGGACTAAATCCACCACTGCAGCCCGCCAGCCAGCCCTTCCACCTGAGCCTCGAATGTGTCCCGGAGTAACAGCTGCGAGTCCCCGAAATCCCCTCTCGAGTTACGCCTTTAATGTGCCGCCTGCACCTGTCGTCCTTCCCGAGTCCTGATTCCTGAAGCCGGCCTAATCAGCTGCTAAGCTGCGGGGAGCCCGCCCGGCTGCTGCCATGACAATTTGTTAACCGTTTTTAGTGGTCCACCTTTGGGGTCGTAAAGACCTGGACGGGTTTCCAATCTTGTTTCCACTTTTAAGCCCCGCAGAGTGTGCGGCTTTGTCGGGTAATATTTGGATACTCCCCAGACTGTATTCTAGTCATCCAAATCATACTTTTTCCGCCAATACGGAGGCCAGAATGACCTTCGTCCTAAGCGGCCGGGAGCCAGGACTAGGCTGGGCCAAACTAATTACTTGCTAAAGGGCCAACAAAGGCTGGCAAAATAAAAATAACGACAGCAGTGGAGGCTGGGGGAGGTGGTTTAGCATTTATCTCTGATCCCACACTTGCCAGCCTCCCTGAAGGGTGCTGATGCACAGAGAAAAAAAGGGAGTTCTCCACATTTATTTATAACTATCTATTATTCTTAGTTATAGGCTTCATTTTCTCAGTGTCCTTCAGCTCAACGAGACAACACAAAGGCCTGGTCCTAACAATGGGGACAGGACTCGAGAGCCAATCAATGCAAAATGTGCCCAAAGTCAACATGCGCAACACATGGGGGGCGTGGCAGCAGGCCCTACGACACGGATATGCGGCAAGATTCGGATGGCCGGCCTGAAGCAGGGATTTTCATTAATTAGTGCCAGGACTCGGAGCCAAGGAGGCGGGGGGTAGGAACAACACAAGGACTAGAGTTTTTGTACAAAAAAAGAAAAGGCTCTCAAACTTTCAAAATGCACTCGAAAGTGGCCCCCAGAAAGGCGATTGCACTTCGGTGTGGCTATCGATCAGTGCGAGGACATAAGAGGATGTATGTATGTAGCTTCCATAGATGCTGCCCCCAGTACTGAAGCCCCGCGGAATGTCCTCCGCTATAATAGCCTTTTGCGTGGGGGGTCGCATTATTTTTCTGGCCGCACTGCCATTTTCCACTTTTAACTGCCACAGTCTTGTCCGAGAGCCACGCTGCAGTCCTCGCGCCCTTTGTCTTCCGGCCCTCGGAATGCTGTAAGCGGATTTTTATTTTTCTGCCATTTGAACTTTTAATGTGCGTGCTGTGCCCGCTGTCCAGTCTCCTAAGCGGTCCTCTACCCTGCTCGGCCCCCTTGCACTCCAATTTATATCTGTGTATCTGAAGGATCCCCCAGTCGGTTTCGTTCGAGTCCTTGTTCTCGTTCTGCTGCTTGTTCGGCTGCTCGTTTTCGGTTTCGACTTCCCTCCGGCTCAGGACATTGTGTGTAAGTTGAAATGCCACGCGCTGGCGAAATGTTTCAATCAACGCGGGGAACCTTCGAATTGGTCAGTACCCCTAGATACATAGATACTTTTTCGGATACCTAGGGGTAATAGATACTCAGCACAAAGATACTTCTGCAGATACAGGAATGTCTTGGAATTCTAGATAAAAAGAGCATCTCTGGACTCTTTTTTATCCAATTTATAAAAAGTTCTATTACCCAATGATGCCAGATACTTTTTCAGTGCATCTGTGCTCTTTCTAGTCCCTCCTCCATCCTTGCCACGCCCTCTTTCTGTTCCCCCCTGCTTACCGCACACGCTTTTAATTGCCGAGCTGCATTTTTGTTGTTTAGCGTGCTGCTTTTTTCGCCATTTCGCAAATTGAAATGCGCACAAAATTTAAATTGCTGTTGCATGCTTTTAGGCGGCCAGGATGCGAAAGAGAGACACAGAGTGGGAGGCGGAGGAGGAGCAGGAAGAGCAGGAGGAACGGTAACGGTAAAAGGCAACGTTAACGTCATCGTTAGCGGCATTTTCCAGGCGCTTGAGCACGTCAACACACCCACCGCCCACCACCCACCTCCCACCACCCACCGCCATGCACGCGAATTGTGGCAGAAAGTATCGCCTTCCCTTCGGGGAGTAGTACCTCCAAAATATCCTTTTCAAAGAGCTGCCTTTTTCCCCGAAATGTGACTTCAAATGTAACCCTTTGGCCACAAAATCGAATCAAATATTTCCCATATCGATATATCGATTGAAGTGCCATCTCTAGCACACTCGCAGACCGGAAGCGAGCGGGCGGCGGGCGCGGCGGCCTCATTTGCAACTAGGCAAATATCGCGCATACGTCATGTTGGCGGTGCGACAATTACCGTTAGCGGCTTGTACAATTTATGTTGCATGCTTGTCGGCGCAAACGATTCCCAATGCATTTCTCATCAGCCAGGCTTACTTGCCACTCCCACTGCCTCCGCCACTGCCAACGTCAGCCTCATCAAGTGGCAGCCAATTTACTTGGCTAATTTGTGTAGACCGAGGCTAAGAGCGAGCGTGTGTGCAGCGGTGTGGGTTAGAGCCGTCTAGACGTGCCTCGAAAGTTGCCACTTGCCACGCCCATGCCGCAGCCACAGCAGCAGCCGCAGCTGCCGCCTAATGCATTTCAATTGCAACTTCTTCCGGAGTCGCATAAAAAACTATAAATTAAAAAAACCCGCTGGTCTTTAGTGGGGGCGGCGGGGCAGTGTCAACAAACAGCGGAAAAAGTCCTGGGCCGGAGCGAGGCGAGAGAGAGAGAGGCACATCCTGCGGCGCCTTTTGGGGTCCCAGAAAAGGCGCCCCGGCCCAGGCCTCATTAAATTAGCATTGATAATTATTTTAAATTACTTCATTTAGTTGTGAAAAATGTTTGCTCGTCGCCGGCGCTGTTCCCCAAAGCGATTTGTTGCTGTCCCCGACAAGGGGTCTCCCAGCGACCCGTCCTGCTACTCCTTTCCCTCCCCGATCCCGCCGCCTGTCCTTGGCTTAGTTTTGTCAGGAACTGGAGGGCATTTATGCGGATTACGGAGGAAAACTATTCGGCAAGCGGGTGAAACACAACTTTTTTCGAGGGAATATTTGAGCAAGGACTTAGAGTTCCGATGCAGAGTACAACTGTTTCATTTCAAGGACTCGCCCTTTAAATTTTAGGGCCTGCGAGGACAGCACAACAAATTCCAGCGGCTTGTCTTTTTTTTTATAATCCGCTCATGTAACTGAAATTAATTTGATTGCTGATGTTGTCTCAGCTGCTTCATTAATCAAAAGGACCCGGGACCAGGGCGACGCCTGTCCCGCTCGAACACTTCTGCCGCCTCATGAATAATTAAATATGGAACATAGTTATCCCTGTTTTCGGGGCCAGGATCCCAGGACGCTGCCGGGGAGAGGGCAGAGGTCGCCCCAAAACTTATCCATCAAATGACATTTGCGTTGATGCGGGTTTACGCCACTTGCCTCCATTAACCCCCATTCCCCGGGCCACTCTCGTCCTTGACAAACGACAAGTCGTCCTTCGCTGCATCCACTTTCCTTCGATGTTTGGTGTTTAATAATCGTATGTGGCCTGAAAGTGGGCATATGGATGTATGATACCTGCTACTTGCTTGCCCGTATGTCCTTGTTGTCCTTTATTCAAGTAACTACTTGTTAAATATGTCAGCAATTGGCCCTGCTCCTGCCCCCTGCTCCTGCCGATCAGGACTAATTGGATTCTGGCTGGGAATGGATTCCGAAACTGCTCCATTTGATTCAATTCAGGGCAGTGATTGAATCAAGTCAATTTGAATCAAGATCTGTGAGGACTAAAGGGAGCAGGAGCAACAAGGACACCCTAGGTGGGCTAGGGAAAGGGAAGGGAAGTGGAGAAAGGACATCCAACGTGTTTATATTTCCGTTTCCTCCGAAAAACGCGCCGCATTGTTTCTTTGGCTGGCGCCGTTTTTCGGTTTATTTGTTGCCGAGTTTTTGTTGTCCTTTGGCTGCTCCTGTTTTGCTCCTTTTGCTCCTGTTCGGGGGAAATGTGTGTTATCACCGCTGTCGCCATTTTTTGTTTGCCTTTCCATTTTTTTCGCCCCTGTTGTTTGTTTGGCTAAACCATTTTTTGGCAGGACGAAAAATGGGATAAGGCCTGCATAATATTCGACTGCTGAACCAGCAGCCTTGCAGCCAGTAGCCATGTTGCCTTGGTGGGCGAAAGGGGCGTGTCACTTGCCCGGTTTGTCCCCGGCACCGTTGTTGATTTTCCGCATTTTTTTGTCCGGAGTTTTTGTTTTCCCTTCCTCCGCCCCAAGTGTTGCCTATTCTTTGGGGTCTCCTTCCTGTTTTTGGCGTTGTAATTTCTGACTTGGAAATGAGTCCGCTGCCCGCTACCCGCTGGCCGCTCCCCGATGCCCGTTGCCCGATGCGGTCAGCCGCTCGGAAACGAAACAGACCGAGATGAAAACATGGCAAAGGAATTCGTTTTATGAATTTGTTAACTACAAAATGAAAATCAAGCCATGAAAATGCCCGGCAACAAAACAATTCCATCTCATTTGGTCCGGATATTTGCCTGCGTGAAGTGTGAAGGCGTGTGGCATGCGGTATGAGGCATGGGGCAGGAGGCAGGAGGCAGGATATAGAGGATTGCGACTTAAATGTACCGTAAGCAGTGCGAAGCCTTCGAAAGTTCATTCCTATTTCTGGGTTTCTTCATGAATTTCATGAGCTGTCCACGCCACGTCCTCGTGTCCAACATCTGTGTCCAGGGCATTTGGCACTGATTATGCGACTATCCTGAGGATAACAGCTGCATGGCGAGAAACGAATCTGGACAAGCGGGATACAAGCTTGGCTCTTAGAAATGATTGCAAAGGCTTGCTGGGGCGAGAGGTCCTCGCCAGCCGAAAATCAAAGCAGTTTATGTTTTTCTCACAGTCTGTCGCTGGACTCTCAGCCTTTATCTGGCCGGTCGTCCAACTATTCCATTGAGGCCACTGCCAGGACACACTCGCTTATATAGATACTGTATATAGACATTCCCGCAATCTGTATAATTGAAGTGGCCAAGGGAGCGGAGGGCCTTAAAGTGTCCTTACCTGAGACTCTCTGTCGATTCGCAGGCGAAAGAGCATTACAGATGTGCCCAAGACTCTGCTCCAGCAGAGCTGGGTGACTCGACTGAATTCATTTCCAGGGGAAGCAGCCATCGATTGCCATTTCGCCCACACACACTCCCCAAAAAGGATGCCGCTCCGCCAAAGGTAATCCCCCAATGCCTTCTAAGGCTGCGACACATTTCATTAAATTCTGGCAAGTCCTCGCCCTTATTATTACGGGCCTCTGCCGCTTTTTTACGAGAGAATCGGCAGATTATGAATTGGCGATTATGCTAATGGATCAGCCGCAATCCCCAGAATAATTGTTATGTGCATAAATAAATAATATCCGACTCCGACACGCCCGTCTCCCTAATCCCGGCGAAGCTCTTGTCCCTCTGTGAAAGGGCTGCTCCCTGGCCCTTTTAACGATTTTGCGAAAAGTGAGCAACTGCCAAAAGTTTCCTCGGCTTGTTTTAATTAAACATTTTTAGTCAGTTTCTATTTTATTTCCCTTTGAGCATTTCGCGAATTTTTCGCTCCGGATCCTCAAAGGGGGAAAGCGCAGGAGGTAGCCCAACAACAACAACAAAAACAACAAAGCCCGCCAGAAAAAAAGCGCCAGAAGTAAGCGAAGAAAAAGCAAAGCCCGAGCCAAACCCCGAACCAAAGCCACAGCTCTAAGTATGAAAATAAATAAGTTCGTCTGCTGCTTTCCCTCCGCAGTGTTTTATATTTTCGACCGACCATTGCTGGCCAGGAGATAGCCCCGATTTCTGGGCAGACGCAGGGCGATCTGGCCAGCTCTGAAGGGTGAATGGCAGTTGCCGGATAGAACCAAATTGTGGTCGCAGCTTTTTGAGCTTCGCCCGCTTCCATAACGAACCAGGACCAAAATGAAAATATGCCACGAAAAGTATGCACAAGTTTTTCCAATCCTCTTTCCCCAAAAAAAAAAGTGGGGAAAAAAAGGAAAATCCTTGCCAGCATGGGGAAAAAATACAAAAGTGCATCAAAATAAATCGAGTCCAAGTTGGGGAGGGAGTTGGGGGAGGGGAGGATGTGTTCCTTTTTCCTATTTCCATTTCATTTTGCGTTTTTTAATTTTTTCTCTTGCCTTTTTTTGTGCTGGATGGCTTGAGTTGCAAACAAATTGCTCGAAAGTATGCAACAAAAATTTCAATTGTGTGAGAGCTAAGCGGCAAATGAAATTGCCCGAAGCGCTCATGTGTGGGTGTGTATCTGTATCTGTATCTGTAGCTGTAGCTGTAGCTGTACTTAGCTTCTTCATGCGTATCTCTGCCACTGCGAGAGTTCGTTCGCCATTTACCTGCCAAGAGCTGGGAGCTGGAAGACGGCAACTTCTGCGGCTTTTTTTAGTCGCACACCGAAGGAAACCAAGCTCTTAATTTGATTAAATCCCACTCCCACACATATTTTAATAGCTCTAATTAATAAGAAATTCAGGAAATCACACGTGACCACCCCCCACCCATAAATCAATGGGCGGATGACTGCGTTTCTCTCAGTGCAGGAATAGTTCGGTGTGCGAAGGGATGCACATGTGTGTGTGGCACTGTTTGCGGTCTCGCATTGGATATTATTTCTGTTGTTGCCGTTGTTGCCGGCCCGACTTGGCCCTAATCGGATCAGCAAGTTAATTTACATGCAATTCAATCAGTGGCGCATTGTCCTGCCCTACTAAGTATGCAACAAAAGTTTTCCCCCGCCTGCGCCACTGCGAGTGTGGTAGTGGTAGTGGGTGCGAGAGGTGCGAGAGGGTGTGCGTGTCATCAGTATTTTTGGCAAATGCCATCAATTCTCTGGGAAGAGTGACTGGCTGAGTGACAGCTGCAAGATGAGACAGATTCAGATACAGATACGGAGAGGGGCTCCAAGGACGGTGGGACAGAGGCAGCTGCCTAATCCCTGCTCCAGGTAACCCGAAAGTTGCTTCTTTGTTCGATTCGCTTGGCTGTCAGTCGGACGGGCTTCCCATCAATAATCAAGAGCAGTGGATCTCGGAGCTCCGAGTCCGGAAACTGCAAAAAGGACTCTGTTTAATTTGAATGCTAGTCCCCGCCGTTAACGAGATATCCTGCCATAATCGCGGAGTTCGGGTTCGTGTTCGTGTCGAAACACCCACTTGGAATGGCATCGATTGTATTGTAAGCCGCCGACTGTATCTTTCGGAGCTCATCGCCCCCGCCTTGCCACTCGAACATGTTCATTTGGCAGCCATTCATCACTCGGCAGTGGCTGTTGGGCGCCTTTGGGGGAATTCCGCTCCGCAACAAAGGCCCGCCAGGCCAGAAAGGGGTGTGCCGGAGCGCGGGAAGTATTTACATCGCAGGCGAGCAGTTCATAAAAAATTAATTAAAATCGAGTCAAGGCAACGGCGGCGGATCAGGGCGCATATGCGGGCGGCGTTAAGTGTGTATCGATTGGATATTGCGTTGGCAGTCGAATGCCACAGAGCCACTGCAGGCTATTAATTGCAACAGCAGCGGCATTAGCCGGATGATGCATTTTTAAAATCCCCAAACGACGTGCGGAGAGCATTCCTGGGTCGCTTTTTTCATTAGTTTGTCTGTCAAATGCATTTATGCGAATGTTGAGTGGCACTTTGCCCATCCAGCCTTCCAGCCGCTCTCCCCGGCATGTAACATAATAGCGTCCCGCCAGCCACTCCCCCACTCGCATAATTCATTAATTTATTCCGAAATTTCAAATTTGCATTAAAGTCAAAAGCGCAGTGATCAGCAACACCTGACACCTTTGAATACTTAATCAAAAATGAATTTAAATCGACACTCGATTGTCCACCAGCCCTGGCCCCTGGCCGCCCGTTCTAATTACGAAATATGAAATTACGTGGACTTAGCCGGGAGCCGCTGGGAGCTCTCCAAGTCTTTAATTTGCCTGAGCCTGCTAGCCCGGGATTAACTTGTGTAATCCCCGTTAAATCGCGCTTCTCGCTTCTCCCGTGGAAGCCGCGGAGAGGAGGACCAAGTGGCACAGCAGAGAGTGGAATGCGACGTGGCAGATGCACAGGGAATGCAAACAGCCAACAAGTAGAAAACGGCAACAAACTGGACCAACTGGACCAGCTGCAGTCCCTCGCCCGTCCACGTGTCACAAGCCAAACAACAGCCACGCAGCGACAGAACGATGACACGACCACTGACCCACCACCGGTCCAGTGACCCCTTTAGGGGCAGGGGCTTTTCAATTGACGATTCTGGCGATGGAGGCCCCATCTACTGTTGCCCGTTGCCCCATCCGAATCGAAACGTTGCTCTGGGCAGCGGTTAGATTGCTCCTTTATCGACGTTGCATCCTTTGGCCGGCCGGAGTTCGTTTTTCGGGCCGACTAATAGGGACTTCGGAGGGAGGACCCTCACCCTAGTCCTTTCATTTTTAATTAGACCACAGAACCAGGGTTTCAATCTCTCGGAACTCAAACTCCATAAGCTGGCTTACATCTTCTGAGTGCCTGGCTCTGTTAGCTTGGGACATCCCCACACTGGGCAGTTTCCAGAGATGAGGCTGTATTTCGATAATTATCGATTAAGTATCGAAGCTCCAAAGCACAGCCTTCAAGCTGGCACATGTTGGTTATCATCCTATTACGATGCTGATGCCACTTGCCATCCTTTCCAGCTAGCGCTGCCAACAGACGCATCCATTACGCACTTTTATACTCACATTCGCGTAATTATGTAATGCAGGAGGGGAGCCCGCATCAGCATCCTCATCCTCATCCTCATCCGCAACCGCATCCGTAGTCGAGGCCCTAACAGATAAATAAAGAACAGCAGGACGAGGAGGGGCGTGGTCGCGGTCCTGGCGTTATGCAGGTAATAACAGTGCAAATATGTAATTACTAAAAAATTTGTGTTTGACTCTGTGCGTCCGCACCACTGATGGCGAACTGCAAAATCCGTTTTCTATATTTTCCAGCATAATGAGGCGCCACAAAGGGCTCCGGCGAGCGGAGGAGGCGGCCAACAGGAAGGAGCCTGTGTACATGCAGGATGAGCAGCTAGGAGGGCAGGAGGGCGGAACGCTTTGCTGATGACTCTGTGGGCAAATAATTAGATATGCCGCTGGGCTAACCAGACTGTGAATAGAATGCCAAGCACACACAGCCCACACACGGCGCACCCCACCTGGGTGGGTAAGAGGTAAGTACAGTGGGCCACCCCCATGAACTATCCGAGCTCTCCCCGCTCGGCTGTGACCGAAGCACAGGTATTGGCTCTGCGGAAGGTTATGCCGCGTCGGGATTAATTTTTTGCGAGCCTCAAAGTCTGATAAACCTAAACTCAGCCAAACTTCCAAGTCCCTGCCAGCTTAGCTCAGATTTTTCCGGCAATTTTCCGCCGCCGCCGTCCACGGTGCCCGCCCGCCGTCAGAACATTTTCCGTGGAGCCGCATATGTGAAGAAACCGCAGGAGCAGCGCCAACATCGCCGCCTACATTTTAGTGTGGCAGCGGTGGCTCCTTCGGCTGCCCCCTCCGCGGCCCTGCCTGGCTGTATCCTGCCATCTAGTCCCATATCCTGGCTCCAGTCTGCGTTTCAGTCTGGGGCTAGGGCTGCACCGGGAAAAAATGAGTTTGAAAGGGTTTTGAAAGGATTCTTAGCCAGAATAGACTAGACCCATTTGTCGCTGTGCTAGATGAGGTCCTGGTCCTGGATCTGATGTGGTGTGGCCTGAGGTGGCAGTCAAGTGCATGCATGTACACGACGCAGCCACCCGCCACAAGCCACCCACCACCCATCACCAGGCCCCGCATTTGTTGTTTTTGAGGCTGGTGCATGCCTCACTGGGTTTGCCTCTCATCCGCCAGAGTCCGGGGGACTCATCCGCCCAGCTCCCTCGCCACTCCAGTCGCCGGGTCTTGGCTGTCCTTTATTTTAAGCAGCCAACGCGGAAAAATTCCTTTAAAAAGCTGGAAAAAAGGGAAAAGCAAGGCGGTGCACTCGCAAGAAATGGCTCGGAATCAAACACACGGACCTGGCCCATGTAAGCCCCGGAAAATCCACGTCATCGCCGTAGAAAAACAAAAATCCGGCTAACGGCTGGAAAGGGAGGAGCTAGGGATCTGGGGACTACGACTGGGGACTGGGGACTGGGGAGGCACAGATCCCTGTGCCCAAAACAGTTTTCCTATGCAATTTGAATAATTTAATGGATTTTTATGAGCAGTAAACTCCTCGCTGGATGGACGCACTCACTCAGTCACTCGGATTGCCAGCTTTACGGAATCCGGGATCCAGGTTCCGCATCCGCAGCCGGATCCGAGTCCGGATTCCCCAACAGCCGCAACTTGAGACATTTGGCCCGGCTAGCGGCAGCCAATTGCTGAAAATTCCAGCCTGGCGAAAAATGTCCTGCCGGTGACGGGAAAATCGCCGTAAATTCGTGTCGACCGGAATGAGGATGAGCTTGGTTGGGGATTGCAATAGTGCACTGAGAGAAACCGAGAAGAAAAATATGAGAAGCGGAAAAGTGACTCTTAAAACTCCAAACAGTAGATGCTTTTCCGAAAAAGCCTTCTCGGAAAAGGAAGATCTATCACTGAACTTGGGCAAAGGATACTATTTTGCTAAGTGAACTGAATCCTTTTCGTTGCGCTCCAGCTTTAGCTCCGGCTGGTGGGAGTGGGGGCTGGTTGCCCGGCTACTATGGGCTTATTCAATTTTGCAGTCCCCGCCCGGGTGGCTGGCGCACCCCCTGGTGCTGCCCGCGCCGCGCCGCCGGCCATGTCCTGGCCTGTCTTCCCAATTGACTGCCGCGCCACTTCCGTTTCGTTGACGATGGGGATGCGATGGCGATGGCGATGGCGATGGCAACACCAAAGGCAGCCAAGCGTTCGCTCCTGAATGCACAGCAGCAGAAACATCAGCAGCAGCAGCAACATTGTTGTCGTTGTCGACGCTGTGCAGCAAATGCAATAAATTTTCAAGTCATTTCAACTTCCGGTGTGTGGCCCCGATTACAGTTTAGTAGCTGTAAATACAAAGCGATATACACACATTGCCACACTGGAAGAAACTCCTCTCCCATATCCAGGGGATTATTGGTTCAGCGAAGGACCACTACTTGGGCTTCGGAGCTTGTTTTCCAGTGAATCTCCTCCAGACACATCCCCATCACTTGCCTCGTTCTCGGCTGCCGGGGCAACTTCTCAGCCGCCCGGCCCTTTAAAGCCCGACTCTGCTTTTTTCCACGCCCTTCCATTGGATATTATGGCTTCAACGTAGAACTTCTAGTTCTAAAAAAAGCTTTGGTTTTTCGATAGTGTGTTGTTTCAAAAACTATCGATAACAAACTTGCTTTTCACTTTTTTTGAGAAGATCGATGCAAAATATATCAATATATAGTTTCTCAAGGTATTCCTTCAGGGAATCGGGTGGATATTGCGGAAGATATGAACATGATTCCGGGCCATATATCGAAATCCTGGATTTCACAGGGGTACCCCTAGGAAAAATTTGAAAAATAGGGATCCAAAATTTTGAATCGAGGTTTTGATGCAGAATGATGGGGAATCGATCCACAAATCGTTTGAGGTATTCCGCTAGTCAATCGGGTGGAAATTGTGGAAGATATGGACATGGTTCGGGGCCATATATCGAAATCCTGGATTTCACAGGGGTACCCCTAGGAAAAATTTGAAAAATAGGGACCCAAAATTTTGAATCAAGGTTTTGATGCAGAATGATGGGGAATCGATCCACAAATCGTTTAAGGTATTCCCCTAAGGAATCGGATGGAAATTGGGGAAGATATAGACTTGGTTCGGGGCCATATATCGAAATCAGGGATTTCACAGGGGTACCCCTAGGAAAAATTTGAAAAATAGGGATCCAAAATTTTGAATCAAGGTTTTGATGCAGAATGATGGGGAATCGATCCACAAATCGTTTGAGGTATTCCCTAAGGAATCGGATGGAAATTGGGGAAGATATGGACATGGTTCGGGGCCATATATCGAAATCAGGGATTTCACAGGGGTACCCCTAGGAAAAATTTGAAAAATAGGGATCCAAAATTTTGAATCAAGGTTTTGATGCAGAATGATGGGGAATCGATCCACAAATCGTTTGAGGTATTCCCCTAAGGAATCGGATGGAAATTGGGGAAGATATGGACATGGTTCGGGGCCATATATCGAAATCAGGGATTTCACAGGGGTACCCCTAGGAAAAATTTGAAAAATAGGGATCCAAAATTTTGAATCGAGGTTTTGATGCAGAATGATGGGGAATCGATCCACAAATCGTTTGAGGTATTCCGCTAGTGAATCGGGTGGAAATTGTGGAAGATATGGGGCCGTTTGGGGCCTTGTATCGAAATCCTGGATTCAACAAAGGGTACCCCTAGGAAAAATTTAAAAAATGGGCATATAACATTTTCATGATCCAAGAGACTAGCTGAAACTGCTCGGAAAACCTGAAAGGACATGGGGATGGCATTTCTGAGAAGAGTACGGCAGAATAAGCTAGATTCGTCATCGTCCTGGAGAAGCTGTGCCCCCCAACTTGCTTTATTTTTTTAATACCTAATTTTTGCCTCGTTCTCCAGGCGCGAAAAAGCCCAAAGTAATTACTGTTCAATTCCAGGGGGGTGAAATGATGCAGGATTGTGGATGCTGGGTGGTGGGGGGACGCGGTGGTGCGTGGGTCGGGAATTATAAGGGACAACCGCCAGCTGACATTTGTGAAGTTTTCTCCAGTATTTGCCTTGTCATTGTCATAGACGGCCGTTGTTTACCCATTATGGCGAATGTGTGGGCCGCCATTGTTGTTGTTGGCACGCACACACCGCCCCCACACACACACCCAGGGGCGGGGGCTCAAGGGGGCTTAGAAGGCCTTGGTTTCTTTCGGTCTCGAACAATGGAAGTATTTCAGAACTAGAATCCTTTCAGTTTCGAGCTATAAATACCATTGGAACTGTGCCCCCCGAGGGGATAACCCTGCCTGTCTTCCACCGCCACTGTCTTCCACGCTGACTCCGTCTCTGTCTCATCCTGTAACTGTCACATTGCTGGCACTTCATCATCATCAACAACAGCAGCAGTCAAGGCTTCTCTGTCGCTCCTTCCAAAGGACATTCTCACAGCTGGTGATTAGCGACGAAGTCAGGGGCGTCGTCTGGCACGGGGCTGGCAGGGGGGCGCTCCGCCGCTCAGGAAACTCTCACGATAACGTCACTGGGGGCGATGGCAAATGATTGCCACTTGAGGTGTAAACGAGCGCATTTTACAGCGTCTTTGAGATGCTCAAAAAAAAAAAAGGAGAAAAATGAAAGGAGGAAGCCCGGCAGAACACTAACTGAAATCACTGCCAGCCATCCTGGAAATAAAAAAGGATGAGACATTGACAGAAAGGGGGCAGGCTCTGGCTTGCACAGTTATCGATAAATGCACAAAGCTTAAGCTGCAAATCGATTGTCATTAGGCGTTATCCTGCGCCATCTGAGGAGGGCATGAACCCAAAATATGCTCCATAAATACATTAAAGATAAGACTTGAAATCCAACCTCTCCGAAGTTCAGGCCTCTTTAAGCCCCAGAAGTTCTCCTTTTCCACAAACGTGTACATGCCCTCCAAGGAAACCCCAAGGATTTCAGGACAAAACAACAAGCTCCCAGCTCCCAGCTTACAGTTCCTAGCTCCAAGCAGCAAAAGGCAAATTATTCCAATGAATTCCCCGCATTCTCGACCATTTTTTCGCCCATTTCCATGGCACTTGTTTCCGGGAGCTCCGATTGCAACCAAATACAAATTAGGGAATGCTTTGCGAGGCATGTGGCCGAGGAAGTGGCAGTGTAGGTGCCACCGGCAGACAAGTAATGAATGGATGTCCGAACAGCCATTGTTCGGAAATCTGAAATTATTTTCGATGGCCCCCGGGCCCGGGGAGTCCCCGTTGGCATTACCACTTGTCGTGGCTAAAATGGACTGACATTTGTCGCTATGGCCCCGACGAATCGAATGGTTTTTGGGTTGCTACTGCTGCTGTCGATGATGTTGCTGTTGCCACTGCAACTGCTGTAAGCTGTAACGCCTGCAACTCTGCAGCATTCGCATTAAAGCCACGGCGATTATGGCCGTCGTTGGGACGGAATGGCCACCATTCCACCCTGAATGGTCGTGGCTTGGTTCTATTGATTTCGAAAGGGATCTGGTGGCCCTGTTGGGCTCCCATAACTCGATTCTGCCGAAACCCATCTAAAAACTGGGCGAACTTGCATGTTTTATGATTCGGGATCTCGGGCTCGTGTGTTCGTGTTGTGTACTCGTGTGTGTGCCTTCGTTTTTTTGCCGACTTTTTGCACGGCCATATATAGTATATATACACATACATATCCTGTACACATACATATGAATATATAGCTTCGTTTGTGGGTGTCAAGTGTTAATTGTGCCCGAAAAACAAATCCAAAATCAAAACAGTCTACACGCCTTGGTTTGAAACCTGGATGCAGGCAACTCTCCAAACTTGGAGACTTGACTAAAGTTCCAAAAGCCCTGATTTAAATTAAGCGCCTGTCTCATCCAGATTCAAAAAACATTTTATTAAAACGTATTATTTCTTTTTTTAAACCTAAATACGTAAAAGCTGTTCTTCGGAACATGAAACTGAATTAAACATTTTTTTTAAACCTATTTTAAATGTTCTTTCCTTTAAATTGGCGCTCAATACTTGGTTTAAAGATTTTCTCTTTAACCGGTTCGTTAATGTTCGCCCGGTTCGCGGTGCTGCCAATTACTGTCAAACAGTGCTGCCAAAACAGCCAAACAGTGGTGCCAGTCGCGATAGTCGCTAGTCGATTACAGCTATCGATAGTCCGATACAAACAGCTAAATCTGGCTGGAAAGGAGCCAAACCGGCACCACTGGCCAACATATTGTTGCCGGCATACCAAAGTTTTCAAAAATTCCCTTCCAAAAGAAAGTTCATCTGCGATACGCCTGAAAAGCCATAGCTAGTTAGCTTGACAGGTGCCAAGCATGTTCCCCGCATACAGCGGCAGTGCCGCCAAAAAGAAGGACGACAGGAACGCACCCGGTAAGGAAAGAGACGACGAAAGGCCGCCGCCAAGCGGAGTAGATTGGAGGAACAACAGAAGCTACGGCGTGGATGTGGCGGAGGATGACGGAGCAGAAAACGGAGACCGGCCGCAGTGGATCAGCTCCGACGACTCGGAGGGTTCTGCCCAGAGTGAGCCGGAGGATGAGTCATCCGGGGAAGAGACCTCAGCTGGGCCGCCTGCGCCCACACAGGTGCACCTGGACTTCGATGGCAAGGAAACATTCTATGTGGACAAGAAGTGCAACAACAACTTCCGCTCCGCAAGCGTCAGGAGCCTAACCAGGCCGACCAAGCCCACATACCGCATCTGGATGAAACGCCTCAACCACTGGATGCCAGGCCAGAGGAAGAGGCGCTTGGAACGTTCAAAGAATCGTCGCTACATCAAGGGCGTGACTAACAGCGCCGACGACAAGCCCTCGGAGTTGGAGGTGCAGAAGCGCCAGGAGGAGCTCAAGGAGCTGAAGGTGGCCGTCCAGCGGGAGCCGCAGTGCCAGGAGCACTGGCTGAGCCTGCACCGCATGCTGGCCCTCAACCTGGACAAGGCCAACCGGCTGGCCGTGGCCGAGCACCAGCTACGTTCCCTGGAAGAAGCCCTCGCCCACCATCCGTCCAACGAGCGGCTGCTGCACCTGTACACGGAGACGGCGGCGGCCACCTATCCAGCCAGCCAGGTGGGGCCTCCTCCCAGATTCTAGCTCCCTATTCGCTTGAGTTTTCTTGCTCGAAGTAGGCCCTGGCTTTCTAGTTTAGTGTTCGAGCCGGTCTCGTAGTTTCCCTTCATTCTGATTCTGAGCTCCGAGCTGATAACTGCTACTAATCCTCTGTTTTACTTCCAGGTGGCAACCTTAATAGAACGTATGCTGGAGAAAAACCCATTCGAATATACCCTTTGGACTTCGCTGATCATGGCCACTCAAGGCACAATGGCGCGCTGCAACGTGCCGGAAGTGCTGCGCATCTACGAGAACAGCATGCGCCGCATGCACCTCGGCCACACCAACGCCGCAAGCCAGAGATTCGACTCGGTGGACACAGATCCCATCATGATGATGCTGTTCAACAACTGCTGCCTGTTCCTGCGCCAATCCGGCAACTTGAACCAGCTGTTCGGTCTAATGCGTCTGTCCCTGGAGCTGAACTTTCCCGGCCAGGCCATGAGCTTCCTGGAGGCCACTGCCGCCGACGAGCAGCCGCTGATCGAGTACGAGGAGCTGGTGCTGAGCTCGGGCCTGCCCATGGCCCAGATATGGATTCGTGTGGAGCTGCTTCGCCAGGCGTTTCACTATCTGCCGTATCCCCAGATGCGCCACTCGGACGGCGACTCATTGGAGGGCGCCCTGGACACCCAGCGCTTCGTCTTCACCTCGGACGTGTGCCGCTACGCCTATCCGATGAAGGCGCCCGACAACAGGCTGCCGCTCATGCTGCTGGTGGTCCAGCTAATGAAGATGCCAATCAGCACATCCGAATGCCTTGCGGAGAAGCTTGGCACTCGCACCGATCAGTTCGGCGACTCCGACGCCGTAGAGATGATGCTGTCCGGCCTGGCCGATCGCAGCTCCTACGCCGTGCCCGTTGAGCAGAGCCTGGACTTCGCAAAGAACTTGATGGCCCTGGCCAAGGACCTGAGCATGACCCCGAGCTACTTGCCGCATATGATCGGCAGCGAGTTGTACGCTGCGACGGTTGGCAACCTCTTGCTGGGTGCTGCGGCCGCCTTCCGCCCGTCTGAGCCCAGGCGTTATATCTTCGTCGTACTGTGGTTCCGTCTGCAGCGTCTCATCCTTCTTTCCAGAAAACTGTGTGGTAAGATGGACGTTGATAAACTGCACGAGATGCGCTGTGCGCTGCGCCGCATGGTGGCCCGCGACGAGAACCGCCACGTGACCCGCATGTACGTCGAGTACGGCACCTGGGAGTTCGAGCGGCTGGAGCGCCACGACGATCCCGACAGGGCCTTCAAAATATTCACTAAGATTGTCCAAGTTGGAGCGCACGAAGGCGACCAGCTGACCTGCCCCCAGATGATGCACGCCTACGTAGTCTTTGCGGAGATGCTGATTGGCTACAATCGCCGGGCGCACGCCCTCCATCTGCTCTGCTGCCTGAACATGGGCGTGGTCGTGAACTCTCTCAGCCAGGACGAAGCCACTGGCATGATGCGCAGCTCGGACCGGGGCCTGGAGTTCGTCACAAACGAAGTGCGCGCCCTGGATGAGATGCCGTCGACGATGCTCCTGGAAGAGTTCTTCCAGCCCCACAAGTTGCTGCTCTTTGTGCGCGCTCGCTGCCTGATGCTGTGCATGTTCGGTCGTTCCGAGGAAGCCAATGGTCTGCTGCTCGATCTGCTCGCGGATCCCCTGACCCGGGCCCAGGCCGAGATCAGCGAGAGGCGTCGCTTTCTGCGCGAGCAGCTGTTGGAGATCCGCATGGTAGTGCTGCAGTTGCCCATTCCAGGGCCCCTGCCACTGGACTTGACCGACGCCGAGGCGCGGGAGGCAGCAACTCCAAGTTTCGTGGCTACCAGAGGCAAGATGCTCCTGGCGCTGGTGCAGTCGGGCCTCGAGGAGTTCCCCCGCAACATGGCCATGCTCCTGCGCTGGTCGACGTTCTCCACACTGGAGTGGCACAAGCTTCGCGGCCAGTTGATCCGCACCGAGGCAGGCGTAGCCTCGCTGCTGCACATGGTGGTGGCCTCCAGCTGCCGCTTCGGCGCATCGATGCTGCAGGCCGAGGGAGCCGGAGGGCAGCAGGTGCACATCCAGACCGCCGTGCGCAACCGCGTGATGAGCATGTTCGAGACGTTCCTGCCGACCAACCCGAACCGCACTGAGGTCGAGGCCAGGCAGTGGGCGGTCTTGCGGAAGAACTCGCTCTACTGGCGCCTCTACCTGCGCTGCCTCACCGACGTCAACGCCAGCTTCGAGCGCAGCAAGGAGTGCCTGCTGTCCGCTCTGGACGAGTGTCCCTGGGACAAGGCTATCTACCTCGACGGGGCCACCCACGTGCCGCAAGAGCTGGGCCACCTGCAGGACCTGATGGCCGAGAAGCAGCTCCGCATGTTCGCCGTGCCCGAGGAGCTGGAAATCCTGCGTCGCCACTGACTCCTCCCCAGAATCAGCTCCCAGTTATTTATTTCGTTACTCTTTCGCCCGCAATAAACGGGTTTGCTTCTGGTTACACGCTTCTTCCGAGGATTTATTTGATTTGGGTCGCTAGCTCGGAGCTCACGAGGTAAGCGACTAATGTGTTACTAATGTTAGTATAGAGCTATGCCGTGTACTAATATCAGGGGATAGGCAGCCTCCCTCTGCCTATAAGCCCCATAAGCCTGCCCAGCGAGACGGGTCTGGCACTCCTCCAGAACTGGCCGATAGTGCCCAGGTATCCCCAGATCAGCTGCTGTGCTAGGGGCTTCCACCCCGCGCTGGCCCGAGTATCGGATGACCGAGATTAGTGCGTCTGCCGCTCTCCGTGTTTATTATTTCGAGAGTCTTATCACCAGAAAAGACAAGACAATCCATAATTATAGTACGGGGCATAGACTACAGGGACTGTGGGAGACTCCAGTCCACCTGACTCTTTCGGGAGTAATGCCTCTCAGTTTCAAGATCCAGAGCCATCGGCAGTCGATTCTGGAATCAGGGCTCGAGACTATCTAGACGTTCCTCTGGACAAAAATTAAATGAAAACTAATCAGGCCTTGACTTGCCTAATTTTTATGAAATTTCTACTCCGAGCCGGAAATTTTTTGTTTTGAAATCTTGCGACACACTTTTTGTGGCCCCGATTGTGGCGAGTGGCGAGAGTGAGCGGGACAGAGAGACTCTTGCCACTACTCGAATGTTGCGTATGCGCCCTGTGGCCGCTTGTGGCTCCTCCGTTCGTCACTGTTGCTTGCCAAGGAGCAGCCCCCTGGGGGGCAGATAGGCGAGGAGTGGAAAGCTCCGCTCGAAAGCTATCTGAGAGTCCTGGCGGCTGCTTTCGTCCGCTAATCAGATCTCTGCCTGCTGCTGCTGCTTCTGCTTCTGCCTCTGCTGGCTGCTAGCTGCCTGCCTGCTGCCTTCGAGGAGACTCGACTCCCGGCATCAGTCGGTCGGCATCTGTCCAAGTCCCACGACGCGCGTTGCTCCGGCCTGTGGAAGCAGCCCAGTGGCGCCTCCGCATCCCAACACAGTAGTGCTCCAGTGCTTCGCAGCCCTGCTCCTTGCAGCTGACGGTTTCCTTCCGAGAGGGTCGAGATTTCTTTTAATTTATGGCCGGAATTCCTAGGTTAGTACCGAGCCCGCCCCCCCCACTAGTGTTGGTGTGCACTATCTGGCCCCGTGTGTGCCAGTGTGCGAGTGTGTGTGTGCAGAATCTACGGAGCCGGAGAGGAGCGTTGTGTAAGACGCCAGCGCCAGGTCCACGGACTAAACGCCAAGCAGCGACGAGCTGGCGCGCCTCCGCTCCCAGAAAGCTCCCAGAGAGCGGCTCTCTCGGAGTCAACTATTTTCCACACGGCGGAAAAACTTGGCCTACTTTTGGGATGAAGTTTGGGAGAGAGTGAGGCTGCCAGGTCAGGCAGTGGTTTTCCGAGTTAGTTTGGGAAATATTTTCATTTCTTAAATCCTCAATTCCCGCCATTTTCTCGCTGTGCAGGTGGCGGGAGGGTTTTCCGGGCCGGAAGCCTTAGTCAAGGTCTCGCCGACGCAGGTTGTTGCTTCTCTTTCTTCTCTCTCGCGCTCTCTCGCGAGCAAGCTTTTCCCCCCCCCACCTTGCAGAGAGGGGCGCAGCTTTGGGCAGCTGATTCCGAGGCGGCGGAACCCGCTCTCTGTCGCTCCCAGCTCCGTGCTCCGTGGCTCCAACGGCGCTGCCGCTGCCGCTGCTCGCTGCTCGCTGCTGGCTGGTCTGGCTGATTAGTTTAGTTTGTGATTTCAATATATGTAATTAATTTTTGTTTCTGTAGCGGTTCGGACGGACGCGTCGCGACGTTCGCTTGGCTCGCTCGCTTGCTGCTTCACCGTCGCTGTTTCCCCGTTTCGTATTCTCGCACTCGCACTCCCAGTCGCACTCGCAGTCGCAGGCGTACTCGTATTCTTATTTATTATTTTTATTTTTTGCGTGTGCCAGTGACAGTGTCAGCGGCAGCGGCAGTGCCTGTGCCTGTGCCAGCTCCAGAGTGTATGTGTGTGTGAGTGAGAGGCCCCCAGGCTCTACCTCTTCCAGCGGGTCCCGCCGCCGCCGCTGCTAAAATGCAAAGAACACGCTCGAGAAGCGTAAATGGCGCCGCGCTAACCAATGGAATTGGAATATCAAACAGTGCCCCCCGAGCCCCATAAAACGGCGACAAAATCGGAACCACAACACGGATAGACCTCGAGAGAGAAACCGTCAAGCGACAAACAAAACCCATTTGCGGATTCTTTTTTTTCGGGTGTGTGTTGGTGTGTTGTGCTGCTGTGTGTGTGGCAGTGTTGTGCTTTTGTGGAGGAAACAGAGTTTGGAACACCACAAGAAAGGTAGAGAGAAGGCTGCCAACCATCCATCCATCCATCCCAGAAACATCCATTTTTTTAAGAAAGTTTCGTGCTGACCCCGCAGAGCTCCCCCAAGACAGCCGCGCGCGCTCGCGCCTTTTTGTTCCGCACTCGTGCAGGGCGATCGAAATCCGAGAAGCTGAATAGATGCTCTAATGGCAGCACTTGTGGATGCTCGGCGCACTCCAGTGCCGCCCAGTCCTCGACAGTCCCAGTCCTCGGAAATCTGCTTAGCCAACGTTAAGCGAGGCAGACATTAGGAAAAAATAAAGAAAAACAAAGACAGACAAGCAGGCAGTCACATCGACACAATCAATGAGGCAAGACAGAAATTAACATATTAATGAATTTCCAGTTTCTTTTTTCGGATTATTAAATTTCGATTCGTTTGTGGATCGAGAACCGACTTGGAGCGACTGCGGTGCCCGAAAGCGAAAGAGACAGAGACCCCAGCCCCAAACACTTTGTATCTTTGGGATCGCGGCAGTAGCTGCCGCTCAGGGTTTCGGATGATTTACGGGGGCCGTTAGGTGACTTGGCAACATTTCAGCGCCGCTCTCCCCATAGCCCCCAAAAATGTATCCATCATACTTTCAGAGTCCAAGCTATGCCGATCTGTGCCTAATTGGTGGCCGGAGATCAAGGAGTCGGCGGGGATAGTATCTCGTAGTACACCCTTGAACTGCTTGGCCCCTAAAACCAGCAGTTACTATAATAGCGGCGATGATGGAAGACGACGATAGTACGCGCCGCCACAAACGTGAACAAGAGTCGTCGCTCGCACACTTCTTCCATTTTTTTGGCAACAGTGTTTCTCCAATCGTTTGCCCACCAGTTCCGAGTTCCGATCAATAAAAACGTATTTTTTGGCTCTTTGGCTTTGCTTTTTCGTTTTTCGTTTTTCGTTTTTCGATGTTCGTTTTCATTTTCGTTTTTATTATTATTTTTATTTTTATTTCATTTTTCGAGTTGTTTGGCTCTGCCGCTGCTCGGCTCTCAAGGTTTTCGTGGCTGTGTGCCTTGTTTTTATTATTGTTTTCCCCGCCAGTAGTTGTTGCTTGTTTCTGTTCCATGTTTGATAATCAATTTCCACATCGAGTCTCTGCGAGGCGGGCGATGGTCGCTGGCGACTCTGCTGTGTTGCTGGCATTTGCGACTCCAACGCCTTCAATAACACTTTCCAGATTAAGGCCCTGCATCAATACGATTTACACATTAACGAATTTTTTAAAAGTAATTGTTTAAGTATATTCCGGCGCAACTGTGTGTGTGTGTGAGGTGGTTGTTGTTCTTGTCGCCTTCATGAAATTTTTGCTGACGTCGCGTCTGAGAGCAACGTCACGTTTCGGCTGAGCGGGAGCGGGAGCCGCAGCCGGAGCGAGAGCGCGCTGGCCTGGCTCATGCGAGAGCGAGCTGAAAGCTCAATGGGCGGCTGGTGGCTGGTGGCAGGTGGCAGGCGGCAGGCGGCAGGGGTGCGACAGAGACGGCCGAAAGCTGCGGGAAAAGGAAAGCCGAACTTGTACCGAAAGCGGACCTGCGGCAGCCCCAGCAGCAGAGCCCCGGCAGCTGATAACCTAACCTAGACAACAAAAACGCCCGCGAACCGCTGGTCAGCAGGGCTTGCACTTGTCCCGCGTTTTACGGCCAAAAAGTGACACTACCCATCACTCATTGGCCAGGCGGGTTTGAAGCTGTGCCTCCAATAATGGATATTTCAAAGCCAGAAACTGCTCAACTTCGAACAGAAAACCGAAATTTCTTCCTTTTCGAAAACGTTTTTTTGAATTTTCGAAAACACTGCTTGAAAAAAGTGTTTGAACTGCTTGCTTGATTAGAGGAAACTGCTTTGCCCCAGCAGGCGTCCACGCACACACGGCCGAGATCTTGGGCTGCCCCGCTAATTAAATCAAACTCGGCTCAGATCAGCGCCAGCTCACTGGGCGTATGCGCAATCTTCGAGAGCAGCGCACCACGCATACGCCCCGTTGTGCTGTGCGCGGCTCCTCGACTAATCTACGCGGCACTGGCGCTGGAGATTAAGGGTTCTGCCTCGCAGCCCGCTATTCGGAGCCCCGTAATCGAGAACCCGAACTATTTCTCCCCGGGGACCAGTACGGCCTCCCGCTGTTACGATTGCCCCTGTTATGGAATGTTATGCAAAGTGCACTGGGAAATCTCCGTAGAACGTGCTCCAGCACCACGTTCTTCGGGGGTGCCCCTCTCGCTCTCCGCCGTCGCCGGACGCTCTCTCGCCGGCTCCTCCGCTCTGCTGCCTCCCGAGTGCTCTGCTATTTTTGGTTTTGCGACAACTTTCTGCCAGCCACCACCTGATGTCGTCGCTGCCTCTGCGTCGCAGTCGACTGCGAGCAGGAGCCGCGTCTGAGACGGACTCAGTGGGCGAGCAGGGAAAGGCAAGCAGGGGAAAAGCTAAGACGGCGCGAGAGCCCCTGATGCTTGTTGTTTCTTTCTGTTTGTTTGCTTGCCGTTGCGGGAATGGCGCGTAATTCCTTCGAAGGACACAGGCAGCCCTGCTGGCCCAACAATCCAAGCCCCCAAGGGCGCCCCTTAACGAGGCACAAATTCCACATAAAAGCGTAATGGAACGGCCGGCAAAGTGATCCTCTCAAATGATCTATTAGCAGGCGATAGACTGGCTCTAAAAATAGTTGACGCGCAGCAGTGGCGTTCGGAGAGCGAACGCTGCGTATACGTAATATTGCGTATACGCCCGGTGGGTCGGGCACAATCTGAGCCGAGGGGGAGGGGGTGGCTTGCGATGTAACTTCAACTATTGGAAATGTAAACAAACCGCAAGGGGGGGAGGGAGTGGGAGTGGGTGTGGGAGTGGGAGGGCCAGCCACCCACCAGGGGGTGGTGGGACGTCAAACGTCAAGGCAAATTATATAATTTATTTATTTTCTCGGTTCTCTCCACCCCCCCTGCCCCTCAAACGTCGCCTCCTCGGGTGTCGTTTGCTTTTCGTGCTCACGCTGTTCCTTTGTTGTTCTTTTTGATAATCCCCCCACGCCGCCCCTCGCCCCTTGCCCCTCGCCCGGACCACCCCCCGCCCTCCGGTTCTCGTTGTCTGGCGAATAGCTTTCTGCCTTTTGCTCGCCAACTCGGCTCTCCCCGTTTTTTGTAGCATTTTGGCTCGCTTTTTTGACAGCGCCAGAGCACTTGAATTATTTTCTGCTCTGGCTTTTTCTACGTCGCGTCTGAAATGCAAATAAACCGAGTGCAAAGTGGAAATAAAAAGGAACAGATAGCAGAAAAGGTTTTTATATTACACTTGGCTGTGTTGTTGCCTCTCTGTTGTTGCCCGCCGCGACTGTTGGCTTTTTGCTTTTGCTTTTGCTTTGTGCAATTTCGAGTGCTGGCGGGTGATTGACCCGCGAGGCCCCAGCCTCGGACCTCCCAGCCCGATCCAGATCCGGAGGCGCTGCAGCTGTGGGCTGCGAGGCGTGTGCCAGCCGCAGAAAGCAAACAGTTTGTGGAAATGTCGGCCAGGATTTGCTGCGTGCGTGACATGTCTCTGAAAAGCAAAGTCTCCCTCTCTATTGCACACCTTTAATAATCATATTTGAGCCAAGGACCCTGTCTCACAGCCAGTCTTCACTGTGCACACGCACACGATGTCCTTGTGCCTGCTTCACACACATGCCACACACTCCTGCGCCTTCGCCAGAACCACCCAAAGACAAACACAAGCTGAAACAGAAACAGAGACACTCGTCGGAAAGTTTATCTTCTTGTATGTGTGTTTGAGTTAGACTGCCAGGCAACACTTGAGTTGAATGCGCACCAAATACCAGAATTTATGGGGCCCACACTCGTTAGGGGGGAACTCAAGGAGCCCAGCCTGCAGCCAGGATCAGAAGATGAAAGGTAGTGATAGAAACTAGGCAGAGGACCAGGCACACATCCAATCGAAGCAGGAGCGAGTCAGGCGAGCCGCCCCCCGCACTCACTGGCACTCCGATGGCGATGGATGGTGCCGAGTTTCGGGTCGGCTTTAACCGGTTTATATTTTCACAAAAAGCCACAAAGCCAGCGAGATAACAAAAAGTCTAAAACAAAAGGAGACAAAAGCTGCGCTGCAGAGCAGAAAGCAACAGGTGACAGCAGCAGCCCAGACCCGATCGCCGGCCAGACTCGCATACTTGAATGCCCGCCTGCGACGGGTATTAACATTTCTGTCCGCTGCCAGCTAGTGAGCAGCAAAAATTTAAATATATAAATTAAAGTATTCATTTAATTAGCAAACAACAACCGCAAAAGCGACAAAAACAATTTTACACTCGGAGTCGAGCTATAAAATCGCCAAGAGGAATGCGGGAGTCTGTGGAAGACAACGTCTAGATACCCTTTCGTATCGTATACTGTGCGTATACTTGATATTGCGTATACGCACGGTGGGTGCTCCCTCTCGTGACTTGTTATTTGGGTATTTCGGAGATGAAATATGAAGCTATTTATCTTAAACTTGTATTTGTCGCTAAAGAGCTAAAAACTTTGAGCATTTCATCGAAAAGTTAGAGCCAACTATGCGTATACGCAACGTGGGCGCTTGTCAGAGTTTCCTTAAACATAGTTTCCGGGTATTTGGAGATGAAATGGATGATACTTGCTTCTAAGCTTTGTTTGTCTGCAAAATTAACCGAAACGTGTGGCAAAAGAGAAGGGCCAACTCTGCGTATACGTGATATTGCGTATACGCACTGTGGGCGTAAGGGGGAGCTCCTGAAGCATAATCTTTGTGTGTTTTGGATAGGGGCAAGGGGCATATTCATCCCTGGACATGATTCGACACGAAAGCACAAAACTCCTCGCAAAAAAGTGTAGAACTAATGGGACAAAAACACTCTGACAGAAACACGAAAAAAGGCAATTTAAATTCAATTAAAAAACTATTTGGAAAGTGTTGGCCATTCTAGAAGACGTTTGCACTGAATACGTTTTTTGTGTGCTTTTTTATGCTTTTTTGCACGTGTGTGAACACCGAAAACATAATTAAATGAATCTCTTCTCTCTCTACTCTTCAGCAGCAACGAAGCGAACACTTGCTGTGGAAACTGCATGGAGGTCCAGCACAAGCAACAAAAACACAAACAATAATAGCATCGACAACAACAAAGTGTAACCACAACAACTAAATACCTCCAGCTGTACAAATATTCATTAATATTTAAAAACTAAAAAAGAAACAAAAATACAAAAATAAAAAATAAAAGTGCGCGAAAATGGGTAGAAATGTTTGATAAAGTACCAGACGAGATTTCGACTTTAAGCTCGTTGATTAAAATACACATAGAGAAAAACCTGAACGGAGAGTTTTAGGTAGAATTTGAGAAATCATTTTTTTTTTATTATTATTTGTTTTTTTTTTTGGGAAATAAAGTACAAAGGATCACAAAGAACAGAAATTACAAAGCAGACAACAAGAGAGAGTCGCCACTGCACGAGCTGATATCAGTGGGATATCAGCAGAAGAGCAGAACAAGCAAGAAAAAACAAGAGCAAGCGAAGCAAAACAAAGTAATACAAAATATATAATTTCGCCAATATACAACCACCTCACTCGCCCAGCCGCCCAGCCACCCAGCCACCCAGCCACCCCCTCCCAACACAACGGCAGACGGAGCGAGACAGAGAGACGCGGGAGAGCAGGCGAAATAAACAAACCGCAGGCCGTGCGAGTACCAGAGTGCCAGAGTGAGCGGGAGAGGCAGAGTGAGGCTAGCAGGGGGAGGAGGGGGCGTGGGAGATACCGTTGCCCTTGGCCAACAGAGCGCCGGGCAGAGCAGGAGGAGAGCGAAGGAGAGCCAGGGCGAGTGAGCGAAAGCTTCATGCAGAAAAACAAGAAACAGCGCAAAACATGTAAGTGAAATTGATTTTTCTCTCTCTCTCTCTATTATACACTCTCTCCTTTCTCCACTCTTCTCCTGGCCGATTGTTATTGTTGTTGTTATTGTTATGGCCGAGCATTAGACGTGAATATTTCATGATTGATTTATGGGCGTCCGGGGAAAGCGGAGGGGGAAGTAGTCCTGTACCTCCAGTCCAGTATCTTATCTGGCGGATACTCTGCCAGCTCACCATTGCAGTTGCACCACTGCCACGGCCCTTGTCCAGCTGATAAAAGCTGTCCTAGGTACGGGTGGTAATCGGAGGTGACTCAGTCCTGGGAATCATCGGGTGACTAGCTGCGAGGATGAGGCGCTCGAGGGATTAGGCCAAGAAGAAGGCCACAGCCTGGCCTCAGATTGTGGAAGCTGGGCCGCAGACGACCAGGTCCGGCCAGAAAGCAATCGGGAGAGCAAACTGCACTGCTTATCAGAAGTGGAGAGCAGCCGGCACGGAGATTAGGCCCATCTGTATGATTTGGTGGGCAGTGGGCGCGGAGGAACGATTATTTATAGATTTGCCCGGCCGGCCAGAGGCGGCCTAATGGAGCAAGACTCCGGGCCCAGTTTGAACCTCGAAACTGTCCCCAAAACTGTGCGGCCAGAGGGAGATTAAAAGGTTTATTGGGATGTCGCGAGAGAGTACTACACGTAGTACACATGGTGGCGATAAGATTGCGGGGCAACATAGAGCGAGATTAGCGGCTGGGGATCCTGGGGATAGTTCGGGTCGCGCGATAAGATAGTCCATTGTTGTTCGCCGGTAATCCGGTCGACGAGGCACAGCTCCCCGCCAGAGCCAGTGCCCGCCAACAGAATGTAATTGAGAACTAAAGACGCCGGAAGAGCCGCTCGCGTCTAAGGGGCTGAAGGCCGCCTGTGCGCCGTTCCTGTTTGCCCATTGAATTATGGACAACTACCAAGTGTCAATATTGGCGAATATGCACGGAACCGGGTGAAAAGTGCTTGCCTGGCCTGGCCCTGGCCCTCGCCTTCGCCTCGCCAGTCGTTCCATTGCGTTGCGTATACGCCCCATTGCACTGACAGCCAGCCGTGCAGAGGCGGCGGCAGTCCGCGGCGTCAGCGCTGTCTGGCGATTTTGGCAGCAATTGACATGCCTCCCCCTAATGCCCCCATCCGACCCGCAACTACTCGAGCGGCACTCGAAAACAATTACAAAACAAAGTTGGAAAGTGCACCAGCAAATAGAATAATAAAGCGACTCGGGGAGGGGGTTGGGAAACCAAACAGAAGGGCAAACATTACGGCAATCGGCGGTGATAACAACTGGAAAAAATATGAAAAGAGCTTGGATTGCATATTACTTACTTGCCTGCCGGCCGCCGGCACTCGAGTGGCTGTCGTCTTCCTGGTTGTAATCGCAGATAGCACAGTGCCCTCGAAAGGTCTATTTTCGGAAGGGGTGACAGTTCGATAGCCACTCCGCGTGGAAGTGTGTCCCGCCCAGTCCAGTCCAGCCCAGCCTAGCCGTCAAGTGAAACAAATTCGATTTTGATTGCCCGGAATTCGGATGGCAGCTTCCAGGAAAACATATTAATTGGCTCTTCTCCTCCTCGCGGATGGTCCCTGGTTGCTTATAGGGGCATTAGCATTAGCATTGGGATTGGGATTGGGATTGGGACTGGAACTGCCCGGACATATAGAATCAATTGTCCGCGAGGCGAAAATAAAACAAACGATCGAGTTCGAGGGCGAAAAATAGGAAATTTATGACTGCGCGGCCACTGCCCCTGCCCCCGCCCCTGCCCCTCCGCGGCGTGACTCAGAGGAGGTATTTACGGAAAGGCCCAAGCGAGGTGTAGATATAGTTCGGCGATAGGCCAGATCTCTGCGTCTATATCTGCGGCGGCGGTATTATTTATAGGCGGCACTTGGACAAGATTCGCATATAAATAACAGCCAGCATATCGCTGGCTCTGCCTCTGTCCTCTGTCCTCTGTCATCTGGTCTGGGAGACAGCCTGTCCTCCGCCCCTCGCCAGGCCTCCACCCCGGTGCCCCTGACTCACGCCAGTTTACGGCCGCTCAGTGTTTGATGTCGTTTGGTCCGATCTATTTATAGGACATCCGAATGCCGACTAATAATCCGAGAAGCCAAGAATTTGGATGGTTTCATGGAAAAATAATGTTCAGTTCCGTGCTGGGGGCACCTGAGTGCTCCGCTGGTTGACCCTCTGGGGCGATGGTCTCCTCCAAACAATGGGACATGGGAAAACAATCTAGGGCCTAGGGCTTATCTGGCAGCGCCATTTCCTCAGCTGATCTCACTATCACCGTGCCTCTGCTTGTACCTTCCAGATGGAGAACATGGAGGGTGCCAGTCGCAGAAGAAACTCCTCCGCCACGAGCCAAGGTCACGGTCGCCACGGCCAGGTCGGCCAGGACGTTGAGGATCTCAAGCCAGACATTCCCTACTTCGACGATCCCCCAACAGAGGGCGCTGCCTCCGGCTCTGGGTCCGGATCTGTCCCTGCCATCGCCACGGACTACGACGCCGAACTCCTGGCTCTGGGCAAGAACGAATGCGATCTGGACAGCCTCCCGTGGGACACTGCGCCGGACACCGACGTGGACGCGGATGCGGATGGGGACGGGGAGAATCTAGCCCCCCGCCTGGAGAAAGTGCAGCAGGCGGACATGGAGGACGACAACTTCCCGGACGACAACGAGAGCTCGGTGATGGGCAGCGACTACGCGCCCAGTGGGAGTGGCAGCGGGAGCGCCGCCACCAGCTTCTACCAGTCGCCCACGCCCTCCGCCTCGGGCTCCCTGTCCGGCTCCGGCTGCGACCTGATGCTCCGGCCGCCCTCGAGCTCCATGTACCACTACAACTACCGCTCCCCGAGCTCCATGCCGCTGGCGATGCCGGGCTCGGGCAACGGTGGCTCCAGCACCGGAGGCGGACGCGTCTACGCGTACCCACATTCCCCGGCACCACCGCCGCCCGCCTTCTGCCCGAACACGTGGTACCCGAACGCGCCCTACGGCTCCGGAAGCGGCGGGGGCGGATCCGTGGCCGGGGGCCGGTACATGGGCTACGGCGGCGTGTCGGGAGCAGGCCCCGGACCTGGACCTTATGGCAACCACCAGGCCGGCCACATGCACCCGGCGATGCACCACCAGTATCCGCCGAGCCACCCCCACGGGCACCCGCATCCGCATACGCATCCGCACCTCCACCACCAGCAGCACCCGCACCACCAGCATCCGCACGAGACCATGATGGAGATGTTCCAGCTCTCGAACAGGTGAGTGCCAAGTCCTCATTTCTTAGCGCCGCAAATGTTGAAATTCTCGAGGAATTACCATTGAAGCCGCCGCGTTTGTGGCAGGCCGCCCGCTGAGCTAATGGGGGCGGCATGCCGCTCGCCGGGCGGTCCCAGCCAATTTGGGTTCATTCAGAGAACCCTTCTGGGTCGCCGGCTGCCAGAACTCCAGAGCTCGGGTGCCGGAATGTGTCTGGCCGCTCGCTGGGCGTCTGGCCTGATTGGCTCCCTCCAATTAGCCGTCATCTAGGGCCTCTTGTGGCGGCCACTGGGCCCCAGCCACTTGATTGGGTCGCCAGGAGGTGGGCCGGGGGGTGGTGGTGGGTGGTGGGTGGTAATGATGGGGCCCAAGTATTTTTAACACAATTTTCTGATTTATTTTCGTCTCGGCGACGCGACGACTCTCATTCAGCGCCCGCCATTGAGCTCCCAGCCGGCCTCAGTGCCTTTATTTGTTTTTCAACGGAATCGCCATTCATCAGTCCGCCAATTGGCCTGCGAACGCTGCAGGAGAGCTGCACACGCCTGCCACCCCGCCTGGAGGCCCTCCCCTGCGCCCAGCTGGCCCCTGCCACCGGGGGCCTCCGGACCCCTCCGATTGACGGACCATAAACAGAACACACAAGTTCGCTATTTACTTGGCCATGTTCCGGCGTGGCGGGGTCGGCTTTTGCCGTTGCTGTACCGTTACTCACTCGCCCCTTAATCCAATGCGATACGTCATTAACATGGCTCCAAGGTCGCCGCTGAGTGGGCGGATGGGCGCGCAGTTATCGATACGCGCGCTCTCCCTACAATGTAAGCTGCAGCGGACGAGCAGCGGGCGGGAGGGAGACAGCAGGCGGAAGCCAGAGGGCGGCCAATCGTGCACTGCGAGAAATGCAGGGACTCGAACTAGAGAAAAGTAGTATTAAGGGTCGAAAGGGTTGGCCCACGCTGCGTATGATTGATTGCGAGAGCTTGCTGCTCGGAGAGGAGAGCGAACGCGAAGCCCGTTTGGCGCAGTGCACTGCTCGATCGCTCCTTCATTCAGCGCCAGAATGCAACTAGTTGAGTAAACAAACAGTCGAGCACCGCAAACACACCGCCACACACACACTCGGCCAGATAACCCACACCGACGCTCGCCCAGACCCAAACCAAAACACTCGAAGCGGCTAAAAAGTAGGCGGCTCGAGTGGCAGGGGCAGGCGGTCAAGGGCAAGGATCTGTTGGCCGGAGAGGTCAGAGGTACTCCCGTGGTCTGTCTCTTGCAGCTCCCCTCCAAAAAAACACAATTGAAGTCGTTGTTTACGGCACTCCGCACCGCTTCTTGCCAATATTTGTCGTTTCCGGCTATTTTTAAACCCAGAACGCCTTAATAAGCAGAAATGCAGCTGTGCCCGCGGGCTGGAAGTGGCTCGGCTGCGGCTCTCTTTCGATTCGCAGATAGCTGCCACGATAGCTGCGCCGTGGCTGTGGTGTGGTCTGGTGGGTCCTTGAGGGACTCCTCCTTGCGCACAATTGTACCTCTTGTGCACCCTTTGTATCTATGTATCTTTGTATCTCAAAGTATGCAAATATTGTCCGAAGCCAGAGCTCCGCAAATGAAAATGTATCTGATTTGGTGCCCCAGCCGTCGTTGTCTGTTGCGCACTTTCCCCACACTCGCCAGGCAATGGCTTTTTGTCGATTTTTCCTGCTTCCCGGCACCCGCTTTTTCCGCTTTTCCGCTCTTCCGCCGCACTCGCCATACAGTTGCTCTGCTCCGGCTCCTGCACTTCGTCTCCCACTTGCCCGATTGCCTGGCGGCGGGCGAGTGTGCGTGCGTATCTGTGTGTATTTTGCGAACTTGTTTCGCAATTGCGTTTTAAAATAAATTACATCAATGGGAGCCAGGGGTCGGAGGGTGCTGCGGCCGGCACAGTTTGCTCGGCGGCCGGGGGGCTGTTGGAAACAACATTGTGGCGGCGGTAACCATTCCTAATCGAACGCAGCGATCTCACATTTCCGTATAAATTACTCATGAGCTCATCCCCCTACACCGAAAATAATTACCGTCCGCCACCCAGCCACCCCTTCCTCCCAAATCGGTCAGGTCCGCTGCCATCACATCATCGATACCCGCCGACTGAGAGTCTCGGGGGGAATACGACACCTGGAACAGAGCCCGCTTTCGCGCAGTGTACGCCTTTATGCAATCGCCCGAATGGGGTGCAAGACATTGGCGCCGAGTGAAATAAGCCAACAGCCAGCGAGCCCCAGGAGAACGTGATCATTGCACTTGAATCGCTCGAGAACCCCTCCCGGGCCCGCCTCCCATGCAAGCTGATAATTATTGACGGACTGGCCAGCAAAATACCGAAAGCCAAACAGACTCTAGAGTGAAGTGGAGTGGCAGGGCGGCGGTCGGGGGGCACTTTGTTGTCATCGTCTAGCCGGGCCCTATGCAATACTTGCGACTGCGTAACCGCCTCGCAAACGCCGAGTCATGCGCCATATTCATATATTTTGTATACTAATATATGGCGGAGCAGAGCAGAGCCCGGCCATGTAGAACCGCGTATAGGAAGAGCACTGGGCCGGAGCTTTTCGAGTGCACGGCGGACTACAATGTCGTGAGCAGCAGACGGTTCGGTTTGTTCTCGAACACTCGCCATGCCAAGAGTGACCTTCTCGCCGCCGGGAATACTGAGAGGCAGTACTCCATCTCCACCAAGGGGGGAGTCCATTGATCTTCGGATGCACCTCCCGTGGGACGGATTTAATGTCCACAGCACGAGAACCGAGAACTTCAGTGCCTGCCCCAACAGCAAGCCACTTGTCTGTATCGCCGTGAATCACCCACAGTTCCGCTGACACTTGCAACTCACTCTCCATCCCAAGCCGGTGCAGGCGGCATTCTCTACTTGACTTTGATTCTGAATCACTTCCTTATGGTCGCTTTACTATCGGAAGCGGCGTAAGATGTCTGGTTGGCGGGCAGCTGCCTACTTTTCGGCTGGGGAAGTTTTCAAACGAAGAGTTTTCATGCTCTGGACTGACTATTATGTTGTATAACTACAACTATTCAAACTAATCCTTTTCCGATGCTCCACCCTTCCGCTACTCACAGCTCCTCCGGCCTCAGTTCGATCGGAAGAAGACGTTCCATTCTGTAATCAGCGAACCAACTACTACCTCCTTTCCTTTTTTTCAAGGAGTTCCCCATGACATTGCGATAATCCGACATTTCATTTTCGAATTTTTTCAAGGGGTACCCCTTATCCTTATCCTATCCCTTATCCAACCATGAACTAAGATACCATTCTGCAATCAGCGAACCAAGTACCTCCTTTCCTTATTAAAGGGAAGGCTTAAGTCATTTTAATTTTTTTTCGAATTTTTTCAAGGGGGTACCCCTATGAAATTTCGATATTTCGACTATTTCTCCCCCTTCCGATGGGCATAGCGACCATGAACTAAGATACTAAGAAACCTAACCAAGTACCTCCTTTCCCTGTCAAAAGAATTGCTTTAGAGTCATTTTAATTAATTTTTAAGGGGTACCCCTATGAAATTTCTAGTTTCCTAAACTTCTCCTCCATTCCTTTGAAACAATGTAATTATTTTTTCAGCGGCCGTGAGGCGCGAAACAGGGCGGAGAAAAATCGGCGGGATAAACTGAACGGATCCATCCAGGAACTCTCTACCATGGTGCCACATGTGGCAGAGTCTCCCCGTCGGGTGGACAAAACGGCTGTGCTGCGCTTTGCCGCCCATGGACTGCGCCTCAAACACGGTGAGTACGCAGCATCATTTCGGTGTTGAAGGAAAATAATTTTTGAATCCTTTGGCAGCCTTTGGAAAAACGCTGCAGCTGCAACGACCTCAGGTCACCGACACGCTGATGAGCATGCTGGACAGCTTCTTCCTCACCCTCACCTGCCACGGGCACATCCTGCTGATCTCGTCGAGCATCGAGCAGCACCTGGGCCACTGTCAGACGGACCTTTACGGGCAGAGCATCATGCAGATCACGCACCCCGAGGACCAGACCATGCTCAAGCAGCAGCTGATCCCCACGGAGCTGGAGAACCTCTTCGACGCCCATCCGGATGCGGATGCAGAAGGTGAACCGCGCCAGAGGAGCAAGGCCGAGGAGGACTACATCGATCGCAAGTTGCACGAGGACAGGCGAAGTTTTCGAGTGAGGTAGGTCTCATTGGACTCCCATTTTCGGAGAACCAACTCACATTCGATCTGTAACCCGTTAGGTTGGCGCGGGCCGGTCCCAGATCGGAGGCCACCACCTACGAAGTGGTCAAGATCGACGGCTGCTTTCGGCGGAGCGACGAGGCTCCGCGGGGTGTGCGGTCCAATACCTTCACCTCCAGTCTGCAGCTGATCAGGAGGACTCGGAGCCGCGACGATGCGACGATTCCCCTGCACACGATCAGCGGAAACGATATAGTAAGTGCCTTGGTGCTATGTGCCGGTCAAGTCTTATGGCTCTTCCTGCTTTGCTTCAGGTTCTAACTGCCTGCGCCCGGATAATCCGTCCACCGAAGATCGCCAGCCGGCAGATTGACGCCAACACCCTAGAGTACAAGACCCGCCACCTGATCGACGGCCGGATCATCGACTGTGACCAAAGGATCGGCATAGTCGCCGGCTACATGACGGACGAGGTGCGCAACCTCAGTCCGTTCACCTTCATGCACAACGACGACGTGCGCTGGGTGATCGTAGCACTGCGGCAGAGTAAGTGATCCGCATCCCAGCTAGCCATCATCCTAGCCATCACCTAATCACGTCCTTCCCGATTCTCTCACAGTGTACGACTGCAACAGCTCGTATGGGGAGTCCACCTACCGACTGTTCACCCGGAACGGAAACATCATCTACCTCCAGTCCAAGGGCTACCTGGATATCGACAAGGAGACGAACAAGGTGCACTCGTTTGTGTGCGTGAACACCCTGCTGGACGAGGAGGAGGGCAAGCGCCGGGTGCAGGAGATGAAGAAGAAGTTCTCGGTGATCATCAATACGCAGATACCGCAGTCCACGGTGGACGTGCCGGCCTCCGAGCACCCGGCCCTCCTCGAGAAGGCTGTGATGCGTTTGATCCAGAACCTCCAGAAGTCCGATCAGGAAGGAGCCCTCATGGGCGAGATAGAGGACGATGAGTACGTGGCCGAGGAAGACGATGACGAGGAGGACCAGGACGAGGGTCGGTCCGACTTCGGGGACTCGTACACGGCCCAGCAGCAGCAGCCACATAGTCAGCATCCGCATCAAACACAACAGCCGCAGCCGTTTCACCCCGTCCGCTCGCATCATGGCTCCATGATGGCAATATCCTCGCACGGGCAAGGTAGCTCCAAGACGCCGCCCCTGGCCTTGGTGCCCCCGGAAGCGTCCTCGGTCAAGACCTCTATATCCAAGAGCATTAGCGTCGTCAACGTGACGGCGGCAAAGCACCTGCGGGGAGCCCAGTCCGGATCAGCGGCCAAGTCGCCCAGCTCCCTAGGGAGCTGCACCTGCAGCGATGCTCACTCCCCATGCGACGCTTGCCAGGGCCCACTCACGCCCGATCCGGCCATGCCCGTTGGGTCCTTGAAGAGAAGCAGCACAGCCCTGGCCGAGACCGAGGAGACGAAGGGTATCAAGCGGCGCTTCATACCCAGCACAGGTGAGACCAGAGACCTGAGACCATTCGCCGGGCTAGTAATGACTCATTGACATTGACATTGTAATCTCCGCAGAGATCGAGCACGTCCTGAACACTTCTTTAGACCAAATCGGGAAGAAGCTGACCCAGCAACTAAATGTGGCCAGAAATCTGCGGGAGCAGAGTCAACGATACGAACTGCCCCACGTTCAGAGATTCAATGACATCCTGGTAAGTCGTACGCCTACTTTTATGCTTTGTTGCAGATGCGGAGAAGCAGCAGGGGAATGCCAACATAAACTTTATTCTTTCCCTGCAGCAGGAGCACCAGAAACAGAGTGAGCTGTATGTGAACATCAAGAGCGAGTACGAGGTGCAGCTGCTGAACAAGGCCAGTACCAGGAAGCCCTCGGGATCGGAGGATAGGGAAAGGGATCGTGATCGGGATCGGGACCGGGATCAGGATGAGAGTACGGACCAGGGCTAAGGGAAGGGAGAGAACAGCTCTCGACTGAAGGGTTTCATCGATGTGATAACTGTCCTGGCAGCCTGCTCAGTTCCCCTCAAGAATACCTTGACCGATGTGCGGCGTTAGGTGCAAATAATGCGGACACTGAATGCAGACTCGAGTGCAGATTGATAACTATAACCCCAACCTATGAGTGAGCCTGAGACAAACATACTTTAGATGCCCCGCCCGCACACACGCACACCCACAGTGTTTGTTCAGTTTTTGTTCAGTTTTTAACATAGGAATTTTACGCGCATGTAGAACTAGTTACGCGCAGGAGCGATTGGGCCGTTTCCGTTTCCGGTTGCGTTGCAACTTCGAACTCAGCGTTAAGGAGAGTGTTTTATTTGGTAAACGATTTTATGTCTATGAAATGAAGCTGTATCTAATGTAAGTCACCGCCCCGAGAAGATTTTAACATTTTGGTACCGATATTGATGGAAAGCGAGTGATGGCGGTAACGGAAACGGAAAGGAGAGACGGATCGTTCAGCCGGCAAAACGGAGTGAAGAACAGAATAAGGAGGTCTAGCATAAATGGGAGGATATAAACAATTATTAGGCTAATTGGATTATACATTAAATATACTATATACCTACGTACCATATGTTGTGCGCCAAGAAGCGCATAGCCCCAACTAAACGTGATAAAAGACTGTTACCAACTACATACACACACATACTACAAACCTCGATACACACGCATAAATCTTACTAGGACCGATCACACACCCACTTGTGCGTTTGGCATATAGTTAAATTAAATTTACTCTACGAACACTTTTTATAGATGTTTAATGTTGTTATGATATAAGTGAGAGAGAGATCCGGGAATCGTATTCCCATCCGGATGAAACTATAGATTTTGGCCAGCACGGTGCCCTAGAACCATGAGCGTAACTTGCAGTGAGCCAAGTACAATTTACACTGACAAAAACATATACATACTTAGATGCATATATGGTTCAATGTAAACTAATTCAAATCGCTGCAAGAAACAACCCCCACACACAGAAAACAACTGAAAAATCTACAGAAAAAAAAGAGATGAGAACTCTGTTAAATGTTTGTTATGCATTTGTTTTTTTTATCTAAATTAATCTTAAACTAATGTATTAATGAATAAACATGTGTACCTACATACAAAACAATGAAAGCCGCCGATTATGCCTTTTTAAATCGTATTTTGAAATCCTCAGTATTGGAAAACTTTACCGGGCTTTTGACAATACTACTATCGATAACATAAGTACATTGAATGGGGTTGGTATTTTAATCTGGTATTAATTACTGCCGTCTCTAGCAACCTACTTGCATTTTGCCATATCTATTGTTTCCCTCATCGTATAAAAATATCGATATTTTTAGAACATTAGTGCTGTAAAGTGCTTTTTTCGTCAATGTGACCACACAATAAATATCGGGAAACGTTACGATATATGTCTCGATAAACGTGATTGACTGACATCCATGCTCTGGTAACTCTATGTTATAAAAAAACACCTAATTTCTAATTTCAAGTGTCGGGTCTGTAAAAAGTGTCGGAAAAACTACTTTATCGCACAGCTTGGCGGAAGCAAATCGCAAAACGCACCTGCATCGAGCAGAAAACGAGCTCGGAGTTGTATACCGCAAAAAAAATCATAAAACCCAAACGAGAAAACAGTGAAAAGTAAGGAGCGAAAAGAAAGAAAGAAACGCCGCACTGCCGAGCAAAAGAATTGTGCAAAATGAGTGGGGATGTGGCTGCCGAGAATGTAAGTCCCGAAAAATTTATTTCACTATTTCGTCTCGCATTTTCGGTGGGCATTTTATGTAATTTTGCGGGGGCAAAGGAGTGTGGCCAGGAGTGAGATGGCGAGGAGGTGGCGGCCAAGAAGCTGGCGACTGGCAATGAAAAGTGCAAACGTGTTGAATATTGTCGAAAATTGCCGCAAAAAGAGTCAAGTGCCGCTGCCACCGTGCTCGCGGCAGTCGCAGTCGACGGCGGTGTTGCTGGGGAGAGTGCGTAAGGCGTAAAATGGACACAGGTTGCATGGGAAGAAAAATAAAGATTTTAGCAAGCAGGCAAATAATTGACGAAAATGGCGACAATGCAAGTGGTCTGGGTGCAGGAAGGGTAGACGAGGGGGGAAACGGGGAAAGGATGAAGAAGAAGCAGACGAGCGACGAAAATGTATTTGGCACAGTGTGACCGCTCCGACGGCGTATTCCCACAGACCCCATTCCGGCTCTACTTGTCGTCTCACCAAGCCCCAAACTATAAACCCTTTTTGTTTGTTATTCCACCCTTGCATGCCAATATTTTGTGTGCCATGTTTGCCATATCGGTTTCTTTATTTACCTATTTCCCACCACTCAAGATGATCCGACACTTCTTCCCTCCCGAGAATTCGGTCACACTGCGTAAAGCGAGAAAATCACATGTGTTTGTTGTTGTTGCTGCAGATTGTGTGTACATATGTATGTAATTGTAAGTGTCCCAGTTCTTCTTTTTTTTCGGTTTCATCGCGACTAAATTGACTGGGCATGCCTTGGGCCCGTTCTCCCGATAAGCCCGAAATGCTAATGTGAATCTGCGTGCCTCCCCACCAGCCCCGAAGCAGCCACTGCAGCGACAAAGCAACAACCCCAACGGCGTCTGTGTGTGTAATTAGTCCCAGTCTTGGTGCAGTGCCCACGTTGGAAAAATTATGCTCGAAGAGTTCAAGTCCACAGTGTAGTAGTCGGTGTTGCAATACGGTTGATGCGAGTCCCTGTTCGACAATTTTCCTAACCTATTGCAAGGAACGGTTTCCTGTCACCTCTGCTTCTTCTTACACCCATACAAATTTTTTTAACGAATTTTCCTACGCGGCATTTGTTAGGGTTGATTTTCACCACGTGGTGAGCGGAGCAGCAACAAAAAGAATAAAAAAAAAAAAAAACACGAAAAGTGTCAGAAGAGGAAAAAGGCGATAAATCGGAGGAGAATCTACCAGAATTCGAGAATTTTTCAGCCCAGAAATGACGGGGGATGCACAGGTTATTGGCCACAAAAAAAATTATAAGATTATTCGCCCCCTAAGACATCGTTTCTCACATCATCTCCTCTCTCTCTTTCGTTTGCCCCTTGCAGAATGTCCACGTACAAAATGGTGGCAGCTGCGGTGAGGTGGTGCAGTCGAACGGGGTGACCACCAACGGGCACCACCACCACCACCAGAACCACCACAGCAGCAGCAGCAGCGGCAGTGGCAGCAAGCATAAATCCTCCAGCAAGGACAAGCACCGTGATAAGGACAGGGAGCACAAGAGCTCCGGCTCCTCCAGCTCGTCGAAGGAACACAAAAGTAGCAGTCGGTAAGAAGTCGGTCAGCGCAGGAACGCAAGTGGCGCGCGGATGAAGTGTTTTGCCAACGAATTAATCCATTTATCGTCTCCCCACAGCGACAAGGACCGACACAAGAGCAGTAGCAGCAGCTCCTCGTCGAAGCACCGCGACAAGGACAAGGAGTCGCATCGCAGCAGCAGCAGCAGCTCCTCGTCCAGCCACCGAGAGAAGGATAAGGATGGGAGCAGCAGCAAGCACAAGTCCTCGTCGTCGTCGTCGTCCGGACACCACAAGAGCTCCTCGAAAGACAAGGAGCGACGGGACAAGGACAAGGAGCGCAGTAGCAGCAGCAGCAGCTCCTCCAGCCGGCACAAGTCCTCCTCGTCGTCGAGCTCCCGTGATAAGGAGCGCAGCAGCAGCAGCAGTCACAAGAGCTCATCGTCCTCTTCCTCGTCAAAGAGCAAACATTCCAGTTCAAGTTCGCGCCACAGCAGCAGCAGCACGTCGTCAAAAGATCCGCCCTCCTACGATGGTGTGTTTGTCAAGCCAGAGCCCGTCTCGCAAGCGCCAATGCAGGAGTCCCATCTGGATCCATTCCAGATGCAGCAACACCACCAGCACTACGATGCCAACTGCAATGGCAATGGCAACGGCGGAATGGGGGCCTCTAGCTACAAGAACGGCTACGAAGAATCGATCCACGTCGACATCAAGAAGGAGGACGAAAGCTTCAACAACCTTTCCCAGGCCAGCTCCTGCGACTACTCCATGTCCCAGTTTCGCTCCGATGAGCCGCCGTTCGAGGTGAAGAACGAGCCGAGCTACGCAGAGGAGGACAGTACCCTGCACGACGATCAGGACGACGATGATGATAACGAGAACGAGGATATGGACGATGACCAGGAGGACATACCGCTGGCCATGCGTAAGCGCAAGCAGGCGCCAGTCGATCAGGGCGAGGAGGAGGACGACGACGACGTGCCGCTGCTGGCGCGCAAAAAGGTCAAGAAGGAGCCGAAGGAGAAGAGCAAGAAGCGCGTCAAGGAGGAGGTCGACGACGACTATTCCAGCGCCAAGCCCAAAAAAAAGAAGATCAAAAAGGTAGCCATTGAAATAGTTGAAATAGTTGAATAGCCTGCCTGAATCACACATCACACATGTTGCTAAAAATATTTCTCTTTTTTAAGGAACTCCAAGCCAAGACCGAGGTCACAGCTTCGCCCACCAAGCGCCAGAAGGTCAAGGAGGAGGAAGAGGAGGTCTGGAGATGGTGAGTGCCAGTTAGATGGAGAACTCTTAGAGCCAGCTCTGTGGACACTTTCTCAGCTGATCAAATAATCATTTTTTGTGTTTGTTTAGGGAGATGTTTTGAAAGGTTATACGAGGTGAAAGGCCTTTCGATCTGTAATTGAAACAAATGCCTTGAAAGGGGGAAAGTGTTCAGGTTTTAAGTACTGGCCAAGTACAGGCCACAACGCCTAACGCCGACCGACACCTGACCACATTGTATTCAGTGTGTGTTGTTTTCGTTATTTTTTCGCCGCGCCATGTGGGCTGGCTGCGAAGTTTTAATGTCACTGACCTACATTTTGAAAGTCACACTCGTGTCGCTGCTCGCACAGTGGCCGCCACCAGTTTCGAGACGCGTGCGAGCGCCGAGCATGTGGGCGGAGACTTTCTGGTGGCACTGTATCGCGGTGGCATTCGCCACGCAACGCTCTCACATCGGGTGGTGGTGGGGGGAGTGAGTCGAAAGAACAGCTGAGCAGCCCCCGAAGCACCGACACACTCGCGCACCGACTTTGAGGTTAGTTCGACTTTGCGTAATGTGATGATAGAATGGGAATGAGAGCGCACTCGTTGGCGGCAGTGCGTCTGTTCGGGAACCGGAGCGTGTGTCTGGTACTGCGGGAGCGAATAGCTCCTCTGGCCACTGCCTCCGGAAGCTATGAGAAGAAGGCGAACAGTCGCCGAGGCAAGAGCAGTGTCCAGCAGGGAGCGATACCAGTTCGATGGTGGGGTTACTTCTGGGGGATGCATACTTTTTTGGGCAAAAGATGATAGCTTTCCTTGTCTTTGGCTTCATTTATGCGACATCTGGTTGCTTCTCGTCATGTTGGACTTGGATTGTTTTTAAAATCAAACTAAATTGCAGGTGGGAGGAGGAGAAGCGCGAGGATGGCGTCAAGTGGTCAACCCTGGAGCACAAGGGTCCTGTCTTCGCACCGCCCTACGAGCGAGTGCCGCGTAACGTGCGTTTCTATTACGACGGCAAGCCGCTGGAGCTCTCCGAGGAGACGGAGGAGGCGGCCACCTTCTATGCCAAAATGCTGAACCACGACTACTGCACCAAGGATGTGTTCAACACGAACTTCTTCAAGGACTTCCGCAAGTCGATGACCTCCAAGGAGAAGGAGATCATCAAGGACTTCCGCAAGTGCAACTTCCAGGAGATGCACAACTACTTCCAGGCGGAGTCCGAGAAGCGCAAGGCTGCCACCAAGGAGGAGAAGCTGGCCAAGAAGAACGAGAACGAGGCTCTGGTCAAGGAGTACGGCTTCTGCATGATCGACGGCCACAAGGAGAAGATCGGAAACTTCCGACTGGAGCCGCCGGGCCTGTTCCGCGGCCGTGGCGAGCATCCCAAGATGGGCATGATCAAGCGCCGCATCCAGGCCAGCGACGTATCGATTAACTGCGGCAAGGAGTCGCATGTTCCGCCACCGCCGCCAGGGCAGCGATGGAAGGAGGTGCGCCACGACAACACGGTCACTTGGCTGGCCTCTTGGATCGAGAACGTGCAGGGGCAGGTGAAGTACATCATGCTGAATCCCTCGTCCAAGCTCAAGGGCGAGAAGGATCACATCAAGTACGAGACGGCCCGACGCCTGGACAAGGTGATCGATAAGATTCGCGCCACATACCGCGACGAGTGGAAGTCCAAGGAGATGCGCGTCCGGCAGCGGGCGGTGGCCCTCTACTTCATCGACAAGCTGGCGCTGAGAGCGGGTAACGAGAAGGACGAGGATCAAGCCGACACCGTCGGCTGTTGTTCCCTTCGCGTCGAACACGTCCAGCTGCACAAGGAGCTCAACGGTAAGGAGAACGTTGTTGTGTTCGACTTCCCCGGTAAGGATTCGATTCGTTACTACAACGAGGTCGAGGTGGAGAAGCGTGTCTTCAAGAACCTCGAGCTCTTCATGGAGCACAAGAAGGACGGCGACGACCTCTTCGATCGCCTCAACACCCAGGTCCTCAACGAACATTTGAAGGAGCTGATGGATGGTAAGTACTCCTTGGATTCTTCTTTCCAGATATGATTATAATTGGATGCCACCTTTCTGACTTTTTTCAGGACTCACGGCCAAGGTATTCCGTACGTATAACGCCTCGAAAACACTGCAGAGCCAGTTAGACCTGCTCACCGATCCGAGTGCAACGGTGCCGGAGAAGCTGCTGACCTACAATCGCGCCAACCGAGCCGTGGCCATTCTCTGCAACCATCAGCGTTCCGTGCCCAAGGGCCACCAGAAGTCAATGGAGAATCTGAAGGAGAAGATCAAGGCCAAGCGCGATACCATCGACGACTGCGAGGCCGAATATCATGTGAGTATACGCGTACTGTGTGGAAGGCTTTTGTGGAAGTGTACTGACTCTTGGTCGTTCGGCTCGGCAGGATTTGAAGAAGGCTGCCAAGCGGGGCTCCGTGAAGGAGAAGGTGCTGGCTGACAAGAAGGGCAAGCAGCTGGAGCGCCTGAAGGAGCAGCTGAAGAAACTGGAACTACAAGAGACTGATAGAGACGAGAATAAGACCATTGCCCTGGGCACATCTAAGCTAAATTATCTCGATCCTCGCATATCGGTGGCCTGGTAGGTGTCTCTCTGTTTAATGGATAACGAGTCGTGTTATAATCTCTTCTATTCTCCTCGCGCAGGTGTAAAAAGCACGGAGTGCCGATCGAGAAGATCTTCAACAAAACGCAAAGAACCAAATTTCTGTGGGCCGTGCACATGGCCGATGAGAACTATCGTTTTTAAATGGATTCTCACTGCCTCGCCCAGGAGCCCCTCCACAGACACACTTAACATAAAACACACACACAGGCAGTGCAGGTGAAAACGAAACACAATTAACAAGTAACAGAATACACCCACCACAAAGGACCCGGCTGGCGGACTCCTCCAGGAAGCTTATGCAATTGGGAATGCATATGTCCAGCTTTCGGGGAGCGTGCTTAAGAGAAGGACGGTGGTCAGGGAAGAGACAGAGACAGAGAGAGAGAGGAGATGAAGTGCTAGCCTGGGGTCTGCGGCCCAAAGCTGTGTTGCCTGCTCTGAATCGTTTGAATATATCAAGTGCGCACTAAGCTAAAGTTTAACTTGCGAAATGTACACACTTCCACACAAGAACAACACACACACCGCCACACACCCACACCCCTTTCTATGATCGTATATATATATAGATGAATATATATATACGATATTATATATATCTTAAAATAAAAACAGCAACACCAGCAGATGAGTTGAAGGAAATACGACTTCGCCGCCACCGCAGCCGCCTAAAAACAAATGAAACATAATTCTCTATGTTACCATTCAAATATTTTCAAATAGGTCGTATACACTATTTTAAGTTTTAATTACTAATTAAAACAAATCAGAAAAAGCTAAAGCTAAAGCAAAAGCAAACGCAATCGAGATACAAACACAACAAAACGCAAGCAAACGAAAAATAATAGAATTAAAGATTTTTATGTTTACCTGTAGTTGATTTTTGTTTAGCGAAAAATGTCTTTCACTATTAATTGATAATTTATATCGTACGGTTACGTATTTAAGTGCTTACTGAACAGAGAATTATATTTTAATAATTTAATTCAACAATTCAATTCAAATCGTATCCAGCGCAACTATCTCCCCGCCCAACGGAAACATAATTTAATATATAGAGCAAAAGCTCAGCGTCTGCTGATGCTGCGCGGTACCTTATGATTTTAGTTAAAATTCTAATTAACAAATGCTACCGTTTTTTTTTTTTATATATATATATATATAAATATACCTTTTTTTGTTTAAATAAATATGTTTATATTTTAAGACGGCCCTGGTTTCGTTTTCGGCTCAGGTTTTAAGCGAGTAGAAAACCGAACCAGGACTTTTATTCATAATTTTGTATACCACATAGACAGGTTTCAAATTCTGTTGAGTTTAAAAACAAAAAATTGCAAATCAATCAATGAATCAACCAAAACCACAGGCAAAAGCAGTCGAAACGAAATCGTTAACTAAAAGAAAAGAAAATTACAAATAGAATTCTTTAGTACATATGTGCAATTAGGTGGCTAAAAAAAAAAACTATAAAAAAAACAAGAACAAAAATTGTAAAAAATCAATCGTCCATTAATGGCCAACTCTCGCCCTGATATTTTTTTTAATATTTAAGTTTGTATTGATTGTAATTTGAACGATTCTGAAGCTTAGCCCGATTTTATTCAGAACGTGCTGGGCGAGAAGGGGCCTCTTGATTGGACGTGTAATCCGAATGGGAATTATGAACATTACCTTGGCCCATCATATTGGTTTATGATGTTTGTATTTAGCTGTATTTTTACCCTCAGAAAACGAGATAGATGGTTAGATGAGTTCGACGACGACCCGGCCTCACACACCCTAGCATAAATTGCAAGAGCGCATTGCAAATAAAGATCGGTCTATATATTTATATATGAAGTATATGGAAACAACCTACACATATGATAATTAGTAACCTAAAGTAAACAAACACGAAACACATTTGCAAACGTATGCTGTGGACGCACAGGCATACGGGCGGAGTAGGTTCGCATAAGTGACAACGCTTTCAAAAGGCAAACAAAAATAAATAAATCGTGTAGACTCCTTTTAACCCCTTTTCCCCCTAATAAAAGCCCCCCTCACTCACATATAAACTTGGCATATTACAATATTGATATAAGCGAGGAAAAACATGAAACGAAATGATAAGAAAAAACTATTTTAAAACGAAAACAAATTATATATATAAAAAAAATTAAAAATAAGTTAAAGTAATTGTAATGGAATGATGCAAATATACATACAATATATATTTAATTTTTAAAACGAAATTTGTCTGTTGTTTCTGGCTTGTGAGGAAAAGAGGAAGGACCTGGAATTAATAAAGGATCGCAGGATATTGAAACCTTAATTTCAAAAGGACATGCTATTCAATCGACTGGGAAATGGCCAAAAATGGCTTCTCGGCGTATATCTCGGTCATTTTCACACCGATTCAGGGACTGAATACCATTTTAAAATCAGGACTTCGATATTTTTCGAAACTCATAAACAGATTTCCGGAATCTATCAACAAAATTTCGACCCGATTTTCACAATTTTTGAAAGGGTAACACCACGACTTTTTGCAAAAATCTTACCAAATTTTTTTGTTTGATTTTCAAAAGTTTTTGATGCAGATCGAAGCATATTGATGTTCTGATTTCAAAACGGCATCCCTTTTAAAAATCCGATAAGAAATGGCTAAGATATGGGCTTGGAAAGCGGCCCGAGCGGCGGCCAACAGTCGACGAAAATTGCTTAAAATTCGTATGGGAGCAAATCTGAAGTACCAGGCGAACAGAAACCAGCAGGAGGTGGCCAAAAGAAAGCAGCCCATCATTATGGGAAGATGTACCGTTCTAGACTGGAAATTTCTATGCAGGGATTGGCGAAATGTCGGCCATCATGGATTAGAGTACCGTTTTTTGAATTTTCAGCTAGAGAATATTTACCATTAGATGGAAAGGGAGGCAAAATACCGCCATATACTAATGCTGTCTCCCTTCCTCAGAACCAAAAATCTGTGCACTGCTTGCTTTGACGTCACTCCGCCACCTTCTGCTGGTTTCTGTTCGCCTGGTACTTCAGATTTTCTGCCATACGATTTTTAAGCAATTTGCGCCGAGTTTTTGCCGCCAGGGCGTTTCTTTCCAAGGTCATATCATGGCTATTTCCCGACGGATGTTGAAAAGGGATGTCGTTTTGAAATCAGGACATCAATATCCTTCGATCTGCATCAAAGGATTTTTCAAATCGGACAATAAAATTTTCGCCGATTTTTTGCAAAAAATCCTGATTGAATCCTGAAATCCCCTTGTCTAAATCGCGAAAATTGGGTCAAAATTTGTTTGCTCTATTTTCGAAATCTTGGGATATAGTTCGAAGGATATTGCAGTCCTGATTGCAAAATAATATTCCTTTTCCAAATCGGTTTCATATTTACTGAGATATTTGCATTCAAAATTGCGAAAATCATGTCGATATTAAATTTGATTGTAAACTAAAAACTTCCAAGGATATTGAGGTCCTGATGCCAAAATGTCACGGTGTCACCATTTCGCAATCAGGACTGCAATACCCTTTGAACTGTGTATTGATATTTCCTCTCCTTCCGATTGGCATAGCTCTGCCAATTTGCATCCGATCTAGAAATAGCGTACCATTCCGTAATCAGCGAACCTTCTGCCGCTTTTCCTCATTCAAGATATTGCTTAAAAGCCATTTTGAAAATTTTCGATTTTTTTCAAAAAACTTAAAAAACCGGGTCCCAATTTTTCCGTTTCTCAAAGGAAAAATGTGCATAACTCTGCTAATACTTGGCAGATCATGAAATGTTATACCTTTCCGATCTTAGAACTCCTAGTAGAATCATTTTCAATCAAAATCTGCCAATACAAATTTTGACCCATTTTTCGAAATTTTTACAAGGGGTGCCATGATTTTTGCCGAAAATTGACCAATATTTTTTTTGTTCGATTTTTCTTCGAGATTTCTTGTTCGAAATCTATTGATACAGATCGAAGGACATTAATGTCCTGATTTTAAAATGACATTCCTTTTTTAAATCCGTTAAGAAATGGCCAAGATATGAGCTTGGCAAGATGCCCAAGCGGCGGCCAGCAGTGGATTTAAAAAAAAAGCACTTCAATATCCTTTCATCCCTATCCCAAGATTACAAAAATCAGAAAAAACCCGAATTTCGAAATTTTCCAAGGGGTAACATCACAATTTTTGAGAAAATGGGCAAAAATTTCATTTTCTGAAATTTTAATGCAGATTGAAGGATAATATAGTCCTGATTTCAAAATGACATCCCATTTTAAAATCCGATAAGAAATGGCCAAGATATGGGATTAGCAAACAGTGCAAAAAAGCGGCGGCGCAAAATGCTTGAAATTCGTATGGCAGAAAATCTGAAGTACCAGGCCAACAGAAACCGGCAGAAGGTGGCCGAAAGTAAGCAGTTTAAAGCAGTGCATGACGTCAGAGCAATTATTCTTTTCTACTCCATAGGGAGGGAGGGAGACTAATCCATTTCACCAAGTAACGGGCGCAATCTGCCTCCCTTTCCTTTAAGCTTCAACAGTGATGAGGGAGCAGGTGTGAATTGGCACGACATTTGGCCCGCCATCTCGGCACGATCCGCCATTCCCCATACGATCCAATGCATTTTCACTCACGCAAGCCCCAACTCGTGACACGCGCTGGAAAAACAGCGTGTGCCACTTTTACTTTGGCATCACTGGGTGCAGATTACCGCTCCGGACTGGAAATTAGAATGCAGAGATTGGCGCAAGGTCGGCCATCATGGATCAAGGTACCGTTGATTTTAATTTATCGCCAGAATACCTATGTTAACCCTTCACCTGGCTTCAACATTATTTCTTCTTTACTTATTTTAAATTAAGAATAATAATGCCAAATAGGAATATTAAAACAATCATTCAATGAAATAAAAGAAATTAAGAATGAAAGAGAAGTAAAAAAGAAACAGTTGGCGGATTATTTGTTGTTCTATCAATCAAGTCTCGCCTGAGAAACTTGCATGGAAATGTGAAGCCCATGGGGCCAGTTAAGGGACAATTGCTGTCGAAGCTATGGTGAGGGGGTGGTGGAAATCCACCTTCTGCAGGTTTCTGTTCGCCTGGTACTACAGATTTTCTGCCATACGAATTTTAAGCAATTGGCGCAACATGTTTGGCGGCGCAATATCGCCAGTTTTCAAGCCCATATTTTTGCCATTAGGAAATCGATTTAAAATTTGTAAAAAATATAATTAAATAATATAATGTTTATATTTAACAAAAACATATACTTTAATAGTTGCCGATTATCTTTTTTTAATCATTTTATTAATGCCTCCCCATCAGAATCGGGTCAGCGGCGGCAAATTTTTCCTCGATTTCAGCCAATTTTGCCCGTGGCCAGATTTGAAGTACTAGGCCAACAGAAATCAGCAGAAGGCTGCCTTAAGCAAGCAGTGCTGTGACGTCAGAGCAATTATTCTTTTCGACTTCTCAAGGGGGAGGGGGACAAATCTATTTGACTAAGTAACGGGCGCACTCTGCCTCCCTTTCCATTAAGCTTCAACAGTGATGAGGGAGCAGGTGTGAATTGGCACGACATTTGGCCCGCCATCTCGTCACGATCCGCCATTCCCCATACGATCCAATGCATTTTCACTCACGCAAGCCCCAAATCGTGACACGCGCTAGAAAAACAGCGTGTGCCACTTTTACTTTGGCATCATTGGGTGCAGATTACCGTTCCGGACTGGAAATTAGAATGCAGAGATTGGCGCAAGGTCGGCCATCATGGATCAAGGTGCCGTTGATTTTAATTTATCACCAGAATACTTATGTTAACCCTTCACCTGGTTTCAACATTATTTCTTCTTTACTTATTTTAAATTAAGAATAATAATGCCAAATAGGAATATTAAAACACTCATTCAATGAAATAAAAGAAATTAAGAATGCAAGAGAAGTAAAAAAGAAACAGTTGGCAGATTATTTGTTGTTCTATCAATCAAGTCTCGCCTGAGAATCTTGCATGGAAATGTGAAGCCCATGGGGCCAGTTAAGGGACAATTGCTGTCGAAGCTATGGTGAGGGGGTGGTGGAAATCCACCTTCTGCAGGTTTCTGTTCGCCTGGTACTACAGATTTTCTGCCATACGAATTTTAAGCAATTGGCGCAACATGTTTGGCGGCGCAATATCGCCAGTTTTCAAGCCCATATTTTTGCCATTAGGAAATCGATTTAAAATTTGTAAAAAATATAATTAAATAATATAATGTTTATATTTAACAAAAACATATACTTTAATAGTTGCCGATTATCTTTTTTTAATCATTTTATTAATGCCTCCCCATCAGAATCGGGTCAGCGGCGGCAAATTTTTCCTCGATTTCAGCCAATTTTGCCCGTGGCCAGATTTGAAGTACTAGGCCAACAGAAATCAGCAGAAGGCTGCCTTAAGCAAGCAGTGCTGTGACGTCAGAGCAATTATTCTTTTCGACTTCTCAAGGGGGAGGGGGACAAATCTATTTGACTAAGTAACGGGCGCACTCTGCCTCCCTTTCCATTAAGCTTCAACAGTGATGAGGGAGCAGGTGTGAATTGGCACGACATTTGGCACGCCATCTCGTCACGATCCGCCATTCCCCATACGATCCAATGCATTTTCACTCACGCAAGCCCCAACTCGTGACACGCGCTGGAAAAACAGCGTGTGCCAATTTTACTTTGGCATCATTGGGTGCAGATTACCGTTCCGGACTGGAAATTAGAATGCAGAGATTGGCGCAATGTCGGCCATCATGGATTTTAGGCAACTTTAAGATGGAGGTTCTATCGCATTAGGGGGAAAAGGGAGGCAAGTCGCCGCCATAAACTAGCTCTATCTTCTTTTCCCAGTGTAGAAAAATCTATACCCTGCGTGCTTTGACGTCACTCGGCCACCTTCTGCTGGTTTCTGATCGCCTGGTACATCAGATTTTCTTCCATATGAATTTCTAGCTATTTGCGCAGCCGAAAAGTACCGGTCTTATAATCTCAGCCATTTGGGAACGAATGCACTTTTTAGATGTAACGTATGTAATTTTTTAACAGCCGAAATTCAAAAACTAAATATCGTTTAAAAAACAAATTTAATTACATTTCCTTCTTTGAGACATTCCTAATGAAATATATCATACATTTTAATTCGGCGAAATATCTCTTATCCATCCCACAAACGCCGTAAAGCTCTGCAGGATTTATGGCCAATGATGGGGGGAATTCTGTGAGCTGGAATTCTTGCCATGCATTGTTCACCGTCCGCTACCGGGTCACTTTTAAGTCTTGCCCACTGATCCTTTGGGTCCTAGCCAATTGGCCCTTACCTTTTTTTATCGGTGGTCTCTCCACCGCCCAAATTTCGCTACCCAGCACTGGCGATAACAGGATTGCAATTTCATACATGCTTTATGACAGCTGATCACCGATTATTACGACTTGGCGTTGCCACCTATCTAAAGGAAATTTGACTTTTGCGCTAACGGAATCAAAAGAGTCACTAAAAAGGCGCGGCTGTTAAAAAAAAACAATATTGTCTGTTAATATTATTATTATAGTCGATTGTCATTGTCAATTTAAATGTCTGGACCACCACAGCTTAGTAAAATGCGGTCCAGTGCCGAGGCAATGGCCTCGTTAGCACGGAACAAGGGATCCTCCCAGGATCAAGTGCAACAAGTGGTTGGAAAGCGGTGCAACAACAACAAAGACTTGGCATCCATTATAGATGAACTGCAGATGAAGTACGGAAACTACAAATATACGGTTTACCGGTGTGCCAGCAAGTTTGTAGCGCTGCAAAAGATCTTTCACAGTAAATAGAAATTGCCAGTAGGGCTACATGTGGTAAACACTAACCTTTGCAGCGGGAAAAGTCCCATACAAACTGGTCTTGGCCATCCTGGAACGACATGGTTTGCGTGGCAACCTGGAGCTGATGGTACCTCCCTTTCAGCTAACCTCTCTGATCCACGATATATACTTTGCCTGTGAGAAGTTGGGTCACTTTGCGCAGGACTCTAGCTTTCAGCTAGAAACAGCATCCGAGTTGCTGGCCAATTTCTTTTGGAATGTCTACGATCCGTGGGTCTCGGCTTTTTAAATATCAATGAACACTTTGTTAATCACCAATCTTTTCTAGGCAACGCCGTCACTCAATCTCGCTCCTGGAGATCAAGATCACACTGATCATGTTTTGCAACTTATATAGTAGTGAGCAGCTGGTTGCTGATTTTTTTGGCTTGCTGGCGGATCCCAAGAACCGGGTGATATCACGCTACGCTTTTGAACAGCTTCTGGCCACGTTAAGTAAGCTGCTTAGCTACTTGGGCGAGGGTAAGGCTTATGGTTCACACAATCTGCCCCTGATGATGGAGCAGAGCTTTGCCAGGTGTCCACACGGGGTCGCAGGCCTAGCAGAACAACAGTTTCATAAATTATGGACAGGGGCCGGCGGCCAGACTCGCTTCTTAATCTACGGAAACCTTCTGGCCCTAATTAAACGCATCGAGGACACGGAATATTTAATACACAGTAACACATGCGCTGGCTGCCGTAAGGAGCGCATTGTGGGCATTCGCTTCAGGTGTCAGGTGTGCCGAGATGTCTCACTATGCCTTCCCTGCTTCGCTGAGGGATATGGTGGCGGTCGTCACGAGCCCAGCCACCGGATGTGTGAGGTGTTCGTTGAAGATCAACCTCCTCAAAACTGGACTCGCCATCTGGCCAAGCTTTGCGGTTGGTTTGCAGTCATTCCCGGCCGAAGAAGAAAAACGCAGGAGGAGGACCGACGTGGTTTCTGTGACGCCCAGGAGAGTGGCCCAGCGCTGGGCCAAAGCTCGACTACGCCAATTCCCGCTGAGACCCGAAGTATACAAGAGAGAGAACGGGAGCGGGAAAGAGAGAAGGATAAGGAGCAAACTGTAATTCTTACGCAGCAGCAGGAGCTTTGCTCATTGACGGGGCTGGCTAGCAAGGCATCCAGTCAGCTGCAGTCCATTATAGACCGTCTACTGCTTCAAAATATGTAAGCTAAAAAATAATATTTACCAGTAACGACTGCAATTCTTGTATTGTACAGGAAACTGGAAACGCAGCTTAAAACGGTGGCCACATCTTCCAGTGCTGAGATATCTGAGTTTCTCAGCGCCCATCAGAGTTTCCTTTTGCAGATTATCGACGACATGCGCCAGCTATCAGTGAGGCTTTGTGTATTTAACGCATCACAGAACTATTTATTAGCATTTAATTTTTATAGTGCTCTCCAGCGGCTGCTCCCGTAACTTCGGATGCCCCTCCCGCAGCGGCTCCTCTAGTCAGCTCCACTTTCCTTAGCTCCAGCACTCCGCAGCGTCACATCTTCGATATGTATGGGCCGGTGGGAGCCAACCTTACACACTCCAGTAAGCGAATTAATCGTCCACTATCGTCGAAAATACGAAATACATCGTCGAAATTGATTTTACTTTGTTTCAGTTAATGGCGCTGATTTAAATCGCAGCTATTTGGAAGCAAACAAGTCAGACTACTCCTTGAATGACATCAGTCTGTGGTTCGATCAACGGCGCTCAAGCCTGCAAAACCATTCGCAGCCCGCTACTGGTTCCGCGCCAGCTCCCCTTTCGCTGCCCATGCCATTGGGAGCTCTGCTGGAGCACCCAGTGTCAAAGGATGGGTCTATGCGCGACACAGAAATGGTCAACTTTAAATTACTGTTGCACAAGGTCAAGGAAATAGTCGAAGACTCTTACAGCGACAATGCTGAGCTTTCTGCAGCGACCCAAAATCTGGAGAATGTTCTGGATAGCATAATAAAAAGCGAAGAGCAGCAGCGCCGCATCAGCACCTGAAGGGTTCAAGAAGAAACCCATTTTCAAATAGATTCCCTCCAGACGAAGTCTTTTTAGGCCAAGATACTATAAGTTTAAACTCTAAGTGTCCAGACAAGATCTATGGATCATTAAAAAAAGGAAAATATAATTGACTAAAATAAGCGTACTGTCGTTTTGTCCGATCCCGTTTTGCCCGATCCTGTTTTGCCCAAGATTTCCAGAACATAAGAGGACATAAAAAAAAGCGATATTTCCACAGCTTCTCAAGGCCATAACTCAGCCAATAGAAGTCTGATCCAGAAATGGAATGCCTTCCCGAATTCTGCACATCAAGTACTTGATTTCTGCATCAAAAACTGCCAACCCAAAATTTGATCGATTTTTCGAAAATTTTCCAAGGGGTACCATCATAAAAATTCATCGAAAATCGATAAAAATTTTGTTTCCCAGAATTTGATGCAAAATTATGGGGATTTTTGCTAGAATTTCAACGGTGTATCCCTTTCAAGGATAGCTCAAATAATGACAAAAATATGGACTTCGAAAGGGGTCGTAATTCTCGATCCAGGACATGATAAGCTAGGACATGAAAAAAGGGATATTTCCACAGCTTCTCAAGATCATAACTCAGCCAATAGAAGTCTGATCCAGAAATGGCATGCCTTCCCGATTTCTACACACCAAGTACTTGATTTCTGCATCAAAAACTGCCAACCCAAAATGTGATCGATTTTTCGAAAATTTTCCAAGGGGTACCATCATAAAAATTCATCGAAAATCGATAAAAATGTTGTTTCCCAGATTTTGAAGATAATTCTTTTCGGGGATTTTCGGGAGAATTTCAACGGTGTATCCCTTTGAAGGATAGCTCAAATAATGACAAAGATATGGACTTCGAAAGGGGTCGTAATTCTCGATCCAAAGACGCAAAATTTTTGACACATGATATATTTAGTTTAGTTCATTCCAGATATATTGTTTTGGAAATTTGGAGGAATGCTTTTCATTCTCCGCCATTTAAGGCCATCTAACTTAAAGTCTTTTTTGAGTTTCAACAGGGAACGAGGTAAATAGGAAAGGTACCAATACAATGTCTAGTTCTCAGAATTTTGAGCATTCTGGCTCTTTAACATAGATGCAAGGACGTCGCTAGCTAATTGAAGTTTGTAGATATGCGAAAGTTTCAACTTGTACCGCTGAATGTCTTCATCGTCGTCATATCCCTCGGTATTCTCGTCCAGTAGTTCTTTCCACGCAACCAGCTCTTCGCGCAGACTGGCTTCTAACTCGAGGGCTACATTGTCAGGCTCAGTGATACATTCGTTGGTCTCCAAAACACTGACATTGCAGTGCAGCAACAGAAGATCACGCTTCAGGTGCTGGACCAATAGCTTTAGGCGCGTATCTGTTTGGGCATAGATGTGCCAATAGTGGCCGGGGTCGTCACGTAGGATGAGGATGCCAAACCACATCAAGTTGGGCTTCCGGTTGTAGAAGATGCGCTGGAGGGGGACGGCGCTAGTCGGTTGCGAAGTAGAAGGAATTGAGGCATCCAAAATATCCGAATCTGGAGAGTCTAGGGAGTGAATAGATAATTATTTTGATTTTTAGAAGAGCACTGGCACTACTCACTCATTTCCTCGTTTTCTTTTTTTTCCTCTACCTCGAACAACTCAAAATGCATTTTTGAAATCAGCTGCTCCTCGAAGCTCTCACAATCCTGGGGCTCCTGGAATTTCAGCTTGAGAACGCATTGCGCCTCCTTTGTCATAATCACAGTCAAGAAGTCCTGGTGCATGGTTTTTGGTGAAAATGTTGTTGCCAAAGTGTCCAGCTTCGAGATAAGTTCGGGTACATCCACGGTGATGAGGTTTAAGTGCCGGGACTCGGCGTCTTCGGCCTCCTTGGACCTCTTGACATCATAAATCGCTATTAACTGCAATTTCTCCGCATCAATAAGATCACCCAGGGATAGACGAACTAGCATTACGGCAGAGCGATCCGGAGGTAGCTGGCCCTCCTTTGGAACAGGCCGCCACTTAAATCGTTTGCTTTGCTGCTCCTGGCAGGCCCAGAACTGCGCGATCCTGTCAAAGTCCTCTGGTGGCAGTCCATTTGGCTGCACGGGAAGCTCAAAAAGTCTGTGATGCATTTTAAAGTCCTTTGGTGGATCAATCCTGACCAGCGGCTTCAGGTCATAGACAATGTTCATCCTATAGCTGCCGTTTTGATTCATAAGCAGGGTGCCACAGACCAAGTAGTCTCCGTACACTCTCATCCACACCTCCCCAAACCGAAGCACCAACTGCTTCTCCTCCTCGAGCATAGAGCGATGTGCGGCCGAGCCGAACAGCTCCTGGTTCTTCCAGAGAGAAAAGTCCTCTTGCGTCTGCTGACGCACGGCAGACAGCTCCGCTTCTAGCGAGTTCACCTCTTCAAGCAACTCCTTGAAGTTCTCGAAGGTGTTCGACCCACCAGCGGAGGTGCTGGGCTCATCGGTTGGAGCGTCGGTCTGAAAGTCTGTTCGCATCCTCTTTCCATTCTCAAACTGCAGTTCGACAATAGCCTCAAATGGCATGGCATCTGCGACCATCTTGAAGCTTGTCACGGCATCGTGCTCGGCAACCAGTTCGAAGTTTTCGCCATGCTTTTGTGGCCTGTAAAGCACCAAGAGCAACTGCCAGCACTGGACCAGAACGTATGCCTTTTCGTTCATCCAAATATACTTTCCGAAGGTGATCCGCATGTCTTCGGGGCAGTACAGCATTGTGCAGTCAAGCTCCTGAGAAGAATCGTCAGCATTGGATGTAGCCTCCTTTCGCAAAAAACTGCTAACTGGCCCCTCATACATCCCGAGCTGGCTACTTAGGTTTTTCAGTTTGGATTCGCGCAAGTCAATGTAGTGGACCAGCTCCTTACGCCGGTACTCGTACAGCTTCATATCCTTAGCCAGCACCAAGGTAGAGTTGGACATCTCCTGGTCGCCACGAAGCCTCAAGTGCAGGTTGCCGTAGAAGGCCAGCCTCGCGGGCTGCAGCAGTAGTGCCGGCACGTTATCCTTTACGAATGGCAGCATTGCCATTTTCTTATTTGGAATCTGGAAACTGATGTATTTCGACTCTGGAATGTAATAAAACTTTACTCATAAATTTCCGCTAGCAGAATAATGTCCGATACTACGATCTAAACTAGAAATGTTGTGCCGCCTCTGGGGATCCCGTAACGAATGATTTTCTTGCTCAAGTTTCAAAACAAGATGGTTTGGGACACTTGTTTCAACACCTACTTACTGGCTACATGTTTTAATTTAGAAAAGATCGCGCTTATCACTTGCCGATAGTTCACGCGATATTCGATAACCATTGGAACTCTTATCACTGGTATCGATAGTTCGATAGATAACTGTGCACGTGTTGAGCGCATAAACAAATTGAGTTGGAAGACAGCTATGCCGCCGGACATCGAGGTAATTGTGGGCACTTATGAGGAGTTCCTGCTGGGCTACCAGCTGGTGGCGCCGGAGGGCGACGCGCAGGACAAACGCCAGCTGAAACAGACGTTTGCAGACAAGTCACATGCCGGTTCCATTAAATCTGTGGCAGTCCAGGGCCCCTGGGTAGCCAGTGGTGGCAGTGACGACCGCATCTTCATCTACGATATGCGGACGCGGAAGCAGGCCCAAATCTTGCTGTCGCATGCTGGCACAGTGAATACCCTGGTCTTCTCCCCGGACCTGACGCACCTGCTCTCGGGCAGCGCCGATGGACATATGATTGCCACGCGAGTGGGCAGCTGGACCACAGAGGGAGACTGGCGCAAGGCGCACGCGGGACAGTCGGTTAATCTCATCAGCTGCCATCCGAGCAGCAAGTTGGCCCTTTCTTTGGGTGGAGACCTGGTACTGAACACCTGGAACCTGGTCAAGGGTCGGGTGGCCTACAAGACCAATCTCAAGAGCAAGCGCACGCTGGGGAGCAGTCCGGAGTGCCTTTCGTGGTCCACAAACGGCGACCACTTCACCTTGAGCGGGCCCCTGCTCCTGGAGGTCTGGGACATCAAATCCGCCAATGTAGTCAGGCGCGCCAAGACGCCGTCGAAGCCTATCTGTGTCGCCTGGCTGAACGAAGACGACTGCCTAGTGGGTTTGGAAAACGGGAGCATTGGCTGGCTCTCCCTAAAGGATGAAACCGAAGCGGCGGTGGGTGCTGGATTCCTCTACGACTTCAAATTGGTTCTAATCTTTTCGTTTTCTTGCAGCCAAAAGTAATTTCGGCCCATGCGGCGCGTGTCAAGGACTTGGCCTATTTGAATGGACTTCTAGCCACCGTGTCCAGGTTAGTTGCTTCTTTAATTTGTCTGTAGCCATGTTTAAAGTTTGCTTCAACTCCAGCTCTGGGGAGCTCAAGGTGTGGAAGACCAACGAACAGAAGCGGGAGCTGGAGGAGATTGCCAGCACAAGCATTGACTGTCGCCCCACCAGCTTGGGACTGCTGGATCTCAGCCAGTTCGGAAACGCACGTCCTCAGGAGCAGCGCATCAAGGTGGAGGCCAAGCCTAAGGGACAGGCTGGGGGCAGCGAAGCCGCCAAGCCAGCTGCTCCCCGAGGATTCGTTACCATTGAATACGAGCAGGACGACCAGCAGGACACAAAGGTAGACGCCACTCCCAAAAGTACAAATAAGCAAAAACAAAAGAAGCAGCAGCAGCCGGCTCCACAGGAATCCTCTGAGGAGACCGACTCGGAGGAGGAAGAGGACGACAGCGATGACTTATCCGAGGATAGTGATGCCTCCAGCGCCGAGGAAACCAGAAAGAAGAGGCCACAGAAGAGGAAGCAGTCCAACGCGTCCTTCTCCTCGAAGCGGAAGCAGACCAAAAAGAAATAAATCCTGAACTCTTCAATAAACTTATCGAGACGTAGTGGATATAGGTTTCAGTGATAGTGGGCCGTTTTAGAAGCCTGTTTAGAAGGCTTCTGGCAAGGAAGAGTTTTCCCCGGAAGCTAGAGGCTACAAGAGAATCGGCAGTATCGGTTCCAGGTAGTAATCATACACTAAAACACTCGAAATCTTTATTAGATAATCGTTAGTTAATAACATTAACAATTTATATGTACTTGTATACATTAGTAGAGCCAGCTGACGGCTCCCAAGTGAACGTTAGTTTCTTATATTTGTCTAGTCAATAGGGGACGGGATTGGGCGGGGATGGATGGCCATTAGTTGGCCAGGAAGTAGTGCAGTAGGCCAAGGTAAATACGCTCAACAACTGGCCAGAGGTGCTCGGCCAGGAACTGGAGCAGATGTCGGAGCGGAGGACAGAGCGTGCATATGTAGTCCGTGATCCCGTCCAGCACGCGTATAGCTAAGGGTCAGTTGTTTTGGTTGCGCTCCAACTGGATGCAGATGTTGCTGCCGCCGCTGCAGCCTGCGGCGCTATCGTCTTCATCCCTCCCGTCAGGCCCCATTGGATAGCATCCGTCGGCACGCTGGGGACACACGTGCGTCCAAGCCATCGGTTCGCGGAACTTGTCCAGGTGAGCGGCATTGAGAAAGGCGTAGAGGCGGGGATGATCGATGTAGGAGGAGCAGGCGTAGCACCAAACGGAGAAGTCGCGGAGGCTCATCACCAACGGATGCTCGCTCTCGATGCAGTGCATCTGCATGTGCTCGTTCACATAGCGGCCGCAGGCCACCGTCCGGCAGCTGAGGCACATCCAGTTCTCCACGCACGACTCGCACTGGCTGCACGCCGCCCCCGTGTTTATTGCTGTCGAAGAGCCAAACGGAATAACATTAGATTCTTATCCAAAGTGTATGATTGAGAAACAGAACACAGAGATTTAAGAAGCAATTGAAGCAGCAAGTTCCACAAAACGTAACTGAATGCGAACTACAAACAAGACATATATAATGTCCATGCCGCGAAAAAATAAACTTAAAAGACATCCAGCAACCTGAACGTTTCAAAAAGCAAAGCCAGATTGAGAGGAAGAGCGGAGGAGCCACTACTGGACATGGATGGGGGCTTACATGGCGGCACCTCCTCGGGGCGCAGGAGGCTCAAGTGGGGGCACGTCTTCAGCGGATTCACAGCAAACATCTCGTTGTTCTCAAGGGCCTGCTCGTCGGTCGGAGTCCCCACCAGCGGATGCGAGGGAGATGGGTGGATGATGTGCCGAAATGAGTGAGACGGGTGCATGGACAAACACGGGAACAGAGATAGAGAGAGAGAGTAAAAAGATTAGGACGACGGGGCTCGATGGGAATGGTGTGGTAGTGCTAGTGTCTCTCGTACCTCCTTATTCTCCTGCAGATACTCGGTGAGCGTTTTTACCTTGACTTTGGGCTTGCTGCCGCTGGGCCGTTCCTCGCCGCAGTCGGGCCGATCGCCGCCAGGACCGCCCGGGGCGGCCTCTGGGATTTGATCACTTGAGATATTCAACTGCCGCAGGGAAGCAGTAAGAAAATCCTCGTTGTTGTTCTCGCCCACCAGCGGATCGAAGTCGCGGGGCAGCCGGCGGCCGGCGAACTCCAGCGACTGCCAGTGCGTGCGCTGGACCTCCAGGCAGGCCTGCAGGGTTTCGATGCAGCTCTGATAGGCCACCGTGGCTGGTTTTTGGAGCGATGCGGCTCCCAGCTGCGGAGTGGGCACTGGGTCGCCCAGCAGCGTCTTGGTGCACATGGTCATCGCGTACGAGATGGAGTTCACATTGTAGCCCCCCTCCAGGCACACGATGATCTTCCCGCCAGCCAGAGCTGAGAGCCAGTGGGTGAGCATGCCGTAGCCCTCGGGCGTTACCTTGCAGCCGCCCAAGGGGTCGCCAATGGCGGCATCGAATCCGGCGGAGACCAAGACCAGTTGCGGATTGAACTCGTAGGCAATGGGCATTATCACTTGCTGGAAGGCCAGTGCGTATTCCAAGTCCCCCATGCCCTTCTGCAATATCGAGTGGAACCGTGAGAGAGAGAGGTAATCCCAACGGGAATAATGCATACCTTGTTCCAGGGAATGTTAACGTTGAATCCTCTGCCGGCATCCTTGCCCACAACATCGAAGTTTCCGTCCGGACCCTTCGGGAAGAAGGCGCCGTGTTCGTAGCGATGCACACTCACGTACAGCACCTTGGGGTTGGACTCGAAAATGTGCTGCGTCCCGTTCCCATGGTGCACGTCCCAATCGACGATGAGGACACGCTGTAGGCCATAGTCGCGAATAGCATACTGGGCGGCAATGGCCACGTTGTTGAAGATGCAGAATCCATGCGGCTGGTCTGGTTCGGCGTGGTGGCCGGGCGGTCGTACGTTGCAGATGCCACTTCGGGACTCGCCGCGCAGGACACTGTCCACCGCCTGAAGCACCGAGCCGGCGGCTAGGGTGGCGCAGTCAAAGGTCCGCGGGTGCAGATACACCGAGTTGTAGGTGGAGCCCAGCTGGTGCAACTCCTCCGGGTCGCGTCCCAGGAGACGGCGCACCGAGTTCACATGAGAACGTGTGTGTGCGAGACAAATTTCATCAGTGGTGGCGGCTCGGGCTGAGAGCTGCTTCATCCGCTCCAGCAGGGCGTAGTCCTTGTGCATCTGGTGGATGCTCTGGATGCGAAAGGGTTGCTCCGGGTGCCCGCCGTCGTGAAGGTTGCAGTGCTGCAGCATCTGAGTATCGTAGGCGTAGCAAACGCGAACCGGCGGCACCGACAGCTTGGTCTCTGTGCGGAGCACTTGCAGCCGAGACGAGTTGGTAGCTATTTTGTCGGCTGGCAGTGGAATTGCGGTGTCCCGTGTGGGGTAGCGGTCGACCGGGGGCGGTCCTCCGATCCAAATGCGCCGAACCCGATGCAGATCTTTGGGCGGCACTGCGTCCTTTGCTTTGAGCTCCTCTATTTCGTAGGTTTTCTGGATCTGCAGGCACCGCCAATGCGGTCTATGGGCACAAATGCAATTGAGGAGGGCATCGGCCAACTCCTGGCGCGGCAGGGCCAGCTCCTCGACCAGCGGCGGGCAGGGGTCGCCGAGGAGCGACCGCAGAGTGAGAGCAGCACCCTCAGCCAGCGAGTCCAAGCAGTAGCCGCCTTCCAGGACCACAGCCACCTTGGAGTCGGCCAGACGCAGGAGCGGATTCAGTAAATGCGGATAGCAGGCTGGCGTCACCTCCATTTCACCCTCGGGGCAACCCAACGCGGCGTCGTAGCCAGCGGATACTATGATCAGCTCCGGCTGGAACTCCAGGGCCACCGGCAGGAGCAGTTGCTGGAAGATGGCCAGGTAGTCGCCATTCGTCATTCCTGTGCTGTTCAAGGGCACGTTGAAGGTGTAGCCAGTGCCGGGGCCCAAGCCAATGGCGTGGTAGTCCGACTCGTGAAGGTGCGGCCAGAAGCTGCCATACTCGAAGCGATGGATCGAGAAATACAACACCCTGGAACGAGAATCATATATATAGGTCTGAGATCAGGTGCCCAACAAGGTGTTCACTTGCCTCGGATCGTTGTAGAAGAACCTCTGCGTTCCCTGGCCGTGGTGGACATCATAGTCGATGATCAAGATGCGCTGCAGCTTGTGGACATCCAGGGCGTGCTGGGCCGCCAAGGCCACGTTGTTGAAGAAGCAGTAGCCGTTGAACTCGGCCTTCATGGCATGGTGGCCGGGCGGCCGGATGATGGCCATGCCATTCTGGGCGCTTCCGGCAATCAGCTGGTCCACCAGCTCGATGGTGGAGCCACTGGCCAGCAGAGATAGCTCGAAAGTGGACTGAAGGGGAGAGGGGAAGGCGGAAGGTTATCGGGGTTCTGAACGTAATCGTGTTGGAGCTCCCAGAGCAGCAGTAAATCGTACATAAGACTATAATATATGCCCGTCGGGGCAGTTGAGACAGTTTACAGTCCGTGTCGATCGTGGCTAGTGATTGGCATTGAAAGGGTTTCAGATAGAAGGGCGACATGACTGGGAATCATGAGGCTGCATTGGAATCGGATTACTAAAGTGCATTGCATTTAAATACAATGAAGATTGGCTCCCAAAAGGCAACCACGCCCACCATAAATATTCATAAGCTAATGGCACGGACTGTACTGCCTGGTACTACCCCCATGCAGCTAATCTAATCTGTTTCAATTTGCAATTCTTAATTCCTAATCTTCCCGGGCACTCGAGCGCAGTAAACACAGCCTATCTGGGCTAGTCGAGATGAGTCCTATGGACTGCCTCTCACCGGATGTATGTAGATGGAATCGTAGCGGGAGCTTAGCTCCTCCATGCGATCGTCGTCGCGGATCCCGGAGGTGGCCTTTAGCCGGTCGAAGTGCTCCTCGGTGTGCAGGCGCAGGATCTCCGACTTGGTGGCTGCGCGGGATGGCAGCTGCAGGCAGCGGTCCGCCAGGTTCAACTCCCGGCAACTGATGGTGGAGGAAATAGTACAATGAACTTCAAGGACATGCCTCTATGAAACTCACCGCTCCAGGACGCGTGTAAAGCGCTCAGGACATTCATAGTGTTCCTTGTCCCACAGGCAGCAGTGCTGGCTCATCGACTCGTCATAGATGAGGGCCGTGGGTCTCCGGACCAGACCCTTGGCATTAACTGCCTGCAGAAGAGGCGGGAATACATCGGATTAGCTTTCGCTAGTTCTGGGCATAAAGGAGCACTTACGTTCTGAAATATATCGGTGACACACTCCTGGTTGGCCATGGCGTTGTTCTGGCTCTTTAGCAAATTGCGCGCGCGACGTTTCGCCTCCAAGAGCGCTGCGCTCGGTTTGTTCGTCTTTCGAGAATCACCGCTGCTGGCACCGCCGCCGCCGCCACCGCCGGCTGCGCTGCCGATCACTCCCGCCGCAGTTGCGGCCGACGTCGTTCCGCCACCTGTAGAGGCTTTCGTTTTGTTGACCATGGCGCGGGTCTGGATCTTCGCCTGCTGGGCGCTGCGTCGCGTGACGATGGGCGGGCTCTGCGTATGTACGAATAGATGTATATGGAAAGTATATGGTGCGGAATGCAAATGCAGTGGAGTGGACTGGAGAGAAGGCTTCTGGACGCTAGCCTTTGTCGGAGTAGTATACTATTCAGTTTTAAACCTGAATTTACTTAAAACTGATTTGACTGTGAGTCTCACATACACTAGACGTACAACTCATGGCACTGCTCGATCGGAGATTTCGAGCTGGGTGACACACTTTCAGCCCCCAAGAGCCCCTTACTCCACCTTATTGTTACCTTTATTCTGATTTCTTCTGATAGGATCTACGCGTATGTATAGGATTTCGTCATACCTCACTCTATGGAGCACAAAGAGGGGAGTTCTGCCTACTGAAGTCTCTCTAAGCCGCCAGGGGCGAAGCCATCTGCTGGCCACAAAGCTTGGACGGAAACTGGCAACGGCGCCAGTGGAACATGGCCAGCGAGACCATGGATGCAGGCCTGTCTACATGTGTGTGTGTGCGTGGGAGCTGTGGCCCAGCCGCATTTGGTTAGAGCCACTTCGATCCACTCCAAAGCCGAAAAGGCGGCAACTTACCATGTTGTTATTGCTGGCGAGTCGCCGAGTTGCCGAGAAACTGGAAGCTGGTTCCGCTGTTAAGACCAAAGCTGGAGGATTAGACGGCGGCGACGCTGGGTCTGATTCACAGCTGAAGGTGGGCGTCAGGCGTCAGGCCTCGGGCTTGGGGTGTCGTGTGCCCGTGCGGTAATACTTTCTAGGCCTATGACCACCGCTCCTGGCAGTTATCGATTCGAATAACACACTCGTCTCTTATAATTAGCTGGCTATAAATTATGCCCGATTTGTTGCCTTCTCCCTTGCGCACTCAATACTCGTCTAGCTCCCCTCGGGTGCGCGTGTGTGTGTGTGGCTGTGGCTGTGGCTGTGTTTCTGCTTCAGTTGCTCAGCTCTTGGTTGTTTTGTGGCTGCAATGCAAAACACATCGAGCCTACACTGAGTGACAAGTAAAACAATATGCGTAAGCGGAGGGGTTCGACTCTGTCCGATTTTTCCTTCTAAGATTTCGCTTCTCTCGCCTTGTCTTCTGGACCCACTCCCGTTTCACAGTTTACAGTTGCATTCGTTGCAGCGGAGATTGCAAGATGATGCAGATTGCAGCCAGCAGCAGTAGAAGCCACGGGAAACGCAAGAGATGTAGAGCCTCGACCAGAACCTGAACCAGAAATCGCACACACACACGGCGCACTCACTCTCTCACCGCGGGGGCAGGGAATTGGGGCCAATGAGAGGTGGAGCAAGAACCAATGATGCGCGGGCGGAGCGGTGGGAAGGCGGCAAAGCGAATGTTTGTGTGTGTTCTTCTTCTTGCCGTTTACATGGAAACAGCTGCTCCCTCGATAGGCATTACTTGTTGAATAATCGTACACTCGATAGATCTAGTAACATTCAAAAATTAAGATACAAAATTCAAGTATTCTGCATTGTAATGGCACAGGTGATATTTCTCAATCTTATACCAGTTTTCTGAAGAACTTGTCTTCAAATACATAAATAATATAAATAGGGGATATATATGTTTGGTTACAATGCCCTTTGTAATGCCTAAAGAATTAAAAATAGAACAATATTAAACCAAAGTGCATACAGCAATAGGGACTTTCTAAAACCTAACACTATGTTTTGAAATATTGAATTTCGTAACGGTCGCACCCACCCAGAATGTATCGATATATATGGGACTTTACTATCGATATACCATGTCGCATGCTACCCTGGAATAATGGATGCCGGATTTTCGACTGAAAACTAAGAGTTTCCAGCTAAAACTGTTTTGTGCGGTTTCAAGTTATTTACTAACTAAAACCTGCCCGCAGCGCAGTCTTTGACGTCGCTCTTCATTCGAGCCGGAACACAGGAAATCCCAGCAGAGCACAATGTCTAAGAGTTCCGGGTAAGTGTTGGTTTTTTCCGGCTTTTTGGGGTTACCACTAACCACATCTCTCATTCACAGGCGCGACCGCGACAGGGAAAGGGATAGGGACCGGGAAAGAGATAGGGACCGGGATCGGGATCGGGACAGGGACAGGGACCGAGACCGGGAGAGAGACAGGGATAGGGATAGAGACCGGGATCGCGACCGCGACCGTGACCGTGATGGCCACCACGACAGTCGAAGCCGCGACTATGATATGTCCAAGTCCAGGAACGGAGGCGGTGGTGGAGCAGGCGGCGGTGGAAGCTTCCGTGGCGGCCGTGATGATAGAAAACGCACCAAGGATATGTCCAGCGACCGCGGCAGGCGGGATGATAAACGCAGGAAGCGCTCAAGATCTAAAGATTATGAAAAGGACAAGTAGGTGATGAATTGCAGGCCTCTTTAATTAATATTTATCTCCCCATCTTTCCAGACGCCTAGAAAAGGAGCGGGAACGCGATAGGGATCGTGACAGACAGCGGGAGAAAGACCGCGAGCGGGAGAAGGAACGCGAGCGAGAGAAGGACCGCGAGCGGGATCGTCAGCGGGACAGAGATTCGGACAGTCGACGTCCCCCTGTATCGGCTCCGGTAGTGATCCCCGTGCCTTCGAGCTCTTCGGACGAGGAGGTTGAGGAGATCGATAAGGAGGAGCAACAGCGCCGTCTGGAACAGGAGATGATAAAGAGGCGCGAGCGTATTGAACGCTGGCGCGCAGAGCGCAAGAGGGACACTAAACCGGCGACGGTGGCACCCGCCGTTGTTAAATCCGCCAAAAAGTGGAGCCTAGAAGACGAATCCGAAGAGGATGACAGCAATCATGACCCAATACAGGACAGTAGCAAAAAGGACACGGAGCCGGACTCGCCGCCTTCCAAGTTTCACAGCATTCGCAAGCGTCACGATGACGACGTCGTAGAGCCGAAGTTCTCGCCGGTGAAGCGGCCCAAGTTTGGCGCCAAGCTGGGGATGGGGCTGGCCAAGACCGAGGCTGAGATTAAGAAGGAGGCGGAAGAGCAGAAGGAAGTCAAGGCGGAGGAGAAGCTCGCTGAGTCCGTCCCCAAAGCAGAAGTTAAGGAGGAGGTGAAAACGGAGGAGAAGCTCAATGAGGAAGTGGTAATCAAAGCGGAGCCACCTCCAGAGCCAAAGCCCGAACGTGAGCCCTCTCCAGAAGACGACATAGACCCGTTAGATGCTTACATGCAAGAGGTTAACAACGAGATGCGAAGGGTGAACAACTTTGTGAATCCGAGCTCAAAAGCGCAGGGTGTGATGATTCTCACCGGCGTGGCCAAGAAGAAGTCTACGTCCGTGAAGAAGGGCGAGCTTATTGAACAGAATATGGACAGCCTGGAGTATTCCAGCGAGGATGAGCTGGAGGACATCCGCGACACGGCCAACAACCTGGCGATGAAGCACCGCAAGGAGCTGGCCAAGATTGATCATTCCTCGGTGAGCTATGCACCTTTCCGCAAGAACTTCTACGTCGAGGTGCCGGAACTGAGTCGCATGACGGCCGCCGAAGTGGAGAAGTACCGCAGCGAACTGGAGGGAGTCCAAGTGAAAGGAAAGGGCTGTCCCAAGCCCATCAAGGTGAGTCCCTGGAGCGAGTTCTTTGGGAAGCTTTTAGATATTTTATGAGTTTCCTTTTCGTTTGAAAAACCTAACCAATCATGATAATGTGTCTTCCAGACGTGGGCGCAATGCGGCGTCAGTAAAAAGGAAATGGACGTGCTGCGCCGGCTGGGCTTTGAGAAGCCGACGCCAATCCAGTGCCAGGCCATTCCGGCCATCATGTCCGGACGGGATCTGATAGGTATTGCTAAAACCGGCAGTGGCAAGACGTTGGCATTCATTCTACCAATGTTTAGGCACATCCTGGACCAGCCGAGCCTGGAGGATGGCGACGGTGCCATCGCGATCATAATGGCGCCCACCCGCGAGCTCTGCATGCAGATTGGAAAGGACATCCGCAAGTTCAGCAAGTCGCTGGGTCTGAGGCCTGTCTGCGTCTACGGCGGCACCGGCATATCCGAGCAGATAGCCGAGCTGAAGCGCGGCTCAGAGATCATCGTGTGTACGCCCGGTCGCATGATCGACATGCTCGCCGCGAACTCCGGCAGGGTCACCAACCTGCGGCGGGTCACGTACGTGGTCTTGGACGAGGCGGATCGCATGTTCGATATGGGTTTCGAGCCGCAGGTTATGCGCATCATCGACAACGTGCGTCCGGACCGGCAGACCGTGATGTTCAGTGCTACGTTTCCGCGCCAAATGGAGGCTCTTGCGCGCCGCATCCTAAAGAAGCCCATCGAGGTGATTGTGGGCGGTCGCTCCGTGGTCTGCAAGGATGTCGAGCAGCATGTGGTCATTCTCAACGACGACGCCAAGTTCTTCAAACTGCTGGAGCTACTGGGTATCTATCAGGAAGCGGGCAGCATCATTGTGTTCGTAGACAAGCAGGAGAACGCGGATATACTCCTGCGTGACCTCATGAAGGCCTCGTATCCCTGCATGTCGCTGCATGGCGGCATAGACCAGTTCGATCGCGATTCCACTATCATTGACTTCAAGTCGGGCAAGGTGAGGCTACTGATTGCCACCTCGGTAGCTGCCAGGGGTTTGGACGTCAAGGATCTCATTCTGGTGGTCAACTACGATGTTCCTAACCACTACGAGGATTACGTGCACAGGTGAGTCTATCTTCCCAACGCAGAGAACTGTTTCCAGTCCTTACTTTTCACTCCTTCCGGCAGATGTGGACGCACAGGAAGGGCAGGCAAAAAGGGGCAAGCTTTCACGTTCGTTACTCCGGAACAGTCGCGCTACGCCGGCGACATAATCCGGGCTCTGGATCTTTCGGGCGCGCTGATACCCGCCGAATTGCAGACGCTGTGGACGGAGTACAAGACTGCCCAAGAGGCAGAGGGCAAGACTGTCCACACCGGCGGTGGCTTCAGCGGCAAGGGCTTCAAGTTCGACGAGCAGGAGTTCAATGCCGTCAAGGAGAGCAAGAAGCTGCAGAAGGCCGCCCTGGGACTGGCAGACTCCGATGACGAGGAGGACATTGAGCAGGACATTGACCAGCAGATTGAGCAGATATTTGCGGCCAAGCGGACAGTGAAGGATACGTCGGCCACGGCGACGGCAGCGGCGGCGGCGGCTGCTGCGGCAGCTGCAGCAGCGGCGGCATCTGGAGGCAATCCCGCCCTGGCCACGGCGGCGGCTCAAGCGGCTGCCGTGGCCGCTGCTGCCAATCTGGCCATTGTGGCCGCCAATGCCACAGCTGCATCGGCTGGTGAGTTTCAAATGTTGAGATTGAACATAAAATGAATGTGAAATGATTCCCCATCTTAACAGCTGCAGGAGCGCTCAGTTCGGACAAGCTGGAGTTGGCCAAGCGATTGGCCTCCAAAATCAACAGCACCAAGAATCTGGACACAAAGGTCAATACCGTCAACGTGGAGCCGATGCTCAAGCCCCAGCATGTGCCCGGCGGTGTCCCTCCGCTCCTGACAGCCCGAACGGTGGCCGAGCAAATGGCCGCCAAGCTGAACAACAAGCTCAACTACCAGCCGAAGGAGGACGAGGACGGCCTGGTCAGCATCGCGGGCGTCAACAGCAATTCGTTCACCAAGTACGAGGAGGAGCTGGAGATCAACGATTTCCCGCAGCAGGCGCGCTGGAAGGTGACCTCCAAGGAGGCCCTCGCCCAGATCTCGGAGTACTCGGAGGCGGGCCTGACGGTGAGAGGAACGTACGTGCCGCAGGGCAAGAACCCGCCGGATGGCGAGAGGAAACTCTACCTGGCCATCGAGAGCTGCAGCGAGCTGGCGGTGCAGAAGGCCAAGCGCGAGATTACGCGGCTCATCAAGGAGGAGCTGCTGAAGCTAAGTTCCGCTCACCACGTCTTCAACAAAGGACGCTACAAGGTGGTCTAGTCCCGTGCCTCGTGGAGATCAGATATACTTTAAGATGGACATCAAACGGATAGAGTGTAAACCCAATAAACATAAATGTTGGCGACATGTGATGTGGCTTTTATGAATTGGCCCCCAGGGGAGGTGCTGCCAGGATTACTGAAACGCTAGAGTGGTTTTTGTATTTTTGTCGCTTGTCTTGCTGCGCTTTTATTGTTTACTTATATTTCTCCGCCAGCACTCGGGCGCTGCAACCAATTGATTTTCATGCTACAGTATTTCTTGTGTCTAGAAACTACTAAAATTAAATTTAAATGTAGTTATGAGCTTGGGCATGTCCTTTATCAATGTTAGTTGTATTATAATTTTTTATAACTATTATTATGCGCTTCTTCTCCGGTTTCGTTCTCCGGGTCGGTTGTGGTTCGAAAAAAATGATCATGTGACTATCCACGAGTTATCCACTAATTTGTCGGCAATTGTGTTATTTCGTTTGATACAAAACTATGTGTGTTATTATTATGTTTAGCTTGCTCCGCCTTAGTTTGTTAAAAATTATTATTGAATTTTATAGGTTTTCTTCGGTCCTCATTCTACGCATTCAAAATCATTCACACTCGCCCTATATTTATGTATATATATATATATATATATGTGTATATATATCCTCGTCAGTATCCTTTAACGTTAGGCTTCTCTTCTGTTATGTACAATTCTAGTTAAAACTATTAAATGTGCTAAATTATACAAAAAAAACACAAAAAAAATTGTATGTATAGTATATAATTTTTTTAAAATTCTTCATATATATATACTATATATATTTAATTGTAATCCATAGTTGTCATAGAGTTGGTTTTATTTATTCGCTTTAGTTTAGTTTAGTTTGGCAACATTTTAAATTCGTTGCAATATCTCCAGTTGCTGCTAACATTTTTTTTTTCGATTTTCTTTCTCTTTTTTAATTCGTTTTTGTTTGCATTAGTTTACTTATAATTAGACAAAAAAAAATTAATTATGCATTTAGTGTGTGTGTGTGTGTGTTTTAGGGAGTCTGTATGTGTGTGTTTAAGGAAGCATCTTGAGGGGAGGAGGCTGTGTGTCCGGGCTTCGACTTTGATTCTTTGGCTAGGTCCTTCGGGAGTTCTACGGTAAGCGGCCAGAAAATCATTTCCCATTTATTTTTTATCCTTTCTGGTTTTTGCCTGTGCGGTATTTACAATCGATTCAAAGTTTGTCTATATATGTATATAGTATATATACAGGGGCTAATGCATATCTCTCATGTTCTGGCTAGGACTAGTCTGTGTGTGTGTGTGTGAGAGTGTTGGTGTGTGGGCTGTGGGTTGCTACTTGCAACATGCAACCCATGTTGCTCCTGCTCCTGCTGCTGCTGCTGCTGCTCCTTCCCTTAGATTTATAAGCTTAGATTCTTATTATCGGATCACTTGAAGCAATTTCTTGGCATTCTTTTGGTCTTTGTCTTTGTCGTTGTGTGATTGTAGTAGTAGTTGTAGTGTGTGTGTGTGTGTCTCCTTGTGTATCCTTGGGCAGTAGCAGATTGGGTTTCGTTCATTTGGTTGCATTGCTTGGAGGGGAAGGAAGGCCCGTGTTCAATTGATTTATCATATCAATTTGTTCTTCGTTTTTGCTCTTTTTTGTTCTGCAACAGACAGGATACAAAACATAAGGATTGGGTTTAGTTTTCGGGGCTAACATATGTACATACATATGTAGGGTTGGCCATTTTTGACTGCCAGCTTACCTTTTTCTTTTATACAATTCGATAAATTATTGCATTTGATATGTTGGTCCATTGTTTCATTATTCGTTCCTAAAAAATTCTTGTATTTCTTGCCTTTCATCTTGATTTCTCGTTTTTGTTCGTTTTATTATTACTTTTTATGCTCGAGAGCTTTTAGAGAGAAATGGGGTATGGGGGAGGGATGTGGGAGCAGGACATGGGCTAGTGGGTGCGGGGATAAATGACTTTAGATTCGTATAGTTTCTGGTGTATGCTGCTATTTTTAGTATTGTTTTCTGGCTGTTTTATTACTGTTTTTTTTTTACTGATTTTATTGCTGGCTTGACTGATTATTGAGTGAGAGAGAGAAAGAGAGTTAGAGTTGTGAAGAAGGATCAACGTCGATGTGGTTATTGCTGTTGCAGATGTTGCTGATGTTGTTCGTTGCTGCCGCTTCTGGATCTTTTGGTTTCTTTCTATATTTGTATATATGTATACTATATACCGGAATCGGAATCAGAATCAGAATCAAAATCAGATTTAGAATCACTAAAGGTAATAGTCGCCCAGGAGGGGGCCTGCTGTTGCTGCTGCTGCCGCCGCTGCTGCTGCTGCTGCTGTTGCTGATGATGATGACGATGATCCGACAGATCCTGCTGATCCTGCCGCACACTGCATCGTTACCGCTCCTCCGCCCGCTACCGCTCCCGCTCCCGCTGCCGCCGCCGCTGCTGCTGCTGCTGCCGCCGTCATAAACGACTATCAGTATCCGAATCCCGCCGAACCGTGGCCAGTCATTGATGGTGTTACACTACTAACTATACCTAATTGTGTGGCTGTATTATTTGATTGTCAGTGTTGTTGTGCGGCAAATTTCATACGTTTTTGTTTTTGGCGTTGATTGCAGAACCAGACGCGCACCACGTTTTTCTTCAAATCCAGCTTTTCGGCAATGGCAGCGATTTTCTCACCGGATGGTCTCGGCTGGACGGCGAAGTAGGCTTCCAGGGAACGCTTTTCAGGTGCCGCAATGGAAGTCCTTTTTCTTGAAAAAAGACTCGATATAGATTACTTTAGAAGCGGGTCCCTAGCCTGAACGGACGGTGAACGGATTCGTTATTGGAATCGGTTTCGGGAATGGGTTGATTATAATCGAATCGTCATATATTTATCGCTAGATCGAGTTCGGTGGCAACACCTCTTCTATATTTGCAAAATAAAACAAAACACAGGAAAAACCTTGCCAAACTCGATTCCAGGTGCTCTACTTTTTTTTTTTCCAATTTATTTCTCTCTGAATCTGAGAAGGGGCGGGTGGGTGAGTGGGGTGTTCTTTCAGGGTGGGGTATGGAGAAGTGGGGAGGGAGGAATGCGGTTACCGTGGCAATTAAAACACTTTCTACCTTTTCTTCTCGCCCGCCGGCAGGACGCTGGGCGCATCCGGATCGCGCCTCTTGTTTTTCGCCTGCGCCTCGGCCTCCTCGAGCCACGCCTGGAGGATCGGTTTCAGGGCGATCATGTTGTTGTGGGACAGTGTCAGGCTCTCGAACCGACAGATGGTGCTCTGCGACAGCGCGCCGACGCCAGGTAACTTTAGATTGGCCAGGGCCTTGCCCACGTCGGCCTGCGTGACACCTGGAAGGATTCAGAAGACCAATGTGTCAGGAACACAAGAGAAACTCTGATTGTTTATACCAAAACTTAACGTAAATTGCAACTTCTCGACTCCAAAACTATTTCCGAACGTATTTTCAAATGACGAACCTTTCCAATTTCAGAAATTCGGATACATTCTTTTAGGGTCGAAACAGGAAACAATAATTTAATCGATTTTATTTCTAAATTCTGTCCATGGACATGACATAGCTAGGACACGAAAAAAGTGATATTTCCACAGCTTCTCAAGATCATAACTCAGCCAATAGAAGTCTGATCCAGAAATGGTATGCCTTCCTGATTTCTACACACCAAGTACTTGATTTCTGCATCAAAAACTGGCAACCTAAAATTTCATCGATTTTTCGAAAATTTTCCAAGGGGTCCCATCATAAAAATTCATCGAAAATCGATAAATATTTTGTTTCTCAGATTTTGATGCAGATTGATGGGGATTTTTGCTAGAATTTCAACGGTGTATCCCTTTTAAGGATGGCTCAAGTAATGGCATAGATATGGACTTCGAAAGGGGTCGAAATTCTCGATCCAGGACATGATAAGCTAGGACATGAAAAAAGGGATATTTCCACAGCTTCTCAAGATCATAACTCAGCCAATAGAAGTCTGATCCAGAAATGGTATGCCTTCCCGATTTCTACACACCAAGTACTTGATTTCTGCATCAAAAACTGGCAACCTAAAATTTCATCGATTTTTCGAAAATTTTCCAAGGGGTCCCATCATAAAAATTCATCGAAAATCGATAAAAATTTTGTTTCTCAGATTTTGATGCAGATTGATGGGGATTTTTGCTAGAATTTCAACGGTGTATCCCTTTTAAGGATGGCTCAAGTAATGGCATAGATATGGACTTCGAAAGGGGTCGAAATTCTCGATCCAGGACATGATAAGCTAGGACATGAAAAAAGGGATATTTCCACAGCTTCTCAAGATCATAACTCAGCCAATAGAAGTCTGATCCAGAAATGGTATGCCTTCCCGATTTCTACACATCATGTACTTGATTTCTGCATCAAAAACTGCCAACCCAAAATATGATCGATTTTTCGAAAATTTTCCAAGGGGTACCATCATAAAAATTCATCGAAAATCGATAAAAATTTTGTTTCTCAGATTTTGATGCAGATTGATGGGGATTTTTGCTAGAATTTCAACGGTGTATCCCTTTTAAGGATGGCTCAAGTAATGGCATAGATATGGACTTCGAAAGGGGTCGTAATTCTCGATCCAGGACATGATAAGCTAGGACATGAAAAAAGGGATATTTCCACAGCTTCTCAAAATCATAACTCAGCCAATAGAAGTCTGATCCAGAAATGGTATGCCTTCCCGATTTCTACACACCAAGTACTTGATTTCTGCATCAAAAACTGCCAACCCAAAATGTGATCGATTTTTCGAAAATTTTCCATCATACCATCATAAAAATTCATCGAAAAAGGATATTTTTATTTCTATGATTTTCGACAAATCCAACAAGGTATCATGTATCAAAATAGGTCTGGAGTTGGAAAGGTTATGGGAATCGAAATGGACAACATAGAGCTTGTAGCTCATCGCTTTACGAGTGATGGGGAAAAGTTAAGCTTACCCAGCTTGATACGCCGCTGCTTGAAACGCTCCGCAAACGCCTCGAGCTCTCGGGGATCGGTGTCGGTGTCAGGATGCAGGCCGGCGGCTGCCACTGCCGCCGTGATAACAGGATGGTGTACCGCTGAGTGTCCATGGTGCCCTGAAAAGCGGGAGGAGGTAGAGACATTGGGTACAGGGTACGGAAAGGTCGCTCCATGGATCTCCAACTCACCCGCCGTGTGGCCACTTAACGTGCCCGGATGGTGGTGGCTCATCATGTGATTCATGCTGTGATAGGAACCGTGCAGGTGTTGGTGTGTTGGCGTTAGAGGGGACTCCGAGATGGGCGCCAATGTGGTCATCGAGCCCGTCGGATCCAGCATGTCCAGCTGATCCATGGAGTGGTGCATCTGAAATAATGAACAGAAAAATAAACAGAAATTAATCGCCAAATCAATGGAATAATTAGAGCTTTGCATACAATTATCTTTTATCATTATTATCGGGCCATCCATTATCCTCCCCAAAAAGGGCTATCCTTCCTAGCACACACACTCGGTTAGGCAGATAATTTATAAAGTTTTCCACTCATGACACAGAAAATGTATTTAAAGTTACCTCTAATTAAAGTCTTTTGCTCCCCCGTCCCATTTATTCACCTGTCGACCCGCCCCTCGGCCCACCGGCCCGCCGGCCCTGGAAACTGACAACCCTTTTTGCAGCAAGTACTTGAGTTGCACTAGCTGCCTTTCCAGGGGCGAGTGCGGGTGGCGAGGAGCGGGCTGGGCAGGAGTTTAAGGATCCCTTTGTGTGCGTGTGCTGGCAGCTTTAATTAGAGACAGTGAAGGACATAACGATAGAAGCCACATATCGAAAAATTACTTAGCATGTTCTTAAGTTTAAGCTGGAAATGGCAAATGGAAGCCGTAAACAAAACTAATTAAAAGACTGTCTGATAAGGGGGTGTGACTATTATTTCTCCCTCAGGTGTGTAGGCTGCTTGAGGCATGGATCCTGGAGAGGAAACGCCATGAAATGAAATGGATACGGATACAGATACGGATACGAAGGCGCTCACAACTCTTTTGTCTAGCCATCAAATATTTATAGAAACGTTCAATTATTTATACAAATATGAATAGCAACTAAAAAGCTGGAGCAGCAGTTCTGTCTCCTGCTCCTAGTGCTCCTCCTGCTGCTCCTGTATTCCTATTTCTGTTTCTATTCCTATTCCTGCTTTCTCCACCTCCTGCAGCTCCTCCTCCGCTCCTTTTGCGTTGCTTTGTTAAGCATTTAAACTGATTACAGCTGAAAAGTATGCTACAACAAAACGGCAAACAGCCTTTCTCCCTTTCTTTTCCTACGGCCTCCCTCCGCTTTTCTCTCTGTCTCTCTCCCTATGGCCTCCGCCCCCCTTTGATTGGGTTGCCAGAGCGGGAGCGAGCGAAACGGCGCGAGGCAGAGGCGTCCCGGGGAGGGGGTCACTCATATTTATTTATCTTTTTGTGAATGTGGCGCAGTCGGGCGGGTAAAACTAGTGTTTAGAGCGCTGGAGCGGCTCTCCTCGCATTTCTATGTACAGAGGATACCACGCCCCCGCTCGGGCACAAGCCGGACAGTTGGATACCGGACTGTGGGATAGCCGGACAGCAGGATACCCGGACAGCAAGACAGCAGGATACCCGTGTGCCAATTATGTAAAACTCTAAAATGATAAGCAGTATGGAGGCCTATGAAGAACAATAAGACACTGGCCGTATGTATTAGTGAATGTGTTTATGTAGATGGAAAAACTATGTAGATGCTAACACCCTCCCCCTGCACCCCCTGTACACACCTCTGCCCATCCGGCACCCCTCTCCAGGACAACCCAAAAGGATGCAGCCGAAACACAATGGCAAACTCTTCAATTATAAACCAATCCCAAAATTAGTCTGACGGTTATTGGTTTGCACCCTTGGCGCTGACTCTCTCTTTTCCACGCGGCCGTCCTCCTCGCACCCTCGGCGCCGCATCGCCCCATCTCTGTCCGGCCGGCTAGCGCCGTCTCTGTCGTCGCAGAGAGTACGGAACCACCCTGCGCATACACAATAAACGGAATTGGAAACGCTGCCAAAAACGGGCCAGAACGAGAAGGACTCGGCAAAGACAGAGAGGCCGAGAGTGGGACGGGTTGGGGGCGAGAGTGAGAGTGAGAGCGAGAGAGAGCGTGAGGATTTCGGATGGAAGAGACTTGGCCGTGGACCCGTGGAGTCCTGAGTCCTCCGTAGCCGAAAACCCGTAGCGCTGCATTGTGGTTGGCTGAAGCTAATGCAAAATTCATGTGGGCAGTGCCGATGCCGATGTTGATGTCGATGTCGCTGCCAGCGTTAACTTTACTGTTACCGTTAACCACCACCAACTACTCACGCCCCCCCTGCTAACTAAGCGTTAGAGTCCCCCTGCTGGCCACTTCATTAGGCGCATAATTTGTAATTAATAAAATTATTTAAAGGACAGCCCCGCTCTTGCTGTTCCTGCTTCTGGGCGGGTGAGGGGTACCAGGATCTGGTGCGAGGATCTGGGACTTTGGGAAAAATGGCTCCTAACTGGCCCAGAGTGAGATGGTTGCGTTTTTGGGGGTGTGGCATGGACGCTTCCTTTGCACTCCTGCCGTAGGACAAATCAAATGCAACAATAGAAGACAATTCCCCAAAAATGCACACAACAAAAAAACGAAACAAAGCGCACAGAGAGCGGAAACAGAATGGAAATACAGCTTCAAAATTGCCAAATGTTGTCCGCATTGATTTTCTGAGTTGCAACATATAGTGGCACACACACACATGTCCTGCATGTGTCCTGCATATAGCAGAGTGTGGCTCTGCAGCAGCGACGTCAACTGAGCATCACCCACATACAGACAGCACTCTTCAATACTTGCAAGTGTGTGTCTCACACCTGTGTGTTTATGTGTGTGTGTGTGTGTGTGAGGGAGAGTGAGTGCAAAGACGCCATTTTAAAAGAGAAATAAACTAAAAAGTAGCGCTAAATGGTAATTATTCAGGGAAATTACTGGGGGAAATGGTAGGTTATTGGTAGGATTATATGTTTAAAAGAGTGAAAAGGACAATTAAATGTTGAATTTGATTTATTTTCAAGATATGGCGAAGACTAAGGACCTACTTCAAGATGGAAACTCCATTTTCAATCCAAGAATGGAGCTATTGCCAGGACTTGAGTTTTATAGGACATGTTTATAGGACAATTTCATATTATATTTAATTATTTATTTAAGGCCTCAAAGTAAACTCTCCCCAGAAGTACTTGGCCTGCATCATGAATTATTAACTGTTCGCCAGGATAATTTATTTATTTGCCATTTGTTTACCAGGCCGGCCTCTCTTCTTGTGCTACCTGCCGTCTTCCTGTCCTCCTTCAGATTGTTTTCGCGCAAATGACCTCATTATATAATACATATAATTTATATATAAAGTAATTTGCTGTTGGGTTGCAGTGTCTTTTTTGCTTTTTGTCATCCTTGTTCTCTATTTCCCTTTTTGTAGTCTTGTTTTGACATAATAAAGCGTTTTTGGCGCAATTTGTTTTTGTTTGTTGTCTGTCTGCCAGCTCCTCCGCCCAGCCCCCACATGAGTGTCCTTGTGTGTGCGCTTTGTTATTGTTCATTAATTTTTTAGCAGTGTTAATATATTATGGCGGTGACTTGTGCCACCGAGCAGAGACAACAGAATGGAGAAAACTTTCGGACAGGACTTGGGTGGGTGACTTTTCGTTGCATACTTTGGCGGGCTTTGGGCTTCTCCAAAGGACATCCAATGCCCCCCATCCAGTCCAATGAACAGAAAACACTATAGCGGTTTTAGTAAGGCCATTAGAACACGTTTTTTTTAGACTTCCAAACTCTTCAAATGAAATCAAATCGAATTGCTTCATGCATACAACCAAAGCGCGGATTAAAACCATCAGTACATCGAATCAGAACCCACTGGCGGGGCCGGGGGCCGGAGGGCGGAGGCTCTCCTTCGATCCAGTTGACGACAGACAAATCTAGCAATCAGGATTGGGGTCGGGACCCGAAGCTGCATGCTGACCCTCAATCTGAAAGGAAAGTGTGTGAAGAATGTATCAGAGTCGAAATAGTGAGGAGTCGGAGAGCTAGCAGACCTGGAAATGTGGCAGGGCTACTTCTTGCGCTTCTCGACGGGCTTGAGGATCTGGAAGGAGCACATGAGCGTGTCGTCGACGGACATCATGGCGCCGGCGTTGTCGAACTCGCCGCAGTAGTTCGGGGCCGAGAAGAGGGTGACGAGCTGGCGCTTGGCGAAGAACTCGTACCCGTCCTCGACCACCTGGTGGGCCCGGCAGATGAGGTCGAGGTCGTGCTTCTGCAGGAACTTGCCCACCACCTCCGCCCCGAAGGTGAAGCTCACGCCCCGGTCGTTCTCGCCCCAGCCGATCGTGTCCTTGTCCGGATCGGACCAGAGCAGGTCGCACAGCAGGCCTTGGTCGGGCACGTCGGTGGGGCGCATTATCCGGCGTATCTGTTCCATGGAGGTCAGGTCCGGGCTGAGTCCGCCGTGGCAGCAGAAGATCTTCTCGTCCACGATCGCCACCACGGGCAGACAGTTGAAGCAGTCCGTGAAGGTCTTCCACAGCTTGATCGTGTACCGGCGCTTGCACTCGTCGTAGAAGCCATATATGCGGTTTATGCTGGCGCACTCGTGGTTGCCCCGCAGCAGGAAGAAGTTCTCCGAGTACTTGATCTTGTAGGCCAACAGCAGGCATATCGTCTCCAGGGACTGCTTGCCCCGGTCGACGTAGTCGCCCAGGAACAGATAGTTCGACTCGGGCGGATAGCCGCCGTACTCGAACAGACGGAGCAGGTCGTAGTACTGGCCGTGGATGTCGCCGCAGATCTTGAGGGGGGCCTCTAGCTCGAGGAGGATGGGCTGGGCCAGCAGGATCTCGCGCGACTTGAGGCACAGGCCCCGGATCTCGCCTTCCGACAGCTGGACGTTCTTTCCGGGCCGTGCCCCACGCACCTCCAGCAGCCGGGAGATAATGCTGTCCAGGTTGAGCACCTCCGCCATGGACTCTGTCTTACGCGCCGCCGCGGCAACGTTGTCCGGCTGGGTGCGCGGAACCGCTTGGGACGCCGTTGGGCCTGATTTTTGTGGACACACCCACGCTCTGGGGTGGCATAAACCAACTTGAAGACCTTAAATCCTCGGCCGGTGCTTTCGAATATCTCCGCTTCCTCTCCGGCAGATGACTCTGTATGTTTGCGAACGCTTTCTGGATTTTCACGACGAAGTTCTGATACTTTTCGTTACACTTTAGAATTTTTCAATGTAAACCTTTTCCTTCGACTGGCTCGTCCTTGTTTTAGTTTCTCAGAATCCGATTAAATCCTTGTGGCATCAGTGTACTAATAGTTTTTTGTTTTTCACCTTCAATTTTTAATTCTTCTCAAGGTACTCAAGGCTCGTGTCCTTGTGTGTCGCCTGACGCCCAAAATAGTATGTCGATGTGTATTCAAATTTCCGATCTCTAGACCATAGTCCTCCCGACTCGATCTTCGGCCCGTCTGGCATACAACAAACGTCCTTTGGCCCCGCTCACTCACTGTCTCCCTCTCTCAACCGCAGTCCTTGCGGCCACCTCTCGCGATTTCTAGGCTAGGCGCTCGACGAGATTATCATGGTGGTTGGGCACCTACGAATCCCTCCGGATAACGGATGCTCTCCGGATGAGGACGTGAGCTGGATAACAGGATAGGACTGTATTGCCGGATTCCTGGAGGCTGGCGGTGGAAGGAAGATAAGGTCGGCCCGGTCGGAACTCCTTGGAACTTGACGCGGAAACGGCGTGGAACTGCTAGCCTGGGAGGCTCGGAATGAATTTGCACTGCACTCTTGACTGGACCGGACTGTTGGACGTCGTCGTCACTTTTGCGGTGGCGTACTAATTTTGAATCAAATTTTGAATCAGGGATGCGACCTTTTTTTTTTAAGAAACTTGCCGAATGAAAATGACAGGCTGACTGTACGAGAAGTAATTTCTATCACCGAGCTTATTATTTCCCCAGTAATTTGTTCTTATTATATCCGATTGAGTGGAAAACTCAAGAGTCCTGGATACCCCTCTTGAGTGTCCGCCTTAATTAGTTGCAATTTGTTAGTGCGGCTTGAAAAATTGCAGTGCAAACAAGTTGAAGTTGAAGTTGAAGTTGAAGGGGATGCATTGGCCCGTGAGGACTCCCGGATCACCACCCCTGATTAGAGTGTTTGGTGCAGCCTAACGAGCTACCTATGGTTCATCCCCACTATGAGTCCTTTAAGGATATTTTTCAGTATTACTGGACTCTATCCCCGCCCACTGTCCCCAAGCAAGTTGAAGTTGGGGCTGCGGGGAATGCATTAGCGCGGTAAGGACCTTGGGGTCGCCACCCTCGATTAGTATGGTGGGTGCACATTAACGAGCAATCTATAGTTCATTCCTGCAAGAGCCTCATTATGAGGTCTTGAAGGTTATTTTTCAATATTATAGACCCTATCCCCCCTGTGCCCAAAATATCCTTAGCCATATCCTTGCTGGCTGCACCGCAAAAACAAACAACAAACTGCAAACAGCAAACAGCAACAGTAATGGCAACAGCAACAGCATCGTTTATTTTGGGGAAACAAAGGACCTCATTTTCCTCCATTTGTTTAACCAGAAAGGCAAAGGACAACAACAGGAACAGGAGCAACAAAAGTTTTATAAATTGCTCGGCCATTGTTGCCGGCCACTGACGCTGTTTGTTGAAATTAATTGGTGTTACACAAATGAGTAATTTTCAATGTACATAAATATTTGCACAAATTGCAATTTACCCAGGCCCATGCACACAGCACAGTGTCCTGTACATAAATAGAGGAGGCAGGACATAGTATGAGTGCACCTTTGGAGTGCTGTTCAAATACCAATTTTTATTGTCAAGCGTTAATAATTTTAACAATGAATAATAAGAACGGTAAGCATCTGTTATTATTCCAAACAAATCAAAACAAGTGCACCCGAGAAAGCAAATCCAAGGGGCGGGTCCATCACACCCGCTACAGTTCTTGAGTCCTGATCCTTGAGTCCTTGGTTCTTGGTCCTTGGTTCTGGCTTCCCACCCCTGGGCCCGTCGTCCTTCCTCCTCTTTCTGGCCACACACAAATCTTCATAAATTCCAACTGCAGGGGCGACAGTTTTGGGAATTGAGACAAAGTGCGAGGCAGCAGCTTCCGAGCCAGGACCTTCCGAAGTCGAAAAGGGGTCGACAAATGGGAAAATGATACACTTCACCCACACTCCCAAACACACACACACCGACTCGTAAAAACCCACACACAGACACAATCAAGAAACAACAAATTGCCGCATAAATGTAGGGTGGTTTGCCACGTAATAGATTTTATTTTATTTTTATATCCGACAGACGCGCTGCCAGCGGCATTACGTGGTGAGGTCCTGCCCCGTCCTTATTTACTTTTACTTTTTACCTTTTCCACCTTTCAGCCGGTCTAGCAGAAACTCCGGGAAGAGCCAGGTCCTTGGGGGAACTAACAGGAACTCCCATTATATTTTTATTGGCCAAAAGGTTAAAAAATATTGAGAACAGGTTTAATAAATGATTTTAAGAAACCCCTATTCTAATTTTTACAAGTATTAGACCATTTTTAAGGACAATATTGTTTTCTTTGAGAAGTTGGAACTATAATATCTGAGACTTCCATCAACCATCCTGAAAATGTCTTTAGGAGTAGTCCCAAACATTGTAGTGCTCGTTGGCCAACCACCTCCAGCTCCCTCCTTTGTTGGCAATCTTGTCTAAGTGCATAACTCCTCAAAGACGAGTCATAAACTTGGCCAAGATACTGGCACAGGCAGGACTCACTAGCACGCACAAGTGCACTAATAAGTTTCAGGGTTAACGGCAGCAGCAGCATATTGTTGCTGGCTCATCATGCGTGGCCCGAAAATAATGAAAGGACTCGCCCCGTCCTGCGGCAACCACCTGCCAATGTTTCCCGCCCCCTCCACTCGGCTCGCTCCCTCTCTTTGTCTTTCTCCTTCCCCTGCTTCTTGATCCTTGTGCTTTAATTTTTCCCTGCTTCAATGTTGCTCGTAATTTTTTACACATTGCGGTCCCAGGCTTACGGCTCTACCGGCTGTTTTCCGCCCTTCTCTACTGGGAGACATATCAATATAGCTGGGGCACTTGCACCAGCACGCGTGCACTGGGAGAAATGGGGGGGTTCTAGGGTAATACTAGCCTAGAGATAAGCCCAAGAGGCCATGGAGCTTAGAGAGGGTATAAAATATATTTAAACATTTTGTTAAACATCTTTTCATATGAGATAAGCTAAATATTATGTTTAATAACTCTCGACAGATTTCTCTGAGTGCAGTCACCCTCTCCGTGTGTTTTAATGTCACGCACACGTCGGCGGTGGCGGAACAAGTGCAGCGGTGGACTCAGGTGAGGGGAATGGAAGGACGATTGCGGGGCGGCGAGGAAAGCCAGAGGAAAAGCGAAGAAAAGGCGGGAAGGCCGAGGGAAAAGCGGGAAAGTGGCAATCACACGGCTTGCCTGCCTCGCAAGTCTGTCCAATAAAAACAACAACCAAAAGCACAACGACACGCTGCACACACACACACACACAGGACATACTCACAGAGAGACGCACAAGGACATGCAGGACACACGGGGGATTCCTGGCACGCCCAAGGGGCTGGGGGTGGTAATAGAAATTACATACAAAGTAGCAAGGTGGCTCGAGGGGGCGCTGCACAGGTTTCCTGTCAGGTTCCGCCTCCGCCCCCTCGTCCTTGAGTACCCCTGCACTTCCATCCAGTTTTTTCGGCGGTGCGACATTAATATGTAGATGCATTAAGTACATTATCCGGGGTTACAACCTCCCGGATACGCAGCCAGCATCCCGAAACTCTCCGGCACAGTGGGCACAGGATACAAGCGAAGACTTGGTATGAATTTTCGATAAGTCATTAAGCCTGCTTCTTAGTCCTTGACTAAACTCTTAAAGAGTCTTCTAGGCTTCCGCTGAAATCCAAATCAAACTCAAAAACCATAAATAGCCAAGCCTCCTCTCCGAATTCGCATATTTAGTTGCATAAACCATGAGTCTGAGCCCACTGTAGGCAGGGGCGTGCTGCACGAGGGGTGACTGCCTGCCGCCGGGTGAGGGTGAGGGAAATATTATGATTTATTTTTATTATAGCGGGTAAAGTGGTCTTTACAAGCATCAAACAGGGCCACGCCAATCGCCCACAGACGCGCCAAGTAAAAAGGCAGTTAGCTGGTTTTAGCCAAAGGATCAGGATCAGAGGGCAGGGGCGCCGGGGCGCTGGAGGAGGGGAGACAGTGAGCAGGGGGTGGCAGAAGTTGTTAAATGGACGGGTGGATTTGCACTTGCCGTGCTGACTGTTATCTTCATTTTTGCTTTCAGTTATATTGCCTGGGAATTCCTATGGGAGAAGCACTGTAACAGGACGAGGAGGTCCTGGCCGAACCCTTGGCAGCTAAAAACAAATTGTGCGATGTGGGCATGGGCATGGGCATAAAAACAAGCGGATCAAACATCGCAGGTGGATATGAGACTGAGACTGGGTGCAGGGGGATATGTCCCTTCGGGGGAATGGATTCCTGCCAGGATCTGGGTGGTTTTCACAAATCGAAAAAGAGTGTTCCACGGATTTTGTTATTTTTGTTGTTGGTCCTCGTACTTCCCTGTAGTCCCTGTTTTGACCGTAGTTCGGGTTTAGGGTTCATTGAAATTGCATTAATGTTCCGTTTTGGCTGATAGATAACCCCCTTTTCGCCTCCCCTCTCCCTGAAGGCAACCCTCTTAACCTGCCAACCTGCCATTCTTCCATCCTGCCACCCCCTTTCGGCAAAATATTGTGTAATGGAAATCTGCGTGTATAATCCGCTGGGCGGGATAAACTAGTTACGGGCATTAATACGATCAATTTGATGCTCACTTCGCTGTAAGCGAATAAAAGTCTTATTGAAAGCCAGACCCCCCTCTGAAAAAATAAACATATTTTCTCCCTTCGTCACAGTTGTAACTGATAATTGTAAAGTTTGTTGTGTTTTTTTTTCCGGCCAGGACACGGATGAGGATGCGGATCTGGCATCTACATATGTCTCATATTATACGGAGTCTGAGGGGTGGTTTTTTTGGGTCAAGCGATGCGTTGATGTGCATTTTAAGCAGGTTAACCTGTTAACTGTCAGAGAAACCCTTTTCAGGGACCTTTCCGGAGGACTCAGAAGGACTTTGGAGGACTTTGGAGGGGGGCCCTATTACTTGTACTCGGCTTTTAGTTCGATTCCAACAATAGGCTCACCCTTGCAGACAATTGTAATCTCCCATTTGGACAATCAGTCAAGTCTCTCCGATCAGGGCCAGAAGTAGTTTTGGCCCAAAGTGCGCCATTAACAATTCACGAGCTGCAGGGAAAGTGCAATTTGGCCAGGTTGGGGGCTGGCAGCCATTAAGTTGCAGCCAAGGAGCCAACTTTTGCGTTTCACCTGGCGTATGAGTGATGTCCTGGACTCGGGTCTCCTTTTCTTTTTTTTTTTTTTGTCTTCGATTGTTGTGACCATAAAAAAGTTGAGGGAAAGAAAGCATGGCTAACACACACCCACGCACACACTGCCTAAATAATTGATGGAGGAAAGGAAACTAAATAAATAAATAAACGAAAAGAGAAACAAGGAGCAGGCAACAAGGCAAGGCAACGGGGGACAGTAAATTGTCACTGGATGACACAAAGCTTTCTGCACAAACCCAATAATACAATAAAATAAATAAAAAAACATGTACAGATAGACAAAGACAGCGATAGGGAGTGAGAGAGAGAGAAAAACCATTGAACTTTCACCTAAATGGACACTAAATAAAGTTAACGCATTAATAATCATAATTTCTTCTATATTTGATGAGTTTTTGCGGCCGGCAGTCTCGTTTTTATTGTCGGGGAAGCATTAAATATGGTAACACATTTAATTATGTCAATCAATCCGGGCGATAAATGACAGCGCAATCGATAACTGGACATTTACCCTGACGCCTGCAAATGGGACTTGAAATGGGATTACGGAAAAAACGACGACGCAGCCAGACGATAAACAAGGCAGTAATCGATAATTGGGCGATCGTTTTTGGTGGAGATGGGAGCCACTTTGGGGGGCCACATCGAAATATTACTTGTTTTAAGCAAAAAATACCTGTTTCAATAGGAATTAACGAACCGGGAATCTCTTTCCGTGATCAACCCCAAAGGGAAATTGTAACGGGCCACCCTAGTTAACGGTAAGTTGTTTCTAATGTGCACAGAAGACAAATATTTACCGTTGTCGCCTGTCGCCGCCGGGCAACAAAAACAAAGAAACGCCGCCAGGAAATTATGGGCGTGGCAAGTGGAGAGTGGAAAGTGGAGTTTCCGGCCAGCGATTGCGTGTGGAGTGGCAATGGTAAGTTAACGATATTTACAAAACAATATGCCAACCGCACATTCAAATTTTGGACAAGGACGAGGGCCGGGACCCGAGCCAGGACGCGGCCTAGCACGGGACAGGAAAATCAAACAGGTGCACTAAATGAATTTCAATACGATAAACCACTTGTGGTTAAACTCGAAAACTGGAACTAGAGCCCGAGTTCAAAGAGCACTTAAAGAAATGGAAGGCCAGTTACTGGCCTCCCCAATAATAGCTATCGAACCTAACCTTATTCTTCCTTTTCTTTACTAGTCCCTAAAATTCTCAACTGGTTCTGCCACAGTAGCTGGCTCAGACTCCTCTCCACTTCATGAATTTCATATTCGTTTAGTTTTCACACAAAGCAAATCTAAACATTATTATTCCCTGTGTATCCCTGCGGGCTGTGCGTGCTCGGAAAACGATTTGAGGGGAAATTGAGCCATATGTTGCAAATACTAATGGACAGGATACGTATCCCCCGCGTTCGCGGTCTCGCCGGAAATATGTAAGTGTAATTTAAATTGAATTAAGTGTGCTTGCTGTTGCTGCTGCTTTTGCTTTTGCTTTGGCTGTTTGGACTCCGGGAAAGAGGGTTGAAATGTTTCGGAACTCGTACCGATCGGAGTCCTGCGAGAAATCTGTGATAAATGCCAGCGAAGTGGCCAGCATCCTGCCGACAGCTAGAGGTCCTTGCCAGAGCTCATTCCGGGATGAAACTGATAATGGATATTTGCTGCTGTCGTAATTGTTACAAATGTTCCGACAACCTGACAACAAGTCTCCGAGAAACGGAGGCAGGAAACCCTCCCCGGGAAGCGCCTTTTATGATGGATATGATTATTTTAATTAGCATTATATTTACTCGTGTTTACCCTTTCGAGTCTCTCCGCATAATTGCCTTTTCATATGCTCGGAAAAGGCGATGGAAACCGGAACAGGAACTGTAACACGGAACACGGAACAGGACCAGCAATCGGCATCATAATCATAATAAGAGAAACAGCCAGGACCTGCCAGGACCTGCCAGGCCCTGGGTCCTGAAAGGATTGGGGCTGCTGCTCGGCTGCTCGGTTGCTCGTAAATTAGTTTAATTTAATGAGTTTTTGTAACGTTCCTGGGGGGTGAGGGGCTTCTGTCTTTCGGCATAACGATTATGACACATGTTACCAGACCTTCTGACAGCCCACCCCGCCCATCACGCCCTTCAGAAGGGGTTCAGGTGTCGGGATAGCCTGCAGGATGTCCTGCAACTTTTCAGGCACAATTAGCTGTTTGAACCGCCACTAATGGAGTTTTGATTTCGAGGGCTTCGCCAAAGAGTTTCTCGCCAAGTTGGGCACAATTAATGTTTTGTTAAAAAAACTGAAACAAAGCAACACGGGTGTTGTTTCATTTTGAGGTGCCAGTTTCGGGTGGGCTGTCTCCTCACTTCCAACCAGATCATTGTAGTAAACAGATGCCTGTATAAGGTAAGCAAGGGAGAAGTACCAAAATTAATAGTGAAAAATTCAAAAAGTATATATGTTTGGAAAAAGTGAAAAGCAAATAAAAATTCTTTGATTTCTCCCATAGCAAGATTTCTGGATGCAAAATTAAAAGAGCTTTTGGTTAACAAAGAAACATGCTGCCACGTCGTACCCTCGGTTGCCGGCCCAGCCGCTCCTGGCCGGATATGAGTCAACGTCGCTTCATAAACCGGCACCGCGTGCCACGCCCCGAGCGCCAGACTGGGGAGGCTCTTGGGGAGAAGTCCCGGAAGAATCCGGAGCCGCCAGCCAAGAAGTTCCTGTCCACCCAGTGGGTCACGTCAAAGGTGAAGGTGAAGAGGACGGACAACTATCCGGGAAGTAGGCTGACACGGTCGGTCGCTCCATCGAGATTGGAGAAACCAAAGGCTAAGGTAGCGCCTCAAGTTGAGGATCAGCACGAGCATGGACATGGCGCAGGAGAACTAATGCTGCAGCCCAAGGTGAGGGCGGCTGTGGCGCGGACGAATCTGCTCGATTACAGCGAAGCTGACGCTGGCATTGTAACGGCATCCTCTGACTCGGACATTACAGACTATACAGACCCACTGGACGGTACGGACCCTGTAGACGCCACAGAGGCTCTAGCCGCTGCTTTAGACATTCCGGAAGCTATAGACATTACGGACTATCAAGACGTTACCCTTTCTCTAGACCTTATGGACAATGTGGACGCTACAGAGACTCTAGACGCTGCTATAGACATTCCGGAAGCTGTAGACATTACGGACTATCAAGACGTTACCCTTTCTCTAGACGTTATGGACAATGTGGACGCTACAGACACTCTAGACGCTGCAGACCCTCTTGACGTTGAGAACACTCTAGACATTAAAGACTCCCAGGACGTCACAGACTCTCTAGACCTTACGGATACACTAGACGCTACGGATACACTAGACGCTACGGAGACAGACACTGCAGCTAACTTGAACGGACTGGTGGACCTGGACGAAGAATCTATGGCGCGTTTGCAGGATGAACTGAGCCGTTACGATGCCAGCTGCCGGCTTCGAGCCTTTCAGTACGAAGCCATCTACCGCGATAGCCAGGCGCTGCTCGATGAACTGCGAGGAATCTCCCGAGGACTGGATGATCTTCGTCTGGATGTAGACACGCGCATGGGCAGTCACACTAACCTCGCCAACAGTCAGGTGGGCCTCGCCTCCGACTCCTGGGAGGATCCTGCTCCCGATCAGCCGCCAAGCTCGCCTCCCCAGCCACCAAACTGACTCGACCCGTCATACTGATTTGATCCCCATGTTCACATTTTAATAAAACGTTTTTCGGTGCGCAAAAATTAAAGGCAAGAGTTGTTAAATTAAGAAAAACGTTTGAATTATGAAAAGTGACCGAAAACTCAGATGGCGGCATTCCCACATGGTGTGCAGTGTCCGAGGGTCTCAATATTTGATGTGGGACTCGAGGCGCGTGGTTGGACGCTTGGGCGGTCCAGGTGACGAACTTGTTTGCGGTTGACGCAATGTGTCAAAACTCCCACTAAAGGGTTATTTCTGGGACAGAGTCTTAAAGTCGGGACACTTCACTTCGATTGGCTCTTTGTTTAATTGTAATTCTAGAAGTTTGGGAATTTTGGGAGTTCCCCCTCCATTCAGAAAACCATAAAAAGCCAATTTGTTAGCCATCGAATCGGAGATTTCGGCGGGGTGATTGAGTGGTTGGTCCTGCCACCTGAGCCCCGAACTCTCCCAGAGTCCTGGGACTCGAGTGTGTTTGCCGAAAATTAAGGACTGCACGCGCTGGCAATTGGGAATGGTTATGGGTTATGTGCCAGGAGGGAATCCCCGCCGGAGGACAGGTCGCAGTACTGGCTGCTACTTTGCCTACGGAGACAGTGTGGAAAAGGGACTCCGAGGGTGGGCCGCATCCAGAACCACAACCAGAACAACCACCGCGGGCGGCGCGTGGACGGGGCGCCCTTTCGTCATGCTCGATTGTGCCGAAAACAAGTGGCAACTGCAACAGCGGCAGCAGCAGCACTACCACTTGCCACACCAGCCACTACAACTAGCTGCACTGAGAGAAAAGGAGGGCAACCATGAGCTTTGTCCCAAAATCGAGATAAAAGTTGGGGAAATCAGGGAGTTAGGTGAGATTATGAGATAGCAGCAAATGTTGCACCTGATGTGGCAGGTTTTGTACTAAATCCCCACCAAAGTGAACCAACTTAACCCTAGAAACTATCAAGCCCAAGTCGCTCCATATTGTTCCCAGTGCCCAGGGCCGCGAAACAGGTTGCTTGTGTAATCAACTTCTAATGGAGGAGTAGGGGAGCGAGCAACCACCTTGCCGCGTAATTCCGGGGCCTGTGTCCCCGTTTGGGCGCATTTTTTGGACTACACCCATCGGAGTGAAGTAACGTCGAGTGGAGTTCGAGCTCTAGGGTTCGAGCTGAAGTACAATACAATTAACGACACGAATCATGATGTGCTTACCTGGCAAACGACCGTCACGTGGCGCGTTCCCAGAAGGCTTACACGTCACAATTTTAATTTTATTAAAGAAACATTTCAAATTAACCGCACGTACATACATATATGCTGGCACATGTTCCGATATACGTATATAACATATATACATAGACATTCGTGGGTAGACATGCGTGTGACCACCAGGAACGGAAATTGAAGTCCTCCGACTGTCCCCATGCGACAATTCCCATCCTGAATCCCGAATCCTTTTTCCATTTCAATTCCGATTCCGATTCGAGTTCCTATTCCAATTTCCCCCCAACAGGCTTTCATCAGGGAGTGACTTTCATAATTTCCAGCATTCTGGACGGGGTGGGGATGGGGGTAGTGATGGGAGACCAACTTCCGGTCCGGTAGCTGGCCCGATTGCACAAGGTCCTGGCTCTGAGCCTGAGAACAGGGGCTTGCTAATGCCCGAGATTATCCTGGGATTACTGGACAGAATACTGGGGTATATCATGGTAATGGCTTCTTTTTCCAAAAGCCAGCTTAGTTTTTACTCAAAAAGCTTATAAATAGTTTTAGAGTCCGAAGGACTCGATCGGTTGACAACACTAGGATCTACGATATCTCTATTCCTCTAGAGCTTCGTGGGTTATACTTTGGAATCACTCACCTGGAGGGGACGTTGCGGGGGCCCACTCATTGTGTGGTGGTGGTACATGACGTCGTGCTTGATCTGGGAGGGCATTTGGCTATGTACATGCTGGGCTTGGTGCTTCTGGATGTCGACGGCTGCCAGGGCTTCCGCTCTGCTCAGGATCCCATCGTTGATGCCCGCAAAGATATCACCCTGAAGTGTAGAAAGGACACAGGTTAGAATTAAAAGGACACTGGTAAAGGGTGGGGAGGCTGGTCCGTCGGCAAGAACACAATCGAAACAATATTGAGAACAACAACAAATCACCCAAATCCAATTTGAATTTTCGATTAAACAAAGAGTTCGATACATAGATATATAGTATCTAGATATGTATATATATATATATATTGTATACTGTATGAGGTCGGTGTCAGAGTCGGCGGTTCCAAAATCAGAGAATGCGAGAGATCAAAAAGGAATTTTGGGAAAGGAAAAGCAATCAAGTCAAGAGAAATCGAATTATTTGTATACAAATATATGTTTTACTATATTTTTTTGAGTGTGGTCGGTTACATAACGTATTGTTGATGTTTTGTTTGGTTTTGTGGAGTTAACTTACATTCTGACGTGCTGACCACGAATTGCATAATAGGGAAGCATCTTCTAACAAACGACTCTGAAAAGACGGAACAAACATCGATAGTATTGTGTATAGAAATGGTTGCCAGTACAGGACACAGGGTTAAGCTATATCCTTAAAGTTTCTCAGTTCCATCTGGCTTTAACCAGGCTCCTGGCTTATTGATTTTTCCTCTACCCCACTTTCCCGTCGCTCCCTCCCCCTCCCAGCGCCTTCTTAGCTGGTTTTTTTTAAATAAATAATATGAAAAGTTTTTCGGCACAGGACACCGTCTTGCTCGTCGTCCTCGTCTTTATTATTCCAGTCTTATCGATTTTGTTCATATACGTCTCTGTATATATTTATATATATTTTTGTATATGTGTGTTTCTGAGAGGAAAACTCCTCGTTCACGAAACTCGCACGAATTTTTCAGTTAATCAATTATTTAGATGCGCACAAAACTTCAAAACGCCGCACAAGGAAAACGAAAGAGCTGGTTCGAACAGGGGGGCAGGAGGAGCAAGGATACTGGAGCAGGGAGCTGGGTGGCAGGAGAGGAGCAGGAGCAGTAGCAGCCCACATGGCATCACTCACGTTTCGAGGCGAAAGGCGTAATTCGAAGGCCTGACAAAGTCGATCCCCCATATCCCCCATATCGCCAATGGCTGCCAGCTTGCCGTCTCGCTCCCACGCCATGGAGAACCGCAATAACCAGGCTGCACTGGCAGCGGCGGCCATTGTAGAAATCAAAATGTTGTGCATTCCTAATGAACGTCTTGGCCATGTCGCTTAAAATTGCTACAAAACCGTGGGTGTGCGACACACTCAAGGGGGTGTGGCAGGTGGAGGGCGTCGTGCAAATAACGGTTTGTTTGCACTTGCAAGTGGAACTCGGTAACGGGAGTCGGCAGTCGGCTGTCGTGAGTGGGGGAGGAGGGCGGGCGACTGTCCGTTTAATGGCCGCGTTTATGCGTGCTCCCGATTCACGAACAGCGCAAATGACAGGTTTCAGCGGCAGCAGCAACCGATAATAAAAGGATGAAGAGGGAATGGCTAAGTAGATTTTAATTGGCAAGCCCACAGGATATGCCAGAGCAAGAGCCGATCCTGAAATACCAGAGCCCAAGGACCAGTAACAAATGTGCTTTGGAATTGTTTTGGAGAAATTGGCAACAGTTTGTCGGCCAGCGAGGCGAGCCATAAATTTTGCACCGCAACACGGCAGTAAATTAATTTATGAATTAATATGCGCAGTCATTCATCAAATTATGCAACATCTGGCCGTCTCGCTCCGACCACGACCTAGGGCATTTGCAGGCGGGATCCTCGCCGGGCGGCGAAGGAAGCTTAACTCTGTCTTGACCTGCTCACACACACACGCGCGCACACAGGGCGGGCGCTCTGCAGGTTGACACTTGCACATAAATTCTTTATTAGTGTGAAAAATTAATCAAGTGAACTGTTATTTTTTCCTTTCCCACACCCACTCCCACTTCCGCTCCCCCTCCCTCACGCTCTATTTCTGTCACTGTCTGTGTGTCTCGCACTTGTTTGTATGTTTATTTCTGTGTTATTTTATTTTACTCTCCACGTGAGTTTTGACATCACAGTGTGTGCGTCCGTGTGTCTCTTATTTGTTTTTTGTTTATTTTTTGCGGAATATAATATTCATGATGCGAGATACATAGATACGCATTGCTGCATGCTTAATTTTATCGATTTGGCCCGCCAAACAAACTTTTAAATAGTGGAGCAATGCTGCAAGCCCGATTAAACTAAAATCAATAAGCAGACTTTAAATTTAGAGGACTTTTGGGCTTTTAAGACAACCAATCTATTTATTTTTGGGTTAAACTCCATTAAAATTTCCCTTTTTAAACTATAAGATACCCGTTACTCGTCCAGTCTTTGCCTCAAAGAGTGTGTCTTCCTCTACAAATTCTTATAGCATATTTATTGGGGCTGGCCGGCGGTTGTCTCTCCATTGAAATCATCCTTACGGCATTCTTTTAAATATAAATGGCATTGATCCCACATATGGACGTGCTAATCCCGCATCTAAGTGATACACTTTTTCAATAAATTCCCATCAATTGTTTTCGCTTCAATTTCGAATAAATTTGTCCCAGTCATTTGATGCAGTTTATGAATATTTAAATTAAATTAACGCCGCCGCTGTCCATTTAACGCAACTGGTAAACAATTCAAGGACCTTTCCGTGCCACACTCCACCCTGCGAGAATCTCACCCCCCAAGGAGTTGGTGTCTCCTGGTTTTTGGTTTCCCAGTTTCCCGGATCGGCGACAAATTTCCATTTAATGGACTGCAAGGCGTTAAGTGTTTTTTTTTTGTAACCAGCTAAAAAGCGTCTCACCCGTCGCGTATGTCCTTTCCACCCCTCGCCTTCGTCCTAGGAAGTCCGCTTTTTAAGGCCTCGAATGCCCAGTCAAGGGTAGCACATAAATCCTATAAATCCGGCGCTTTGATCATTCGTCCTGGTCCACTGGCAGGATGCGAAAAGCCGAAAAGTGGCTAACTTGAGGGGGGGGGTGCCACTCCAGATAAATCCGATAAGCAAATGTAGTTGTTCTCCCCTTAAACAGGACTACACTTGAAGTGATTTCTTTTTTCTGTTGTTTAAAGTGCCTTTCTGTCAGATTAATTTGAGCCCTTTCGGGGAAAATTTGGGGATGAAAGCCCGGCACTCCTCCCCCCCTCGAGTTTTCACCTGTTCAGGCAATCACCTTTTTTTCTGCGCTTCTTGGACATTTTCCCCATTTTCCGAGTCCTTTTTTATGCACATTTTATGCCTGTAAACCTAGCTGAAGGGTGAAAAAAGGACGAGCCAATTTCCAAAAACTTTGCATTCATAAATTGTTCTACTTGCTTTTTATGGGAGTTTTGTTTTTATTTCAATTATTTTATTTAAAAGAACTGTTTTGGGTATCAGGTTTTATTTTTTCCCAGCTTAGGTCAGAGGTCAGTAGTGCAACAAATAATTGCTGAATAATTAATTCAAATGAAATGAATTTCAAATGAAACTTTTCAAGGCTACTGGACTGTTTATCAGGATGATTTATATGGTTAGTGAGAATAATCAGACCCTTAGATGAATCTGTATAGCTTTGAGGACACTTTTGAATAATTAAGACTAATGAAAGCAGCAAGCACGCAGCAGCTTGGAAAAGAATCAGTTTCCGCTTCGCCATCCATCGTCATTTCCGTTTCCTGTTTTTGTTTTCAATTTTTTGCGGATGCTTCCCACCAACAGACTGGCATCAATAAACCTGTCTGAGAACTGTCAGTAATAACCATTTAATGTCTGGCCGTGTTCCCATTAAATTTTTAACTCAGAGCTCATAAAAGATTCAGAGGGACTGGCAAACTCCGAGACGCCTGCCAAATACTCCGAATTATTCGTTATTAATGCATTCAGGCAGGAAAAACACGGTTCCCCGAGCTCAAGGTACACACAGGCAGGAGCTTTACCATCGCTTTTCCATAACTGGGTTTCCATTGAGCGAAGGAATGCAGGATACAGTACACAGTATCCACAGTGAATGAAAGGCGAGCTCGAGTTGCGGGTCAAAGGGCTTATTTGTGCAGCGACTTTCCCTATTTTCATTGTGGTTTTCCGCACCAAAGTAGGACTGTGAATGCCTCTGACTTTACTAACCAAGACAGTTGACTTTATTTAGAGTAGAAAAGGGAAAATATGAGCGTATGTAACAGGATACTTATTTGACTTTTGTGTAGTGATTGAGATTCTCCACTTGTTCAGTTTGTAAAAGTTGTTCATCCTTTCCAACTACAGTTGCTTTCAAGATCAAGGAGCCTTGTCATTGTTACTTTAGGCAAGTGCATTTGATGTTTTATGGAAATTGTCAGATTGGTTAGGTGTTGGAAACTAAGGCCCTTTAAGATCATTTCATAAAAACCATGTATCTCAATAAAACAAGAAAAATAAAAGGGCTAGGAATCCATAAACCAGTTCTACAATATTGTTAAGGAAGTTGTAGTTGTAGAACTGCTAATTGTTACATCCCTTTATAAACAACGTAAGATAGTACTACCAGAAACCTAAACATACCATTAGCAACAGTAAGAAAGATATAATATAGCATCCCAGTATAGTATAGGATAGTATAGTATAGAATAGTGACATCGGTCGCTACGTAAGATGTTGATCTTGGCTGGAGTTTAAAGTGCTGAACTTCTATTACAACTTCTATCTCAATTACGAAAGTTAAGGCAACTTAGTCGATCAATATACAAAATATAGTCGGTTAGGTCCTTAGCATTGATACTGAAACCAGACTGAGTCTAAGAACAGACAGACATACCGACGGAAAAACATATAGGTACTCGGAAGGTTCTCTCGAAGAGGAATATACACTTGTTAGGGTCGAAGATGTCCCCTCAGACAGGATTCCTCCAGAGGTCTCCTGATAGATCTACTTGATTTGCCCACCAGGGTCGGTGAATAGTCCGGGATATACTTACAGATGGATTTGGCATGCAGCGGCGCATCTGCTCCGAACTTCGATAGGAGGGACTGTAGCGTCCTGGAAAACAACTGGGCGCTGACATTTTCATTTTATCCGTCGTCGAGTACATCGACATTGTCATGCAGCCGCCGACGAAGTCCTCCTCCAGCTTGAACGCCCTGGAGGCGTCGAAAGTGGTTGGCGAGTAAATTTTGAAGCACTTACTGGGACAGGCTTAGCGCGTGTCCTGCATGCAGGACATCAACAAATAAGAAAAGCACTTGGTTTTCTACTCTCCACGCCCCGCGATCTCTCGCCCGCTGATTTTAGGTGTCGGGCCTTTCTTCTTTTCACTTTTTCACTTTTTTTTCAGCCCTTATCCTTTTTACTTTCTTCGGTATTTGTTGGGTAATGAGTTATTTGAATTATGGATTTTATTTATTTGTAACTGACTTTGGTCGTGTGTGTGTGGGGACGCGTTGCGAGAAACTGAGAAAAAAAGCACATTAAAAAAATGTTGCCTACTTATATGCGCTCCACACTCCTTTGGCTTAGCCGCCGCCTTTGCCGTTTCCGTTTCCGGTTATGTGGTTCTCCGGCGGTTAGTTAAAGTATCACGCACTCGGCACCGTACACCTCTTTTTGTTTTTTAAGGATTTGGCGTCGGCTGGCCAAAAAAGCCAAGAGCCAAGCAAGATTCTTTTAAATAATTTTTGAAAATATTCAGGTATTTGGAAAGAACTATGTAGATTTAAAACACTACTCTATTTTTTGTTGACCGTCGCTTGGCTCTCAGCTGATCAGGTGGAGGATCTCTATTTTTTGTATATCAGTAGGCTATAATCCAAAATTTTGTACCGCTCCGTACCGCTACCGCTCCGACTATCGCTCGCCTCTCGTATCCGTATTCTGCGTGGACGTAGCCGTAACTCGATGTCTGGATATTCCCGATATCTCCGATATTCTCTGGCGATATTATGGCGACTCCCCACGATATGCCCGGTGCATTCAACTATTGTCGAAACTAAACGCGAAAGCGAACAGATTTCACAACTAGACAAGCGCGCGTGGTGTTGTGATAAAGAATTCTATGATGAGTTTCGCTAACTTCAGAGTTTATTTTCAATGGGGCGGACGACATGTTTTCATTATTTATCAGCGGGGGCGTGGCCATGTCCCCTGGCCGGGCCCAGGCCCGGGTCCAAAATGGCAGCCGCATTCCTTATATAATCGCGTGTACCGCTATCCGATTGGCTGCCCCTTGCCAGCCGGCAGCGCAGTCGGCGTCTTCGTTCAGCTGGAATTGGGCAGCGGGCGATTGTGTCTCTACCTGGCAGAGTCCTTCCAAACTTGACGAAGCCAATGCCAGGCGGGCGGCATCCTTACGGCGCCTGCGCAGGACGTGCTGTGCTTCTCTGGTGTCCGCTCGTCCGGGAGGCAGAAGGATGGCTCTCAAACCACCCCACTTATCCTGTTCTCTCTCCCTGGAAACGTGGCCGGAGCATCGCAATGCCCTGCGTCCGGCATATGGCACAATTTTTTTATTTCTACCTTAAAATTTTTTGTGCTTCAGTTTCGGAATATGTGGGCAATGGAGAGGCAGGGGATGCGGGCTTGGGCCTGAGTGGCAGGACGCGAAAAGGAGTCTTAACAAAAGACACAAAACGCCAACGCGGCCAAAAACAATGCCAAAACAAAAATGGGCGTACATGTCCGGCGAAGTGGAGTGCCAGCCGGATGGTGGGAGTGGCATCCGCGCGAAGCGAGGAGGGGCTGCCGGGTGGCGACTCCGGGTCAGATGAATATTTTTGGGGGAATGGTCGAGGATGAGGCCTAGTTGTTGCAGTTCTGCTGTTAAAAGCATGCAGCATTGCAAATCTCCTAAAGGGTGTTCCCATCCAACCATCCAGCCATAGAGGGTGATTCTTTAAGGAAATTTAATCTTTAAAAACAAAAAAAAAAGATTTAAATTAAGCTGAGCTGAGCCCATTGCAAACACAAAGTTTGGCTTAAAAAACTTGCCTATTTATGTTGGCTTTTGTCAAAAAATCATTATTAAAAATTGTTTATATATTCTCGGGTATAATCAAAATAGTTCCTTACGGAAGCAGCGGGTGTCTGATCTGTAGAGAAATTACGAAAGTTCATGTTTGAAGCAAACATTTTCGGAAAAATTTTCAAAATGAGATAGCTGGCTCCATCTACATATCGTTTTTCAAAAAGGACACGATTGAAAGCTCCGAAACTTTCACGTAAAAGCATTCGAGGATCCTATGCTTTTCGAAAGCTGGAAGCCCAATGCTCACTCCCATAAAGCTCAGGTCCTTGAAGCTCTTATCCTTTTTACGCACCAACACTTGAATTAAAACACATTCAATTTTAGTTTTTAAATCCATTTCATTGTTTTTCCTTCGATTTTGTAGTTTCTCTCTTTATATTTTAGTTTGTGTGAGTGTTTGTGTGTTTTTATTTGTACAATTATCTAATCTCTGTCATTCATTGTTAATATTTCACAAGCTATTGTTGTAGAATCGTGTATAAAACTTTTTACAAGGATAATCTAATAGGGCAGCTCAATGGGAATGACCAATGAAAGTTGCGAATCTTGAGCTGAGCGTTTAATATTCGGTTTCGAGTTGAGTCCTTTGAGTATTTCAGTTTCGCCTTGTGTGTGTTTTTGAGGGGTGAGCGATGAAGCACAACATGGCCAATAATGAATTTCATAAATTCGTTCAGGAATCATAATACCTTGTTGCAAACGCAAGCGATCGTTACCTAATCATTTATATAATATTTATGTATATAACCTACCAAAACAATGTGTGTATATATCGTATGTCAATATCAACCTATAGATACGTCCTAAATTTACGTTTATCAAAAACAGAACAAGGATAATTAGCTAATGCGGCAAGCGAACAGCAAAGGATTGGAAAAGATGCGCAAGGACTTTTCGGGGGGATTGCCGGACTGCCAGGGGGAGGGGAGTCCTGTCCGGTTTGAGATCTATGGTCCTACTCGATCGTGATGGGGGCTGGGGCTGGCTGGAGTCCTGGCTGGAGTCCTGCCAGTGCTGCAATTCCGCTTGCATTGTGCCTTGTGTTTGCGCGAGTGGTCCTGGTTGTGTCTGCATGTTCATTATCCTGCCTTTCTGCTGCACTATTCTTGGTCTTGGCGCCCCAGCAGGCCGTAGACGACACGACGGCGGGCCTGCACCTCGGCCCGCATCGCCTCCGTGTAAGGATCGAAGGAGAGCAGCCGCTTCTTGCGCCGGAAGATACCCTCCTTCCGCATGATGGCGCACCGCATCAGCTGCTCGTCGACAGGGAACTGCAGGAACTCCAGGATGGAGCGCAGTTCTCGCTCGGTGTGGTGAACCAGGTCGTCGTAGAACACAACCTTGACGCTGCCGGTGAAGTTGCGGGCCCAGCTGAGGTTCATCAGCTCCCAGCCCTTGAGCTTATTGCTCACGAATTGCTGCCAGTCTGTGGGTCAGGAGATTAGATTACTGTCAGCAGATGCTAAGGACTTATAACCTACATTTTCCCTTCGTCCTTTTGTAGCGGTCCGGCGAGGCGAAGCCTATGTGGCCACCACTCTGTCGGTTAAACTCGGCTATGATCGCCTTCTCCGGGTCCCGGACCAGGAGTATTGCTTTCGAGAAGGGCTGCCACGCCTTGCTGCCCCATTCGTGGGTCTTCACCAATAATACTGAGCTGTTACACACGTTCTCCGCCGGGAAGCCGGTCTTCAGTAGGCCGTAGTCCTTGTAGATGCTGCCTGTCAGGATCCCCGTCGACTGCTGGAGCAAGTATCTCAGCCAGGTGTTGCCGCTGCCCGGGAAACTGGCCAGGGCGGTTAGAGCCGGCAGGGATTGGAGGGCGGCGCTCAGGTCGCTGCTGGGCATAGCGGCTAAGGAAGGAAGTTATAAATCGTAATATCCTTTAAATAAATAGATTAAACCGTACTTACTGTAAAATTCGGCCCTGTAGTCCGTATAATTTGGAAGATCTCGATTTATATACTTGAGGTCACGACACCAGCGTATCGTCATTTTGCGGCTGGGCATCGGAAAACGCGGGCTATGAAAGCTGGGAAACTGTCGAAGGGCAACCATGTTATTCCATATGCCAGAGATAGATCGAAAGTGTCGAAGGACTCGGGTACTCACCTCGGCAAAGCGCTCCATCCTTGGCCTTTTGGGATGCGATCCGGGTATGTTGTTCATGGACAGGAACAGGACGCCGCCTATGTAGATGATGATGGTTGCCGAGACACCGAAAAAGCGCCAGCCTTGCAGTGCCATAACGCCGTCTTTGCATTACTGAAACGCACGTTCATCCACATCGGAGTTGGATTATTCTTCGGTCTCCACTAGACACTAAGAATCATGCATTAAAATTAATTCAAATGACGATGTTTGCCTTAATGAAGCCAATTATTTTTAGTCTGTGTCTGCGAGGGAATCAATTTCGGTTTTTGTTGATTTTGTTATGGCAACACAACAAATGGCCAAAATGAGCTACCTTGCCTCTTGTCTCCCTTACTTATCATCCTATCTCTGTTCCACTTTGTTTACGGCAAAGCCCGCACCCGGAATCCTCCCCGGACCCCTTCGAAAACTGTGAAAATTTAGGCAAACTCTTAGCCCAAAAGAATTTGTTTCCGCCCAGGAATGGTAAACAATATTTTGCTTATTCCTTTAAATTTCCATGTCCTTGTCGAGGCTATTGATAATTTAATCCCGGGGTGTGCCATGCAGTGGGCCAAGATACGAGTCAAGTCAAGATACGAGCACGGCGAGAAGCGTCGTTTCGTTAAAAATTGCTTGAAATTCGTTTGGGAGAAAATCTGAAGTACCAGGCGAACAGAAACCAGCAGAAGGTAGCCGAGAATTTGATGCGGAGGGATTACAGAAACGATTAAAAAAAGGATAATCGGGACGATATGACTTTTAAGAATGTATTTTTTTATAATTTTTTAGTTTTTATAATCGTATATTACTTAATTATATTTTTTATATATTTAAATCCATTGCGAAGTGGCATTAATATAGAAAAGAGTCGAAAAATGGGCCAAAAAATGTTCCCATTTTTCTTCTTGTTGTTTTTGCCAATGACTTTATGAAGGATAATAAACAGCAAATGCCTCTAAAAGGACATTCAAGTGGTTTGAAAAGGACAAGAAAAGAAAAGCCCTGTTCAACATACCGAGAATTCCTTGAGCTGCATAAAATGCTCACGAAATCCGCAAAATTACACCCCACACCCCGTCACACATATCCCAGCCACACACACATTTGTGTGTATCCTGTGCATGTACAGAGGTGTGTCCTTACACACATGAGCTGGAAACAAGCTGCTAAATGCAAAAATTTATGCAACAGCTGGGCAAACGGGCGGGCAGGGGGTGGTGGTTTGGGGGACTGCGGGCCTTAAAGGGTCTTCGTCCTTGGCCGAAGAGATCCTTGAGCCGTCAATAAACTTTGGCAGGCAAAAAACCTCAGTGGATTTTAGCGGAAAATCCGTTAGATGATGATATAAGATATCGCTGAGTGTCCTTCCCGCCTTCCTGCCCACTCCTCAAAGCCCCACCCGGCGCCGGCTTATCCGGAAACTTTTCGAGCCACCGTGGTGGTGCGGTGGTGCTTATGGTGGTGGCCCAAAAACTAGTTCAACGCTGAAACAAGACGCAAACAAAAACCAAGCCAACAGAAAAAAATAAAGAAATCTAAACCTACACTTGAAGAAATTAATTCTTTTTAAGAGGTTTACGTTAGTAGGAGGATTAAATTTTGTAATTTTTGTATTTTTTGTTTGTAAATTTTTTTGTTTTCAGCAATACTAAGATTTATAAATTGTCTGAAGTAAGCCCGTGCCTTTTCTCTCTGTGTATTCACTGGCGAATATATAATGAAATAGCGAGGCAGCCGCAGAAGGGAAATAGAGAAATGCCATAAAAAATGGGCACCCCAAAGGGGTTGTCCGTGGGCTGGAGGGGGGCTGCCAACGGGGGGCGAGGGTCTCCATAAAGCAAGCAATAATTTGATTGTTTTGCGGCATAAATCAGACAAAGGCCATGGATAACCGTTGGATAAATGGTTGCATAGTTGGATGGCACATGTTAGACGGTGGAACAACCGAACCCAGCCCATAGGCTTTACATAATGATTACCCCGGGGTAACCAGGGCATTCCCCCCTTAATTGAATCCACCCCACCACACCACACCACCCCCGGCCATTTATAAATATGCAATTTTTCAAGCTTCCCCCCTAACAGTCGGTGCAAATTTATTTCGGGGTGGGGGCTGGGAAAAAACTATAAACAAAAGAGCCCTGAACAAATATCTTTGATGCTACACACCACTTGCCACATGCCACACACCCCTCCCCGTTAGCCCACTTTTCAGCATTTTCTCGCTTTTCCACACACAGGCACAGAAACAGACTGGCATTTCTCTGAGATGTAAACAAATAAATTTTTGGTTTGTTCTGGTTTTGATTGTTTTAGTATCGTTTGGAATACTTACCGAAACCGATTCCGATTCCGTATCCACACACACGCACACACAAAACAAACACACACACACAAACACGCCCAACAATTTTTGGGGGTCCTGCAGAATAGTGCTACATGTCACACATTATTCGCAAATAACTGGGAGTTATCTGATGAATGAGAGGGGGGGAATCAGTGTGTTCCCATTTAGAGTTTCCTATTATAAATACACAATGAACCCGAAACGTACAAAAAAATTACATAAAAAATTGTGTGTTCTAAGCAGTGGCAGTAGCAACAACAAACGGCAACAGCAACAGCAACGACAGCAGCAGCAGCAGCAACAAAACAAATGCCAAACTATTTATTTTTCGGCCACACGTCGTATGCGCAATGTTGGGGCGCAGCCGTTGCCGCGGACTGAACTGAATCCAACCGAACCAAATCGAATCGAATCGCACCAAAAACGAATTGAACTGTTCCGTCCTCCGTATCCGAGAATTTCTGCTAAACAGCAGCAACAGCAACAGCAGCAGCACGGCAGTTCGGCAGCGGCAAAGCAAAGCGAAAGCAAAGCGCCAGCACGAGCAAAGCAGCATCAGCGCTGGGGGATGATACAGAGCTTTTCCAAGTGGCGTTGCCACCACGTTACGATTCCTTATCACCCTCGTCCGTTTTTTAGTTTATATTCCTATCAGCTGGCCTGGGAAGTACGAGTATTTTGGGTTTTCTGCGCAGGTCCAACTATTAAAAAGTTGCATGAAAGGCTCGACAGGTAGCGCTGCTGATGCGAAGATGGCTTTTAGTATTGTACTTAGTGGCTTTCTCTCTCTTAATCATAAAGTAATTCAGTTGAGATCAAAAGTTCATACCAAACATTCAAAACAGGTCGTATACGCGATATTTCAAAGACTTCTCATCATCACAACTCGACTAATACCTGATCCAAGAATATCATACCTACCCAATTTCAGCTATTCAAGAACTTTCTTTTGGATCAAGATCTGGTAGCCATATTTTTTTGATTTTTCTCAAGTTTTCCAAGCGGTGACATCGTAACTCATATAAATCGATCAAAACTCGTTGTCTCATGTCAGTTCCATTCAGTTTAATGCGGCTTAGTTCTACAATTATTTTAAGTATCCTTTTCAAAGATCGATATAATTGACAAAAATATGGGCGTCGAAAGAGGTCAAAGTGTGGTATCCGATGATTTCCCGCCGAAGGGGCGAATACGTGATATTTTCCTAGCTTCTGAAGAGCATTACTCAGCCAATGGAAGTCTGATCTAGGCAAGTCTGAATGGCATGCCTTTTCGATTCCTGCAGATGGAGTACTTTCTTTCTGCATCAAAAACTGACAATCTAAAATTTTATCGATTTTTCGAAAATTTTCCAAGGGGTACCATCATAAAAATTCATCGAAAATCGATAAAAATTTTGTTTCCCAGATTTTGATGCAGAACGATGGGGATTTTTGCTAGAATTTCAACGGTGTATCCCTTTTAAGAATGGCTCAAGTAATGGCATAGATATGGACTTCGAAAGGGGTCGTAATTCTCGATCCAGGACATGATAAGCTAGGACATGAAAAAAAGGATATTTCCACAGCTTCTCAAGATCATAACTCAGCCAATAGAAGTCTGATCCAAAAATGGTATGCCTTCCCGATTTCTGCACACCAAGTACTTGATTTCTGCATCAAAAACTGCCAACCCAAAATTTGATCGATTTTTCGAAAATTTTCCAAGTACCATTGTACCATCATAAAAATTCATCGAAAATCGATAAAAATTTTGTTTTTCAGATTTTGATGCAGATTGATGGGGATTCTTGCAAGAATTTCAACGGTGTATCCCTTTCAAGGGTAGCTCAAATAATGACAAAGATATGGACTTCGAAAGGGGTCGTAATTCTCGATCCAGGACATGATAAGCTAGGACATGAAAAAATGGATATTTCCACAGCTTCTCAAGATCATAACTCAGCCAATAGAAGGCTGATCCAAAAATGGTATGCCTTCCCGATTTCTGCACACCAAGTACTTGATTTCTGCATCAAAAACTGACAACCTAAAATTTTATCGATTTTTCGAAAATTTTCCAAGGGGTACCATCATAAAAATTCATCGAAAATCGATAAAAATTTTGTTTCTCAGATTTTGATGCAGATTGATGGGGATTCTTGCAAGAATTTCAACGGTGTATCCTTTTTAAGGATGGCTCAAATAATGACAAAGATATGGACTTCGAAAGGGGTCGTAATTCCCGATCCAGGACATGATAAGCTAGGACATGAAAAAAAGGATATTTCCACAGCTTCTCAAGATCATAACTCAGCCAATAGAAGGCTGATCCAAAAATGGTATGCCTTCCCGATTTCTGCACACCAAGTACTTGATTTCTGCATCAAAAACTGCCAACCCAAAATTTGATCGATTTTTCGAAAATTTTCCAAGTACCATTGTACCATCATAAAAATTCATCGAAAATCGATAAAAATTTTGTTTTTCAGATTTTGATGCAGATTGATGGGGATTCTTGCAAGAATTTCAACGGTGTATCCCTTTCAAGGGTAGCTCAAATAATGACAAAGATATGGACTTCGAAAGGGGTCGTAATTCTCGATCCAGGACATGATAAGCTAGGACATGAAAAAATGGATATTTCCACAGCTTCTCAAGATCATAACTCAGCCAATAGAAGGCTGATCCAAAAATGGTATGCCTTCCCGATTTCTGCACACCAAGTACTTGATTTCTGCATCAAAAACTGACAACCTAAAATTTGATCGATTTTTCGAAAATTTTCCAAGTACCATTGTACCATCATAAAAATTCATCGAAAATCGATAAAAATTTTGTTTTTCAGATTTTGATGCAGATTGATGGGGATTCTTGCAAGAATTTCAACGGTGTATCCCTTTCAAGGATAGCTCAAAAATTGACAAAGATATGGGCTTCGAAAAGGGTCATAATTTCCGATCCAGGACATGATAAGCTAGGACATGAAAAAAGGGATATTTCCACAGCTTCTCAAGATCATAACTCAGCCAATAGAAGTTTGATCCAAAAATGGTATGCCTTCCCGATTTCTGCACACCCAGTACTTGATTTCTGCATGAAAAACTGCCAACCCAAAATTTGATCGATTTTTCGAAAATTTTCCAAGGGGACCATCATAAAAATTCATCGAAAATCGATAAAAATGTTGTTTCTCAGATTTTGATGCAGAATAGTAGGTATTTTTGCCAGAAATACAACGGGGTATCTCCTATCTGGATCGCTTAGGAATTGCCAAAGATATAGGCTTCCACAGGGGTCGTATTGCCCGATCCGGGAATCGTAGTAAAAAACTTGTTTCTTCTTTTACTCAAATAATTTTTATTTGCATCGTTTTGTTTAGTAAACTCATATTTCACCTTGGTTGCTCAGGGGCTTGCTTCAGTTGCATCGGTCTGGGTTTGCTTAGTGATCAGATATCGACTTGGGTTCGAGCTTCGAATGTTTGTGTTTTGGTTTGGATATTGGTCAGCTGAAAGATCATACGTTGGGGCGTTGAGGGGTAAAGTTGATATGACAGAGGGACTTTGGCACAAACACTAAAAACAAACTTGCAACCGGAGGCAAGCTCCCATATTTGCATCTGTCGCATATTTTGTCTTATTTCGTTTTTTATTTGCGGTTCTTTAACATGTGCTAATTTCCTTGGTTTTGTTTTTATTTTTTTGTTGGTTTTCCTTTGAAGTTTAGTTTTTAAATTATCTTTGCATATAATGTCACTATAAGTACATGTTCTTGTTTAGTATCGGTCAACATTGCGAAATTAGCAATTAGGAGAAAAAAAAGTATTTATATATGTATTTATACAATTACATAGGAATTACTCTAGACTCGTGGGACTCTTTATGCGCTAAGTACCTTAAACTAATGTACAAAAATATCCGTAACTTAAGACGTAACTTAAAACTCAAAGTTCAAATCAACAACGACAACAATTCGCGGTATTGAATGCAATCTATAGCATCGTAATATAGTACAATACAGTGTAATATAGGTCGTAATCGGCTCGGGGTGTGGAGTTCGGTCTGGTCTCCCTTGTTCTTTGTTCTCATATATTTTCCACCTAAAAACAATCCATTTTAAAATTATCCATATACATAATTGACTCACAGAGTTTCGTTGGCTGACAACAATTGAACTGAGAGTGAAAATCATTTGTCAATTTATACTAAAGATTGGATTGGATTTGCCTGGGGATTGGATTCTTTTGAGGGGTTTGGATTATTTCCTGGTAGATTAGTTCCTTTTTTTATTCATCATTATTTGCTAAGTTCTCCTCTTGTGTCTACATACATTTTGTTTTTCGTTTATATATATAAAAAAGAGACAAAAAAAAAAACATTTTGTGGTCCCTGGCGTATGTAATTCAATTCAAAAGGTCTTCATTTGCATTCTCGGCATTGAACATTAACGAAAACCCAATAAGTATTTAAATCAAAATCTTACAGAGTGAGCTCCTTGGTTTTTCATGTATGTTTCGTCACTCGGCTAACTTGAATTACATAAGATTGTGCTTAGAAAGTATGTTTTTTGTTTGGACTGCCTAGCTGGCTGTGAAATTTTCCCATTTGTATTGTATTTGAATTTTGGTTTTTCTGTGTTTCTGGGTCTGGGTCTGGGTCTGTGATGGTCTAGTTCCTCTATTCTTTTCAATGAAAAATCAAATTGTTCGGGTCGGTTTTGTGGCTAATAGCTTATAGCAGAAATGTGTGTGAGATCCTATGAGATTAGACACTGAAAACATGTAGCACATAGCTGTATAGTATCTGGGATAGCTGGTGTTCTTGGAGTGATCGTGGGGGCTTAGTGCGCTAGCTATGGGTACAGTAAAGCCTAGGCCAGAGCGACAGTAAGTATGTTCTCTATTCGAAACTACCGAAAACTCTAGAGGGCTGTGTCGGCTACGGTCTATAATTCTGCTGATTAGTGGTTAGTGAGTGTTTTGCAGTTTAGTTAGATATTAAAAATAGGGAATTAAAAACCAAAACTTAGACTTTGTTTTTAGGCGCTTTAAGCTAACTCTGACTCTGACTTTGACTTTGAAATTGATCTTGAACAGCACTAAGCTACTTAGGTGCTAGAGATAGTTTTCGTTTAGTTAGTTGGGGTTAGATTTAGTTAATTAGCTATACTTTTTAGTTGGGACAGAGGGGCAAGCTTGAAATTAGTCGAAAGAAGGGAGGCTTGGGGTCGGGGTCGAGGGTGAGGGTGAGGGGTCTAGTCTAGGTTTCGACTAATGCTTAGATAGGCTTAACAGCTCGAACTAAGGGCCTTCAACAAGTAAATCGCTAATCTATATGCATATTTTAGGCTCTCTACATACGCACATATACGTACTGAACCATACATGTGCGTATACAGGCGTTTGTGTCTCATGTGTGTTTGTTTGAAATGGAAAACTCGTGTGAAACATTTGTCCGAATCGATAAGTATTTAAAACATTTCCTTAATAGTTCTCTATATAAGTTATTAAAGCTTTCGGTTTTCATTACACTAGTTCACATATAGATATATATATGTATATATAACTATGTATATATTTCTGTATACATATATATATGTATAATGCATATACGTACTTAAAATATAAATGTATATATATAGTCTCTAACAATAAGAGGTATATACATCTGCAGAGAGAGCCACGCCCTTGAGGGTCCACAAAATCAGGATACAGATAAAGGGACTAAGAAACTGATAAAGGACGAGGTAGGGATCTAGATAAGCTTTCAGTTTCATTTACACAGATTCATAAAAAATTAACAAACATGCGCATCCCTGGCATGGACGTTTCTCAGGACGGTTTAATGTGGGAATCATCTTTTGTTTATATTTTCTTTTTGGCACAAGCACACTCTGGCACTTTCACTTCCACTTTCACTCTCTCACACACACACACACACACACACCCCAACAATTATGCAAATTTTGTATCGCGACGGAGGGGAAAGTAAACGAAAGAAGGAAAAGAATTCAAAATGGAGCCCCTGCCTGGGTGCTAGCCCTCTCTGGCTATTTGTATCTGTGTTCTTGCTTTCTTTGTTAGTAGTAGTTGTGGCCTTTAATTATACTTCTTCATATGTATATGAATATATATCTGGTTGGGATTTACTTCATATATGCCATGTATATATGTATATATAGATTGGGTTGCTTCTCTTGGTTGCTTGGGCTAAACATATATAGAATATAGCTCTATATGTCCTCACATTTCACTTAGTGTTGTATATCTCAATATACTTGCTTGTACCATGGTAACCTTGTAATACTGCCGAATTGCATTGCTCATGGGTTTGGATCTGGAGCAGGGACTGGGACTGGGACTGGGTCTGCCGGGGATTGGGTTATGAGTTGGATTGGAGCTGGGACTGGGCTTGGTTTCACAGTTTTTGGTCGCTATTATAGTTCTCAAAGCTTGTCTTTATCACGGTCGATGCTCATTGCTTTAAAGATGCCCCTCCCGATGCCGTAGCGCAGGTTGAACTGGTCCAAGCTGGAGGCCCGGGGTCTCTGGCTGCCGCTCTGGTGGCCCGCCGAGGTGGAGCTACCCGGTGGGGGGGCGGATGCTATGCTGCTCGAATCCATGGGTATGCTGCCCGACCTGGCCATCTGCTCCTCCATGTCTGTTTCGCTGAACTCCGTCTCCGTGTCGCTGAGCTTTCGCCGCCGTCGCAGGAAGGTGCTGCAGTGCCGCAGCTCGCCGAGATTGTCGGACAGGGAGTGTCCGCGCTTCCGCTCCTGACGTTCCATTTCGGCGGCCAGCATCTGGACCTCCCAGTCGTTGTGGCGTCCCGAGGCGGTGCTCGGTGCCTCCGTCCTGGCTGCCGCATCCACAACGCGATCGGGGTCCTCTTCCTCCTCGTCTTCGTCGTCCTCCTCTTCGGCTATGTTCAGCTTGCTGGACTCTGAACTAGAGCTAGAGCTCTCGCCAATGTCCAGGATCACGCTGTCCGACAGCCTCGTCAGATTTCCAGTCACATCCGACACCATCATCCCGCTGCCACTGGCGCTTCCTCCTCCGCTCCTCTCCGCCCCAAAGCTCTCGCCTCCGGCACTCCAGTCACGGCTTCTCCGCCCGTTTCCGTAGCCTGTGTAGAAACTGGGGTGGCTCTGGGCATGCCGGGAGCTGAGGGAGCCGGGTCCGGGTCCATAGTAGCTGCTCGGGCAGTTCAAAGCATTGGCGGAGGCTGCATGATGGCGACTGGGCCCCGGACCCGGCGAAATGCTGCGTCTGCCCCCTTGGATGGGGGGCGAGGAGGTGAAAACCGTGTCCAACGAGTCTCCACGCTGGAAATGACATTAACTTGTATGAGGAATCTCCAAAATCTGGTCATAACTCACCATGAAGAGCAGCTCCGCTGAGGAGCCCGAACTGCTGTTGTTGTCCTCCTCCTCGGCCGGCTCGTCGTCGTCCACGGACAGCTGGGACATCTTCTTCTGGCGCCGGCCCAGCGGCAGGACCAGGGAAGAGGCGGAAGCCAGAGCACCTACAGAGGAGGACTGCTGCTCGATGGAGCGCAGCTTGAGCTGCAGCTGGGCGATGATAGCGTCGCGCCGGCGCACCTCCCCGGCCATGCTGGAGAACTGCGTCTCGAACTTGGAGTGCATCTCGTTCATGTGCGTCTTGATCACATGGTTGATGCCGCTCAGGATCTGGTTGAAGTAGTCCTGAGCCACTGGGAAGCCTTTAAGAGCAAGATCAGATTGGCGATTAGTAGAGGGAACTCGGGGCGGGGCTAGGGGGCCATTGCCAAGGTCAGGGGTACAGTTGTGTTTGGCAAACGTGAGTTTCATTTCATTAATTTTACATTTTTTAGTTGCATTTGTGAGAGCACATTCAAGAGTATGTTCCAGAGTCAAACTACATCAAATTAGGCTGTGAGTGTTATTTTTCTTTTGAGTTTTTAAGCATTTTAAGTAGCACTACAAATACATATTTCCATTACGATTCTTTGCAGGTTGAATTGTTAGTGTTGCAAAACGAAAAAGGGTACAGTTCGCCCTCGACAGCGAGGACTGAATGCCATTGCAGACTGTATAGTCGATCTGCAATGCCATCGCATACATACGTACGTCGTTGACAATTATATACATTCTCATTCCCAAATACCATACAAGTGTAGCACCGTCTCCATCAAAAGCTCAGCTCAGATATGTCTCTCTCTATTTGTATATGGAGTACATACATATATTTACATGATCGTGTTCTGGGTTTATTTACAAAGCAAAAGCCGTGTCGGGGTGTGGGGTGTTCTGTTTCATGTGCTGTTTACGTTTAGTTACATGCTTTTTAATTATGAGGCCATTTTTTAATCGTTCCGTCATGGCGACGCTTGCATTCCGTTTTACAGTTACTTTGGTCACAGCAGCTGAAAAAAGTAATCCTTCCTGGGGGAGGGGGGCTTAAGGAGCGCGACTCGAGCTCTTTTTGAGAGGCTTAAGTTCTAAGGCAGGGAAAATAATAAATTAAATGTATACTGGGCGTATACGTAATATTTTTTTAGAGTATTGGGCGAGGGACCTAGTGTACCTCCGGTAAGTTGAAATAAAAAATTCGAATATTACGTATACGTAATATTATGAAATCATAAGTTCTTTGAGGAATTAATAAATAAAAACTAAAATGCTTGGGTTTCGAGTATAGAAGAGAAGGGGACATTGGAAATATTCGATTCTTTACAGTACAACGTACCACACGACCGTACAGGGGGTGAAGCAGAGAAATCTTAACCTTAAAAAAGATCAACTTTTACGTCTAAGGAACATTATGAAAGGTTAAACAATATACAAAAATCAAACGGTTTCCTTGGGACATCCGCTGAACTCCTTGAAGTCGATAACATTCTTTTCAAGCATTGCATCATGCAGAGGTTTATGCACAAGATAACGGTTAAGTTTAGTTGCGGTTTTAGAAAGAGAGTATTAGAAAGCACAGGACAAAGCGAGAGGAGCGATCGTAACGTGTGTGTTTTGTGGTCATGCTGCGGTAGAAGGATTGTTGTGTGTTGAACAGCGACAGATAGATATTCAGAGAGAAACTCGCAGAGGTGGAGAGAGAAAGGTAGAGAGAGGGTGTCAAGCGTTGCGTTGTTGTTCTGCATCTTCATATATGTATCATATTGTGTGTGTGTGTGTTTGGTTGTGTGCTAGGGATGGGAAACTGAAGCAGATATATTTACCTTCGGGATGAGCACCTGGAAACTGGCCACCGCCACTGGTCGTCGTTGTGTTCTGCGACCTGAGCTGCAAATTCAAATTCAAATCTGTGGTGGACTGGGCATGGAACTCGTTCGATTTCGCGGAACACTCGACCACGTACGAGGCGGAGGCGGAGGCGGAGGCTGAGGCTGAGGCGGATGCGGTGGCGGACGTTGAGGCGGTGCCAACGCCCGGCAACGAGTCCCCACCGGGATTGTATTGAGGGGGCGTGACCAGGCTGTGGCCGGGGGAGAACGCAAAGTGCTCCTGCGGCGAGTTCGTGGGCGTTACCAACGTCAACGTCGGCGACCAGACATTCGCCGTATCACCGTTACCCGTTATCGAAATCGGAGTCGGAATCGGGGCTGCAACAGAAACCGGCACCGTCACTTGAACCGGAACCGATACCGAACTATTAATACCCGTTACCGAAACGTTACCGTTACCGTTACCGAACCCAGCACCGCCGAAGGTTTCCGCATCCTTGGCACTGGCGGGCGGGCTGGAAAGAGTGGAATGGAAGGTTACACTCTTCAAGAGCTTGCTGTGCCTAGCCACGTACCCTTCCAAGGTTGGCTCCGCCGGCAGCCCGCTGGCCTGGGTGACCTTGGATCCGGTACCGGACGCGGGCAATCCCGATACTGCCTCCTCTTGCTGTAGCTTCTTGAGGATGCTCTTCAGCTTCCGGCGCTCCACCGTCTCATTGGACTCCGGACTGAGGGGCAGTGGCACGTAGAGCGGCAGCTGCCGGGAGCTGCCGTCCTCCGTGTTGGTGGATATCGATGTGGAGGTGGAGCTGGTCGTCGACTCGTAGGTGCTGAGGAACTGCGAGTATATGCCGGAGGTGTCGCTGTAGCAGCGGTACAGGGACTCCGTGATGGGAACCTTGCTGTCCGTTCCGGACTTGGAGCAGTCCAGACTGAAGCTCCGCGTCTGAAGCGCCCGTTCCAGCTCTGCCAGTTTCTGGCGCTCGTTCAGGATCTTCAGACGCTTGACGAAGGGCAGGCCGCAGTACTCTGGCGACAGGTCGAAGACGCTCTGGTAGAGCTTCCTCCGGCCGCCCGCGGACAGGTCCCCATCGGGCAGTTGCTGCTCCGGTTTCTGGAGTCTCAGGCAGTCCCTCCGCGAGTTGGCTGCCTGATCCCTGGTGCCTTCGCCACGCTGGCTCACCGAAGAGCCCGTGGTGCTGGAGGAGCTGTGACCATGATGGTGACCGTGAGCATGGTGGTGGTGCCGGGGAGACCTGGAGCTGTTCCGAGCACTGTGGTGCCTTTGGGGCCGCGATGGATGGGCCTCCATCATCTGCTGGGGGATGTTGCTCAGCGAGTAGTTCTTCAGGGGCGTGGCCAGGTCATCCGGCGAACAGTTGGTTAAGCTCGTGTAGCTGGAGGACATCAGGGTGGCCAGTTTCAGCTTGGACCATGGCTTGATGGGCGTCCCGTCCGTGTCCGTGTCGGACTGCATGGGCGTGGCCATCTTGTGGGCGGGCTTGCCCACTCTCTTCGATATGGTGGCTATGGGGTTAAGTCCAGCACCTGCACTAGATCCTCCTCCTCCTCCTGTTGCACCAGGTCCTGCGACAGCTCCTGCTGCTCCGCCTGCTTGGGGCGTCGCCTCCGAGGAGGCCTTGACGACCAGAGCCAATGACTTGGGCGGCTCCTTCTTGGCAATGGCTCCTGTGCTGGGTCCCGGGGAGCTGACCGCTGCTCCCTGTAGCTGCTGGATCTTCTGCTTGAAGGACACCTTCATGATGGGCTTGATCTGGGCCACCGACAGCGACTGTCCGGTTGCGGAGGTGCTAGCTCCCACTCCAGTGCCTCCGTTCAGGCCGGATACGCTGGAGCCTCCTCCGAAGCTGGAGTCTACTTTGCTGCTGATATTGGGCGGCGTGTTGACCTTAAATGGGCGTAAGATTGATTAGAAATTGGACTCAGATCTCTGTTAGTAAACAGATGATCCGTCCTCCGGTTAGACTCTCTAAACGGAGCACGGAGCATCCAGTGCGAAGAGCGTTCTGAGGGACTGGTGAGGGGGAGGCACATTTCCGGCTTCCTAACGCTATGGGCTGTAAGATACGGGCTGGGGAGGGGGGCCGTAAGGTCTGGAATGGGGTCTATTAACAATTTAGGCTTTACCATAGCGACGCCGGGATCGGCGGACTGCGGCTCGTTCTTTATTTTCAACTGCTGCAATCGCTGGATCAGGGGAAAGCCTTCGCTGAACTCGCGTTCCGGCTCCTCCTGTATCGATTCCTGCGGCGATAACGTACACGTTACATGTGAGTGAGGTGGAGATTTCTGTGGTGGTGTGGACTTAACAGCTCGCTCTTCGCGATCCTAGTGCAAGACACATAAAGACACATACAAAACTACTGTTTAGGAGCTGGGGAATAATTACAATTACAAACAACACGAAATATCTCTGATCTGGCGTTTATCGATAAACGATATTCGGTTCATCGAATAGGGGTAGCAAAATAGGGGTTAAGAACCGAAAAGTAACTGATAAGCGATAACAGATAAAGGCAAAAATGTGTGTGGGAGTGTGGGAGAGTGTGGGTGGATTGATGGCCTGTGTCTGCCTGGACTTGGAATGGTTTCTTGTATTTGAAGTCTTTGAAATTAAAAAGAGCTTAAAAACTCACTAAGCCAAAGCGGGGAATCTATGGAAAGCATCTAGATAAGCTTGAATTACTTTTGGAGGGAATCACAAATGTACAAAACAGGCAGAGTTCTCGGGTATTTCGGTTCTTTTTCAAAGTCCTTTTTTCGAATCGCTGAGCAAGAAGCTTTAACAAAACGTGCTGGATGTTCAGAAAGTCTGCAAACTATGGCTCTCTCGTCTGGGGGCCGGAGGTGAGTTCGTAGGTGCACTAACAACTTGAACTAACTGCATTACAATGGCGCTTAAAACAAGTTAGAACACAAATGCAAGTGGCGGTAGTAGTGAGGTGTGGGAAGTAGAAGTATCTCTCAGATACGACACACAGATACGACAGGCTTCAGTCTGCGTTCCGAGTGTGGGTGGGTGTTGGTTGTGCGTGTTTGCTTTTCCATTTGTCAAGCTCTTCATTCAATGCTCTGTACGTGAGAGTGTGTGTGTGTAAAAAACCATTTAAAGCCGAGTGAAAGTGGAAAGTGAAAGTGGAAGGAGCCATGGATGGTGGGATAAGAGATGGAGCATGGAGGATGGCGGTTGGGGGGATGGAAAACAAAGTGTTGGATGGATGAGTCGGAAAACAAAAGCTCGAGCAAGGTGAGTGTTTCGTTGGTTTTTGCGGTGACTTGGTGGTTTCGTGGTTTGGTGTTTTGGTTGCTTTCTTCCTTGCTGTTTTAAGGGCTCACCTGCTTTTCCTTTAGGAGTCGCAGTCGCTGAAGCAACGGCAGCCCGGCTCCAATCGGGCTGGGCGTCTTGTCGTGGAACTCGTCCTTGGCCTCGGCGCTCTCCGCATCCTTTTCGTCCGATCGCACCCGGGACATGCGCTTCAGCATAATCTTGCTGCCCCTCGGCGAGGTGTTGTGCAGTGGCTGCATTTCCAAGGACTCGTCGCTCTTCCGAGAAGTCCTGGCGGTTAAGATTTATGTGTTATTGGTTGGAATATAGCACCTTGAAGGGAGATACTCACCTGGACTTCTTGAGGACATTGCGAAAGCCCTTGACATCGTGCTTCAGCTTATCCACTATCTTTTTGGAGGCACTGTTCTCGCTGCTGTCACTCTGGTGTACCACCTGGCCCTGGTGGTGGCCTTGGTGGTGGCTCTGGTGGTGGTGCGGGTGGGCGGCGGCGTAGGCGGCCGCCTCCTTCTCGCTCTGCGCCTTGGCGTACTTTTTGTTCACACACCGCACCTCCATCAGCCGCTTGCGGCCCAGCGTCTGCAGGATCTCCTGGGCGTCCGGGTAGTCCTTCATGGCGGCCAGGACATCCTCGCGGGAGAGCGAGAACAGCTCCGAGTAGCCCACCGAGCGAACATCGGCAGTGCGCCTAAGGATTTTCGGGGGAAAAATTAGTCTTTGGGCAGAGAGAGAATTGGGATAAAAATAAACCTACTTGTTCAGCCCATCCAGATTAAGGATACCTATTTCACCAAAAAAATCGCCAGCCTTCATGGTGGTGAGGACCTTGCCCGTCTCGCTCAGGACCTCCAGGATGCCGTCCGCAATGATGAACATTTCCCGGGCCACCTCGCCCTTCCGGCAAATCGAATCGCCCGGCGTGAAGATGTAGGCCTTCATTTTAAGGACGAGGTCGTGCAGGAACTCCGGCTGGCACTCCTGGAAGATGGTCACCTTCTTCAGGACACTCAGGTTGACGTGCAGGGCCAGTTCGGTTTTGAGCTTGTCCGGCAGCAGGCCGAGGGCTGTATTGATGTCGCCGCCCCCCTGTATCCTGCCGCGGGACCAACTGTAGTCGTACCAGCGAAGCACGCGACGCTTCATACCACCAGGAACCTAAGGATAAACGCACGGATATGGTTAGTTAGAACGGAGGCAAGGCAGGACGCCTGACTCACCTTGTGGTGTCGCATGTAGGTCTTGGCCCCATCGAGCAGGCGCTCAAACTCCAGCCGGTTGGCGTTCCGGTTCGTTATCACATTTCCCACTTGGCCCACAATCGTGGCGAAGATAAAAACGCCAATCAAGTAGCTAACGATCGTAAAAATATATCTGCCGAGGATAAAGGAAGTTTATGGTCAACGTGATTCCGGGGAGTGGCGCCTCAATTAGCTGGCCACCAAAATAAAGTACACATTGTATCGCATTGGCCGTAAAAGGTAGCCGTCAGGGGCTGCTTTTTGGCCAACACTTTTCAATCTTCGCAAGCTCAATCAAAGTTTTCGAAAACAAATCTTTGCAATCTACTTTTGAGGGAAACAAATATCAATGGAAATTGTCCAAGGCTGTCGCACGCTTTCGAAAACTTTGATGTTTGAGGTCCTTAAGGTTATTTATTCTTTGCGGGGTCAGGGTGCAACAGATCGATGGGGAGTCATTGGTAATCACATATCAGAACACCAAGTACGACGATTCGGTGGACAGCCCCCAACAAATTGCATGATATTCGCTATTCGCTATTCGATTTGATTGACCTTGCTGGAGAATAATGCTCGGGATCGTGGGAATATATGGTTTCAAGGCCTACCCATAGCTAGAGCCGAACTGAAGCAGTCGAGACTTAATGCCACGCCTGGGAATCGATCGTGGGCCGTCCACCGAGAAGTTCGGTCTGATTGGTGATTCGAAATGGAGAAAATGGAGAACAGAACCCCATTACAACTTGTTGCAATTTCATTGAAAATATGTAGAAGAATTCAATTGCTACTCACTCTGCATTCGTTTCGGGCGTGGGCAGGTCCCCAATCGTCGTCAGGGTCAAGGTCGACCAGTACAGGCTGCCCAGGTACTTCCGGGTGAGCGTGGCATAGTCCCCGGGTCGATAAGGATACACCCAGTCGCCCTGCATTAAAAAAATTTTTAATTAAATATGCTTCATTATCATTTTGTATAAAAATTATTTCCTAGTGGTATCCCTGAAAAATGCCGGACTACCGTATGAGGCCCCGTACCACGCCTATATCTTTGCCAATACTCAACCGATTCTTGCGAGGAATATCTTAAACGATTTCTAGATTGATTCTCCACCAATCGGCATCAAAATCTGACAGCAAAATATTTTTCCAATTTTTTTCTAAATTTTCCTGGGGTACCCCTGCCAAACGTTTGATTTTCTTGTATGTCCCCGTATAATGACTATATTTTTGCCGATTCTCCCCTTATATTTTAAGTTAAAATAATAAATGGAAAGGGTAATTAAACTCACCTGGAAGCCCTCCGCCTCGGATAGTAAAAAATAGAAACAACCGAACCAGTGTGCCAGTATTAACAGGATATGAATTAGGTTAACAACGCGCCATAAATTTGGCCAAACTGTCCTACTCTCTACGATGTAATAAAATCTCACAGATCGATAAACCTGCAAAGTGGGCGGAGGTTAATAATTAATTGCTTTTGAAGAGGGATAATGAATACAGACTTTAAAAAAGCGCGTAAAACGTAAAAGCGGATGTGTGCCCATTTTTAATTGGAGCAAATCCAATGGTATTAACGCAATCATATCGAAAATAAAGTCCCGCGAATGGACATAGTGGCAGGCCAGTTTTTTGTCGTCATATACCTGAAGGATAACGAATTAAAATGCAAATATTGGATGTCCCCGGCATGCGTAACTCACCATTAGGCCCTGCTCCAAGTAGCCTGTGCGTAATTGAACTATTATATCTAAGATAAATACAACATCTGTCATTGAGTCGCAGATGAGCCAGAATGTGGGTACAGCTTGCTGCGAATACAAATTTAGAATGTATATTAGTGACACTTCCAGTTGGGCTATTTTTACGGGGCCAGGTCAAGGGCAATTAGATGAGAGGTAGTGCAGCTGACAAAAAAAACCCGCTTCGGTTCGGTTCGGTTCGGGTTAAAGGTCAACACAGGGTCTACTCTAATCTGATGACAAACACCAGCTAACAACTGGGCCATAAACAAACATTTGCTCGGGCCTGGTTATGGTTCTGGTTGTGGTCCTGTTCCGGCTGCGTGTCTTATAATTGAGTCATTACAAGGCAAAGACCAGGAACAAACAGATAAAAAAGCTGGATAACGCAGGTGTCCTGGCAAGGTGGCCAGGAGGATGCTCTTCCCCGACATTTTCCTCCCATTCTCCTCTCGGTCAAACGTAGAATTCTATGGCAACAAAGGCACGAGACCCCAAGGACTCTTTGAGTGTAATGACAGAAAAAATAAAGGGGTGTTGGCTTACACAAAGGACAAACAAAGGTCTGGCCGTCCCTTGAAGGACGACGAACGACGGACGACGGACGAAGGACGGGTGGACAAAAGTGCGCAAATATTAAATGAGAAACTCACCTGCAGTTCTGGAAAGCTCTGCCTCACAATTAGGGTCCATAGATTATATAGAACACATACAGTTAACATCATTAACCAATAGAAGTAAAAATTTTCATCTGGATTAACAACGGATCGTCGTTTTTGTAAATAGCGTCGCCTACGTTTAACACTTTTGTCGACGTCACCAGAGGCACTTTCTGAACCCGTGTCTTCAACAGTTTCCTATTTAAAAATTATATTTCATTATATTTGATATATTTGATTATATTGGATGATAACAGACCTGTGTTTCGGGTATCTGTCTAGTCGAGAAACGCTTCAGGAAGGAGTCCTCGCGCTTGAGCGGTGGTTTCTTCTGAATCGCCGATGATATCTGCACGGTGGTGCGGAGTTTCATCCAGCGCTGGTTCGATCGTGTCCTGTTTTTTTGTCATATATTTTAGATTAATATTAGCTGCTTAAGTGACTAGGAAACAGAGGGATTGTCTCACACATCCAACTACAGTAGCTACTCAAATGAAACCCTTTAGAATATTTTCACTTCAAGGATAGAGAGCGCAACTTAAAATCTGAATTAAAGGCGTGCGCTTACGTTACGTTTTTGGGGTGCAGTTGAATTTAATTAAAGATTTAAAGTTAAAACACTAAGACATCGAAAAACTTACGCTAGTTGGATGACGGGGGTTACGGGGGGTAACAGATTACAGGTTACGGGGCTACGAGGTTACGGTTTACGGTTTACGGATTACGTCTATGGTTACGCATACTTAGTGGCAAGAGAGAGACATTCAGACATTCAAAAGACCGTAACGCAAACGCACACAACGGTAACGGTAACGGTAACGGCTAACGGTTAACTGCTAACGGTTATGATATAGCTGTAACGGTAACGCTAACAGTAAAGTGAACCGGAAACGAACAACAACAAATCAGGCAACAAACAGGAAATATGAAAAAGATAGTAAAAAGTTTTATATAACAGTCTAAGATACAAAGATACTAAGATACTATGAGCAAGCCGATACATGCCGCAAATAAGATCAACTCAAAGCAATCAGTAATCGAAATACAAATCGAAATCGAATCAGTCGGATATACAGTTATGGAGTGAAAGTAATCAAACAAAATAACAATCATTGGCATTATGCAATCCATGAAGAAATGAGGAAAATTGCAATTGGAAAACAATTTTAGCAGCAGCGCAGCGAGACAGAGACAGACAGAGAGAGCGAAAGAGAGAGACAGAGTCTTAGAGACAGAGACAGGAGGACTATAGGTAGTATAAGGAGTGTTGGGAAAATTCGTTGGGTGGGGTGGGGTGGTGGTAAACTGAGGCAGTGGAGGCATCTCGTTATAAATAGCGGCCTGACCTTGGGCGGGAAAAGTGTTAACTGTCTGCCAGGTGAGTTGGGAACAAGAAAATGCCTTTTCCCACACCCATTCTCTCACAATTAAACCGAAAAACTAAAGGTCTTGAAAGTAAAATGTACAGAAGGAAATCAAAGAAGGATTAGCTGCGGAGAACCGAAGCTTCACAACTGCTCTGGCAAAAGGTAATTTATTTATTTCCATTGTACCTCTTGTTTTTTACGTACATCTTAAAATAAGCAAACAATTAATCACTTGATGAGATACTATTTCCACATTAATCATTCATCAAGCCGAGGGCTTTAACTTTTTGTAAAACCTTAGAGTTCTTTGCCAGAGCTGGGCTAAGGACTACAAGCATATATGCTTTCGATCTAGGACTATAGCCTACAACTACTTACGGGACGGAGGAGGGGATTGGGTGGTGGAGTGGGAGAGTGGGAGAGGGAGGAGGAGCTGGAGGGGATTACCACTTTTTTGGACTTTTTGCTCAAGCCGCTCAGGGTCGCCATTCAATCGTCTGTTTCTGCTAAAGCATCTAGAGTTCTAAGTGATGTTTCTTTAGTTTCTCTTATTATTTTACAGAGGTGGTAGTTTCTATAAATACATATACATATATACTATGCAGGATAGTATATAGTCTTATTTACAGTTTTGAGTTAATTGCTTCTGGTTTACTCGCATCCAGCATGTCAAATGCCAAAGAGCTACTGAATAAGTATGTATAATGCGTTTAAGGATTTCTTTGTATTATTTTTTAATCTTTTTTTTAGTTCGAATATCATTTTTATTGGATTGGTTTTTGTTCTATTTACAGCGGTGGCTAAATTATTACGCATACGCCGTGTGGTACACGATGAGGTACGAATAACGAAAGCGATTGGTAGCAATGCAGTTAGCTAAACGAAAGACAAAAATCAAAGGAAGACAATGATAGCTAATAGGTGTCAATGTCCATGTGTATCTGTATCTCTGAGTAGTATTTGTATCTTTTTACAGGGTATGGCTTGGAGTGGAGTGGAGTGTCTGAGTGTGGTGTTCTTTGCTGCGGTTTTGCTTTCGACCCGGCCAAAACCAAAACCCTACTGCTACTGCTTTTTGCGGCCTATTGAAATGCAAAGCGCGCACATGCCGTCAGGTCGTCATTATCAACAGCATGACCATCATTATCGTAATCGCATAATGGTAATCGCAATCATAATCAAATCAAAAACAGAACAAAGCTCATATCATAGCTAGCTATCCATGTATTCTATATATATTATTTTTTTCTTCTATGCGGTGTAGTTTGGCGTGTCATTTTTTTGTTTCTTATTCATTATTATTATTATTATTATTATTATTATTATTGGTATTATTTTTGCGTTTGTGCTTGTGTTTGTGTGCAGAGACAAAACCGAGAAATCATAAGGAACACAAGAGTGTAAACTTACCAATCGGAATCTGGATCTGAAGCTCCATCTCCGATACGCGATTTCCTAAACAACGAGTTTCGAAAGTTTGTTTTTCTTATATGTATTTTCTGTTTATTTTTCATTTTGTTTAGCATAATTGTTGTTTTGTAATCATTTGTTATGTAATTCCTAGTTCGTACTCTTCGGGGGAGTTCAATAGAAAATAGATTTTTGGCCAAAAACAGTGACAGGGAGACAGAGATGTGTTATGTATGAGAGAGAGAGAGAAAGAGAGAGAGAGACAGAGGGGGGGTAGAGAATATTTTTTGGCTGATACGGGCCCCACCCCCCAGCCCCTCGGCGCTTCCCCTTTTAACCCATCAGTGCCCATCCTCTGGCAGCCAAGCGGAAAAAGGCTTGCTGCACGATAAGAACATAAATGTGTGCGGCCAGAGCCGCCGTCCCGGGGCTTCCATGGGGGACAGCTCCTTGTTAATCATCTAGGGCTAGACTAGGGCTTAAATATTTTTCAGTAAAGCCCCCCTGAAGGGCACGCCACTGGCCGTGTGCGTGTATGCTGTGACCCCATTGTTGTTTTTTGGGGTCAGCTGGAGCCATTTGTGGACTTTCGATTTAATATAAATTGAGAATGAGCTTGTTAGTTTTGTGCCCGTTTCTCGTTCCTCGTTTTTCGATTTGATTCGGTTTCGATTTTCGGGGTTAAGGTTCAGGATTTCGGGTTTTTGGGGGCTCTGCGAAAGGTTAAAGAGCTGCCCGAGTCCTAAATGGCATTCTTTATTGCACCACAAATCATCCAGGAAAATGTTAAAGGACTTCACAGGACTCGCCTGTTTGTTTTGTGTTGCCAGTGTGTGTTGGCCTGGAATTGTTATTGTTTAATGACTGCATGATGTCCGATTTGGCTGGAACGCCTCGAGCCCGGAGCCCCGAACCCTGAGCCCTCAGCCTCGGGTTAACTTTCGATTCCCGGACGGTCCTCTAAGCCGGATTTCAATTAACGCCTCTTGCAGTTTTCGGTTTTTGGGGTTTTGGGGTTTTCGATTTCGGCCTGGTATGGTTTTTGCGGCCATATTGCCCGGCCGCAGGCCATGACCGGCCGGAATGCTAAGCAATCGCGTTTGGTTCGCCACTTGACTGACTGACTGAGTGACTGCCGGGCCTGGTGCGGCATGCCACACAGCTCATGGCACACAGCTTATGCCACATTTCGGATGAAACAACAATTGAAAAATTCCGCCAAGTCATTTGGCCATCGTTTCCAGCCCCGCCCCTCCCCTTCGGCAGGACATTTTTCACCCACAAATGTGGGGTATACTATTTTCCCGGCCCGGATTTCATGGCAATGCCTAATTGAAAGCGTTGGTGTAGCCCGGCTTATATTCAATAAGTAATATCACTCTTAACAGGACCTCCTTTTTGAGGGAGCCCTTCACACCCACATAAGTAGGCAACACTTTCTTTCAAGCTTAGATTTCAAGGCTGTCTTTATCTGAAATAAATAATTATTATTGTTACTGCTGCCCACATTAGTATGCTACGCTTTTCCCACATCGTCCTTTTCCCCAACCAAATAGTTTTGGAAACCTCAACTGCTGACAAAAGCATAAGAAGTAGGCCAAAGGATGTGCGAGTTGCGCAAATCAAAACACAATTGCCGGATCGAACAAATGAATTTGATTGCGATTCAAAGTGGCATGCAACCGCAGCCTTCAGGGGGGTGGGGCTGGGCGGAGGGGTTCGTTCGGGCCACATGCATATGCAAGCGTGCACCTTTTCGCTGGCCAGGACTCGAAAGACGGAGAAACGAAAAAAAAAAAAAAAAAAGTTGGCAACAGTCACATCAATGGGTCTGAGGATTTCCAAAGTGCAGCATTCTAGGCTCGTTCTCGTTCTCGGTGTGTGTGTGTGTGTTTTGGGGGCTGTATCTGTGAGTGTGCTCACTTGGCTTCTACATAAATTTGCAATTTTCTAAATTCAAATTCTTTGTAAGTTGTCAGTCAGAAGGCAATTTCCCATTCCGCATGCACAATGCCAGAAAAGTGGGGGTTTTCGGTCGCATTGTGGCATATGCATAGGCGCATGTTGCCAGCAGTGTAACTGTACACAACTATGCTAGTGTGTGTGTGTGCTGGTGTGTGTGTGTGTATTTGTGTCAAAAGTTCGCCTACATTGCAGCCAGCAGCTTAAACATATCGATTCAAACACACACTGGCAAAAGCCACTTTAACTTTGCTTGCTGTTTGCCGAGATTTTCAAGCAAAAAGTTGCCTGCCCTTGCTCTGCTGCAGCGCCAGGGGTGTCGGCCGACAGCCGACGGGGGGTGGCTGTATATCGGGGATATTTATACATTAGTGTGATTAAAAATTAAAGTTCATCTCAACAAAAATGCTCGGAACGCTCGTGGTAGACCTTCAAGACTATTTTACATATACTTATAGATAGATACCATTGTTTGGATAAATGTATATAGCCCCCCCTCCTAATGAGCTCCTACGCCACTGGCCACTATATATGGGGGTCGGCATCAACTTGCTTAGCTGGGTGAAAACTTTTAAGTTGCCCTTTCGCCGAAAATGAACCCACAAACCAGAGGAGAAAGTGGCAGAATGTACGAGCCCGACCCGAAGCCCACACCCTAAGCCGAGGCCCATCTGGCCACACTGTACAGTGCCGCCCCACTAGAACGAACCACAGGCTCATATCATATGCATATCCCTAATAAATGCAAATTCCCCTCCCGACACTTTTCCTGTGTGATTAAATGCGTAGGTTCCCCCCATTTTCTTGGGAAAAGTGGGAAAGTTTCTTAGAAGAGACCCGCCTGTAGCTGGGTCAGGGGCTAGGGGTCATGGTTAGCAGAATGGATAGAGACAGAGCGATAGTCAGATCTGGAGTGGGAGAGAGAGCAGGCGATTCTTAGATTGAGATTTCAGTTTAGGTCGAGGTCTGGCATTCGCTTACACATCAATGATATTGGTATTATGGAATATATATTTTAGATAACATATAGGTTTCATACACTACGATTTCGGATTAGTATGAGACAGAGAGAGAGAGAGGTAGAGAGGGCGAGATGGCGAGAGAGCGGGGGAGAGACAGGTGATGGTGGGAGAAAGAGAGGGCGAGCGAGCGATCGTTGAATGTTAGTAGGGGTTTAGTTAGTGGGAGATTATAGTTTTAGTTTCGGTTGCTTTTTCGTAATACTTCTCAGAAGGAGAGCTTAAACACACACATATATATTTATAAGGACGATGCACAGAGAGAAATAATAGAGTCTAAACAGGGCTGCTTTTCAAACTATCAACTAGCCACATCCTGCATTATCTTTCCCTGTGCATCTGTAGGTTTTGGGAATTGGTTTAAGGACTAGCAAGTCGCGTGTCGCGGACACGCTTAAGGATACGATTGATACACTGATAACAGAATGGATTGGTAGAATGGATCATGACATGAATGATAAGACAACGTTCCTCTTGATCCGCCGCAAGGAGCAGTAGTAGGCCATCACGGCCCTCAGGCTCTTCCACTTTGTTGTCTGCTGGCCATTTCCATTCCCGTTCCCGTTTCCGTCTCCTCGATCCGCTCGATCTCCTCCTGCACTTCCACTTCCACTTGCAATTCCACTGCTTCCGTGCAGAAGCTCCTCGGGATGCTCGCTGATGAACGAGGAGAGCGTCTTCATCGCCGGCAATGGCCGTGGATTGGGGTTCGGACACGGGTTCAGGATCTGACCCGGACTCGGATTGGGAGCGGAGCCCACGGGCGTGTAGGCGCTCTGATCGGAGGACGGACTATTCAGGTGGAGTCGCACCTGTCGCCGCTGGCGGGCCTGGTGCGGATGCGGGTGCGACGTCGTCAGTATCAGTCTATCCCTCTCTGTGTACCTTAAACTAGTGGTGGCGGAGCAGCCACAATGGTGATTCTGTGAACTGGCCAGCGAGGAGCTAGCGGATCTGTTTTGACCCGACAATCCGGTCATCCGATTATCCAGAAGATACAAACAAAAAGGTGAACATCTGCCACGACTGCCAGTCTGGGGAGGATTAGCTACCCTAGCTTCCAATTTTATACATTTAATTAAGTGAGATGATTCCAAAATGGAAGCAAGAGTAGCTCCTCTCCCGCCACACTGTTTCTTTCCACAAAAAAAAAATTAATATTCTTAAAGTGGCAGCCGTGGTTCATGGTGTGGTTTTTTGTGATGGTGGTTGGTGGTTATTTGGAGTGGTGGAGTAGTGGGTGGGTTACTTTTTGGAGTGGAACTTGGAGTGGATTCGTGTGTGCCCAAAGATTAACCCGCCGCCGGAGAGTTGTCAACTTGGGTCCCCAGGGAGAGTAACTCTTCCGTTGCCTTTGTTTGCCGTCTTGCCATTGTGGGCCAAGTTAATTAATGAAATCGTGTACACACACACACTTGCTTTACACTGACAATCTGACACCCTCGCACAAACACACACTCTTACACGCCAAGGACACCAGCACGGACATGGACAATCCCGGCTAATTGTCATTGCTAATTTCCTTTTTGTCACCACAAAGACACAATAAACACAAACAAAAGTTCTCCCTGCCTATCTCAGGGTGTGTGTGTGTGTGTGTGGGAGTGGGAGTGTGGGTATCCTGATGTGTGGGTGTGTGTCAGGATATCTGTCTGTGAGACAGCTCCATTGAACTGCAAAGGCAAGAGTGCAAAGTTGAAGCCACAAACAGAATTTTATGGCAGATATTTTCTCATTCATTTCTGAGTTAAATTCTAACCTATTTATTACAATGAAACTAATTCGTTGAGGGTCCATTTCAGTCCTTCCTCCGAATGGATTAAGTCAAGGACCAGAAACTGAAAACTTCTGATTTGAGACCCTATGAGACTCCTATAGCCCCGAGAAATGGGTCAAACCACTGAGAACCCACTCCCGATTCCAATTCCCATGGAACATCTTCATCTGCAACCGCAAGGATGCCTCAAGGACAAGGACAGGGGGTGGCGGGGACTTGCTAATTGCTAATTTAATTTAATTGAATCAGAATGGTTTGTTTTCTTTCTTTTCGGTTCTTGCGGGGCTTGCTTGGGTCCTTTTGTCTTTTCTTATTTAATTCATTTGTGTTTTTTTACGGATACGGAGTACGGATATGCGGCTATACGGCTATACGGCTATTCGGATGTACGGATGTTATGGCGTCGCTTACGGTTGATCAAATACAGAGCATACGGAGCACACGGCGTACAAGAAGCAGCCAAGGCGAGCGAAGCCCAACAAAGTATGCTACACATTTATCAATTACGCTTATGGCACACGCCTCTATATGTATGTGTCTATTTGGTATGAGTGTATGGGTGTATGCGTGTATACGTGTGAGTCTGTTTGTGTTTAGATTATGTAAGTGTGGGTGTAAGGACAAGCAGAGCCGGATTATGTTTTATGTGAGCTTTTTCGGTAACAACTTGGCGCGATTTGTATAAATCATTTTTGTTGGGCCCCTTTATGTATTTTTTTTGTAATTTTTTACTCCGCTTTTAAGTTTAATTTAACAGTTATGCACGTGTCGTTATGTGTACACCGAGAGAAAAGAAAGGACACTCATATCAAGTGGCATTTATCATTTTTACTTGGAAAACAATGACTTTTATGGAAATTTCTGTCTTTAGATGTTAGCTTGAAAATAACTATAATCTCTCTCTTAATATTTAATTATTATATATTATTTTTTTATTATTTAAACAAAGTATTGAGAAAACTTCTCACTTTCTTTTCTCTCAGTGTGGGTGTACGGTTTAGGTGTTAATTTGGCTTTTAGGTAGCTTAAGAGCCCTTTTTTTTGGGAGAGTTGTGTTTCCAACTTACCGCTGGCTGGGACTCTTGCTGTCCGAGGAGTGGGCCGCGCTGTTGTTGTCGTCGTCGTGGACCATGGCGCTGCTCTTGTGGTGCCGCTTGTGGTAGCCCTCGCCGGCGCCACCGCCTCCTCCGTCCGCACCGCCGCCCGCGGCACCGCTCGATGGTCCTCCCCCACCACCTCCTCCGCCGGAGCTGCTCGTGCCCGTGGGACTGATGACGTCCGTGTCGCTGTTGCAGTCGTGCACCTGGCGGGCCACATCCTTGACAAATTTGCCGGCTCCATGCTCATGCTCGTGCGTTTCCATCTAGGGGATAATGGGATAAGAGGTTGAAAGGATCAAGAATCAGGAATCAGGGCTCTGGGCCATAAGTCGGCATTATTAATTTTGGCTTCTTGGCTTTTCGGCTTGAGGCCTCTGACTTGGCTTAATGAATGGCATTTGAAGCATGGCTAATTATCCTCTTAAAGGCTAATTATGCAAATACACTGAACAAAATTGTCACGATCTGATAAAAAAGACTACAAAATATTTGAAACTTTTACTGTAATACTCGCATAGTGCCAGTGATCACAGACTCTTGGAATCTTCTAGTTCCTGAAAATACCTATATGTATGCCGTGCACTGTACCTTCCACTGCATCTGCCTGTGGCAGCTTCTCTGTTAAACTATTTTGCCCCACGGTGCATTTTAAATCGGATGATGTTGACGATAATAATTAAACTTTGATTTGATTGCCTCCGACACGAAAACTTGGCCAACTCTGACTGGGCCTTAAGGTGAGCACTTGGCCAGAGTTAACCGGAAAGCGAGTAGACGAGGGAGAAGGCTATATAGAGAGAGAGAGGGGGCAGAGGGCGAACGGAAACGGAAATATTCGACCATGAGCTGTGAGAACTTTTGCCAGAAACATGGCTTTAAAATTGCATTATTGATTCCACTCGGCAGGAGGAATCGGCGGAAAACTGAAAAGCCGGAAATGTATTTAAGAGCCGAATCAGTTTGGCCACATTGCGAAATTAAAACTGGCATAAAGAAATGAAAAATAAGCCGTGTTTGTTTGCCAGTCCGCCAAAAAGGTAATGATTTTCCCACCAATAGCAGCGAGAAATTGAATGAAAATAGGTTCGAATGAAAAATATCCGTGGACTGCTGGACTTAAATGAGTTTAAATTTAGGAAAAAAATCAAGTTAAGTAATAAAAAAAAAAGTTAAAATAGATATCTATACACAGTCGCCTGTCTGGCAAAAAAAATGTATCAAAATCAAGGAAGGCACTTAGTCAGGATCAGTGGCACAGAACAGGCCACTTGTTAGCCAAAAACCATTATTAATTTAATGCCAATGCTGGCCAAAAGCAACTTAAAGTGCGCCAAGCGAGCCAAAAGCCAAAACCCGAAAGCCAAAAGTACTTATATAAGTGCTCGAGAGCCGCAAACTTGATAGCTTCGATTTGACCATTGGGACAGATTGCCGATGGTGTTTCGTCCTGTATCCGTATCCTGGATTTCATCTACACATATGCCATGTATTAGTCAGTGTGTGAGTGTGTCCGTGTGTCCGTGACAAAACTGGCAAAATCCGGCGGAGGGTTTCAATTTGGCCTCCGGGTCTAAATAGGGGAAACCGCATAACATATCTGGCGGGATTTGTATGCCGTTCCCACCAATTAGTTGACAAATCGGTTCACTGCCAGATTAAGCTTCACTTGTGAGCACCCACACACCACAGCCGAGTCCACAAAAATAGCTACCAACGAAGTCCCTAGTTCTCTAGTTTTGATTGAAGCCTTGCTGTTCAAACTCCACTGGAAAACAAATCCATAATAACTCCTACTGTTTTGCCCTCTACTGTCCAGAAACTATTACAGATCCTTGCCACCAGCAGATGCCCCAGGACATGGCAATTAAATGCGCCACAAAACTTGATTGGAATTTATTGTGGTTACAGGACTGTCAAAATTCAGAAGCCGTGTTAATCTTCTCATTCCCCCAGCAAGGACGCTGCCGCAAACAGTCCTGCCGGAAAGTTTCGCCGACTCGCTGGTGAAGTGCTCTTGTGGGAGTCCTGGTCTCGTGTTTTAATTAGCCAATATTCCAATGACAGATCGGAGGGATATGGCGGCTATAGCTAGGAATTCCAATTTCCTGGGAATAATTTTGTAATGGACAAATTGGCGGACAACCGGACAACCGGACACCGGACAACGGACAGTAGAAACTTTTATGGGTCAGCTTTGATTTCCTTGAATGCCTTTTTAATAATTCACCCCTGGCTGGGTAGCCTGGCGGCTATTTTTGTTTGAAAGGACACCCGACTCCGGTCGAGGGCAAAAAACTAATTTTAAAACTTTTAATCAGTTTTGAAATTTCATTTTCGTCTCCCCATAAATAAATATCAGGTTAGGATAACCCGTTTGAAGCGGCTAATCCCCTCCTTATCTTCGCTATTTACTTTGAAGTAATTACTACTCGTATTTTATGTTATAGTTGGTCCTTTTTCCGACGCCAGCTTATGGCAATATCATTAAAATCTGGCCGAACGTAGGGCTCATAATCAGAAGTGTTTAAATTTTATGCCGGAGAGCATAAAGGATAAAGGATTGGGGGAAAGGTAAAGGAAGCCAGAGCCTTCTCATTCGAGAAAAGGACATCTTGTGGGGGAACGTGGGAGGAGTCTGTGGGCTGCTTTCTGGGCTTGCAGTTTCAAAGTGCCTAGTATTTCGGTTCAGTGTAGTGAGCTCGGAACAAATTGAGTGACACATGTCCCAAACAGACCATAAGGACTCTCTCTCTCTCTCTCTCTCTCTCTCGCTGCCCGTCGTGTGTCTGACACAGGATGTAGTTGAGTGTCCTGGACACTGAATGGATATGCGATACAGTGCGGAGGGAGGCATAGCACTTACCGTATATAGGCCCGTTGCCGTGGTCCCCGAGGACGAGGAGGAGGCCGCCGCTGCCCCTGTGCTGCCGTAGTTGAGCTGGGAGTGATAGCCGCTGGACAGGATCTTCTTGTGTGCGGATGCATGCGCCCGGTACGCGCTCACGCTCAGTTTCATTGTGGCATCCACTCCACTTTAGTCGCTACTGCTGCTGCCACTGCTGATGCTGATGCTGCCACTTCCACGCCCACTTTTCAACCTGTCCACCTGCCGCCCACGCCTATGTTAAGTGTTCGCCTCTTAGCCGTGGGCGTGGCCCTTGCTCCTTTTTTTTTGGTTGCTGATGCTATTTTGCCACTAGAGTGTAGGTGTTGCTGTCGCTGTTATCCGACGCCTACCTGCAATATTGCTGCTCTGTTGATTTTTATATTGTAATGGGTGCGATTGTCGCCCTGGGGGCGTGGCTGCTCCTGCTCCTGCTTCTGATGCACTTGCAATATCTGCGCTTTTTTGATGTTGCGGCAACGGTTCAGCTAAAAATATTCGTGTTTGTTTTGCGACGCGCAATATCGTTATGGGTTGCTCTTGAAACGCCCGCAATGCCCTCCGCAATATCGTTTATAGATGCCTCTGTAGCCTTGCAATATTCGTAATTGTTTCCTTTCAGCTGTTAGTTTTTAGTTGTTGCAGGACTTTAAATATTTTAATTTTATTTCGGCCTGGCTGTCGTTGCTGCTTTTGTCGCTCGGGCCTCTATTGTTGCTGTAGTTGCTTTCAAGTTGCCTTGAATTGGGCTTAATTGAGTGCCCACGGGCGACGTTTTTTGTTCTTCTTGTTGTTTTTGCAGTGGGCGTGGCACAAGGACGTGGGCGGAGAAAAGGGCAGGACAAGAATGTCGACACCCGAGCACAAAGCAAACTTTTTATTGCCGCCTTCGGTGGCGTTTTCAGTTGCTGCTGTTGCTGCTGCTGCTGCTGCTGGTGCTGGTGGTGTTGCTGCTGCTGGTGCTGGTGGTGTTGCTGCTGCTGCTGCTGGTGCTGGTGGTGTTGCTGTTGGTGTTGCTTCTGTTTTTGATGCGAAACAAAGACAAAGGCCTCGGCCTCGTCGCTTGACGGATTGTTGTTGTTGCTGCTTCTGGTTCTGGTGGCCAGAAAACCCGGGCCTAAATGCCACCGTAAAACAACCCGTGCCCGTGCTCCCGTACAAGTGTCCGGCGGAGAATGGGTTGCCCGTGTCTGGGACGGTTGCTCAGTTTTAGTTAGAAACGGAGGCCATAAACGGAGCTGGAACTGCCATCGTGGCATGTAGCTGACTTTCCGGAGGAGGGGGCTCTGGGGGCGTGGCAACTGAAACGGGGGCGTTGTAGTAGACCATGGAGCGTGGGACTTCCCCTGGAGAATCCTTTGTCGTTCGTTTGCTTTTAATTGTTTGTAATTTTGTTTTTAGTGCTCTACGGTTGTGGATGTTTGTTGTTCTTGTTCCAGTTGTTGTTGTTGTTGTTGCTTTTTTGTGTATCTGTGTTTGTGTTATTGTTGTTAAGGCCTCATGTCACTTTTGTTACAAGTATCTGTAGCTGGTGCTGTCGTATCTGTATCTGCATGTTTATTTGTATCTGTAGTTGCTGTTGTTCTTCTTGCCACTGTGGTTGCTGCTGCTTCTGTTGTTGTTGTTATTGCTGTTGCCTGTAGGCGAAGAAAACATTTTGGTTAAGTAAACATTAAAGTGGAAATTAATTAAAATGTCTAACAATTTAGTTACACGCAAAAAAAAACACACACACACGCCCCTGAAAACGATTTAGTTTTCACTGAAATTCCAAGAACCAAAAGTCGTTTAAATGGCAACCACAGCTAGTCACCCCCTCACCGACTCTCCCCTTGTCCCACGTCAAGTCTTCCTGGCAATTTCCCCAGATCCTGTCCCCTTCACACCCCCCTGTACTTGGCTCGTCTAGGTTGCAATTCAAATTAATATTGTCGGAGCTCGGCAAACACTCGAACAAGTTGTTTCCACATCAAAAATCATTAGAACATACAACGAGAACATACATATTTATAGATAATATATAATTAATTAACAATTTAAATTATAAAAGCTCTTGCCCGCCCTAGGGCAGCCCCAATTCAAACTCATTTGCAGTTAAATACCAAAAGTTTGCTTTGGAAACAACCCACTCCCAGCCAGAAAAAGGGGGGCGAGGTCAAAAAGGGGTCAAAACGGTGGCCGAAAGGTGGCTCTCGGCGTCAGCGTCTGTGTGGGAGTCAAGCTGGGTCAGCACAAAGTTCATTAACTCTGTGGCAAGTTTGATTTGTGCGTAATTGAACCTTTTGCATGGCCAAGTGGCTCAACTATCGTGATTGATGGCCAATGATTGATTGGGATGAGCCGGGCCGGGAGTTGCTCCTAATTAGTCCTGGACCCCAATCAATCACGCTGATTAACTCAGCGCTCCCAACTTGGCTTGACTTTTAATCGGAAATCAACAATCAGAAGGTGAGCCAAACTGCCAATGAATGCAAATTCTAAAGACATCAGTCGGAGCTTGAATCGAAGCTCGAACCAGGGCTCGTAATAAACGTACTGATTGAGGCAAGCAATCAATTAATTAGCCACCTAGTCGCCATGTGCAATCAACCGCTCCTAATTGAATATTCATATGGCCGGAGCTCGAGCTGGAAGGGCAATCTGTATGCATTGAACCCGAAGGCAAACCCAAACTGAAACAGAAACCCAAACTGATTCCGAGACTGTGACATCAATCGGGCGAAAGGCAATCATTAGGCAATCAATCGACCATCACAGCCTAATTCATTCATTCAAACGAAGACTCAACATTCACTTGGCATTCACTTGGCGTTCATTTAATGTATATATTGGCCCTCTGTATAGACAATGGCCGAGTCCTGGCAAAGGGATTTATTACCAAGAATCCTTGTATTAAAGCTCAAGCACTAGACGGCTGGGGGAGCCACAAAAAATAACAGGGATCTCGGGAATTTCATGTCTCTGGGAGGCCGTAAACATGTCGCAAATGTAAATCAAAAGTATGACTGGCTGACTGACTGACAGACAGACAGACAGATTCTGTTTCAGATTTCGGATGTCAGACGTTGTTGGTGGATGTTCATGCAAATCTTCCCCGGAGAGGAGGTGGGCACTAGTCCCCAGGACACGGCGATTGGCCGTAAAACTCGAGCAATTACAACACAAAATACATCGAGCCCAAAGGCAAACATTCAATAAAGACTGTAAACTAAATAAACGAAGGCTCAAGCTAAGGCGCTACCGACTGACTTTAATGAGAGTTGTGCACTGGAAAAAAAAGATATGCAGAAGGAGAAAGCTTTATGATACCAGGTACCATCCATTTCTAGTAGATTAAGACTATTATTATGCCTGTTCATATTATTCAGCCTAAGCACTAATGTTTTACTTATTGTCCTGCTTCCTGTTTCGGTTTTTTGTCAGTGTCCTTGACCACCTTTACTTCATTACTTGCCGAGTCGATGGATTGCACCTGTTGGCATTTTATACACACACAACGACGGCACATAAAATGTAATTATAAAGCATTCAAACATCCTTGCAGGGGGCGGCTAAAGGTTGCGGGAAGCCAAAGGACCAAGACCGAAGGACCAAGGGCAGAGGTGCCTGGAAGGAGCCAAACAAAGTAAGAGACTTAACACTTTGTGCGAACGCTTAACCAGCTTAAGGATCCGAGAGAAAGGAACCAGAGCCAGAGCCAGAGCCAGGGTCAGAGCCGGAAGAGTAGGAGCCGATGCCGAAGCCGAAGCCCCGAGAAGCCAAAGGAGCCGTGCAAGTTTTATGAGTTTCTGCCTGGTCAGGCTGGCCATCCTGTGGACTCACACACACACACACACCCATATTGGTTTATGTACGTATTGAAAACGCTTATGTGTGTGTGTGTGTGTGTGGGTATTGTACGTATCTGTATCTGCGCATTTTTCTACATAAAACTCAATGAAGCATCCACTGACAGTCGAGGAGATAAAGAAGAAACTGGCAGCAACTGCTGCTGCTGATGCTGATGCTGCCCCTCCCCCTTGGCCCCGCCCCTGCCGATTTCAATTTCAAAATGTACGCTCCATTGGGCAGTGAAAACACCACATAGCACCCCACCACCCAACCACCCACCGCGCCACCCCAACCCCTCCTCCTCTCTGGCCACAACAACACAAAAAGTGACATTAAAAAATGGTAGCCACTTGTCAGGCTGAAAGAGAAGGCCATAGAGCAATAGAAAGAGACCCGGAGACGCGCAGACGATGAGGCGGGGGTGGGGAGAAAATATTTATCAAAAACTTATCGGCCGGGTCACGCGGCGTATGCGTTATGTAAAAATCATGTTTAAAGTCAACAAACAAAAGTGCAAATAAAGCACAAAAAACCACTCACAACATTTTGATTGGTTTTTCGGTTAGTTAATTAGAGGACACGTGTCCTGGCAAGAAATTCCTTTTAAAATGCATGACATTTCCATTTCTCCCTCCATTACATTTTGTTTGCCGTTAAGCAAGGATTTAAATTATGAGCGATGGTCGTGGATAATATGTAGAATAATATATAGTAGTCACGGACATGCCTACCCAGTCGCAGCTGGTATACTCTTTGAAAATATACAGGAAAGAAAGGACTCTACACTGCTGCATCCTTGAAAGGAATTTTTCACCAATGACCACTAACAAAGTCTATATCTTTGCCAATTCTCACCCGATTCTTACGCGGAATACCTCAAACAATTTCTGGATTGATTCTCCACCAATATCCATTAAAATCTGACAACAAAATATTTTTCCAATTTTTTTCGAAATTTTCCTGGGGTACCCCTACCAAATGTTGGATTTTCGTATATGGCCCACTATATTGTCTATATCTTTGCCAATTCTCACCCGATTCTTGCGCGGAATACCTCAAACAATTTCTGGATCGATTCTCCACCAATCTGCATCATAATCTGACAACAAAATATTTTTCCAATTTTTTTCAAAATTTTCCTGGGGTAGCCCTGCCAAATGTTGGATTTTCGTATATGGCCCACTATATTGTCTATATCTTTGCCAATTCTCATCCGATTCGTACAAAGGATGCCTTGAACGATTTCTGGATCGATTCTCCACCAATCTGCATCAAAATCTGACAACAAAATATTTTTCCAATTTTTTTCGAAATTTTCCTGGGGTACCCCTACCAAATGTTGGATTTTCGTATATGGCCCACTATATTGTCTATATCTTTGCCAATTCTCATCCGATTCTTGCGCGGAATACCTCAAACGATTTCTGGATCGATTCTCCACCAATCTGCATCATAATCTGACAACAAAATATTTTTCCAATTTTTTTCGAAATTTTCCTGGGGTACCCCTGCCAAATGTTGGATTTTCGTATATGGCCCACTATATTGTCTATATCTTTGCCAATTCTCACCCGATTCTTACGCGGAATACCTCAAACAATTTCTGGATTGATTCTCCACCAATCTCCATTAAAATCTGACAACAAAATATTTTTCCAATTTTTTTCGAAATTTTCCTGGGGTAGCCCTGCCAAATGTTGGATTTTCGTATATGGCCCACTATATTGTCTATATCTTTGCCAATTCTCATCCGATTCGTACAAAGGATGCCTTGAACGATTTCTGGATCGATTCTCCACCAATCTGCATCATAATCTGACAACAAAATATTTTTCCAATTTTTTTCGAAATTTTCCTGGGGTACCCCTACCAAATGTTGGATTTTCGTATATGGCCCACTATATTGTCTATATCTTTGCCAATTCTCACCCGATTCTTGCGCGGAATACCTCAAACAATTTCTGGATTGATTCTCCACCAATCTGCATCATAATCTGACAACAAAATATTTTTCCAATTTTTTTCGAAATTTTCCTGGGGTACCCCTACCAAATGTTGGATTTTCGTATATGGCCCACTATATTGTCTATATCTTTGCCAATTCTCACCCGATTCTTGCGCGGAATACCTCAAACAATTTCTGGATCGATTCTCCACCAATCTGCATCATAATCTGACAACAAAATATTTTTCCAATTTTTTTCGAAATTTTCCAGGGGTACCCCTACCAAATGTTGGATTTTCGTATATGGCCCACTATATTGTCTATATCTTTGCCAATTCTCATCCGATTCTTGCGCGGAATACCTCAAACAATTTCTGGATCGATTCTCCACCAATCTGCATCATAATCTGACAACAAAATATTTTTCCAATTTTTTTCGAAATTTTCCTGGGGTACCCCTACCAAATGTTGGATTTTCGTATATGGCCCACTATATTGTCTATATCTTTGCCAATTCTCACCCGATTCTTGCGCGGAATACCTCAAACAATTTCTGGATTGATTCTCCACCAATCTGCATCATAATCTGACAACAAAATATTTTTCCAATTTTTTTTCGAAATTTTCCTGGGGTACCCCTACCAAATGTTGGATTTTCGTATATGGCCCACTATATTGTCTATATCTTTGCCAATTCTCATCCGATTCTTGCGCGGAATACCTCAAACAATTTCTGGATCGATTCTCCACCAATCTGCATCATAATCTGACAACAAAATATTTTTCCAATTTTTTTCGAAATTTTCCTGGGGTACCCCTACCAAATGTTGGATTTTCGTATATGGCCCACTATATTGTCTATATCTTTGCCAATTCTCACCCGATTCTTGCGCGGAATACCTCAAACAATTTCTGGATCGATTCTCCACCAATCTGCATCATAATCTGACAACAAAATATTTTTCCAATTTTTTTCGAAATTTTCCTGGGGTACCCCTACCAAATGTTGGATTTTCGTATATGGCCCACTATATTGTCTATATCTTTGCCAATTCTCACCCGATTCTTACGCGGAATACCTCAAACAATTTCTGGATTGATTCTCCACCAATATCCATTAAAATCTGACAACAAAATATTTTTCCAATTTTTTTTCGAAATTTTCTTGGGGTACCCCTACCAAATGTTGGATTTTCGTATATGGCCCACTATATTGTCTATATCTTTGCCAATTCTTACCCGATTCTTGCGCGGAATACCTCAAACAATTTCTGGATTGATTCTCCACCAATCTGCATCATAATCTGACAACAAAATATTTTTCCAATTTTTTTTCGAAATTTTCCTGGGGTACCCCTACCAAATGTTGGATTTTCGTATATGGCCCACTATATTGTCTATATCTTTGCCAATTCTCATCCGATTCTTGCGCGGAATACCTCAAACAATTTCTGGATCGATTCTCCACCAATCTGCATCATAATCTGACAACAAAATATTTTTCCAATTTTTTTCGACATTTTCCTGGGGTACCCCTGCCAAATGTTGGATTTTCGTATATGGCCCACTATATTGTCTATATCTTTGCCAATTCTCATCCGATTCTTGCGCGGAATACCTCAAACAATTTCTGGATCGATTCTCCACCAATCTGCATCATAATCTGACAACAAAATATTTTTCCAATTTTTTTCGAAATTTTCCTGGGGTACCCCTACCAAATGTTGGATTTTCGTATATGGCCCACTATATTGTCTATATCTTTGCCAATTCTCATCCGATTCTTGCGCGGAATACCTCAAACAATTTCTGGATCGATTCTCCACCAATCTGCATCATAATCTGACAACAAAATATTTTTCCAATTTTTTTCGAAATTTTCCTGGGGTACCCCTACCAAATGTTGGATTTTCGTATATGGCCCACTATATTGTCTATATCTTTGCCAATTCTCATCCGATTCGTACAAAGGATGCCTTGAACGATTTCTGGATCGATTCTCCACCAATCTGCATCAAAATCTGACAACAAAATATTTTTCCAATTTTTTCCCCATTTTTCCACCAAAAATCCATGATACCCATATACGACCTCAAATCAGATCTATTTTTTCCAGTTTTTGGTGAAAAACACGTCCTCTGTGCCTCTGTAAGGGTATAAAATGTAGAGGGATTGGGTCAAAAAAAGAAAAATTATAAAAACATACACAAGACATTGTATGTCGGTGTGTCGGGACTCGGATGTATATCTAAATAGGGCATCAATAAATCTTTTGGCTGAAAAATCCTCTGCATTCGCTTGACCCACATTTTGCGCTTAAAAGTTGTTGTTTCCTTTTATTTTTCTTCCGTTCTTTTTTTGGCCAATTACGATTTCAGTTAGGTAAGGAACTGGTAGCCCAGATCCGTGAGATACAATTGTTCTGTGTCCTTTTTTGGCTCTGCCTTGGTGCGTGCTCCTTTTGGCAGTTTCTCTTCCACTTTTTTCGGTTTTGTTAAGCAATCCCTTATCAACGATTATGTCAAATGTTTGGCCACTAAGTAGCCAAGCTGCTGTCCACTAGGCTCGTCCTTTGTCCTTTTTGTCTTTTCCTTTTCCGTTGTTGTTGTTGTTGAGCTTAAGACGAGGACAAGCAGACAAGGAGCAAACAGGAAGCAGAGCCAGTCAAGCAACAAAGAAATCGCACCGAATATGTTATGAATATGAAGTTGTGCGTGGGAAGTGGGCTTTGGACTGTGTCCTGTGGACTTTGCGGCGAGCTGAAGCCAAATGTTGCCACTGCCATGCATATATAGAGCCGGGACTTAAGTGATTCCAGGGGCTGACATGGCGGGGGTGGCTCCAGAGTAGGTCAAGCAGCTGCTGGCCCCCAAAAGCAAAAGCAAAAGCGAAGGCAGCAAGGCAGCAAAGCAGCAAGCTCATGTAAATTTTGTAAACTGAGCCGCAGCATAAATTAGGATGAGACAAGATTTGCATGAGGGAGCATCACACCGCATTGCCACGGATGAGCCTCGCCCCTAGCCCCTGCAAGGCCTGGCCAGAGTCCTGAAAATGAACAACGACTGAGTGCTACCCACCGACTAATAACCAAACAAATATATAATCTGCTAATTAAAAAGCAAACAGAATGATTAATTTAAAATATGTGAGCCGCAAAAAGTGTCCATTGTTTCGTCCGCTTTTGGCATTTAAATATCAAATGTACATATACAGAATACATTTTTTTCAGAAATGTACATACATATCAAATATAAATGGCAACAGTCATTGTTTGGGCATTTTGTTTACTTTGTCGGCCAAACCAGAAATCATACAAAAAACATTATTTAGACCAAGAATAATAATGATGAGAGAACATGAAAAGGCAAAACCAAAAAGAGGAAAACATCTGTCGGTGGTTGTAATAACAGGAATTGAAATCATGATTTGCATACAATCAAATAGTAATTCCATTATAAAAAGTGAATTAAAATGAATACGACTGGGGGAATGTAACAAAGTCAATCGAAGCAATAAAGCTTTAAACGAAATAAATTGCTCAAGGGATTATAGATTTTGCTGCAAAGATATTTTATAATAATCGGCTTAATTCATAATTTTCAACAGGCTAATTTTGATATAATGGATTAGACTACCGAGTCAAACTTAATTAATTTGAAATTTTTTATAGGAACGAGGCCAGAGTGCGATAACCAAGTGCCCGTGGAATCGGTTCTACCTTGATAATCGGGCCATGAGAGGGTGGCTTTCGTTATGCGTTTTGGCTTTCAGGCTGCTCGTTACGTGGATTGCCATTGCCTCATGCATAAACATGGCTAAAATCCCCACAGCCTTTTGGCCCTCTCCCGCCTTCCATCCCCCCATCCCTCCTATTTAAGCCGCCCCCACATCGAAAGATGAAGCAATTTGTGCGACTGTGATTTTGTATCAATTGCCAGAGCCTCTGGGGAAAATCGCTCATACGCCGCGTGAGCCGAGAGTCTAATAAATTTTTTCCTTCCAGCTTGGGGTTAGGTTTTTTGCGTTTTTTTTTTCGTGGCACCTCTTAAACCGATTTATTTATCGCCGAAAAACCGAAACCCTTGCCACGCATAATAAAGGTCATATATCAGGCGGCGGAGCTGGAAAGGAAAATGTCTTCCTGTTTGTCTTCGATTCGAGTCGGGTGGCGGTATTGCCAGGACGAGTGATTTATATCCGTGGCAGGAGACGGCGAGGGAAGGAACCCTTTTGGTTTTCAGAGACAAGACTATGTATGTAAATAAGCCAGCCGTCCGTCCGGGCACACAGATGCGTAAAATTCAATTAAAAGAAAACTGTTTTCCCAGTGAAACGAATAACGAAATTACTCGCTGAGGGAAAGCGTTATCCTTCGGTTCGGTACGGTTCTGTTCGGTTCGGGTCGGTTCGGAACGGTTCAGGGCATAAACCGTAACCGAAAGCAATAAAATTATTAAGCCAGAGCGGGAGGAGCGAAAATAAAGTGAACGCTGGGGAAATGAGGGCACACAGGACATGCCAGGACGGAGCACATATCCTTGCTCTGACTCCGGCTTCTCCACTGCCTCCTGCATGAATCATGATGCAATGAACGCAATCACCAGGCATTATCATCTCGCCTTTCCTTTGGCTTTTCCGCGCAAAGTGAAAAATCATTCGCAGAGATGTTGAATTTTTAATGCACTTGGCTCCGACTCACCGCATCACCGATGGAACGCCAGGATAAGGCTGCGGATTCTTGGCTTGGTGCCTGGGGACCCTTGGCTCCGTTGGCTTTTTTGGCTTCCGAGGCGATTGTCGCCCTAAGTGTGCCAGTGCCAGTTGGTTACGTAATTGTGGCTCTTAAGCCATGTGAGTTTCGTGTTCGGCTCTAGATTGTTTTGGCCACCTGGACGAGCTGCTTAGCATTCGAATGGGCCCACCCGGCGTATACGTAATGCACACCAGGCGCCTTAAAGTAGGCAACGGTTCAGCGTCTCTCTCTCCTTTCTTATTAGCTCTGTCCTCAATTTATTCTAAAATTTGTTAAGTCCTTCGCAGCTTCATCATTTATCTTCATCGTTTAAAATAAAGCCGACAGTTTTTTTCTCATCTCATGAATTTCGGTGAATCGATTATAGAAGCTATACAAAATTCTTATGAATTTTAAAAAACAATTGCTCCACTGCCGGAGGCCACTGCTGGAAACAATGGAAATCAAGGTGTTCCCACTGATTTAAGGACACAAGCCCACAGGCACAGGGACAGGCACGGGCTCCAAAGCGCTCCCTAGATTGTCGACTGCTGCTTATCCCGTCGCTCGACTCAACAATTTTTCAATGTCGGAGCGTCCCGCTATTGCGTCCTCGCCACCTTGCCGCCGTTTGAAAAATTGAAAAACGTTTTAATGGCAAAGGCAACGCCATGGCAATGGAAATTAATGGCCAGCTGTTGGTGGCTGGCAGTCGCCAGTTGCCAGTTGGCGGACGTTTAATTTTGTTCAATCGCTTCGAAGAGAGCCATATTACGCATACGCCCCGTGTCTGGGGCCAGTCGAGGCGAGTTAATGCAATCCACGGGCAAAGGAGACGGGGGGTATTAGCCTGAATTGGCTTAATACTGCAGGGACAGGATAATAAAGCATTCCCGCCGGAGCAGCCTACCGATACCGATAAATTACGATGGGGAATTGCAATCGGCGGCATTGCGAATTTCTCCCATTAACGCTTTAATTGCTAGGACTTTGCTGAGAGGCTCATCAGCCTTAATATTCAACAATCGAACCGGCAAAAAGGACACCAAAATCGATGCCTATCATAAAAATACGCCCATCAAATGTGCCTATACAAAATTGTCCGTCTATATTTAGGCGAAATGTATTTTAAACCGGATTGATTTCTGGCTGGCAGGCCAAAAACAAACGCATAAATAAGTTATCTGTGCGGCGGAACAGTGACAAGTACCAACTCAATTGGCAACACGAACATCAAATGTTTCGCTCTTTTCAGTCAAGTTGAGTCTAGTGAGGGAAAGTGAATGCCGTTTGCCATTGAACATTTTTGATAATCAAATCTGAATACTTCAGCTCCGGCTTTGAGTTTTTCGCACAATGGCGTCTTAACATCCCGCCTGTCACTTTCACTCTTAAGCTTACACAGACGGAAGCCCACGCACACGCACAAGCGAACCCTTCATCATTTCCGTTTCCGTTTTCCATGCTCTCCTTTCTTTCAGCTGGGACGCTTCATTGGATTGGCCCCTTAATGCCTTTGCACTTAATTGCACCCACACAAGCTTACTAGAGATGGCACAAACATCGATATATATTCATAAGGAAAAAGACACAGGACCTTCAAGCCATTGACGAATAAAAGCCTAAATAGCTTGTTAAAGGTTCATAGATTCCAACCATTGCGATCTAATATAGATCCTACAATAATGTTCAAAGCATAACCGATTAAGGATATCTTCGATAGGCTTGCTTCCAACTCTGCTCGCATCTCTAACGCACAAGATACCGTTACAGGAGGTGCCGAAAGGCAGCATAATTATTTAACGCCTCGCATCAATCAACTTTTGTCTGGCTGTAAAGTGTAAGCTAATTAGCTTAAATATTTAATTGAGGCAAATAAAATCTGGCCTGGAGTGACTGAAAGTATGCGAAGAGCATATTTGCACCCACTCAGAGGGGGCGACCGAGGGGTGGGAAGGGAGAGTCACGCACACACATAATTGGCGGCACACACAAAAGTTGGCATCAACTCGTTCGCTTCTTATTTTCAGCTACTCCGCTCCGTCCTGGCGCCCCCCTTGACGACGCCCGCCGGTCCGCCTGTCAATTCCAATTCAAATGATGAACGGTGAGCGGTCCGCGGGTGGCCGGGCAGGGTGAGGAAGCGTAGGGAAGGCGGGGCTAGGTCACAGTTAGTCAGTCAGCCCCCCGCATGTGCGTCAAATTACTTCCGTTGGATTTGAATTTGATGTTAAGGCTGACGACACAGCGTACACACAAAGAAACGAAGTGTGACTTGTCCGGGCCGGGCCGGGCAGGGAATTTGAGTAGTTGGGAAGTCGCTTAAGGCTTAAAAATATGCGTCCATCATGATCATTTTATTCGCAAATGAATAAACCCGAATGCTCCTGAAGGAAAAATAAGACTGCTAATTTGAATAACTTTTTGGGCTGTGCAGGAGGCGGAAAAATGTAACCAGCTCAACGACGGGCTCAGCTGGCTGAGCCTGTTCCCATCAAATGGCACACTCACGCACACACACACACTGGCGAACACTAACAGCGACTTTCACTCATACAATTACGCGAATGACAGGAAAAGTGCGCACAATGCGCATGAAAGCATAAAAAGCAACAGCAATGGCAACAAAAAGGAAAGTGCCACGGCACAGGAAGCTCGAAAGTGTATGCAATGAGCGAGGCGACGAGAAATGGAAAAATTATAAAATACTCTCACATACAGGCCGAGGAGTGTATGCGAGGCACACACACAGTCATGCACGAGGCAGATGAATGCCAATTAAGCCTATACTTGAACCCCAGCTTCGTCGAAGGACGAAGGACCTCGAATGAAAGGGAACTTCCACTGGCAATCAACAAAAGACGCTCGTCGAAATAATAAATGCGTTAAAAAAGGCAAACACACACACACTCGCAGATGAATGAAAAACGCACGCTCGCACAGGAATGTATACACGCATGCATACATTTATGTGAACATCCTTACATCCTTGCAGGCAGTCAGTCGGTAGGGGCCAGGCAGGGGCTTACGTAAAAGGGGGCTAATACTATTTTTCAAAAGTCTGCAAAGTTTTCAGGTTCATTGCTGCTTTATAATAGGGATTAAGGTGGATTAAGGATAGTCTCTAATATCTATGGCATACAAGCGGACAGGCGGACATGACGCTGCCATTGTGCTGATGAAGAATAGTTTTTAATTCGGCTCCCTTTCATATAAGCCGTACAGAGTACAGAGCCAAGAGACCCCTGAAGTACCGGGTATCATTACCATCACACACACTTTTAAATCAATTTCGAAGCAAACCAAAATAGATAATTACTATTAAATTGTTCGGTAGAAGCCCCGTTGCTACAAAATCTTTACTCAATAGCTATTAATTATTAAGTCAGCCCCCCCGTGAAAAACCCCTTGAAGGGAATCCTGCAAACGCCACTGCCTACATGTGTACACTTGTCTGTAAAATAAAAGAACACGGCGAAGGGGCGTGACGAAGTACGGCTGAAGGTGCCTGGAGGGTCCTACTGGGGTGTGAACAGAGACCAGAGGCAGGACAACCACCCAGAGTACCCGGAGCCACCAGAGCCCCCAGAACCACCCACAGACCCTCAACAAGCCGAGTCTCAAGTCAAGTCGGGAAGCAAACACAAAAAGGGAAATTGTAATAAAAATAATTGACAACTATTTGACATGCCTCATGTCCGCACACACGCAAAAGCCATGCAAACAGCCCCCATCCTTGATGCCCCTCCCGACCATAAAATAAATACGGCGGGGTGTGGGCAGGAGGTGGGCGGAGCTCTCATGTGTGCGGTGTTCATGGTCCCTGGTGTGCATTTACGGAGACTTCTTGAAGTCATTACGGAACATTTTTGGGGTATATCTAGGAGATAATTCATCAAGAACTAATTGATGGATGTTGCCCTTTTGATGATGGATTCGCCTCCCAACGAAAGTATTCTCTGAGACCTTACTTTAAAACGAGCTTTAAACAATTCCCTTTATTAAGTGACAGAATGGGTTCATCTCCTAGTGGCCTTTGAATGCAAAGGTCCTTCAACCCTTTTAGGAAATATTCTGTGATTGATTGCAGCCAGCTCCTCTCGAGCAAACAATAATTTTTCACTGCGAGAGCGTAATTAAATAAAAAACTCTACAAAAAAAGGAGAGAGAAGCCATCAAGATTCATCAAGATTTTGCATAAAACGGAAAATTATGTTTGATTGATTCAGAGAGGCAGAAAGATGAAACAAAAAGGTCGGGTAGTGTGTATGTGTGTGTTTGGTACCCAATCAAAATGGAAATTATTGGCAAGAAGTGTCTGTTACATGGCGACTCAACACCCTCCACTAGAAGGGCCAAAAGGACAAGGAGGGGCAGGACATTCAAATGAAACACGTTCCGGCTAATAGGCACGTACCACGCAGTAGCACCGAAGCGAATGGCCAAGATGTGGCGATAAAGCTCACTCTGACTGGCAAATGAGTTAGTTGCCGGCTTTGCCAAAGGACACCGCGCCAGGACGACACGGAGGGCGAAGTCCTTACAAAGGAGCCGGGATGAAGATGCTTCGTTCGCGCTAACCAAAAAGGTGGCAGCGATTTTTATGGCTCCTGGTGTTTGGCTTCACGGGTAATCGAAAGTTGAGGTAAACAGGGTCGAAAAAAAGCAAAAGGTGAAAGTCGGAAACTCGGAAAGTCGGAAAGCCAGAAAGTAAATGGGAAACGAACTGGAGTTTAAGTGGGTGATTTTTCAGGTACTGTACGACTTGTTAAATTGACGAGTTTTCAATAAAGTAAATAAACCAAAAAGGAATCAAATTTTGGGTGGAAGGTGAAAGAAAATAAATAATATTATCTGAAAAAAATGGCTCACACAGATTAAGTAATTAATGCATACGTTAATGTGATTTTCACTCTAAAGAAATTATAAATATCCTCATTAATTCCCCAGCAAGCCTCTGAGTATTTTTTTGCGCTAACAAAGTGTGAAAATCTCATTGCGAAAAAAGAATAAAGTGTCCAACTATTTGCGAATCATCCAATCCTCTGTGCGCTCTGTGCTGGCGTAATAACATTTATAAATAATCTCTATAAAACCTTTTTCAACTTGGCATCCATTACGGACACATTTGTCCGCTCGCACACTCTCCTATACTGATGCACTGCACGAGGACACAGATCCTGCCAGACCATAAAATCAAATCAACTGAAAAGTAACAAAAAACTTGGCCAACTAAATGCAATTTATGAAAAAGCACACACTATCGGTGTTGCCCTAGAGTGTGTTTGTGTGTGAGTGAATGTGTTACAATGCAATCCTTTCCTTGGAGGTCCTCCTTGCGGGCATATGTGTGTGTGTGTGTGTGTGTTTGTGTAGATGTGTTGAGTGCATTTCGTTCGTTGGCAGCTCATCGTTGGTCTCTGTAATTTCATTAGGGCAGTAGGGCAAACTCACACAACCACAAACTTGCTAGCACACACGCACAGTGGAAAAAGCACAGTGTATGTATAACAATTGCTATTGTTTACTTTATTCAATTTTCACACTTTCGAGATTCTTTCAATTTCGGATTTACGAAAGTGAACGGAAGAAATATATTAATTTGGCGTCCTATACGTGGGGCTTCTTTTTTTTTCGATGCTTCACTGTGCAAACAGTGAACGCATCGAACAAGAGCTAAGACGTGTTAAGCAGCTGAGCTGAAACTCAGTTCACTTTCACTTTGCCAAAGCCCAAATCCTGCAGCCGGCAGGCGCCTCCCCGTCCTCCCCCACCATCTCCACAGCATACCCAATCAATAAAAACGGAAATCTCCACCCGGCATGGCATAGTTTTCCTTTTTGCATTGCCATTTCCATTTCCATTCCCATTTCCAAGCCAGCTGCCAGATGTGAGCTGCACGATGAAATCAAAATCAAAAAGGCTTTAACAATACTTTTCGTCTTATGCGCGTACCATATTATGTAATTGTAGGGCTCACACACACAGAGAGCCACTGGGTCTCCGAGTCTGTGAATATGTGGTATATGCTGTGTGGTGTGTGTGGTATGCGGTGTGTGTTTCTTCGTTTGTGTGTTTGTGTGAGAGAGAAGCACTTCATTTCTTGGCATTTCCTTTTGCCATTCAGCATTCGTACAGAGCGACAGAGAGACTCGCACACACATGGTCCTTGCTAGTATTTTTGCCAGCTTCTAGGTTTTTATTATTATTGCTGTCTCGCATCCAGAGGCGACGCACAGGGAAGTAGGCCTCGAGGGGGCGAGTTATTACATTAGCTGCAAGCTAGAGCTTAATAAATGAATTATGTGCAACCTTGGGAGATAAATAGATATGTCTGCTTGTCATCCTGGAAGCCTGACAACCCTGCCTGCCTGCCTGTCTGTCTGCTGGTTATAGGTTCATCAGAGAATAGCTTTACAATTAAAAGTTATCCTTGAATTAACTATTGCCTACGTCCCTGGCGGGTCCCCAACCCGCCTCCTCTCACTTTCACACTCGTGTCGTCTGCCTGCCATTGTCCTGGTCCTCGTAGTCGGCATCTGCGTCTGCTGCTTCTTCGCCTTTGGCATTTTTCTTTTGCGCTCTCTCCTTCACGCGCTCGCATTCGCACTCACTCTTGGCTCTCGGCCTCTCTGCCTTCTGGCACTCTCGCTCTTCTTCTTCGCCACCATCTTCACCGTCTTACGGTGCTCCTTCGTCTTCTTCTTCTTCTTCTTATTCTTCTCCTCAAGCATCTCAGCCAGTTTAAGTGTGTCCCTGTGTGTGTATGTGTGTGTGTGTTACTTTTGCCGCTTCTGCTTCAGTGTTTATTTTGTGAACATTTCGAATGTGACTGGCCGAGTGTCATTTTGTTCTCTTCGTCCGTCGTCCGCCATCCGCCCTCTATCCCCTCGCTTTCTCTCTTTCTCGGCCTCTCGCTATTTTCTCCTTAATCTCCCACTTTTGGCTCTGTGTGTGCTTGTGTCATTGCCATTAATTAAACACGTTTATGGCCGTAGCAGGCCCAAAAACAAAAACAAAAAGAGCGCAAAAAAAAAATGAAACAGGGAAGAGGGGAAGGGAAGGGAAGGGAAGGGAAGAAGAAATAAAAGCCCGGCAGCCAGGCAGCCCGGCAGCCACTTTGCACATTAAATTATCGATTATGACATTCATTCACAGCTCCGTACGAAAATAGCATCAGCAGCAAAATCAGCAGCCAATCTGACTAAAAAGCTTCCTTTTGCCCGAAATGCCACCCCCGGCCACATCGGTTTTTAGCCCATCAAAGTCACAAACGACCAGCGGCAAGCAAACAAACAAGCCAAGAGGATGCTGGCTCACACGGCGTATGAACAACATGGACACCATGATGGGCGCACAGGGCGTATGGGCAATGTCGACGGCGACTGCGACCACTGCGCGTCAATGGGATATCCCTACGGGCCTGCAATGGCTCCACCACAATGGCGGTCACCTAAATATCGGCCATAAAAACTACAACTTGGAGCTCTGACAATTGTATGGCCATAAAGAGTTGAGCCACAAAAGAGCGATAAGACCCAAAATGGCCGAAGAAATTTATTTAAAATTATGTCGACAAAATAGTCCTATTTATTTACCCATAGGTATTTTATGCATCTCCCCGCAAATGTACAATTTGGGCGCTCTTGGGCGGTGGGGGGAAAGGCAAATTAATATTCGACAAGCGACAAATGGCAAAATGTTAAGAGCAACAAAGCGAATGTTGCATTCCGGGCATTCCAATTCCGTTGCATGCAACGCACAAATTGTCGACGATGTGGCAATTGAATTAAATTCGTTTTGGCACGAGTATTTCCATTGATTAAAATGCAACCAACTGGCTGGGCTAACTCAATAAAAACCGAAAGTTTTTCCCGAAAACACTCTGTCGTATAAATGAATAAAACCGTATTCAATATACGGAATTATGTTCCCTCCGTCCTGTGGCATTCATTGCCCGCAAATCAAGTATTATTGAATACGATCCATTGACCCCCGTTTCCCCTCGGGTTCTCGCAAATTCTGGGGCTCATGAAAATCATGGGAATCCATAGCCAGAATTCCTTAGCAACACCCATAATCACTCAATTTTGAGAATCCCCCACGCCCCGACACAAAAAACGCCAACACAAAATAATATAAAAAAAAAGAATATCATTAAGGAATACGCACGATAAGAGGGCAAGAAAAAAGGGAAAACTTTATTAATAATGAAGCTAATAGAGTTTTGAGGACCCATTGCCCAGCCTCCGTCTCAAAAATCCGCCTCAAAAATAAGCAAAAGGAAATTACAGCCCCCTCTTCCGTCAGACCTCCAGCCATCCAGCCCTCCTCCCAGGGAAAAAAAAGGAAAATAGAAAGAAAATTTGGTCAGTGGCTCAAGGAGCTGTAAAAATAACAAGGCGCAGACAAGAGGCGGCAGTGGCAAAAGGCCTAAAATCCGAGGGTGGCACAAAGACTGTCACACAGACACACATCCACCGCACACCCACACCAACACACACACTAAAAACGATTGAGTAATTTTTTTTTCCTTAGCCACACAACTTCATTAGGATCAAAGGATGGGTCAGAAGGGGAGCTCATGGGCCACCACGAGACAGGGGCCTGGGGTCTGAGGATTTGAATTGCGATTGGGATTCGGATTGGGATTGGGATGAATCCTTGCGCGCTTTCTCTGTCTGCTCTCTGTTATATAAATAAAAATGCTCAAATGCTAAAGAACAGCTCTGAATGTGGCAATTAAATCCTGTTGGCATTAGTTTTGCGTAATTTGTCAACTAATTGGAGCACACACGCTCTTCTATGTGAGTGTGTGTGTGTGTGAGTGTGTTGGGGGGGGGGGCAAGTCACTCTTCATGGGGGGGCAGTTGCCTTGACTTTATTCTGCAAATTGGATTAGCACCGAGTCGGAAAAAATAGAGCCAAGACTTTGCATAATTCCTCCACTTTGCACTCGAAATCACAAGCAAAAAAATGTTGAAAAAATAGAGGAAATAGAGGGCGATATGGGGGCATATATTTATGCCATAAGTAACAGGAAATGAAATTATTTTATTGTTTAAAATTTCTTTCACCCACGTTTGCAGCCACCTTTCATCATCGTTGTGGCTTCTTCCTTCTCCTCTTGTTGTTTTTGTTAGTATTTTGTTGTTGTTGTTGCTCCTGGTTTTCTGCGTATTATTATTATTATTATAATATTATTATTTTTCTGTTCGCACTCGTGTTCAAACCGCACACAAACAAAATATCTCAAAAAAAGCAATTCATCGACTGCGACTATTTTTTTAATTATTATTTTTTAAACTATATACTATATGTGATCTTGAATTATTTCTCAGCTTCGCTGGGTCCGTTTCGATTTTGGTGTGAAACAAATTTTTGACTTGGTGCTTGGGCTTCCGATTTTAATTATTTTATTCAATGCTTTTTGGCACTTGAGCACTTTCCGTGTTTTTTGTTTGCTAAAAAATGTTGCAATGTGTGGAAATCGAAACAACAACAACGAGCGAGCGAGCGGGTAGCGGGGTATTGAGTGTGTGTGTGTGTATGTTAGTGTAAGTGTAAGTGTATGTGTGTGTGGCGGGACTGACTGACTGTCTGTCTGTCTACTGCTGGGGGGACGGGACGAGAGAATCCTTGCTGGAGAATCCCCCTGGCTAGAATCCTGCTTGGGTTCAGTTCAGTTCGAGAGCAGACCACTCAGAGGGCGATGATGATGGGAGAGGAGCACACGATGGCTCCGCACCACATGACCGCACTACACGATTGACAGTTTGGCACTGAAGCTCGCCAGGACTCGCGGAAGCCCGAAAACCTAGATGCCGAGCCGTACCCGAGCGACCCGAAGTCCCAAAACCCCGACGCCTCAACACACACACACATATATATGATTTCCTCCTTTTTTTGTCGAGGGAGCGTGTCGCTGCGACTGTTACAAAAAAATTTGTAGCCAAGCCCAAAGCAAGCACTGTCGCCTCTCCTCCTGTGTCGTCCTTGTGTCCCGCCCGCCGCGCCCACCGCTCACATGTTCATTGAAGAAAGCCCAGCAGCAGCATCTGAAGCGAACCTGAACCGACGCCGAACCAAGCCGAACCCACAAAAAATCACACAAAAACGGGAAACCGAGCTGAACCGAGTACCGAGAGCTGAACCCAGCCAAGCCGAGAGCCAGGACCAAGCAGGAACCGAGACGAAAGCCCAGTTCTACGGCACAAAAAGCCCGCTGGGAAATGGAGCAATACCATCCGGGGATGCCAGCTAGATAAGCAAATAGAATTTAATCCTTGGAAAAGCATCGAATCGTTTAACGAAGCGGGCTTTCTTTGAAATATATTCATTTTAAGTAATGAGTTCTAAAATTGTAGGGATCTTATAGAAAATGAATGCAATACATCTAGGAATAGAACCCAGATCTCTAGAAACTATTACTTTTATTACTAAAACTTGTGCTAAAAAATATATTTGAATCTTGTTTCTAAAAAATACCACGTTTATTTAAACTAAAACCATCTCAAAGTTCTTAATGTATTTTTAAAAGGGATTATATTTTCTGACTTTCTTAAAGATGTCTTATAGTTTACTATTAATATAAACATATTATTGCATTACTAAACATTTAATTAAAAAAAAATATAATTAAAACAGAAAACAGCTTCGATTTTTAAGATATTCTTGACTGTTTTTTAAGACATTTAAATATGCCACCTTCGCCAAATAAGAAATTTCCCATTTTGCCCATAGATGTATGCTACACTTTTTTTGGCGTAAGGCACAATGCCAAGTTCTTTGCTTTGAGTTGCCTGAAAATGATTAAGATTGAAATAAATGAACCAATATTAATCAGTTTCTCAGAAAAGAGAAATAAAGGAGCCCTCAAAAAAATTATTTCAAATATTTTGGCTTTTAAAGTACTTTTCATAACAAAACTATTCAGTTTCTTAAGGATCTTTCTTGTTGTTGATATTCCTCGCAAAGACTTAATGGTTCATCAGGCCGTACCTTAAAGGAAATCATTGTTTATGCAACTTGAGTTTACATTATGATTTCAAAATAGTCAAAAGAAGATGGTTTGGGGTGTCCGGATCTCCGGGCAAATGTCCTGTTTTGCAAATGTCAGGTCCCGTGGGCTCCCCAGCTTTTCCACCTGCATTGGGTCCATTAAAGTTGCAGGAGACTGCTCCCTGCTCTCGGCTCCATTTGCCAGATGAAACTTGTCCGGATTTCCAATTAAAACAATATGAGAATAAGAGAATCATATCCGAGGACAGTGGCAAAGAAAAACTGAAGTGGTCGGTCGGTCGGTCGCCGGTGGAATTGAATTGAATAAATATAAAAAAAAAATATTTGTCTGCCGCGGGCGCTGCGCATTTCCCAGCGGGGACAAAGCCAACAGAAGAAGACCCCCCCAGCAGCTACAAGAAAAACAGAAACAGTGGCGAGCAGCAGTAGAGATAGCAGCAGAAACTGAGTACACTGCGGGAAAAGCTTAAAGGATCATGTTTCTAAACCTACCTTGATGAAATATTAGTTTGAAATGGGTGATTACTCTTCATATTAGATGGAGTGATGGAGTGGGGCGTTAGGTCTTTCATTGCTCTTATCCCATTGTGTTTATTTTTCAGTGTAGAGCCGAAGGAAGCGCCAAGTGCCATGTGCGGCGCTTTGTGTCTGTGTAAGTATGCGTCCTTGCGGTGGGTGTTTGTCTCTCAGTGTGCGTGTGAGTGTATGCGAGGGGGTTAAGGATGAGCGGCAGCAGCCAAAGGACGAAGGAGAAGAACAAGACGAAGAAGAAGAAAAAGAGGAGCACGAAGAGCAGAAACAGAAACAGCACAAACAGCAAACGTGATGAGCGCATGTGTTTTATCTTCAATCTCAGTTGAAATCATCTGGCCAGGACACCCATTGCCCCACACAGCCCCACACTATCCAGCCATCGTGCCACGCCTCCCCTCTCCTCCCCCGCCAACAGTTGCGGCATTATGAAGGGCAATAGGTTGTGTACGAATTTGTGCGAGTCGGGTCGGGATAAAGTTCGGGTTCGGGTCGACAAACGCCTTCGGCTTTGACTTAGCTCTGACCAAGTCACTAAGCCAGTCAACCCCACTATCTGGCCCTGGCACTGGAGCACTCCGGCCATCCCGCCATCCCGCCATCCTGCCACGGCCCCCCATCATCTTCCAGCGAACGCCGCCCATGCGGCAGTTTCAGCGCTTTGGCTTTGTAACATCAAGAAATTTGTACTTCCGCCAGTGGAAGATTTTAATTAAAAGCAGCAGGAAATGTGACCCAAATAATACTTCCGTATAGTGTGAAAAATTGGCCCGACTTGTGTCCCCTTGGCAACACCCTCCCACCCACATTGGCTGCCTAATTTGTCAGAGGACCGCCTGCGGGGCGAACGTTTAGCTGCCGGCGGGCGGAGGAAATAAAATTTAAGTGATTCCTAAGCCGGCGAACGGACTGACAACTGAGCGGAAAGCGTTTATCACTCGAGTGGAAAATGACACCGGCGAGGGATTTCCACACACACACACACACACATTCACATGCATGGCTTGTGGACATTTTCCAAATTATTTTCCCTTCCAGAATGCACTTTGAACCGAATCCTTTAAGAAAACTAATTGAACACTCTTAGTAAATCACTCCTTAAAGAGGTCCTTTGGAAACATGTCTGGACATGACACGATCCTTCAGGATCGCCTTGATGAAACTTGCAACTTCCGTTCAAGTTATTGGCCATCGCTTGCAGCTCAAAAATCAAGTCCATTACGTGGCGCTACTTGGTTATTCTTGGCGCGGATGGCATAAAATCAATAAGGTTACCTTGTCACAGCGTGTCCTTTGACTTCGCTCCGTGAGCTCTTGGCACGCAAGCAGCGTGAAAATGCAATCAATAGCAAATCGTTGTCAGCAATTAGCGTCCGGCCCGGCCAGGCCCGGCCCAGCCCAGCCCAGCCCAGAAACATCAACCGGCGCAAGCAATGGCACATGAACTGTAAACCAAACCCATGTCCTAACCCAATTCCAATCCCGATACCAATCCCATGTCCTAGCCCTGCCCCCTGGCCCTGCGGCGAATGAGGTGGCAAGTAGATTTTTAGCTGCAACACGTGAGGGATGTTCGATGTGTTGGATATTGGAGGATGTGCGACGCAGGATGCTGGCAGTAGACTGAAGTGTGCCAAAAAGGATTTGCCACTAACGATGGCAGTGCAGTGCATCTGCAGCACTCTCGAGCATATTTGCTCATCATTCTCGCTTGTTACCCTTTGCCACCCACCCGCCACCTCCGGCAGACCTCCTCTTGCATCCTCCAATCCACCTCCAATTCTATTCATAGACTGCTCTGCGGCTCTCTCGATTGCCAGCAAAATGGCAAACAAATCGTTGCAAATATTCCCCCAACGTGGCGTATGCGCAATTTTCGTCCAAAGTAAGTGCTTCAAAAAAAAAAGGAAAAATCAAGAGGGAGGCGGCTTTCTCCGCCATGTATGTAGCTATCCTCCACACACACGCACACGCACATACACATACACACACGCGTATAGGTATATAGTATATGTTCGCAAATATTTGACGGGTGAGGTACGTGGGTGCGAGTGTGGACAGAACCATTTGCTGTTGTTGATTCAATTCAACATTTGCCGAATGAAATTTTCATCTTGCGATGACAAAACGTCTCGACGGCCATCATCGCACTTATGGGAATATCAATCAGGCGTGTTGTATCCGAAATCCGAAGTCGGAAATCAAAAAGAGACTGCCACGCATATGTAGGGCATTCAGTCTTTGCTTTTCCCAGGACGGCAGTCAGGACACTAAATAGGAGGATCAAATATAACTCAGGATTGCCAAGTTCCACTTAGTAGAAAAACAACTTGAAAAACTCCATTACATCTATAAGTATTTTTATTTATTTTTGAATTTATCCATAAATTTTCGCATGAATTTCAAATACACATCGATAGGATCAGATCGTTATCCTCTTGCTTGTTAATTAATACGAGTTTTAAATAACATAACTTTTGATTCGCAAGCAATTAAAAACGAAAACGGAAACGGAAATGAAAAGAATGATTCTAGGAAACGGGAATACTTAAGTGAATCAATATTTTATATGTGGTCTTCATATACATAGATAATATATAACAATTACAATTACAAAAAAACACGACACGACATTTCATGTGAGTGTGAAACATGTAGGGGACATGTGGGGGGGTGACGCGGGGTCAGAGGCGAGGGCGGAGGGGGCGTGTCCTGCAGGCGGTGGCCGAGCGGACGGGGACATGAGCACAGCTGGGATGAAAAATGAATTTCGTCTTTGTCTTCTCGCTCCGACAACGAATAGAGTTTTATAATGTAAGCGTTAAATATATTATTAATATTATGTTTATATAAGATCGTATATATATATATATATAAGTATATATATGTGTATGTGTGTGTGTGTGTCTCGCTTGTGAGGGGGTGTGATGGGAGGGGTGGGTATTACTTTATCGTTTCAATGACTTATAGAACTAGAAAACATCATCAGCTGTAGCCTTAAGTCCATCCGCCTCGTACATTCAAGGCCCTATTCAATTTCTGGATAATTTCGTAAAGGAAATGTTCTGCAGCACATGTGAACCTTCAAAGCTAAGGCTCGGGTTATGTTTGAATAGTTGGATAATCTTGGATAACTTACTGCACATCGTCCTTCCCTTAACTGCTGCAGCTGTGTGTCAAAGGCATCGGGGCCGCTAAGTTCTCACATCGCTCGGCTTTACTTTATCTTTGTTTTAACTTCTAGTTTTAGTTTCATTTTTGTTTCCTCCTTACTGGTTTATAAATATTCTTTATGCATTGTGTTTTTGTGTTATCATTACAGAGTAATTATTTGTAATAAAGACGACGGCATTCTAGGAATTGTTTATGCACAAAAGCAAATAGTTTAATTAGTTCAATGCTCCAATGCTTGCTTTAGTATCGCGCTTCTATTTTTTTTTTTTTTTTTTTTTTTTTGTATTTTTGTCTTTTTTTTTTTTTTTTTGCTTTCTCGGACTTCCCGTGGCCCTCGTTCCCTCCTTGTCCTTCTACTCCTCGCTCTTGCATCTCTTTCGGTTTCGGTTTCGATTTCGGGATGATTGGTTGGTTCGACTACCAGGTTTGATTATTTGATCGGACAGATAGAATTATGGTCGGATCGCAGGATCAAGGCTGAGGGACCCTACTTAGTATCTGCTATTGTTGAACTGCGAGTTGATGGCCGAGTTGACGGCCGAGGAGGCCGCCTCCTGGACATGCTGGTTGCGCAGAAACTCCGTGGTGAACTCGGCCTGTGCCTTGGCCATGCTCGCCCCGGTACTGCGATAGATCGTATGGATCTTAGTAATCATCAGCACATTGGCCACGGCCACTGCCGTAAAGCAGAAGGCCACGTTCAGCAGCAGGATGCCAACAATGATGCCCGCCGCCTGGCCATCGAACTGCGAGATGGCCGTAATGAAGCCGCAGTAGCCCATCTTCTGGAAGCCCACTGCCTGGACGACCGAGTAGAGCGTTTGGAAGAAGTAGATGAAGAAGAAGACCATGAAGTTAAAGCTCGAGTCGTTCCGGAATGCCTTGTACGCCGGGCGGAACCTGTCGATTACGAATTATATTTCAAGAGTCCGAACAAATAAACATTATCGCACTGCCCCGAACTCACCAGCAGACATACGAGGCGGGCGAGAAGAGCAGCGTGTAGAAAATTGCCAAGAAGAAGGTCCCAATTTCCCCAGCATGGAACATCAAAATGAGACCGCCGATCACATTCGCCAGCAGCGTCATGGTGTAAACTATTGGGGGAGAAAATGAAACCGTTTTCATTACTGGGAACATGCAAGAATGCGGACAACTCATCGCAAAACAACAAACAAAGTGTTTATGTTTAGACGAGAGAGTTCGCTGCAAAAATTTTGAATGTTGAAATAAGAGCATAGCTGGGCAGGCGTAGGCTTTTGGCTACATGGCATATTAAAACGCTGAAAACACTGCCCATTTTCGGTGGCAACGGCAAACGGCTACAAACAGTCACAGCTATACACATCTGATTAATCAGTTCGCTTGCCTTGTGCGCTGCACGCTATGACTAATCCCCCTACGGAGGGCGCTTATCACCTGGAGCCATGGAACCCATAAAGCCGTAAACGCGAAACGGCGATACTCACAGATCCAAATGTAGTACAATCGCTTGACCAGTTTCTGGAACTCTGGCGGTATCTCCACCTCGAAGTCCTGGTAGAAGCAGGGCTTCACGCAAAAGTTATCCGGCAGCGGAGGCCAGTTGTTCAGCTGCGGCACATTCCCCTGGAGCTGCTGTTCACGCCGATCCAGCTCGGCGGCCTTCCTATCCAGTTCCTCCTGTCGCCGCTGGAGATGAATAGAGAATTTCATCATTGCATATTTCTTAAACTAATACAATGGGAGAAGCATAAGCAATGCAAACCGCAGGGTACAGTGAGCCCCCGCCAACCCTGACTTTGCTTATCTATGCTAGATAAACACTGCAAGCTAGTCTCCCATGGACAGACGCTGATAAGGCACCTAAATTATCACTTTAGGAGAAGAGATGATGTGAACTACCGAATAAGTTAAAGAAAAATGTTTTATGGACCAGAGCGTCCATTGCCATCATCGTTCAACTACAATGGTGATTCACTGTACACGCTAGCTGTGGGTAATGCGAGCTGCCCTGAATTTCAGCCGGTTTCCCTCGATTTTCTTTTGGTTTCCCCGGTTTGGTGGTTACCTGCAGCTCCTCGGAGGTTATCTGTATGCTAGTGCTTGGCGCCGAAGCGCCCAGCGAACTGGTCTGCGGGGGCGGAACGTTCTGCGACAGCGGCTGCACCACCGCCGCCGTGTTCGTAGAGTTGATTTGCAGCTGCGGCTTGGCCTGCTCCTCAAACGGATTGTAGTCCTCGAGAGAGACGACTGCTCCGCCGGCCAGACGCTGAGCCTGCTGGATAGCTGGATCCTGTAGAATAGTGTATGCGTAGAGGAATGCATTAGAGGGGGAAGAACGGCAATAGGAGCCCCAATCAGTCGAGAAATCAGTCAGCATATGTGACGATGTCGTCGTTGCACCCACTTACCAGCACACACACACACACAAATGTACGCCCACTCTGGCCTGTGTGTGTGAGCTGGGCTTTTTTCCACCAACTCCCTGCTTACCGCAAAGGGATTGTCCCAGTTGGGATCCCCAAAAGGATTCTCGTCGAGTCCGGAGCCAGACATGATGTCGTCTAGCAAGTGATTGCTGCTGCTGGATGAATCTTCAGCTGTGGCCAGAGAAAACGCTTGCGATTCGCACTTTTTTGCTGTGTATATTTTCCTGCTCAGAGCTGTGTCATCTAGAGATGGCCTATCGAAGGCGGCTATCGACTATCGCAGGGCATTTGAGATGGGGAAGCAGATGTGACGTGTACCGGCTATCGATATTTCAATCGTTTAGGGTTCTGATTGGCGCCCAATAGGAATTTAAATTATTTAAATTTAAAATTTAAGTTTAATTCCACAGATTTTAGGTAACGAATTAAGTTTTTTAATAAATACATACAAAGATAAAAAACGATTGTCGGAGAGTATCAAGTTTAGCTCTACTTCACCACTGTGGTGAATTTGAAGGTGCTTCCACGGGCGATTGCATCCCTGGTGCCGCCAAACCGATTACATGCGGACTGTTTTGAGTTTTGTTTTTCATTAACTGCTGCCCGCCTCTCCGATTCGGTTGTGCGAACCTCTCTGATCTTCCGAGCCCACCAAGTGTATCCGAATCCTTGCTACAATGTCGAAGCCTGCCTACAAAGTTGGTGAGTTATAAATAAGTCGGAGGGTCCCTAAATCTCCGACCGCAACAGGCGGCAAACTCATATGTGTTCATGTGTGAGATTGTGCGTCCGCATGTGCACATGTTTCTGAGGTTAAATATGAGCAAAGTAAGCCGGCGCCGGAGCACGTTGTTGCCAGGCTGCAGCGCCAAATAATATAAATTACAATGGGCCCCTTATCAACCCCTCTCTCCCCCCCTTTCTATTTTGCAGCCGATATCAGTCTGGCTGAATGGGGACGCAAGGCGATCATCATTGCGGAGAACGAGATGCCCGGTCTGATGGCCTGCCGCAAGAAGTACGGCCCGGCGAAGATCCTCAAGGGAGCACGAATCACCGGCTGCCTGCACATGACCGTCCAGACGGCCGTGCTCATCGAGACTCTGGTGGAGCTTGGCGCTGAGGTGGGCTTAACTCCCAGTCTAGGTTTCTCCTAAGACCATAATCATGACACCCTAGTTGGGTAGATCTTGTAACTCCCAATAGTTGGGTGCCGTGCCCCTTATCTTTGTTTACGGATCAATTTGAATAACAAAACTTTCGTTTCGGCAGTGGGGGGCAAGGTCAAGGCATCACAGATAAGACACCTCCGGGTGGCTGCTTCCTCTGACGCAGCGGCTTTTGTTATTCATTTTTGGTCATCTCACTTGGCAACACAATTTCATCCAAGAAAACAATTACTTTGTTCTGTCCTTCAGGTGCAATGGTCCAGCTGCAACATCTTCAGCACACAGGATCACGCGGCGGCGGCCATCGCAGCCACCGGAGTCCCCGTCTATGCGTGGAAGGGAGAGACCGACGAGGAGTACATGTGGTGCATTGAGCAGACCCTGGTCTTCCCCGACGGCCAGCCCCTGAACATGATCCTGGACGATGGCGGCGACCTGACCAATCTCGTCCACGAGAAGTTCCCCCAGTACCTGAAGAACATCAAGGGCCTGAGCGAGGAGACCACCACCGGAGTCCACAACCTGTACAAGATGTTCAAGGACGGACGCCTGGGCATCCCGGCTATCAACGTCAACGATTCGGTGACCAAGAGCAAGTTCGACAACCTTTACGGCTGCCGGGAGTCTCTGATCGATGGCATCAAGCGAGCCACTGACGTCATGATCGCCGGCAAGGTTTGCTGCGTCGCCGGATACGGAGATGTGGGCAAGGGCTGTGCCCAGGCTCTGAAGGGATTCGGTGGACGTGTGATCATCACCGAGATCGATCCCATCAACGCCCTCCAGGCAGCTATGGAAGGCTACGAGGTGACCACTATGGAGGAGGCCAGCAAGGAGGCCTCCATTTTCGTAACCACCACCGGCTGCCGGGACATCATCACCGGCCAGCACCTGCTCCAGATGCCCGACGATGCCATTGTCTGCAACATCGGCCACTTCGACATCGAAATCGACGTTGACTGGCTCAACGCCAATGCCAAAGAGAAGGTGAACGTGAAGCCCCAGGTGGACCGGTACACGATGGCCAACGGCAAGCACATCATCCTGCTGGCCGAGGGACGACTGGTCAACCTGGGCTGTGCCCACGGCCATCCCAGCTTCGTGATGTCCAACTCGTTCACCAACCAGGTCCTGGCCCAAATCGAGCTCTGGACCAAGTCCTCCCAGTACGCCGTCGGCGTGCACGTCCTGCCCAAGGTCCTCGACGAGGAGGTCGCCAGCCTGCATTTGGAGAAGCTCGGCGTGAAGCTCACGAAGCTGACCGACAAGCAGGCCAGCTACCTCGGTGTCTCCCAGACCGGCCCCTTCAAGCCCGATCACTACCGGTACTGAGCACCAGGACCGATTCCAATCGCGGAGTCCAATCCCATTGTTATATACTGTATCCTACTGTTTCCACACTTCACTGTTCGCCTAAGCTCAAATAAAAACCCATCTCACGTACTCTCAGCGAGAGAAAACCAACACAATTGCTTTGAGCTGTAAACGCTAGCTTCTCTAGGTTGGGCAGGGTATACCCACTTTGCTGTACGGCCTCCCGAAATACTGTTGCCATGGGTCAAGATCAGATTCCTCTGGAATCTGATGCTCTGGAACAAACAAGTTCAAGGACCACCATGATGTCCAAAACAGCGTCCAGCACGTGCGATTATTTTGAAATCGATTCGGAAAGCGAAAATAACTTGCGAAAAATAACTTGTGGAATGACTCAAAAAGTCGTGGCCAGGAATATCTCTAGAATGAAGCCTCCACCTGATAAGGGGCTCTTTCGGAACTAGCCTCTCGCCTGAGATGCAGTGACTCGGCTGTTTTGGGGCCACTCACGCACATCTGTGCCCTTATCTCGCCCGCGGTGTCTCCAAGAGGTAGAGTATCAGAGGTGGGAGGTGATCTAACCCAGCCGGCAGACTCACTTGATCGCTCTCTGGCCGGTTTCTGGTGGCGACCGCTCTCCGTCTCTCTCTTGCACTTGCAACCAGATGGGAGTTGTGGGTATAGCCACCTCGCTCTGGCCTGCAATTGCAGCTGTAAAGTCTATTACTTTCGATTCCGCATTTGCGTTTTATTCAGTTTGTTGGCTGGTGGGGTGCAGGAGAGTGATATCACGGCGGAGCATCAAGTATTCCGGATACAGATTTCGTCACACGCTCACACCACATCCAAAACAAAGATGGAAATGGTCTTTCTGTGGCTGCTGCTCGGGTTATCGCCCGCTTTTGCCTGGATGGCCCACTTTAAGCCCTCCAGCCTGAACCTCACAATGGACAGGGGTGTGGAGGTGCAGCTGCTACTAGAAAACCTGCCACCCTCTACTCTTCAGCAGCCGGAACGCTACAGCTTTGAGGTGGAGAGCGCTGATCCGAACGTGGCCAGCATTCCCAAAGACAACTCGAGCATCTTGCTGAAGCTCTTCAGCGAGGAGACCCGCGACTGGAGCGGCCACATCCACGTGGACGGCATATTCCTGGGCCAAACCAAGATCAGCGTCCGGTTGGTCGACCACTTGCTCAACAAAAGCGAGCTCCCCTCGCAGTGGAGCAACGACAACCAGCTGGAGGTGAAGGTTCTGCGGCCCGTCCGGGTCATCGATCACATTTTCCTGGGCTCCATTATCCTCCTTATGTCCCTGCTGTACATCAACTTTGGAGCCGCCCTCAATCTGGAGGTCCTCAGGGGCCTCATCACGCTACCGACAGGTCCCTGCATCGGGTTCGTGATGCAGGTCGTCGCGATGCCCCTCCTAAGCTACGCCCTTGGCGTTTTCATCTTCCCCAACGCCCCGGCCATGCAGCTGGGGCTCTTCTTCACGGGCATCTCGCCAAGCGGCGGAGCGTCGAACACGTGGAGCGCGGTGCTGGGCGGCAATATACACCTCTCGGTGCTAATGACCACGGTGAGCAATGTGGCGGCCTTCGCCACCATGCCCCTGTGGATCCTAACCCTCGGCCAGTTGATCTTCGATCGCGCTGCGATCGCAACACCCTACTCCAAGATTGGCACCTACTGCGGAGCCCTCATTGTGCCCCTGCTGGTGGGGGTGCTCATTCAGAAGCGATCCGCGAAGGTCACCCGGGTGCTGGTCCGTCTGCTGAAGCCCATCTCTGCGTGCGTGATCCTGTTCATCATCGTGTTTGCGGTGATCACCAACTTCTACATCTTCTACTTGTTCTCGTGGCAGGTGAGCTGAGCCAATAGTTACTCGAATCTTTCCTTGACCTTGCGTCGTGTGCCTCCGTAGATCGTCGTGGCCGGCATGGCGCTGCCGGGGCTCGGCTACATCTTTGCCTGGCTGGCGGCCAAGCTGCTGCACCAAAACTCCGCCGACGCCCTGACCATAGCCATCGAAACGGGCATTCAGAACACTGGCATCGCAATCTTCCTGTTAACCACAACGCTGCCGCGTCCGGAGGCCGATCTCACCACAGTGGTGCCCGTTTCCGTGGCTATAATGACGCCACTGCCTCTCCTGGGCATCTATCTCTACAAGAGACTGTGCCTGAGGAATCGCAACGACGCAGCCGCTCAGGAGTCGGAAAGAATTGTTTGAGGCGGAGAGTCCTCTCCCGGATCTCCTGGAGGCCCAAACATTGTATTTTATCTCTGTACCTACTGTTATACTATTCATAGGGAAAATATTCATTCATTTTGGCCAACTCCTTGCGTCTTAGCCAAGAATATATGTACTTTTTACGCATTGTTATAAAATAAGGTATCGCGAATACTTAAATCATCAATTTTATTGAATCCATGACATGTTTGCAGCACAAATGCAAACAAAAATAGTGTAGTTATCCTTCATATACATCCTTTCAAGAAAACTTAATACTTAGTTCTTACTTAGGCTTAATGCAGGATGCAGGCTGCAGTCCCTTCCCAGTTCTCCGATAACTTGCAGGCGCATATGCACGACATACGTTGAGGAACTCGAGAACATACAACGATGACCTCTGAGGTGCTAACAACTCTAAAAAATATACAAAGTAAACGAACTGCTCACTACATGTGGGTGTATATATGTACTGTATATATTGTGCGCCAAGAGCTCATTGGGTGGCCATTGAAAAGGCCAAGACAGACGCCTCATCCAGGGTCACAATCTCCGGGGTGCAGGCGAGGGCCTGCAGGATCTTTAACAAGCCGAAGACCGTGTGCGCGCCGAGATTCAGTTGCCGGAACTCGTAGAGCAGCCGCAGGTGGGTCACCGTTCCAGTGCTCAAGTCCACTCCACTCAGCATATTCGGCATCAAGTTGTAGTAGTTGATCACGCAGAACACCCGCTGCAGGTCGGGTCCACTGACAGTGGTTATGTAACTCGGATCCAGCCTCTTCCGGCTAAGGAACTCCCTCAAGGGAATGCACAGCTCCCGTGTGGAGCCCTCCATTTGCAGCTTGAACAGCTCTTGCATCATTTGGATCAGCTCCACGGAAATGAGCGGATGATCCGACTCCTTGCTGCGGCCCAGATATGCGTCAATCAGTTTCAGCTGCCACACATCGTTGTTCGACACCATGGACTTGGTTACGTGCTGAAGGAGTGCATTAATAATGAATCTTTCGACCGATTACTTCAAAACTTACGTCATAGAGTGTTAGATAGACGGGCAGCAGGTGCATTCGATCCTTCACCACCGCATTGTAGAAGAGCAGCATCATCTGGTGGCGCTTGACCAGCTCCGAGTAGCTCAGGTCCGTGCCCTTGGTCTCGAGGCACCGGCTCAGGAAGGACTTCACCATTCGCTCGCTGCTGAACTGCTGCAGGTCGTTCATGTCTATCTGCCAGCAAATGCTCTGCTCCATCGTCAGGGTTTGGGCCAGCATGCTCTTCAGTCTGTCCGGATCTTCGAGATGCGATAGGCAGCCCGTGCGCTTCTTGATATCGATTGGGGCGCTCATCTCCAGAGCCTTCTCCAGCTGGTGCCAGTTTCGGGACCGCTCAAAGGACACAGGCCAGTAGTTCTCATCGTCCACGATCACCTTCTGCAGGCTGCTCAGCTCCGGCAGGATGCAGGGGGCTATAGGCAGGCGCCTCAGCTCGGTAGCTCCCACTTCCAGCACCGAGATGTTGGCCAGACACAGCTGGTTCGTGTCGATGTCACGCGGCAGAAACAGTCGCGGCTCAACTGCCAGGACGTACAGATGCCGCAGTGCCTGTAGGTGGTACCTGTACAGAAAGAATGCATTTTGAGAGGATTCTACATTGGTGTCATCCCAGGACCTACCGATTGTCGTTGCTGTGGATGGGAAACTTGGGAAAGAAGGCACAGACCAGCGCAGCAATCGACTCTGGCGTTTGGGCGATGGTGAACCTGCCCGCGCCCAGAAAGAGCAGTCCCAGCGACATGTGGATGGCCATGTGAGATCCGTACGTGATGTGCGGATACTGCGGTCCCACGCGCGACCTCAAGTAGCGTATGATCCGCAAAATTTCACAGTTGCCGGAGCCGGCAAACACCAGCGAAATGGAGATGAGAAGCACCATCAGGCAGCTCTCCACGGTGGTGCGGCCAGCACATTCGCCCATAGGCGAGCCGGGGAAACTGAGAAACTCTTTGATCACCGCCCGCAAGGTGGCGAAGGCCTCCATGTTCTCGGTGCCGGCGTACTTGAGGCCAATGCAAAAGGCGCCACCCGCCATGATGTTGCAGTAGGCTTGCCTGTTGGGATGCGGGATTTAATGAAGAAGTAACCAAAAGCTCCAATTACTTACGTGATGGCTTCGTAGTCTACGTCGCCGTCCTCGGAGGTGGACTCTTCATCCCGCGAGGGGATCCTCAGGTGCACACGAAGCGTAGAGGGAAACTGGGCCTGGAACCAATCGTTATCTGGCCGCACATCCTGCCACAGGATGAGGCCCCTAGCAATCGTACGCAACAGCAGAAAGTCCGGACGCACCATGTCCAGGAGGTAGCGCGAATCCGGAGGTTGCATCCACTCGGCAATCGCCCCGTTGCCGGAATTGAAAAACATCAATCCTAGGGCCAGTGTGGCGCCCGGTGCAGTGACATCGATGTTAACGTTGTCGCCTTCGCGGACCTGGAACGAGGCCAGGCGGTACTTCTCCTTTTGGGAGCCGCTGATGGGCCTCTTCACGCCACCAACCATGTAGTAGTGGAGCGTATCCGGAAGCTGAAGGTCCCTCAGACCCGCCGGCGACTCCCCCTGTCCGAGGGTCACTAGACCCAACGACAAGCCCGCAGTCATCGCGTAAGATTCCCGCTCTACACTGTTCTCCATCTCGGGGCCCGGTGGTCGGCCGATCTCCTGCAGAAGGACCTCGGCAATGTGCCGTTTCGCGGATCCCTGGTAGAGCAAGCCGATGCCCATCAAAGCGGCTACCTGGGTGCTCTGCGGTATGTCCAGCTCCATGGCCGTGGCAGGCAGCAGGGCTTCCAGATGGACGCTCAGCAGCTTGGTTATCTTCGTGTCCATGCTGCCGCGGTGGGCCGCAGAAATGCCCAGCAACAAGCCCAGATTGGTCATCTCGTCGCACTTCACCAAGTACTTGTAGAAGCTCATGAACGACAGAGTCTTGAGGTGACCATTGAGACCCAATGCCATGAGGAAGCCGGCGTGCTCCAGGGCATTGTTCGCTTGGGTCTTGGGCTTGTTGTAGACAATCCAAGTGGAGTCGATGTCCCGGGCCTGGGGAGAGATCTTCAAGCCAGTGGCAACCCCGTTGTGGAAAGAGGGCCACATGTGCATGTTAGCCGGGAACTCGATCTGCTGCATCTCGATGGTGGTGCCCTTCTGTGGCTCCCTGCCGACCAAACATAGCTTGGGCATCGTCAGGCTGTCGCTGGGGCGCGGCAGCACAGTCCTCAGTGTGAACATACCCCGGCCCAGGGGCAGCGTCATTGTTCTGGCGCAGAGGGCGAACAGTTGCTTCTCCTGCTCCTCGATGAACTCGTGGTCGCTCGTGCCCGGCGACTGCTGAACCTCGATTAGTACGGGCTCCGAGGAGTTGAGCAGCCGACGCACCTCCTCCACTCGCATATCGTCGGGGAAGCGAAGCCTCAGCAGCTTTGTGTCCATATTGTCCATGTCGTCGTGCCGGTGTTGCTCAGATTCGTGATCCATCATGGTTCCCCCAGCCGGGGGCACCTTGCCGACAGGGAGTCCTCCTTGTACACCCGACCGCAGTGCGGCTGGCCAATGCTTGTCTCCATGAACGGAAGCTGGGCGTGCGCGGCCAGCTCGGGCCGCAGGATCAGCTCGTAGGTCGGCATACTGCAGCCGACGGGTGGCGAAAGCCTAGCCTCCTCCAGGGTCTCGGCGACAATTAGATGAACAGCAGCTGGGAACCGTTCAATGTCCCGCCGTGTCAGCCGCATGGCAAGGATCAGCTCCAGCAACTGGTGACTCCTTGGGGCATCCGCCGTAATGCTCCGCTTCGTTCTTCTCGGATAGTTCGACTGAACGGCTTCGGGGATTTCCAAGAGCTGCCACCAATGCTTCAGCCTCTCCTGGCCGTGCACCACCAGCGAAATGAGCTGCAAGAGATTTCGGCTTCTTTCGTTGACGTTCTCCACGTAGCTGTAGGGTATCACCTCCTCAAACCCCACTATAATATGCTCCAGTTGGGCAAAGACACATGGAGCGGGCACCCTTAGGAGCTCCTGATGCATCATCATAGCCCCATGGTCCGGACCCAAGAGGGCCATCTTCCCAGTGCGATGGCTCAGCTCGGGGAAGTCCAGTATGTAGTGCAGGACATAGCTCTCCAACTGCATGTCGACGGCCAGCTGGTGTAGGAACTGCAACACGAAAGATTAGAAGAAATCTTGGCAATCGTTTATACACTTACGGTGGACAAATAGGGGAGCGCCGCATTGAAAACAGCGTCCAGCTTGAGGTCCTCGTACAGCAGATGCAGGCTGTAGAAGATGGCGGGTATCACCTGGAACAGCGGCGCGCCAATGTCCACGCTGTAGCTGTGGCTATCCGATCCGCACGGAGCCAGAGTCGTTTGCAGCAGCAGGAACTCCCAATCGTCGTCTGTGAAATCTTCGCAATCGTTGTATTTCCGCCGCTTCTTTGGCTCGTCGAGGGCGCCGAGAGTGGACGTGGAACTGCAGTTAGACCCAGAGCCCGACTCCAAGGTAATGATTTCGCCAGCGAGATTGGTTTGCAGCAGAGGAGTGGCGCATCGCTCATAATTCTCCACCGTTTCCACATCCGGCGCCGCTGTCAGGCCCATTAGCGAAAGCAATGTTACCCGGAATAGCTGCCACTCCTGCTCGATGGAGTAGTCCCGCGAGCCCGGGGGATTCCTGGCGCTGTACCACCGTATCACAAAGTGCAGGAACTGGTCGGGGCTCAGGACCTGCCGCAAAGTGGCCACACAACGCGTCAGCAACCGGGTATCATTCAACAGGGGAAGCGCTATCCTTAGCATCCTGCCGGTGGCATACACCAAGGTTAGCCTGTTCCCCGCTGGATCCCTCAGCGACTTGCATATATTATGAGCCTGTCGCTGGGTGAAGGACGCTGACTGCGGCGGAATAGGGGACAGCATGTGCAGCTCCTTATCGAAAGCGGCCAGGTCCGCTGGGGCTTTTGTGGGCAGCAGACTACTCCTGCGGACTTCTACAAAGGAGCTGCTGCTGCTCGAAGCCACCACCGTGGCCACAGGAGTTTTTAGCTGCGCCGGAGCAGGAGCCGGAGATGGAGTGGGTACTGGCGATGGCGTGGGTAGAGTTGTTGGCGCCATCAAAGGCGTTATGTGTACTTTGGAAATTAGAACTGTGCCCGTGTAGAGAATCAGACTTCCGCTCGGATCGAGGACCGCGATCATATGCAGCCGGTTGAGGCCTACTGCGTCTTTAGCCGACAATGTGGAGGCCAGTGTGGAAATCTGTACCTCGCTGCATCCGTAGCCGGTTAAACGTACCAGCTGCAGGCGACACGAGCGGGCGAGAAGGTAGCAGAGGAAAGTCTGACCCACGAGGTCCGTGTGGATGAACGCTCGCGAGGCCATCTCGCAGAACTCACGCTGCCTAAAAGGTACTTTTGGTTAATAAATTACAATACGCCTTAAATAATTTGTATCTTACGTTCCGTAGGTGTTCTCGGTCCAGATGTGCTCCAGACACATCTCCGGTTCGATGGGCTTAGCTGGCTTCACGTGCGTCATCTTGCGCATGTCCTTTACGGACATCGACTGCTGGCTGAAGCTGCTTTGGAGCTGGCTCAGAGGCGTTCCCAACGAGGCGCGGCTGTGGATGATATTTTAGAGGGTAACAATGCAATTATCATGCTTTGCTCCTAACCTACTTGGACTGGCCGAGAATGCCACTGAAAGACTGCGACTGGCTGAGCCCGAACCGGGACGCAGTCGCCAGGCCAGTGGTGGTATTGTTCCTGCTAACGAACGACGCGTTCTGGACCTTTGAAGTGGCTCCTGTGTGCTTGGTGGAGTTGAAGCTATGTGCCCCAGTTGGCGTCACGCGTGGACCCAGAAGGGTTTGCCCCAGTTCCTGCTGTTGCTGGCTAACGTAGTTCACCTCCTCTGGCGTGACCTTCCGCAACCTAGCCACGAAGTGTTTAAAGAACTTGGCATCGTACAACAGAACTAAATCGGAATCCTCCGTAGTAAAAACCACACTGTATTCCGGCTCGGTCATGTACCCTGTGGAATTAGTCGCAGTTTTTAGCACCACTGGACAGGCTTCGTGCAGAGGATGCGACATGGAAAACAACCTCGGCATGGGTATGGACAAATGAGATATCAGGGCGTTGCTGGAATCCTTCTCCAAAAGCAGACCATGTATTGTTTGCCACACCTGTGAAACTGGAAAGTCTAAGTTGGCCAGGAAATCCTCGCCATCGTCGCAATAGACCCGCAACGCATTCTGGTCCATAACACAGATGGCCGTTAATTTATCATCCTCGGACTGAAGGGCAGCTTTCAACTGAGCCAAGCGACCCCGTACGAAGGCTCTGTTGAGAAAGCAAGCGAATCTAACAGGTGAATCGCAGGTAAAGCACATTCGTCTGAATACCCCGTCATCATCATCGTCAAGACCTAAGTTTGATAAACAAAAGATTGAAATTTCTTCGTCCATTATTCATTTTTGGCACACAAACCCTGTGTCCAGACAACCGTGTTTCTGTTGACATATAGCTCCTCCTCATTGTTCACCATATAGTCGCACATGGGTTCCTCGCGTCGCTCCGGCGCCGGATGCAACAGGCTTTGGGGTAACGAGGTGAGCTGAGTAGCCGCCGCCGCGTTGGGTCCACAACGCTTCGTCCGCTCAATTAGCTGTCTACGCCGCGCGGCCCGATCCTCGGCGGCCTCGTAGTCGTCATACAGCTCTCGAATTGCCCAGAACTCCTGGCCAGTGGCTGAGTCTTCGCCAGCCGAAGAAATATTTACATTTTGAAGGCGCTGCAGCAGCAGGTGTTCCGTAGTGGGAATGCCGCTTCGGGGAAGGGGCTGGTCCTGGGGGCCAGGATGCTCGGCAGCCGACTGACGGCCGCGAGGTACAAACTCCAGCGGCGGTTCTGCGACGGCGATCATCTCCGCCTCGGAAAATGCATCCAGCGTAGCGATCTCACTCCAAATTGGCCAGAAAAGCGCGCTCCGACGCCGGTCGAAAGCAAATTCAGTGTGGCCAAGTGGCCAAGTGGCCAAGTAGTAGTCCTCCCCAAAAAATCCTTAAATGGATGTAGTTTTTTCCAATAAGAATAATTATTTAGTATTTAAAGGAACAAACATTTTAATAAACAAAAAAAAATAAATTCATTAAAATATATTTTTAGTTTTCTGCCGTTAATAAATCGGTTAAAAATCATTTCTATATATTCGATAGCTCAATCGATAGGTCTCTAACCGAAATGGAGCTGCCAACGCCTTCAAATTGAACACAGTCGACAGCCCTGGAGCTATCGGTCCTATAAGTAAGTTGAAAACAAAACTAATTTAGTAATTGCTGAACGAAATTGTAAAAAAATAGCATTCAAAACACATAGCATCGCTTTTCCCGGAGACGGAGTAAGGCGACTTCACCCGGCAGACACCATTAACATCATCAGACACCCGCATCAAGCATTTTCATTACGTAACTGCATGCTGCACAGAATATCCCACTTGCCGTTTATACCCACATCGATTGTGTTGTTCTGTTTCTGTAATCCATTCCAGACCTATGGGCAGTAGCATTGTGGCGCAATTGGCTCGAAAGTACGGCGCAGTGATATTCTTTCCCACTGTTGCAGTCGGCTCGATTTACGCAGATTGGTCGCACACCCGCGAGTGGAAACGCCAGCAGCAACAGTCAAAGCGCAGTGCTCATCTGAAGGAACAAAGCTAGACGAGATCGGGATCATGGTTCTGGGTCTGGACAAACGTTACTTGTGGAGCGCCCTGCCGCTGTTGGGATTCGCCATTGGACACTTCCTGGACAAAAAGGAAACGGAACGCATGACCATGTTCCGTGACAAAAGTGCTCTGTACGGGCGTTCTGGAGGCAGCGATAAGGAACCGTCTTGGTAATCCTTCCGGCTATCATCTCCTGCAGTCTTAGCGTAATCCCATGTTTTTTTTCGCTGTTAAACAATAAACCGTAAAATGGCCTGGTGAATGTGAGTGCGTACATTGTTATCTCGTGTCCGTATTTACCTGCCAGGGATCTGCGGTTGCGGGGGCGAAACGTGATTTATTTGTGAAGGATTGCGTCCCTTTGTTTGTTTTACACAAGAAATCCCCTAAACCATCAACACGCGGCCTGAAGATAAGCCCGAAAATCGGTACATAACTCGTCCTTCGAGGGAATCTACCTGGGCGTCCTGATTGAAACCGGAATTTAATATAATTTGCAGCGTAACGTTGTGGGTTATACATGTATAGTCTTTGTTATCAATTATGATTGTTTACCAAAAAATCCGTAGTGCCTACGCCACTGTTCGTTGAACCCAAAACAGTTAGGATCCCCCACCTCTCCTTCGAATATGATTATGAAATTTGAAGAGCACAAATTGAAATGCCAAGCAAGCAAACCAATTTATTTTCATGCTCTGGGGTTGGGGTACACATAGGTTTCGGGTTCAGGTTCAGGTTCGGGTTCGGGTTCGGGGTCGAGCGTGGTAAATCGCTGCAATTGGGTGTCATTGTGTCCCATGGCCAGTAGTTTGCACACAGGCGCAGTGGGTTTTGGGATTCCTGGGCTCTCTCACAAGTGTGCCCTCCCCGCAGGAGGCCTGGAGACAGGGAAGAGATTTGCAAAGTGCATCTTCATTCTAGGAAGGAAAAAAGATATCCAGACACCAGGGCAGAGGAAGACGGCTTTAAAACAGCTAAATTTTTAACATTAACAAGGATGTGTGAAAATTTAGAAGGTCAAATTTATAAACTGGGTTATTGGATCTCTAAAAGTATTCCTAATTTTACATTTTATGATATTTAAAAAAAATTGTTTCTCTTTAGGAAATGTTAAAATAAATATAGCTTGGATAATACTTGGCAGATCCTCAAAAGACTTAACTTCCCAATCTTGGAACTTGAAGTAGCATTATTTTTCATTAATTTTTTCAAAAAATAGAACTTAAAATAGAAAAGGAAAGCATTAGTCTCTAATAATTGTAAAAACCATTATTATGAGGTCTTCATAATAACTATAAATATCTTGAGTATAATTTTTTATAAAAAAATGGCTGTTTTTGAGGAGTTATAGCCAGATCTAGCGGGCAGGCAACAAGTGCACAGCACTGTTCCTTTCGCAGGTAGCCCGCTCAAGTGTATGTGTGCGCAGGAGGCGGGCAAGCGCTCTGCCGAAAATGAAGAATCCAGAAATACAGAAAACAAAATCCTGCCCCAAAAACCAGTCCTCACTTGAGTTTTACATTTCGAAGCGATCGGACCTAGAGCGGGAGAGCGGAAAAATTATTCAGCGGGGAAAACAAGTGGACAAACCTACGAACATGAGCAAGCCCAAGGAGACCCGGGACTCTCCGCCGTTGGACTTTGCCCAGAAGACCCTTCAGGACTACGAAGTGCTTGCAGTTATGGGAAATGGGTCCTTCGGCACCTGCTACAAGGTGCGGGACAAGGCGACGGGGGAGCTTTATGCCTGGAAGGGAATGAACTACGATGAGCTGGATGACGCCAAGTGCGAGGCTCTGGTCTCGGAGATAAGCGTGCTACGCCAACTGCAGCATCCGAACATAGTGCAATACTACCACCACCTGGTCAACAAGGAGGCAAAGTCCGTTTACATTGTCATGGAGTGCTGTGCGGGCGGAGATCTGGCCCAGTTAGTACAGAAGGCTCGGAGCCAACGCTGTCGATTCGAGGAGCCATACATATGGCGGGTGCTCTTTCAACTGTGTAGGGCCCTGCAGGTCTGCCACAACAAGATACCCAACGGCACCATCCTACACCGGGACATTAAGCCGGCAAACATCTTCTTGGACGCAGACGGCAATGCCAAGCTAGGAGACTTCGGCTTGGCTAGGATGCTGAGAAGAGATCAGAGCTTTGCGGCCTCGTTTGTGGGCACGCCACACTACATGAGCCCCGAACTGGTACGGGGAAGGAAGTACGATCGCAAAAGCGATGTCTGGGCAGTCGGATGCTTGGTCTATGAGATGTGTGCCCTGCGGCCACCGTTCCGTGGGCGTCAGTTCGACCAGCTCTCCGAGAAGATTGCCCAGGGCGAGTTTAGCCGAATTCCGGCCGTCTACAGCGCTGATCTTCAGGAGATCATCGCCTTTATGCTTTCCGTTGATCACGAGCAGCGTCCCGGTATAGAGGTTATCATTCGGCATCCGCTGGTCGTGCGGAATATCTCCCAGTTGGAAGGCGCCTTTCCCACCCTGGTGGAGGCCGGCGAGGATTTTTACTTTCTGCCCACGGGAGGCAGGCTCTTTGAGACGGAGGACGGGGGGCAGGTGCCACCCGAACTCTCCAGCACCATGTTCACGGAGCAGTATAGCTTTAACGAAGGCTACGGACAGAGAAGACTCAGCGTTACGGGCGTTTTCACTCCGGATCTGAGGAGTGAGCTGTTTTACTCGGCAAAGAGAAGGATTTTTCCTGGAAGAAAACTGCAGCAATCCGATCCGGCCCTATACGAGAGCATAAGGCGAGAGGACAGGGAAGTGGAGCTGGATTTGGACGAGGAAGTGCAGGAGGAGAAAGATCAGCCAGTCGGCGAGCCACTCAAGCCCATGTTGGAGAGCAGCCCGGCAGCACTGACCCTGAACATCTTTGATGAAGTTCTTAAGACCCGTCTTCATGCCATTCGTGCTCAGGAGTCTCTGCTGCAGCAGAAACTCGTGGAGCTCAAGGCACGGGAACAGGAGCTATTGGTGTCTGAGCAGCGTGTCCAGACCCTGGAGAAGCAGCTGCAGGAGAAGCTGCTCCAACAAGAAAAACACGTTTGTAAATGCGATCAACTCCCTGCACCACCCATTCCTCCAAGGAAACCGTTGAAGACGCCACACGACGACACCTACTGCACTATAGAATTAAACGATACGTCCCCGACGGTGGCCAAATTGAACCTGGCCACTTTGCCCGCTCCAAAGTCGATGCACAGCAACGGGAATACCTTGAGGAAAGTGACCTTTCAATCCCCCCAGAAATTTGTCACCTACGGAATTGAAAATGTGCCGCCGCCCCACATCAATGATGCGCCAGCGGCAGTGCCCATGCAGATGAGCGTGTCCAGCAATGATTCAGGGGACAGCCAGGCATCCTCTACCCGAAGGAAGTCGATTTTGTCCCTTTTCGGCCTGAACCGTGGCTCTAAAGCAGCCTCCAAATCTTTGCCAGCAGTAAACCAGCCACCGCAGACGACGACCAACCATCGCGCCCAGCGTCCGCCTTTGGCTCTGAGGCCACCTGTCACCCAAGAACAACTACCAATTGCTCCGCCGGTGGCCAATCTCTGGACCAAGGAGCAGAAGAAACAGGCCTTCGAGTTGCTGGCGGCAATGAATGCAGCGGAAAGAGAAGCAGCAGTAGCAGGAGGAATACCAGTAGCCGGACGTCGTCAGCATCTCCGCCAATCCGTTAGGGAAAGAAACTCTACTTTGCAGCGAAATCGCATGCGTCGCTCCTTGGTTCTGGCTAATGGACATCAGAAGCTATCAACGCGCGACCAGATGCTGATTTGAAAACGGGAGGAAATTGGAGAATAGAAGGAGTATCCAGATCCATGGCTACCATGGAAACTACGAGCGTTGTGATGTGGAAAAGTTCCGTAAAATATGCTTATTTTTTTGTGCGCTTTTTTTTTCAATTTGTATTACTAGTTTTTAAGATTTTGTATTTTTTTGCTGCCATATATTGTGCAATTTGCATTCATATTATTTAAATATAAGAAATTCAGCATTTTTTACTGAATAAAACGATTTTTTATATATAATATGAGACCTAATTGATTAATTTTAAATGTATCTGTTACTTGGCGCCCATAATTCCGTGATTATTCGATTGGTTATCGATAGTCGTTATGCTGATAACACAACGATCGGCTTGTTATGCAAGCAACAGGTGATACCTGCCATTCTTGATTGGATTGCTGTCGCCACACCGCACTTGTGAATTAATTAACCAAGATGTCCATCCGAATGCTGCAGGCCACCCGCCGCTTGTGCGCTCAGGAATTCTCGAGCAGATCCTACAGCTCCAAGATATCTGAGGTGGTGATTGTCTCTGCCGCCCGTACGCCCATCGGAAGCTTCCAGAGCCAGCTAGCGCCTCTGACTGCTACCCAGTTGGGAGCCACTGCCATCGATGCGGCGATCCAGCGAGCAGGAATCGCCAAAACCGATGTCCAGGAAGTGATTATGGGCAATGTGGTGTCTGCAGGACTGGGCCAGGCTCCAGCCCGTCAGGCGGCGATCTTTGCTGGACTTCCTACAAACGTTTGCTGCACTACCGTCAACAAGGTGTGCTCTTCTGGAATGAAATCCGTGATGCTGGGCGCACAGTCCTTGCAACTCGGCTACGCGGATGTGGTCGTGGCCGGCGGTATGGAGTCGATGTCAAATGTGCCATATTATCTCAAGCGAGGTGCCACTCCCTACGGCGGTGTTAAGCTTGTCGATGGTATTGTATTCGATGGTCTCTGGGATGTTTACAACAAGTTCCACATGGGCAACTGTGCCGAGAACACAGCCAAGAAACTGGAAATCACTCGCCAGCAACAAGATGAGTTCGCCATCGAGTCTTACAAGCGATCCGCTGCCGCGTGGAGTAACAAAGTATTCGCAGATGAAATTGCTCCAGTCAAAATCCAGCAGAAGAGGAAGCCAGAGATCACCATTACCGAGGATGAGGAGTACAAGAGGGTGAACTTCGACAAGTTTGGCCAGCTCGCCACAGTATTCCAAAAGGAGAACGGCACGGTTACGGCCGGAAATGCTTCAACCTTGAACGATGGTGGAGCGGCCGTGGTTCTGATGACCGCTGAGGCGGCTCAGAAGGCTGGCCTCAAGCCTCTTGCCAGGATTGTAGCTTTCCAGGTTGGTTATCCTTACTGATAAATATTTTATACATCACTTTAATAATTCTATTATTGCTAGGATGCCGAAACCGATCCCATTGACTTCCCCATTGCCCCTGCCTTGGCTATCCCCAAGCTCTTAGCGCGTGCTGGCGTGAATAAGCAGGATGTGGCCAAGTGGGAGATTAACGAAGCCTTCTCTCTGGTGGTGCTTGCCAATATCAAGAAGCTGGATGTGGACCCAGCTAAGGTGAATGTGTACGGCGGTGCCGTGTCCCTAGGCCATCCAATTGGCATGTCTGGAGCCCGTTTGGTTGCCCATTTGTCGCACAGCTTGAAGAAGGGCGAACTGGGATGTGCCTCGATCTGCAACGGCGGCGGTGGTGCCTCCTCCATTCTCGTGGAGAAGCTCTAAAGGGACTCTCATCTAAATCTGGACTAATCTCTCCAAACCAGAAATGCATTTACCTATTATACTACTATGAAGTTTACAGTGCAAAGGTCAAACGGAATATTTTTTAAATTGTATGAGAATGTCCGAGCCTATATTGAAAACTTGTGATTTGCATAATAAAATTATGAAATAATATATGTAGAAATTCTACGGAACTTTCCGTTTATATATAAGTATGGGAACAAAAAAGTTATCGATATTAAATTGAGTTTTTGCTATCGTTTCCAAATTTTGGAATACAGATTCCAAAAAACCCAAGAATATTATGGTCACAACATGCCGTTGTCGGATTTTAAATTATTTGCATATTTTTGAGGTAATTAGGTTTTGATTTCACATTTTCAAATAAATATAGACTGTTTGAAAAGTAACAGATAACTTATATTGATAGTAAGTATCGATAAGCATCTGGCATAAAAACTTCAAAAGTGTGGTCACATTTTGGCGTGGACACTTTTCGAATTTTCATTTAAGAGCTTTAATTATTATTTTGTCCAAAAGTTTCCTCGGCGGAAATTTAGAAAAATATCGAGAAGTAATAGTATAATAGTAAGTTCGATAAAATATATAAAAGATGAAAACCTACCTTGTTTACTTTCTTTTTAAGATCCAAGGCGAACTTGCTGCGATATTAGCCGTCTTCGGAAGTCACGTCCACGGGATAATCAATTTGTAATAAGAAAACTGTTAAGCTTAGGATAAAGCTTCCTTCAAGACAAACTTGTACTGTCTCTGGGTCCTAATTATACTTACACTGATAAGAATATCTTTAAAATCACCTTATTCAATTAATAAACAAGAACCACTCTCCTGTTCGGTTTATATTTATTTCAACTCTATTTTACAGATACGGGTCTTAAACGTCAATAAAGTTGATATACATATTCTATGCGACATTTGCTCCTGGCCATCTTCTTGCTGACAAAACTTCCCATATAAAGGCAAAAACTGAACAAATATAAAGAACACCGACCAGAGCATATACCGCCCACAGATCCGATTGCCGAATACGCTTCTCGCGGTAGAGGTACCTGCTCCGAAAGTACCGCTCGCTAGCCACTTGGCCGGCCCAGTGGTGTAGTAGGCCCACCGCTCGGATGGACATGACCAGGTGGTCCAGATGTCCGGCCAGATGAGAGTGCTTTTGCAGATAGATGGCTAGCTGTTGCTCCAGAACCTGCTGGGACACCATGTGGTAGGCTCCAGCACGATGACCTCGTTCCGCCAGCTGGAGCAATGCATCCTGTGAGATAAGTCCAAAGATTAGTGGATGGGAGCCGGCGCTATCACGTTCCGAAAAGCGCTCCAGCTGTCTCAGGACCTCCTCCTCTAGCTCAGAGCTTACGACGATAGTTCGAAGCTCCAGTATGTTCTGCAATCCTGTTACCTCCCTGAGGTCCTGCAATGTGGTTCGACTCATTGTCGCTGTGTATCCCCCATCAACCAGGTCCTGCAAGCTGTCCGGCAATCGCTGGTGTAAGTGGTAGCGCAGGATGAGGAACAGCAGGGCTGAGTACATGGCCCGTACGATTAGCGTGAAGCACAGCCAGCTGGCGAAGAGTAACTGCATTGATACACGCTCAGGCGGCTCGACGGGCAAGCCCAAGCTGGCGGCATAAACCGCCAGAAGCAGGGCCAAGCGGTCGCCTCGAAAACCGCCGACGGTTTGTCGGAAGTATATCATCACCAGGCCGGAAATGCAGAGGAAACAAACCACAAGACAGGCCCAGGCCAGGGCCTGGAAGGGAAACGACCAGATCTCCAGGCTGGTCAGGTTGTGGGCGTTCACCAAGACAAAGCCAACAATTCTATTGGAGTAGTGCGGAAAAACGGCAGTCAGGTTTCCGGTGTATTGGATGTGCTTCCTTACATAACCGATGGCAAGATGAGCTACGCGTCCTTGGACCTGAAGTGGTTCCAGCCACATATACATACATAGTATGATTGTTATGGAAATTTTTGGACGACTTACCATCTGTTGGAGCAGCTTCTGCTCCGTCCAGGTGGATTGGTTCCGTTGCTGCTCTTCAAGACCGTCGAACAGAATGCTAAAGTTCATCCTCCGCGACAGCTCCTTCAGAAGGTGACCCTCAAGACCCCATAGGACTTGGTGCTTTACGTCGATGTCGAAAAAGGGAGCGATCCGCCGGGCCAAGACCACTAGCTGACAGCCGTGTAGATTACGTAGCTTAGAGGGAAAGTAGTCACGACTTTGCCAGGCAGGACCTAAGAACTGATTGATCCTTGCGGGACTGGAGTTGTTGCAGCGCCCAGGGGCATAGGGGAAATACGTGTGGACTAGAACCTGACCGCCTGAGCTCTGGGTCATCACGTTGCAGTTGATGAGTTGGTGGCGCCAACAGTACGCGAAGACGCCCTGCATGTCCTGGGGAATCAGCGCGTCTCGCTGTTGCAAGAAGATGAAGTAGTACTCGCTGCCGTCCGACGTGGCGGTATAGGTGTGAATCTCGATGTCACTAAGGAGAGTTAATAATTTAAGTTGAAAACAAACCATTGAAAGCTAGCACTTGTTACAGCAATGCATCCAGTGAGTCCACCAGGAGAAGATTATGGGTGCGTGGTCCTTCAATCCGACGCGGACGACCGAGCTCGACCAAAACCAACTGAATGATCATAGTGTCCACACTCTCGTACAGAAGCTGCATGATGTTCCGGTAGAAGTTCATCGGGCTGGGCCGCCGGCACGAGAGGATCACGATGAAGGCGGGGGCAATGCGCTGGTAGAAGTCCTCTATGAACACCCTCAGGGCCAGGGCCACGTGCTGGTTGATGGAAGCAGCTTGGGTCTGAGCACCGGAGTACTTCATGGACTCGAATAGCAGCAGGGTGGTCACGTTCATGGCGGCAGGATACTGACCATCTAATCCCCGAATGTCGGTGTCAGGACGGTGCCGCGGACATTTGTTTGCATCTCATTAGGGGTTCGCACTGGAACGTCGTTAGGACAAAGTCAAACAGAACTATTGTGGGTCACGCGCGGGGTGGATATTGGGGAAGTCTTTCCCATGCCATGAATAAACTAATCACAATATCCTTACCTTCATTCTATTCAAAGTACCCAATATTTTATTATATATGTGTCAAGGATACACAGGATTCGTTCCTCTATTGATCCCCTCCAAGACCTTCCCCATATTTGCTTTTAATTAATCTTTATCTTGCTCGGAGATCTGACCATGATATCTGGTCGAGGCTGACCAGGAGGTCGCCTTCGGCAGTCGGCAGTCAAGACGCTTTCTTGGATGCACCATGAACACTACCGCGAGTCGCGGCTCTGTCCAGGCCATCTATAAGAGCTACGTGGAGAACTCACGCATCGATATGCAGGCCGAAGATGCCAATGTGTACGTCGCACGGGCCCTCCGGCTGGTCATCGAGACTGTGCTGACCCAGCTGAGTGCGACCCTAGTAGTGACTATCTCCACCAGAGAGCTCGGCACCGCCCAGTGGTTTGAATACGTGATGAACAACCTGGTGGATTCGTGGCATTTGGCTGCCGTTCAGCTCCTGTGCTTCCGGGCGGACCAGCCTCCGGTTCGAGTGTCAGGACGAAAGAGAGTCAACCTCCTGCTGGTGGACTCCTACGCAGGATTACTGTAACTTTATTTCAAACTGTATTCCATTTCTATAAGAACCGCTTTTCCAGGGACACGAACATTACCGAAGATAATGCCGACTTTGACGATCCGGATTTCTACTTCATCTTCTTGCAGGCCCGCGATCGTTTCATTCCACAGCAAAAGCAACTGATCCTTGACCATTGCCTGGCCCACTACTGGCTCAACTGCAATGTAATGATCCAGACCGCCCAGGTGGAGGTCCTGGTGTACACCTTCTATCCCTACACGGCGAACAAGTGCCAGCGAGCGGACCCGGTGCTGGTTAACCAATTCGATGGAAAGCGGTGGATGCAAAACGGTTCAATGTTCCCGGACAAACTGGGCCAGATGCACGGCTGTCCGCTGACCGTGCTCACTTGGCACCAGCCGCCGTTCGTGGCGCTGCACTGGGATGCGAAATCGGAGGAGATGCAGGCCAGCGGCTTTGAGATTCAGCTGCTGGAGTACATGTCGCAGCAAATGAATTTCAGCGTGCATCTCAGCAATCTCTCTCTCTTGCGGCCGGAGCAATACCACCTGGCGGAGGGAGAAGCTGAAGGACCTTTGGAAATAGTAAAAACCCATTGTGCCCTAAAGATACGACCTGTATGAACACTTCTTGTCCATTCATAGCTTCTTCAGCGCCGTGCCAACCTGAGCTTGGGATATTTCCGTCAGACGGCTCGCCGGAAAAAGCTTCTGACTACCCCCATGTCCTACTACTCCGCCAACCTGGTGGCGATCGTCTCTCTGGAGCGCTACCGCCTGGGACCCCTCGCCATGCTCGTATTTCCTTTTGATCTAACCGTGTGGCTCCTCCTGCTCAGCGCCGTGACTCTCCATACGGGTCTTCAGGTCCTGCGGCGACAGAATGGCCTCCAGATATGGGCTCTTCTACTGGGAGCCTCTATGGGCCGCTGGCCACGCCCATGGAGGTTCCGCATTATTGCCTCCCACTGGTTGTGGGCCAGCATACCCCTCCGTGTCACCTACCAATCCCTGCTGTTCCATTTGATCCGCCTACAGCTGTATGAGACCCCGCCGCTGCAGTTGGACGACCTTATAGGCGAGGGCTACCGGGCAGTAAGCACGGCGAACACGCATCGACTGCTCCAGGAGGTTCCTCAGGTGGCCCAAAACCGGAGAATGTTTCACGCCTTGGACGCTGCTTCCGACTGGGAAGTCCTGGCCTCGGTGCAGCGGAATAGGTACGACAAGGTCTTTGGAATCGTCAACCAAGACGTGAGCCAGTCCTACTTGCAATCCTTTGCCTCCGTGGAGGAGGATGGCTACCACGTGCTGAGGCAGCCGGTGAATGTGGAGTACGCGGGCATGTACATGCCGAAACACTCCTACATGAACGCCAAAGTGGACGAGACTGTGCGGCGACTAGACCCCGGAGGATTCATCCTGGCCTGGCGCAGAGCTGCCTTTAACGTCCGTCGCTGGGAAAGTGGCCAAGACCAGATGAGCCGCCAACTTGTCAACCACACTAAGCTATCGGGCATTTACATCGTATTGGCGGGGATGTACCTTCTGTCTGGAATAGTGTTTGCCGGGGAAGTCTTCCTCCACCGCCGAAATCAGAACGCTCAAAGAAGTAGTTAATTTCCGAAGCCTTCGTGTTTACCTTTGTTTCCCACTGTGGTGCCCATCCCAAGCAACAAAACTTTCACCATTAATCATCATGACGACACAAAGTTACGGGGAAAGTCACACAGAAAATCCGGAAGTCCAGCTCCAGTCATTAGCCATCCGATACCCCCGGCGGGATGAACATCAGCGCACTGCTATCCTCCTATTACGACCTATCCGGGGAACAGATGAACCATATCAACGAGTTCGTGGCCCGGGCGCTGCTTCACGTGGTCCATCACCACATCCTAAGCGTTACCCCATCCCTGGTGCTGACTCTGTGCTGCCGGAGCAACCACACCTGTAACTTCTACAATGAGATGATGAGTACACTGTTCCGCCAGTGGGGCCTGGCTCCGCTCCAGATCGTCAACGTGGTGCGGGATGTGCCGTGGCGACCAGTGCCCGGCCGCCGGCATTTCAATGTCATTTTCACCGACTCGTTCGCTGCTTTCTCGGAGATCCGCATGGAGTACTATGCACGAGAGTACAACTACAACGAGCACTACTTCATTTTCCTGCAGGCCAGGGACCGCCTGCTCCAGGGTGAAATGCGACAGATCTTCGATTACTGCTGGCGTTACCATCTCATCCACTGCAGCGTTCAGGTGCAGAAGTCCAACGGCGACATCCTCTTTTACAGCTACTATCCGTTTGGGGAGCAAGGATGCCGGGACATGGAGCCACAGCTTATCAATCGCTACAACGGCAGTATGCTTGTCGAACCGGAGCTGTTTCCGCGAAAACTGCATAACTTCTTTGGGTGTCCCCTGCGCTGCGCCCTGTGGCATGCTCCGCCTTTCCTGTGGCTATACGAACATCCAACGGAGGAGGAGGAGCAACAGGGCCCAACTGTGGGTGGCGGCTACGAGGGCCGCCTGCTCCTAGCGCTGGCCGAGAAAATGAACTTTACCATAGACGTATTGCCGTTGGCGAGCAATTTGCATGACAAAGCTCTGGAAATGGTTTGTTCCAATGATTTTTGATTCATCAAAGCTTAGATCTAATATTTAAAATCATTTCCAGCTGCAAGAGGACAAGGCAGACCTCACGCTGGGCGGAATCCGGCAGACTGTGCCCCGTAGTCTCAAGGCCACGTCAACCGACAATTATCACCAGACACGCGCAGTCTTTGGGGTCCTGGCCTCCAGCTATGAACTGAGCTCCCTCGACATCCTCCTCTATCCGTATCGCTTCACTATTTGGCTGGCCATCCTGGGCGTGGTGGCCTTTTCTGCCCTGCTCCAACTCATGATAGAACGGTTCTTGCGCGAGCGCCAGACTGGATCGCAGTCGTGGCAGAATCTCGAATTAATCTTCGTGGGAATGCCGCTGATAAAAGTACCCAGAACCCACACTGCCCGGCTCTATTGCCTAATGCTGATGATGTACACGCTGATCATCCGGACCATATATCAGGGATTGCTATACCACCTTATCCGAACGCACCAGCTAAACAGGTGGCCACAGACGATAGAAGCGCTGGTCCAGAAAAACTTCACGGTGGTCATGACATCTCAGGTGCAAGAGGCTCTAGAAGAGATTCCCAGTGTGCAACATATGAAGTTCCATCTGCTGGACGAAACTTCGTCAGAACTTGATCCGCTGTACTTCCTGGAGGCGAATCATCATCTGCGTAGGCACGTGACCGCCACTGCCCTTGACAACTTCATCCACTTTAACCAGCTGAGCGCAGAGCGAGTACATAGAAGTGGTGGTTTGGGGGAGGGAGCCCACTACGAGCTTGTTCCAGAGGACATCATCAGTCTACCGCTGACCATGTACCTTCGCAAGCATTCGTTCCTGATCGACCAGATAAACGAGGAGATTCTTTGGATGCGGTCTGTAGGCCTCCTGGCGGTGTGGGCCAGGTGGGAGCTGGTGGAAAGTTATCTACGCAACGAGCAGAATTTCCAGATCCTCGGCCTCCTAGAGCTATACGTTATATTCTTGATGGTAACGTTGGGGCTGTCCCTCAGCCTGGTGGTTTTTATCCTAGAGTTGGCATCATGTCGATTTTTCCATCTGCGAAAATTGTTTTCCTGATCAGGATCTAAAAAGAAACCAAAATGTCTTTTAATAGGAAATATTAGATAGTTTTGTAATGAAAAACAACAAGCAATATCTCCACCATTGTACAACCGAGTTTAAAGCCGATTACCTTAATAATTTGTGATTGAATTCCCGTCAAATCTGCGTTTTAATCTCGGAGAGAAATTTTCGATAATTTTTTTTCCTTTTTTCACTCCGGAGCTCATTCCAATGTCAAGGATATGCATTGGTGGCCCAGAACCATAGCCATATCTCTGCCATTCTTCATCCGATCCTCAAGGGGACTGTTTTTAACGATTAGTGATTGAACTCCCGTCAAATATGCGTTTAAATCTCGGAAAGAAATTTTCGATAAGTTTTTTTCCTTTTTTCACGCCGGATCTCCTTCCAATGTCAAGGATATGCATTGGTGGCCCAGAACCATAGCCATATCTCTGTCATTCTTCATCCGATCATCAAGGGGACTGTTTTTAACGATTTGTGATTGAATTCCCGTCAAATCTGCGTTTAAATCTCGGAAAGAAATTTTCGATAAGTTTTTTCCTTTTTTCACTCCGGAGCTCCGTCCAATGTCAAGGATATGCATTGGTGGCCCAGAACCATAGCCATATCTCTGTCATTCTTCATCCGATCCTGAAGGGGACTGTTTTTAACGATTAGTGATTGAACTCCCGTCAAATATGCGTTTAAATCTCGGAAAGAAATTTTCGATAAGTTTTTTTCCTTTTTTCACGCCGGACCCCCGTCCAATGTGAAGGATATACATTGGTGGCCCAGAACCATAGCCACTGTCATTCTTCATCCGATCCTCAAGGGGACTGTTTTTAACGATTTGTTATTGAATTCCCGTCAAATCTGCGTTTAAATCTCGGAAAGAAATTTTCGATTAGTTTTTTTCCTTTTTTCACGCCGGATCTCCTTCCAATGTCAAGGATATGCATTGGTGGCCCAGAACCATAGCCATATCTCTGTCATTCTTCATCCGATCCTGAAGGGGACTGTTTTTAACGATTTGTGATTGAATTCCCGTCAAATCTGCGTTTAAATCTCGGAAAGAAATTTTCGATAAGTTTTTTTCCTTTTTTCACTCCGGAGCTCCGTCCAATGTCAAGGATATGCATTGGTGGCCCAGAACCATAGCCATATCTCTGTCATTCTTCATCCGATCCTGAAGGGGACTGTTTTTAACGATTAGTGATTGAACTCCCGTCAAATATGCGTTTAAATCTCGGAAAGAAATTTTCGATAAGTTTTTTTCCTTTTTTCACGCCGGACCCCCGTCCAATGTGAAGGATATACATTGGTGGCCCAGAACCATAGCCACTGTCATTCTTCATCCGATCATCAAGGGGACTGTTTTTAACGATTTGTGATTGAATTCCCGTCAAATCTGCGTTTAAATCTCGGAAAGAAATTTTCGATAAGTTTTTTTCCTTTTTTCACTCCGGAGCTCCGTCCAATGTCAAGGATATGCATTGGTGGCCCAGAACCATAGCCATATCTCTGTCATTCTTCATCCGATCCTGAAGGGGACTGTTTTTAACGATTAGTGATTGAACTCCCGTCAAATATGCGTTTAAATCTCGGAAAGAAATTTTCGATAAGTTTTTTTCCTTTTTTCACGCCGGACCCCCGTCCAATGTGAAGGATATACATTGGTGGCCCAGAACCATAGCCACTGTCATTCTTCATCCGATCCTCAAGGGGACTGTTTTTAACGATTTGTTATTGAATTCCCGTCAAATCTGCGTTTAAATCTCGGAAAGAAATTTTCGATAAGTTTTTTTCCTTTTTTCACGCCGGATCTCCTTCCAATGTCAAGGATATGCATTGGTGGCCCAGAACCATAGCCATATCTCTGTCATTCTTCATCCGATCATCAAGGGGACTGTTTTTAACGATTAGTGATTGAACTCCCGTCAAATCTGCGTTTAAATCTCGGAAAGAAATTTTCGATAAGTTTTTTTCCTTTTGTCACGCCGGAGCTTCGTCCAATGTCAAGGATATGCATTGGTGGGCCAGAACCATAGCCATATCTCTGACATTCTTCATCCGATCCTCAAGGGGACTGTTTTTAACGATTTGTGATTGAATTCCCGTCAAATCTGCGTTTAAATCTCGGAAAGAAATTTTCGATAAGTTTTTTTCCTTTTTTCACGCCGGAGCTTCGTCCAATGTCAAGGATATGCATTGGTGGGCCAGAACCATAGCCATATCTCTGACATTCTTCATCCGATCCTCAAGGGGACTGTTTTTAACGATTAGTGATTGAACTCCCGTCAAATCTGCGTTTAAATCTCGGAAAGAAATTTTCGATAAGTTTTTTTCCTTTTTTCACGCCGGAGCTTCGTCCAATGTCAAGGATATGCATTGGTGGCCCAGAACCATAGCCATATCTCCATTCTTCATCCGATCCTCAAGGGGACTGTTTTTAACGATTTGTGATTGAATTCCCGTCAAATCTGCGTTTAAATCTCGGAAAGAAATTTTCGATAAGTTTTTTTCCTTTTTTCACGCCGGACCCCCGTCCAATGTGAAGGATATGCATTGGTGGCCCAGAACCATAGCCATATCTCTGCCATTGTGTATCCGATCCTCAGGCGGATTACGTTATTGGATTTGTGACTATATTCCTTCTAAATTTGCCTAAAAATCCTGCTACAATTTTTCGATACATTTTTTCCTAGGGGCTTTGTCCATTATCCTTATAAAACTATGTTAGTGTGTCATGTACAACGTAAAATTTCATTTTAATGTTTAAGCAGTTAATCTTAGCGATTTTAGTTGCCGTGCGGGTGACTCCCAGCGGTTTCGGTGGCGGCATGGACATTATCCGACTATTTGTAAACCCCTTACGGTCGACATGGTGATTGCATGTCCCTGACACTGAGGGGAGTGCTCCGCCAACCGGCCAGACCGGCCCAACCACCTCTGCCCTCCACCCACAGGTGTCTGCTGGTAGTGCGTGTGTGTCTGTGCCTCTGATGGTGTTAATTTATGGTTATGCGCCTCATGCATAATACTGACACCGAAACCTGTCACGCACATGCCTCCGGAACGGACTCCGGCTGGCTGTTCCGAGTGGCGGTGGGGGCTCCGGGCAGGTTAGGTGGTTGGGCGGTTTAGTGGTGCCTTCTGTACGCAGCAATTAGTTTAAGTGATGAACAGAGATTTGTTAATGCATTACCTTTACATACAGGACCCTAAAATTAATTTGAATCGCTCGGGGTTAGGTTTTTGTGAAAGCCGAATATTTGCCCAAGGGTAAACAGTGCGGTTCACTGCTGTAAGGCTGTGGAGGATATGATTTAATAATGAACTTTTTCCGTACACAAGAAATACTAGGTTGCTGGGACTTCCCGTTTCTAAAAATCGTTTATCTGGCTGAAAAAATCAGCCATCCCATAGAAACACATGGGAATTTACAACTTTACACTTTATGGGAATCTTTTAAACATACTAAGTCTATAGATAATTAAATTATAGTTTAAAAACTAATTCAGCTAACAAAGAACTTAAAGTTTTGAGTGCCATTGTCGATTTGTTCGAAGGATTGGCAAAAATCAATCACATAAAATGGCGAGTATTTTCGCACAAACTTCTCATTTCGACCATGGACCTCCGATTGGGCATATCGGGTTTCCTGGCAACTCTGCTGTTGAATTTCCGAGCCCAAGCTATCCTGTGGCCCGATCAGCATCCGAAAGAGGAACAAACGGCCCGCCAGATAGCTGTAACTCTGAAGAGCATCCTTATGAACAGCTTTGCGGTAAACGATATGAGTCTATGTATTTTCCCAGCCTACGAGCAGATGTCTCCGGATGAGGTTTATCTGGTAAATCGTGTCCTGGATCTCAGCCTCTTTAATATCCACTTCCCCATTCCCGTTTTTCTGAGCCAGCATATCATGAGTAAGTTACGTGTCCCAATACTTTGTAGGCTTCTGTTTGTGACGAGAATGGAGCAAGTTATGTGAGTAAAGTTTTTTATTAAATTAATTTTCTTTTACCAAATCTATCCGGTTTAGTTCCATTGCATCGTCCTGGGAAGAGAACCCCCTGTTTCTCATTGTGTGGCTGACGCCTCCGTCCGGACCGGAGTTGGAGCTAATGGAGAAAATGTCCACGGTTTTCCACTACTTTCTCCACGAGCGCTACAACATCAATTCCCTGATCTTGGTCCCCGGCGTACTGGGCGTTCAGGCTTATCATGTCTGGCCGTATACGCCACATAGTTGCTCCAGCACCACTCCGGTGGAGGTCTCCCTATCTGACACGACTCTGTACCATCTGTACCCCTCTCGTTTCAATAACCTTCACGGATGTCCCCTGAGCGCTATTGTGTGGGACATTCCACCGTATATGGGGGTGAATTGGAAGGAGGGCAAGGTGAGTGGGTTAGACGGAGAGCTTTTGCACATCCTATCGACTAAGATGAACTTCAGCCTGGAAGTCATGCGTAACGAGCCGTTTGACTTGATCGGCGGCTCCAGCTATTTGAACGGAACGTTCACGGGTCCATATAAAATGCTACTCGAACGGAGAGCCAACTTTACAATTGGTTGTGCCTCCTGCACGCCGGAGAGATCCGCCTTCCTAAAGTCTACAGATCCCTACAGTCAGATGGCCTATGTGATTGTGATGAAGGCGCCCGAGCGGTACTGCATTTACGAGATAATGCTCTTCCCTTTTGAACGCTACACTTGGCTGGCCCTCGTGTTGGTCTATTTGCTTCACCGACTTCTCGGAATTCGGCGGAGGCTGCCTGGCCCCGTCGTGGCCGGCTGGATGCTGTGGATCTTCGTCATCCGCGCCAGTTATGAGGCTTCAATTTTTAACTTCCTTCACAATTCGCCGGGGAAGCCATTGCCGCACACCCTGGAGCAGATGCTGGGCAATGGCTATCGTTTCATTACGGACCATGCCACCTTCCGAATGACACTTCAGCTGCCGGATTTCCGGGACCGAACCACCATATCCGAGGGCCAGCCAGTGGACGTTTTCGATGCCTTGCTGAAGGAGAGATCACAGAAGGTTGGAGCCTTCACCAGTCGAGCCTTCTTGGCCTATCACCTGACCCAGAAAAAGGAGCGCAGGCATAGGTTTGTGATCCTGGCTGAGAAGATTGTGGACAATATGCTGTGCATTTACTTCCCAAGAAACTCCTATTTCGCCTGGAACATCGACAGACAGCTTTTTAAGATGCGCAGTTTCGGCTTGTTCCAGCACTTCTCCCAGAGGCTCGCCTGGAGCAACATGCCCACGACTTCTGACGCGCATGGATGGTCCTCCTCTATGGGCGGGGAGGAGGAAGACGCAGACACAGGATTCGCCGAGTCCATGGGATTTATCCTGGCCGCCCTCAACTGCTTGATAGGAGCCTTGGGCTTCTCAACCCTTATCTTCGGCCTGGAGCTGCTCAGCCGAAGGCGCCGCTGGCAGAGATTAGGCGAGTTGATGGAGGGAATATGATTGTCATCCTGAAATTGGAAATTTGAGTAATGATAATTAATTTAATTTTTGCACAAGCTTTTTCTCACCCTGAACTAGAGATCGCACAGGATCAGTTAATATCTTATCGATAATTTTAGAACACCTAACAAACTTTTATCCAAATGTAGCCATAGAAAACTTGGTTAGAATGCTTTATTAGAAGCCATAACTAAAATGAATAAAAATAAATTTAATATTTGTGTCTATTGTAAAGGTCTTCCTAACAATTACTGGGCTCCTTTGATTACCTATCGGTCATCGATAGTTTAGAACATTTCTTAAACTTTTATCTATTTCGGCGCCAATCCTATTTTTCATGTGCGGAAATAAATGCTATGCCACATAGTTATTAATGGCAGAAAGGGCCCTGTGCAAGCGTGGGCGACTCCTGGCCATCAGCTCCAATAGGAAGATCAAGCTGGCCAGTAACTGGAGCACCGCACAGCTAAAGAATATCCCTCCCAGGCGCCAGGGGGTCAGAGGCTTTGGTTCCATGTTCCTGCGCTTGGCTAGACGCTCAATCCGGTCGATGTACATTCGCCTATAGCGAGCTACAATCCCTGAGGACATCATGGCCATGAGGAGCTGGTCGATGCGACGCTTGAAGTAGGAATGCGGTCGCATGTACATGGTCAGAGGAGCGGTCATCAAGGGTACAGGCAGCACGGTCAGGTGCTTACGGTTTGGTCCGGAGCGGTAATCGAACTGGTAGACCGTGGGCTGCAGCAGGGGCACAGCTATCCCGGGATCGTCCTCGTCCCGCAGCCGTCGCAATGACGGTTCTAGGTTGAACACCACTTTCGTCTCAATTTTTTCAAGCGAATCGTGAAAAATGGCGTTCAAGGCCGGCAGCGTATGGAACACGTAGCCCTTCTCCAGCACCTGGGATAGCTTTGTCAGCGGAGCTCGCAGTTCCACGTCCTGGAGAAGTAGGTACAGCTGGCCTGTATAGGCGGCCCGCAGGATCAGCGTTTGCAACAGCCAGAGCATCAGGAGGAAGCGGGCAAAGTTCCTCCGCGGGTTGTGCACAACCGTTCCGCCCAGCAAGCTGTACAACATCCCCGTACAGGGCAGATGGTTGCTTCTTCCCAACACCAGGTTCCGCAGGCACGGCACCGTCATTATGGAAAGGCTAGCGATCACCAGAATGCCTGAGGCCAGACTGGCCAGGATGCAGTACCAAATGATTCGGCGGAATGGGCGAATCAAGCGCTGCATAGGTGTAATGGACCCGCCACTAGGAATGGTAAGAACAATGGAGAAGCTGGTATAGGAGACAGAGGGCAGCATCAGATCCGATCGAGCCTTGCTGTAGATGTAGCAGACGAAGGTAAGGTTAGCCTGGCCCTCCACCATCTAAGAAAGATTGCGTTAGATATTAGGGATAAACACCTGTATCTTCAGTTATCCGTAGATTACCATTTTGAGTATGCCCGTGTAGTTTCCATCGGGCAGGATTTCGCCGCGGTTTTTGTCCTTGCGTTCCACCAGCTTAATGCTGAAGTTCATCCGCTCCGCCAGGGCGCGGGAAATCATTCCCTCAATGCCAAGAAGGACCCTGCCACCGGATACTTTTTTATCATCCTCCAGAATAACATAGGGCCGGTGTTCAAATGTTGCAACGACCATTTCGCATCCGTACATGTTGGCCATCTTTCTGGGAAAGAGTGGCTTCGTCAGGCCGAAGCCGGCGGAAGGCGGCGGAAGGTTCTGGAAAGCTGTGTAGAAGACTGGCAGCGAGGACTGGCAGCGGTGTGGCCCGTACGGGTAGTAGGTGTACAACTGGACAGTTCCGTAGCGGGGGAGAAAGACAATCACGTTCAGAACATACATGTTGAGCAGGCGCCGAAACATGATCTTGATGGACTCCATCGGCTCGTCCTCCACGCCCGTGTAGACCAGGAGGAAGTTGCCATTTCTCTTGTAGGGACTGCCCGCTTGGATCAGGAACATCTCCAGCCGGATGTAGGCCCGAAGGCTGTCCACAAACCAAATGGCGATAGGCCTTCCCGTAATGCCGCTCGGAGGCGGCAGCTCCTTCAAGTTCTCGTTCTCGTCCATTTGGTCGTCCTCGAGCAGAAACTGGATCTTGCAGCTGGCGGAGGACTTGCCTAGGGTGGCGTCGATTAGGTCGTTGTGGTGCCCTCGGCTCTGCCGGCTCGTGGCGAACTGGACTATTGCCAGCGGCGTACTCGTGGCCCGACCGTAGTAGCTATCGATGGCCCAGACCAGGGCGTAAACCAGGCTCACGTTGTGCACTCCGATGGGCAGCATTGCGGATGACTCCTCCGAAGCGACTGTGTCCGGTTGACCCTGACCATTGCATGATATTCGAGCAGGAGCTCGTTACTGTCGGAGTTGCGTGCCGGGAAGTCTATCGCCGGGAAATCTGTAGGTGCATTAAGAGATCCCCAACTGTGTAATTTTAGTTAAATGAATATTTATGCCTGTTTAGGTGCCTTTTTATGGTGGCTTGGCTGTTTAACTTTAATATTTAAGTCCTATAACTAAATGATAAATAATTATATTTGCACTCTCTGGCATTTACGCAAATGGGTCAATAAATATTTGCTGACACAGCGAATAACAAAAAAAAGTAAACAATTTTTAACACCTTCGGAATTGTCCATTTTCTGGTTGGTCAGGAATATTTTTTACAGCCAAAACAAAAGTAAAACTCAACGAAATAAAGTAATTATACTAAGGGAGGGTAATCCCTTTTTGGTTTTTTAAAAATGTTAATAAACATATTTTTTTTTGTCTCCTTTTCCATTAACGATGCCCTTAAAAAAATATGACTTTTTTGAATCAGTTGGCTTACGCATTCTGGCCAAACGCAGCTCCATGAGTAATTCAACGATTCTCACGGAGATGTCAGATAGCAGAGATATATATCATATGTCGGAGGTCGCTGTGCCGTCGATCTTTCTTTCGCTTTTCCAGCTTCTCCATTTTTCGCTGACCTCTGCGAAAGCACCCGCCATGGTGATGAAAACTTTTGTTACTCTTGTCGCTACAAGGTGCTCCACCTCCGCGCCCCCACTCCGCACCCACTGGTGCTTTCCGCTGAGCTCAGCCACCGTGCTGGTGACACACAAACGATCGCGAATTCCGAGGTGCGACACCTGAAGGGCAGCCCCCACCAAGGGCCTCCAAAAAGTTCAGGAGCGGATTTCACCAAGAAGGTGCCCCAAGATGTGTTTTAAGTATTAAGTCTTAAGAAATATACTTTAAAAAATCAGTATAAAATAAATATATTCACTTCTTGATGGTCTTATCAGCCCTTCCGTGTGGCGCCGGGCCTGTTCCGCCGGACAGACTGTTAACAGTGCATCATTTGCGCTGATTTCGGGGAAAAGCTTTGGAAGAAATAGTTGAGCAAGGTTTTTTGCTGGCGGCTGCACTTGCTCCGCCGGCTGCTGTGGTCTTGTTCCCGATTCGGGGGCACACACACGGAAACGTTTACGGTTCTTTTGCTGCTCTTTGTTCCCTCCAGACATTTCCATTCTCCGGTGCGTGCAAAATGCTGCCGTGGAGTGGCAGCAGACCCGGTCACGAATTCGACGACGTCGGCACTTTCTGGCCCGCCCGGCGGTGGCAAAAAATCTATTTGGGCCACTGTCCGACGGCAACTGGCAGTCAGTCGGCAAGTGAGCTCCGGCAGACACCGATCAGTCTTCCAGGTAGTGTAGAAATTCCCCAGAGCTTCCTCAGGATCACCCAATCAGAGACAGGATGAGATCGCACAGCCACATGCTGCTCCTCCTGGCGCTACTCGGCGTCCAGGTGGCAGTTCACGTTTCCGGCCAGTCTCCGGCGGAGGCGCAGCCCCAGGCCACCGTAACCTCCGGCAGCGATGCCACCCAGGCCCTGGACGAAATTGAACAGGAAGCAGCCAGGACGAAAGTCAATGAGACCACGCAGTTTATCCGTCCCAGGTTTCCCAGTCAGGATGAGGTGAGTGCGAGGGTCTCGGAAGTTTAAGGCATCTGTAAAAGAAGTTCCTCATCCTCCATAGATGCTTTCCCAAATGGGCCCGCCCATTCAGCCCTTCTCCACCAACCTACCGGCCCTCGATGCCTTCTACATGATGTTCCCGGCTCTCGGCAGTCTGCTCCGCTGGGGTAGCGTCTTCCCTATGAGCTCGCTGCTAGGCGCTGTGCCTGATACTCTGCTGCAGCCCACGGGCGCTGCCTCCAAGGTCGTTCTCGTCCTGGCCGACGATGCTGCTGCCAAGACCAGGGTACCCCGACAGGATTCCCCACCGCCCCCCAACCCCCTCGATTGGGCAGCCAATGTGGGTCAGATGATAACCAACATGCAGGCAAATCCGCTGCTACCGCCTGTGCCTCTGGACGCCACTCTGGGAGCCCCTCTGCAGAATCTGTTGCCACTGAATCCACTGTCCGGCTTGCTCGGCCAGGCAGCTCCCGCTCCAGCCGTTTCTGCAGATCCTCCACCACCACCTGCACCGGTTCCAGACACCCCAGCTCCAGCTCCGAACCCGCCTCCACCTGCATTTCCGAACTTTGATCCAGCAACTCTGGGACAAAGCATAACCAGCATGTTGAGTCAGGCGCCGCCCAACTTCCTGTCCCAAATGCCCCCGATGCCGCAAATTCCGCAGCTGCAACAGTTTGCCCAGTTCCTGCCTCAGATTCCCGGGCTCTCCCAAGCTCCACTGGGCCAGGCCTCTGACATTTCCGAGGTGCGAGTGCGACCAGATATTCCCTATGTGAGGGGAACGCCTCAGATGAAGATCAAGACTGCCCTGGAGAAGGAGCAGGAGAGGAGACGGGAACAGGAACTGGAACACGACCAAGAGAGAGTGCCGCTATTGTGGTTCCGTCTGCCCGTCGGACAGGGCAGAGATACCCAAGGAAAGCCCATCGAGGATCTGCGAGTAGAGGCCAAACTGAAGGCTTTCGAGCGCCAGGTGATTACTGAGCTGAAAATGCTCCAGCAGATCGAGCGAATGGCCAAGGAGATGAGGTCGAGTGCCGCCACCGGTACTGCCGCCCAGTCATCGGACTATCAGATCAACTATCCACTGAACCATACGCCCGTCCACAAGATCACCCGGGCGGACATCGAGCAGGCCCTACGGGACGACTACGTCCGGCGACTTGTGCAGAAGGAGGCGCAGCGCCGTGGCTTCATCAACCGAAAGACCGGTGGCTACAAGCGACAGGCGTTCGCCGAGGATAAGACTCTTTCCAAGGAGGAGATTGTCCAGATCATGGCCTACGCCTATCGGATGGCCAACGAGCAGATGGCGGAGCCGGAGAAGATCAAGCAGGACAAGATTTACGCCGCCTACAGGTCATCAGCAGAACGGCAGTGGTCGGAGGATCAGGCCAAAAAGCAGGAGACCCAACAGCAGATTCAGATGCTCCAGCAGAACCCCCCGATGATGCCACAACATAGGCAGATGGCAGATGCTACCCCCCAACATGAGGCCCAACAGGATGCTATAATGATGCAGCAGCAGATGCAGTGGACGGAGGATCAGGCTAAGATCCAGCAGCAGAGGCAATGGAGCGAAAGGCAGGCCAATCAGCAGATGGTCCAGCAAAACCAGATGATCCAGCAGAGTCCCATGATCATGCAGCAGAGGCAGTGGTCCGAAGAGCAGGCCAAGATTCAGCAGGAGAGACAGTGGACGGAGGAACAAGCTAGGCAACAGGCCATCCAACAGAGTACCACGATGATGCATCAGCAGAGGCAGTGGTCCGAAGAACAGGCCAAGATCCAGCAGAATCCCGCCATGATGCAGCAGAGGCAGTGGTCCGAGGATCAGGCAAAGATCCAGCAGAATCCCGCCATGATGCAGCAGAGGCAGTGGTCCGAGGATAAGGCAAAAATCCAGCAGAATCCCGCCATGATGCAGCAGAGGCAGTGGTCCGAGGATCAGGCAAAGATCCAGCAGAATCCCGCCATGATGCAGCAGAGGCAGTGGTCCGAGGATCAGGCAAAGATCCAGCAGAATCCCGCCATGATGCAGCAGAGGCAGTGGTCCGAGGATCAGGCAAAAATCCAGCAGAATCCCGCCATGATGCAGCAGAGGCAGTGGTCCGAGGATCAGGCAAAGATCCAGCAGAATCCCACCATGATGCAGCAGAGGCAGTGGTCCGAGGATCAGGCAAAGCAACAGCAGGAGGCCATGATGCAGCAGCAGAGGCAGTGGACTGAGGAGCAGGCTAAGCAACAGGCGATTCCCCAGCAGCCGGCTGCTATCCAGCAGGGCCCCATGATGATGCAGCGCCAATGGACAGAAGAGGAAGCTAAAGCCCTCCAGGATCAGCAACAGCGCCAGTGGGATGAGCGCCAATGGGCGGATGAGAAGGCCAAGGCCCAGCAGCAGCAGGCGCTCCAGATGGGCCAGACTCCCATCCAGATGGACCAGGCTCCTATCGTGCAACAGATGCACCAACAGCCCCTAATGCAGCAGCGCATGGAGCAGCTGCTCACCCACAACCCACCCACGAATATCGGCCAACCGGAAGGAGACGAGAATCCCGAAGACGTAACCATGCTGGGCGAGGCGGGTCCCCAGATGGCGGAGAACGAGGGAAAGGCCCGGCACAAAGGTAATCTCTTCGGCGTCTTTCGCAGCCGTAATCCCAACTCTGAACTTTCGCCCGCAGCGGATCCATTGGGACTCGGTGGAAACACGCGCAAGAAGTCAAAGTCGCGGCGTCCCGCAGTTGTCAACTACTACTACCCGGCTCCCCAGCCCCAGTACCAGGTGCCCCAGTACCAGGTGCCTCAATATCAGGCTCCCAGTTACGGCACATCCTACGGCGGCGGTGGCTACGGATCTAATGCCTATGGACGTGGAGGCTATGCCGCCAATTCGTACCAAAGGGCGGCCGTGGGCAACGAGGCGGTGGACGACATGCTCCGCCGACACCAGACCTTGGCCAGGGTAAGTTTCTTCCAAATCATAGTTTCCTAGACATCCACAACACCACCACATTGAGCACCACACGGCACACATCACACCAGTAGACTGTTGCTACCATTGATCCATTTCATGTACCATTTCATCTTTTCCCACGACATTAAACAGGCGACGCATTTCAGACAATAGCCCAGCCACCAGCCAGTCAGGAGGAGAAGGAGCAGGAGCAGAAGACGACCACCACTAGTACCACAACCACATCCACGACGACGACGACAGTAGCCCCGCCAGCTATGGAGGAGCAGCCACTGTCGGAGCAACGAATTCACAAAAGGTTAGCCGCTTTCCACAGGGTAAAAGGTAGCAACGCCACTCCCAAGGGATGCGGCTGTGGTAGGTTGGACTGTCTGTGCGGGAGGAGTTGTCAGTGCGGAGCAAGTGCACCCACAGTCTCTGCTGCTGTCTGCCAGTGTAGGGCAGGTAGCCGAAGGAGTCGCCGGAGTGCCGAATACGGTACTTTGGAGACCATCGATGAAGGATCCCTCAACGACCTGCGCCGTGAGTACAAGATGGGCCTCAAGGAGATCACCCTGAGTCCCGACGAAGATCCTGCCGAGGCTCTAATGCGCTACAATGCGGCCTCCATCCGGGAGGCCTTGGAGCGGGCCAGCCAAGTGCCGTTGGAGATTGGAGGCGATGAGTACGCCGATGGAATGACGGAGGAGCAGCAGCCTGAGGTTGCCGGCGAGCCCGTTCAGGAGGAGGAACAGCAGTATCAGGCGCAGTACAACCATCAGGATTTCGTCAGGCTGACCACGGCAGCTCCAGAAACCACTACCGAGGCTCCAGCCACCACCTCTGAGGCTACAGCTCCGCCTGAGAGCACCACCAGTGCTCCTGAATCGACTCACCAGCTGACCAAGGACGAAGAAATCCATAACCTGCACACGGTAGTCCACAATCTTAAGAGGGAGTTCATCCGACTGAGTGCCCGGTGTCAGCTGCAATCCAATCTGGCGGCGGATGAGAAGGCAAAAAAGGCGACGAAGGAGTTGGAGGAGGAAAAAATAAAGGAGGCGGCGGCCGAGAAAGATGGAAAGCAGGAGGAGGACTCAAAGAATGAAGTAACCCAACCTGAACCCGAGACAGAGCAAGACCCGGAACCCGATTCGGAGCCGGAAGAACAAGAGGAGTCCACAAAAGCTGAAACAGAAACCCAATCACCATCGCCCAAATCCTCCCAGCAGGCCAACGCCATAGCCAAAGTGGATGAGAAGAAGGCCACCGCTGAAGCTGTAGCTTCTGCCTCTTCCTCCAGTGCCTCGTCTGTCCCGCCTAACCAAGAGCAGACCTATCACGAGGAGAACAGCTGGCAGCGCATCCTGGCCAACCGAGGCTACGACACCGAGTACCTCACAAAGGATCTGGAGGTGGCAAAGGGCCCCACCTACGAGGAGTACTCGCCCTACACGGACATGCAGGCGGATGGGGCCATTGATCCTACCGATGGCGATCCCAGCAAGGCCAAGAGGAACGCTTCCCTGGACGGGAAGCAGCAAGCTCAGCTCCTTAATGCGGCGCTAAACAGTCAAGCGGGTGATCTCAGTGCAGATGCCTCCACCACACCTACGCCGTACGCCATGAGGGGCAAGTTTGTGCGCAGGAGGAGCACCAGAAGAAGCCACCAAGTGCAGCCTAGCGACGAGGGCTGGACGCGGTCCACTCGCCAGGCAAGGCTACCGCCTCGTGTATACCCCAAGAAAGTAGTAACTCCCAAGAAGAAAGTCAGCCCCAAGGTGACTGCACGGGCCAGTGTCAGCACCACCAAGCTGGATCGTCTGGTGGATGTGCTCAACGATCTACTGCGTCTCCAGCTCCAAAGAGAGAGGAAGACCCTTGGGGCAAGCCCAGTCCAGAGCAACAGCCTCTCAAGGATCGCCAAGAGTCCTAGCAAAGTGATCAAGAGGAAAAGGCTGCGCCGCAGACAGCAGCCTGCATCCAGCACCGCTCGTGTCATCACTCGATCCTCCCCAGCACAGAATCCCAAAGCATAGACCACAACCACATCCTTAGCCATAATCCCCAATCACTCTCCATTACTGTAGCCTAGATTATCGTAGATTGTAAGCTTTGCACTTTCACTAATCATTGCAACCATTCCATTTGCATATCCACATCCGTCTACACAATCAGTCCATCATCAGCACCGCCATCTGACATCGCCGTAGCACCACCATCCGACCCCGTTCCCGAGCCCGTGCTGGGCTCCGTCTTCGAGTTCAACGAGGGACTGCTGCATCCGTTCATGGGCCTTCTGCCGGTGGAGCGACCCGACGATCCCTGGCGCCACAAGCCCTACGATCCCCATCGCCCCCTCTACTCGGGGGGCGGGAGCTATGCCGCCTACCTAAAGGATGGCCGTCAACGTAGGGACACCCACATCATGGGTCAGGCCACACCCGGACTTCTCACGCCCGGAATGCTGGAGCGTCTGCTGCGGATCAAAATGGATTTCCAGCGCCGGTTTCCCCACCTCTACAAGGGCATGCTGAGTCACCACGCCAACCAGACCAAAGTTGAGGTGAAGCCTCCAGTTCTGGGCAGGGCGTCATCCCCCGAGAGCTTGACCCAAAAGGCAGCGCCAAAGGAGGAGGAACCCATAATCGAGCTAGGAGCGGCCGAGCGCAACCTCTTCGAGGACGAGGAGTCAGATCCCCTGGAGGAAGAGCCTGTTCGGGAGTTGGAGAACGAAGACGAGAAGGAGGAAAAGGAGGAGGAGCAGGAAAAGGAGCAGGACGACAATGATATTGATTACTTTAACTTTGGCAATGACGGTGATGACTATTAGACTTTTGTTAAAATCTCAATAAAAACAAGTATTTATAATTAAATTACTAATTATTTTTATATTAGATAGTAGATACAATTATTATCCTATAGCCTCGTCAAGGAACCCCTGGGGATCCTTCGATAAGTAACCCCTAATATGGACATAATTAATGGCTGATTATCGCTGATTGTAAGGCATTGACAAGATATCCTCTGGGAGTTCCAAGTGCGTGGCTTTAATGGAACTCTTCCAGTGGTAACCACATTCCACGTTGAGCTCTCCTAGAATGCGCTACAGCTGGCACATACTTCTCTTCCATCTTCTGGCCACTACAGGATCCTCGACCTCGTCGGAGGACTCGGGACTGGCGGATGCCCTGGTCCAGGTGGTCTTGGATTCCGAGATGGGTCGCTTCAAAACGTTGTACGTTTACACTCAGGTGACTGCTCCGGCGGCGGGTTGGCACCTAGAGGAGCTACTAAGCCAGTTTCTGGTGCGCCTGCCGGCCACTTTGCTGGCTCGTCGGGTGTTCCATCGTCAGGCCATGGAATACAAGCCGTATGTGCACGGCGTCCTGCTACTCGTTGACGACTTGCCAGCGCTGGCAGAGATTTACGGCGGCATTCGTGCAACCCAAGATCTGTCGCACACCCTCATCTACATGTCCCTGCCCACGGATCCGTTTGGCGAGGTGGTGCATCTGGCTCTCCAGCTGCTCTGGCGCCTCAGTGTCCTGAACGTGGGGCTAATCCTGCGCCCTCCCGGTGGCAGCCAGTTCGTGATGCTTAGCTACTTTCCCTTCAGCGCCACTCACGGATGTCAGGTGATCTCCGCTAGCGTGGTGAACCGCTTTCAGGTGGCAGAGGGCAGGTGGTCGTCCGGAGATTACTTTCCGGTCAAGCTGGGCAACTTTCACGGCTGCCTCCTGACCTGCGCCACTTGGGAGGACATGCCGTACTTAGTGTGGAGGCCCTCGGAGGGCGGCTCTGGGCCAGGCTCTGTTCCAGGCTCTACCTCTGGCTCCTTCGTGGGCATCGAGGGCGCCCTGCTCCAATTCATGGCGGATAACTTGAACTTTAGCGTCGGCCTCTACTGGATGAACAAGGACGAGGTTTTGGCCACCTTCGACGAGTCGGGTAGCATTTTCGACGAGGTGAGTCTCGGCCACTTTGGAGCACAGTGCTCTCCCTGATTGTCTCCCTTGCAGATCTTTGGCCAGCACGCTGACTTTTCGCTGGGCGGCTTCCACTTCAAGCCCAGTGCCGGGGCGGAGATTCCGTACTCCCAGTCCACGTACTACTTCATGAGTCACATCATGCTGGTGACCAATCTCCAGAGCGCCTACTCCGCCTACGAGAAACTCGCCTTCCCTTTCAGCCCACTGCTTTGGCGCGCCGTTGGAGTGGTCCTGATCCTGGCTTCGCTGCTGCTGATGGCGTGGCGGTGCTGCCGCCGAAGGGAGCTACCGGAGGACCCGTACTACCAGCTGCTGGTGCTGACCATGGGAGGAAACCTACCGGAAAGACTGCTCCCGCGGAGAATTCTGGGGCGGCTTCTACTGCTTACCTGGCTCCTGGCCAGCCTGGTCCTGCGGAGCGGCTACCAGTCGGGCATGTACCAGTTGCTGCGCCAGGACACCCAACGCAATCCGCCACAGACGATCGCCGAGGTCCTGGCACAGCACTTCACCATCCAGCTGGCGGAGGTCAATGAGGCCCGCATCCTGGTCAGCCTGCCCGAGCTGCGCCCCGAGCAACTGGTGAACCTGGAGGGCAGTGAGCTGCAGTCCATGCCTGCACTAGCCCGCCAGAGCGGCTCCTCTCAGCGGCTGGCTATCCTGACGCCATACGAATACTTCGGCTACTTCAGGAAGGTGCATCCCATGAGCCGGAGACTGCATCTGGTACGGGAGCGCATCTACACTCAGCAGCTGGCGTTCTATGTGCGCCGCCACTCCCACCTGGTCGGTGTTCTCAACAACCAGATCCAGCACGCCCATGCCCATGGCTTCCTGGAACACTGGACGCGCCAGTACGTCAGTGCCGTGGACGAGGCGGACGAGAGTGTGGCCAGGATCGCCTCCACCTCATACAGCACTCTGGACGGCGACGACGGGGACCCCAGGCTGTCGGAGGCGGAGGAGAAGCAGGTGGCCCCCACTCGGAACAATGTCCTGTCGATGCGAGAGCTGGCTGCTCTCTTCTGGCTCATCCTCTGGGCGAATCTGGGGGCGGTAGTAGTTTTTGTCCTGGAGCTCCTGACAGCTAAAGGATGTTTTTGCTCATTTCAAATATTTAAGACAACAAATCACTTTTTTAAATATTTTTCAAGCCGAGGGGAAGAACATAAGGAGAGGTATAATGGTTTTGAAAAGCCAGGAGAGAGTTCTTAAACCTGCAAGGGTCTGGCTTAAATGTAACTTAATTTCTCATTAAATTTACTTGTCCTTAATTTTTGTGGGTAAATGAATCGATTGTTTACTTTTTCGGTACTCGGCCAAAAGGACTAATCCGAGAAACAGAGGATAATGCTGATTACCAGGCCAGTGTTGTTGTCACGCATAAATAATTCCGGATTTATTTGCGGGCCAAGCGTTTTAATTAAATTACTTCATAATCCGCAGAGCCACTCCCTGGTTGCCCCACTCGCCCCGCTCCCACACAGGACAGCCAGCGCAGCAGGAGGATTCAAGGATTCAAGGATAGTTGGCCCAAAGTGTTCGCTGCTCGTATCGTAAAAACGAAAAACGTTTTATCTAAAAGCGATAAATTTTCAAAACCAAAACTTGCGCTGGTGAATCAACCCCCGCCGATCTGCCCCTGCCACTGGCTATATAGTTGCTTCCTGCCTCTCACCACCCTCCCACACACCACCCTGCCCCTCCCCTCCCCACCCCCCCCATTCACCACACATAGACATCAATTTTGTGTGTGCTTCTTGCTGGCAATCCTGGCAACATTTGCGGCTGCCGTTGTCGCCATCGACTGGTTACATGTAAGTGGTGTTGCCATTGCCTGTGGATCCCATAGCCGCCACTACTGGATCCCCTCCAGGACCTCCTAGACCTTCTGCCCCGCTCAGCCCCTTCCGAGCCCCCTTCCAAGCCCTGTTGCAATCTCTTGCTGCTTTGCTTATCGCCTCGCACATTTGAGCTTTTTGAATTTCTTGCCACAAAAACTGTCTGTAATGGGCACAACGTTGCCCGGCTTCTTCGATATACACAAAGAGAAAAGGCTTTGATTAAAATAACTCCAAATAATTAAATTCATGGGGAATTATTTTGAGCATTTTAATGTTAACTCCCACTTGCTGATCTGAAAGGCTCTTTTCTGGAGTTATGCATCTGTTCGTAGTCCTGGTTTCCCACTGTGCAAGATACCCTTACCCAGACCATCAAGCCACCCACTCTCATCCTTGGGAGCCAACTAGTCAACGACATCGTCTTCGTCCTTGTCGTCCTTGCTGGAAATTCAAGTAAATGTATTGAACTTAAGCTCATTGCCTGCTATGTCGTTTTCGTCGCAACGTCTGAGGCGATACAGCCCAGGCCCCCCCTCATTTGCCACACGCCCCGCCACTGCCACTGCCTCACCCTTCCCCCATCCCCCTCCACAAGAAAAAATAGGAAGAAGGAAACTTTATGCAATTCCTTTTATAAAATGTTTCCTATTTTTGGTTTTTACCCATCATTCACCCAAAAGATGATTGGCTCAAGCTTAAAGATACATTAATGTTGGGTTTAGGAGCTAAATATTTATTTTGAATATTTTAATTTATACTTTAAAGCGAAATATATTTTTTAGGAGTTTACTCATAGACCGGAAACCTTTTCTTGACGGAATCTCACTATAGAGTTTCGTCATTTACAAATGATTTTCGGCTTGCAGTTTCGCCGAAAGGACTTCAATTGTAGCTCAACTTTCGGTTCAGATCCGTTACCAAGCCGGTCCGGACTCTGGACTACTCTCGCCAATTGCCACTGCCACAAGACCATTCCATCGCGGAGCCCTATCCTCATTCTCTGCCAGAAACCCATGCTCATCCGCAGCAATACTTTGGCTCGTTTGGCAATGAATTTTTATGGCGCGACTTTTACGTCAGCATCCACAAGCCAGTGGCGCTGGCATAAAAGGGGGCTGGGATGGAGGACGGGGATAGGGCCTCAGCCAGTCTGAAGCCGATGAAGCGGAACTCTTCAAGGCTCTTTGCGCTAAACAAACATATTCGCGACAAGATTCAAAAAAACCAGCACGACTAAAGGGGTTCAGAGGGACTGATACTTAAAAGAGGCGGTGCTCTGGGGGTGGGCGTGGCAATGCTATAGAAATTGTCATCCTAATGGGTGTCTGACTGCTGCAACTGCCAATTTCCGGCCGCGAAATTACGTCTAATTAGCTAATCAACACAATTATGGTGCAACCTGGTGCCACGCAGGATAAAACAGGACGCCCACATATAACAGGCTTTCAGTGGGCAGAGGCGTTCTCTCTAGAAGGGGACGTGCACTTCGAGAAATGATTGGAGTATTAGGATTGCGGACTAGGACTTGTTTTAGGGACATCCATTGAAAGTTGGACAATAATTGGCAAAGATATAAGCATGGTAAGGGGGCATAGGCGAAAATTCTAGATTTGACAGAGATACCACTTGAAAAACTCGAAAAAAATCTGAAAAATATTTTGTTGTCAGGTTTTGATGCAGATTGGTGGGGAATCGATCCGCAAATCGTTCAAGGTATTCCGCTTGGGAATCGGATGAGAATCGGCAGAGATATGGACATACAATATAAGAAATTGAAACATTTTGTAAATTTTAAATAAGGCCTATTTTATATTGGTTTGTAGGATTTATTTTGTTGTTCCTTGAATAATTTCTGTGTTTAATTTCGTCGCCTGTAATCCCCTCTTACAGCGCCCCTGCCTTTGCTGAGCTTTGCGATTGCGTTGCAGCGGAAGCTGGCCAGACAGACAGACAGAACAGCAACGGTCGTCATCGATGGACGCGGTTTGGACTAGAGTTAGCTGGGTGGTTGTTTCGCGCTTGACCCCCTTGGATCCCCCTCAAATGCCACACCTAGAACTCTGCCCTGGCTTTAGAAAGGAACCACAATGTGGCAAATGTTGGCCACGCAATGAGTCCTGGCCTCATTACCGATGGCTGAGGTGCCAAATGGAATCCCCGAAGTGTGCGAGAGCCTTAAATTGAGCTGATCGTGATGCACTGAAACAAAAGATCTGGAGTCTAGAGCAAGAGGATTGGAAAGCCTTTCTTAACCCTATTGCTTGGATATCAACACAGCTTGTATCAGTTTCCCGAGCATTATAACCTGATTAAAGTCCTGTTTTTTGTTTCAAATTTAATAAAGTTACTTTTTATGTTTAACCCGATCCGCGGTTGGGTTCATTGATCCCAACTCGGGTTGCTGCCCATGTGGTCTCCACTCAATTATCCGCCATACATTCGTTAGCTCATTAAGGTTCTCTGGCTCAGCACGAGCTCCTGGCTCCTGGCTGCAGTGTTCAGTATCCTGGGTCTCCAGTTGCTGCTGTTGCTTTCCTTTCTTTACTCCCGACCCTGCGTGGCCATCGCCCATGGTTAATATCCTGTGTCAACTGTTGTCCATTCAATTTGCATTTTTGCAATTATTTCAATTAAATCGACAAAAGGAAGGCGTCTGCTCCCCGCAAGGAAAGGCAAGGCATTCGGTAAGTGAGTCGATGATTGCGGGGGCGAAAGGGTTGCAGGAGGGCGCAGGACCAGCTCCTGGCGGAGAATATAATTTCCTCGCGCCGGACGCGACAATGAATACGCATTAATAAGTGCATACAAACAGACAGACGGACTTATTATTAAAAAGCTACAGTTGACTCTGTCGAAAAGGTTTCTTTGTACCCAAAGTATCTTTTTAAAAAGTATCTTTATATCTTCCGTACATTTCGTTTCATTTTTGATACTCTTTCCCGATTCCATGCGCCTTAGAAATCTGGCTTAGCCAGGCCACACTGTATTCGCGGCAATATGCTCCCTGTGATCCGTAAACCAAGTGGGATGATGGATATGTTTACGATTTTTAAACAACCACGGGTCGAGCTGTGTTCCTTTGTTGCCGCACTGCGTGCCTTCCGGTGAGTAAATTGATATGCCGACCCGCCCCTCCTCAGGAGCCTGGCTCCAGCGCCACTGCCCCCGCCCACGTACGCTCATGAATGGCTGGCTAATTTTGTGGAGCGGTCCCCTGGCGGGCGGCTTCCTTTTAACAATATTAATATGCAAAATAAAATAAATGCAGGCGACGGCGACAAATGAAGGATAAGCCGGAGACAAAGCGCGGGAAGCCTGCGAAAAAAAGCGCGAGGAATACAAATAAAGGAATAATAAAGGAATGAAGCCGGCACACACCCAGCGAGATTGTCAGCGAGAAATTGGATTTACTGGGCCAGCTCCAACCTCCTCCCTCCACCCTTCTCGTCCACCGACAACCGCTCCCATATTCCGAGGTCCTTCCTGTCATCTCGCGGGCCTGTGGTCGTATACGTAATATGATTATTACATGCCGTCTCCCGCCTCCTGACTCACGCCTCCGTCTGCTGCCTGGCGCAGTCAGTGCGTGCCGCAAAAAGATGAAATTATATGATTTGAATAATAATTGAATTAGAAAATCATAGACGCACACATAGTTCCGGAAAATATGAGCACACGGCTTGCATTTTAAATTCGAAAACACAATCAATCTCAGCCTCCACTGCAAGTGCATGTTTAGATGAAGAATTTAAAAAAAAAAACATCCATTTGCGCCAGGGACCTGCATACCTCGCACTCTCACTTTTATTCACTCCCACTTTCGCCTTTCGCCTTGGCGATCATTTCTCCACTTCCTGTTAGTCCTGCCATCCCTTTTCGTGCGCGATTTCTTGCTCAATCTTACTCACTCTCACTTACTCCTTCCGCCTTTGCGATCATTTCTCCACTTCCTGTTAGTCCTGTCATCCCTTTTCGTGCGCGATTTCTTGCTCACTCTTATTCACTCTCACTTACTCCTTCCGCCTTTGCGATCATTTCTCCACTTCCTGTTAGTTCTGCTATCCCTTTCTCTTGCTGGTCTTCTCTGTTGCTTAAATTTAAGATTTAGCTGGATTTTTAGTTGGAATATCATTTTGGCTATTAAGATTTGGTTTTATATGTCCTTAATACGTTTTGTGTAGGTTAAGGGTAAGGGTTAAGTGCGTACATTTGTGTTAAAGTATGTGTGGGAAACGTTCCAAGCGTGAAGGGTCTCCACATAAAAGTACCGTTAGACAGGAACAGCATAAGGAAATGGTATAATGTTCGGAGGAATAGTAGAAGGTAAGTAGAGCTAATTTTATGAAATCTATATCGAACTATTCACTTTATATTTTATGTTCCCTAATGCGTTACCTACCATTCATAATTAATTACGATTTCAAAGAAGAACCTGTAAAGATTCGATTTCTAGACCATATTATTATCGATTTCAAGGAAATATATATTTGAATTGAAGGCATTTGTTAAAAACACACCGTATCTGGCATAGCTTGGGGTCTAATGTCATAGTGTAAGCGTAAAAAGTCTTAAGACTATTGGGAAATAATCACTAACTAGTGATAGATGTTCATTTTAAGCGCAAACTCCGCCCTTTCCCAGAAGCCACTGTGCTCCTCCCTCCCCAGCTCGGTCTAGTGCGCTCCGATATTTGTCGCCTTCGGATGGTTAACAAGTTTCTGCAAACAGCCATCAGACAGACATCATTACTTACCACCCACTTACCCCCAGTCGCCTCGAACTCGAGTTTCGTCCTGCACATTGCCTGCACTCCCACAAAATTCCTGTAATCATGTGAATCCGCTTAAACTGTCGAAGTGTATTGTGCGTCATTATTCTCTTTCGTGCCATTAGACTTCAATAGTTTTTCCATATTAAAAAGTTAAAACGAGCATTTGCGAGGAGAAAAAAAATTATAAAAACAGACGAGCTAAGAAGACGACGGAGGCAAATCGCATTGTCGTCTTATCCTGCACAGAGAATAGTTATCCTCGGAACTGCATAGTGGGTTAGAGCCTTGTGGACGTTAGACTTCATGGATGAAATCATACAGATGTGAAGGTGTTTTCAGTGTGTGGGCCAAGGGCTTGCCTTTGCATTTGCCAGGCTGTGATGTCCTTAAAGGACAATGACGGCACTCGACTGCGTTTCCACTTGAGAGCTACCATCTATATTTTTCACTTGCGATTCCCAAACTCATTTCTTGTCATCCTGATCGGGCCAGCGGCGGCTGCTTTTCATTGTTAAACTCTCAGTTTTCGATTTGTTTGGGTTTTTATTTCATTTTTGCTACAATTGCGGCCAATTTGGCTTAATTGTTTTTATTAAGAGTCCGGCTCCGCTGTCCGCTGGACGACAATGCGAATAAATAAATCACTTGAGCCCCGTGTCTCTCGACCCGCGACCCACGTCCCGCCTGGAAATGGCAAATTGCATTTTAAATGCAATACAAAAATGCAAAAATACAAATTGAAAACTGGCATAATACAATATGCAGCGTACTCCCGCTTTGCTTTTCGCAAAACGTGCCTCATTATGGAGATCAATGACATGTCCCGGCCACGTAATTTGAATGTAAATTGTTGCTCTTTTGCCTTTGTTTCACAACTGAGGGATTAACGAGTATTGATTATATTTTATCCCATTTATTTATATTTCTAATAATAGTTAACATTGGTATTAAAATGTCTACCACATTGCCTCCCTTGTGTAGATAGATTATGTAGTGTGTGTTTTTGGAAATGCACTACCACGCACATTTTGGACCACACAATCTCGATGTGTCAGGGCCCATCTCTTTAAAAATGCCGAAAAGTGAGATTGCGCGATCATCCTTTGGGAGATCCCGATAAACCAAGAATAGCTGCGGGGAATTGAGATTAAGTTGCGGGTCTTGTAAGTCAGAGTCTCAGATACTCACCCCGTTTAAGACAACGAACGAGGCCTCTCAATAGTGTGTCCTTTGCCATGCCCTTGGGCACAAAAAAATATTAATTATTCCTGTATATGCTGCAAATGTAAAGTGCTGAAGGGAAGATTAAGACTTAATAGGATTAAAAACATTGTATTATTCAGTGTACCTCTATTGAAGATTGTGTAAACATTTAGAAGTTCTCTGACTCTGATATTATCCTCGGGAGAAAATTTGGAAACGATAAAACATAGTCTGCAACTAAGGGTTATAGTTAAGGGTCATTATAGACACTATGCGAGAGGTTCTTACCAAGATTATATTCTAGAATCTAGACTGTGTGCAATTTGGCCAAGCAGACTTCCGTATTTACGCTATCTTCGTTCTCGTGTTTAAAGTTGGTGAGTGGAGTTTATGGGGGGTCCCAGAGTCCCATAATTTGTGTCGAAAAAAATAACACAACGCATTTTCCATGATTTCAGTGTAGTTCATCCTTCCGGTGGTCGCTGATGCATTCTTATATATAATGTTCTGTGGCGATTTTCATAATAATTCTTCCATAATATTACTTTCATAATATTTTACAATATTATTTTAATATATCAATATCCGCTATAGGTAAAAAATTAGCTACAAATGCTTACCAAATGGATATACTACTTACCATGATGGCGAACTGATAGAAGACCTCGTTGCATTTGCGAAACAGGCTATTCTACAGGTAATATCCTAGCGATAAAACATAGTCTGCAACTAAGGGTTATAGTTAAGGGTCATTATAGACACTATGCGAGAGGTTCTTACCAAGATTATATTCTAGAATCTAGACTGTGTGAAATTTGGCCAAGCAGACTTCCGTATTTACGCTATCTTCGTTCTCGTGTTTAAAGTTGGTGAGTGGAGTTTATGGGGTGTCCCAGAGTCCCATAATTTGTGTCGAAAAAAATAACAACGCATTTTCCATGATTTCAGTGTAGTTCATCCTTCCGGTGGTCGCTGGTGCATTCTTATATATAGTGTTCTGTGGCGATTTTCATAATAATTCTTCCATAATATTACTTTCATAATATTTTACAATATTATTTTAATATATCAATATCCGCTATAGGTAAAAAATTAGCTACAAATGCTTACCAAATGGATATACTACTTACCATGATGCCGAACTGATCAGACTTCCGTATTTACGCTATCTTCGTTCTCGTGTTTAAAGTTGGTGAGTGGAGTTTATGGGGGGTCCCAGAGTCCCATAATTTGTGTCGAAAAAAATAACACAACGCATTTTCCATGATTTCAGTGTAGTTCATCCATCCGGTGGTCGCTGATGCATTCTTATATATAGTGTTCTGTGGCGATTTTCATAATAATTCTTCCATAATATTACTTTCATAATATTTTACAATATTATTTTAATATATCAATATCCGCTGTAGGTAAAAAATTAGCTACAAATGCTTACCAAATGGATATACTACTTACCCTGATGCCGAACTGATAGAAGACCTCGTTGCATTTGCGAAACAGGCTATTCTACAGGTAATATCCTAGCGCCGAATCATCATAGACCCCCTTTGGGAGAATAATTCAACCATCTATAAAAATAATAAAAATTTTAATTTACTTACTTTTATAAAATTCTACAAATAAAAGTAGAAATCGGCTTGCAAATCGTACTTTTTCACATTTTAATTTTGTTTTATTAGAAAGCCGAAATATTCAGGAGCTGTTGCCCCTTGGGAGCCGAGACTGAAACTGATTTTGTCCGAGGCCGGGGGACCTTAGGTGGGTTTCCAGTGGAAGTTGGATTTGACAGTTCGGGTCCATGGCCAACTACATGCCGTTTCCCCGCCTACTAGCGAGTGGAAAAGTTGAAAACAAATACTTGCTAAAAATTTACAGGGTTTGCCTCCGAAAAGAGGAGTCTTACAAAAAATATATGTAAAGATATGTTGATAGAAGTGGTTGGTACTAACGATATATTTGGTCATTGTTATAAGCTTTTTATGAAGAAAGAGGCTCTCATGTGGAGTTTTTAGAGGAATAGCATCTATATAGAAACTATAAACCTAATAGATGACCCATCGCTCATTAGGATTGCCCACTCTTTCCCCATAACCTACGGCGTATTAGCCCCATTTATAAACCCAAATCCCAAAACTAAGCTTCTACACAATCTATATACTTTTGAATGGCCGTCATTACTGGAAGGAGCATTCGAGAAAATTTGTATATTTTATTATGTTCAGGTTCTGATTTCGGAGACCTCTATACAGTCTTGAGCAAAATTTTTCATAGACAACATAGACAAACACAGACAACAGTTGCGACAGGATCAACAGCCATGGCCCGTTATCTAGCGCAGATCATAATCCTGGGCGCCCAGACAGTGGGTCGGGCCTTCGTAAAGACCCTGAGGCAGGAGATTGAGGCCTCCCGGGAGGCGGCCCGCATCCACCAGGCCAGCAGAGCGAATGCCAGCAGCGGGAACGATGTCGCCGTTAAGGGCATGACCCTAGTGGAGGCCCAGCAGATCCTCAATGTCAAGGGCCTGGAGGACCGGCAGGAGATCGAGACGCACTACAAGCACCTGTTCCAGGCCAACGAGAAGCCGGCGGGCGGATCCTTTTACATTCAGTCCAAGGTCTATCGGGCCAAGGAGCGCATCGACCAGGAACTAACCAAGCAGTCCCAGTCGCAGGATAGCCAGGCCAAACAGGGCCATCTGGCCCATCCGGATAATGCATCCGGAGCCCAGGCCGACGAGTCGGGTCAAAATAAAAGCCGGTGACCATTCCCGGCTGATTCCTTCCGGCCCGTTTGGTGGCGTGGAGTCGATCCTGTCCCGTTGTGTTCACCCCAAAAATCATTTCGAACTGCTAGTCCAAGTGCCCCATCATTAAATTGTCGAATACCTATCTTGAAAGTCCCTAAAGCCTAATGCGACAAAAAAATGTTTAAAATCTTAGCCAGGCCGTTTAATTATTTGTGGTAAGTGGGGCTAAGTTTCAGGACACTTTCCTTGCCCATCCTTACACACCCCGATGACACCAGTGACCCAGTATTCCAAAAGGAATCAAATCAAAACGTTTCCTCGCCCAGTTTCCCAGCCATTCAGCTTCCGTTTCCGGTCTGGAGGCGTTTTTGGCACATAAATGTATTAGTGTGTGAGTTTGTGTGTGTCTGATGTGTGTGTGTGTGTAGGAGCATGCGTGTGTGAAGCTCATAAACAAATTATACGCAAATTGACAGACTTCCGGCGTTGCGAGCATCAGGCAGTTTAGGTTTCACAGTTGAAGTCTCCAGGTTTAGTTTTCAGTTGGCATTCCGCATTTTCCTTCTCTGCTCTCCTTTCGATTTTCCGGGCACGTAGCCCTCTGCCGAAGTGAGTCCTTTAAGGTCCTGTGACCAAAATAATAAACCAAAAGCATCATGTTTGTTCATGAGAGAGTTTATAAATTCATTTATTGTTTCATTGAGAGTCCTCTTTTTTAATAATTTTTAACCAATGAGTAAAGGATCAACTGGAAAGGATGCAATACTATTATGAGCACAACGCGGAGGACTGCATTAAATTAACATAATTACTTAAATGACTTGTTGCCTTGTCCTTTCAGTGTCCAGCCAGCACAATGTCGAGCACATTGTTGCCAAAAAGGACCTCCCATCCCTTCAGGAATCATTTTCGGCTGCTGGCCGCAAATGCACAACAATCGCAATTTCAGTTTTCAGTTGTGGCCTTCTGGCTTTCGGGCTTTCTGCCCATTTGCCGTTAAAATTCACAAACTGTAATTGATCGCATTTGCGTTTGTCGTTTGATTTCATTTTCTTGTGCGTGAGTTCAAGTCCAAGTTCCGCCCCCCAGCCTCCAGCCTGCAGCCCCCACTGCCACGCCCCAAGCCCCTCCTGCCTGTCCCTCTTTCCAATTCAACAGCCACAGTTGTTGTTGCTCTTGGCCAGGGTTCATTCATTATGCAAACACCTCCTCATGGAGGTCTATCTAAACGTGGCCATGTCCAAAGCGACATGTACGATGCACTGAAAGAAATTGCTAAGAGTTCCTAATATTTATTTTATTACAATTTCTGAGCATTATTTAAAAGGTCCTACAAGGTGACCATGCTTGACAGCTTTCTGTATAAGCTCCTTTAAGACCGACCCTTAGGGTTTTATATATTTTCAAAATGAAGCATAGCACTAGTTTCTCCCAGTGCTCTTGGCTGCTGCAACTGCCTTTTGCGATTAGTTGCCATTTAAACTGCTTTTACCGCCCCGAATCCTTGTCCGATTCCCATTCTCAGTTCCATTTTGATTCCGATTCGTTTGGGGTTTTTTCTTGGTTTGGGTGAAGGGGTTTTCCAGGGGGCTACCAGAGGAGGGATGGGGTGATCGGGGCTCTTGTTGAGAGGGGCAGAGGAGGCTTTTTTCGGGGAGCTCCCAGCTCCATCCGCTCGTCAGTTGTGTGTCCGATGGCTGGCCGCCATAGCATTTTGATTTCCGCACTGCATCCGGCAGTTTTAATCCCCAGACAGCAGCCTAGTTGTCCACTAACTCTCAGTTCCTTCCTTCATAGAGAAGATCCTTTATCTCTGGGCAAGGGCATTATCCATTTTGGGCTTTTCACAAAAAACTAAACGGAGAAATATAAAGTGTTTCTGGGTTTGAAAGTCAAGATTTCAAAGTGAATAATTTTTAAACCGGTTTAAAGGTGTTTAAAAATGCATTAGCATCATGGAAAACTTATAAACTGCAGTTAGGATTGATTCGAAACTTTTCCTCATACACTCTGCGACCAAATAGCCAATGTCCCCGATGCCTTGTTAGGGAACTGGCTCAACCAAAGCGAGGCAGTCGCACAAAATGCGAACAGTTCACTATTTACCACACGCAACGTGGCAGGGGCGGTGGGCTTAAGGCGGGCAAGGAGCTTAGGGGCGGGGCTCTCCACCATGCATCACCCCCTCCAGTGATGCATGGCCGTGGCCATGGCGCTGAAAATGTTCAGGTCGCTCGGTCAGCGAGCCTACTGTACAGTGCGACTAGAGTCCTGCGTCCGCAAGTCCGCCAGTCCGAGTGTCCAGTGTCGCATTCATTGCCATTCATTCGCTGCTGCCTTTCGTGGATGCTCCACAAGCGAAATCAAGTGCACCGGGAGAAACGGGAGAGGCTCTAGGTAAGGTAACTTATGGCTGAGACAGATATCTTGAAACTCGTATCTTGGTCCTTTTTTATCATAAAGTAAGTACTGGAGTCTTTATGGGTCGTATCCTTTTTTGCCCATATCCCCTTTCATCATTTCAGTTGGAATATGAAAGCCTCAGGTGTTTTTCTCTCAGTGTCCTCAGCCATTGCCAGTATGGTGTTGCTGTTGTTGCTTGCGGCTAACATGCAAGCTTAGGATTTGGAAAACAATTTCACTGTTAGTGGAATGTCAACGTCAGGTCTCGCTCTGCCAGTGGTTGAGACCCATCCAGCAGCTCTACCTAGGCCCCACCCCGCCACCTCCTGGGGCAATCCTCCTGGATTGCACCCCCCATCCCCGGGGCAACCCTTTTGTCAGCGGACCACCCACCCACATCCGTGCCCCATCCGCCCCAATTTGATGGTTAGAAATTTCAGGCGCGATGCGTCGCACACATCACTAATTAGTGATGTGCAATAATCGTTCCAGTGCCTCCAAAGGGGGGCCTCCAAAGGGGGGACTGACGGCATGGCCGAAAGGGCCGTTCGCCTGGCCCGGGGCCGGAGTGATTTCGACGTGGGTTCGGTTCAAAAATTGCGACATTGTTAATCAACTGTGCGTGTCGCATAAGTTGCATTTGCTTTCGGACTGGATTGCCTGCGATTGCATCCAGTGGCGTGGCATTGGGGGTTGCAGGGGGGTAGGCTGGGGCAGGATTGGTTGCTGGGCTGGGTGATTGGTTTCCATGCACTACTGGACCCCAGCTGGGATTGGGCCTCATCTGAGTAAGTGGAAAATTTCTGTGGGCCATCAAATAATGATGTTCATCGGGCCAGTTTCCCCTCTAAAGGCCGAAGGTTCAAGGTCACCGATAGTGGCTTCTAATGCTTTAATTAATGGTTCAGTTCTGCTCCTTTTCTTTTTTTTTTTAACTGGTGGGTTCTTGGAATAAAACCCAAGAGTTATCCCCCTCTTCGGGCTTGTCCCTAAACTTTTGCACTGAACTTTCCCGGGGAAAAAGAGTAGAAAGAAAATGCAGTCCTCTGCAAGAGGAAAATCAGCTCAGAGTTCAGAGTTCAGCTGATGATATGGTTGCATTAAATTGACCAGAAAAAGGGAAAACAAGGCCAACGGGCTGCGGGGTCAGCCTAATTGAAATTTCATGTCCGAAAAGTGGTAGATGTTGCCGAAGAGAGTGTTGGGCGTGGATGGTGGGTGGTGGGTAATGGTGGGCGTGGGGGAGGCACATTCTCCTCCCTCGGATTTGTAACCAGAGGAAACAGAAGAAAGCGCGCCAATTGGGTGGCAACACAAACGGCTACTCGATACAGAAAAGTGCGCCACAGAGAGTAGAATTTTTTTCAAAACTTAGTAGCTTGGCATGTGACTCGTAGACTGGATTTAGATTCTCGGGATCCAAGCAGTCGAGGCTCATAAGTTCAACAGCTAGATGTGTGTTCAGTGGCATTACTATTCCATCTTAAAAAGAATTCGGTTCGATCCACAGTTCGTTCGACTAAATTCGAGTTTTTGGCTTTTCTAGCAGAAACAGAAAAAAAGTGAGACAAACATCGAAGAGTGTGGGGCGAGGAGAGGTAACAAGCAGCAAGATTCTTCGGAGCAGCGATGGCCCACATGGAGTCCAACCGACAGGGGTTCGGCGGCGGGGATGCGGACAACAGTCTGATCCGGCGCCACCGCAACGAGCCGCCGCACGTTTTCGAGCCAGACTTCGAAGATGAGGAGGAGGGGGAGATGGAGATGCATCGCGTCCAGCCCCGGGTGGGAATAGTCGAGTATCCGCCCGTCCAGTTGATTGACATCGAGGAGCCGTTGCCGCGTCCCGAGCGTGTGGAGCGACCCAGTCGCACCCGGCTCCGTACATCCCGACGGGCGCGCGATCCAGAGCGGGAACGGGTCTTGATATCCGTGCCCTGTGTGATACCGACGCCGAGGACCAATCAGCGCATGATTCCTGGGACTCAAATGATATGCGAGACGCAGCCTGAGCCCCTGGCACGGCGCGCGGGCGGCAGTATCGATGGGGACAACAGCTACGCCCGGGAGCGCAATGCCCCCCTAGAGATCATCCGATTCGCTCTCAGACTGGGCTACAACGCTCTCCTCTACCCATACGAGTTTGCCAAGATCCTCATCCAGCTGGGCCACGAGCCGCTCCAGGCCAGGCCCTACACTTGGCCGTTCATCCATAACCGACCACACCTCTACCTGCCGGGCGTCCACCGGTATGTCCAGCACATTCAGCAGGTGGACGGCTTTCGCGGTCTCTACCGCGGATTAACGGCACGGCTGGTTTCCAGTGCGATCGATTACTTGCTAGGGGACATTTTGTTGCACATCCTGCGGCTGAAGCCGTACCGCCGCGACGGCCCGTCGTGCCGTTGCCCGCCCGGAGGGAAGGAGTTCATCTATAATCTGTTTCGCGACAGCATTCGGCTGGTGACCGCCGTACTCCTGACGCAGCCCTTTCACGTGATCATGATCCGCCAGATAGCCCAGTTCGTGGGCCGTGAGACAATCTATGAGGGCCTCGCTAGCAGCCTGATGACCCTTGTCAACAACGACGGCTGGCTCGGCCTGTACGCCGGGGTGGCGCCCCGCTTCCTCAGCGAGTGGCTCGTCCTGGTGGTGACCAGTTCGATGAGCCACTTTTGTCGCCGCTTCATCCGCCTGAATCGCGTTCAGCAGCAGTACAACGCCGTGCTCATCCAGATGGCCGCCAGCCTCCTCGTCTATCCCCTGGAGGTCACCGGCTCCTGCATGTCCTGCACGGGGGCGCCTCTAGTGGCCTGCGAGCCTCCGAGGATGCCGCTCTACAACCACTGGGCAGACTGCCTGACCGACCTCTATGCCAGAGGTGGACACAACCGTGGGGCATTGCTGTTCTGGCGCACTATTCCTCGGATTCAGCTGCAGCGCCGCCAGCTGGAGGCTCCACGAGCTATCCTGAGAGCGGCCTAGAGTCCTGGAGGAGGGGTTGTTGCAGATTGCGGACCGTGCACGTCGAAATTTGTGGAGTGAAGGAAGGATGTTGTAGGAAGATGTTTGGAAAAGCAAAAACTGGAAGAAAGAAGACGACAGACTGAATTCGGAGGAGCCTGAAACTGAAGACTTACGAAGGATTCAAGGAATATATGAGAGAGTAGCAAGCATAGAGATTAGGAGGAAGAGAATAGGACTAGGAGTCGAGAAGTCAAAATTTGAAAGTGTCTCAACAGAGTTTCGAACTGTATTAGCGGATGTTCCAAGAACATAAGAACTGACGGAGCTAGTGGTATGTGTTGTGTTCTAAGGATGTGTCTTGACGGTAAAGGACATTCGAAGACAATAAGCCACAAGGACACTAGCTCTTGGATGCGTGGAACTCATAGACGAAAAAAAAAAACAGAAAATACTTTAAACATATTTAAACAACTGTTAGAAGAGTTAGTTATATTGTTAGTTAGGCAGCAGCTACGGACTTGCGCCGGATGTTAAATGCAAACAAGGATAAACGAAGAACAAGGATACACAAAAAGCAAGGATAAACGAATATGGGAGGCGAGAGAGCTTCTGAAACCATTTGGCTCAAGAATTTGGCTCGATTTCAACATCTTCTGAATTCAAAATTAACTGTCTTCAATTTTCGGCTAGTGGGCGTAATAAACCATAAGGTAGTGCGCTAATTATTGCTTTTTGAACTGGATGTGAGAAGGGAGTCCTGAGGAAGGACCTCCGCTCAGTTGTTTTCGTATTCATAAGCTTGTAAGGCAGGGCGTGCTCTTTATCTCTCTGGCTTCACTTCTCACTGTTTTCAGCAAATGTCAGCAGAGATTAGGCCACTGAAATCCTGGCCAAGAGCAAGGACACATGTACAGGATTTTATATACTCCCTGGCAGGACTCGCAGGACTCCACAGCACCGCACAAACACACAATGAAGCGTAACTGGCAGCTGCACGTAATGAAAATATCAAAAATCTACAACAAAATGTGCCAACAGCCCAGGAAATGCTACAGTGGCCCAAAATCGTACGACCAGCGGGGCGGGGGGGTGGTGCAGTATGTGGCAGGTCCTCTGCCAGTGGCTCAGACACAATTCAGTTTTGGTTCATTTGAATGCGACACATTTGTGGGCCGCACATGGCCGATCCGAGGGTAGCAATTGGCATGCAAGTTACTCTACAATTTGGCCCTAAACTATACTGTTTGGGTTTAATAGCTTAAAATTAATATTAACGTTTAAATAGGCTTAAATGGAAGTTGAAGTATCAAGGGATATGCTGCAGTCCGTAGCCAGGAGCACCTGGAAACTCCCAAAATGGCAGTTATGTCCTTCAGGTTCATTTGGGCCACAGAAATCAAGAGTCAAAAGTTGGACTTGCATCTTCCATAAACGTTGCAAAATTACCAACTATTAGGGCGGAGTGGGCGTGTGCTTGTGCTTGGGTGTGTGGGTGGGTGGGTGGATCGTGTATCGTCTTAATAACCAAAAAATGCCATCAGCCGTCAGCCGTCAGACTTCGCAGGACAAGGACTACGTGTCCTGGCTTGCCAGCTGCCTTGATTCCTGCAAGATTCACGCATGCCTGACTAGTTGCCGCCTCCCGTATCCTGACTCCCGCCTGCATATAAATGTACATCTCTATATGGGGATATATCGGACTGACTTTGTATATATAGTCGGTATATATTCTTGCCTGTGTTTGTGCGACTGTCGGGCAGAACACGAATCTGTTGTTACTGTCGCCTGGCAAAATGCAATTAGACTAACGATGCAACACAATTTTGTCTTCAGCTTCATAAAGATGCGAGTCCTGTGATAAGGATAGGCAGGCAGAGAGGTGGCTTTCCTGGAGTGAAGCAGGGGCTTGGAAAGCAAGAGTCAGATGGTCACAACGGAAGATACGAGGGGGGTTTCTAAAGTCTACTTTGGACTTGCAAATTATGGTGCTCGGATGTCTTGCTCAGCTTACAGAAAAGTGATGGGGCAGTAGGACGGATATAAGATACCTGGTACTTTTAAATAATCATAGTAATTAAATGTATCCAAAATACCAATGATCCTCCGATTATCCCATAGATAGATAGATCTCAATGGTCGGATTCAAATTGTCAAGGGGTACCCCTTGGAAAAAATCGAAAAAATTGAAAACGGCATTTAAGGAAAGATTTAAAAGAGGAATTAAGCTACTCGAAGCTGTGATCACAGAATGGTATGCCTTTTTCCGATCGGATTAAAATTACAGGAGCTATGACCATGAGAAGGACGAAAAGTGGGGAAAGTCGAAAATGGAGAATTTTCAAGGGGTACCCCTTGGAAAAAATCGAAAAAATTGAAAACGGCATTTAAGGAAAGATTTAAAAGAGGAATTAAGCTACTCGAAGCTGTGATCACAGAATGGTATGCCTTTTTCCGATCGGATTAAAATTACAGGAGCTATGACCCTGAGAAGGACGAAAAGTGGGGAAAGTCGAAAATGGAGAATTTTCAAGGGGTACCCCTTGGAAAAAATCGAAAAAATTGAAAACGGCATTTAAGGAAAGATTTAAAAGAGGAATTAAGCTACTCGAAGCTGTGATCACAGAATGGTATGCCTTTTTCCGATCGGATTAAAATTACAGGAGCTATGACCATGAGAAGGACGAAAAGTGGGGAAAGTCGAAAATGGAGAATTTTCAAGGGGTACCCCTTGGAAAAAATCGAAAAAATTGAAAACGGCATTTAAGGAAAGATTTAAAAGAGGAATTAAGCTACTCGAAGCTCTGATCACAGAACGGTATGCCTTTTTCCGATCGGATTAAAATTACGGGAGCTATGACCATGAGAAGGACGAAAAGTGGGGAAAGTCGAAAATGGAGAATTTTCAAGGGGTACCCCTTGGAAAAAATCGAAAAAATTGAAAACGGCATTTAAGGAAAGATTTAAAAGAGTAATTAAGCTACTCGAAGCTGTGATCACAGAATGGTATGCCTTTTTCCGATCGGATTAAAATTACAGGAGCTATGACCATGAGAAGGACGAAAAGTGGGGAAAGTCGAAAATGGAGAATTTTCAAGGGGTACCCCTTGGAAAAAATCGAAAAAATTGAAAACGGCATTTAAGGAAAGATTTAAAAGAGGAATTAAGCTACTCGAAGCTGTGATCACAGAATGGTATGCCTTTTTCTGAACGGATTAAAATTACAGGAGCTATGACCATGAGAAGGACGAAAAGTGGGGAAAGTCGAAAATGGAGAATTTTCAAAGGGTACCCCTTGGAAAAAATCGAAAAAATTGAAAACGGCATTTAAGGAAAGATTTAAAAGAGGAATTAAGCTACTCGAAGCTGTGATCACAGAATGGTATGCCTTTTTCCGATCGGATTAAAATTACAGGAGCTATGACCATGAGAAGGACGAAAAGTGGGGAAAGTCGAAAATGGAGAATTTTCAAGGGGTACCCCTTGGAAAAAATCGAAAAAATTGAAAACGGCATTTAAGGAAAGATTTAAAAGAGGAATTAAGCTACTCGAAGCTGTGATCACAGAATGGTATTTTTTTTTCCGATCGGATTAAAATTACAGGAGCTATGACCATGAGAAGGACGAAAAGTGGGGAAAGTCGAAAATGGAGAATTTTCAAGGGGTACCCCTTGGAAAAAATCGAAAAAATTGAAAACGGCATTTAAGGAAAGATTTAAAAGAGGAATTAAGCTACTCGAAGCTGTGATCACAGAATGGTATGCCTTTTTCCGATCGGATTAAAATTAAAGGAGCTATGACCCTGAGAAGGACGAAAAGTGGGGAAAGTCGAAAATGGAGAATTTTCAAGGAGTACCCCTTGGAAAAAATCGAAAAAATTGAAAACGGCATTTAAGGAAAGATTTAAAAGAGGAATTAAGCTACTCGAAGCTGTGATCACAGAATGGTATGCCTTTTTCCGATCGGATTAAAATTACAGGAGCTATGACCATGAGAAGGACGAAAAGTGGGGAAAGTCGAAAATGGAGAATTTTCAAGGGGTACCCCTTGGAAAAAATCGAAAAAATTGAAAACGGCATTTAAGGAAAGATTTAAAAGAGGAATTAAGCTACTCGAAGCTCTGATCACAGAACGGTATGCCTTTTTCCGATCGGATTAAAATTACGGGAGCTATGACCATGAGAAGGACGAAAAGTGGGGAAAGTCGAAAATGGAGAATTTTCAAGGGGTACCCCTTGGAAAAAATCGAAAAAATTGAAAACGGCATTTAAGGAAAGATTTAAAAGAGTAATTAAGCTACTCGAAGCTGTGATCACAGAATGGTATGCCTTTTTCCGATCGGATTAAAATTACAGGAGCTATGACCATGAGAAGGACGAAAAGTGGGGAAAGTCGAAAATGGAGAATTTTCAAGGGGTACCCCTTGGAAAAAATCGAAAAAATTGAAAACGGCATTTAAGGAAAGATTTAAAAGAGGAATTAAGCTACTCGAAGCTGTGATCACAGAATGGTATGCCTTTTTCTGAACGGATTAAAATTACAGGAGCTATGACCATGAGAAGGACGAAAAGTGGGGAAAGTCGAAAATGGAGAATTTTCAAAGGGTACCCCTTGGAAAAAATCGAAAAAATTGAAAACGGCATTTAAGGAAAGATTTAAAAGAGGAATTAAGCTACTCGAAGCTGTGATCACAGAATGGTATGCCTTTTTCCGATCGGATTAAAATTACAGGAGCTATGACCATGAGAAGGACGAAAAGTGGGGAAAGTCGAAAATGGAGAATTTTCAAGGGGTACCCCTTGGAAAAAATCGAAAAAATTGAAAACGGCATTTAAGGAAAGATTTAAAAGAGGAATTAAGCTACTCGAAGCTGTGATCACAGAATGGTATGCCTTTTTCCGATCGGATTAAAATTACAGGAGCTATGACCATGAGAAGGACGAAAAGTGGGGAAAGTCGAAAATGGAGAATTTTCAAGGGGTACCCCTTGGAAAAAATCGAAAAAATTGAAAACGGCATTTAAGGAAAGATTTAAAAGAGGAATTAAGCTACTCGAAGCTGTGATCACAGAATGGTATGCCTTTTTATGAACGGATTAAAATTACAGGAGCTATGACCATGAGAAGGACGAAAAGTGGGGAAAGTCGAAAATGGAGAATTTTCAAAGGGTACCCCTTGGAAAAAATCGAAAAAATTGAAAACGGCATTTAAGGAAAGATTTAAAAGAGGAATTAAGCTACTCGAAGCTGTGATCACAGAATGGTATGCCTTTTTCTGATCGGATTAAAATTACAGGAGCTATGACCATGAGAAGGACGAAAAGTGGGGAAAGTCGAAAATGGAGAATTTTCAAGGGGTACCCCTTGGAAAAAATCGAAAAAATTGAAAACGGCATTTAAGGAACGATTTAAAAGATGAGTTAAGCTACTCAAAGCTCTGATCACAGAACGGTATGCCTTTTTCCGATCGGATTAAAATTACGGGAGCTATGACCATGAGAAGGACGAAAAGTGGGGAAAGTCGAAAATGGAAAATTTTCAAGGGGTACCCCTTGGAAAAAATCAAAAAAATTGAAAACGGCATTTAAGGAAAGATTTAAAAGAGGAATTGAGATAATCAAAGCTCTGATCACAGAACGGTATGCCTTTTTCCGATCGGATTAAAATTACGGGAGCTATGACCATGAGAAGGACGAAAAGTGGGGAAAGTCGAAAATGGAGAATTTTCAAGGGGTACCCCTTGGAAAAAATCGAAAAAATTGAAAACGGCATTTAAGGAAAGATTTAAAAGAGGAATTAAGCTACTCGAAGCTGTGATCACAGAATGGTATGCCTTTTTCCGATCGGATTAAAATTACAGGAGCTATGACCATGAGAAGGACGAAAAGTGGGGAAAGTCGAAAATGGAGAATTTTCAAGGGGTACCCCTTGGAAAAAATCGAAAAAATTGAAAACGGCATTTAAGGAAAGATTTAAAAGAGGAATTAAGCTACTCAAAGCTCTGATCACAGAACGGTATGCCTTTTTCCGATCGGATTAAAATTACAGGAGCTATGACCATGAGAAGGACGAAAAGTGGGGAAAGTCGAAAATGGAGAATTTTCAAGGGGTACCCCTTGGAAAAAATCGAAAAAAAATTGAAAACGGCATTTAAGGAAAGATTTAAAAGAGGAATTGAGCTACTCAAAGCTCTGATCACAGAACGGTATGCCTTTTTCCGATCGGATTAAAATTACGGGAGCTATGACCATGAGAAGGAAGAAAAGTGGGGAAAGTGGAAAATGGAGAATTTTCAAGGGGTACCCCTTGGAAAAAATCGAAAAAATTGAAAACGGCATTTAAGGAAAGACTTAAAAGAGGAATTAAGCTACTCGAAGCTGTGATCACAGAATGGTATGCCTTTTTCCGATCGGATTAAAATTACAGGAGCTATGACCATGAGAAGGACGAAAAGTGGGGAAAGTCGAAAATGGAGAATTTTCAAGGGGTACCCCTTGGAAAAAATCGAAAAAATTGAAAACGGCATTTAAGGAAAGATTTAAAATAGGAATTGAGCTACTCAAAGCTCTGATCACAGAACGGTATGCCTTTTTCCGATCGGATTAAAATTACGGGAGCTATGACCATGAGAAGGAAGAAAAGTGGGGAAAGTCGAAAATGGAGAATTTTTAAGGGGTACCCCTTGGAAAAAATCGAAAAAATTGAAAACGGCATTTAAGGAAAGATTTAAAAGAGGAATTAAGCTACTCGAAGCTGTGATCACAGAATGGTATGCCTTTTTCTGATCGGATTAAAATTACAGGAGCTATGACCATGAGAAGGACAAAAAGTGGGGAAAGTCGAAAATGGAGAATTTTCAAGGGGTACCCCTTGGAAAAAATCGAAAAAAATTGAAAACGGCATTTAAGGAAAGATTTAAAAGAGGAATTGAGCTACTCAAAGCTCTGATCACAGAACGGTATGCCTTTTTCCGATCGGATTAAAATTACGGGAGCTATGACCATGAGAAGGAAGAAAAGTGGGGAAAGTGGAAAATGGAGAATTTTCAAGGGGTACCCCTTGGAAAAAATCGAAAAAAATTGAAAACGGCATTTAAGGAAAGATTTAAAAGAGGAATTAAGCTACTCGAAGCTGTGATCACAGAATGGTATGCCTTTTTCCGATCGGATTAAAATTACAGGAGCTATGACCATGAGAAGGACGAAAAGTGGGGAAAGTCGAAAATGGAGAATTTTCAAGGGGTACCCCTTGAAAAAAATCCTTTTGGTATCCCTTTTTCCGATAAAATTAAAATTTCAGGAGCAGCAGGATCTCCCCTCGTACATATTGTGGCCGTCTCAACGACTTGATGTTTAAGTTTTTTGCATGTGTGTGAGTTTGTATCTGTGTGTAGTGGGGCTTGTGTTTGTGGGTGGCGGAAATGTCGGACAAAGTCATGCATTTTCATGGGATAACTTGAGGCTTTGTGGAGGCCGGAGAGCTGGAAAGCTCCGGGTTTTGTGCCAAAACTAATTGCCGTGCGTTTTAGTCTTAATTAACATTAATATCAGGTCCATTATTAAGTCAATTGTGAATTATGATTGAAATCAGATCAAATTAAAGACAGAGTGTGGGCGGATCGGTTACATATATCCGTATTCTAAGGGCAGGATGTGCAGACAGACGTTCATTATAATTATCGGTAGCCACTAAAGACTTGTGTGGTTTGTGTGTGTTTGTGGGTTGTAAAATTAATGTTAATATTTAAATGAATATTAATATTAATAGCCTGCTGTTGTCTTTGTTCCACTCGACACTCAACGAAATCTCGTTGCAATAAAATGCTTAACGGATTTATGAAATGTTTTCAAAGTGAAAGTTGTGCCCGGAACGGGGAGGATTCTGATGTCCGGAATAATACTCATACGCCGCATGGGCCGCATCGCCGCATGGGTCGCCGACTTCCGACAACAATGTTGGCGGTTTCAATTTTATAACGTTAAACCAATTAACAGGTTTTACAAACACACACACATCGCACAGTGTGTGTGCGTGTATTTATGAGGTGTTAATCGACGTCATTCTGATGTAAAACGCGATGAGAAGCAATATATATTTTATGAGTCGCGTAATTAACAGGCAACAACAATAACACACACCAGACACCTGCGACAGGTTAATGAGGCTTCATTGATTATGCATATGAGTCCGGAAAGGGGGCGTGGCATTGTGGCAATGTGCCAGTCTGTGCCAGTGTGGCAGTGTGGCAGTGAGGCACTCTCACAATGCGGCTGCCCACATCAAATTAAAATGTTACATATGCTAATGAAATCAACCAAAATTACGAGCAATTATGAATAGCTTAATGGGATTTCCAGTGAGTGGCATTGGTTTGGTTTTCCCACCATTCGACCTACTCGTCCTTAAAGACTCCTGCTCCGTTTTTTGTTTTTGTTTATCAAGAAAATAGGAATTCAAAGGCAGCCAGGTGTAAATTACAAAACTTGCAAGACTTTTGCTTGGCATTTCCTCGGCTCCTTTCTTTTCCTGTTTCCAACCTCAGAACAACAACACGATGATTATCCTGCTGCCGCTGGTGATGATGATGATGGCACTCCTGGTACTCCTGCCGGTCCTGCCGGTCCTGCCTGTCCTGGCACTCCTGTCGTCCTCTCGTCATAGCTGGCTGCCCAGCCAGGACCTCAACTCGAACGTAATGCCAACAATTACGCAGCTGAATATTTTATGAGCCAAGCAGATTAATATGAATATTTTATTATCATTTTAGATTCCTTATTCCTCGTCCTTGCTGCTCCCTGTTTCTCCCAGTCCGTTCCAGCCCCCCCTGCCCCCCTTTTCCCTGTCTTTTGTCCACTAAAAGCTGTAACGTGTAACGAATACCCGGCTGGATGATATTTCCCCGATTTGACCCGCACGTTAACTGTTCCGGCTCTGGCTCGTCGGTGGCGTGGTGTTTGGGGTTTTGGCCAAAATAAAGGGGTGCCTTGTCAGGAATGAAAATTATTTAATTTAAGAAACGTGCGTACTAATAATGACGAGATAAGCTACCGGACGAGCTAGACCGTGAACTGTGACAAACTACCAACAAAGACCAGAAAAAAACAGGAAGACACAAATTTGCAAAGTTGGTCGGATCGCTCCTTGATGTAATAGGAGCTAGTGTCGCCCTCCCTACCGTGATCATGCTTCTCCTAAATACCGGTTTTCCCATGATCCCTTCTTCGGCAAGCGCTACTGAGGCGGGTTTACGAAATCAAAAAAATTTGTTTTTAAACAGACATTATAAAATTATTTAATTCCGCTAAAATGGACTTGATATAGTATTGGAGGTTATAAATTTCATGTGCATAATTAAACTACAGATTAATAAAATAATAGAAATATTTAAATTAAAAGAAAGGAATTCGAAAAAATTTATCTCAAAAAAAAAATATATTAATCCTAGGGTTCAATTGCTAACCATGGTAAAGCGTGGTCGCTTAGCAAAAATTAATTAAGAGTAATAAAAAAAGGTTACTTCAAGTTAATATGGCTCTCATTATCATTATTATCATTATCTGGCACTTTTATAATTATAGATGAAAAATCTCACTCACTCTTTTTATTACGCCATCCACCGTCGAAAGCTTTCTAAGGCTGCTGCGCTGTGAAATAAAAAAATGATCATCGCACACCAAAACTAATAATAATAATAATTCTAGAATTCGATCAGCACATAAAATGGGTTTTTTCCCGAATTAGGGACTTTTGCCGCTTTTTCACTTTTTCCTTACTTTACCATAATTAAAATTAATCCCTAAATTCAAAATATTACTTTACTAGTTTACAGTAACAAAATCACTTATCCTAAGCTCAACTCAGCTGTTCAACACACGGATATTACTCTCTCACTCTCCGCTCTACCAAAGTTCAATGACCCCAGTGGACCATTGGGGAGCTATGCTCTATCCCTCACTCTCCACCGGGATGCACCGCGTGTTCTCGCCTTCTCGTTTTTTTTCGAAACCGCAACGGCTCCCTTGCGCTTCCGCCTGTCTCCCTTACTCCTACATCTAGTCTCGGAGTGTCATATGCGACGATTGGAGCTTTTTCTTTAGTTTCTTTTTCGTTGCGTTTGGGGCTTTGACGAGCAGAGGGAGTGGGGCTTTTTGGCAGCGGTTACTTTTTTTTTTTTGAGCCTATTTAAAACTGCATGACTTAGGCACAATATTAATAACTAAGAATAATTATGAATTCACAATATCAACTACTTAAACTACACTTAAGCACTACAAATCACGCCGAATTTAGGTTTTTTTTTTTTTTTTTTCTCTTTTCCTTTCCCCTCGCGTAATCAGCGGAAGGTGTAAAAGTCGCCGACTGGGACGGTTCGCCAATTAGAAGATTTCGCGACGAGCCCCCGCACCAGGGACCACGATAATTCCGGAATCACGCCGACTCCGTGGGCTTGAGAACGCGAACTGCTCCAGTCCCGAAGCTTCGCTTCTTCGTCTAGGGTTCCTGACTTAGGGAGCTCCAACCTAAGCAAAGTACGCGCCGTTAAACCTCCTCTCTTATAATAGCTAATTCCTCCCCCGCACGCTTACCTCTCGACTCAGCGCCAACCACAGAAATTATTATTGATTCGCACTAGTTTAATAGTTCACACTTTCTTAGGCAAACGCTTTTAACTTTTCTTTACACAAATGCCTTTACACAAAGACCTTTTCTTTCACTTTTCTTCTGGGGTTTTAAGCTACCTTTCTGGATGAGGTCCGGATGGGAAAAGAAAGAGCTTCCAGCCGCGAGCTACGAGGAACCCCGTGCCCGCTATTCGGAAGATTTTACCTAGTTTACCCGGTCCTAAATTTCTCCACCCATTTCTCTCGCTGGGGAGCAGCGCTGCCACTAAAAACCTGCCCGTTTCGCTAGAAAGTTTGACAATCAGTCGCTCCCAAACCTCCTAGGCCAAACTATTTGCTACAAGCCTTTTACAAAGCTGAAAACCTTCAAGTCAAGAAGTCGGAAACCAAGGCCAGAAATATGTCTTTGTTTAGGCATTTCTTTGAAGGACCCGGGCTTCGGACTTAAAAATAAATTCTTATACAAAGAAAGGATGTATTTTCTAGTTTTTATCTAAATTTTATCAATTTTTTTATCAAGAAAAACTTTATTAAAATACCTTGTTTTTTAAGAGCATTACATTGTCGTTCCGTATATTTTTTCTGGTTTTAATTTCTTAACTGTCTTGTCGGCTGACTGTTTTTTGCACCTTGGCAGACGAAAATGTTTGTGCAACCCTCCTCCCTGTGCCCCCGCCCCCTGGCCCGCCTCCCTCTGTTGGCCAACTCACAGGAAAAAAATGGCAAGGAAAGCGTATAAATGAAAAACGCAGGAAAGCGTCGGGAGGGTCGGAAAATGTGGTGAGAACGGAATTTATGACCACGAGCCTTCAAAGGGCCAAGTTGCCTAAATGTTTTTTCTCCCTCTGCCTGGCAGATTGGCAGAGGGGCAAATAAAAACGGGCCAAAACAAATTGTGGCCCAGAGAGGTCCTGTTCCTGGTCCCCCACCCTCCAGCCCCCGTCCTTCTAGCCTTAATTCGCAGTCAAAACCAGAAAGCCACTTGGAAATGTGTTGGCGAAAAAAATGAATCCAGAGAGTGCCAAAGAAAGGCAACATTTTCTTTCATTTGTTGCGTTTTAAATTTTCATGTGCTTCCCCCAGCCAGGGCCGGCAATTACCAAGGCCTAAACTATATAATATTTGTACATACATATATACAGTATACAAGGATGTGCCGGGATGTGCAATGCATGTATATAGTTTTCGGGGGCAGTCGAGTAATAACGTCATCATGTATAAATTGCCACGCCCACCACAGGGCATCTCTGATTTATGCAGGCCATAAAATGGCTGGGTGTGAAAAAAGAGAGGGAGGCGGGCAGGGTCCTGCAGGACGAAGGATGTGCTCCGGCCGAATCCAAGTCTGAGCTGGCTTAGTCCGGCTGAGAGGAGCTCAAGGGGATTGCAGGCAGCTTGTCAGGATTCCCCTGCTTTATACTTGAGCATATATTTTAAATCTTTAAAATATTCTTAATTTTTAAGTATTTCAAATAAAAAATGTGGCCCAAAAGGGGAGAGAACCGATTGCCTTGCCTTAATATGTATGATTTCCCTGGAATACAGATGTTCCCGTTAGTCACGTTGGCTTAAAATTGAGTCGCAGGACGAAGGACGACGGAGACGTTCGTTCACGTTCTGCCAACCGACAGGCAGCATTATAATGCATTTTTTTTGCACCATCCGGCTTTCCTTGCACTCATTATGCGTTTCTTGGGCTCAGGACACTGGACTGACAGGACTCTCACTGAATAGGCAACAGGCAGTAAGGCTGCAAGGCTACAAGGCAGCACGGCAGCCTGGCAGCCGACAGGGTCTCGTGCGATTTTTCCTTGGCCGCCCATGCCCGACTGCACTTCAATCAAAATCAAATATTACACCAGGTCTAGGGATGCAAGGAGCAGGAGGTGGTGCAGGAGCAGCCGGCACATGTGCTCATCCATTGGCTTTTGTTGTGCGGCCCAGACATTCAGACTGCCAGGAAGATATAGCCAGTCGGGGCTTGATTACGCACGTTTATTTCTCAGCCAGGAATAGGAATCACAATCAGAATCGAAATCGGAATCGGAATTGGAAAAGGAGCATGGGCAGGTGCCGGGGCAGGACAAGGACCGGCCACAGAAGTCATCATCAATATGCCGGGTGTGGCTTGGAAATGTACAACATGATTACTTGCAAATCACCTGAATGTGCTGGGAATTATGGCTGTGAAGTGGGGAAGAGGCCATTTTAAAGGCATTGAACAGGAAAGACAAAAAGGATTTGCCAGGATTTGTATGCGATACCCGGTACCCGGGCTTTCTAGCTAGACTTTGTTAGGATTAGTTGATGATATCCGGTACTAATTGTATTCAAAGAAGAGCTTCAGGCCACCCTTTACACTTGCACTTTACAAGGATTCGAATACGATCCCCAGCTTCCCAGCCTGATCCTGATGACAGTTTCGATTAGTTTGGATTTGCAAAAAGCAACAAGTGCTGGAATTGTTGCTCTGTTTATTTATTATTTATTTCTAATTAAAATTTGAAGCGCTCGCATCGCCGCCGCCTGTTCATGAATATTAAAACTTTGCCAGTTTTTTCATATTTTGCTGGCCTGTTTTTTCCTGTTTTTCTGCGCCCCGAACAATGGAAACTAAACATGAATTACAACTAAATATTTATAACTCATTTTCGGAGCGGCGGACACGGTCGTGTCGGGTAAATAATGGGCAGTGCGGAGAGCACCTAAAGTTAAATATAAAATTGGGATTTCGGGCGCGTGAAAATACGCAGAAATTAACTTGTGTTTAAAATTTAATTAAAACTTTTGCTGTTGTTTACCATTTACATGTCCTGGGCCGAGCACGAGTGGGTCGGGGGCAGCACTGCATTCAAAATGTGGCCAAAATCATAATTCATGGCAACTGGGCATACGAGTATATGGGTTTAATTGAAATATTTCCCCCAAATTTTAGGGCTTATCGCGTCCAAAATAAGTTCGTTTTTCGGAAAGAAAAAATCGGAAGGGGCCGAGGGCGGCTAACTGGTTGTTGCGGTTTTGGCATTTAGCATAATTAGTCCTTCTGACCGCATTTCGTAAAATGCGGTTGAGGTCCTTAATTCGACCACGCCCCTTGACCATAGCGCACCGCCGCACCGCCCACTCATCAACAATGGTCCCATAAAGATGCATTACACTCGGATTTGAATTTTATGCCTTTTTTGGGTTTTTTTTTTTGGCGAAACTAATGGGTTAATGGGCCTTGAATAATTCTTGAATAATTATTTGTTATATTCTTAATAAAGAAATATAATTTTGAAACAAATTATTTAGTTAATGGTGGGCACTCGCGGCACTTCTAGTTCGCTTGCCACAAGCCCTGGGGCGCAACCCGACCCACAAGCGCTGCTGCAATTCCAATTTATGGTAAATTAATTTGTAATTAATTTTTATGGGAATGTGAGTGCGATTGCGATTGCAATTGCGAATGAGAATCCGTATCCGTATCCGAGTCCGAGTCAGAATCCGAAGCGAACCGAATCGAATCGCTTCCATATGGCCGAGAGCTGCAATTCCGCTTGGAACGAGTATTTTGTGTTTTTGTTTCTATTTTACGCTAGTTTAGTTTCAATTGCGTCCAATTAAACATGCGGCAGGACCCAGTCCAGACCACCGTTCAAAATCCACCATTTCCGATTGCCTGGCAACGTTCAACATCAAATTTTACATCCTTCGAATCCTTGCGCCCCTGCACTCCACCAGCCCCTCCGCCCCACTCCGCCCCCATCGGAATCCTGAGCTGCGAATCCTTCTGCGTGTTGCACGCGTTTTGTGTTTTTCGGAAATTGAAATTGCATATTTAAACAGGCCATTCCTACTGTGTCCTGTGTGTGGGTGTCCTTGCTGTGATGGTAGCTGTGTGTGTGTCTCATCATTGTGGCGGCAAACGGAAATAAAATGTGTTTTTGTTGCTGTCGCTCTCCTGAGCACTTGACTGCGTTACGCATTTGCTTCTATAAATTTTATTGTTGTGTCCTGCCCAAGGACATTCCATTGCGGCCACTCTACCGAAAACTAACTCAACGGATATGGCTTAAATTGAGTAATTACAGGAAGGTACACGGAGAGAAAAGATTGGATGGGATAAAAAATAAAAGCTCTTTAAATTAAACCCCAGTATTCTCTTTTAAAAGCCATGAGCCTCTTTGTGATGATTTGAAATTCCATTTCTAATCCTTGCAGCTCCGATTACCAAAAGCCGGATATTGCCTTGGCCACTTTCTCCCACACCACCTCCCAAGAAAAGAGTTGCAATTTTTTTAATATAATACTTTCGCTTTTCATTTATTAGATTCTTGCATTCTTCAATTCTGTCTGTTTCTGTTTCTGTAATTGCCGCTAAACCTTGTCTAGGCCCATTTATAATTCCATTTTATAATATATATCTATATAATAGTATATAGAGTTGTATAATTTTGTTACTGCTCCTTGAACGCGATTTGTATGGCAACACAATAGTAACTTACAGTCGTAGCAGAGTGTTTCCAACTTGAGGAATTCCATTTCCGTTTCCGCCTTCGGGCTATTCAGCTATTTATTATTTTCTCTTCATTCTTTACAAATAGTCAATGCTCTACACAAAAAATGGTGGGGGGGGGGGACCCAACTATATAGGTATTCCTCGCGAGATTAGTCAGTTGGCCCAACGAAATCCAAGTAATTGCACAAATTGCAGCAAACGTGTGGGGGAATTGAACGGATCGGATACATTATGTGTTACACGGTATTACTATATTGTTATGTCTCGTAGTGTATATGATACAAACTCAGGTGGTGCTAATCGCTAAATGCTATTCAGTAACTTAAACTCTACATTAGCCGTAATACTTGTTTATACACTTCACATAAAAAAAAAAACATACATACTATATTTAATATTCTTTCGTTAGCAACTGGGATTATTTAGAGCTAAGACTAATACTTGGTTTCTAGCTTTAGGTTTCGATTACGTGTTTTTTAGCCCGTTCGCTTGTGTATACTCCTTGCACCGAGACCGGATATAGGTTATGGATTATGGGTTATGTCCTATATACTATATCCTATGCTGTGTCTGTGTCTGTGTCTGAGTCGTATAGCCATATGTGTCATGTACTATATAGTGGCTTGTGTTGTCAACTTCCTGGCTGCATTGCTTGGGTTCTGTTCTGACCGATATATGTATACATATATATATTTTTCATATATAGAGAGAGTTGTATATGTATATTTGCCCGTTTGTGTATACTTTATAATATAGATACCTTTACTTTTTGTATATTTGTATGAATATTTATTTTCTGTTAATTCTGTTGCTTCCTCTCGTATTATGCCTCCTATTCCCTCGATTCATTTAGCTTTGTTTTGTTTCGTTAGTTATTGTCCACCCATCCAGTTTACGGAAATTCCCTTAATTTTTTTTTTGTTTTTTACTCAGTTTTTTAGCGAATTGATTTTGGTAGCAGGCGTATAACAAAGGCTCTCGTAGCTTTGGCAAAATAAATACAAACTAGAGTGTAATGTGTATTTATAGTTTATGGGACAGCATCGAACTGGAAATATTTAAATGAGCTCGGATTACATCCAAGTCCTTGGATCTTAAAGCTTTCAACTTTAATACATTGGAGTGTGATTTCGGGAAATCAAAAAATCAATGCCATACCATAATATTTCTATTCTGCTATATTCTGTATGCTTTCTGTATTTATTTATTTTGCTAATTTAGCATTTGCATTTTTTGGCATGGAGTTTATTTATTTATGGATATAAATTTTCATTTTCTCCTCATATAGTATTTTTTTAGCTGATCAGTTGCCTAAATTTTCTGTTCATTATTATTTCTGTTGCTGTTGCTGCTCGGATTGCTGCTGCCCTGGCTGCAGTTCTTTTATTATTTATAATAATGAAATAAATAATATAAATTGCCGTGCTGCAGTAGGAATGTGTGGCCAGCCAAAGGACTCCTGAGCTCGTGGTGTAAACATGAATATACAAATTGAACGCGACATAAAAAATGCAGAATGTTTCGTTGCCGGCCTCTCAGTTGATGTTGCACTTGCAGTTGCAGTTGCAATTTCAACTTTTGATATTATAGTTGTAATTGCTGTAACATTATTTACCACACACAATAATAATAATTGTAATAATAGCATTAATATAAACTGGTTTGCTCCATTCGCCGCCCATTCCGGTCGTCAACGTATCAAGAGGCCCGTGTCGGGAGACCATCGATTCGCCCGATAGTACATGTCCTTGTACATCGAGGGGCAAGCATACTGATTCTTGAAAGGGATAGAGGGGTTATGGGTAGACACGTAGTTAGGATATACTCTTGTGCCCTCTTGGATGGATTAGAAGACTCACCTTGTTCCGCTTAAAGTCTATGTTCGTTCTTACGGTTCTATGATGTAGATTCTGCACAGGTCGCGCATTATTACCTAGTGGAGCTTTGGGTGTACTCTCGGAGCCTTGCATCAGTCGTCGGAGTTGGTACAACTGGAAAGAAGAGTGTGTACTGTGTTTCAGAGTGTGCGGGAGTTTAGACGAAGTGCACCAAAGGCCCGTCCACTTTGTGGACGCCACTGGCCTGCTGGCCTGTTTACTCATGGCTGGCAGTGCCCTTTGACCCCGCCGCCTTGCCGCACATTACACATGTTTGATATGCATTTATGCAAATTGATTAAACTAACCAAATATTGTTTTTTAATTATGCACAGAGCGGAATATTGACCGCATTTCCACCGCGATCCGACCAATGCCCAAATTGATGAGCAATTTTATAATTGCATTTATGCGAATTCATTGTCCTTCCAATCAGCGTTCGATAAAAAAGGCCAGGACTGGCGTAAAAAAGCATGTACACATATAGAGTCGCTGCTGAACATCGAACATAAATAAACCCGGAACTACAAGCATCTCTAATTGCAATTGAAAAACACACAAAATTCATTTAATTATTTGCGGTTTTCGGCTGACAGGAGAATCGATGTTCATAAAGTTACAGTGTATTTGCATATCGCGAAGAGCATATTACTTATTAATTGCATTGCATTTGAGTTTGTTCAAATATTTAGGCCCAGTTTATAGGCCTAGTGGTCAATATATTTAAGATGGCATTACTTATACGCCATGTGTGCTGAATATCAAGCATACGCCCCGTTATCTACGCGAGATACTTGACGGGACTACTATTATACCCTTTAAGGACTCGCTACTCACCTCCTGTTTGGTGATATAGATCGGCTTATTAACTATTATCCAGACGGTGCTCTCCCAGCAGCCGGGGTGCGTGGTGGAGCCCTCGTAGGTGATGTAGTGATCCGTGTTGGGCAGCAAGGACCTCACGGATATGTGCCGGATGGGCGTGGAGAAGCCTTTGGGGAATGAGAAGAAGTACAGAAAAGTAAAGTCAGGAAGCAGGCGAGTGCATAAAGCATGTTCAAATGCAAAGTTCAAGGTGCAAGTGGTGGGCGGTGGGTGGCCCGAGCTATTTATGCGCATATTGTGGAGAAAAAATATGAAAACACGTCTAGGACGGGCGGCAGCGAATGGCGGAGTCTAATGAATAATTCAGTCCATCGACTTCTGACACGACCTGGAGTCCTGGAGCTCCTTTCCCGCATCCTTCGCCCTTCCCTTGACCCGATCTGACCACTTTAACGCCAGCGTTCGGCTTTCTTCATACAAATCATTTTGCCAGCCGGAAATGAAGCAACTCGCGGCTTCCACGGCCCTCTGGCAGGATGGCTGGGTGGCAGGATGAGTGGCAGGAATGGGAATACTCTCTCTCTCACATCAATCAGCTGATTGGTGGGAATATCTTACGGATGTCTTGAAGGAAATGAATGTCTGGGAATATATTTGAATGTGACTTGCAACCCAGAGTTGCAGAATTGAGAGACCCAGTTCTCATCCCAGGAAGAGCATCTGTAGTTCGTTGATTTCCAGCCCTCAAGCCTGGAATTGTAAACTGTTTCCTTGCCCAATTGTTGTTGGCCACTGGCCTGGCATATTTCTTGGCCCTTGCTGGGCTTCAGCCGGTCTCTGCCCTGGCATTTTACAAATTAAGACCTGGGGCTGGGCTGGGCTCCCATAAAGTGGTACGACCTGTAAAAAGGCTATTAAACTGGCCAAGAAAATGCCAATGAGACCGCGTCGGATCCTGGCTGGGAGGGGAAATTATTAAGTGTCGGTTTAGTGTAATTCGAGGTTTCATTTTCGTCACTTTGTGCCGGCTCGGTCAGTCTCAATTTCTGGCCCGCTTCCTCCCTTTCACGAGTCATTTTTTATGGCTCGCCAGGACATAATTATGGCCCAGCTGCAGTTGTTGTTGCTGTGTTTGCTGTTGCAATGACATCATAAAAAAGTCACTGGCACTACACGGAGGGCAAAAAAGCACAAAAACTGGCCAAAACAAATGCAACAAAAGCGAAACTTCAACGCGGCGTGGCAAGTATTAACATTGCAACGGTTTCCGGTAGCATTTTGCGTGAACGGAAATGAAGGCAATAGGGTTCGGGTCTCGGAAGGATACTCACCTCGATAGAGGACCTTGCTGAAGGTGCTGGTGATGATTCGCAACTCCGGGTTGGGCGTCTCGCCGATCTGCACCATCAGGGACAGGCCCACGATGCCCTGGGACTTGTGCTGGGCCTCGGACATGTTGTGGTAGAGCTCCTTGTTGAAGCCGTAGATTTGGATCTGAAAGGGATACAGGATCAGCTACTGGCAACTCCCAACACAGTCTGCGATCGTACCTCTCCTGGGAAACTGTAGCCCTGGATAAAGTGCTCCGAGCCGCGACCATTCTCCGTGCCGTAGTGTATGTAGATTTCCTCGAACTGGTAGCGGTAGGCCAGCGGTCCTCCGGATATGTTCACGTGCTGCTTGGTGTCCTTGTCCACCCGGAAGACCAGGGACTGCCCGGTGTTGTGCAGGGTTCCAGATACCTGCAAACAGAACCAAAATAGCCGTGTGTGGGGGTGTGTACGTGGGCCATATCGAGTATACGCACCTTGTGCTTGTCGATGTGCAAAGGACGAAGATAGGGATCGAAGAGCAGCTTGTCCGGCACCACATCGATGGGCGACTGGCGGCGGCCTTTGTTGCACATATTCCACTGCGGATTGATGAGGCCCCAGAAGCTCGGTCCTGCCAAAAAGAATGCCCCAGCAAGAGGGTAGAAAAGGATGAGCCTCTCTGTTCCCCAAAAACAGATGCATACATGCGATATGCTATATGCATCAGTTATTGTCCCCAGCTCGGTTCACTGTTCTGTCAATCGACCAAATGGAAAACGTGTCTTCGCCCAATGCAAACAGCCGGAGCTCCGTGCAGGGGCAGGAATGGCAGCGGTGGCAGGAGTAGTATCGATGACAATTCCAAATGCCAAATGAAATTTCATAAGCTTCCCAGCTCCCAGCTTCCAGCTCCCAGAGCTCCACCCCAGCCCCCTTTTAAATGGCAATTAAATGCACTGGATGGGGGCCCTCTCCCACTGTCTCTCCTCCTGTTTTTTCGAGTGTGTGCCGGGCGACAGGACTAAAAATCGTCGAAAGTTTTCAAAACAATGCTACACTGTTTCCAAAAAGGCTGACCACCACCGAGGCCTTTGTGTCTCATACAAAATTTAATATTTTTCCATATGCAGCCACGGCTGGTGGCAAAAATAAATAGGGCTAAAATAAATGGTTCAAATTGTTAGGTAACTGAGGGCCGACTAGAGGGACTCCCTATATGATGGACGAGGATATTTGATGGAATGTATTTTTGAACTCTTTTTAACCCAAGAATTTGTTGAAATATCTTCCATTCTTTAGTAGGAAGTCTAATAATCCTAATGCTTCATAAAGCGTATCCCTTAGCTGAGCGACTCCTGAAAGTTATGCGTCCTGATGCCTGCCAGGATACGCGAATACCGTTCTCTGCAATTCGGTTGTGTTTTTCCGTGGGGTTTCCGTCGGTTTGTGTGGGTGCTCTGATGACACGCGACACACGCCGCCCGAGCGGCAGAGGCAATAAATGCCAAAGCTTAAAAACTGCTCCATGATGCAGTAGTGACCTGCCTCTCCTGCCGCCTGGCCACGCCCCCCTTGACCTTTCACCTCCCCCTGGCAGTTGTCGCGTTGGCGGGCACTGTTCATTTTGTATTTTTGCATTCATTTGGTGGTGTGGCTGTTGCTGTTGCTGTTGCTGGTGCTGGTGCTGTTGCTGCCTCTGTTGCTGTTGCATGTTGCTTGTTTTCCTATTCTTTTTTGTCTGGCTGGTTGCATAAATAAAACTGCAATGGGACTGCAGCACAGGATGGGGCAACTGGGCAGACAGGCAGCCAGTACCAGTAGCAGTAACAAAATGCAGACAGTGACAAGCAACAATTACAACTGCAACAACAGCCAGCAACATGCAACACTTTTGTCTATTTGCTTTTAGCGGCGGTGGCGGCGGCGGTGGCGGTGGCGGCGGCGGCGTTTTTGTTGGCAAACGATTTGAAATGTAATTAAATCAGCCACAGCCGCCCAGTTTTATCAATTCATATGCGGAATTAAACATTCGGCCGCTCACAAAGAAAATTGATTAAAGTCTGGGGCGCAAAAAACGGCAATTTAATTCCCTAAACAGTGTGTTATTGCATTTCGGCCGAGTGCTTCATTAGGGGGCTTGAGGGGGAACGGGTTTAATTGGAAATTAGCGGGATACTTACCGGATATGCCGTCGTACGTCCACCACTCCTCCCAGCTGGACAGGACCTCTGAAATAAGTGGAATGTTGAATAGTTGAAAAGCGTTTTGAACTCCAAGGTCTAGACTCTAGACATAAGCCCCGGAAAATCCCCAAGGAAATTGTAAGTTAGTCAGTGAGATCCTGGTGGATCCTGTTTTTGTGCATATGCCGGAGTCCTGACGAGAGGACAGGGTTGCGAAAGCAGGGCAACGACCACCCGTTGGCAACCAAATCTTGGCTTTTCAATGCGCATAATTCGCTGCCAATGTAAACAGCGCATGAAATCAACTAATGTAGCACTTGCCACCCTCCCTCGCCCCTCTGGCCGAGTCCTGCCACATCCTGGATCCATATTTTTTTGTAATGCAGACCCACAGTCACCGGCGGAGTCAGAGTCAGACAAAACAAACAAGCAGCTCTTCTTGGGGGGTAAACGATGACTTTAGTTGCCAGCCATCGAGACGCCATCGGTCGTTTGGTCCTTTGGCTGTGCGCTTATCCTGCGTGTCGCATGAGTCAATGTCGTCCAGGACCAAGGCAGAAAAAAGCCAAAGTCCGGGCTATCCCTGGATGATGCGAAGCCAAAAAGGACGCTGGACTCGGGAAGCGGCAAGAGGCAAGCGGGAGCATGACAACAGCGATGTCGCCAGGCAGTCTGGCGCCAATAAAGTTTACACTCAGTTGCCACATTTCGTTTATGGGCAAGTTCTGCTTCCGCTTTATCAAGCGACAGACAATTTTCGCTATTTTTCCACCACCCCCTCCCAGACGCCCCTTCACCCCTCGACCCAGAAAAAAAGACGCCAACCCCCTTTGAACGTATTCAAAATTTATGCTATATGCGTCGTTCCGGCGCTTTTTTCGGCAGCAGCATGGGCGGCGGCAGGGCGCTTCAAAGGGCGGTCGGGGTGGTCCCAGACCCAGACCCAGACCAGGACCCGGACCCGGCAATAAAGCCCAAAGAAATTGCTGCAAGCCAGAGCGGAAGTTCAAAAGGGAGTCGCTGGAGCCGTTGCCCGCTTCCTGTTGTAATACCCTCTGGAAGGATGAAGTACTTTTGCTTGAAGATCCGGTTGGATATCTTGTAAAGTCCCTCAACAGTGAAGGTGGGTTGGAGTTTATAGTGAGTACCGGGTATGTGTAGTCTTATTTTACCTTTTATTTGAACTAATATCCCTTCACCACTTTATCATAGATCTTAGAAGTTCAATAGATCATTAGAAGTATCGGGCATCTCACAGTATTGTCTAGTTTATGTTTTTTTCAAGCCCATCGCCTTTATCCTCCTACCCTCGACATTGGAAGAGGGAAGTGCATCCAGGACTCTACAGCTTCACAATTTGGCAGGCCCCGTTGTCCTTTGTCTCTGCAGGATTCCTTTTCGGTTTGGTTATTTTTTGGTTTTCTTGGCATAACAACGAACGTCCGTTTTTGTGAGCCAGTCGCGACTCGGCGACGTCACTTCATTTTGTTTGTCTGTTTTGTCTGTTTGTCTATTTGTTTGTTTGTTTGTCGCTTGTGGCCCGCGCCGTGCCGTGCCGTGTTTGTGCCTCGGTTGTTGTCTGCTTAGCGCTGTAAAGTATGCTATTAAATTGGCCTCTTAAGCGGAGAGCCGAACTACTGGCCTCAACTACTCTGTAGCCCACGGACTCGTCAGCCGATATCTTGCCAATGAGAGTCTGGCTTTTTTATGCAACTTAATTTACTGTTATAACACTTTTATCTCTCCAAAGGGGGGATGGCGGGAAAAGACAGTCAGCCTGTCGCCACAATATACAGTCGAAATTCGAGCCAAAGTTTATGGGCTTCTATCCGGAATACTATTCAAATGGAATCTGGATACTGGGTTATTGTCTCTATTCCCTATACCCCTCGTCGCCATCGTCTTCTCTCGTCCCGTCCATATTTATAAATATCCTTGGTCTCCCCGGCATCCGAGGCATTGGGGCCTTTGTATCTGAGCCCGTTTATCAACTGCAGTTGGCCAGAAATATGTGACTGGGCCAGAGCCGGATAAATATTTCATGGATTTGCCAATTAGATTGCAGGATCTCCTCGATAACCAGTGTGGTCAGATTGACGGACTGACGAATTGACAATCTGCAGGACAGCCGGCCCGAGTGCAGTTTAATTAAGTGCGTTTCCTTTGCCCAAGCAATTGGAATGGCTTCGGAAGACCCAAAAACCCATTTACTTTGACTCTCAAATTGTTTCTGTGAAATGCAGAGCCCACGAGTCGTTTAATCTGAAAATTATAAACGAATGCATGGAATTTATTTAAGCCATTAATATCCTGACACTTTTATTGCCACCCCCTCTACTGACTGGCGTGCTTATCGGGCAAGGATATTGAGGACTATTAAGTGCCGTGTCTCCTTATCGATAACAGGCGCGTTTAGATGGCTAAATTAACTCGGATTTCGGATTTTGAATTTGCATTTTCATGGAAATCGTGTTTCGTGTCTCGTTGGCTGGCAATTATAACGGGAAAGCCAAGGCCAGGATCAGGCCGAAAATCAGGATGAATGAATAGAGAGCCTGATGTTTTGTTTGCCTTTTCCTTTTCTTGCCCCCGGTTGCGGTTTCGTTGCGTGCCCGGAAAATGGCGTAAAGATGGAATGCCTGGCCATCAAACTGGTAAGGAAGAAGGACGAAGGACCCTCTCTCCTTCTCCGAAGGACACACACACACACATGCACGCAATGTCCTGGGCTGTCGTGCTAGGGGCCCATCAAAAAGGCACAAACACGCCCCGGCAACATTTCAATGTCTAAATGAATTAAACAAGGACCAAACAAAGGACCTTCTATATCCTTTAAGACAATGACAGGGTCGGGGGTGGCTGGCTGGATAGCCCTTTTATGTGTAAATTATGGGTTCAATATTATATTGACAATGAATCAATAAAGGAAATGTCCTTAAAATTAATAGGCGACATTTTGATATAGAATTACTCGCTATGTCATCGCTTTTAATTAAAATTTGCAGACAAGGGCGCGGATAACACATCTATTGGTGTGTGTGTGTGTGTGTACGCATATCCTGGCATGTCCTGGCTGAATTTATTGCTTCCTGTTAAAACGTCCTGTGTGAAGCGCAGATTAGTATCTGAAACGCTGCTTCAGTTTATCAAACTGTCGCCTTGCCAGCCCCGAAGATTGACGAGCATAACTCTGCCCCGCCCACTTTTTCATCCTTGGATAAGGATAAGGATCGATTGGCTCCTATTGCTTAATATACTCTTATTCTCGGAGGACTTCATTTTAGTTTTAAAACTGATTAGCTGGCCAGATATGGCTTGAAGGATAAAATGCAAGAAAATGTTTACTTTTGAGTCACTTTCGAAGGATGTGTTCTTTCCCCCCAAGTAAGCCCCATCTAATGTCCAAGAAATGTAAGGCCCGCTATTAGATGATTCTTCTAAATAGTTGCCAAAAACTTGGCCAAAACCGCACATTCCTCGCTCCATTTCTGGCCACTTTTTCGAGTATCCTGCGCCTCTATTGGGCGCCAAAAAATAACAAAATCTCCCATTTCATCAGAGGTCAGAGGTCAGGGGGTGAGAGTAAATTAAAAAATGGGTCAGCAAAAGGCAAAAGGAAAATAATCAAAAAGTACAAAATAAAAGAGAGAAATGCTGATGAACAAAGTGGAAAGTGGAGTGAAATAAACGTTCAACTCACGCGATGAGTTAACAGCAAAAGTTGATGTTTGTGCCTCCGTTGATTTGTTGTTTTTTCGCATGCTGTGGCAGTGCGTTTAAGGACTCTCCGCCATGTTGATTGAAAAGCAATTTCAATCGGATAAGGATCTGTCAGGGTTGGAGTGCGGAACCCCTCAAAGGAGCCCCCCACCCCAAAAAAAGCACTCTTTTAAACAAATGTTTGAACCCGTATAGGTATTTCTCTCTCTGCACTCGCAGGATAATTGCCCGCAAAGGAGAAGTCAAAGCTCATGTTCAGGAAGGATCACGAGTCGAAAGTCGTTTTGGGGCCAAGGCAGGGCCAGTAGAACGCTTGAAAGCCATAATTTGGCTAAAAACCGTCTAGACATTTGCCGCTGCAACTATCTTAATTTGTTGGTGGCAACAAAGTTTTACCAGCCACAGCGGCACAGGCACCGGCACAGGTACTAGCCAACAAATGCAACAAGAACCAACACAAAAAAAGGACGAAAAAGGACTCTCCAAAGTGGCTGGAAGAAGGCGAATAGAAGGCTCAAAGGAAGTTGTGGCCGCCGCTGCCTGGCATATACAATTTCGATAATAAGCAACAGTACATTTTCCTCCGCACGTGGGCGGCCGTGGTGGAGCGAAAGGGGGCGTGGCACTACACACACACACTACCCACACACAGTCATACATATGCACTTTCCTGTTTTTTTTTTGTGGTGGGAAAGCTAATGCGAGTCACGTCAACGCTGCATGGGAAATCGTTTTTTGAAAACTTTTTCCAGCTTTTGGCAACTTTATCCACGGGTATCTCTACGCCGGCTCAATTAGTGGCATTGGCCTTAAAAAGTGGTAAGTACTGTAGTCTACACTCGCGGTCACAGTAGAAGGGAAAAAGTTAAAAACTGGATATATGACAAAAAGAAAAAATAGTTGCTTTAAAAACTAATTTTGGGAAGGATAAGCTTCAAACATCCTATAGATAGATCATAAATCATAATGGAACATATATAATATATATATCAGATAAACTAAGGCCTAAATAAATAAGATCTAAAAAGGATACTGTTTAAAAGGTAAAGAGTTATGAAACCCTCTTATGAAAAAAACCTCATTTCCAATACTTCTCCTCCAAACTTCTCCAATTTAAGCCCCAAAACAGATTGTTTCTGGCCACTTAAAGTGGCTTTCTGATGTCCAGGCCAACAAAATCCAAGAGTAAGCCAAAAATGGGAGAAATCTTGAAGGAGTCGAGGCGTGCTTGGCCCGATGGCCGCCGGCTGACATATGTATTGGCGTTTATAATATGACAGACAAAAGCACAATCAGCCACGAAGTGCTACGAAGGCCGGAGAGTCCTGAAGGACCAAGGGGCGGTGGGGCAAAAAATGCGTTGCCTTTTGGCTGGGCATGTCAAAGTGATTTTTCACCTCAAGGGCAAATTTAACACAATAATTTGCACAATTTGTCAAAACAACCCTCGGGCTAAATGGTATCATAAACCACACACACACACACGGACACTTATTGAGTCCTTTTAGTGGGTGTGTGTGCGAGTTGATTGTCCTTTATGCAGTTTTCCGATGGCTTAGTTTCTCCTTTTTTCACTCTTTTTAGGGTATTTCTTTCAAGGATGTGTGCTACCAATTTGGCTATTTTTAAGCCAAAGGATATTCGGATTCATGAAAAATCTAAGAAAATGGCGACCGAATACTGCATTTAAATTAGTTTTTGATCCTTAACCGTGTAGCCTTCAAAGAGCATTTGCTATTCGTTTTTTATTTGGCCAATTCAGCCTACGCTTTTGGCCTTTTATATTTATGGCTGGTCATGTTTTGTCGCCATTTCACTTCGGTTTTGATCCTTTTTCAGTTTTGCACTTTGCAGTTTATGCAATTTCAGTGGCCAGCCCCGTTTTTTTCCTTTTTTTATTTTAGCTTTTTTTTAGCATTTTCATATTTATGTTTTTTGCCGTTGTTGTTGTTGCTTTGTCTGACCGCATTGCAACTGTTGTTGTTCTGTTTTTTGTTGCTCGGTGTTTATTTTTTATTTGCACTTGTTTATGCTGCAATTTTTATAATAAACGCCAACGTGTCCTGCCGATGTTTTTCTCGCAACTTGCAACTCACAACTCGCGGCCACCTGACAACTTTCCCCAAAGAGTCTATCTGTCTGCGGCTTTTATCACTAATGCGCCATTCTGGACGTAAAAAAGTGGCCATAAAATATTTAAATAAACTAAATAAATAGGCCAGAGCAGAGTCTGGGACGAGAGTTTGCGTTTGGTTCGGAGCTCTGGCTTTGGGGTTTGTGCGTTTAAACTTTGTCAAATTATTGTGTTAATCATGTTAATTTCAGGACATTTCCACACTGGCACACTGGAGAAGGTCAAGGGTCAGGCAGTGACCGAGAGCTGTGCTGGTTTTGGGGCATTTTTGTGGAAAATATTTCATTTTTTGCGCCAGAAGTGGGGCCCGGGGCCCGGGACCCGGAAGGTCGAGTGTGTGCAACAAAATGCATTAACTCAGCTGAAGTTGTCCGAGCACATCCTGCCGTCACACAGGTCCTTTTGTCCTGCTCGGTGCTTCGTCCGAGGCCCGGCTGTGTTCTCACTGTCTGCTTTTTGTCTAAACCACCCGCCGCCTTCCCCCGAGTCCTGTTGTCCTGTTTGTGGCAAGTGTCGGTGCGTTTTTGTTGCAAATACATCTAAGAGTCACTGCATCCGCAAACCGCATTTGTATCTCTATCTCCGCATGTATCTGCAACAGTATTTGTATCTGTATCTGTAGATGCCGGCACTGTCCTGGCAAAAATCCTTTTCAACTCCTCGCCTCGCAAAACATTTTACATTCGATGACGTTTTCACTGCAAGATGCAACGTCAACAATACGCAGAGAAGACTCCGAATCAGGAGCAGATTCAGCAGAGTTTCTGGTCTTGGCCAGGCCAAAATCAAATTTGGCAGTAACACACAACAACAAAAAACAATAACAACACAAACACCAAAAACATCAACAGCACCAAAAACAAGAAGAGAAACAAAAAAATAGAGAAATAGTGAAAAGAAAAGGACTTCATTGAGTGACTGGATGTGAATGGAATCGAATGAAATGTATGGCTGTGGCTATGGCTGTGGCTTGGCTCGTTACATTTGCCTTAGTCCTGGCCAACGAATCCTTTTGGGATCCTTTTTGTTTGGGGCATATTTCACTTACCGGAACTACAAAGCAGAACGATTGCTGAGCAAGCGATAAATCCTGCCGTCGAGCAGCAAAATGTGAGTCCTGGCGACGGCATCTCTCCTCTTTTTTTTTTTTCGCCTTTCTATCTTTTTTTTCCCTCCCTTTTTAGGTGGATAGGATGGTTTCTGATCTGAACCTAGATCTGGGCAGAAACTATATAGCCCGTTGTGGGTCGCACTAGAGTCACTGATTTTCTACTGGGTGGGTTGGATTCCTCGGCGCTTAGATCTTCTGGCACTTGAGTCTCAGTTTCGATTTCGATTTCGGTTTCGATTTCGATTTCAGTTTCGTTTTCATTTTTAGATTCAAACCCGGCAGCCCAGCCACCGGCCACGCCCCATCGAGCCACCGCCCACCGCCGCTTTGCATATGCAAATTTTAATTTCCGTTACTTTCTCAGATGTGCAGCTTCATTTCCGTCTTTCTTTCGGCTCTCGGCTATCAGCTTTCCCTCTCTATCTATCTGTGTACTGCTTTCTCTTTCAGAGTGTCCTCCTCTTGGGCTTCACTTGTTACACTCGAAAAAAATTGACATTGCTAACCGGTAAGTGGGAAAAAAACGTTTTCTAAACTCTAACAGATTCGCGCTTTTTTCGAAACAAAGACGCTGCACTTGCACTTTGGCGGCTGGAAAGGACGAAAGGACGCGTCCGCTTATCCCTGAATCCGAATCGAAACTGAAACTGAGCTGACAGTGCCATCAGCGCCAAAGGATATGCAACGAGTCTGTCGGCAGGCGCGCAGCAGCAGCAGCCGCCGCAGCAGCAGCGACGTCGCCAGTCAGGACCTTCGGACCAGGACCCCGACACCAGACGACGACTGGTTGGGAGGCCACGAGCGAAGGCCCACGAACGGCCAGGACACGAAGCTCTAAGTATAGGAATACTGGTAACAAAACGTAGTCCTGGCATATTAGAATTTTCGTGAACAGCTTGAGAACAACAGGAGTTCCTAATAGGGAAGTTGTTGGCGTAGTCTTTGGGCTTCAGGATTTAAAAAAAAATTATTTTTTTATCTAAGATTTCAGGGAATAAGAGATTACATTAATTATGTTAATCATTTCACACAAAGGACTCTTAAAAAATGAGTATTTTTTTTAAAAACTTTGAAACTAGAAGTCTTTAAAAAAATTAATAGTCTTGATTTAAATTTAAACTATTAACTAATTAGCTCTCTTAATATTTTAATAGAATTATCCTTTGAAAAGGATATTATCCTTTGAAATATTAATATAAAAAAAGAAATAAGAAACAAAATTAGAAGGATAAACGCATACTGTTCCCACTTAGCCTTAACTCTTATACTCTCAACTCTGCTACCGAGTCCTGTCGGCCAAGTGGGAGAAACGAAGTTGTGGCTTTTGGTTCGGGACACAGGACACGAGGTCCTGGCGTCGCTGTCGACTTCGGCGCGACTTTTCCACGGATCCGGCGAATTACAACGCTTGTCAGCCACGTGCTCCTTGTGCCTTTGTTGTTGTTTGTGTTGCGTGTGTCCTGGCTGGTTTTTTTTGTTTTTTCATCCGTATGTGTGGCATCCTGAGATGCTCCGGCTGCTCCTGGCTGGCAATCAGCGAAATGCTACGTGCCATGGCTGCTTTTTGCCAAAGAAACGGTCTCTTATCAGAAAGAAGAAGGAGCCGTCGAGTCCTGCGACTCCTCCGAGTCCTGCCAGTCCTCCGAATCCGCCGAGTCCTTCGTCTATTGCTCGTCGTTTTTGCGGCGTTGATATAAATTCTTATTGGCGCATTACAAATTGTCGTCGTCCTCCCATCCTGGCAAAGGATATGCGTGTGTGTGAGAGTGATTCGCGCACATAATGTAATCGTCTTACATAACACAAGGCATAAACAATTTTTTTTTTCACTCACTCGGTTCTCGGTTCTTTCTTGATTCGCGACAGACAACAGATTTGGTCTTTTGTCCTTCGTCCTGCGTGCTTTGTCTTTGGCGGTAATTAGATTTTCACGTCATTTGCATACAAATGAGAGATCCGGGAATCCATGAATGCCAAATCAGGCGGCGACAAGTGCGCATAAATTATATATATTTTATAAATAAATATCCGCACGCTACACTATATGATACATGATCGGCAAATGCTTTTGTTGAATTAAATGCGGCGTGGACTGACATCCGAACCTACACAGTTTCCATTTTAATATCCCTCACGCACTCCACCCATTCGGGCGCCAGATTCCCGGAAAATCCATAAAATCGCTTTTCCCCGCTAATTCAATTCAAATGTCTCGCTGCATTATTAAAAGCACTTCCATCAAAGTCAGTCAGCAGCCAGTTAGCATTTCCAGTTGCCAGTCGCCGGTTGCCGACTGCCAGTTGCCAGTTGCCAGTCTTGGCTTCCTCCCCCTAACTACACCCATGGCAGGACCTGTTACCGCAACGCGTTGAAGCCAATCACTTGACATTGCAATTGAATGCGAAGGCAAACCCAACAAAAGCAACCTCCACTAATAATAACAATAAGCCCGGCAGAGCCAATTCCAGACGGGTAATACTCTATAGAAGACATCGATAGGAAATATCAAATATTTCTATGAATTCTTCGCCCAATTAGTGAAACTTGAAGGACCTAAATATTATATATGAGTCTCAAAAACTGACAAACTTTTATGTCTTCTCCGCAAATCATTAATTCAAAAAGGGTGTTATTTCCCAATTAATACGTTAGCTACTCAGTTTTAAGGAACTGAACATTATTTAAGGATCCAAGGACCAAGAGTAGAGTATCTGAAACGGGGAATGTGCTTTCTGGATGCTGATGTAATTGGCAGGCATTCGGCATTGATTAAGGCCAGGGCCCAAAAAAGTATGCAACGCATTTTTGTGTGCCCCCCACACACAGATGCACCCTCAGACTCACACACACACATGCATGCATAACTCACACAGATACACACTGCAATTGCAGGCAATCCAATTGAATTCGTGGCAGTTTTAATGTAATTAGTTTTTACACCTTGCCAAACCGAAACAGACGCGGCGAATTGAAAGCGAGTGGAGCGGGGAGGGGTCAGGATAATGGTCAGAGGAATGGGAGGCCAGAGGAGGGACTATGAGTGGGTGGTGGGTGCATTTTCTAATTAAAAACGCCAACAGCAATTGCCATTGGCCTGCGACCTGCGGACTGCGAACAGCGGAGCATCTCTTCGTGGCATCCTGGCAAATGTCCTGCCCGCCCTCTCAGCCCCACCGCCACAGGAACTGCGACTAATTGGCAACAAGACAAATCGCTGTGGCAATTTGCCGAGAATTATGCGACAAGATCAATTTGGGCGCCGGAATTGGTTGGGAAATGGCAGGTTCAAGGTCTGTAATTGTTGTAAATTTCGTCGACACCTTCTTATATGTCCTTCCCCTCTTTCGCTGCTCCCCCCGGTGGCCCAGAAAAAGATGGCCCAATTCACTACCAAGGCAAAAGGATAACATAATGAAACTCATAAAAATGTTTATGGTATTTTCGGTTTACGCCTTCCCCGAAGGCAGGCTTCTGATTTGAAATTAATAAAACTAAAAGGTTTTACGGCGCTGCTTATGTGTTTGTATTTGTGTGTGGCGTTAGTGTGTGTGTATCTGAAGGATACTTCTGGCTCTGACTGTGTTTTCCATGGCTCTATTTCTTAGTTTGCCCTTCTCCTACTATTTGTTATTGATTTCTGTTCTTTATGGCTTTGGAAACAGGACGTAGAAGTTCTAAATAATAGAAGCTCTGGCTCTTGCATTTCTTTTTATATTAAAATTAATGTTAAAGAGGCTTTTAAGGCCTTGAATTTAAATAAAACATTTATTTACATTTAATTTAATTTAAAATATCCTTAAGTTCTTTGCTCAATATAGCCAAAAAAGTAAACTCTTAGTCCTTCTAATTAAACTAAAACTTTAACTCAAAAACTGTAACTACTTAAAAGTATTAATTTTTAAGATTAAACTCAAACGAACTTCAAGGGTTAAGGCTGAGATATTGTTATTTATTTATGCAGTCGAGTAAAGCTTTTTCCTTTTCCCGGAATTAATCATTGAAAGGATATCGACTGACCGTGACGGCCTCAAGTTTCCCATTTTGTGTGCATTTTTCCCCCAGAAACACTTTCCTTCCTTTATTTTTTTAATTCGGTTTGCACAAATATTTCCGTTTTAGCTTAAAGCGCCGTATCCGTTTTCCTCGCCGAGTGCAACACTATATCCTTTGGCCTTTATTCGTTATCCTCTTGACTGGTGTTGCTGCTGCTACTCCTGATGTTGCTGCTGTTGCTTTGTGGGTGTTTGTGTTTGTGTTTTTGGTGGCCTTCAGGTGAAAACATTATCTGCATTTTCACGCTCCCAACTGAAATTTATAGTCAAGTCAGGGCGGTGGGTCTAGGGGGTCCTTATACACAGGATACTCCTATCTGGAGGGTCTGGGCAACCGAAGAGCAACCTTATCGCCGCAATTGCGTCTCATCTTGCAGCACTTGACTGTTGCTCCTTCGACGTTTGTGGGCGAGTGTGTGCATTACGCTAAATTACATTTTGAATATTGAATTGACGCTGCTACTGCTGCTGCTGCTGCTGCTGCTAACCTGACCTTACCTGCCATTCCCAGCCACGCCCCCTCTATGGCAAGCCAGCAAGCGCCTCGCCTCCTTGTTCGCCTGTCTGGGAAATCGAATTCGTTTGTTGCATTTCTTCAATTGAATTTTTGCGGTTCCATGGTCGTCGTCATCGCAGTCGTCGTCTTCTGAATGTCCTTCGTCCTTCGCCTGGCTCCTTTTCCATCTAATTTTCTGGTGACGCAAACAAATTCGCCGCACAACCTGGCAATTTTCCGAGTTTGTCGAGCTTTCCCGGCATCACTTTCACATTTCGCATTTCTCAGTCGCATTGGCTTTGTATCCTGGCATCCCCGGGTGTCCTGGGCTTCAGTTGCAACTTTAGGCTAATCAAATATTCCCAAATTAACCGCAGTATTTAATCAGAATCATATATAGATTCCACGTCCTAGATAGCCTCCACCCTCGGCAAATAACAAATCAGGACCTTGGTAGTCTTTAGTCAGATTAGGGCCAGTCATGGGTGTCCTTTGGGGAGGTCCTTCTTCGGCTCGGTCACGCACAGGGCGCACAAAAACATTTCACGGACACGCAGGTGCTCCTGCCAGGACCTGCTCGGCTTTTTATTGCCCAACTGCCAGGAACGAGCCTTTTGTTTGCCCGACATTCTGTGTGTGTGTGTGTGTGTGTGTGCTCCGAAGGGTAATAAAATGTAATTTTGATGTGTTAATTCAGTTGGCTGTGTCGTGTCAGGGGTCAGTTCCTTGACTCCTTGACTCCCAGTGAGAGGAATCGAAGAAAACGCAAGAACATTCACCATTTTCAATTAACAACTTTCTTTTGTGTTCTCCCGTACTTTCTCTTCGTTACTATTCCACTTTTCTTGCAATGTTTAACAGCGCGCTGCGTTGCCTAATTGATTTGAAAGTCCTTAAGTCCAAGTTTAGTCCTTGGGAGGTTATTTCTCTTGGCTTCTCCATTCCGATGCAGAGAAAGAAAAGTTCAAGAGTCGAGTAAAGGTTTCAAAAAAAGATTAGTCCTAGATATTGTACGGAAGGACTTTAAAGCAACACGTTATCTAAACAAAAAAGGATGATTAATAATACTTCGATATATCTTATTAGCTCTATTTGTGTCTTATTTTTTCAGATACTCTCTCCCAAACAAGGCCAGACAAGGACCAGCGACTGCACTGGCCACCCCTTCTAGCCTGTAGCCCCTCCGCATCCTGCCTGATTCTCGCCCCCTTCGGGCCAACAAGTTCGTTGGCTCATTTGTTGGCAATTAGTTGTGGAGCACCGCAGTCAATTGGAAATTTTCTGCAGACAGGAACAGGTAGGAAGGCCATTGGCCAGTCCGGGGAGAGGGCCGGACGGGGCGCATAATGACAACACAAGTTGGCCTGGCCGGGCCAGGAAGGATGCCCCAGCCCGGGCACATCCTGCCACTGTTTTGGTTACCCATTTATCGATGCGGCAAACTTTCGTAATGACTTTGAAAATAAAAACAGCACAACAAATGGAAAGAAAACAGGGGGACCGATCGGGGAAAGGACTCCGCACAGTGTGTATACGGTCGAGGAATAAAACAAAGGCCGCATCCTGGAAAAGGTCCCGAAATTATCTACCAACTATTGACAATAATGAGCTCTCCTAATGAGTAGTGGGGAGAAATGGGTTGTTTTTTCGGAAAGTCGGAAAGTCGGAAAATCGGACAGCCGATGTGCAAATGACAAAAGTTTTCTCGGACAGAGGAATGTTTGGTAAATTATATTGTTTGGTGTTAATTAAGTGCCAGAGAGCCCAAATGGAAATGGAAGAACTTTCCTCGAACATTTCCAGAAACCTTATCAATGTCTCAATGAGTTTCGACAGTTTCTTTCGGCGGCGGGGTTGGGTTAGGCACCCACCTCTTAAAGCCCCATATCCTTGAGCTATTTGGGCCAAACTAAAGCTGACACATCTCGTATAGCAGCATAAGCTGCTATCATTCATTGTTAATCCTTTCAAGGACACTTGACACTTGCACGACCAGCAAAATCTGAAAAAAGGCACACCTATCGGGTGTTATTTTGAATAATTATGCGACCGACTTCTGGTATCCCTAGAATGGAGCTAACTCCAGGACTCTTGGCGAAAAGTCCCCCCCAACAAAGCCAAGCTAAAAGTCAGTCAAGTTGACCAGAAAGTGCTGGTGGAGTTTATGAAACAAAATAAAATGACGATAATACGGAAAAGGACCTGGCTCATGATGATGATGAGCCCGGGAGACGTTGGAAAAATGAAAACATAAAGAAAATAGATGGAAACAACAGTTGAGAGAGCACACAGAGGAAAAAAGTGAAATAAAACAAAATACCAGCACAAGGACTCCGTCACTTGGCCTCCTTCAGTCGCCACTCTTGCCACTTTGCCACACTTCCATCCCTGCCCTGCGCTGCCCTGCCCTGCCCAGGTGTCCTAGTATCCTTGTGTGTCCTGGAGTGTGTGTGCGGAAATCTGAAACCTGAAATCATCCACTTAAAAGCTAAGGGTCGATAAGTTACTGATGCCTGACAGTTTATGGAGACTAAAATTGCGGCGACGGCCCTGCCTATATCCCACCTGTCGGAGGGGTCCTTTCTTGCAAGACCTCCCCCACCCCTCTCGAGCTTAGGCCACTTCAGTTGCCCAGACAAGAAGACGTTTTATTTATGGTCTGTTGTGGGTTAAGGTTGAGCAGTCTTTCAAGGTGTCGTCTCGTCTCGTTTCGTTTCATTTCGTTTTTGGCTCGACAAACGCTTTAGAAGTGGGCCAAAAAGGAGGCGGCCAGGGAGGGGGAAGGGGTGAAATAACAAAACTTACTCCAATGCACAGAGAGAAAGTCTAAAGGTCAACACATAGGTCATATCTGCAAAGAGACAGTCTTCAAACAGACAATACTTCCTGTCTTTGGTAAGAGGTTTTCATAGTGTTGATTATATGTATGATTCCCTGTACTTGGGCCCCCCTTTGCACACTTTATTTTCTCCCTGTGTAGACTGCATCATTTATATATAATATTAGAGACCAAAGTCCCCTTTCAGACCAGTGCTCTTGGCCAACTCTTTAGCCAGAAATTCTCTTGCTTTTTTTGGTCGAGGAAGGTTAAGGGGCCCGGAACTGTACTGGCTACATTTATTGTGGCATAAATTTGCACTTTGTTGTGGTTTGCCGTCTGGCGATGTTGTCATCATCGCTTTGATTCTCCTCCTCCCGTGTCCTCAGAGTCCCCCGACTCATCCTCCAGCTCATCATCGTCGTCACCACTGTCGTTCTGCCTGCCGGCTCCCTTCATTGTCGCATCTTGCTGGCGTTTTGTTATTTAGCTGGCAAATTGTTATATGTTTCGGCTTGTCTGGCAATTTGTGGCCAAAAGTTACGGGGCGGCTCGAACTTAAAGTTCAACTCGGATTTAAGGCCTGACTTTCGAGCCGTGTTGCCGGGGCGAAGCAATTAAAAGTTGAAGCATTTTGGGCCTGGACTTGCCTCGGAAAAAAGCGAACTTGCGGCACGTTCGCCAGGCAGGGAAAACATATCCTTGATGGTCTGGGAAACCAGAGACAATGTCACAAATCAAAAACTTTCTCCTCACGATTCTCACACTCGACTGTGCGTTTTCTTTCTCCCACTAATTGCATGCTAATTGCTGCAGTCGCACAACATGCCGTATACGTGATTTATTTGCCATCCTTAGTCCCTACACACTCCCTTTCTCGTCCTTTTCTCCCAAGCTTGAGGGTTTGTCAATATTTTTATAAAATATTTTTAAACTACGTGGCAGACCAGAGCCAAATCAATTGCCGGGCACAACTGACAGATGCTGCTCGGCCGGCGCAGGGGTCGAGAGCTGCCGGGACATACTGGAGGACAGTATTTGAAAGCCAATCCGTTAACTTTCATTGACAGTTGCGACACATGCGTTGGAGAACCTTTGTCCCAGTCCTTCGTCTGAGTCCTGCCGGCCAGGGTCTTTGGATGGTGATGGTGGGGGCATTCAATAAAACAAGTATCGCCATTTATTGTTCGAGTCTAGCGATGTGTTAAAAATTAAGGTAGAAACTACATATCCTTATGGAATGAAGGTCCTTAAAGAGTCCTTAGGCTGATACAGGAATATAAAACTTTACCAACTTTGATTCGAAAGAGTTAAAGCGAATTATAATTCCTGGACTATTGCTTCTGGATAAGATCCTGAAAACCATCTAATATCTGGATCTATCGTATGTATCGCATATCCTGTATCCTTCCTAGCTGACCCTGCAAGAACAATCATGTCACCAGAGGGTGAAAAGCACTCAAATTAATAAACTCCATAAAATGTGAGGCAGACAGTTATGAAAAAACAGAGGTCCGAGGGTGGACTCTGGACTATGAGTGTGTTTGGGTGTGTGAAACGTTAAGTGGCTAGCCCGGTGTCAGTCCTTGTGTTCCCCTCGTTCCCTCCTACACGTAAATCAATGTGGAAATGTTGAAACTGGACCCAGACAGACTGACAGACACAAAATCGGAGGTGAGGGGTTGTTGCTCTTGGCCTTTCCCATTCAGTCCGTCAAACTTTTGTTTTCACAACGGCTGCCCTCCAACAGAATGCGCCAAGGGGTGCACCCACAATCGGTCCGGATCGGATCGAACCGGATCGGAGGGCATTGGAGAGCCATAATCCCCCAGAGGCCACTTCTCGGAGGGCTTCAGTCTCTGCTCTCGACAGGCACAGGATTCTGTTTGTCAATGTTTTTATGTAGACTCAAAATAGTCCTTGGGGTTATTCGGCTATGATGGTGGCGGAAAAAGGGCCTTGGGCAGCTTAAAAATCCGTGTTATTTAAAAAAAAACGTAAAATTATTAAGTAAAATTTACATTGCAGGGTCCAGAAAAGGCACATTCTTGACAGATTTTATTTAAAACTTTTGAAAGAAAATAAAACTATAAATTTTATAAATATAAGGAAATAGATAAATAAACTCAAAATAAATCTATAACAATCAAGGATTAATATAGAAAGTTACTTGTTAGCTCCTCAGTTCACTTTGAAATTTAAGTTTGTTTTACCCGCCATGATCCCAATGATCCTTACTTTACAACACTGACATATTCCGATATCGGAATGGCGATATATCGATAGCTGGCACGTAGGCCATCACTATCGAAGTCTCTCCTCCCTATTATTCGCCGGGCTGATCAAGCTTTATAACCGCTTTTGAAGCGAATTTAAATTCGAATTTAGCAACTATTAAACATTGGATCGGTGGAATCGAACACGGGGCAGGGAAGAACAAACTATATTGAGGTGTTTACAAGTGCTTTTGTGACATGACAATACGATTTTCTGAGATCCTTGAGGGGTGGCGCATCCCTGCAAAGGACGCGCCCCACAGCAGCCATAATTATTAAAAACTACGTCGAGGAAACGCTCTGGAAAGCATGTAATACAGTTTGTCTCACCTATTAGTAGTGCCATTCAATATTCTTGCCACATTTTGGGACGAACCTGTCATTATTCCGGGTAATACTTGTGATTCCTGCAGTGACATCGCGAGATCCTCTTTTCTGGAGGGGGCGTCTTCTCCTCCATTTTGTTTGGCGTCCGCGTAGGCGGTGGAGACTCTAAAGGAGTACAGTTTCCTTCTGACTTTATTGACTAATTATGAGTGAAGTTCAATGTTGACAATGAAGTGTGGACATGAAATGACTGATAATCCGTGGTACATTTATGCGATGGCTATTTTTTTCCTTTTTTTTTAAGTGAGTGTGTGTGTTTGTGAAATTATAAATCATTAATAATTAATAAATAAATAGTGCCAGTTAAGTGTTTATATTCAGTGGCTAGTGTGCAGTGATAAGCGATCGCATTAATACGAAAAGACCAAACTGAAAAGACTAGAATCGCGAGATAAAGACATTAATGAGTCCTGAATCAGAGACAGATTGAAAGTGGTAAGTGGATATTATGATTTATATTTCATCTCTTTGGAAATCTTATAAGCAATCGCCTCATTAACATTTTCTGCAAGTGTGGGGGAAACCCCCAGATTGTGACAGAGTCAAAAGCAATTCAATTTTCCAACCAGTGGCAAATTGGGGCTGCCTTTGTTGTTCGGCAATTTGCCAGCCAGGAGGGCTCGGGCGGAGGACAACCTGCCGCCAGGTGAGAGCTTCTCCTGTGCAGTTGCAGCATTTACTTAGGGCCAAGTTTTCCCAAGGACCCTCCACCCCGGCCACTGCCACGGCCCCTCCGGGGGCTATCAACTGTCTCCAGTTTTGGCAGCTGGCAAAAGTTCCCGCCGACACTTTCCTTTCGCGGCGGGCTCCTGTTTTTGTCCTACTTCCCCTCTCGGCTGGAACAGACAGAAGATTGTGCATCAGCGACTGCATTTCATTAGCCAGCAACAGCGGCTGCCACTTTCTGCATAAGTTTGTAAATATGAAAATTTTCCCGAGCAAAACAAAAGCAACACAGGAAGTAGTACCAAGTCAAAAAATGGAGAACAAAATCCAACAATTTTAGAGTCGAGAACGGGCACTGCCAGTGGGATGACAAAAGTTGTCTGGCCAAACTTTGGCTCGGATTTTTATCCTCCAAAGGAGTAAGTGGATTTCCTGTCACCGCCAGCCTCAAGAGCATTCATTCCCAGCCATACACGACCTTTCTTAAAGCTGTAATCGTGACTCCTCCCCAACAGACGCTGAAATTCATTGAGATCCTGGCAGCACAGCCTCCATCTCTGCCAGTTCTCACTTGATTCTCAAGCGGAATACTCGAAACGATTTCTGGATCGATTTCCCACCAATCTGCATCAAAATCTAAGAACAAAATATTTTTTCAATTTTTTTCCAACTTTTCCAGGGGAACCCCCGTATAATCCTTAATTTTCCCACATGGCTCCTTGGGAAGTCTATATCTCTGCCAATTCTTATCCGATCCTTGAGCGGAATGCCTTAAACGATTTCTGGAACGATTCCCCACCAATCTACATCAAAATCTGCAAAAGAAATTTTTTTTAAATTTTTTTCCAACTTTTCCTGGGGAACCCCCTGTAGAATCCTTGATTTCCCCATAAGGTCCCTTGGGATGGCTATATCTCTGCCAATTCTTATCCGATCTTAGAAAGGAATACCTTAGTCGATTTGTGGATCAATTCTCCACCAATCTGCATCAAAATCTGAGAACAAAATATTTTTTAAATTTTCTTCCAACTTTTCCAGGGGAACCCCCTGTATAATCCTTTATTTCCCTATATAGCCCCTTAGGACGACTATATCCCAGCTATTTCTTATCCGATCCTTAAGCGGAGTGCCTTGAACGAATTATGGTTTAGTTTGTCATCAAAACGAGGAAGAAATATACATTTCAAAGTTCATGAAAAACTTTGAAGGGATAGCCCTGGCCATACGCCCTGTCGGTAAGCCATACGCCATCTAGTTCCGCTTGGAGCAAGTTTCGAGCAGAGTGTGTCCGCCACTTGTTTACACGATTGTTAAGGCCACTACAAGGACTCGGAAAGAGTTGCTGAACCAATTACGCATGGAATGCGCTGATCGAATTGTGTAACAACTTTCCGGCGGAGGCCCTCAGCGCCCATGCCCCCGGAGTGGCACTCGCTGTGGCAGGAGCATTGTGGAATGCATCTCGTGTACGTATGCAAATAGATGTGCAGGGGGGGCCGCCGAGGGGGGAGGGCCGTAATATAAATATTCGAGAAAGTTGGAGAAAGTTGCGAGCACTCGATAAACTTGTGTGCAACTTTGCACCAATTAAACTTGTTAAAACGCTCGTTTTCGGTTATCCGAAAGCTGACAACTTCACTACACAAAACTCTAATTACATTTTACGAGACTTTCTGGGCGGGCGGGAGCCGAAGGACTTGGGTGGGGGGCGGGTATCTCTCACATATGTAAAGCAGCATCAGTTGTGCGTAATTAAAACTTATATTATTGTGTACACCCAGCACTGTGTACAGCGATTGTTGTCGGTGGGTCCTCGGGTCGGACGTCGGGCCGGAGCGGGAGCGGGAGCGGGAGCGGGAGGTCAGTCTGTTTGGGGGAATTTAAGCTTTAGAGTACTAATAGAATCCTTTTCGCTCCAGCAACCCACAGCAAATACCTCAAACTTTCGTTCGATTCTGGCAACCTTTAATCTTGCCATCCTGGCCGTCAACTTTTAATTGGCAAAGTTGGGCGGCCGCTGCCGATTTATGATTGCGCCTCCTAATGGCTAATAAACATAAAAGTATGCGTCCTGAAAGCGCAGCTACATAAAAACCAAATTAATATATCCTTGGAGACCGAAAGTACATTCCAACTTGAGGCCCCCGCCTGTCGGAAAGTTTTTTTTTTGGGGAAAAAGCCGTGGGAGGGCCATTGCTTGGCCATTTTGTTGATCGAAGATGCAAAAGTTTATTCTCCCGACCGACAATTGTTGTGCAATTTTCGGCAGCCCCGAAAGCACCAGCAGCTGCTAATTCTGTCAGAATCACACAAAGCAATACATCACACATGCTGTTCCATTTTCCTGGCCCCCGTCGGGCGTCCCATTCCGGGCTGCCTCCTGCCTCCAGCCTCCTGCCTCCTGCCTCGTGCCTCGACGTGGAAATTCATAGCAGGCGCCGGAGATAGATTGCCAGATGGCCCCGTTTTCGGGTGCATCCCACGCACATTATTGTGCCCCGCCCACTGACTCCCCCTGCATGCATTCCCTAGCAGCTGAGATTGAGTCGAGTTTGGCTGAGGACGGGCTTGGGGCAGGGGCTGCATGGCAAATTGCACGGCATTTGACAGCCGCATCCATTCAGCGGCATTTCCGACTCATTTTTCTGCTCTGTATTATTGTACCCGCTCTGTATTATTGTGTCCTGTAGGCTACGAGGCTAGCAGCGTGCCAGGACGCCATTGGCTTAAGGATCAAGCCACTTCGAGGCGAAGAACTAGCGCCACTCTGGGGGAATCGATCTGCCTACTGACTACTGACAAGTGCGGGGAAAAAAAGGACGAACCGACGCCTGGCCGGGGGAGGGGGGGGGGGCAGGGCAGCTGAATTAATTGCCATGTCATTCAATTAAGCAAAGATAATTCCCCTAAAAATACTCCAGTTACATGCAATCACAATTAGCCTGGAACAACAACAGCAGGACGAAACAAAAACAATAAATTCGGCAAACACAAAAAACAATAACAATTCAAATGGCAATAACAATAACAATAAGGACAACAACAGGCCCGATCCGACCATTTTTCAGCTGACTTGCCGCTCGAATGCGTCGACATTTTCAACATTTTGCAACAATAAATAAATAAATGCTCGGCTGGCTCAGTCTCTGCGAGTGGGAGTGGAAGTGGGCTTTTTTTTTTGCGGTGTATATTCTCCATAACATGAATAGGAGCCAGAGGAAGCAAAGCGATGCGAAAACATAACGAAATTAAATAAATTCTCGCTCAGCTGCAAGCAGCGGCAAGTGGATGCTGACGCTTTGGCCAAAACATTCAATAAATATTCAAGAGTTCGACTCCGGAGCTCAATCGGAATATTTGCATTCGAATTCCGCTCAAATGCAGCTTCAGTTGGCCAGCTCATAGTCCTTAATACTAATATTATTGTTTTTTTTTATAATAATTGTTTCGGAATTGTTAACTTTCCTAATGATTTACTCAAACAAGAATTTTGTTGCCTACTTTTGGGGGCTTGGGAGCAAGCCAGTAGGCAGAGATGATTTAAAGTGTCTATAACTCTTATTTTAGAGTAGCTTTAGAGTAGCTTTTATCAAAGTAAGGTGATTAGGAAAATGTGCAATGCCCCTTGGTACATGAGGACGAGGGACATAGTAGGGACACGCGCCGAAAGCTATTCAAGACGCCTCGGAAGTCGCCCCTTGAAGACACCCTGGCAAAAAGGTTGCTACGGAGACCCAGAACAAGAAGGCTAAAAAGATTCCGCAATACATCAATTACTAATTAATTTAAATAAGAGAAATGTAATAAAACATGATAAACTTAATGTTAGTCTTAATTTAGAACCTGCTCAAGCTGCCACATGGGTAGCAGTAAGCCTGTTAATTTTAATAAATAATTATATATTTAAGAACTCTTATTTTATAGAAATATAGTGTGTGAGATCCTGACTAGTACCGGGTACTATTATAAGCCATTTCTGGACTACCAACCAACTGGCTTAACCTTTAACCCTTGCTGGCCACAGTCTTCCTGCCAACTGCCATTAAGTTCTCCTCAAGTTTCGCTCCATTTGCTTTTTTTTGGCGCTTCTCTGGAGATAGCCCCGCCCTGCTGCCTCCCCCGCAGCTGTAAGTGCGCTAAAATGTTTCAATTTAAATTAATTATTGTTTGCACCACAAGTGCCATGGGCGGAGCTGAGGGGCTGAGAGCTGAGTGGAGGAGCAGCGGCAGCACAACTTTTAATTATGGTTACAAAGATTTTTAGTCCTTGTCGATGGCTGCTGTTGCGCCTCCTCCGCTCCTCTCGCCCCACTTGGCCCCTCTCCTCCGAGCAGTGTCTGTCTGACAGACCGAAAATCCCCCAAAAACTACCCCTCCGAGGCCCCTGCGCGCCGTCAACTTTGACCAACATCGATTAAAACGATGAAAATGCGGAAAATTGCGCCAACTAGGAAAACTGCAGTGGCGGCAAATGAAAATGGCAACACCACCACCCCCCCTGCCAGGCAGTGGGAAAGGAAAAGTGGAAAGCCAGGAAAGTGAACAAAAAGGCGGGCTGGAAAAGAATTGGAAACAAAAATGAGGAGAAAAACTAGGCAAAGTTGAACGTTTTTATTACGTCTGAAAAAGTTGTGCAGAAACGCGATTGCCGCCGCTTAAGAGCTTCAAGGAGTGGGAGGGTGCTGCCAGGAGAGCTGAAGTGGAGCCGAGGCACCCGGCGACGTCATCCTCGAGTTGATTTAGGTCTTCCTTCTCCTCTCCGCTCCTCGCCTCGCCTCGCCTCGCCTCTCACATTTTTTGTTTGTTTGTAATTTTAAAATGCTGTTAACTGGTTTTTGTTTCTGGTTGCTTGCCGGCTCTCCCCCAGCCAGGACCCTACTCCGATTAACCCAGCAGCGTCAAAAAAAGCACACCCCTCCGTAAGTGTCCTGGCCACTAACAAATTAGGCACCATGGGCCACAAAGCCACTCCAATTGATGCAGAAATCAATAATCCTTTGGCCAGAACAGTGGCTAGTCACTTGGACTAAGATAATTAATTAATTAACAAATCGCACTCCCTGTTGATGGAAGATTTAAATTGTTTAGCCCATCGTCCTGGAAGCTAGCACTCTCCCTGGCCATTGTGGTGCTTACTTTCTTTCCGGTTATCCTGCCTTTATTTTTGATTCTTTTTCCTGGCCACCACTCGTGCGGTTGCGGGGAAGCCTTCATAACGCCAACGCGGCGAAAATTGTTGGAAATTCAATTTGAGCGAAACTTGCAAGCGCCCGGGGCAGCTTAACCCTACAAAGCCACCCGCCCCATGGCCCGCCCCCGCTGGCATTGCTGCCGCCCAGCCACAGTCGCCCCAGAAGTCAGGAGTCAGGCGCGCTTCTGTTTATCCACGAAATTCAATTGGTTTGCACTCGGAGGCGCCGCCGAAGAAGTCCTCGCCACGCACCTAGCCACTTGGCTGCCTTAATTAGTGTCCTGGCAGCCTTAAAGTCCTGTCTCTGTTTCGGCTTTAAGGTGTCGGCGCAAATCCGCCGCCAGACGTGACGTGACAATAATACCGAAAAATCTGTCAACCTAATGCGGAAAAACAGCACTCCGCACCCGTTCCCCCTTCCCAGGACCTGGCACTGAGAGAAAAGGGGGTGGCAGCTGAGAAGCTCAAAGCAAGAGCCTGAAAATGTGCGAATTATTCCGCAGGAGGGACTTCTTCGCCTGTAGCTCCCACCTCCGCTGGGCTCCCCTTTACATGTGGCTGCATAAATTTTACGCTCATCACCTGTCGCCCGGCGCCAGGCGCCAGGGCCACGCCCCCAGCCACCAGGGCGCCCCCCTTTTTGACTGTGACCTTGTTGTTGGTGGCGGCGCGGCTGCTGTTAGTGAGTAACTTATTTAGCATAGCACACTTTTGTGCGCGCAGGACCCTTTGAAAGCGGCGCAGGGCTGAGCGGGCGCCGGGAGTGGCCGGGCGGACCCACAGACGGAGTCCTTGGCTCGTAAACAAATTGAATTGAAGTCATAAAAGTCGTCCCCGAAAGAAGTGAGAGCCTTATGCTGCGTGTCAGTGATTGCGATGTTTCCTGCAAAATATGAACAGCAGGGGGAGATGCATTAGCCCTAAGCACACTTTTTGAAATAGTATGTGGCTTAAAGGAGCATATCCTTAGGGATGCACAAGGACTATAGTCAAGAAGAGCCACTAGTCTGTTTTGAACAACTTCAGCAGGCACCATTTTTGTGGCCTTGTCTGTGAGTGTGTCGTTCCAGTTTGCTGCTTGTCAGCGCCATTATGTCGCACTTGTTAAATCCGAGAGTGTGCCACACACACCACACTCACCCACAGCCACCCATGCCACCCATGCCACCCATGCCACCCGGCGCGGCACCTTCCCTTTTTTTATGCCTCAATAAAAATACAATACGTTACAATTGAATTGAACTCAATTGAATTTGATTGAAGTTGTAAAGCTCAGACAGGCACTGCGACTGTCTCTGTCTTCGCCATAACGTGTATCCACTCGCAGGACCTACACTGAGAGAAAAATATTACGAAATAAATGAAATAAAGTAAGCGATTTCCATTGAAAAGTTCATATTTTTATGAAACTTTTAGCCACCTTTAAAAAATAATTATTATTAGATAGATCCTTTTAGAGCCCTTTTACGCTCAGTACTTGTCACAAGGACTCGGTCTCAATGAGGTGTCGATCCCAGCATGGACAAGGACGACGCGACAGGACAATAATGACAACCAAAGCTAACAACGATGATGAAAACGATGATGATCTGGGGGCCACGATGATGAAGTGTGCTGCCATAAATACATCTTTGGAGACAAATGGTGTGGGCGCTGTGGGGTTAAGCGCCTGCCCTGCCGGGAGGGGGTGCCGAGCACACAGGCACACCGATGCACGGAATCAATGGCAGAGCCACTGCTTCCGTTTCGCCTGCAATCGAGCCCCAATATGTACAAGGATATTCCCCCGTCCTGCCAGCCGCTCACTCACACACACACACACGTGTGCATGAGTACATCATTATATTCATTCCCATATTTTGCATTCATACTGTTATATGTATAGCGAGTGCAGGAGCAGGAGCCAAGGACCAAGGACCACCTGCTGTTTAACATTTCCCATGATACAGTTGGAGCAAATATATATTGAATTTCCATGGGTTTGCCCAATTGGGTTAACAAATTTATTTGACAGCCACTGTCCCTCGGCAAAGGAGCCAACCATGGGGGACTATGACGAATGCATTCCACACTTCTGGGGGAGCGAGAGTTATTTCAAGTCATTGATGGCGGGGACTGGCAACCACTTCTCCGCCATTCTTCGGCAGAGGTCTTGGGATCGGGAATGCTAATAGGCCAGAGCTCCGCCAGAGCAGAGAAAGGTGACACCCGTCGCGGATAGAAGGACAACAGAGCACACAATCGGAAAATAGATGAAATTGAAAATAAATACCAAGTGCTGCCGGGGCAGTGTTCTGCCCGAACAATAAACGTGTCAAATAAATAAACAAAGGCAGTTTTTGCATCTCCAGTTGCAGTTGGTAGTCGTCGTCGTCCCTTCCCCGTCCTGGGGGAGCTGGTGTTGATAACACTTTCGCTGGCACTCGGCCAGATGGGGGGAGAAAGCGGAGAAAGCTTGTTAATCCCTGGTTGTTCATTATTTTCCTTCGTTTTTTGTGGGCACGGAGGCATATATGCTGTGGTGGTCGTACTCCTGTTTGCATTGTACGCTTGGACATTTTTTAATTTCCGCTTTAAATGAAAACCACTTTCCAGGCGTGGGGCAGGTGGCAGGTGGCAGGAAATAACAACAAACACGAACATTTCCATCCATCGGTTGGACAAAAACCAAAATTGCCATTAAGGGTCTCCTGTATGCAACAATTGAATCCTGGCCCCACACACATCCCATTCATCCCACGCTGTGCTGTGCGAGTGTTTATCCAAAAGGAATTTTCGGTTTGGAGAGCTCGATCGCCTTGGATGATTGCAAATTCTCTAAATGCAAATGCCAGTTGGCGAAATGGGCATTTGTCTTGCCACGTCAGTGCCAGGACCTCTCACGAGCCACCACTCACAGTTGCCACCAAAATCGGGCAGCACAGGACGCGGATAGTAGTCCATAGTCAGATTAATAAGAGTGCTCAATGGATGATGTGCGAATGGCATGGTGGATAAATAATTATTTTTAGAAACTTTAATGAAAAATGGTCCTTGATCCTTGATTTTTCCCCCTCACTAATAACTGCTATTCAGTTAACCGCAACTGTCTGCCACTCAGGTACGCAGCGGCAACACATACTTGAGCACGTAGTGCTGAGTACTGCCACAGATTTTCGGGTGAGAGAAGTCAGCCAAGTCCTTTCGCCTGCCGACCTGGCGAGCTCCCTCCTCCGCCCCCGCCATCAACAAAAACAAGAACAGCACAACTCGATTAGTGCTGCAGTTGCTGTTGACAATGCATTTGCCTTACATGTTTAATGATGTATTTACCTAGGCCAACTAAACTGAGCCCGGAGTCGAGCCCCAGCCTCCGAGAATCCGGAAAACCGAACAATGCCCCAGAACAATCGCCCCCAGAAACCGACTGAGACTTGCCGTGGAGGTTCGATCCTGATTCTGATTCTGATTTCCAGCAAATGCCAGTGGGCGGGGGAGGGCATGGAGGTGGTCTGCACTGGGAGAAACTATTCTGAAAAGGATAACAAAGGACACTGTGACACCGGAGAGAGTAGTGGTCCTGGGACTCCTTTCTGGCAGTGCACTGAGTCTGATTGCAACCGTGCCAAATGCCAACACCTTATAGAGTCAGTCGCTCAACTGAGAGGTCAGCCCCCTCTTCACTAAGCTGGCCCCCTCGTAACCCCAAGCCCACTGTCGCAGTCCCTGGGTCTTCAAAATCCAACTGCAGTTGACGTGAATTGTTCAGCTTGAAATCTATGATTGCAGCAATAACTGCACACAAACACGGTCGCCTGTGTCTGTGTGTGTGTGTGTGGCACAAGGGGCGGTGGCCAGCAGGCGGCGTAGGCGTGGCAGCGTTAAGAGCAAGTGGACATGCATAAATTTCTGACTTGCTGCCTGCCATTTAGGTGGAAAATGGAACATTTTGAAGCCAGCAGGCGTGGAAGAAACCGGAGATCGGCCTCCTCGGAGAAGGAGCGGAGACAGGAGCCAGAAGCCTGAAGCCGGAAGCGGAGTCTGACAGGACCCACACACACACACACACACCGACTGGCGCTTTAAAAAGCCATGTGGCAGGCTCCGGACTGGAGGTTGAGTGGCTGAATGCAACGCACGATGCACATGGCACATTGATTGTTTATTGTTTATTGAAATTGATTACCATAAATTGATTGGCTGAATGTTATGGCAGCGAGTGGCCTTTCTTTTGTGTCCTGTGAGTTAATCCCGGACAAGGATAACTTACTCAGTATGTTAATAGTTGGGGGGGAGTGTGCGGAGGTTGCCTTTAACTCTTTAACGCCGTTCCTTTGAGCTGTTTTAAATATCCTGTTTACATTTCTCTGCTCCGGAGCACGTTTTTATGCCCCAACTGGTCCTGAGTCCGCATCTGCCATGTGCCATGTGCCATGTGCCAAGTGGCAAGTGCTCAAGGCAGCCAGTGCTCTGGCATACACACACGCACCAGCACCACTGGCCCACTCACGCCAGGCAGGGCCAGGAGGAGAGCCATTTTCTAATGCAGTCCACACAGCCATATGCAAATACTTTTCAGCTGCAATTGAAAACCCAAACCCGGAGCTAGAGCCAAACCCAAAAGCGAGGCAGAGGCGAAAAAACAACTGGAACTAGCCAGGGGAGTTGGAAGAGGCAGGGGGAGTACAGATCCGAAAAGGATATTTAGTTAATAGACGGCAGAGGAGGAGATCTCGTTCAGAGTTCTCGGAGCAAACATTATGCAAGCAACCTACTCCCGATGGAAGCGAACCTCCGCCTTCATAACCAGCAAATATTTGACTTTAAGCAAAGCTGGCCGTTCTCAAAGTCAGAATCAGGGAGGCTGCTCAATCTTCATCACGCCTGTCGCCAGTCGCCAGGCGGCAGTCGCCAGGCGGCCGAACTCACCTAGAGCCGCACAACATCCGCCGCCCATGTCCTGTTGAGGGAGGCGGCGAAAAGGGACTCGCTTTTCTATTTGCCAGGACATCAGCGGCCTGATTATCATACAAAGTCCGCGCTCGCGCTCGCCCCGGTGCCCAGCGATGCCATTAAGCACTCAATCAGTCTTTATCAGGTTTTGACAACGATTAACGCTCCGGGCGAGCGATGCTTTTGATGGATGGCTGCCTCGACTTGAGTGACTTTCTCCCTGCCCCAAAATAAACACTCGCCCCACACTTTATACATAAAGTATGTATGTGCGTACCTATCTGTCGCAGGAAATTGATTTGCAACATGCCGCCGCCCCTTGGCGGGGCAAGGCCTCCGCCTAAACCACATTAGCTGTTCGCATTGGGTTTTGGCTTAAGGTTTAGGATAAGGGACTCTCGACCCGACCCACTTGGCTTAAAGTCGTTTGCGGTTCTCCACTCGAGCCATCGATTTGCGGGCCACGGCTCATTGACTCGCAGCTCCATTGCAGTTTTTTGTGGTCGAGTTATCTCCTGTCCAGTTGGCGCCCTTAAATGCTTATCACAGCCCGGAAAATGGCCGCCTCATCGGTTCTGTCTGCAGGATTTAAGAATGGAATTCCTCGCAAGCCAAAGGACATTTGAACTCTGATTCTGAAATCCTTTGATTTTGCGTGCCTAGTCGACATTAAACGCAGCGAAATTAATTAATTAAAGCGCGGCGGTGGCGGCGGCGGCTGCTACAGGCCGCGGAGCACACACGCGCCCAGTTGTAACACATAAATTCAATAAATTTCAATTAGAAAACAAAGGACTTTTAATTGTTTGGGGACCGGGCCAAAAGAATGCTATTTGCATTGCGCGGCCACAAAAATATTCAATTATGATAAGTAAATAATCGATTGGCGGCCCCGCCGTTCCCGGCATATACTTTAATTATGCCAATAAAACTAGCTCTTTAACCCTTTTCGGGGAAAGCATTTCCCGCAGCAACCATTCGGGCTTTTTAACGACCCGCCTCGAGAACGGAGCAAGAGCAATAAAAATGTGAATGGCTCAGGACGAGCAGGACGAAGAGAACGGGCGCCAAGACGAGCCAACAAGACATTACATCACGAAACTCTCATAAGTCATTAACATTCTAAAAGGTTTTTCTAGTATCGTCCCTCCGAATAATCGTCGTGGCCTCTCAAGGTGCCTCGCCCACACACACACACACACACACACACAGATTAACATGCCGCTAGGGCACACGGATATGGATACTCAGTCGCAGATACAGACAGGAGCATTCAGTCACAGATACAGATACTCAGATAGCATAAATCCCGGTGATGTCATTTCATTAGTTTCATAAATATTTATTCGATTTGTTTATTGTTGTTGTCGCTGCTTGTCGCTTCTATCCATAATTTATCAATGTAAGCTGCAACATTTCCACCGTCGTCTTGCTGGTGTCCTTGTTGTGAGTCCTTTCCCCGCACTCCGCCCCTCTCGCACACAGACACAGACCCACCCAAGCAGGACCTCTTCCTCCTCGACATTTTCGTTGACAATTTTCTAATCCAATTGATTTGTGCTGCGGGCGAAGCTGCCCCGCCCCTTTTCCGCTCATCCATAACTTGGGGAGCCGTGTCGGGCGTTGTTTATCTTTCCGAACATATAAATAGATGAGCCGGCACTGCGAGAAACTATCAGTGAGCACACGGGGCGTATGTGTGATTTCTGCAAGAGTCTCACATTACGCATACGACCCGGGCAGCCTGGCAACAGGAACTCACTACTCTGTCGCGCAGTGTCTCATTCGCATAGAGTGGAGCTGAAGAAGGCAGGGGGAAGGGGAAGCAGTGTCCTGCCCGGCAGCCCCCGCTGCTTTGGCCATTTTATTTATGTTGTGTACTTTTGTAAATTTGTTATGAATTCTTTTTCGGCTTGTCGCATTAGGAATGCAAAACTGCGGCGCACAAACACATTCCACTGCCAGCGAACATACAAATACATGTATTTATTATTTGTTCCATTTCATGTTGCATATTTATTGGCGTGATTGTAGTTCGCATAGCCGCCGGCCATCAGCCATCCGTCCGCCATCTGAGCTCCGCTCCTTGGACCGCCCCCTGCCGCCGTGGCGAGCCGCCGGACGGCAAACACTGGCTGATTGTTGCGACAGGAACGGCATTTATTAGCTGCAACATTGCGGCGAACCGAGCTTCAGAGATTGAACTACCAGTCAGCCATAAGCGAACTATTGATTTTACGAACTACTGGCCTTTTCCGACAGCCATTAAAATCACATTTAATAGGGATCTGATCCCTCGGCATATCTCGAAATCTAATAGAGCCAAACAGGGAGAAATTCTGGTCAGCTTGAGGCTGAAAACTACAAAGCTTTCCAATGCCACTTGATGGTCGAAGAGCAGACAAGCTTTGCGTAACTCAAGCTACCGAAATAGATCGAAAGAAAGGACGTCCTCCGGGATATCCCGCCCAGGTTAGCAGCAACTCCACTTCGATTGCAGCAATTGCCCGTAATTATATTCATATTCACTCCGACATCTGATTTGCCGGCGCACCGAGAATTATTGTTCGGCTTGAATTGAATGATTGATGGACTGATTGGTGGACCACTGCCGGCGCCGGCCAGCATAATTCACTTTTAATCTATTAATTAAGCCTCTGATGCCGGACTAATTTTGGGAAACACACACACGGCCCCGTACATAATCTAAACAAATAGTGCGGTCGGTTCTCAGGGTTAATTTGCCGACTGTGGAGCACAGTGGAGCGTGTGTTTGTGCGGCATATGTATATACGGCAGTACTCGTGATAATTTTGGTAAATTATGAACACTTTTCGGGGAGCGGGAGGAGCCGGCGGGAGCTGTCAAATTATCAAGATTGCTCAATTAGTCAATCAATACGGCAGTAAATTGAATAGCCGGTCGCCCGGCTGCCGGCCTAATGACAGTTGGCCGACTTTGATTGCCAATAATGCTCATAATCGGGCCGCTCAAGGACATGCCACGCCCCTGCTTGCCGCTCGGGCGGCTGGACACGTGGGCCGTGATATTTGATATCTTGAAGGGTTGCAAACAAAGGCCTGGTAATCGGATTGCGATTTGCATGTTTGCCGAAGCGAGACTCCGTTAAATATTATCTCGTTAATTCCTAACTTTAGATAAGCTCCGATTATTAATCCTTTGGGCCGACACACAAAGGCGAGTAATCTGTAAATACCAGGACTGAAGGATATCCCAGCCATCTGCAACAGAGTTGGAGCGAATTAATGAATTGAAATCAATCGAGTTCTGCGATTGAACAAAAAACACAACGAGCTGATTCCAGCTGCAGAAACAAGTCCAGCCAGCGAACCAAAGCTAATTGTTTTGTCTGGCTTAGCTTCTTATTCCCAGCTGCAGTCCGGGCTCCTCCCCGGCTGTCCGGATGAGCGGTCCACGGACTTATTCCAGAGGAAGAGCTGGCCGGCGGAGGAGCATCGGTAATCAGTAACCCGTAATCATTCGAATGCCCCATCGTGGCTGGCACTGGAGCGGGTGTTCCGGGCGGGTCCGAGAATGAGACTCCACTCGCCAGCCCTGGCCGAAGACTGCACATCCTCGGTGGCTGGCCAGGCCAAAACAAACTGCGGCAGGAACGGTTGCAGTCGCCGGCCGAGAGCCGAACAGAGTTCATTATTTGCGCTACGTGACCTGCAGGCAACATTTGCCGAAACTCTGGCCCCTCCCGACAGCGGCTCCCCACTAACCCCTTCCGAGCACCATAATTGGGATGCTGCGAGTGCCATAACTCGAGTGATAAGTGAGAAACGAAGACGGGAATTAGAATTATAGGTGGCAGGATTCGGTCTTTAACAGGAATTTAATAAGAGATGCCATCGGTGGTGCTCCGCCTCATCACATCCATCGATAAACAACAGTCCGCGCTGCGAAACAGACAAAAAATGCCACGCCCCTTCCCGGAAGGCAGCGGAAAATAAAAGAAAGTTAGCCCAGGGGGTGGGGGGAAAGTAAAAACCGCAAAGTTTTTAGCGAGCGCATAAATCACCTGCTCCTTTGTTTTCACTTCCAGCGGAGGACAAACAGCAGCGACTGGTCATAAAACGGCGAGGACACCTGGTGCCACACCCACCCGCCGCAGTAGGAAGCCAGCAGCCTCTAATTGAACCGATTGCTGGAGCTGATTTAAAGATGTGCCTGCTTTTCAGCCAATTTCCGCAGATGCCTTTGTGCAGGAGACAGGTCCTTGCATCCGAATGCAAAGTCAAGCCACTGGAGATTGAAACGTCACTTTGACGGCTGCCTGTCGCTCGGCTGTCGTGCCAGAGTCTTATTTCCAGCCCAGGCAGCCCACCCTCGCCCCGTCACCTGATATACCCCTGATTTCGGCCGCAACACCACCAAGAAGCCAAACACCAAACACGTAGACCCGCTGAGGGCACGAAAAGTAAAAGTTAATACGATATTCATGAGCTGCTAAGCGCAGATGTGACTCGCATTGAGATACACAGTCTCAGTTACAGCTACGGCGGCGGAGAGGACACTGCGCGAAACTCGAGGACTGCGCAGGGCGGCCTCCCAACCAGACATCGAGCGGAGCACTGTGCTCTTCGGTCAGTGTAGCAGGGTCCCCCTCCCCTCGGGAGCTGAAGTTTAATTAATTATTTAATTTTAAGCACTTGAGCGCACCGAGCTGCTATGGTGAGACGCTGGCCTGGGATTAACTTAATAATATATGAGCCATGTGTGCGAGTGTCCTGGCCCATTGTCCTGCGTCCTTGCAGCCCATAGCCAGTGTCCTGTGTAGCCTGTGTCCTGCGCCCTTGTTGGGCTGACCGCTTGGCCGCTTCAGTTAATGCAGACTAATGAGACATTGTGGAACGAATTAATTTCACGCATGATTAACACATCAAATGCTACAGCGGAACAACGACTACGGCTCCTCGCTACACAGCTGCACAAGTAGTGGGGAAGTGTAACCCCAAAACAGGACCTGCTCGGAGGAGGAGGAGGAGGAGGACCTGCCCCACCTCTCCCGGACATTAGTGGCGAAATTTTCTCGGGCACAAAACTTTCGCAGTTCCTGCCACTGTCAGTTGCCACATTAACCCAGTTGCACGAGAGCAGAGATAACACGGAAGTGTCATCCTGGATCCTGTGCCTGAATTCAGTGCCGTTCGGAGTGCAGAAAGCGCTGCAAAAACATTTTTTCTGCCCGTTGCCGCCGCCGCATAAAAACATGGAAAATCATGAAAACACACTAACTGCACAAACACCCGACGAGCACACACAGTACGTATGGTATGTGTACATATAGGGGCATGTTTAAAAACTACATGTAACGCTGGATGGTCTGTGTGTGTGTGGGTGTCTGAGAGTCCTGAAGTCATAAAATGTTGAGAGGTGTGGCATGGCAGCTATGCCGGGAATGTGGTCCTCCCACGCTTGAATTCATATTTTAAGTAGGTTGTTGACTTGATTTAAGTACGGCTTTTAAATCGAATTTCGTCCGTAAGGCATTATCCGTTAAATACGAGATGGGTGGGGCCTTGGCCTCCTACATTAGCATATGCTATGGCCACGCTTTAAGCTGGAATAAGCCCACTTCGGACCGGGTTAATAAGAAATCAAATAGCCATTGGCCAATGGCAAGTATTCAATAAATTCGGAGGCAGTAGTCACGTGCGAGCCGAAGTGCGAACACGTCCGCAGCTCGGTGCAACTGATGCCGGGAGATCCTGGCCAAAAATGTTTCGAGGAGCCAGGAGGCAGGGGCCTTGGCAAGCCAAGCGCCAGGAGCAGCCGTGGGCCAGGTGCAAAGGTCGTGAAAAGTGGGAGGCACATCAATTGCTGTCTCTGCCAACTGGCCAATAGACAATTCCCCACCGGATTCCTGGACTCTCGGAGTCCGGACTTTTGGCAGCACGTGCGGATCTCTTCCGAGAACGATTGAAATTGCTGGTGGCAAGTGGATAAGTGGACATTAATCAAAATAAATATGAGAAACGTGCTGAAATACGAGCCCATACACGTGAGCTGGAACGGGTCCAGCACTTTGATAATAAGTATCAGATCGTATTGCCGGCAATTAGTGACCTCAAGTAGTGTCAAGTAGACAGGCTCTTGCAAATTTACCCTCCGATCGTTTTACATTTAAATTCAAACCACACACCGCACGCATTTGAAGAGGGGCCGACTACATACAGAAAAGTTAAGCACACACCCCCACAAAATACATCAAAGTTTGTGCCGGTCCTTGCTCAACTTCCAAGCAAATTATGCATGAGAAATTCAATTTGCATTTATTTTGCAATAATTTCATATCAACATCAATGGCAACAAACATTAGCAACAAGCACCACCAACAAATGTTTATGGATATTTGGGAACAGCCTGAACGTATGATGCCCTTTCGGAAGTATTGAGGCCTTGAAAGGGACCTCTCAACGTATTGTTTTCGAATTTTCCTACAAAAATGTTTGGCCTGGAATGCATACTACCTGAATAACGAAGAGTAGCAGAGTAGAGCCCCACGTTGGGCGCCATTAGGCATGTGTGATGCACTTTCGAAAATTCGTAATTCGTTGTGGGGTATCTTTTTGGCATAACCATTGTTTTGGCTTATAACCAAATGAATAATACCCGGAGCTGAGTAGGGTAACAGACAACAGCCTCCCTTAAGAACTGAATATTAAAAAAACAGCGTCCAGGGGAAAAAAGAAAACTTTTTCAATATTTTACGAATCAGGTGTTTTCTGTCGAAGTTTCCGCTTAAGGACACGCACACGAATCGCACACAATGGCCCCGAAAATGCCACAAGGCGGCCGAAAAGGGAAACAGACGGCACGTGAAAATAAAATTTAATGAAATGTAACTGGATATTCCGGCCCCTTGATCAAATAAAAGTCAGACAGACAGGCCGGCCGCCCGGCAGACAGAGGCGGAATGTCAAAAAGCCTATTTAGCATATATACCTTCACGTGGAAAAACTTTCTCCGAAGAAATCCTTTTTACGTCCTGCGTTTCTCAGTTTTTTTCTTCTGTTTGCTGTCATTCGAAATATTATAAATCATGTGCTACATTAGCCAAGCGTCGGCTCTTGTGGCTTCTGCAAATTGCCAGAAAATTTATAAAACAAACACAAACAGCCCCAGAGGAAGGAGTCGAAGTCGAAGGATTCCAGGACATCGCAGGACCCAGGACTCAAAGGACGGGGCAACACCCAGCGGAACTGAAGTTCATTGACGCAGCAAGCCCTGGCCAAGAAAAGTGAGGTAAAATGTGAAGTAAAGCCAAGTGAAGTCATTGTTAAGGACTGCGTGCAAAATTCCTCAGAGTGCGGGGCGAGTGGCGAGGGGCGTTTAAGCCATTTCAGTTTGTTGGTTGTTGGTTGCTGGTCATGGCAAAATTATAGAGGATTAGGATCGGATACGTCTTTGTATGAAAGGCTCAGCGAGTCAGTTTATAGAGGAGTGGGACTAGTTGTTGTTGTTTAATGACCTTAAGTATGTGTTTTCGATTTTATTTATTTATTTATCGAAGTAATGCGCATTCCATGCTTGGCTTTTGACTTGCAGGTTGCAGTTCAAGCTTTCAATTAAATCTAAAACTATTTAATAATGCGTTGTAAGCAAAGACTATCTAGGGGATTGTGATTTTCTTACTGCTGAGCCTCTTATTCATACTGTTGAGGGTATTTATGTATCGACTAGCACTTTCGGAGCATTTTGCTTTCTTTGCTTTTGGCGACGCTTTGAGTCGCGCATTTGAAGCGGCGTGGCTTGGTCCTGCCAGACCTTCCTTCCACCCAAAACCCAAACACCCACCCGAATTCTCTTCTTGCACTCTTGTCACGCCAGGCACGGCCAGCAACTGCAATTCAATTGTTGTTGAACAAACGCGCCTGCCACGCCACGCCCCCCCTTCTCGCCCCGGCAAAATGTTTGAACTTCTTTACCCGACAGCAATTTGCGGCGAAAATTGTGATTTGTTGGGGAAAACGCGAGCAGCGAACGCGATTTTCATCAGCTGTCGTCATCGTCATCGCAGTCATAGTCGGTGGAAAGTCGTCATCGTTTTGCGTCTTTCGTCTTTCGTTCTTCGTCCTTCGTCCTTTGGCAGCTTTGCATTTTGTTCAGATACTTATCACACAGTTTTGGCAAAATGCTGCACAAAGTTTTGCTTAATAGCCTGGAAGTTTTTAATGAAATGCCTTTGCCACAGTCACATAGATCCATTCCCATTCCCATTCCCATTCCCATTTCTATTTCCAGTTGGTTTCGGTTTCTGGTTTTCTTTATTTTCCATTTCTATTTTTGCATTTTTATATTTTTTTCTATACTCAGCTTTAAGACGGTAGGATGACCCTCATCATCCTCAAATCAAGGTAAAAAACGGACAAAGGGCAATGGGCTAGCGATGTAAATTCCACTTGGAGACAAACAAAACACAATAGGTGAAATGTCACACTCACATTTTTGCTTTATTAAAATAATACTTTTTCTTTTGGGACGAAAGGACCGAAAGGAATTCCAGGCCTCTTCCCAGCCCTCCTCTCCCCACTGACAGCTGTCCATTGTTTTCCGTTTGGGGGCCCAAAACTATACCGGCCAGAAAAGATTAAATGTTTACCAAAGTCCAAGTCCAAGTCAGAGTCCATGTCCGAGTCCGAGTCAGAGAAAATTAATTTGCCCGGGCAGTCGGTTTGATTTTAATAAAGTGGCCCACAGGGCACAAAGGATTCGCAACCGGAAGAGAGCTCCTAAACTTAATAAACTGTCCTGCGAGAGGTCCTGCCCGGCCCCTTCCACGCTGGAGCCCCCGAGCATTTGTCATTCGTGCTAAGTACTCTCCTGGCCGTTCATTTTTTATATTTGTCGGGGCCAAACATGACAGCAAACATTCATTTCCAGCCAGCCCAGGGCCGCGCTGTAATTAAAAGCGAAAGTGTTTGACGCCGTCAAGTGGGCAGGAGAAGGCTGGGAAAAGTTCAAGGGGCAAGCAGGCGAATGTCGAGGTCCGAAAACACAATTCTCATTACAGGGCCTCGTACAGGAGTGACACTTGGCTGGCATTCAGCATTCAGCATTCCGCGGATTTATGATGGCCTCATTAATTACGGAAAGAGGCGGTGAAGACCCAATTAAGTGACACGCAAATCACCATAAATTGCAGGCGTTGTCGGCTCCATATGCCCGGCCAAGATACATCCCATCCCAGATGGTGGAGCAGCGGGTCGGCGGATGCCAAAATAAGTTTGGCACGCGCCGCCCTCCAGGACCCACCTAATCCCTGAAAAAATGTATGCGACAGCGAAACTAAGTGCAGAGAACTAAATAGGCCGAAAGCGCAACTCCGCCCCCTGCTACTTGGATTTTTTGGCTAATAGAGATCGGGAAATGGTCTGAAAATGTGCCATTTGTTTGCACTGCATTCTTGGCTTGCCAATTTGCCGGTTGAACGATTTTTTATAGTCCAAGGATCGGGCGCTGGGTCTTGAGGCGGGGGAAATTCATTAATTCCGCCCGTCGACGACTGTTTGGCAAGTTTTCTAATTAAAACAACAAACAAATGGGCAGCCAGGATAACAATACATATGGAAATCAAGCAGGCTAGCCAGGGTAGCTGGAGATGGCCCCCTTTTGGGCCAATTTCAATCCTCTTGCCGCAAAACCGAAGCCATGCCTCTCTGTGTGATGGCCGGAAACTGTCTGGCAAGATGCTAATTCGGTTAAAAACTTTTGTCAAGTTTGCAGCATAACTGGCTGGGCCAGCCAGCCAGCCAGCCAGCCCCCCGTTATATCCTGTCGTGATATCCTGGCGTAAACTTCGTTTAATTCTGCTGCCTGCTGCTGCTCACTCGCATTGTTCTGCGTTGCATGCAAATTGAACCAGATTCTGAATCAGCATCGGAATCAGAAGCAGAGTCCGACTCCGTCAGGGTCTTCATGTGATATGCATCAGTTTGTCCGACAACATCGTTTCATAAATATGCGCGAGTGTCGGCACTTTGTTCAGCCAACTTGAGTGCGTTTCGGGATTCTAATTAAATTTAATGTCGGCCAAGGGGTTGCGATGATCTCACCGCTTTTTAAAGCACGCCAACACACATTCGAGACCTGCTGTGGCGCACAGAGTATCCCTCAGATACTATTTATCTAATCTCTCGTCTAATCTTTTAAACACTCGCTCGCTCGCGCCCTCAGCCAAACATTTATTTTGCTAATAATTTATTTATATGCCCTGTCGATATACATGCTGTAAGTACAGTGTGGCAGCACCCCTTCGCCCCACTGGAGCGCCGCGCCACTGCTTTCATCCGACATTTGCCCCTCGGGGCACACACACAATTTGCTGAAATAAGCAGAAAGAAAACAAAACTGTTACGGCAACAACGAATTGATTTGCTTTATGGAACGTCAACGCTAGACTACCCCGCCCCAGTGCCACCCAGTCAGAGTCCCCGCTCTCCACGATGCGATTATTATGCACCCCTGGAAGACGTTGTCGTCGTTGAGTCACTGACTCATATCATTATGGCGCCCATGTCCTGGGGCGCCACGCGCCTGCTATCCCAGTGCCCCACCATCCTGCTGCCACTTCCTCCTTCTTTTCGGCTCTTCGTTTTTTATGTCTAGCAATGGCAAACCGCACTCTATTTCCGCATGGATGGCCCAGGCCATGGGATCAAAATGGAAATGAGGAGCGCCGGAGACACTGGCGGCGGGCAGGAGGGCCGTCCTACCTGTCTCGGCCATCCCCTCTTATTCCCCCGCTCCCCCCGCCGTGGTTGCCCCACTGATTAATGCGTAAATATGCGTTCCACTGCTCCGAGTCCTGTTTCCGTATGTCCTTGAAGCGGCTCCTTTGAACTCAATCGAACCGAATCCAATTGGGACTTTAAAATTCGCTTTCCCCTGGAATTCTGGACTTTGGATATTTGAAAAATTCTAAATGTTCCCAAGAATCGAAGCTCCCAATCGTTTTCGATTTTATTTTCCAAACTTATGTTTATATATCTGCTAATTCGTATCTGATCCTTGCACAAAATACCTTCATCGATTTATGGATTGATTCTCCATTACTCTGCATCCGAACTTAGGAACAACCATTTTTTTTTTAATTCTTTCAATATTTTCTGGGGGACACCCTTCCAAAGTGCAGGATTTCCCTATAAGGCCCCTTAGGACGTCTGGATCTCTGCCAATACTTATCCGATCCTTGAGTGGAATACCTTAAACGATTTCTTGATCGATTCCCCACCAATCTGCATCAAAATCTGCCTACAAAATATTTTTTCAATTTTTTTCCAACTTTTCCTGGGGAACGCCCTGTAGAATCCTTGATTTCCCCATAAGGGCCCTAAGGAAGTCTATATCTCTGCCAATTCTTATCCGATCCTTGAGCGGAATACCTTAAACGATTTCTAGATCGATTCCCCACCAATCTGCATCAAAATCTGCCAACAAAATATTTTTTCAATTTTTTTCCAACTTTTCCTGGGGAACCCCCTGTAGAATCCTTGATTTCCCCATAAGGGCCCTAGGGAAGTCTATATCTCTGCCAATTCTTATCCGATCCTTGAGCGGAATACCTTAAACGATTTCTAGATCGATTCCCCACCAATCTGCATCAAAATCTGCCAACAAAATATTTTTTCAATTTTTTTCCAACTTTTCCAGGGGAACCCCCTGTAGAATCCTTGATTTCCCCATAAGGCCCCTTAGGACGTCTATATCTCTGCCAATTCTTATCCGATCCTTGAGCGGAATACCTTAAACGATTTCTAGATCGATTCCCCACCAATCTGCATCAAAATCTGCCAACAAAATATTTTTTCAATTTTTTTTCCAACTTTTCCAGGGGAACCCCCTGTAGAATCCTTGATTTCCCCATAAGGGCCCTAGGGAAGTCTATATCTCTGCCAATTCTTATCCGATCCTTGAGCGGAATACCTTAAACGATTTTTAGATCGATTCCCCACCAATCTGCATCAAAATCTGCCAACAAAATATTTTTTCAATTTTTTTCCAACTTTTCCTGGGGAACCCCCTGTAGAATCCTTGATTTCCCCATAAGGGCCCTAGGGAAGTCTATATCTCTGCCAATTCTTATCCGATCCTTGAGCGGAATACCTTAAACGATTTCTAGATCGATTCCCCACCAATCTGCATCAAAATCTGCCAACAAAATATTTTTTCAATTTTTTTCCAACTTTTCCAGGGGAATCCCCTGTAGAATCCTTGATTTCCCCATAAGGCCCCTTAGGACGTCTATATCTCTGCCAATTCTTATCCGATCCTTGAGCGGAATACCTTAAACGATTTCTAGATCGATTCCCCACCAATCTGCATCAAAATCTGCCAACAAAATATTTTTTCAATTTTTTTCCAACTTTTCCAGGGGAACCCCCTGTAGAATCCTTGATTTCCCCATAAGGGCCCTAGGGAAGTCTATATCTCTGCCAATTCTTATCCGATCCTTGAGCGGAATACCTTAAACGATTTCTAGATCGATTCCCCACCAATCTGCATCAAAATCTGCCAACAAAATATTTTTTCAATTTTTTTCCAACTTTTCCAGGGGAACCCCCTGTAGAATCCTTGATTTCCCCATAAGGGCCCTAGGGAAGTCTATATCTCTGCCAATTCTTATCCGATCCTTGAGTGGAATACCTTAAACGATTTCTTGATCGATTCCCCACCAATCTGCATCAAAATCTGCCTACAAAATATTTTTTCAATTTTTTTCCAACTTTTCCTGGGGAACGCCCTGTAGAATCCTTGATTTCCCCATAAGGGCCCTAAGGAAGTCTATATCTCTGCCAATTCTTATCCGATCCTTGAGCGGAATACCTTAAACGATTTCTAGATCGATTCCCCACCAATCTGCATCAAAATCTGCCAACAAAATATTTTTTCAATTGTTTTCCAACTTTTCCTGGGGAACGCCCTGTAGAATCCTTGATTTCCCCATAAGGGTCCTAGGGAAGTCTATATCTCTGCCAATTCTTATCCGATCCTTGAGCGGAATACCTTAAACGATTTCTAGATCGATTCCCCACCAATCTGCATCAAAATCTGCCAACAAAATATTTTTTCAATTTTTTTCCAACTTTTCCAGGGGAACCCCCTGTAGAATCCTTGATTTCCCCACAAGGGCCCTAGGGAAGTCTATATCTCTGCCAATTCGTATCCGATCCTTGAGCGGAATACCTTAAACGATTTCTAGATCGATTCCCCACCAATCTGCATCAAAATCTGCCAACAAAATATTTTTTCAATTTTTTTCCAACTTTTCCAGGGGAACCCCCTGTAGAATCCTTGATTTCCCCATACGAGCCCTAGGGAAGTCTATATCTCTGCCAATTCTTATCCGATCTATAAGCGGAATACCTTAAACGATTTCTAGATCGATTCCCCACCAATCTGCATCAAAATCTGCCAACAAAATATTTTTTCAATTTTTTTCCAACTTTTCCTGGGGAACCCCCTGTAGAATCCTTGACTTCCCAATAAGGCCCCTTGGGACGTCTATATCTCTGCCAATTCTTATCCGATCTATAAGCGGAATACCTTAAACGATTTCTAGATCGATTCCCCACCAATCTGCATCAAAATCTGCCAACAAAATATTTTTTCAATTTTTTTCCAACTTTTCCTGGGAAACCCCCTTTAGAATCCTTGATTTCCCCATATGGCCCCTTGGGACGTCTATATCTCTGCCCAATCTTATCCGATCTTAGAAAAGGAACCCTTAAACCAATTCTAAATCGATTTCCTGCGAGTATGCTCCAAAATCTGCCAGCAAAATATTATTTTAAATTTGTATTTAATTTTTCCGCATGTGATCCTTTGCGATGTCTCTATCTTAACTAATTCGAATCTGATTCTTAAAGGAGTACCTTGCCCCATTTGTGGAAGAGTGCACTGAACACTCCACTCTAAAGTCTGCCAGCGGAAAGCTCCGTCTGGTGGAATATGTTTTGATAATTATCTAGAAATCACGTTAACAGCTTTGTGATGGCTGCACGTCAGTGGCTGAAAGGCTGAAAGGAGAGTGGCAACAAAGAGTGCTGGCAGCACGCACCCACACTCGGGGAAGACACACCTGGAAGGTGTCGAGGCGGGTGCAGAGGGGCGGTGGTGGTGGCGGGAGTTCAAGGGGGTTAATGCCCACACACGACAGCGATTACGTAAGACGACAAGGACCATCAATCATATTTAGGTCGAGATGGAGGAGCGGAGCGGAGGGGCGAGATAAGTAATGATTGCCATTTGTTGTGCCAGTCTGGGCGCAGAAGCCTTCACGATTTTTAACTGGCCCGAATAATTACAAGGCAGTGCTGGCAGTTATCCTGTTTATCCTTTTTCGGTTTAGTTTCTATTCCGCTGGTGGGAGAGAAACAATAAAGGACAGCCGAGGCAGAGCGGCGGAAAATGAAAGATAACTCGAAAACAATTTCTTATGTGGGATTTGCAGTGGTCGCCCTGAAATTGGAAACGCTGCAAGTTGGCCAAGATGCTGAGCTGCTGATTGCCCGGGCTTTCCTCCACTTTTCCGGCTTTTCCGCCCCGCTTTATTTGCAGCACTCTCATCTTGATAGTGGCAGCGGATTAAGCAGCAAAAACGCATGAACCTCCTGTGTGGGTCTTTGTTCGGGCTCGGGTGGTGGATGAATCTGGCCATGACGTCAGCCGGTGGAGGGCGGAAAAAATGGTGCAGCTGAAGCACAAGGATTACGAAAGGATTCGTTTCTAACGAGATTGACAACAAACCGCACTGGCACATCCAACACACACACTAGTCCTTTCTGTCCTGTGTGTTTGCGTATCATTGGCTGCAGTGTTATTAGTTTTATTCTCTATCTGATGAAAAGGACACTGCGAAGATGCAGCAAGGATATTGGGAAATAATGGCTTGGAACAAGGAGAGTTGGAAAGGGCCAAGTGAGGCTTTAAGATATGTTTTACTTTGTAAAGGATGATGCACCCTCCAACAGTTATGATCCTTTTCTCACAAGGACGGCCAAAGGGCATCCTCAGTTCGGTATGAGCCTGTCGTAGGCTGTTGGCTTTGCGGTTGCCCTTCTCTTTCAGCAAACAAAGCAACTTTTGGCTCATAAAACTAAAACGTTGGATTTCATTTTGCAAAATAAACACAAACACAAAAAAGAAAGGACTAAATGGGAGCACACTCGAATCCAAGGGGATAATGAGAGTAGGGAAATCGGTTTTGGAAGCAAGCTGGATTGAAGAACTATAGCTTTTCGGAGATAGTTTGCTGCATGGACACATGGCTCGTGATTGAAGTGGCAAGTTTTATGGGAAGCTCATGAATTTTGCGATAAGTAATTCAAGTACACAGAGCTCATGCTCGCATACTGCTGCGATGAGAAACAAAAACACAGAAATCCGAAAATGTGAAAATGAAGAGAAATTCATTATTCATTTGGCAGAGGCAGGGGCAGGGGCATGGGCTGGGGCTGGGGCAGAATCAGAGGCAGCCGAAAATAAAATAGAAAATGCAAATACTACAAATGCCAGAGCAGACGGAAAATTCTGTGGTGTTTAAAATCGTTTTTTGAGTTTGGTTGTTGCCCGTTTCAGTTTTTGCTGCTCTCGTTGTTTGGTAAAAAAGTTTTCTAATTAAAACAACAACTGACAACGCAAAATTGTCAACGAACATACAGACAGATGCACAGATACATTTGCCAGCTACAAAATGCTTTGTTAAAACAACTTGCACAAAGCCAGGAAGGAAGATGGGAAGCCCCGGAAGGAGCGGAGTGCCGGGGACGCCCTTGGCGCTAGATGGTCCGCTAAATAGAGATAGGCTACGGGGGCTAGAGGGCACTCTCTTATTGTTAGCAGTTGTTAGATTAGTTTGACTTTTTTGAACCCCCCGCCCTCGGTTCGGGCGGGCCAAAAAATGCAAATGCGAATGCGAATGCGAACCGAGAAGGACAACACAGAGCTGCAGAATTGCCAGTTGATGATGGCTTAAACTGTAATGGAAATAATAAAAAAGGACCAGTACCAGCAGCAAACAGGATCAGACAATTGTTTACATGTAAATTACCTACGAATAACAATCGGCAAAAAAAAAAAAAAAACAGAGCAGTGGCAGGACTAGCGTCAAAGCCTTAATTATCAGCTGCAGCTTTGTGGATCGAAACGAGGATACACATGACAGAGCGGAAATGGATGCACCGGAAACCGAAAAATAACACAAACCACTCATCTGGTGCGCTTGACAGTTTATTAAAACTTGCACAGAGCAGGATGGCTCTGCTTTTTGCTCTTTTCCCATTATACCGTCCGATCGGAATCGAAACGTTAAACAGATTCCACCCCAAAGCACTCCCTTGGATGAAAAAGCCAAATCCAATTTGCTCTGCAGCGACTCTCCAGCAGCGAAAGTTTGCACTCCGGCTTCCAATCAAATTAATTGTTTATTAGAAGCAGAGCCGGGGAACAGCCCCCTCTAATATCCTTTCGCCAGTGTGCAGTATCTGTGTCTGGACGAATGAATCACAATTTTTATGATTACGTATACGCCGCGTTGACGGTGGCAGCTCCTCCGTCCATCCGTCCATCCGAGTGCGGAGTCTTCCACCACTTTCCATAATATTTCAGGCGCAAATTGCTGTTGTTATTGTGGCAATTGCTCTGCAACACAAACAGCAAACACATAAAGAGGAGAGCGAGTCCTGGAGGGAGAGAGCCGGGAAAGCTGGGAAAGTTATTATTATTTTAACAATTTTCCAACTCTTTTGCGTTTGAACGGCGCCGGCGAAGGTCGCGTAATTCAAAAGCAATTTGTTGAAATTAAATTTGATTGCGTTTATTGCGCGCCAGCTGGCTTTTGGCATTTGGGCGGAAAAACTTTCGCCAGTCGGTGGAAAACTCTTTAATCGCCCGGTAATTGCCCCAAATAGTCCGACACTGGGCGCCAGTCGAATCACCGATCAAACTTTTCGTTTCACTTTCCTCCCGTCCTGGGCTGATCCCTTCCAGGATAGTCGAGTGAGGCCTGCCGCCAGAACTAATGACACTCGCGCCTTAAAGTCAAACGAGAGTTGGCAGCCCGGGGCAGAAGGCCCTCGAGCCCGTCTTTATTTTGAATTTCCCCAAATCCTAGAAAATATACAATCAATAACGTGGTGATCCCTGACCCCTGGTGGTGGTCTAGTCGTATGGCGTGGGGTTGTAGCGCTGTCGCAGGTTCTCCACGTAGGGGTTGGCCTCGTCGCTGGCGAACTCGCGCCTGAAATCCATCACTGGACTATTAACCAGCCGTCTTCTGTGAGGTCCTAGGCGATTAGTTATTCGATTAGCGACTACTAAGTTGTTAGTTGGAGTATACCCTTTAGTTTCCGCAGCATTCCGGCGGGGCGTGCCTGATTCCTGGCCCGCTGTCCGCCCTGGTCCAGCGCCATGTCCTGGCGCTTCCACGGCGGCATCTCCTCCTGCACCTTCTGCTCCCGCATGCGGCTCCTTGGCAAGTCCTCGTCGGCGTAGGCCAGCTGGCCCTCAATTCCCTCGTACTTGCCAAGATCCTCCTGTGGCAGCTGTCTCTTTCCGGGCCAGGTGAGGAAGGCCTTGAAGGCTGAGGAATCAGAGGTTATTGCAATGAGAAGAAAAGGCTGTCGGCTTGCTCCTACGGTTCAGTGTTCGATCAGCACGCTTCTCCTTGTAGTGCGAGTTCGGGCCGTGCTTCGAGCAGACGAGGTCCCCCCTCCCGTACACCTGCTGGTGGTACATGTCCAGGAGGCCCTGGCGGTTGACCATCACTGGGGGCAGAGCTGAGGGTTAATACTAGCCCGAATGTCCTTGGCCGGGAGTCTGCTTACGCTGTGGCTTACCCCACACGCTTGCCATGAACAGGAGGAAAAGGATGAAGAGCGGCATCCACATGGGCAGCCCGAGTCCTCCGCGCACCATTCTCCAACAATTCGGGCTCTCAATGCGAAAGTATTTCAATTTTTGTTGATTTGTTTGGAGAGACGATTCCTTAACCGTCCGGCTGGGAACTGAGAACTGATTTGGCTCGAACGACCTGGAGCCTGAAGCGTATGCCGTTTGAGGCCGGAGACTCCGCCTGCTTTGTTGCTTTTTGCCCCAAAAGCATGCTCTTCCTTCACTTTAATAAAATCATATTGTTTTGCTCGAGTTCCTGGTCCTGGGGATAAGTTTCGGAAACTTTCCCTTTTTGCTGCTAATCCGTTACCGTTTAGGCCCGGCCATTATCACTTGCTGCTTTGCTTTTTTGGCCGCAGTGCTGGCTCATGCGGCTGCTGACCACCACCTCTGGCCCAGATCTTGGGCCCGGCCGCCGCCTGATGCGGGGTGATGGAAGCGTTGAAACAAGTTGCCAAAAGTTTAAGTTTCTGTGGCTGCCAGCAGCAAGAGTTGCAGCACATCAAGTGGGCAAGTGCGCCCCACGCCACGTACACTGCCAGAAAAGACCCAGCACCAGCACCAGCACCCAGTTGCGTAAACGTTTGCTAACAAGTGCAAAGGGAAGCGGAGCTGGGAGTAGTGTCCTAAGAGAAGCCAGCAAACATTTTTGGAAGCCACATCCCCCGCCCCCCCCGCAGCTAACTAAGCACAAACGAATGTGTGGATAGCCCCACCCGTCCCGGGCACTGGCACTGCAAATATATGTATGCTTCGGGACCAGGACCCTTCAACTCTTCAATATTTTAAAACCCAAACAATTTTGCCAACAAATTCATGCGCAAACCCAACAAAAAATGCCGAACCAAAATATGAGATACCAGAGCGGAGAGGAAAGGACTGTGAGTGAAAAATGCAAAATGAAATGTTTGAGGTTTGCCAGAAATATTTGCACTATTTTCACGTGTGTGTAAGTGTGCCTGCCAGCGTGTGTAAATAGTGAAAAATGTGTGCTTTTGTTGTGCGTGTGTGGCTGAAAACAAACAGAACTCAACTGCCTCTGAACGCAACTCCCACAAATGCTCCGCTCCTCTTTATTAAAATGTCAAGCCATTAAGGGGCAGGGGTGCGGAGATTTTGGCAATAAAACGGTTTCTAGCATTTGTCAGCCTGCTAGATGGGGCCCAGGCCCAGGCCCAGACCAGGCCCAGGACCAGGACCAGGCCCATTAAATGCAGATGGAAACAAAAGCCGAAGCTGACAAAATGGCAACAAGGCAGCAGGAACGGAGAGTGTGCGCCTCCACTCCATATGCCAGTTAAAAACATCTTAAAAGCTACTTTTAACCACAATTATGTAAATATTAACACAAACGTAGCAAAGACAACAGCCCAGCACACAGGCAGAAAAGGGGGATAATACAAACAAACACATACACAGAGAGAAACCAGGCATCCCCGGCAAGGGTCCTTGCCGAACGACAGTCTATGAAGCTATTCTTTGGACACGAAATCTAAAAAGGCCTGCTTGAAATTCAAATAATTAAAAAAAAATAACAATAATAATCAGAATCCTGTTTCGAATCCTGCGCGAAGAGAGCTTGTAACTCATCACTGATTGCCAAAGACAGAACAGATTGTGGCAAGTCTGGAGGAAAATTTAGAGGGGGAGCTGGGGAGCTGGGAGGCTGGAAAAGGAAGAAGGAGCAGGTGGGCCGGCAAAGGCAACAAACGGGTGACACATAAAGCCAGCAACTGTCTGGAGTGTCGACAACACAGCCATTAGCATCTGGGTGAGTGGGCGCCCGCCCCCTAGACAGGTGTTGAAGTTAATGTCAGACTGGGGCGGCGGAGAGTGAGTGGGGGGCAGGAGGATGAGTTGAGGCTGGAACTGGGGGGAAGGAAGGGGCCGTAATCCCCACAGGCAGTGTTAATAAGCAGAAAGGGGGCATGGCGTTATTATTGAAAACTGTTAGACATGACAGCAGGTCACGTTTTGTCAGGCCACGCCACTCACTCACTGACGCATTCAGTCACTCATCCGCCTCCAGCCCAGTCCCTCATTCATTCATTCATTCATTCAGTCAGTGACTCAGGCAGTCAATGAAATGAGCAGAAGAATTGCAAAAAAAGTGCACAGACGACAATCCGTTTTCATGGCTGATTTAACAAAGTTTGGAATGGAAATGCCCTGACAGGGAATCAAGCTGAAAACCCGGAGTTGAGGCTGAGACTGGAGCGGGAAACAGATTCTGCGGAGGATTCGGGCGATTCAGTGGGAATGCAGAGGCCGACAAACAACTCAAAGTTTTCAAGCTCCACAGAACAGCAAGAATACTCTTTAAATATATGACAGAGTGGAGAACAATCGATGTCTTAGACTCTATCTTATGGTAGAAATTCCATCACACTCCATTAGGCTTTAAGCCCTAAAAAAGAGTATAAACTAATCACCTCTTAAAAAAATATTGTCTCACGGAGGCCTACTTGTTGCCAAAATGAAAAAAAACAAACAGATTGAAAAATAATCTCGCAAGACAAAAAATCGGAAGCGACGACAAAGGAGTCGAGTTTCAAAATCACATTAAGCCCCGGCGACCGTGAAAAGTGGGTGGAAAATGCAACGGCAGAGGAGGAGGGGGAGGAGGAGGTCGAGGCAGGGCCAGTCCCAGTACAAATGCCAATCCAGTCACGGCTCCTAAAAATCAAAAATTTGAATTTCGATCACGTCTTCAATTACGTCGAATCGACGTGCATATAAATCAACTCTGAACAGGCCACACTCGCACACACCAGACATTAGGGCGGAGGATAGTGGTGGTGTGCGGGAGGGCGTGCCAGGCAGGCAGGCAGTCGTCAGTCAGTCAAATGTGGTTTTGTAGTTGCCCCACCACCCGTCTCGCTGCTGCGCTGAGTTTTGTAAATCAAGTGGAAATGCCACAACAAAAAAAAGGAGGCACAGAGTACAGGACACGCCAGGGAAGGCGATACAAGGGGGGGCCGGAAGGGGTGCGTCCGATGAATCCAACCATGCCGAAGATAATGAAGATGATCTGCTGGCAGAGGCCTGGTAATGGATAGTACATACCATAATATTAAATCAGGAGGTTCCAAGATCAGGAGGTTCCATAATGATTTCGTGGAAGTCGAGGAGTTCAGAAGAGGCCCCCTCTGGAACCCCTTGAGCCCCTACTGGTACCTCCGCCCCTGTCCAAATGATGACGCTCGATTGGATTCGGCTGGATCTGTGGAAAAGCACAACCAAGTCGGTGCCCGGAGTCAGGAGTCAGGAATCAGGAGTCGAAGTGCTGATGTGGCACAAGTGCGGGAGGGCCACGCCCCTCGCACTACCCCACCATAAGCCACCGCCCACTTACGGAGCACTCATGCAAAGTGCAGTTGACGTGCGGAAATTGTAGGTGCACACTCTGTCCCTGCCACTCCCACTCCCACGCCCACCACCCATCGCCCCCCGACAGGTGCTTCAAGGACAACAAATCGAGCAAGAGGCTTAACGGAGATAGTCCCCCAATAATTTGTGGAATATTTGTTGAATACTGGGCTTTAATATTACGACGAATGCCTGAAAAGGAAGTCCTTTTTGGAGTGAATCCAGGTGGATATTAAGGATTAAGGCCCAGAAAGGATAACGAGGAAGCCGCACCAGTCAGCCAACTCGAATTATTTGGCATTAAAAATTGTCATTTCTGGCCAAGACATGCAATCGGGAACTTGTTGTTCAATTTCCTCCATCATGCTGATTATCCTGGCACTCGCACACTCACACACACACACACACACTTGACATGTCCTGGCGGTAGTTGTTGCTGATGTTTGTCGGGAATTTGATTTGATTTCTGGCAACAGGACGAGAGCGAGAAGCGGCGGCAACGGAGTTGTTCTCGTCAATGTTGGCACTGCAACCTCTGTAAGTTGTGCTGATCCTGCCCCTCGTCCAGTCTCCCGATCCTGCTCCTGCCCCGCGCCTGCTGTCTACCATCTACTGCCATGTCCTTAGGCTGATGTTCTGCGAAATGTCCTGGCCTGCCATTCGCCTGAAATTACTGACAACTGCTCCAAGCAGCAACAAAGTTGAATTTGCATAGCTCTGAGCCATGTGTGTGAGTGTGTGAGGGATGTCAGTCATTGGCACAAGTGTGTCCTTGCTAGGGTGGGTCAGTCACAGAGGAGAACAAGTCTATTGAGTGAAGACTTAATTTAAATAATTTATTTTCAACTTTTTACTTAAAAATTAACTTTAAAAAAATATATACTTCTTAAATATTAAAAAAAAAGGACCTGAAGCTCCACCCTAGTGCCTGGTATACCTTAAAAAATAAAAAGAAAAACAGCTTCTTGCCACACATGCATTTGTCTGAAGCCTGGCCATGGTCCTTGCCTGGCCCCCGCTCCTCCCCCCTCCAAAGGACACTGGGGGGTGGGTGGTGGGCGGCAGGGTTGGAGGGCACACTGTGTGACAGCTTTCTTGAGATGCACTTCACGTGCATTTGACTGCTTAAATAAATTTTGCTCATGGTAATAAATTCACTTAAACTCAAACTACAGAGACAGGAGTACCTCTCTCCCCAGGACCCCTCTCTTCCCATCCCTCCCTCCGCCATCCTGGGGCAGGACAACGGGAATGCCGTCAGCCCTATAAGACTTTTTGTTTAGACACTCATAAACATAATTGACGTCGTAAAAGGAGACGGAGACGGAGGCGGTGCACGGTGGCAGGAGCAACAACAATGACATAAAGTCATGTAAATCTGTGCAGAAAGATGCCATGTGTGGCTCCCAGCCCCCACATCCCCGGCAAGCCCCCGCACCGACTCTAAATTTTCCCCGGCTTTTCCTCTGTCGCTGCGGTAAGTGAAAATCATTAGTTTCGAGTTCGTACAAAAGCCGAGGCATTTGTTTTGTTCCTCGGCTTCTTAAAAATGAAATGCCTGGCATATTAGGTCCCGCACGGTCCCTCAAGGACACCAGGGCAGGAGAGGGGGAGTGCTCTGTGTGTATTTTTGGGGAATATCCTGGACGAGTTCATTTCTTTCGGTGCACAACGTGTTTCTATCTCGGGCAGAGCGGCCTGCATTTTTTGTATAAATTCTAACAAATTGTCTACACTTCCGCCCCAAACTGTGCCCCCATAGAACTTGCCACCCTCGTCCTCCCACCGAGTCCCGCCCGGCTCTCCATAAATCAAAAAGTGCTTGGCTACAGTTTGTGCTTTTGCTTTGTGTCCTTTTCAGGACCCCCGGCCCCAGTGCCCCCTGTTCGGAGCTCTATTCTTTACATTTTTTATACACTCCACATTAGTTTGGAGGGTGGATGGCAGGGGGGCAGGATCTGGGCGGTGGGGGTGTAATGGGCCACATACTTGGCATGCCGCACTTTTGTGCGTCGTCAACTCTCGCAGTTTAGCATATTACAACTAAAGTGGAGTGGCCACACTGAGGGAAAAAGGATATACTAGGGATTCTCCTTAATAAATCTAGTGAGAGGTCCTGGGAGCCTCGACCGCCCCGAACCCAAAACTCCCATAGACTGTGTCGCAGTGTCCTTGTGGGCAATATTTTTTTCCTTTTAAATAGCTTCGCAAAAATCCTCTCAAGGGGGGTAGCTGCTCTATTGTTGCCTAACTGAATCCCATTCATTATTCACCATCGGCAAGTCCTTGCATGGCATGTCCTTTGTACCACTTGGCGGAGATAATCCCTTCCCTCGGAGTCCCTCCTGCATATCCATCCAATAATTAGCGCGGGGAGGGCGGGGGCCAGGCATTAAGCCAAGATGAGCGGGTTTGGCCTTGTTGGAGAGCCTTTTGAAATATAATACCGTTATTTACACATCACTTCATCGAGCGCGCCATTTTTTAAACAACTCGCTGGGAGGGGGGGTAGAGGTCCTAGAGTCCTATCGTCCTATCTCGTCTCAGCTCGTTTATCAGGCTCATTAGTCGCTGTCCTCGCATCGCCTTGGCGCGCGTCCTTGGCGCGCTGTCCTTTCGGCGGGAATTATTGAACAGCATTGAAAACATTTTAAGCGCAGAGTGTCCTACAAGGAGTCCTTGTTGGGGCCCTCCTCCTCCGCCTCCTCGCCCTATGCTTATTAATGACAGTACATGCAATTTATGTTGGACAGTTAAAAAGCTGTCGGAAATTAATGGAAGTCGTGTGCAGAGTCGTTACTCGGATTCCACATTAACAAGGGGGCCTGCATGGGCTGGCCCAGATCCTGGAAGACAATAGACAGCGGGCATCAAGTCATCAGCTCTTTGTTTCACTTCCAACCGGTCTCTTGGCCTGGATTCTTGGACCCGTTTCCGAACTATTTCCACGCAACGCTGGAGATCACTCGAAGCTCTCGAGCTGGCAATTTAATTACTTAAGCTGGCTCCTGGCACTCCAACTTGGAGAGCTCCAAAGTTTCCAGGAGCTGAATTAGCTGAAAGGTGAAATATATCCCCGGCCCGGTCCTTGGGCGAGCTACTACAAAGTGCCGCCCACGGAGCTACCCACCACAAGGTATTAGCTCTGCTCCTCCAGCCGTTCGTCCTTCGGCTTTTCCCGCCCCTCCCCCCTTCGATTCTCCTGTCTATCCTTCGCCTTGTGGCCTGATGCGCTCCCTAAACTCTCTCTAAACTTTCGCACAAAAGGCACAATCCTTCTATGGCATCGAGGTCCTGCCGTCGCCTCCCCCGCCGGCAACTTTTTGACTTTCCGCCTTTTGCGGCTGTTGTAGCTGCGAAAATTTATGGCCAATTCAATAAACGATTTTATTACATGCGCACGTTGTGTTAACAATGTTATTATTATTGGCGCCCGGTTCCGAAAAGGGTTTCGCCCAGGACCCCCGGGCGATGCAGTGAATGTCCTGGGTGGCCGGAGAAGGGCTAGGGGGATGGCTGCGCACGCCAATTATTATGAAAATTAATTTATTTCCTATCGCTTGTATGGGGCATGCCTAAGGGGGGCCAAGGATGTTATCGGGCTCTTATCGCCAGCTGGCCGAAAGCCAGGACTTCTATGAGTCACTTCCAGTGACTCCGGGACTTATCCGCAGGAATTGCAGTCCCAAGCAGGTCCTTCCTGCACTTCCAAAGCTGCTCTACCCAGCTGCCAGTTTGTTGCTTATTATTGTGGCGGTGCAGGGAGAGGAATAGTTGGCGGAGCCACCTTCCACTGTGGCCTCCACTCCGCTGTCTGTCAACGCAGCCCGCTTTTGTTTGTCCAACACACAAAAGGCCAGCGCTGGCTGTGGGTGCGGGTGCGGGTGTGGGTGTGTGTGGCACCTTATTCGATGCAGAGCATTGTGCTTGGGTGGGCGTGCAAACAGAGCGAACTCGTACTCGTACTCGTGGAAGGCGCACTTGTATGTGCAACCCAACAACGGGCAACAAAAGTCTCATTACTTTTACTTGGCAAATAATGAAGCTTACAACAAAACAGACCGAGGCACATGTGTCAGGGGGTCAGAGGGTGTGTCGGCGTGTGTGTGTGTGGCAATTTGACAATTGACTGTGGCCCAGAGAAGCATATAGCGAAGATATATAGTATAAAGGCAGGTTCTATATTTCCTCAAGTCAGATCAGACTTCTGGAATCTGAAAAGGAGACTCCTTTAACTTCAATAACTAACTCAGATGTGCTAGTTAATCACGCCGGAGCCGATTCGCCCCATCATGCTGGCACTCAGTTTAATTGATTTTAAAGTTCTGTCGCAAGCCAGGACCTAAGGTGGGGCGGGGGTGTCGCCGTAAACAATGTGCCCGGCGTACGGATGTGTAACAGGTTGACCCATCAGACCGAAAAACCAAACCAAACACACACACACACAACTCCTGGCGAGCAAGGGAAAACGGGGGAAAAAAATTAAAAACAAAAGCGAAACTCACCAGGAAGCCAACAGCAGCAACAACGCGTCGCAAAGCTCTTGAAACTTTGCCCAAAAAGGGGCTGTGGCGTGGGGGGAAGTCTATAAGAGGACTCAGTCCAGTGGAGGAGTTGGTTCGGTCAGGCGGCTTTTGAGTGTTTTCCACCTGAGCACAAACTTAAGTGGCGAAACTTGATTAAAACCGCACCCACCCCCACCCCCACCGACACACACACTAGCACACTTTAAGGACTTACAGGGGTGGAGGACGAAGCGAGAAGTCCATGCCCGGATCGAGGCAAAAGTTTCTGATACGGCTAAGGACAGGTCGGGGATTAAGTTGCGGTTATGCAGCACTCACCACCAGAAAGTCAAAGTTGCACTCGTCCTGCTACACTGCTCCAAAAAAAGATGTCCTCGCTTAAGACTCAAGCAGACAATTTATTCAACTCTTGGCTCACACTTCACAGATGTTTTTAGCTCGCATACCCTCGCACACAGGACTAATAAAACGCTGCAAGGACACTGTCGAACTCCAGGGGCCGCTCCTCAAATGGCAGGTCCAGGGCGTACTCCTGCTGCTGCCGCAAAGGACTTTGGATGGCCGGGAAGTCCAGGAAGATCGGGGCGTACCTTGCCAGAGGCTCGCTGGCCAGCGGAGGTCCTTGGGGATGTGCCACCTCTTCCTCGGTTATCCTTTCCGAAGGTCTGTGGGAGCTCAGGAACGGCGGCAAGTAAGCGTTCCTGGGCAGTTCTGCCGAAAAGCAGCAGACCGCAATCGCCAGGATCAGAGCCAGAATCAAGGCTTTGGACATCATCTTCGCGGCGGTGTCTTGGCTGGGGAGCTTCTACTGAGCTGACGAGCCAAGTGCCACTGGGTTTTATGGCCAAGAGAGGTGCACTGAGAGAGATCGGGCTATAAAATAATATTGAAACAATAATAATTACAAGCCAAGTAGCTGCAGTTATCTCCCAAGTTATAGATCCTCTTCATAGATGTGTCTGTCGATAGATGCTTTTTGTGGCAGTGCACTCCGGAGACCTTGGACTGCATAGATTCGATTTTCGACTGCCATTTGGCTTCCAAATTTATGCCGATCCTGATCTCCGGCCGAACCTTCGCCTCTATCTTGCATAAATTTCCCGACATTTCTATGTCACCGATGCGGCCGAGATACTGGTTTTCCGACTCTTATACCCAGCCTGGGCCGGGGACGGAGACGGGGCTGGGGCCGGGGCCGGGGCCGGGGCCGGAATAAATAAAGCCAAGAAGACCGAAAGCCGGCCCGAACGACAAAGCCGTCCGAACGCTGGCTTTCAAGCGCATGCGCTCTGGGCCAAACGGCTTCTGACGAATTACAGCGTTTCCCGCCAAGCGCCAAGCCCGCCGACGGAGGCCACCAGGGCATCTGGCTTCTGGCCTTTGTTTACCTTTGCTATCAGCTCTTATCAGAGAGTCAACTTGGCCCCCAGACTCCTTGGCCGGGGCGGGAGGGGGCTGGAGTGTCTGCCCATTGGCTGGCCGGAAATCCACCCAACTAATTAATGCAAAAAATTTAAATGCGAATTCGAACTCGAGACGGCAGCTGAGGAGGCACTGAGATACACGCTACAAGCAGGTATCCCTCAGATTAACTATCTGGAAGTATCACACATTAGCTTATTATTCAGAAAAGATATAATGCTTAGAGCTTGGGTTTCTTTCAAAGAGCATGCCTTCCCTGCTCCCCAGCCAGGCCACATCGTCCTGCACTGCTGACAGCAGTTGTTGCTGGCAGCCACTCCTGGGGAGGCCAGGCCCCCCTCCCGCTGTGGCCTGCAACACTTCCGGCATTTAAGCAAACAAAATATGTGTAGCAACAAGGAGAGCACACGGCTGCAACAAGCCAGAGCGCATTTGTGTTCCATTTGGGGACCTTTGGCCTCCCAGCCCACCAGCCCACCAGCCCCCCAGCCATGGCCCCTTTTGCGACAGAAACACACACTGAGTGAGTGTTAGGGTGGCCTGCTTTGATTTTCTCCAAGTATTTGTTAGACGAAATGTTGTATTGGGAGCGTACTCTGTCATGGGCTTCCTTCGGAAAATATTATAATTATTATTACCTTAAACATAAAAGAAAAGAGCCACCCTAATGCATGTGTAGGCGGAAAATGCGGCCATGTAGGCTAATGAGTTCGTTCTATGTCGGACATGTCTTGTTTTCCTCCTTCCCCTTTTGTTTGTGGCCCCCACTCTCCTCGCTCCTCGCTCCTTGCTCCACTCTCCTACGGCCGTGTTATTGCTCTTTTTGTGGCCCAAACGGCCAACCAGGAGCCCCATTGTCTTTGGATTTGAGAGAAAAAAGAACCACGCCCGAAGAAGTCCCATGAAGATAAACAGTAATGCTCCGCAGAACAATGTCCTAATGACCTCAAATCTCCGGAAAAGAGCCCCAAGCACATTTATTTCGCTTCAGAGTTACAATATTTAAGCAAAGTGCCGCCTCAGCCAGGGGATCCTCGGGCTGAGCAGCTCCAGGACGAAGGCCAGGACCGCTGCGGCCAGCCAGAGCGCGAAGACGTAGTACAGGCCGCAGAAAATCTCGATGCGGAGGGGAGACACTTCGTGGGTCTGCATCGCGGACACCCTGTACTGGCTCCTGTCGAACTCGCGGACGTAGTAGCCCACGATTCCGGCGGACTGCAGCTGCTTTATCTTCCGGTCGAAGGCGAACTTCAGGATCGAGTGGCGGCGCAGGTAGATGACCAGCTGGTAGAGCAGGATGTGCTCCTTGATGTGGGTCAGCCGGCTGGTGTTCCAGTTGGCCTGGTTGTAGAAGGACATGCTGGCGATGAGGGAGGTGGTGATCAGGGGCTCGTGCACGCCCGCGGCCTGGATGTGATCGAAGCGGTCCTTGGAGCCGTTGCGCGTCAGGACGGTGAGGCTGCGGGGATAGAAGTCCAGGTACTCCTGGCTAATCAGCGTGTAGTTTCGCGCGATCAGCTGGGAAATGTCCCCCGGCAGGGGCTTGCTGAACGGCTGGCGGAAGGAGTCGAACAACTTGCCCTGGTAGATGACTCGCAGGACCAACGCCATCAGCAGCCAGGTGGCGTACAGCACTTTGGTCTTCCATCTGAGCGGCAGCTGCCAGGACACCAGGGGATTGCCTAGCAGGGTGGTCAGCACTTGCAGGAAGTGGGAGGAGACGTCTGCCGGCCCCTGCTCCCTGATCTTCCAGGTGGCGCAGAGCAGCAGGACGACCAGGACGCTGCTCACGACCAGGGCCACCCAGACGAGGAGGCAGAAGGGCGCCGCCAGCTGGGCCACCGCCCCCCACTTTGTCTCCATGTGGAGGATGAAGACCATGGAGCTCTGGTAGTAGGCGGCGGTGGGGGAGAAGTGCTCCCGGTGCTGGTGGGAGCCGCTCATGGCGCCGATCAGGATCGAGGACGTCTGGTTTATCATCTGGTCAAAGCAGCCGCTGCAGCCGTCCTTGATGTCCGGCGACAGGCACTTGTTGCACGGCTCCTCCAGCTGGATTCTAAAGTTGAAGATCTTCGCCAGCAGCTTGATGAGCTCCCCGTCGATGCCGGTCAGTCGCCAGATCTGGGCCCGCTCCTCCGGGTCACTGCTGTTGCCCCGGAAGGAGACGAACGGCTCCAGGGGATACCAACTGACCTTCAAGGGGCAGCCGGACATGTTCCGCAGGATCCGATCGAAGCTCCTCTCCTTGCGGCCCTTCTGGAAGGCCCCGCTCTCGTACCGATCCAGCAGCTCCAGGTTCAGGTTGAGGTCGCAGTTCTTGTTGTAGATCCTGAAGCCGTACGTGAGGACCACGCTGCTGACCTTCTGGGACAGCAGGATGACGTTGAGGGTGTGGAAACGCACACACGCCCTGGATATCGTCCGCAGAGCCTGGAGGCGGTTGCGTCGCGAGGACATGTGCCCCGTGAGCAGGATCAGGAAGTTGTACTCACGCGTGCTGTGCTGCCCCGAGAAGTTGAAGCTCAAGGAGACAAAGGACTCTGCAGAATGGACCAGGAACAGAACGTGGCTGGACGGGATCTCGTCGGGGAGCTTCTGGTAGATCCTGAGAGCCATGGAGTCGCCCAAGCCGTTCAGCACCGAAGTCATCAGGTCGCCCTCCTGGTGGTCCTTGTGCTCGTCCTTCCGCTTCAGCTCCATAACCGACAAGGTGCTCTGCAAGGGGCTCACCTGCTCCTTGAGGATGGCCAGAGCAGCGTGCGCCAGGGGAGCAGTCCGGTAGGGTTCCAAGGGCAACAAGGCCCCCTCGGCCAGGCCCGTCAGGATTAGCAGCCGCCACAACATAGGTCCTTTGCAGTTGGCCCGCCAGGAGCAACTGCTTCGGCTTCCAATTTCCGTAATGCCCGTCCTCCGATCCACAGGCTGATAGGTCTAATGAAGCCCCAATAGGACTAATTAATTTAATGCAGTTTCTGCACTGAGTCTGGGGCTTCAGGAGCTCGGGGAATAGCCCGTATATCACATATCCTGTATCCTGCATGGCATCTATAACTCGATGTATCCTCATGCCTGGGCCAGCAGAATAGAAGCACTCCTCCCACCGCCAAGTGGCCGCAATCCAGAGACCAGTGTAAAGTGCAATACAAGAGCAAACCGAAAGCCAATTCAACTTTTTTGCCACAAAAAGGATACTCCCCCGGGGGATAAGGCGGGGGAGGGGCTTTGTTTATCTTCGTGGAAAGTTGCCCGCCGAGAATGCAAAGCAAATGCAGCATATCTCTGCGGCTTGTTAGTCGAAGCGAAAGGCAGCCCAGGCGCCAAGGACGAGGGGCGCAGGACGAAGGCAGTGGCAGTGGCAGTGTCGGAAGCTGCAGCAGGGGGTGGGAGAACCAGCCGCCCCCTCCCCTCCTCCTTGTCCATCTGGCGCGCATAAAAATTAAAAATTTCATTAAATTCACAAAAATGCTTGAAGTGGAAAAATGTAATATCCTTTGGGCACAAAGGATGTGCATATAAATGCAAATGCGGTACTGGTCCGCAACGAAAAAAGGGGCGATATGTCCGAGCTGCTCCTGCCACGCCCCACGCCCCTGCCACATGCTGCATGCATGAATGCACAGCCGTGCACTGAGAGAAAGGGAGTGACGTCCAGATACATGTTTTGTTTTCACAATTTTTAGCAGGTCCTGCATTTTTCGGAGTGTCCTGGCACCTAGTTCGCCCCGCACACATCCTTTGTTCGCAATTAGTGGGCGACTTTCATAAACAAAACGATAGTGAGTCGCTAGAGAACGAACGCCAGAGCCCGCCAGGATAGCGCATGCCGGCTCCCTTTTCGTGGAAGGATAGTTGCTCAAGTGACTCGTCTCCAGATTGAACCAATCGAGGAGCAAGTGCCGGGCCACGGGCGGGAGGGAGGTGGCAAGGACATATGCCAGCCGGGCGACAAAAGTTGGAAAATTAAAAGTTTTCCACAAAAGTATGCGAAAGTCAGTGAGGGGCGGACGGGTGGAGGACTAGCTGCGACTCTGCACACGTCGGAGTGTAATTATGATTACATTTCGAGTCCCGTTCGAAGGATTCCCCCAAAAGCACTCCTCCTCAAGGATTCAGGGACCGTGGCGGAACCCTTCTCTGTTTGAATAAAAGAAGCCCATTTCCGATCAAGGATCCAATTAAATGGCACAACACCAGGAGACCGCAGTGATAGGGCTCGTGAGGAGCTGCTCGAGCTAGTCGGGAGTCCTTTTTGGTCGTCGCCCCGTAAGTTTTGCCAAGTTGGGCGCCCAGCCTGCGCATAAATTAAAAATGACAAGGATATGCCAGGACAAAAAGGAGTGGAGCGACTGGCAGAAGTCGTGTAACCCAAGCGGGCAACAAGTTGCAACTTAACGTTGCCCCCGCCCAGCCAGCCACCTAATGTGGCATATGAAACATGAGCGTGGCAGGCTATCCCTCCCCCCCCCCGCCACCAGCCACCAGGATATCCCTCTGCCCCCCGCCCCCCTCGAATTTCTACAAATTCAGCGAAAAGTATTTTCCACCTTTAAAGCACGCCAGGAAGGTGAGGCCGAGGCCGAGGCTGGAAAAAAGAGGGAAATGATTTATGAATGCAGAAACTTTTTGGACCAACTTTGTATGGCCGCGTGTGTGTTGGATCAGGGGCAGGGGCAGGTTATCCTCGTGTTACACACGACAGAGGCGAAGGGATGAGGGGAAAGGGGAACTGGAGTCAGGACCGTCCGCTTAATGGAATTATAAAAATGTTAACTTCAGCAGAAATTCAAACAGTGCCCTAGTCCTCCCCTTGTTCGACAACTAACCTTTCTTCGTCGGCCCTTTTTGCCTCCTGGGCCACCATATGAATTCAGTTATAATTTTGTTTAACATTTAAAGTGGCTTTGTTTGCGCTCTTGACCGGGAAAAAAGGAGGTCTAGAAACAAAACCAGTGATGGACTTTTCACACCGCAAACGATGCAAAATATTTGCGTTCGGCTTGGCCCGGCCACACATTTAAAAACAAAAGGATGCGGAAGCATTTCAACGTCAGCAGCAGACCTCCCAGTCCTTGTCCGCCCTCCCCATATATATCAGACACATACTGCTGGCCATGTAGCACAGATATGGCCTGGGCTATAGTCGGATATATATATGTGATCTGCGGCGGCGGCCAATCCAATCTACTTTTCAAAGCAAACACGACACACAACTTGAGGCTGCCGCGCCGGCAAAGGCTGACAATTGAACCGCAGCCGGGAAGGACCTTCTGCGCTCTCGGTCTTCCTCTGCTTCCTCAGCCGCCCTGGAGCAATAGTAGTCAAGCAGCAGCCAGCCAATTTCGAGCCAAGTCCTGGAAATAGACCAACTTGTAGTCCTGCATCCCTACACTCGAAAACATATTCGTCCACCAGATTGTGGCACAAAGTCTTCCGTCTCTAGGGCCCTCCTGCAGGCAGCTTATTTTTTCGCAGTGCCATCCGCCCGCTGCTCCTGATGATGTGTCTTATCTTGTCCTGCAGTGGCTGAGCGATGCCAGCGCATCCTGGAAGCTTTTTATCTTGGCGTCATGTTGATGTTTGTCGGAAACTTGATTATTTTCATCTCGTTTTATTTTTTTTCGGTTTTTTTTTTGGGTTTCGCCTTCGCCCACACATGTCCTGGAATCGCAGGCCCATGTTTGCTGGCGAAAGATGCTTCTTTTTGGATTTTTGTTTGGATGCTGGGCCCTCGGAAAGAAGCAGACTAAGCTTCCACCCACACCCGCCATTAAAAAAATTCCCAAAGACTCCGCATATGTGTTTACATATACGGGGTTCTGTGGGTAAAAGTTAAAAATAAAGAGTTCCGCCCGCCTCGACGTAAATGTAAAACTTTAACTTGGCAAGGACCACAAGGACTCGCTTACAGGTTGCCCGGCGTGTTCTCCAGCCTTCCCCTTTGTTGTTGTTGTTGACAAACAAGGAGCGCATAAGTAGAATAAGTTGTAATAAGAGCAGTTAACAACATGAGTGAAGTCAAGGCGGGCACACCAAGACACCTGAACGTCACGGAACGTGGCTACAGTGGGGCCAGGCTACGGGGGCTGACAAGTAGAGGGGTTTAGTCCTTGGGCTAAAGAAAAAGAGAAAGGAAAAGAAAACACTGTAAACATTATAAGTATTCTTACTACCCAACCCTTGCATCCCCTATCCTACTATCCCCCTTAGCCAGACCTCACTGTAGTCGCAGGGCACGGGCCACGCTCCTGACAACTGACAACTCCTTTAAAATGTAGTTACTGTTGTTATTATTCAACCTTAATGAACTTAACAAGCTCGCACAGCACAGCGGGCCCTGGAAAGGGGAAAGGACAACGACGAAGACGGGGGACGTCCTGCCAGTTGGACACAGGAATCCCACCCACCCACACAGCACACAGATATCCAGTCAGACAGACAAACAAACAAGTCAACCAGAGAGGTGGGGGCAGGCTGGCAGGTGGGTGGTTAAGTACGTATGTTGCATGTTGTTTTGGGGGCATACGCCCATCATGTGTGCCATGTTCATGTCGCAAGAAATTTTCCAGCTCTCAATGGCGCAGGGTCACGTAACTCAAATAAAGCGCCAAAGCCACCAGCCGCAAAAAATCCCCCCGAAAAAGCCGAAAAGGAACGGCAAGAAGAGCAGGTCCTGGGGCAAGAAACCACGCCCCTTAGTCCTTGCACATTTTGTGCATTTTTTGGCTCCATCGAGAGTAAAGCAAATTAAAACTGTTTAACAAATATTGGAGGAACGAGACCAGAACCACCCGTGTGGACTTTCAAAGGACGATAGCATCAGGTGTTTATAAATATTAAAATAATAGACCGTTCTGCAGGCAAGAGAAGTCAGTGTTCAAAATGGTGTAATAATAGCTTCTAGTGTTGTAAAGTATTAAACTAATAAGCGTCAGGATGCCATCTTGCTTGCCTACTTAATTAATTTTAAGTGGAACTTGTACACACTGGGAATTTAAAATGACGAGAGCATTAGCAGGTGCTAAAAATGATTCAAATAATAGAGCTTCCATCAAGCAGGACATGCCAGTGTTGAAAAGGGTACAATAATATACTGTAGTGCTGAAAAGGATTGAAATAATAATATATTCTAGTGCTTAAAAGGCTTACAATAAGAAGTGTGATGCCTCCAGTAGGCTGTAGAATCAAGACACCATTGACCCAAACGTCAAACGGAACTTCGGAGCTCTCGAACCACAGGCCCTGAGCCCCAGCCCCTCGGCATTCATTCTGTCGTGATCCGTTCTAGTGTTAACACCTCCAAAACTATAAAATATTATGAAAATTTATTGAGTGGAAAAGTATTTGATTTATTTTAGTTTCAATGTTTCTGAATTGTATTTTTCCCGTTCTTTGTTAATTTTTGTCGACAGTCTGTTGGCCGTCCTAAGGGTAGTCTCGTCGCGAACCTAGTGTGTGTGTGTGCATTGGAATGGCAGCCCCGAGCCAGGCGGATCTCCAGATGAAGCTGGCCCAGCTGGGCTGGAACATCGAGCTCGGCAAGGAGAACGAGGTGAGCCAGCTGATGGATGGCGAGGCGATTCCCCTGCGCCAGTTGGCGACGGCGGCACTGAGGATCAGCGAGGAGGTCCCTGCCGACGGGATTCAGGGCAAGGAGGGTGCCCTAAAGGACGAGGCAGTAGGCGGGAGCAAGGACGTCGAGGCGTACAAGGGGCCGCATCGCCACAGACGTGTCCCGCTGAAACCGATGAAGTAATTGTATTCCTAATGTAATCGTTCTTGTTTGTACAGTTTTTGGCAAACAGCATATGGATGACACATCAAGATGACATCGAAATTCGTGTGAGTACAAAGGACAATAGAATCGGATCCTTTAGGATAAGGAATAACGGATACTCACTGTATTTTCAGAGAATTTTTACAAATGGGATTCGTTAAATTAGCAAGACTTGGCGATGAGAAGACAGGGAGACTCTCATGAAACAGCGAAAATTTTCAGTTGAAGGACTTTGGATGCAACACGCTCACACTCTCGGACTCGACGTCAGAACGTACACTCATCGGGACAAGGTTGACCTAACCCTAGCCTCCTAACCCTAGACAAACCACTTTGACTTTATAACTTCAGCACACGGCTAATATCATTCAGCTCAGAGATCATAATCATCGCAATATTCGATACATCGAATATGGACACAAAGAATACATGAATTAGAATATTGGTACTTGAATATTTTTACGCAAGGATACACACGGCAAGGAAGAAGCCCAGAGGCCCATCAGGAACGATGAGCGAACATGTCCCCCGTCATACAGAGCACTTACTGATGGTAGCTCTAGAAAGAGGCACACGACGCTGGTTCCTCCTCCAAGGAGAGTCGCAGGAACCGCCTTGGGTGAAAACGCATCCAGGATCAAGCCGGACGCAAATGGCATGCAGTCGCCTTCTAAAAACACGATTGACAATGATTTGTTCTACTAGATGAACGATGAAGGGAAGATTATGGAGCACCACCACCACCACCACTAATTCCACCACCACCAATTCCACCACCACCACCACCACCACCAATTCAAGAAGGCGGCCAAGACCAGCGGCTACCCGGAACCAAGCACAACCAACGTGAACCAAGAACCCAATATGATAGCTTATCCAGGGACTGCATGCTGGCTTGAGCCTCAAAGAGAGGATGCGGTTTCACGGCAAGAACCACACGAACTAAAAGGATTAAGAAGCTCCACCAATGCAACAATAAAAAAGGACTATTTTCGGTTAATAAATATAAATCACGGCAATACTCGCGGGACAGTGTTCCCAGTGTTTTCGTTCCCAGTATGCGCAGTGCGAGTGTTATACGAGGTCCTGCCTTAAAGCCGGCAGTCCTTGCCGAATTGTCGGCAGTCGCTGTTTGACTCTCGACGGCAGCAGAAGTGGGTGTCCTGCGCTGCGCCTCGGCTGCCTCTTCTCACTCTCCTCACTTCAGCCACAAATTTAATATTCATTAAGATCCATTCAAATATTTTGTGAAGTTTGCGGTCGGAAGGCAATTGTTGCACTGCTGACTGGCTGCCCCGGAGCACTATTTCCATTTGGCTGGCCAATCGTTTAATGAAAGTATTTAACCAGGCTCCGATTATTTATTAACACGACCAAGCAGTAGCTTTGTGGTCTCTGCTCCGGCTATGGCTTGGCGGTTTCAGAATGCAACGTCGGGCTTATAACGAACGAAGGGCCGTTTTAGAGTTATTGAATTTATTTATTGAAAGCGCCACTCGGTGGTCCCTCGGCACTGGCGGGGGAGCCAGTGCACACACAGAGCGCCATGCAAATTGATTGACTAAAACACTCTAGTTAACAAGTCCTGTTCCCCCTCGGAGGCTCCTCCTGCCCCCGACGCTGCTGCTCCTTTTTTCGCCCTGCTGCCCGTGGTCCATTGGACATAATTAATTGCAACACGAGCCATTACGTCTGGCAGGACAATAGGGATATGCATTTTAATTAAAGCACCTCGAGCACCTAATTACTTGCCAGATTCGATCTCTAGTAGGCCTCGAAAAGGATGTTGAACTTGAAGTCCCTCCAATGAAAACCTTTTGTTTCCTTTGATTCATGGCCTTCCAATGCGAATGCACAAATTAGTAGCATACTTTTCAGAGCCCCGAACCACAAAGGAGCCAGACTGACCCCAAATCTAAACTATTAAGTGACTACTACTTAGTATTATACTCTATAATTTTGTAGAAAATGCAAAGGATTCACAAGTACATCCCCAAGACTCAACCGTAGATCTGACAGTAATCGATAACACTTGCCGATGGCCGCACTCCATCCTCTCCAGCGACTGCGGGATTATCGCAGTCTATCATCGCCGCCAAATAAAAAAGGACAACTCCACAAAAACTTTCAGTTACTCGGTCTGTCAGTCCATCAGTCTGCTCACGGCTGCTGTCTCCTTCGCTCGCCACCCCTCAGCGGAGCCAGAGTCAGACAGTGTCAGACATGAGGCGGCCGCAGCTCACGCCCATAAATAAAATGCAAGACGGCAGGCGGCAGGCGGCATTGGGAGGCACAGCGCTGACAGGTTAATGTCAAATCGCAGAGCCAAAACCGAAAAGCCAAGGGGGCGTGGTGGGGGGGGGGAAAACACAAACAACAAAAAGAGGAAAGCGATAGTGGGGAAGCCCAAAGGGAAGCAGGATACTTTAAATACACTTTCTCTGGTCAACAGGGCGTATGAGTTATATTTTTTATAATTTTTTTTAAATCGGTGTTTTAAGACTTATATTATAAAATGGAAACAAAGTTCTAGATTAATTAGTGTCTAAATGGAACAAATACTTAAGATAGTATCTCTTGCAAGTGCAGTATTATTTCGTCACCTACCTGGACTGCCCTCCTCAGCGACTATTATTTTGACAAACTTCTTTTGAGACCAGAAATACCTACAGTTTAGAGGGCATTTCCGGCAAAGGGTGGTGCTGGGCGATAAGTGAGGAAAATGACGAAAAAATTGCGAGAAAAACACCAACACAACAACAACACGCTGAAGTTTTTTCGTCAAGGAGGAAAAGTCGGACTGGAGCTGGCTGGAAAAGCGACTCTGGAGCTGTCAACTGACAGTTATGAGAAAAAGTAAAGCTGACGAAGACATCAGCGGGGCAAATTTGTTTAGTCTTAGTCTCTCTTGGTAGACTCTGCTTTTCCGAGGGCTTTTCCCAGCTCCCCTGCCCCTGCCCCTGCCCCTGCCGCCTGCCCCCTCGAGTCTCGCCACTTTTCTCCTTCAGCCCGCATGCCATTTTGGTAATGATGGCTTAAAGGACGCCCGCTGCGACAATGTGTTTATTTTGCCTGGAAGAGCGGAACAGGGGGGAGTTGGGTGTGAAAAAAGAAGGGGGGGGCCCGGTTCGTCCTTCGCGAGGAAGCGCCGTTAACAGAGCATGTCGCGGCTTTGCTTTCGGTGAGGATTTTGGCCAAGAGGGGGGTGTCAACCGCTAAAAGGGCGTTAAGTGTTTTATTTACCCTCAAAATATTATTTATATTGTGGCTGGGATATGTGTGCGAGCGGGACGGAGAGTGATAAGAAGGGAGACGCCGAATGGGGAGTCCTGCGAGGAAGAGGATTTGCTGTGAAGTGATTTAAATTTTAAGTACTTTTTGCATTTGTGCGGTCCTCCCATCACTCTTTGTTTATCTTGCTGATTACTTTTCTCATTTCGCAAATGACTTGCTGACGTTTTCGGGTAATTCACACAATTCGGTTTATCCGAGTCCCTAATCGGTTCAATTACGGCAGGTCCTGGAAAGCACAAGAATCCGTACGCTAATTAGTTGCCGGCATTGTTTAAAGGGCTTAGAGGCTTGTATTAAATTCAATAACCGAACAAAGAGCTGGGGCGCCGAAAATGTGTCGGGCATTAATTTAATGTCACATTTAACCCGCCGCGCCATAAGCGGCGCCCCTTTTCGCGGCATTTGCGGGCCGCGCTTTGGCAACTAAATTAAAATATTTTAATGAGTACAATTTATCACGCTCCGGCGGCTCCTGGCAGTTTAAAGCCTCGTCCCCGGGATCCCTGGCATCCTTTTGGGCTGCTCCGGCAACTTGTTGCGACATTTAATTATTGGTGACAGTATAATCAAGTAAACTCGGCAAGAATTTCAATTTCATTTAATGGTTTGGCACATTGTGCCGGCTCGCTCTCCGGGCTAAGCCTCAAGTGTCATGTAAACGACGTTAAACGGCTCCTGGCTCCTGGAAATGGCTGAAAGCCGCAAAAAGGGTTTAGTCCTTTTCCGCCTCCCCCTGCCCCCCCGGCTTAGCTTGGCTTTTGTCCTGTGTCCTTTGTCCTGTTTCCTTATCGGCGAACAATTAGTGGGGAGCAACATCAGCAATAAACATTATTTCAGAGACAATTATTAGGCGTTTATGAATTTAGATGGGTCGGGCGGGGGCTGCTGGCCGTTAAAAGTAATAACCAGAAAAGCTGTGGATCGTGGCTTTAAGCTTTAAGAGGCAGGGGTGGAGGAGTCTCAACTAGTCCCCCATCCAGCCATCAGTAACCCTCTGCCATGTGCCTTCAATCGAATTCGATTCCTTTCTTTGGCCTTTTGACGGCTGCTGCCTATAAATTGGCATATGAAATGCAATTGGCTTTCTCCGCTGATTCCATTTGCGGAGCGCCGAGCGGAGCAAATTTATAGAATTGGAAATGAGGGGGACCTCCTGCCATCGACCTCCGAGTGGGGAGTGGGTGGGAAATTGCATTTGATTCGAAGCCCGAAGCCCGCTTTGAAGTCAGCGCAGGCGGCAACTGCGCTGATTAGATAAGCAACAGAAACAAAAAACAGCCCTAGGGGCAGTGGGTGCAGCTCCACTGGCTGCTGACTGCTCCAACTTTGGCTTACAAATTGTTTTTTAGTTGGCACAACTTTTAATTTGGTTATGGTGTGAAAATGTTTGCTTTCTCCGATCTCCTTCCATTTTCTTTTTTGCGCCTCTCCGATGGAGTTTGTGGTGGAAATTAATTTGCATTTTAACAGTATATATGTACACATATATATATGTAGAAAGTGTTTCCAGCCCTGTTTATATAAACAACTTTTTCAATTAGCATCGGACGAGCCTGTTGTTGTTCTGTGTTCCCACCAATCATAGCTCGTCATAGGTTCTGCTCGCGTGACCCCCAGCAATTATGCGGCAATTATCGGGAGCGAAGCGGACATTAATCAAACAAATCAATTTTGATATCAGATAGCCGGGGCACTCAAGTCCGCACCAGGGCTGGCAGGGTACCTTTCATAAATGTAATAAAAAACCTTAAAAGCCTCCCGCCCCAGAGGCAATTCGATTCGAGACAAAAACCATAACTGGGAGACAGTTATTGGAGGGCTATTACTGTCTCCGGCCGGAGCCGAAACTGGGTCGCCTGTCCTTGATCCGTCCTGACAATTCAATTTGCTTGACGTTCTAAATGGCTGCCTCGTCCTCCGACAGGACTCTGGCCATAGTTTGAAAGGTCACACGATATGTCGTCTGTCTCGGATCAAGTTATGCGCCCTTTCCACCCAGCCTTTGTCTTGTCTCTTGCCGAAACTTTCGCGCTGATAAGAAGGACTCAGAATGAGACGGGGGATAGTCCTTTTCCGCCACTCACTGCTCGGTGCCGAGAGTCCAACAGATCCATCCCTCTCTCCCGCAGCGTAATGAAAAGTTTCGGCGTAATGAAATAAGCCAAAGTTTTTCCAGCTTTCAATAATAACTGTAAAAGTAACTAGCCAACTTTCTGCCTTTCCGCCTCTCTGCCAATCCGCAGGAGGAGCCCCAGAAGCCGGCAAACTTTTCCATGTGTGTGGCTCAGGACTTGTCCTGCCTGTGGTCCTGCTGGCTGGCTGGGTTGGCCCTCAATGCGATTATGGAGTGACAACAAATCCATATCCCTGACTTTTATTGTATTTGCAAAATATTTCATGGTAGCAGCCACTAATGTTCCTCCATCGCCCACTACCTCCGTTTTAATAACTCCAGCCACATTGTCCACTAATCTCCTCGCCCACTACCGCGACTCTGATTCCGATTCCGATTCCATGGGAATTATGTCCTGGCCATTGAACAGGTCATTGAAAAATAAACACCAGCCAACATAATAACAATTAATCATAATTAAGGCCCCGAATGCTACAAATGGGTGGGGACTTTCGGATAGGATGGATTGTGGGTGCGGGTGGACGGGATGCAAAGCTCCTTGGGAGCAGAGATCCAGGGGCTAGCTGACCTATTGACTTTAGACCAGAGGGCGAATAGGCAATTTAGAGCACTGAGAAAAATACTACAAAGTAAAAGATGTAAGAGACTTATAACGAAAAGGACATGGCTAGCGACTACCAGATGATGAGAGCTAAGTGGGAGCTGGAATAGAACATTTTCTCAAAGTGTCCGACACTGACCGCACCGTTAATCAGGCGTTAAATTAACGCACTCATTAGCACAAATTACAAATTGAGCTGCCAGGCAGAGGACAAAGTGCCAGGCCAGAGGGCAACAGCTCAGGGGAGGGGACGGCCGGAGGAGGAGGAGCTGATAGGGGAGGCGGCGCCGGAGGGGCGGATCCGGGCTAAGCCAGGTGCTCAGCATAAATCACTTAATAATCAAGTGCAGCCCATTTAATTGGCCTGCCGCTGGACCTCGTGTCCCGGTGGCCAAAGTCCTTTTGCCTGCGAGCAATTAATTATTTCATTATGCTGGCTGACAAAAGCTGCCTGCTGGGGCGCCAGGATACGCCCCCAGGCCCGACCCGCTCTTGCTTTGCTTTTATTTGGTGACATTTAATTTAAGTTTTGCAATTTGCAGGCGAATTACAGCGTCGCTGATTGAAATGACCCGAAAAATCCGATTTTCTGAGCTCCCAAGGCAACACCACCACAGTTCGTTCGGCTTCCATATGGAGCGGGGCATGCTTTTTGTCAAAAAAAAAAGAAAAATAAATGAAAACAAGTTATGGGGCCAAAGGCAACAGAATTTGCAAAGTTTTTAATTGCCAGCCGACCGCTGGCAGTGACATGCGAGGCGGGAATCGAAACGGGAAGCGGAAGTGGCATCGGAAGCCGAAACGGAAATGGAATCGCAGTCGGTATCGGTATCGGTATCGGAAGGTGCCAAAATTGGGTTAGTCCAGTGAGAGTTTTTATTTAAAGTAAATGACAACACTGCGGATCCTTATTCCGTGCATCCTCAAAAGTGAGACAGATGCCATGGCACACTTTCCAGCTTTAAGCCCTTTCGCTGCCTGCGCGGCTCATCAAGTTCAATGTCGAGACTTTCAATGGCTGCAAATGCCGGGCAATAAACTAAAATTACAAAATGGACCCAGTCTTCAGCTCCCAGCCCACACCGCCCGCCCCGCCCCGGCAGGATCTCGGGCGACGACGATGTGCAGATTTGGCCGCAAATAAATCGAAACATTGCCCGGCCGCCATAAAACTAGACAAGCCCCAAATGAGGGCTCCCCGCCCCGCGACTGGGCGGATAGATCGAAACAGAAAGCAATCCACTAGCCCCCCCATCGATAGTCCCCCCGCCGCCACCCTTTACTCGTTATCCTTCGAGCCGGCCAATCTCTCAAAGTGCCAGACATGCCAAAAGGACTAAACAATTTTCTGGGCTGGCAGTTTTTACGGCCAAACGATAAGTAAAACGATATTGAATGTGTATCCCTTTCCCGCGCGATGGGGCGATGGGGGGGCGGGGCGAGCCTTGGCGGGCAGAAGCCACAGCATTAAATGCCGATAAGTATCGGCATTGTCCTTCTCGAGGCGAGCGAATTCTATTCGCTTCTCGTGCATTTCGGGATTCCGATTCCCTCTGAGCCTTTGTTTAAAGCCTATTAGCACTTTGTTTTCGTCCTTGGGTGGGACAGCTTTAAGGGTCTGCCAAAGGATTACTATCATCAAATATTCCTACAAGCTGGCTCGATTCTGAGTGCAGGACCTATTCATATCCGAGATTCCAATTTCAAGTTGAAGCATGCGAGCCCTTCGTCTTTACTTTTAAGGACTTTAAAAGGATATTTCGGGCATTTCGAGCATGGAAGTGGGGCAGGGAGGGGGTGGGAGTCTAAGGCCAAATTAGCTGCACGAGTGCAAAGTGCGAAATGCTAAAATGTGAAATGTTAAATGGCCATTGCAGGGGCCAAGGACTCCTCGTCCTCGCCCTCGCCCTCGCCCTCGCCACCTCCTGCCCGGGCCGGAGGAAATGCTGCGTTAAAAATTATGTTTGGGGCCACCCTCAGCTGAAACAACAACAAAAACTACAGTGCACACATACATATATATTCATGGCATTTATAAGAGTCATTTGGCAAGGACTCGGAGCAGGGGCCAGGGGATGCATGCAAAGTGCGACCATTACAAATCCTTTACACTGTTGTTTGCAGAGCCTTTCGCTTCCCCCAGGAGACAGCTCCGAAAACCTGACACGAAATGAAATTAAATGCTATCCCTCTTGCAATTAGGACCTCCATCACTTAATTAGCTTTCCATCGCCATCCTGGCATGCCGGCTGCCGGCTGCCGTGATTACCCGATTTCTTCACTTTAATTAGCCACTGATGTGTAGTAGCTTCGATCCACAGTCAATATGCCCGTGGCATTGGCTAAAGAGTGCAAAGAGGTTAAATTGCTTTGACTTTCGCTTGCGCTTTTCGCCACATTTTGGCATCCCCACCGCCACCGCCACCACCCATCAACCGCCACCCACTGGCCCAGGCCCTTCCCATCGCCACAGATTTCCCTTTGGGCCATTTTGTGCTGGCAAGTGCAAGAGCAAAATGTTTATAATTAAACTTTAATGTGTATTTAATGAGCCTGAGGGCACAAGGAGTCTACGACCCGTGCGCCCGGGGGCCTTGAAAAAATAATGCAAGCTTAAATGCCAATGCGAATGCGAATATGAATATGAATGTGAAGTGGGAGTCCTGCAGAGCTGGCCCTCCATCCAAGCTTACAGAGCCAGAAAGTTTACAAAGATGCAGACGGCACAGTTACAGATACAGGAACTTTATCCCCTGATAATATAAATTTAATCGTTCGCTTAATTGTCTTCATGTGAAACCGACTAAATGGTGTTAAAAGTTTTGCAAACAAATTGCAACTAGTTGCAAGGCTCCCAAGGCAAGGCTGGGGACTTGCGAACAAATTTTTGGGAGCAGCAACGAGCTGAGAGCTAGGAGCTGAGAGCTAAGAGCCACTTCAAATTGCGAGTTGCTTGCCGCCACTGATATCCATGAGCTACGCAAAGTTTAGCAGCCCAAACTTTCCCCACACACCCAGATACTGGCACATGCACAGATACTCCAAATGCTCAGATACTCAAAATCTGGATGTCCGTGTGTCCCCTTGTCCGCCTGTCCGTGTGTGAGCTTCGGTTGAGTCCTTGGCTTCGGGCCTGGTCACGGGCCTCAGGATTGTGGACTCAGTACTCCAGACGGGGGCGGCTGGTGTCCAAATGAAATTTCACTTAAAAATTTATGAAACCCCATTCTAACTCACTAGACGCCAGACAAATTGCTGCAAAGTGCGGCGAGAGCGACTCCTGCCAGGAGTTTAGCTTTAATTGCCCGCCCAAGATAGCTGCATCCACAAACCAAGTTCGGCGATTAAGTTAGTAAATATCTCAATGCTATTTAAAATATTAAACACTTCCAGCCTGCTCCTTGAATATGTGCCGCAGCCATCCTTAAAGCCAGTAATGCCCTCACCTAACAAAACCCATTTCCACTTGCTGGGAATGTGTAAAGTTTGATTATGGCTGCCAACTGCAAAAAAAGGGGAGAAAGCTGACTTTCTGCCCGGCCGACGCCCTCATACCCTCTCAGGTCTGGATTTTCCACTTCGATAGCACCATGGATACATCACAGCCTTTGGACCCCCTTAGGAATCCATGAAGTCCTCTACATTTTTTAGGTCACATATCCATATATGGCCCCATCCTTTGTCCATATCTCACCCAATTCTCATCCGATCCTCAAGCGGCGTACCTTGTTCGATTTCTACTTCGATTCCCCATCATCCTGCATCAAAATATGGGATCCGAATTTTTTTTTAATTTTTTCCAACATTTTCCGATGGACCCCCTTGGAAATCCATGAAATCCCCCCTTTGGCCCCAAACTATGTCCATATCTCAGCCAATTCTCATCCGATCCTTGAGCGGTGTTCCTTGTTCGATTTCTATTTGGATTCCCCATCAACCTGCATTAAAATATGGGACCCGAATTTTTTTTTAATTTTTTCCAACATTTTCCGATGGACCCCCTTGGAAATCCATGAAATCCCCCAATGGCCCAAAACAATGCCCATATCTCAGCCAATTTTCATCCGATCTTTGAGCGGCGTACCTTGTTCGATTTCTTCTTCGATTCCCCACAATCCTGCATCAAAATATAGAACCCGAAATTTTTTCAAATTTTTTCCAACATTTTCCGATGGACCCCCTTGGAAATCCATGAAATCCCCCAATGGCCCCAAACTATGCCCATATCTCAGCCAATTCTCATCCGATCCTCAAGCAGCGTACCTCGTTCGGTTTCTACTTCGATTCCCCATCATCCTGCATCAAAATATGGGATCCGAATTTTTTTTTAATTTTTTCCAACATTTTCCGATGGACCCCCTTGGAAATCCATGAAATCCTCATAAGACCTCAAACTTTGTCAATATCTCGGCCAATTCTCATCCGATCCTTGAGCGCTATACCTTAATCCATTTCTACACCAATTCCCCGTCATTCTGTGTTAAATTTAGGACATGTAATTATTTTTTATTTTTTTAATGTGGCCCCAATCGCTGGCTATATCTCAGCCAAGTATTTCCTTGAACGACAAACTGCTACTGATTCGTTTGTCGCAGACTTTTCGAAAGAAGTCAGATACCCGCAGAAAGGGTATAGCAAGTATGGAAGAGCAACGCAAATAAATAGACGGGTGGGAAGAAGGGCAACCTGGAAAAAGTTTCTTTTATAAAATACCATTTGTTTTATTGCTGTCATTGCGGAAAGTTTTGCGAATTGTATGCACACACTCGAAGGACACACGTACAGACATATTTATGCAAGACTAGATATTTTGTGGGCCGGGCGATAATTCGGTAAGAAAATGGTAAGAAAGCTGGGAATAAATCAATGAAGTTATTCAATAAATGGCGATAGCGTTTCGGTTATTTTGACATTTATGGCGACAATCGTTACGGTCCTCGGTGGGTCGTTAAACGCATAATCGATACTAATGAAGCTCTCCTGGATTTACTTGCTGGGAGCAATTATTGTGACTGCAGCAGATAGCAGCCGGGCCACGCCCCTTGGCTCCTGCATCCTGTTTCATGGCATAATAAATGGCCTCCGTGCGCTTAAATAGCCTCATCAATAAGCGTTGCTCCTTCGAAGGAGTTGGGGCTTGGTCCTGCTGGCATAAATATTTTATGTTGTTTCTCGTTTTTTTTCTTGCGCCGCAGAGATTTGTTTGCCGCCGCGGGGTGGGGGAGGATAACGCGCCTTAATGAGCCCAGGCCAACATTTTATGTGGCATACTTTTCAGCGCGGCTAATGTAATTATCTGATTATCTGGCTCAAGAATGCGAAGGAATGGTTATAAAATGGCAGGGGAAAGGGGGAAGGGGGGAGTAGGCCTTCCTACTCGAATCATCTGTTGGAGGAAGACCTTTGGGCAATCCTGGGAGTCGCTGAGGAGCTTAGAGCTCGATTCAAACTAGGACTGAATTCCTGGAATTGTTGAGTCTCTGAATCGACTTAAGCTGCAGCTATTCGAGGCATTTATCGTGCACTTAAAGCGACCTATTTCATAAGTATATATGCCACAAGATGCACTGCCATGCATCCGCTCTCAAAATGCAGAAAAATAACCAACCGAAAATGCTATTCAATTGAGTGGAATAAACTTATAGCCGCTGCCGATTTCTATTGCCCGAAAGCTTCCTTTGCGCCGGAAATTTATGGATGTCGCTGGGAGAGCTGGGAAACGGTGGCATGGATGGCATGATGGCATGACGGAAGGGCGGGGCAAGGCAGGGCTAGCCAGAATTCTGAGTGGGCACAAGACAAACGGCCCAATAAAGTCGCAATTGAATTGCTGACAATTGCAATTGCATTCCAATTGCGATTGCCGGGCGGCTTATCAGCGGTCCGCATTAAACGCTCCAGCTCCAGCTCCAGCCAAGAAAGGAAAACAGTGAGCCAACAAAGCCAAACGCTCTCCCGCAGTAGCCCCAAGGTGGGGCTACAGGATGCCGGCTGGCTGAAAGGGATACCCAGCTATCGGGGGGCGTGGCAACAGCGCCCAAGTGCCGCATAAAATAAACATTTTCCAAATTGACACTTGCGATTCAAAACCAAACACTCAATTGCAGCAATGCCAGCGACACCAGCAACTGCAACAACGACTATTACTTCACATCGCTGCGAACAGGGGAAAAAATCAGGACCTATATCCTTTTTGTGTGCGGTTTGTTCTCCACAAAGTTCAAAAGTAGACTTCAACTAATCCTTTCATTCAAAAAAAGAATGCGGTTGAAATGTGAAACATTTTTGTAGAGAAAAAAAATGGATTTCTTTGGGTGTACTGTGTGCCGACAACACCATCATCAACTCCAGCAACAACAACAAGGATAATAGCAACAAGAGCCAGAGGAACTATGGCTGATGTTGTCGTTATCAACTAAAATTCCTTGCATCGACGCACAGGAGCTACCAACACTCCTGCACTCGCCAACTCATGCACTCACACACTCACACATCAGTGGAAATAAGTGAAGTGAAGTGGTGGAGCCAGAGGAGAGGGGGCAAAAAAGGACTTCCCATGGACAGCCATAGAAAGCCACCGCCAACACCGCCACAGTCAACGCCATGACCATTATCGGCAACCTCAGCCTGCGTTGCCATTTACCGACCAACTTTTCCTCCCCACACGCCGCCAGAGCCTCCCCCCGACAGGACCGGCAAGCCCCCGTCTCGCCGCATCGTCATCGACATTTATAAACTGCACACACAACACTGTCCGACTGTGGCGCACATTTGCAGTCGCAGCCAGCAGTTGTTTAGACTGTTGCTTCGCCTTTCGGCCAGGGGCGTAGTCAGGGGGTCCGTATCCTTTTCTTGCCTTATTTCCCTAAAATGTGTAATTAATCGAATCAGTTTTCAAAGAAGGCTTATACGTACAGGGTGGGGTGTAACTGGTCGTATACTTGATATCACGCATACGCAAAGTAGGCCAGGATACTCCACTTTCATAGCACAGTCTTATTATTATCCCTTATACTATTTGTCCATCGATCTCATCTCCTCCGCAAATCCATCACTAATCCATTGTTTTCATTTAATCAGCATTCGTATCCTTGCGCCGAGCCAGAGTTCCTTTTCAATAAATCGCTTGTGAGGCGAATCGCGCAAATCGAATAAAAGTTGAGATGACATTTTTGTTGCTCTAACGACCATTTCCAATGCGACGACTGTAAGTGAAGACGATAATGCTGATGATGATGATGGGAATGGGTGTGGGTGTGGGGATGGGCTTGGGCTTGGGCTTGGGCTTGGGTTTGAATTGGGGATGCTCCCGATATAAACGATAATGAAGCCATGCACATGCGGTCCCAACTTGGCGGAATAGGGGAGAGAGGGAGGCGGCAAAAAAAGGACATGGAAGGGACACAGGGACAGGACGATGGCCACAGTGCAAGACCGACCGCTCAGTTTTTAGCCATAACACCACTCCTTTCTGCTGCCATGTCCTGCTGCACTGAGAAAATAGTTTACAGTCTTACTGACTTTTATTTCTAAAAACTTTTAAAATGAAAGTCTTAGTTCTTGTTTGTATTTTAGGTTCTTAAATATTTGGCAAATGTAATTTGTAATTGCTTCTCCCAGTGTCGTAGCTGGTGTCCTTTTTGCCACACACACACACAAGGACAGCTGCGGAGAGCGGCGAAATGGAGAGTGTAAAAAGAGAAATTCCTAAATGAACGATATAAATTGTTGGCAGCCACAAATAATGAAAACACTTTGCGGTCATTTAGCGCTATTCGAAGCGCTCACACGGACACCCACCCACACGGATGCAGAGTGCCTTGCCGTTGACAGTTATCCGTGCCACCGGGTGGGGGGTTGGAGTTGATGGGGTCTGAGGGGCCAGGGAGATGGATGGCGGATGGACAGATAAATGTTGGGTGTTCTCACTGTCCTTGCCGGTCTGGTAATCCTAAAACCCAAAACCCAAGCCGCTCGTCTGCGTGTGACATTTTTTTGCTCCTTCGAACTGTTGAAAGTCTATTGCAATTTGAAAATGACATACGAAGTCCATTAAGCGCACAAATGTGCAGCGAATGCTCAACTGTAGGAGTCCGGCAGGCCAGGCAGACCAGCAGGCCGTCCCTTTCCGTCCGTCCTGCCAGTTCGATGTCCTGTTGCATCGTTACTGGATGCAACAAGGATTCCGACCCCGAATCCGATACGATCCGATCCGATTCGGTGGCAGAGTCAAAACTCCCGAATGGCCAGTTTAGGTTCCGGCACTAAAATTGTCTCAATCGAGCCAAAGTTACAGTGAAATGTCCTTAACAGCGAATATAGTTTTAAGGACATACATATGCTCTGGATATCAGAGTTAAAAAGTAAATCATTCATGGATTGTTTAATTCAATGATTGAAGCAATCACAGGCAGTCAACACTGTCTCTGCAAGCGCACACACAAATGCCCAAAAATACAGCCAGACAAAAGACAAAGGACTCAGGACTCAGGGCTGAGGACTAGGGTAGTCGGGACGAAAAGGGCGCATTAATATCCACGTCTACGCCTGATACGTTGGTTCCATTGATAATGAACACTGACAACTTTGAAATGCAGACAATTGAATCTTAATTTTCCACCGCACATGCCCCAGAACGGAGCTGGGCGAGCCAATCCCGGGGATCCTGCAACGGAAGCGGAGACGGAGGCCGAAGGATACGCAGACGTAGAATCCATTAAGGCATCGTCAATGAATCAATGTTTGAACACAATAAACATTTATTTATGATGCAGCAGAACATTTTTATTCCACTTCCATTTTCAATCCTTCGCCACCGACATCTTCTCCTTTTGATGTCCTTGCTGCTCCCACCCCACTCCCACTCCGAGTCTGTGTTCACTGACAATACCAATCGAGCATATTTAATTATTGCTTTGTTTTGGGGCCCTCTGGAATGGGGAAAATCCTTGATGAAACGGAGGGCTTTGCAAGGCTTTGAGGAGTTACAAGAGACTAGCTATGAAGTGTGTAAGACTCAGTACTCAGTGCCTGGCTCGGGCTCTGGCTCTGGAGTAACTGGATAGCCTATCCTCCAATATTCGGCTTTCTGCTGATCTAATCCATGAATTAAAACTGCACAATGGACATTTATTGGCGAGCCAGGGAGGGAGCTCCTTTATTTCAGCAATTTGGCAAAACACAAAGCCTGGCGTACTTACCAGTGTTTTATTACCTGACTGCAGTGTCAGTGGCAGCTGCAGCTGCAATTGCATTCCAACTTGCTGCACAGCCCTCCGGAGCGAGTAACATGCAAAATAATAATAAATCCTTCGGATAAACAATGCCTGGCAATCTGTATCGCTCATCTGCAGATCTCTCAAGGACTGCCCAAGGAGGAGGGCGATGATGGTGGACTTCTAATTTGAAATAGCTTGCTGGTCAGATCCACGCAACACCTTCATGGCCTGAGTATCTGAAGCGGCGGAGGAAGGCCCTCAAGAGCAGGCGCTACCTGCCGCTGTCAGGTTTATGAACTAATTGAGGCGCAAATGGCAGCCGACTGGGCCAGACACTGTCTGCTCGCGCTGTCGCACCCTTCACAAACACAAGGCAGTGCCACGCCCCTGGGCCCATCTCTCTGCTGGGTGGAGTGACAAATAGGCGTATGAGCTCCTCAGTTCGCATTCATTATGCATTACAAGCTGCTTAACCGCCGAGATCCTCGCCGCTTTTTCCATTAAATTACTCCCGAATCCCGGCGCTGACAGGGCCAGACCCGCAGCACGAATCCTAATGGGGGAAATGGAAATGCGCGCCGAAAGAAGCCCTGCCGGAGCACCGACTGAAGATGGCGAACCTCATAATTGACCCAAGTCGGAGTCGGGGGGCAAGTGGCAAGCGGAGGCCGCAAGTAGCAGTGTTAAAGTGGTAAATATGTCAGCGGCAGTAGAGACATAAATTTTCGTTAAGTAGACGCGCACACGCAATCGCGGCAAGAGCCAGAAAAATCAGTTCAAGATGGAGCAGTTGGGAGGATAGGTATAGGATAGGTACTTGGAGAAACGCTCTCTTCAGGATGTGGAGCTTGGGGATCTAGGTCAGATCCTGCCTAGCTACAAGATACCCGGTACTCCTACATCCCATGGCATACTTTTTGGGGCTACAATACTGATTAAGAGCCCCCAGTTTTCTTCAAGTGTTCTAGGCCATAATCGGTTGGTCTAATCTTGCTGCGCTTGAATGATGATGATGTGCCACGCCCCCGCCGCCCCACACAACACACTCCTGCACTCCCAGACACACACAACGGCGCAGAGAGACAGAAGCCTTAATTACAACGTGCCAGGAGTTAAGCCGAATATTTTTTGGGGGCAGCACAAGACGAATGAATTGGTGTGGCATGGGGCACCAAGGAAGGGAAGGGAAGGAGGTGCGGCCGGCGAGGGCCAAGAAATTTTGGGGGAACACGTGCGCACATGTGCAACTTCCGTTAAAAATCTATTGCTAACTTTCAACAATTCACAGCCATAAACGTGGCCAGACACACGCGCACCCTGGTGGGCACTGGGATGGCACTAGGTACTCTACTAGGAGTCGTGTCCTTTCGGCTCCTATTCCTGCGCCCGCAGCTGTTCACACACATGAAAGGTGCGCGCTTTGGTTGTTTGGGTAAGTGAGTTAGAGTTTCCTGCAGCTGTCGTGGCAACTTCCGGTTCAGCTTCTTCTTCTTTTGCTGCCTTTGCAACAACGTTTACGTCGACGCCAAAGTCCGTGTCTTCATGCCACACCCCCGTCCCAGACACTCCCACTCCCACTAGCACCCACACCCATGTCCTTCGCCTATCTGCTGCATGACGGCTAAAACACTTATTTGGCTTAAGGCTAGAAACTCGAAGCCAGAAATAGCAATAGCAACAGAGGGGGAGAAGGTCGGAGGATGGGACTGATAAAGGGTTATGCATGGAGCGCCTAGCTCCTAGTTAATTAGGCCTTCGAATCATAGGTTTAGGCCAAAACTGGAAGCGCTTTTCGGGCCAGAAACTGTCCCATTGGAGAGCCAAATATTATTATATTTTCCAAGTCATCATCGCAGACGGGAGAGTCTCTGTGTATGCTTAAAAATTGGAAAAAGTTTTAGCACTGCGTCTACGTGTATGGGGGGATATATACATATATCGGGTGGAATATATAGCGGCGAGGTGTCTGTGGGAGCCAGGCGAGGAACTGTTGCCGAAGTCACGTAATTCAAATAACTAAAGTTGGCGTAAATATGCCAAGCATACAGCCCGGCCAGCACACTAACAAAGTTGAGTTACTGCCAGAAGACAATTGCTCACGCACTTACACTCTGTAGTACGTCCTTCTGGCTGTTGTCCTGGCTTAAAGTTCATTAATTTCGCTCCCTCCGCCTGTAATTTGTTGCAAGTAAACAACAGCTGGGAAGGATGTGGCTCGAACGGGGCTTAAAGCCTGTCTTACTCCCCATTTTAACTTAATTAAAAGGGATATATAATCAAAATGGAAGAAATCTTCTCCACAATCCTCCCTTTGGCAATAAAAATTCCAGAGCTTAGAAGCAAGGATGAGCTGCTAATTACGCGCAACCAGCTCCTCCTCCTCCTCCTCCTCCGCGTCCTGCACTCTTTCGCTTCAAAATAAACATTTCAGCTAGCCCTCATCCTGACCAAGAGCAATTTGGCCAGCTCTTGAGCTCTCCCAAGCACTCTTGGGGCTGCCTTATGAGCCATGTCAGTGTCCTCGAGACAGGACTTTGGTCTCTCTATCCCCTGTAGCTCCAGTAGCTCCAGTAGCCATGCTAGCCTCGATGTCTGTTGCGTAATTAGTTACCAGATTTGTCTGCTCACTTCTCGCGGCTACTTTATATGTTAATGAGTTTTTGCTGGCCTCCCGATCTGATCCTTGGGGTCCATCTGGGCCTCCTGCCGGCCCCACTTTTGACACAAATTTCCTTTGTCTTGTCCGTGAGAGTGGATTCCGGGGTTTTTCGGAGCAATTGAATTGGAAAACAGCTTTCGCGGCTTACATAATGCCAGCACTGGGAGAACGACTGAGGACAAAGAAGTTTAGAAGGATATCTGATACTCTTTGAAGCTAAACCATGTCTGCCCCTCCCTTATTCTGATCCTACCAGAATTTTCTCTACGTGCAGCCGTGCTAACATGAAGGCTCCTTTGGAGGCAAGGAAGCGCTAAAAATTGCGCAAAATATGAAAGTCGCTGCTGTGCTGTCCTGCTTATCGCAAAACTGGTTAGGAAAGAGACAGTGGCGGAAAACGCAGAAGGGGAGGCATGGGTGGGGGTGCAGAGGGGCAAAGGGGCAAAGGAAAACTCTCCTAAAGCGGGCCGCTTTTTGCCAAAGTTCAAAATTGCATTTGGCAAAAAGGGCGAGCGAAAAAAGAAAATGTGCATTGCAAAAACCATTTTGATAGACAGCGGCGGAGCGGGGTGGGCGGGAAAAGTGGGGAAAGCGGAAAAGCAGTCCACCTCATGTGTGCCACAGTGCCTGGGTGTGTGTGTGTGTTCGGCAACATTTTCTTATCTAAACAATATTGCAAAAGGGACAACAACAGCAAAATCATTTCTCTGGCTGATTGAACAAAGTTTGCTTGCATATACTTAGTGCCTCGCAGTTGTCAAAAAACTAGGGTAGCAGGGGATAGCATCGACCTGAAACTCATCTAGGAGGTATATTATACAAGGCACCAGTTGTACAGCTCTACAACTGAGATACAAGATACAAGACAACCATACTTGTTGATGGTTGACATAATATTCGTTTAAAAAACCTCCTTTAGAAGCTAAAAACTATATCCTAGGGTATCCTTAAGCTTTCCCTCCTTTTTCTACAAGCTTTTTACAAACTATTCCCATACAAATGGGGAAAATTGCAAAAAAGATACTTGTTCTTGCCAACATGTGCTGCCAAAGACTAAAATATTCAAAATACTACAGATTCCACGACTTTCAGATGGGTTTCATAAAACTTAGTACCTACATACATATATGTAGGTACTATTAGGTAGAGCTAAGCTTGACCCATATTTAGTTGATAAGAAAAGGGTTCGGGTAGCAGGCTAATTAGTGACTTGGCAGCTAATAAAGATTACCCCACACATACATATCTGATAGATAAGATCAACGAATTCCATTACGTGGTCTTGAGAGAACATTCCCGAACCCAGACAAAACTCCGATTCTTTTAAATTGTTTATTTTTTTTACTAAAAACCTATTCTGTCATCTTCTCGGTCTCCGGGTTGCTGGGTTTTGTTTCTTTTTTCATTTATTTTGTTTTTAGGGAAACGGGTAAATTACAAGGTAAATGAATTACTTCACAAAATTAACATATTCTTGGGCTTGATTTTCTGTGTTCTCTTTAAACGTTTTGCTTAATATGTGTGTGTGTGTGTGTGTGTGAGGTTCCCCCCCTCACACCATTGCGGCGTCTATTTCCGTCCTCATCCGTCAATCCTCGCGCCATCAAGGTAATAAAAGTTGATTCAACAAGGGCTTTGTCATTAGAACTAATTGTAAACTTTTAAATCATAAACTTAAAGCAGTTTGTTACCAATTTTTTAGTTAAGCTTATAACATGTATTTCTCATACGCATTTATACGGCTGCTGCGGCTCGGGTTCTATGGTTCAGTTGGGCGATATATAGCTGGTTCTTGATTGATCTTCTAAATAAATGCGTACTCTTCTTCTCTTTTCTCTTCTCTCTCTCTTCTAGGAAGCAACTTAAAATGTACAGTTTGTGTTTGTGTTTGTGTGTGTGGGTGTTTGTGTGTGATCGGGTGAGTGAAAAGATGTGTAATATTATAATAATTGTGGAATATTTTCTCTTTTTGCATTTCTTTTGAACTACGGAGCTCCGCATTTACGACTCTGTTCGTGGGGATTTCAGATACGGGTAGATATAGTAAGGCCTTTGGCAACAGGCAACGGACAACGGACAACGGACGACACACTGGGTAGGCGGCTAGTATCCTAGATCCTAGGACCCCCGATCCCTGATACAACTCTAATATACACAAACGACAGATCGTCATAAAGATCCCTAGCCAGACAGTCTACATGCTGTATCCATGTGGTATGCACCTCCTTGCTAGTTTTAGTCTGCGGATGATGTGGAAGTTAAGGTAGGAGGTGATTGGCTGGGTGCTGGGGGATTAACTGCCCTGCTCTGTGTGTGTGGGTGTGTGGTGAGTGTTTGGATGCGGTTTAGCCGATCATTAGCCCGCAGCCTAGTCTGAAGTTGTTCTTAACGTGGTTCATGCGGCCACTCAGGGCCAGCGTGAATGGCAATGGCTGCAGCCGCTTCTCCAGCACTCCCGAGATATGCCAGTTGGAATCAATTCCTCCTGCAAGTTCAAGACATTCAAATAAATCAGTCATTGAGATCAGACATGAGAAGAAGGCATTACCTCGGAAGATGAGATCCGCCTTGGGCAGATCGATCTGGTAGGCCAGCGTGGCCACCGATTCCTGCATTCGCAGGCTGGTCTCCACCTCCACGCCGATCTGCAGCTGGTCGCTGGCCTTCTGGTAGTAGCACAAGTGCATGCCGTTCTGCCCCAGGGTGCCGGACCACACCGAGTTGCCCGACGAGTAGCGGCCCACAGCCGAAACAATGGCAATCTGACGGCCGGGCACGTTGGGGCCAAACTGGTAGGCCAGCTCGGCGCCCAAGGCAATGGACGAGGTAATGGACTGCAGATACTGGCCAACGATGACTCCAGAGTTTGTGAATATGCTCGGATTGGCCACCGTCAGCGACGCGGTGTAATCGTTGCCCTTGTAGTCGGTCGTCAGCTGTGAGGCCACCATCTTAGACTCCTGGACCTGCCGGCATTCAAGTAGAACCGTGTTAGTAACGAATTGGCGCCAATTGGTAGCATCCACCTACCTGCGAGGCAAACTTGCAACGGATACGCGGCGAGAACTGGTGGATGACATTGGCATTCAGGTTTCCAGATGGATCGATATCGCCGAGAAGCACGGGGAAGGCCTCCGTGGGACTGTATTGCGTGGTTCCCACGTAGGTGGCGCCAAACCGATAACCGCTGGGCACCACATTGCTCATGTTGAGGGTGTGCGACACCTGGAAGTGGTTGCTCAGTCCCTTGTTCAGCATGATTTTGGCGCCTTCGAAGGTGATGGCCTGGAGATCTGGGGAAGAGCGAGCATACACCACACACCGTGCACTGATAATACATAATCAAAGAAAAATACGCCCCCTCCCCTGCTCTACACCACTATCCCTCTCTCTGTCCCTCTCACATGTTGTAGGTTATGTCATCAGATTTTTTTTGTGGCTTTTTTGTGACTGAAGTTCACGTACCTTTGCACTTCTTATGCAAATCCTCGACGGTTCCCGGGTTCTCAAGCGGCCCATCTTTCGCCGCCGCTCCAAAATCCATCGGGGAGTAGGTGGACGAGGGGGAGGTGGAAGAGGACGAGGAGCCAGAGCCGCCGGATGAGGTGACAGATTCCGCTGGCACCGGCTCGAGCAGGCCCAGGCCCAAGCTGCTGCCGCTGCTGGATGAGGATGCCGCTAGCACGTTGCCCATTGTCCGATCCTAGATCCTATCCGGAATATATATAATCTGACAAATTTCAAGCTGCACGCGCCGTGCTTTTTGTGCGGATAGTGAGGAGCGAGACGTGCGACGGGGTGTGCTAGTGATGGAACGGAATCGATAGCTTATTACTTTGGCGCCCGATAAACACTAGACTTGTGTTGGAAAGCGGTCCAGGGAAAATTAATTGTGGCGCGCGCTAAGATCTAAACTTTAGACCTTTTTGAAAAATGAAATATGCAGGTCCGTAAATCGCTGCTTGTGAAGTTAAAAAGTGGTTCAAACCTCTTCACAATCCTCTATCGCAAGAGAACTACGAATAATTTACCCACGAGTATTTTTTTTTTGTTTTACCAAAGTGGGATTCCGTCAAACGTCCACTCCAATTTAGGTTTCTTTTTTTTTTGATATTTTGAATTAAAAACCATTAACTAATGGAATTTTTGTATAAATGTTGAAATAATAGCCAACAAATGTGTTTACTGACTTTTCCACAACGAGTAAAAAAATGCAAATGAGCTCGACGTCTGAGTGGCTACGAATTTAAATTCCTGGGCGACTCGATTAGAAAAAAATGAGCTTACGCATTAGGTTTCCTTAAAGAGTATCTTGTAGATAAGACTATTTTAGAAAAAAAAACAGCCATGTATTATGTATTAATAAAAACGTTTATATTTCAAGTTCAAGTAGGTGTATAGTTTTTCCTTCGTATATTAATGTTATGTGTTTTGTATTGTAGGAGGGTGAGGAGTTCGTAAACTCCACTACGTATCCTGGAGTGACTCTCGAATTAATTTGAAAATAATGTAACTAAGTAGATATAAACTCAATTGAGTCACCGTGATTAATCTTTAACTTAAGAGCGAAACTAAATTTAATTCAAAAAACGAATTGTACATACAATATATATACTCGAATTGTATATATTACGTGTCTTGTTTTGGTGTTTCTGCTTAACTAGGCGATAATTTGTAAACAAGGTTAAAAGAATCAACAAGGATGGACTCGAACGAACAAAGCGAAACGAAACGAAACCATACATACAATGTTTGGGGATCAGGAGAATTAATCAACAACAGGAGGACTTTTCGGGCTCGGCGACGACGAGGTTGAAGTCCAGGCTATTCGGCCGCGCAAAACCTGACTTTATACCGTCCCAGCCGTCCTCGGCCTTGTACTCGCCGGAACGAATTCGGGCGTATACCTCTTGGGTGACCATACGGAAGGCCTCCTCCACATTGGCACCGCTCCGGGCCGATGTCTCTACGAAATGCAGGCCATGTTGTTTGGCAAACGCGGACGCCTCCTCCGTGGTCACTTCCCGATGCCCGCCCGCGTTGATGAGGTCCAGCTTGCAGCCCACCAGGGCGAAGACGGGTCGGTGGGGCTCGATGTGACGCTGGGCCTCCATCATCCACAGCGGTATGTGCTCGAAGCTGGCGTGATTGGATATGTCGTAGACCAAGAGCACGCCCACAGAGTTTCGGTAGTAGGATTTGGTTATCGACCTGAAGCGCTCCTGTCCGGCAGTATCCCACAGCTGGAGCTTGATCTGTGTGCCGTCCTTCATTTCGATAAGGCGGGCGAAGAAGTCCACACCGACCGTGGGGTCAGACAGCTGAAATGGGACAAGAGAGCGTTCTCAGTGACTTGTTTGAAACTTTTCTTTTTAAACTGCGCGCCTCTTCAGCCCTGGCTCTTCCCTGCATTATCAGGTAGCTGCAAACATACTTGTATGTATATATTCAAATAGATAGGTGGAATCGAATATATATATATAGCACACACATGACTAAGGCAGCATCTCGCTCCGACGACTCCCTGCGCCCCTAGTCTGCTTAATTATGTAATCTGACGCACACCGACTGCTTCCCGCATTGCGCACTCGATCGCACTTGACACACTGGCGCACAGTGGGCCGATGCAGAGAACCACCCGCTTCCTGGGCTGCACAGTGGGGCAAAAAAAAAACGGGAAATACTAACCTCGGCGAACTTGCCGTCTGTGAAGAACTTCAGGAGCGAACTCTTTCCCACGGTGCTGTCCCCGATCAGGATCAACCGGAATTGATACTCGAAAATGGGCTCGACCATTTTGGTTTTACGGCGTAGGATTAGCGTCAGTTGCGACGGAAAAACCACTGAAACGCAAATTCCTCTCTCCTTTGTTTTTGTTGCTTGGCTCCGGCTGGTGGGGCAGGACGGGCTGCACCAACGGAACTCGGAAATATTCCGGTGTCCACTCGATTCCTATTCCGATTCCGCTGCCGGACTCCGGATGATTTGGAGGTATATTTATGCAAACATTCAGCCTCGGACTTTGTTTTGTTTCCGATGTATGTTATTTTCCTAATGCAGAAACCCAGCCCGAAGTTGCCAGAGTGCGCTGCACGGAGCTGCCAGACCCCAGCTCCCCAGTGGCCCGCTCACAGTCATCGATTAATCGAATAGTTTTTCCCAAGAAATCAGAACTAAAGAACCTTTTAATACATTTTAAGTGAATATAGAAAATATAGATAATAAGAAAACGCAATAACCGGTTCGAAAAAATGTTTAAATAAAGCATTGGTATTTTAATACTGAAATTATACCAAGCTTAATACTAGCATGAATCTCGTGAAATTCGCACGCGCCGTCCGGCAACACTATCAGCCATCCATTTTAGCGTGGTTTGTCCTTTATTCAATTCCCTAAAAGTGAAAAATATTATACTTTGCGGAATAGTTTGCAACAAAGTGCCAACGATAAGTTGAGCGCATTAAAAGTGACGCAACATACGTGTGAAAGGTATGCACGGAAGCCAGGTGTCGGAAAAAGGCAGAAAAAAAGCGTGTGCATGCGTGTGATTGTTCGAGTGTGTGTGCGCAAGTTGAAAAAATGGAAATGGCAAGAAATGTCGGGTGAAATCCGCGCAAAATCGCCAAATACATTGTTTCAAAAAAGCGAATTTAGCATTATCATTTTCAGTAAGACGCTCGCTGAAACAGTTTGAGCTAAATATTATTTTGTGGCTGCAACAGTGTGTGCGCGGCGCATCTTTTTGTGGCGGCAGAAAATCAGAACCAGAACTAGGTTGGCACAATGTCGGAATTCGAGGATGGACAGCAGCCGCAACGCGGCTTGTCCTCGGAGAGCGGTGCGGGGTCGGCGGGGGATCAGCAGCAGCAGCATCCGTTGGCGCCCATTAAGGAGTTGCCCGACGAAGAGGATGAATCCTCGGCGGGAGGCCGCAACAACAATGTGAGTAGTACAGTTTCTTTCGCGAACCGCCGCCAGAGGGCTTTCATTAATATTGCAAATATTTTTCTCCTCCCAAACAGTCGATCATGGGCAAAATGAAGAAGCGCGTGTCCAGCATTCTACCCTCGTCGCTAAGCGGATGGTTCTCCCCCTCTTCGAAGACGAGCGCGGATCCAGTTTTCCTCACAAATCAGCAGCCGAACGGCTGCACCGCCCAGAAACGAAAACGGGGTCGCTGCCGCATCGAATTGGCGGCCGACGGCGGCGCTGAGGACTCGCCAGCGGGCTTCGATGTGGGCGACGCCAAGGGCCTCAACTACGAGGAAGTGGCTCTGGCGGACAATATTGCCGAGCACGACCTGGCGGCGGAGGACGAGCAAACCCGTCGCAGTGAGTACAGCGACAGTGTCTTCCAGCTGCGCAAGCGACTGGACGCCAGAGGCGGCTACGAGAACGCCGATGGGTCCGAGGAGGACGTGGACGACGAGGACGTCGAAGAGGAGGAGGAGGGAGAGGGAGACGAGGAGGATGATGAGGACGAGCACGAGCAAAACTCAGCCATGCAAGCGCACAAACGTCGTCGGGTGGAGATGGTGAGTGTGGTGGACGAACTACCTTGGCCTGCCGATTCAATCTAACCTGAATTTCCCCAGCTGGAGACCACCGTCACTTTGCCAAACATGCGAAGGCTTCCCCTAGGGACCTCCACGCCAGCCGCCCCAGTCCCCGCCCTTGCCGCCACCGAATCCCAGCTGCTGAAGTCGCGGAACAGCAGTCAGCAGCGCCAGCAGGCACCACACCGGCGCACCCGCCTCAATCAGTTCGGGAACCAGCGGCAGCGGGAGCCCGCCTACAACTTCCTGAGCGCCAGCGAGGAAGCACCCCACAGGTAATGAGCAGTCTCTGATGTAGGAGCTTAGGCGTTGTTCAGTATAGCTTTGAAAGGAGCACAGATCCCAGTATGAACTCTGTCTCGAGGCATCGAAGCGTCAACTCGGAAATATAAGTTTATCCAGTATATATTTTGTACAGCGCACAGGAACACCTCGAAATTGCGATAGTTTTTATTGTTCGTTTGCTTTGAGCGTGGAATTGATCCTCTAAACCGAATTTTTGAATCCTTGCAGCATCCGCCGCTCCCTGAACATACCCTGCGGCACAAGCAGCGGCAGCGGCAGCTCGAGCCACAACAACAGCCTCTCCTCCTCCCTGTTGACGAAGATCAAGGGCCGCCTGGCGCTGAACCACCAGGGGAACTACGCGCCCACCGAGCGCAACTACGAGGTAACTCTGCTGGGCATTGGCATGGCCGACGCGGATGATCAGCTACTGGGGATGAGCAAGTCCAATAACAACAACACCAATAACATAAACAACAATGTCATCAAGTCGAACAGGCGGGTGGGCCACATCGGGGACTCGCACTCCGAGAGCGAGCTGAACGAGTACGAGGAGAACTGTGACGGCGACGGCCTGCGCAGCAGCAACAGCAACCTGGAGTTCTACGGCAACCTGCAGAGCTCCAAGTCGATATTCAATAGGCTGAACACGACCGCGGGAGGCCAGCAGCCGGCCCGCCACAACTCCAGCTGGTCGCTGGTCTCACTGAACCGGCGCCGACGCTTCAACGCCTCCATCTACGGCAGCACCTCGGCCCTCAGCGACAGCCGGCTGTTGAGCCGCAGTGCCTCCGCCGCCGCCGCCTCGCCAACCGCCTCCTCGTCAAGCTCGCCCTTCTACCAGGGCCGTACCACCTTCGGCGGCAACTCGGCCAACAATCGGGGCTTCAGCCAGAACAATCTGAGCTCCTCCGCGGCCTCCTCCACGCTGGCCATCAACTCGGGCGGCAGCTCCCCGGCCCAGGTCTCTTCGGGCGCCATCGGTCCCGGAGGCATTGGCTACGGGATGAAGCCAGTGGACATGAAGCCGAGCAACAGCGACGGCAGCCAATCAGCCGGCTTGACGGCATCAGCATCCTCAACCCACACTAACGCCAGCTCGCAAGGTGGCAGCAGACGGGGCTCCAACCTGTCGAGCACGACACAGCGCATTCTCAGCCTGCTGGACAGCTACTCCACGCCGCTGATAGACGCCAAGCGCATGGGCAGCACCCTCAGGGAGCACCAGAGTCGCCAGCGCCGGCATCCATATTCGATGACTGCAGCCAGCCACGATACCTTGTCAGCCTCCAGATCCGCGGCTAAGAACCCGGCTGCCGAGCTGGAGGAGATGCGGTCGAACAATCTGCTGGTGCCCACGATGCAGCAGCTGCTCGAGCGGCGACGCCTCCACCGGGTGACACAGACCTCCAGGGATCTGGTGCGGGCAGACAGGAACAGCCACATCAGCAGCAGTCACTCGAAAGTCCCACCGCCGGCCGCGGGAGAGCAGGCGCACAGTCAGTACACCAACAAGATGCGTTCGAAGCTCTCCCACCAGACGCGCAAGCAGCCCACAGAGGACTTGGAGGAGGCTCCCCGACCTCTGGACTTGCCACAGATCAGTTTCCCGACCATGGCCAGCACTCCCAAGTTCGACTTGCAGTTCAAGGTGTCCCCGGTACCGTCTCGGGGCACCGCACCAGCTCCATCTTCTCAGGATCCTAGCAGGAGTTCGGCCAAGCCACTGTCCAACTTCAGAGACTTTCTAGTCCAAGCCAAACCTGCTGCTCCGTCATCGAACGTAACCGAGAACGGCAATGCCTCATCAAACGCCAAGCCCACCACCAGACGGCAGTTCAGCTTCCCCAGTCCCACGCCGCTGGAGGAGGACCAGAGCGCTGTGGTCCGTCGGCGGAATAATGTCATCAAGCTGAATCGCAACTTCCACTTCCCGGCACCGGCCGGCCTCTCCGAGGCGGAGCAGGAGGACTCGTCGGAGGACTCATCGTCGTCGGCGTCTTCGGAGGAGGAGGAGGACGAGGTGGAGGAGAGTGCCCCGGCCAAGGCACCAGCAGCGCCAGCCATCAACGGATTCGGCGAGCAGTTCAAGAAGTCCGCCTCCGAGTGGGAGTGCGACCTGTGCATGGTGCGGAACAAGTCTGAGGCCTCCAAGTGCGTAGCCTGCGAGTCGCCGAAGCCAGGCGCCAAGCCTGCGCCTCCCACAATGGTGGCTGCCCCTTATCCGGGGATCGTGCCCATCGCCAGCGGCTTTGGGGAGCGCTTTAAGAAGTCGTCGAGTGCCTGGGAGTGCGACGCCTGCATGCTCTCCAACAATCAGGATGCCACCAAGTGCATCGCCTGCGAAACGCCACGAAAAACAGCCCGGCCTGCGCCTGCGCCAATCACTCTGGCGCCGCTGTCTGGAGCCGGCTTCGGGGCCGCCTTCAAGCCCAAGGCCAACACGTGGGAGTGCCAGACGTGCCTGGTGGTGAACCAGTCCAGCGCGACGGAGTGCGTCGCCTGCCAGGTACCCAACCGGAATGCCAGCAACAGCCCCAAGAGCACCAGCAGCGAGGGCGCCACCTCCAACTCCAGCTCCAACTCGAGCTCTAACTCGTCATCGTCGTCGTCATCGGTCTCCTCCTCGACGCCGTCGGCCATTAGCATCAGCAGTGGCTCCAGCAACGGGGGCCCAGCCCTGAAGTTTGGAGCAGCGGAGGCACCCAAGGCCGACTCCGGGTTCCAGCAGCTGGTGGCCAAGCAGAAGGCCCAGAACTGGGACTGCGACACCTGCATGGCGCAGAACGACATCTCGCGCGCGAAATGCATCTGCTGCGAGCAGGCCAGACCCGGCTCCGCCACCCCGGCTGCTGCCAGCTCCGCTGCCGTGGCCGGGAGCAGCGCTGTGCCCAAGTTCAACTTTGGGTTCGCCGCCGTCAAGGAGGTGCCCCAGTCGAAGCCAGCCGTTCTGCTGGCTCCAGCCGCAGCTGCCGCCCCTGCCCAGTTCAGCTTCGGGTTTGGCCAGGACACTGCCGCGAAGGATGTGGCCGATGGCAAGAAGCCGCAGGAGCCAGCAAAGCCAGCCTTCTCGTTCGGCATCGGCAAGGTGGAGCAGCCAAAGGCGGTCACCTTCAAGGTAGACAGTAAAGAAGCCCCTGCGCCTGCACCGGTTCTGGCACCGGCACTGGCACCAGCACCTGCACCTGTGCCAGCAGAGGCCAATAAGGTCTCAGTTCCTGCTCCCGTGGCAGCAGCGGATCCATCTCCAGTCAGCCAGTTTGTATTCAGAGCACCGACCACTTCAAATGCCACCAGCACAGCCACGAGCAGCGCCGTCACTGCGACTCCAGCCCTGTTCAGCTTTGGAGCTCCGACCGCCGCCTCCTCGTCGATTGTGTCCAGCTCCACCGGCACCACCGCTGCTCCCCCGGCCAAGCCGAGCTTCAGCTTCGGATCGGGCGCCATCTCGAGTGCCGCGAGCAGCACAACCAGCAGCAGCAGCAGCAGCAAGCCCGCGCTGAGCTTTGGAGGCTTCTCGAGTGCCGCCACATCTGCCGCAACCTCAACCACGACTACCTTCAGTGCTAATCCGGCGCCAGCAGCCACGACTGGACCCAAGCCGGCGTCCACCTTTAGCTTCGGAAGCGGCGGACTGGGGAAGCCGGCCACCGGCTCGGGCGCCTTCTTCTTTGGCCAGGGTCCAGCGGCTCCAGCTGCTCCGGCTGCCGCGGTCCCAGCAGTCACCACTGGCACCAGCATTGGCCAGATCTTTGGCATTTCGGTGAGCAACTCAACCAGCAGCATATCCAGCAGCGTCGTCAGCACCTCCAGCTCCATCACCACCGCGAGTCCGATGGTCTTCAACTTCGGGGGCGAGAAGAAGCCGGAAGCCCTCCCGACCACCACATCCAAGCCGTTCGTCTTCGGGTCCGGCACCGCCGTGACGACCTCGGTGGCGTCCCCCTTTTCCAGCTGGCCCAGCAACGGAGCCACCACCAGCACGAACAGCATTGCAGCCCCCAGCACCGCCGTCTCCACGACGGCCACCTTCGGCAGCTCCATGTTCGGGGCCCCGGCGACCAGCAGCTCGCCGTTCGGATCGACGACCACCACGGCGGCTGCCACTCCGGCCGCCTCGTTCAGCCTGGGCGGCAACGGACCGATGCATCAGGTGTTCGGGAACGTCAGCAACTCGCTGGCGAACCCGGGGGCCACTGCCACGCCCGCTGTCGCCGCGCCGGCCTCGGCCGCGACGGCCCCGATGGGCAACATCTTTGGCAGCGCCAGCGCCACGCCCATAGCGGCGGCGGCGCCGGTCTTCGGCAGCGGAGTGACCAGCAGCGGGTTCGGAGCGGCCGCATCAGCAACCACAGGCACCTCAGCGCCGTCGGGCGCCAAGCTTGTATTTAACTTTGGAGCCTCAGCGGCCCCCTCCATTGTGAGTATATCCTTCGGCTGGGATTCGATAACGATATCTAGTTGCCAGTAGTCGATAAGTAAGTCGGAAATCGATAAGTAGCTTCTGACGGAGTAGGCTTTGACGTCTCCCAGTCCCCCACTTCCCACCTAGTCAGTCCCTTAGCCTAGAACTCTACCCGACGGACGGACGAACGGACGCCGCCAGCTGGCTTCTAGTTAGTGCTTGGGATGACATGACTTCTAATGAAGTTTGTTCATTAGTTGCCCTGCCCCCCAGTTTAACATTAAGCGCAAAGTAAATGCGACTAAGCCGCCATTTATGAATGCCGTCTGCCAGAGCTTGCAGGTCGAGAGGAGGCTGCTGGTAACTATCCCCCCTAATCCCATCCTGCCCCCAGCTAACAAGAAGCTAACAAGCCTCCAACCACTGTATACTGAGCTTTTCGTTTGTCTTTCTCGGTCGGACAGAGCGGAGCCCCCTTCAACTTTGGAGTCAGCAGCGACGCACCGCCGAAGCCGACGTTCAACTTCACGGGATCGGTGACGGCCTCCACCCCGCAGGCGAGCGCATTTAACTTCTCGGCGAACTCGGCGGCGGCCCCCAGCATGGGCGGCGGCGGCGGCGACGTAAGTAGTAGCACGGGCCAGTAGTTGGCCCCGTAGTCAGTTAGCCCCCGAATCTTTGAAGAGCCGAGCACGATGCGACGATCAGTATCTCTCACTCTCATCCATGCAAAGTTGCGCGATTGTTGTAGCCACGTACTTTATAGCTGTCCGTTGAATATTTCCGTATCTCTTTATTTCCGTATATCCGTATCCGTGTACCTACCTGCATGCCAACTAGCGATAGCTTCTCACAGTCGCTCGACCGACCCAGAGTCGGGCTACCTACCTACCTCCCCTCACTTCTACATATGTATACCTGTACTTATATATTATTTTGTATTTTCTCTCTCCCCTCTTTTACCTCTTATTCTTTATGTCCTCCCACCCACCACACTACACGCCCACATGCCCCCCACTACTCACCCGCAAACGATCGATCCGTACGTAATGTAACTATTAACTATCCTCCCGCCCGGCCCCACCGCGTGATCTGTGAACTATCCCTCCACGCAACTATCCTCCTAATCCGTACCTGATCCGTGACTGTTGAATGCCCTGTGGGCCGCCAATTATGATAATCCGTGCAATGAAATCCGGGCATCTGCTGCGAATCCGAATCCGAATCCGATATATCCGATCCAATGGCCGCAAGCAGGCACAGCCGCGCGTCTTCCACTTTGGCGCTTCGCAGGCGGCTCCGCAGACAGGTCCTCTGGCGACTGGCGGCAATGCAGCTGGAGGATTGGGAGCACCGGCTGCGGGCATGGGAGGATTTGCCAACCCCTCCACTTCCAACCCCTCCGTGGGCGGCGGAGCGGGCCTGTTTAACTTTGGCGCCGCAGCGCCGCAGATGCAGATGCAGATGCAGGTAATGCCCACTCACGACCAGAGTTTGCTGACTTGATTAACCACCAGATACCACCCCCGATTGCTAATCTCAACCACACCACACCCCACCGCATCAGCGCCACGATGGTCAGTGTCTCAGTTGGACGGCTAAGCTCACGGGCGGGGATGTGACAACCATTTCCCAAATCACCATTTCGTAAATGCTTGTGACCCCCAGGCGGGGAGTGTCGTTGGAAGACCAACGACGCTCTCCGTTGTGACCCTGATCGTCCTGCCATTGCCAGTGGCACTTCTTCATGCTTCACCCACGCATCATTCGTTCCCTCCAGCATCCGCATGCTTAGTTTGCTTGCATCTGTGTTTTCTGTGTGTTTTCGCGTAGACCGAGTAGCCTGCACGCCGCTTGCTTCATACTTGATCACTCTAATCCTAGTCTTAAAGCCACACCGAACCGAACACCAACACCGCGAGGAGTTTCCGCGCCACCCATCCGTCTATCCTCCATCGATCCCCCATCCTGTAGTCATCTTCCATCCTCATCATCCCAGTGTACCCTAGCGTTAATAACCGACCACCACCACCACCACCTCCACATCGTAAAACATTGCAATACCCGAAAAAAAAACAAAAACCAATGCTTATGAAATTTCTTGCAAAGATTCTAACTTACCAAGGCCAACAAATCGAAAATGTTCTTTTTGCAGTCGACGCCGAATGCCAACGCACCGTTCCAATTTAGCGCCGGTGCCACAGCGCCTGCCGCCAATTTCTTTGCGTAAGTATGAGCCCAAGCCACCGCCTCGTCCGGCGGGGATCCGTGTCCACCAGCCAGCGATTAGGGGATGCACCTGCACCCACCACTCCCGTCCTCCAATTGGCCAACTACACCTCCGCCCAGTCACACACAGAACCGACACAACAGCATTATTAACCATTAATTGCATTCCTAACTAATTCGTAAGGCATTTGTTCTGTTTGTTTGTTTTGGAGCGGGTCGGGGCCGACGCCCCCGCCTAGTCTCCCCTGTACATTAATCGACCTAACCTGAGTGTTAACTTCGTGTCATGCCCAGATTAATTATGTTTTGTGTGTCACCCGTCATTTTACTCTTTTTTTGTACTGAAGTACACCCCTTATCGTAGTGGCCACCCCGCCCCCCAAGGACTTGGTCACTGAGCAGATGTCCACTTGTGTCGTTGCGAAAGAACCATAACTGATCCAACTCTCAATCCACAGCTTCAATCCGCCAGCAGCCGGGAAGCCTGCACAGAATTCGCAGTCGCGTCGCAAGATCCACACGACGATGCGCCGGAACACGCCCCGGTAGAAATGGCATCGCAATCGGCCGCCGAGATAGCAACTGCGCCTGCATGTGCTCCGGCAGCCGTTGGACCAGGAGAGGGGTCGGGACCGGTAGCGGAAACTGAAACTGAAACGGAAACGGAAGCGGGAGTAAACGAAGTGGGAGTTACTGAAGGGCGGGAACCTAAACGGACGGACGAAGTGAGAGCTGGGACTATGGTTCAGAGACTTAGTCGCCGGCTCAGCGAACGGAAGCAACAGCTGCAACTGGAGCTGCAGCAGCTGGTCCACCGGCGCCAGCAACGACTGGGAAAGTACCGGTTTGTGAGAGGGGCGGCCGGGGGAGCAGAAGCGAGGAAGGCGAAGGACGAAGACAAGGAGGCCAGGTCAGCATCGGGAGAAGCGGCACCTGCCCCGGCGACGGGAACAGCAAACACAATCCTTACCAGGCGAGCGGCGGCCCACATCAAGAACCTCAACAGTCGGAGCCGTCGCCCCCGGACCTTTGTGGGAGATCGGGACGCGAAGCCGATGCCCAGCCGCTACAAGCTGGTGCGTCGCTCCAAGAGGATCGAAAGCCCGCCGAACGCCGACCCCTAACCGAAGCACCGAACCATGAAGCCGGACATGAAGAATTTTAGGCGAAAGCCTCCTGCAACCGTATTCGTTAGCCACAAACAGTGAGACAGGAGGACACAAGCAAGGAGGTGGGCCGGAAGCACACCCACACTGGAGATATCATCAGGCCAAATGGAGCCCAGGAGGAAGTGGAGCAGAAGGGAGGGGCAGTGTAGGCCAGGATGGCTATACTTCGCGGTCCTGTTCTTCGAAGTCTTCACTTTAATTCGATAAGTTATGCTTAAAAGAAAACTGTTGTTTCTGAACACGACTCGTGGGAGGGGCGGCTCGAGCCCTCTCCAGGTCGTCGTGTCTATATTTAATACGAATATAATTTTTTTTTATTAATTTGTTGATTTGTAACGCATATATCTATATATACATAATTATATATATATATACGTGTATGTATACGCCGCAGAGATCCCGGAGGATATAACTAAAGAAGCCGCAGAGCAGAGGCCGGCCACGGCTGCGATCTGTAAATTGTAATCTAATTGTAACGTTAATTAACGCAAATATGTGTGCTCTATACATACATTATATATATATATTATTTTATTAATTATAATTCTTAAACAGTAATTACGTATTAATTATTTTGTGAAACTTGTAGAGATGTCAGGAAGCAGCGGCGTGTCGGAAGTCTAGCCTAAACCTAAATAAGTAAAGCATTTTTGATTAGACAATTTTTTTGAATGCAACGGAGGAGGAGGAGCTGGATCAGGAGGATCAGGACAGATCGTTGCAGGGGAGTCTAAAGATTGTTTTTGAGTTTATATTTTTGTACGAGTCGTGGAGAGAAGGAGGAGGAGGGTCGTGGGCCGAGTGTCTGGAGCGGAAGCTCACACCCCCCGGCCGGACAGAGGGAAGCCGGAGAAAGGAACACAAGAAACAAACTTAAGGCAAACAACTATCTAGCAACGTAAACAAACGTAAACACCTATAGCCACAGACATAAGTTAATGGCAAACAGCGGGAATTATTACGAGGTCAGAGTAGAAACGTATATTCGTAACACATAAACTTTAATCATTTTATTATAATTTTAAACGGATCATGTTTAAGAATCGAGAATGGAAATCGGAAGAAGTCTTTGTTTGAGAGCAGGTATCATAATGTAAATAAGTAAATATATGCGGTATGATAATTTAAAACGACAGAAATACATAAATATGTGAGAGAATATGTCTGTGTTTTAATGCTTTAATTAACATTATTATTTTTTTTTTTTGTAAATTTTGAATTTGAGAATTTCAAAAAGAGCACCTGGAGTGTGACCTGTGCGTTGGGCGCCAAAAGTTACCCCGAGCCAGAGTACAGTCACACTGCTGGAGGCGTTACCTGGCTAGCGAGTCACGGTCACACCAAAGTGTCTGGCATCGGCAATTATTTTCTTTAGTTTATTTTTTTTTCCGCCCCCCATCGAATTGTGTTTTTGTGTTCTGTCCGTTATTCAAGTACGTGTGTCGGGGCCGTTGGGAATGTGCTGATTCTGATTGCCGCTGGCGAGGATTCGATTGCAGCTTTCCAGCAAGCAGTACGGTCGTTTCCAGTTTCCGAAATTCCGTTCCCCAGTCTCGCGTCTGCTGGGCGGCTATGTGTGCGTGCCTGTTGGTGTGCGAGTGTCTGTGAGAGCTGCGAGGTCTGGAAGCAGTTGTTGTTGCTGTTTCTGCAAAGGGCGGTAAAGAAAAGTCGGCACTACCAGGGCGCCACCAACTCGGATCGGAACTGGGCGAAGCCAGCTCCACCACCTCCAACATGTTCTCGAAGAAAAAGAAGAAACCGCTGATCTCGATGCCGAGCAACTTCGAGCATCGCGTCCACACGGGCTTCGACAAGCGGGAGAACAAGTATGTGGGCCTCCCGCTCCAATGGGCCTCCATTGTGGGCAACAACCAGATCCTCAAGTCCACCAACCGGCCCCTGCCGCTGGTGGACCCCTCGGAGATCACGCCCACCGAGATCCTCGACCTGAAGACCATCGTGCGTCCGCACCACAACAACAACAAGGCGGACACCACCTCGCTCAACAGCAGCAGCACGATGATGATGTCCTCGGGCGGCCCCCCGATGCCCATGCCCGGTCCCGGAATGCTGGGCCAGCACGGCATGATGCCCGGCGAGCCTGGCGGCGGCGGCGGCGGTGGTGGCATTATACTTCCGAAAACATCGCACGTGGCCAGGTCGAACTCCCTGAGAAGCTCCAGTCCGCCGCGAGTGCGCCGGGTGGCCAATGTACCGCCCTCGGTGCCCGAGGAGGAGACCGCCTCGATTGGAGGAGCAGGCGCAGCGCCCAGCGGAGCCTTCAAGCCACCGCCAGTGGGTCATCCAATGCTCTATCCCAGCCAGCATCCGCACGCCAACGGGGGAGGTGGAGCATCAGTCACCGGGCCGCTGGCCGTGCGTACGGACCAGCAATACCGCAGCAATATGGCCCCGCCCGGGTCCATACCCCAGCAGACGTCCCCGGTGGGTTCGGTGGCCAGCGGAACCCGATCCACCCACTCACACACTAACAATGGGAATGCCAGCGTCGGCTCCGGATTTCCGGCCATGTACCCCTCCAAGCCGGGGGCTGGCGGCGGCGATCAGAACCTGAACCCCCTGCACCCGCACCCCCATCCGCATCCACACAACCACCTGGCCAAGTCGGCGTCCCGCGCCTCCAGTTCGAGCGGCGGAGCGGGCAGTGCCGCCAATCTGACGGCCGTCCAGCAGGCGGGAGCAGCGCAGCCGAAACAGGAGCAGCGGCTCACCCACGAGCAGTTCCGCGCCGCGCTCCAGATGGTGGTGTCGGCCGGTGATCCCCGCGAGAACCTGGATCACTTCAACAAGATCGGCGAGGGCTCCACGGGCACCGTCTGCATAGCCACCGACAAGTCCACGGGTAAGTCCTGCACATAGAGGCCTACTGGACAAGGTATAATCGATGGACGATGTCTTTCAGGTCGCCAGGTGGCCGTCAAGAAGATGGACCTGCGCAAGCAGCAGCGCCGAGAGCTGCTCTTCAACGAGGTGGTCATCATGCGCGACTACCACCATCCCAACATCGTGGAGACGTACTCTAGCTTTCTGGTCAACGACGAGCTCTGGGTGGTGATGGAGTATCTGGAAGGCGGCGCCCTCACCGACATCGTCACCCATTCGCGGATGGACGAGGAGCAGATAGCCACTGTCTGCAAGCAGTGCTTGAAGGCTTTGGCCTATTTGCACTCACAGGTGCGTGACCAGCAGTTCCCCTTCCACTCCCAGACACAGCCAACAGCCATAGCCACAGTCCCCTCTCAGTCGCCCGGCCAGCCATTCGATTCGATTCTTTGTGACATTGCCATTTGTGGCGCTTTCTTCGCCCTCCGCTTTCGCGACGCTTTGGTTTCAATTTCTAAATGTTGTCACCACTGCCGCCACCACCACCGCCACTGTCGCCGTGCTGCACAGTGGAGCACTTGCCTGAGTTACACGCCCAAAACGTGGCTAGAGAAATCGCACGTGCAGGCCCTACCCCAAACAGAAACACAAAGCCACTCACCTCACCTCAGCTCACTCGCCACATCGAAAAAGAAATCTTGTTAGTTTCTGATTCACAGCTGGGCAGCAGCTTCTCGCTTCTCTGCCAGTGAGTGTTCTCGGGGCCTGGTTCTTTGACATTTTTGTCCCACGATGGCTGCAACACGATAAGTGGCTGGGAGAAAGGGCGTGGGCTGGATGTGGAGCGTATGCAGCAGTGGCTGCCGGGCCGAGGGAAAACCGCAAACTGTGCAACCAGCTTTTAAACAATTCTCCTCCTCTTGCTTACCACAGGGCGTCATCCATCGTGACATCAAGTCGGACTCCATTCTCCTGGCCGCCGACGGGCGCGTGAAGCTGTCGGACTTCGGCTTCTGCGCCCAGGTCTCCCAGGAGCTGCCGAAGCGCAAGAGTCTGGTGGGCACGCCATACTGGATGTCGCCGGAGGTCATTTCCCGCCTGCCCTACGGACCCGAGGTGGACATCTGGTCGCTGGGCATCATGGTCATCGAGATGGTGGACGGCGAGCCGCCCTTCTTCAACGAACCGCCGCTGCAGGCGATGCGCCGCATTCGGGACATGCAGCCGCCGAATCTGAAGAACGCTCACAAAGTGTCGCCGCGACTGCAGTCCTTCCTGGACAGGATGCTGGTGCGGGATCCGGCGCAGCGAGCCACCGCGGCGGAGCTGCTGGCGCATCCGTTCCTGCGCCAGGCCGGGCCGCCGTCGCTGCTGGTGCCGCTGATGCGGAACTCGAGACACCACCCGTAAAGCGGCTCCCAGGCGGCGAGAGACGATCACTAGTATTAACATTCAGCTTGGCAACTGTACTTAATCCGCTCGAAACACTGTAAAGTCATTGAAAGCCGGCAGCGGCAGCACATCCATCCATACATTTTGCAACACACATTCCCCACTCCCACTCCCACTCCCGCCCCCCGAGTATCCTTCAGAGAACGCATGTGCCTTCCACGCGCTCGCCCCGAAGCCCGGATCGGCCACAGGACCCTATACTGACCACATATACATACACTATATGCATTTCGCTCCCTGTTCTTGTCAAACGTTGGTCCGTGTGCGTGAGTGTGTATGATCCTTGGAGCCTGCCCATAACATTGTTCGAATAATAATAGTGCGCTAAGAGATATGTTAAACTCTATATATATATTTTATACACAGATCTATTATATTTTTGTAAGCAAAGCGAAACAACGATGCAGCGAATCGGAGAGAGACGGATATATATGGACGCAGGAAGCGGAAGCGAAAGCGAAAGCGAAAGAGAAGAGCTGAGCTAAGGGCCTGAATATTATTACATTTTTTGAAAGAAACATATAGTTATAAGCACCCGCGGTAACCATGTTACGGTGTGGACTGTTGAGTCGCTGAACGAACCATGAGAACATTCCCCCAACTTTGTACGAAACTTGAAGAGCCTGTAGTAGCCCCCGAACTCCGTTCTGTTCTGTTTTTTTTTACAAACCGATTTCACCCGTGTAATTTATAATAAATATAGTGCGAAGATCCTTTAGTTTCTCATTTTTATTACTGTTTGATGGATTGATTGTGAAAAATATATACTTGGGACCGGGCGCACATCCGCGCCCAGGTATTTGCGACAATATCTGGGCGCATGTGGCCGGACATGAGGGATGGGGCGTGGGGGAGGGCGTGGTTGCGCAGGTGTGGGCGTGAGTGTGTTTACAACATAACATTATATTATATATATTCTTTACAATACACAAAAAATCAATTGCGAACTAAGAACTAAAGGGCAGATCGGGCTGCCACATAGCTAGCCATATGATTCAGTTGGAGGTGAGGGATGTGGCGGGTGGTGGGCGGAGCTGGGAGGTGGCGGGGCTTGGAGTGTGGGAGTGTGCCGTGTGTGCAGCACCGCTTAGTTGCGCTTCCGCAGGGCCAGGCGGCCGATGGGGCGCTTGGGCTTCGTCTCCTCCTTCTGCTGCTGCTCCGACTCCTCCGCGGCAGCGTCCTCCACCTGCTCCACGGGCGCCGCCTTGCCGGGCTTGGACAGCTTGCGGCGGCTTACTGTAGTGGCCAAAAAGAGAGAGAGTCAGGACATATAAATCTTCCAAGGATTAGCTTCACTTACATGCTGAGTTGCCCTTGTAGCCCTTGGCGGGACTGGGGGCTGGAGCGGGTGCTGGGGCCGCCGCCGCCTCCTCCTGCTCACCGGAGGCAGACTCCTTGGCCGGCTTGCTGGGGCTGGGCAGCTTTTCGGAGCGGTGCTTCTTGGCGTTGGCCTGCCGGCGCTTCAGGGAGTTGAGGAAGTCGTCGTTGGAGCGGAAGGGCCGGATCACCGGGCCGACCTTCTTGGGAGCCTCTGTGGTGGTGCTGGTGGTGGAGCTGGCAGCCAGACCCGCCTCGTCTCCCTCCTCGCCGTGCTCGCCGCCGAGGTCCTCGTCGTACTCCTCGCCCTCGCCAGCGCCATCGCCCAGCGCCGGAGCGGGTGTGGTTGTGGTGGTGGTCTTGGCGGACTTGCCAACGGGCCGGCGCAGGGCGGCGATCCTCTTCGCTGGCGACACCGGGGATCCCTCCTCCTGGGCGGCCACCAGGCTGTAGCACAGGACGCAGCAGATGAAGAGCAGGCAGCTAAGGGAGAAGATCAAGTAAGTCATCAATTCTTCATGTTCAGAGTTCCTATGTGACAGGAATCCGGCACTGCCAGTCCTCGTGACTCCCAGCTGGAGCGGGACCTGGTGCTTGAAAGCGATCAGGTCTGGTCAGACGGGTTATTCCGTACAGAACCTGAAATCGTAAATCTATGTACCCAGCCCGGTATCGAAATATACGATATATGTACATATATGCATTATGCTAAACTGTACTTTCTCGCAATTTGAAGAAATAATATTGACTTGGCGGCGTACACTGTAATTAGGGGGACTGCTTTTGAAGGAAGTGAGACCTTAAGGTCTGAATAATAATATATATAATCGGAGTATCACATTATCTTTGGATATCTTTTGAATTTGGAGAAGAGGCATCTGCAATAGGCCTCTAAGACTTAAACATTCTGTCCTTAATATCTTCATTAATGCTATGCATCACTGATTAAAATTTTAATAAAATGCATTAATAAACATGTTCCGCACAAAAAAAAATTAATTAAAACAAAAGAAGGCAGCCAGCTGCTGAATGTCACTCGGTTTCCTGTAAGATTTGTTAGTTTTTTAATGCTTTTTGTCGGAGATGTGCTAACTATTATTAATGTGTAAAGGTCAGGCAAACGGGTTTTTTCACTTTCGATTTCGAATTGGATTTCGATTTCGAATGTTGCTCTGTTACTGTTTGTGCTTTTTCGCGTTTTGTTTCTGTGTGTGTGTGTGTGGTTTTTTTTGTGTTTTTTTGATTGCTCATATTTTATGCAAAACAAAAGACTTAGGCAGCGAACTCGTTTTGAAATTCTTTCCTAGGCGGCGTTACTTGGACTTTTGAGAGCGGGGGCCTTGGGGGCTATGGGGATTAGGGGGCGAGGCGTGCGCTTGGCCAAAGGAAACAGGTGCTTATGCAAAACACAACAGCCATGGCAACAGAAAAAGAAAACAACAACACAACAACAACACTAACAACAAAATGGCAAACCAGTTGGTGGAAGCCAGCACCACGCCAGAATCAATTTAAGTGCACTGCACTGCAGTAGTCTGTTGGCCAATAACGGTAAAATGTGCAAGCCAAGTCGAGTTTTATTTTTAGCCATTTATTTATTTCTTTTCCTTCTGTTGCCCCCCTCTTCACTCTTCCCAATTCCCAAGCCCATTTCTTCTCCATCAACTTAGCGTGGCTGCATTTTATTTATTTTGTTTCTGATTTTGGGGTCAGCTGATTGGGATTGGCCCAGTTCAGTGCGAATTATGCAACAGCAAGAGGTGAAAGGCGTGGGTACGGCAGCGGTACGCCCCCGCCACGATGTTGTGGGTGCGTGTCTGGCATCTCCAACGGCTCCAGCTCCTCCGCTGAGGAGTCGAAATCATTATTCATGCCACTACCTGTTGCCACAGACGCGCCCAGAAACGAAAAGAGGTGTTTAACTTTTATATTTTTTTTCTCAATCATAAAAGCCACGGAAATTGCTGCTTCTTCATGAAAGAATTATTATGATTCGGAGAACTCAATGATATAATGACTACATATATTCAACAAAATAGAACTTAATACAAACTCACCCACGCCTCTGCCCCTGCCCCTGTCTCTAAACTGTGCCTGACATTTGGCTAGGGCCCGAGCTTCTTCGCAACCGGTTTGGCAACGGGAACAGCCGAGCCAGACGAAACCCACACCCAGGGGACACGGGACACAAGACGGATGTGCCAGGCAGAGCCCAGACAGGTAGATGGGCTGCCTAGGCTTCTCTAGTCGCATGTTGTAAGCCACTTTTTGTGCCGTCAGCCGGTTATATAAGCCGACATTAGTTGCAAATTTATGATAAGCATCGCGTTGGCGAGAATCTCGCCATCATCGGGGTAGGCGGAAACACTTGTTTAATGCAGCATCATCATCATCTTCGCCATCCCCTGCCCATCATCACCGCCAGCATTATGATCGTCTTATTTTTAAGAGCTTGGTCAACAAAATGGCTTGACTTTTAATTTGTCTCATTTTGTTTTGTTTGGTTCCTACTCTACCAGTTTTTTTTTTATATTTTTTGCAAGGCTTCGCCTGCCTAATGATCTTCTTGGCTTTGATCTTTGAGCCCAATTACCGATCCGATACGGATGTGAAGACCAGAAGCCCCAAGCCACGAGTTCTTGCCATGCACCGGGTGTGAAATGGAAGACAATTGATATGCGTCACGGGGGGCTCCTTAATCGCTCGGCCTGCCCTAGTTAGTCGAGGCACGGCTTCTAATTGGCCTGGCGCCCTCATTACCCCCCGGGCGGAGGGGCTGCCCCCCTCCGGAACCCACTCATTACAGGCCAAACGTGCACATTGGTCACCGATTCGGATTCAAATTCGTATTCAATGCGACCGTAACTGCCTTACTGTTTTTATGTCTGCTGCTGCTGCTGCTGCCTCGATTTGAATCGCATCGGCCCGAGTGGCCCGAGTGGAGTGTTGAATTAAATGGAAAAAAGCTAAGTGGCTTAAGGCAAGTGGGTTCAATAACGGTGCATTGTATCGGTGTACGTGTGGCCTGTACGTGGTGGTTGTTGTTGTGCTGGCTGCATGCCAAGTCGAGCGAGTTTGCGGCCTAAGTCTTTTGATTTGGCCCAGAGCGGTGTTTATGTTTTTATGCGGCTTACATTGAATTTCATTTGGCTCGGCTCGGCACGGCTCGGTCCTGGCCAATTGAGATTGCGCAGTCCTTGAATCTTCAAGATTTCTCGCCGTCGTCAGCCCGCCAGCACGCGTAGGTGCACAGGTATTATCTCTTTAAATACAAATTGCATAATGCGACCAGGCCAGCCGAGAGCCGAGAAATAATAATAAAACCGAAACTAAACTGAAATCCTGATTTTGCCGTCAATCTGGCGCCCCTCTCCGCCCATCCACCTCCCCGCCTGCCCGCACCCCGGTTCCCAGGTGATTAATTCCCGCAGACAACGCCACATTACACACGTACAGCCGTCTATTTTGCATTTATGCAGATATTTCTGCGCGAGTCTGGGTGTTTGCTTGGTTTGTCTGTCAGCTCGCATTAGAAATGCAACCGTTAATTTATAAGACAACCACAACTGCAGCCAAGTCTGGTAATTAATCCAATAAACTTAATTTGCTGCTGCAGCTGACAACAAGCCCAGAAAATCACACGCAAAAGAAGCGGTTTCATCGATCTCGCCAGCTCGTTTTTCGCCTCGAAACCAATCTTATTTTGTGCAGTGCATGTCAGTCAGTGGAGAGGCCCATCTCCTGGCGACCTTGAAATGTATCTGCCTTTCGTAACTTTTACGTGCAGCCTCGAGATGTCACTCGAGTTGACGACCGCCTGGGGACTTAACTTTTGCCATTTCTTTGCCGGCAAATGCCAGTCGCTCGTCCCGTGACAACTTCATCTGCCTCATCGCCTGCATCGGCGTCATCATGACCAAACTTTGGCATTTGCGGCTCTGCTTTTTGAGTTTAAAGTTCAAATTGGCATTAAGACGAGCTTACACCTGCCACTTGCCAGTTGTCGTGGCCCAAAAAGGTTGCACGGCGACATGCAACTTGCAACGCTGGTTGCTAATGTGCATATTTGACGCAACAGAAGACTCTTGTTTCTTGTGGCTTATAACAAAGGCTTCTACGAACGGCAGTTCACTCAAAAAAAAAGCTTAATCCTTCAGGATATTATGAGAAAAAAGAGGACTTCCAACTTATACATAAATGTATCACTCACATGTTGAAGTACTTCATTTTGTCTTAGTTTTTAGTTCTAAGTGGATGTATCCGTGGATGCTTCTTTGTATTTTGAATTATTTATTCTTGAGATGATCTCGAAACGCGCGCGCTTGGTCTTAAACTAGAAAAAAATAGCACTTCTATGTCTCTGGGAGGGACGAGGTGAGGCTTTAGCTTCAGCTTCGGTATCGGTTTCGGTTGGCGGTTTCCAGCTGAACTGAACTGAACTGACTGGCCACGATCACGATCGACTTCTAGAGGCAGACTGAACGTTACTTATGCCGTGTGCACACAGTTAACCTACGGCCAGGCCAGGCCATCCAATCCAATCCGATATTTTCGACGCCGACTGCGGCAACAGCAACAGGTTCAGACCGAGCCGGAGCGGAGCGGTCTGAGCGGCCCGAACGCCCTGCACGGCGCCCTCCTGCCCACCCCTGCTGCCCCCGGCAGCCCCTCCTCCCGCCCAGATCCACTCCATACTCCATGCTCCACCTCCGCTCAAAGCCTCAATCTCTGCCTCAATGGTAAATGGTATATCTATGCTGGCCCGAGCTCTCTCGGGCAGGAGCACTTCTGGTTTTTTTCGGAGCCAATTTGTCACGGACCTGGGCTCTGGTTATGACAGGTTTTTCGAACCCAATCCGAGCCAAGTCTCGGAGTTAAGCCAGGCCAGGCCAAGTCAAGCCAACCCGGGCCGTTCGCAATTTGTATATTTTATTAATTAATTTATTGATTTTAGGCCAATTGTTGTTTTGGCTTTTTGCCGATCTGGTCTGGTAAATCCCGATTTGGCTGCCCATCCCCAGTCGCCTCCCCTCGCCGCACTCCCCTTCCAGACGAACCAAAAACAAAGCCGCACTGGGCGCATCTGACCCGCATGTAAATCTCCTGCTTGAAAATTAAAAGGCATCCAAATATTTAAAGATTAACATTCGCATTGCTCGACGAAGTTTGAATACTCTAGGACAGTATTTGGGGATTAGGATGTTCCTATTTTAAGAATCTAATTTATTGCTTGGAGAACTAAGGCTAGAAACAGCAACTTAAGAACAAAAGATGATCCATTATTTCTTAGAATCTTGGACAGATTTGAAGGAAATTGAAACTAATCTCGGAACTATTCCATCTTTCCAGGAGGCCATTTGGAGACCGACCCGGCCAGGTGCTGCAGTCAAGGTATGTACGGATGCGGCGGTGGTGCTGCCAAAGTAAAGAGCTGTAAAAGCTGATAAGCCAGAAATATTTATGCATATTTGGTGGGTACGCTGCGGCCTTGAACTGATTAGTCGGACCCATGAATATGGAGGAGGATCAGGAGGTAGGGGCTGGGGATGAAGGAGATGAAGAGAAGCTGGGCGGTCCAGGAGGGAGGACGGCTAATGGGTGACAAAGCTGATGGGTGCTAATTAATCTTCCACTCCCAGCTGCTAATGGTGCTGTGAACTCTTGCAGATGTTCTCCGGCGGAGCAGGTGTGGAGGTTTTTTGGCCGAGGGTCGTGGAGCTGCGGCTGCCGAGGGCGTGGCCACTTGGCTGTGGGCCATGCTAATTAGCTCCATTAGCCATCAGCCATCAGGCAACTCACCTTGAACTACAAAATGTCAGCCAAAATGCCAAAAAAAGAGGAAAAAACAATACGGCAACATAGAGATTCAGATGTAGATACATTTTTGAAATGGTTGCATGTGAAAGCGAGAAAGACCCATATAACCAGCCCAGCATTAACATAAAACTCGTTAAGTTATTAAAATAAAATATTCAACCAGACAATGGCTCTGCTCTATTCGTTCGGACCCAATCCAGTCCAATCCAAATGCAAATCGCCATGCAAATGGACTCGATGGAAAATCTGATTTGGTTTCGGGCCACATTTCAAAGCCCAGCACGTACCCAGCCGGGGCCAGATGAATGCCCTAAGATAGTCCCCCCGAAAAGTCAAATCCAGTTTTGTACTGAGCTTACTTACCTCCACTGGGTTCTCTCTTCCACGTCAGACTTTCCATTGTTTCAGTTATCCCATGATTACACAATTAACGCGAACCCTAAACGTCTTGTGTTTTCTGCATTCCCTGGCTTTTTATGTAGGTTACATTTAAAGCTCCAAGCCCCAAACTGGAAATCCACATTATAGCCCCTTTTCCTCGATTTTTCCAAGGCTTTCCCAATTCATATCTCAGTCAATACAACTTTGATCCAGGAATGGCATACCTTTCCGGTATCAGCCCTCCGAGTACTTGCTTTTTGCATCAAAAACAGGCAACCTTAAATTTTATCGATTTTTTCGAAATTTTCCAAGGGGTACCATCTTGAAAATTCATCGAAAATCGATAAAAAATTCGTTTCTCAGATTTTGATGCAGATTTATGGGGAATTCTTCCCCGATTCCATCGGTGTATCTCTTATAAGGATCGCATAACTATTGACAAAGATATGTCCTTCGAGGGGGGTCGAAATAGTCGTTCCGGGGATTTCCAGGACATGACATATATAGATCCCGGAATAGTGATATTTTGAGAGCTTCTCAAGATCATAACTTCTCCAATAGAAGCCTGATCCAGGAATGGCATGCCTTTCCGGTTTTAGCGCTTCGAGTACTTGCTTTTTGCATCAAAAACAGGCAACCTTAAATTTTATCGATTTTTTCGAAATTTTCCAAGGGGTACCATCATGAAAATTCATCGAAAATCGATAAAAAATTTGTTTCTCAGATTTTGATGCAGATTTATGGGGAATTCTTCCACGATTCCATTGGTGTATCTCTTATAAGGATCGCATCGCAAATGGCAAAGATATGTCCTGCGAGAGGGGTCGAAATAGTCGATCCGGGGATTTCCAGGACATGACATATATAGATCCCGGAATAGTGATATTTTGAGAGCTTCTCAAGATCATAACTTCTCCAATAGAAGCCTGATCCAGGAATGGCATGCCTTTCCGGTTTCAGCGCTTCGAGTACTTGCTTTTTGCATCAAAAACAGGCAACCTTAAATTTTATCGATTTTTTCGAAATTTTCCAAGGGGTACCATCATGAAAATTCATCGAAAATCGATAAAAAATTCGTTTCTCAGATTTTGATGCAGATTTATGGGGAATTCTTTCACAATTCCATCGGTGTATCTCTTATAAGGATCGCATTGCAATTGGCAAAGATATGTCCTGCGAGAGGGGTCGAAATAGTCGTTCCGGGGATTTCCAGGACATGACATATATAGAGCACGGAATAGTGATACTTTGAGAGCTTCTCAAGTTCATAACTTCTCCAATAGAATCCTGATCCAGGAATGGCATGCCTTTCCGGTTTCAGCGCTTCGAGTACTTGCATTTTGCATCAAAAACAGGCAACCTTAAATTTGATCGATTTTTTCGAAATTTTCCAAGGGGTACCATCATGAAAATTCATTGAAAATCGATAAAAAATTTGTTTCTCAGATTTTGATGCAGATTTATGGGGAATTCTTTCACAATTCCATCGGTGTATCTCTTATAAGGATCGCATTGCAATTGGCAAAGATATGTCCTGCGAGAGGGGTCGAAATAGTCGTTCCGGGGATTTCCAGGACATGACATATATAGAGCACGGAATAGTGATATTTTGAGAGCTTCTCAAGATCATAACATCTCCAATAGAAGCCTGATCCAGGAATGGCATGCCTTTCCGGTTTTAGCGCTTCGAGTACTTGCTTTTTGCATCAAAAACAGACAACCTTAAATTTTATCGATTTTTTCGAAATTTTCCAAGGGGTACCATCATGAAAATTCATCGAAAATCGATAAAAAATTCGTTTCTCAGATTTTGATGCAGATTTATGGGGAATTCTTTCACAATTCCATCGGTGTATCTCTTATAAGGATCGCATTGCAATTGGCAAAGATATGTCCTGCGAGAGGGGTCGAAATAGTCGATCCGGGGATTTCCAGGGCATGACATATATAGATCCCGGAATAGTGATATTTTGAGAGCTTCTCAAGATCATAACTTCTCCAATAGAATCCTGATCCAGGAATGGCATGCCTTTCCGGTTTCAGCGCTTCGAGTACTTGCATTTTGCATCAAAAACAGGCAACCTTAAATTTGATCGATTTTTTCGAAATTTTCCAAGGGGTACCATCATGAAAATTCATCGAAAATCGATAAAAAATTCGTTTCTCAGATTTTGATGCAGATTTATGGGGAATTCTTCCACAATTCCATCGGTGTATCTCTTATAAGGATCGCATTACTATTGACAGAGATATGTCCTTCGAGAGGGGTCGAAATAGTCGATCCGGGGATTTCCAGGACATGACATATATAGAGAACGAAATAGTGATATTTTGAGAGCTTCTCAAGATCATAACTTCTCCAATAGAAGCCTGATCCAGGAATGGCATACCTTTCCGGTTTCAGCGCTTCGAGTACTTGCTTTTTGCATCAAAAACAGGCAACCTTAAATTTTATCGATTTTTTCGAAATTTTCAAAGGGGTACCATCATGAAAATTCATCGAAAATCGATAAAAAATTCGTTTCTCAGATTTTGATGCTGATTTATGGGGAATTCTTCCACAATTCCATCGGTGTATCTCTTATAAGGATCGCATTGCAATTGGCAAAGATATGTCCTGCGAGAGGGGTCGAAATAGTCGATCCGGGGATTTCCAGGACATGACATATATAGATCCCGGAATAGTGATATTTTGAGACCATAACTTCTCCAATAGAAGCCTGATCCAGGAATGGCATGCCTTTCCGGTTTCAGCGCTTCGAGTACTTGCTTTTTGCATCAAAAACAGGCAACCTTAAATTTTATCGATTTTTTCGAAATTTTCCAAGGGGTACCATCATGAAAATTCATCGAAAATCGATAAAAAATTCGTTCCTCAGATTTTGATGCAGATTTATGGGGAATTCTTCCACGATTCCAATGGTGTACCTCCTAAAGGGATCGATTCAAAAGAGACAAAGATATGTCCTTCGAGACGGCTCGTAATGCCCATCCTGGAAAGTCGAACCTACAACTTCAAATGGACTGTAGATTTGCAGTAAAGAAGAACACGGTTTTATTCAGTTTCTGCTTACGTATAAATGTTTCATTGTTTATTTTCAGACTTTTCCTTTTCTTTGCTTAAATCAACCATAGGTTACAGGGAGTACAAACATTGGTATCCAGTATACGCTTTAGATTGCTGGAACTTGTACATTTGTTAGCCACTACACCTCTTGAACATAAGGCAGTAGTATAGTCTCATCGTTGCCATTTCCTCCGGAAGATGGAATGAAAATAAATTAAACTAAAGTGGGCCAAAAAAGGATAAAGTAAAACAAGGGGGTGTGCTGATTTTATACACATTACTTTATTTGCTTGACGCTTGCAATTCCATTGGGGTTGCCGGTCGATACGATTCGAGGACAGAAATGCAATTGCAGACGCGCAAACTAGGAGTTTAGAATTAAACATAAACGTAATACGAATGATTATCATAAAAATATAAAATAATAGTACAAATAAAATACAAATTGTGTAAAAAGCAGCTTCGTTTTCAAGAATCTAAAATCAAGCTCAGTACTTTGGAGCGCAATCGATGATCGATCGATCGATGTTGGCCTGATGGACCTGATCGCCGCAATCGTTATCTTTTTAAATGCAATTCGCTGGCCTCTCACTCTGAGTGTGTGTAAAAAGAAACTAAGGACTCGAACAGGATGGAAATCAAATCGAATGGAATATATAGAAATCATACAAGTCGGAGAGTGGTAAGCTGCTCGCTGCTCGCTGCCATCAACCATAGATACGAATAAATAACTTGTTTAGCTTACAACTAGAACATATTGGATATTTAATACTTAGACGTAGCCTTTTACACACCCAACTCGCAGTGTCTCCTCCTCCTTGCTATGTAGTTCGTCCTTTGTCGTTTTAGTTTACTTTTAATTATAGCTACTCTCGTTTCGATGAACATTTCTGCCCTGGCTGAACGTCCTAGCAGGAACAAGGACTTGCTCGATCTATAATCAAAGTGGAAACCCGGACAGTGTACATTTATTTATTTGCTTGTTAAGTATCTGATTGATATTCGCTTCGTGTCGTGTCTATGCCTTAGGTCCTACGGTTTAGTTGTATGCTTCTCGTATAAAAAAAAAATAGAGTGTTTATTAAATGGAATACAAGTTAAAGCTTTGTAAAGTGGCTTTAACTTAGCGCTAGTTTGTTGGTTGCTCGATTGCTCGATTCTGCTGGCTTCGCTTAGAATGAGGCTTAAAGGATATGCTCTTGGAGGAAGTGTGTCACTTTATATATATGTCTACGAATATATTGTATATGCTCTCTGTTCACAATTCTTGTTTGTTTCTTTCCTTCTTTGTTTCCTACAATTAAGAACAATATGTTTGTTTGGCCAATCGTATTCGCTACACAACAACAACAAATATGCAGATTAATGTATAAAAAGTATTTAAAAAAAAAACTCACATACACATTCTTACAAGGCATCAAAATTTTCGTTTCTTTCTTTCGACTTGGCTTGAACTTTGAACTTACAGCTAAGTACAGCTCTATCTGATCGTTGTGCAAGCCATCTTTGTACTTATATTTATATTTAGAATATATATAGTACACCTAGGTGACAAACTCATGGCTTATGGCTCTTGGATTTCAGCGAACTCGCTATAGGTTGTTGCCTTCTCTCATCAATCGGTTTCTGTTGTTAGGGAATTGGTTAGACGAGTACGGTTTAGTTGGGTTTTAGTTGTAGTTGTAGTTGTAGTTCTGGTTTAGTTTTAGTTTGAATTTGAGTTTGGTTAGATTTCCGTGTAAATTACTCAAAAAATATTTTAGTTTACTGTAGCATGTGTTGGTTTAGAGCGTTAATTTCAGATGCTTGAGTTGAGTTGCTGTTGCTTTTGCTGTTGCTTTTGCTGTGCTGTTGCGTTGCAGTTGGAGACTCGTTGAGACTCTGGGATCTTGGATCTGGAATCTGGCATCGGCTGGCGTGGCGTGGCCTGGCGTGGAGCTCATTTTAGCGACGAGTTGGCTGGCAGCGTGGCGGAGCGTTGCACATTAACAGCATACGGCTTGTAGGATGATCGCGTCGATTGGCTGCCAATTGGGATGGTTTGCGAATGGATGTGGATGATAGATAGATGGTCGGAATGATGGCGATGATTGGATGAGGTTAGCAGCGAGATGTAGGAAGAGATACAGAAAAAAGAGACAAATACCAATCGGGATTAGAAACAATACAATACGAAAGCCACAACTTCGGTTTTAGGGGTCAGTCGGTTAGTAACGGAAAGCGGATTGGAAGCTCCGACTGCTGCAACGTTCAGGCTTGAGTCCTGGAATCCCTGGAGCGTGCTTTACCTGGGCGATATCTTGCTGCCATCAGTGCTGTTGTTGTTCGACGAGTTGGCCCTGTATCCACTCTTTTGGATACGCTTCAGCAAGCGGGCCACCCACAGGGACTGCTCCTCGGGCGTTGCGGCCAGCAGCAGCATATCCCGGGCACTGCGCGGATCGTGGTTCAGCTTGCAGGGCGCCAGCGGGTCCGTCTTGTCCACATGCTCCTTGTGGATCTTGTTGCGGCATCTGGAAGAGGTGCCACAAGAATTATAAGCTTTTATGCCACACAAGCTACCTATCGATAGTACCTCTTGCATTCGTAAGCCGCCGGCGGCTTGAACATGTGCCACAACGGCTTCGGGCACACCTCGCAGGCCGTGGGCATGTGGTAGGTGATATGGACGAACTCGTGACCTGGAAGAGCAAGTGGATGAGTATAAGGCACCCTGCGAATACTGCCCCCTACTTACCCTTGTGGACTATGGTGCCGGGGCGCTCTTCATTGCTGTTGCCGTGCAGCACGCTCACATCCAGCTGGCTCTGCTCGTCGGGGCGATGGGAGGCGCCCTCGCCGGCGTAGAGCAGCTGGAAGATGCGCGGGATCTCTTTGGCATCGGCGCGTATGACATCGCCCTGGGTGACGCTGCGTACGTGGTACACTTTGCTGGATTGGGCCAAAAACACATTAGAGACATGTACAGCGCTTCAGTAGGGCTGGGATACCGACCTGAGGTCCAGGATGAGCACGGCGTCCGTGGTGTTGTGCTTGTCGATGTCCGAGTTGTAGAATATTATCTTCCGCGAGGAGACAATGACGTACTGGCGCTTCCAGCCATGGCCGCGCCTCCGGTTCTGCTTGTTGGGCACGCTCAGCCATCCCTCGAAGACCGAGTCCTGTGTGAGGGAGAGCAGAGAGGAGTGCTACAGATTCCCAGTGGGGGTGTACGGGGCAGCAGGAGCATGTGTGTGGGTTCGGGTGTGGGTGTGGGTGTGGGTTGGAGTGTGAGTCTGTGTTTTGTGTGTTCGGAAGCAGCGGCTATTCTCACCTGGCTATCCTCGGGATCGTTGTCTGCGGAGGAGAGCGACGCCGTCTCGTTGAGCTTGCTCTGCAGGTTCTCGATTTCCGTGGCCTTGCAGTCGATCTCCATGATCATCTTCTGCTTCAGCTGCTGCTCCTCGGCGTACACCTGCTGCAGGTCCTGGTGCTTCAGCAGCAGCTGGTTGAACTTGTCGCGCTCCTGCGAGAGCTCCTGCTGCAGCCGGCGCATCTCCTTTTCCTTCTTGCGCAGCTCGGCGGTGGAACGGGCCTTGTTCTTTTGTTCTGTGGAATCGCGAAGAGGAGGAAATGGAAGCTAAGGTTCTAATCAAAAGGATAGAATACTTACTGGGCTGGTCGGAATCCCGGCGGTTCATCACCTCCGCCAGCTTGTTGACTGCCACCTGCTTGAGCAGCACCTCGTTCTTGCACTTCTCCATCAGCTTGGTGATCTCCTCGTCCTTGCTGCCGCACAGCTGGGACAGCTCCTCCTGCTGCTTCTTGTGCTGCTGGGCCAGGTCCTCGCACTCGGAGCTCTTCTGGCTGAGCTTCTTGTGCAGCTCCGCCTCGGCCTCCTTGAGCGTGACCAGGGACGCCTCCTTCGAGTTGATCTCGTTGCGGTGCTTCATCACAAAGTCCTTCAGCTCCAGCTCCTTGATCGTCTTCTCCTTCTCCAGGTCAGCCACCGTCTCCTCGGCAATCGACCGGGCCAGGGCTTCAGAGTCGGCGCGAGCCACGGCTACTTGGACTTGATGCTTAAGCGATACGCGCTCCTCCTCGAGATCCTCGATCTTCGCCAGCCGCTCGGCGCTCTCCTCGCGGTTCTCGTTGGCCTGGGTCTTGTAGAGTCGCGAGAAGCACTGCTCAGCCTCCAGTGCGGCCTGCAGCTCCCGGTTGTTGGCCAGCGCCTCGTGGTGAGTGCTCTTTAGCTGGCCAAGATCCTCCTCGAACCGCCGCTTGGCCTCCCGCTGGGCCGCCAGCTCCTTTTGCAGCTGGTTCTCGCGGGAACGCAAGTGCGCCACCTCCGAGCTATGCAGACTGAGCTCTGAGAGCAGGGCGTTCCGTTTGCTGTGCTCCTGGTCCAGCTGGGACTGGAGGGCGGCCACCTTCTCAGACTCCTGGCGGCACTCGCCCTCGAGCTTCTGGAGACGCAGCTGGATCTGGCGGTAGTCCACCGACAGCATACTCAGCTGTCGTTCCTTCTCCTGAGAGTGCTGGTCGGCCTTGATGCGGGCAGACTTCTCCTCGTTGAGCTTGGACTGGACGGCCTTGACCACCTGGAGATTGGCTTCCTCGCGAGAGACGAGGCGCGACTTCTCTGTCTCTTGGTGGGCCTTCACCTCTTGCTGGTAGCGACCCTGGGCTGCCTTCAGTTCGAAGTCCAGGCTGGCTTGGGCCTTCTCCAAGTCGCTGATCTTCTCCAGCAACGCCCTATTGTCCTCCTGGGCCTTCTGTTCCCGGCTCAGCGTGCGCTCAATGTCGTTGGACAGCGTCTGCATCTTGTTTTCGGCCTCCTTGTGCAGTTCCTTTAGCTGCGACCGCAGGTTCTTCTCCTGCACCACCTGTGCCTGAAGCACGGCGTTTTCCTGGCCCAGCTCCTCCTTGTGCTTCTGAAGCGTTTCGATCATTTCGACCATGTCGCGCACCTTCTCCTCCTGCGACTTGAGCGTGAATCCCAGCTCGGCGTTCTGCTTCTTCAGCTTTTGCGTGTTCTCCGTCTCGCCCTTATAGCTTTGTTCCATTTCCGCCAGCTGCTTTTCCAGGGAGACGACCTTCTCGTTGATGTTCAGGTCGCGTGCCCTCGTCTTCTGCTCGTTCTCCAGGTTCCGTTGCGTCTCCACCAGCAGTGCCTCTGTCTTCTTGCGCAGCTCGATCTCCTGCTCGACCTTTTGCATGGCCACCTGGGAGGTAGAAACAAAACGTAAGTGGTGTTCCAGATCCTAACCTAGCTCATCCCTTACCTTGTAGTTGTGCTGGCGCAGGGCCAAGTCCTTCTCGTACTCGGCGGCAATCCGTTGCAGCTCCGCCTCCCGCTTGGTGCTCAGCTCGATCTGCTGCCTCAGTCCAGCGTCCTGCTGCTCCAGAGCTTCCGCGCGGCCCCGTTCTCGCTCCAGCAGAGCCTCCAAGCGCTTCAGCTCATTGGAGTTCGACGGACGGTGGCGATGGTTGTGGCTATGCCCGTGGTTGTTGCTCCCCGCCGTCCCGCTGTTCGCAGTGTTCGATTCCTTTGATTCCGCATCCACTGTATCGCTGGAGAGCAGCTGGTAGTCGCCGGTGTAGGTGAACCCGATGAAGGGAAGATGGTTGCCGTCGAAGCCCTTTGGCACCGGGAAGACCTCCTCCGGCTTCTCGTCCCTCTCAATATCCTCAAAGTTCCGGGTGTCATCATCGGACGACAGCTCCGGAACCACGGGCGGCACACTCTCGCGGATGTTGTCGAAGGACCAGGTGTCGTTGCGGAAGAACGGGTGCGCCTTGATATCCTCGATGCCGTAGCGACCTAACCGCTGCGTCCTGTCCGTCAGGAACGCGCGGATCAGGGACTTGGCCTGCTCGCTTATCTCCACCTCGGGCGGGAAGCTCAGCGAGTTCTTGTGGTCCATGATCTTCCCGTAGGTGCCCACCAGAGAGTCCGCGTAGAACGGGGTCTCGCCGAAGAGCATCTCGTACAGAAAGATACCCACCGACCACCAGTCGCACTCGCGTCCGTACTCGTTGTCCACACCCTGGGACTGCAGCACCTCGGGGCTGATGTAGTCCGGCGTGCCCACGGCATTGCTGGACACCACCTGCCCGTTGGCGCTCATTCGCATGCAGGTGCCGAAGTCGGCCAGTTTCAGGTGGCCGTATCTGTCCAGGAGCATGTTGTCCGGCTTGACGTCGCGGTGCACGAAGCCCATGTTGTGGATGGTGTCCAGGGCCAGGACCACTTCCATCGTGTAGAAAATGGCCCACTTCTCTGGAATCTCGTAGTCGCCCATCAGCGAGACTATGTCGCCGCCGGGCATAAAGTCCATCACCATGTACAGGTATTTGTGGTCCTGGAAGGCAAAGTGCAGCTGAACGATCCACTCCGAGTTGGCGTGTGCCATGATGTGGCGCTCCTCCCAGAAGAAGGCCGAGTCCGGGCGCTTCATCATCTCGAACTTGGAGAGCCGCTTCATGGCGTACACCTGGCTGGAGGACTTGTGGCGCACCAGCTGCACCTCTCCGAAGGCCCCGGCGCCGATTAGCTTGATGAAGTCGAAGTCCTCCACATTCATGCGCAGCTGGTTGATCCGCTGGGCGAGGGGTTTATCTGAAAAAGGGGTTGGGAGAGGTTAGTACTCAAGCTCAGGGGAGGAGCGCCTGGAACTCACATTTGTTGGCATACTGCTCGATGTTCTTGAGACGCCGCAGGGAGTCGTGGTCGCAGTCGTGGACCAAAGCCGACACCGTGTCCAGCAAGCAGTCCACGTTGCAGATGCTGGTCGGATCGCGCATCTCGCGCTCCAGCGTGTTCGCCCTGTGAATGGATTGTATGTGATTGTAGAGACTCGCTGGAAGGTCTAAACATCCGTTTCCAAATCGTAAACACATTGCTAATACTCAATTACTGGAATTCTAGAATTCTAGGCAGTTAAAGAGGAACCCTAGGAGTAAATCATCTGGCCGGATTGTTTACTCGCGATGAGTGCTTGATGGATCAACTGCTCTTCCGCCGCCCGGCATGCAAATTGTTCGCATAAACAAACAAAAGCCAGCCGGGGGAAACGGAGCCGGGAGATTACTCATGAGCTTGTAAACACACCGAGTACCCCTACTGGTTGTGGACCGCTGCCCCCCACCACCTCCACGCCACCACAGTTGCGGTCCAAATAATGGCACTCTGACTCGCCATTAGGAGGGACTTGTTATTGTTTTCGGATTAGCCAAACTTAATTGGCCATGATGGAGGAGAAAAGGGCCTCCTTTTATCGTTTGTGCATCATGAGTTTTGTATTGTTTTGTTTATTTGGGTTTTACGGCCAAAACCAGCCTACAAATGGGATGAAAATGGGCCTGCAATGTGGCTGGCAGGATGGACTAGTCAGGGTATTAATTATCCTATTAGTTTGCTTCGGGCTGCTAATCATTTAAACAGTCTCCGCGCTCGGAGAACGTAAACAAAAGCAAAGGCCGCGTCAGAGCGACACCAGGCTGTCGAAATTTCATTCAGTGCCGAGCTGAGTGACTAGTGACTCAGAGGCGACTCCGATTGCTGGGCGGGCTTTGTTCCGTGCCACTAAAGATACGCGCAGTGACAGACTTCTGGGCGGGAGAGGCCGGCAGGCAGATGGAACAACACTGCCCGCCATTGAAGCCCTCAGTTGTGGAGCTGCTGAATAGATGGACGGCTCCCGGAGGAGCTGGAGGCCGCCCCACAGCGGAGGGCAGCAGGGGGAGCTCTGATAAGCCCGTGGAAAGAATGCAAGCCGTTTGTGTCACTGATACGACGACAATGCAGCCCCTCCGCGCTAATGAGCAGCTGTGGTCGCCAACGGCCTGCCCCGGGGTTCTGAATGAAAACACCTTCCGGCCCTCTTCACCCACCCAAATAGAAACCACTGGACATGTGCGAGATAGCGGGCTCCGGGTGTGTTTGTCTTTCGTACACACTATTCAAAATAGTTGCGAATTTTCCGAGCATTAGTCAGGGGGACTGCAGTGTCAAAAACGGAAGCAAATGGTTCCCAAAATCGCAGACCCACCAGACCGTGCAGAGGCCATACTAAGTGATTCTTTTTCGGGTGGGTGTATGTATGTATTTCTTCAAAGAATATGTAGGTTAGTGGAGGTTTACCCAAGTACTTGGATCCAAAACTACGGAAAATACTTTAACTAACGAGATGGAGGAGCCGAGTCATTGGATCTTCGATTCCCAAACGGTTCGATTCGATTCGTAACCGAAGCCGTTGACAGTCAGTCAGTCGGCGCTAAAAATTGATACTAAAAGGTGTTTGAATTGTTGTGATTTCATCATCGCCACTTACGGCCTGACAGAAAAGCCAAAAACAAAACTGCAGTCGACGGGTAATAGCAAAGGCAGCCACAACAAACGCAAACAACTTGGGAAAGTGGAATTTTCAAAAATGCTGCGATGAATTTTTGTAGCTCTACACTCGAAGAAACTATCGGGCCTACTAATTACTACTAATTTAAAAAAATAATTTATTCATGAATCAGAATCCAATAACGCATCTATGCCAAGTAGAGAACAAAGGTTTTTATTTCTACTTGTTCATTGAAAATGGTACATAGTTTTTAGCTGTGTAGTATCTGATTATTTTTTTTGGCAATGGCAACATAATTATGAACAACAACAATAATAATACATAATAACAGCAGCAGCAGCAGCGGCTCCGACGACAACATTATCGTCACCTAGAGACAATATAATTTTCAATTTAATTTATACAACGTCGCCAAAATGAGCTGGCTAACTTGAACAAATTGAAAGCCTTAGACCTCAAGCTGGGATTTCGATATCGGGTGGTTTGTGGAGCCTACACTTAGACTTTTCCTTTGATACTCCTCCCTCCCCCAGCTGATGGCGAGAAATTCTGCGTTGCGAGATCCACTTCACACAATATTTATTCTAATTAATTTTGCGCAACCCACAAAGCACAAAGAATCCCCCAACTGCGATTTACGACCCGCAACAAATGCGCATTGCAATTGGCCGTTTTCAGCCTTTATTGTTAGTACGCAAATGCTTTTCTGGCAAAGGCCCGGCAGCAGCCCGTTCCTGCTCACCTATTTATATGCTGGGTGGCGCGTGTGCTTAGAACAGATATTCTACAAATGCTCCTCCACTACATGGCACTACGCTAATGGGCAATAAAACTAAAGAATTTATATGTCGTGCTGGCTGAGGCAGAGGTGGAGGAGGGAGTTTTGTGAGAGGAAGGACGGGGGGGGGCGCGTACAGGACGAGCGCAAGTAGGCAACGTACCGTTCCGGATCGCTTAGGTGGAGGGCGGCGGGCAACAGCCATGGCCACATGCCCTGTCTATCTACTGCCCACGTATGAACTGGTGAACCAAGATGCACGCACCGTATAACGCACGAAACGGATCGGAAGGCCTGCTGCAACTGACAACTGCAACATCAGTTGGTTAAAGCGACAGCAGCCGGCCCGCTTCAGTTCGCTTCAGTTTGGTTTGGTTACAAATTTTAATGCGAAAATGGCAAATTTATTATAAAGTCGCCCCCCGTTTTGTTCACTCGCTTGTCAATTTGATTGCCGCGCTGTCGCTTTGAACATGAGATATGGAAGGTGTTTGCCAGCGGTGTATTACGTTTTGATTTGCTTTGCTTTGGCTTGCGTTTAGTTCATTTTCAGCAATTCTGGCGGCGAGCGATTTAACCAGCACACGGTATACAGAAAACAGCAAACAGCATCAAGCACAGCATCAAGCACTGACGAGACAGCTTAGATCTCACAGATCGCACGTATCTGTGGCTGCCATTCGGGTGACAATTAATTGAGTGTAGCCAGTGGCAGTCGCCTTTTGGCTACTGGCTTTTGAGCACGAGAACGATCACGATCACTCACCGACGCCGCCTTTCCACATCCATGGCTAAGACCTTCCAGTCCCAGTGGGCATGCAAAAGTGATCCTTTCCGGAGTGTTCAGGTGCCAAGGCTCTGTTAAAGGACTGAGAGTGTTTAGTAAAAGTAATCAGACTTTGTTGACATCCTAGTTACCTAGTTTTCGCTTTCCTGCAAGTCCAGAAGATATCCTTGCGCTTTCAGCTACCCCGAAACGGCAGGAACCGTGTACCGAACCGAAAATCCAACTGGTTGTCTGCAGAGGTCTAGCTCTTGCCAGCTAGAAGCAAGCTTCCCTGTTGGTTGGCAGCGTTCTCCCCAACTGCTACTGGCCGATGGGAGTTCTGTGAAAGCCCTGAAAGTGTATGGAAATGCCGTCATGCCAGCTATCGCATTCGAAGAGCCATTTACCTGCCAGGAGTTGAGGCTCGAGGTTTGTGTTAGAAAATGTTAATTGGAATGGGTCTGAGGAGGCACGCGTCTAGCGTCCGCCTGTGCTTTTCGATGTTGTTTTTGTTGTTGTGCAAGCGATGAGGTCACGAGCGTCGTTTGTTTTTTGTTTGCTAACTGCTGTCAAAGCACTTCCCCTCGATGCTGGCTTCTATCTGGAGCTGGAGTGCCGCCAACGCCACATGCGGACGCACCCGAGCACCCGGGTGTTCCCAGGTGTACCCAGTGGCCCTAGATTCCCCAAATATTTGGCAGGGGTTTGCGTGACTGGTATTGGATTTCCGTCTAATTCCCCGGCAAGATCTGCGAAAGAAGACGATGCGCTGATGAAGGTGGACTCTGAGCGTGTTTGTAAATAGAGAAGACGCCGCCTCAACCCTTGGCGCTCGCCAAGTGGACTCCGCTTCGCCTTCCTTCCTCGGGATCTTCAGGATGCAACAGTTTGTTCACACACACACACTCACACACACACACACTCTCTCACTAACGCCAGCACACTCGCCATGTAAGTAGATAGCAGCCCCAGGTAACGGGGCGGAGACTCGGGCGGCAGCTGCCAAGTGTCTACTTAGCTTTTTTGCTAGTCTTTAAGTTTTTTTCCAGTCTTTAAGTTGGAAATTTCGACGATTCTTCTCTGCACACACACACACACCTAACCAGCGAACGTAGCAAATGCTACAACAACAATAACAAGGCGAACACACCGACGTGCGTCACTCGCTTGGCGACGTTTCAAGGGTTTGGGGGGGGTGGGCAGTCGGTTTGGCGGTCGGTGGCGACTGGCCGCCCAATTTAGATTGTCCAGTTTAGGCCGCGGCTGGTCAGCAGAGGAAAGCAAAATAAAGTTTGGGAAAAACACACACTTTTTCGGCCTGTCAAAAATCCACCAATTGGTGTGGCCAGGTGTATCTTTGAAAATAACCGCCTATACAAATGGCCGACACAGTGTTGGTAACCGCAAGGTCATGTTCGAAGGTGCTGCCAATGCCAAAAAAGAGTGTTACCGTGGCCACGAAAAGAAAACGCTTCCCCGTGAATGGCAAAAAACCATTTTTGCAGTGTGAAGCCGCATTTCGTATTAGTTTACCACTTATTATAAATTTTATCAGCTAAAGATGTCGAAGGCCCATCCTCCAGAGTTGAAAAAGTGAGTCGGTTAGCGGAGAGCTGGATAAAGTCGCAGTATCACATAACTTAACGGATTTCAGGTACATGGACAAGCGCATGATGCTTAAGCTGAACGGCGGACGCGCCGTCACCGGCATTTTGCGAGGATTTGATCCGTTCATGAATGTGGTCCTGGACGATACCGTGGAGGAGTGCAAGGACAACACAAAGAACAACATCGGCATGGTGGTAAGCCACAGACCGTTTGTTTTTCTTCAAAAGCCAGTCCCTAATGTTAACTTTCCCTGCAAGGTAATCCGAGGCAACAGCATCGTCATGGTGGAGGCACTGGACAGAGTTTAGCAGCAGCTTCGGATCATCAAAGTCATTAGCTGATAGTGTAGTCTTAAGGCTCTGAAAATACACATTCTCTGTAACGTCTTTCACACGACAAAGCTATAAATATTTTGTAAAGTTTCTGAAAACAAACTCTTACTTATGGGGCCATCCACTCAAGAACCTAGACTAGTCTAGGGGTAGTCTAGTCTCAGTCCTGAATTAGGGGTTTCTCTTTTCCATTCGCAAGAATGCTGTGCTTCCTAGTTTCTTTATTCGATTCCCAAAAATGATATAGAAGAAGATATAAGATATAGAATATTATCTCAGAGCCTTGTTCTCCAACCTTTTTCTGCAACAAAAGTTGGCCAATCATAACTTCATCTATATTGAACAAAAGGAGCTTCGGTACTGGCCTTTGGATGAATCAACCAGAACGAGAAACGTGAAAAACCCGCATCTCCTTAGAGCTTATTCATAAAGCACTATGGCTCCATAAGCTATAAGCCGGAAGCTATGCAAATTAGAGGAAAGTGCCACATGAAATACAACTGGGCATCTCTCCAGAATCCAAACTAAGCCATCTGTAATGCTCCTGCATCCCACAATCTGAATGCTGATTCCCCCAGCCCTTGGGCTATAGATTGAAGCTTTATCCATTCATTCCCAATTTATACAATCGCCGGAATTTACGATTGTTTTTATAGACTTTTGTGATTGGGTTTTATTTTCTCATCTCTCTCGTGCAAACAAAAAACGCTTACAGTAGAAGTCTAAAAAGTGGTATTTTAGATTTCAAACAGGCAGCGGTCCACGCAATTACTTGGAAATTACAAGGGTGCCAGTCTGCTTGGCGGCGTCACGCTGCTTGGCAACGATCTGGTTGGCGATGCGATCCAAGTCACGCTGGCCGATGGAGCTCAGCTTGCGACCGCCGTCCGGGTGCTTCTCCACCAGGCGGGCGTGCTCGAGAGCCTGCAGGGCTTTGCGGGCAGCACCATCGGCGGCGCGGCAGAAGTGCGAGGGGTGGACACCGTTGCGCTTGCGTCCGCCGTAGATTTTGGTGATGGAGCCAACACCGGCTGGGCTGCGGTGGTACAGATGGCGCAGGATCGAGGCGCAACGCACATAGAACCAGTCGGGATCGTAGGGGGCCAGCTCCTTGAATTTGGCGGTCTTGACGATGTCCATCTGGTCGGGCACCTTCAACTTGCCAGTCCTTCGTAACGGAATGGGGATAAACAAAAAACAAATCGAGTGAGGTTAGGTAACCCAATGAGTTATTATTCTACTCACTTCTTCAGGAAGACGGCAACAGCCTTGGTAACCGCGTGCTGGTCAATATCCTTTACTGTGACTCCTGGCATCTGTAAGATTGAACAAACAACGTGATAAACAGTTTGAAATCATTGTAAATTCGCTAAAACACGTTGAATCTAATACTCTTTCGTGCGCAGGCACACGACACACACACAACCACACACACAAGACAACAAAACTGCGAATCCACGCTGATTCGACGTCAACTATGATTTCTGTGTTTTGGCACATCTCTCTGGCTCATATGCGAGCTCTTTATTTTACGGAAAGGCTTAAGCCAGCACACTCATTCAATTTCATTCATATAAAACGTAAAAAAAAATAATAATTCACAAAAAAGAAAATCGGGCACAACCTTTCTCGTTAAAGTCAACCGGAAAAAAGAACAAGGCGCGTGAAGTTGGCTGCGCTTACTATTTATCGCAGCGCTGCCACCTGTTCCTAATAGTGTGAGCGTTGCCACCCCTACGTGTGCTAAAAACATCGATACTCCAACACGAAAATATAACCTTCCACACATCGAAGCATGTGCTAAAACATCGGTGCTCAAAAACATCGATATAAAAATATGCTCCAGGCGAAAAATACCGAAATTTCGACAAAAAAATGTGTTCCAACATTTATTTTGATTGAGTTGTTAAGCTCTAACATCGTCAAAATACGTACAGGGACACTATTAAAAACGTGATAAAAAAAATAATTAAATTAATATTTTAGTTCAAGATATCGTTGAAACCAAGTTAGTACAAGTTATCAAAAGTTATCAGTTATCAAACTAGTTGGACGGTGCCAACCGCCTACTGAGTGAATTAACAACACATTCGAAAAAACGGTCCTAGCTTTAACCACCTGGGAGACACCGTCTTCAGTTGAGTCGAACGCCAGTTGAAGGATTTTTCCAAGTGTGTGCCGCAAGAGGCCAATTCCACCGAGCCATCAGATCCAATGCCGCATGGACAGCAATCGCCCGATATGACATAGTCAGTTCCATTTGAGGAAGTAATAAACACGCACAAAAAAGCCACAAGGATTTGGATTAGTTATTAGTGGATTTGCCGTTGCCTACTGGAGATGGCTACAATTTTTTTCGCAGACCCCGAGCTGGTAATCGGTCACGGCCGCAGGGTGCTGTTCGTGAACCCCGACGACCTTCAGCTATTTAAGGAGATCGAACTACCTCCCGACTTGGCCACCTGTGGTCTCAAGGTCGCCGATTCCAAGGAGCAGCATTGCCAGCATGAGCAACAGGATGTGGCAGCTGCTGGCAGTGCCAAGCAGTCGAGCAATACAGCAAGCACATCTGCTTCCAAGGCCAAGGCAATCGAGGTATCCATTCAAAATGTCAGTTACTCGCCGGACCGCCAGCTGCTGGCTATCACCACAACAGGAGGGCAGAAGGCCCTGCTCCTTTACCGCTCCCGCATGGAGCACGCGCGCTTGCTCTCCGTTCGGCCACTGGCTCGTGCTTCCAGTGCCCTGCGCTTCTGCAGTGACGGTAGCTCTGTTTTGGTTACGGACAAAACAGGCGACTGCTACCAGTACGATTGTGTCGAGGTGGAGGCCGCTCCACGTCTACTTTTGGGTCACCTGAGCGTCGTCTTTGATATTTTGTGGACGGATGACCAGCAGCACATTATCACCTGTGACCGGGATGACAAAATTCGGGTCACCAACTACCCCGCCACCTTTGACATTCATAGCTATTGTTTGGGCCATAAGGAGTTTGTCTCTGGACTGGCACTACTCACAGAGCAGCACATTGTGTCTTCATCAGGGGACAAAACTTTGCGAGTTTGGAACTTTATTGAGGGAAAGGAACTGTTGCTTCATGAGCTACCGGCGCCAGCGGTGAGGCTCGAGGTGCAGCAGCTAGAGCCAGAGAAAGTTTACCAGGTGGCCGTGCTCTTCTACGACCACGTGGACGGCGTGGCCATCTACCGATTGGAGCGGAGTAGTGGAGATAACTGGGCTATCACGGCCACCACAGTGGTGCATGCCGAAGCTGGCTTGTGGAACATTTGCAACTTTACTTTAACCGGCAACCGGGTCTATGTAACCGGAGCCGAGAATGAGTGCTTGGCCATAAAGGCATACGACATTGGAAGTGGCGAAACATCCACTAGCGTTCCCGACGGCTGGGTCAAGATGGTACTTGGGGGTTTGGGAGCAGAGGGAGTAGCCTATCTTCCCGAGGACCTCTCTGTTTGGTTTAAGAAGCGCTTCGACAATGTCAGCGATTACTTGGAGCGCAAGAAGCGGCGCATCGAGGAGCAGCAGCAACAAAAGTGCGGCTAAATTGAAATCCCTACCTAAAAAATCATCCAACTCTATCTTTACATAGCATTTAATTAGCATATGGAAAAAGCAACGGACTATGTATGACAGCGCTCTGTTCTGTGGACATAATATATATATCTGTATATGTGTGTAAATGTTCGATGGGTGTTTCATTGGGGAACTTAGACGGGCTTGTAGTCCAGCTTGCTTTCCAGCTTCTTGTTGTCAGACACCTTACGCACAGCCTTCATGAAGTCCTCCTGGATCACGTACTCCCGCTCAGCGCTGTAAGTACGGAAGTTTTAGAGAAAAGAATTCCGGCAAGAGACTCCTGGCTTACCGAATAGCAAAGAGACCAGCCTCAGTGCAAACGTTTCGCAAATCTGCGCCGTTGAAGTTGTCGGACAGCTTCACAATGGCTTCGTAGTCGATTTCGCCGTGCTTTGCAATCTTCAGAGCGTGGATTTTAAGGATCTCCAGCCTGTAAAGGGGCCGTATAGGGGTTAGTATATAGTTCACAGGTTTGTATTGCCCGTTGGATCTCACCTGGCTTGCTCATTTGGCAAGGGAATCTCGATTTTCCGATCCAAGCGACCAGGACGCAGCAGGGCAGGATCCAAAGTGTCTGGCCGATTCGTGGCCATAATCATCTTAACCTGGCCAAGTGAATCAAAACCATCCATCTGGTTGAGGAGCTCCATCAGTGTGCGCTGGATCTCGCGATCAGCAGAAGTTCCTTCGGAGAAGCGACGACCGCCAATAGCGTCGATTTCGTCCATGAATATAATGCAAGGCTGGTGATCACGAGCGTAGTTGAACATCTCGCGAATCAAGCGGGCACTTTCGCCGATGTATTTGTCAACAATTGCAGAGGACACAACCTTCAGGAAGTTGGCATCCAGCTGGGAGGCAACGGCACGGGCCAGAAGTGTTTTACCTGTGCCGGGAGGACCGTACAAAAGACAACCCTTTGGTGGAGTAATACCAACGCGCAGGAATAGCTCGGGATTCAAAAGCGGCAGCTCGATGACTTCGCGCAACTCGCGAATCTGCTCGGTGAGACCACCAATGGCAGAGTAAGTCACATCGCCAGGGTCTTCGTGAGACATATTGTATACCAAGGGATCAACTTCGCGAGGGAGGTACCGCATAATGGTCAGCGTGGTCATGTCGAGGGCTACACGGGTACCAGACTTCAGCTTGGCCTTGTCCAGCTGACGGCGGCATCCCACCACGTAGCGGGGCCCATTAGTGGCCTTCACAATGACTAATATAAAGACAAAGATACAATAATGGACCATTTAATCGAAATTTTCGAGGATAATTCTTACACTTGTCCTCAGTGAGTTGTTTGAGAACTTCTCCGACGATTTGTCCCACGCTTTGCAGCGCCTTCAGGTCATTCTCAGACTTGTCGTATAGCTTAGTCAGTTCCTTGATCTCCTCCCGTTCTATAAAGAGTTAAATTAGATTCAGATCTAAAGACCTGGTAACCGGGTGGGACTTGCTTTCTTTCAACCGTCCCTCGATTTCCTTGTGCTCTAGCAGCTTCTTCCTGTAGTCGGAAAAAGCCTTCACCCGCATGTTGTCGGGAAGTGGAGTCGCAGTCACAGTCATTCTTATTTACTTATCTTGTATTTATTCCTCACGCAGAACGATTAAACAAATAAATTCTGTGGCAAAATTTCGTGAGTTGCAGTTTTGCTTGGTTAATGTGACCAGAGCAAACACATATCAAAAGATGGTTTGATAGGGCCGTATTTTTCTGTGGTATTTTCGGTATTTTTTGGGGAGCTTTGTTTTGAATTGGGGGCCAGAGACTGGAACAATCTTCTGATTATGTATAGCCTGCGCCTCCTGCGGAAACTGAGAGGAGTGCCTCCTACCAATGGCATCCGAGAATTAGCTAGCCAGCACAAACGTCGTCCCCAGCTGGGTGCCCTGTCCCCCGATCGCCTGGAGGAATTGAGGACGATTTTCGTCGAGGCCCGACATGAGCTCAGTGCCTCTGACTGGCAGGAGGTGAGGCAATCACTGCTTAAAAGCTACAAGCACATTAGCGAGCACAACGTGGATGCGGTCATCCTTGGTGTATGCAGTGGTCCCGGTCAACTCTCTCTGGCGAAGAACTATGTGAAGTTCCTGCGTAGTCAGGGCTCGGAACCAAACGCTGCTTCACTAGGTCGCCTTCTAAGAATCTACAATGCTGCGTACCAAGAGAGACTGCTAAGCGATGTGGAGCAGGTTGAGGTATTGAAGATATGCGAATCCCTGCACAAGGATCATGATACTTTGGACGCGACCAGCTGCGAGAACATAATCCACGGCCTGGTTACCACCAAGGATCACTGGAGACGTGCGCCAGCCCTTCTGGAGATGATGAAGGTAACCAGTTCGCCCAGCATAGCTGCCTATAGTGCAATATCCGAAAAAGCATTCACCGAAGAATCCCTGGACACGCAGGAGGACCCTCTTTCCTGGCGGCTCTTAGAGGAAATGGCGCTAGAGAAAAAACCTCCAAAATGTGAGGTTTATCTTGCTTTAATAAACCGCCTAGCCAAGGAGCCGGCATTGGTTTCAGCGCAACTGGATCGTCTGTTGAACTTTCTCGAGCGCAACGAGATTCTTGTGAGCAGGCGCGTGGCTGATAGATTACTAGAGCTTGCCCAACAGTTACCTAATTCTCTGCAAGTGTCAGACACTCGCCTGATACCCCCAGGAAAGTGCCAGTCTTGTCAGCAGCATTTTCAGCCTGTGGCCATCAGCGATGAGCAGTTCCGAATGCTCAGCGAGAGTTTTCTGGAGCGCGTGCTCATCCGCAGCGACGTCTTCCAGCGTTCTACGCCCAAGGAGGTGGCTAGATTCAAAAAGTTCGTAGACCGAACCGCTCCTTACGACTGCGTAATCGATGGCCTTAACGTTGCCTACTCCACGGGCACTAAAAAGTCTCCCCAACAGCTGGCGAAGCTGGTGGCTACTGTGGTCAGCCACTTCCGGGAGCAGAACAAGCGTGTCCTTGTCCTAGGACGCGAGCACATGCGTAATTGGTGCAGGCAGTCGATGCACTACGTCCAAAACAACGCTAGTCTCTTTCTGACGAACAATTTGTGAGTTAACTGCTCGTAAGGCAATAAAAGCGAATATAGACTCTGACTTCCGACTTTTGTTTCAGGTCTCATGACGATCCCTTCCTACTGTACGCCACTCTCAAAAGCGGCTCAGATACCGACTTCTTCTCAAGGGACTTGATGAGGAGCCATGCATTTCACCTGGGTCCCGAGATGAAGCCAATCTTCAGGCAATGGCAGCAACAGCACCAGTTCTCACTGGTCACCCAAACTAAAACGGGCAAGCTCATAGTCAAGGAACCTATACGCCACCGATTGGGAGCACACAAAGTCACCGACACCTGGCATGTTCCCTATTGCGAGGCGTACACCCCGCATCCGTCTGACAGCTTTGAAGTGCCCACAAACTGGCTGTGCCTGAAGCTGGGAGAACCATATAAGGAAGAGGCGCACTAGCTTCCCAAACAAATGATAGTTTCTTTTTTTCGAACTTGGCACCAAAGAGTTACAAATAAATCGGAGAACCGCAAACAGCTCCCTAGGGAATTACACGAATGTCAGATCACGCCTAGTCGTTCTAGTCACAGTCGTAGCGGGTGCACTTATCGAAAGCTCCCAAACTTTGAGGCTGGGGCTTCTTGCGCCGACGCTCGTACATAAGCTTCTTCTCGGCAGCGCACATCAAACGCCTCTTGATGTGGTTATCCATCTCAAAGTCCATGTCCACCGGCTTGCACACCTCGTTGGGATCCCTGGTGGCTGCAGAGTCAAGAGCCTTTATAATCAAGGATAGAAGGGCGTGGGCCAGGCGGTGGCACACATCGTACTCGATGGCATCCTGACTGGTGTAGTAGATGGCCGACTGTGAGGTGGGCTGCACTCCAATGGCCAGAAGAATGTTGCAGAAGATGCCGCGCTGCATGCGTGCATAGGGGTCCACCAGCTGCGGAGGAATCCTCATCGTGGTGGCCAAGTGAGCGATGAACTTGGCGAACTTCTTGATCAGCACGTTGAGATACTGCGTCCGGCACTGGCGCTCCAGCTTGGTCAGCATATTGTAGTATAGCTCCTGCTTACGCTTCAGGAAGTCCTCCTTGCGTCGCTCCTTGGTCTTGTTGCTCTTCAAGATTTCCTCCAGCTGCCTGTAGAGTAGATGCTGTAAGGTATGTTTCAGTGATTATTTCTTTGAACTAACTCGGTTGTGATGGCGTTATATTTTCCAAGCATACGCTTGATCCGCTTTGCGCGAAGTTTGGGGTCATACACATCCTTGAACTGCTCGTAGTTGTCCAGGAGCGTGTGTATCTTGGGTTTGGAAAGAGCCACATCATATGGCTTGACCTTGGGCGGCATAGCTGGCTGATAAGCCATCCGCTTCACATACGACTGCAGCTTGGCCAGGTTTTCCTCCTGCCGCTTCTTTACATTCTCCTCCGCGCACACATCGGGGTCTTCCTCTTCTGGCAGCGAGCTGGTCGACGTAGGCAGCGGCTCATCCCAGTCGGAAACGTTCGAGCTAGCCATGGCTGGCAAATTTACGAATCAAGGACTCAATGGCACAGGGAATTTAGCCAGGGATCTTTCAGATTGGTTCGCGAGAAAAGGTTTGGGTCGGGAAATACAGTTGGAATGGAAACACCGAAATTTACCTTTTTTTTAAATACAAAAATCGAGAGCACTGACAATTTTAAACTGGAAGCGTTGGAGAACTTCTAACACTACTTGTGAAATGCCCCGTACTCGGTTCCAAATAAGTCTGGCATTTATTTACTGAATGACTAGATGGGTCTAAAAGTCTCGGCCCACTTTGGCTACAGAAGTTTCATCAGCACACACGTTGGAGCAAGGCTTTTCGATGTCCCGAGTGGGACACTTATTTTGTTTATGAAGTAACGAAACAAAATTTTATTGGATACATTTATACATATCTGGGACACAGGAAATCCTTAGTTTACAATTAAATAGGCAACGTTTGTTAACATACAGGCAATTTTTCACTATTAAGATTCGTTCTGGACAGAGCGTTCCAAGGCGAATGTATACTCCTCAGCCAGCTCGTCCATGGACATTTGACGTGTGAGCAGCGCCAGAATGCTGTCCACCTGCATCTGGGTGCTGGCGTAGCTGTCCTTGCCGGCCAACCCGGGCGCCAGCTCGAAGGGAATGTCCTGCAGGTAGTTTACTGGTCCTTGGGTGCCTCCTGACAATTTCGCAGGTGACTGTCCGGCCCTTGGGCCAAGCATTGGATATGGCAGGGCACCATAGCCCGCCGGGGGCATGGGCGGGTACATGGATCCAGGAGCAAGAGGATTCGGGTCCACGGCAGGTTTACGCTCAATGATAACAAAATCATCGCCAGCGCTGCTGCCGGGTCTTGGACCGTCTATGGGGCCCTGAATGGGATCCTCTGTGGGTGTTTCAGCAGGCTTCCGCTTTCCGAATATAGAAAACATTGCACAAGTTGGCCCCTTTTTCGATTTAATAAGTGTGAATCAACAACAATTGCGTCTTCTAGGTAGAAATTAGAGATGGTATAATGTTACTAGAGACGTACTTTTGGCGGGATTCTATAAATCTAGCAACTGCTATACCACAAAATAATCGGCGCCAAATTCAAAACGAGGAACGACGTGGAAACAACAACATATATGATGAGACCTCAAATGGAACAAGTAATTACAAGTAAAAATAATAAAAACAACTGCTGAAAGAAATCCGCTTAAAAATTAAACATTCCAGTCAATGATCCATCCATTTTGTTGACAAAGGGTAGATGATCCACGCAGTTCGGTTCGGCTTAAGACAAATTATTGGGATGTTATCGTGATAGTTTTTTAACTATTGATGGTGCAAGCCAGCTCCTGACCATCGATTTTATCGATAGTACCATAGATAGTCTGCCAGCTCTACGGTGAACCCCATGATCGTGCGCATGCGTTCGAAAGCTCATACAAGGAATTCTTCGCAATGGCAACCAATGCAGAGCCCAGACCAAGCCAGGGCACCATTCTGTCAACGGATTTTAGCATAGTAGTATTGGCAAATGGCAGAAGTGGGAAGCAGGATCCTGCCGTTACAGCTACATATTTCATAATCTTGGGCAGGACATCGTGTTGTGAGACGATCCTCCCGCTTCATCGACGTGAAAGGAATCAAGGATTTGCGGCGGATCCGCGGCGAGGAATTTGCAGGTTGGTTCACACTATCGAAGCTCCAAAGTTGCGCGCGTTCGTGCATAACTATGCCTGAAAATGTGTATATACATATGCACATAACTATTTGTCATTCTCGGCGATGGCGCCATATGCATTTCACTCTAAATGTCAATTTAGCGGAAAAACTCTAGTCTTTAAAGTTTCCTGCAATAGAAGCGAACGTACTCAAATTTTTCAAATGATTAAAGGCCAAAGACCTGCCATGCTTACAATATTCTGAATTCTAAAGATACGGATAAAAGTAAAATCATGTCATGTTCATTAATTTAAAATTATTTTGTAATTTTTTAGATAATTAAAATATCCCAACTCCCGGCGCAGCTATCGTAATCGTACTGCCCTTACAATGGACTACAAACCAAAAGTAAAATCATGGTCCTGATTAGCTTTCGTTGCAATCACTAACGGTACAATTTGAAACCCTTAAAATACAGAGAATGGCGAATGGTCCGGAAAACCCACTGCCCGCCGACGGTGTAAGTGTGCCCAGAGAGCGCCCCGGACGTTCAGATTTTGGGCACACCGTCTGGTCACTCTGAAGCACTTTTCCTCGGCGAACGAAGACAACAGATTGTGTACACCACTGGGAAAAAGATGTCGAAGGTGGACCAGGACCCCAATGCCTCGCTGAGCATAATGGAAGTGAGTTAATCCAGGCTGGGAAGGCATCAACTGCCCGTGCAGCGAGTCCCGGTGGCTCTGCCAGAGCTCCGCGCCAGTTCCAATTGGCTAGCCGCTGGCGACAACACAGATGCCACTGCCACATTAACGCTTCCTGCTATTTCTTCTTCAGCAAATTAAGCAGCTCATCAGGCCGCCGCCCAACGAGGACGAGAAGCTGGTGCAGCGGAGTACGAACACCAAGCATCCGTACTACAGGCGGCCGGGTCGGGGCCACAACCATGACTACTGCGACGCCTGCGAGGAGGGCGGCAATCTGCTTTGCTGCGACCGATGCCCGTCCAGTTTTCACCTCCAATGCCAGTGAGTAGACGCACCTATTTGGACTAGAGCTCTCGCTCCATCGCTGTCCTCGGAAATTTACTCTGGTTCTTCCCTAGTGATCCACCACTTAGCGAGGAGGACATTCCCAGTGGGCAGTGGCTGTGCCACAGCTGCCGCATGGCCAAGGTATCCCAACCGGCCGCTAGTTCATCTTCTAAGGCTAGCTCCGTAGAACGAGTACCGTCTGCTGGAAGTGGATCCAGGGCCAATACTCCGTCTTCCGGTGAACTGGAGTCTATACCCCTGAAAATCCGCAATCTTCGCAAGCGCAGCAATAGCGAGAGGAACAGCACCGAAAAATTGCTGGCCAAGATGCCGCTGGCCATTCAACGGGCTCTTGATCCAAACAAGAAGCCAACGCCCTTGGACGATGTAATACGAGCTGCCAGCATGCTGAATCCACAGCAGTTTTCTTTGCCACCTGAGCTGGAGCTGCACACTCAGTTTCCGGGAAACGGTAAGGTGCAGCCTGTTCAACAAGCGCAGCCCTCGACTGGAAATGGAGGTAATCGCAAGTGCGCTGGTAACCAGCGCAGAAACTCGAAACCTTTTGAGCTGGACTCGCAGGGTCTTGTGCCGTTGCCAGCAAAGACGTGCTTCTACTGTACTAGGTCCTGTAAAAGGGCGCCGCTTATATCCTGCGACTACTGCCCGCTCTACTATCATCAGGACTGCCTCGATCCACCGCTGACCGCGCTGCCTGCAGGTCTCTGGATGTGCCCCAATCATGCCGAGAACTTTATTGTGAGTATATGAAAGCGCATCTTTTAAAGAACAAAATCTTACTGCTTTTAAATAATCTATGTTTCCGCTTTAGGACTCCAACATGACAAACAGCATCTCTGCTACTGAGCGAGTGCGTTTGTGGAACCGCTTTCACCAGCCGCTGGACCATGAGAACGTTAAGCTGGAGTTCTTCCGTCGCGTCAACACCCGTCATCCACCCTTCCGCACTAAAACTAGTTTGCGGACCAGAGCCTACATCGAGGTGCCGGCCATCGTGCGTTACCACTACGAACATCCGCCAGCACTGCTTCCCTCGATGCGTCAGACCCTGCGCTACGACCGTGTTAAGCAGCGCAAGAATTTGCCCACCGCTGTAGAGGAAATATCCAGAGAAAGTGTCACGGAGTCGCTGCTCAACCACCTGGAAGCCCTGCGCACGGCACGAGCAAAATTTCGCGAAATTCAACGGGAGTACGGGACGCCAGAGACCGCAGTGGAGGGCGACAGTGACAGTGATACCAATCCCGAGGGTGAACAGGACGCTGAGACGACCACACCTGGAGATAAAGTAAATGGAGCCGCCGAGCCGGATAACCCGAAAGCAGACACTGAAGTACAGTCCACCGAACAACCCTCGGTTGTCAAAGTGGAGTCAAAAGTTAGTTCTTAGGAATTTAATTTTAATCAACACTTACTTATTTGTTTCCCACCAGTCGAAGGTCAATTTCGAGGTTCTGGAAATAAGCTACGAGGAGGAGGACGACGACAACAAGGCAGGCATTATTGATGCTGATCTATGCCACCTAGATGTCGACATTATCAAGAAACTGGCCCATCAACGTTTGCAACAACTGGTACAGGAGCATCCAGAGATTGTGACTCAGTACAAGAACCGCACGGCTGCCCGCCATCTGCGCCAGTTGGCAGCTGGAGAAGGTGGCGAGACCAACGCTCTGCAGGGCCAACTAGCTGCGGAGGACATGAACCGCTTCTCGCTGCTTTTCACCAGCGAAACGTCTTCGATTTTGGCTCAGAAGAATGGCAATGCTGCCGACGAGGATCCGGCAATGGCTCTGCATCCGGTGTTAGCCACTGCGGCGGCTATAGCTGCTGCGGACGCAGCGGCAGAAAGCTATGTACCACGCGCCCGCAGCGACACAGAAAAAGCCTACGAGCTGGCATCGCGCCTTGAGCTTAAGCTGCTCCAATGTAAAGTACAGGCGCGTGCAGTGTTGACTCCACTGGGAGACATGCTGGAGGACAGCCGCTGGTTCAGTTCCCTTGGATTAGATCACTCTATTTTTATGCGATACCGTACATTGTATATTGGATACGGCGGCCACTACTCCCCGTCGACCACAATGGCGCAGGCGGAGACTGTGGATCTCTCCGCCATAGGCTACTGTTGTCGCATTTCTCCGCAACACGCCATCATTTTTTATGACGAGTTTTCCAAGTCCTACGAGTTGATCAACTACTCGGAGTTCGGCTCGGAGGTGAACGGGCAGCTGTATACCTGCGACGTTACGGACCACATGCCCACGCACGCCGGGAAGAGGATGCGGCCGGATGATACGGAGTTGAAAAGACGAGTGGATGACTTGCTTGACAAGCGGCGCCACATCCACCGGCAGTACGAGCCGAAAAGGTGCGAACAGGAGAGGTGAGATTTCAAAATATAAGTATATTCCACATAAATGAACCATGTTTGATCTCATCCACTCAGGCTGGCCCCTATTGTGAAGCCTGCTTGCCGCTGCACCAACGCCGGATCTGTGCCAATGGTTCCAGGAGCATGGGAAGGTTCCGCAGTGTTGGCCCACGGCAGTCTACTCCGTTTCGGCTGCCTCTCGTTTGTGTTTTCGGTGCCATCGGTGGGCTTGCTCCTGGCGCAGACACGCAGCAAGCGGCTAGTTTAAGATCAGTTCATTGTGGTCCCCACATCAGCCACCATCAGCACCAGCACCATCCCCAACGCTTAGATTTACATTTGAACACACACAGTTACCAGTGGAGCAGCACCAATCCCAGTGGGGCAGCTATTAGGCCTAGGGTTAAGAATCAATCATTTGATCAATCAACCATCCAGCTTCATTATAGTTTCATCCACAACATTATGCAATTTCCCCGCAGTCTCGATTCGAGTCCTTGCGTAGATTATGTTTTAATACTCTCATTTTGTCACTTTTATCCTAGGGATTTTACTATAGAAGTACACATGTACGTATCTTACACATTATTTGTAAATTAACTGGAGCAACATTACGGTCAACGCGAAAAGCCCACACCACATATGGTTTACCCAATTAATTTTATAATTCTTATTGTATAAAGTGCAAATTTGAAATAATAAACTTTTAAAAAAAAATACTGTCAGCTGGCGTTTTCCAACATTTTGCCGGCATATTCCCGAAATTGCGCTGGTGTCAACGTCGGAAGTGCCAGGCTAACAGAAACCAGCAGGAGGTGAAAGGTTGAACATTTTACAAAGCCAAATCTGTGGGTGTCCAGAGACACCTTCATTTCTCTATGTTGGCGCTTCAATCTATGTATATAGGGCATTCGGTGGGACGGTCACACGCCCAACGGGACCTTAACTTCATCCAAAGTTCAAATTGGCGCCTTATCGATAAGAAATATATGTCTTGGCGTTTCAATACTTGGTGTTGCAGGTGTTCAGTTCTTCAAAAGAAATCTAAAATTTTCTTTACGTTTATAAAACTTTACTAAGCTTATAAAAATAATCGATTCGATAAGCTCGATAAGTTTTGAAGGCGCGTTTTTTTAAAGTTATCGAATGATTCAAAAAGTAAGTTTATAGAAATGAATAAACAAGAAGAATCATAACTTGAATCATAAAGAAATAACCATGAAACTTCGAAAGAAATATTGACTTTTGTGTATGTTGCACCTTTATTACATAGAATATATTATTGATGGCTTGCATAATTTTAATTGCATTTCAAATACCGTTAGGCTGCGCGCCATAATTTTGGCCATCACCGGTATTTGGTTTATTTTTTTTAGCGGTCAAATAGCCGACAAGGGTATCGAATTCCTCGAATTTTGTAAACTTTCCCAACCTATGTATGCGTTTGTGTTTATGCTCGATAGCAGCTAAGGTTTCATGTGAAACATGGAAAATTGGATGCTAAAGCTGGCGGAATGTGAAGGCCAAGAACGCAAGCGCAGCGAGTTTTGGTCCGTTCTTTCCCTTTTGGCTTTTCCTTTCCATTTCTATTCCCGTTCCGTTGCGGATATACCTCTGCGCATTACGCATTGCTTTAGCTAGGCACGTGCACTTGGCTTTGGCTGTATTTCATATTGGTTTTCACAATGGACGCGAAAATATCTCTATCCTTGCCTTCGAAGGGCAAACCGAGCAGCCGTGGACAACAGGAGTTGACTTTGGGGCAGCTATTTGAGGAAGTCGGAAACTCCAACCGAAATCGCCCGCTCACCTGGTGTGCCTTTCAAAATGCTCTGCTGAGGTCGCGGCTGCGCGGCAGGCTTTGCGACCCACTGCCTCAGCAGACAATCGGCAAGGTAAAATCCGTACCCGATTATTCGAAGCTTTTGCATCCTAATGCTGTAGCTTTTGCACATCTTTCAGGTGACCAATCTGCTGCAGGACATTTCCACGCAGTCCCTGATGATGGAGGAGGTGACCACCTTGCAGCTTCTGGCCTGCATTCTGTACTTGCTGCCTTCCCCGCACCTGTATCAGGGCGATCACAGCAAACAGAAGGCCAGGGAACTGGTCAGGAGCAGCTACAGGCTCATTCCCACGCTGGAGCCGATGATGGTGCATCATCTAACCAGCCGGTTGGTGGACCACTTCGCCATTCACCATCATTCCCCCCTCGTTGCCTTGCAAGACGAACTTGATCCACCTGGCCAACCTGCTGTGGAAGAACAGCGGCGCGGGTCGGGCGGTGTCTGTATGCCTGCTCTGGTGCATCATCTACGGAGCTGCCCGCATTGCCCCCCACATCCACCAGTTCCACGATGTAAGAAATCTATGCCGGTAACTGTTTCTTTGAAATAAATTGTTTCTTTCGCTTTTAGCTGAGTGAACTGCCGCATCTGTTGGAGAGGATCAGTGTGGAGAACTTGAGCCTGAATCGTCTCGACCAGGTGGCGGCTGGCCTTGCTCTTCTGCTTTACCGGCAACTCTGCTGCCCCGATATTGACGAGTTCCTGAGCAGCGGCTACCTGTCCTTTTATTTCCGCATCCTGCCGGAGGATGTCCTGAAGATCAGTAGCTGGCTGAAGCGAGCCCTGCAATACCAACGACGTGTCGGATTTGCGGCGCGGCGCCTGCAGAACTCTCTTGAGTATCTTACACAGAACTCTGCCCAGTGGTGTCTGCATTGCCGTGACCCTCGGACGAGATCCGAGTCCACGCTGGGGTCGGAATACTGGCCCAAGAACTGCGTGCTCAGTCTCATACGCAAAAAGTAGCCTTGGTAATGGCTCGGGGAGGGGTTTGGGGTGTTGATAGTGTTGGGGTACGACTTCATCACTACCAAGCAAACAATTTTTTATACTAAGTAGGCCGCGCCTTTCAACTTGAACACAGTATCGACGCTCAGAACACAGTTGACATCCGGCATCCGAGAAAACACAGAATCTTTTAAGCACGAAGCATACACTAGCACCCACTAGCAGCTGCTCCGACTGCCATCCCGTCCAAATTTTAGTTTACTCTTTTAGAAGCGTTCAATCGGCGCATGTTCCGAGCACTCCTCCGACCGAGCATGAAGCGGCAGGCCCGAGGGCCCGTCTCCAACGAGCAGAAGGCCCAGCAGGCACAGGTCCAGGCCGAGGTACAAGCCAAGAAACAGGCCCAGGGCCAGATGCAAATGCCAGATCAGAATCACACTCAGAACCAGAAGTTGGATGATAATCAAAACCAGAATCAGAACCAGAGTGCCAACCCGAATCCGACCATGATACAGTCACAGGTACAATTACAGACCCAGCTGCCAGTGGCATCTACATCCACAAGCACAGCTGCGCTGCTCCTGGATCAGTTGAATCCGCTGGATGATCAAGAGAAGGCCAACGAAATTGCGTCACATAAAACTAACAGCACTCGTGAAATTGCCTTAAAGGAGCCGGAACAGGACTCTGTGGAGTCCGGTGCACAGGGCGATAACGAGCAGTCGGATTCTGAGCTGCCTGCCAGCTCCAATTGCCAAGCCACTAGCCCACATCCGCTGCCACTGCCCAAGTCCAGATCCATATCCATTACCAAGACAATGACCATTCCGCTCCCGCTCCCGCTACCGCGACCCTTGCACAACAGACAGGACCTGCCTGATGAAGGCGGGAATCCTGAGCAGCTGAAGTCCATGGCCGGGCGAGAGCAAATTGCCAAGCTGCTGCTCACCCGCTTGGGCGAGGGGGCCGGAGCAGAGGGTGATGGTGAAGCAAATCAGATCGTGATGGAGTTACTGGGCGGTCGTGACTGCAGCATCAGCAGCAGCCAGAGTAGCAACAACATAAGCGACACCACCAGCAACATCAGTGGCACCGGCAACCACAGCAGCAACGATGCCAATATCAATGACAACAGCAGCAACAACTCAACGATTCCTGCCACCATGCCGAGTCCTTCAGCCATCGAACGTGTTTCTGAGCAACTGATGCGTGTCCTACGGGAGCAGACCCTAAACGAGGCGGGTATTGCCATTGGAAACGAGAGATATCGCTGCTTCAAGTGCGTACTGCAGAACTATGCCAAGATCTATGCCGCGCGACGTTTCATGGAAACGTTGCCACAGCTAGGACCGCAGGAGAACGGCCAGAGTCAAGCCCAGAGTCCGGGCACACAATCACAATCGGCGCAAGGACAGAGCAGCGGGGCCGAGGCGGACCAGGAGCTACTTGCCCGCGTTGTAGCGGACGAGATACCTGAGCTACTGCGCCAGCTCTGGTCCTCGCTGGAGAAGATGGAGTTCTTTAACGAGGATACAGCGTTCAAAGCCTATCTGGAGGCAAGGCGCCATCCGCAGGCGCGCATTCTGCGCGAACTCATGCTCACGCGCATCTCGCGCGTCTTCCTTTGCATCGTGAGCTCCACCTTCTTCCTGGACTTTACAGAGCACGAGCTGACGCACATCCTGCGGAATTGCTATCTGAGTGTGAACTCGGAGATCGAGGTGGGTATCTTACTGGGTGAGTCCCACGAACTTAATCCCCATTTCTATTCCCATTGGCAGATCTTTCTCTCTGTCGTGCTCTGGCTGGAGCACAACTGGTATGAGCGGCGCGAGTGCGCCGAACGAATCCTGGCCCAGGTGCGCTTCGGATTGATGCCGACCTGGTACCTAGCCACTTTGGATCGGGCCAATCGCTGCCGTCACTTTTCTCGGGTGATCCAGAGCCCCGGAGTGCAGCGCATGATAGCACAAGGCCTTGAGTGAGTACACTGCTTTTCATGACTGGCCGTGACCGTTTACTAAACTCATTCCTCCTCTTCTAGGGATGCCGTTACCTTAAAAGGTAAGCCCCGCTCTGGTGGTACTGCTGGGGGAGGCACAGGAACCTCTTCCAATGGCCAGCAATCCCAGCCGCAACAGCAGCCCGAACAGGCACAGTCCGAGCAGCGACATCCACATCTGCCACAACTCGCGCGACGACAGGAGTCGCAGTCACAACAACAACAGCCAAGGCAGTTAACGCAGCAGCAGCAGGAAGAGCCACACTTGCCCAGAGAATGGATCGCCGATCCGGAGTGCCGGCACCACCACAAGTGCCACTGCGAACGGTTCGTGTATCCCACATACGATGTTTTCAAAGAATATCTGGCCAGGATCATTTGCTGTGCACCCAACTATTGGCGCACCTTCCGGCCCGCCCAGGAGGTCTACCGCAGCGACTTCCGCTGTTGCTCGCCACCTCACTTTAACTAGTGCACCTGTGACGCTGTAGCTCCTATTACCTCTAACCCGTTACGCAGTTATACCGCACCCGTTCTTGTACCAGTACCAGTACTCATTGCCGTTCCTGTTTTCATTCCCGATTACAGTTCCTGTCTCAGCTGGATCTGCTGATCTGGCTGAAAGACCTACCAATCATTACGAATATCACGACCCCATCCGCTCCTGAAACAGCTCCTGCAAACGCTTTAAGCTCTGCGGTTCAAATTTTACGTGCGAGGATGTTCTTCGGATCATGCGTGTGTCTGTCTGTTCGCCCCGTCCATCTACTGTCCACGGCCCGTGCCGGTGTCCTGGTGCATCGTGTTCGTGTCATTTTAGCAACCGATCGGTCCAGTCTCACTGCCGGCAAGGCTAAAGCGTGGCTATCAGTACACGCTCCCATCCCATCAATAAAATTTGTTCATGCGTCTACTTTTTGTGTCCTTTCTGGGTGGAATTATTGGGATTTTCAGAGAACTCTAATCTCTGGTGGGAATTGATCCCCAAATCGTTATTGATATGTTTTTTTTAATATACGAAAATCTCAGAAAATTGCAGGTAAAAAAGGACCACAATTTTTCATTTTCTCAAAGGAAAATGTGTATAACTCTGCTAATACTTGGCAGATCATGGAATGTTATACCTTCCCGATCTTAGAACTCCGAGTAGAATCATTCTCAATCAAAATCTGCCAATACAAATTTTGACCCATTTTTCGAAATTTTTACAAGGGGTACCCCCATGATTTTTTCCGAAAATTGACCAACATTTTTTTTGTTCGATTTTCAAAATCTATTGATACAGATCGAAGGACATTAATGTCCTGATTTCAAAATGACATTCCTTTTTTAAATCCATTCAGAAATGGCCAAGATATGAGCTTGGCAAGCGGCCCTAGCGGCGGCCAGCAGTCGCCGCAAATTGCTTAAAATTCGTATGGGAGACAATCTGAAGTACCAGGCGAACATAAACCAGCAGAAGATCGCGCAGTGACGTCAAAGCAAGCAGTGCGCCGATTTTTCTATACTGAGTAAGGGAGACGGATTTAGTTTATGCAGACATTTTGCCTCTCTTTCCCTCTAATGTCACAAAAAGTACAACATGAATTTACTTTAAATCGAAAAAACGGTACTAAAATCAATAATGGCCGACAATTCGCCAATCCCCGCATACAAATTTCCAGTCCGGAACGATAATCTGCACCAGTGATGCTAAAGCATAAATGGCACACGCTGTTTTATAGCGCGTGTCACGATTTGGGGCTCGCGTGAGTGAAAATGCATTGGATCGTATGAGGAATGGCGGATCGTGCCGAGATGGCGGGCCAAATGTCGTGCCAATTCACTCCTGCTCCCTCATCACTGTTGAAGCTTAATGGAAAGGGAGGCAGAGTGCGCCCGTTACTTAGTCAAATAGATTTGTCCCCCTCCCCCTTGAGAAGTCGAAACGAATAATTGCTCTGACGTCACAGCACTGCTTGCTTAAGGCAGCCTTCTGCTGATTTCTGTTGGCCTAGTACTTCAAATCTGGCCACGGGCAAAATTGGCTGAAATCGAGGAAAAATTTGCCGCCGCTGACCTGATTCTGATGGGGAGGCATTAATAAAATGATTAAAAAAGGATAATCGGCAACTATTAAAGTATATGTTTTTGTTAAATATAAACATTATATTATTTAATTCTATTTTTTACAAATTTTAAATCGATTTCCTAATGGCAAAAATATGGGCTTGAAAACTGGCGATATTGCGCCGCCAAAAATGTTGCGCCAATTGCTTAAAATTCTAATGGCAGCAAATCTGTAGTACCAGGCGAACAGAAACCTGCAGAAGGTGGATTTCCACCACCCCCTCACCCTAGCTTCGACAGCAATTGTCCCTTAACTGGCCCCATGGGCTTCACATTTCCATGCAAGTTTCTCAGGCGAGACTTGATTGATAGAACAACAAATAATCCGCCAACTGTTTCTTTTTTACTTCTCTTGCATTCTTAATTTCTTTTATTTCATTGAATGAGTGTTTTAATATTCCTATTTGGCATTATTATTCTTAATTTAAAATAAGTAAAGAACAAATAATGTTGAAGCCAGGTGAAGGGTTAACATAAGTATTCTGGCGATAAATTAAAATCAACGGTACCTTGATCCATGATGGCCGACCTTGCGCCAATCTCTGCATTCTAATTTCCAGTCCGGAGCGGTAATCTGCACCCAGTGATGCCAAAGTAAAAGTGGCACACGCTGTTTTTCCAGCGCGTGTCACGAGTTGGGGCTTGCGTGAGTGAAAATGCATTGGATCGTATGGGGAATGGCGCTTCGTGCCGAGATGGCGGGCCAAATGTCGTGCCAATTCACACCTGCTCCCTCATCACTGTTGAAGCTTAAAGGAAAGGGAGGCAGATTGGGGCCGTTACTTGGTGAAATGGATTAGTCTCCCTCCCTCCCTATGGAGTAGAAAAGAATAATTGCTCTGACGTCATAGCACTGCTTTAAACTGCTTACTTTCGGCCACCATCTGCCGGTTTCTGTTCGCCTGGTACTTCAGATTTTCGCCCATACGAATTTTAAGCAATTTGCGGCGACTGCTGGCCGCCGCTTGGGCATCTTGCCAAGCCCATATCTTGGCCATTTCTCATCCGATCTTAAAAAACGAAGTCATTTTGAAATCAGGACATCAATATCCTTTAATCTGAATTTAAAGTTGTTCAAAATCGGACAATAAAATTTTTGTCCATTTTCGCAAAAATTTATGATTGTTTCAAAAATTTCGAAAATAGGTCGAAGTTATTTTGTTCGATTTTCGAAATGTTGAGATGCAGTTCAAATGATATGGAAGTTCCGATTCCAAAACGGTAATTTGATTCCCAATCAGGCAAGGATTTTCAGAGATATTTACAAAAAACTTCAACAAAAATTCACATTTTTGCCAATCAAATTCCTCCATATGAGAAACAGTATTTCTCAACAATTTAATGAATTTTTCGTCTTTATTGTGTCTGAACCGATGAGACTGTTATTTGGAAAACATCTTTGCTTTTTCGCAACCAATTTTGGCTACGATTGGGCCATGTGGTACCTGAAAGTATTTCGCTGAAATAAAACACACATTACATTTGTTTTTATTTAATTTTGTTCTATTTAGCTTGCAGTTGCCATTTTATTTACAAAATCCATGCCCATGATACTCTGATAAAAAATATGTTCTCATTTCCAAGTGACAACTTCTGTGTTCCTGTTGAGGTGGGGAATTCAAAATTAGGTTGGTTATTGGTTAATTTAAAATTTTTGGTTTATTGTTATTTATAGTTCGTTTCGCTGGATATGGGGGACTTAAAATCCCTGCGCTAGAAGTCCAACAAGTTCATCGATATTTTTTAGATCGCTTAGATAGAGGTGGGAAATTCAAATTAGTTTCCTAGAGGTGGGAAATTGAGAAACAGATTCATTCATCGATATTTTTTAGATCACTTAGAGGTGAGCAATTCAAAATAATTTACTAGAGGTGAGAAATATCAATACCGGTTAGTTAATCGGGTTTTTAGTTCACTTAGAGGTGGGAAATATCAAGTAGTGGGAGTCCCCAGAACCATCTTATCGATATTTTTAGTTCCCTTTGCTAGAGGTGCGAAATTCGAAATCATTGAGGTAAATTGGGACCCGTTTTTTAAATTTTTTTTTTATTGTTTAAAAATGTGAAATTCTGATGCCCGTTTTAGTAAATAATTTTACTATTTCTCTGTAGGTGGAAAATTCAAAATCATTCACTATCGATACTTTTAGATTATATTATTACGTATTGTATTAAAACACAGCACATCAAATAGCAGCCACGACAAAAGAAATTATAAATCGGACAGATAAACCATTCCTGGGCTCTGAGTCCTATAAGCTAGGTTATTATCATGAGAAGCCATAAAAAAAATAAGAAAGGATACTTATAGCAAATGTAGGTACTTCGGGAGGTAGTTTGGGAGGGCACACCGCATCGAGTATGAATTCACAGAGCAAGGCGATGTTGGATGAATTCCTAGTCGTGTTTTCCTCCTTCAGAGCCCTCGCTCATGTGGAACTGTATCAGGATGATCAGGTAGGTGGTGGTGGCGCCCACGATCTGCGAGCCATTAATCCATTTAATCATTGTTCCGTGGAGGCTATAGAAAGCATAGGAAAATACTTACCGTGTAAAGGAGGGTGCAGTCCACGTTGAAGAACCCGAAGGCACTGAAGTGCAGGCGCTGGTGGAGCAACTGCAGCGAGAACTGAGTTATCTGGACCGGAAAGAAAGAATTGATAGATGTGGGATGTAGGGGGGGTTCCAGAATTTCTCACCAAGGCGTTGTGGACGTCGTTTCGCAGGTTTACGCTCACCTGGTGAAGGCCCAAGGCCAGGCGGGTGCTCTGCGGAGAAGAGATATAATAAAATCCTGGCATGGTTTCTTGGGCTTTTTAAGAAAACTCACACACTGGGTGGTGCGGTCGCAGAGCAGCGATAGAATAAGGATATTGCCCAGATGGGGAGCCGACCACAGGGCGCTGGCCAGGATTTTTAAGATGTCACTGAGCGAGGCGTCCGACTGGCGGAAGCTGAGGAATATCCAGTAACAGTTGGAGGTTATGGCCAGAAAATCGTTGCCCACCAGAAGGAGCATGGAGATGCCGTAGCTGCGGTTCACCAGGGAAACCAGCGCCCAGACGCGCTGGTAGATCAGTCGCACAGCCACGAGGCGTTTCATGGCCAGATTCTCTGCCTCCTGGCAGTTTCCTCCGTGGTCTCCGACCCCCTTTTCTTCCAGCTGCCGCAGGCCCTGGAGTAGGAGGTCGAGGTGCCAGCGCACAGTCTGCACGGCGGTGAAGATCTGGAAGTAGCGCAGACCGCATACCAGCAGGGGCAGCAGATAGTAGATCCAGTAGACAGGAAAGCAATGCCCGTCCCCCAGCATCTTGGCGCCCAAAATCAGGCTCTGGCTGACGGCGTAGCCCCAGAGCAACCATACGGCCTGTCGGCCGAGCTGGCGGCGGAGCTTTTGACGGCCGCTATTAACGTCCGCGTGCAGCTCCTTCGCCTGCAGGAGGTCGATCTCGCCTAGCTCCGCGAAAAGCTCTCGCTGCACCTGCCGCTGCCACAGGGCCTCCAGCAGGGCGGCCAAGTGGGCCACCCGCATGCTCACCAGCTGTATAAAGTCGACCGTATGCCCGATGTTGGTGACAGCCGTCGCTTCGGGGTCCTCCTCGGCGCCCCCCACGAAGACGCCGTAGGCGGCGACGCAGGCGGCCGCCACCCATACACTCCAGCTGTAGGCCTCCAGCCAGCGCGATCGCCGGAGCAGTAGGCCGTCGGCGTCTGGCGGAGGAGCCAGTCGCCAGTGCCACAGATTAGCAACTCGGCAGACGTGGTGCAGTGGCTCCAGAGTACGCAGCGTGTCCATGTCTCGGGGATGACTGACTGACGATTCGATTCCGGATAGGGGCCTATATCTGCGGGAGATAATGGTTCGATTAGCTTATCTTAAATATAATTAATGAAGTTTGTTCGCCTAATTGGCCATTTTTTTTTGCAAGCCAAGGGCTACTGAAGGTATTGAAATATTTTTAAACCAAGCAGCCCTTGACATTCTGTTCTATTGAGGAGGGATTCTAGGGAATGGAGAGTCCTCAGTCTGGCTTCAGGTCTCCCTTCAACTAGAGGTCTTGTTTGAACTTGGCGATATATCAAAAGTGAATAGTTTCTTCGGAATGTCTTTCTCTCCGGGTAAAGGGAAGAAGCGCAAGCGAAGCCTTGATGAGAACGATGGTATCTTGCCCAGGATGGCCGATGCTGACTCTCCGCCGGTGCCGCCACCACGAAGTGGATACGGCTATGGACCCGGACTGGGCATGGGAGGAGGAATTGGACAGGGGCGGGGACACGGTGAAGGATTGGGACATGGACATGGACAAGCAATGAGATTTGGATTAGGATTTGGTCATGGACGGGGAGAGGGACTGGGATTTGGTCATGGACAGAGACTTGGCCTTGGACCAGGGCTTGGACAGGGACATGGACAGGGACAGGGTATGGGGCAAGGACAGGGGCTAGGATCTGAACAGCAATATAGAGGTGGATATGGCGAGGACACAGAAACAGCACGGTGTGTGCCGGTTGCTGAAAACAGGGGCGAGGACACGGTGAGGGATTGGGACATGGACATGGACACGCAATGAGATTTGGACTTGGATTTGGTCATGGACGGGGACAGGGACTGGGATTTGGACAGAGACTTGGCCATGGACCAGGGCTTGGACAGGGACAGGGACAGGGACAGGGACAGGGACATGGATCTGAACAGCAATATAGAGGTGGATATGGCGAGGACACAGAAACAGCACGGTGTGTGCCGGTTGATGAAAACACTTAGGATACGTGAGTAGCTGCCTTAATTGTGCCTTACTGTGATGTTGGCCAGAAACTCCTCCGGCAAGACGTTCGTACTGACCAATCGTTCTGACTCCAACAGGTAACCAAGTGAAGGAGTAAACACTTACCACAAGCAGCAGATACCAGGACAGTACACCTCAGGGGCTCATCGAGGAGTGATTCATGCACCAACACCTGACCACAGAAGCTCATCAGTCGATTAGCAATCCATCAGACAGGACACCCAATTAGGCCACTTAAGGCGCGGCAATCAATCACCAGGCTGGAACGGAAGGCAAGGTCAGCTAAGAAAAATAAACACCACCATTGTCACATAAATACGTTTATTATATTCTTCAGATTTGGGTTTTGCATTGGAAATAGTTGTTGAGATAAGCTTGACGTTTCATAAAATGTAATACATATATATTTTCGTTTCTCGATTCTTGCTCTTTGTCTTTTTGTTAGTTTCTTAACTCTTCCCATTGACTGCCATGTCGGATGTACTTTGTGCTGGCTGTCCCTCTACGCTATCCTGCTGGCCTCGTCCTCGTTATCCTTTCTGCCGGACTCGGCCCTCCTACCCTCCTGACCACTCGCTCGCGCTATGTTTTCAACAATCCTGCCTCTTCTAATGATTATATAGAGCGTCTGGGCGTCCAAAGTTGGACCCGCGCGCGTAGTATGTATATTTGATTTAAATCGAAGCTGCTAAAACGTAAAAGCAAATTCAACAAACAAACTCTCATAGGTCGTACATATTTGTCGATACATTGATTCTTACTCTAGATATAAGGTATGTGATGCAGATATCTGTGGTTCTCTGGATATAAGGCAATGGATACTTGTATATGGTGAGGGGTGTTGGGTGTGGGTGTGGGTGTGGGTGTGGGAGGAGGTGCCATATAATGATCTGATCCGGATTACAAAGTCCTGGATCCCAAAATTAAGGCGCAAACAAAGTCGAGGGGGGGCAAAGGTTAACAATGTTTAATATTTTCGTATCTTAGGGGAAAATTCGTTTCATGAAAGGCAAAAAATTTCTTCTGGCTATTAGAAGAGTTCATTTTTTTGTTTGTTTTTTTCTTTTTCTTTAAGCAACATCAATACGCTCAAGTACATATATATGTGTATATATATATAGAGTATATATATAGTGTGTATATTGTTCACGTGTGAGTATTCATTATCTTTAATTTTAATTTTTTTCATTCATTTTTCATTTTTCATTTTAGGTTTTTCATTTTAAATCTTTCATCTTTACTTTCTTGTTTTGTTTTTCTTCGGCTTTAGTTTTCGCTTGGCGCACGAATTCTCGAAAATTAATTATAATATTCAATAAATTTTATATATTTTTTTCTTCGTTTTTTACTCTTAAAGTTTTTGCTTTTTGTTTCTTGATTATGAATTTAAAATTCTCAAAGCGGAGACTGCAAGCTACTCAATAATCAAAACATCGACTGGAATCGTATATATGTACGTAAATGTCTGCGTGTATATATCCGCTTCCGGTGCTGGTCGGACGGGGATCACGGATCGGGGTAACGCGTAACGGTATTTCAAGTCTATATCTGCCTAGTCCCGCTCTGCCCGCTCCCCTCTTAGTCCTATTAAATCTGCTTAATTTCTGATGTTTTTAGCCAAACGGTTTGTAGACTGGACGGTTGCCAGTTGACTGTTGACTGTCGGATGTCCTGCCGCCGCCTCGGATGCCGCCGCAGGACATGTTGCTGTCCTGTATAAAAAGCAACACAAAAATATACGCGTAGCCTAAAAAAGTCTGACTTGATTCTTTGTTTTTAATTGTAACTGGCTCTTTGGACTGTTTTTTGTTAATATTTTTGCTTGTTCCGTTTTGTGATAAACATTTTAAAATTGCCTGTGTGCCTGCTCCTCCTACTCCTGCTCATCGTATATCGTCCATTTCATCCTTCCTCCTATTTAATCGCATATTTATCAGTTGTTTCTGCTATCTGTTTGTTTGAAAATTTGTTATTCTATGACTATGAAAAAGTAAAAAAAATATAGAAAAATAACCTTCACTTTGTGTTCTTCAATATTTAATCGTATTAGTTTATCTGACTCTCTCTCTCTCTGTCTCTGTCTTTCTCGTCCTGACTGTCTTGCATTCTGCATGTCCCGATCCCAAACCCACTGTCCACCCTCCCGAACAACCCACCTAACCCGATCACAAGCCCAGTTCTAGTCATCGTATCCTCATTATCCTTATATTGTAACATCAGCATTGACTCTCAGTCCTTGTTCCAGGGTCCTTGTCCGTTGAGGTCCTAGTCTATCACCCGCCAGCAACAAACCCACTTCCACCTGCTCCTCCCACTTAAACTCTATTCCATTCAATCCGAAATTCTCTTCCCTATTTGAGGTGTACGTATATCGTATATCGTTTATCGTTAATCGTTAATCGATTGCTATAGCTGCTGGATATTCAAGTCTTTTTGCCTGCAACGAAACGGAATCAAACAGATAAAGTAATGTACGAAACAAAAGGCTGACAATGGACTACAGAACAATTCTGGGGGCTCAGGGTGCAGACATATTTTGGGTGTACGAGTACGAGTACGAGTATATCCCCTAAAGAGGAGGCACATTATCGAGGTTCTTGGATCTAGACGGGCGCGGGGTAATCGTAAAATGTAAACTTTAAGTGGATAATGGAAAGTTGTATATTGTAGATTTTAATTCGAAACTGTTTGATTTAGTGTGTCTGGATCGAGGAGTAGAGCTCTCTCTCCACCCTCCATTCAAACCAATCCCAATCCGATCCGATCCGTTCTGTTCTGTTCTGTTTAGGCCCTGCCCTAGGTGTCTCTATGATCTTTCTAATATCGCTTATCCTACGGCTACTTAGCGCTCTGACTCGCGGGGCTACGCTTTAAAATTTCGAAACACCATCGATTGAGTTTCGTAGAGTTTCGACTAATACAATTAACACGAATATTATTCATCATTACATATATGCATGTAATGTATATGCTTGTGTATACATATAAAGAGGTTTTGGTTTTCATTTCCCATTCTTTGCATGGTTTTAGCTTTCGATTTAGATTGCGTGGGGTTCCTCCTCTTGCGTGTATATTTTAGCTAGGCGAGATTTATCGATAACTATTTTGATCTTTGGGTTTCTAGACAAGGTAGCTTGACATTCTCGATGAAAGCAACGGATACTATATGCCGTGTCTTTCGATTTCTTGATGGTTCGGTTGCACTGTTTCTCCTTTGGTTTATAGTTTTTCCCTTTGGTTTTCGGTAATTAATTTCTTCAAAACATATATCAATTAATTACGTAGTTCTGGTTGAGGCGCAAAAGCTCAATAGACGGCACTGCATTCGCAAACAAAGTGGCATCCTCCGCCGTATCAGCTCCGCGTCGCATGTTTCCGTTTCCTGTGCGCCCGTTTTACATCCTTTCCAGTTGCCTTGCTGTCTGTTGCTGTTCTTGTCGTCCTGTCATTGTCCGTCGTCCGTTATCCTGGTTTTGGTTGTGGTCCTACTCCTGGTACTAGTCTGGTGTTTATCCTGCCAGTCGCAGCCGAAGAATCAGAGTCCCGGCACTTTAAAAGTCCAGCAAGGACTCGATCCCCCGGCACGGCTCCTGCTCCACGGTTCCTGGTTGGTTGGTTGGTTGGGTTTGTGCGTTGTGGGTTCGTCACTAGTCATCGTCGTCGAATGCAATAAACAGGCCCGTGGCCTAGAACTCCAGGCGATAGGCGGAGCAGGATGTCTCGTGATCCTGCAGGTTGATGGTGCAGCGCGAGGCGGAGGGCGAGAGGTCGATGCGGTGCTTGGCTAGCAGCTCCTCGTTTTCGGCCACCCAATAGCCCAGTACGTCAGTGTCGTACGTGGGTATAATGGTGACCTCTGCAAGGATTACAGAACAAGGAATTCTCTCTTTTAGTAATACGCTTTTGGCAGAAAGATGAAAGCAAGCGGAAAATAACAAACCAAAATTATAAACAGGCAGGGTTGTGGAGAATCAAACCAATTTTTAAAGTAAAAAGAGTCATTTGCCGGAAAATAAATATAAAGTTTTGAATTAAAGAAGGTCTGTGTTGCTGCCGTTATTAGATTTACATTTTAACGGTCTTATAATTAGTGTTGGAAAACAGGCGATTAAGTGTTTGAAAATAAGCTATCGATATTTAACGAACACCCATCCCTAGAAAAAGTTGACCACCGCTAGGGGAAAATGGGTGGACCAAATAACGACTGGCTCGGCAACAACAGTCCTTATCACATGAAAGCGTGCTGGGATAAAGAAAAAAAGCCTAGAAAACATTGCAGTCAACACTTACCCAACTCCTTGTCCTCCCATGTCTGCTTTGCCTCGAGCAGTGCATCGTACACCTGGCGACTGGGCTCCGTGCCGGAGAAGACGTAGTACCTGGCCCGCACCCGCTTGAAGAAGTCGACGTGGGCGTAGTAGGAGTTGCCGTTGTGGGGCACGTACGTCAGATCCACGTAGACGGGGGCTGGCTTCTTGCCCACCTTGTTGGGCGACTCGCTGCGCTTGCGCAGATTCTTCTCGTTGTTCAGCCGCGTCTTGGTGGCCACCAGGCGGCGTTCCTTCTTGGGCGTGGTCCGGATGTCGGCACCGCCCTCGACGGGCAGGGGAGCGGGCGAGGGCAGACCCAGGGGCTTGCCCCACTCCTCGAGTCGGTCCTTGGGCGTGGCGCCGGTCGAACTGGATGTGGTTGTTGCTGGTGTGGTTTCTGTAACAGTTGCGGCTGAAGTTGTGGCGGTGGCTGCCTCCTCGGGCTTCTCCTGCTGCTGGCCGCCGACGGTGGCGAACCCGCTCTCCGCCACTCGCATCCGCTGGACGTCGCTCAGCGGGAAGCGCTGCCGCTCCGCCGTGCTCGTCACAATCTGCTCCACCTCCTCGGCCTTCGAGGGTGAATACGAGTACTTGGCGGTAACGGAAGACATGACCTCGGCGCCGCGCGCTTGCACATGCTCTTCGAGCGCCCGCTGGAAGTCCTTGTCGGCCTGGTCGAGGAACTTGTGTCCCGCCCAGGTCTGCTGGCTGCTGGAGGACTCTTGGCTGGATGACTCAACGGCGCCTTGGATGGGAATAGGCTCGGTGCTGGACTTTGGTGCCGGTGCCGGGGCGAAGCTGTCGGGCAGTGCGCCGTAGAAGGAGGCGGCCATAGGGTCCTCGTTGCGAGGCAGAAGGATCGAGCGTGCTGTAGAGTGCTCCTCGCTGCCATATTGTGGCGGAATGTCGTCCTGGCTCTCGTCCCCATCGCCATCTGCGTCCAGGTCGGAGCGCTTGCTCACCCCGGAGCTGGAGTGCTGAAGCTCGTAGCTGGTGGCGCTACGCGGTGATCCGGGCAGGACGTCGTCGTCGTCCTCGCTGCCGGGTGTGCTGGATCGGTACATGCCCCGCAGCAGGGCCACCTCCTTCGGCAGAAGCTGGTCACGCTCGCTCTCGCTGGTCGTCCGGGTGGTGGTCACCACCACCTTCTCGCTGTCTGGCTCCGAGCTGTCCGTGGTGGTGACTGTCTTCTGCTCGGTGACGATCTCCTTGCCGTCGGCGGAGATCACCTTCGTCACCGTGGTGATGGTAGTGGTTATGACCTTCTCCGTGCTGCCGCTCAGGGCAGTGGTGCATTCGATGCCGCGCAGCTCATGCAGCTCGGGAAGATCGGGTTCTCCAATAGAGATTATTGCTCCGCTGGCGATGGCTGTGCCTCCAGCCAGGATCTGCTCCTGCTCCTGGACGTGGTGCTGCGCAGATTGGGAGTTAACTATGAAAACTCAATATACTGTATTCTAGGACTCACCTCGGCTTCCAATGACTTCAGTTCGTCCTTAGTGACTCGCGGGAATGGCGACGTGGGCTTGGGCGAGGACTCCGGTGTCTCCGTGTGCGATTCCCGACCCAGGGGCGTAGGTATCGACTGGCTCTCTGAAGTGAGTGCTCCCGGGCTTGACTTGCCGCTGATGTCCTTGGGGGAGAGTGGGCCTGAAGTGGAGGCAATGCTGGCGGCGCTAGACTCACACTTTCCACCAACTGTTCCGGCTCCTGCTCCTGCTCCAGCTCCTCCAGTGGGTCCTGTCGAGCTTAGGGGCTTAATGCCGGGACTGACGGGCGCTGTGGGCGGCGTCTTGCGATCAGCGGGCTGATCCTGGCCAGATTGCTGGGTGAGGGTGATGGACTCCACCTTCGATGTCGAGGAGGAGGTCTTGGAGCTGCTGCTGGTGGTGGTAGTTGTGGTGGAGGTGCTACTGCTCGCCTGTTCGCTGGACTGCAGCAGGGTGGTCTTGCTGCTGCTAGTGATGGTCTCCGGCTCCTGACCCGCCTCCTGCTCATGCTCCTCCTCGGCCAGGGTGTCTTCAACCTCGACCTCGTCAGAGGGCTTGTAGATGCTAGTCATCATGATAGTGGCGATCGACTTGGAGCGGCCCTCCTTCACGCTGAGGCGCTCTTCCTCATCCTCCTCCTCCTCCTCGGGATCGCTGTGCGTCTGGCGACCCTCGCTGGCGTGGCTAAGCAGGGACTCGCGCCGGGACTCGTCGGTGCCCACGAAGAGGGCGCGCTGGGAGGCGGTGGTGCTGGTGACAGTGCTGGCCTTCTTCAAGGACTCCTCCGCCGATTTGGCGGCTTCGGCGCTGAACGTCTCCTTGGCGGAGACGATCTTCTCGGTGGCCAGGAACTCGGCGACGGTCTCCTTGAGGTTCTCCTCCTTGGTACTGGAGCTGATGCTGCTAATTGTCTCCTTCGATTCCCTACATTCCTTGGTTTCCTTGGCCTCCTTTGTTCTTTGGGCCAGAGTACTGGTCTGGATCTCACTGACAATGGACTCCGAGGAGCACTCCTCGGACTGCACCAGCAGCTCCTCCAGCTGGGAGGCTGTGGTGTCCTCCTTCAGGCTGGTGCTGACGGTGCTGGTGGTGCTGGTTAGGCCCTTCTCAGCCAGCAGGCTGGAGAGCGACTCACGGCGGGAGCTGTCCTCCACCTTGAGGCTGCTGCTCAGGGAATCGCTGGTAGACTCCTCCCGCTGTTGGATCGTCTGGATGGTGGACTTCGTGGTGACGCTGCTCTTCTCCTCCAGCTTCTTGCTCTCAACAGTCTCTGTGGTGGTGGATGATTGAAGCAGGGACTCGTCCTCGCCGTCCTGGCTCAGGCTGGAGACGGGCCGGGATGTCTTGGTTTCCTTATCGCTGATCTGGCTGGCTACGGACTCCGGGCGGGACAACTCCTTGCCGGGCTGTGGTGAGGATGTCACGGAAGGCTCCTCCTTGTGGCTGGCCGCTGACTCCGGACGGGAGGGTAGCGATGGCTCGCCCGATCCCTGACGCAGCTGCGCCTTCTCCGACTGCTCAATCTTGTCCTTCTCCTCGATGGAAATGGGACCCGACTTCTGGTCGGGTGAGGACTTCTCAGACTCGATCTCCACCTTCATTACACTGATCTCTAGGGACTGAAGCGAGTCCTCAGCCTCGGTGTCGGTGCTGGACTTTAGCTTCTCCTCCAGCTGCCGCTCATCGAATCCGGGAATTATGTCGACGATGTCCTTGTCAGACTTTAGGACCTTAGCCACGTCGGCCACGATCTTGGCGACTTCCTCCTCTCGGGGCGACAGTGGGCGAATGGGCTGGGCGGCCACAATGGACGACGTCTTCGCCCCCACTTCGCCGGGCGGGGAGAAGCGATGCTCCTCGTCCTCCTCCTTGATGTCGTGCAGCACGGGCTCGTCCCTCTCGCAGATCGTGACCGTGAACTCCGGGGAGCCCACGGTGGTTATGTGGGTTTCCCGCAGCTCCGAGAAGGTGCCCAGATCCAAGCCGCTGCCCTCTGTGCTGGAAGACGACTCTGTGACCTGGCTCACCTGCTCCTTGATCTCTTCGGTCTTCTCCTCAATCTTCTTGGTCACATCCTGAACCAAAGAGGTCACGAGGCTAGTTTTGGTGTCCAGCAGGGTCTTGACTTCGGAAGACTCCTGCGTTACCTGCTCCAGGATCTCTCCCAGAGAGCTTTGCGCCGCCTGCATGGAGCTCTCCACGGCCTTGTGCACTTTCTCCAGCGAGCTCTCCTCCAGCTTGGTCGAGCTCTGCACTGCCTCCTCCACCTTCTCGTCCATCTTCTTCACCACCTGCGAGGTGATGCTCTCGAAGAGCGTCGTGGCCTCGCTCAGCTGGGTAATAGTCTCCTGGATGACGGCCTCCTCCAGGCCGAGGAGGTCGGCCGTGGCCTCTGAGGAGTGGCCTTCAGTGGTGATATGATCGTCGATTGCGGGAGCTGCCTCGTCCACGGGGCTGGAAGCCGTGTGTGCAGCATCCACCTGGGAGAGCTCTGCGGGCTTCGGGGGAGAACCAGGTTTCGAGGCGGACTCCGCTGGCTGGACTTTCGAGAAGTCTCCTTCTGCCACGTCCACGGGACTCGACAATGTGGGCAGTTTTCCTGCTGCCTCCGGCTTAACCAGATCCAGGCTCAGATCGACAATCGATTGCGGGCCCTCCTCGATGGGTGAGGAGGCTGTCTCAGTTCCTGGACGAGACGCTTCCTTAGAGGCAGCTGCGCTGGATTCGCGGCGCGGGGAGAGTGCCGGCGATTTGTCCTCCACAGCCGATTCTGGGCGGGATTTGTCGGCCGCGGATGCTGGGCGGGATGCCTCCTTAGAGGTGATATCAGGTACGATCGCGTCTTTAAGGCTTTCTGCTACTGACTCTGGACGAGAGACCACAGGAGATTTGTGCTCCTGAGCGCTGCCCACCACTGATCCTGGCCGGGAAGGCTCCTTCGAGACGAGAGGGGACTTATCGTCCTTGGCGCCTTCGGTCTTCGCGCTCTCAGCTACAGATTCACGGCGGGACTGTTCCTTGGACGCCTCAGCTTCGTCCTTGACACTCTCCAAAACTGATCCTGGCCGGGAACCATCCTTGGAGGCTGGCGAAGACTTCTCGTCCTTCACACTTTCCGCCTTAATGCTCTCGACAGCGGACTCTCGTCGGGACGGCTCCTTGGATTGGATGGGCTCATCCTTGACACTTTCCACTACGGATTCTGGTCGAGATGGGAGCGGAGACTTGGCCGCCGGGCTTGCGGCGACAGATTCTGGGCGAGATGAAGCATCCTTGGGCGGAGTGGCTCCATCCTTGACGCTCTCGGCCACCGATGCGGGACGGGAAACTTCCTTGGACGCCAGCGGAGACTTCTCGTCCTTTGTACTCTCTGCCTTGATGCTTTCTGCAACGGATTCTCTTCGGGATGGCTCCTTGGACTTCTCGGCCTCATCCTTCACACATTCCGCCGCGGACGCTGGTCGGGAAGCTTCCTTGGAGGCCTCGGCGGACTTCTCGTCCACTTTTGTGCTCTCCGCCTTGATGCTTTCGGCCCCAGACTCCCGTCTAGACGGCTCCTTGGACTTCTCCGCCTCGTCCTGGATGCTCTCCACGACGGACGCTGGCCTGGATGCCTCCTTGGAGGCCTCAGCGGACTTCTCCAGCTTGGCACTCTCGGCCACGGACTCCCGTCGGCTGTCTGCGGGCTTCTCAGCGTCGTCCTTGACGCTGCCCACGGCAGAGGCAGGTCGGGACGCTTCCTTCGAGGCCAGCGGGGACTTCTCCTCGGCCTTGGTGCTCTCCGCCTTGACGCTCTCGGCTACGGACTCCGGGCGGGATGGCTCCTTCGACTTCTCAGCTTCGTCCTTGGTGCTTCCAGCCACTGATTCTGGCCGGGAAGGCTCCATGGAGGCGGGAACTGACTTTTCATCCTTGTCGCTCTCTGGCTTGGCGGACTCCCTGCGGCTCTCGGGCTTTTCCGCTTCGTCCTTGACGCTTTCCACCACGGATGCGGGTCTGGACACTTCCTTGGAAGCTAGGGGCGACTTCTCCTCATCCTTGGCAGCGTCCTTGATGCTTTCGGCGACTGATTCGCGTCGGGATGGATCCTTGGACTTATCGGCCACCGACTCTGGTCGGGAGGCTTCCTTGGAGGCAAGTGGCGATTTCTCGTCAGGCTTTGTACTTTCGGCGATGGATTCCTTACGGCTCTCCGGCGGCTCACCCTCGTCTTTGACGCTTTCCACTACGGATCCTGGGCGAGAAGGCTCCTTGGAGGCCAACGGGGATTTTTCGTCCTTCACACTCTCTGGCTTGATGCTTTCAGCAACAGATTCCCGTCGTGACGGTTCCTTGGACTTTTCGTCGTCGTCCTTCGCACTTTCCACCACCGATCCTGGCCGGGAAGGCTCTTTGGAGGCCAGAGGGGACTTTTCATCCTTCACACTCTCCGGCTTGGTGCTCTCCGCCACAGATTCTCGTCGAGATGGGTCCTTGGATTTCTCTGCTTCGTCCTTGACACTTTCCACCACCGATCCTGGTCGGGAAGGCTCCTTGGAGGCCAGAGGGGAGGCCTTTTCATCCTTGACACTCTCCGGCTTGGTGCTCTCCACCACGGATTCAGGTCGGGAAGGCTCCTTCGACTTTTCTGCTTCATCTTTTACACTTTCTGTCACTGATTCTGGGCGGGAAGGCTCCTTGGAAGCCACTGCCGATTTCTCGTCCTTCACACTCTCAGGTTTAAGGCTCTCCGCCAAGGACTCGCGGCGAGATGGGTCTTTTGATTTCTCTGCTTCGTCCTTGACGCTTTCCACCACGGATCCAGGGCGCGAAGGTTCCTTTGAAGCAAGAGGGGACTTCTCACCCTTGGCACTCTCCGGTTTGATGCTCTCCGCCACGGATTCAGGTCGGGAAGGCTCCTTGGACGCTTCTGCTTCGTCTTTCACACTTTCTGTCACTGATTCTGGGCGGGAAGGCTCCTTGGAAGCCACTGCCGATTTCTCGTCCTTCACACTCTCAGGTTTAAGGCTCTCCGCCAAGGACTCGCGGCGAGATGGGTCTTTGGATTTCTCTGCTTCGTCCTTGACGCTTTCCACCACGGATCCAGGGCGCGAAGGTTCCTTTGAAGCAAGAGGGGACTTCTCATCCTTGACACTCTCCGGTTTGATGCTCTCTGCCACAGATTCGCGACGGGAAGGCTCCTTGGACGCTTCTGCTTCTTCCTTGACGCTCGCCGCTACAGAATCTGGCCGGGAAGGCTCCTTGGAAGCCACTGCCGACTTATCGTCCTTGACGCTTTCCGGCTTAACGCTCTCCGCTACGGACTCTCGTCGGGATGCTTCCTTCGACTTTTCTGCGTCGTCCTTGACACTTTCCACTACGGATCCTCGTCGGGAAGGTTCCTTGGAGGCCACAGGGGACTTCTCATCCTTGACACTCTCCGGTTTGATGCTCTCCGCCACGGATACAGGTCGGGAAGGCTCCTTGGACTTCTCAGCTTCGTCTTTCACACTTTCTGCCACTGATTCTGGGCGGGAAGGCTCCTTGGAAGCCACTGCCGATTTCTCGTCCTTCACACTCTCTGGTTTAAGGCTCTCCGCCAAGGACTCGCGGCGAGATGGCTCCTTGGATTTATCGGCGTCTTCCTTCACTTTTTCCGCTACGGATTCAGGACGAGAAGCAAGGGTGGACTTCTCTTCTGGCTTGAGGCTCTCTGCAATTGATTCCTTTCGATTCTCAAGGGGATCAGCTCCGTCCTTGGCACTTCCTGCCACCGATTCTGGACGCGAGGGCTCCTTGGAAGCCGGCGAAGACTTGGCAGTCTCAGCCACGCTTTCTGGGCGGGAAGCGTCCTTGGAGTCCAGCGGAGACTTGCTGGCTTCGGCTTTTGTACTTTCCGCTACTGATTCTCGGCGGCTTCCCGGCTTATCTGCATCGTCCTGAATACTTTCCGCTACAGATTCTCGGCGAGATGGCTCTTTGGACTTCTCAGTGGCGTCGGCTGCCGACTCTGGTCGAGATGGGAGCGGGCTAGCCGCATCCTTTTGACTTTGAGCAACCGATTCGCGACGACTCTCTGGTTTTTCAATGTCGGTCTCGTCCTTGACGCTTCCCGCAACAGAACCAGCAACTGATACTGGCCGCGAGGGCTCCTTGGATTTTTCGGCTTCATCCTTGAGGCTCTCCACCACCGATTCCGGTCGGGAGGCTTCCTTGGATGCCAGCGGGGATTTTTCGTCCTTGACACTCTCCGGCTTCACACTTTCGGCCACGGAAGGATCCTTTGATTTCTCGGCTTCGTCCTTGGTGCTCGCCGCCACAGACTCAGGCCTGGAGGCGGAAGGCGACTTCTCGTCTTTGATGCTCGCAACCACGGACTCGCGTCGGGACGGCTCCTTGGACTTGTCGTCCTTGATGGAGTCTGCTTTCTCGGCTTCATCCTGGGTGCTTTCTGCCGGGGATTCGGGTCGCTCCGAGACATGAGAGCCGATTGGCGACTTTGGGGCTTCATCGACGGGGCTGGAGGCAGTTTTTTCAGTGGCGATCTTGGAGAGCTCAGCTGGCTGGGCTGGCACGAAGGTTGTGGGCGAGCTTGTGGGCGTGGCCGGCTGCGGGAAATCCCCCTCGGCGACGTCCACTGGGCTGGAGAGAGTTGGGAGATCGCCCTTTTGTTCGAGTTTCAGGGTCAGCTCTCCGAATGGTGCGAAGTCTTTGGGGGCTTCCTCGATCGGCGAGGAGGCGGTTTCGGCCACCGATTCCGGTCGAGAGGCTTCCTTCGAGGCCACCGGGGACTTGTCCGCCTTTGGGCTTCCGTCTTTGGGACTCTCCACTGCAGATGCCGGCTTTGAAGTTTCCTTTGAGGGAAGCTGCGACTTCTCATCCTGGACGGCCTCTTCCTGGCCGCCTTCTGCGGGGGACTCCGCTCGAGGACTTAGCTCAGGGGCGGACGGAGTCTTGGGAGCCTCGTCCACGGGTGAAGAAACAGTTTCTGCGGCGGCTGCCTTGGAGAGTTCCGCAGGCTTCGGAGGAGCACTGGGAGCAGCCGAAACTGGAGCGACATCGAGCTTGGAGAAGTCTCCCTCGGCAACGTCGACGGGACTAGACTCCGTGGGCAGCTTCCCGGGCTCAGCCTGCAGGTCCAGTGCCAGGCTAGTCTTCTTTACGATCTCTGGCTCCGGGAAGTCCTTGGCCGCTTCCTCAATGGGCGACGAGGCGGTCTCCAGAGCGGATTCCGGTCGGGAGGCTTCCTTGGAAGACAACGCGGCAGCCAGGGGGGCTTCATGGTCGCTGGCCACAGATCCTGGCCGGGGCGACGGCTGCTGCGAAATAGGAGCACTGGCCTTGTCGGGTTCCTCGGATTTTTCCAGCTCATCCTTGGTGCCTCCGGCCACGGACTCCGGCCTGGAGGCGTCTGGCTTGGTGCCTTCGGTAATGGATGCCTTTCGGCTCTCGGGCTTGGTTGTCTCGTCCTTGATGCTCTCGGCGACCGACCCTGGTCGAGAGGCTTCTGTGGAAGCAGGAGCAGACTTTTCATCCTTGCTGCTTTCCACTTTTACGCTCTCAGCCACGGACTCCCGGCGGGATGGCTCCTTTGACTTCTCCACTTCCTCCTTGACACTTTCTGCCACCGATCCTGGGCGAGACGGCTCCTTGGAAGCGGGTGACGAGGACTTCTCGTCCTTGAGGCTGTCTGGCTTGAGGCTCTCGGCGACGGATTCTCGCCGCGAGGGTTCTCCGTCCTTGTCTGCCACCGATTCAGGACGGGAAGCTTGTGGCGATTTGTGGTCCTTGACACTTTCTGACTCGTCCTTGACACTGGCCGCAACGGACTCTGGGCGGGACGGATCCTTGGACTTGTCACCTACAGAGCCCTCAGAAGCCTTCACGCTCTCAGCGACCGATTCTCGCCGGGATGGTTCCTTGGACTTTTCAGTTTCGTCCTTGGTGACTTCCGCCTTCGACTCCGGGCGCGAGGCTTCCTTGGAGGCAGTTTCTGGAGACTTTTCGGCTGTGCTCTCCGGTTTAAGACTCTCCGTCAGGGATTCACGGCGACTTTCGGGCTTCTCAGTTTCGTCCTTCGCGCTCTCGACGACAGAGGCAGGTCGGGAGGCTTCCTGGGAGGCGATCGGCGACTTCTCATCCTTCACACTGGCAGCATGCGACTCTGGCTTCGCCTCCGAAGCAGATTCCAGTTTGGTGACCACCGTGGAGATAAGCTTTTCCTCCACGGGAGGCCTAACCTTGAATGAATCTTCCTCCTGCTCGCTTTCCGCCACTGATTCTGGCCGGGAAACGTCCCTGGAGTGAATAGGGGATGGCTCGTCCTTAGCGCTCTCAGCAACCGACTCTGGACGAGAGGACTCCATCGACTTCGAGGTGCCTTCGATCTTCTGTCCCTCAGCAACAGATTCGGGACGGGAAACATCCTTGGAGGCGACAGGAGACTTCTCGTCTTTCACACTTTCCGCCTTGATGCTCTCGACAGCGGACTCTCGTCGAGACGGCTCCTTGGATTGGATGGGCTCATCCTTGACACTTTCCACTACGGATTCTGGTCGAGATGGGAGCGGAGACTTGGCCGCCGGGCTTGCGGCGACAGATTCTGGGCGAGATGAAGCATCCTTGGGCGGAGTGGCTCCATCCTTGACGCTCTCGGCCACCGATGCGGGACGGGAAACTTCCTTGGACGCCAGCGGAGACTTCTCGTCCTTTGTACTCTCTGCCTTGATGCTTTCTGCAACGGATTCTCTTCGGGATGGCTCCTTGGACTTCTCGGCCTCATCCTTCACACATTCCGCCGCGGACGCTGGTCGGGAAGCTTCCTTGGAGGCCTCGGCGGACTTCTCGTCCACTTTTGTGCTCTCCGCCTTGATGCTTTCGGCCCCAGACTCCCGTCTAGACGGCTCCTTGGACTTCTCCGCCTCGTCCTGGATGCTCTCCACGACGGACGCTGGCCTGGATGCCTCCTTGGAGGCCTCAGCGGACTTCTCCAGCTTGGCACTCTCGGCCACGGACTCCCGTCGGCTGTCTGCGGGCTTCTCAGCGTCGTCCTTGACGCTGCCCACGGCAGAGGCAGGTCGGGACGCTTCCTTCGAGGCCAGCGGGGACTTCTCCTCGGCCTTGGTGCTCTCCGCCTTGACGCTCTCGGCTACGGACTCCGGGCGGGATGGCTCCTTCGACTTCTCAGCTTCGTCCTTGGTGCTTCCAGCCACTGATTCTGGCCGGGAAGGCTCCATGGAGGCGGGAACTGACTTTTCATCCTTGTCGCTCTCTGGCTTGGCGGACTCCCTGCGGCTCTCGGGCTTTTCCGCTTCGTCCTTGACGCTTTCCACCACGGATGCGGGTCTGGACACTTCCTTGGAAGCTAGGGGCGACTTCTCCTCATCCTTGGCAGCGTCCTTGATGCTTTCGGCGACTGATTCGCGTCGGGATGGATCCTTGGACTTATCGGCCACCGACTCTGGTCGGGAGGCTTCCTTGGAGGCAAGTGGCGATTTCTCGTCAGGCTTTGTACTTTCGGCGATGGATTCCTTACGGCTCTCCGGCGGCTCACCCTCGTCTTTGACGCTTTCCACTACGGATCCTGGGCGAGAAGGCTCCTTGGAGGCCAACGGGGATTTTTCGTCCTTCACACTCTCTGGCTTGATGCTTTCAGCAACAGATTCCCGTCGTGACGGTTCCTTGGACTTTTCGTCGTCGTCCTTCGCACTTTCCACCACCGATCCTGGCCGGGAAGGCTCCTTGGAGGCCAGAGGGGACTTTTCATCCTTCACACTCTCCGGCTTGGTGCTCTCCGCCACAGATTCTCGTCGAGATGGGTCCTTGGATTTCTCTGCTTCGTCCTTGACACTTTCCACCACTGATCCTGGTCGGGAAGGCTCTTTGGAGGCCAGAGGGGAGGCCTTTTCATCCTTGACACTCTCCGGCTTGGTGCTCTCCGCCACTGATTCTCGTCGAGATGGGTCCTTGGATTTCTCTGCTTCGTCCTTGACACTTTCTACCACCGATCCTGGTCGGGAAGGCTCCTTGGAAGCCACTGCCGATTTCTCGTCCTTCACACTCTCAGGCTTAAGGCTCTCCGCCAAGGACTCGCGGCGAGATGGGTCTTTGGATTTCTCTGCTTCGTCCTTGGCGCTTTCCACCACGGATCCAGGGCGCGAAGGTTCCTTTGAAGCAAGAGGGGACTTCTCATCCTTGACACTCTCCGGTTTGACGCTCTCCGCCACTGATTCGCGACGGGAAGGCTCCTTGGACTTCTCTGCTTCGTCTTTTACACTTTCCGCCACTGATTCTGGGCGGGAAGGCTCCTTGGATGCCACTGCCGATTTCTCATCCTTGACACTCTCCGGTTTGATGCTCTCTGCCACAGATTCGCGACGGGAAGGCTCCTTGGACGCTTCTGCTTCGTCCTTGACGCTCGCTGCTACAGACTCTGGCCGGGAAGGCTCCTTGGAAGCCACTGCCGACTTATCGCCCTTGACGCTTTCCGGCTTAACGCTCTCAGCTACGGATTCTCGTCGGGATGCCTCCTTCGACTTTTCTGCGTCGTCCTTGACACTTTCCACTACGGATCCTCGTCGGGAAGGTTCCTTGGAGGCCACAGGGGACTTCTCATCCTTGACACTCTCCGGTTTGATGCTCTCCGCCACGGATTCAGGTCGGGAAGGCTCCTTGGACTTCTCAGCTTCGTCTTTCACACTTTCTGCCACTGATTCTGGGCGGGAAGGCTCCTTGGAAGCCACTGCCGATTTCTCGTCCTTCACACTCTCTGGTTTAAGGCTCTCCGTCAAGGATTCGCGGCGAGATGGCTCCTTGGATTTATCGACTTCCGGCTGCTCGCCTTCGTCCTTGGTACTTCCCACCGCGGACACGGGGCGAGAGGGCTCCTTCGCGGCCTCCTGCTTGGTCTGCACCTCGACTTCGATGGCTTCCTCGATGGTGGCAGGGCTTTCCATGGAGATGGTGTCCTCGCGGTCCTTTGTAGGCTTCGTCGGAACGGAGGAGGGCTCCGCTAGCTGGGCCGGCAGTTCGTCCTCCGACGTAATGTCGCTGGTCTCCTTTTCCTCGGGAGTACTGGCTGATTTCTTGGCCTCCTTCTCGGTTATAATAGCAGCCTCCGGGTGGGTCTCTGCCACCTGCTCCTCCAGGTCCGCCTCCTGCTCCTTCCCCGGACTCTTTTGGTCCAGCTCTGCCTCCTGTTTTTTCTCCACGGCAGCGGCAGGAGTATCCTTTGGTTGCTCGTCCTTGGGGGAAGCCTCCTTGGGTGAAGCCTCTTTGGGCGAAGCCTCCTTGGACTTCTTCTCCGCTTCTGCTGCGGTAGCGGCTGCAGCTTCCGCTTCCTTGTCCTCCTTGTCCCCATCGGCGGATTCCTTCTCCTCCTTCGCGGACTCCTCCTTGTGCGAGATGCTCTTGGCGCCCGCATCCTTATCGTCCTTCTCGTAAAGACCCAGATCAGCCTCCTCGTGCACGGGCAGGTCGGCCACCTCGTCGGGGGTTTTGATGACATCCCGCAGGAGGTTCTGCTGCGCCTCGAAGGTCATTTTCATGGGCATTATCCGCTCTCCGGCGGAGTCGGCCTGCTCCCCGGCGACATCCACCTGGGCGGCTGCCTGAGGCGCCTCCTTGGTGACGAGGGCCAGCATGGCGTCGATGGCAGCTGGGGCCGTCTCGGGCACTGCGGCCTGCAAGGTGGAAACTATGACGGCTTCTATTTCCTTGGTCTCCTCCTTGACGTACTTCTCCTCGATCACGAGGTCCTCCTTGATCTGGTCCAGGGGAATGCGTTCGTCCTCGGGCAGAGTGGGCGCCGTGGTGGCTCCAGACTCGATCGTGGCGGAGAACTTCTCCTCCGGCAGGCTCTCCTGGAGGTTCACGGGCAGGTCCGCCGGCACCTCCACGGGCTCGTCCTTCGTGTCCGAGGTCTTCTTGCTCAGCTTATCCTCGGGCGTGGGCGAGGAGTACTCCAGGTCGTCCTGACCGCGCTTGGCCAGCTGCTCGTCCGTGCGCGACTTGGCCACCACTTTGGCCGTGGCAATGATCTCCTGCACCTCGTCCTGGATCTCCTTCTCCTCCAGCTGCTGCTCGCCCTGTTCCGGCTTGTGCTCCTCCTTGGAGAGCTGCTCCTGCCGCTCGACCGCCTCCGCCTTGGCGATGGCCGCCTCGATCTCCTCCTCGGCGCTCTTCTTGCGCTTCTTCTCGGACTCCTGGGAGTCGCGCTGATGCTTCTGGATCTCCTCCTCCTTGGTCATGCTGCTCTCCTGCTCCACGATCGAGTCCTCGGTGTATTGCTCCACCTCCTCCTTCTCGATGATCAGGTACTCCTCGTCCTCGTCGGGCTCCTCCTCGCCGCCCTCGCCCTGTCCCTTGGGCATCTCCCGCAGCTCCGCCTTGATCTGCTGATGCTGCTGGCGCTTCATCTCGTCCCGGCTGAACACGGCCTCGATCTCGCGCACCACCTCCTGCTCCTCCTTGAGGTCGTCCAGCTCGCGTTGCTTCTCCTCTGCGTCCAGTTCCTGCGAAGCAGTCAGCTCCTGCAGTTTCTTGGCGGCTGTGGCCTCGTCGGCGGAGGGCGTGGACACCAAACTGGAGTCGGTGGTGCCTCCCTTGTCCAGGCGCGCTTTCTTTAGCTCCACCACCTTCGGCTTGGCCTGCTTCACGGGGCTTCCGGGAGCCGGAGCTCGCTTGGAGGGCGACACGCCGCGCGGTCTCCGGGAAATGGGCTTCCGCTGCTGCACTCCGGCCGAGGTCTTGCTCTCCGCCTGTTGCTGCTGCTGTTGGGTTTTCACCAGCCTGGTCCTGGTGGAGCTGGCGGTCACCTGGCTGCGGGCCGCCTGCTGCTTGGACTCCAGGACCTTGCGGTTGTTGGCCTCCTTGGCGCTCTTGGCGGGCGTGCTGCTGGGACTCGACTTCGTCACGGGCCGACTCAGCGGCACCTTGGGCTTCTGGGCGGCGGCAGCCCGGACGGCTGGCGTGGCCGTGGGCGAGCTCTTCTTGTCCTCCGCCCGCTTCACCAGCTTGCGGTCCATGGACTTGGGCGGCTTCGTGTCAATCCGGGAGCGCACCACGGGCTTCACCTCGGCCCGCGGCTTGTCCGGCTTCTCCTTGCCCTTGCCGGCCGACAGGGCTTTGGCGGTCTTGCTGGTGGGCGTGGCAATGTCTGCCGGAGCGGCAGCATCCACGGCATCTGCCTTGGCCTCCTTGGCGGTGGCCGGTGGGAGCACCACCTTCTTCTCCTCCGCGGCGGCAACGGCGTCCTTGTTGTCCAACGGCTTCGCCTCCACCTCCTGCTCTGGCTCCGTCTCGGCTCCCTCCGGCTCCGGCTGTTCTGCGGCCACAGCCTCGTCTCCGGTGTCGGCGGCCGGCTCTGGCTCCGCCTCAGCGTCGGGCTCTGCTTCCGGTTCGGCCTCCTGCTCGGCGTCGGTGTCCAGGGAGTCGGCTTTGGCGCGCGTGGCCGTCGCCGCTGCTGCTGCCGCCGCTGCTGCGGCTGCCGCCTCCTTGGCTTTGTTGTCCTGCTGCTGCTGGGGATGGGGATGCTGGACAGCCACCGCGGCGCTGGCGACGGGGCCGAACTTGGAGATTTTGTGATGGCTGGCGCTGGGCGGGGCCGGGGTGGCCTCGATGGCGGACTTGAGACTCTTCCGGGTGGCGGCGGCCACCGTCTGAATGGCCGGGGCGATCGACTTGGCCGTGCACGTGGAGTGCTTCATGAACTCGAGGTGCTTCAGCTTCTCCAGGCCCTCCTGGATCTTGAAGTCGGGGGTGCTGCCTGGGAAGAGGATGCGCGTGATGGTGTCGTCCGGGTTGGCGGGCTGCCAGACCAGCAGGGCGCAAATAGAGACCAGGTTCTGGAGCGGGAAGTTGAAGTCCTTGGACTCGCGACTCGCGAAGAGCCGTTGGTCGCCGGCGTGCCACTTCTGGAGGAACTCCTTCACCTCCTTGGAGTCACGGGCCGGGCTTATCACATACATGTCGAGGGTGCCGTGGCCCACCTTGTGGTAGAGATTGACCGGCTCCTGGTTCCGGTAGCAGGCCTGCGGCTTCAGGTCCAGCGACTTGAGGTCATTGACGATGCCGTGGCCGCGCTCAAAGAGGTCGATCAGCAGCGGGTCCTTGTCCTTGTCTCCGTCCGGGCTGGGTAGACCCCGGCGGTCAGGTACGTTTCCGAAGAAGTGGCCGATCTGCGGGTAGACGTGCGAGTCCCTCTTCCGGGCCACCACGGCTCCCAGGCCCTGGATGTTGCTGTTGTTCAGCCGGGTCATCAGCACGGCATCCAGGCGGTCCAGATGGCGGGCAAAGTCCCAGAAGCAGGCCTTCCGGTTGAAGCCGCCGTCCACTGTAATGGATTTGGACAAGGATTAGTAAGAGATGGGATTCCCAGAGACCCACAGCGAGTACCCACCTAGCATGTTGAATCCGTTGATGCCGAACAGAGCCGCATCGCCCTGCCCGCCGGGAAAGACGTAGAGAGTGGGATGCGTGAAGCGGATGTTGCCGACCACGTCCGAGGTCTCCAGCAGCTCCCTCAGCGACGTGGGCATCACCATGGGCGCCAGGTAGTCTGCAAGATTAGCGGGTTAGCTGGGAATCAGTTGTCCTTGGCCTACTCCTCACCTATGAACCCGTTGATGCTCTCGCTGCTCGTGTCCAGGACGTCCACCGGGTTGATCCGGATGCGGCACTGGCGGGCGAAAGGCTTCTCCGGCAGCGAGTGCCAGAGACCCGCGTCCGCGCAGTGGATGTTCATGGTGATGGTGTCCGCGTAGGCCCGGATCACCCTTTGTACGTCGTGCTCCTGGAAGGCCTCCGAGAAATCGGCCACCGAGAAGGTTCCGTCCTACGTAGGATACTCTCTATAGTGGGCGCTGGGCAGGAATGGAGGTGGGGACTCACCTGCAGGATCCATGAACCGTTGCCGCTGAAGGTGTAGCCGGCGTGGATGATGTGCCGGTGGCGGGTGAAGCTGCTCAAGAGGTTGCGCATGCACTGGATGAGGGTGTTGTACTGCGGATGGATGAGCACCTCCGTGACCAGGTTCTCGCTGGCGTACTGTATGAGTCGTTCGCCTGCAATTCCGGACCAGAGTGTAACCAGTTAGTGGTGCTTTAAGGCCAGCATGGGTCGCTGACGAGCGCAATTATCTGTCGCCCAGAGCTCAGGATCTGAAAACCCCCTTTCCGTGTGGGGGGTGACCTCGTTCCCAGCCCCGCGTCCGGCCAGTCGGGTCACCCCGTCTGCGGTCACACAGCCCCCCGGGGGGGACACCCTCTCCGCCGCCCTGAGAGCTGCCCTGACTCGGACTCGAGCACGCACGGCGCATCAAGTGGACTTTGATTGTCAAGCTTTGGCTTTATTGTCTCCGACAGGGACTTCCGACAGCCCCGCACCCCATCAGGAGCCCCCCAGCACTCCCTGGCGGAAAGTCAGTTGGCAGTTGCCTCCTCCTCCTAGACGAACGAATTATTTAATGAATCTTTAATTTTAATGCTTTAATTAAGTCGTGTGGACGTCAGGTTGACGCGACCTTGCCGACGACCTTGCTGCAGCCACGCCCACGCAGTGACGCTGCAGAGATGGGGCAGATGAGGGCGATGATGAGGCGGCTTTTTCGGTTGCTCTCTGGCCCGAACGGAATGGTTTTGTGGCCGTGTACGTGCGTACGTTAATAATTCATCCACTTTCCGCACTAAATAGTCGTTGACAAAACCGACTGGGGAGGCGGCAGAGCCGTGTCCGGAGTCTCTGGGTCGCAGGTCGCCAAAGAGCCACCGAGAGAACCGCCCACAAGTTGGACTTCTTAGGGAATATGAATCATCCTTGTATCCTTTAACTGCATTCCCTAACTCGCAAACTATGTTTCTGGGAAAGTCTATTAGTTTTCTCTCAGTGCAGCCAAATGGGCTCACGTACGCGTAAAAAATACAAGACAAGAGCATCGAGGGGTGGCCTGGGCCGGACTGGGCCTTTCTATGGCTTCGTCCAGCTGGTGGCCTCCTGACCACCCGCCCGCCCACCGGCGAGTGTGTATCCCAGGCGCTTTTTACAAATGATAATCTCTACGACCCACCCGACCCACGTGGGCCCTCCTCCCCGGCCCGGCTTAAATATATATATTGCACGGAACACGGAACACGGCACACGGAACACGGGACAGGGAGCACCCAGTGACATGTTTATGTGCAGCAGGGTGAGTGCGAGTGTGGTGGTGGGCCTGGGCGTGCTGTAACCGAACTGGCTGCCAGTGCGTATACGCAATTTTGTGAATTTAGGTTGCCAACTGCCAGTTTCCAGCCACTGCTGCTGGCTGTCTCCTGCACAGGACATAATCGTAAGAATGTATAGTTTACAGCTAGGCTGGAGGGAGGTGGGAGCACCATGAGGACCATGAGGAATGGCTTTCCCAGGGGCCTTGGGCCTGCCATCTCGTTAGCCAAGCTCCACTGCAGGTTGTCGTGGTTTCCACTGGAATTGTCACCTTAACGCCGGGATAGGACCCCATAGCCAATCATGCTTAGAGCTGGGCAGGACTAGAATCTATCAAGTGGGACAAGGATTTAATAACAAAAGTTGCCGGAGACCACTTGAAGAGTCGCCCAAGTTGCGAAAGCCCACACACAATAAAAAGTTAGTCCAACTCGAAAATAATAGCCGGTGGGGCGGCCCGGAAGCGGGCCATCCCGGCCAGGATGGAGTCCTAACCGCGGGTTTGGCTAAAAGCCTTCCACACCTCGTGCCAAGTGGCCAACATGGCGTCGGATTAACCGTTAATAACGCCAGACGGCTTCTGCAACTTTTTTTTTGTGGCAGCTCGGGGAAATTGAGGAAAAAATTTGCATAACAGCCGGCGGAAACTTTTTGTGTTTTACAATTGAGTTTCCAGTTCTTCTCCAGTGGATGCCCTTTCGAAAGCCATAATTTGTAGTTTTCAGACCGACTACCTTTCTAATCTTAGTCCTTGGCAGGGCCCAGGCGCAAGGATCCTGCTCGTCATCCATCTCACCGAGTTGGCGAATCATTACAGAGTATTGAGGCCTTCGACTTCAGGAATCCTCTTTTATTTTTCACTGCAGAGCAATTACAGTCACAACCGCCGCGGAGGTCCTTCAGCCCACTCGCTCCCCCTCCCCCTTTCCGCTGATTATGCTGACCACCGCAGCTGCGAAAAAGTTTCCTGTCAAACCGAGGCGCACGTGTTGGAAAAGTTTCCTCCAATGACCCGTGGCGCCGCGTCCTTATTCATAATTATTTTCAGAAAAATTTCCGAGGGCCCGAAAGGCGGGAAGGACTTTAAAGGGAGTCGCTGTCCGGCAGCCGCAATCCTTGCAGCGGGACTCGAGCCCTGGTACCCACTGATTACCCAATTACCAGGTTTTCAGTCCTGTAAACAGGACTCTGTGGCCATCCATTCGGATGAATTATGGATGGCGCTGTCATGCATATCCATGTCCAGCTCGGCCAGCGCGGCTGATGCACTAATCCCTGGGAATTATGATGATAGTTTAATTAGCGGCTTCATTCCACCAGGAGGCCGGGGCGCAGGCGGGGCTGGCATCAGTGGCCGGCGGGCAGCATCGCATCATTAATCAGCTACACAATACACCGGAATCTGCTCCGGTTACGCAAGCGGTGCGGGAGGTGGAGCGGCGCCGCACACCACCTACTTGCTACACGGGGCTGGTGAACAAAGCCAATGACATGCACCGAACGTCAAGCGGCGTGTTCTCGCTTTTTGTGGCCTCGGTCCTGCCGGCTCGTAATTAAAAGGATGCGGCGCGGCGAGAACGACAGACGTCAGCTGATATTAATTGATGCCCTGTCGACGTGCTATCTGCCAGATAGGTATCTGGTATCTGCCAGATACAAGCGCCCTAAAACTTTGTGTGGCTGGGGGTGGGAGCGTCTTTTTATATGTTCCGAGCAGCCCCCTCCTCTCCGGCATCCTGCGTCCTGCCGTAGTTTATTTGCTTATCGCCAGTGGACCAGATGCCTCCTTGGGCTCCTCCTCGTATGCAAATCATGTCCAGGAGTGTCAGTCGGCCCGTCTGCCTTCGCTATTTGCTATTTGCCTATCTTTTGTCTCCAGAGTCCTGCCGTCTCTGTCCTCCTCTCTATCGCTGGCTCTATCTGTCGCTGCCTCTGCCTCCGCCTCCGCCTCCGACTGAATTATGCATGAGTGTGGCTCGCACACACCCACGCAGGCGGAGGCATTGTCAATATGGCCTTGTGGCCGCACCACCCAGCCGTCCTAGTACACCCATCCACCCACCCATCCACCCATCCGTCCATCCATCCGTATAGACATCGCAATATTTCGCATATATCACACACGCGTGGGCATGGGAGGAGGCGGGCTCCTCTCCATCTTTCTATCAATTTTGCATGCGTTTTATCTCAAGAATTTGTATGGCTTTTGAGGTTATCCTGCCCCCTCACCCGCCCCTTTTGAGCGCTTATGTGGGCTTCGGCTGAGGCCCGTTGAGAATGTGTCTAAATCCCTTCGATTATTGCGGAAAAGGGTCCTTGGACACTCCGCAAGAAATGAAAGCCGAAAGTTATGGCGGAGAGGAAAGCCCTGCGAGGAGAGTGTCCTTTCTCGCCTCAAAGAGTGATTAAGTTTGGCCCGCTTTTTGTTTAAAAATCAGCAACACCTGAGATCCTAGTGGCCAAGTAACCGACAAGCAGATCCTTGACGGCTTGTTGCCCAACTTGGTCGGGGAAACTGAAGTAAACTGCGTCAAACTCAATTTCAAGCTGGACAGGACTGGTTCGGTGTCAGGACTTCCGAGTTGCCTGCTCCCCCGTCCTTAGAAACTTTGGCCGGACAGCTAGAGAGAAAGGAGCGCCAGGACGCGAGCGATGGAACATGAATTATGCGCTTGTTAACGAATGTTTGTAATTGCAGCAACTTTCAGCAGCTCGCTCCTTGGATTCGACAAGTCCATCCATCTTCCCAGGACGCCCAGAAGGACAGCTGCAGAGAGCTGGACAGAAGCGTCTTCAGTTTTCCCCCCCCAGGTCCGCCAAGGAGATCGCACGCGAACACAAAGCGACCGGCGAAGCGAGTGCATTCTGTGAATTCTCGATTGCGCCTCGAGTGTCCTTCGAAAGCCACCACTTCCTGCCGCCGCCTCTCCTCGCCTCGCCTTGCCTCGCCCGCCAGGATCCACCACCACGGGCTGGCATCATTATTGGGCTGCGGACCGCAGAGCTGGCGCTACTTGAGAATTTTGTTTGAGTAGTTTCGAGTTGGTGGAGGAGGCTGTTTGCGATTGCGAATGCAAATGGAAAATGGAACTTTCCCTTTGCCCAGCAGATCCGGACAATGGCTGAAAGGCGGGCTGAATGCATTGGGCGCAGGTGTTGCACTTAGCGAGTCCTCCAAGGACATGCATCGCCGCATCAAAGGCGGAAAGCAAAAGCCGTTTAATGTTTCCGCTTCTGCGAGGGAGCTCCAAAATTTGTTTTGCTGAAATCCTGGCATCCCATCCCCGCCAGAAGCCCAATCACAGCCCGGAGCGCAGTCAGCGAAGTGAGCAGGAGCGCAGAGGCCGGCCCCCTGCCTCTGAAGCGTTTAAGCCTAATCCGCAAAGACAACAGCTCATTGTCGGTGCTGCCGATGATGATGGTGATGCGGATGCTCCCGCCGTCTAGCCCCAATGGCTGCAGCTTTTCCCGCCCGATGCACTCCGGCTCTGGCATTATCCTCACAAAAGCCAGAACAACACAACAGGACGACAATGCCTGCGAGCGTTGGGCTTTCGGCTTTGTGCATCCAATTGTTGTTCATCCAAGTGCTCCGCCCCCGACCTTCTGGCCCTGCAACCCCTTCCACAAAGACAATTGTCATAATAATTCGTTAGGATAACTTTTGTGATTTGCCACACGGCGCTTTTGTTGCCTCGCCCCTCGATTCGATCATCGCCGGATGCCGGATGACCCTTGCTCTTTGCCCCAGATCCAGGCCATAAGCAGCCCGAACTGGACTTACCATGACGGGCCTCCTCGCCCTCGGGCGCATGTTGTGTAATTGTGTTGAGCTCCTCCTCCAAGTCGACGTGGCAGTCGGAGACGTCCCAGGAGAGGAAACCTGCGAATAAAGGTCCAAGATTAATTAGTTGGAGAATTAATAATTTATTCAGGATATTCATGCTTGACATGTGGCATCTTAGGGGATCGCCAGGCGAGCTCCCCCTCATCCACTTCAAATGGGAAATTTTAAAGTGCATCAGCGCTTTGCTGGCCCTGGGAACTATTCATCATCCTGTCGACCCTAGCCTGGCCACATAATTATGCGCAGAGTCGGGGCAGGGCGGGATCTATTTCAGCTATTCAGGTCCCATAAACGGTCAGCCAACCGTGAGGGCATCGAGGTCGCATTACGCATACGCCGCGTTGGACGCGCCTTTTGATATTTGTTTTGGCCCGCTCCTCCGGCTGGCTGGTGTGTATTATGTCATTTAGTCAACAAATTAAGTCAGCAGTCCGCTGGAGCTCCCATTCCAGGTGGAAGCTACCTGTTCCCATTTCTAGTCCAACTTCTAATGACCACGAACGCAAGTATTTGCCAATGGAAAGTGGGAAAAGGAGCTCTCCTGCGATGTAGAACCACAACCACAAGTGCCAACCGTTTGCCAGAGGGCGTGGCTGCACAGAAAATACAATAAATGAACATTTTGCTGCATACTTTTGGGTGCTCCGAGGCAAGCCAGTAGGGAACTCTGTGAAGTACAGCTGATTTCCTCCCAGTGCACGCCTGTTAGTCCTTTATGCGAATGCAACGGGGCGTGAGAATTCAGCAGGAGCTGGCGGCTCGGACAAGTGGCGCTCCTGGCCCCAAAAGTGTGTGCAGGTGAATTAATCGAATTACTTTCGAGCCACTTTAAGGGGCCCGGCTTTAAGCGCTACGTGACAGGTTGAAAGGCGGGCAGAGGACCCCAGTCTAAAGGCAGCCCCAGCTAAGAAGCCAAAGGACGAGAAGGAGCCCGGGCACAGAGCTCTCTGGGATCTGACAGATTGTAAATTATCTCTAAGCCCCTGAGTGTCTGAGTTGCGAAATTTAATGAACAGGGCCAGGACCGTGAGGAGGCCCGCCCGTCGTCGTCCTGCTTTGTCGTTAATAACTTATTCAAACGACGCCTTAATGAGTCCTTAATTTTCATTTTTATGCCGTCACCGCTGAATGCAAATGAAGAGCCTCGCCCGATGCAATATCGTTCAATGCCAGAAGGTTATCATCATCAGTTCCTTTCGGATGCGTGCCTTTGTTTGGGCCTCGAACCGTAGGCCTGGCCTGTGTCCTTATACGGAGAACAATTTCCCCGCCCGCCCTTCCGAGGACTTTCTGCTTTCTCCTTTCACCGCTCACTGCGGCAATTTGCACAAATGGCTGCCAACGAAGGCAGAAAGGCCTGCCCAAAAAAAAGGAAAAAAAAAACAAACTCGGGGCATAAAAATGTAAAATCTTAACACTTTTTTAGCTCTCGGATTCAGCCAGGATCAGGACATTGTGTGGCCAAACAAAAAGGAGGCGAAAAGGAGAAGAATAGGGCGGAGGCAACAATAAGGAGGGCGAGCGGAGGGGTCGGCAGTCAAAAGCGCCTACAGCGATTGCACAAAAATAATGAGGAAGAGCCCAGGATATGCGACGCCAGAGTGTATATATATTTATACCATAAGGATACACCCTACGATACGTGTGTGTGTGGAGGACCTCTCTCTGGCTTTCTTTTTCCAGCTCTCTGGCAAAACGAATGAAGCCACTCAGACGTCGTTGCACGGATGGATGGATTGTCGGCTAAGGAGAGGTGAGAGGCAAGTCGCCTGAATACTGGCTACAAAACCGAATTCAAGTCACAGGACCTCCTTCTCCCCCTCCCCCGGCCCCTCCAGCATTCATCCAATATTTATGCGTTGATATCTGTGAGTGAGGCTTCAATTTGCTCAGTGCCAGGCCCAGACTCGGCGCTTTTTCGTGCGCCGCTTATTTATTTATATTTAATTTGAGCTCCACTGCCGAGTTGCCAGCTCCTTGAGTCCTGGCCCCTCCTCCCCCCGCTCGTTCACCTCTTAACCAGCCCGAAAACGACAGCTAGTTGCGGATGGCATCTATTAGACCAGGGCCGGAATTCTAGGCTGCGGCCATAAACTTGTCTCGCAGTGGCCAGCTCGCGGCTCGGGCTCCCGCCTCTGTTTCAGATTCTTTAATCAAACTAGTGTAGGTCCTTGAAGGTCACAGGATAAGCGACTACACGCCCAACGAACAAATGAGATCCACAGACCTTTTCTTTAAAGTTTATGAAGCCAAGTCCCACCATTTCGAGGTTAATTTGCGGCCTTTGTTCGTGTGGGGATGTGCACGGCCCAGTGCTCACTCGCCTCGTCCTGCGGCATCCTTTCACCGCCTCGGGCTATCATGTAACCGATGTGATTCTCCTTTTTACATGGCTTCTCCCGCCGTCCCGCCGCTCCACTCGATCCAGCGCCGAAAGGCAAGGTAATCGAATGCAGTCGACGTGTCAGACAGACACCTGTTTCCGGCTTCCTGTTTCCGCCGCGCACCTCCCGCTCTCGCTCTTGCTGGCCCCCTCCGATAGCACCCCGTCGGCCTGAAAGCCGTGATTCTGTTTCCGCTCGCCATGGATGATTACTGATAGGCAGTGGCACAAGCACTGCCCTGCCCTGCCCTGCCCGCCTCCGCCGCACTTGTTTGCACAAAGTAGTTGCATAATTCCGCGCCCACCCCCGCCCACTGGCAGCCCCCCGCTGGCTGGACTGGGGGCAGGGTGGGCGTGTTGATTTGGATGTAGCTAAAAAGCCACTTGTCGTTGTTGGCTCGTCTCGTTCTCGTTCGCTTTGGCCTGACTGGCTGACTGCCTGCCTGGCCTGACTCTGCTGAGTAGGCTGCCAGGCCCGACTGGGAGGAAGCCCTTGAAGCCAGAAAAGCGCGTTGAAAAAGTTTGCACAGCCAAATGAATGCACTTCTTCTCGAGCATCCCCGGAAGAGAAAGCGCAACTGCGAGGAGGGTGGGGCTAAATGTTTGAAAATGCATAAATAAACACATTAAAAAGAAATTAAACACTTGCTCTTATTAATTGCGTATTGAGTCGAGTGGCTGGCGGGGAAGGAGCTCGAGAGAGGGCGATGAATGGCGAAGAGGATGCTGCACAGGCTGAAGGACACCCCGAGCCGGAGGGGTTCGGCAAATAAGAGCCCCAGCAGGAGCAGCAGGACAACGACAATTAAAGCGCATCGAAAGTCAAGCCAACGAGCCGCAGCCTCCCCGATCGGAGTCCTTTGTTGGAACAACAAATTGGCCAGGAGGAGAGACCTAAAGGATGGCAAGGGATAGGGGTGGCGCAAACAATACTCTGCCCGATAGGATCTCAGCCTGATGAGCCAAGACACACAAGGACAATGGACACTGTGTTGACAGAGCTGTTGTGGCGAGCACGGCGATACATAATTTCGATATGAGTTGTAATTAATTGGATGGCTGCTAGACAGCGTCCTTCGAGCAGGACCTCCAATCACTTCGTTCGCTCGAGTCTCAGCCAAAATCCTGCCATCCCGACTAATCAATTAATCAATCGGCTTCAATTTTCGGGCGGCCTAAGTGCAGAATTGCGTCAGCCCCGGGCAGGACATGCGTCATTGTCCAACGCCTTCGTCCCGCTTTTGAATGCCTACTGAGCCACGTCCTTGCGCCTCCTCCTTTTCCGGCCCACATGACGTGTGCGCCATTTAGTTTGAAGTGCCAGCCCCCCTGATGGCTAATCAATGTTTATAGTTGGGCCAGAAACGGGCCACCAGGACGACAGTGAGCGGCATTGGTTGTGTCTCTGTCCGCAGGACACCAGTTCTTGGCAAGGCAGCCAGGAGTGAGATTCTCGAAATGTGAAACACAAATTCGCAGACGCCCCTCCGCCGCAGGCAGTGCGGGCAACTAACAAATTTTCCAAGGATGCCCAGGATATATGTATAAATGTTGCAGCCGGGGGCCTGGCGGGGGAGGACTCACACAGGACTCTCGCATAATTCATGTCACTTTATCGATTCGCACAATATACGAGGGCACAACAGGAATTTCACTATGAAAGGAGCCGCGCCGGGGCGGAGGTCCTTCCACATTTTATAGTCCTGCATAAATTGCTCATAAATGTTTCCCTGCCACGTGCGGTTGCCGGGGTGTTGGGAGGGGGGAGGGGAGCTGCGGCGTGGCTTTTTTCGGGTTGTAACCTGCCACCATTCACCCGAAAATGAATCCGAAAATTCTATTATCTCCACGAGAGCGAGGCAGAGTTTTCCAGTCCGAGCACCTTCCTCCCGCCCCTTGCAGTGTCCTTTGGTGGGCGAGTTGTGAGCATTCGTCCTGACGAAAGCAAAATCCCATTGCAATCCGATTTGCCACGGAGCAGTGAGAGACGTTCCCCGCGTTGCGAATTCTGTTTAACGTTAAACAAAGAAATTATTTGGCCAGGAGCCAGGAGCCAGGAGCCAGGAGGCAGGCCATTTATGTTGGGAAACGTTGATTATTTCTGTTCTATGCTACATCTTCTGGATGCCCCTTAGGCAACCCCCTTTTCTCTCAGTGTGCCCCGCCGACGGGGCATAAATCAGAACACTTGGCACACAGGAAAGCGAATGGTGAAATGGAATGAATCCCTGCACTTCATATCGTTCTATATCTCCTGCCACATGTCACTCCACCCAGCTCAGCCCCCTCCTGGTGGCAGCCCCGCCTCGGTTTGTTTATATTTCTTCGATTTTACTGCCACAGCGAAACAGCAAAACAGCAAAACAGCGAACCAGCGAAACAGGGGCTGTGGCAGGAGTCGGGCGCGGCAAACAGACACAAAGCCCGAAACATCAAAAATAAATACGAGGGAAATATTTGACCTGTTCCTGCTGGCTGTCACAACGAGTGAGTGTGAGTGGGGGGGAGTGGTGAGTGTGTGGCATGGGGCATGGTGCACTGCCGCACTGCCAGTGGAGCGTTTCCCGCAGAAACTATAAATAAATTTGCATTTGGCGGCGGGCCGTGGAACAAACCGAGTGCAAGTTCCTGCGTATGACAGCCCGAATTTCAAGTTGAAGATGAGCCAAGAATAGCATCTGCCGTCCCTGGCAGATGTGCATCCCGGGGGGGAGCCAGTGCCCTTCGCCGCAAGCCCTAAACAGCGCTATGATTTAATTTAATAAGCATTTGGATTGGCTACTGTTTCTGGTAATTGCCTGCCACAGGACTGCCCCTCGCATTGCATAACACCGCCGACTAGAGGCTCCTCCGCACATGCATCCGCGCACTTATCCCTTAATCCGATCAAAAGGTTAATTACGGAGGCAATCGGCCGCCGGCGGCTGCCTCTCGCATTGATTACCGCGGATTGCGAGTCAGAATTCCCGGGCGATTACGGACAATCGCTTAATGCAGTGGTGCCAGCACGCCGCTTAATTATGTCACTTTTTGCGGCCCGGTGGCGACAGTGGACATCAGGAGTTGATTAATTATTACGACGGCGCCTAGTCGGACACTTCCGGGCCTAGTGCAGTGGGGCAGCCTCCATTAACACATCTGGAGACACATGCAACGCATACAGGATGAGGCTCCTTGAGCTCCTTGGGCCAAGGGCCGTGCCTTCCGGCGGCACAATGTCTGCCTTTGTGCCCCTCAGGTGTGCGGCACGCCACAGATGCCGGCCCACATGCACTCCGGTGTGCTCTTTTGGCCCGGCCATTATGGATTTCCAATTTCATGCCCGACTACTGCCAGGGAAAGGAGCAATATCTCTCGCCCAGCACAACGGTGGGCCTCCACCTGCTGCTTTGAGGTCTTATCTGCCACGCCCACACAGTCCCATGAATATGCCGCACATGCCGCACAGTCATATACTATGTCCTGGGTGTCCTGGGTGTCCTGGGTGGGGAGGACAATGGGGAAAGCGTTTTCCACGAGGGCAATAAAAAGCATTCGAAATGTCTTTTGAGGTTGAGGCGATGCCAGATTGAATTGAAATGAATTTGTATTGAGTGAGCGCAGTGGCCCAAGAGGGGGCCGGGGTGGCCCAAGAGGGGGCGGGGGCTGGCACGGCAAACGCTAATGCGGGCACGAAAGGTAAAAAGTCAGCTGGGGAGAGGGGGGCTGAGCTGAGGCGAACGAAGCAAGCCAGAAGGCGCCTCGAATGCAATTTGTCAACGATTTTTCGCAATTTTCCCAGGCAATGCGACAAATTGGATCCACACACACACTCTCACAGGCGGTGGGGGTGGAGAGGTAGGCGGAGGGCGGAAGAGGCCCCGAGTGGAAAGGAAAACCTCTGCTTCGGAGGGCTTGAGACACGAGGCGCTGCGAAGGATCCTGGCCCCACATTTCATCATTCATCGGCAGAGGCAGGAAATTGAAAATTTCATACACTCTGCCAGGACACTCTGCGTCCTCCAACGTCCTCCAGCCTCCATCCCCCAGGAGCCTGCCCATCCTGGCCGCAAAAAACTTTAATTGCTGTTAAGCGAAAACGAAAATGCACTTTCCACCCAATCTCGGCGCTGGCACGCCCAATTAATGCGCCATCCGATCATAAGCCAGGCCAGCATGTCCTCCGTCTTCCTCCGGCAGGAGCCGGGCGGCGCCGAATAAATCACAAATAATTCAGGAGGAATATTAATGGAGGACTTCTGGGCGGGGGAATCGGCCCAAGCCCCGATAGAAATTTAAATAGAAAGTTGTGAGCCTGATTTAGTGGCAGGACTTGCTTGCAGTCCGACTCTGGAGGGACTGCGAACAAAGGGAGCTCACTTCGGGCATATTTCAATTAATTTTTTGGGTGGGCGGCAGTGTCCACATTAAAGGCCAGAGTCCTGGGCCGGGGATGGCCCTGAGAGCGCATGCATACCGGAGTGGCATGTGCGAGTGTCAGCAGCTGCACTTGGCAAGCGACCAACAAATCACTTGATAATAGCAAATAGCAGATGCCGGGCAGCGTCCTGGGAGCCGATGAGGAGCTCGGATGATGCCGGAAGGACGAGAATGATGCAAGAAGCTTTTTAATTTCGCAAATGCGCTGCTCTGAGCCTCCACCCCGGCCCCGGCCCGGGCAGCAGCTGCCATAAAATTACGAAATATGTGTCCATAAAAAGGCGAGGAATCAAAATTGCAATTTCGTGCTGGCTGCGGCGGCTTGTATCTGCCGTGTAATGTATCCGCCAGATACTCGTTATTATGCAAAGCGAATTTATGGCCTCTGATTGAATGCTGGGATCGATTTCAAAGGCAGTGCCTTCCTCACCTTCTCCGGCGGTGGCGCTCAGGTGGCTCTTCCAGGAGAAAGTTTGCCGGCCGCAGATGGGAATTTATGAGAACAATGTCAGCTGGCAATTAATTACGCCTTCGTGTGGGTGGCCCAAGGACGCCCAGTGCCGACTTCAATTGCTGGGGTGTGTGGCAAGCTATGGGCCCAACACTCCTAACGATTTGATTTTGTTCGGGAAGCCGGAATTCTTAATTTGTTGCCGCCACAAGCCAGAGATAAGTGCAAACAACGAAGGGCAATCATGGATTAAATTGGATTATGACCCGGAGAGGAGTGCTCCCTGCTCCGTGCTCCGGAGTCAGGCCCAGACAAACGAGTGCAAATCAATCAGAAACTCAAACAGAAAGTGCTCGGATGCCATTTCCGAATGAAATTAGCAAAAGTCTGCGGCTCGAGGTGGAAATCAAACTGAAACTGGAAGTGGAAAGGGGACTAGGACTAGGACTGGGACTGGTACTAGGCACTGGGTACTGGGTGCTGGGTACTCCTACAAGGGACTCGGAATACACAAACAGTGGAGCGAAGTTGGAATCACGTTCTGCTTCCGTTTGACCGACTTCTGTTGGACTTTGCGAGTTGAGAGTTTCTGCCGGAGCTCGGCGGTTAAATATTTGCATGCCAGAACGGTACAGTGTAGTGGCGCCCGCCCGAAAAGGTCAGAGGGCACGGCGAGGAGGGGCCCGGTGCAATATTCAAAATGGCGGCACATTAATTTGTGCCAAGCTCAGCAGGATCTGCTGGAAAGAGCAGAAAAAAGCAGGGAGACGGCAAAGGCGGCCAATTGCCAATTAATTTTCATGATTTTAACGTCGTGTTCCCGGGCAACTCCCTCTCCCAGAGCTAAGAACGGGCGGGCGAGGCGTCTTTGAGTCCCGGCGATGTGCCAGAGTCGGCACTTTTGCGGCTGACTCGGCTCCAGACTGCGGACTGTGTACTTGCCACAACAGTTGCCGCTTCCGCACAGCCTGCCGGGTCGTAAAACCATTTTGCAGCTTTGCGAACGGCTCTGGCCGGGGCGTTAGTTAAAACTGAGGCCTTGGCTACGTGAGCGACTGACTCCTCCACGAACGTCCTTTCGCCTGCCGGCCTCCTGCCGTCCTCCTGCCGTCCTCCGAGCCGCGTGTGCGCCAATTGCATTAGTCGAATTGTATTTCACTTTAAATGTAACGAGATAAGCAACTTTATGGCCTCGGGGCCTGGTCTGCAAACCTTCCAATACCTGGAGCAGTCATACGTGTAAGAGGCTTTCAGTGGAAATAAAAGTGTAGGCTACGGCATGTCCTGCCCGCCGCACTCTGTGCCGGATCCTACGAGTCTATCGATTCATATTCCCTCCGTCATCTCCTGCCAAACTGCAATGGATTGCCCGTCCTGTCCGAGCCGAGGAAACTTGCTCAAGTTTTCAGCAAAAGTGCACCACACCCCCACACACACCTCTCTAAGTAATTCACAGTCCTGGGCCAGGCTGGGCTGCTGGGCGGTTGGGGAAATTCATGAAATTGGCGCTCGGAAATGGGCCTTACTTTGCCGCTTCTCGTGCCTTGTTTGCCAGAAACTTTGGCCCAAAAAGTGTTTTGGGATCAGCTGGCCGCAGCCTCGAACCACCCCGAACTCCGGCCCCCGCGTCCGAGTGACAGTTTCCAGCTCATGAATTCCGAATAGAACATTTCAATTTGCGGTCAAGTGGCCAGTGGCCTGTGGGCTGTGGGCTGTAGGCTGCGGCCTGGGCCCTAGCCATCCGCCGGCAGTTAGCAACTAATTAGCCCACGTCCCGGCCAAATCCTTTCGCTGGAACTCTTCCGCATGTCAGGGCACTTGGATTGGGTTTCCCGGCTGGACGCGGCAGTTCATGTGTCGCTCCCCGCTCCACTCATTAGAATAATGGCGAATTAAATTGCAAATTTAATGACTCGCCGCCCGCCCAGGCCTCACACTTGGCGCGGCCCGGGACGACCTGGCGAGAACTAATTAAAGTGAAACGAACGTAATGCGAGCCGGGCCGAAAAATACGGAAGACGGGGAGAGGGGCCGCCAGGGGTGTGGTCGGGCTGTGGCTGGCCACGGCTGGCCACGGATGGCCACGGGTGCGTCGCATGATCTGTGCCCGTGAGGAATGGCCTCCGCCAGTGCACTTCAAAGCAATTAATTTGCAATAAAAGCATTTTTAATGCCCGTGAGTGTGCGTGAGAGTGTCTGCCCAGGCAGGGTCTGTCTGTGGGCTGATTGATGATGCAAGTGTGCGGTGGCACCCCGACCACCTTTGCCTGGACTGGCATCTATGCCAAATCGATTATTGCGTATACGCCGCACGGGCCCTCAGCCCTTTCTCGGCCATTCCCAGCGCAGATCTTCAAGCCAGATTCCAGTTTCAATCGTTGTCCGGGAAATGATGCAATGCACGTACTCACAATCATCGCCCAGCTGGAAAATCTGTTTCCGGCGGCTGTCGAATCGAGTGGCTTAGTGGCTCAGTGGCCCGGTGGCTCTCGGTCGGCTGTCAGCAGTTTGAGAGGGTGGGGGCGCCTGCCCACCGGCGACCAACTGCAGCTGAAACTGAAACTGCTGTCAGTGCATTGTCAGCGCGACTTTGTTGCCATCGCAGCTTTCCGGCGGGCAGGAGCGAGGGCTTTCATGTCACGTAGACTGCTCCTCTTTAGCCGTCCTGTCATGCTCTGACCCGGCCAGTGTCCTGTGTCCTGTGTCCCGTCCAGCTGTCATATCCCTCGCACATTGTCACGCAATCAGCACAGCCCCCAGGACCCAGCGAGTTGCCCCTCGGGCATGTCCTGAACCCCACTGTGCGTGAACTAAAAATACCAAAATCCAAATTCCAGCCTTCCTGCCTTCTTGTCTCTGCGTCGTCTGCCGCTTATTTGATCGATTTTCGGGCCTACCGACGGCACTCGGGCGACACCCTTTGCCCCCTGCCCCCTCACAACAGTGTTATGCCATTCCGCCCGCCTTTCGCCCCGACCTTGGGCGCTGCTCTCTTTTTATTGATTTATTTTTAAGTTAATTAAAAAGCACGATCCAAAACGGTGGCAGCCCGAATAAACAGGGCGGCTGCAACTGGTCACCGCAATTTTCGAAACGAAGCCCGATTCATGACTATTAGACAAGCCATCCCACCATTACACATCCTTTCGCGACTGGCGCTCCTATAATCCTGCCAATTTTCACCGAACCTCGCCGGGAATGCTTTACAATTCATGATTTACAACTCATCTCTCCAAAAACCTCCATCAAAACCTGAACACTAAGTTTATAATCCAATTTTTCTCTAGTTATTCCAGAAAAGTTTCAGAATTCCATCTATAACCCACTTCGATGTCTATATCTTTGCCGGTTCTCATCCGATTTCGAAACAGAATGCCTTAAACGATTGCTTGATAGATTTCCCACGAATCTGCATCAAAACCTGACAACAAAATTTTTTTCAGATTTTTGTTCCCAATTTTCCTACTGGTACCCTTTCCATGGCCCAGGTTTTTCATATAGGGCTCCTTGAGATGCCAATATCTTTTCCATTTCCCATCCGATCCTTAAGCGGAGTGACTTAAACGATTTGAATTGACATCCCCCACCAATTTGCATCAAAACCTGACAGCAAAATATTTTTCAGATTTTTTTCCATTTTTCCTAGGGGTACCCCTGGGAAAATCCTGGATTTCCTTGTATGGCCCCTATCGATGCCTATATCTCTGCCATTTCCCATCCGGTCCTTAAGCGGAATACCTTAAAAGATTTCTGGATAAATTCCTCGCCAATCTGCATCAAAGCCTGACAACATAATATTTTTTGGATTTTTTCCAACTTTTCCCATCAGAGCCCTGCCTTTCCGAGTAGGACCCCTTTGGATGTCTGTATCTCTGCCGATTTGCCGCCAATCCTGCAGCAGGATACTCCCAACGATTTGTGTCTAGCTGGACCTTTGGCCTGCCAGTTGAATCCTTTTCGCAAGGAAATAGATATCGTCCATTTGATTTGCATTCGTCGCCTCCCGGGGCCACCTGGACTTCTCTGTCGAATGTTGCACTTTGAACTGGACCCCTGGGGCGGGACAGCTCCCGTAGCAGCGGGATTGTTTGTTTTTCGCGGAACAGCGGGAATCCGCTGGACAAACATTTGGAAATGTGCGAGTTTTATTTTTGGTTTGCACCTAAGCCTCCAGATAATCCACACCTGTCCTTCCGCTGCAAACTTTTCCATTTTTTTTTGGAAGCCCCGACACTGTTTGGATTCCCGAAGGGGCGGAAGGCGCTTGCCATTCCCCTTTCCGGTCCATTTGGACCCCTGCGCTACCCGCCACCCGCCGCCTGCATAAATCAAATATTTGTTAATAATCTGGACCAACCAGCCCGCCACCTGCAGCAGAGCCTAGTCCTGTGACCCGATTGGCCTTTTCATTACTGCCTCTGTCCTGTTCCGCCGCTGCAATGCAATCAACATGAAAATAATTAATACAATTAAATGTAAACAATTGGCCGCCCCCCGGGACCCGGAGAGTGTGTGTGTGTTTGCAGAGGCATGTGCGGGTGTGCTTTCCAATTTTAATTAAAACGGAAAACTGCCAGAGATGTCCTCGCTGCAGAGCCATGCATACTTTCATGCGCAATTTGCTCGAATCGAATTACAGGTAGCGCCATTGCCAATCGAGTTTGCGGACGGACGGACGGAGTGGTGGGCGCAGCTCCAGGACACTCGACCAGGGCCTCCAGGACGACCAGGGCCTCGAGAGCTCTGAGTGCACGGCAATGGAAACTCGATTAACCTGGGCGCTGCCTACTAATTGAGTGGCGCGAGCGCAAGCCCAAGCTTTTAGCCTTTAGATGGCGTTCCGAGTTCGAGTCCGGGCATCGGCCCTAACACATTATTTTTATTCCCCCTCCCTTATGCCCCTCCTCATCCCTTGCCGCTTGCTCGACGCTCAAGTAGAACCACTTTTGAGTATTGGGTTTTGTAATTAATAAACAGAAATTAAAGCTGAGTGCAATCGCCTAATTGCTGCCACTCCCAGCCAGCTCCAAGCTGCTCATCTTGCCGCTTATCCATTAGCAGCTGCTGAATGCAAATAAGTGCCCTCCGCTTAGGGTCTCCCGGCCCCTCGGACGACGCCACTGCCAAGGCAAGAGCTGGCGGATTATTAAGAACCGGAGAAACTGTGTCAGACAGAGAACTGCTGAAGAAAAGTGAAATATGAACACGAAAGCAGCAGGCAACGGCCCGGCCTCCTCCCGCTTCTCCTCCGCTCTCGGCCAGCTCTCCTCTTCTGGCTAATTAGAAGCAAAAGCAGACGAGGCGACGGCAGCCACCAGCCACCAGCCACCAGCCACCAGCCAGCAGCCAGCAAAGTGTGAAAACGAGCTGAATCTGCTGCAAAAGTCCGACGGACTGGACTGCTCTTGATTGGAATGGACGGGACACGGGAGACGGGAGACGTGAGACGGGAGACTGGGGAGCTGGACGTGGTCCGAAACGGGTCACGCGACGGGCCTCGCTGAGGCGTGTCCTCCCCAGTCTCCAGTCTCCAGTCTCCAGTCCTCAGTGCCCAGCTGCAAGTCCAGTCCATTGGAGCCATCGTCTCCCATTTGCATAGGCCAACTTTCTACTCGAATGATATGCAGCCCGAAAATCACATTTCTCGAATGGCAACTCGGTTTCACTCCAAGCATGCCGTGAGGAAAAGCATGCTTCGTAATTGCAGCTTGGGGGCGGGAGATGGCTCCAATCGATGGCTCTTGGTCCAACTTTTCAAGCCCTTGCTTGGTACTACTCCCCTTAGAGACTATATGGTTTAGTTTAGAAATAGGGTTCGCCACTTACCCTTGAGCAGGTGCTGCAAGATGTTGTCCTTGTGCTCCTCGGAGTGCGGCTCGCCCAGAACGATGAGCAGGTAGCAGCCGGTCAGGGGGCTGGGCGGACCCACAATGCCGCCGGCCAAGCTGGAGGCTGCCCCGCCGTCGGCGTCCGAGCAGCCGGTGTCCAGGGGCGCCCGCCCGCCAATCTCCGACGGGGGCAACGAACTGGCCCCGGCATCGGTGGCGGCATCATCGCCGGCCTCCCCGCCGCCCTCCTGCTCCACCTGTCCGGGCTCCTGGTCCTGGATCGGGTTCGGGTTCGGGTTCGGAGTATTTCCATTCCCATTGCCGTTGCCGGCTGCTCCGTTTCCAGGTCCACCAGTACCATTCCCGTTGCCGCTACCATTGCCGGCGGCGGCGGCGGCGGCGGCGGCAGCGGCGGGCAGGCCCTCGTTGGTGGCGGCCATTACGGCGTTGCCGGCTGCCCCAGATCCCTGTCCCGATCCTGTGCCTGCGTCTGCTCCTGTGGTCGTGGCCTTAGGCTGATCTCCCATCACAGTTGGAGTTGGCGTGGCAATAGCTTTGCGTTCACACAGGCGGAAAAAAAATCGTTTCTACACTCGAAAAAAAACGTGGGGATGCTCTTCGGGGTTTCACTCGCGACTTGGGGCTACTGTCTCCCTTCGCACTCGGATAACTTCCTCGGAATGGCGCACTGAACGGGGAAGGCGGCCGAACCAGAGGTGACTTCTGGCTTGGGAGCTTCTCTGTTGGTTGGTTGTCGGGTTCTGTCTCTGTTTGTGTTTGGTGTTTGGTGTTTGTTGCACTTGCTGTGTTGTTTGCTGGCCGTGACCTTAGACTTTTATTGGCAACTGTGCCTTTTCGGTTTTCGGTTTTTTTTTAAATAATTATTTTAACTTTTTTTTTGGTTTTTGTTTTGGTTTTGGTGTCTTTCTTTGGTTTTGTTTGCTGTCTGTTGTTGTGCACACTTTGAAGCTGTGTTTGGTATTTGTATCTTGTATCTTGTATCTTGTATCTTGTATCTTAGGTTAATTGAAATCTCTTTGGTTTTGGTTTTGGTTTTGGTTTTGGTTTTTCGGCTTGGAGAGTAAGTTAGCGGCAATTGGCGTGTCTCGTAAGTATTTTAGTTAAATATATAGTATATACGTATGTGTGTATATAGTGAAGAGTTGGACTAGCTGTACTGGTAGCGATTACTTGACTTTTGGTTTTGTTTATCGATAACTTGCGACTGGCTTCTCAGCTCAACGCTTAGCATGAGAACTCGATGCGACGCGGACTCGTACTCGTCTCTGGGTATCTGCTTTCTGGCTTTCCTGCGTTTGCTGGGCGACTGTTCACTTATGGGCCATCAATCATCGGATCTGGAAAGGAACAACAGAAATCGGGGGGTTAGACACTCAGTGGTCGGCAGCCAGGACGCCTCAATCCTTTCGGCTGTTCACTCCCCACCAGCCAGCATGGAGTAGGCTCCCCGCCCCTTTCCCAGCGGAGCTGCCAGACAGCCGTCATCCGGATGGCCGGAGGAGCGGCTATAAAAAGACAGCCGACAGACGCAAGGAAGAGAAGGAGGTGCTGCTGGTGGTGGTGACGACGAGGAGCCGCACATAAAATCCATTGAACTTTGGCCGCCTTGCTAGCATGCCCCCCAACACACACACACACACACACACACACACACACAGCAACACAGAGTGCAAGGAAACTATAATTCCATTCTGCTAATGACTTTTGCCAGAAACTATTCTCCGCCTATTCGGATAGGAGGCCAGTGTGGGTGGAAACTGCATCTCGGAACTAAGTGATTCTCTGAACAGGAATGGAGCGGCATTGAATAACAGATTAGGACTCCGAGAACCGACACAGTATCCCCCGAAAAGGCAAAAATTTACCACGCAAGGGAGACAAGGATCAACATGCACACACGCCCCATTGCAAAGATGTCGTCATCGCCGGCTAGTTCCTTTTTCAGCACTCGCTCCACGCAACCATGACAACGATGGCGATGGCAACCACGGCGACGTCATCAGCACCCAATGCCTGCCTCTGCCTCTGCCCCCGCCACTGCCCTGCTTCCACCCTGCTCCTTGTGTGTGCGCTCTACCCCCTTTTCGGGTTGTTTGGCCGGATCGGGCCGGGCTGGGACTGCAGGCGAAAACTATAAAAAGCAGCCAGCACGAAAACTCCTTTGGATGTTTCCGTCCGGCCGTCGCCCGCTGCCGTAATCCTTCAAGTTCTCGCTCCCCGCCCCCAGTGCCTCGCACAAACTGCAGTTTTGTCGCGTGCCCCTGCCAAAAAAAAAAAGAAACAGAAGAGAAATATACATATAATGCTGCACTCCACTGCGCCGGAGTTGCTCCAAGAGCCCGGGCGTCGCAGCCGGGGCTGATGATTCACCGACCGTTGCCCAGGTTCGATTTTTCGGAGCTCTGAGAGTGGATATGATGGAGCATGGCTCGCATATGTCAGTTAGGATCAGAGCCAATGGGCGGGAGATCGATTCTTTGTGGTTCGAAAAGCGGCGAAAAGCGGTCTCTGAAGTCCCAGGGTATTGGGAGCTTCGACTCTCCCCCGTTTAGCCGGCTTTCGCATATGGACAGAGGCGGCTTTTGGGGAAAAAGAGGAAGTCGGATGGGGCGAAGTGGGAGTTCTTGTCTGCGGGCCCAGTGCGGAAAATGTAGCTATTTCGGGATGCATCGGCATGGAGGAGCGCTCTTTGATCGCCGTTCCTCGGACATGGGCCGGGTGGGGAGGCGGCGGCGCGAATAATCGATGCAAGTGCAACTCCAAAATGGAAAAAGGAAGTGGCCAAGTAGCGGAATCAATAGGTCACACACACTCGCACGCACACACACACACACACAACGCAGTACACACACCATGGGCAGGCAGCACGTGGTGGAGACTCTGACTCTCACTGCTTTCGGGGGTACCGTTATATGATATCACCATGGGAAGCCACAGAAAAAAATTGGAGGAAGGACCGACACTCGAAAAATGACGGTTTCACACAATTAATTTGCACAATAAAATAACGACCAAAAAAAAAGAAGGAATTAAGCGATAGAAAAGACTGTTTCTTGCCCACCGCCTGCCAATTTACTTTGGCTTTCTCTCTTCGCCTTGCTTTTTTGCTTCGCCTCTTTCTCCTGCTCTGGCTCTATCTCTTTTCCTCTTGTTTAGCTGCTGCTTCTTCGCTGGAGTTGGAGACTGGAGACTGAAATCCCTGGCGGTGCGCTGCGCTCACTGCAAACGGTTTGAAAGCTCGACGACGACTGATTCGGTAGCAGAGCCATCGAGCACCACGAAGCGAAGCCAGCCAGTCAGCCAGCAGAGGCGGTGGCAGCGGCAGCAGCAGCGACGCCAGTCGGCTGTCGGCAACTCCAGTTGCTGCCGTTGTTGTTGGAACTTCCAGCTGGGCGCAGCGCAACTCTCTCCTCCTTTCCTCCCTTTCTCTCTCTCCGTACTCAGCTGTGGGCTCGTCGTCCTGCCGCCTTGCTTTTCTCTAGTTTCCCTTCTCTATTCGGGGTGGGTGCTTTTCGGTTTTCGTAGCATACATCAGAGCTGGCTTGTGAAAAATAACACTACAGAACTTAGGGCAGGGTATCCACCAGTTCGTACTTGTTCGCTGTTATTTCGACTCCCCACCTCGGGGGCCGGTTGGGGTTCGTGTAGGGGCCGAGCACTGGTTCGGCAAACATTCGGACTCGGACTCGGACTCGCTGATTCGCCGCTTCCAGTTAACGGTTATAGGCTCCTCTGCCTACCGGCACAGGCACCGGCACAGAAACCGGCAAAGCCACCAGCCCCCAGTCCCCCCTCAGGACTCCACACCCCTACAAACTCCGTGCCCGAGTCCGTTATATTCGAGAGAGATGTGTATGGGAGACTTCCCCCTCCGGAGGATCCCGTTGGCTTTAGCTTCCACCTTTTATGTGTTCTGTTCTTGCTACAGCTTCTCCCTGCCCACGTGGTCATCTGTTGGACCCGGCTCCCGTTCCTGTTGTTCCTGGGGCTAATCAACTGCACAAAGCAAACGGAGAAGAACGACTACAGCGACAAAAGCCCGGAGGCGGGCTTGTAACGGGACTCGGACTCGATTGAATGGCGCGACAAACGGGAAGCCTGGAAGACGGCCTCAGCGCTAATGAAATTACGCAATTTCCAGTGAGTAGGGAGGCTCAGGGCGAGGATCGTTGGGGAGGAGACTGTACCGTTAGTAGCATATGCATGATAATTCCTAAAAGCTTGCTTTTTTTGAGAAGAATGTGAAAGTAAAGATTACTATTACTTATTAAAGGTCTTGTTTTGTAATTAGAGACCATAAATTAAACGCAATCATGCTTCAAGTTTCTGCGATCCATTCTGGTCTTGCTGGAAGGGCGAGATGGAGGCAGCGGGGGGAGTAGGGATTGGGCCAGGGACTGCGGATTCTTAGCCACTGGAAGCTCGGGGGCGGCCCCCCATCCGACCATCTGATTGCGCGCCGGCAGAGCTTCAGTCTGCAGCTGTTCGTTCGGGGGATAGTATCGATTTTACGGCTCTCGGCTGGCTCGGCTTGCCGGCAGCCGAGTGCCGCCGAAGCGGCCAAACAGCTGACTGTTTGCTGGCCACCTTGTGGGCGCTTGTGTAACGCTCAGCTGAGCGCGAGGCAGCCAACCGTGGCTCTGCTTAGGGGCCCTGCTGCAAAATCAGATGCAACATGCAAAGTCTCTGCTGCAGCTACAGCTGCAGCTGCTGCTGCCACTCATGCTGCTCAGCCCCACCCCCACCGCGAAGCAGATGCTGCTGCTGCCTCCTTGTCTCTGATCATGAAACACAAATGGCGAATTACTTCTGCCCTGACCTATGACACGCTCGCTCATTCACACTCGTGACACTGTGCTCCATTCCCGGCCCATTCATTCCCGGCCAGACTCACCTTGGTTTCCTGCAGTGTACTGGCGTCTCACTTAACACCTGTCATTGGATGGAGCAACTGTTCTGTCTAAAATTAAGTTCCTGTCGTTTTAGCTTTAGCACAAAATGGACACTTGATCTGCTTAATCTTAAAACACTGTTATTGAATATTTTTGGTAAACTTTTAGCACAAAGCGGACGCGACTGGCAATAAGCGAATTCTAAATTTAAATCGATTATATATTTTTGGTTTTTGGTTTTTGGTTTTTGGTATTTTGTGTTTGTTGGCAACTTAAAGTTTCAGAGTTGTCCGAAACCGAAATAAACTTTAGACGGATATTGATTTTTAACTGCTGTGACACTCTATCTCCTCGCTGTCTCTCTCTCTCTCTCTCTTTCTGTGCTCTGTCTCTGTCACTGGCTCTGGCGTTGTCTCGCTCACTGGTGTCTGTGCACTTTCGTTTGTTGTTGTTTCAGCCTGGGCTGGAGCTGGAGTTCGAGTTGGAGGTGGCAACTGGGGCCTAATTGATTGATTACCGCCGCTGGCATTTAGGCCTTCTCCCTTCCCTGGCTAGAATACTCGTCGCCTTCTCTCCTTGCTTTTTCGCTATTTTATTTTGGCTAGAACTCTCCTGTGCGGACTCTGGTGTGTTTGCTGGCGCCTGGCTCTGGATTTTTACTCTGATTCCGGATTCCGACTTTTTGCTTTGCTAGCAGCGAGTGCGGCTGGCTGGCATTCCCGTTACCGGTTACCGTTACGGCTGCCGCCGTTACCGTAACCGTTAACGGAGCCCCGCTCGCCCCCCAGCCGCTCCTTTAGCCCACTTCCATTGCCAACACACTAACACACTTCGGCCTCGTCACTGTCGTTGGCTTCGTTTCCAGCTTCGCCAGTGCCAGCGCCAGCGCCAGCGACAGTGCCTTCGGCTTCGGCTGGCTCTTCCTCCTGCTTTTGCTCTTTTTTGGCACACTGGAACCTGGCGAACATGTGACAGCCGGAAGGGCTGGAAGGGTTTCCAGCGGCGCCGGCGCAGAGCCGGCACGACAGCTGACGAAGCGGAGCCGAACAGCTGATTGTTGCCAGCCACGGCGACGACCAAAAGGGAAGTTGCCCCAGGGGCAGGCGAGTCGGGGCGGAGCGCGGCGGACGCCCAAAAGATAGGAGGCTCAGACGCCGCCGGCCCGTAAAGCGTCTGATGCCGTCGGGAAATGCGAGGAATGCAAATGCGGCCGGATATAGATTGGCCATAGATAAGTTCGAGGAAATGAATATAGGAATAACCTGAAAGCCCAACTCCCACGCCCACCGGCACCGACCGGGCCGGGCCGGGAATAGGCTAAACTTTTCCCAAAGAAAAAGAACACAATGGAAGCCCGCATTAGCTATTCAAATTCAATAAAAAACAGCACAGCCCATCAATTTAAAGGCCGTGGAAGCGTGGTTGGTTACTTTTTTATGAATTCTTTGAGTATAATGGATTTGCAATTTACGAATGGGAATCAAGTTGAAAAGTTGGGCCTTGTTTACCCAGAACGCTCCGAAAAGTTGAGCTTTAGTCAGTTATTTGGATAACTATTGCAACAGGGCGTATACTTGATGTTGATTTCGGTGGCGTATACTTGATATCTCTAGAGATTTCCAAACTATGATCAAGAACTGCCATTTTTAGTATTATTTGTAGTACAAGTTTGAAGTAAAAGAATCCTATCTCAACTTGGTACACCATGGCGTATACTTAATGTTACTTAAAGATAGGTGAAAAAAAACCGTTCCTGTCTTGTTTTGAATAAAATCTCAATTTTAAATCAATCTCTAGCCCATACTGACTAGATTCTATACATTCCTTGTTACGTATACTTGATTTTATTTGAATTTCACTGAAAATATAGCCCTTTCAAAATATTGATTCATTTTCCAGGCCGTTTCCGGCACACATGCACCCTGCGATGTGTGTGCAACTCAATCCGCGCCTAACGAGGCAATTCTGTTTTGGTTGTGGTCGCTTTGGAGCCAAGCTGCCAAAAAAAAGGGGGCGCGAAAACTTTTCCAGCGGAATTCTTCAAATTTCGACTTGTCTGTTGCTCGAGACTTTCCCGCACCCCCTTCATAGCCGAGCCCCGGCCTCTGAGGCCCCTGAAAACCCCATCAGACATGTAACAGCCGCTGCAGGAGCAGGACGAGGAGGGGGACATGGGAAAAACAGGCTCAAAGGACAGCCAGAGTTGAAAATAAAAAATAAAAATAACTGAAAAGAGAAGCCACGCCCAGATTAATCCAATCAAAGGCCCAAGTTTCCACTGCCACGGCTGAGAGGAAAAATACCAAAAAGGAAAACAAAAACAAAAAAGAAAAAATAAAAGAAAACCGAAACAAGAGAGGCCCGATATCCAAAATTTGAATTTGAATTCCGCGCTGGGTTTCATTTAATTATAACTTAACACGGAACACGAACCGACGTTGCATACTCGGCGGCGCCGGAAAAATGCCTTCACTGCAGCGCCCCCCTGTAGGCACTGGAAAAAACAACATGGCGTATACGTAATATTCGAATTAATGAGCCATGATGGGAAAATCACGCATACGCCCTGTATTACGACTGATACTTCTATCTTATTCTTTAAAAGTTTTATAAAATACACTCCAAACTGACAAGAAATACTAGTTATTTTCTGTTAGTGACTCTTAGACTGACGCCACCTCAGCTTTTAAAATGTTTACGACACGACACAGCCCAAAAAGTCAAAGTTGGAAACTGTGGGTCGGAGTCGGCGAGCCGGGGGGCGGCAGGACAAGAAAACGAAAGGGAGCTGGCCGAAAAAGAAACAAAATAAATACAGAGTTTCTGTAAATACGATGGCAAAACAAACTTGGACTGCGACAGTTGGAGAGGGACGATACAAGATGTAACACGGCCGAGAGTGTGTGCGTGTGTGGGAAGGAGACAGCTGCACCTGCATCGCGTGCGCAGCTCACTTACAACACCCACAGCTCACCACCCACCCTAAGAGGGTCCTCTTTAATGGCGGCTGTAAAGAAAGTATATCAAACACTGACGTCACTGTCTCTTCTGATCGTTTTTTCCCTTCTCTGATTTCTGAGGCTCATTATAATTATATTAAATTTGCGAGACTTTTTAATTATAACGGTACTCGGGCGACTCCTCCTCCATGCATATACAGCCATCCCGCTCTCGTTTCTCATTTCCGTTTGGCATTTAGCGCCACCTGCCGGCGAGGGCTGGCAATAAATTGCGTTTTATTAATTAGAAGACTGAGCCTTTGTAGCAACGAGGGAATTGGCCAAGAACCGAGGAAATTCGCATTCGAGCAGCCCAAGAACTTAACCCTACAAAGTATCAGGAAATGAAACAATAATATTCCCATAAAACTATTTATTTGGAAAGCGTTTCAGGCAGCAAATAGGGCTATGAGCTGACTCTTTAGGGCGGATATTTTTTAAAAGTTTGTATCCTAAACTTAAACAGACCCTAAAAGCTCTCGCCTCAGTAAGGGTAATGAAAGGCTATTAACTTAATTTGCTCCACACAGAAAAAGGATTTTTTCAATTTTTTGTCTTCGTCTCCATCTCCGTCGCCGTCTGGGGTTCCGTGTCCATGTCCGAGTCCGTTTCTGGTCGCCGTGTCCTTGCCTGTTTTCGGGCCTGTTTGCGGCGTAATCCTAATAAATTTCAACAGCCGGGACCGCAAAATGTCAAGACCCGGACGGGCGGACAAACGGACAAACAAACAAGACCCTATAGCACCTTGTAGCGACGATGTAGCCACGGTTTGCGGCAATTTCGCATCGTTTTCGCATCGATTTTCGGTCGACCTCCTTGCACTTTGGCGCCTCAGCACGTGGCATCGAAACGGAACCGGAAGTTGCAAGTGCCATGCGTCGCTGTTCGCTGTCACCTGTCCGTTAGCCGTTCTCCGCTGACCGCTTGTTGTCCGCTGTCCGCGTTCGCTGTCCGCTGCTCGTTGCCTGTTGTCTTACGGTCTCTGTGCCCCCTCCTTGGCTGCTCTGGCTCCTACAGCTCCGGCCCCACCTACTTGGCACATTAATTAAACCCGCTGGCAGGAGATGACAGCCCCGGGGGATGTGGAGACGCATCCGACGCTAATTCCCCAGATTGAAGCTCAGAAGTTGCGGCGTTCAAACTTCTGCCAGCCCTGCCAGCCCTGCCAGCGGTGGGATGGCCCACTTGATCCAACCCATAAATTGCAAGTATTTAGTCTTCGGTCTTCAGTCTTTGTGGGATTAGGAATTGGGAACTTTTTCGAGTGTGGCGCGTACACTGAGGAAATGGAACAATAACTCAGGCGGAGCTTATTAAAAATAGACTATTTTTCAAACATCGTGACCTTCACCCTTGCTGGAAAGTGCTTGGTCACTAATTATCCTTGGGATACTCCGGCCGGCCGTCTATTTATGGAGCTACTTACGGACTTCCAAAGACCACAGGCCCCGCCGCCCAAGGCCGTCGATATCCGCTCCCTGTTATTTTTATGACATGTCCGAGTGAGTGGGGTGTATCTTGATTTCCTTTGGTCTTGCTGCCTTCATTGTTATTAATATTTCATTTCCTTTCGGGTGACTCCTCCGAGCCCACGCACACACCCCCACTCGTACGTACATTTGAGCCAAACACCACCCCCGAACGCACTTGGAACAATTGCGTTTTATTGTGGCCCAAAACCCATCTCGGAGGCATCTCCACTCCGGCCGAAATGGCGTCGTAGCCCGAGAGCAAGAACAACAAAGGCCGGGCCGCAGAAGCACGCTTTTTGGGGCATTTTCGTTATATTAAGTTACGGATTTCAAGGTCAAAGAGCCAGCTGTTGGCTGTTTTTCTATCGTTTCTGTTTTTTGGTAACACGCACTCCCCCCGGGACGAAGGACAAAAATAGGTGAAGTGCCCGCGGGCAGGCACGGCGAGAGATTTAGGGCGGAATTTGCATTATTAAAACTTAACGATTATCTCCTTTTCTGGGCCGGCCGGCTCTTGTCAATTGGCCAAATTAAAAACTTGGCAGTGGAACGATTTGGGCAAACACATCATTCAAAATGCAAGAATCTCGGAAAGTCGAAAGTTTCGGGGAGTGCACTCCACCAGTTCCACTCGCTCCACTCGCACCACTTTACGGCCCTTAACGCAACTTTGACATTACCCGGAGCCGCTCTCTCAGGGGCTGAATAAATTACAGCACGTTTTCGCATTAGCCCCAAGTTTTGCCGGCTAGAATGTCTCATCAGGGTCATTAGGCCATTCGGCTCGGCTGTCTGGCCGGGATGGGAAAGGATGACCGGATGCAATCAGGCGCCCAACGAACTCACTTTTGAAGACACTTTCGGTCGGTTAATTGGTGACTGCTCATGCCCGGCCCGTTGGCCAGTGCATTCCGGCCAAAACAAATCACTTTCGGCCCAATCGATGATGGGGGTACTGCGCTTATTGATGTCCTGACTCCTGGGCCAAAGGGTAAGGGGCAAGGAGCTAGGAAATCGGGCTCTCAGACAAAACAATTTCCCCAAAGACGGCCGCTTTAATTAAGTTTCCCGTTCGGGCCACGTCAGCTGTCATTTGGGCCAAAAGGTGTCCTGTGTGTCCTGGCTTTGGTTGCTGCCATTAAGGCACCACCTGCTGGGCCTTACTTGCGTTTTATTTGAGCCGCTACTGCTGTTGCCATCCTGCCACCATGCTACCATGCCACCATGCCACCTTCCCCTTTCATTGGCGAGAACTGCAGGGGCACTCATTGTGGCACAAGTTTTGGCTTAAATCGATGCGGCAGCCACAGCAACCATAAAGTAGAAGGAACACACTCGCACGAACCAAGGCTCGTACACTTGTACACTCATAAATAGCATTTTGTACCTTTATTTCGGCGTCCTGCTCCTGCTCCTGCCACTGCCACTGCCACTGCCTCGTCTGCCCCTTTTTTGAGTGTCACTTTAGATGTCGAGCGGCTCTGACACGTGGCAAGTTAAATTGAAAAGCAACCGACATCGCTGTACACACTTATTAGGCCGAAAACAGTAAAGCAGGCAGGCCTGCTCAGAGCCATATCCTTTTGCGGAACTTTAAGCCAGCCTGGAGGATATAGGCCAGATCTGGAACGCCCTGCCTCGGTGGGGCATGGTGTCTTGAAGAACCTCCATCCGATGAGGGGGTGCTGCAATCTTGGATCGGGCAGGATGATAACCGCAGGAGCCGCATTGCATCCGCCATTGTGTCGCAATGGCGTTGGTAACAATTGCTGTTGGCCGGGCCAAAAAGAGCAAATTCAATAAAGTCCGCCAGTGGCGGCGCTTTCGTGCGGCATTTGTCTGTTGCCAAATGGCTAACATGTCCTTCTGTCTGCCACGGCTCCCACTTTCCCTTCCAGGCCCAGGCCCAGTCCAAGAGCAGTTAGGTCCTTTTCAGTTGGCCAATTAAACTAGGCGCCCCAGAGGGCTGGCAGGACTGACTGGCAGGCCAAACGAGGACGCACATTAGAGCCGGGCCAGCAAAGTACGAGAAAGGATTTATGCAGTACGCCACTCGCACCACCACCAGCACACTTATGGCCACATTGGGTCATCAGTTGGCCAACCACAACAACAAGCGCCAGTGCGTGCCTTTGAGTGTCCTCAATATTTATTGGAAGAGCCATAAATAAATAAGCCATAAAGGCCAATGCACATCTCGATCGTGTCCAGGGCTTAGCGGCCCTAATCCTCCGGCCAAGCCAATCGATTTTCGGGGCACATTAAAGAGGGAAGCCCTCCTGAAAGCCGATTAAGGTGGAAGCAATTATGGATGGATGCCACCCCGAGATCTCAGCAACCATGCACTTGCGAGCCACACTTGTAGGCCATAAGTCTGGTCTTTCAAATACTAGGCAGTCCCTCCATTATGATCGGTTCTTGGCCCTCCGGACGGGGCATGAATTATGCAACGTCAACGGACAAGTGGCATTATTAAGATATGATGCAACAGCTGCCAAGGCAACTGCCACAAAAAGGCCGAAAGGGCTGGGGGTGGCTGGCAGGTGCAGTTAAGATTACGGACAGCTGATTGATTGACTGCGGCGGGAAGATGAGGCAGACTGGGCCAAGACCCGAGTCACATTGCAATTTGGGCAGGGACGGACAGGCAGGGCAGGCTCAGACCAAAGACGGACAGCAGGATACAGTAATTTGCCAAATTACAGGACGGCATATCCTGCTCTAATGAGATGGCCGAAACAGCATCAAAGGACGTCTGAAATGCTCTGAATTCCATCGATTCCGTATTAGGATCCTTGCACAAAGCCAGGACAAGTCGGTTACATTTTTATAGCATACACTTAGGCGCTTCCCCCAGCCCCATTGGCCATTGTTGGCCAAAAGTTTTCGCTACCAGCCCCCCGCCCCTCCCCTGCCACGGTCCCTAACAACCCGAAACTTGCTGGCCGTAATGTATCTGCAACATCTTCTGTTGTTGTTGCATAATTGTATGCAAGGATTCGGCTTTGTTCCATTTCCTTTTTATGGGGAGAGGGCCGGGCTTAAAGCCCCCAAAGCCAACTTTAATTTCAGTTTAAGTTCAGCGCTGGACGGGCCATAAAACGAGGGCTTTCCCGCCAGGGATGGAGGCTATCTGGGCACTACCTCAGGGGCTTAGAGCTAGAACCTCTATGGGGGCAATAGAACGTTCTGAGTAATCCGCGGTATATTATGATACTTTCTTTCAAACACTTCGAGGCTCGGCCCACAGCCCTGGCCAGGACTGGGAGGGCCGCCAGGAAGGGGTTGGGCCGGGCCTGTGTTAACGGCTTGTTGGCCACTTTACGCCTCGCTGTACGTTTGTGGGCCCCTCGCATTCTATGTTGCACGCAGCCCGCGGCTGCAGCCGGAAATCAGCAACACACAACTGGAAAACACCAGCAGGGAGCTGGTGAGGCTGCCGGCAGGGCAGGAGGCGGCGGGCGAACTATGAGCGAAATAAAATGAAATAAACAGGCAAATAAGCACCCAGCAAACATCCTTGCACATTGGGCTTCCCAAGGATGAGGGTGTGATACCCGGTACTTGGGGGTGCTCCGAGCATATCGCATTTGCGGGGATCTGGGTCCACGAGCTGCATGCATTCTGCTCCCTCCAGGATACAGAATCAATCACAGAGTCTGCATTTCATTTCCCACAAAATCCTGACGGGACTTTAGCCGCACCATTGTGATACGCAGTTGCGAGATGTCCGGACAGATGTCGGGAATCCATTCATACCCTTCGGCGTGGGCCTGAGCGTGGGCGTGGGAGTGTGCGAGGGAGCTTGTGTGGGCGTGGCAGGCGGAAAATCAAAGAGTGGCACGTGGCAGGTGGCAGGCAAAACGTGAAGACGAATGTTTCAAATGCCAAGCACTGGCAACACACTCTGTTCCCAACTGCACTCGTGTGTGTTTGCATTTGTGTGTGTTTTTGTATTTAATTATTTCTGCAGGTCCTGCGACGCGCCAGCAGATCGCCAAGTGCTCTAGAGAAACTGCAGTGAGAGCGCAAACAGCGGCGACAAATGAGTGCGGCGGTGTGGGGCGAGTCCTGACGCCAGGACCCATTCGCTGGCATTTAAATTTTCAGCGGTCAAGCACTGGTCTCCCCCGCCGGGGGAGGAATCGATCAATCAGTCCATCAATCATTCCAGCCACCTCGCCTTCCACCTCCGACTCTTCGCCCCACTGGCGGGTGGCACTCTACTCCTCGTCTAGACATCTGCCAGAGCCATTTCGGCTTTATGGCTCCTCCCGCTCCTGCAGGGCGACCAGCCCTTAACCCGTGTGGCGTCACCGGGGCGCTGCCTGCCCGGCTTTAACCCTCAGCTGTTCGTCGGCAGCGAAAAGCCGGGAGGAGCGCACCGCATTGTTTCTGGTCAGGCCGGAAAGCTTTGGAGCCCAGCCGGAGGGAAGCAGGGGGTGGCAGGGGGTGGCAGGGGGGGTAGGAAAGCCTGGAATCCTGGCATCTGCCCAGTGGAAGGACCTCTTGCGAAAAGCTTCAAGCGGCGTTGCAGGAAAAAGCTTTGGAGCCGAAACGCCGGCGAGCCAAAAAGGCAATCTGGAAAAGCATATGTCCGTGCATATGCGGCCAAGTCGGGGAACTTGCCACTCCCCTGCCCCTTCGGTCGGCGCTTTCTCCTGTCATCCTCCGGGCTCCTGCAGTTTGACATTATGTCACAGCCAAAAAAGAGGGCCACAAGGATCCAAGTCAATCGATTTATGGGGCAGCATAATGGCTACAAATTATGCTCGTCTGCAGGACATCGGGGCTGTTGGCGATGTCCTTGTCCTTGTCATCGTGTCAACAGGAACATCATTCCGGAGGGGGGTCCTGTGTGTTTGATGATCCGTGGCAGGGGTGCTGTGGAGGACCCCGCCTAGAAGTCCTTTTGTTCCATAACTGTTTAAAGTTTAAACAAGACCTGGGCATGATTTTGCCTTAATCCTGCCTTTGATGACGTCTCTGCGAGTTCCTGAAACTGCATTTACCTCAACATCCCAATTGAGTGAATTTTTGTGTCGTTTCCGGGCTGCCTTATCCCGGATTTGGGGCTGTTGTCCCCAGGGCAGTTCTTAAACATCATTGTGGCGCTTCCTTTGAGGTGAGCTCGACGGGAAACTGCCCGAAAACTTCTGGCTATTCAAAAGGGGGAGGAATGCCTCGGCCTGGCCCCCTCCTGGGCCCCCTGTGTCCGGAGCGACGCCCCTGAACTTAGCACTTGCCGGAATCCGCTTAAAGGCCTTTCCGGTACGGCTGAGGTACGGGAGAGTGTTGCATATTTTTTGTCGCCATTTCGGACGAGGACGGTGCCGCGTGTGGCCTACCGCCCACAAGTCCTGCCTCCCGCTATAGACCACAAATAGTTCCTCGTAGAAGCGGTGTCCTGTGTACTCAGCTCTAATAAAAAACCAAAACACGGAATGCAAGGTGTGCGAATACTTTCCCTCTTTTTTCGGAGGGAATTATTTGCGAAATGGAATTTCCTCCGGGGCGGTAACTGAACACTAAGTTGAGTTTACTGGGGACAAGCGCAGCTGTCGCAGTTGCCTTTGTTTGGGCCCCTGCCACGCCACCCCCACCAGCCGCAATGCAGTTGCCATTCATTCATTGCCCCCAAATGTGGCACCTCCCCCGCCCGACGCCAGTCGTATCTCCTGCTTTCGTTGACCAAATTTTATTTCCTCAAAATGGCAAGACTGCAGGGAGGCAAGGAGCCCCGGGGGCTTTGGGTTGGGGTTTGGTTGCTCTGGAGCTTAAATATCAACACTTGACACTCAACACTGTCCCGGGCACTTGGCCACCGGATTCCCATTGTTCGTCCCCCGCCAGGCGGGATCCTGATGCCTGGCTAGTGCATTGTCTTAATGGCATAAGCCCCCCAGCGGTAGGACAGGGATTATGGACTTAAATAAGAGTCAGGTTTGGGAAATCCGAATCCGAATCCGAAAGATATCAATCAACTTCAATGAAGCTAAGCGAGAAGAATCTCTATTTTAAAGGTAATCGTGGTTGGCGCTGCAGAGGCCAAGAAAGGCAGACCAGAAGAGGAGGAGCTAAGAAGGCCAGAAGACAAGAACGCAGGAGCTCCTTCACTGCCACAGTTCGTTGTGCAACCGATTCATGCTAGCCTGGCCAAACTGGAGCACTTATTGTACAAAAAATGCACTCGCCGGGGGAACCAGAATCCGAACCAGAATCAGAGTATCTGTGTATCTCTATCTGAGTATCTGCAGACTGCAACTGGCACAGAGAAGAAGGGAAAGAAAACGAAACAGATTCCAAAGACAATGGCCAATAATCGCACCAACCTGGTACACTCTAAACAATCTCGTTTTCCCACGAAAATAATTCAAAGCTTAAACAAAGAGACAAAAAATCATAAACAAGTTTTCCTTTGTTTCCCTCCCCCTTTCGCCAAAATGGCGGAAAGCTTTTGCTTACCCAAGACCCGAACCAGCAAGAGCGAGCCAAAGCCTGGCCCGCCACCATTTTCCGCCTGTTGGACTCTTCTGAATTTGGGGCATCCGCCTGCGACGCTCTTATGGTCGCCTGGTAGTCCGTCTAGGGCAAGTTCCTAGAATGTTCATTCCAATAAGCCACCACCACCGGTGCGGCGGTTGCAACATCGCGCGAAAAGCGGCCAGCCAGGGCAGCCGGGCCAGCACGGCAGGCGAATTTCGTAGAATTCACCCGAGCGGATCAGGTGGCCAGAAACGGGAGCAGACGGGCGCAGGCAGGGCGGCCCAGCCAACATGTTGCGGCGACATTGAGACAGCGACAGGTCGCGTCATGCGCGTCGCGAATTCAGCAGGCTGCCAGCGACGGCAACAGGGCGGATGGGGGATCTCTCACTCCGGAAGGACGCCCGGCGGCTCCGTCACATATGGCCATCTCGATGGCACCGGACTCCACGCACGTACGCGGCCCAATACGGATGGCTCAGAGCAGGCAAGAGTCGAGCCAGCCGGAGCGGCAGCCGAGCGGATAGGCGAGCGTTAACACTTTCGTTTTCTTGTTCCAACCTGGCGCTGGCCGCTGACCAGGCGCCCAGCAACGAAGAGCAACCTCCGGCAGTGGCGGCGCTGAGCGAGATGACGCACTCAAAGCTGAAAGCTCTCCGGTGTACAAGCATCTCACTCTAGTTCACTACTCTTACACACGGGCCCCACAGCAGCGGTGGTGGAGCGGCAGCGAGAGCGAGAGATGGCTTGATGTAACGGGGAGCCTGATGCTGCCGCTGCTGATGCTTGCTCACTCTCCCCCATGTCGGGCCATGACAATGTCCTTGGAAGAGCGAAAGAGCTGGAGCAAAACGAAAAGTGCGAACTAAACCAGCTATCAAGCAAGGTGATGAGCTATGTATCTCGCTCTGGCTGGCAACATGCTGCAGGGCAACATGAAGCCCCGCTCCCTCAGCCCAGCTTACACACAGTAGAACCTGTTTTTGATGAACGCGGGGGGGTGGAAGGCAATCAGAGTTGCACACAAAGAGTAATGGTTTTTATTGGCAACTGTTGGGTTTCTTGCAGCCCTGACTCAGCTGCCCCATTGAGACAACCATTCTCCACCATCCAGCACTCACTGTAGCCTCGCTCCTCCTGGGGAAGTTTCTGGCTCTGAGCCGGCTCTGCTGCAGCTTCCTGGGTCCCTGTTCAAAAATCGACTGACTGAAGGCCCCTGAAATCGTCGCACGTCGTGTGCGGTGACTTACCGACGACGGCAGGCGCCTCTTCCGGGCGGCGGCCGACGCGGAGCATCCGATGGAGCATCCAGTGGAGCTGGGACTCCTGGGGCCTGGAGAATGTCCGCAGCCGAAGTCGTGGACCTCGGCAACTCGTTAACAGCTCCGGCTTTGTTTTAATTAATCTAACCACCGATGGTGGATGGTGGTTGGTGGTGGTGCCTCTCCCCCCTTCCCCTTCAGTTGCCTTCCTCGGAACGGCCAAAAGCCAATTAGTGGAAGTCCCCTTGCCGCTCCTGGCCCCCGGCCCCCATGCGGCCTTCTTCATTAGCTGCGCACCATTTCGACCTACGATTTTCGCAGCGCATCTTCTTCTATCCTATTACGCTAACATCTTCTTAATTAAAAACCTGACAGCGCCGGCTCCTGCCCCAGCGGCCGCGCCCGGCGCCCCCCAGGCCCCCGGCCCGACGCACTGACGGATTTTTAATTGCTTAATTGGAACTGCGTGGGAAGGCCGGCGAGATGCATCCTCGCAGCCACTCGCACACGCACTCAGCCGCTGGCCACGCCCACGCCTGTTGCTGGGCAATTAATTGGGGAGGCAGAACCTCCAGTGGGCGGGGTGGCAGTGGGTGGTTGGCTGGTGCCTCAAGGTCGGCCGGGACGACCAACCACCACGCCCTAGATACGCCTCAGCCCGGCGCGGGAAGCAGGCGCCCAGCAACCGAAGGACACTGGCAAGGAAAGGACACGGACACTGAGACGCAGGCACGAGATGGAGCACGAGAAGTGGCTCAGGACACGAGATGCAGACGCAGATGCGCAGGATGGCCCTGGCGAGGATAGTGCAAGCAGCCACCCGCCCGGCCGGGAAAAGCTCCAGGACAAAGAAAAGCTTTGGGAAAGCTCTTGGCCACCGGAGACGTGGGAGTTGTGCCCCGTAGCCCACAAGCCCAATCAGAGACAGCCGGGAATGGTTCATAAGTTTTATTGTTGACTTGGCTGGATAACCTCCGACCAAACATGAATTGTAAATACGTACTGGGATCGCACAGGATGCCCGTGTGAGGAGGCCTCCTCCTCCTCCTCCTGGGTCCCATTCCACTCTCCTTGCTGAGTCCTTCCGCGCCGTGGATCCGATAGTCCGTCAGTCCGCGTCCGGATGGGCGTCCATGGGCGGCCGGCCACTTGGGCCCTCTAGTGCGTCTCAATTGCGACTCTTACTCTCGTGTTTTCTCATTTAATTGTATAATTGTTGCCTTCTTTTTGGTTAGTCATAGGTCCATATAATACGGTATTACATAGTATATAGTAAAGTATATTATGTATAATGCGTGTGTATATGTATATATAAATTTAGTTAACATTAATTCACCAAAAACTCCCAATCTCGGCGTCTCTCAACTTCGCTTCGCTTCTCCTCTGCTCCAAATCCCCACTCTAATAGTCCTTTCTGTTCTGTTCTGTTCTGTCCTGTTCCATTAGTCCACTTGCTCAGAGGATGTGTCTGGTAGGGTCAGTCGACTGGCCAAGATCGTTTCTAATTGAGACGAGAGCGATTGATGCTGATGGGGTGCTGGGGCGAGGAGGTTTCTGTGGAGGGGCCTGGGGTCTTGAGGGCGGTCCGACATTAGTCTTTGGCACATTGGATCGATGCTATCGACGAAGCTGATATGTAACTGGAGTTTCCTCGCTTTGTGCTAGTTTTGGGGAGACTCCAACCCCATCCCCCCGGGGAACAGGACCACTCGGATGTCAAACTATCAGGTAACAGGTACGAGAAATCATAATAATAAAAAAGATAGTGTCAAAACGGGGGGTGGCGGGTTACAGCGGATGGAACCAAAAATGTAGGCCACCAGCTACAGGCTGGTCCAGGGTCAGGGACTCCGAGCGTCTGAGATCTCGAGCTGGACATAGGATACCCGCTCGCAGTCTCTCTGGGGTTCGAGTCGATTCAAGTCGGTCACAACAGTCCGAGAAGTGGCTGGAGAGCTGGCTAATGGCTAATGGCTAAGTCCTTTTGGCTAAAACACTCACTGCGGCTCAATTGCGTTCTTTTGGCATCTTCTGCTCGCTAAATGGATTCTAATTGCTTACTGCTTCGTTTAGTGTTAGTTTTAAATTCAATTCAACAAACAATGCGCTAAGGTTGTAACGTTTGCTAATTATATATCAATTATATATTTATATACTGGTCGCGTCGTGCGTGGGTGCCGTCTGCGGTTTGGATTTTCGATTCTCCATTTTCGAAACGTGTCGCGTATTTCGATAAATTTGTAATATATAAGGCCGCTTGGGGCAACTGCTATGAGAATGCTAAAATACTTAGTGGAGTGCTGGACTCGGAGCGATGGGGAGGACATGGATGATGGGGATGGGTTAGTCTACACATTGTTGGGGTTCCACTGGCACTCCCTGGCACAGCTCGCCGCCTCGATTCGTTATCTCTGCAGTTAGTAGTTTTAGGGTTTTGTTCGAGGATCTCCCTCCTTCCGACTCTACTCTCATAAATTCATTAAAACTCCTCCATAACCTTCTTTGGCATTAGCCTTTGTGTCCTTCCAGTTGTAATGTGTGTGTGTGTGTGTTTTGATTCTTAATTCGTAGACGTTAAGTTAAGATTAAATACAAAGTACAAAAACATACAAAGTGGATTTTTGTATAAAATACCCAGTACTGTTACGGATTACGAATTAGCAATTTAAGGGTTAACGGATTAGGGATTACGGAAGAGGCGCATTACGTAAACAAAATCGCATAACAACTTAGAATTACGAGGGCACAGCAGTCGAGTGTGTATACTAGGTATGTACAGCTCCACCGGAGCAGGTGAATGGCGAGGGACAGGGACAGGTAGAGGCAGCTGCCCCAACTAAACATAAACATCAAATCATAAATAATAAATAAAATATTCGTATAGATGCGAGATGCGGAAGGCGGAATGCAGAATGCGGATTGCGGATTGCGGAATACGGAATGCGGGGTGCGGAAACGGAACGGAAACGGAAAACAAAAAAGAACGGAAACAGAAAACAAACGAAAATGAAATGCACGCCAACTCGGATGCTTCATGGGGGCGCTTACTTCGCCGCCTCGGAGGCGGTTACGGAACCGGGCGAGGCCGAGAGCGCCATCTTCGAGAGCGTGGCCAAGGAACGTTTCGGGAATGTGTTGTTTCCATCCGACGGATCCGAGAACAGTTTTCGGAAGCTTTAAATACAAATGGACAGTCAGCCGGAGTCACAGACATGGGCATGGCTCCTACTTACAACTTTCGAATTCCCGACTCCGAGCTCTTCTTCCAGGGTGCGTCGTCCGGCTCGTAGGGCAGCGGTCCCTGCACAGGAGCATCGTGCTCGGGGGGTCTGGAAGGCAAGGACATAATTTATATTTTTGGACGCAGAATAGGGCCGACCCTCAACACCCCTCACACCCTATCTATAATCGCCTTTCCAAATTATTATGTTTTTAAAAGCAGTTAACCTTGCAATCAAAATGACAAACAGTGTGCCGGTGAGTCATCGAGCTTGCATCATAGGGTCGCTTTGAATAAAAATACTAAGTGCTAGGCAGGCCAGAGCCAGAGCCAGAGCCAGGCACGATGAATCAAACGAAAGGGGGGACTAGTGTTCAGTGGTCCTTACGTTTCGCCGGCAGCCGGCTCGTCCGCCTCGGTGGCCTCCTCCTCCTCCTCGTCGTCGTCGTTGTCCGCCACATGACCGTCGTCCTCGTCGTCGCTGTCGTCCGAGCTGGAGAAGTGGCGCTGGCGCTTGGCCTTCGCCTGACTAGGCGGCTTAAGCTCCGCCAGCTGCTCGTTGAGGCCGTCGATGGTGGTCAGTAGCTCGTCCCGCTCGCTAATCAGCTCCTTCAGCTCCCGCGTGGTGTACCGCGGCCGGTTGGGATCGTTCTGGCCATCGTCGTAGGAGGCCACCAGGTCCTCGTTCTCCTTCTCGGCCAGGCCCAGCCGCTTACGCAGCTGGTTGATCTCCCGGCTCTGATCCTGCAGCTGGGCCAGGAAGTCGGCCCGCTCCTCGCACAGCGTCTTCACCTGGGCCTGCATCAGCTTGTGGCGGCGGCGAGTGTCCCGCTCAGAGGCCTTCAGCCGCTCCGCCTGGATGGTGAGCTGCCAAAGAAGAGATACATTGCTAGTTGTGGCCGGAGAAGCCCCTGGAGTATACTCACGTGCTCCAGCTCGCTGTACTTGTCCTGCAGCTCGCGCTCCCGCTGCTTCAGCTCGTCCCGCTGCTTGTAGATCTGCTCCTTGAGCCGCTGAAGCACTTGGGTGTCCGACAGCGCGCTGTGCAGCTCGTTATTGGTCATGCTGATGATGCTCTCGGTGAGGCTGGCCCCCAAGCCGGAGCTCTGCGCGGAGGACGACTGCAGGTCCTGCGTCTGCTTGACCAGGCGCTTGTTCTCGTCCTGCAAGGAGGAGACCAGGTCCACCAGCTCGTTGGTCTCGCTGCGCCACTGCTCCTCTATGAGCTCCAGCTCCTTCTCGAAGCGGCGCCGGAACTCGGCCTTCTCCAGCTTCTCGCTCTCCAGCTGGGCCACCTTGTCGCGCAGCTCCTGGATGGTGGAGTTCTCCCGCTCGTTCTTCGTGGCCAGCGCCTCCAGGAGCTCCAGCGTATTGATGATCTTCGGCATCAGACCACTCACCGCATCCGTTCCGAAGCGGTCCATGATCCGCTCGTACTCCTTGCCAATGTCGGAGGCCAGGTCATAGACATCGACCACGCCGATGTCGTCGATGGCGTCCAGGACCATTTCACCCATTTCATTGAGGTGGAAGCCGGGCATCCAGGCGCTCTCAGCAGCAGCAATAGCGAACACTCACCGAGAAGCTCTCCTCCTGGGAGTTCAGGAATCTCACTTTTTCTCGCTCGGGTGGGCGGGTGGCTGCTCCCCTCTGAAGGCCCGCTTCAGTCGGAGGAGCTGCTAGCTTGCAGGGACTACCAGCGAACAGCTGGTGCCAATTCCTAAGGATTCGTTACGCCTCCAGCCTCTCCGGCGGATAAAACTACGCTCGCAGTGACAGGTGTGCGCTCAAGGTGCTCCAGGTACTCCAGGTGCTTCAGGTGCTCCGCTGGGCAAAAAGGCAAGAGGGCGGGGGCCGTGGGGCTTGTGGGGGCGCGTAAGCTATCCAAATTCGCAAACACACACACACAGACACACACTCGCGAAAGAGAGTGTGTGATGGCGAGAGCGGCACACAGGTTTTATGTTCGCGTTCACTTCATTGACTACTGCCGCTGTGGAGCTGCGTTGTTTTTATTTTCGCTACCGCTGCTGCTGCTGTTGCTGCTCTGCTTCGTGTTGTTGTTGCTGCTGGTTCCCAAATTGGCAATTATAATTGGCAACAACTTTGGCGAAGGAGAGTGGCCAGACTTTTCCAATCAAGACCGACTTCTTTTCCCCGATATTTTCTATCGCAAAAAGTAGTGTTGGAAAGGACGTCTATTCGTCGGCGGCAATTTTGAAATAATTTTGGAGCTCAAGGCAACTTGCAATCCATTTTCATGCATAAAATGGTGGTCCCCCATTAATCAGAACCCTCCAGCTAGGCCACAAAGTAAATTCATTGTTTTATTTATAAATTTGTTTACAAAATTTGTATAAAGTTTTGTGTTTTTTTGTTGGTTGTTGTACGGTTTTCCACATTTGGTTTTTGTTTTTGGTTTGTGTTTTCAAGTGTCGTAAGGTTGATCCTTTGTAAATTTTTGTTACTGAGGGGGGGGTAGTCAATTATTCGTATTTTACACGTACAATTAGTAACTAAATGGCTGTACCCTACACTAGAATACAAGTATATAGCGACGACTAGCAAGTTTCTCTCCTAAACATTCACTTTTTTTATCTGTACAGACTTTATTTCATTTTGCGTTTTAGCTTTTTGTTGGTTTTGGTTCTTTAAGTACATTAAATTAGCTACGTTTCTTAGGCAAGGTTTCTTTTTCGGGGTCGGGGGTTCTGAACTCTCTCTTTGTAGGTTTTGGGGGTTCTGGGGAAAGGACCTGGTCGGGGCAAGAGGCAGAGGGTCTATAAAAATAATACAAGTTCACGGCTTGATGCTTGTTTACGATTCGTCTCCTATGGACTTTAAGGACTAGATTAGGAACCACATTTGTACAGTTTCGTTCTTTGTTTTCTCGTCTCCCGGCTGCGGCTCTTTGGGGCATCGGCACTCTAATTAAGTAAGTTAGCACTTAGTTTAAGCTTTAAAGTAAATGTACAATGTTAAGATCTTCTCTTATTTTTGGTTGCAGCTCTTCAAAAAAAAAACTTAACATCAAAACGAACTAAAAACAGACCGATGTAATAATAATTAAAAAAATAATATTAATAATAATAATAAAATAGTGATTGGGAAAAAAAAGAACAACTTAGACTAGCGACTACATGTAGGTTAGCAAATAAATAGCTTTTGCGAGTGGGGTGACCTCGAAAGGGGGTCCTTTGGCAAGCTTTATCGATGGCAAGGCTCTCCGCCTTTTTGGCACTCAAACTAGGCCTAACTGTACGTCCTCTGTACACCCACACATGGACACATGGACACATGCACCCATCTACCCATCTACAGACACGGGCCACCTGCGGGACACTGGCTAAAACTAGGATTAGAAGGTGGCTGCTTAGGTTAATACATGGCATGCAAACTAGAAAAAAATACTAACACCGCTCCTCGGCCAGCTGGCGCAGCAGCTTGGAGGCGGCTTCTCGTGGCGAGGCGGGGCCCACCACGCCCACGTCCTTGACCAAGGCATCCTGTGAGTCATCTTCGTCGTCTTCCTCGTGGCGCAGCGCGGAAAGCGCCATGGCCTTCTCCACCTCTTCGTCGGTCTCCAGCTCCTCCTCGTCCTGCTCCTCATCATCGTCGTCATCATCTATGTCCACTATGGAGATGATGTCGCTGTCGCTGGCGTTCTCGTCCTCCTCCTCCTCCTGCTCGAGGCCACCGCGCCCATCATCTCCGTTCCCGGCGGACTAGCTGCTGCTGGCCTGGCTCTGCAGAACGCTGGCGGATACGGAGGACGAGGAGCTGCCGGCTCCGACGGCGCCCGCGCTCGGCGAGAGGACATTGGCGCCGGGAAAGTGGCAGGGGCAGGCCGGATTCGGCAGGTGGCCTGCCTGGCTGTTGAGCTTGCGGGTCAGGGTCTGCCAGTACTCTATCTGGGCATTCAGCAGCTCGATCTTTCGCTTGCTCTCCTCGATCCGCAGCGAGTTCATGAGCTCCTGCTGCTGGCCGCGGGAGCCGCTGCTGCTGCCGCTGGCTCCGATCCCTCCGCCTCCAGAACCTGCGCTGTGGAGGCCCAAGCCGGCCCCGCTGCTGTTGGCACTGCTTCCGCCACTGCCAGATCCGCTGCTGGGGTTCAGATTGGCGCACGGCACCGCCACGGCCAGGCCATTGTAGCCATTGAAGCTGCCGGCTGCGCCGATTGCCACGCCCCCAGTCTTCTGGTGCGCGTGCTGGGTGTGGTGGTTCTGGTGACCGCTGTGGTGGTGGCCGCCGTTGAGCAGCAGCTGCACTCCGTTCGTCGACACCGACGAGCTGTTGGCATTTCCAGTGTGGCTGTTGTTGTTGTTGTTGCCCCTCTGTAGGCGTGGCAGCTGCAGGGTGGGCGGAGTGCCTCGACTGCTGGCCACCGCCGAGGAGTTATTTACGGTGACGAAAGCTGTGGCGGCGTTGATGGCTGCCTGTAGACTCTGGGGCGGGTTCACCGCGGACAGGCCGAGGCCATTGAGCAGCGTGTGCTGCTGCACTTGCTCCGCGGTCAAAGGCAGAACTCCATTGGTGCTGACCCCGTTGGCAGAGGAGATGCCGCCCGAACTGGAGCCGCCGTTCTGCAGCGTCTTGTTTATGTTCGCGAAGGACCCGACGCGGATGTGGCCCACGTTCTGAATTGTGATGTCCGGCTTGGGCGTTCCCGGGGCGTAGCTGCCGCTGGAGCTTGCCGAGGTTTTAGTGGAGCACACGGGCGAGCTGGCGGCGCGCGGCACAGGATCCGCGATGCCGTTGCCGAATATGTTGCCCGGCAGCGAGGCCGTCGAGGCACCCACTCCCGCCGCCGAGGCAGCCGAGGAGGAGACTTGCTGCAGCTGACGCAGATCCGTGGGAAAGAGCACATCGTCCTCCTCCTCCAGGCAGACCTCGGGCGCCTTGGGACTCAGGCAGTCGTCGTCATCGTCGTCGTCCAGACAGTCCATGCCGTTGTCCGTCTGCTCGTTGTCGCTGATGGTCTCCGACTTGATCAGGATCACCTCCGTATCCATGCCCTCGCCGTAGTGGGGGAGCTGAAATGGGTCAAAAATGGGGTAAGTCTCATGCTGGCCGACGAAGGAAGTTGCCGAACCCACCTTGGAGTCGTCGTAGTCGTCGCCGTGATTGCCGTTTCCGGCACCGCCTTGCTTGGAGCCACTGCCGCCTCCGCCCGCTCCGTCGGGCGAGAACTGGTCGGAAATGTACTGAGCCATGGATTCCTGGTGGACCAACTTGTTGAGCAGGTCCATAAACGAGGGGTTCGTCTTGTCCTCGCCGCACAGGTCCTTCTTGAGCAGCAGCTTCATGTTCTTGTAGAGCTGGCGCAGCTGCTTGGCGCTGCGCTGGTGGTAGACCCGCGAGTTGAACTCCTTGGCGATCTCCAGCCACACCTCGTCCTTCTTGCGGTTCGACTCGGCGTCCGTGCGCTTGTTCTCGATCACGTCCTTGTACTGCGCCGCGTAGCGCAGCACCATGTTCCGCTCCCGCTGCGTGTACCGGGGAGTCTTCTCCATTTTTAGCCGTTTGCAAGACGTCTTGAAGCTGGAAAGAGAGGAGAGGAGTCAGGATTGCCGAGGACCACATGCTAGGACACTGTTAACTCAGACTTGGCACTTTTTTTGCCAAAAGCTTTCTTGCCGTGCCGCTTCATTTTCGCTTCGGGCTTCGATTAACTCCCGAACACGCACTAACGGTTAATTGGTAATCGACTTATCGGCGCATCAAGGAGCATCACTAAAAAAGTGGGTCACGCTGGCACCTTCCAGGGCCCTAACTTTATCGATAGGAGCTTTTGAACCAAAGGATGTGCGGTCCCCCACCCCTACTACGTTCGTTAATTAATAAAATAACAGTAAAAACCAAGAACAAAAACATTGTTGCTCCACTCTTTGCACCCACACAGACACACACACACACATAGAGGGCAAGAGAAGAGCGCGCGGAAGAGATAAGCTGGCAACGCAGCGGAAAAGCGAAAGGGAGAGTAGGCCAGGCCCGAAGTCGGTTCGGCCAAAAGCCATGCGTCGTCGTCGTCGTCGGCGTCGGCGTCGCCGTCACCAAATCCTCGATAAATGCGAGTGTGTGCGTGTGAGTTATGGCGACGTTTATCGAAGCTTATCAGCACTATCGATTGAGCGGAAGAAGAAGAGGGGATCCTTTGAATCTTCGAAGAATGCGTTCCACTCCAAGGACAAAGCCGACCTTGGGCCCTCAGGGGACCATATTAGCGAGGACGAATGGGAAAGTGGGAGAGGTTTAAAGGCGGGCTGGAAGAAGCAAAAGGCGCCAGCAAATGCGTCGAGGTGCCCCGATATCTAATCTTAAAATTGGAGATTAGCGCGAAACACTCTCCCCACTCACACATGGAGGAGCCGTACTCACGTTTTGGGGCCGCCGAAGCCGGCGAGAGCGGGCGCTGGAAAGTGGGTGGCGGTGGGCGCAAAGCGAACCAGAGAACAACAGAGCGCGCGGCAAAACTTCGCGAGCGGCGGCGTCGAGACGCAAAGCTCGACTGAATTTGAATTCGAATTCGGACACGCTCAGAAGTACCGTTGAATGGAGTGCAGCAGCAGCAGCAGCAGAGGCAGAAGCAGAAGCGGCGACGTTGGCAGAAGAACAGAACTGAATGGGGGCAGAGGGACTGACTGCTCCCTGCCACCTCTCCCGCTCCTCGCCAGCCCACCTACCCCTTTTTGCCCCGCCAAGGGGGCCACACACAGCTGGGCCTGAATGAGTTCGTCTGTTTGCACACACACACACACCCACACCCACACAAGAATAAATAAATTCGAGAAGGCCTGTTCGTATGTGTGTGTGTGTGTGTGAGACGTAATTAAAGCTTGAAACCGAGTTTACAACAACAACCCCCTCGAAGAAGAAGAAGCAGAAGCAGAAGCTCAAGAACAGCAAATAACCGTGCAAGGGAGAGAGAGAGAGAGAGAGCTAGAAAGAGACAAGGAAGGGATGGCTGGAAGGTGGAAGGAAGACGGGAGACAGCAGGGCTCCCCAACAATGAGCGCAGTTTATAAATAAATGCATGGACACACACACACACACACACATAGATACATAGAGCCAAGTACAAGCCGCAGAGAGCCGCACATGCTGGCGGCCTTGTTGTTGTTGCTGTGGGCCTCAAGCTGCAACAAAGTAGGGGTTGAGAATGAAAAGCGAAACTGAGACCGAAACCGAGTTGTAAGCTGACGTGTGAGTCCGGGAAGAGACCTCCCTCGGGGCTCTAATTAATGAATTGGAAGGCAGAGTCTCAAATTAATTAACTGAGCCAGCGGAGTGGGGCTTTGGAGGATCGCTGGAGGAAACTGGAGGGAAGAGACGCTCTACGATTCGTCCTTGCAGATAGTACAAGTCGGAAGAGAAGCTCTGCGGACCTACCGATCGAAGGTCCTTGGAGGAGGACCTTGCTAGTTACCAAAAAATATACACAAAAGTCTGGCCAGTGGGAACTTCTAAGCGTCTGCGTCACTGCGCCACTGCCGAGTCAAGTTTTAAGATAAGATTTGAGGTAAACTGACTCTGTATCTGTATCTGTATCTGCGCTTGTGGGTATCTGTATCTTCGAGTGTGCACAAGTGTGGGTTCCATGCCCTGTTTCGCCTCAGTTCGGTTCGGTTTGGTTTGGTTATCTATGAAATCCACTGGCAAGGCAATGAGGCTTCCACTCCACTCCATCGCCGAGCAGTGCAAACAAGCGAAGTTTGCTTTTGGGGAGCCGCCGGCATGGTGTGCGTGCGGCAAGTACAAGCGTTGCTTAATGCGATGCCTCACCTCGCCGCGTTATCTCCCACACACACACACACACACACACACAAGCCCCGCAACAGGTGGAATTATTTACTGATAAGCCGCTGATAAAACGCCAGCCCAAGCAGCGGAATCGGGGAAATGTGGGAGTGAAGCCTTACCTTGCGCCCTGCCGCTCCTCCGCTGAGCAAGTTTCAAGTTCTAATTGGCTTTGTTTGTACTCTGATAGCGACTGCCACCCGCCCGGCTCCTCCAGCGCTCTGACTCTCTGGACGACTCTCTCTGGAATCCCCGGTCCAATCCGACCCAAAACGCACCTGCGACCTGCGATCGAAGAGTGGACCGGCTGGAGTGGAGCGACTGCCGCCGCTGGCACTCTCCTGCTCTTCCTCGGGATCACCTGGCGCACCTGGCGCACCTGGGGGTGGTGGCGCCTCCCGTTCCCGCTCCTTCCCCTGCGGGGCTGATTCTCGATTTTCTTCGATGTCCGCACTAGGGGACGCATTTTCCCCGAGCGCTGCTAACCTCAGTGCTTGAGTTGACACTTTTTACTGCCAAGGCATGCTCGGGGAAGCGGTTTCTGTTTCGGTTTCGGATTCGGACCCGCTCCGATTGCCTCTGTGTGTGTGTGTGTGTGTGAGTCTTGGTGTTCGTGAGCGTAGCAAAAGCGCTTGGAAGTGGCGGTGCCGACAAGAGTTGTATAATCTGGAGAACGACACCGACACGGAGGCCGAGGCAGAGGAGCCAGCAAGCTGAGCCGAAGGCTTCCTGAGGAATTCTAGCTCAGGCGGAAGCATCTAGGATTACTGCAGTTCCCACTAACCTGGGCCCTGGAGGCTGTGGGCCCTAGATGATTAAGCCGAAAGGATACCTATGTCGGAGACTTCTCCATTAATTGGCAGACTCACCTGGATTTAAAGCCGGCTGCAGTTCGAAATATGGTTCCTTGGCGGCAGCCGTCCCACACCGATCCTGTCCAGTGTGATCCCTCGCTGCTGCTCTACTCCGCCGCTCTCCACCTCTTCGTCAGGCCAAGCCTGATTGAGAAGATAGCCACAAGAGGAAAAAAGAAAGGCACACGGCTTGTTGTTCTTTGCTTTCGGTTCACGAGGCGTATGCGCAATATTTTTAACGACTTCTTCCAACGTCGCTGACCGCCTCTGTCTCTGTCCCTGTGCCTGTCTCTCCGACTGGCTCTCCTCCTGCGCACTCTTCACTCTCTTTCTTCCCAGTCGCCCTTCTCTTCGAAGACTCGCCGACTTTGTCTTTGGTTTCTTTGTGTGCGCCCCGACGCTCCCTCCTATTGGCTTCGATATCGCCTCGGGCCACTATAGCTTCTATATGGCTATGGCTATGGCTATGGCTGTGGCTATGGCTCTTGCTGCCGCTTCTCCTGCCTCTCTTCTGCCGCCGCCTGTGCTTCTTCGCTTTTTCAGACGTTGTTGTGGTTGTTGTTTCAAACCTTGGACTAAAATTAAAAATACACAGAGAAGTGAATTTTGTTAATACACGAAATCACGCCAAAACATAAACACCGAACCGAACCGAACCGAACTGAACTGAACTGAAAGCGAGGGAACAAGATCGGGGGGAAAATTCCAAGGGGGGCCGAGGGGCGATGAAAAGCGCAGGCAGACACAGCCAGATACAGATTCAGATACTCGGATACCCACAGACACAGACACAGACACAGACACAGATACAGATACACACAATGCCAGCTGAAAGAAGACGAGCAGGCACGGTGACTTGTGGACTTCTGGGCTCTTTCTGTGGCTATCTATGGCCAGATCAGAGCCCTCGCTCCCCCGAGGGAGGGCTGGGGGTGGTCTGGGGGTTCCAGGGCTGAAGCTCTAGAAACTAAAACTGAAGCTAATATCTAATCTGGCTGAACGACTGCCGACCGGCATTATCTTATCGCCTTAAGGTGGGCTTGCGGCTCTACGGGAACTTGGAACTGGATGGCTGGTGGCTAGTGGCTGGTGGCTGGTGGCTGTTGGTTGGATGACTCAGCCTCTACCTGCTGAGCATTACTAGATCACCGCTACCCGATAAGCTCCCCCCACTCCCCAGTTCTTGGGAAACTAGGCTAACTTGGGAATAAGGGAATAAAAGGGAGGAGAGTCAAGCCTTACCTCCCAGTCAAGCCTGTCTCAAGGACTGTCTTCCTTCTCTGGCCAAGACACTAGCTTGAAATCTTATCCAAACAAGATCCAAAAACGCTATAGACCCGATAGCTTCGGGGGAAATGCTTATGACGAATCAAGAATTCGAGGAACACTGAGAAGACGCAGATCTGTGCTCGGCAATTGCAAACAAACAACAGCGGTGGCCAGAAAACGAATTCCATTCGGAGCTGGCCCTGTTTTCGGCCATCTCCGCCCACACGCCTTGGCAAGAAAAGCACATAATCCGCCTCTGCCTACTCTGCCTCCTCCGCCCACTCCCCACCGCCAGACACCTCCGCTTTCGATCCCCCCACCACCCACAAACCGCCTGCCCCCAACTAACCCACTTTTCCTGCCCGATGATACCCACCGATGTCCCGTAACTGGCGTCCGCTCCTGGTGTGGGATTACCGCTTAAGGTCCGGACTACGTTCGCCGCCGAATTCGTTCGCTCCGATCTCTGGCAAAGCAGCCGTCGCAGTCTAATTGGATACTGATCGAGAATTCGGAATTCAGCCGCATGAGCAGCCGCAGAATTCAGAATACAGGCACACAGGCACCAGAATTCCGACTCGAGCGGTCCGAGCAGCCGTCGCAGCCTGTTGGCCGCGTCTCCGAAGGTGCACGCCGCCCCTCCCCCTCTCCGGCTCCGGCTGCCACTCCCCCGACCCGACCCTGCAGCCTCCGCCTGCAGCCGCCCAACAGCCGACGTCTTTTGGGGTCGAGCTGCTCGCGTCGAAAAGCGCCATGAGGGGTTGGCAAATTTCCAACCGAAAGTTCTGCTCTGCCCCGTAGTATCTGTGCCTGCGCCAGCCATCTGTATCTGTATCTGTGTCCGAGTATCTATGTATCTGCCAGAGAGCCAAAGAGCGCGGGGCCCGCGGGATCGAGAGCCAGGGAGCGAGCAAGAGAGCGGAGCTTCGGGAAAAACGATTTACATTTCCCGCAGCCAAAGACACGTCCACAGCCGCAGCCACACGAGAAGCAGCGCCCGCAGCCGGAAAAGTGGATGCTAAACCAGGCCAAGAAGACTCCAAGGACTCTGCCCATCCTTGCCTCCAGTCGCAGGACTGAAAGGTTTAAGGATGGCTTGGAACCTTCCCGCCATTCCTTGAAGAATCCTCCTTCAGAACTGAACAACTTGAAAACTTTCCCAACAATAGTCCCCCTCTGAGGATTCAACCCCTACTCTCTAGGAGAAGACCTGGAGACCATGTCCTAACTCCTCCAAGTCCTTAGGTAGTTCCCCATTTAGCATCAGCTGCTTCCAGTGGAAACTAAGCGGGAGTTGAGCGCGAGTTGAGTTTTGGGAGCCAGGATGCCCCTCGGGGGCTTCCAGACCTTCTGGGGGGGATTCTCCACACACCCCTCGGAAAAAATGGGAAATTCTAATGCCCCAGCCCGAGCTGATCTAGTCCAATCGCTCGAGAAGGCAACTGTACTTGGCATCTCGCAACTTGGCAGCTAAAAAGTATTTTCGACTTTAAAAATAGCTTGCCCCAAAGTGGCGGAGCGTGCGAGGTGCCGGGTGGCAGGGAGCCGCCAAGAGAGAGATCGGTTTGGATCGCTTTGGTTTCTGGTTCTGGTCAGGAGTGGGTGGGCGGTAGGCGCGAGGCTGTAGGCTGTAGGCTGTAGGCTGTAGGCTGCAGACTGTAGGCCGTTAGGCGGTGGGCAGTGGGCGGAGGCGGAGGCGGACGACAAGCGGCAGAGATTCAGGCAGATGCCTTCTGGCTGCGTTTACAAATAGCCGCTGTTTAAGCTCTCTCGACGATGGAAATTGATGAGCGTATGGGAACCATTCCATATTCCATTTTCGATTTTCCATTTCTGGCTTTTCCCTCCACCTCCACCTCCCACTCCCCCTCCCCGTCCTCCGACTAAGAGGCTGGTGTGCGTGAGTTTTTTGGAAACTCAAAACTAATGACGCCAGACACGTACGAGTCGCACCGCCCATCGCGCCCTCCTCCTGTCCCCAGCTGTAGCCGTGCCACGAGGGCCTCTTCCCGCCGTTGGCGCCTCCGCCCACTGGCCATCCCAAATGCATTTCGTCCCAGCACCCATCTTGGTCCACAGATGCCAGTTAAATGCACATTTCGAGGCCTTCCGTTTCAAAATCGCTTCCGAAATGGCGATATGAGAGATATGGGCATCGCAAGGAGCCCTACTTGAAAAACTTGGATTTTACAAGGGGTACCTCTAGAAAAGTGGGAAAAAAATCTGAAAAATTTTTTGTTCTCAGATTTTGATGCAGATTGGTGGGGAATTGGTCCCCAAATCATTCAAGGTATTCCGCTTAAGGATGGCATGGGAAATGGCAAAGATATAGGCATCTCAAGGAGCCCTATATGAAAAACCTGGATATCACAAGGGGTACCATCAGGAAAATTCGAAAAAAATCGGAACAATTTTTTGTTTTTAGGTTTTGACGCAGATTGGCGGGGAATCACTTTAGAATTCTTTTAAGGTATTCTGCTTGCCGATCGGATAAAAACTGACAAAGATATAGACATCTGAAGGAGCCCCCATATGAAAAACTTGGATTTCCCAAAGGGGTACCATCGAGAAAATCTGGAAAAAATTTAAAAAATTTGTTGCTCCGAGATTTGGATGTAGCTTTGAGGGCCACAAATAGTTCAAGGTATTCCGCTCAAAGATCAGATACGAATTGGAAGAGATATAGTCGTTTGAAGGAGCCCTACGTGAAAAACCTGGATATCACAAGGGTTACCATCAGGAAAACTCGAAAAAAATGTAAAAAATATTTTGTTGTCAGGTTTTGATGCAGAATCGTGGGGAATTCATCCACAAGCTGATAAAGGTATTCCGCTTGAAAATCGGATGAGAATTGGCAGAGATATAGACATCCATAGGGGCCATAGGGGGAAATCCAGGATTCCGCAGGGGGTTACCCAGGAAAAGTTGGAAAAGAAATGAAAAAATATTTTGTTTCCAGGTTTTGATGCAGATTGGCGGGGAATCACTCTAGAAATCGTTTAAGGCATTCCGCTTGAAAATCGGATGAGAATCGGCAAAGATATAGGCGTCGAAAGGGCCATATAGGGAGATCCAGGATCCTGCAGGGGTTCCCCTGGGAAAGTTGGAAAAAAATCTGGAAAATTTGTTGTTCCGAGATTTTGATTTAGGTTCGTGGAGAATTGACCCACAAATCGATTAAGGCATTCCGCTTGAGGATCGGATACGCATTGGAGGAGATGTACACTTTTGAGTTTCCGAACAGAATCTGTGCACCCGATTTCTCACAGTGGGCTGGATGGTCTTGGACTGGCTGTGCACACGGACGTGTGCGAGTATCGGATGGCCGGCAGACACATGGCCAATGTGGGCCCAGGCCCAAAGGGAGAGGCGGCGACACGGGCCGGTCTTTGGAGGCGAGTTCGCTGCGTTGGTTTTTCTTGGCAGCTTTTCCCCGCCTTTTCTGCAGAGATTTGAGTTCAAATTTATTTTTGGCAGCCGCGCCGGCAGTTGGCCCCTTCCCCTGGCCCGGGGCGGCGGAGGGGGTTGCAGATGGGTGGGGAGGGGCGGCAGGGAGTCGGGATCAGAGGGCTGATGGCTGATGGCGGCGAATGGCCCAGGCTGCCGCTGCCCCGGACTTGTTCCTGTGCTGGTGCTGCTTTATCTAGTCTCGGAGTGAGAGGGAGAGGGTGAGGGTGAGGGAGAGTGTGTCTGTGTTTGATATAGGCTTCCGCCTTGATTTCCACCCCCCTCCCCTTCAAGCCCCTCCTGCACTCCCCTCCCGGTGTGTTTGTATAATCTATTTAAAGGTGGTTGAACTTCGCTTTCCACCTTCGCCAGGGCATTCGACTCGATCCCCGGCTCCCAACTACCCGATCCCCGAGCCGAGCGGAGCCCCGACCTAAGCCGAAGTCGGCTGCGGGGTAGGGGGAATGGGAGCGGGCCCGGCCCGGGTCCGGGTCCATACTATTTATAGCCGGATCAGAAATAGACGAGAGCTACGAGAGCTGCTTCGAGTGCGCGGCGTGGGGCTGGAATAGAGCAGGAGCCGGGGGTGCAAACTCGGCGAAGAACCTGCTCAAGACGAGCCCAAAATTAGACACGGAAATCCCCGCCCGTCCGCCGTCCACCGCTGCCAGGGAAGTTCTCCAGCCGTGTTATATACAAAACAGCCTATTTCGAGAGGTGCCAGGGCGATCTGGAGATCAGTTTGGAAGTTTCGGGCAGCGGTGGCTCCGATGGGATGGGTGTTGCAATGGATGGTGGGGTATTTTTAGGCCGAAAGCATCGTAAAGTCTCCCTCCCCGGCCTCTCCATTGGCTTTCATCAATATTTGCGTTCAGTTTCCGAGTTCTCTTGGCTCTGTGCTTGGGAATCTTTTCGAAATCGATCCGGAAATCAGCTCTAGTGTAGATACACTTCAGTGTCTACAATGCCCTCCGGCCGAGAGCCGAAAACCAACAAGGACTTTTAGTCCTAGAAACCGCTGCCAATCGATAAGCATTAATTTGGACAGAGTCTAGGACAACCAGAACGTCAAGGAGGAAATCGGAAGCTAAAAGGAAGGCAACTAGAAATCCAGCTTTGGCCAAAGCCGAAGCCTAGATACGCTTTCAATGAGCTTTCAAGGCTCTAACTGAGGCTTAAAGGTGAAGAGAGTTCTCAATCCTTTTATGTATCTCTATTACAGTTTTCCTTAAACAGGACTCAGGATAGCTCCTGCAAGGGTAGTAGAAAAAAAATAAACAAGCAACAGCGTGGCTTCAAGCTTCGGCCGGGAAGTTTCAAGCTTTGGGTTCAGTTTCGGGTCCCGTTATCCGTTTTCGGCCTCGGCTTCTGGTAAGCACGAATCAGGCGCTAGAACGAGAGGTCCTGGCCAAGAGAGCTTTACTCAAAGGACAAAGCTTTGTGCGTGACTCAGAGCCTCTGTGTGAGTGTGAAAGCGTGTGTTGATGTCATAAATCGTTCTCAAAAAAAAAAAAAATGAAATTAAGCAAAGGAGGGTGGGGGATGGGCGCTCGGGCGAGGAATAAGGACAAACAGCTGTGCCACCCAGGCATCCTGAAACACGTTTCAAGATGCTGCCAAGAGCGGCGGAGGGTGGCTGAGAGCAGGAGAAAAAATCTAAACCGCGTTTTGGGTTTTCAAGCGCGCTCTCGGGGTGGAAAATCAGGACTCGCACACTCACACAGGCACGCCTGCAGCTTAATAATCCAATTGGAATCCTCCGGCAGACATCCTGCCTTGGCAACTTCCCGACTTGGAAATGTACGACTGTACAACTTCAAAACTTACCTTGATTCTGCATCCAGTTACGCTGCTCCTTATTCGAGTCCTTTCCCAAGTCGTCCTCACGCGCCAGCAACACACGGACATATGCTCCGAAAGGACACTCTCTGAGCTCGACTTTCGAGCTGCTGTTCCCGGGTGGCAGGGAGAGTGGGAGTTGAGGTCCTGCGGCAGGAGTCCGCGGCGGTCACGAAACGAAAACCAAACAAAAAGGACACAAAAAATACGCAGCCGCAGTGGGAAAACAAAAATAATAACCTAAAGTGCGGCTGCAGCGGCACGAATAACAACGACTGCGAACGGTTCTGGCGGCAACGCGGCTAACGATAAAAACAAAAACATCAACAAGACAATGGCACACAAAACGCCAAAGCCGAATCCAAAACACGAATGCCGCAAGAAGGGGGAGCGAACGCGCGCAACCGCCCGCCCCAGTGTTGTCCAATGTTTTAAAACTATCGATTTAATCGAAATGGTTTCGATAGTGCCGCAACTTGTTTCAAAATTAACGGACAAGTGTTAAAAGTAATGCTTTCTATGCACGCATAATGCAGAGATTGAGATTCTATGATAAATGGTTTTTTATTAAATTTTCCAATTCTATATTTTGTGATTTTTGTCAATAAGAAGCTTATTGTGAGGAATAAACGCCTGTCTAGATTATCAATTTTTCTAATTGATTGTTTTATAGTTTTTTTGGCAGTGTATAGTTTCCCATAAAATTGATCAATAGAATGCTTACAGGGGACACCTGGCCACACTGGCAGCTCTGCAGTTTATAAACAAACATTACGCATACACGGAACTACGAAACTGGTTAAACACATCACCCCGCAATCTAATCGCCTGCCCACACAACGCGCAAATTCCGCCCGTTTAGTCCCGTATTCTGTCCCCGAAGCGCAGACTAGAAAATGCTGAAGATCGCCGCCGAGGGAATCGCTCCACGTCTGGCGGCCTGTTGCTGGATCGGCTCCTCCAGCGCGCAGAGCAGCTGTCAGAGGATAGCCCCCCAAGCAGCCAAGGCCACGCAGAAGTACCTCACCCAGTCGCAGGCGCTGCTCAAGAAGCTGGTCATCAAGGATCACTACGAGTTTGATCAGAAGGTGAGTCAGCTGGCCACTCCGGGCGGATTATGCAATGGGTAGATGTACGGAAACGTCATATGTAGGAATCCGTCTGCATGGTTGGCGTACGTGAGCAAGTTTCGCCAGGGAAGGAGGCGGTCTATAGATACATCCCACACCACCCCATGACGCACTTTTGACCGTGGACCCCTCTGCCTGGCACATGTGTGGGTCGTGGTATGCCATGCTACGTTTCGTTTGAGTGGCTGGCGATTGGCTCGTGCATGCAAATGAGCCCCAAAACATTATATTCCGGTTTGAACCCCTTCCAGCCGGGCGGCACCTCGCCGAAACGATTAACTATGACGCTACTCGCATTGCAGGGTTATTAAAAGGTGGCGAGATAAAACCTATGGGTGCTTGCAGAAGGCGGGATGATTTGTACTGGCTCTGTTTGGACTTTGCCTTCACCAGATCAAGATACTTGGTGGTGAAGAAACCCCTGGATCTGCCCTACTAATCTAATCCCTTCGACAGCAATCAATAGACGGGCGTTTCGGGGGCCAACATTGCATAAGGTTACGCTTTCTGTCAGCCTCGGATTATCTTATCTAAGTAAACATTCTTCCCAACTACTTCCAGGTGATCAATAGTGACAACCCAGTTATTGTGAACTTCCACGCCGAGTGGTGCGACCCCTGCAAGATCCTCACGCCCAAGATGCTCGAGCTGCTGGAGAACTCCAGCGAGATCGACTTGGCGGTGATTGACGTGGAGACGAACCTGGATCTCGTCGAGACGTTCGAGGTGAAGGCCGTGCCCGCGGTGCTGGCCTTCAGGAACGGCGTGGTGGTGGACAAGTTCATCGGGCTGGTGGACGCGAACAGCATCGAGACGCTGATCGACAAACTGAAGCGGAAGCAGCAGCAGAAGCAGTAGGCGTAGCTAATAGGGAACCAGGAGTACAGGAAAAGGCGAAGGGAGGTCGACCGAACAGGAGACTGGTAACTGGTAACTGGTAACTGCGGTATCAGGAGGCAGGATTCACAATCATCGATGCTGAACGTGCAACAAATATATTAATTGCAATAAACTAACATTAATTACGGCTATGGTCAAGCACTCCCCAATCTTTACTTGGAGATGAAATGAAAGACGCACGGAGTATTGATGAACAATTGGCGTTCGCTTTATTCTGACATGACATTATTCAATATACGTACATAAAACTCGCTCTTGCCCCAAGCTAATTACAATAGTGATCTAACAACATCCTCCAGGACAACGATCCGGCACTCAATTCGTTAGGCATAATACAAATATAGACGTACACGTACACGTACGGTTTGGGTTTGGGTAAAAATAATAACTCAACATGTATATATATAAACAGAACAGAAACAAATTCGAAGCCCGTCGGTCGTACGGGGGAAATACGGTTAATAAAAAAGCTTAAGACTAACCCGAAACGGTAACGGTAACGGTATCGGTTGCGGCGAAGCGAATAGCAGCGACGGCTGACGGGCTTTCGAAAACTGTTTTTCTTTTTTTTTTTTTCAAATTTTTTTCTTAGATTACACAGCCGCACAAAGGAAGCCGAGAGGTCGGAGCTCGTCCAGGAAGCATTCAGCAACTGGTCTTTAATCTTTGGGTTTCTACGCGGAATTCCAGTACAGAGTTCACCAAGTTTCGTTTCGGATTCGGATTGAATAAAATAGTCCCTAAGGCAAGCTAAACTTATAATTTGTAGTTTCCACTCGCAGAAAATGCTCTCAATTTGAAATAGGATTCCGGATCAGTACAGATAATTTGGGAGGGGAGTTGGGATGCTCCCTTGGGAGGGAGCAGAAGCCAAGTCAAGTGTGGGACCTCTACGTTTGGAAACTCTGACCACCCGAGCAACACCTCCCTCGTACGGCTACGTCATCTCAGTTATGGTCAATCCTTAGGGCGGTCCGCCGTTCAAAACGCAGGCCACCAACCGAGAAGATCCCATAACCATCCCATTTCATCCTTATCCTCATCCATCCATCCGTCCGTCCTGCGCTGCGGACGACGGCGGTCACCCACTCCTGGTATTCTTCGGATTCGGGGGAGCCGGGGCTCAGCGCGCCAGCTGGATAATGAGGGCGGCGCACATCTCGAAGAACTCCATGGTGTGGTGGCCGGTCGGCTGCAGCGGCATCACACCGGACACACTCAGGGGCGGCGGCGTGAGGCTCTCCATGATGACGTCGTCGCCCTGCTCCACCTCGTCGTTGGTCAGCGACTTGAAGTCCAGCAGATAGCTCTTGGCATCGACCTGGTACAGCTGCAGCGACATCTTCGAGAACTTTCCCGTCTTGACGTTCTGGCGGCGCACGCGCACGTGGTACGGATTGATGATCTTCCACTCGTAGTTGAGGGCCTTCATGGCGCGGTAGACCTCCAGCATGATGTCGTTCGGCTTGCTCTGCGACCGGATGCCCAGGTGCCACTTGGCGCGCTTGATTGGCGTGCCGCCGCGGGCCGTCTTCTCCGGGAACGCCCCACCGCCCGACGTTTGGACGGACATGGCCAGCTGGCGGTCGCGCATCGGAGCAATTCGCTCGGGATGTGGTCTGATTGTGCTACTTGGCGTCGAGGAGGCTGAGGCCGGCGGCACTGGAGTGGCCGTGCCCGAACTGGCAGCCGTTCCGCCGCCGACAGTGACGGTGGCCAGCGGTGCCTGATCCCCCAGGCCGGACTGGGGCGCCGGCGGTGGCGGAGGCGGCGGCGGCGATCCGGCCACAAAGAAGTTGTTGATCTCGTTTATCTGGTTGGCGGCATCGTCGGCGAAGCGCTTGTTGTCGATGATCAGATGGTAGGCAATGGCCAGCTGATCGTGTGGATCCCCGCTGAGCAGGGAGTTGTGCACCTCCGACTCCTTGACCCCGAACTTGGTGCACACCTCGGCCACCGCGTACGTGTCAATGACGTTCGAGTCCTGCTCGATGGAAGATGGGAAGAGGTAGGCGGGCAGGTCCTTTTGGAACCACTCGTGCTTCTTGATCTCCTCAATGGTGGCCCGCTTCAGCGGGTCCACCTGCAGCATCTGGCACACCAAGTTCACCACCTGCTTGTTCAGATACTCGGGAATCGGAAAGATGCCCGATTTGATCTTCCGGAACAGAGTGGGAACGTGCTCATCGTCAAAGGGAAGCGTGCCGCAGAGCAGTGCGTAGAGGATGACGCCGCAGGACCAGATGTCCACCTCTGGGCCGGCATACAGCTTGCCGGAAATGACCTCCGGAGCGGCATAGTTCGGAGAGCCGCAGGAGGTGCGCAGGAACTCACCGTCCAGCATCATGTTGGAGAGTCCAAAGTCGGCGATCTTCACGTGCATGTTGTGGTCGAGCAGCAGGTTTTCGGGCTTCAGGTCTCGGTGGACGATCATGTGCCGGTGGCAGTAGTCCACCCCGGAGATGATCTGCTGGAAGAAACGACGGGCCTGGTGCTCGTGCAGCTTGCCATGCTTCACAATGTAGTCGAACAGCTCTCCGCCGCTCACGTACTCCATGATCATGAAGATGTCCGACGGCGTGGAGATGACCTGCAACAAGTGTTCATTAGATTCGCGTTAGTAATAGGCGTTCCTACAACAACGCCTTTAATCTTTCTCGCTTTCCAATTTCTTTGAACGAACCAAACAATACGAGTATTGGGCTGGGTTTCCTGAAACCCATTCAAGTAATCTTGTGGACTAGTGAAACCCAAGACCCAGACAACTCAAACCCGCTGGCTCTAGGCTCGGAAGCACTCTAATTCCGATTAGTTTACTATGGACTGCAATTCTGTTTATCCACCGACCAGTTGGAGTGGTTTTGGGTTGCAGATAACACCAATTTCCTGCTAATAGGAAGCTGAGCTGGTGATTCTTCAAATTCCTCGATAGACGTTCAGTTCCATTGCCGGATATTGTGTCGCACACCTGCCTCTTGGGGCGGGAGAGCTCTATGTACCTCTCCACGCCCCGAATTTCGAAAGCGACCCCGTCAAGTGAGTGGCGTGTCTCGGATCTGTTCTCACCTGGTAGAGTTTGATGATGTGAGGATGTCGGAAGAGCTTCAGGTTCTGGATCTCACGCCGGATCTTGCCCACCACGTCCAGGCTCTTGATCTTCTGACGGTTGAGGATCTTCACGGCCACCTTGACGCGTGTGATCTGGTGCTCGCCAATCTTCACCTTGCCGAAGGTCCCGGTGCCCAGCGTGGCGCCCAGCAGGTAGTGCCCGATCTTCACTAGCGGTTGGCCGTTGGCGCTGCCGGCGGCCGCCGCCTCCGCGGCCGCAGCCCTCATCTGGGGCATCGTCCTGGATTACTGATCCAGCGAGTGGTTAATGCAAAGGTGCTCCAGTTCTAGCTGCAGCTTCAGCTTCCAGCGTTGGTTACTGCAGAGAGGCGAGTCGAGGGATAGGAGAAGGGAAGGTCGTTATCGTTTATTGCGTAGTCCGCTCCGCTTTTCGGTGGAGCCTTCGTGTTGATTCACTTTCCCAGGCTGGCAGGCAGTACTCACCTCTATGCTATCCGTGTTCCGGGCTCCGGACTGTAGCTTTCAAGAATGTGAAGTGAAGCTCAGCCTAGCTGCAATTAATCTATTCGATTTCCTGGTTTTCCTCTGCGCTTTTCTTCGCGTTTTTTGCTTATTTAATTGACATTGGAATGCCCAGAGCTGCCAACTTGGCTATTTTCCCGTCAAATTTAGCTTTTTTAAATGAGGGAGACTGGAAATCGTTCTAATTTCTTGTATTCGGATTCTTTTCAAAGTTTTTAGCACGGAAACAATTTTTATTTAGCAATTATATATATTTATTTTTGCCAATTTAGCTATTCCAGTCCATTTAATTCTGGCAACACTTCTTCCAACAAGAACAACGCAGCTGATTGTCAATTGGTCCCTCTCGCTCTGGCCTGGAAGTGCGGTCTATCGAATATAAAAGTTATCGACAGAGCTGCCACGCGGTGCCAATTTGACGCGGGAAATTTAAAGTGAAATTTGAAAACTCTGGGTGTAAGCTACTAAGCTACACTTTAAATCAATTTGAATACCATGACAAAATCAAAAATAACTTGCGTTGTATGTATTAATGGGTTTATGGCAAAAGAAGAAAATATGAAAACTATAATAAGTGCAATTCAAAATATAGGATTTCACCATCTAAAATTTGGAGTCAGTTAATTTGCGATCTTTGGGAATACTTAAGGATGAAGCCAATTGAAAACATTTTCGTATTGTGATTGAAACACATTTATTACACAAACTTTTTGTATAGAGATGTTGCACATAAAACAATCTTTAAATCTTTTAATCCCTTATCTCAAGTTTCAGATGTATCTGATAGATTTACAAATGTAATTTGTATTTCATGTGAATCCGTAAAAGTAAAGGTGCCACAGCTTCTTTTGTTCATCTCCGGTTGTCTCGGAAATCTTATGGACTAGTTATAGTTATGTATATATATATGTATGTATAGTATAGACTACAATTCAACTATGCCAAAAGTCGGCTGGGGGGAGGGGGGGGATTCATAGGAGTATCCCAATCTCCGCATAATTCATAATTCGTAATCGTAAGCTCCATCTCACAGCGTGACTGTACCGCCTGTATCTTCTCTCTCGCTCTCTTTCACTTGAAGTTCGCTGCTCCTCGAATCGTTTATCTCATTCGCGCCGACGCGAGTCAAAATTTTTGATTTCGTTTACTAAAATTATTAACTTTAAATACATGTATTTCGGTTGTTTCATAAACCTTTTACTCTACGATTATTCTGAAAAAAAATTGCATACCTTAACTACTATAATGCTAGGGACTAGGCTTTACCTTTTAATATATTGACTCGAACAAACAAAAACAAAAAAAAACAAAAAAAATATGGGACTCGAAGGTCCCGCGGTTGCTGGTGAAAAATAGCAAATTTATTTATATTCAGCAGTTTTCTTGTCGAGTTTGTTTGAAGGATTTTTTTTTTTTTTTGCATAGAATCTGGTGTTTTTACATTCATATATATTTATCTATATATAGGGGCGTGTGTTTAGTGTAAGTTATACATCAATAATTTATTTATTATGGTATGGTAGTTAAAAAGCATGTGCCACGACCTCGCTGTGACTCCTTACAGAGTTATCAATGTGTCAACCAACTATCATCATCAGGGGTTGCCGGTCCACTATATATTCTGTTCTGTGTTCTGTCCGCGGGCCGTTGTCCGTCTGTCGGCTCGAGTCTCTCCTTCAAACTTCATAATTCTTTGTTTTTCTTCTTCTGTTTTCTGTTTTGTATATATCGGCTTATACAAATTAATTGGAATTGTTTCTCTTCTGTTATTTGCTTTTTTCTCATTGTTTTCGATCTGAAGAAATCCACACTCAAGTGCTTCATCAATATGCGCAACCGTCTACAATAAAGGATTAGCTAGCTCCTCGGTCGGAGCTGAGCGGGGTGTGTTGGGGCTTAGGCTTATGGGGGTATTGTGGGGACTTGTGTACTTTGGAACATCGTTTCATAGATCTTATTACACGCTATGCATCATCAACTTATGGTTTCCTAATCTGTGAGTGTTCGTGTTCGTGTTCTTTCTGCTCTTGCTGATATTCGTGTTATTCACTTGCATCTTCTTAAATTCGCCTCCTGCTGCCAATGCTTGATTTGCTATTCCTAGGCCAGTTCTTGGGCAATCTCAACCCGTCCTGGCTCTCTAACATGGATATACATATACGGATAATACACAACATACATACATGCATTTAGAGAGACACGGAGAGAGAGAGAGAAATAAAGGTCTATACGGTGAGGGTTACTCTTTACTCTTTTGGTTTTTGGGTTTTTGTGGCTTTTTTCGTATTTTCGTATCTTAGTGACCTTGCTGAATTGCTAGTCTAAAAATTGCATTAATTAGTTGTAGCTGCCACCGCCTGTGTGCCAGCTTCCTCCCATACTTTCCGGTCCTTCACCTTGTCTGCCGCCAGCTGCGCCGCCGCCGCCGTCGTTCTCCACCATCTCCTCATCAGCTCCAGCACCGCCACCACCAAAACTAATGCTGCTCATCTGGGGAACCAGGGTCGGGTCCAAGGTATCCGCCTGTTCCGTCTCCGGCAGCTGTACGACAGCCGTCTCCACAAAGTACGGCTCCCCGCCGGATGCCTCCTCATCCTCCCTATATGTCACATAAACGAGACCCATGGCGCACATTTCACCGTTCTCCGCGTCGTAGTAGTTGACCGTGTTCACGTAGTTGTCATTGGCGTACTGATAGAAGACGCAAGTGCTGGGATTTTGGGTGGCTCCCGTCTCCACGGTAATGGGAATAGCTTCGTATGGCGTGGCGACCGTGGCCATTGCTGGATACTGAATGGCCGCCACGGTGGATGTTATCTCGGGGGGATGTACCAGAGTAGAAGTCACTGTCTGATATGCAAGGGGTACGGGGGATGTGTACATCAGGGGAGCGGCGATCGACGGCACCCCAGATGCTTGATGCCAGTCCAAAGGAAGAGCCTGGGTCGGATTCGTGATGGTACAGGTGGCTGCTGGATTAGGTCTGGTGGGGGTGAAAGTGGGAGCAGCGATCAGTAATGCTGCTGCGGCTGCTGCTTCTGACGAGACGATGGTTGCCGGAGCGGCGAGAGCGGCAGAGGACACAGCAGAAGCAGTTGGGTAGGTGGTTAGAACCGGAAAGTAGGCCGGCGCAATGTAGCTGCATTCGGATCTGTATAGGTTGCCGTGGCTCGAGGAGATCGAGATCTGATGGTTGTGGTTGTGGCTAATGGGCGGTGGTTGGTTCAGCATCTGTAGCTGAATCTGTGCCTGATGCAGTTGCACTGGATTATGATGTGACTGTGGCTCTGGCAGTTGCCATTGCTCGCATGCGGCTGGCTGGTTGGGAATCAGATTCGGAATCGGCTGCAAATCGGCAATGGCAGCATGAACACTTCACCTGTGAGATGCAGCTAATATCGTGTAAAGAGATTAATTGCGTTTAGATAAATTTCTGTGCATGGTTATAGGGATGCGGTTTTTGAGATCGTGTGTTTCTGTTTGATCTACCTCTGTGCGCCATGTGGTGGAAGTTGCCACCGGCTCCTCCGCCGCCACCGCCATTGCCACCACCGCCTCCGCCTCCGCCACCGCCACCGCCACCGCCACCGCCACCGCCGCCTCCATGGATTGGCATTCCCATGCCCATGCCCATGCCCATACCCATGCCCATACCCATACCCATGGGGTGCATCTGCATCGGGTGTGGGCCCATGTTGTGGTGATTGTTGTTGTGGTGATTGTTATGGTGGTTATTGTGGTGATTATTGTGGTGGTGCTGTTGGTGGTGCATTGGGTGGTGGTGCGGATGCGGGTGGTTCTGCTGCTGGAGATGCTGCATATGCGGTGGCCCGTTATGATGGTTGTTGTTGTTGTGATGGTTGTGGTGGTGGTTGTTATGATGGTGGGGCATCTGCATCGGCCCGCCGCCCATGTGCGGCCCAGGTCCTCCGGGACCACCCGGGCCACTGCCCGGTCCACCACCACCACCTCCTCCTATCTGCGCCATGAACTGCGCTGCCTTGGCCTTGCCGTGCTCCTCGGCCAGTCGCACCCAGATCGGCTGCGACCCGCCCTCCGGCACAGTGTTGTTGAGTGTTTTGATCGCTTCCTGGGCCTCCTCGCGTTTGTTGTAGCTGCGTGTAACAGAAAAGTGGGTATTAGCATGCGTATTGGAACTGGACTAGAGGCTGCTCCAACTCGAACCGAAAAACAGCACAGAAATGTAACACAAATGGTGTTTAGAAAACCATACCAGGACTCAACGCAAGAATCAAGAGAGCACGAAACCTTTTTCCACACATTGTCCTACACCACAGTGGGCTAACAAGAGCACAATCTCAACGTCACAATCACATTGAACACTGGAGCTTAACTCTATTCACACTTTGAACTCTTTTGGCGCTTGCGAAATGGGGTCACAGCGGAGTAGGTCAGCCTGCTGCTACTCACCGAACAAAGGCCACTCCGCGGGGACGTCCAGTTAGCTTGTCGCGGAGAATGTTGCGCTGGACGATCTGGCCGAAGGCGGAGAAGATCCTGTCCAGCATTTCGTCGTTGATGTTGCGCGGCAAGTTGATCACGTAGAGATTGGTGTCCTTGATGGACTGTCCCCCGGGACGAGCGTACGAGACCTGCAAAGTAGGCGTTTCGTTAGAGTGTGTGTGTGTGTGGGCGAGCACCCTGGGGGGAGGGGCACTGTTGACGCACCTTCAAACGCTTGTTGCGCACATAGAACCCGTTGAGCTTCAGGATGGCGTCCTCCGAGTCCGACTCTGATTTGTAGTCCACGAACCCGTAGCCGAAGCTGTATCCGGTCTGAGCGGTGGGCGTCCAGAATAGAGGGCGGGATGCAAGCAAAGGAGCGAGAGTGAGTGAGCGAATGAGAGCTGCAGTGGAGCGTGGGAGCTTGCAAGTATGTATGCAGTGCGACGAGTGAAAAGGACGGCACCTGTGACGTGCAGTGCACCTGGATTCCTGGTACCCTGGTCTCCATGGAAACACTGGGATCCGGGCACCAGCTGCCCACACAGCTGCCCCATTTGCTCGGCTCTTGCATATTTTGATATACACACACGCATCCCGAGCGCGCCTGACAAAATGCAATTTTTATGCTCACCTTGAAGTCGCGCATTATCTTACAGGTGTTGATGGGTCCGCATCCGCTGAAAAGATTGTAGAGCTCGCGATCCGTCATGTCCTGGGGTAGATAATTGATGATTAGATTGGTGGCGCTGGCGCGGTCGAGCTGCTGCTGTTGCTGCTGCTGCAGTTGCTTGGCAGTGGCTCCGTTGTTATTCCCGCCATTTCCATTGCCATTGCCTTGGCCGTCAGCTGACTGGCCGTCCTGGTTGTCCCCGTCCCCGTCTTCGTCCCCCTCCTGGTCTCCCTGCTGCATATCCTGGCCGTTGCTGTCATCCTCGTGGTAGTCCTCGTCGCTCTGGCCCTCAACGCCGTCGCCCGACTGCTGAGCAGGAATGGAAAAAGGAGGTAAGAGGGCTGCCAGCGATGTGGAAAATTTTCAAACAGGAATATACGCACCTCTAGGTCTGAGGACTGCTCCTCGTCGTGCTCCTGGGCCTGCATTTTCTCGGCTTGAGACATCCTTAGTAGCTGCTCCTGCCTGTTTGACTTCTGCCTTCCTGTGCTTCCTGTAGTCCTGGTTATCCACTGACTCCCAGCGTCGTCTCTGCTCGTCTTTGTGTCGCAGTTCGCGCCAGAAACTGCAAAACAGAAAGAAAGAAAGGGATGGTTGGGTGGAAGGTGGCGTGGGTGCTGCAGGGGTTTCTACTGCTTCTGGTAATTGAATTAGACTGTTGCTGCTGGATGTGGCTGTGGATGCGAGTGCAGTTGCTTCCGCGATGCGTGTCCGTTCCTCCCGCAGGATGTGGATTGATTGAGCGCCAGAGTGACGCGCGATTTGGCTCGGACCCTCGGACCAGCAAAATATGTGTGTGTACATCACAACTTTGGAGCCTTCGGCAGCCGAAGTGCGACAGAGAGGGGACGAGAGAGCTGTGCATCGTATGGGGCCGCACCGAGAGTAGGATGCAGCTCGCAGGACGCTGCCAGGTACCCATGCCCCTGCGTCCGCGCTCTCGGGGGCCCACGCATCTTGCATCTTGATCCCGGAGGCGCCCAAATAACCAAAATAGGGGAGAAACGCCAAAAACCAACGAAGCACCCAGAAAAAAGTACGATACCAACACGAAGCGAACGCACACACTCGCAAATGGCACTCTCACCCACAGTTAGCCCCGGTGCACATACGCAACCTCATACCAACACACGCATATTCACAATGGGTGTTAGTGAGGCTTAGGAGCCGTGCAAGCGAAAAAGCACCATTGAAAGCGTGAAAAAAACACTTTTTCAATGATAAAACCAACCGGCTCCGACTTTAAAGCGACTCGTTTAATGTGCCACTTCAGTTTACTCACTTTTCAGCAATCACCCGAGCAAACTTCAGCAGAAAACAGCAATTTTTAATTTTTGTGCACTTTTCTCATCGAAAACGCCGAGAGAACGTGACGAGTGTTGCCAGATGCGAGGTGCAGATGCGAGATCTTTTTATCGATGTTTCCAAATACTCCAAGCTATCGATATTTTTGTAATCGGAACGAACCGGTCACACTTACAAAAGCTTAACCTGTTTTTGAAACTAAGTTTTTAAAACTATTGTCCAGACGCCAGACCTTTGATACTCTAGGAGAATGCTTTATTAACACAAGATTACCATACAAGTTAAAAACTAACGAAACACAACTTATTTGGCAAAGAGGATTCCAGCCTCCGATCGGAATCCCTACTCGTGGTGTGAGTAGTGCTCGTAGTGCTCCGAATGATGCACTGGCTCCTCGTAGTGGCCATGCTCGTGGAGATGCGACTCGCTGTGGTTCTCCAAAACCAGGCCATGGTTATGGTTGTGTTCCGTCTTTGGGTGCAGGATCTTGAGCTTTTGCTTGCTGCCTCCGATCTCGATGGGCTTCTTCACCAGATGCTGATCCTCCTTTTTGATGTAAACGGGCACGGCGTGGTAGTGATGGAACTTGACACTCTGGTGGGAAGTAGCGTGCTTGTGATCCACTTCGTGGTGCAGCTCCGTCTCCTCATGCTCCGGTTCATGGTGCTCGTACTCCTCGTGTTCCTGGTGGTGGTAGTCGTGGATCTTCAGAGCCGAGCTCAGGGCAAGAAGAGCCAATAAGGGCAGCTGGAAAGACATATTTCAGAAATGGTGAATAAATTGTGAACTTTTCTTATTGCAAGAGTGTTGATATAATCCTTTAAAAAGGTCTAATTTTCTTTTTCAAGTTTAAATTTTCGATATTGTGTTTCAAAACACATTTTGGATCTTAAAAACAAAGATTTATCTAACATATTTAAGATTTTGACACTATTTTAATACCATAAACTTTAAAAATTAAAAATTTAATTTAATTTAAACATTCGACATTTTGTTTTTGAATAATTTTTCATAGAAACTGAAATGAAATGTTTTGAAACACTTTTTTCGCGTTATTTTAACAAATATAAAATATATGAGAATAAACTGATTTATTTTCATGTTCCTTACAACGAATTTCAGCATTTTTTCTGATGTTGATTCACACACAAAGTAATTCACAGACAAAAAAATTATTTTATATTCCAGTATTCGAATAGGAGCAGGACCGATACGCGAGTGCTTTCCTTGACGGCGGTTGGATGAATGTGGTTGGCGTTGGGGACCAGATTCGATTTATAGTGAAAACGGATGGTGTGGTGTTGCATGCCGCAGCAAGAGCAACAACAGAAACACGCCAATCCGCTGCTGGAGCTCTGCCGAAAACAAAAACACCAACAGCAACAGCAGCAGTAACAACGGCAACGAACTTCAACTCAAACGCAAGGCAGTTGTTGTAATTTATGGCCACTGCCACAATTGTTTGGAAAATTCGATTGGACACACGTTAATATGTGCGTGCGATAGTGGTTCAATTAAAGCGCGGATTACGTATACGGCATGTGGCCTTTGGGATTGCGATGCGGTGCGATGCTGGCAGGTTTCCTGCGCAGGAGAAACCCGTTGCCAGACACTCGACAGCACACGGCACCGGGCAACGGGTTAACCACCCAAAACAGCCCAGGCCGAAACCAGTTGCCGCTGAAAAACATTTGTTGCAAGTGCAAGGCAATTAGGCAACGCAAATGGGAGGAAGGCCAGCCCGGAGACGGAGACCGATTGTTTGGTAAACGGTCCCGGATTGATCCGCCTTCCTAATTGTGACTGTCCATCGTCTTAATTCTTTTCCCGTCTTGGACTCCAGTAACTTCTACCCCGATCTTAGCTACTGAAACATTTCAATGAATACGTTCTTTATGGTTTTATCTTAAAGAGATGGATCTAATCCTAGCGATGGGTACATTAACTTCCTTATTACATTCCAGTGTCGAAACTTTATAGACAGTTTGTGGCACCTAATGGCGGCCAATTTCCCGAATGATAAATGAGGGCGAGATTGAGTGAAGGGCTTTTCACAACATTTCAGTTGCAGGTGGCAACTGGTGGCAGGTGAAAGGTGCGTACACTGTGGGGCGGTAATTGCCCCACCGGAGTTTCTTTCTGATCCCATCTAAGCAGCCAGAAATTGAAGTGCGGCAAATATGCAGCCAAATATATTAGATAATAGGTGAACGACTCGCCGAAAATCGCTCCAATGCGAGATCCAACTGCATTCGATTTTGTGGGTTAGTGTGCTCCGGGGGGCGCGCACACAAAAGGCAGAAACTACCACGCCACACACTGCTCCATGCCACTCTCCGTGTTGCACATAATCGATTTGAAAAGTAAAAGTAAACTGCTTTCCCAGCCGCAGCCACAAAATTTGCATAACAGTTATGCCAGTTGGTAGTAACTCTGCATGTTCAACATGCCCGGCTCGTGTCGCTTTGTCTTAGATCTGCCTGTCTTGGCTGTTTTAATTATAAGTCCGGCGATAAATCGCCTTATATATTATATAACTGCCCATTTGGCAGGAAGCGTTGTCTTTCTACTGCTTTAAAGTTTAAACTAAAAATGGTTTTATTGCAGAAAGTTTAAATTCAAAACTACATTATTCTAAACTTCCTTGACAAATATTCAAATTCAAAATTAGGTTTGATAAATTGTTATCGATTATAATCGTTGTGGCGGGTCGAGTGTGACCTTTCAAAAGTTTAAGATCTATTGAGAGAATCTTCAAGAGATGGCGCGCGCCCCACCTGAAAGCTTAACTGTAAACTTAAACGCCTTGCATACAGAATTCTCAATCTAATCTTCTCGAATGGATCTAGGCGACTCCAAACTGCGGGCGGTTAGAGTCCTGGGCCAGGGCTCCTTCGGGCGGGTGTTCCTCTGCTACCAGTCAGGCCGGCAGGTCTGCGTCAAGCGGATTATCGTTCGCAATCCCAAGACAGAGCTGGGACTCATCAAGGAGGAGGTGTACATCATCTCGCAGCTGCGCCACCCACACATCGTCCAGTTCCTGCGCTCGTTCACTCACGCTAGTACCGTGAACATTGTCATGGAATACCTGCCCAACGGAACACTAAGGGATGTGATCCAAAAACTACCTCCAGGCACCGGCGGAATCCACCAGGACCGACTTTTGCGTTTCTTCCGGGACATGGTCTTGGGCCTGGAGTATCTGCATATCCGCTGCGTTATCCATCGGGACATCAAGCCGGAGAACATGCTCCTGGACGCCGGGGATCGCGTGAAAATAGCCGACTTTGGCATCTCCAACGTACATGCGCCAAGCACCCAATCCCAGACGGTCATGGGCACTCCCCTGTACATGGCCCCGGAGGCCATGAATCCGACGGGCAAGGCGGGCTTTAAGTCGGATATCTGGTCGCTGGGACTGGTGGTCTACGAGCTTTGCATCGGGCACAGTCCCTTCACAGCCATCTATGGATCGGGAACTACGCAGGAGCAGCTTCAGAGCGTAATTCACACAATGTCTAGCCCCAAATTGGATTGCCTGCTCATCCGGCGGTTCTACGATCCGGTGTGGTCGCGCCTGTGCGAACTGATGATTGTTTATGAGCAGGAGCGTCGCATCTGCTTGCCGGACATATATCATGTGGACGCCGGCATCACATCGGCCCTCTACAGGCACTACTTCGATTACAAATATTAGAAATCTGCGATCCACCCTCGCCAAAAGTACTCAGTGTTTAGGCTTAAGTAATAAACTATTCTATGGACTAAGGATCTCGATAATTCCAAAACGCACTCACTCGATGTAGAAATAACAGTATATTTTTATTTAAAAGAGTCGTAACTATACTAAGTTTAGTAGTGCTACTGTCCTAAGGTTTCTGCGTCCGCTGCTGGAGCTTCCGCTTCAGGCTCTTCACCAAAGCGTTCTGTTCCAGTTGCTGTTTGCTGCGTTTGGGCACCGTCGCTGCCTCATCCCCTTCCCCATCCGCATCCCCATTGGCTCCGGGGACCTGCTGCTGCCTGCGCTTCAGCTTCTCCCCGATGATCTGCTGCATGCCCTTGGTGGCCTTGTAGTGGGAGTGGGTGGGATCAATGTTGAACTCGTGCGATTTATAGACCGCCTTGAAGCGGTTGTCGTCTACATTCATATGGAAGTCATCGTCAGGCTTTTCGGACACTGGTTTGCCGGCCTGTTTGGATTTCTTAAGCTGCTGACGACGTTTCCGCTTAGAGCCACCAGACTCTTGCTCCTCTTTCTTCAGAATCTTGGCCAGGCTGAAGTGCTGCTTCTCTTCACGCTCGTCCCCGTCATCCAGCAGCAGTTCCAGTTCCTTCTCTTGCTGTAGCGCTTCGCTGTCCTCCTCCTGTCCATTTTGTTTCTTCTTATTCTTTTTCTTATCCTTAGCCTTCGTTTTTGGAGGAGCGTAGTCTCCATTGGCAAACTCCTCGGCGAAATAGGCATCATTTAGATCAATGCCATCTGGCACGGAGGACGCATCGCTGTCGTCACCAGCATCGCCGCCCTGGGCTTCAATTTTCTTCTGCCGACGTTGTTCCTTCCGCATCTTGTTCTTCTCGCTGCGCTTTTGAATCATCTTCTCGATGGGAGTGAGTTGTGCCTGACCCGCTTCGGTCTGTTGCTCCTCCTCGCCCTTCTCCTTGGGCGTCTCTACGTGCCAGGACATTTCCATTTCATACTTCTGTTCCTTTTCCTTCTTCTCTTGCTCCACAATTTCAGCGAGAAGGTTTTTGTAGCTGGCGATGCGCTCCTGCTTGGAGAGTTTCTTGGGCTTTTGCTGCGATGGTTCTTTCTCCTTTGGCTTCTCCGCCTCCAGCTCCGGCTCCTGCTCCTCCTCATCCGACGCAGATTCTTCCTCCTCACTGCTGTAGGCCACTATTTTTCTCAGCTCCTTATCCGTCAGCTTGTCCACCTGTCCAGAAGACAGTTTGTCGCCCAGCTCGCGCCTGTCCAAAGCCGTCTCGTCCCAGGTGAGATCCACTTTGGCCTGCTGCAGCGCCGTTGTAGTGAACTGACGGGGCTTATAGCTGCTAGCGTCCGGTAGCTCCAGGCACTCATCGGTCGGCGCGTCTTCCTCAAAGGTGGTGTCGTCAGGAATAAATCTAAGGTCCACGCGAGTGGCAGAGCTCTCGTATTCGATACCATCGCACTCCTGGTAAATTTTATCCGCAGTAGGGACGCTATCACACTCAACGACGGCGTAGTAGTAGCGCAGGCGATTCAGCTGGTACTGCCGTAGCTTTTCCATGTGGTAGTCGTCACCCTCCTCCGCATCGCTGTCGTTCTCTCGCACCAGTTCCTCCTCCTCGTCGGAGGCCTCCCCTTTACGCTGCACAAGCTCCTTGGGCCCGTGCACCTCCTCCTCAGCCATTCGCTCTTTACCAAACTGTGAGGGGTATATCTTGACACTGAGGATAGTCCCGCCTGGCGGCAGAAAGGAGCTCAGCATGACCATCAAGTCTTTGGCCCGAATGCGGTCCCAATCCATGTTGCAGACGGCCAGGCGATGGGTGCTTTCCTCGGTGCTTTCGGCGTCGTTGTCGAGCTCACCCCACACATGGTCGATTTGAAGTTCAGGCCCCTCGTCGTCCTCATCTTCGCTGTCTTCGTCCGATGAGGAGTCAGTGATACCGCCCTCGCCGCGGGCGTAGTCGACGTCCGGGTTGGTCAACCGTTTGCGGAGATCTTCCGGAACATCAGATTCGTCGCTATCCAAGGCATCGTTGCCCAGTTCGGTTTTGTCCTCCAAATCCGCTATGGCACGCTCCTCGGCGCGCCGTTCCTCTCGCTCCTCCTCAGAGTCTGACTCAGCCTTGGCTTTCTCTTTCTTCTCCACTTCCTTATCCGGCTTCTGGTCCTCCTCATCTTTCTCATCATCGCTGTCTTCATCCAACTCGTAGTACTTTTTCAGATCCTCCGCGTTGCTCTTGTTTATTGGCCGGCCGTACTTATCCACGGTGTACTTCACCTTGAATTTCTCATCCGTGAACATGCCCTGGAAGCGCTGGTCGATCTTCACCTTCCGCTGCACCTTGGGTACTCCACGGAATCTAGGATCCGCCAGAAGGTGATGAAAACGTTCATCCTTCCATATGCCGCTCTCTGGGTCGACGGGTGCCGGCACGGCTGCAGGTGCCTTCGCATTTTTCGTTGAGGAGGGTGGAGCCGCCTTGGTGATCTTCCCCGGCTTTTCCTTCTTCTTGCCCATTTTGCCCATTTTACCGTCAGTAAATGGGAGCCAAAATGATTGTTAAATCAACACGTGAAGACAAGTGATGCCACATGGTGCGAAGGGTCCATCGATTATTCGGCTATTAATCGCCCTGGATGTTATCGCTTAGGGACCACCTCTATTGTATATATGACGATATAGTTTACATATGAGAGAGTGTTTTTATTTGACTTTCTGCGCATTTATACCCAGAGATACCCTCCATCAGCCAGATGCGAACGATGCGGCCCACAGCCAGCTGCTAGTAAGCCAGAGCCGACACCAGTGGCACCTGCCCACTAAGAGTGGAGTGGCATCTACTCATTCCATCATCATAGCCGCCTGCCTGCGTGGATTCGCTCCAAATTAGCCAGAAATAGAACCTCGGGTATCGAGCCAATTTCAATCAGTTAATTGACGCGATTACGCTCGATTCGTCGATACAGAGATAACCCGAAGGCGCAGCAGGCCAACTCGACTCGTTCTACACTAAAAGAAACAAAAAACCCAACACCAAAAACAACAAGAACACGGCGAAACGGTAGAAGCGCGGGAGTATCAGCAGGGAAAGCGGAACCAAGATGAGTAATACCTCGGAAGGTAACGGTAGCGGTAACGGAACCGGAGGCCGACGCACCGTCGACTGGCAGAGATTCGGTCTAGGCAACGAGGATGATGGCGAGGTGGCGGTGGCCACCTTTCGTCAAAGGACCAATAACAACACCGGCGGCTTCGTAGATCTCGGAAACGAGTACACCTACGCAGCTGGAGGGCACCATGCATCCGGAGCGAACGAGATCTTTGCCGGCGAGCAGGGCGACAAGCCCTGGTAAGTAAGAACGGCGATCCTTAGTATCAAGGATGCACTAACCACGCCTTCTTCCTCCTCAACAGGTGGCGATCGAACTTTTTCATTTCGCAGCCGGTACTCTTTGGCACCTGGGACGGTGTGTTCACTTCCTGCTTGATCAACGTGTTTGGTGTGATCGTGTTTTTGCGCTCTGGATGGATTGTAGCCCAGGCTGGCATTCTCAACGCGGTGCTCATCATCTTCTGCACAGTGGTTATAGCCCTAGTTAGCGTGCTGTCAGCAATTGGCATCTGCGAACGGTGTCGCGTTGAGAGTGGCGGCGTCTACTTCCTAATAGCGCACACATTGGGCTCCCGCTTCGGTGGCGCCCTCGGACTGCTCTACTGCTTCGGTCAGGCGGTGGGGTGTGCCCTCAATGTGATGGGATTTGGGGAGTCGATGGCCGGTCTTGTGAATCTCGGAGAAAGCAAATGGGCCATCAGGGGATTTGCAACCGCCGCAGTCCTGCTGCTAGGCTGCATCAATGTGGCCGGCGTTAAGTGGGTCATCAAGCTGCAGTTTATTCTGCTCATGATCCTTCTTATATCGGCGTTGGACTTTATGGTGGGCAGCTTCACTGGACAGAATGAAAGTAAGTTGGACACGACCTCAACAAAGCGTATTTGGTTATTTTAAAACGACTTAAACTTATAGAAAACGGATTTGATGGCTGGGTGAGCGGAAATTTTGTCGCTAACCTGTGGCCGATGTACGAGAACGGGTACTCCTGGTTCCGTGTGTTTGGAGTCTTCTTCCCCACCGTGACGGGTGTTCTTTCTGGCATCAACATGAGCGGCGATCTGCGGGCTCCTTCCACGGACATTCCCAACGGCACCCTTGCCGCCTTCGGAACATCGTAAGTAGCAATATCCACTACGAAAAATCGTTATTCAACGCTTTCATTTTTGCAGCACATTCCTGTACCTAGTATTTGTGCTGTTCCTGGGTGCGACTTGTCAGCGAGACACGCTGCGCACTAACTTTATGATCGCCGTCTCCGTGTCGGCCACTCACTTCCTACTTCTAGCTGGAATCTACGTGTCGAGTATGTCCTCCTGCTTGGGTGCGATGTACGGCACACCACGTGTCCTACAGAGCATTGCCAAAGAGAGTGTAATTCCAGGGATCGATGTCCTAGGCAAGGGAGTAAGTACTCTTTCTCTCCTTAAAAGCTCTATTGTAGTTTTAGTTTTTACTGATCTTTAAAATCTTGCTTTCAGCGTGGTCCCAACAAAGTGCCTCTGTATGCTATGGCCATTGTGGCCCTGGTCACTGTCACCTTCATTATTGTCGGAGACATCAATTTCCTGGCTCCAATTGTGACGATGCCCTTCCTGCTGACATACGCCTGCATCGACTATGCCTACTTTGCACTGGCCCAGACCTTCGACATCCAGGAACAGCGCGAGGAGCGCTTCCGCATCCAGGCCTCAAGCCCCAGCTATGAGACACGCCGTTACGGAAGTGTCTCGGACACGGGCAATGACCTCGACCTGCTCTTCCCCGATCGGGTCCGCCACAAGAACCTGCAAAGTCCCCAGAACTCGCCACTCCACCAGACGGCACCACACCAGTCGGAGTTCAGCGGGGAGGGACCCAGCACCTCAAGCCGTACGTCGCAACCACCGAATTCAACGGCCAACGAAGACGCCACGACTCTAGCCGTCGACCAGGACGGAGCGCCAGATCAGGAGCAGAATCAGGACGAGGCGGAGCCCATTGCTCCCATCCGACCGCCCATCCACTCCAAGACGAAAAACTGGTACTCCGGCTACTGCAACCGCTGGGCTTCGCTGCTTGGAGTAAGTTAACTAAGTTTTAGAAGCAATTTATGGTTTTTTATGGTCCCTTTTTACTGAAGGCGTTCACCAAGCTTTTGGTCATGCTGCTGGTGAACTGGTACTATGCGCTCACCTGCTTTCTGGTGGTGTTCATCGTGTGGTTCTATGTAGGCACGGCCAATCCGGCGGTGAAACCTGGTCTAACGGCCGAGTTTAACTTCTTTTCTTGGCTTAAGAGCATAATATTCCGGTGCTTTGGGTGAGTTTGGTTCTCGCGCTTCCGAGTCTTGTGAGAACTTTATTATAATTGCCGTCTCTTTTCGTTTGGTGTGCAGTAAGCGTATCCACGAGTACGAGCAGATCGTAGTAACGCCGTCGTGTCCCGGTGTGGATCTCTCGCCCACGCAGCTGAACGAACAGAACGAGGACTTCCGGCCACGGCCTAATTACCACCACTCTTCAGTCATCGAGGGTCGCCTCATCGATGACATATAGAGGCAAACATCTACTTAAACCTAGATAGATCGCCCGGGGCGCAACGCGGAGCTGTGGGCGTGGCTGTGGCAAGCAATAATCGAGTGCATTTCTTTAGCGCAGCGGAACAACTAAAAGAATTACCCAAAACAAAACTAAAACGACCGGAAATCCAAACTCATATATCCTTTACATAGATATTTGATATGTATGTTTTGTATAACATTGTAAGGATGTTCTGAAGCTAATCCAGCGGTGATTTTTTAAAATTCCGAAACCCAGTTTTACCTTATTCGAGTTTTGTTTTTAAATTGTACATTTTTAGTAAGTCGTTTATACCATAATTAAGAGTACAATGGGCCTCACAACCATTACAGCCACATCTGTCAATATCTATGTTAATTTAAACCATTATTTATAATGTAATGTTTAGTGTTTTTAAAACCATATCACACCAAATGGAAATGTACTGCTTTTAAGGCCTTCAGCACACAGCACACAAGCACAGCTCAGAACGAACTACTACCTATGTTTAATTTTTAATCCAATGTTTTTGCTGCTTTTAATGTGTTCCTTGTTCGCGTAGATAAAGAGTTCAAAAGCTACGCATTCTTAACAAAGAAAGCGTGTAAATTGTTGCTAAATGGATATGTTTCCGGTGTTTCCTGTCCGCTTTCGGAGGGGACGCATGTGATACTGAGATAATAAGTGAACCAAAAAACCGAAACCAGAAATCAAACTCGATGATTTGGCGCCTCTGCATTTAAGACGAACATACACACACACACGGCACACAAAGTGTAATCCAATAAAATTGTTGCAGAACACAAAAAACTAATAACTAATAATAAATAAATGTAATACACCTAACACACACCTTAAACTTAAGCTGTAACCCCTGTATTAGCCTCACTCGATGAACAATATTATTCGTACTCTCCTAAACTCACTTGGCAGCCATACATACATACATATATCAGCAATAACCGCACCCAAACATCCTGTATTACCCTATATTAATGTAATGTATATACAATGTATACTTATACCGGGATATATACACCGCATGTTGATCGAGGAGGCGTTGTATATTTGGAAAATATACTCGCGAGTCCGATTTTTGTACGTATATGTAGCCTAATTAAAACTAGTTTTACGAGGAACCTATCCCCAGGACAGCCCACACAAGAAATAACGTTAATGTAACACATTAAATAAAGAGCGTGTAATAAATAGATTCGTAAATCACTTTAATTGGTTGTTATCTGAAACAGGATGTTTAAATGTGGCGCCAACAGGGCTGGCAAAACAATCATATGGCTACTTTTTGGTATGGGCCCCAACGATAAGTACTGAGTCCTGCGATACAGATAATGTAGAGATAATTAAACGGTTGGTAACCATATGTATATATTTATAATGATGAGATTGTTATTCTGCAAGTCTCTGAACCGATATAGTTCAAAGAGTCGCACTGCATCCCTGGTAGACAGCTGAAACATACACATAACCTCAAAATCTGCGCCCCGGGACACAGGAGAGTTATACTGGTTCAAAGCTTTATATTTGGGACACATGAAGATCTTTTAGGACTTGTCTCCCGTCATCCAAGCACCCGTCATGAACTGTCTCATGCGCCGCAGCCAAAACCTGCTGCTCTGGCGAAATTCTTGCGTAAAACACAGATCCACCGATGCGGCTTCCGCCAACCGGAATGCAGGTGAGTTATAGATTCTTACCAAGATTGGTTCATCCAATAAATGAGTCAACTACTGCAGTTTCTAAGCTGAGCTACGAGGAGTTCATCGGCCACCAGCAGAAGCAGGCCCAGCGGAGTATTATAGTCCAAGTGAGCTCTGAGAAATCATACCCAGAGTTGTATAACTACTGTAGCCGGTTTGGATCAATCCTAGGCGCCCACCATTACTGCGTGCGCCAGGACGAGGCTCTTCACTACGTGGTCCTAGAGTATTCAACTGCCGGAGAGGCGGCGGCAGCCATTGACTCTGGCGTTAGCAATGGAGACCTGTGTGGAGTGCCTGTTCGATCACCTTTCCTTTGGTTCCGGGCACCCCCGGCGGGAAGTAAACGTTCTCCCAGTCTGGCGCCCAGTGGTAGCTTGCCGGCGCTGAACGCACTTGATGGTGGCCGGCTGATGGAGTCGTCTCAGCTTCTAGCTTTAGTGCGCGGTGCTCAGAGTATCGACGAACAGGTACTACTGTTGCACAAGCACACACGCTTGAACGACCTGGGGATACGTCTGAGATTCCTGGCAGCCCTGCAAGTGCAGCAGGCCATTTCTGGAATGTTTCCCTCTGCCCAGGCTCAGCCGTTTGGGTCATCCGTGAACGGCTTTGGAAAAATGGGCTGCGATCTGGACCTGATTCTGCGCTTTAACGACGACACCGGCTCGCAGAAGGGTCCGGCGGACACCGAGCCCTCGCGACTAGTCTATCACACCAAAGAGAACCTAAGCAACGGACGCTCACAAACCCAGCGGCACATGGAGTGCTTCGGGGATATGCTGCACCTCTTCCTGCCCGGCGTCTGCCATGTGAGGCGCATCCTGCAGGCCCGCGTTCCGATTATCAAGTACCATCATGAACACCTTGATCTGGAGGTGGATTTGTCCATGAGTAACCTGTGAGTATGGAAAACCGAAGCTAGCTATAAAGGGAGTCCTTTTTCCCGCAAAGTTCATTCGAGGGAATCATAATGATGTCCGATTGATAAAAAAACACTTATGGGGATCTGTGTAGGGATCGCAATCTTTATTGTACCTATTGTTCGAACTGGTTGGAGGCTTAAATCTATCGCAGGGTCTTTCGATTGTCTTCGTTGTCGTCGTACTCTAATAACTTAGCTAACTAGGATATGCGAATGGGTTAGGGTTATCATTTGAGCTTTAGCGGCGGTAGTTGCTGGCCTGCTCCTCCTCCTTCTTGACTGCCTGGACCAGTACGAAGCTCATCACGGCACAAATGACGTTCAGCAGACCCAGGGTCATCGCCAGGGCCACGATCCATCCAGTCTTGCCCTCAAAGAACCAGGTCAGCTCGTCCACGCAGCCGTTGAAGAAGGCATTACCACTGACGACGTCGCGACAGGAACTGGGAAGCGGCTGTCGCAGATCCAGATAGTCCCAAGGGCCGGAGGCGCCGCAGCAGCCGATGTTCTCCTGGATCATGGTCAGAACATAGCTTGAGTAGGTGTACTCTGAAGTCGAGACGAACCTCCGCAGGGAGACATTCAGGAGGGGCTGCAGACTCGAGTGCATGGTGCTGAACTGCATCAGAACCGCCGATCCGGCCACAATGGCTATAAAACCAAACACCTGGGTCCCGACGAACACAAATAGAGCCAACGTGTTCTCCATCAAGGCACTCAGACAGCCCAGGAAGCTGACCGCCATCATCACGATGCTGATGCCGATGAGCACATAGACGCCAATGTAGAAGGACTGCGCCTCCAGGATCTTCAGCCAGTCGTTGAAGCCGGGCTCGGCCCTCAGCCAGACGGTTAGGGCGAACAGGGCAGTGGATATAATCCAGGCCACGATGTTGAAGCAGAACAGGGTGTACTTGACGCAGCCGATTTGCTTCTCCAGCTGCTCGTCGGAGGCTCCGTAGCCGATGCCCATGTCTGGAATAGAAAGAGGATGTGATGAGGACCTCGAAACCAATTTACTTGCATCAGGTTCAATGCCTGTTTTCCCAATTTTGTCTTGAGTCATCCACGAGAGCCACTTGCCCTGCCCTAGCCGCGTTTATTAATCATATTGTAGGCCTTATTGTGGCCCCTGGCTTCCACCTGCTTTCCCCTTCGTCATAATATCGCTTTTGGCCTTATCGGGGAACAGTGTGTTTAGCAAATAGCCTTATCAGCACGCACTAGATGATTAATGCCAACACGAATGCCAAGTTGCAACACGCAACGAAAAACCTAAGCAGGGAATACTTTCTTGGCAGGACAAACCTCCTTTCAAAGGATATTACTATTGGTTGTTTTGTTGTCAAAGTTCTTTAGTGGAAAAAAAGTCAACACAGGTTTTACACATCTTTTCACTTGCAAAAAAATGGACCATTGCCTTTGCCCAGCGTTTCTTTCAGATCTTCACCCGAGATTCACCTCGTATTGTTTTCGTTTCGCTTGGATCACCAGAAAAAAAGATAATTGTGTAGTCACGGAACCGGAGTCAGAACCAGAGATCCGTTGGCTTCCTTCGTAGAAATCGTTGTGACCCAGCCCGATAAATGGGTGACAACATTCAGGCCAGAGAGCGGACCAAAGCCATAGATAAGAAAGCTCCGCAGCTCGATAAGATTAGATAGCGAGGGCGGCGGCAAGTGGCGATTGCCAAATGCCTTGTAACAGCTCTCTTGGGCAGGTGATTCAGGTGGCTCTCGCGTTGGCATGCCGATGGCCATGATTCACTCCCACCGGGCTGCACTGATCATCATATCCGGCCCAGTGGTGGGGGTCAGTTTTCCACACTTGATAAAGGGTTGTGGGATTTGCATTTTCATGGCTATATGTTTTAGAATCTAGATCATAATTGGATTCCCTTTTTTGTTCTCCCTGCAGAACTGGCTTCTACATGTCGGAGCTACTGTACATGTTCGGCGAACTGGACCCTCGGGTGCGTCCACTGACTTTCAGCATCCGCAGATGGGCGCAGAGCTGCGGACTAACGAATCCCTCGCCGGGTCGCTGGATCAGCAACTTCTCACTTACCTGCCTGGTCATGTTCTTTCTGCAGCAGTTGCGACAACCCATTCTGCCCACCATTGGAGCTCTGGCCAAGGCGGCGGAACCGGCTGACTCACGGGTCACAGAAGACGGAATCAACTGCACCTTTGCGCGAGATATGGATCGGCTGGGGTTCCGGAGTCGCAATATGAGCTCCTTGAGTGAACTCCTGCTGCAGTTTTTCGAGTTCTACTCGCAGTTCGACTTCCACAACAGGGCGATCTCGTTGAACGAGGGTCGGGCGCTGTCAAAGCCAGACCACTCGGCCATGTACATTGTGAACCCACTGGAGCAGCTGCTTAACGTAAGCAAGAACGTGAGCATGGAGGAGTGTGAGCGGCTGCGCATCGAAGTGAGGAACGCGGCTTGGGTGCTGGAGTCGGAAGTGGAAAACGTGGCCCTGCCTGTGGGCGAGGGAGAACGACAGGAGCATTCTTGGGGTCTGCTAAATCTGTTCAAGCATCCAGAGAAGCCACTGATAAGGCCAAACATGTTCTTTAAGCCGCGCATGGTAGAAGTGAGTGATCTTTTCGAGCAAAAGGAACCAACGCCCAATCCTTCGACGCCGCAGAGTCCAAACGTCCGCTCCAGCACAACCACCAGTAACTCCACCGCATCCAATTCCGGCTCCAGTACCCCCATTACGTACAAGAGCGTATCGGTACGGCAGCAGGTGCAGGGCATCAAGACTGCCACGCGATCGGAACTGAAGCAAATCCGAGGGTCCTCGACTCCGGCCAAAAACAGTCGGCGGAGTAGCAGGTGATAAAGGATACAAGTCCTGCCAGGTGTACATAATAGGGGCTTGTCCCGACATAAATGTTGTTCATAATTTTAGATACATAAGTCTAAGCCTTCATCACGCCCATGTTGAGTATTTCCATCATGTTTCTATGACGAATAAACCAAAATTGTCAGATGTCCAGAAGTGTAACTTAAATTTAACTTCCTGTTGGATTCTTAAATTGGTTTTATGATTTTATAGGTAATTAATAAGCAAGAAAGTCATTGAAACATTTTTTTTTATGGTAATAAAGCCAAATACTATTCAACTATGCTTTTCATTTTGCGTTGCGGACCAATAATCTTATACGATCTTCTTAAAACCTTTCCTTTCTCCTTCCACAAGGAAGGAGTCCATATAAAATTACAAGACCTATATGCTTTTGCAAGTATGCCAGCAGTTAGACATAAATTTTACAATCCAAAATTTTGAACTCCCCACCTCTAAGTCAGGGAACTAAAAATATCGATAGTCCGATCCGTTTTAGAATTTCTAGTGACATATATTGAATTATTTTGAATTCCCCACCTCTGGCAAAACAATCTAAAAATATCGATAAGCGAACCGGTTCATAAACTTCCCACCTCTAGTAAATGACTTAAAATTTCCCACCCCTAATAAAAGCGATCTGAAAATATCGATTAACCTACCGGTTTTCGAATTCCTCACCTCTAGTAAATGATTTTTAATTCCCCACCAATAACGAGCGTAAATATCGATAGGGTGGCTTTTTGTAATTGCTCACCTCCATTAAAAGCGGACTAAAAATATCGAAAAGAATAACCGCTCGTGAGTGGCCAACTTCTACCAAATGATTTTAAATTTGCCGCCACTAATTTAGCGAACTCAAAATATCGATCAATCAAAAATTAGCCATATGTTTTTCGTTTCATATTTTGGATATTTTGATGCGGATCGAAGGGAAATGAACCCTGATTCATAAATGGTATTCCGTTTTTGAATCAGTTGTGAAACACTAAAAATTTCCATTAAAATGTGCATCAAAAGTACACATTTTGAAACAACAAAAAAACTTTAAAAACCGTGTCCCAATTTTTCCGTTTTTCAAAGGAAAAATGTGTATAACACTGCTAATACTTGGCAGATCATGAAATGTTATACATTCCCGATCTTAGAATTCCGAGTAGAATCACCCCCAATCAAAATCAACCAATAAAAATTTTGACCCATTTTTCGAAATTTTTTCAAGGGGTACCACCAGGATTTTTGCCGAAAATGGGCCCAAATTTTTTTCGTTTCATATTTAGGATATTTTGATGTGGATCGAAGGGGAATGAAACCCCGATTCACAAATGGTATTCCGTTTTAGAATCAGTCGCGAATTACTGAAAATATCCACTAAAACGTGCATCAAAAGTTCACATTTTGAAACAATAAAAAAAACTTAAAAAACCGGGTCCCAATTTTTCCGTTTCTCAAAGGAAAAATGTGCATAACTCTGCTAATACTTGGCAGATCATGGAATGTTATACCTTCCCGATCTTAGAACTCCGAGTAGAATCATCCCCAATCAAAATCAGCCAATAAAAATTTTGACCCATTTTTCGAAATTTTTACAAGGGGTACCACCATGATTTTTGTCGAAAATGGGACAAAATTTTTTTCGTTTCATATTTAGGATATTTTGATGTGGATCGAAGGGGAATGAAACCCCGATTCACAAATGGTATTCCGTTTTAGAATCAGTCGCGAATTACTGAAAATATCCACTAAAACGTGCATCAAAAGTTCACATTTTGAAACAATAAAAAAAACTTAAAAAACCGGGTCCCAAATTTTTCCGTTTCTCAAAGGAAAAATGTGCATAACTCTGCTAATACTTGGCAGATCATGGAATGTTATACCTTCCCGATCTTAGAACTCCGAGTAGAATCATTCTCAATCAAAATCAGCCAATAAAAATTTTGACCCATTTTTCGAAATTTTTACAAGGGGTACCCCATGATTTTTGACAAAAATTGACCAACATTTTTTTTGTTCGATTTTCTTAATCTATTGATACAGATCGAAGGACATTAATGTCCTGATTTCAAAATGACATTCCTTTTTCAAACCCATTAAGAAATGGCCAAGATATGAGCTTGGCAAGATGCCCAAGCGGTGGCCAGCAGTCGCCGCAAATTGCTTAAAATTCGTATGGGAGACAATCTAGAGTACCAGGCGAACAGAAACCAGCAGAAGGTAGCCGAGTGACGTCAAAGCAAGCAGTGCATGGATTTTTCTACACTGGGAAAAGGAGATAGAGCTAGTTTCTGGCGGCGATTTGCATCTCTTTTCCCCTAATGCGATAGAACCTCCATCTTAAAGTTGCCTAAAATTGGAAAAACGGTACTAAAATCCATGATGGCTGACAGTTCGCCAATCCCTGCATTCAAAATTTCCAGTCCAAATCGGTAGGTAATCTGCACCAAATGATGGCAAATCCGAAATGGCACACATTGTATTCTGGTTTCTGTTCGCCTGGTAGTTCAAATTTTGTCCCATACGAATTTCGAGCAATCTTCGCCGACTTCTCCGGTGAAACGCAAGCTCATATCAAACGCCATTTACCACCGGACTATGAAAGGGGATGTTAAAATCCTTCCAATTCAAGAAAGCTATGTACATTTTTTTTTAAGGTTTTATTGCATTCTTTTTTAATGTTAATCGGCGATTAGGCATATCCTCGTCGCTATCCTCAGATCACTATTTAACCTATACAGGTGTAATGTATGTATTGTATATATATCGCTACAATATGCTTTTGTGTACGAGTCGAGTGTTATTCTGTTCTTTGCTCTTTGATCCAATTTCTTTTTTTGTTGTTTGCAAAACCCGATAAACATTACTCGGCATAGTTTATTAGAATTTCCAATAGCCTGCTCCACTTCCATGTTCAATCTTTTTACAAAATTTGATTCTACGGTTAATAGTTTTGTGTGTTACTGCTTTTTGCTTTTAAGTTTGTTTGAATGTACATAACTAATTGCTCGATTACGAATTTGGAGTTTAATTTATGCATGGTAAATCACGTATTGCATGTAAAATTGCCTTTTGTATAATTAATAAAATTCTGGGTCGGGTTCGTTTTGTGGCTGATCTGCTGCTTCTGCAACATAAAAAAAATTTACAATTGGGACAAAAAGACAGGGGCCGTCGCAAGGCGGACGCCTAGCCAGGGAGGAGGATGATAGGTAGTAGGTAAAAGGAAAAAAAATCTGATACTACGATACTTCTCATTAAATAGGTACAAAAAAGTCGAGGGGTCGCCGCTCTGCATAAACTTGGCAGCTTGCAAGGACGAACGGTTCTCCGGAGTGCAGAGCATGCCATATGGACCGGCGGCTACTTAGACAACAATTTCGACGGCAGCCGCCAGTGGCACTCATCTAAACCAGAGCTTTAGCCGCAGTGCATCAACTCCGTTGAGATAGTACCGAAACAGTCGTTTGTCCCTCACAAAGCCCAGATTTTCGTATAACCGCAATGCAGGCTCGTTTCGCATTTCCGTTTCCAACACCACCTCGTCGGCGTTGTCCGCCAGCATGGCCTGAATGGGTGATAGACGAAATTATGATAAGTTGTGTATACCGGGCCTATATATACATACCTCTATAGCCTTGGTGACCAGTGTGGTGCCAATTTTGAGCTTGCGGTACTCCTTACGCACGGCCAACATGGCAATATAGCCGCGCCGTACATTCATGTGCATGTCCAGCTTGCACACGATGGCGCCCACGTACTGATTGTCGTGCGACGCAAGGAAGCAGAGCTTTGGCCAGTTATAGATAAAATAGCGATACGTGTATATAGAGTAGGGCTCGGATAACTCTGCCTGAATGAGTCGCATGATGTCCTGCGGTAATTGGGGGTTTAGTTAATTTGCTTAAGTCGACTGTATATCGAAAATGGTAACTCACATGCATTTGGTGCTCCGCCTCGTACTCCTTGTACACAATCTCGTCGGCTGAAATGGCAGGTTCTGGCTGCTGGGGCTCCGCCGGTATGGCAACAGCCTCTGCTGAAGTGGAGGGCAGGTGTTCCACCGGCTCCTTAGCTTGACAACTCCCCGTCGTCTCCATTGTAGCTGCCTCTGCCGCTGTTGTCTTTGTAGCTGTTGCTGTGGTCGTGGTGGTTTGCGTGTTGGCAGTGGTTTTGCTCGTGGCGGTGATAGGCCTCTCCTGCTGCTGGAGATGATCTCTCCTCTTGCTGTTGTTGTTGCTGCTATCCACGTTGTTGTAGTGGAAACTTTTTTTTATGCTGCTGCTGCATCGTATGTGGTTATTGTTGCTGTGATGACCGTTCAAGACGGTTAGGGGCGTGGCCGCATCATCATCCATAGCCTCCTGCTGGGGCTGCTCCTTGACGGCGCCGCTGCTGTGGCCATTGTACAAATGCATTTGCTGAAGCAGGCCATTCAACTCCGGTTCGGTTCCTGCCTCCGGGGCATGTCCATTACTGGACGGCTGTGGCTCCAAAGACTTTTCCAGTTTTTCCGTCTTCTTTTTGTTTTTGAACTTTTTCTTACTGGCCGTCAAAGTTGCTGGGGCCGCTGCCTGGGCATCCGCCATCCTGGCCTGGAACAGCAAGAATCGAGTGGTTCCAAAAATGTGGGTGTATTTTGAGTTGTGGGGGACTGGGAGCGGGGTGTGCTTATTGCTTACCGCCTACCGATTTAACTGATGATGCTTGTGTTATTTAGAAGAATACCCGCCTGCTTTGCTTTCTGTGAAGGGCGGAATCAACTGGACCTTATTTTTGGTTATATTTTCACAGTTGCTGGTTTTTCATTCACGCACACCTACACCACACACACATACACAGGCAGCAGAGCACGCACATACACACTCTTCCTCTGCCGTTTGCGGGGCTGGGGGCTTGGTGACAGAACGCTCGACGTAGCTCCAATGTGAATATGACTTGTGTGCAAACACGCTAGACCTTATATAAAATTGTATCTTGCATCCCCGAAACTCGAGTTTTTCTTTTTTGGGGCTATGAATAAATCTACACGAACATATACCCACCTATATGTAAGAGTAAACAGCTGGCCACCAGAGTTGTACAACAATATAGTTATCGTTATCGAATTAGTGGCAACCTTATTCGGTTTCTACCTATGGACGCGGGAAATTCAAAAATTGGGAGACTCATTTAAATGTTACAATCGTCCGTTCTTAGTGTAAAGTGTACTTCTTTAATGCATCCTTTTATAAATTTAATGGTAGGTTACTAGTTTTGGCTTGTGTTGACACATGTAAAGTAATGAGTATTATGGCTAACTGAATACTGAGTAATGAGTATAATATAAATCAAATACTGAGAGAGAGCTTTAGGCAGCAGGTTCAGATTCTCCTGGGGATAAGTTCTCCTGGTCCTCTTCAAGTTGTTTCTCGTGGGCTTCGTATGTCTTAATGCGCTCCTCCAGCTTGTCCAGCTCGAGCCACATCTGGGAAGCCGCATGCCAGCGCGGTGGCGGATCATCATTGATTGTTTTGATGAGAGTGGCCATGCGCTGACGGTCCCAGTCGATGGCCTCGGCCTGGCGTTGCACCATAATTGTCTTCAGATGCCCTATCTGGCCCCCAAACCCAGCGCGTGCAACAATAACCCTGCCATCCATTATATCAACGGAGCCCGGCGCCTCGGTTTGACACATCTTCTCGTTTTCGCACGGAATATTGGCTGCCGAAGCCGGAGTAGTAATGATCACAGAGATTGGGAATGGAGGGACAGCTGACCCAGCAACCGCCGAATTCACGGCCGGAATAACATGCGAATCAAAGAGCTGCTTGGATCCCGGGGACATCTTCATACGCTTGCGTTGGCCGCCCAGCGGCACACTTCCAACAACGTCAGTTTGGGTGGCGACGGTAATATAATTTTCTTTTTTCGACGCTGGCGCCACAACGCGCGGGGCAATTTTAGAGATACGCTTACGTGGGGCCATCGCTTTTGATTAAGTTTTTTGTGCAGAATTAGGATATTTCCTGGATTTGATCTGGAGCTTACTTCTTCCCTCAAAAGTTAGGTGAATAGTGAAAATTGAACAATCGAACAATCTAAATCTGTCAAACTGAAATTAGCAAGGCCTCCTTAATTTCCAGAAATCGCATTCAAAAACTACATCATTATGTAGTACATGTGCACCGTAGCTTCCAGAGAACTTAGAGTTTTAAAACGAGAATGCAATATTTTTAATTTACTTAGAAACATAAATTAGATTTAAACAAAATTTTCTTTAATCGCCTTTTACTTAAGATTAATAAATAAAACAAAAAAAGCTCTATATGTTTACCATATTCATCAAAGAAGCGTTAAAACACCAAACGCTACTTGATCTTTGGTTGAAAGTGTCGATGAACGCCCATAATCCATGTAAACAGCACCCGCACTAGCAGGCGAACAGAAAACTTTAGGTGGTCGATTTAAAAGTTTAATTGTGGCGGGCTTTTTGTAACAGTTATGTCATCGACATATTTGAAAATCCCAAATAACGCCTCCTCGACGTAGTGTAGTATATTTTATTGGTGTATTTCTGTTGTTGCAGTATTTGGTCTCACAAGGGCGCACTGAAAGAAATTTTCTACATCCACCTACTTCCGCTTCCTGTTCGCCTGGTACTGCAGGTGCTAGTTACATGAATTTTGGGCGTTTTTCGATTCTCAAGCGATGGCCGTTACTTTTCTGAAATGTAAATTAACAGTCAACTTAAGAAGTATATTGAACAGTGATATTTTATATTCAAAAAATATCTTAGGCTAAAAAATGTTTGAAATAAATTTTATTTAAAAAAAATAGTTTAAAACTATAATTTTTCAAGCTATTTTCAACAACCGCCTGTTGTTCGTAACTGACCTTATAACTTTCTTACTAACTGACTACTGGACTGAAGTTTATAAAAACCATTTTTAATTTTCAAAATTTGGCTGAATTCGAAAACTGCTTGGTTTTGTTTCAGTGTCGTGCGTTGCCTGGCAACCTTCGAATTGGACACCAGTGGCCCAAACACTATCGAAAAGGGCCACAACAAATGTTGGCATGGAAAATGTCATTGGCCACCGCAGCCGGCGCAGGTAAACCAGGTGAAGCGGAACAGGAACAGAAACTGCAATGTCGTTCAAGGATGTGCGAGGTGAGTTTTCCTAATAGCCTTTTCTAATATGAGACTATGAAAATCCATGGTTTGTATCGGGCAGATCTCGGAGAGCAGCTAAAGCTGTTGGGGTTTCCTCGGGTTTTTCCACTCCAGGCATTGGCCAGTCCCCATGGCAGCCTGGCCAGCTTCCACATTGTGTCCGAACTGCTGCAATGGCTGGCGGGTCTAATGGAACCAGGTGCCTCCCTGCCCGGCGGCGTGGAATCTGAGGAGCAGAGGGTGTTGCTAGTGCGTTCTGCAACCGAGTTTTTCGTCACGAAGGCGGCCATTCGCTTAAACCCCCGGAAACTTTATGCTGCAGCCTCGGTGACTGCCGCTGAGCTGCAAAAGATAACCCGACTCCTGACAGCTCCTGGAGGCAAAACGGAAACTGACCACGAGGATGAGGAGCAAAGGGATCAGTACCGGAGCCTGAATCCCGTGGATATTGGTGATAAAATGGAGGATCTGCGTAAGGCCAGGGAACTAGCCACGGACTTAACTCAGCGAGGAGCTACGCTCTATGATCTGCTCTCCAAGGAGCTGCTCAACAAGGAGGCCAGGACGGCGCAGGCTCAACGTCCGTTGGAGCTCCTGAGCGTGGAGCGAACTCTGAAAAATGCCATTCAATCGAATCAACTCCGGCTGCAGTCTAGCAAGGCCCAATTGGAAGCCACACGAGTGGAGTTGAATGCCCTGGGATCCAAACTGCAGCGCCGCAAGGCTGAGCTGGAGAGGACTCGGCAACGACTGGAGGCACTGCATCGGATACGTCCTGCTCACATGGCGGAGTTCGAGGACTGCGAGAAGGAGCTGCAGCAGTTGTTCCAGCGCTACTTTCTGCGCCTCCATGTCCGTGATGCTCTGCGGTTTCAGCTTGAGTCCCGTACGAAAAGAGCCACGCCCATTGCCTCTCCCGTTTTGCAAAAGACAGCAGAAAATTCCATGCCCTTCATCCCAGAGGGGCTCATCGAAGACGACGACGACGACGATGACCTGGACGATGATGACGACAACGAGAATGCTGGCGAAGGCATTTCCAACTCGGGTCTCGAAATGGTTGTAAATGGCCGCAGTGTCTTCGGCTTGGACTCCGAGATACCAGATATACGCGATGAGGATAAGCTACTCCAGCAGAATGGCCTAAACCCCGGTCAGAGTAAGAGGCCTGGAACGGCCACCTCCAGGTTGAGGCCAACTACTGGAAGAAGCCGGAAAGGCGCCACAGGAGGTAGGTGTTTCTGTTGCTTTGTTGAAGCTATTCACGAAGTTTTTATTTCCTTTTAGGAGGCGGCGTCGAAGGAGGAAGAGGCGATAGGGGTAACCGGCGTGGAAGAGCTGGAGTAGCGGCTGCCGGAGATCCTGGAGAAGGTGCTGGAGCGAGCGGCGCCACCCGAAATGGGCGGAACGGTCCTGGCAGCAGTATGCTCGATTCCCGGGACGATGACAGCAGCTTCGGTAGCTCGGACAGCGAGCTGGATGTAGGCGAAATCATGGGCATGAGCGGGCTGAGTGGAATCAGTGGCATCAGTGGAATCAGCGGGATGACAGGCATGGCCCTGGGTGCAGGGGATGATGATTGTGAGAACACCCGCCCTTTGCGTAGCTTAACCGTTTTCTAATCCTTTTCATCCTTGATCCAGTTGACCTAAACTCTATCGATGACATCAGCATTTCGAAATTAACCGGAGAACTGCCGCTGCGTCCGAAAACAGCTAACAAAACGGAGCACCACAGTGACGAGGACTTTTAAGGATTTACACTCGGGCAGACCTATTTTCTACAGTCTTTTTTTTGGGTCCCAACTTGGAAAGAATGAACATTTCCTTGAATGTATAGCATATACACATATATATGTTTAATATAACATTTTCGATTCATATTGATAACTGACTTAACGTTAATACGCATATGGATAGGGATCAGAGACATCAGAGTTAGAGATACATGGATCTAAAAAAAGAATATTTTCTTTGTGCCCAGCCAGGGTTCTGGCCAGCGGAAAGTTATGTACAAAAGTAAGGTTGTGACTCCGGGCGTCGTGCTTTCTGGGGGCCTCCTACATGACGACATCCCGACAGACAATCTTCGTTTTGGAGGAGGCGCGCTGCTGGCCGCCGTACAAGTCCGACGATGCGGAGGACGAATAGTCGATGTGACTGCCCGCCTGGGATTGCTCTTGCCGGGCCAGAAAGCTATCGGCTATGGCGCGGTCCAACCCCGTGTACTGGAAGTTGGGTGCTCCGTCCAGGACATCAGCCTCCGATTTGCGACGCTGGCGACGGTTGGCATCCGACTTTCCAGCCCGCCGGCGTCGTCTTTGTCCGTTGATCTCCGCCGACTTGGTGCTTTTGTGGGTGCGATACGTGCCGCTTAGGCTGCCGGGATGGGCATACAGAACGGAGCCGGGAATGGGAGGTGGACGCATGTAGGCGGGAAGAGTCATTCCGCGGTATTGCGGTGGCAGTGGGGGCACCGGTAGCAATAATCCAGCTCCGGTGCCAGGAGGTGGCGGTGGCAGGCGTGTGGGCGGCGGTGGCGCCATCTGAAATAGCAGGAGATTGCAGATTGAAAGGATTGTTCACCGGGTGATTAAAGACTCACTTACCCCGCTTCCAGCTGACGAGGGAATCAGCATGATAGGTCGAGAGGGAGGCGTCAGTTTGCGAACCGAAGACGGTGGGTAGTTGCCCATTTGGGCGGCGTACATCCACATGGCGGCCAACTTTTCAGAGTTTATCTTTTTGTCAGAAAGAAAGCTTCGTGAATGTAATCCATGGCTATTTAAATTAGTATCGTACCTTTTCGCTTCCGTTCAGGGACACCGCCTTAATGTACTGATCCACTTTCTGCTGGTCCAAGGGTATTCCGGAGGAATTTGACTTAATAATGACGTCCCGAAGCTCGCTGTGTTCCGATCTTTAAATAATAATATAGTTCTTGATTAACTCGAGCTTAAGGCGCGCTTTTTTTGAATTTAATACTGGTAGTTTGGAAGTAAATATCGATATATCGATCAAAAAAGCATTTGTGTGTGTGTGAGAGCAGTGTGACCAAGCAGAAAATACCAGAAAATGTAGCGATAGTTTGGCGATATATCTGTTTTGGGAAAAATATTGATATTTCGATATGAATATATATTTTCGACACCCCCCTTCAGCAAACAGGCAAAACAGCGAAATCTGCGTGCTCGGGCCATCCATTGCATCATTGGGCAATCCGATCGCAAAGCCCCAGGCCTCTGGTATCCAGCCCCACTGCGTATCTGTCGGAAATCGATCGAAATCACGGAGCAGACGAAACAGCGGAAGATTCAAGCAAAACACCAGCTCGCCACGTCAGTGGGAGTGGGAGCGAGAAGGCGCCTGCCGATAGGATAAGGATAAGCTAGTGCGAAAGGGAGGGGGCTAGCTCCCTCTAAACAAAGGTATTAAAATGTTTAGCAACTTCAAGGAGCGCTTCATCTCGGCCATTGTGCCGGATCTGCCGCCGCTGCCGGGCACCGGAGAACGGAGCAGTAGTTCTGGCGGAGGGCACCACAATTCGCACGGAGGACGGTCCAGATTCGGCGGAGGGCAGCCGATGCCGGACAAGTTTCCGTATGCCAGGCCGCCTTTTCTGCAGCTGCTGACTCCGGACGAGCTGCGCGCGTCGGCGGATCACAATGTGCGGCCCATTATTGTGCCCAGGGACATAAACCTTCTGCCCTGGGGCACAGGCTATGCGGAGTGCGTGAACTCCGGCAAATCAGAGTGGAATGAGGACCAGGGTGCCTTCTGCCGGTGAGTCATTAGAGGTCTCGATAGCTTTCAGTGTTATAATGGTGTCCCATCTTTGCAGGCAAGTCCTCTCGGATCCGGAGCACAAACATCCTGATCTCCCATACACATACTTCGGCATCTTCGATGGTCATGCCGGCTATGGAGCTGCCTTGGCTGCCTCGCACCAGTTCCATCACATCCTACACGAGAAGCTAGTGGACTGCCTGGAGCTACTGCTTCCTCGCGACTCGGAATCGCCAGCTGGTGGTGCCGAAGGCGGGAAGCTGAATCCCACGTTTCCGCATCCCATTTACTTTCAGCGGCGGGTGACCAAGGACGAGCTGATCGTCGGAGCGCTGGAGAGTGCGTTCTTCAACATGGATTCGCTAATAGCGCAGGACAGTGATCGGTATAGGGACGCCGGTGGATGCACCGCCTGCGTGTCCCTCTTTATTGATGGCAAAATGTATGTGGCGAACGCTGGAGACTCTCGGGCTGTGCTCTGCCAACGCAAGGCCACAGTGAAGAGGAACCTAAAGGAACAGGAGGCGGAGGCGGGAATAGAACCTGATCCGCTGGAAGCCAACTGCTATCCAGTGCCGTTTAGCGCGGACCACACACCCGAAACAGAGCGAGAACGGCTGCTGAACGTGGCCAGGCTTAAGCCACATCTCATGGGCAACCAGTACGTGGCCATGGAGTACGCCAAGCGGCCGCACATAAAGGATATGGGGCAGCGCATTCTCTGCCGGCAGGGCACCATGCGGGGTTGGACGTACAAGACGCTGACCCGCGACGATCTCCGCATTCCGGTGGTGAATGGTGAGGGAAAGAGGAGCCGGCTCCTGGGCACCCTGGGGGTTACCCGCGGCTTCGGCGACCATGAACTTCTCGCGATCAACACGGGCATTCAAATCAAACCGTTCCTCACACCACATCCGGATGTGCGACAGCGCGATCTTACCCAGGTGGTGAGCATCCCGGACGAGGACAACCGCGACGGGGACTACGGCGTACTTGTGATGGCCACCGACGGCCTGTGGGATGTCTCGGAGAACGATGCCGTCGCCAAGACAGTCTTCCAAACACTGTCAAAGTATCCGACGGAAAAGCATCGCTACACGATGGTCGCCCAGGAGCTGGTGGCCAGAGCTCGCGGGAAGATCAACGACTCTGGACATTGGCGACTGGCGGACAGCAAGGCGGCCGCCACAGTCGATGATATATCCGTGATCGTGATCCCGGTGGGCCAGTATTACAAGGAGCATGTGGAGTGGACGCAGAACTACAAGCGGGATCTCGAGGCGAAGCGTCGCCAGGCGCAGGCCAACATGGCCCAGGAGGCTGTCAATGTGCTGAACGGTGTTATCACGGAGGAGGCGCACGTGGTCGAGGAGGAGGAGGAGGAGGGCGAGGTGGTGGTCCATGAAGTGGCCAAGACCACACCGAAGACGTCGCCGCAGCCGAAGAAGAGTGAGCAGAAGCTGGAGAAAGCGCCGGAGCCCGAAGAGGAACTGGCGCCGTCGCTGGAACGTGTGCAACTGGAGGACACTGCCACCGCATCCCCAGAACGTAAGTCTACCAAAAGCTCTATATGGCGTTTCTAACATCATGCTATTGCAGCGCCGGCCGCCGGGCAGGAAAAGGATAACGAATCGAACAAGGATGCGACGACGCCGCGGCAGCAGCAGGGCAAGGGTCGCAAAGGCAAGGGCAAGCACTAGGACGTGCTGCCTACCACATATTTATACACACACACACAGCAATACAATATAGTTGAAGGTCGTCTGCATGCCGCAGACAGACTCGCTGCAACGCCAGGCACACGTGGCCCAGATACAGATACAGATATGGAGGAGATGCTGGCAGGAGATGGCACATCTACATATATATTTTTACACTCCACTCAAGACATTCGAGTTTATACATAATTAGCTTATGTACAGACAGCAGGAGCCAGGGAGCAGAATCCACTTAATTTGCTACGAATAAGTATATTTATTTTTGATCCCAACCAATACCTAACCAAGCTGGATGCAGGGCGGAGGACTTAGGACGATAAACCTTAACGTAACCGCAGTGTTTAAACACCCATTGAAGATGAACAAAGCCCGATGCAGGCGCAACCCTTTCAATTACCACAAATCAAAACCGTATGATTAAAATGGAAGCAAGCCAGAAATTATTAAGTAGCTTAAGTTGCAAGATACCCTTAAAAACAATTAATAAAGTGAAAAACAACTATTGTTAACTGAAACAGTATGCGTCACTGCTTCTGATCCCCTGTGAAGTTAGTAGTGCTCCTAACCCACTTGCCGCCCATCGCTCCAGGTGATAGCACTATCTGGCGGACGATAAGGCCCCGGACAGAGTGATTCATTTGCTTTGGACTTACTGGATCACAGATAATGCTATTAGCCGCAAGATTTATTTGAAATGAGAACACAGTTTCGGGCTTTTCAATTTTATTTATTTTTTGCTCGCAATTATTTTGTTTGTGAATCAACTTGACAATAATTTGGAATCGGTTTCGATTACATTAAAATTGTTCTTATTAAGGTTTTCATTCATTTTGTTGTTTAATAACCGCGTCCCTCCCTCCCTCACCGACGTCCTATGTATATACATATATAGTTCTGGAAGCTGTAAAAATCTACTAAGAAAATATATGTATGTAGCATCCATTTAGTGGGGCTGTTGGCGACTTAAAGAGTTAGTAAGGAGCTCCGTCGACGTCCTCTGGCGGAGGAGATGCTTGGAAATCAGAGTTCAAATATTTGGTTGCCGAGAAGACTCCTAGCCTATTTGTGGACTCTGTCGTCTGCCGCTGTCGGCCCAACCTCTGTGTGTGCACAGCATTTATGTATGTATGTATGTAGTTTTCAACAAGCCGTTTATTTGTGTTTAATCGTTATTATTTTTCTTCTCTTAGTTTGTGGTACTCCCTCCCTCCCTCACCCACTCACTTAGTTCAAAATCTCGCACCCAACCCAGCCCAAAAACAATTGGCCTCCACCCCAGATATGACTTTTGGCGACTAAGTGAGCGACTAAGTACCTACTACTCTTTAGCTAGCTAATGTCGGATACATATTATATATTTGTCTGCCTCCCCCCTCCTCCTCCCCCTTCCCATATATCATGTTTTTTAAAAATTTGCAAGTTTAACTAACATTTTCTATGTGGTGTATATAGTACTAGTATATGCAATTATTGTTTTTTTTTAGCAGTAAGTTCAGTAGTGGCACAGCGCATTATCTTATAGCACACTCACACATGTGCACAGCACACACACAGATACACACACACACTCACACCTCCATAAGCCCAACAATTTTTCAAAAAATTTCGAAATTTCTTTTCTGAAAACAGACTGTTTCGTGCCACAGTTTCCGTCTAGCGCTTCAAACCCGGAATCACGGACACACGGAACTGGGGGTCCAAGGTTAAGGTTTCAAAAATTTTATACTTCAATATGTGCCTGGTGGCACTCCTAATTGCACTCCATAGCCACTGTAGGCCGTTCGAACGACACACAACTTCAGTTGGAAGACATTGGCGAACGCGAAGTGGGGAAACCAATTTTCTATTCACAACTGTCTGCTCCAGGACAGTGCGTTTCAAGGGGGTACGGACGGGGTGCGCTTGGGGAGGGGCCTTACGCCCTTGCAACGCACTGCCAGCCAATACCCTCTATGTACATTATTAGTTAGTCGCTCCTAGTCGCTTGCTTTTGTGCTAAATTGACATTCCAAGAAGAATCTGCGAGAGCCGCTTACGTTTTTCAATTTCTCCAGAAGCGTATTATTTCTTCACAATCTCGATTAGTTTGTTACGTTTTACAGGTTTATCTATATATACGGTCTTTTATCCATAGATTGGCGATCAAAATTGTAATAGTTTTAATATAAAATGTTTTGGTTTTGCCTTTTTCGTAAGAATGCATTTTTTTTCGATTTTTTGTTTCTTTTTAAATAATTAGTTGAACAACAATAACACGGTGATGTTGAAAAAATTTATCTACGATTAGTTTAATTAAAAATATGCGTTCATCCTCATTGGAACTGTGCGCGGAGGCTGTGGGTATCTGTATCTCTAGTGCGGCATCTCGCGCACTCGCACCGCGACCTACAGGACCTCTCTATATAGTAGCTTTAGATGATATATATGTGTATATATATAGGATATAAATACGCCCCAGCTCGCCCCACCTGGCGCCTGGGCTTGGCATCTTGGTATGTTTCTTGTTTCGTATAAAATAAATAATTAACACTTTTGTTGTCAAAATACTGGAGAGGCCGGGACAATGGCCTCGGGAGCGGGTTCCGGGCCAGGCCTAGACTACCCGCAGCTTGGCGCTGCGACAGCGCTGGCGGGAACTGCTTCCAGGGGCCTGTCCATGTCCGTCGCCATCTCCGCCGCCGCCTCTGCCACCGGCTCCGCCTCCGCCACCGTTCGGTTTGAGGAACCGGCGGGGAAACGCGGCACAGCAGTGGATTAGAATACTATAGAGTTGGAAAACCATCCGCATTAGCTGCCTCTTGGCCTGGCGCCTCAGGCACCAGGATGCTGCGGCCCACGATTAGGAGTGCAGCTGGGCCCGGTCCTTGGCCCGCCGCTTGGCCAGCATCGACAGCTCCACGGGTCCCACGTTGGCGGCCTGCGGTATGGCGATGGCCCGGAATGTGGCGTCCACAGCTCCGCGCAGTGCCATCGAGATGTGGCTCTGCTGCTGCTGCTGCGCTCCAATCGACAGCTTCGATCCGGGCGCCACTGCGTACTCCGTCAGCTGCACTCCGCTGGCGAACTGTTCGCGCAGCCAGGCGTGCTCCAGGATATTGGCCGCCGTGGGCCGATTCTCCGGCACGATGTGCAGCATCTGGCGCAGCAGCTCCTTTGCCGGCGTGCTGACCAGCGCCCATCGGCTGCTGGTGAAGTCGATGTGCCCGGAACCGATCCGCTTCAGGATCACATCGGGCGAGTCGTTCGGAGTGCTGGCGAACGGCGTTCTCCCGGAGAGCATTATGTAGAGCAGCACGCCCAGGGACCAGATGTCGCAGGCCAGGTCGTAGCCCTGCCGCTTCAGCACCTCCGGCGCCACGAAGTTGGCCGTGTAGCACGGCGTCATCAGGAGGCCGTTGTCCGCCCGGAGCTGCTTGGCGAAGCCTGAAAAGTGACGCTTGGTATTAGTCGCGGGACTAATAGTCACCCCCCAACCCTAAGCCACTCACCCAAATCGCAGAGCTTCAGGGTCTCCGGCGTCTGTCGCATGCTCGCGTAGATCATGTTCGAGGGCTTCAGATCCCGATGCACCACGCCGTGCTCATGCAGGTAGGCCACCGCCGAGGCAATGGTCCGGAGCACGGCACTCGCCTCGCTCTCGCACATCTGGCCCACGGCCAGGATGCGGTCCAGCAGCTCTCCGCCCTTCAGCAGCTCCATCACCAGGTAGGCTGAGCCCGCGTCCTCGTACACGGAGTACAGCGTCACGATGTTCGGGTGGTTTCCATACCGCAGCATAATCTCCACCTCCTCCCAGCAGTCGGCGGACGTAGAGGCGGCGGCCACGGCCGCCTTTTCGATAACCTTGACGGCGTAGTGCTTTTTCGAGGCGCGGTGCTCGCATAGGCGGCAAACGGAGAAGGTTCCGCGGCCGAGCTCCTGGAGCAGGTTGTACTCTGCATGGAAGTTGCCCGGCAAGACGCCGGGTAAGCTTCGGGAAGCCATGGAGGGGGCGACGGACGCCACGGCCGGAACGGGAGCAGCAGCCATGTGCAGCGGACTGGCGCTGGTGGAGCAGCTGTTGGAAGCGGCATTCGAGCACTGGGCTTCCAGCAGGACCGGGGCCACGAAACTGAAGCCTCTGAAGATCTCGTGCGCGGAAGCGGATATGGGACCACCGGGCGAATCGCGGGGCGATTTCGAGGTGTACTCCACATCGAAGTAGAAGGCGTCGTCGCGGCTGACCGCCGGTATGAAAGGCGGACGCACCTGCTTCCGCTCCAGCCGCACCCAGTCGATGGTGGCGAAGAAGCAGTGCGCCTTGATGTCCAGAATGCCCTCGGCTCCGGCTCCCAGTCGGTTTTGGGGATTCCGCTTGAACAGCGCCCGCAGCAGCGACTGCGCCTCGGGCGACAGATTCTCCGGCATGCCGAGCTTACTCCTCAAAATCTGGTTCATGGTCTCCTGGCGAGTTTGGCCGTGGAATGGAAGATTGCCCGTCAGCATCTCGTACATGAGGACGCCGAAGGACCACCAGTCGGCGGCAAAGTCGTGCCCCTTCCGGTTCACAATCTCCGGGGCCATGTACTCGACGGTGCCGCAAAAGCTGTAGGTCTTGGAGCCGTCGAGGGGCTGCTTGGAGAGGCCGAAGTCCGTGAGCGCTATGTGTCCGTGCTCGTCCAGGAGTATGTTCTCCGGCTTCAGGTCCCTGTAGATAATGCCCAGCGCATGCAGGTGATTCAGGGCCAGAGCCAGTTCCGCCAGATAGAACTTGACGTCCTCCTCGGTAAACATCACCTCCTTGGACAGCCGCGTGAAGAGGTCGCCGCCGCGCAGGAAGTCCAGGATCAGGTAGAGCTTTCCGGGCGTTTGGAAGGCGTAGTGCAGGCGCACGATGAAGGCATGACCCACGTCGGCCAGGATTTTGCGTTCATTGGTGCTCCTCACCCGGTCCTTGACCTTGAGGGTGGCCTTCTTGAGGACCTTCATCGCGTAGAGAGTCCCGGCATCCTTGCCGATTATTTTCCGGACCAGGAACACCTTGCCAAAGCTCCCCTCGCCCAGCACCCGGAGCAACTCGAACTGCGAGGGATCGGCCTTGTCGTGCCCCTCCTTGATAACCTCCTTCAGCTCGAACTCGTTCTCGTTCAGCTCGAGGACATCTCCGCCGACCGCCCCTCCCTGACCGCCGCCGCCGGACTCGGAGTCACTGAGCTCCATCAGTTCTGGGGGCGGGCAGAGTTTCTTGCCCGACGCCTTCTCTCGGCTCGTCTGCAGATGGGTCTCCTCCGATCCAGGGGCCGGGGAGATGTGGTGCTGCTCCAGAGCAGCCTGAAGGGCCGATTGCTGCACCTGTTGCTGTCTCCGCTGCGATGACGTCACCGTGGTCACCGCCCTCCCGCTCTCCTCGTCCTCTTCGGTGGGTGTGTGCTCCATGGGCGTGACCGCCAGGCTACTGCATCCGGACGAGGTGATCTGCATGCGCTGGCGCAGCTGCAGGCCCATGGAGCCCATTGTGGATTGATTCTGCCCCGCCAGCTGCTGCTGCTGGGCTGCATTATTGTTGTTGCTGTTCAGCTGCTGCTGCTGCGGGGTTTGCTGCTGCTGGCGGAGATCCTTTTGCGAGTCCGCCAGCGGCATGACTTTTGTGCTTGTTCCCCTCCGCTCTCCGGCTGCTTCCGCTCCGTCTACGCCTCCGCACTTTCCTCCTGCCTCGTATCCGCTTTCTCTTTTTACTTTTCACCCACTTTTTTCTGTTTTTTATTACTTCCGCTGCTACTTTACGGCGCGCGTAGGCGTCGACTGCGCTGCTGCTGCGCTGTTGCTTCCCTTCTGGAATTTAGGATCCGTTTGCTGCACTTCTCTTGCCAAGGTCTGTCTTTTATAAACGGTTCGCGCCAGTCTAATTTTCGCACAGCTGTCTTCTTATCACTATTATTTACATGTTAAACAATACAATTGTTGATCTAATATTTTTCCTATTTTATATCCAGTGTGACCAAGCGGCGCAGGTGTGTCGATTTTTCTAAGCGCGGCGGTGTTGCCGGAGATTTGGCCTGAAGCAACAGTCTGGCAACGCTGCCAGCAGTTTCGCGGGCTACCGAAGCGCGGTCTATCGAAATTTTAAACTCTTTTCACTGCACTCGTTTTCACTTCAAATATGGCAACAGGCTCCATTAAATTGGATGTCTGCCCAAAAAGGGTAGACCAACTAGAGCTCCAGATTCATATTCCCGCACTTATTATAGACTAAATTAGACAACTCGAATTTTTCTACTCACTTAGTGCAAATTTGGAGGGCACATCGATAAACCGACACAATGCTGACCACAAAGTGCAGGAAAAGAGCAAAAATTAATCCACAAGCTGCCGAGACCTCGCTGTTGGTGTTCATCAGGTCGAACTGTGGGTAAAAATGTCATATTCATTAAGAACTTTCAATTCAATTTTTTTCTTGGCCAATTTTTCTCCGATTTCCAAGCGGAATACCTCAACAGATTTCTAGCTTAATTCTCCTTAAATCTGCTTCAAAACCTAGGAACAACATTTTAAGCCCAATTTTTTCACATTTTTCTAAGGGGGTCCTCTTCAAAAATGGAAATCTGCGTAAGCAGTGCAACTCTGACCACTTCCGAAGACTATATCTTGGTCAATTTTAATCCGAATCTTAAGCGAAGTACCCCAAACGATTTCTAGACTCATTCTCCGTAAATCTGCATCAAAACCTAGAAACACAATTTTCGATCCGATTTTTTCGAATTTTTCTGGGGGACTTCCTTCAAAAATGGGGATCTGCGTGGGGAGTGCACTGTTGGCCCCTTGCGAGGGCCATATCTCGGTCAATTTTAATCCGATTCTCAAACGGAGTACTTCAAACGATTTCTAGACTCATTCTCCGTAAATCTGCATCAAAACCTAGAAACACAAATTTCGATCCGATTTTTTCGAATTTTTCTGGGGGACTCCCTTCAAAAATGGGGATCTATGTGGGGAGTGCACTAATGGCCCCTTGCGAAGGCCATATCTCGGGCAATTTTGATCCGATTCTCAAGCGAAGTACCTCAAACGTTTTCTAGACTCATTCTCCGTAAATCTACATCAAAACTTAGAAACACAATTTTCGATCCGATTTTTTCGAATTTTTCTGGGGGTCTCCCTTCAAAAGTGGGGATCTGCGTGAGGAGTGCACTGTTGGCCCCTTGCGAAGGCCATAGCTCGGGCAATTTTGATCCGATTCTCAAGCGAAGTACCTCAAACGATTTCTAGACTCATTCTCCGTCAAAAATTTGATTTTTTCAAACTGCGGAGTGAAACTTGGAAGGCTATATCTTGAACCATTTTGACCCTACTTTAAGGTAGGGTCTTCTTCAATAATATTTATGGAATAGCTCAGCTATACTACTTAAAATAATACTTTAAGAATAATACGACGTAGGCTTACCTGCTCTTGTTTCTGCTCCGCCATTCGGTTGAGGTCCCTGGAAAGACCCACTCCGGAGATGGCCAGGGCCAAGGTACTGCTGGCAATGCACACCAAGCTGAGAGCCAGGAAGGCGGTCTGGGTCTTCCGCATGCTGACCACGCCCAGGGACCCGGTGACAGCGGCTATTAATCCTGTCCAGATGCCGCAGCCGGCCATCGAGAGAGCCGCGTCCCGGACAATCAGCAAGGATCCAAGGGCCACCAGGGAGACGGCCAACACCAGCTGCAGAGTGCCTAGGACGATCTGGAGAGGGAAAGCGGAGCAGCATTCGTTACTGGCCTTCCGTTTGCGGTTGTTCCGGGCGGATATCGAGGAGGAGCTGCCCTCGCTGCCCTCCTTGTATTTGATGAACTCGGGCGGACAGCGCTGCTTGCGGCTGATTCTGGAGTCCAAGGTGTTGGCCGCGCTCTTGGAGCCGGCCTTCGTCGCCTGGCTGCCCGGCATCCTGGAGGCCATGGCCTCCTCCAGCTGCTGCTTGAACTCCTGATGGGAGATGATCTTGGGCTTCTGCGCCTCGTCCTCCTGGCTCTTTGCCTTGGCCGCCTCCACATCGAGGTCCAAGGCGGCGGAGAGCAGCTTCAGGGCTGGCGGCTTCTCATCGTACACGGGACTGGAATAAATGTGACTCTGGGCATCCTGGCGAGCCTGCTCCTGATCCTCCTGCATCTGCTTTCGCTGCTCCTGGTCCCGCTGCAGCATTCCGATCTGCGAGTTTGTCAGGCTCTCCGATCCCGTGTTTGTGGTGTTTGTGCTCTGCTCGATGGTGGTGGCCGCCTGGAGCAGTTCCTCGCGGTTCAGGCTGCGGTCCACGATGGTGTCCATGCTGCCGGTGGTGGAGTCGTGGGAGTCGATCGTCCTGGCGGGAGAGGCTGAGTGGCGGCCATTGAAGTCTCCTCCTCCACTAGCCGGCTGCTGGTTGCTGTTCTCTGTCATGTTCTGGGCTGATTCCTGCTCCGACTTCACTGGATCATGGACAAGGGGCTGCAAGGCAAACAGGAGAGGATTGTATTATTTTCAGTGTATTGCATTCCACGGACCTGGCAGATTAGCGAATTAAAAGCCACTAGCCCCCGGCCACATAGTTTCGAGTTTTTTGCTCAAGTCTTTTGTTTGGCTCACACTTTCGAAATCTGTTCGTTTATCGCCCTGCCTTTCGTCCCTGCCACTGATCTCTTGATTGATCTTGTTATTACCTGCCAGCGGTAATTATTCATTCCATAATTGCCACAATAGCCGCCACTTGGCAAATATTCTGCCCCCATCGGTAATCCATCCGAAATACCCCTTAACATTTGTCAACGTTCTGTGCGCCAGGTCTGATTTTCGGCTATAGCTTATAGGAGTATTATCTGTATATGAGCGAGTATATGGCTGGCATTATCCACCTTGACATTTGGTCGCCGGTTGTCATTGTTCTTTAAGCCGAACCGGTTCGCACTTGGCTGGCAATTAAGCAAAATGCGAAACCGAAGCTGAAGCCCAAGCAGAAATCGAAAGCAAAAAACACTTGAAAACTAAATTGAAAAGGAAAAAAGGCAAATACTGGGGGAGTGGCAAGAGGTGGCATTGTCTTGGGGCTCCACGCGGCGTATGCCCGATACCGCTTGGAGGTGAGCCACTTAAATGGCATCTGATACGGAAAACTGCTTTCCGCAAGTGGCAAATTGGCTTTTATTTGAAGTCTTTCCCCGCGAGCTAGAGTGGAAAAGTCAGAGCTGGTGTTCAGGCTGAAAATCTGAAGCTGAGTTTTTCTGAAGCTTTTGTGAGACAAGTAGTCCATGACCCTGGACTTTTCTGTGAAAAGTAGTCCATGGAATCGAACTGTCAACTTCCGATTCGACGACCCCACGGGACCCGCTTCTCGTAGTCATTCTATAGCTGAACGCCAAACAGTGAACATCTACTTCGGGTCTTAAAACAATCGTTAGAAATCTCAAAGAAATATTAAGTTGGAACGTCAGTTAGATATAATTTTTGGTTTTAAATTCGTGCCGATCGATCATGTTTTTCCTTCGTGCGTTCCGCGGATTCGGCGACTCCTGTGAGGTCGCCCCCCCTGAGCCCCGGGCTCAGAGCTCCCGGGCCCGTGCCCCCAAGAAGGCCCGTGTCCCTAAGAAGGCTGGCAAGAAGGTGAGCGGTGGGTCTGCCAAGAAGTCGCGGAAGGGCAAGCCCTCGGTGAAGGCCTGTAAGAAGCTCGCGGTGAAGAATATCCGGTCCCGTGCCAACGGGAAGCCCAAGTCGGCCTCCAAGAAGCCGAAAAAGTCGCTCAAGCTCAAGCCCGTTGAGCATGGTGAGCCAATAAGCGTACTATATGAGCGTCATAAGGAGCATCCATTGATTGCAGAAGTAGCTCCCGTCGTCCACGACTTGACTTGCTTGGGATCATCTTCCAATGATATTTTTCACGATGTGCCGAGCCTGACTGCCATACTGGGCCGTTCCTTGGATGCCCGCATCAAAACGGAGCCGGGGGAGTCGCCTCGTGTTCGCCAATCTTCGGAATCCAAGAAGCGACGCAGCTCCAAGAAGCGACACAGCTCCACAACAGGAAAGCGCAAGGACGGCAGCTCCAAAGGAGAGTCAAAGAGAAAGAGTTCAGCGAAAAATGAGAGACTAGTTGGAACTAGGAAGCAAATACAAGGCAAGTGGCTCACTCTAGATAGTTTCTATTCCACTAACCTGCCTCTCTCTCATCCAGAACTCATGGAGAGTTTGAAAAAATAATACGGCGTATCTTATTGTAGTAGTATTAACCTACCAGTAACAGAACAGCATTTGGGGATTGATTCTAAATTATAAATAAGTAGCTACGGTATAATATGTAATGGTGAGTATTCATCATCCTTTAGTTGTCCTTTCTATTAAGCCCATTCCTCGCCCGCAGGTGGATAAATGGCAGGACACAATGATTAACCAAATTTAAAGTACTAGGTCGCAAAGCAATTACGATTCAGGAAGAGTGGCAGGGCTTCCATAAATTTTTAATGTTCTTTTCATACATTTGAAATATAAAACGTTCCTTGCCACACCATAGAGAGACTCTTTTTTTTATTGACAGAGGGGGTTCGACGGGGCAAGATGGAGAATCTTTTTGTGGCCGTTGTGGCATTTATCTGGTTTTCTGTTGACATTTGCCAGTGCTCGGTCGGCGCCTGCTTTCTACTCCATCGCCACAGACCAGGTCCGGCTGCTCATTGTGGCACTTTTCATTTTCATTTTCACTGTTGTCGCCTTTACGGCCATAAGGCGTAATTGGCCAGGTACGAGCCGGGCTTGCCGGGGGACTGAGCGGTCGCCACTCTTCAATTAGCATGGGAAGTGCGCCCCACCTGTCCAGTTTCGAAGGCCCATCAGCGTTTCCCACGACGGAGCTGTCAATAGTGTCTCCCTTTGAGCTTGGAAATTCGGCTTCCGAGTACGAGGCACTTGGCTGGCTCTGCCGGCCAGATCGGTTGCCAAAATGCAGCTGGTGCTGCACTCGAAAACCGCCCAAGCGCTAAACCGAGAAAACCGCAGCTCCAGCTGAAAAGTAACTTGCGCGAAAGGGGAAAGCCACTGCCGCTTGCCACAAACTAAAAGTTATTCTTTGCAGATCCCTCCGAGCTTCGATTAATAGAGTTCCGAGTATATCCGGGGAGAGCCTGCCAAGAAACCTGGAGAGCGCTGGGTGAAACTCCAAATCGAAGACAATAAATCGCACTGGCGCTGAAAGAAAAGTCGCGAGCCGGGGAAAAGCAAGCACAAAAGAAACATTTGCGGCACAAACAGAAAACAGAAACCATTCAATAACAGGTTTCCTAAACGAAGCCCACTGTTTTTGGCAAAAATTAAAGGGCAAGCCCCAGTCGGAATGTGAAGCAGAGACCGCAGAGTGATACTTCTCGGATTAGGTATAATTTAATTGCCTCGAACGCAGCACTTAATGGCAGCTCGGGTGGGATGGAAATGGATTCGGGAGGAAGAGGCCTGTCGATAGGTTTTCCTGAAAGTAAAATAGCACCGGTTTGGCAGCAATCTCGACGGTCAGCTCTGCCTCACCGGCACACAGGTACGTACAGATGTGGATACGTGTGTGCGGCGGAGCTGCGTGTGTGCGGCTCGACACTTTCACTTGCTGGCGTCCCATGCCGGCCATAATTTTGGAGGCCAATTGATTGGCGTACACCAATTTTTGCCCAACTATTTTTTAATGGGGGCTGCTTGGAAGGAGGATTTCCTCATTTTATAGCCGCCTCTTTTGGTTTTCCGAGCCGAAAAAATGTTTGTTTTCGAAACCGTTTCTCGAGTGTGCCTTGCTGAGGCAATCCGTGGGATTTGCTAATTATTCGTGGCAAATCGGTTATTGAAACAGAAACTTGGCCGAAATCGTTGCGAGCGGAGCGGAGTCGGGGAGCCACTCATAAGCGTTGGCTTCAATTTTATGCATTTAGGCAAACAGCCACTCGGCTAGAAGGCTAGAAGGTGGCTCGTTTTCCGCGGCAGGCTAGTGGGAGCCGTAAGCCCACATCAAGTGGCGGTGGCAGGCACTTGAAGCAGCAGCTGCAGCTGATTTTTCGTGTTTTCCGATTGCACAATTTTGGAAAATGCTCCGGCAATTTGTCACCTGATTCGAAAATCGGGAAGGGAGCTCTGCCACAGAATGTGGCCCGCATAGTGGCCCACTAATTGCATCATCCGTCCGAAAAGCCACCTGCATAAGCCAAAACGAGCAACAAAATCCACAGATGTATGTGAAAATTCCCACAGCATTGACTGACTGATTGAGTGGCTGACTGAGTGACTGACTAACTTACTGACGACTATGGACAAAGTTGAGACACGAGATGGGGGTGTATTGGCGGTTCAAGTGGCATGCTGGGCCTTCCTGCTACCCACGCACCTGTTGCAGCTGAGGAAACAAGAAAACTAAACGGTTCTGGGGGGGGAAGAGGTGCCCCTGATTTCGCTCAATGCACCGCTGATATTATATGATTAGCTGTGATGCATGTTGACGTCGTCTGAGGTAATTAAGACACCGCCTGCCGTGACAGACGGGCGGCAAAAGTAAATTAAAATATCAAAAGAGCACGTGCAACAACAGCAACAAATAACTGTGAAATGTGACACTGCAACAATAACAATAGCAATAATAACAACAACAATAATAACAACAACAATAACAGGCAGCCACTGGCACTTGCAACACTTGAGCTGGCCCGATGTAGCGGCTGATGTTGCATCATCATCATCCCAGGCAGCTGAGCAAGACAGAGCCAGTTAAGAACACAATTGCCGAGAATACTATCATTAGGGTGGTTGGTGGGGGGTGGGGCAAGTAGAGCAAGTGCGCCTCCTAACGGACGGGGGTGGCCGGGCTGAGGAATGCCCCGGGGGTGTGACCAATTCGGTTGACAACTCCCTGACCGAGTGCCACTCCATTTGCCAATAAGAGCGGCAACAAAACGGCAAGTTCGTTTCCTAAGTCTTTCGTTTCGAGGGCCCAACTCGGCTGCGACCTGGCCGGGAGAAGCGAATAAAATATCCATTATGCTAACTAACTGATTCTGTAGATTCTGGAATGCAGGTCCGACGCTCGGCTTGAGGTCTTCCAGCCAGAGACCGCCCTGTACCCACACCTCAAATCCCAATGGCATGTCTATATCACAGACCCACATGGCCCGGAGTTAATTTTATGCAGGCATTTGGACAGAAAAAATAAATTGGAATGAGAATAATTATGATGATCATGACGGTGGCAAGTTGCAAAGCTGCCAGTTGCACGTGTGTGTTTATTATGTGTGCCGACAGCATACATGAGCTGCATTCCGACTGCAGGCCGACAGAGGTTGAAATGTCAAAGTATTTAAGTCACACGATTACCACTGCGAGTCTCCCCGGCCAAGTGACAATTTTGCATTGTTCCCCTCTGTCTGAGAGCGGTGGCTTTGTGTTCGGGCTTTTCAGCTCGCCTCGTATGTTGGCCAACAGTGGGTTAAGAGTCTGTGCAGCCTTCAAAATTGTGGTCAGCCTGCAGTGTACTTGTTTGTTGTTTGTTTTCCTATGGACTTTGATACCCGACTGTTAATTTTGGCCAATGGGAGCGCACCTCTGTCCCCCAACCCCTTCGGATCGTCTATTTTGGGAGCCGCATCAAGGCCTGGTGATGGGCAGGGCCGCCAATGACAATTAATTGTCTGCCCGCCTCATTATTATTGTTGTTGATTGAGGTTTAAGTGAAAAATATTCCGCGCATAATCACAAATCCGTCTTCTAATTGCGCAGTGGCTGTCGATGGCTCTTTTCTGGGAATATTAATCAAAATCCGGCCCTCGTGGTCATTACAGTTTTTTGTTGGAGGAAACCGAAAGTCTGTGTCCAATCACCGCCGATGATCGGGTCTGTGGCATTTATTAATTAAGGTATCCCCCTCGCTGGCCTGGAAACCACATCCTACAAGTGACTGACCCTAGATGGTAAATATTTAGAGCCACTTTCCGCCGATGCCAATTGTTTATTATCTCAGGCAAGTGCAATGGCAAGCCAGCAGCCTGTATGTGTTCATAAACCTGTGTCTGGTCGGGTGTATGTGCGATATATATAGAGATATATGTGCTGCCTAATCTAGTTTGAACAACAGTCGTTGCACGCACTCGCCGCTGAGTATCGGCACTCTCACAGCCCCTCAGACTCCCCGCCTCCTCACTCATGTATGTACATCCAGATCGTGCTACAATTAAGGCGGCAAGGCAAGGCGAGGCAAGGTCGTCGCCGTTTGGCGCGGCTGTTGTCGCTGGAATTAGCATTTGAAATGACTTCATATGAAAATAATTGCACGCTGGCAAGAAACCAGAGGCAGGTGGCAAGGCAGTGCCTTACGCACTTGCCACGAACCAAAGTCGAACCGATTGCAGTGCACGCGGCCGAGAGCCAAGCTGTGGCAACCGGGCAGGGGCTAACTGGCCAATTTATGCCCCGATCTTATGAAATAGACACGCCAAACCGAACACAGAGCCAGAAAACATTGCCATTCGAACGTTCAAATCTGGCCGGGCAATCAAAAAAGAGTCGAAGCGAAATAAATTCAAAAACGGAACACTTGCTCGATTGCGAGGGAAACGAATTTGCGGTTTGGTCGTTAAGTCGGCAGGGACTTGATCACAAACTTGAATCAAATGTGGCCATTTTGGCAACCGAGGAGGTAGGCTACTCTATACCCGGTATACCACGGTACCCGTAGACCCTCCTACACCTCGAGTGCCGGGTATCTTATCTCCAGCATGCCTGCTTCCCTGCACCAGGTCCTCAGGCCCCGGGTCTGGTTCCCCCTTTCACTTTCAATTAGCCAGTGGGCAGCAGTGCTGTGGCTTTGCTTTTTGGTCTCTTTGCAGTTTTCTTGTCTGCACCTCGCATTTATTATTATTTACATTATGCGCACTTCAAGGAAAACTTTCCCCGCATGCAACGATATTTGGTGCGAGGTGTGTACCTGCACTTCCTGCAATTATCGCACAGGTACGCGTGCCGAGGGCGTCCAATTGTGCAACTGGAGGCGTCGGCACATCAGGAAATTGAAATGAATATGATTTGCTTGCCCCCCCCTAAGGGGTAACTAGCTCCCAGCTTGCCTCGCATTGTCAAAATTCTTGTCGTTTCAAGGTGGAATTTAATTATATAGCCCCGGCAGACATTTCTTGTGTTTAGTTTACGTAATCTCTAGTTTTCCCCCAAACTGAGGCATTCTAATGGCGGAGCTGACCTGTGGACTCCGCCGAACATTAAGTGCTTCAAGTCTCAGGGCAAAGTCGTTAAAAACCCAACAAATTTCCGCTCGTTGTGGTTGTCAATTTTTTGTGCGCTAAACGGCAGCCAGCGATCTTGTAAAAATTGCTTATAAAGACTTTCCATTTTTTGACCATTTTTTTATCTGCCTAACCTCCACGAATTCCAAGTCTATCTCCGACCGTCTATTTATATGAATTCGAGGCGAGTGTAATTGTTTTCTTGTTCAGAGTTGAAAAAAGCGGCAAAAAACAATTGCACAGCCACTGAATGGTCCCGTTTCGGTGGGAATTGTGAGAGGTCTGGGGAGTTCTATGAGTCACTATTGGCGGAGATTATAATTGGAGGTGAAGGATTGGACTTGCCTCTTATTATTCCGCCATTTATTTAAAGTTTCGCGAATATGCTTTAAATAAGCAAAGCAATTGTCGAGATAGATAGTCCTAAGTATCTCCAATCTACGATTATCCTGCACGTGCTCTTAATAATGTCATTTGCAGATTGATGCTTAGTGTTTTCCCCCCTAAACTCTTTCTTTTCTCTTTCTCTGATGCTGAGGTGCAAACTCACCGTAATTGAAGTGGCGTCCCCGGCCTTTGTTTTATGTTATTGTCTATTTATCAGCTATTTTCTCCCAATGATGCTGATGCTGGGGCTGCCGATGTTGCTGCTGCTGGGGTTGCTCTATCTGGAGTTGAATGAAATGTAGCCACTGTTGCCGGCAGCTTGCTGCGTGCAATTAAAATTCACCAAATTCCATTTCACTTGAACACACAGATACAAAAAAGAGATCACCGCCGAACCACGTGAGGGGCCTGGAGAATAATCGAAGATCGGATATTGTGGCAGCACACGAGCTACCGTTAGCGAGCGGTGGGGGCGTCGAGAGCAGCACGTGTTGCTCCAAAGCGCGTTCGAACACAACTAACCGTTGCTGCCGCTGCTGCTGCTGTTGCTGAGGTTGGGGCCTGCAATGCTTGGCGCTGCCAGCCGCGCTGCCCAAAAAAAAGCTGGCTGGCAGAGCGGAGCTTTACGTTTTTGGTATGCCAGCGGCGGTGTTGTTGCTTTACAACCTGTTCGCGTAAATCTGCGTTTAAAGAAGTGCCGACAACAAACGTAAACGAGCGTGCAGCGAGCGCAGCAGCCGCCAGAGCCGCTCCAGCCTCCATCGGTGGCAACAACAAGGCGCTTTCGAATCGCCGTGCAGCATCTTCAATCTGCCATTCAATTTCAATTTGCTGACGTCATGATGGGCGAAAATAATTGAAAGTGATACCAGGTGCAGGTCTTGGGGAATTAACGGAAATAAATTAGAGAAAACATTGGCTAGAATAATTGAATCGAAGCCGGATAATTGGGCCAACAACGAGAAGGCTTACGACCCTAAACACGTTTCGTTCAAAATTATAAAACTCGAGCTGCGGACCTTAGCGATTCTAAACACACAATCGAAAGTAAAGTTTCGAAAACTTGTTCTCCGAAGTCGATGTCACTGTTGTTGTAATGTTTTATGTTAATTGAAACCACATATAAAAGAAGTAACAAAAATAAAGAGAAGAATTCAATGTTGTTGCCTTGAGGGGGATTGAAAAATGCGTATTGTTTGTTTGTCTTTTTGGCACTTGGCTGGCGACGTGACTGGAGAATATTTTTCTCAATTTGGCCATGTTGCGATGTTGGCTCGTTTTCATTATTTTATTTTTTATTCAGTTTTTAAACTAATGGCGTGCTTATGTAAGCGCTGGTATTCCTGGGACGGCAGAGCCACATACAAATATTCATGCCGCTTGGAAAATGTAAGAGGCGTGTGTAACGGTTGCATTGCAAATGCTTAATGGCCAAAAGCAACGGCTAACAGATCCGTAAACAAAAGGCCACAAAGCACAAAAATAATACGAAATTATAGGCCACATAAAAAGACGAGGAAGACGCGCCGCCGCCAAAAACAATTGAATGTGCAATTAAACTCTTCTTTTTGGAGCACTTTTGGGCGCGAACCATTTGGCATTAAAGTGGCTTAAATAGAGCGTTCACCTTACCGCCGGCCCATAAACACAGGCCCGAGCCTATGCAAATCCAATACACAAAAGTGCAACACCAAATACGAGTGCCCCTCGAATAATTCATAAAAATATTGTGTGTCTGATCGCGAAAGTATAATTTACGCAAGCGGCTGCCAAAATAAGAAACAGACAAAAGAAACTCGCGCCTGCAGAAAGGAAAAATATTTAAGTAATTGCACAAAACTCCTGGCTGGCCACTTCATGACTGGTTTTCCACTTGTTTTTCAGCCTTTTTTCGGGAGGGTCGGGGCTGGGGGGCTATCGTATTGTATCTTCTGGCACTTGCTTTATGTAAGTTTGCAATCGGCTGTGGTGCTTGTGCGACAAGTTTGTGGCTTGAGTCTTTCGTTTTCGTTTTCAATTTCGTTTTCATTCGGCGACTATGGGCCTATAAATCTCTGAGCACATTGCGAAAGACATCTACATGATAAGCAGAATGCATATTCCATATCCATTATTCCCCAGAGATCGTTTCTTCGATTCGAGCCACAAAATTGTTGGCAAACACCAGAGAACGGGCATTTAGGTGCCGAGATTGTGGCTCAATTATCTTCTCGGCTTAGGTCCAATATTATTTGGTGTTGCCCCCAAAATAGTTACAGATTAAATGGTCGCCAGATACCCACACGTATCGGAAAAGTTCCCCTCACCCCATGAGAAACGAGTTCAATACTTTGATCACCGATCGTGGTCGATCGAGCCAAGCCCAGAAATGAAAACAAGCGGCAAGTGTGGCACTCAACCCACACGCAGATACCCAAGCACTCACCGATACAGCTACAGATACAAATACAGATACAAACAGTCAATGATCTTTGGGAGCTCCGCCAAAAAAAGCAAACGAAACTCTCGCATTTTGCCGGCTGCTTTCACTCTCCAGCGGATTTTTGGGAATTCTTTCATACATTTTTCTGGTGGCAGTGCGTTTGGGGCGCGGGGAGTACCAGAGGGGCCTGAGATCTGAGATATATAATTTCGAAAACTTTGCCTGTTAACGACTTTTCTCTCGCATTCGCATCTCCCGCAGTCTCGGCCCATCAGTCGCTTCATTCACATGTCAGCCGGGGCGTATGTGCAATTTGCAATTTGCACCACACCCTGACCCCCGGCAGTCACCTATCCAGTGACCATTAAAAAGGTGCGTAATTAGCCTGGTTGAAAGCAAACAATGCACAAGTCCGGCTCATTCGGCACATGATTAATGTGCCACCTTTCAAAACTCAAACGAAACAAATCGGCCACAGGACGGGCATTTCACTCTCAAATATTGGATCTTATATTAGCTCTATATAGGAGACATGTAGAAGACTTGTCTTCTAATGCGTTAGGGGTCTCCAAAGTTTCACCTGCGACCTCAGGTCGAGACATCGTCATTATATCCAGCACCCATCGACTGTCTCTCGACAAAAATAAAAAACCAGAGAAGAAAAAATTCACTGCGAAGTGAAAAAGAAAGTGAACACCTCGTCGATTGGCTCTTTCTCCGATCTCCGAACTTGTCGATTCTGCCAGCAGCTAAAACCCCAACTAAACAACAAAAAACAGAGGAAACAACTTAAACATTTTCTATTATGCAAATAATTCGGGGGCTGCTGTCAGAAGCCAAAAAAAGGTAAACAGCGCCACGGAACGCAAATTTGAATTTCAGATAAACACGTCTCCGAAATGTTACGGGAGAAACTGAGAGGCCCTTGTTCAACATCTGTTGGAGACCCTTAGCTAGCTGAGCCCTGCAACCAAATATGAAAACACATAATACATAGACGATTGCAATAACTTTATAATCGGATAAAACTTAACCAAGATATGGCCTTCGCAAGGGGCCAACAGTGCACTCCCCACATAGATCCCCATTTTTTAAGGGAGTCCTCCGGAAAAATTCGAAAAGACCGGATCGAAAATTGTGTTTCTAGGTTTTGATGCAGATTTTCGGAGAACGAGTCTAGAAATCGTTTGGGGTACTTCGCCTGAGAATCGGATCAACTTTGGCCGAGATATGGCCCTCGCAAGGGGCCAACAGTGCACTCCCCACGTAGATCCCCATATTTGAAGAGAGTCCCCCAGAAAAATTCGAAAAAATCGGATCGAAAATTTCGTTTCAAGGTTTTGATGCAGATTTACGAAGAATAAGTCTAGAAATCGTTAATTGTACTCCGCTTGAGAATCGGATCAAAATTGGCCGAGATATGGCCTTCGCAAGGGGCCAACAGTGCACTCCCCACGCAGATCCCCATTTTTGAAGGGAATCCCCCAGAAAAATTCGAAAAAATCGGATCGAAAATTTCGTTTGATGCAGATTTACGGAGAATGAGTCTAGAAATCGTTTGGGGTACTCCGCTTAAGAATCGGATCAAAATTGACCGAGATATGGCCTTCGCAAGGGGCCAACAGTGCACTCCCCACGTAGATCCTCATATTTGAAGGGAGTCCCCAGAAAAATTCGAAAAAATCGGATCGAAAATTTCGTTTCAAGGTTTTGATGCAGATTTACGAAGAATAAGTCTAGAAATCGTTAATGGTACTCCGCTTGAGAATCGGATCAAAATTGGCCGAGATATGGCCTTCGCAAGGGGCCAACAGTGCACTCCCCACGCAGATCCCCATTTTTGAAGGGAATCCCCCAGAAAAATTCGAAAAAATCGGATCGAAAATTTCGTTTCTAGGTTTTGATGCAGATTTACGGAGAATGAGTCTAGAAATCGTTTGGGGTACTCCGCTTAAGAATCGGATCAAAATTGACCGAGATATGGCCTTCGCAAGGGGCCATTAGTGCTCTCCCCACGTAGATCCCCATTTTTGAAGGGAGTCCCCCAGAAAAATTCGAAAAAACCGGATCGAAAATTTCGTTTCTAGGTTTTGATGCAGAGTTACGGAGAATGAGTCTAGAAATCGTTTGGGGTACTCCGCTTAAGAATCGGATCAAAATTGACCGAGATATGGCCATCGCAAGGGGCCATTAGTGCTCTCCCCACGTAGATCCCCATTTTTGAAGGGAGTCCCCCAGAAAAATTCGAAAAAACCGGATCGAAAATTTCGTTTCTAGGTTTTGATGCAGAGTTACGGAGAATGAGTCTAGAAATCGTTTGAGGTACTCCGCTTAAGAATCGGATCAAAATTGGCCGAGATATGGCCTTCGCAAGGGACCATTAGTGCACTCCCCACGTAGATCCCCACTTTTTAAGGGAGTCCCCCAGAAAAATTCGAAAAAACCGGATCGAAAATTTCGTTTCTAGGTTTTGATGCAGATTTACGGAGAATGAGTCTAGAAATCGTTTGAGGTACTCCGCTTGAGAATCGGATCAAAATTGGCCGAGATATGGCCTTCGCAAGGGGCCAACAGTGCACTCCCCACGCAGATCCCCATTTTTGAAGGGAATCCCCCAGAAAAATTCGAAAAAATCGGATCGAAAATTTCGTTTCAAGGTTTTGATGCAGATTTACGAAGAATAAGTCTAGAAATCGTTAATGATACTCCGCTTGAGAATCGGATCAAAATTGGCCGAGATATGGCCTTCGCAAGGGGCCAACAGTGCACTCCCCACGCAGATCCCCATTTTTGAAGGGAATCCCCCAGAAAAATTCGAAAAAATCGGATCGAAAATTTCGTTTCAAGGTTTTGATGCAGATTTACGAAGAATAAGTCTAGAAATCGTTAATGATACTCCGCTTGAGAATCGGATCAAAATTGGCCGAGATATGGCCTTCGCAAGGGGCCAACAGTGCACTCCCCACGTAGATCCCCATTTTTTAAGGGAGTCCCCCAGAAAAATTCGAAAAAACCGGATCGAAAATTTCGTTTCTAGGTTTTGATGCAGATTTACGGAGAATGAGTCTAGAAATCGTTTGAGGTACTCCGCTTGAGAATCGGATCAAAATTGGCCGAGATATGGCCTTCGCAAGGGGCCAACAGTGCACTCCCCACGCAGATCCCCATTTTTGAAGGGAATCCCCCAGAAAAATTCGAAAAAATCGGATCGAAAATTTCGTTTCTAGGTTTTGATGCAGAGTTACGGAGAATGAGTCTAGAAATCGTTTGAGGTACTCTGCTTAAGAATCGGATCAAAATTGGCCGAGATATGGCCTTCGCAAGGGGCCATTAGTGCACTCCCCTCGTAGATCCCCATTTTTTAAGGGAGTCCCCCAGAAAAATTCGAAAAAACCGGATCGAAAATTTCGTTTCTAGGTTTTGATGCAGATTTACGGATAATGAGTCTAGAAATCGTTTGAGGTACTCCGCTTGAGAATCGGATCAAAATTGGCCGAGATATGGCCTTCGCAAGGGGCCAACAGTGCACTCCCCACGTAGATCCCCATATTTGAAGGGAGTCCCCCAGAAAAATTCGAAAAAATCGGATCGAAAATTTCGTTTCAAGGTTTTGATGCAGATTTACGAAGAATAAGTCTAGAAATCGTTAATGGTACTCCGCTTGAGAATCGGATCAAAATTGGCCGAGATATGGCCTTCGCAAGGGGCCATTAGTGCACTCCCCTCGTAGATCCCCATTTTTTAAGGGAGTCCCCCAGAAAAATTCGAAAAAACCGGATCGAAAATTTCGTTTCTAGGTTTTGATGCAGATTTACGGAGAATGAGTCTAGAAATCGTTTGAGGTACTCCGCTTGAGAATCGGATCAAAATTGGCCGAGATATGGCCTTCGCAAGGGGCCATTAGTGCACTCCCCACGTAGATCCCCATTTTTTAAGGGAGTCCCCCAGAAAAATTCGAAAAAACCGGATCGAAAATTTCGTTTCTAGGTTTTGATGCAGATTTACGGAGAATGAGTCTAGAAATCGTTTGAGGTACTCTGCTTAAGAATCGGATCAAAATTGGCCGAGATATGGCCTTCGCAAGGGGCCATTAGTGCACTCCCCTCGTAGATCCCCATTTTTTAAGGGAGTCCCCCAGAAAAATTCGAAAAAACCGGATCGAAAATTTCGTTTCTAGGTTTTGATGCAGATTTACGGAGAATGAGTCTAGAAATCGTTTGAGGTACTCCGCTTGAGAATCGGATCAAAATTGGCCGAGATATGGCCTTCGCAAGGGGCCAACAGTGCACTCCCCACGTAGATCCCCATATTTGAAGGGAGTCCCCCAGAAAAATTCGAAAAAATCGGATCGAAAATTTCGTTTCAAGGTTTTGATGCAGATTTACGAAGAAAAGGTCTAGAAATCGTTAATGGTACTCCGCTTGAGAATCGGATCAAAATTGGCCGAGATATGGCCTTCGCAAGGGGGCAACAGTGCACTCCCCACGCAGATCCCCATTTTTGAAGGGAATCCCCCAGAAAAATTCGAAAAAATCGGATCGAAAATTTCGTTTCTAGGTTTTGATGCAGAGTTACGGTGAATGAGTCTAGAAATCGTTAGAGGTACTCCGCTTAAGAATCGGATCAAAATTGGCCGAGATATGGCCTTCGCAAGGGGCCAACAGTGCACTCCCCACGCAGATCCCCATTTTTGAAGGGAATCCCCCAGAAAAATTCGAAAAAATCGGATCGAAAATTTCGTTTCAAGGTTTTGATGCAGATTTACGAAGAATAAGTCTAGAAATCGTTAATGGTACTCCGCTTGAGAATCGGATAAAAATTGACCGAGATATGGCCTTCGCAAGGGGCCATTAGTGCACTCCCAATGCAGACCCCCAAGGCAGAAGGCAGACCCCCAGAAAAATTGGAATAAATCGGATCGAAACTTATGTTTCGAGGGTTTGACGCAGATTATCGAAAAATCTACCTCTCGTTTTGAGAATATATAAATTCCAATGAATTTTTGTGAATAAGTTTTATAAGTGGAGTTATGGCCGTGGAATTTCTATTTTCTACATATTTCGTCGCTCTTGGTGGTTATGTTTTTGGCATTCGATGAGCCGAGAGGCATTTGCATAAAAAAACGCGAAAAATATAAGGGTCACACACTTTCAGCTCGCCGGCTTAGAACTTTCCCTCGAGGCGAAACTTTTGCGGCGAGGCGGGACCGCACCTGTATTTCAGAGGCAGCAATGTGCCTGCACCTGCACCCGCATCCAAATGCCAAACAGCGCACAGATAATGGTTACCTTTGCATGCACTGAGAGAAATTTCAAGGTAGGTGGTTTCCGAGGTACATAAACGGGGCTACTCTAGGGGAACTTGCTACTTGCTCATCATGGAACTATTTTAAGAAGGGGACACACCTCATATACCATGCAAAGATGGCTGGGATAATCAGCCACTAATTTTTCTCAGTGTCTTCTATGGGTGGGAGCAGGAGAGATTGTGATGGGCTCACTCGCTTGCTCTTATTGCAGCCCAACTACCCGGAGGCGTGCGTGCAAAATTAACCAAAAAACTAAATTGAGTGGAAACGTTTTGTTTTTGTTGGCAGTCTTTGTTTTAGTTTCTCGTTTTAGTTTCTTTCCTAGGCTTATGCTAATTACTGTTGTTAAAGTGAAAATTAGGCATTGCGTTCTGCAACGGGCTTATAAGTTTAATTTGATAAATTACCCGATAAGTTCTTGGGTTGGAGGGCAGAGGCCCTTTCTCTTTATCATGCCCTTATAGAGGGTATTGTGATAGTTTTGGCATCATCTCTTGGAAAGATCTAGCCCTGTCTAGGCACCAGACTTTCTTACTAGGAAGTATAGCTATAGCTCCTAAAAGATATAGCTCCCAAAGTGTGTATAACCTTTGTCTTCCAGGGGACCAAGTCTACTATAATTTTAGTATCTTGGCTCTTGAGCAAAATCTTGGCAAAATCAGGCATGCAAAACGTTGCGGGCCATTTACTTAGCCTTAACATCAGACGCCCCCCAGCCAAGCCCACACTCACCCAGTCACCCAGTGTGCATGTCGGAGCAACGTGCCCAGCATACGCAGTCTAGAATTTCCAATGGCAGCCGCTGAATGTGGATCGAGGTTGACAAGTGAAACCGTTTACTTACCGTATAGCCCCCGGACTAGGTGGGGGGAGATGGCCGTTCTGGCCATGGCATCGGTCATTGACAGTCAATCGGCCGAACTTTCACTTGGCCCGATCATTAGCATGGCATCATCATCACACAACCACCAGCCATCACATCCCATCACATCACCCATCACCCCTCATCACCATCATCGCCATCATCGCCATCCCATTGTTATCATCCGTTGTCTTGATTGTTGAGTAATCCCAACCTAGATCGGATCGGATGAGGGGGGATCTGATATAACCGATATAACGACAAGCGAAAGTAAAGTCTCGACGAGAATCCCAAGAATAGCCACTGAGGAAGTGGAGCCATTGAGAGTACACACACATTTTCTTTCTTTTGGACAGAAAAATAGAGATTGCCGTTTTATTTTATTTGCTTGGCCCAACAACAACAACGAGTTTGATTAATTTTTTAAGATTTCATAGCTAAGAAGCGAGTTTGGATTTACGATCAGCATTCACGAGGGAAAGAAGGGGATTTAAAAGGGCGGCTTCTTGCTGGTGGAGGCCACCGGATGCTCCTCTACCTTGTCTATGTCCGAGCTGTCGATGGAGAGCTTGGCGGGCGCCATCGCCGGCAGGAGCAGGAACTCGTTGAACAGAAAATCGGCATCCATGGACTGCGTCTTGCCGTGGTAGCCCCGGATGATGCCCTTCTTGGGTGGCTCGATGAAGCGTTCCTTCACGATCAGCGCGCCCGGCGATGGGGAGGGGGACGGCGAGGGCGAGCCGGAAGCCGAGGCGGACGCGGAGCAGCAGGTACTCACCAGGCGGCCCAGATGGGCGGCTCCCACCGACGCTTCCCGCTCTACAGGTTCTCCTCCACGGCCGCTGGCTCCGACGCCTCCTCTCTGGCGCTGCGGCGATCCTCCAAGAGCTGCGCTGCTCCCGCCGCTCTTCAGGTTGATGCAACTCTGGGTGTGGCTTACGTTGGAGTAGTCCCCGGTGGCCTGCATGGGCACCCGCTTGAGCGTGTTGCTCTCGAACGGAAAGTTTGAGTTCGACGTGGACTGCGTGAGATTTTCGAACTTTCGCAGCCGGGCATCCTGCCGCAAATGCTGCGCCGACGGTATGTTGATCGAGGCATGCAGAGCGGCCGCTCCAGCTCCTCCGCCGGCCACCGAGCCACTGGAATCCGTCTTATCCGTACCGCTGCCAGCGGCAGTGCCCTCGAACAGGCTGATCTGCTTCTGGATGCGCGGCGACACCGGGTCGTGGGCCCGCCGCACCTGACGCACGTGCTCCGGCGACGCCTGGGTGACCACGCGGACGGGCAGAGCGAATCCGAAGCGCGGGTCGTCGCTGGCCACCTCCGGCGGAGCTTCGGCGTGGCTGGGGCAGCAGTAGCAGGTCTCCAGATGGGGCTCGCAGTCCGCGGGCAGCGACGGAGTGGTGGCCGCCGACAAGGTGGGGTCCTCGTCATCGTCAAAGCCCTGAAAATGTGTCAGTTTCACAATCATTGCAGTCATCATTATTATGGAGGATGCACTCACATCCATTGAGAGCGACATGGAGCCCTTGTTGGCCACCATGCTGAGATTCAGGTCCATGCCGAAGCTAACTGGGGTGAGGCAGGTGCTGCCACTTCCTCCGCCGCCGGCTTCCTGCTCTCCAACGCTCAGAAAGAAGCCTCTGCCGAGGGTGTCCTGGTTCAAGGGCTCGAACTGTGCCTCCTCGTCTTGCTCGAACTCGATATTCTCCATGGTTATCTCCAGGCTACAGGATGGGGAATAGAGGTGAAAGTTGAAAGGATGCTTTCTTATTTCGGCTCACCTGCTCTCCACTTCCGGCGGGAGCGATGAGGCCTGCTCTTGGTCCTCCTCCAGGTCCTGTTCTCTTGCCTCGAGTGCCGCCTCCTTCTCCGCCAGCGAATATCTATCCTGGGGCTGCTGCTGCCAAGCTTTTAACCCAAAAATGGGAAGGACAACCAAGGATGTTAGTTCACAACCAGAAGCTAATGAATACTTTTAAATAAAAATCGCAGAGTCAAGATAAAAGGTTGCTCTTCCCGCAATCTTTATTTCAAAACTTCAGAACAAAAGGCTAAAGGACCAAAAATATAAATATATATCCACAAACATGTGTACAATCCAAACATAGAAGAACATATCGCAAAATATGCATAAAGTTAATAAAAAAAAGTGGCTGCATTTAGTTTAAATGCTTGGCTCAGTAGAATCCTCTGAAAAATCAAAAGAAAATATAAATAAATCACTTGAAACCAAAACTTAAGCTTAGGACATGGATTTTCCTGCACCAGGACATGGACTTTTAATACTTCTGGGGTTAGGAAATAACATTTACAAAAAGCAAAAGACATTCAAGTTAAAAAAAAAAGTAAAAAAAAAGTACATCGGAAATAAATTTAATAAATTCCAACAAGCGTGTTATGTATTATGGAATTTTTGCAGCAAGTGGACATTAGGGGATAGGGGTTTCCGGGTTCCGGGTCTACGACCAATCGATATCCGGCTTGCGGTAGCACTTACGCTTCTTGCCCGGCTCCTGGCCGGTGGACTGGGGGTCCAGCCTCGACTGGCTTATCAGGGAGCACTGCCTGGTCGAGCTGGACTCGCTGCCGCCGCGTGGCATCTCCGTGGGCATGGCCGCCGGAGTGCTCGTGGTCGTCATATTGTCCAACGTCGGCGAGTGGTGTGTGCCGAGCGTCAGGGAGGAAACCGCCGGCATGTCACAAGGCGCCTCAAAGCACCGCGGCGGGGATCCTGTTGGCGTCTTAAAGATCTGCGCCAGAATCATGTCCTGCAGGAAGCTGTCCAGCTTGCGTAGTGACAGGGCATTGTGCAGTGTTTCCAGAGGTCGAATTGGTGGTACGTCTCCGAACCCTAAACGATCCGGATAAATATTATTTATTAGTAGGTTTCAGGCGATAAATATTTCTAATTAATTCCTATTATGACATAGGATACCCCACTATTTTCAAGTATTCTAAACGGAGTTCCTTTGGAATCCAACTATAAGATACGAGGCTTGGAGTACTCACCGGAGGAGGAGACCGGTATCATGTCGCGCAAGTTAGGTGCCGAGGAACTGCCGCTAATGACGGCGGTGCTGAAAAGGCTATTCGCGCTGGTGGCCATCTTTTTGCTAAAACCACCGAAACCCAACATTTTCATATAGGACATCTGGCCGGCAATACTGTGTCTTTGGCGACGCGACGATGTGGACGAGTTCGCCGATGAGACCGAGGCCGAAACCGAGACCGAGACTTGGCTATCTGTGGCGATGGAGTTGGTACAACAAGACGGGGTCGTAGTGGTTGTGATTGTGGTTGTTGTTGTTGTTGTTGTTGAATTTGTGGTGTTGTTTGATTGTTTCATGTTGGTGAATGATGGTTGTTGTTGATTTATGATTGCAGTTGCCGTTGTTGATTGTAGAGAGTGTTGTTGTTGTTGACGTTGATGTTGTTGGAGTAAGTGTGGTTGGTGTGGTTGTTGTAGTGGTGGTGGTGGTGGTGCATTAGTCGAGATGGGATCGATCGATTGGAGTTGGTTAGTAAATGGTTGATTAGAAGACATTGTTGCTGTATTATCAAACAAAGCTGCTGCTGCTTTTGTTGTTGTTGTTGTTGTTGTTATGGCTGGGTTTGGTGTTGGAATTGTGTGTTGTGATGGGGATGTTATTTGTATTGTACCTGGTGTGGGTTCTTTGGTTGTAGTTGGTGTCAATAGTGGCGTAACAGTGGCTGTTTCTTGTTCAACGCTTGTTGGTGTCATTGGTGAAGTCACCCAGTCATTGGAGTTGGCTTTTGTCACGTCTGTGCTACTTCCCGAGGCCGTTACCAACAGCCTCGGCAGATTGTAGACCACCTGGACCTGTTGTTGAGCCTGCCCTGGACTTTGAACTGCCTCACTGGTGGTCGTGGCCTGCTCTTCTATGGGCTCGAAGCAGTTCACAAAGGAGCCGCCGGAGAGCGCATTGCCTGCATTGGCAGGCGAAACACTGAAGCGGAAGGGATTCTCCGCCAGGACCGGTGCCGAGGCTGGCATGGACAGCTGGCCGCAGGAGCTACTGGTGGCCTTACGCTGCGCCACTGAGGAGGCGGCAGCAGAAGCCGAAACCGAGGCCTTGTCCATGTCCTGGCAGAGGCGCAGCGTGGAGGCTGTCGGGGAGGTGGTGGCATGTTGCAGGGGAGACAGCGAAGCCACCACCGGCCGCTGGCCGAACTGAGAGCTCATCAGGATGGCCGGAGCTGAGCTGGACAACTGGAAGTCGTCGTCAAAACTGCTGGCACTCGCCTCCGTTGCTGGATCGCCGTGCCCGCAGCCGGGATGCTCTGCGTTCGGCGGAGCCGCTTCCGGCGAAGAGGGAGCCGGACCCGCCAGGTCGATCAGGCTCTTCGAGTGCGAGTGCTCCTGCACCATTGAACTGCTGCAGTTGCAGCTCAGGGGGCGCTCGTTGGTGGCCAGAGGCGAGATCTGGGGCAGGTGCTGCAGCTGTTGCAGGTTCTCCAGGTCGTCGCCTTCGTCGCAGCTCTCCATGCGGCGCATGGTCAGGACATGAAGGCGCTTGTGGCCCGACGGACCGCACTGCGGCGTCCCAGGACTCAGGGAGAAATCAATGTCCGACAACGGTAGCTCGTTGGTAGACGAATCGATCTTGAAGAAGGACAAGCTGTCCGTGACGCGGATCTGAAGAGCAGTTCGGTTGGCGCCCGAGGGATCCGATCCCTTTGAGCTGGCCACGCCCACTCGAGCATTGGCAATCTCCCCGAAAGTAGGCCCTGAACCCCCCAATCAAAGCGCCGTCCGATAGCAACATGATCCGAGGAATATGGTTATTAGTTAGGCGTGTGGATGGAGGTGGGCGACCAAATCAATTCCAAGTTCCAGTCAGCCATGTTGGTATCATTGGTGTAGTGTTTTAAAAAAAATGGTGTTTGTGATTGTAAATAGAAAACTCATTAGCCGAGATAATCAAAAAGTCCAAGATCGCGTAGAGAAGTTTATAAATTAAGTGGGTTCCATTAACAAAAGGATAAGAAACGAAGGAAGAAACGATTCGTAAACAAAAAGGAGAAACAAAGGGAAATTATGAGCTATAAGAATTAGTAAAAAAATAAAGTTTTCATAGTTTTTTTAGGCTTCAAAGCTTTGCAGTTGCTGTGGTAAGTTCTTTAGTAAGAGTTTCTTTAGTTAGTCGAGAAAAATGTACAAAACCAGGCTTCGAAATCCAGTAAGTAGAGTTGGCGTCCGATTTGGGTTAGCGTATGATTCTGATCCGTATGAGTTTGTATTTTTGGGGGTTATCTGGGGGGGTGGGGGGAGGGATGGAGAAGATATGGCGAGGTTGGCCCGAGTCTGCAAACAACAACAACAAGCAACGTACAGACGCAGACTGGGGAACTCCAAAAACCAAGCTTTAGTTTTTCAATATTTTAAAGACTTTTTCAAGACCTTCCATGCACTGAGACAAAAACAAAGGCAGGTGAAAGGACAGTGGGAAACACACACAAACAGGCAGAAACAGACAGATAGATAGAGACACAGAGAGAAAAAGGGGGGAGAGATCGGCTCAGCTGGACCCCAGCAAAGATTTCGAAAACTTGTTTTTCAAGCTCCCTGTTTTCCTTTTTGTGTTTCACAAGGAGCTGGGAAAGCTTTCCTGGGGCTCAGCTGAGTCCAGGGCCGGTGTGGCCTTGTGGAGGTCCTGGACAGTGTGGCTGTTTGTATGTTTGTCGCCGAGACAGTGTGACCAGCATTGCCAAGTACACGGGATTCCGCGGCCAGATGCTTATAGATTTACAGTTTTCCTCAACAGTTTGATATTGTTTTTTAAGTTGCAGATCGAGAGAAGGATTGGGAGGATGTGTGTGGTGTTGTGTTCTTGTATAGCTGGGTGTGTGGAAATCTCTTCGATCGTTGCACGGTAGAAAAAATGAAAACCAAAAAATGTTGGGCACAGCTCGAGAAGGGGAGAGATAGAGATGAAAATTTTTGTAAAATTCTTCTTCAACAATATATGTAGTGAAAAAATTGATAAAGTCACAACCGAAAATTCTTCCATTTACCATTCAATTTATGTCAACATATATAAAGAGAGAGAGAGAGAGAGACAATCTAGAGAGACATCTATCTAAGAATTTATAATATCTATAAAAATATATATATATTGTATATAAGAAATGAGGACGCTGGAGGGATTCACTCCTTCATTGTTAGCTGGCAGTGTGGATGGGGAGACCGTGAGACGAGACACAGAAAACATAGGAACGGCATGCAGCACAGAACCTCAAAAAACAGGACTCAAATAAAAACGTTTTTGAAATAAGAGTATGCACGATCACCACAAAATGGAGAGGGATTCCGAGAGCGGAGTGACCGAACTGACATGTGACAGAGGGTTTCGATCTTCGATTGGCAAATTAATAAAAAATTTGATCCAAATAAAACACAAATGGAAGCAGTAGTTGTTACATCAAATTAGGTGTTGGAAGTGTTATTTTTCGAAAAGGAAGTCCAGATCCTCTGCCAAATTAGTTGACACAAGAAACGCGAGGTGTGTGGGTGGGAGGGATGTGTTAGACAAGAACATGACGCGGGTTAAGGGAGCTGGGAGGCGGGTTGGCTGAACAGTTGGGTGGTTGGGTCTCAGGCTGGGTGGGCTGGTTCACAACCCAATCCCAAGTCCGATTCCAAGCCCAAGCCCAATCTCAAGCCCGCCCAGGAGGCTGCTGCGCAGGCGGCAGGCGGCAAGCTTTGCTCGATCGAGGTGCCCGAAAAAGAGAGCGACATACGTACCCGGTTCCTTGGGACCGACGCCGGAGGTGGCCCTCTGCTCGAAGCTGCGGGAGCGCGGCTCACAGTCCGGGCTCACCGCTCGGATGTCCGGACTGATGGGCCGGAGCTGCTGCTGTTGCGAGAACTGGGCCTGCTGCTGCGACGCCAGCTCCTCGTTCAGCCGCTTGGCCAGGTCCATGGCCTCGTGCCCGCTGACCGTGTGGTGGGCGCCGATGGGTATTGGCTTCGACTTGAACTGCTTGGAGCGCAGCTCCAGGCGATTGAATCCAAAAGCCATTCCGCTCGCCGCCGGCTGTCGCTCCGCGCTGCGATCTCCGTTGCGCTGCCCATTCTGGAGCAGAGGATAATAAAGAGATCTGCTGGAAAGTGGACTTTCAGAACTCACCCCTCGTTTTTTGCCCTGCTGATCTTCGTTGGAGCAGGCGGAGTCATTCTCCTCCTCGATCCGCGAGGGATTAGACTCGTCCGAGGACTGCAGGCTCACGTTGCAGGCATTGTCGCCGTGGGAGTGCGGCCGGAATCCCGGGCCCGGCGGTAGGTTCTTCTGCACGCAACAGTTGACGCCCGGACTGAAGTGGAGTTCGACGTGGAAGCGCTCCTCCGAGGTGGGGTCCTTCGTGGGATCCTCGTACAGCATGATGACAATCTGGGACATGTAGTTCAGCTCGGACACCATGGATATGTAGTCCATGGCCCGGCGCCACTGCTCGTCCGTGACGACATTCAGCAAGCCACCGTACCGGAGCACTGTGAGGAGCGAGTGGACGTGCGATTCGCTGGTGAAGTAGAGCCGGGTCCTCACATGCCTTTGAGGACTGGCCACGCCGTGGCTGTAGTGCGGATTGAGGCGGTTCATGAACTCATCCTCCACCTCGTCGATGTTCCGCTGGAGGTCACCCTTGATCTTGCGGAGCAGCGGTGAACATATTCCCTGGCCGATGGCCAGCTTCTCCTGCGGCGTCAGGCCGTACTCCTGGGGTATGACAATGTCCGCCAGATTCTTGGCGTAGATGTAGAGCTCCTCGGCCTGGTCGTACTGCAGGGTGTGCTGGTTATGCTGCAGATCGTACTTGATGCAGTCGTAGATGTCCGGGATCTTGGAGATGTCGAACAGCTTCGACTTAGTGCTGAAGTCCTTCTCGATCTTCTCCCAGCGACAGCGCATCAGGTCCCAGGTCTCGCCGTGGTACAGGATGGCGTCCTTTGTCTTTGGATCGTCCTTTTTGATGCTGATGATGTGCAGCAGCTCGCGGATGAGCAGGTGCACGTGGTGGCAGCAGTCCACCGGGTTCTTGACAAAGTCCAGGGCCTGGTTGATGGACTTGCTGTTGCAGGGATTGATGAGATCGCGGTCCTCCTTGGTGAACTCGCGATCGTTCTGCATAAGATCGTGCAGACGTCCTTTGGCCCTGCAGGAAGGATGCGATTATAAGGAGATCTGGCAGTCGACCCTTCAGTCCTACTTACAGGTTCTGGTACTTGCTCGAGTCGCAATCATTGTCCAGCAATCCATTCGTGTTGGCGCTCTTCACCATCTGGACGAGAATGGGCGTGAGCTCGCCCTCCAGGGCCAGCAGACCCTTCGCGAAGGCGGCGGCTGTCATCTGGACGCGCCCCTCGTCCGAGGCGTAGATCTTCAGATCGTGACGGAATGTGGAGTGCAGCCTGAAAGAAGGAAGTAATGTGAAGATCGGAAGGAAGACTGTAATCCTGCCGTGTCACCTCAGAAGGCCCAGTCCCTGGGTCCCGGAATAGTCTGATCGGCCCTGGCCGCCCGGATACATGCACCGGAAGATGCGGCCCAACTCCTCCGCCTGGATTCTTCCGGCTGGCGTCAGTTCTCCACCCCACTTCAGAATGAGCACCAGCGAGGGCTCTATGGGGGTGTCCGCTGCAATATAATGGGATTCTGTTCGGTAACTAGCTAAGGACATGATTGCGGAGATCCCACCTGACTTGCTGTCGTCCGAGCTGGAGCCACGGGGCCTACCTCGCGGCTGGTACTTCATCTGGACCTTGCGGTTGATCCCCGAGAAGTGACCGTACATCTCCAGCACGTTCTTCAGCTGCTCCAGCTTCGACTCCTTCTCCTCGATCTCGGCGTGGGCCTTGGTGTGGATCTCGCTGAGCAGAAAGCGGGCTATGTCCAGGATCTCCTGCAGCTGCTTGGGTCGCTTCAGCTTCACGTGGCCCAGCTTGTAGCCGTCGTACTTCTCGAAGATCTCAAAGAACCTGCGGAAAGGTTAGAAAGAAGTGAAATGCTTCTCCTGGAAGAAGGATTCTAATACTCACTTGGGGTGGCGCACCTCCACTTTCATTTTCTGCTTGGGGGTTCGGTCGCCGTGCCGGATGACGGCCACCACACAGCGCAGCTCCATCATCTTGCCGAAGGTGGTGGGCACAATCGGGGGATCGTCGAGCTGGAAGGGCACCGACCACGGGATGTGGAGCGTTGGCGTGAGCTCCCGCAGGATCATGTTGCCCAGAATCTTGGCGCAGTCGTCGTAGTACTTGTTGGAGTTCTTCACGAAGCTGAAGCCGTTCACGTCGCACACGTAGGACTTGCCATTGGCCCGGAGCAGGTCGAATCCGCAGACAGTCTGCTTGAACGCCAGACACACCTTCCGGGAGATGAGCTTCTCGGAGTGGTTGAGGATGACCGGGTAGCGGATCTCCTTGCCCTCGCTGTCGCGCTCCACCTTGCCGTCCAGGGCCGGGCTCTTCCTGGCCTCGGCGTGGGCGTAGTCCGGGCCCACGGTATACACCTTGACGTCGGTGCCTGAAAAATACACTAAGTTGTAAAGGTGATGCTGGATTCAGTGCGTTCGACTGGCGGCCACTGGTACTGTGTGTGTTGTGTGTCTGTATAGTTTCTGATTCATTTTTGGTAGTATATCTCAAACGATTAAGTTAATTCATTCATAATTGTGACGACGGTGAGCGGCGCGTGCGGAGCTAAACGCAGGACAGGCACAATGGGCGATGGATGCGATGCTGCGCTGTTGCATTGGTTTGTACATTATGTGGTCTACGGGGATCCAGCCAAAGCCATGACAAAAACAAACAGCCAGAGCGGGATTATGAATTAGCGGGTGTCGAGGGGGGAGGGAGCTGTGATGGGAAGGCAGGAAGGTGCAGGAGTACTGTGCTTTCCCATCACCGTACGGGGGAAACGGAGAGGCAGGATAGAATCAAGGATCTAGGATCTAGGAGCGAGGAGTAGTACCTACAGCTGCATAGAGCATGGGAGCATAGTGAGTGGCAAGTTGCATACCATCGGTGGGCATAAAGTCCTCGTAGATGAAGGAGCCCGTCTTGCGCACCCGCGACTCCGGCGAGTAGACGCTGCTCCGGCTGCCAATCTTCCGGAACAGCCGCTGGCTTCCACCGCCCGCCGACGTCGGATAGTAGATGTAGATGTTGTGGTCCTCCGCCGAGACGGGTTTCTCCACGAAGGGCTTGTTGAAGGTGATGCCATTGACTTCGACATGGTCCTCGGACTCGATAAGTTCATGATCTGTGGACGAGAGGATCTCAAGGCAATCAGTGTGGAAAGGAAGCTACTATAACCCATTTGCAACTTACGCTTTGGATCGGGAGAGTCCCGATCGAGGACGGCGTAGCGCGGTATCTCGATGCCCTCCTTCTCGAGAATAGCGTAGACCCGCCTGCGATCCTGGATGTCGTACTGCATATGCAGGTTGTTTAGCACGAATGGATTCCGCAGCTGGGCGTACTCGATGGCCTTCTCCAGCGGGAATCCCTTCGAGTGGAACGAGACCAAACAATCGCAGGTGGGCCAATTCTGGACGGGCTCGCGCAGGATCACGTTCTCCTCGAAAGTGACCAGCTTGATGAACTCGAACTCGCCGAGTCTCGTCAGTATCTCCTTCATGGGCTTCGACTGTGTCTTCTTAGCCATCGCACATATTCCCACGACCACCTGCTTGCTGTTGCTGGAGGAGGTGCTGGTGTCGGAGTCCATCCCGTCATTGCTGTCCCCGAAGTCCGTGTCGCCCTTCGAATACAAAAAGAAACGGCCATGAAACAGACTGTTACGCTGCCGTTTCCGCCGCAGAATGCTTCCCATACAGCTCTCGGGCTTTCGCGGCGGCAAAGTGGAATGTAACATCAGGTTAGCGGAATCTGTTCCCTGGCACACAGGCAGACAGGCAATGAGGCAATCCAGGCAGCGGTCAACATGCCACAGGCAATGGACGGGGCCGACTCTACTTTCCTTTCTCCGTTCTAACTTTACTTTTAAAGTGTTTTTTTATTTTTTTTGGCTTTTCAGTGTGTGCTTTGGTGGTGCTTCCTTTCAGGAATATTAAAGTGTCACATGCTCCTGGGGGTGTTAACGAAACCTATCCCGACCCATCCTGAAGGGATTACCCCCTAGCCTCCTCATTAATCTTACCTCAGACCCTCAACACCCACTCACTAATTGCATTCTTGCCTGCTTCTTTCTGATATTTTCCAATATTTTAGCTATAAATCAACATTTTAAATGAACGAACTGTAGAAAAACGACAAGCCGGCTCAGTTCCCTGGCGATCAACTCAGTAATTAGCTCTCATTTAGCTTTGACCCCCCCCCGCTGGCAGTCCGACCTCCAAACACAACGCAACCCCAGGCTAGACCTACGTTCAAGCAAATGTCGCAGAAGCAGAAGTCGTCGCTGTCCTCGTCGCTTCCGTGGACCGGGGCGTAGTCCTCGTAGTCGCTGACATTAAAGGGACCGTACTCTCCGTCGTCATCATCCTTGTCCTGCCACGAGCCCGGCAGATTATCCTTGTCGCCCTGGACTCCGGCACTCTGGCTGCGCCTCTGCCTCTGCTGCAGCAGGCGATTCCGGCGCAGGCGGTCACGACCACGCGCCCGACGCCGTCTCCGGACACCGCCATCAGCGGGCCCGGGGTCCAGACTATGGCGACGAATGGAGTGGGTCTCGTGGGCGCCCAAGCTCTCCGGGATATTGGATCCGTGCAGAGCCGTGACAGCAGTTACGGCTGCTCCAGCGGCAGCAGCAGCGGCTTCGAGCTTTTTCTTGTGCCTCTGATGCCGCGATCGGAGCTTCTTGAGGCGCCACCAGTCCTTGAACCATGTCCACTCCATACTATTCACACTTCTTTCACAAAAAGGACGTTCCTCGGGCTTCGAGCCAAGCGGCTATCATGAACAGACTACGAATTGTTTCTCACTTTTGAAACGTCAGTTCTTGGCCGATTCCAGATAGAACTTGTTACCAATTTCCCATTAGTTTGGCAACACTGCCATAGGGTCTGGAATTCCGAGATGAATCGGCCGACCAGTACGTGCTCGATACTCAGATGATGACCCAGCCCGCCGAATAAGTATGGGAAAAAAATCACGAAGCTGAAACGGCGCACGACGAGATCGCTCCACCGACTAACGGAACGCGACTGAACGAAGCTGAGGCGAAAAATCGGCACAAGCCCCAAGGTACGGGTTCCTGGGGTCGCTGGGCATCCAATCGGCCCGTATCGGATTGGATCACATCCGATCATCGTCTTAGGCCAGGGGGGAGTACGCCAATTGGGCTGCCCAGCCCACTCGCTGAACGGAAAAGGGGGAGCCTTCTCATTTGGCTGATTGAGAGATTGCGGAGAGAATCGGGGAGAGAGAGAGGCGTCTGCGGAGACAGCCGAGAGAAAAAGCGGGGGAAGACTTGCAGAAATATACTTGGAGAACTTGGAGATCAGTGCTGTCTGACCTTTAAGTATTCCAAGCCACATAGTGGGAGTATATAGCTCAGTAACTTTTTCGGGGGAGCAGCAAGAAGCAATCGGTTCGCTATCTCTGTGTACAAATATTTCGACATACAGCGGCGTTATCAGCCCCGGCCTGACTTGTTGACGACATGAATTGGCTACAAGTTATATAGAGTCGGCGTCCGCTCGAAAAGTGTTAATGAAGGCAGCGACGACAATGGGAAAAAAGGCATTAACAGGAAAGGCAACAGAAGCCAGAACAATTAACCGGTAGCTGGTGACCTCTGGGCGGTAGGAGGGCAGGGGGTAACCGGTAACTGGTAACCTCTAAACGGTAACCCGGAACCGATAAGAGCTTAAGGTGATAAGCGTTTGGGTGGGTGGGGAGGCAGGGCCGGCAGAAGTCCCACACAGAGCCAATTGGTCTGGCAAACAGTCACATAATATATAAATTTTTTGTGTCCATAGAGCTCTGTGTGTTATTTCCGATCGTTAGCGATGGAGATCTCCCAATCTGGTAGGTGAAAATCGGACAATAGCCATCTCACGACTCACAGACACAGATCCGAAGCTACAGGTGTAATTTATCTCGTCGCACTGACAGGCCAGATGCCCTCCCGAAGCGGGGCAGCCTCGCACCGCCGTATTACAGAACCATTACCTGATCCACGGATGCCCTGACTGGCACTGATCGCTGCCTGCCACGAGCCCGGCCTGGAAGCCTGCGAATGGGGCCTGTTCTGAGGCTTCCTTGGAATCGGGGGAGGCATTTGTATAAATATACAACCCGATAAGCCCTGTCGATTCTGAGAGTAAGATATTACACTATAAAAAATATCTAATGGCTATAATTAGGGTATTAAGAAGTGCTCATTAAAGTGTGATTTGTTTTGCCCACAAAGGTAGCAATATTTCCGTATTCGGAACGTGCCATGCAGTTCATTAACACCCGACTTTTATGCCGATCAGCCCCAAAGTATGAAGTGAAAAATGAAACGGAGCAGCCCCAAAAGACTTCCAATTAAACTGTATTCGCGGGCAATAAATACCTGATTAAGATTGCTACCCCAGCAAGTAGAACCTCTCCTTGGCAAAGTCCGAGCCCGACTGAGGTTCAAGACGCCACCCAGACGGTCCAGCGGTCCAGACGCTCCCCAAAAAAATGTCCCCAAACGAAAAAAGGCAAACAATCGGGCAGGCAAACAAATTGAACAAATAACGAGCTAATTAATTAATGCAGCCAAGGAGACGAAAACTTAATTAAAATTTAGCGCGCAAACAATTGAATTGAAACGGAAACAAAGCCAAAAAATAAACAAGGAAACTGCCAGCCAAAAAATCAAATTAAAATAAAAATATATTTTTAAAAAAGTAAAATTAAAAAATCACCGGATGGGAGAAAGATGAAGAACGCGGCTCCAGCGGCAACTCACTGATGTCGGTCTCTGGGGGGGTTGAAGGTTTGGAGAGTTGGAGAATTGGAGAATTGGAGAATTGGAGAGGGGCGGTGGATAAAAGCGAGGTTCATGATTAAAGAAAAGGATAACCTTCCGAATGACTCTACACTCAGAAAATGTGCTCTGATTCATGTTCTTCAATTAGCGCCAATTAAAATGCCATCAAATCCAAATAAATGCGACTGGCAGCGTCGCCTTGAATTATTCAATTTTAGAATCAAAGGCACATATTTTCTCAGTGTGTAGTTGTCGCCCAACACTTTGGGGCACACCCACCGCCCAGGTTCGGAGTGGAGTTGACGTGCGTCAGCCAGCGACGTCCCTGCTCCTCTGCCTCCGCTGCTGCCGCCACCGCTGCCGCCGTCGACAGCGCTGCTGGGGAGCCCACGTCTGCTGCTCCTCCTGTCGCTGGACAGCGTCTACGTCGGCTCCAGCCGCGCCGTCGCGCACTGCTGCTGCTGCTGCTGTAACTGAGACCGCCCCCGCCGCCCCCAAACTTATCGAAGCTATTGCCCATTTGTTGAACTGCTTTGGGGGAAGAGCAAATCAATTTACATACATATATACAAGGGCAGGGGGCGTTGGCAAGTGGGCGTCCAAAGAACCGGCCCAAAATTTAAAAAAAAAATCCTTGAAAAAAACCTGCCAACGCCACTGCCCGCCCTGAGAGTGGGGTGAAGTGGGAAGAGTAAGGCTTGGAGAGAGCGAAAGCTTTTGGCATTGACATTGAGACTACAGTCAGCTGTTGTTGGTGGGGAAAATAAGAAGAAGAATAAGAAGCTGCTGCTGCTGCTGCTGCTGCCGTTGCCGTTGCCGCTGCCACTGCAACAAACACGCAAAAAGTCAGGGCCAGCCCCACCACATGCAGCGAAGACTACAGCAGCGGTCAGGATAATAGTTATTACACGGATTACTATCTGATACATTTATTAGACATTTTTTTTTACTTGATTGTTGAAATAGAAAAGCTCCGGCACAAAGCTAAGCCCAACTTTAATCAATCGATTATTTTTAATAAACTTTGGATCGCCCATGCTCTGCTACGGTGACCGCCGCTGCACAAGAACACAAATCTTAAAATTAGCAATAATTCTGGGGTTTTAGTAACTGCGTTTTAGTAAGTGATTAGGAAATAGATCTGTTGAAAGTAGAAGAAAATGAGAAAAGCGCATACGTTGCCATCCTGACCCAAATAGAAGCCGACGCGGTGCTGCTGCTGTTGTCCCCCCGCCGACGTCGACGTCGAGAGGGGATGCTGACGCTGCTGCTGCTGCTGTTGTTGGTTGTGGGCGGCTGCTGAAGCTGCGGCGGCAGCACTGCCTTGACGCAGGTCCTGGTATCCTGATTCCAACTCGGTGTACGACATTTAATAATGCTTGTTATCCTGGTTGTTAGTGCGGTTAAAAAATAGCAACAAACTGAACAACAAAACTGCCTTTTACATGACGCACACCCACAAGTACACACTCCTCGCTGGGGTCTAGCCGCGCTTCGACTGCTACTATTATATATTATTATTTTTTAATAACAAGTCTGCACATCAGTAAAAACAAAAACATTCGCCGTCTCTGTTTGGCCTTCGATTTTCTTGTATTTCTTATTTTTGTCACAAAAGAGTTACGAAAGAAATTTTGCTGCGTTGAACTTTTTGAATCTTTTCGGCGGGCAATGTTATGCGCGGGAATTGGCGTGGCGGGAGGATGTGGGCAGGGGGGCGAATGGGATAGTGAGTTATTACTAATTGTTTATTTAACAGTTCAATGATGGTTTATTTTATCGGCTTAACACGCACGCACGTCCGCTCACTGCAAAGCTTTCGCCAGATGGCCGAATCCGATTTCCACCAAACGCTCTCGGCAGGCCCCGAAAACCCACTAAAAAATCCTACTTTCCCCCTAATTTCAAAAGTGTGTTGAAGTTTTAAAAAACCTTTTCAAAATATTAGTAACTACCTCCAAAAAAAGCCCTGAACTTTTCCCGAAAACAATTTACCTTAATACCTTTTTTAAAACGCATATTGTGAAAAATTGGTCCTTTCTAGAAATATTACCCGATTCGAATATACGTTACCGGTTCGATCTGGCGCAGCTTTGCGCGGCACAAGTGGGGGTGCGGCGAGCTTTCAGCAGCGCCAAAAAGTGGAGAGTTTTTTGGCGCCAAAGTTCATATTCATTTCAATTCAACGATTTTTTTCAAAAGTATTCAAGTTCAACATTAATTATATTGTAGTATTTAATACTTATCTAATATTCTTTTAGTACTAAAACAACTTGAATTTAAAGTGCATCTGAAAAGGCGGATTTAAAAAACAATATAATTTTGAACTTAAAGAATAAAAAATCGAAACTGTTAGGGAAAATAATTATCGAAAAGCACAAGATTTTCATTTTTAAATGTAATTTAGTATTTAAAATTGGTGTATAAATGGAAACAGGTTAGCGATGCTTCAGGTGCATCGCCAGGAGCTTGGTTTTGATACGTTTCCGATCCCTAGAGATGATGTCCATGCGCTCCTTGATACTAGTTTGGAAGAAAATTAAGTACAGGGTGCGGCTAGCCGAGCACAGCTGTAGAAAGTAACTATTAGGAAAGTTGTTAAAAAAACCACATGGGAAAAAAAAACCCACCTGTTGCAGTAGCCGTGCCTTCAATCGGAGATTCGCTGTTTCCTTCGCGTCCTGGCCATTGCCGCAGGTCTCTAGATGCAGATTGAGCACAAATATCAAAGTATCCCGAATGGTCTGAACAATCCGCTGCACTTGCTCAGTGCCAAAGAGTCGGCGCACCAGAAAACCCCTCGCGGCGGCATTGATTCTCGTAGCTGCCCACTCACGCGTCTCCTGCTCAAAATTTTCCCCCGAATTCGCGTCCTGATTCTGTCGAGGATCAAATGAAAAGTTAAAGGGGGGGGAAAAGGCACGTGCTGGATGGGTTAGTATAAGATTTAGCTACAGGTGCCATAGGCTTGTTCCCGTCTCGTTTCCCTCCACGCAGTCTTTGTTAAGGCAATTGGTATAGGTTAGCTGGCCACCTGAATGGGATTTGCTAAGGCTTCTTGCGCTGCTTGCATTGGAAATGAGGAAATAATCGGTAGGTACATAGGATTGAAAAAAAAACAGATACAGATATTGGTTCTTCCTCGGTTTTCACTTTCACTCTCCCTCCCTGCTTTCAAGGATTTGTTTTTTGTTTTCTTGACGAAGAAAATCGTATTCCCGATCTAAAGCGGCTCGACTAGAAATACCTTTGCGGGAAGAAACAATCGACTTGTTTTTGTGAAAGTGAAAACCTGCAAGATACAGACAGAGATACAGAAAACAGCTTGAAGAGCGGACGCCTTCTTTTGAGTCACTCACATTGTTCTTTCGCACAGGTGATTGTATCTTCTTTGTCTTCATGGGACTCCACATCGGCTGACTTGAGCCCGAACTCTGAGCAGACTGATTTATGAGTCGGACGTTCCCATTTCTCTTCAATGGTGTGGAATTAGCACTGCCCGACGAGCCTTTTTTGCCGCTTCCTCCTCCTACAACCCTGACTGGAGACTTAACCAGTCCTGAGCTTCCGCCACTGCTTTTTCTGGGGCTGCCCACAACCCGGGAGCGCACCCTTGTTTGAGGTGGAGTTTGCGAAGCTTGTATAATGGGACCGGACCCTGGACCTGGTCTGCGCCTGGTATTGCTTAAACTACTGTTCCGCAATGGCAGGGATCGCGGTGTGCTTGGCGCACTCATCTCCTCCAATGGCTGCGGTTCGGAGTCGTAGGTCAGTGACATCTTAGGACTGAAGAGTCGCTTCCGCGATGAAGTTGAAGCAGCCAACCTACAGCTATCTTCCATATAAAGGAACTCGTCCAAATCGTCAGGAGTAGTTAACTCCCGGTTGCTAATGTCCGCACTCAACGTACTGCTCCCCATCTGCCTTTCCAAGTCCCCAGTACTAGTGTACGCCGAGACCAGGCTCTCTGGGGGGCCCACCGATGCAGATTCATCGATTTCGGAGCACAAAGCATCAATTAGAAAACGTTGCTGGCGGTCGAACTCCGCCTGCATGCGTCGGCGTTCCTCCTCCTGGTATTGTACCAACTGATTGAGCCGCTCCCGATGACCACGCAGGTACTTACGAATCCCTGCCTTGCGGGAAGAATCCACAGGACCATGCTCACCCAAAGCCCGCTCGATCATGTGCTCGATCTCGCGTTCTCTATCCGGGTTATCACCGCGTTCTCTCCGCCTCGTGCAACTAGGACTGGTGCTGGTAGAACTACTCCTGGGGCTCTTGTTCACCTTCTTAGCCAAAGATTCAATGGTTTCCTGCTGGTAATTGGCCAGCTGCGAGGGACGTGGTGAATTTATTTGGGGTTCCACATGGGCATGAGTCCTCTGCATATGCTCGACCAGAACCTGGGATGGCTCGTCCAGAGTAAAGCTTCTGGAGCGCTGAAATCCAACCGGTTCTGCGGCGACTATTTTTAGCCGAAGATCATCGACTGGAGCAGTTTCTTGCTGCTGGGCCAAGGAAGGACTTGTGCTGGATCGCAGGATGCACTTCTTGGGAGGACTAGGAGGCACTGTGGGCGTGGCCCTAGGTACAAGATTTTCCAGTCCGGTCAGCTCGAATTGCAAGATACGATTGGTTATTCGATTGGGCTTTTTGATGTGCGGTGATAGTGGAGCATCTTCGGGCTCCGGTGGCGTGGGTGGATCTATATGGGGCGTGGGAGGATCCACATGGATGGTGGGTAGCTGCGTATGCTCCAGCCCAAGAACTTTGGGACGCGGTTGACGCTGAGTACTGTCATAAATGAACGTCTCCGTTTGCTGAAGCTGCGGCAGACTTCTCCTGCTTGCCATCGCGCCAGAGGGTCTGCGTTCTTCGGAGCCCGCCGAGCATCTGGCCAGTCGATACTGCTCCTCCAGTTGGATGGCCATCTGGCGATCCATCTGCACCTCCCTGCGCTTGGAGCTTGTCATCTGGAAAGCGAGTAAGATACGGTTGAGTAGGGACGCTCCCCAGAAAAAATACAGCACTAACCAACGGCGGCAGTATGGGCTGTCCACCCAACCGGAAACGAGAGACGGGAACGGAGGAGCACTCCAACGAAATGGTTGTGATGGCCGTGGGCGTGGAGGCGGTGGTGCTGCTGTGACAATAGGTCGAGCACTGGCTTTGCTCGACAGCCGCCAGCAGCTGCTCCATGACTTTGCTAATGGGGTTAAAGTTGTACTTATCACATTAGCCATTGAATTCGGGTAACTACAACTACATACCAGGCGCTATCCATCGGTGGCTTGCACAGGGAATTTTGTACGGATTGAATTTTGGGGTGATCTAACGATCTAAGGCGACTGTCTAGAATGGTAAAAGCATTTCGAGTGGATCAGGCGCGTAGGCACTGTAGTGTTATGCTTTTTTTTAATAAATGTTTGTTATGTTTGTCAGTTGCTATTAGAGATGGCAGCTAATGATGGCACTCCACCGGCTATCGTTTTGGCGCCAAAAACCGATAGATGGTTTAAAAACGTATTTTAAGACAAAATAAAGCCGAAATATTTCATTTCTCGACTCGTAGTGCGAGTTTTAGTTGTTTCAATTCTTTTCCGCTCTCTAATTTGGTGAGTAGGACTAAATTTTTCAGTTAAACTATCGATAACTCTCTACATTCTCTAGCTAGGCTAACAGCCCGCCAAGCTTTGAAATTTAAACGGTCAGTTTAAGATAAACGAAGTTTAAAAATAAAAAAACACTCAAAAACATAGTAAAACACTTAGTAAAAAGGTAGTCTCACAAATTGCAGGCATCCCAGTTGCTTTGTATTTCGAATAATTTTAACGTATCGATTTATTTTAAAACCAAAATATATAATAAGGGCGGCAAAAAAATTTGATAATGATATTATGTGTAGTTGGGAACAGTATTAAAGATATTTATTCGCGCTGGAAAGTCAAATAGCGATATTATCGAAAATATCGATGGTGCCATCGATGTCTCTCCACCTCTAATCTGCATTACATATATATGTATACAATATATAACTTACAATAATCTCGAGCGAGTCGGAGGTCTTCAGACAGCTGACAGTGTTTTGTTGTGGCGCGATCGGATCGAAAATCGGCTACTGTTGTTCGAAATTAGCGAAAGAACTGCCCAGTAAATAGGATAAATATCTGAATAGAAGGGATACCACCAGCTGTTGCGAAAAGTACGGATCGGTGTTATTGTTTTTTGTTTGGTTTTCCAGTGTGTGTGTGTGTTTTGATTGTCCCCCAGTTACAGAACTAAATACGGCAAAGCATGTTCGGCAAACATGTGCTGAGAAACGTGTTTTTTGTTTAGTTTTTCTCATTTTTTTCACACTCCAAAATTGCGTTCTAAGTTCTGCGTGAGTGTGTCTGTATGATAGGGAGGGGGGTGGTATGTGGGCGTGTGGGCGGCAAATGTGCAGTCTCCTTGCGCAAAAATGGCTTTGTCTGGCCGCTGGGGGGTGACTCAAGCCAAAATCACTTGACATGGAAGTCCGAGCCCTCCGGTCCCCTTGGTCGACCAACAGTCTCTGCTTTTTCATTTACTTGGCATTAAAAAATACGAGGTACAAGTGTAAGAAAAACAAAAACAAGAAGCGCAAGTTTCGCACATATGTATGTATACAAGTGTGAGTGTGTGTGGTTGATGTGTGTGTGAGGGAGAGCGTGAGTGTGTATGTATATATTCTGCGACGCAATTGAAAAGACATCGAAGGCCAAACAACTTTGCTTTTTATATGTTCTGTGGTACGTTCTTATTTTTTTTTTGTTTTTTTGCGCTGGTTCACTATGTTTTGTGTTATCATCACAACTCCCGGAGAGCTTTTCCCCCACCCCCCCGAAATGCCTACCACACTGCGTGCTCCTCTCACGCCCGCGCATTCTCCCACGCGTTGTCATCTCAGCTCCACCTCGCTCGCACGCAGCCGGTGCCTTGTAACGTTGGCAGCGACGCTGGCAGAGCACTGCGTTGGCCACCCCCCACCCACAGTAAACAACATGAACGACATACATACATATGCATAGATATCATGCTGTATGTGGAACAAAAAAAGAATAAAGTTTATATATACATGGAAGTGTCTCGGGTCGGATGGAATAGTTAATTATTTCACAAGTCCTTGGGGAAAGTCGCAATAACATGCCACTTTCCATGGTGCACAACGCAGTTTTCTTTGTTTTAATTGCAAACTGCTGGGTTGCCATTGGTGTTATTGTTTCTCCAAGCCAATGACGACGTTTGCCAAAATGAAAACTGCACCGTCAATGCCTATAGATGTGGGTACACAGGGAAAAAACGAGGCAATCTCTCAGAAATAACTCTTGCAACACCCATCCCGGTGACTAATGCGACACAGCCTGGGGATACATATAGTTTTCTTCGAGTGTAGCGGCCGGGACGGGCCCTCGAAAATATGGATTTGTGCGATTTGGCATTTGAAATCGGACAATAATGGCAGTGGGCCGGCGGCCGTTTGCCTTTCTTTCATATTTTTTTGGGGCGGCCTGTTTTTGGTAAATTGCCATATAGGCGCCTCCCTCCCCCCTCCTCCCTCACCCTCCCCCTTTTCCGTATTATTATTTATTATTATTATTATTTCGCCTTCTACGCAGCATTTTCTCGTTTCTCGTTTATATTGTGAACCCACAGAGCGGGCCAGGCCAGGCCATTGTGAACCAGCAGCACCAGCGCTGTCCCCACCGGAGAAAGTGAAGAGTGAGACAGCAGTCAGACTAGAGGGAGTGGGGAGCAGCAACAACCAAACTCCGCCCATGCGTACAACCCCGAGCCCATCCAGAACCTGACCTAACCGTAACTGGATTGTCTCGCCAAACCGTCTGAATAATCAATCGCCACCGAAAGTTAATTTTTACAAAAAAAAAAAAAAAAAAGAAAAAAAAAACAAAACTAATCGAGGCCGCAGCCAGAACGGAACCGGAAGTCGCGTCGCTGAGCGGGCGCCTACCTTTTTTGGGAACTCCCCAGACACCTAGAAGTCAGCCACAATGCTCCAGGCCCTGCCCCGCTGGTCCCATCCCACGCTCTACTGCGGAGCGGCCGCCGTCGTCACAATGCTCCTAATGACCTGGTAAGCTCCCTTCCAGACTCCATCGCAGCCCCTTATCATCCAAGGAATTTTCAGAGCCATTTTCAGTATTAATTATCATAACCTGTCTTAGCTTTAAGGTTCGAAAGGGAGCAGTTAATATTCGAAAAGTTCTAGAACCGAAAATGGGGCCAGCAAGGAGGACGGTGAAGTAAAAATAAACCGTAGAGCCGGCGAGGAGGAACTCGGAAGAGACGGGGAAAGTGTGAGAGCTGCTGGGTGGAGCCAAAGGAGGAACGTCGCGTGGCCAATTTCGAGCTGAAAGTTGCAATGTTTTATTTTGGGAATCTATATAAGAGACTATCTATATATATAAGACACACACAGAGTGTTCTTGTAGAACGGCGGGGTGTGCATGTGTGTCAGTACACCCCATAGAACTTTGCCCAAAAATATAGTGTTCACTTTCACAGGATGGGAATATAATCTGGGCAGACTTGCGATGCTACTTTGTTGGCCGCATCTGTGGCGGCTGGCGAGATCTCTGTCCGTACGTGCTTGCACCTTCATTTTGGCCGACTATGGGGCCTGCCCCCACGCCCCTGGCCTCTTCTCTACATAAATACACATATGTATGCACCACTGCATGCAAATGGCACTCCATGCACACCACCACAGCCCCCCATTTAAAGCGTTCTGTGTGGCGTAATTAACCAAAAAAAGAATTAAATGAAATGCCGAGAATGAATGGCACGCAGCTCTCCCACAGGGGGTACATAGTACGTATCATGAATCAGAGTGCGATTATTGCTGTTTTTGAAGAGTGAGTGGAGGTATGTGGGTCAGCGATAAGGAAGGTGGCACTTTCCTCTGCCATCCATGCCTGAGGCGGGGTAGCTGCTAGCCAGGGGGCACTGTGCCGCCAGAGTGCATGTGCAGCGCTCTCCGCTTCCGCATCTAAGCGGGACAATTGTGCGATATTTGCTTTCTGGCGCTGGGCCTCCTCCACTTGTGGCCCGGTATCAGTATCCGAGTGGCTCAGCCACCATAACAATGGCGGGGCAATCTGGTTATGCATTCAATTGCGCCAAATGTCGTAGATCAGTCGATCGTCGCTCTGTCCGAAAATAAAATAAAAATGCCAAGCAATCTCCCCACAACTCCCCCTCGTTTCACGCCGCTCTTTTGTTTACTTAGCAGCGAGCCACAGTGCGAATTAGCAGCGCAACAGCGAGATAATTAATTAGAGGCTCTTCTCAAGAGCAAAACAAGTCGTCGTCGTCGACGTCGTCGTCGTCAGCGGTTCGTAGGGCGGCCAGCAGCAAGCCAATAAAAAATAAACAAACACCCCACCAAAGCGGAATCGGCGAGAGCAAAGCGGAATGGAATGGAGGAAGAAACGAAAACAGAAACCCCGAAACGCGAGGGCCACAAATCGATTCCCTGATAACGCCCCTCCAGCCACCTGGTGGCTAGAGCCTGCTCCTCGTGACGGGTGGAGGTGGAAGGGTCTGCGACAAACTCGCGAGTCAGCTGCTTCCGTAAAGTAAACACCAGAGTACAGTGGAGCCACGGCCAATGGATCTCGGGGGTGGGTTGGACGACAAATTGCCTCCGTCAGCTGCTTGGAATGTTTTGGATTCTGACTGTCCGAGGGTACAGCGCGTTTCGCAAGTGCCAGACCAAGGGAGGCTGCCTCCTGAGGTCATGATCTGGCTCTGGCTTAATGATAGTCGGAGGTTAACAAACCTTATGCTTTCGAACCGCACAGTGGCTCCTCAAACAGAAATCAAGAGTTAGAAAACCAGCTTTTTCGGGGGGCTAGCTTCTGCTTCCTGCTCGGCCGTAGAACATGTTTCGGCCACTGGCCACTCACCGGTTATTAATTATTGGAACCCTAAACCCGATAGACTATTCGCGAATCGGGGGAATCATCGCCATTAGCCATCTGGCCTTTGTTTGCTGCAGTCCACCAACCTCCATCTCCATCCAACATCCCACAGCCACTCTAATCCGGACTTGCTTTCAGGGTCCGGCCACTGGGAGTTCTGTTTCTCGGCCTGCTGGGCTACTGGATCTACTGGACACGGTGCAGTTTCCGGATCGTTCCCACGGACGAGCTGCGCAGCAAGATCAACGCCTGGCTGCAGAGGATCGAGGAGTGGCGCCACAACAGTCCCAGCATGTTCTGTTTGGCCAGCAGCGGATGCCTGGGCACTATCGCAGTGCTCGGCCACCTCATCTCGGGCTCCACCCTTGTTCTGGCCATCTTGGTTATCTCCGCCCTGGTCTCCACCAAGTACAACTTTAAGCTTTTGAAGATCGAGCACAAGGGTAAGACATCCCATCAGATCCCATCATAGCACTCGTTACAAGATTTCTCTTACTTGCAGACTTCCAGTGGTCAGAGAAGTTGAACTACAACAACCTGGAGACCGAGGCGGACGACGAGTTCTTGCCGGACGTGAACGAGTCGAATCTGTTTGTCCTGGAGCGTGCCAGTGATGTGGCCACCATCAGCTCGCCCACAGATGCCAACGACGAGGATGATGACGAGCGCAGTGATGACATTCCCTCGGAGCTGCTCATTCCGGACGTGATACCAGAGATCGACGAGCACTCCACGGACGAAGAGGACGAGCTGGCTCCGTTGGCCACTAAAAAGCAGAAGGACACCAAGGAGGAACAGGCAACCGACGACAGTGACATGAAGTTCCGGAAGGGGCACTTCAAGCGCGACTCCTCTCTCTCCACCACCTCGTCCTCGTCGGAGGAAAGCTTGTCCAAGGGGCTGCAGTTCCCCGATCACAACGCCGTCGATGGCAGCAGCTCCCAACTTCGCCAGATAACCGCCGCCGCATCGCCGGACCAACCGGATCTGGCTGGCGAGCTAGTCGCTCTGGCTGTGAAGAGCCAGGCTCAGGCCCTGCTCGCCAACAGCGGCAAGCTCTTGCCCAGCCTAGTCTCCGGCCTGGTGCAATGGGGGGCAGGCGCTGGCTCCGGAGCTCTTGCCGCCGGCAGCGACGCCGCCGCCACCGATTCCAATCGGGATCGGGAGCAGCAGCGCTTGGTGACCGCCCTGGACTCGTCCGACGAGAGTGACTTTGAGATACTCGAGACGGATGACTTCAAGTAAAGCCAAAGCAGGATCGGGGAAGTGGAATCGGATCGGACGGATGTCGGCTCGGTCCGATTTGTCGTATTATAAAGCTATTATCTTAACATAACATATGTATACATATGCACACAAACAGACATAGACACGGACACGGACGAGGACCAGGACGAGGACGGCTTTGAGGATACATAGGTTCTATAATCCCTGGTGGAGATCAGTTATATATTTTGCTAAACTGCTATACACTAGTGATCTGATCAGATCGGTCTGCTGCTATCTGCTGCAATACATGCGAGTGTATCTGCGGGCTCCTCTGCCCCAAACTTTAACGATTAAGGATAATGTTTTCAACTATCTATATGTTTTCGTTTTGTTTCGTTTCGTTTCGCTCGTTAGACACTCTTTAGACAAGTGTTTGATGCTTATTCCTATTTTCATTTAAATACTATAGTTTATCCCGATGAATAAAAAACAAAACCTAAAACATGTACATATACGACAGCAACAGCAACAGGACACACTCACAACAATATTCAAAAAACAAAACAAACATATTTCGATTGAAAGTTATATAGATGTTCAATGTGAGGGCGTAAAGCTACTTAATCTGTATCCAAATCCTAATCAAAGCCTAAAACAAAAAGGACAATTGGTGTTTAAAATAGACGTTCTTTTTTTTTTTTAATTAATCTGCATATTTGTATAAACTTGGTTCGGTGCTATTTAAGAATCCCCAACCGCCATATGACGTGCACAAATCATAAAACCAACAGAGATCAGAAATCAGAAATCGGAAGAAGCTAGCGTTCCACTGGCGACTTTTGTCGCCGGATACTGGCGCACGTTGTAGAACATAAACAGCAATCAAGTAATCCACTTTTAATTCTAATTATTATACTTTGCGCTATATATTTTAAGTTGTATTTTAATTTGCGAAACAAAACTAAATGTGATTTTATAAAAACAAGAGAAACTAAAATAAAAATCAAAAAGACCTCGAATTGCAAACAAGACGCGGGTCAACTGTCTAGTCCCGAAGGGGGTTCGGACTGCGAATCCATGTCCTGAGGTTCTGGCTCATCCGCGGGCTGCCTTGGCTCGGACTCCACGTCCTCTGTTCTGTCCTTTGCCTTGGCCCCTTTTCTAACTGGGATTGTGTCTAGAATGGCTGTCGTCCAGTCCTGGCCAGCAGCCACCTTGGTCAGAAGCTCAAAAACTAAAAAATACAACAATCATCATTGAATGTTAACCCTGGCGAGGTGAACCTACCGTGGTAGGTGCTGAGCACGGATCTGGTTTTCATGTCGACGTGCTCGCTGAGCGGCAGGCGGGCTGTTCTCAGACCCGCCTCCGTGGCCCTCTGATGGCAGAGGCCCTTGAAGTGGTTGTGGTCGACCAACCCGCCGATTATGTAGGTGCAGCCCGGCTGCAGCTTATCCAGCACCAGTTCCGATTCGCAGGTGAGGTAGACCATCTGCTCCGGGTCGAAGAGGTCCCTGTGCGTCTTGTCGAAGTGGTACTTCACGTTCCAGTTCTCCCACCCGTCGTTCTTCATGAACCACTGGTGGATGTTGCCATTCCGCCGAATGCCGGAGAAGTGCAGTTCCCCGGGATGGGAGCTCCTCCGATTGATGGTGTAGATCCGCAGGCACTGCTTGACGCACTTTGCAATGTCCCGTTCCTGCATCAGCTCATCGTAGTCCAGGTCTATGGCCACCTTGAGGGCCGGATTGCCATCCGCCCCGGTAATAGCCTGCCGCCTCTTCAGCTCCTTGCGGGAGGGGCCCGTCCGAACGGGCAGTCCCTGCGCCTTGGCCTCGCGCCTCTTCTGCTTATTGCGCTCTCGCTCCTTTTCACGCCGCAGCTTCCGCAGCTCCACGTACTCGGCCAGCTTGCGCTGTTTCTTCAATTGATTTTTGCTCTGGGGCGTACCAGGTGTGGTGCCCGGGCAAGTGCTGAGCGCAGCCACGCCGGGAAGGTGCTTGGAGGGCTCCTCGCCCTGGGCGGCCGTCTCCAGCGCCAGGGTCGAGGGCTCGGCCATCTGTGACTCCGGTTCATCCACCTGCAAGGCCGACTCCATTGAATCTATGTCAATATTATGGAAAAACGACTAGATCGAAAATGCGGCAACAGAAACATATGCTTCGTCCGTGTCTGTTATCGATAGGCCCTAGCAACGAGACGAGTTATCGAAACGTGCTGCTATCGCTGTTGCGCCCGACAGCACGTAGCTATCTGTCACCTGTTATGGCCGAACTTAAAGGCACTTTTTACCCAGATTCGAAACATCAAAGAAACTCGACAACACAAAAAAATACAAAATTGAAAATTAAAAATGAGTCTTTAGAGTATTGTTATCCATACTACGATACTATTAGCGAGGCAACATTATTCTTAGATTCCATCAGAAGCTACATACATTTGCGTCATCTCTGACGCTGTTAAGCAGGCCAGTGGTTTTTCGGGTCGGACGCAGAACTGCTGAATCAGGAGATCTTTTATTATTGTACCGGCTCTGCGTGGGACAGTGCACGTGAGGTCTTATCACCGAGAGAGTACACCGATTCGCCAAGTTAACCGGGATAACCAGCGCGTAAGTTAGAATATAGCGTTCCCCCGGGTCCCGATACGAGTTGGGAGTGCAGGAGAGGATTTCCACCTGCTCCACATATCCACATATCGGCTTCATGGCTACAGTGGCTCTACTCACAAGGCAGCGCATGCTCGCCTGCTCCATTCGGCTCCTCGGAGCCAATCACTTCAGATGCCTGGCGGTGGCGCCAAAGCTGGTGTCGAATCCCCAGTTGAAGGAAGCTCGGCAGCGAAGCCTAGTCCTACCCTTTGCTGTCACCCGCCGCAGTCACAAGTCCGCGCCAACAGCCGCTGCTCCCGCGGCCACGCCGGTTGCATCAGCATCCAGCCCGCGATCCCCCAAGCCGGCTGCCACCACGTCGAGCGATCTCTTTGGCGAAGCTGCCAACATGGGTCTGTTCGCCAAATTCAAGCACATGTACAAGCAGTACTGGTACGTGCTCATACCGGTGCATGTGATCACGTCAGTGGGCTGGTTCGGAGGCTTCTATTACTTATCAAAAAGGTCTGTATATCCTTCGCCCTAGCTCTGCCTAGCTTTCATCACAGCTCTGTTCGCTTTCAGTGGCGTGGATGTGCCGTCTCTGCTGCAATATGTTCACCTAAGTGAGACGATCATCGAGAAGGTTCAAGGCTCGGACATGGGCCACTACGCTATAGCCTATCTCTGCTACAAGGTGGCCACTCCGCTACGTTATGCGCTAACATTGGGTATGTGGGAGGACCGATTCACTCTACAGACTCTAATTTTCACTCTCCCCGAAGGTTGCACCACCGTTTCCATCAAGTATCTGGTGCAGCACGGCTACATCAAGCCCATACCCACAAAGAACGAGCTCATCAAGATGTACGAGGACAAGAAGGCCACGCGGGCCAGCGCCAAGGCCGACAAGGCGGAGAAGGCCGAAAAAGATGAGAGCAAATGATCATTGGCCGCGGGCGACGACTCGTTAGCGTTGTCGTCGTCGCCAACGCCGCCGTTGCCACTGTCACAACATCCTACTAAGTCGCCGCCTCCGCTGCTGCCGCCAAAATTCCCGTTGTTCTCACCGTCTCCAAGGAGTAGCAGCGCGCAGCAGCGATCGGCCACCGGCGCCCGGCGGGTAGTTAACGTGTTATCTTTTTTGTTAAACTGCCGCCGCAGCTGCCGGAACTGGTGCTCAACGAACCTAACTCTTGTCCGGAATCACAGTCGATCACAGAAGCGTCGTCAGCAATGAGCGCCGTAGACACACACACACGTAGACACCAGGCACAGGCACGCCCACGCCCATAAAACAGCCCACTGAAATACCAGAAGAACACCTTATTTCCACACTAACCCCCCCTATGATTTTAATACATATGAAGTTAACGTTGCACCTGTATTTTTCCTAAAGTTTCTCTTATTGTTACGAAATCGTTGGACGTCATAGAAAAAAAAGGAGGAATACACAGCCAAAAAGAGCCGGAGTAGTACGCTAATAGTGGACTAGAGCCGACGGACATGGAGTTGAGTAGTAGTTATTTATAGATATATTTTGTAAATGTGAGAAAGTTGTCGCTAAAGATTAACTTTTATTAACGATAAATAAAAGGAATCAGACCAGACCCACTGACCCCAGACCGTGGGTCACATTTGTTGAAAAATAAAGGCTAGTTTCATTTATGAAATCCATTTCGGAATGAATTTTTATTCGTTTTTCGTTTGTGTGTTGACTTTGGATGGACGCGAATCCCCATTAAAGGCATCTAAGGCTATATATTCTTTATCGTGGTTGGCTAAGGGGATTAACAAATTCCGAAGGTTTTTTGGGTTTTCAATTTTTATTCTTTGCGTTTATTTTTTGGTTTTTCCTCTTGGTTTTTTTTTGTTTCTTTTGTTTTGGTTTTTGTTTAACGTTAGTAAAATATCCAACAATTTTAATTGTAACTAATAGTTAAACCAGAAAAAAATATATAGTAGTTGCTTTTTAATTTACACATAAATCATTGTGTCTTATACTGTTCTTGTTCTTCGATTTAGTAATCCTTCTGTGGACCGGGTGGTGTGTAGGCGTGCGCGCTCGTTCCTAGACCTTGGTTATTGGATTTGCCGGAGGAAACAAGTCAAATTATGTACACATATTTATTGCAGTTTCGCTGAGTGTAACAGTGAGTCGTTGTGGGTGTGTTTTGGTGTGTGTGTGTTGTGTATTTGTGTGTTCATATATCATTTACATAAATACAATAAATAAATAAATTACATAATATATATATATATCATTTATGCATGTAGGTATAAAAACAAAATAGGCAACAAAAATATATATTCTTTATATATATGTATATAGCAAGTTAATTTTGGGGAGGGAGGGGTGGAGGGATCAAAACTTTCCACTTATTCTACGAAATACGCACAAAATCAAAACAAATTAGAAAGTACGACATAAACAGTTATTTTTAACATAAGGTATAGCTCATTAAGCTTTCATTGCATCTTTTTTTTGAGACTAGTTGTGGTCTTCTCCGCCCGAAAAACAAAACACACGCAATTATACAATTTAAATATAAAAAAAAAATACGACATAACGATCTACTATTGCCGCTGGCGGTTGGTGTCTTATCTTGGGGAAGTTTGGCCCCCACTGGGGCTGGATGGGTTTTGGTTGGTGTCTTGGCTAAACGATAACAATGTTTCTCGAACTCGTGTTTTTGGTGTTTGGTGTTGCTCTCTCGCTTCGCCCCCATTGGCCTTTCCTTTTATTTTAACTACTAGCATTTATCATAAGTACGTTTTCACAATGCAGATTTCTTCAGCTTCACTTGCGTCGTTTCGTTTTCTCTTCCCTTCTCTCGTTATTATCAATTAATTAATTACTATTGTTCTGTTTAGTTGCTAAAAAGCCGCTCTCCTAGTTAAGGTTTAGTGTGATTTTTGTGGTGCGATTGCGATTGCGATTGTTCTTATTTGTTTAAGGTTTTCTGCTAATCGTCCTAAGCTGGAACTATTTATTGCATATACTTTTTGTTTTTTTTCTTTATGAAATATATTGCACAAGAAAGACGAATTGAATTATTTAGTTTTCTCCCGAGCTTCCGGGTCCTTTAGTCCGAAGTTTGGTTTCACTTTTTCTGTAGTTAGTTTTGAATTTGTTTGTTCTTTTTACACAACCACATGACACTCTTTTTTCGGCAAACCAAATACATAATTCTAATAGAGGGAACTGGACTATGTCGCTCTTGGATTTAGTCAGTAAGAGACACCACCTTCCGGTTAATTCAATGTAAAAATTTTGTTTTAATAAATAACACTTAAAGAGAGGAATATTCAAACATAGATCGCTGATTGCATTTGTTGCTTATTTTCGAGATTTAGTGTGTGTGGTGGTGGTGTGCATGGTGGTGGCATAGCCATCGTGTGTGGTGTGGATACAAAAGAATCCTGTAAATAGTTCGATTCGCTTGGTTCTTTTCTCAGGATGTTTCCGAATAATATTCCATTGTTCTGCTTTCGCACTTGGTTTTGGGTTTGGGTTTGGTTTTGCTTTGTTTGCTTTTGGTTTGCCGAAAGTTTTTCTTTTTTTTTTTGTTTTGTTTTGTTTTTTGTTTGTTCACAAGTTCATTGTTTCTCTGTTCTGTTTGTATTTAGTTTAGACATCGAAGTTCATTTATGTGGTATGTACATCTATCCGCGTCCTGTATGCACACTCGCACACGCTACTTCGCTTCCATGTCGCCCCTGGCTTAGCTTGGGTGTTGGTTGTTGTTAGTTGCGTTGCATTTGCCTTCGCTTGCAGTAAAGCTTGAGTTAAATTAATTAAATTTCATTTTATGCGGTTCTACGAAGCGTTTCTACAAGTTTCCTTCCTCCTCGGTAGCATGCTCCCTCTCTTCTTCCCGTCCGGATATCCGAATCCAGCTTAGGTGTCAATAGCTTCTCGTATCCCGTCTGCACAGAATTTTTGCCGCTGCCATCCGTCATCGTCCCAGTTTCTCTTTTTTTTTTTAATTTTTATTTTTTTTTGTTTTTTTTTTTTTAAGGAGTACACCACTTAGTATAGCGTGGACACCTTACGCACGCTCATAGAAAAGTATATAGGCACTGGATGAAACGAGAAAGTTTTCGGACAAGGCATCGCTGACACTGTTGGGTGGGAGAGAAGGAATCAGTCTATAGTCCAGCACCTCCTAACCTTTCCACTTACATGTTATCATTGAACTCGTGCCACTTACGGGAAACGGGATGCTTACAGAGGGCCACATAGTGCCCACCAGCAGTTGAGCCTGTAAGAGATTAGTTATGAGCTTGGACTAGTCTTCCACTCCCACCGTCACACTCACCCATATGATTGGATATCGCGTAGAGCGAGTAATGCACATTGGAGTTGGAGTTGGCGCCGTAAGAGCCCATGTTGAGTTCGCGATCCATGGTGGGGAACTCCACGATGTTCGACAGCTTGCTCCAGCGCGTCTCCGAGAAACGTTTCAAGTCTGCAGAGAGTCGTAGGGTTAGTAGGGCTATCCTCTACCATTCCTCTATCATAAAACTCACGTATAACTAGATATTTTGGGAAACGTTGGATAGTGAAACTCTTGGTGCATTTCCGGCGTGTCTTGCACTTGGCGCATGTGGGCATCTCGTCGCCGTCGAGCACCTCCTCGCGAATGAAGAGGTCCAAGCAGGCCTCCAGCTTGCAGCGCGACGAGGAGGGCAATGGCACGCTCAGGTCCCAGAACGGATCGAAGGTAACGCTAGTGTTGCCGCAGGTGGTGCACTTCAGGGTGCTCTTCAGCTGTCCGACGAAGAGGTCGCGCACCAGCGAGTTCTCATGCCGCGTGTACCACTCCCAGGTGAGGTCCGCCTTCTTATTGTCACTGTTGGGAGGGAGAATGGATGTTGTGGTGTAACCTGCAGGTTGTACTCCCCCGCCTGACCACACTACGCACCTGAGATTATCGTCAATGTTGAGCGTCTCGCCCTTCACGCCCGAGTTGAGGGCCGAGTGCAGCGAGTCGAGGAAGAAGCGCAGGAACTCCTGGGCGTCCTGCTGGTTGTAGTCGCTGTACATGCGGTGCTTAGTGGAGAAGGCGCGCTTCAGCTCCATCGGCGTCACAGTGTGCACATTCGAGGTCCACATCTCCTGGATGAGTTTGGCAAATTCTGAAAACCCAATTGGCACATTAATGGTACTCGTAATGGTATTCTGGCAATGCTCTTACCGTGGAGTATCTGCTGATCCTTGGTGGAGGAGGAGCGCGATCCATGGTGCGAGCGAAGGAAGCGGGTCAACTCTTGGGTGTGGCTCAAACACTGGATGACCGAGTTCATGAAGCACGTGTTCCCAATATTCCTTAGGCCGCACAAACCTGTGGATTGGCATTCGGAAACGGGATAGATTAATTTCAATGGACATGGGTGTCGAGGCAATGCTTGGGCACCGCCAATGGGCACTCCCCAATTTGGATGCATCGGGCTCGTCGCGTCGTCTGCCGCTCGCCGTTCCCTCGTCGCGATTGAACACTGGCATTCGCATATGCAGTCGCATTTGCGTCCGCCGTCCACTTGGCCCGCCGCAGGACTGCCTCCCGTCCCCCAGCACCCCTAGCGGTGCTCGCCGCCCGTCGGTTGGCTCCTGCCTTGCGCTCCGCCCGTTTCACTTCCGTTTTGGCGCGTTTCTCCTTGGCTTCCTTGGCGTGACCTTTGCGTTCCAAATTCTTCTGCATGTGTATTGGTAGTGTCCTGTGTAGTATCCTGTTCTCCTGTTCCCCCTTTTCGGTTTCTACTTTCCGTGTTTTCGTGTCGAGCGTTCACTGAGAATTTTCACTGACTTGTCGTAGTACTGAGGCCTCGGCCCGTCTGACAGATTCTGACACTTGTGTGGCCAAAAATCATGGCCAACTAGGCCCCCCCCCTGAGTGTGCCCCGAAAGGATGCCCTCCCCCCCGAAACTGTACTCACCTTCTGACTTCTCCTCCCTGGACGCTGAGGCGGCGCTCTTGTAGCCGTCATCGGTGCTGTGCTTCAGCGACGACGAGGTGAGGGTGGATGAGGTGCCGACGGTGCTGCGGCTGGTGGCGCCATCGCGATCGTGGTCCCAGTAGCGGCTCGACGTGGGCGACACGGGCGGCAGGACACTCCTAGCACTGCCGCTGCTCCCGGTGGCGCTCCTCGCCTGCGTCTGTCCAACAGAAAAGAACGATTCCATTAGATTCGCGTAGCAACTCAGCCGGATGCGGCTCGGCCCACTCGATGGGCAGCCAGGGGACGTGTGGTCGCCGCCAGCTGCCCACCGGCCTGGGCCATCATTGTTAATTGGAAATCAATCGATTAAAAGTAAATTAATCAAAGCAACTGGTTAGCAATCGAGCGGTTAGTGAGTACAAAGAAACAATTATTCCAAGTTAGTACTTAGGTGGGGGATGATCGGGATGATGGGGATGATCAGGATGATCGGGATGATCTGGATGTCTGGAATGCCAAAGTGGGAGGTGGAGGATAGATAGCGGGAGAGACTAAGCGGCATGCAAGGATGCAATAAACAAAAAGTGATGCGGTGGTGAAGCGACAACGAGGCATGGGATTGCATGTTTCGTCTACGAACTGATGTCTCTCCTTGCTGGATGAGGAAACATAAGATTGAGGATGCTCCAGTACGGATACAGAGCTATATGCACAACTATATATATGTGGAATGTTGAAGAAGAAAACGAAAGGAGAAGAAAAGAAACTAAACTGAGCCTGGCCAAGTCGCTCGACTTACACTATCGCTGGCGGATGATACCGAGCCAGGAGCTGGGGCTGTACTTGTGTCTGTGACTGAACTGGAGGCTGTGGCTGTGGTGGAGACGGAAGACGTGGTGGCGGATGGCTGGTGTGGTGGTGGTGGTATTGTGGCTGCCACCGCTGCAGCTGGTGTGGCTGTCGCGGCATTGTCGTTGTTCGTTACCTTAGTCATGGTGGCCTCGCAGTCCACCGCCTCGCGTCGGCTGCTGCCATGGACGCCCCTCATCGTCACCACCTTGCTCATGGGCGGCACCACCGCCGTCGACCCGATGCCGGAGCCAGCGGCTGTCGGCGGCGCCGCCTGACCGATGTTGGTCGCCGTCCGGTACGGGGTGCGGGTCAAGGAGCTGCTGTACCCGGCCGCCACGCGAACATTGTCCAGATCGCTGCTGAAGCGCTGCTGAAGATTCCCACTGCTGCTCCCGATGTTCTGGCCGCTGCGCCCGGACGCCGCCGAGCTGCCCGACGAGCCGGCCCGTGATCCTGCTCCCTGGACTGGCGCCGGGGTGGCCTGCCGTTGCTTCTGTCCGCTCAGGTTGTTGAACTTCTCAATCGACGCCTTGATGCTCAGCGAGTCGATGCCGTAGCGACGGGCGTTGCTGCTGGGGTTGCCCAAGCCCCCACCCCCACCGCCACCACTGTGGCGCGGCTCCGCGCCGGCTGCCTGGATGTCGGATGTGCCATTGGTTTGTCGGTAGTTGTTGAACTTCTCGTAGTTGGCCGCGAAGTTGGAGTGGGCCGAGGCGATGATGGTTGACTTGGGACGGGCGTAGCGCTTGCCATTGCCAGCCTGGGCCTCCAGGTCGTCTCCCCGACGCTGCTCCCGCTGTTGGTGGTGATGTCTCAGTTGCGGCGGCGTTATCGGCTTGAAGTAGCAAATGCTGGACTTGATGGCTCCATTGCCCGGTCCAGCTCCCGCCCCTGCTCCTGCTCCTGCTCCTGCTGAACTCGGTAATCCAGCTCCTGCCGATGCCGGCTCATCGCTGTCTATGTAGCTGATGTCGTCGTGTTGCTGCTGCTGCTGCTGCCGTTGCATGTTGTTGTTGATCGCGTTGTTGCTGCTGTTGAGTCCACCGCTGTTGTTGTTGTTGTTGGTTGTAGTAGTGGCCAGTGTCGAGTGACCATTCATAATCGATACGGGAGTGCCCGAGTTGTTGTTGCAGCTGCCGTGGATGGGCTTCAGCTTGTGAAGCTTATGCGATTGCAACTGCTGCTGCTGCTGATGCTGCTGCTGCTGTGAGTGGTGATGGTGGTGGTGGTGGTGGTGGGCGGACGCAGTGGCTCCTCCCGCTGCCCTGGCACTGTACTTGAGCAGGTTGCTAGTGGTGGTGGTGGTGGTGGTAGTGGTTGTGGTTGTGCTTGAGGTGGTGTTATTGGTGCTGGTGGAGGTGCCGATGCCGTTGCTGCCGGTCTGCTGATTGCCATTGAACATGGGCGTGCGTCGCATATCACCCAGCGCCCCGGCCGGATTCGATCGATGTCCGCCTGACCCGGTGCCTGTTCCTGTTCCTGTGCCTCCTCCTGTGCCTGGATTGTTGTTTCTGGAATCCTCCCCGGCCCGATTGCGTTTGCCGTGGCCGGTGTGCGCTCCTCCGCCGCCAGTGGCTTTACCCTTGTGATGGGTCGTCACCTGGGCATGGGCCAGTTCGCATTCGGCCTTGAGGAATGTGGGATCCTTGTAGCTGGATACCAGGAAGTAGCGCTGATTGGCGGCTCGCACCGGATTAGCTCCAGTTTTGTGTCCCTGCTGTCCCTGTCCCTGTCCGTGTCCAGAGCGTACGGCTGCAGTTACTCCACCTCCGCCGTATTTGGCTGCCGCCAAGGCGGCGTGAGATTTGCCCACAGCCACCGATGCCCCGCCGGAAGCACCAGTGGTTGCCGTGGTGTGTTTACTCCCTTTTAGTCGCGAAATGGAACCGGAACCTCGGCGCGACGAAGAGTTATGATTACCAGTTGCTGTTCCTGTGACTGTGCTTGTCTCGCCAGCGGCCGCTGCTGCTGCTGCTACGGATGCTGTTGCTGATGATCCTCCGGTGGATGGTCCTGCTGCTACGGCGGATGTGGCCGCGTTCGCCGACTGTAATTTGGATGCCTGTGGAATCTTGTGGAATCCTCTGGTCTTCTTAATGTCTAACATCATTTGACGGTGTGGCTCAGCTTCCGGTTCGGTTCCGGTTCCCGGTTTCTTGAGTCTCCTCTACTCCTGGCTTCGTTTCTACGGCTTGTGGGATTCTTTTGGTTTTTGGTATTTATGTTTGTCTACGGTTGAGTGGGTGCGAGATGTGTTGTGTTTGTTTTCATTCCGAGAATGGAACATTTGAGCTTGAACTCAAACTACTCTGATCTCGGTTTCGGAATCCGTTTTCCCCGGAATCCCCAAGCCCGCACCCAGTCGCCTCAGCCGCCTTAGCGCCTGATATCCTGAAAGCTCTTCTCCTAGCCAACCAACCCTAGGGGGGGATTATCTGTTTTGTTTTTTGGGATTTAGTTTCTGATTTCTGTGGTGATGGGTTTCTGAGGATGTATATTAGTTGCGTGGCGCTCTTTTTTTATTCTGCGATTAATTAAAGTTAGAAGGGGCGCAATCTGATTGATTTTAGCTAAAAATACATAGAAATGTAAACTGGATTAAATGAAACGGCCGGGCCATCGCACAAGTAAGCACACAACAAAATAAAGCACATTTCAGAGTCAGGGGCACGCTCAGACTGGGGGGGGATCATGGCAAGAATGGGCAAGAATGGGCAAGAATGGGGATCTGGATTAGTCGCGGATCATTCACGAAACTCGGCTGCCTGGAGGGGGGAGCTCATGCAAAGGGGTTAGTCTCTGGGTTAAGCTGCGCCGCTTGTCTCTCTACCTTGCTGCTGCCGCTGTCGCCCAGCTTGAAGGTCGCCGTGGCGGTCACGTCCCCGTTGCTGTCCTCCGCCTTGGAGGCGACGCCCGAGTCGTCGGTGGTGTCCAGGTTCCGCAGACTGCTGCCGCTGCGGCTCTCGTAGATGACGCTCCGCTTCGGCGAGCTCGAGAGCAAGGACAGCCCGTTCAGCTTCGCCTCCAGGCCGTTGCTCTCCGCCGCCCTGTGGCCGTTGGTGGTGGTGCTGGCGGGCGGAGGTGGCGGCGGCGGCGGAGGAGGCGCTGGCGCAGGAGCGGCCGTCGTCGTGTCCTCCACATTGCGACGCGTCCGGGTGCTGCGAAGTGTGAAGGTGGCGGTGGGCACGTCGCCGCTGCTGCTGCTGCTGCTCAGCGTGAACTTGCCGGAACCCAGTCTCCCCGAGCTCGCGTCCCGCTCTCCTGTTGTCCCAGCATCGCTGCCGCTGCTGTAGAGACGACTGTACCGGCTGCTCCGCGGCCTATCCAGGGTCACTGTGGTGGTGGTGGTGGGTGCATCGCCGCCGCCGCCACCGCCACCGCTGCCGCCATTCTCGACATCCGGCTCAGCATGTCCCGACCTGGAACGTGACAGTTCACAGTTGGGTTTATAGTTGGCCGGACTGTACTTCTCGTAGATGTCCAATCCGGAGGTGGCCACCAGGCGGGCCAGCGACGGAGATGAGGATGAGCTGGAGAGTCTTTTCGTGTTTGGGATGTGGCCGTTCGAATCACCGCCGGCGTGCGAATTGGAGTTTGAACTGGAGGTGGTGGCGCCTCCACTGGGCGGTGGCTTCTTGGCGGTCTCCCCGCGCCGGAGGCTGCCATAGTCGTCTCCCCCCACCCTCCTGGTGGATCCACCACTCGAGCTCAAGCTGTCGCCATTCGATGATGATTTGCTTCCAGTTTTTCGCGGTAACTTTTATTTTTTTATGTTTTTTGGCGAAACATTTAAATGTTTGTTGGGATGAGCGAAATATTTGTGGTGGTTGTGGAGGTAGGCGTTTAACGGTAATGTTCAAAACGGTAAACGGTAATCGGCAACAGTGTCAGAGATATATATGTGGGCGGACATATATATGTTTATAACAAAAAAAAAACAAAAATATATAAAAAACATAAACGATGGATTCCATGATGGTTTTTGTACAAAAATGAAACGAAAAAGACATGGGAAATGATTACAAAACAATACTCAGCTTCAGTTCGAGGGCTTAACTAGGCTAGTGACTAGAACTAGAAGGAGATCTGGTCTGGTAGTGGGGTCTCTGCCCCACCTCTCTCTCGGCTACTGCACAGTTTCATTGCCAGACGCTTAGCCCAAAAATGCTGGCACATTTCTCGCCTCCCAAGGAGGACGCCCCCGCCCATACATACCCACCCAGCGGATACCTCGCACAGCCAAACAAAAACTTCAGACCGACGGCCCAGAGACACCCACACACGCACGCACGTTAACCTTACTGCGGACGGCACTAGGGGGACGGGAGGGAGCGGATGACACCATTGTGGCTGCTCTATATAGGTGCTACACGGTGGCTGGCCGTTGGGTTGGATGAGTGCCAACAAGTGGTTCGCGGGCTGGTCGGTTCGCATTCCGGACTGTCTCTGGGAGACCTTTCCCCTAAACCCAAAACCCTGAACTCCACTCAGCCCGCTTGCCTTATCTGGCTAAAGTGGAGCCTGTCCAACAGGTGTCCCCGCTGGCGAGAGATCACTGTAGGGGGGCGGCCTTTGTCTGTGTCTTTGTCGGAAAGCGACGACAGTGTGTGCCAGTACTGGGTGTGGTTGTGGGTGTGCTCTAGTGGGTGGGTGGTGGTGATGTTTGGTGGCTCGTTGTTGCTGTATGCAATGACAAAAATACAACACAAACATCGCAAAACGCAACGCAAATCAGCAAAACGAAAATATCATGGCACTATTCTAGGGAAGGTGGGGGTGGGGGGCAGGTCTACGGGCTACGGGCTAGGCGGGGATCACCACAATCTCGCGGCATGAGGCATGAGTGAGTGTGGCCAGTCGTCGGCGGTGTCGAAGCGGGTAACCACCACAGGAGATGGCTGTTATGGTGATGCGATCTGAGGTGACTAGGCCGAGGTCAGACTATCCTCTAGGATCTCCTACGATCGGCCCTCTCCGTACATGACCAAGGTATAGGTTTGCGATGATGACTTCACCAAATGGAGAGAAGATACTGAACGCACAACGCATGATGACTGACGGGAGGAGGGATTAGAGTTATACCAGGGGCCCAGCATACGGGGGGAATCGCTTAACGCTACTGACAGAGATGCCACTCCAAAACCGATTGTAAAGAGATCTGCCACCGGTCGGAAGGGGGCGGGGTGCTTAATTCTAGTAAGGTAAACAAGGTCGATAGGCAATCGACAGGAACACTCACTCCGTATCGGCTGTACGTAGGTGAATCATAGTTGCTCAAGTAGGAGGAGCTGGTGCGGTAGGCGGACGAACTGGAGCCGGCGCCGCCGTTCAAGTACGAGGACGAGCTGCTCGACCCGACGCTGCTCCTCTGCAGGCTGGAGCGCGGCGTATACGAGGAGGTGCCGCCGGTGTGACTGGAGGAGTACGTTGAATAGGAGCTGGGGTAGTAGCTACTGCCGTAGCCGGACGAGGAGGAGGAGCTGCCGGACGGGGGCAGCCACTTGGAGAGGCTGCTGCTGCGATCGTAGTTCGTGGACGAGTAGCGGGAATAGCCGTTCGTGGTGATGCTGCTTCTGTCCGCCGCACCGCTGCCGCTGGTGCTGGTGGTGGCGCTGCTGCTGCCGGTGGCGCCGCCGGCCGACGATGTGCCGTATAGACTGCCGCTGCCCGCCGCTGACGTTGACGATCTACGCGGCGCAATTACACGCATATTAGTGGCGGCAGCAGCAGCAGCTCAGGTCTAACCGCGGTCAGGATCTCGGTCTCCGCTTGTCCCAATAGAGTCTCGATTGCACGCGCCCTTGGCCTTGTCTGCCTTCGTTGTCTGCCGATGTCCCTCTGGCGTGGATGAGTGTTGGCGTCCGTGGTTCTGGTTTCTTGTTTCCTGCTTGGGAAGAAGAGCAATTAGTTTGGTGGCTTGACTGGGGAGTGGCCTCCTACCTCGACTCCTTGTAGACTGCTTATTTACACATTATCCTCGAGCCTTATTCCCGGAGCTTAGTTTTAAACTTAATATCTGCTTATGTCCTACATCTAAGACCCGTTACTGTTGCTGTTGAATGAATAGGCGACTGGAAAGCGAAAAGATGTTAGTCGTTAGGCGGTGAAGTGCTTCCGGAGCGCCCAAGGCTGGCGAAACTCTTGAAGCCTCACTCTCCGTCGGCTTCTGAATTGATTTTCCACCAACACCCTGGGCCTCTAATCAATTAATAAAGCCACCCCCTCCCCTCACACCGCAACCTTCGATGGGGACATGGAAAACTGATCAGCTGCGTCACTTGTTTACAATCGAAAAATAATAAAAAAAAAAAAAAAAAAAAAACAAACGGTTTGCAAGTTCTCGTCATAACAACAACAATTACAAGGGGTGGGGTGGGGAGAGCAAGGGGGTTGGGTTATGCGGTAACACTAAACTGAAGTTGTATTGGAGTGTGAGTGTAGGGCCTGTGTGTATGTGTGTGTGTGCCGCCAGGCAGTCTACATAGGGAAACCGTTACTTTTCTCCACGTCTGCCGTATTTGGCGAACGGGCAGTGGGGGGGTTGATGGGCCTAACCGTTATAAAATGGCCGAATCGATCTCCCGTTTACAAAATACTACCAACTACAACCCATTCACACGCACGCACACACGCCTACAGAAATAAATGAAATTCTTCAAGTTCACACACCAACACTTGAACATTTCACACGCACAGTGTGTAAAGCTTTTTTTTTTGGTTCGGTTACCACGTTTTCATTATTCATGATGCTGCGCCTTTTGGATCAGAAAAAAAATAATTATACGCTCTCACTGCTGCCGCCACCGCCGTCGCTGCCGTCAAAAATCCAATAATTATGATAAAAGCAACAACAAAATATAAAATGAAACGAAATAAGTCTATTTTTAAAAGCGCTTTAAGCACACACAGGCACACATTCACGCTGCTGGTTTGACAGTGAAATGGGGGGCCGGGGTGGGGGCGTGGGAGCAAGGGATGGCAGTAGTAAAGCCAGCGCCACCATATGGGGGCAAGCGGGACAGCATGATTGGGGACACAGTCACACACACACGGCCACGAGCTCTCTCTTACACACACACACCAACACCAACACTCGCGCAAATACGAATTACGCAAAGTGAAATATCTTGCTCAAAAAGGAAAGTGGAAAAGTGACGATGGCTCTATATATTTTTCAGCCTTGAGCCGATCCTCGAAAATAGCAATAACCGAAATATCCAGGCTAATATTCAAGCTGCCGAGTGGTGGAGAGAGTGAGAGGGGGAGAGTAGGGAAAATTTGACCGCAAAACGAATATCACGAGTCGAACGAGGTCGCTTCGAGCAAAAAAAAAAAACAAAAACCCGTCTATGTTTATATACTTTTATAAATCACACACCGTGCCTGGCTCTCAGACGATAATTGTGTCAAATAACTTTATTCATCTGCTAAAAATATTGAAATTTTCAGAGCAGCAGAAAACTTACTTTACTGATTTTTTTTATTTTGGCCAGTGTGGCCGCGCGGCGATAAGTGAGCAAAGCGGAATTCGAGTGTCCACCAATTACGCCTCGATAAGTCAATCGAATAGTTATCGAATCGCAAACGCGAACCCTGGCACATCTCTAGTATATACAGCGCAAGTGAAAATTCTTTCTCCGTGTGAAAATTCTAAACGCCATTCGCAAAAGTGGCTGGAAGAGCAAGCAAATAGCATTTACCAAGTTCTCAACACAGTCTAACGGAACACGGACGGTTTTGCTATTTGTGGTTTTATTCTAATTCAGTGTTGTCAAGTTTAAGGGAGGGCCGGAAAAGTTCCAGCCAAGCGGACGCATTGCGGCCGACATGTCCACGCCGCTGGAGCCGGGTTTCTGATACGGTTCCCCACCAATCCGCCCCACTGGCCGACGTCGCATTATTCAGGCAACAAGCTTCGCTAGAGATTCGCATTCAGCCGGAAGACGGTAGAGCTGGCAACACTGCCGCCGCAAAATGAAGTGATTTCTCAGGAAAACCCGTAAAGAAAAGCCAGGAACGTCCGTTGTACAAGTGCCAATGCGAGACACAAACGAAGAACATCTCTGTTTCCCATTGCACATTGGCTTTTTGTTGAGTTTTGCGCAGTTTTGAAAGGCGCCGTCATATCATCATTATTACCATCAGACATCAGATATTAATCATCGGTCATTATCACCGACTTCGAATCCAAACCATCATCCGCTATTGGTTGCCATCGTCCACTGAGCCAGCTCGTCCCACGTTCCCGAGGAGAGTCCCCATCTTCATTGTAGACTTACCCCGTACAAGTCACACAGTTCAGGTCTGTCTCTCGCCCCACTGCCCAGTACTCCTCCTTATTGTCCTTGTCTGCCCAGCACAGTTATGTCATCGACCGCCGGGAAGCGCAAGGAGATCTATAAATATCTCGCACCATGGCCGCTGTACTCCATGAACTGGAGCGTCCGGCCGGACAAGCGTTTCCGGCTGGCCCTTGGAAGCTTCATCGAGGAGTACAACAACAAGGTGCAGATCATCAGCCTGGATGAGGATACCAGCGAATTTAGTGCCAAGAGGTAACCAACCCATTCTGCTCTCACTGATTTACTGACAACCTTTCGTTTTCCCTCACAGCACATTTGACCATCCATATCCGACGACCAAGATCATGTGGATCCCGGACTCGAAGGGGGTCTATCCAGATCTGCTGGCCACCAGCGGCGACTACCTCCGTGTGTGGCGTGCTGGAGAGCCGGACACTCGTCTCGAATGCGTATTAAATAACAATAAGAATAGTGATTTTTGCGCCCCGCTCACCTCCTTCGACTGGAACGAAGTGGATCCCAATCTGGTTGGCACCAGTTCAATAGACACCACCTGCACTATCTGGGGCCTCGAGACGGGCCAGCCGCATGCTCGCGTCTACGTGGCGGGGCACGTGAAGACGCAGCTGATCGCCCACGACAAGGAGGTCTATGACATTGCCTTTTCGCGAGCAGGCGGCGGCCGGGACATGTTCGCCTCGGTTGGAGCGGATGGATCGGTGCGCATGTTTGATTTGCGTCACCTGGAGCACTCGACCATTATCTATGAGGTGAGTTAGAGGACACTTGAATCTTGAATGATTCTCAAAATATATACTAACGTGTATGGTTTCTAGGATCCTGCCCACACCGCGCTGCTGCGCTTGGCCTGGAACAAACAGGACCCGAACTATTTAGCCACAGTTGCCATGGATTCATGTGAAGTTATTATTTTAGATGTTCGTGTTCCTTGTACACCCGTTGCAAGACTGAGCAATCACAGAGCGTGCGTCAACGGTATTGCGTGGGCGCCGCATAGGTAATTATTACATTGTGTTTGGATACACTACCATTACTACTTCGCTGTTATGTTTCCACAGTTCCTGTCACATCTGCACTGCCGGTGATGATCACCAAGCACTGATCTGGGATATACAACAAATGCCACGCGCAATCGAGGATCCAATTTTAGCCTATACAGCTGCCGAGGGCGAAGTCAATCAGATCCAGTGGGGCGCCACCCAGCCCGACTGGATAGCCATTTGCTACAACAAAGCGTGCGAGATCCTGCGGGTCTGAGTCAATTTATTTTGTTGGTTTTTTTTTATGGCACTTGGCTGCAATTGCTGAACAACGCACAGTCAACGGAAAATGGAAAATGGAAAGCAGAGGGCAGCAACACGAAGACACTTACACATACACCTCTATATATACTTGCTGTTGGTATTTGTTTAGTTTCGTAGGCTGCGGAAGCGTGCGTTTTCTGGGATTGGGCTTCAGTTGGATCGGTTCTGTCTCACCGCATCCTTGATAACTTATTTATTTACTGACGTTTGCGAAATTGAAAGAGAGAGAGAGGGACGTATAGAAGGATCGTGTATTTTAGACATCATAGCTTAGTTGACTATAAAGGTATATAAGTCAAGTCTATAAGGTATAACCAAAACATGTATTTCTAGTTGTAGTTTATTTCACACTTGACAAGGCCCAAAAAATGTCACCCCTGCCCCCGAACAAATCAATTTGAGGAGCTTGGTTACGTTTTTTATGCTTGGCTTAGACGAAAGAAAAAAAAGAAGAGAATCAATGGGAAAATAAGACGCGAAAAATATTCAAAACAATGTCCTACCTCGTTTTTTCAACCATAAATATTGTTACCAGTCAATATTTTGTGTCAACAGCAATAAAACATAAACATAAACACACAATGAGACGAGGAGAGAAACGGAAAATAGACAGCAGCTACCACAGGAGAACGCTTTTTCGAAATGTTTTACTTTGTTCAATTTTAATTTTTATAACACGTTTTTAAGAAGAGAACCAAAAACGAAGTCTAAAACGAAAAAGAAGTTAAAACAAAAGCAAAACCATGGACTTAAGCAAATGCAAAACAAAATAAAACGATTTAAATAATGTAAGCGAAAACACTTAAATATATAAAACTGAATAAAACAGAGACGATGGAATGGAATACAACTGCACACAACACAGCTAGAATACAATACTATTTAAAGATACAAACTAAAAGTAAAAAAAAACAAATACCGAAATATATGAGCGAGAGAGAATACAAGATTGTTGCTATATCCATTTAACAAACAAACAAAAACACGACAAGGCGAAACTATGATCATTTCACAGTAAAACAGGATATACCCCCTAAATGGTATACAAAATAAATTCCTCCAAACTCCTTCCCACAGGACAACAGCGACTTCTCCAGACAAACAGAAAACCAGAGAAAACAAATCGAATTTTTTTATGTATCTTGTAATTTATAGCAATTTCACAGCTCAGCCACACATATTCGTACGAATGTGTTTACAAAATGAATATACAGTAATACTAATAACCCGAAAGGTCATGTATTGTAAATACAACATGAACGAGATTCTTTTTAGCCACAGAGACGAAAAAGGTTAAAACCAACCAACAATCAGAACAAGACTTATCCCCTGATTTTGTGAAGCCCCCTCCAAGTCCCCGTTCGCCATTGAATCCTTTTTGATATTTGTAGCCATCGGATATATATATATATATTGTATGTATTTCACTGATTTGGCATTAATGGTTTCTGTGAGAAAACAAAATGAGTAATACACAAAAATAGGATATCGAATATTTGGGAACACTGTTTCAGTTTCTATTTCTCTCCCTAATTTGTGCTCGTTTATTGCATTATGGTATTTATGTAACGGCCATGTAACTACATTTAAATATTGAATGTTTTTATAAACACGCACCCAGATACACACGTGTAGTCACACCCACATATAGACATCCCATCAGGCTGGTGGTCACTAGAAGAAGGCCGATGGAGCTCTTCAAACACCAAACACAAAACAATGATTGACTTGAAGGAGAAAACAAACCAAAACCGACAAATATTTCAATAAACCATTTTTAAATAATATCCTCCTGCGTTCTTAACTATATCAAGTCCGGCAGATCGGGGGGTGGACATATGTTGGTGATGTCGACCACTCCACGGAGTTCCACTTCGCCAGTTGCCGGGGCCCCTACCTTATCGCTTGGACTGGAAAAGATACAGGAGACGGGGTTACTTCGGAACTCGGAATATTCGGTAACCCACCTCTGCGTCTGGCTCTTCTTGGCGCTCAGGAGCACTTCATTCACCATCAGCTTTTTGAGAGTGACCAGTAGATGGCCTGTGGCCTGGGAGCGCTGCACCAACGTCTCATCCGGCTTGACTTCGTCGAGGTAGGCTATCTGGAAGATTTTCTTCTTGATGGTTACCCGGGCGTAGAAGGGCTCCACGTCTACGTCAATTAATGAAGTGTCCAAATGCCTGGAAAATAAAATTATTCTTGTACATTGTAGACCATATCTCAGCCAATTCAAAACCAATCTCCAAACGAAGAGTTTTATGGTAATTGTGGGCTTAAATACTCTTTTTTGTCAACTTTTTTGATTGCCAGATTTCTAAAGAAAATACTTGAAGAGCTGAGACCGAGAAGATATGACATTCTTAGATCGGACAGGGATTGGCCGAGTTATGGCTATGGAAAGTAGGATTTTGGACGCATATGGACCCTCTCCAAACACACACCTATAAATCTCCAGATGCAGCATGTAGTGATCCGGCTCGTCTTGAAAATGGAAAGGCAGCTTGGCCTGATTCAAATTGTACGGCCTTCCGCAGGGAGCGAAGAGGTGGCGCGACCTCTTCGGAACCGTTTCCACAGCCTTTGGCTCGTGGCGCTCGCGTCCAAGGCGATGCTGCCTGGCAATCTCGGTGCGGATTTCGGGACAGTGTTCGCTCTTAGCCTGCCAGAAGGCCTTGATGCGTTCCTCCTCGTCCTCAATAGCGGCACAGTGCTCCGCCAAGGCGCGCTGCTGGTTGGCTACGCGAATTCGTTGCTCATCCCGCTCTATGGCCTGATTCGCCTGACACTGAACGATGTTGGCCCGGTTGGCGACTAGCTCGCGACAAGCCTGCAGGCGCTCCGAGGGAGTGATCTCAACCGAGTCCAAGCTCTCCAGTTGCGGCAAGGTGGCTATCACATAGTCCCGATAGTTGGGATAATCAATACACGGATTTCCAATCAGGAGCAGCTCCCGTAGGTTTATGTTGCCTTTCAAAGACTCCACAGAAGTGACTTGACCAACAAAGTTTAAGGTGAGATCTAGCTTCTTGAGAGATTCGCAGCCCTCCAGGTTCTCGATTCGCTCGATATTGTTGACGGCTACATTTAGGTATTCCAAGCGCTTCAGCTTGTGCAGATTTTCCAGGCGACCGATGAGATTCGATTGCAAGAGGAGAATCTTCAGATCCCGGCACCAGTTGCCAATGTGTTCGATCACCTCGATGTCCTCCTGGTGCAGCGAGACCTCTTCCAGTGTGCTGATGAGCCGCTCGTTGTGCTCGGCCTTCTTGCGAATCAACTCCTCGGTAACTAAATATATTAATAGTTTAAAAAATAATTCAAATTCATATAAAATATTTTCAGATACTCACTGCGAACCATATCTAATGGTTGTTGTGCTGATTACAGCTTTGGGCAATTAGTGCCTTGAAAATAACAGTCTACTGCGTTGCTAGGGAAACCGATAGCTACGTCATTCTATGTCCTACTATGTTTTCCTTGGTTCATTTGGTGTTGTTTTGGTGCCATTTCCCTCCCTGGAACTGCATTTCGTTGAACTCATTGGGTGGAATGCATATGCATATCTATTGCGACATCACCGTGCGTTTCAAGAGCGGACTTATCCATCCAATGGAATATAAAGGGACAATCCTAATTTTTCCACTTATGGGGCTACTTATACAGTAAGGGTATATAGCAGTCAGCAGGTGGGATTCCTTGTCATCTTTTATGCAACACACCGCAAGATGCAATAGTTGCAGTACTCTGAGCTGATAGGTTTTTGCCGTCCAATAAAATTATTTAAGCCCTCATGATAACGAAGTTCTTCCGGGTGAGACCTGCCTCACGGCGCTTATTTCTCTTTCAGCAGTCCGCTCCTGGACAAGCGAGAGAAATCTAATCAGCTGAATTACAATTAAGTAGTGGAACTATCGAATTAATTGCGACGTGTTGTGCGCCGGCCAGTTTGTCTAGCGATTGAACGGCGGCCAGACAGAAAACACAGCCCGATAATAGATATACGTACACGATCTGACGATGGCAACCGACAAGGATAATGATATATTGCGTCCACTCAGCGATAGTGAAGCCGACGAGCTTCTCGATCTGTACAGGCTCAAGTTCGGAGTCCAAAACTTTCACTATCTGCTGTTTTACAATCAGAGAAAGTGGGATCGCCAGTTGGACGAAGCCAAAATCGGTCGCAATGATCCTGAATACATATCCCTGAGGAAGCAGTTCTTCACTCATCGACGCGGTGACTTCCGGAAGTGGGGAACGTACGTCAGTCTCCACCGCGACATCGTCCAGAGTGTCTCGTTCTTCAGTTGGCAACCGGACGGCTGCCCCGAGATGTGGGAGTGCCTGGAGCAGACCAACCGCATCGAATGGACTCAGGGTGCTTTGCTGACCAATGTGGACCTTGGATTCTGTGACCGTGTCAAGGCGCTGGCCCAGAAACGGGGTGTCTTGGAGATGCAGCCGCGGCAGTGTTTCGGAATGGTGTTAAGCCATGAGGAGGCGAGAAAAGCCGAGGTACCGGAATTGCTGTCCGAGTTCGATATCCGCCGGTTAACTGACGAGGATGCGGCCATGGTCCACTCCATTTGGCCCAATAAAGGCGAGGGATCCCTGGCCTACTTGCGGGCCCTCATCCGCTTCAACCACACGTTGGGTATCTGCCGGAGCGACACGGGCGAGCTCATTTCCTGGATCTTCCAGAATGACTTCTCCGGCCTTGGGTGAGTTGCAGACATTTATCTGAAATTCATATCAAGACCTCAACTTGGTTTCCAGCATGCTTCAAGTCCTGCCCAAAGCTGAACGTCGAGGTCTGGGTGGCCTCCTGGCAGCTGCCATGACTAGGCGGATTGCCAAGAGCGAGGACGTGACACCCACCGCCTGGATCGTGGCCGTCAACTGGCGGTCGGAGGCGCTTCTCAAGCGGATCGGCTACCACCAGGCTGTGGTCAACGAATGGATTAAGCTGGTGCCACTGACGTCTTCGTAGAGCGAGGAAACGTCTTCCCTAGCCATACAGGATTGGGGCGGTGCTGGATTTGCCGCTGGAATGGGACACTGAAATTGGGATGGGTCAAGAAGCACACACACAGTCAGATTTGCATTTTCTGTGCCTACATACATATGTGCACCTTTAGGTCTAATCAAATCAAAAACTAATTCGAAACCGGGGGCTCAATGGAAATGGAAATTTGATGACCCGAACTACTTTTTTTTGTACACACTCTGATACGATATTGAAAATAAATTAATTAAAAGCATGGCTTTGGGTGTATCGTAAATCTTTTATGTGCATACAAATATGTCCTATGACTAACTTTTAAACCGAAAGCTGGGGAGGACAATGGTAGAGCAGAGATTGGCAGGTTCAGGATCAACAGTGATGCAATCCAGTATTTCTAAAACCAATATCGTTTAAAAAATGTAGGTCCTTGGTGTGGGTATTACTTACTAGTTGCTGCTTAGTTCTGAGTTGCTAGAACCTAGATTACTTCAGCATCTTTAAGAAAAGGAAACCTGTATTTTGTGGAATTGCGATTTATAAAAAAAGGAATAAAACAAAGATGCCGCCATGGAACCAGGGATGAAAAATGCCAGATATGTGTTTACCAACACTGAGGAATGTGGATGAATCTGGTCACACAGGAGCTTTTCTTACGTTAAATGGCTACTTTTATTCAAAAACTATTATTACAGAAACAACAAAGTCACATTAAATGGCTGAGTCCACCTCGTGGTGCTCCAGATGCTTCATATAAGCCAGGAAGCAAGTCCAGCAAAGGCTGCATGCGCTGATGAACGGAACACGGTTCCGCTCCGGGATCAAAGTGAAGTTTATGGTGGCCACCAGGGGCCACACCGACAATGCCACCTGTGGAGCGATAAGAGTAGCACAATATGCGTCGAGGAATCGTCTTCTACAACTTCACATACCTTGTATGTAGGCAGGAACTTGATTCCGACCTCGGCCACGGCTTCCTCCACCGTTTTGGACTCTAGGAGGCTCATGAAGAAGTAAAAGCATGTCATAGCCCCGGGCGTATAGGATATCGTCTCCACTGCCGCCTTGATCACCCCTGTTTTAAAGGAAGTCTGTGGCCACATGGCGCTCGAGACCTAAGAGACAGTCAGTTAGGATAAGTTGCTGGAGGAATCCTCGTTTACCTTGACCCAGCCGTAGAGCGTGGGAGCCACAAAGAATCCGCCGTACATGCTGAAGCGCAAGACACGCCACCAGTCATAGGTACCTGAAAGACCAGAGAGAATGAACCTCCTGCTAGCAGAGGCAGCTCCAGCTACTTACCCCAACTCCTGCCCTCCACCGTTTGTTGGATAAGGCTGCCCGTGGGCCAGATCAGACTGTACGATATCATGCCGCGCATAATGGGGTATCGGGTGACGAGTGCCTTGAAGTTCTGCCACAGCAGTGGGGCTGCCATTGCAATCTCGGCCTGCGGAATCGCGAAGTATGCATCTCATTAGCATGGATAGTGGAGCCAGCATGGCCAGCCCGCAGGCGAACTATAAATGCGGGTCACCCACCCGCCCATTGGCCCCATAAAATACCCAGCTGCCTTGGCGGGTCGTGCACATAGGTTCTGACATGGCTTCGAGTGCACGGCTCGCGCTGTGCTTACAGATCTGCTTCTTCGTCTTGGCCGCCGCATTTAAAAACGATGGAAAAATCGTGAATGGAACCACCGCGGCGCCCGGAGAGTTTCCCTTTGTGGTCTCCCTGCGTCGTTCGAAGAGTGGCAACCACTCGTGCGGTGCCACGTTGCTCAACTCCTACTGGGTACTCACTGCCGCCCACTGCGTCCGAGGTTCCACGCCAGGGCAGGTGGATGTGCAGTACGGCAGCCAGCGCCTAGCACGGAACACCACCCAGCTGGTCAAAGTAGCTGCCATCCACGTGCATCCGGGCTACGATCCCCAGAACAAGTATGTCCACGACATAGCCCTTCTGCAGCTGAAGGATTACGTCTCCATGAACAAGCGTGCCCAACCGGTGCGTCTCCCGGAGCCTCGCCAGCAAACACCTGGTAGTGCTAGTGCTGTCCTTGCTGGGTGGGGTCTGAATGCGGTATGGATTAAATATGATATCCTCAGGAACTCTCCTTAACCCTTTTCCTGTTTCAGACTGGCGGCGTGGTTCAGCGGCAACTACAGAAGGTCAACCTCCAAGTTTTCAGCGACCAGGAGTGCAGTGAGCGTCACCAGGAGCAGCTGCACAGCAGTCAGATCTGCGCCGGCGTGCCAGAAGGCGGAAAGGGCCAGTGCAGTGGCGACTCCGGTGGACCCCTGCTGCTAACCAACTCGGACACCCAAATAGGCATCGTATCCTGGAGCATTAAGCCGTGCGCACGTCCACCGTTTCCCGGAGTCTTCACGGAGGTTTCGGAATACGTTGATTGGATTGTGACCACTGTGGGTGGCTCATCCACGCCGTCGTCGCTATGGGTGGGCCAACTCGTAGTGGGGCGGTCGCCACCAGCCCTGACCAGTTAGGGAACCACCCGTTACCCACTCCACAGTAAAATACCTCTGCCTAAAATATACGTCTATCTCTGTCTAATTCAACAATTGGCCTAAACAACAAACAAGGAATTTGGATTACTAAAAGGAAAGGCTACTCCGTGACAGCCGGCTCCTCCTCGTGGCGGGATTTCATGTAGGCAAGAAAGATGGTCCACATCAGGCTGCATATGCTGACAAAAACAACGCGGTTGTGCTCCGGCACCAGCGAGAAGTTGATGGTCTGCAGGAAGGGCCAAATGCAGACTCCCACCTGGATGGGTGCATGGATTAGTAATGAGCGATGAGCGGGATCAAGGGAGCAGGTTCTGCATGCGGATTACCTTATAGGTGGGCGGCGCCTTCTCTATCGTCTCGTCGATGGCCTGGCTGAAGGTCTTCATCTCCAGCAAGCTCATGCCCATGAAGAAGCTGACGCAAGCGAAGGGTCCGTAGGAGAGCTGCTCAGTGATGGCCTGAAAAGGTTGCGATGAGCTTAAGCCTGTTCGCCGCGAGCTGGTGGCGTCCTTACCTTGACGATGCCTGAGCGCAGGTTGGTCTTCGGCCACATGGCGCTGGTTAGGCGCACCCAGCCGTACAGAGTGGGCGCCACATAGAGGGCTCCAAAGAGACTAAAGCGAAGCGCCCGGGCCCAATCGTAGTCGCCTGCGTTTTAGCATTGGATGGAGGCTGGGAGGTGGAGGAGGAGGTTCAGATGCCACGACATGATGCTTGTACTTACGCGGACTCTTGCCTTCTATTGCCTGCTGGATAAGACATCCCGCCGGCCACATCACAGCATAGGTGAGCGCCCCCTTGGCCATGGGATGGATCTTCATCTTGCCGGCTCCCTGAATGCGGAACAGGGATGCCTGGAGAAGCTTAACCGACTGCGGCACCATATCTTAAAAACTGTTCAGAGGATCTAGTCAACTCCCTGCCCATCTGCATCCCCAACAGCAATAGCAACAGAGACACTAGCCACCAACAAAACTAACAACGGCCAGCCAAGGTCAGCGTCTGCGAGGGGGGGACCTGGCCATGGTCACAGGCTAACGGGTTGGAGGGATACTTGCGTGTTCTCTGGCTGCTTGGCTGATCGGCACTCGATCGCGGTGGATGCCGCACGAAAACTAAAAGTTCCACCCCCCTGAGTGCAATTTCTAATTTCGAACATGGTGAGCAACATGCCGGGGCCGCTCCGAGTGCAGTGGATGCACGAGCATTCAGTGGGGGGAGCAATCCTCTTTGCGCCGATCTTGACCCTCAAATGAGGCCACAGAGCTCTCGGAGAGTGCGTGCCATCTGGTTCTCACAAGGACTTTATGTAACAGAGCCAGAGGGGAGGGAGTCTCCCCCCATGAGATTTCGCATGAATGGAAAATAACGGCACGTTTGGCGCTATGCCAGTCATCTAGCAAACAGATTACGTCGCTCGTAAGCTGAAAACTAACAAGAGCAGGACCGTATGGGCAGTTGTTGTTGGTCTGTTGCTGTTTCTGTTGCTGGGGCTGCAACTTACTTGGTGGGGTGGTGGGGGTTGGGCTTTGGAAATGTGTATGGGGGCCGGAATAGCCTTAGTCTAACTTATTGGATTTCTAATTTGTACTCTGGTTGCGCCGCGCTCCACATCTCGCGCCCGTCGTCATTCGCGTAACTAGCGATAAAATCGAATAGCAGTGTTTTGCTAAAGTCAGCTGCTTGTGATTATCCCCAGCATTTCGCCAAGCTCACTGGGAGGGGGTGGCACGGACGGCCCCAGCAGCCGGGCTTTTTCTTTTCCGAGTATATGGTCACTCTAAACCGCAAACTGTTGGGAAAAAAGCGCCGGAAACAAATAAACCAAGCACTATGCGAGTCCGGTGGCCAGGGACACAGTCCCTGGCGTTCCTCCTGCTGCTCCTGACACTCCTCCAGCTAACGGCTGCCTACCGCAACAGGTCCAGAGTCCTAACTAGAAAAATCCCCCGACGCCGGGATGCTACCTGCCCGAGACATTTGATCCAGGAGCTCCTGCCGCTGCCTGACACCTGTCCGCCAGCAGTGCTTCGACTACGCGGTGTCGTCTACATCCTATACGACGTGAATCTCTCCGAGGGTTTCAATCTCCGACGTGACGTCTACATTCGCATGGCGGTTTTCGTGCGGCGACTGCGGCACAAAGAACGCTTCCGCAACGTGCGCCTCGTATTGCCCCCCTGGCCGCGACTCTACCACTGGAACTCACAAGGCCTGCGTCAGAGCAACCTGCCCTGGAGCCACTTCTTCGATCTAGCTAGTCTTCGCCGCTACGCCCCGGTGCTGGACTATGACGAGTTTCTGGCCGAGCAGCGCCTGTTTGGCAGCCCAGGCGCTCCCCTGGTGCACGTAGCACACGCGTTCCGTCTGCAGCATTACGACCATATGCTGGAGCAAGGAATTTTCAGGGACAAATTTGAACGTGTTACGGACGCGCCTTGCAACGAGAGATCCCTTTCCGGCGGACCGATTCTCCAGCAACCGGAATTGCGGGTAGAGCGTTTCCATTGCGTCCGCTTCCAGGGCAGCGCTGGCCTGTTGGGAAAACTGCTTCGCGAGGCCATTGCCGAGGACACCAGCGGACCCGATGATGCCGACGACATGCGTACCTATGCTGTGCTCTCGGCCGAGACAGTGCTCCACGACCACTGGGGCGACGAGCACTTCTGGCGGGCTCGTCGTTCAATGCGCTTTTCGTCGCCCCTCAGCCATGTTGCCGCCGAGTTTAGGAAACAGTCTCTTGGCACTAAGGACGACGCTACCGGAGTACAGCGACCGGCAATGTGGGAGCTGGAACGGCCAAAACGAAATGCCCGCGGCGGGGACTACCTTTGCGCGCATCTGAGGCGCGGGGACTTCGTGCGGTCCCGGGAGGGGACCACTCCCACCCTGAAATCGGCCGCCCAGCAGGCAAAGCAACTAATGCGCGGCTTCAACCTGACCACCGTGTTCGTTGCCACCGATGCCACGCCATATGAGTTGATGGAGCTGAAGGAACTGTTCCACCGTTTCCGTTTCGTCCATTTTACGCCCGAATCGAATGTCCAGCGGCGGGAGTTGAAGGACGGAGGGGTGGCCGTGGTGGATCAGCTTGTGTGCGCGTATGCCCGGTACTTTGTGGGCACATATGAGAGCACATTCACTTACCGTATCTACGAGGAGCGCGAGATTCTTGGGTTCCCGCAGTCCAGTACCTTCAACACCTTCTGCAGGGCGCTGGGAGGCATGTGCTCGAGAAATTCGGTCTGGCCCATTGTATGGGATGATGGCAGCGATGGTGACTATGAGGAGGAGGACGATTTGTACTGAATACTCGCTGTGTTAACAAATATTGTACTAAGCATCCGATAGCTATGGAGACCAGCCTCTCCATCCTGATAAGATTTCTCGAATCCTAGTTGTAAGTCCGCTTTTATCAAAACTGCAACAAATATTCCAAACAACCTGCGATTGTGTACCAAAAAATAAATAAATATTCCATGTTTTGTATGAATGTGAAATTGTGGGTTGCAGTAACCCTTTTCATTTACGTATTTCAAAATTTCCCGCCATTCATTCAAACTGTCTGGCACTACACACACACCACACCGTGTGGCTCCACCATCGAATTGTACAACCAGGTGGCAGCTCTTTCCCATCAGTCAACTCGGGAAAGGCAACGAATTGCACGTGTTTTTATTTTAAAGAATTGTTTCGCTGCCAGGGTAGTTGCTTATTTTACAATGGGTAAGAAAAACAAGGGCACCACGCCCAATCTGGGACGCCAGCTGATCAAGGATCGGTTCGGTCACACGCCCCGCCGGAAGGTGGACAACGACACAATGGTGCGTAGTGCGTAGAAGCAAACAGAGATCAAAATAATAAACAAGATGTTCCATTTCCGTAGCTTCACACCACGGAGCTGCAGGACGGGTACGACTGGGGCCGCCTGAATCTTTCCTCGGTGACGGAGGAGTCGTCCTTTCAGGCTTTTCTGCGCACTGCTGAGCTGGCCGGCACCGAGTTCCAAGCGGAGAAGTTGAACATCACATTCGTGAATCCGAAGCAACGGGTGGGGCTGCTGAGCAAGACACAGGAGCAGAAGATGCACCAGAAGCACCATGAGCACCGTGACCAGCTGAAGATTCCGCGCCGTCCCAAATGGGATAAGAACACCAAACCTGAGGAGCTGGAGCGTACGGAGAATGAGGCCTTCCTCGACTGGCGTCGAGATCTCGCTTTGCTGCAGGAGGACGAGGAGATCATAATGACGCCCTACGAGAAGAACCTTGAGTTCTGGCGTCAGCTGTGGCGAGTCGTGGAGCGCTCGGATGTGGTGATTCAAATTGTTGATGCCCGCAACCCGTTGCTCTTCCGCAGCGTCGATCTGGAGCGCTATGTTAAGGAAGTGAATCCCAACAAGATGAATATGATTCTGGTCAACAAGTCGGACCTTCTGACGGCTGAGCAGCGTCGTCACTGGGCGGAATACTTCGACGGCGAAGGCATTCGCACGGCCTTTTATTCTGCCACCCTGGTAGAGGAGGAACTGAAACGCGAGGCAGAGGCAGCTCGCCAGGAGACCGTGCAGGAGGAGGTGCAGGAGCTGCGTACGGCGGCCGAGGAGATTCAGAAGTCTCTGGACAAATGGGAGGGAACCTTAGAAGCCATCGAGCAGAAGCTGAAGATAATGGACTGCAACGATAAGCTACCTCGTCTTCCCACAGACAAGAACAGCTCTCGGGTACTGTCTCGCCTGGAGCTGATCGAGTTCCTGCGTCACATCTACTCCGGGCCGAGGCACACAGAACAGCATGTGACTATCGGAATGGTGGGCTATCCGAACGTGGGAAAGAGCAGCACAATCAACTCGCTGATGACCGTCAAGAAGGTCTCTGTTTCGGCCACTCCGGGAAAGACAAAGCGTTTCCAGACCCTCTTTCTGGACCAGGACATCCTGCTGTGCGACTGCCCCGGCTTGGTTATGCCCAGTTTTGTACTTACCAAGGCGGACATGTTGCTCAATGGCATCCTGCCTATCGACCAGATGCGTGACCACGTCCCAGCTGTTAATCTTTTGTGCGAACGCATTCCGCGCCATGTTCTCGAGGACAAGTACGGCATCGTGATAGCCAAGCCCTTGGAGGGAGAGGATCCAAATCGTCCACCGCACTCCGAGGAGCTCCTATTGGCCTACGGATGTGAGTATCTATTTGTGACGGTTGTACGTTGAGATGAGCTTTCCCTTTCTTCGTAGACAACAGAGGCTTCATGACGTCCAACGGGCAACCAGATCAAGCGCGTTCCGCCCGCTATGTGCTCAAGGACTACGTGAATGGCAAGCTGCTTTATTCCCTGGGACCGCCTTCCGTGGTTCAGGAAGAGTATCACATCTTCCCTGAGCGCCAGCGCAAGGTGATCGAGGAGTCGCAGCTTCCCAGCCAGCAACAGAGGGCCATGAGGGTATAGATTCCACCTTATAGCCTTGGAGGCTGCGAATAATAATCGATTATCGCTTTCAGATTGACAAAAGCCAGTCGAAGGCTTTGGACCAGCAGTTCTTTGACGATAAGCCGAACCACGCCCATGTCAAGGGGCGCACCAACTTTCCACATGTCCGCTTGAGTAACGACGGATCCCTGGTGGCCGCCGCCGATCCGATGGCAAAGCCCTGGCGCCACGTCAAGAAGGAGCGGCGCGAGAAATTGCGCAAAAAGTTCTCCCATTTGGACGAGCACTGATCCCTGGTTGGAATGCGCAGCTATTTATTAAACAGCACCCTGTATATTTTTAGCATTAGATTTTCTTAGCTATTAAAACAAACGCCGGAGCGTAATCTCGGGAAGAAAGAAAGATTTGAGTGCGTAATTGCTCCAATAAGTCGATAACCTCCCACAGCCACTTAATCGCACCACTTAATCGCCCATGGGGCGACAGAGGGGCTTGCTTATTTGCATATTGCATACACACAGCATACGATCATGCCGACATGCATGGTAGGAGGGGGAGAACTAGTCCGTCCGCTCCAGCCCGGAGGGGCGGAGAGGGTGCAGTGCGTTTCTGTACTTTGATCGCTTGATAAACATAGCTCTCGGCAGGTCTTGTCCTCAGCTGAAATAAGCAAGAGACAGTTTCTGCCTGAACGTCGCGAAATGACGATGGCCGCGGGTACTGACTTCCAGCATTTCGGACAGCTTTCGGTGGCCCGCATCTCTGCTGGAGTGCTGCGCATTCAGTTCGGGTCTACTTGGCAGCGCCGCACCGTTTACGAGCTGATGAGAGCCCTAGATCTGGCCACCAAAGATGAAGACATCCGCATAGTTGTTCTGTGTGGAAATTTTTCCGTAGATTGCGGTGGCGATTCCTATCCCCTGGAACTGAAGCAAGGGCTGCTGAAAAGAACTCGGCAACGGGCCACTGAAGCTATAGATCATCCCGACCCGGTGGAGGAACAGTACATACACGAGAAGGCGGCCAATTTCGTGATGCGCTCGCTGGCCAAGAAGCTCTTGGGCCACAGAAAACTCCTAGTGGCCTTCGTGGAGGGTCGATGCCTGGGACTGGGCTTCAGCCTTTGCTGTTTGTGCGACCTGGTCTATGCCACTGAATCGGCCAGCTTCCATCCCGCCTTCTCACACCTGGACTCCTGTGCGGCAGTGGGTCCTAACTGGACGCTTCCACACATCCGCGGGCTGCTGCTTTTGGGTGAGCCGGCCGATGCTGGGAGTGCTCGGAATGGCGGTCTGGTGGCCGGCGTGGTTAAGGATCCCCTGGAGTTTTGGACCCGCATGGATCAGTATTCGCATCTGCCCCCCAAATCCCTGATGGCTACGAAGAAACTTATGCTCCGGCCCTGGCAAGAATCCTTGATGGCCGAACTACGCGAGGAATCCACGCCACTGGCCTCCCAGAAACGTCGCCTAGCCCGGCCCAAGCTGTAGGACAGCTTTTTATGCTTTTTAACACAAAATTCATTAAAAACATTTTTTAATTCTAAAAACAGTTTAAATACAAATTAAAAAAGGCTAACTGTATTTCTTCAAAGATCTCCCTTCGAGTAGGTTGTGGAATCTCATCCGATAGCTGTCAGTTCCGATTTCAGGCAGGCCCCAGACCCTCACAGTTTACAGTTTAGTCAGCATCATGTCTGAGTTAGAAACAACATCTCCAGTCGAGAGCTCCGAAACCAGTTTGGTTTCACCAAACGAAACTACCAGTGCTACCGAAACTTCCCAAACCGAAAACATCGGCGATGGTGTCTCCCATTCGGTGGACCCTGAAGCGAAGGGCAGCGAACCGTGCCAAACCACTGCGGGGGATGCAGGAACTCAGCAGGATGGCCCATCCTTCTGCACGTCGTCGTCACCTAGTTCAGAGGCCTTTACGGTTTGCAACACGGCAGCTTTCAATTGGAGGACCTTTTCGGACAAGGACTACGCCGACTGCAACACCATGAAACAGCTTAACAAAAGAGTGCCTTTGATGTCATTTTTCTCCATCTTGCAAGTGAAACGATTACCGACGACTGTGGGCAATCAGCCGCCGAAGCGGTCACTGCAGGAACTGGTCGAAGAGAGGGTTGCTGGCAACTTGTGTGCCACAACTCGTATATGGATTGGAGAATTCGATCACTTTGACTGCATTCCCAGCCTGCTGAAGTGCTACTCTGTGTGGTTCGCCACCCGCGACTGGCGGCTCCAAGAGTTCGAGTTTGAGGCAAATGAAGTTCCAGCCATTGGTTTCGAGATGCTGTACAAGTGGATGCGCACCACGGAGATCCCCGAATTGAAGAAGGTAGTGCCGACGCTCCAGGCCGCCAAGTACCTAAAGGTGAGTCTGCTGGAAGCCGAGCTCTGGAAACGAGTGTCCGACGAGTCGGTGCGCGAGAAAGCCGCCTTCCAGTGTTACGTCCAGGCCCACAAGCTGGCCGATCTGGCAGACCTATGCGAAGTAATGCTTTCGCGGGTACGGAACTACTTCTTGCCATTGGTGGGGAGTCGGCACTTTCTCGACCTGGAGGTGGACACGCTGGAGCAGCTGTTGTTGCGCGACACTCTGGGCGTTAACTCGGAGATGGAGGTTTTCTTTGCAGTGCTGCGCTGGGTAGGTCATACCCCGGACATTGTCACAAACCGACTGCCCCATATGCAGCGCCTGCTGGACTGCGTCCGCTTCGATTACATGCCAATGACGTTCCTGTTTAGCTTGCGCGAATCCTGTAGGCGCGCTGACAATCGCGAACTCTTCCGCACAGACCCGGTGCTCCTGGCTCTCAACACGGATCCCCGCACCATGACACGCATGGAGGACGCCATGGCGGTCATAGGTACCCGAGGCCAATACACTACCGATGAGTTCCTCGAAATGTGCAGCCGGAACGCCCTCAAGCTGGTGTACCCACGACTGTGGCAGTACCACCCCAAGTGCTCCTATCATGTGGCGAACTTGTCCTATCCTTACAAGCACAAGTTTACGGCTTCAGACTTTAGTCAATATATAGCGACACTGCAGGAGGAGTGGTCTGGTGACGGGCCGGAAGATTGGGGCAAGTCGCAGATGGAGGACTTGGAGCCTGATGTCTTGTTTTCGAGTCGCGATAGGAAGAAACCAGCAGCGGTTGAAGCTCCCAGCGCGAATCCGACACCTAGCCAGGGTAGAAAGAAAAAATGATATCCTTTAAACACTTTGTTCCTTTCTACACTACCTACACATAGCACTCTACACTAGGTGAACCTTAAGCCATACTTTCTAAATTATTTAATGTTCCTGTTTACCACAAGTCTCCTTAAAAATCACAGAGCAGATCCAGCTATTGGTGGCGACCTAGTCCTTGCAAGGCATCCTAGTTTTCGGATTCCTTCGTCTGTAATACGAAAGAAATTTTAAATGATTGCCAACTGCCTGAGAAGAAAATGGTCTACAAATTAAAGTCCAATAAAACTTGTGCTGTGAAAGAAAGACTTTTAAACGTAACCGATTGGAGAAAGGCGTTGCCATTTGATTCTTGGTGATGGGAGGTTATCGATAACTTGTGGTATCGAGATCACAACAAGCGCTAGCATACTTTTGGGCTATCAGGATATTTGGAAAGGAATTGTTTTCTAAATATAACGATAGAATGATTTTTAAGTCAGTTTTGTCAAAAATTTCAACCTGTTGCCGGAAATTGTAGAAATTTGCCTTAGGCAGTTCCGTTATTAAGTTGAAAAGCCGTCATTAGATTGGCACTCCCAGCGGAAGTCCTATTTTCCCAGCTTCGGCTTCACTTCGTTTTATCTTCGCGCAGGCTCCTATGCGGAAAGAATAAAAATACAATGGGCCAGCATGTTTTCCCAAAACATTCCATGCAAAGGGTTCTGACTTTCTCCCGCTCTTTTACTCATGTTTGTTAGCTAAAATTCCAGCACATCTAACGCTCAGTCGCTGCGTGAGACCGGAAGGGGTGGAAGGGCTGCGGCGAGCAAGGTGAGAGAGGAGGAAGCTTGGCGTGCGCACTTCCGTGATTACCGGTCCGCTCCCGTTTGATGTTCTTGTTATTGCTGCCTTCTCTTTTGTTTGCTCCAAATAAACGAGCTGTAGCTTAGGAATCTCATTTCATTCCAAAGCACAGCATCTCTCCCACACACAGTGATGCTTTTCACACTATTCCAAAACCTCCGTTACAACAGCTGATATGACTGTGAAGCACAATGGGCAGAAAATATGTTAAAAAAGGACGATTTTTTGCAGCAAACATTTCATATCAGCACTTCATTCTTATATATATAGATAATTGATTAAGAGAATTATTTTAGCTATACGATATTTATTATTTCATAATCTTAGCGTTTTTTGGTTCGATTTGTAACTCTAGAGAAAGTTAACCCAGTAAGTATGCTATAGAATTTACTGACAACAAGAATGCCGTTAGATTAATATTTATTTTATGGCCAGTACAGTCCTGTGGCCGGCTCTTGACTTTCTACCCCAGTTTAATCTTAATCCGGCGCTTCTACGCCACGGAATTGTGATTACGGCAAACTCAAAACTTTGGCAAACAATGCTATTGGAACCCGGTCAAGTGCGTTGCTGTTGTAGTTCGACAACCACCGTTCCGGACTGGGTGCCTCTCTGTGAAGAGCTGCCTGACTGGCATCTCACCACCTGCGTAGTTGAGGCGTACTTCTCTCTCTCTCCGCCAAGAGAGAGTGCTTGTGGCGCAGTTATATTTGGCACGAGCTTGTGTTTTCGCATGGATCCACAGTTATGCTGCTGAGGGGAGGCTGGGACTGGGACTGGGGTTTCTCTCAGTCGCTGCGGAGCCGAGCAGAGTCGAAAGCACACGAAGCCCGCACGAAAGTGCAGAAATTGAAATAAAGCCGTTATTTTTCGTCCAGGAGCCCGTGTGTTTTGATGTGCACCCGGAGACTATTCGACGGAAACCGGAACACAAAATCACGAACGAGTAAAATCCCTTTTTTTTGTTAAATATTTTTTATTGTGATTGAGAAGTAACTGAATTATGCTGCCCAAAAAGATGGTCTGTTAGTGTGAAGGAACTATCTGCGCCAGTTGTGAAAAGCTTTTTTGAAATTATAACGGTTTAAATGTGCCGGAAGTGGTAGGGAGGTGGAAAAATGTGTAAACATGAAAGTAGGACATTCCTGAAGTGGCAAGTGCTGTCTCAGAAGCAAGAAAACAGAACGCAAAGAATAACAAAATATTTATTTGACAAGCAACAACTTTTGCCTGACATCCATAGAATCAGTGCCTCCTTTATCCTTTCATCCTTGTGCCTACTACGCACTTACACACGCACACACGCACACAACCAGCACATTCGCACATATTTCATTGCGTAAAAAGCCAAATGCGCAGAAAATTGCATTGCCACGCCCCTCAAAAACGCCCACGCCTCTCCCCTGCAAACAAATAGTGGTAGAGAGACTATATGGTGAGCGAGAGAGCGCGATGCTGTGCTGTCCTGTCCTATGCTGTGTGTGTGTGTGTGTGCGTGTGTGTATGCGTGTTTTTGACACTTCCTTGTGCATTTTCAGGGATACACACAGGGATAATATGCGTGTGCAGTGAAATCAAGTGAAAAGCCCAAAAATGAAGTAACTCTTTGGCAGGACGATAGCCAAGGACAGAGTACCGTTAGCAGAAAGTCAAAGACAGCGAAGAAAAGCGATAACCCGCCGCCAGAGGCCGCCACTCCACATCCGCTGGGAGTGTTGAGGAATTTCTCCGAAAAAACCAAAAAAGAAAACGAAGGAAAAGCAAAACAGTCGAGTGTGAGGGAGAGCCAGGGGGAGCGGAAGCGGAAGCGAGAGTGAGAGCGAGCAAGATGGACAGCTCGCCGGATCTGTCGCTGAAACTGCGACGCGGGAGCAGCGATTCCCGCGACAACTTCTACATGGACTTTGCCCAGGGCATCGACTCCGACATCGAGGAGGTGGACACCACCGCCGCCACAGCCACAACGGAGGTGGTGCCCCCGCCGCCGCCGCCACTGCCCACAATCTCCCTTGCCGAGGAGGTGATGCTCCTGGTGGCCCCGCCCCCGCCACCGCCGTCCTTGTTGGGCCAGCCCTTGCCCACGCTGACGGAAACGGACGACATTCCGCCGACGCCCACTCCGCCGCCCCAGCAGCAGTCGGCGGCCGAAGACGAGGCAGAGGACGAGGACGAAGACGAGGACGACGAAGAGGACGAGCCACCGAAGGAGGGAACAGGTGTGGGCTCTCCGCCGGGATCGCCCATCAACTCTGTGCTGGAACTGGAGCTGATACCGCCACCGCCGCTATCGCCCATGGAGGATGCTGGTCTCCGGACCGACGACGATGGTGAGGGTGAGGAAACTGACGATGCCGAGGAGGTGGTCGCCATTCCACCGCCCCAGGAAATCGAAGCTGAGGAGGAAGAGGAGGAGCAACCGGAAACCGATGCCAAGGAATCCCAGGACGAGGACGAGGAGGACGACGGCCCTCCCCCGCCACTGCCACCTCTTCCCTCCAACCTCTCCTATGTTCAGGGCAATCTCGGCCAGGTCACGCCCCCTCTCACCAAGTCCCCCTCCACGTCGCCCTCTCCGCCAGTGACTCCGCCTCCCTGTCCGGAACTGAACATCAGCCGGATGGTGTCGCCGCCCGCCCAGCACGTCAGCCAGATACCGCCCCTCACCCCCTCCTCGGAGAGCGAAGGCGAGGCCGAGTCCCAGCCGAACTCCCCGCCAATCCATGCCAGGTTGGAGGCCGAGCAGCCGCCTCCCGAAATGCTGGAGCAGGATCAGGAACCGGAACCGGAGCCAGAGCTAGAGGCTGGAGGGGATCAGCTACCAGAACCGGTGAGCGGAACTCGCGAAGATTACAGCCGCTCGCTGGACAACGAGGACGAGTCGACCACCATAACCACGCCACCCAGCAACGGCTACTCCGCCTCCTCCATCATTGCTCCCCCGCCGGAGCACTTTGCTGAGCTGGACGAGGATCGCGTCTTCATTCCGCCACCACCCCTGGAGCAGGAGCCCGACGAGGAGGAGGAGGAGCTGACCAAGGTGGAGACCGATGAGCTCTCCATAGACCGGGTCTCCCTCCCAGAGCACCCGGGCGACAGTATCAGTTCTCCACGGGCGGCGAGCATCGCCAGTGGGGCCTTGGCCGGCCTGACTGGCTCCGTTTCCATGTCAGCCGGATCCGGGGGATCCCCGAACCCAGACAGCCGCGGCCCCAGTCGCAACGGCAGCCAGCGCTCCCAGCTGCCCGGCTCCCGAAGTGGCTCCCAGGCCGGCTCTCGCATCGGTTCCCGCACTGGATCCGTCGTGTCCGGGACCGCTCCAGGCGTCCTGTCGCCGCAGGCCTCGTTGAAGTCGCAAACATCTATCCGGTCGCAGATCCGCAGCCCGGCTGGCTCCATCAAGTCCGGCTCGCATCGCGTCCAGAGCCCCCCGGTCGGAGAGGGGGCTCCGGTGATGCCCTCGCCCCCGCTGATGCGAAGTCCGCCGCCGGAGTTGGCCCGACAGATGCACAGCCCTCCCCGGGTCACTACGCCGCCGCGCGTCTGCAGTCCGCCGATGGTGAGCAGTCCGCCGAAGCTGGCGGAGACAGCAGCCGCCGCCGCCGGAGTCTCGGTAGCTGCCGGAGTGAAGGAACAGATCAGGTGAGCAGCTAATCCACTAAGATGGGGGATGGATATCGGGGGGAGTACATAATTATAATGCGGTTAATGGTTCGGATTGGGGGCTTCTAGGTGTACGGAGGAGATTAAAATCCGTAGAGCAGATTGGAGACGCCTCCGGCCCCTCGGTTCGGGCACAAAGGTCTCTTGAGAGGGAGAAGCATGCGATTCACTCAGAGATTCCTCGAGCAGGTCCTCCCCCGCCTATCTAACTGTATCATCTCGTCTGTGTTCGTCGGATGGGTGGGTGCTCCAAGGTGCCTCCGGGCCGGCCCGGCAGTCTCCACGTCGTCCTTGTCGTGCACTTCATTAATTGCATAATCATCCCCAGCTTCCCATCCGCCACTCCCCAGTCGGGGAGGAATCTCATCCAACTATTCGCGTCGTCAGCCTCCATTAGTCGCTGCTAATAGCCCAACAAAACTGTTTAACTGATGTGCGCTCTTGTTGCCTCCGTTTCTGGCATCCTCCTCCGGCTCCGCCTCTTCCACGTAGTCCTCCATCTGCACTCGCTTCGCTGCTCCGTTTCGGCGTTGTCTGCAGCCTCCCTCCACTTTGCATTAATTAAACATCACGTTTCCAGAGCAACACCCTCACAAGTTATACGCCGTAAACAGAGCCGGGCCTGGGCAGGGCCCCCCCTCCTAGTAATAGCGCCGAAGCCGGAGTCGAACATGGCGATTCTCCACTGGGGGAAAATGATGCAGTTTCCACTTTTTTGCTCTAAATTAATTATGTACGAAGCTGCGGATAAAGTTTGAAATGTTTTAGAAAACTTTTTAATGGAATCCCTGGCTGTGACTCTGTTTCGGTTGCCCTTTTTTCCCTCAGTGCCGGGCCACACGGCGTATGCGGCATTTGAATTGCGTATACGCCCTGGCGGCCCGATTGGCTCCACAATGCTCGCCTCCACATGCAGCACAAATTGTTGCCGCACGACGACGGGGAACAGGACGGGGAGTCCGCCGAGGTGAAAGGTGACAGCCGGAGGATGCCTGGGATGGCAGGTTGTTGTCCTCGGCCTCCGTGGGTGTCACCTGTGCGCCACCTGTATCGCCTCCTTGTGTGTCTGGCCGCTGCCGCACCCATTATGCTGCCCCGGGGGGCTGCCAGCTCCGGAGGAGCCCTGGCCCCGGACCCGGCTAAATGGGTCAATTGAAAGTTGCTGGTTGCTCGTTACGGGTTGTGCAACATGGCCATCATCGTCGCCATCGCCATCGTCAGTGCCTGCTTTATTTTGCAGCCAATGTGGTTTTTGTGCCTCTTTATTTCTCTATTTTTTTTTTTTTTTTTTAGTTTTGCGAGCACCCGTAATGGACATTTCCAGGCCAGCGAGCTGCAAGCTGCATGGCTCCTTTGTCCGACTTTGGGGTGAATGCATTCGCACTCATGAATTCTTGATGCGGCATGGGATGGCCCGGCCGGGTCCGGAAATTAGCAGCTGGAATTGACGGACAAGTTGCCCGGAACCCGGATAATGGCCGTGCTTTTCGGATTGATTTGTCCGGCTCGGAATCATGATTTTCGACGTCGGAGATAGTAGCTGCCACTGCATACGGAATAATCCGGGCATGCACCTATGACCCCTTGGGGAGGTTATATCTTCGACCAGGCTAGTCCGATTCTCAAGCGGAGTACCTGAAACGATTCCTTGATCCATTCTCCGCCTGGATCAGGACCTGGTAACAGGGTTCCATTAAGAGGTCCCCCCGAGGCTTAACATTCTCCAATATGTATCGGATCTTTAATTTGCAGGATAAAGGAATGAATTCCTTCTTCAAGAGCTCACTGTACAGTAAACGTCAATGAATAGGAGGGTAGTCGACCTCCGTGACAAGGTAGAGGTGGAGGTGCAGGTGCAGGTGCAGGTACAGGTGAGGGTGCAGGCTCTTCATTCATTTATGCAACAGTCGAGTTCAGAGCGTGCCGTGCTTGTTTGGGGTGAACAACCCCGCAACAACAAACAAAAACAAAAAACATGAGAAAAATGTGGAAAGGACGCCATAAAGTATGCAGCACACTTTTAGAAATCAGATTACAAGTGCGCTGGAGTGCATGACCCACACAATTGCCACCACTCATCCAAAAGCTGCTGCAGTGGTGCGGCTTTGTTCCTCCGGGTGTCCCGTCATGTCCCGATGTCAAGGTTATTTATAAGCCACCCCCTCCTCGCCCCCGCCCAACTGATGCAACTTCGGTGGCATGCCATACGGCGTAATGATGATGCCGCCACACGGCATGGGGATGACGGATTTTGGATGCGATTTGAATGCAAACAAATGATGCGTGTGGATGTTTGGAGTGTGGGGGGCGTGTGAAGCAGGATGCGACCTCTTCAGATTGAAATCCAGCCATTCATCCGCCATCCTCCGTCCTCTAGCCCAGCAACCTCCATCCACCTGTCATGTGTCATGTGCCCGCCGCCCACCGTCTTAATTAAACATCCCAATCACGAGCTGAAAAATATTTCATATTCCCATTTGGCCAGCAAACACGATGAGCTAAACATAAGCACATCAGTCTATATTCACTTTAGTTTCAGGTACAGTGCGGTCTGGCAGTGTAAGGTCAGATTGGGTCCAAGCTGAAGCTGGTGCCTGTCATGGCACCTGTCATTGCCTCTTAGGGAAAGTTATTTGTTCGGAAACTATAATCATGAAACGCACTGTACTTTTATGCGGTGTCCACTAGACGGCGATTAGTTTCAATTGCCCGTGGAGACCGCTCTGGATGGGGACTTTTCATTAAGTTTCTGTTTCCACTGGGATTGTTCTTTTTTTTTTTCATTTTTATTCGCAACTGTAGGTGTATCTGTATCTGTATCTGTATCTGTATCTCTATCTGCAGCTGTATCTGTCCCGATTATTAAGCGCAATTTAGAAGAGCTGGCTGTGGGGTAGGTGGAATCGGGTGATTTATGAGTGGGTGGTTTTCCGGAAGGCCACTGCCCAGAGATTCCCCCCATTAGCATGTCACTATCTCAGGTCGCCGATCGGCGGTTTAAAGTTCAAGTCGTCAAGTTCAATGCATCAGCGGAAGTGTCTGGCAGCAGATCAAAAGACTATATACACTCCTATATACCAGATATGGCTGGTGTACATGGCGTTTCTGGAGGGGAGACCATTATTTAATTAAATCTGTGGTTCTCCGTGGGTCTGTGTATCTGAATCGCTGCTGGCTTGCGGGCGCATCTGTGTCTGTGTCTGCAAATCGGCTGCCGGATCTGAAATCCCAGTCGCCCGGTTCAGTGAGCCCACGTCGGTCGCACCACCAACACCACCAGCTACCACCACTCATGTCCTCCTCGTCCTCTTCTCCGACTTGTTCTCACTCCCCCACCACCTCCACTTGCAGCAGTTCCAGTGCCGCCACCGCCGCACCACCAGAGCCGGAGCCACCGGTGGCCACCGTTAGCTACCAGGACGAGCAGAAGCCACCGCCGCCACAGCCGGTGGCGGTCACCAGCCAGCCGAGGCCCAGCCACCACCACTACCACTTGCCCCACCAGTTCCAGCATCCGCACCACCAGAACCACCACACGCACCACAGTGTCCGGGTGCCCACGCCCACGGTGCCGAGCAGCTATGCCCCGCCCCCACCGCCGCCCTCGGACCCGGCCGGAAGTCCCGGCTACGGGCAACGGAGGCAACTGCTGGTTGCCACCGCGGCGGCGACAGCTTCCGGGTTAGGTGTGTCCTCCGCTGCTGCTGAGCCAGTGGTGGCCATTTCCCCGGGCAGGGTCTCGGCCCGCTCCGGTTCCCAGCACCATGTGACCATCGACGAGTCCAGCTTGCCGCATCGCAGCCAGATCCAGGAGACCCCCGGCCCCAGTGGGCTGATTATCGGCGACGGAGACGGGGACGGTGACCGGGACATCGGAGGTGGCGGCGGAGGATCCTCCGATCCGCCGTCCTCGCCGGGCGGCAGCAGCTCCCAGCCGGCGCTGAGCAGCCAGGCGGATGGAGGGCAGCTGGCGCTGTACCACTCGCACCAGCTCACCAACTATCCGGTGCTGCCGGCCATCAAGCGCACCCACCGCCCCTCGTTCGTCTATCCGCCAATGCCGCGGGTCAAGGCGTAAGTATTTGGGATCTCTACTCCGATCTGTATCCTTTAATCTCTGTCTCCTAGGGGCGATGCTCTGGCTACGCTCTTCTCGGCCCTCTACGGAAAGCTTCTGGTGGTGATGGGCATTGCCTTCCCCATGGCGGAGGTCATATCCACCTACATACCGCCCTCCTTCTACGAGGTAGGGAGTCCAAGAGATGACGCTCGATACTAGAACCTAATCCTGTCTCTCCCTGTCCACCAGGTTTACTATTTGTACTTGTACATCGGCAGCATGATCTTCCTGCTCTTCATGTACGCCACTCTGCTCTGGGGCAGGCCCAAGCTTCCAGTTCCCATAGGTAAGGACACTAATAGCCACTAGAACAGTTACTATATTTGGACAAATCTCAGCCACTTCTCCGAACAAGTCCACCACCAAGGCCAGTGGCACGGACAGCATGGATGAGTCGGACACGGACAGCAACTCGATGCACCGGCGACTGCCGCCCATGCCGGCGCGGCGGCCATCGCTCCTCTCGCCCCTGGGACGGCAGCACCACTACGGGAGCTTCTACTTGCGCATGGGAGCAGTGGGTGAGTCTCCACCAGGATCCCCCCCCCCCACCAGGAATTGCAGATGTGACTAACCTCTCTCCCTCTCAGCTTTCGGCATTGGAAGCATGATCTATTCGGGCCTGGAGTTCGGGCAGTACTTCGAACTGAATCCGGACACCAAGTGCCACAACGTGCTGCTGGCCTTGACCCCGGCCACCCGGATGGCCTTCATCTTCATCCAGATGTACTTCATCTTCCTGAACAACGAGCAGATCAAGGTCTACCGCTACAAGATCATCGCCCGCTTCGGCCTGATGCACATGATCGGCACCAACCTGGCCGTCTGGCTGAACGTCCTCATCCAGGAGACGAAGCACGAGATATTGACCTTCTACAACCCGGAGAACCGCACCTTGAGGATCTCGCACAGGATACCGGGGCACTCGCGGGGCCACGCCATCATCCCCCAGGATCCGACGGCCCACTTGCGGGTGCCGCGTGGGCTGAAGGGTCCGTACCAGATCTTCGAGTGCCGGCGGACGAACATCATCGGCACATTGGTGCAGGACGCCTCGCCGTTCCTCTTCCCGTGCACCATCGAGTACTCCCTGATCTGCGCCGCCATCCTGTACGTGATGTGGCGCAGCATTTCCCGGCCCCAGAGCCCCACGCCCCAGCGCCCGGACATGATCAGCTCGCCGATGAAGCGCTCGCCCCACCACTACTCCGTGGACTGCGCCCGCGCCCACAAGGGCCTCTTCGTGGGCATCCTCATCCTGGTGCTGACCATCATCTCGCTGATCATATTCTTCGTGCTGATCTCCCGCCCGGAGTTCGTGTCCATGGCCGTCACGGAGGTGACCATCTGCGAGCTGCTCATCTACGGCACAGCCACCATAGCCACCCTGCTGGGGATGATCCAGATGCGGCACTTGCAGTACGACGCCTACCGCAGCTTCTCCCTGGACGACATCCTGCTGGTGGGCGCCCAGACCGGCTCCTTCCTGTACAACATCTTCACGGTGATTGCCGGGCACTTTACGCTGCGGAGCGACGACATGCTGGTGCCGATCAACGCCCTGGCCTCGATCGTCCAGACCGCCTGCCAGACGATGTTCATCTTGGACGCCAGCCGGCGGCAAGCGGTCAGTCCGGAGCACATCCGCAAGAAGCCCGGCCGGGAGATAGTCACGTTCATGCTGGTGGTCAACCTGGCGATGTGGGCGATCAGCACCCTGGAGAAGTCTAGAGCGGAGTCGCACCCCATCCAGCTGAACTTCTACGGGCTGTGGGCCTGGACGATCATCACGCACGTGTCCATGCCGCTGGCCATATTCTATCGGTTCCACTCGACGGTGTGCCTGTGCGAGATCTGGAAGCGGGCCTACAAGCTCAAGCCGACGTACATGTGAGAGTTCGCCCGCTCGCGCATTCAGAGCATTGCGCAGCAGCAGCAGTTCTGCGAGGACCTCAAGACGAACCTCTCCTACTGCTACTGCTCCACCACCTTGGCCGGGGGCGAGCTGGAGACGGTGGAGGAGGTGGACAGTGGTGAGAGTGGCTCGGGATCGGGATCGGGTTCAGGGGGTGAGAAAGGCACTGGAGCTGGAGCTGGGGGAGAGGCCGGCACTGTTGCTGCTGCCGATCCGGAAGGGGCGCAAGGCGGCGACAATGGCTCCACCCTGAGGGCACCTCACCACGCACGGGCCATGTCGCCGCAGAGCCTCAACACGGAGAAGGCCTTCTGTCCGGTCTACGTCATCAACGGCGAATGAGTTTACGCTCACTTTGAGTTCATCGACGCGATGAGCGGGCATGAGCTCAGTTTTGTGTAGGAGTTGGAGAGCCACTTGCAGATTAGAAACCACCATTAGAAACCACCATCACCCAACCACCTCTAGGAGAAGGAACCACCAAGAAACCACAGCCACAAAGCGGATGCAGTCTATTTCACTAAAATATTTGGAAAGAAATGAAAACATATCCGGCGGAGGAAAAGGATATTTAGGGAGGATATTGAGAAAGAAATCAAAAACGAGGAACCCCAAAAGCAATGCCACTAGTACGTATACGCAATAGATAACCCCACATTACGTATACGCCATATCGTACTCGCAACTACTTAGAAGAGTCCTCAAAGAATGGATCCTGGGTCTTCGGGAGGCGCCTCCTGAAGACTCCGCATCTCCTTTTTGAGCTCTATACAAGATTAATGGTAGGACATACTCGTAACTGTAGAGGAATTCATGTTCAGACTTTATATTTAACCAAAAAAGCGAAAAAATGGAAGAAAAAAAGAATTAAATAGTTGGCTAGCTAGATTGTTGAACGGGCTCGCGATCGCAATTGAACTGTAAACCATTTTCTACATTTATATACAAAGGATATAAATGAGAGACTGACTAAGGATCAGCACAAAGGGTTGTGAGGCAACCGAACTATATACCAGATAACAGATACCACATATGTATCTTGGCGAGCGAGTCGAGTTCTTTAAAGGATATTTACAAGCATAATTAATCGGCGTTCAAAGGCATAAACTCATATAATGGAAACCGTAAAGGATAAGCAAAGGATCAGGATGAGGATGAGGCGAGGAAGTCATTAACCCCACCAGAGAATCGAGGTGATCAAATTTAAGGATCAAAGGATCTGAGAACAACGCAAAAGTTACAACACACACTGGCCTACCAAGTAGACAGTTTACAAAAAAACACACACAACAACCTCCCACACACAGCCTGTAGCCTGGAGTCTACAGAGCCTAAGGATAATGTAGCCACGCCCCTCTCCACTCCCGACAGCCCCCCGTTTGAGAAGAGTGTGGAAATGCCTGATTTGTATCACAGCGTTAATCGAATTTGTTGATATTATTGACTTGTTGGGAGCCTTGTTTTGCCCGAATAGGTTTATTATGTGATATGTACTTGTGTTTCTTCTAAGCTTGGTCTTCAAACCCCTCGACCCAGACACCCCACACACAGACACGCCCCTTATATACACACAGTATTAAAAATGCTCAAAATAATGACAAAAATGTAGATGACAAATCACGAAATTGGAGAAATCTCACCTACTGTAAGACGCACAAAGAAATCTCTAGTGAGTAGCAATTTTTAAGGCGTTACGTACGAATATCGATGTCTGTTTTTTTTTGTTTTTCTCGTCTACCATAATGGTATAAGGATATTGTATCTAGGATATACACTGGCGATCGTCTCTGTATATTTTTCAATGCCAAAGAGTTCTTTATGTAGCCTATGTTGTAATTGCTTTCTTGTTGCAAAAAAAAACGAAAAAAAAAATCACAAAAAAGAAAAAGAGTTTTTTGAATTTACTAACTCATCCATTGTATATTCAAAAGTTATTCAAATGCCAAATCGAAATCGAAACCAAAACCACACAAAAAGTCACAAAAAGTCACAAAGTCACAAAGTCACAAAGCCACACAAGAAATGAAACAATTTAAGAACAAAATATACATATATATATATTAAAGGATATATATATATATTAAATTAGTTATTTCAATTTTATACTCGTACTAAATTTTTAACTAGAATTAACTATAACTTTATATGCATTTTTCTTACATGTATTTATTGTACACCGACTCTTGGAATACACTGCTCGAGAACCGAATGGGAATCGAACTCGAACATCAAATCGAAAAGCGAAAATTTGAAACTAAATTTAATAATTGATTATTGCATTAGTATTTATTGAAGTAACGTAAGTAGTTGCGATTGTGAAATCGAACGTCATTAGAGGAACTCCTATTCCACGTAGAAACAGAAACTGAGCAAGCAAAAAAATTAATAACAGAATATTTAAAAGTTATACCCGAAAACCACTATTTGTTCTCATTAATAAGATGATAAAAAAAAAATCAAAATAAATGTAATAATCGAAATCGTGGGACTCACTTTACTATACACTCTGAATTCTCTTGGCTTTTCCAACTTTTCTATCCAAGACTTTTCCGAGAAACCTTTTCCTGGGAGCGAGAGGTTTCAACGCTTCCATTTGACATTTTCGAGTAGTTTTGTAACACCTCTTCGAAAACTTTTCCCCAAAAACAGAAGAATTAACGAGAAACAATACTTAACAGCTATGGAACTGGACTAAGCCTAGGAAAAGCAATTTGCATTAAGTGTTACAAGTATTTATATGTATTTACAATAAAGGTTAAACGAAAATGAAGCCACCAGCCCCCCCATACAACTAGTCGTGAATGTTCTGTGTTCCCCAAGAATGACATACAGCCCCCGAAAAGCGGAAAAAACCGAATCATAAACCAAACTATATTGACTATAAAATGGCAGTAAATATGCAATAAATATGATTATTAAATTGAAACGTAATTCGTTTGCTTTTGCCGGGCGGGGAACGGGGAGTGCTATTCTATTTGGGTCATCGGAAGTGTTTCTGCGAATAATGTCCTAGGTGGGTACTTTCCTGGTGCTTATGGGTGGGGTTTTAGGACGGGGGAAAAGATATATCTACATCTACATCTACAGATACAGATACAGATACATTTAGAGCTAGAGATGTAGATACACATATACAGATACAGATACAGATGGAGGTTCAGATTCAGATACCGAACTGAAGCCGAAAAGTGTAATGTACTCGCAAATAGTTGTACAAAGCGAGTATCTCCAAAAGTCAGGCAACCATGTATCTGTATCCGTAACTGTATTCTCCTTCTCTTTCTTCTGAAGTGCGTGCAGTTCTCCGAAAGAGATGGCCTGCTCATTTCCCCAACTACCTCTCCCTCTCCCTCGCTCGCTCTCGCCTCGCCTGTGGATGCTGTTCCCCTCATTTCAACTGCAATTTGTGGATGCTGTTTTCTTTTTGGAGCCAGCCCGCCTATGTATCTTTGGGGCTGAGACTGTATATATACCCGGAATGGTTACCCGGGATTTCAACCACGCCCTGGCCAACCAAGCTGGCCCAAATCTAGGTTAGCACTCGCCTGGCGCGGCTTTTCCGATTTCTGCAGGACATATATCCCTGTCTCTGTGTGTGTGTGAATGCGTGCCTATATCCTAATTCAATTAGCCTGCCCTGCCTTGCCCAAACTATCCTTCCCGCCTCCCCCCAAAAAAAAATAAAAACTGTTTTGGATTTTTTATTTGTGTATTTTTTATGTCGTGGGCGCGCCAAGGTGCCTGCCTGCAATTAGAAACGCAAATGCACCCTGTTTGGCGGCAAACTAAAAGCCATCCGAGGTGAATGTCCTGTGGCAGGACTCGACGCATGCGTCAAATGTAAAAGTGGCCGCCGTAGCAGCCGTCTACCCAACCACTAGCCGCCCCTTTTTCGCACTTTGCCACCAAGAACTACCCCACCATCCCCCAGACTGCATCTTGGATTCTTGGGTCACACCTTTCGGCCCATTAGCGTCTTTTGTCTCCGGGGAGAGGCCAGCGCCCCGCTCTATTCATGGCTGATAATCTGATTACCCGCTTGGACAAATCGAACGAAGAGCCGGAGAGCTCTAAAGCCGGACAGTCGGACAATGACCATCCTCCCCATGGGAGATCCTCGTAGCTGTCCATTAGTTCCTGCTGCTACTACACGGCTTTTTTCCAATTCCTCGACAGGGGACAGAGTGCATATGCAAACAGAAAATGTAATTGCCCTAGTTTTCCATTCACAAGAACTCCTAATACTTTTAAGAGGCTTTCGATAAGTGTTTAACTTCTAATGCATTTCCAATAAATGGATCTTGATTGAAAGGGATATTTATTTGTATGCCGGAAGAAGAAAATAATATTGAGTAGCTCTTAGAAAACTATTCCTAAATACAAATCCTAAATATTTTTAAAACTTTTTTTTTTGTCTAACCAACCAAAATAATGTTTCCAAAGCTTAATAATCCTAAAATACTACAATTATTTGCTAATACTATTACTAATAATATTATAATAATACTTGTATTAAAAAAGAGTAATTTAAAATATATTTTAATATACAAAAAAAATTGTAATTATATAACCTCTACAATTGAAGACTAAAATATCTTGAAATCTAAAATAAAAAGCAAGTTGGGGAATTTTTTACGCACAATTTCCCCAAAATATGCCACTGAAATATACTTTATTTGAAAAAGGCAAGCAACAGACGCCGGAAACTTTGAATATCGTATCGCTGCCTTTGAAATTTACGATATTGTGGCCGGCGGCGTCGAGTCGACTGTTGCTGTCGCTGTTGCCGCCGCTGCTGCCGCAGTCGACAGTGAACCGTTACGAGCGATGGAAGGCAGCTTTCCCAGACCGGTGCTTGCCAATAAAAAATTAATCACAAAAATCAGACAATAACCACAACAATAACAAAAAACAGAATGAGAATCTGAAATGGCAATTGCAGCTTCTGGCCAAGAATGCTAAATAACTAAATCGTTAGTTAGTTAGTTAGTTAGTCACTCGAAAGGGGCTGTAATTGCTTTTTTCCCACAAGCTTTGTTGTTGTTGGTTAGTTACTGTCTAATAGTTAGTTAATTGCTTGCATTATAATCATTTGCTAAACCGATTTGCTTTGTTTTTGTTTTTGTGCAGTGAGCCAAGTGTTATTCCCAAAGAGTCAAAAAACAGAAAAATAAAAACGCAACGAAAACGAAGACAGAGATCAGAGTGCAAAGTAAATTTTTGGCAAGTGCGTCGTCCATTTTGTCTGCTCCGTGCTGGTGTGCGTGTGTGTGTGTCTTTTTACTTGTGTTGGCGTGAATTTCCGGTCCAGTCAGCCACCGCCAACACGTATTTTTTGGCCAAGACAGGAGTGAATGACAAGCAAACAACAACAGCAAGAGAAGAGGAATAAGGCTAACAGGAAGGACAACAAGCCACAGCGAATATAACGGAATAAAAGCGCGCGCAACAGACGCCACGCCCCCTCGCCACCTCCTCCAAAGACTACTTCCGCTGCAAAACAAAGAGGACATCAAAAAGGACATCACTGAAAAGGAACACGCATGTGACGAACGACGAGAGAAGAGGACCCTAAAATATAAAGTAAGTCAAGTGGATTGGATCCACTGGATACCCCAGAAAGATCCGCCGCACAAGTGTGACATCATGTACAGTAGAGCTTCAGTGTGAAGGAGCTGTCACTGTTTTGTTAATCCTTTCACTATATAGAACCACCCAGGAAGCCACCTTTATAATATCACAAAAACTGTCACAATGTCATCAGAATATTCGGGGAAGTCCCCCCTATCGAAGGCTGACTGTGCTAAGCTCTTTCTGATCCCCTCCCTCTCACACGTAGCGAAAGCAATCAAACGGCCTGCCCTTCTCCGGTTACAAACACACATTTCTTGGTCTTCCATTAGAAAGACATTGGAATCGCTGGGTTTTGGTTCGGTTTGGTTTTCCACCTATTCTTTTTTATTTTTTTTGTAGTTTTTGTTTTTGGATTTCGCTACCTTCGCCAAAGTAAACCCATAAAAGTGCTGGGCCAAGCGGAAAATCTTAATTGCACAAGAAACGCGACAAGGGGAAAAAATACTAAAACCACACAAGCCGGAGGGCAGAGGAGGACTGAGGAGGAAGTCTTCCGGAGGGCAGATCATTTAACAGAATTGGGTCAACACCTTAATCCTCCCCGTCGATCACACGGGCTTCCTTATATTTTGTTAGCCGAAGCAGAAGATTTGAAGCCCGGAGGTCTTGGAGGTCTTCCAGTCTTCCACAAATATGTTTTCCTAAAATCTAAAGCTATAACAACAAGTTTTTCAAGATTCGTTTGCTTTTTATTTGAATCATTCGAGCAAAAGTTGTTACGAAAAAGCGAAAGCCATTAGCAGCAGTGATCGTTATCGACATTTATCGATTATTATCAATCGATCTGAGCCTAAGGAAATTGAATGTTTTGGAAAAAGGCGCGGAAAGATGAAAAACACATTCGCGAGGGTTGAAATGCAAACGACACGCGATTTCCAGCGGTGGTTAGTTAGGTGGGTGGCTCTGCTAGTGGGTGGGTGGTGTGGCTACCTTCCTTCTTTTTGCCTTCGTCTGTGGTGGTGGTTTGACGACTGGACTTTACAGCATAAAATATAATATATACATACTATGGACAAAAAAGGGAACAAAACAAAAACAGAGCGGAATGCACATTCTGCATATCGTGTGCCAGAATACGTATATTAACTAATGAGCCGACGACCTCGGGGGATGGATGACTTGCCAGCTGGATGACTGGATGGATGGATGGATGGATGAATGACTGGATGGGTGGGTGGGTTGGTTTGGTTGTGCGAGTGAATGAAGGAACGCACCACCCACCACCATCAGCACCCTAAAAAAACTGACGGATTGCAGACCCACCGACTGCAACCGCCAGACGACTCTTTTTTGTGATGATTTTGGCTTTGTTTATAAGGTCACCCCAATGCCCCGGACTGCGTCCATCTGCCGGCAGAGTTCTCAGGCTCATTTCCATACCAAACACTGTATCCATTCCCCTTAACTATTCCCATTTGCATTCCCATTTTCATTTCGATTCGGCTACGGATTTGGATTCCCAGTTTGGCATTCTTTCTTCCAAAGTATACAATTGCATATCCGGTTCTCAATGTGGGCGCCGTCTCTGCAACATTCACAGATCAGCTTTTTATTGTACACTGAGAAAATAGATTTCTGACTTTTTCAACATCTCTTCGAAAAGAAAGTTCCTATCTTTAATGTCTCAAAATAAAATAACAAAAAAATCTATTAATATATTTATTCCACACACTTTTTCTTGTTGTGCAGTGGCGCCGATCTCGTTATTTTAGATCTGCGGCGTGTGTGGGTGGGTGGGGCTGTCATTTGTTTGTAATCTGTCATCGGACACTGTTGCGGGCCCGTCATAAACCATGCAACATCGACGGCGAGTGCAGCAAATGCAACAAATGCAGCAGAGGCACGATGCAACGGTCGCCCAATTCAAGTGGCACAGCTTGTTTACCATAAAAAACCAGCAGACAGTTGGTGGCACTCATATTTCCAGATCGATTGATGCGAGACCAATCTGGAAAAGGAAAAACCTTGTTAAAAAAGAAAGGAAAAGCCCAGCCACCGAAGAAACAATGATCCCGCCCAATGATTTTTGATCTTTTTTCATTGTCCATCAATCTGAATTTTTTCTTCACATTTTAGCGGATATTTTGACTATTTCGCAACGTATTGAAAAACGGCATACCATTTTTGAATCAGGGTTCCATTCCCCTTCGATCCGCATCAAAATATCCCAAATATGAAACGAAAAAAATTTGGTCCAATTTTTTGAAAAAATCATGATGGTACCCCTTTCAAAAATTTCGAAATTTGAATCAAAAATTGTATGGCTAGGTTTTGATTGAAAATTATGCTTCTCGGAGTTCTAAGATCGGGAAGGTATAACATTTCACGATCTGCCAAGTATTAGCCGAGTTATACCAATTTTTCTTTCAGAAAATGGAAAAAATTGGGACCCGGTTTTTCTCAGTTTTTTATTATTTAAAATGTAAACTTTTTATTGAACTCAAAAAAAAATCTGTTACTAGAGGTGGGGAATTAGTTAACCGGTTAGGTCATCGATATTTTTAGTTCGCTTCATTAGGGGTGGGGAATCCAAAATTTAGGAGCGGTTATTGGGGGTCAACTGCTCAATATCGATCGTTTTTAAAAAATTTCGTAGGTTCGATCGTAGACTACAAAGCATATATATGACTCTTGGCTATTGGCTTGGCAATTAATTAGCTTGGAAATTAATATACTTCGAACTGCATCAACATATCTGGAACCTCTATCCCTATCTCAGACAAGATATGTCTCTATGAACCAAATAATTGGGCTACAATAACTTAAATGAACTGCGTTTCTTTCCAAAACCTTCCCAGAGAATTCCCGAACTAACAAGAGATCTCGCTTTCTGCTCACGTTTGGCTTAGTTCCCATAAAGAAGTTCCCATCATCCTCCCCTGGGAGACTCCAGAGTCTAGAGGTTTACGACGTCATTACCTCAGCTTACCGGAGAAGGAAATAGCTGGAGAAAAAGCAAAAGCGTAGAAAGGTGCAGAGTCGGCGGTCATAAAAGCATTCTGGCCACAATGTAGCAGTGTGTTCTTTGTCTTTTTTCTATTTTATTTTTGCTGTGGCTTTTCCACTTTTCCATGGCCATTTGCAAGATAGAATTGTCGCATGTTCCCGTTTGGGTAGCAACATCAAGCCAACCAACACAGTCCCGCAAATTGGAAGCTTGGCTAATACCATTAACATTTGATGGCTAACAACCACACACACCCATACCACACACCACCCATATGTGCAAAAACTAACCCAATGCTGTTAATTGCCGCAGCAGCTCTCTTATTTTGGCTCTAAGCAACATTGTTGGTAAGAAAACGAAACAAAAAGCTGAATAGAACTTGACCTGAATGGCCAATAAAATATTGCCAATTAATCCATTTTATAAGATGTATATTCTTTTAAAAATCAAAATCAAAATTGGAGCAATGCATCGACCATCGACCGAGCCCATAAAGAATATTTTGATTTTATGATTTCTTGCCAAATTCCAAACAGGCCCGAACAGCAAAAATATTTTTAATCGAAAGCATTAGGCTCTGATGCTCCTCCGGCTGCCTCAAAAATAGTCTTCCATGTGCGGCCTTGAATTGGTAGCATTTTCCGTTTAAGAGCAACAAGTGGATAGTCTGGAAATTCCACTGGGGAGCGTTTTATGGCCATCACATTTAATCCATTGATGCCAGAGTATGATGTTGATGGATTTGTGCCAAGATCTTGACAGATTGATGGGATGTGGGGAAGGGGTCTCCAGACTCCAGACCTCAGACTCCAGAGTTCTAAACTGAAGCATAGATTCCCCTAATTATGTGCCACACTTTTATGTTGGACTCTGGCCAAAAATCATCGTATATATATGGAGAGTAAATATAAAATCGAAATTGCATGCTGCAATAATGTTTATTTTGTTTTCATGCGTCCGAGGTTGACGTTCTAGGGGCGTCAGGTCGGGGGAAGCCTCTGGAGTACTCTGGGCCTCAATCCCCCCCAATACTAAGCCCCTGGCAGAAATATCGGGGAATGCGTATAAAAACAAAACTGATCGAAGCAAATCAGACACTATGCTGGCCCATATTTCCATAAGAAAATATAGACTTGCCATATAAATAGATATAGAAATAATAATCCCATCATCTGGGCACAGTCTGAAAGGCATTTATAAATATATTAATTAATGTTTTGCTCCCCTTTTTCATAAATTAGTTTATGTATTTTTTGTTTACTTACAGTTCGACCAATTTGTGCAACCAAAAGTCTTGAAATTCAACTGCTGCTGCAAACCGTATGACTGATTTTCTCGTTCAACCAACAGCTTGATTACCTCCTTAGGCACTTTGTACTACCTAGCGCTATACATACTATAATATAAACCTATATACACACCTATATACAAATGGAGAGCCAATAACTCCGCCTTTGGAGCTAGTTGTTATAAGCCACGCTAGAATCCAACCCAGAGAACCAGCTAAAAGTTAGGATTAAAAAGCCTCAAATATCAGCGAGCATATCTAAGGGACACAAACAAATATCCGAATATCTGACAGATCAGAGCGAGAGCGGGGAATGCAGCGGTGTCCCTACATTCATGAGATGCGGGAACGATTGCTGGACCAACCGAGGGAGACACTTCAGCTGGAGAACATGGAGCGGGCCAATCTGCTCGAGAACCGCCAGTCGGCATCCGAATCCAACCAGGTCGGCACTGTGGTGAAGGTAGGGGCCCTTCGATCTACTCGCTACAAGGATTCAAGTTCGACTCATATGCAATATACCATCTCACGACTCGTACATAACACACTGAAAACATTCAATGCGAAAAATTCAACTCATTTACAAATTGGAAGCTTTTCACATGACTCACTCCCATACATATCACAAATCCCTGAATGTATATAATCATGACTAATCGAAAAGCTTGTAAATATTGCATATGATTTAAGGAATAACCCTCTTTTTCGTACAGTGTGTGTTTGTGGGTCGGCGTGTGTGTGGCAGATTAACCATTTATGTTTCAAGATTGTTTCTACTATAGCCGGATCCGAAACCAAATTAAATAACCAACAAAATCCTTGCACGAGTAACCGATTCGCCCTTAACTTTATGTTCCTTCAAAAATCACAAAATTCAGAGCCAAAGTAATATGATTTTTTGCAATAAATTGGAATTGATTCAATATACAGACATATTATTTTCGAACTCTTTGGTGTATGGATGAAAATCTTGTTAAATAAAGTAATTTGATATTCATTTTTGTGTAAATATATTTTACTATTCTACATATATAATTCCAATTTATTGTTTGTCAGCGGGATATCTTATCTTAGTCATAGTTAGAGTGGAAAATAAAAATGCGAATTGTTGATACTCCCACAGCTACAAGGCGATACCTACCACACGAGTCCTGCCCACCAAAGGACTCCGCTAGTTCCACACGATCTTGGCGAGGACTTTAATTTGGATTTCGACGACGACTTCCCCATCGATGTGCGCCGACCGAAAAATGCCAAGTAAGTAGTCTCCGACTCCATAATCGATAAATCTATCGATATCCCAAGAACCACTTGTGTTTGCCATTTGCTAGCACCACTCGAAAGTATAAATAATTTATACTCCAAATATGTGTGTCTCCACCATCAAATGTTTTGTGTTTCGTGTCTCTCGCATTCCATTTCCGTAACTAAGCTTCTTCCGTTATCGTTTCATTTCACTCCGTTCCAATCCACTCCATTCCAACCATCCCAGAGCAGCTACAAAAACTAAACGAATAATTATCCCTACTGCTGATCTGTGAGAGCTTTGTGTAGATCCTTGATACTGTATAAAGATGTAGAAAAATACCAATTACCTTATATCTAAAATATGCTAAGACGTTTAAAGTTCAATTTTATTAAGCAAGAAACCGTTACAGCGGCAAACATCCACCGGTCCTGATGCGCCCGCAGCAAAGGTCAGATTCTGCTAAATATCTAAGTGACTTGAAATCCCTATCCTATATCTAAAGCCTGTACTCTCTCTTCCGACATCTAAAGCCTATTATACTTCCGGTAGACCACTGAACGTAGAACCACTAACCCAACAGATCTAAGCTACATATAGTCGCTAGTTCTCACTCGAGAGTAGTTCTTCTTGACTTTCCACCTGCATCTTGCGATGGCTTCTCCTAGACGTAGCTTGCCTGATTCTAAACGCACCACTAACGTTGTAATCGAGACGTAATGTAAATAAAGTTAATTCCCCGATTATGTATGTTTTTTTTCCAGTGGCTTAACACAAAATAAGTAGCCTATCCGCTTAGGGAGTCGCACACAAAAACTAGCTGAGCCCATATTTATTTTTTCTTTCTCCAAAGTTTCTTTGTTTTTTTTTTTTTGGCATCCAGCGGATCCGGGGATTATAATGTCAATGAACTGGACGACAGGCAGAACATTGCCTTACATTTCCGATGGTTGTCTTCCCAATCCCTACTCCCATTTCCAGTCCCCACTCCCATTCCCATTTATAGTTTTCTTTCTTCTCCGTGACCCGGGGACACATAAAACAAATAAGTAGGCAGGCGAGTCATCCAAAATCGCTAACACAATGCAGTTAGAGACTAGATGTTTTGGGTGGCTGGGTGGTTGGGTGGCTGGGGAGTGGTGCAATGCTAAGAAGAAGTTGCAAACAAATTACGCAACTTGACAAACCGACAGAGCATTCCACTCGGCTGGCTGCGGCATGAACTGTCAGCGATGCATGCCACCAGATCTGGCCTATTCAGCATTCAGCATCTGCACCACATCACCCATGCCCCGCCCCACACCCATCCCAACCACCACCCACTGGGCGGCTTTGTCTCTGGGCATTAAGTGTCATTGTACGAATGACTTACATTCGTGAGTTTCAGCAATTCGCTAACAATACTCGTACAAAAAAAGTTAAGAAGTGGCAGGAAAGCCATCGATGCTTGGCACTTGGCCAGAGTTTTGAGTTCACTGGAAAAATGACATGTTTGTACTTGTTTGAATTACATAAAAAGGATATAGATGCCTCCAGAGTACCGGTTATCATATAGCTACTACGTATGCAACCATATTTAGAACCTGTAGGCTCTGCTCCATCTATTTGCGGAAACAGAAAATTATCAGCCGATTAGGCACAAGGTTTTTGGGGACTAGGACTAGGCTAGCCCAAGGATATGGTCACCCTCGACGTCCTGGTGTTTTATAAATAATATCTTAAGCCCGCGATAAAGACCTCGCCGAGGGTGGCTAAAAATATAATTAGGCAAGGCCGAATCAACCCCGTAGATGAAAGGCTGTCCTCGTAGCAACAATAATAGCTTCGCAAGGGGTGCTCCCCAGGGTGCATTTGGTCCTTTTAATCCTTTCGTCATTGATCCAAATTAGTAAAAACAACTAGTCGATGATTTATTTGTACTCAGAGGCAGTTTGAAAACCAAATAAACTTATTCTCCTCCACCTCGATTTCAGTTTGATTCCGCATTAGGCTTCTCCAATTTCAAGTATTTTATTCCGCATTTTTCTGCTCCCAGGATTAGTGAGTGAGTGGCATTTGGGTCACACGTCTTCATCATCTGGCGGGGACTGGGACTGGTACTGGGACTGCGACGTGGAAACCCTCCCTTGGCAGCCACTCTTCACCCTCCTTTTTGCCACTCAATGCATCCTTGCGACGCAGTTGGCGAATTGCGACGCAAATCCTTACAATAATTTAGGCACTGAAACAAAAAAAGAGAAAATAGAGAGGTTTTCTAAATAATACTTAACTCGGAAACCAGAGATTAAAGAGCCAAAAAGGACTTTTTGTCAGTGCAACCACGCAGCTTTTTAATACTGCTCCTGCCGCACTCTCTGCCTTTCAGTCTGCACTTCAAAATGACTGCGGCATATTGGAGTTGGGGGACTTGGAAGGGGGGCAAGGCAACGGATCGGAAGGCAGGAGATGGAGGTCCTGCTGCCAGGACTGTCGGCGAACGGGAAAGCAAAACAGAATGCCGCAATGTTGGTTGTTGTGAAATGCGCACAAAGCAAACGCCACGAACACGAGCCGGCCGAAAAGGAGTTACGAGACGATAAAAAGACGAACAGGACGAGAACACTAGACAGAACGAACGAAGTCGAAGCCGAAGCCGAACAGCACAGACAGCTTGACGTCGACGACGTCGTTTTATCGTAAGCTCTGCCGCAGCGCACTATGGGCTACGCAAGTCCTCGAAAGGGATTAAACGCTCCAACACAAAGGACTAGAAATATAATTGCAGTCTAATGAACGCCCGACTAGACATTAAGGATCTGAAGAAAAATACAGCAAGCAGGACTCCCATAAAAGCCTGGAGAGCAGCCCTTATGACCCACACCGATATCTATATCTTGGTCAATTTTGATCCGATTCTCAAGCGGATTACTTTGAACGATTTCTAGATCAATTCTCCGTCAAGCTGCATCAAAACCTGGAAAAGTAATTTTAGGTCCCATTTTTTCGATTTTTTCTCGGGGATCCCCTTCGAAAGCTGGGAATCCGACTTTGGTGCTTTGCGAAGGCTATATCTTGGTCAATTTTGATCCGATTCTCAAGCGGATTACCTTGAACGATTTCTAGATCAATTCTCCGTCAATCTGCATCAAAACCTGGAAAAGTAATTTTTGATCCCATTTTTTCGATTTTTCCTGGGGGATCCCCTTGGAAAGCGGGGTAGTCCGACTTTGGTGCCTTGCGAAGGCTATATCTTGGTCAATTTTGATCCGATTCTCAAGCGGATTACTTTGAACGATTTCTAGATCAATTCTCCGTCAAGCTGCATCAAAACCTGGAAAAGTAATTTTAGGTCCCATTTTTTCGATTTTTTCTCGGGGATCCCCTTCGAAAGCTGGGAATCCGACTTTGGTGCTTTGCGAAGGCTATATCTTGGTCAATTTTGATCCGATTCTCAAGCGGATTACTTTGAACGATTTCTAGATCAATTCTCCGTCAAGCTGCATCAAAACCTGGAAAAGTAATTTGGATCCCATTTTTTCGATTTTTCCTGAGGGATCCCCTTGGAAAGCGGGGTAGTCCGACTTTGGTGCCTTGCGAAGGCTATATCTTGGTCAATTTTGATCCGATTCTCAAGCGGATTACCTTGAACGATTTCTAGATCAATTCTCCGTCAATCTGCATCAAAATCTGGAAAAGTAATTTTGGATCCCATTTTTTTGATTTTTTCTGGGGGATCCCCTTCGAGAGCTGGGAATCCGACTTTGGTGCCTTGCGAAGGCTATATCTTGGACAGTTTTGATCCGATTCTCAAGCGGATTACCTTGAACGATTTCTAGATCAATTCTCCGTCAATCTGCATCAAAATCTGGAAAAGTAATTTTGGATCCCATTTTTTCGATTTTTTCTGGGGGATCCCCTTCGAGAGCTGGGAATCCGACTTTGGTGCCTTGCGAAGGCTATATCTTGGACAATTTTGATCCGATTCTCAAGCGGATTACTTTGAACGATTTCTAGATCAATTCCCCGTCAATCTGCATCAAAACCTGGAAAAGTAATTTTGGATCCCATTTTTTCGATTTTTCCTGGGGGATCCCCTTGGAAAGCGGGGAAGTCCGACTTTGGTGCCTTGCGAAGGCTATATCTTGGTCAATTTTGATCCGATTCTCAAGCGGATTACCTTGAACGATTTCTAGATCAATTCCCCGTCAATCTGCATCAAAACCTGGAAAAGTAATTTTGGATCCCATTTTTTCGATTTTTCCTGGGGGATCGCCTTGGAAAGCGGGGAAGTCCGACTTTGGTGCCTTGCGAAGGCTAGATCTGGGTCAGTTTTGATCCGATTCTCAAGCGGATTACCTTGAACGATTTCTAGATCAATTCTCCGTCAATCTGCATCAAAATCTGGAAAAGTAATTTTGGATCCCATTTTTTCGATTTTTTCTGGGGGATCCCCTTCAAAAGCTGGGAATCCGACTTTGGTGCCTTGCGAAGGCTATATCTTGGTCAATTTTGATCCGATTCTCAAGCGGATTACCTTGAACGATTTCTAGATCAATTCTCCGTCAATCTGCATCAAAATCTGGAAAAGTAATTTTGGATCCCATTTTTTCGATTATTTCTGGGGGATCCGACTTTGGTGCCTTGCGAAGGCTATATCTTGGTCAATTTTGATCCGATTCTCAAGCGGATTACCTTGAACGATTTCTAGATCAATTCCCCGTCAATCTGCATCAAAACCTGGAAAAGTAATTTTGGATCCCATTTTTTCGATTTTTCCTGGGGGATCGCCTTGGAAAGCGGGGAAGTCCGACTTTGGTGCCTTGCGAAGGCTAGATCTGGGTCAGTTTTGATCCGATTCTCAAGCGGATTACCTTGAACGATTTCTAGATCAATTCTCCGTCAAGCTGCATCAAAATCTGGAAAAGTAATTTTGGATCCCATTTTTTCGATTTTTCCTGGGGGATCCCCTTGGAAAGCGGGGAAGTCCGACTTTGGTGCCTTGCGAAGGCTATATCTTGGTCAATTTTGATCCGATTCTCAAGCGGATTACCTTGAACGATTTCTAGATCAATTCCCCGTCAATCTGTTTCAAAACCTGGAAAAGTAATAATGGATCCCATTTTTTCGATTTTTCCTTTCGATCCCCTTGGAAAGCGGGGTAGTCCGACTTTGGTGCCTTGCGAAGGCTATATCTTGGGCAATTTTGATCCGATTCTCAAGCGGATTACCTTGAACGATTTCTAGATCAATTCTCCGTCAATCTGCATCAAAATCTGGAAAAGTAATTTTGGATCCCATTTTTTCGATTTTTTCTGGGGGATCCCCTTCAAAAGCTGGGAATCCGACTTTGGTGCCTTGCGAAGGCTATATCTTGGTCAATTTTGATCCGATTCTCAAGCGGATTACCTTGAACGATTTCTAGATCAATTCTCCGTTAAGCTGCATCAAAATCTGGAAAAGTAATTTTGGATCCCATTTTTTCGATTTTTTCTGGGGGATCCCCTTCGAAAGCTGGGAATCCGACTTTGGGGCCTTGCGAAGGCTATATCTTGGTCAGTTTTGATCTGATTCTCAAGCGGAATACCTTGAACGATTTCTAGATCAATTCCCCGTCAAGCTGCATCAAAATCTGGAAAAGTAATTTTGGATCCCATTTTTTCGATTTTTTCTGGGGGATCCCCTTCGAAAGCTGGGAATCCGACTTTGGGGCCTTGCGAAGGCTATATCTTGGGCAATTTTGATCAGAATTTGAAACAAAATACCTTAAACAATTTTGCTCTTATATTTAATTGCATTCGGCACTTTGAAGTACATAAATAGTGAAATATAAAAATGTGAGCGCTCGCAAAAAATAACCGACATACGGACATACGGATTGATTGAAGCCCACAATTGCCTGAAAGCAACCCACTGTTTGGCGAGTCGAAGGGATGGGGTTACTATACGGGGTGGGCCCTGTAGCAACAATAAAAACAACAACAAACGGTAGTAGTACTCGTAAAATCGGTAAAAGCCGCAGGAACAAGAGCAGGAGTAGGACCATCCCGGGTAATTGAGTTTTGGGCTGTTGCTTTCCGATGACTGACGGCTCGTCCTGTTGTGTTCTCTTTTTGTATGGTCCTGTGATGCCTGCCCCTCTTTTTCTCCGTTGCAAGCTGCATCTCGGCGCTGATTGGCATTTCAACCTGCCCCCCTCTGTGGTGCCGTTTCATTTTTTTCGACGCCGTCCCTGTGAAGTGACCCATTTACAGGGCGAGTGCGGCTAAAACAAAGCATCTGCTGGCCTGCGATGCGAAACTCAATTAAAAGATACCTTTTTGGCCAGCACAGGCACTCCAGATGGGAAATAAATGGAAATTGTAAGGAAATACTTAACCCATTAAATTAGGAGGATCCTGCAAACGAACTCAAGAAATATAGTTAACTTAATTGGTAAAACCTAAAGAGGACTCTGTTGAGTGAAATAAATATTTAAGCCTCTAAAAGCCGCAAATTAATTTTGCAATGGAAGCAGGACCAGAACCGGAAACCAAGAAAGCCAAAAGCATTTTAAACTCTTGGGAAAAAATCATAAATAATAAAAAAAGGTAAGGAGATGACAGTTAACTTTCAATCAAGCCAAACAAAAGCCAGTTGGATGTGTACATGGATTGGGATTGGGATGCTGGGCCATGTAAATAACATGAATGGTGGATTCGGGACTCAGGACCGAGGAACCGAGGAACGTGGAACATAGCCCGACATAACCCAAAATAACCCAACCGAACACTTAACGGAGAGCAACAAGAACGCGCACCAAGTGTGTCCTACTTTCTTCCATACGTACAGGACCCTTTTTCCCCTAAAATCCTTTCAGCCGGAGCGACAGAGAGGCGACATCCGACAGACAGAGACGGGCGTAGAAAATAAGAGAGAAGGCGAGAGAGATTCGGCGCAGATTGAGGGCGGCTGCTGGCAAAATAAAAAAATGAAAAAAAAAGTGCGAAACTGATGCTGAAGCTGCGTCTGCGGCGATGCTGAATTTATCCTGCCAGGTTCTTTTTCGTTTCAGTTGTAGTTGGATAGTAAAGGGTCTTGGACGTGTCGAGCGAAGCGTTCGCCAGGTATCCTCCAGCCTAGCTTAGCTCCAGAGCCCTCTTCAAAGGACTCCCAGTCAAGCTCTTAACTTCTTGAAATAGAAAAACTTTTGTTTTTCCTGAATGAAACTGAAGAACAATTCGTTTTTTTTCTTGTTTGTTGATTGAAAATAGTGTTTGTTGCAAGTGATTATGAAGTGCAAGATCAAACAATCGAAAAATGTGTGCAAATCTGCGGGAAAAATTAAATATACTGAAAAACCTTGAACCTTTGTGTGATTTCCTTTTTGTTTTTGTGACAAAAATGAAACAATTTGCCGAAAATCTGTAGTTAACACTTTGTGGCCAGGCCTCCAAAAAAGAGGACTTTTGATGGCACCGGGAAGGCAGGACCCGCAAAACATATACATTAAGGAGCTTATTATACACAAAAGCCAGAGAGAGAGAACGAACCAGAGGGACAGGGTTGGGAAGAGGCAGAGGGACTGGAGAATCTCCTCAGCCGGAGATGAAATTCCACTTAGGTCCACTGCATACACACGGAGTTTGTTTTTTTTTTTTTTCATTTTTGATACAATACAATTTCCCCGCCGGAATGCCAAAATACGGGGGTTGATTCGCTATTTTACACGCCGGAGAAAGGCGAAAGGAGAAAGGTAGCGGAAAGAGAGTCAAGAGTCGCGAGAGAGAGAGGTCACTAGGTCGCTCCCCATCCGGGATGCACTGGCCACGCCTCATTTGCCCATTTGTCAACATGCATCCTGAGAGATGCGTTCCACAAGCTCGAACCCGAAAAATGCGTAACAGAGAGGGAGCTAGAGGGAGCCATAGAAAGTCAATCAGGAAACGGGACAGATATATGCCCCGGTATGAGTCGATGGGGGGATAACAAGAAATTCTGTTGCTCTTAAGACAATTATAAACCGCAGTGACACGCAAATTGTTTCATTTAGAGTCGACAAAATACACAATACAAAACAAAAGAATAATCAGTGACACCCAGTGAATATACCGGAAATAACCGCCAAGAAGCTCTATCGAAGGAGAAAGCAGAAGTAGTTATCGATAGGTCATCGAGATCGGAGGAAAAGCCAGCACAACGGAGACCGAAACGGAAACGGAAACAATGGGCGGCGGTGAAGTGAAGGTCGCTACCGTCGACGTCGAGGGCGGGGACAATATGGCCACCTTACCGGTGTCCCGTTCCCACACCGCCGGCAGCACCGATTCCGCCGAGAAGAATAATGCCGCCAACAAGGAAATGGAGCTGAAGAACGTCATGCCGCAACCGCTCCAGAGGTGGGAGTTCTACCGATAACACTTGAATATGGGGCGATCGAATAAGTAATCGAATAGGTTGCGTGGGAAAATTAAAGCTTTTCTCATTTTGAAAGGAAAAATGATGTTTGAGATATAAAACAGAATCCATATGGATTGAGGGATTCTTGTAATTCATTCTTATATCCCTGATTTGATGCCTATTCCTTTTTTTTTAATCCTTTGGGTGTGGGAGTTGTCTCCAAGGCCGCGCCTCGATTTAGTACGAGTATTTAGCTAATCCCTGTGTATAACAGCTTCACCCAAGGCACCTACTCACACACAGACACGCTCACTTACACAACCGCACCCCTACACATTGTATATAAATACTCCAAGCCGTATATATATAATATATATGTATATGCCATATAACAAAAAGTGCAATCCACCTCCCACTTCCCGGCCGTAAAGCGTGAACCGTAAAGCGTATATTTGCGTCTCACTCTCTCCTTATCATCAAGGTCCCCGGAAGATGCGCTTTTTGTGTCCTTTTTTATGTTTTGCTTATCCCCTTGTCACGCCCCCTGCGCCCCTTCGCCCTCTTCGGACGTTGTCCAACCCACCTAAGCTGTAAATGTATGTGAATCCATAATAAAGTCCAAAACATAAAAAATAAAAGCATTCCTATTGGAAATGAACCATTTTATTCACCTGGAATCTTATAGGGTTTGCTACACGTTCAAGCCAAATCCAAATAAATACAGTTTTATGCCAGCGAAAATAACGGTACAGGGCACATATGAAACAAATCCGATAACTGGACCCATCGAACTATGGTAATGTGACACGAGAACCATGACCTATCCTCGCCCCACTCCTCTGTTTCACGATTCCCCTCCCCCACACTTTAGGGCCATTCTAATATGTAATTGGTTATATTATCCTGAAATATGTTCATCCTGAGGAAGCACATCCTTCACGTTTCGCACAACATTCCGTTGTGCTTGCAACGCTGTAAAATCAGCTTTGATGTCATGCATAATTAAAGGAATTCTCTTCGTAGATGTACAATGCAAACATGGGATTTGATTCAGCTCAGACATGGAGCCCACCACCCCCCAGCAGCCCCCTCCCTTCCATTACACACTGCTTACACATTCAAATGGGTGCTCAAGTGGTGGGTGGTGGCAGTGGGAGTGGGTGGCCGCCTTGTGTATTTAAAGCAGCTTTTGCAACTAACTGGGTCACAAAATACTGTAAATGAGTTTCGCAGCAGGAACAGTGGGCTGAAAACATTGAAATAAATAGGAAAAGCGAACAAAATCCTTTAATATAATCCAAATACTAATAATAATAATAATAGCAATTAATTTTTCCTTTAAAGTTTAAACTAAAAAGCTGAACCTCTAAAACTAGAATCTTAAAACATCCTTTTTCTTAGAATTTTGTGAGCTTGTAAGCCGATCCAGACCACTGTGCAGACCCTGTGGATAATCAAACATCAAATAGGGGCTAATACCAGGCGGCTGTGCTCCCGAGCTTCCACTCGAGATGCAAATCCAGATTCCGATGCCGAGTAGTTGCATGCCAAGACCCCACTCATACACACAAAAAAATAAGAGTAGAAAACACCTAACAACAATATGGCAAAGTGGGAAATTAGCACTAACTGAGAATCACTTGCGGAAGCGGGGCAGTGGGTCAATTAAGGGGGGACTATAGCACCCAGTTATGGCCAGATCTTGACACAGTTAGTCCACACACACGCCCCAACACCCTCACACTTACACAGAGAAAAATAACAACACACACTCACACCCACAAGCACACACACACTTGTTCGAGCACCCTTGTTCACTCTTCTGTAAATAATCGAATTGCGAAATGAGTCTGATAACGGGAAAGCTAATGTGTTCATGTCGGGAACCGCCCCTCCCGCCAATTACCCTTCGATTCGCAGGACATCGCTCTTCATTGTGACCAGCCTGGTGTACGCGATCCTCCTGATCGTCGTCTGCATCGCTTACGTGATCAGTGACGTAACCACACACCGCCTGCCGGTGCTCTACTACGAGACATTCTTCACCTATCTGTACGGCGTCAGCATACTCTTCCTCCTCTACGTCTTCTGTTTCCTGCTGCAGGGTAAGTCAAATATGTAATCCTTATAAGGTCTCAGGACTATACGAGTTTCCCTGACTTCCCTGACCCTGAGTTTTCTGACTTTCCCAAAATAAAAACTTCCTGAAACTGAAACTATGTTTTGATGTTTTCTGGGAAGGTCAGAAAGCTTTACGATATGATACCCGATGCTGACTAGGTTACTTTTAATCACAGAAAGCTCTTGCTGCAACGGCGGCAACGGTGGCAGCAAACCGAAACCCCAGCCCAAGGAGAAGAAGTCGAAGAAAGCCAAGAATGCCGATCCGGCCGATTCGAAGGACGCGAAGGGCTCTAAGGACTCTGGCAAGACAGCCAAGGGCGCTGCCTATCAGGTAATTCTCAGCCAGAACTCTCACCCATCCATTGGCCATCCAGTAATTACACTGGGGGACGCAACCCGCCCCTCTGATGTGAAAAGCATGACCCAGCTAATTAGGTGCCATGCGAACTGAGGTCGCTTCAATTAGCCGATTATCTGGCCTTGTTAATTGCATCATCTCTTCCATATCCCAAAAAATAAACAAATAACAGGAAGCCCCCGTGGATGCCGAGGTGGCCGTCACCCCGAAGAATGTGCGAAAGAGGAAGACCACCCACAGCGATCCCACCCATGGCAGCTTCTTCCTGCGAGTAGGAGCCATAGGTAAGAGCGGATATACATCTTCATACATCTTGATACAATAATCCCTGATCCCCCACAGCCTTCGGTCTTGGTGCCATGATCTACATTGGACTGGAGTTTGGCTCCTTCTTCGAGATCCCCTTCGATTCTCCGTGCCACCACATCCTCATCGGAGTCAATCCTCTCCTGCAGATGATCTTCACCTTTATGCAGATGTACTTTATATTCATGAACGCCCGGGTAAGTCGTTCAAAACTAATAACATTGAAAATAAAGAACACTGTAAGCATATGAGACTACCTACTACTGATAACTACTACCTCCTACTGCTATTATCTACTACTACTACTACTATACTACTATAATTAAAATTAAATGTTAAACCAACCATAAGTACACGACTCCAAGTCCTCAGAAATCCCCAGAAGATCCCGAGGTTAGTTTTTTCGGTTAAAAAATGAAATAAAACTTGAAATAAATATAGAGTTAGGTCGGTTCTATTTTTTTTTTCAGTTCCGGTCAGTTCCGGACTAAATGAATAAAAAATAAAAGCAAATACCGTATTATTGGCGTGTTAATTGGCAGCTTTGCGTTCAGTTATCATCCATCAGCATTTGTATCTGTATCTGTAAAGTGTCTGCATCTGCAACCGCACTTGCATCCATCAAATACCACGCTGCCATATCACATCATGCCATATCACTCGCTTGCTACTTATTCGAGAAACGATCATTAAAGTGTGAAGACAAAACTCACCCACAGACAAGTGCACTGAAAAAAGAGCTTGAGATTAGACAATCCTTTGAAGACATCCGCAGAATCTGTACCTACGCCCTGAGAGTCCTCACAGTCTATGTTTAAGACCATATCCTTAAATATAGACTCCTGAGGCCTCTGCCAGGTTTCTGCTCGCACAGTATATTCTCCACATATGTACATCCAGTCATCCATCCAACCACTCCAATCCATCATTCATTCATTCATTCATTAAACGCATATCCATTCTTTAAAAAAACAAACAAAAAATTTCGAAATTTTGCTACGTAGTTATTTAATGAACCATTTTTGTGTACATAATCCCACAACTCCGCCCCATTCGATTCGCGATCGCAGACTAGGCCGCCATTTCAGGTACGATATATATCATTTTCTACTCTACTCTACCTTACTCTACTCTACTGATACCCTACTATACTCTACTCCCATCTCACACAAAGATCTGCTCATTTCGCCCACCTCTGCATACCCACTACCCACCCACTTATGTATAAAGAATACTATATACTCGTACGATATGATAACCATTAGCTTAAACAAGTTACTATATCTTTAAGATACAACCACGCGGGTCGATTGGTTTTTGTTTAGTTGGCATTTTCACTGCAGACCACACAGAATTTCCAAAAACGTAATATTTTCAATAAAGTTTTTTAACGAAGTGACATATCCGATCTAGTCCGATCTATATCCTAGTTATCCTTAGTCCTTGGCCTTGCAATTAGTATAGAAACTGGTCGAGCTGCAGTGGATTTCGCCTCCAGTTCTTCCTCGGGAGAACTCACTTTAGCCCGTACTTTAATCTGCGTAATCCGTAATTTTCTCGAAGTATCTCCTGAAACTCCGCCAAATTGCCAGCCGTACTCAAGCGTGGATCGCTATTTCTCTCTTTCTCTTTCTCTGCCTTTCTCTGGATCTCTTTTCTTTCTCCAGCTGAACATCCACCGATTCAAGGTGATTGCCCGCTTTGGTTTGATGCACGTGGTGGCCACCAACATTTGCGTGTGGATCCGCACCCTGGTCAAGGAATCCCTGCTGGAGATCACCATTTACCACCAGAAGAACGACCCCGAGCCTGGAGCCTCCTCCATTGCCCATTCGATCAGGCAGCATGCCCTACGCCACGCCGGCACAGTGCTCCGGACCCATGCCGGACCCAACAGCGAGTTCGAGGTGCTGGACGGTGAGGACATCCTACCCAAGGACGTCTACAAAACGGACAACGTTCTGTCCAAGCTGGTGCGCAACACGGTCGATGGTATCTCCAAGAGCCTGGGAATGGGAGGCGACTCCGTGACGAGCACCACCACCAGTACCACCACCACCACCCGGGCGCCGTACACCACCCCGGGCTACCAATGGCACAGCACTACTATGGCCCGCAAGCTGAAGAAGTTTATCACCAGCGCCACCACCGCGGCCACCAATAGCATCTCCGGCGGCGGCAGCACCTCCACCAGCTCATCCACCAGTACATCCACCACCACCACCACCACTACGATTCCGCCTCCATCTAGCACCAGCACCTACATCCCATCATCATCGACCTTCACCACCGCATTCCCGTCATCGCCGTCGCAGTCGGCCGGAAATTTGGAGACCAGCAGCAGCTTCAGCGGCCTACAGCGAATCCTCTCCAGCGCCGCCGCGCCAGTCGACGGGTTCGGTCCGGCATCTACCGCCAGTTCGGGTTCGGGTGCGGGTACGGGACTGGACGCCTTTCTTGCCAGCAGCCTCAGCCCGGAGAGCAGCACTCAGGGCCCGGGCGCCAGCATCATGAACAACCTCTTCGGCCAGGGACCCATGGAGAACAGCTTCCAAACGTACACAGACTTTGGCCACGAGGAGTCCACCGGCCTAGTCAGCTTCGAGAATCTGGAGAGCCTCGACAATATCTATCCGGCGGCCCTGTCCTCCAACATTGGTACACTCAACTCCACCGCCTGTGGACGCATCGATATTATGGGAACGATTGTCTACGACTCGGCCCCGTATCTGTATCCGTTCATCATCGAGTACTCTTTGATCGGGGCGGTGGTGTTGTATGTGATGTGGAAGCACATCGGCCGCTATCCGGGCCGGATGAACGACGAGGATCTGGAGCACCGGCTGGAGGTGATGCTCTCCCGGCGGGCGGTGGCTATGGCTCAGCAGGCGCGTTCCGGACGCGTCGACTGCGTTGGCTCGTCGAAGGGACTCTTCTTTGGGCTGCTGCTGCTGGTCGGGGCCCTCATCTGCCTGATACTCTTCTTCGTCTTGGTGCGCCATCAGCAGTTCTCGCTGTTGGCCATCTACCTGGCCGATGCCAGTCATTGCATCCTGATGGCCTTCGCCATACTGGCCATAATAGTGGGCTTTATCAGGTCTGGATATTGGGATGGGGATGGGAGTTGATTGCCTGTGAAGGGGAAAAGTATAAGCTTTCGAAACTTGTTGGAATTATTCCCTAAATTTGTATACTTTCTGCGAATACTCTTCCCCTGCAGGCAGTGTCTAATGACCTCTGTACAGAAATTGACTAATCTATAATCCTTTCCAACCGAAAACAGAGTCAAGAATCTCAAGTTCCGCTGCGAGGAGCAGTCGAACCTCAACGACATCTTGCTGCGCATCTCGGCCTTTGGATTGTTCACCTACTCCGTGTTCAGCATCATTGCCGGCAGCCTGAAGGTACTGGAGAGCGAGCCCAGTCTATTGGTGACGACTACCGGCGGAGTTGCCGTCTTCCAGGTGATCCTCCAGCTGCTATTCATTGCGGACGTGTCCCGGCGACGTGTCCACCTGCCGGAGCACGACCGGAGCAAGCCCGGCCGCCAGATCGTCACCTTCCTACTCATCTGCAACGTGGCCATGTTCGCCATCTACACATTCGAAGCTCAAAAAGTATTCGCCAATCCTGTAAGTAGATATGTACGTAAGCGAGACTGAGTTTAAGTAAGACGATTAACGCTCTCGTTCCTTATCGTTATTCTATACATATTCGATAACCGTTAACCCCGATAACAAATACTATAATTTGTTTTATAACTCATGTCTTCCAAGTCCTTGTTCATGTTCTTAAATGTGTTTGTCTTTGTGGCATGCTTTTTTATGGTTTCAGAAAACATTGAAAATCATAATATTTAAAAGTTTAAAAAACTGACATACTGTGGCTTTGCATGCTATTCTTGCTATTAACCCTAAGAGAACCCTTCCATGACCGCTGTATTAACCCATTTCCATCTCAACACCATAGGTTCAGCTGGAGTTCTACGGATTTGTGCCCTGGTCGATCATCCAGCGCATCACACTGCCCCTGTGCATCTTCCATCGCTTCCACAGCGCCGTGACACTCGCCGAGATCTGGAAGACCACCTACAAGGCACGCCTGGAGTAAGCTGGATCGTATATATATACAGACACATATATCCCGGCACACATACGTATGTCCTGGCCATAGCAGGACGTTGCAGTTATGGGAGTTATGAAAATGCACCAAAAATAAATAAAAAAAAAAAACCCAAAATGTAGCGAACCCAAAACGCAAAAACCAAAACCGAAACCGAAATCAAGTGAAAAGTTAGTTTCTAATTACGTATTAAACATATGCATACTACATATAATATATACATTAATGCATATATGAATATATTGATTCAATTTTTTTTCCGTCGTCGTTTTCGTCTTTAGTTACGCATATGCATAGGTTATCTAAGTTTCAAAAAACAGTAAAGAATAAACAAAATCATAAAAAAAGAAACCAAAGCGAGGTTAATCAAGTAAAGTGAAAAGAAAATTTAAAACCGAAAACGATAACGAACCGATCGGACCACAAGCTTAAATCGAAAAGTTTACGAATAACGATAAAACGATAGCGATAACAAATTGAAGTCGCTTTGCAAAGTCGCTTGTTAATTTTTGATTCCCCCATCCCCAACTTCCCCTAAACATACATTATTTTTTTTTATCACTTGAAAAACTTAAGAACTAAGTCATAGCGTTTATGCTGCCTGAGTTATATGTTTAAATATTGTTTAGTTTATAGTTTCGTTCATAACACGCTGCAATACCTTGTTACTAAACAAAACCAAACGAAGCAAAAAATAATATTAATTTTGTAATTGTTTTACCATTATTTAAAAACCCAAAATTAAAAAAAAACGACAAAATCAATTAAAATTTACTTTTCGAATAAGAAGTTATTCAGAAAAAAATGGTTGTTTACTTTCGCGCGTTTGCGACTCTGCGATTGAGATTTTGAGTGTGCTCAACGAGTAGGTAAGTCCGGCGGAAAACTCCCCGGAAAACCCCAAAAAAAAAACCAAACGAAAAAAAAAATAACAGAAAACAAAAACACACAGATACAGACAGGGAAATGCAAAATGCCATGAAGAACAACGCAGCCACAGGAAACGGAAACGGAATGGAAACGAAACGATACCGGAAACCGGAAACGAAAGGAATTTCGCTCGAGCATTCTGAATAGATTTGAAAATTTTACTTCCCCACACATAAAAGTAACAGCCGAACAACAAGAACAACAACAAAAAACTGTGATGAATTATATAATTTAACATTTATCATTTAGCTACTTGTTTTCTCAACTTTATTTAACGCCCTTCGTTTTCTCTGCTTTTTTTTTCCTCAGCCGCTAAGTCCCATATAAACTGAGTCGAAAACTTTTGTAAGAATTTAGAAACAATGGCGCTAAGAGAACTTCATGGCCAATTGTAAAAAAAAATTTCCCCAAAACAACATAACGAAACGAAAAACAAAAAATACAAAAATATTATACAAACAAAGAACATACAAAATTGTGGCATCCAATGGCCGAAAAAAAAAACAAAATGAAACAAAAAACATTTTTAATATACATTATATAAAAGTTTATAAATGTCCATTTTTTGATTATTAGTAGTGATGTTAAAAAGCAAAACATAATTAACGGTAATAATAATAATGATAATTGAAATATGTATGTATGTTATAGCAGAGAATCGGATAAACCAAGAAATTCTCAAAAGAATACAAGAAAACCCCAATGAATCAAAACCAAAACTGATACCGAAAACTGAAAACAAAGACATTGAAATTGAAATTGAAATCTTTCCACGTGAATCCCCGCATTTATAAATGAAATTTTAGCTAAAGCAAAATGGATTGCCGAGTTTGATGATCGGAGAGCAAAGGATAAGGGCAAGAAGATGGCTAGGATGAGACCATTGACAGAAGGCATCAAATTGTTTACAATTTACAATTTGTTAAAGAGTAACGAAAACATTTTGAAAGATATATTGCCACGTATATCTATAAATATATGTATACTAACCCACCAAATTCAAAGTATTTCAACGTTTTATACAATGGAGACGATGCGCAAGACAAGTATTGGGGCTGGGATTGGTCCCAGCCCCTCTATCTCTACACCGAGGAGTGAACCCTATCCTATCCTTTCTGTCCTGTCCCCCCCATATTCCATATCCTTTATCCTCTTTTTTGTGTGGAAGAATAGGATATCCCCTCGCCGGCAGTCAGAAAGCATCAGTTTGCTAAAGACCAAAGAAAACCAAACCAAATATGAGATGAGAATTTGTTGGTAGAACTCACTGCCCTCAACGGATCCGCGGGATATCGCTGATTATACACAGATGAAAGTCAAGTCTACAAGTCTATATAAAATGCATGTTATATCGCTAAACGATATATTCAAAACTCGTAATCCAATCAAATGTAATGTGGTAGCAAGCAAATAGGTAAAGCCAAATCGAAAATAAAGAAACCCAACCATAAGTAGTTCAGCACACACACTATCACACATATACATACACACACTAAACATTCACACAACAAGGATCTGGAGGACAACATCCAGGGAAATCATATTCAAAGATTGCGAATCAAATTCAGTTCGAAACTTGTACTTGCGTAGGCTCTTAGAAATTGTACTTGTACGCATAAAAGTCACACATAAAATCCATACATATATTTAACTATACACATATACATATATATATATGAATATATATATAAATCCAATTGTTTTTTCCTTAAAATTTAGTTAAACATAAGATCGAATCATATTTTACGCCGTACAACATTAAAGTGAGCAGACAGAAGAAATATTTATTAAATGTTTCAACTAAGTTGTATAATTATAAGTGAGAGTTTACATAATGGAATTATGTATCTGTATCTAAGTAGAGCCACTGGAGAGTTGCAAATTCGAAAACGAGAAGAGTTGAACAAGAAACGTATTCAGATCGTTCAGAGAAACTTAACGCACAAACCAAGAAAACCAAAAACACCAAAGCAGCTGCTAAAATTTCCATGATACAACCAAAAACACACACACAAGTAAATATATATATATATATAGACGTACTTATATACTCGTAAGTATATAGACAATTTCAATAACTGATAATTATATATATAAAGAGCGAAAATTACATGCATTTCAAATACATTTTCCCATAACCGCATCAAATAAATCAGCAAATACGAAACGAATTCAAGTGGATAAGCAACCAAGTTCGAAACATGAGTACGATGAATGAATATATTAATGAATTCTATAAATTCTATTAATTATGAATGTGTGCGCCAGCACACGCTCGGATATAATACAAGACAAATTTAGCAGAACATGAAAAAATGCAAAAATTGTATGCAATTTTTTAATCATTGTCGCATTTTAGATACGAAACCAATCGAGAACGAATAAAGTTTGAACAATTTTGTTAACCGACGCCTACACTCGAACATACTCACACGACACTCAAGCCACACTCACATCCAGAGACATACACTCGAACAAAAACCATAACATTTTGCATAACGAAGATAGCGAGAAAACCCAGAACATGCTAACAATTTGAACGTCAAATTGTTCGCATGTTTTCGAAGCAAAGATGACATACAAGTAATTTTAAATTGAATAAAAATTAGTATTAAATATGTACAACAAAATCAAGTTTGTTTATTATTTGTTGGGAATATGGTTGGTACCACATCATCGCCTTAAACCTACAGTTAAAACAAAAACGATCTTAGAAATACTTTGGTCGTGTCAAGCAGACTGCGTGGACACGTCCAGATTCACTTGGAAGCTGGCCCACCGATAGTCCCGGCTATCAGGATCCCGGAGGAGGCACATGAGTGGCTGTCGCGTCTGGTTTCTGTTGGCGCTTTGGGGCAGGTCCCGCAGCAGCTTCTGCAAGCCACCAGGAGTCACATAGCCGACGGCGCACACTGTGGCTTCCGTGAAGCTGAAGCCGGCAGAAGACGCATAGCCGAAGACTTCCCGACTGCACTGCCGGCGCACGCTGTCCCGAGTCTCGGCCGTATCGTTCGGCAGCCACAGGCGGCACATCTCCAGGAGGTGGCTGCGCACCAGCCCAGCTGTGTTAGCCGGCCGAATGTGAACGCGTTTAGTGGCTGTTTCCTGGAGTCGGCGCTTCTCTCGCAGTCTGCGTCCCCTCAGACGTTTCAGCATCAACTTGTGTCCACGCCGCAATTCCTTGCGGACTGATTCATTCAAGTCCGGCTGTGGAGGTTCCACATGTATGGGAGCCTGATCGTTTCGCTTTATCTGCCGCCAACGGTTGCGGTAGTCCGTCGTGGAGGGCAGGCAGATCAGGGCGTTGGCCTTGACATGACCTCGGGCCAAAAGCCGCAGTTGGATTTGGATTAGAGCTGCTTGGGGCAAGGGTTCTGGAAGAGGTCTGCGATGCCTCAAACTATCGGCTATCGTCTCCAGCTGCTGGCGATGCCGCAGTACATAAAAGGGCACAGAAGACGAAGCGTCATGCCAATCCCGAACCAGCTGCTTCCAGGGAGCACTGAACGGACTGACCACGGCCAACTTCCGGTAGTTGGTGCGCTTGTTCGGAGGAAGCCGGAAGTATCTAGCCCGCCGCTCATCAGACACAGCATTGGCTTCTTGGACTCCTGGTTGAATTGAAATTAAACTTTTTACTCAAAAATGTATAACCAACTATTTTCCAGAACTCACCAGCCACCGTATCCGGCAGATGAACATCGCCGCCCGCCTCCCTGGCCACTGAATCCAGTTCCCGCAATCCCCCAGGTCGTGCGCCCCACATAGTCAACGTCAGCCACAGGATCATGCCATAGCCAGCCGGAGCAATCACGTCCCAACCACAGCCATAGCCTAGCCTCTTGTAGCTGGGATCTTGGGAGCCGGGTCGCTGTATTAGGAGCAGTGGAACCGCCTGCATCTTCGCTTCGAACGCACACGGTGCTCCCGGAACGATGGCATGCTGCTGCCGCAACTTATCGTACCTCTCCGTGGACATGACATTCTTGGATAGGCGCTGCCGTTCCTGTAGAAGCCACAAAGAGCTGACCGGCAAGGTCTTCGGCTGGTTCTTCAGCAAATCTTCAGCAGAACGAGCTTGTGTTTCGGCGGGTTCAGCTTTCGTTCGTTTCTTGGGACGCTGCAGGCGAGGATCTGCTACTTGGAAGCCCATAACCAAATTGGAAAGTAGCTCGCTCGGCGAGTTTAGTTGCAGGGCTGCCTGGACGTATTCAGACTGATGCTGGAACTCTGGAGAGTTATCCGGGTGCGGACGCAAGCTGGCTGCCAAAATACTTTGGGCCATGGGTCCTGTCAGACGGAAGCGATTGAACTCCTTCTGGAGGACCAGCAAGTGTACAGTTTTATCCGAGTTCACATAAGTGGGATATCGTTCAAAGGCCTTGGTCAGAGTCCAGAATCGCAGCGGTTTCTCACTGATCTGTTTCTTAGCAAGTTTCTGGCTTGGGCTTGGGGTTTCCTTATCCAGACTCTCCTTGTCTCCCTTCTTGTCTAACTCTTTTGCTTCCGCGGCTTCGAGAGGCTCGTCCACTTGCATGTGCTCCTCCAAGGGCAGTGTTTGTTGTTTGCTGGACTTCAATTGAAAAACCTTAAGAAGCTCTTCCAGAGTAGTCTGAGCCGCGCTGGGATGCAGCCAAAGCCAGAGAGTGCGTTCCATCTGGCCATCGTTTTCTGGACGCCACAGAAATCTGGCTTTCTGTAGAGCACCGTGCGGATACTGGCCATCCTCGAAAAGCTCCACACTGCCCTCGCGCCGACCAGTAATAAAGGTCTTGGCGGTGACGCCCAAACCACAGTCTGGACTGGTCAGACGAGCGAAACCCTGACGCAACACTTCCAAAATGCCACGGAGCTCTAAACACCAGTAGAAGGAAATGTCCTGAAGCAAACAGTGCTGGGCACTGGCCCGATAGCAGGCGCGATAGGTCTTATCACAGCTGGCGAGGGGCAAACGATGACCCCAGCGGTCCACCATATGGAAACGCTTCGCGTGCCAGATATGCGTCTCCAGCCAAATGTTCTTTCGCTGCCGGCGAACGTATTCATTGAGTAGATTCTTCGGCCGGCGACGGTACTTCCTAGAGGGGCGCTTAGTGTTCACAGGATGATTGCCACTTTTCCCCATTTGAGATTTGTGCGCCTGGCGGTACTTCCTTGGCAGTCGCTTAGGGTGGTGCGACATCGCCCGCCTACGCATATGCTTCGGCAGAGTCTGGAAGATCAGCTTGCTGGTTCTTTGGGACGACTGCGTAGCCTCCTCTATTAGGCTCCTAATCTCTTGAAGCGCTCCGGCCGCATAGTGATATGTGGTAACATGCGTGGGCAGTGTCACTTTTCCGCCCAACGCAGCATCGTACTCCAGTTTCTGACTGGCCATGGCGGGAGGTAATTCCTCGAGGGTCCTTTTTGGGAACTTAAATCCTGGACAGAAACAAAAACAAATGAATCCCGCCGCACGTGTGCCGGCGGCATAAGGTGTTTTTCAACACTGTTTCTAGTGATGGTACTGCTTCAGCCCCTTAACATAAGTAAGTTAAAAAACATATTCAAAAACGACGAAATTCTATTCTTATTTAGAATAATTTCGTTTTAATTAAATTTTTATTGAATAGCAAAAAATTTAAAGCACGAAACGATAATTGTTTTACAGCCCTAGCAGTTGACCCCGCCGGTAGGCCCACTATATTTGGATACAGTCGGTTAAGCCAGCTGGTCACATTGTTGCCGTATTAAAATTTGCTTGCGTTTGCTTCGCCACCGAATTTTCCCGTGTTTTGTGTTTTTCTCTTCTCCCTCAGCTAGCTAAAAAAACAAATCGATATGGTAAGTACGTGAAGTAGGAAACATGACACTTTGTATATTTAATAACAATTTAATGTTTACGGGACCTCCTATTTCCCGCTTCGGCAGCACCGATGACGACGACGACTCATGTTTTCCTTTGTTTTGTTGTTTTTCAGGCAGCTTACACCGAGGATCAGTTGGCTGGTGAGTGAGTGTGTGAATGTGTGTGTGTGTGATTGGGGCTGTGTGGGTTGGGTGGGTGTTGTCTTTGGGGAAATGGGGCGCACAAGTTCAAAGTGCCAACAAATCGCAACATTTGCATGCGATTCTGGGACAGCACATCTGTGACCCCCAAGCCAGCCGTGGCAGCGGTATGTGAAAGCAACGAAAAAGTATCTGTGTTAGTGTTACACATCTTCAGCGGCGACATACCTATAGGTATGTTGAATATGAATCATTGATAAAACAAATACGAGGGCAGCAGCGGCGGTGGCGGCACAACTGGAAAGCAGCCATACGAATACGAAGACGAATATATGAATACGATCGCGATGACTCACCCGCAGAAACACTCAAAACCCGAAGAAAATCGGACGTCGAAATATTGAATTCCCTAGAAAAGATAATAGTAGTAGAGAAGATAAACCCCAAAGTACTCTAAGAAATGTAATTAAAGCCATAGTTAACATCCTACTAGTCTTAATAACTTATCCTTAAAGATCATTAGTAGGTCAATACATTGGCTGTAATTCTCCAGAGGAGTAAGCTCAAAAAGAATAAAGCAATAAAATTTATTGGGGACGGTTTCCATCAAGTTCTACTCAGAATCTTATTACCCTTAGTCTAGGGTATAAAACCGCGAAAAACACACAGTTTCGAGGCATAGGATGTGGGCGATTAGATAGGCAGGAGAGGCAACTTAAGTACGATAATCACCCGGTTTTTCGACCCGCCGGCAGCTCAACGAGAAATCAACTAATGCAACACCAATTGCAACTGCAACATGCCAGCGATAAGATCCGAAAACAAAAACAACTTTAAAAGTGACAGTGGGCCAGCTTCCATTTATGGCTGGGCCAGTCACCTTCTCTGGGTCACGTTTCCAATCCCAATCCAATCCGATGCGATCGAATCTTTACGCAACTGGCGACGCCGCTGTGATAACTTAATCAAAATCAATTGCTGTGGCCCGTTGCCCGTTGCCAGTGTGTGTTTATTTGCCTGATAAGTCCGACCGATCCGCTCTCTGACGTCAGCCTCAGCCCGGATCGCATTCGATCATGTACATGCCACAAACATATACTATATAGACGCTTACCTTGTTGCAAACTTTGGCTTTGGTCCGCCGATTCGCAGTCATCGCCAAAAATGGTCAAAAATTTGCTGGAATCGTTTGTTTTTATTGCCATTTTTGGATGTTGTATGCGCATGATAACCAAACAAAAACTGCCCCTTGTTCGTGTTTAAAGTTTAAAGAATACGGCATGCTCTTTTCTGTGAAAAAGAGGGAAGATTATTGCAGATTTTTAAACAGGATTGGAGGTATACTCTTTGCACTCACTTCTTTCGTTTTAGTTGAAGTCCTCTTTCGTCCACAGAAGCCAAAAATCGAGCTTTAGATGAATTTGTGGGGCCAGGATCTATTCCCTGACGATGTTTCACCTATCACAGTCACTTTTCGAATGCCCAATGTTACTGCTCTGCTTGGGAAAAGGGCCTCCCACCCATGCGTGATGTTTTTCCATCAAACTCAACGTGAATCTCTGATCTAAACAACTTATTTTTCAACGTATCGTAATTGTAAACAAAGCCTCAATGCTCATTTCATGGGATCCCAGCCCCAACTTCGGCCCAGGCCTGTTGCTTTTGCGTAAACAAGTTCTCCGATGGAGTGAGGGTATTGCAGGGGCACAGCAGAGTATTAATATGGTGGGGGAGAAGGGGGAGGAGGAGACGCCGGCGGCAGTGCCAGGCTCCAAATCCGGGCAGCCGGAGTTTGAGGCAGTTGCTTCAGTCATTTGGCCACACAGTAGCTGGCAAGGTGGTGATCAAAGCGCGAAACCACAATAAAATTCATAAATATAAGAAGATGTATTACTACACGGCTCATGTGAAACCCACATTCACCACGCTGGAAGGTGGCAGATTCACTTGGCAGCGCCTCATCCATAAACCCAATTAAAATGTATGTTTTGTTCTTGTACAGAATTCCAGGAGGCCTTCAATCTCTTTGACAACCGTGGCGATGGCAAGATCCAGCTCAGCCAGGTGGGCGAGTGCCTCCGGGCGTTGGGCCAGAACCCCACCGAGTCGGACGTGAAGAAATGCACCCACCAACTGAAGCCCGATGAGCGCATTTCGTTCGAGGTCTTCCTGCCCATCTACCAGGCTATTTCGAAGGCCCGGTCGGGAGATACTGCCGACGACTTCATCGAGGGACTGCGTCACTTCGACAAGGACGCCAGTGGCTACATCTCCTCGGCCGAGCTGCGCCACCTGCTGACCACGCTCGGCGAGAAGCTCACCGACGAAGAGGTGGAGCAGCTGCTGGCCAACATGGAGGACCAGCAGGGCAACATCAACTACGAGGAGTTCGTGCGCATGGTTATGAGCGGTTAGGAAACGAGGATGTCCTCCGACACACACAACACACTAACTATCCACAGCACTTTTGAAACACACAATACACACACACACCTGCCAAGCTAGCTGAGAGCCGTTCATTCCGCCATAAGTTCCAAAAATAAAAGAAACTCCAACTCCATAATTCCAATTGAGAGCCACCAGCCCCGGGAATTCCAACGAAGCTGGGAAGATTGCAGAACAGCACAGAGAGGTTGGAGGCCACCACCACTTCCATTTCCAACTTACTAACCATCGACGTAGACATATAGGTTCTCGATTAATCACTAATCCACGTCTGTGAATTGTGCGTATTATTCTAAAAGAGAAAACAAAAAACAGGAAATAACGTAATTATCCGGTAGTTCAGGCGTTCTTTTATACCAATCAATCGATACATATGTCAAAACTTAAGAAAATATTCAAAAACAAGTGGAGCAAATAGCGAGAGTATCACGAAAAGTATTTGTAACTAAATTTAATATACGAAGTCAGCGGCGTATGTTTGAATTTAAATGCGCATTTTGAAGTTTTACATGTTTTATTTTTTTTTAAATAATTTAATATTTGTATTTAATAAATAATTATTAAAAAGAACAAGTGAATGTGTAGGTCTTTTTACAAAAGAAACGTACTTAAAACTATTAAACCAATTGAAACCTTATATGGTGTTTTTTTCTCATTCTCTGGGCTGATATTTGAAATGCGTATGAATAATACATTATCCCTCTTATGTGGGGTTTCTTTTTTAAATAGATTAGGCGACTCATATGATTGAGTTATGCATATTAGATGATGAGTCAAGTCTTTTAAAAAGCCCGCCCACAAATTACTAAAAAAAAGGATCATACGATTTGAGCTTTTTGGTATATTTCGACGGACCGTCTGGCCACACTGCCTCTTGTGTTCCAAAACAAAAGCGAAGATGTTTCCCGACAATTAATTAGTAATTAGCCGCCGCCGCAACTGATTTCCTTAATTAGCCGCCGCCCCAACACAGCTTGCATACACACCATGCCCCTGAACGCAGGGCCGGAGACTGGCGGCGGTAAGGGCGTAGTGGCCAGTGGTTCCCAAGAGCCCAGCTCGCCCGTCCAGAAGGTCTGGAAGCCGGAGTGTAAGTCCAGGCAACGCCCTCCAACAACACTTACTCACCAATCTCCTCCTCATTTAGTGTACAAGATTCAGTTGGAAGCTCCGACTCCATTTCCAGTGCGTTGTCTGAGAGCCCGGCTGCCGCTGCCGGCTAAATCCAAGGCAGAGGCCGTGGGGGCCAATGACTTGGCTGTGCGGCTGTATGGCTCCGAGTACCATGGCGTGATGGGTCACCTAGAGGCCGAGGAGCTGCTGTCTAATGCTTGCGAGGGAAGCTACCTCGTCCGGCGAAGTCCTCAGTCCGACGGATACTACACCCTCAGTCTCCGTGTCAACAAGCGGACTAAACACTTTAAAGTGGTATACAAGCCCGATAAAGGGCATTACCTACTTGATCAGGACAAGTGCTTCGACTCGGTTCACGACATGGTGGCAGACGGGCTAATTAACTATCACATGGAGCTCCATGCCGGCCCGATTATCAAACAGATTTACCAGCCGACCCGAAACTGGTATGATCAGAGTCCCTACATGACGCTGAATGGGCGTAAGCTACGAGCGCTGTCCAAGGAGATGGCTCCAGAGAAACCCAAGGATCCAGCGCCAACATCACAGCCGGCGCCAGGAAAGGATGATCAGACCGATGCCGAACAGAAACGGGAGTCTCAGCTACAGCAGTCCCAAGTTAGGGTTTCACTGCCGGCAGCTGCGGCAGCAGATCCCATGCCTCTGGTTTACGAAAAGCCGCATCAGTTCAAGGTGAGTGCTCTTCAATTTCTCTATACGAGCAATAACATTATCCTGAAAATCTTCTAGGTGCACACCTTCAAGGGCCTCAACTGGTGTGAGTTCTGCGCCAATTTCTTGTGGGGATTCACCGCCCAGGGGGTCAAGTGTGAGGCCTGTGGCTTTGTGGCTCACGCCAAGTGCTCTGAGCAGGTGCCGCCCAAGTGTGTGCCGGATTTGAAGCGTATTCGCGGTGTCTTCGGCACAGATCTAACCACTATGGTCCAGCTGGACCAGCACCATCAAATACCTTTCGTAGTGCGCCGCTGTGTGGAGGAGGTGGAGGCCAGGGGCATGCTGCAGGAAGGTATTTATCGGGTTTCCGGGTTTGCCGATGAAATCGAGGCCCTGAAGCTGGCTCTGGACAAGGACGGCGAAAAAACGGACATGTCGGAGACGGCCTATGGGAATGTAAACGTTATAGCCGGAACGCTAAAGCTCTATCTGCGCCTGTTGCCGGTGCCGCTGATCACATTTCAGGCCTATCCCAGTTTCATGGCTGCCGGCCGTAAGATGCTGTGCTTTTAAATAGTGTACTTTGAATAAATATATTCTTTCGCAGGCAACAGCAACCTAGCTGAGCAGCTAGAACTCATGACCGAGGCAGTGCATCGCTTGCCGCCGGCTCACTACAGTTGCCTGCAGTATATGCTGGAGCACCTGAAGCGCGTGGCCTCCCATTACGCCGTTAACAAGATGAACGAGCACAACCTGGCCACTGTGTTCGCACCCACGTTGATTGCCACCCCCCAGCATATGACCAATCTCACCGAGGAGATCTTTATGCTTTCCTCGCTCATCACCCACTGCAAAAAGATCTTTGCCTGATCCGCCTCTCTTTCCCAAATGCATGAAACCGAGTGGGAGAGGCTATCTACTCCTTGTTCTCAGTTGCTTCGGCTCTACACCTACATACATATATGTCTATCTATCTATGTAACACCTTAAAAACTCTTCTCACAACTCGATGATTCCACCAAAAATATAGCCTAAGATAAGGTGTAAAGTATTTAGTAAGTATCCAAAAGATTTGGGGAAAGAAACCAGTAAAGCACATCAAATGTTATGAAGGTCCAATGTTCGAATTTACCGATTTTGGTATTATTTGTAAGAGCATGTATTATGCGTCACAATAAAAATATTTATTGAATTTATAAAAAAAAACGAAGAGCTTGTCGTTTCGAAATGGTCATCAGAAGAATGAAAAATTTTAAATTATACATTTTGTTTGTAACCAAAATATTCAAAAAGACGTTGACCGTTATTTAGGGAGAAGTTTTGAAAGCTAGGAAACCCTGGAACTGCCAATTTGAAACCCTTTAGCTATTGCTGACCAAGTGGGCATCCTTTTCCCCATAACCTAAGCAACCTTTGACTTAGCTGTCAAGATTTCCAAACGAATTTTGTGACTTGGTTCCGACGGAAGCTGAAAACCTTCATTCAGTGAATAGTACTGGAAGTAATAGGACGTGCTCTCGTTTCAACTTTTTTGTTTTTCGTTGAGTTTTTCAGTTCGTTTCACAATCAAATCCAAAAAAAAGCTACAATAAAAATGAAGGACGGGAATAAGCAGGTGGAGAAACCAGAGGTAATTGATGCCAATTTGGCCATCAAAATGCGTCCGGGGAGCCGAGGTCCCATGGCCCAGAAACTGAAGGATGTAAAGAATCAGAAGCCGCACTTTAATGAGATGGCCAATGGACTGGAGACCCTGGTGACTCCAGTAAGCAGTGCCGTAATGACTTCGAAGGCCAAGTGAGTTTCTTTCAACCAAATCCTCTACCCGTTTGCCTTCCGCCATTTCTCACGAAAGTCTTCTGTCAGAAAGTGACATTGCTTTTTTTTTACGTCAACCAAAATTTTTTCTTTTCATAAATTTTCTCTCATTAATTTAAAGAAAAAACAAATTAGGTTGGAATGCATAAAAGATCTTTATTTCTTCAAGTGAAAATTTAATAAAATTTATATCTTTTTTAGGGATTGTAAGCTAAAGATGAGTCTGGCTCCATTTAAGTTAAATGCTTCTTCGGGCAGTGTTCCCCTACTGGATTCTTCTCAGCTGAAACGTATTTTGGACAAGAAGCCATCCACTGAGGCTACCCAGCAGCTTGAGGCCCAGTTCAGTGAGGACCAGATCCGACAGGCCATAGATCTCTGCCAGCATTTCACCAGAGAGCTCGGCTCCCAGATCGAGGTTGTGGTTGGCTTTGGGTCACATAGTCATGAACCCATGGAAACCGAGGAAGTGGCCGAGGTGCCTCAGGAGGTGTACGAGCCAATAGACCAACCGGATCCTCTGGAGATGACACAGGAGGTTCCGGAGCTGCGGGAATCGGAGCAACTGCTGCAGGCGGAGCAGTACGAATTGTCGGAGCCACAAGGGTTGCTGGAGGAGCAACCCGATGCAACCGTCCCAATGAGCTACATGGAGTCCCCCATGTTCTTACTACAGCCGGACGGGAGTTATAACCTTTATACTACCCAAGAGCGAATCAACGAGGAAATGCAGCCAATGTCTGTGCGCCAGATCGGCATGGACGACGGACCCTTGATCATCCTTACCGGGGGCGATGGCCCGGTTCACTATGATGCCGCCGACACGGTGGCCATCGACATCAACGACTCGTCCGTGTACTTCCTTGACTCGGAGGAGAGTGTCGTCTGCTATGTGGAGGATAGCGAGGGCAATGTACACCTCGACATGGACAGCTTGATCGAATACCTGCCAGAGGAGCAGGACGCTATGGTGGAGACGGTGAGCAGCAATGAAGTATATACAGCTTCACCGATGGGTATGATGCGTATACCAACCCCGCCACCACCACCACCACCTGAAACGGATGCTGTGCCGGAAGAAGCCCCTCTGATTGCAGCGGTTCTAGTCGAAGGCTCTGCGACGGAAGCTCCGGTGTTGGAAACGTATGTGGTGGAAGCTTCCGTAATGGCTGGGATGTCTGCTCCTATGATGGCTTCTCCTGTGATGACTGCTTCTGTGATTCCTGCTTCTGTGATATCAGCTCCTGTTATGGAAAACCCTTTGATGGAAGAACCGATTCCAAGCACGAGCGCACGGTGTAATCCAGGTAAGATGAAGGTAGACACCTTTGGCCCAGTCGAGGAACCCCCCTCTCCCAGGCGCCAAATCCAGGGCATCCAAATGGATCCCCCTTGCCCGAGGAGGAAGGGAAGAAAAAGCGCCACATTCCCTGGGATCATGATTACGCCAAGTGCACCTGGGAGACGATCCAGGGTTTTACGGATTAGAGATCTATCAAGACTTGGCCGATTTAAAAAATTAACATTTAATATTGTAAATCAAATATTTTTAACATCATAATGTAAAATTACTTAATAAATAACTCATAAATGACAATTAGAGTTTGACAATAATAATAAACTAAGTTATAAAAAAGCGTTTTTACCTTTATTTTGCAATTTAAATTAAATCTGTACGGTTCTAGTTTTAAGTTAAATAATCAGTTCCTACAGAATACATTTTTAAGAGAAAAGCAACGTTCTAAAATATATTTTGAAATGTTTTATTAGCAAGCTTTGGAAAAATATTCACATTTAAAACTTCATCCTGTAAATGTTACTTTTTTATTCGGCTCTCGTATCCAAAAATCTAATGTAACACTTTCTTTTCTATTTAAAAAACAAAAAACTAAAAAAAAATACTAGTAGCTATGGAGGTGACCTCAGAACACATGCAATGTGTCCACAAATTTGGTTTCTTCCACAAACGCTCCGAGCTGATGATCATGTTGCCCCAGGTGCCCAAGCTGCGGGACGTCTTTGAGCTGTTTGCCGTCAAGGTGAATGCGAGGGCGCCGGCGAGGATAGAGGGAGCTCCAGCCGAGGCAGGTATCGGGACGGAGGCAGTAGCGGAAACAGTCCCGGTGGCGGGAGAAGCAGAAGTCGAAGCTATGGATAGCGAAGCAGTAAAAACAGGAGGAGAAACAAAAGCTGAAGAGGGCACAGGAATTGGAGCGGGAACTGGAGGACAATCAGGATCAGTAACCGGTTTAGGGGGTGCCCCGACAATTGATCTCTCTGATGTGGCCGAATGCCTTAGAACCATGGGCTTATTTCCCAGCGAAAAGTGGCTTTTCGACCGTGTGGCAGAGCAACTTCGTCGCCGCGAAGCGCTGGGTCCATTGGGCGCCCATGTGGCAAGGAGGGCGTCCTTCGAGCTGGTCCTCACGCTCTACTGCCAACTGGCCACCCTGAATGAGAAGCTCACCGCCGAACAGGTACTGGTAGCTCTGCGCAGCTGCGACCGCCAAGGATCCGGCGTCTTGTCCTACTCCGAGCTGCGTCACATGCTGACCACCGTCGGTGAGCGCCTGGAGGAGGCGGAGGTCTTCAGTCTGCTCCATACTGTCTCGGACATTAGCGGAAATGTCCACTACGAGCATCTGGTGAAGAAGATGTTCGCCAAGGACGCCCAGAAGGAGGAGACGGTGCACCAGGCCAAGCTCTATCTGCAGGCTATTGGCCGCAATGCCATCGACATGGACATGGCCAAAAGGGACGAGTTTATTGATGCCCTGCGAGAGGCGGATCCCAGCAACACTGGCTACATCGATCAATCCATTTTACTTAGCGTACTCAATCGCAGCGAGGAACATTTCACGGGCGAGGAGCTGCAGATTCTAACCCGGGGCATGGAGGATGAGGGCCACCCGGGCATCAACTACAGGCGTTTCCTGCGCTTCATCATGCACGAGTAAGCGAAACAGTTGGAAAAGGAATCCTTACTGGGAAAAGATTAAGAAACTCATATCACGATTACATTTTATCGATTACAATTAAAACCTTCAAACTTTTTTGTTCAATTTTGCTTTCACCTTTTTTATTGCCTGTCAAACAGCTTTATTTTTAAGGTCCTCTTTTTACCGACTAACCTCCAGATGCGGAGCCCCCCATTTTGCGGCCCCAATTGCTTGAAATTCATATGGGAGAAAACCTGAACTACTAGGCGAGCAGAAACCAGCAGAAGGTAGCCGAGTGACGTCAAAGCAAGCAGTGCATAGATTTTTCTACACTGGGAAAAGAAGATAGAGCTAGTTTATGGCGGCGATTTGCCTCTCTTTTCCCCCTAATGCGATAGAACCTCCATCTTAAAGTTGCCTAAAATCCATGATGGCCGACATTGCGCCAATCTCTGCATTCTAATTTCCAGTCCGGAACGGTAATCTGCACCCAATGATGCCAAAGTCAAAGTGGCACACGCTGTTTTTCCAGCGCGTGTCACGAGTTGGGGCTTGCGTGAGTGAAAATGCATTGGATCATATGGGGAATGGCGGATCGTGACGAGATGGCGGGCCAAATGTCGTGCCAATTCACACCTGCTCCCTCATCACTGTTGAAGCTTAAAGGAAAGGGAGGCAGATTGGGGCCGTTACTTGGTGAAATGGATTAGTCTCTCTCCTCCCTATGGAGTAGAAAAGAATAATTGCTCTGACGTCATAGCACTGCTTTAAACTGCTTACTTTCGGCCACCATCTGCCGGTTTCTGTTGGCCTGGTACTTCAGATTTTCTGCCATACGAATTTTAAGCATTTTGCGCCGACTGCTGGCCGCCGCTTGGGCATCTTGCCAAGCCCATATCTTCGCCATTTCTCATCCGATCTTAAAAAACGAAGTCATTTTGAAATCAGGACATCAATATCCTTCAATCTGAATTTAAAGTTGTTAAAAATCGGACAATACAATTTTTGTCCATTTTCGCAACAAATTTATGATTGATTCAAAAATTTCGAAAATAGGTCGAAGTTTTTCTGTTCGATTTTCGAAATATTGAGATGCAGTTCAAATGATATGGAAGTCCCGATTCCAAAATTTGATTCCCAATCAGCCAAGGATTTTCAGAGATATTAACAAAAAACTTCAACAAAAATAAACATTTTTGCCAATCGAATTCCTCCATATGAGAAACAGTATTTCTCAACAATTTAATGAATTTCTCGTCCTTTTTGTGTCTGAACCGATGAGACCGTTATTTGGGAAGAAAATCTTGGCCTTTTCGCATCCGATTTTGGCTACGATTGGGCCATGTGGTACCTGAAAGTATTGCGCCAAAATTTATTTATTTTATATGATAGTAAAGTTAACAAAACTATGACTAACAGATTTTGGGGCGTAGTGCTAGCTACCCCAAATAAAAAACACACTTAGATTACATTTGTTTTTATATAATTTTTTTCTATTTCAACTCTATCTTTCAGTTTCCATTTTATTTAAAAAAATCAATGTCCATAATACTCTGAGAAAAATATGTTCTCATATCCAAGAGACAACTTCTGTGTTCCTATTGAGGTGGGGAATTCAAAATAAGGTTTGTTAAGTGACAAACTATTGTTATTTATTATTTATGGATCGTTTCGCTGGAGATTGGAGATTTAAAACCCCTTCGCTAGAGGCGAGGAATTCAATCTCCGGCAAGCTTATCGATATTTTAAGATCGCCTCGTTAGAGGTGGGAAATTCAAAACAATGTACTAGAGGTGAGAAATTTTAGAACCGTTTCGCTCATCGATATTTTTAGTTCAATTAGATATGGGAAATTCAAATTAATTTACTAGTGGTGAGAAATTTAAAATCAGGTTGGTTAATCGATTGTTTAGTTCACTTAGAGGTGGGAAAGTAAAAATCTCAAAAGCCATTTGCTCATCGATATTTTTAGTTCCATTCGATAGAGGTGGGAAATTCGAAATCATTCGCTAGAGGTGGAGAATTCAAAATCCAGCTTTCCGTCGTTATTTGCAATAATAGTTATGCAATAATAATAGTTAATAATAATAGTTATTTTGAATATACATTATAAATTATTTAGCTAGATGATATGCTACTCGGAGTTCTAAGATCGGGAGGGTATATAATAATATGAACTGTCAAGTATATTCACATTTTTCCTTTGAGAAACGGAAAAATTAGGACCCGGTTTTTTTATTTAAACAAATTTGAACTTTTGATGAACGTTTTAGTGGATATTTTCATTAATTCGCAACTGATTCAGAAACAGAATACCATTTGTGAATCAGGGTTCCATTCCCCTTCGATGCGCATCAAAATATCCCAAATATGAAACGAAAAAAAATGTGGGCCCATTTTCGACAAAAATCATGGTGGTACCCCTTGTAAAAATTTCGAAAAATGGGTCAAAATTTGTATTGGCAGATTTTGATTGGGGATGATTCTACTCGGAATTCTAAGATCGGGAATGTATAACATTTCATGATCTGCCAAGTATTAGCAGTGTTATACACATTTTTCCTTTGAAAAACGGAAAAATTGGGACCCGGTTTTTAAAGTTTTTTTATTGTTTCAAAATGTGAACTTTTGCTGCACGTTTTAGTGGATATTTTCAGTAATTCGCGACTGATTCTAAAACGGAATACCATTTGTGAATCGGGGTTTCATTCCCCTTCGATCCACATCAAAATATCCTAAATATGAAACGAAAAAAATTTGGGCCCATTTTCGGCAAAAATCCTGGTGGTACCCCTTGAAAAAATTTCGAAAAATGGCTCAAAATTTTTATTGGCTGATTTTGATTGAGAATGATTCTACTCGGAGTTCCAAAATCGGCAAGGTATGACATTTCATCATCTGCCAAGTATTGGGAAAGTTATGCAGAAAATTGGGAGCAGGTGAAGCAGTTTTTTGGGTTTTTTTGGATGTTTCTTTATTTTCTAAAAATCTAATTTAAAGTCAATTCCATTAAAAAAACTTGAAAAGAGCCCAGGTAGAAAGTAAAATGATTTCGTATTTAAAAGTGATTTGTTGGCTTTTATTCATTGCATAGAAGATATCGCTTCGCTCTATATGTTTTTTGTTCGTAAACAAGCCCTTTACAATCAAATGTATGCGTTTTTTTTTGGGCTGGAGCAAAGGCTTGGGTTCGAGGAGGAGGATTTTAGGATTAAGATTTAAGGATATTGGAATTGGGGTGGGGAAGTGATTTATTTATTTGTTCGTGTAACCTAGTATGTAGTACATTAGATAGGTGAACTGATTACAATTTAGGTTCCTCCTTTAGTTTCTCATCACTTTCGTCGCCTAATTAATATACTTTTTAATGCTTTAATTGTAGTTTTTTTGTTTTGTGGACGAAGGCGAGGGGTGCGAGTATGCAGTAAATTGCATACGAATATATATAATTATATTCAATGTTATAATCAATAGAATATTGTGTATGTGTGATTACTTAGCTTAGGCTTAAGCTGCAAACATTGATTTAAACGCGTCTGCTTAGCTTTAATATATTATTTGTTTTGTTTTTATTTGCATCGAGTTCGTGTTCGTGCCAAGTCCGATTCTGATTCAGATCATAGGCATTATCTTCAAATAATTCAAATGGTTTGCATGTGTAATATAAGGATATTCTAAATGCACGCTTCTTCGAAAATACATATCTCATAGGTTTTTATATACTTTGTTTTTGCTAAAATTTGCATTGATCAACACAACAAATGAAAATCAGGAAGTGTTACCATTTTGTATCCTTTCGATTAGTTTTTCAAATTATTTTTAAAAAAGAGTTCGTGTAAGTGTATGTTTGTTGTCGGCTGCTCTTGAAACAGTTTTTCAGTTTCAGTTTCAGTTTTCATTTTCGATTCAGTTGTATATGTTTCCCTTTGTTTTTAAAAACTAGTTTGGATAAATTGTTGGCTTGCTTGATTTTGATTGAATTTATATTATATTATAGTAAGTAGGACCTAGTGGGTGTCCCCTTGTCGGGACATACACTTGTCGAATTGCAATCGAAATACACAATTAATTAGACAATAAAAACCGTAAAACGACGTCACAATCTACCGTCGTCTATCCGGCTCTAACGTATTTCATTACGCAGCTGTTTTATCACAATGGGTTTGTTTTGGTTTCAACATTTTTCTCCCCCGGTTAGTAGTTATATCTTAATCTTCGAACCGATCGTCCTACGATTTGCGGCCAAATGTGAATTTTCCAAATTCATTTGCTTATGATATACAATTGCTGCTTTTTTGCTGCTTTTACCATTTTTTGTTCAACAATTCTGTTGCTGTTGTCTCACAGCTCCTAACTTTGGCGCTTAAAAGTATGCTTGTAGGTTGTTTTCGTATGTAAATATTTTCGTGTTCCTAACCCGTTAGCCATGTCCTTGATTTCGCAAAACCATTATTCTTTCTTTATGCGACTCTCCAATAAATGATACTTTAAACTATAAATCATAACAAAAAAAAATACTTTATTTTCAATCTAAAAAAGTACGTTAAATTCGTTACTAATAAAACTAAAATTTCAACAACAAACAACAAAAATTGTATAATTACCGGGTATGATTACAAAAATTTGAACATGGCTCTTCGGGTTTTCTTGTGTGCCATTAAGGAGTGGGTGTCTTGTGTGTGTGTTTGTGTGTGTGTTCGGCGTGTATGTGTGTGTGAGTGTGGAGGTGTGCTGGTTTTTTTTGTTGGTTTTTGCATTTTTGGCACTTGTGCGACAATCCGCACCGTAACGATAAATGCAATTCACTCGATCGCTTATACGACATAGATACATGTATGTCTATACATATATATGATATAATTGCTGGTATACAAAACAAGGACTTATAACAAAACAAGAGGGTTAAACAAAAAGGGACTAAACAAAAAAATTCAACCAAAAACTAGTGTACAATATAGGTACAGTATATATATAATAAATATATATACATATGTGTGTGTGTGTGTGTGTTTTTTTAAACGATTTAGATCCCTAAGCAAATTAACGAAAACAGCTATACAAACTATCCAAAATAACGTTCCCGCATCTAAGAGGGCCTCTTTCCGGCGTTATTTCTACTATTCCTTTTTTTGTCCTTGCTCCAAACCATTGAATTCCATTTTGTTTTTGGGCTTTAGTCTTTAGTTTCTTCAGTTTTCATTTTTGGTTGCATTTTTTCAAAAGTTGCATTTCTATACTTTCAAAAATATATACGTGTTTGCGAATTTCTATCATTGATATAGGCGATTTTTTTTTTATAGTCAGGGATTCTGAGAGAGAGATAGAGAGAGAAAGTGAGAGAGAGAGAGAGCGATCGATCAGGACTTAAACAAAGTTCGAAAGGGACAACGAATGCCTTCGTTACCTTTCCAATTTGAATTATTTCACTTTTTTGTCGTTCAGGAAAATGGGGAAGACGAATGCTTTCGTTACCTTTTCATAATTTTTTTGTTGTTTTTTTTAGGGGGTCAGAGTTAACCTTAAATATATCAGTTTCAACTTCTTTTGCTCTTTTTTTTCTCGTTTTTTTTTTTTTGTAAGTTTTTGGTTTCGTGTGTATGTTCCCCGTGTTTTTGCCTTTTTTTTTAGTTTTTGAGTTTGTTGTTTGGTTTGTTTTGTTTCGCAGTGTGTATACAACAACTTATAGATAAATACAATACAAATATCGCGCTCTATAGTTTTATTTCTTCAAAAAAAAGAATGTATGCCTCAAGTCATCCATAATACATATATATATTGTAGCCATCGGACATTGTCAATATATATATTAGCGACAACGACAACGACAATAATACAAATACATAACATATATTCATATTCCTCTTCTGATTCAGACACTGATTCAGCTTCAGTTTCAGTTTTGCATTTTTTTTGCCTGGCCTGGCTGCGTTACTTTATTTAAATTGGTTATTTAATTAGTACTTTTGTATTTTTCGTATGTTTTTTGTTTTTATTCTTTATATAAGTCTATCACATCATCACAATTCGGTTGCATCGAAATCATAATCAATAAAAGTAACAAATAAGAATTAAACTCCCGCCCTCCCGACTCCCTGCCAAATATTGCGTATACGCACCGAGTACACTTTCAATAAAATAACCAATGTACCCGCCGTACTGGGAGCAGGAAATTGACTTCAACGAAAAGCATTCAACAAAAGCCCCAGAAAAAATAATAAAATCGATTGAGAAGTGGAATTTAAAAAATAAATTAAAAAATATATATCTTCCTCCTCCATATCCTTCCGTCTATGAATGTAAGTTGTATATATATATATATATTTTTATGCATATAAAAATCGAGTTTCCCCTCTTCCTATACTTTGTTTCGCTTCAAAGAGATCCTTGTGTTGACGATATATAGATATATAAATATTTTTTTATCTATTTCCTAATAAAGAAACGCATAAAATCATAAGACAAGAAATCAACAAATTTATCCAAAATTTCTCCTTTCACTCCCCTGGTCCGGCTAACAAATATAAATATTTTTATATACATATATAATATATATATGTCTGAATATTTAATATAATCTACGTGATTTTAAACTATTTTCCTTAAATTTTTGTTGCTGTGTAGAAAATCCCTTGTGTCGGTTCCGTCTCCTACTGAACTGAAGATATATATATATGTACAGGTATGTACATAGAGAGAGAGAGATCTATATATCGGAGGAGGACAACACCTGGATACTGGATAATGGATACCTGATACCTGGACAATTAACTATATATATATTGGGAGTTTCATTCATTTAACCCGGAGGAGAGCTGCCAATCAATTCACAATTCATACACTTTCTACCACGACTGTACTGAGCACTGGTCGAAAAGTGGATTAAACAATAAGCTAAATAATCGTTATGTAATGAGGGGAGAGTGGTGAAGAGCTAGCTCTGTTAGCAATATTCTCGGCACTGTGGAATAGTCAGAAGTATGTATTATGTTTGCTGTATTATTATTATCATTATTTTCGTGTGGCATTGCTTGGCATCATTATATTCGATTCGACTTGTTTCGATCTCATTCTCATTCCCGTTTCGATTGATTGAGAATATATCCCGCCAACTTTTGTTGTTTTTTTTTTTTTTCGAAAATTAGCAGTCTTCCTTTGTTTTTATGGATGAATGTGGCGTCTTTTCTTTTTTTTTTTTATCTCATAAGCTTTGTCCGGCTTCTGATCAGATCTTTGGTCAATTCGTGTAATTAATTTTTAGTATTTTCAAGTATTTGCATAGAACTTTTGAAAAAACATCATTGATTTGTATGCGAATGTGTTTTTGGGGAGGGGGCAGGGGACTATCAATATCAAATCCTATTTCTTAAACAAAATTAGTTTCGCTTTGAATCTTCGATTGAAATCAAGCTCAAATCTACATATATATCTCATACACACATATATGCATCTTAAAACGGGAAATTATAAACGATAACTATATAAATCTGAAGCGTATGTAGTATGTGGTGTGTGGTGTCTTGTGTGTTGTGTGTGTGCGTCGTATGTTGGGTGTGTGTCTTCTGTGTGTTTACGTTTTATTATTATTATTTAGTTTCTATTACATACTTCCTACCAAAGCAGCGCTGCCTTCCTCGAAATTTCATCTCGTTTTTTAGTAATTCTTTCCTTAAATAATTAGAAAACGAAAACTATCTGCAATCTGCAATCTGCAATCTACAGTCTGCATCTTGAATTGAATTTGTGTAGAATTTTGTCAGTTTTCCATTGTTGTAATTGCATTGTTGCAAATTTAGCACTAATGTACATGTACGCGCGTACACATCATTTAAAAACAAAATAAACAATTTCATTTTAATGTGTTATTATAAGCAAACCGTTCATTTCTTACCAACCAAGTTAGTGAAAAAGTCGTTTCCACTGCACTGCACATATTTCTACTTTGTTTCCACAATTTTTCAAATTCAGATATTTTTTTGGTTGCGTGCTTGTGTTTCTGTTGTGTAAAAACTAAATACACATGAATATCACTAAATTAACAGCTTAGTCTGTCTCAGAGTTTAGATTTACGTTAACAAAGTTGTTATGCATCTCGATTGCCGGCAAAATCAAACAAATTAGAATAATCCTACATTCGAAGAACATGCAACTGTCAGTTTCTGATTCGTGTTTTGAAAAGGTTTAAGAACTAATTAAAGTATTCTACTTTCGAGTTGGATTTTCTTTTTTTTTACCTCTATGGCGAGGCCAGTGTTGGGCTGTGGGCTGTGGGCTGTGTGTGTCCTTTGGTTGAGGTGTCAAAGCTGTGGATATAAAATAGCACTTTAGTTTCTGCGACTAGTGTGAACTTTTGGCAAATTACTCGAGACTCACCGCTGTCTGTGTTCTGTGATTGTCAGCCCAACAGTTGACCAAAAAAAAAAGAAAAGAACCAGAAAGGTCCTGAAAAAATGTGAAAAGTTCAACTTCCACCCGAAGCTGAGCGAAAAAAAGAGTAAAATAGTTCGTAATAGAATGGCTAGTGTGAGGATAAAAAATAAAGTATGACCAATAAGTCCACATTGTGCTCTTGTGTTTGCAAAATATCCTTTCTTTATCTGTTTCTTTTTAGATATTTTCTGGTAGCATATAAGCATTTTAATTTGCATTTTGCCTTTCATTGAGCATTTAGTTTTCATGACTTGACTGACATTTACGTTCTGGATGTATTTCGTTAGATATTTGCTTCTTTGTCCGTGTAGTTAGGTTCTAGTTCTTGTTGCTTTTGACGTTCTTCAAATTGATGATGTTATTGCTCTCCACTATCCACTATCCGCTGTCCGCTATCCGCTATCCGCTATCCGCTTTCCACTATCCGATATTGATTTTGATGACTATATTCCCGTTTACTCTTATTACTCTGGTCGGACGAACGCTTAGTGCTGTCCGGTCTGCTCGATCGGCTGGCCCGGTCCTGGTCCTGGGGCCGGCACAGCCGGAGCGAACTGATGATGTTGAGTAGCATAGTAGGTGGCCGGCATGCTGAACTGGTTGGCGTAAGGATTGGTGCCGGGTGCGGCTGTGGTAGCCAGCACTCCTCCGGCAGCATCATACATATAGGTGGCACCCCCCGGCGCCACGGCCGCAGCCCGTCCGGCGGCTGCTGCAGCAACGGCAGCTACGGCCGCTATTGGCGGCGAATTGGCCGGAGTATAGTGCACCAATGGAGTAGTCACGGTAGCCGGCGGCGGCGGCGGAGCAGCGTACTGCTGCTGCTGTGGCTGCGGCGGTGCCTGGGTCTGTTGCTTTCCATCGTCCTTGGACGATTTTGACGGTTGCTGCTGCTGCTGCGACATCGATTGTTGCGGCATCTGCTGCTGCTGTTGTTGTTGCTGTGGCTGATAATGGTGCACACCGCCTCCACCCTGCTGTTGATAATCCCGTTTGGGATACTGCTGGAAACGCGGCGGCATGCCTCCAGCTCCGACTCCGGCTCCTGGCGGTACGAATTGACCACGACCGCGATAACCCTGCTGGGCCATATAGGGGGGATGTCCGCCCTGCTGGGGTCCCATATGCGGTTGCGGTGCAACACCGCCAGCTCCTCCACCGGAGCCACCGCCAGCTCCACCATTACCACCAGCTCCAACACCGCCGCCACCGCCCTGGTGACCCATTATGGCACGTGGTCCTCCGTTATTGAACGGAGCACGAGGGCGATAAGCATTACCGTTGCGCTGCTGCTGTCCACCGTCCTGATGATTCATCTGATGGTTCATGCGGTTCCAGTTACCACCGCCTCCACCGCCGCCGTTCTGATAGCCATTACCGCCTGCGGTATACTGCTGATAGCCACCACCTTGCGGTGGTCCGCCGCGATTATTATTATAGCTATTGCCGGCCTGGTAGTTCAATGGATTGTTGTTGCGTTGCTGGTAGCCGCCGTTGCGATGGTCACCGCCTCCACCACCGGAATTGTTCCAACGCTTATTGCCGCGATAGCCGCCGGAGCTAGAAATCGAGCGGGCCAGATCGAGGAGCGCCTGCGAGGGCGTCTGGCCGGCTTCCTCCAGCACTGAGATAAGCTCACGGGCCTGCTTGGCATTGTCCGGTGTAAAGAATGTATAGGCGGTGCCCAGCTGCTGGCAGCGTCCAGTGCGACCGATGCGGTGCACATAGTTCTCCGACGAGTTTGGATAATCGTAGTTGATCACGTACTGCAAGTCCTCGACGTCTAGGCCGCGCGAGGCCACATCCGTGGCAATCAGAATGTTTGACTTGCCGTTGCGGAAGTCCTTCAGCACCGAATCGCGCTCATTCTGAGTCTTGTCGCCGTGTATGGATGTGGCAGTGTAGCCCTCAGTACGTATGATCTGCAAGATGTCCTCCACCTTGAACAAAAAATAGAAAATAGTGATTTAGAAAGTAAAGGAGGAGAGAACACATCCGAAAATTACCTTAATTTTGGTTTCAACAAAGATAATAATCTTGTTGCCGTTGTTGGCAGCATTGTTGGTGGTCGGAGCGATCTCCTTTAACAAACGCACCATGCGCTGCGGCTTCTCCATCTCGGTGCAGATCTCGACTATCTGGCGGATGTTGTGGTTGGCCGACAGGCTCATCGACCCAATGTTAATCTGGATGTAATCGTTTAAAAAGTCACCGGCTAGAGCCTGCACCTCCTTTGGCCAAGTGGCGGACCACATAACCACTTGGCGATCGGGCCGGATCTGTTCAATGATCTTGCGAATCTGAGGCTCGAAGCCCATGTCCAGCATGCGATCGGCCTCGTCCAGCACCAAGTAGGTGCATCTCTGTAGATTAGTGTTGCGGTTCTCGAGGAAGTCAATCAGGCGTCCGGGAGTAGCGATGATCACCTCAACGCCGCGCTCTAAATCACGGGCCTGCGGCACTTTCGACGATCCGCCGAAGATGCAAGTGTGTCTGATCTCCGGCTTACACAAGTGCCCATAGTCCCTCACCACCGACTGTATCTGTTGAGCCAGCTCACGGGTGGGCGCCAGCACGAGGGCCACCGGTCCTTCGCCGCGCAAGATCGGCGGCTGATTGCCAATGTGGACAATGGCCGGCAGCATGTAGGCCAATGTCTTGCCAGAGCCAGTCTGGGCAATGCCGACCAGATCGCGTCCGCTCAGGGCGATGGGCCAGCCCTGGGACTGGATGGCTGTCGGCTTGGTGAAGCCCTGGCGTTTCATCTCATCAATGACGTGAGCCGGCAATGAGCACTCCTCGAAATTACCCACCGGGTGTGGTATATCATTTCCGGAAACGGTAATCTCCAGTTCACGGCGCATATCGGCCACCTGCTGTTCGGTTTTGGCCAGCGTATTGGGATGGATGTTGTAGAAATCCTTCTCGAACGGCTCCAGGTTATTCCACGTCGGCCGCACCAGATTACGGCCCGGGTTCTTGGCCTTCTCGCGTTGGATCTCGGCGCGCTCCTCCTTGGATAGCATGCCCAAGGCGGCGGCGTTGTAGTTGCCGCTCTGATAGTTGCCGCCGCCGTTGTGCGGTTTCTGGTAGCGCTGTGCGTAGTTTGGGTTCTTGCCACGGGGTCCGCCGTAGCCACCACCGCCGCCGCCTCCATTGCCGCCGCTGCCTCCGGGGCCACCGTTACCGCCGCCCGGTCCAATGCCATTGCCGGCATAAGCGACGCCGTTCTGCTGGCGGTAGGGATTTCCGCCGCCGGTCGATGGGTTTCCACCGGCCATACCAATTCCGTTCTGGATACCATAGGTCATTACACCGTAGGGCTGACCAAAGTGCATTCCGCCAGCGGCTCCGGCTCCTGGAGGTGCCCCGTTACCAGCACCAGCAAAATTGTTGCGTGGATAGTAGGGGCGCTCGTGGCGCGGCCCGCCACCGGCACCTCCGCCGCCGCCTGCGCCGCCTTGGCCACCGTTTCCATAATAACCACCTCCTGTGTGCTGCTGAACGCCCCCGGCGTTGGGTGCATATGCTCCGGCGTACATCGCGTTAAATCCTGACTCCTATTCAGAAACGGAAACGAAAATGAAAACTCACGTAAAAAGGAAGCGGAACAAAGACTGATGGAGGGCACACACTCGCGTAGTACTTTGTACTTTATAACTGTTTAGGCGAATTAGATTTTTTATTGGAATTTTTTTTCCGTTTTTTTTTTTGTCGTTTTTTTTTTTTTTTTCTTGCTCACAGTTGCTTTAACTCACCGAAACTTATTGCTGCCTGGTGGATGTGTAAATGGGAATGAACTGAACGGCTAGACTGGAAAGGGGCAGCCTACTTGAAAGGTAAAACGGAGCTACGATGTATATTTTTGAAAAATGAAAATTTTTACATCCATATATGTATGTACATATTTATATACACATATGTATATACATATATATATGTAAAATGTATGTAATACCTATATATATACATATTTTTGTGGATATATGCCGATTCATATATATATATAGACGTAGAGTATCGAAACCGGGTGGAGACCGTAACTGAGTCGGAGGACACCCACCCACCACCGAAAAAATCAATACAGCATCGCACGGCGGAAAACGAGAAGACGATAAAGAGAACGAACGGTGGGTGATAGCGAGAGCGGGTGCCGCAAGCGGCGGAAAAGAGAGGCACAGAGAGATATAGCGTTTGCGAGAAAGGAAGCACCGCCGCGCACACAATCACAAGAAATCAAATAAAAAAAAAAAAAATGCACTGTTTTTTTCACGCCTGGAAGAGACTTACCTTTTTTCCTGTTGGCTGCCTTCTGTGTAAATTTTGAAGAGCCTGACTTGTTGGGGGGGCTTCAATTTATGTAGTTATGCCCTGCTACTGACATTTGCTGACAGCTCGATTCGGTCCGTTCAGAAGCCTCTTCGATTTTTCGATTTTCCTTTCCCTGACTTGCTTGGTCGTTTCGGTTTTCTTTTAGCTCTAGCTCGCTACAAGCACGCCTCTTTTTGCCGTGAATTGTTTGTTTGCCGTGACTTTACCTTTCCACGGAAAACTAACCGTAAAGCTAACTAAAGTTTAGTTGGTTTAACTAATACTAATCTTGTATTTTAGGTATTTTGTACAACAAAAAAAAACGCGTCTATAGTTCGCTGTGAAACCATCGACAGCGAAAACAGCGTTGCCAATCGCCGCAGAGTTGCCAGACGGGGCTGAACTCAAGTACCACCTCTATTTGTGCATCCCTGCCATTTAACCGGGTAGAGATTGCTGTTATTAAAGCTTGCCTGTTGTCTTTTAAAAGAAATATACCACCTCTTGTAATAATTAGAAGCATTTAAAAATAATTACTACTATTTATGGGAAAAATATATCTTATCATGGCTAATTTTCCTAACCGGTAATACTAGGATCATAGAGGATATCTTGGCGCCATTCAGAAAGGTCAGACAGAAAATTCAAATTTTCGATACAACTATTTCCATATTTATTAGTAACAAAGTATTCTTTTCTTCTGCTTGGCCAACTATGGTCAATCTCAACAAATTTAGAAACCCTTGATCCCCAATTCTAAAAACAAAAATAATCTAGAGCCCTTTGAAATTTCAATCAGTTGTCCTTAAGTCTTAGCTACTTTTAATTTAAGTCTTAAATAAAACAAGATGTTTCTTTTAAAAAGTTTTTTTAATAAGGCGTTTAAGAATTATTTTTGTGTAATTTTTGTTTAACTAAAAGTGCTTTTTCGCCGCGAAACACAAAACCAGGTGAATATCTTAAACAAGTGTATTTTATTAAAGAAATCTCTCACAGAACTCTGGAAGAAGGCTGCTGGGCCTTGGCAGCTATTTGCACAACGTAACTCGGCTTTATCTAACATCATATCACAAACACTAGTTGGCGGCCAGTCGCACCAAGAGTTTCCGCCGGTCCTCATCAATGATGGCTAGGAATTTCTGCATTCGCTCGCTGTAGAAGTCGTGACTCTTTGCCAATTGCAGACTTTGCAGTCGTTCCGATCTCCTGAAGTCGTCCAGCTGCCAGCGGTCGCGCTGATAGGCTAGGATGCTGGCCAGGAAGTGCCAAAACGTGATTTGGGGCCACAGGACGTTGCTGAAGTAAAGCACTGAAGTGCTTAGCTGAAGAAAGTAAGAATAACCAATTAATAAAGAATATTTGAGAATAGGATGGGGTATAACGAGTGTAGGCCCCATACCTGCCCCCACTTTACCTGCCACATCATAAAGTCACTCAATCGGGTCTCGCCGGACGTCCGAAAGACCAGATCCGGAGGCGGGGAATGGCGCGTATAGAGGCACTCTTCCATCAGCCGCTCGTTGATGTCCTCCGGGCGCAGATCTTCACTGGAGTGGCGAAGGACAGTTTCCACCGCTTGGGTAATTTCGTCCCGCGACGTGTATGCAAAGGCCACGTTGAGGAAGAGCTTGTCATTCCGCTCCGTACTGAGCATCGCCGTGGCTACCAGCTTCTGGAGGTCTTGAGGCAGCAACCCAATGTTGCCAATAATACGAATACGAATGCCATGCTCATTCAAACGCTCAGTCTCCTCCAGAAGCCGGGCGAACTTCTCCCGGGCCAAATTAAAGAGACCTTCAACCTCTTCGCTGGAGCGCTTGAAGTTCTCTATGCTGAAGGCAAAGGTGGTCACCTCACGGATGCCGATGTCCAGGCACCAGCGAAGGCAATCTGCCAGCTTAGCAAAGCCGCGAGAATGGCCCTCAATCTTATCAATTTGCTGTGATCGTGCGAATCGTCGATTGCCGTCCATTACAAAGGCTACGTGGTGCGGAATGTGGCCGCAGGCACGGAGCACCTGCATCGTAGTGGATTCCAGCCAGGTGTACCGGTAGTCAGAGACCCACGACATTTTGATATGCTTTCCTTAAGTGGACGAAGTCGTGGTCGAAGGATTCGATTGTTTTGTGTTGTGGGTGTCTTGTGATACGGGTGCACAATGTGGCCAGATTGTTATTACTGGGTGCATTTGGTCATACTAAAAAGAGGACTGCCAACTTGGCTCGATAACCGATTAGAGATGGGACATCTCACTTATGTCTATCGCTGTGACGGAGCATCCCTGGTATTTTGACAGCTAAGACAGCCTTCTTTTTTTGACATCCGGTTCACGCAAGTGGTTCGTTCGAAAATTAAGCCCCTTTATTTTTACCGAAAAACGCCGATTTCGAGCCCATTTGAGATGTAATAAAGTGTCCCCTCAAACAGGCTCGATGGCCGTTATATAGAATCCTACAAAAACCCTTCCATACCCGATTTTTTTTATGTTTTTTGTTTTGTTTGTGCGCATGCATTTGTTTTGTTTGTGACCGTGGCGATATGTGGACTAAATGTGCATATTCCTTGTTATTCCCGCAGTTTCTGATCAGCAAATTACCGTACAATGGCTCCCAGGAAGGCTAAAGTTCAGAAGGAAGAGGTCCAGGTCCAGCTGGGACCCCAGGTTCGCGACGGCGAGATTGTCTTCGGCGTGGCCCACATCTACGCCAGTTTCAACGACACCTTCGTCCATGTTACGGATCTGTCTGGTCGCGAGACCATCGCCCGTGTCACTGGTGGCATGAAGGTCAAGGCCGATCGTGATGAGGCTTCGCCCTACGCCGCTATGTTGGCTGCTCAGGTGGGTTTTTTTTATCCGTCAGCCCGGTTGTGCCGGAAGTTAATGTTTTTACTGTTTATCTAGGATGTGGCTGAGAAGTGCAAGACTCTGGGCATCACCGCTCTGCACATCAAGCTGCGTGCCACCGGTGGTAACAAGACCAAGACCCCCGGACCCGGTGCCCAGTCCGCTCTGCGTGCTCTGGCCCGTTCTTCCATGAAGATCGGACGCATCGAGGATGTGACCCCCATCCCATCCGACTCTACCCGCAGGAAGGGCGGTCGCCGTGGTCGTCGTCTGTAAATGGGATCCAATGCTTTCGATCTGCCGGATTCTGTTAAAATTCAAAATATTGCATTTGTGTATATGACCATAAACATGTTTGGCTTTTGTGCATGAATGCACTGTAATAAACCAGGAAAATATAATGTAATTGCTAGTTTATGTTCTGACCATGGTGTATAAGGATGTATATGGGTTAATATTTTATCCTTTGGAAGATTAAAGTTATGAAGTTTTTTAAATGTTTACAAAAAATGCCTGATTAGCGGTAGAGCGTTGCCACCCTTGCAACGATATATCGGCGAAAATTGAGTCGATTAATCGATGTTATCAACCCTGTTACCGATATCTATCGAACAGCTGTGGTTTTTGCCTTCTTTTTTCGCATCCGTTCACGCAATTGGTTGGTTTATTTTTGATTCCTAAATATTTTGTGGAAATAACATGATTTGCGAATTTATCGCAACAAACGAAACTATGAAACACATACTGCATTTTATAGAGTATGCAATAATGTTTACAAAAAAACGAATACCTCATTAAAAGACGCCGATGCAAATGAATTATTTTGTGTTTATGTGGACCTTCGCTGTTTTGTGTTGTTGTTGTTGTTTTGATGCGCCGGTGTTAATGAATATATGTTCTCTATCCGTCAATAGTTGCTGATCGACGAACAGACGCTGCAGAATGGCTCCCAGAAAGGCTAAAGTTCAAAAGGAGGAGGTCCAGGTCCAGCTGGGACCCCAGGTTCGCGATGGAGAGATCGTCTTCGGAGTGGCTCACATCTACGCCAGCTTCAACGACACCTTTGTCCATGTTACGGATCTGTCTGGTCGCGAGACCATCGCCCGTGTTACCGGCGGAATGAAGGTCAAGGCAGATCGTGATGAGGCTTCACCCTACGCCGCTATGTTGGCCGCCCAGGTGAGCCGGCTTCTCCCAAAACACCCTTCAGTTACTAATTATCGTTACCCCTTTTAGGATGTGGCTGAGAAATGCAAGACCCTGGGAATCACCGCTCTGAACATCAAGCTGCGTGCCACTGGTGGTAACAAGACCAAGACTCCCGGACCCGGTGCCCAGTCCGCTCTGCGTGCTCTGGCCCGTTCCTCCATGAAGATCGGTCGCATCGAAGATGTGACTCCCATTCCCTCGGACTCCACCCGCAGGAAGGGAGGCCGTCGCGGTCGTCGTCTGTAAATTTGGGTTGAAGGAGCCGGCGCTCTATTGTTCTTTTCCCAAAACTGCGTTAATTTTTTTTGTACAACTTAAAATTCATCATAAATGTAGAAATAAAGAATGGAAATGAAGAGTGCAACCATAGTGGTGCCATAGTGCTTTGGGCATGGTGGAAAGTTGGGGAATATTCTTGGGGTCTCTGAAAACAGTCTGGTATCACTCTGGAAAGTTATCGATAGTTTACTTCTTCTTCTTGCCGTAAATATGTTTTGATCAGTGTTGGATAACGCGAGTGCTGGTAAACGAGCAGCAGAAGCAGCTCTCGCATAGCATTGCAGATAAAATTCATATACACATACAAGCGAACGGATTTGTGGAGCAAAAATATCAAAATTGGCAGGAATAAAAGCGTTCGCCAGCAATCAGGCAGCGGCGATACGGGTGCCATTGGACAGGGGAGCTCCGTAGAAGAGCCGCGGGCGCCACAGATTGGTGGATAGTGTCCTAAAATAGGCGTAATTGGCAAGTTCAATGCACGAATAATATATTTGGCCACACTTGTGTATGTGTGTTGGTGTGACGGCTTATTTGCAAATGAAACAGCAACAAGAAACGGCGTGAAAAGTGACCCAGAAGCCAACCGATTCCGATTCTGCATCCACATCCGCACACGGATGTGGATATAGGAGGTACAAACAATATCCTATTGGATATATGTACATAGTAGGCCGTGCAATCGACGTCAAACGAAGTGGGAAGCGAGGTGTGTGGAAGTAGAAGTAGTGGAGATGTAGAAGCGGCTCCAACGAGTGTGAGTCAAAGTCAAATGTTTGGTTTTCAGTTGTCGGTTTTCCGTGTGGTATTGTGAAATTTTACGTCTCCTCCGTAAACCGTAAACCGTAATCGGTTATCCGTGCTCCAGATTCCCTGCCGCCAGCTGAAACGCACCCAACTTCATGCGATAAAATTTTCAATTTGACACAACTCGTCCATAAAACCAAAAAAGTCTGAGTGAAGTCGAGCCAAGAAAACAACAAGAAATCGAAGCTGAAAAAAAAAAAAATCAGTAAGAGCAGCAGCCAGCAGCCAGCAGGCACCAGGCACCAGGCAGCGGCCAGCAAGCACCAGCACAAGCTGAAAACTTGTTTCGAAAAAAAAAAGAGAATAATCGAAGAAGAATCGTAAAGAAGCGTGCTCCTAGCGGCCGCGACGTCACCAAAATACCAAACAACAACCCAGCGACAGCCGCCGCAACACCATCATGGACGAGGATAACAACCTGTCCAATGCGGACATCAGCATCGAGGATGTCGAGCAGGTGCGGGAGACAATGATGCTTCAGGACGATGAGGAGGATGACGAGGCCTCCGATGTGGATCTCTCCTCGGTAACCTACGTGCTTCCGGCCAATGTGTCCATAAGCCCGGGAACGGGAACAGAAGCCGCTGGTGCTGGGAGCTCGCCACGCACCAGTGGCGGCGGCGGCGGCGGAGCTGTCGGAGCTGGCGCTGCTGGGCCAGGGAACTCACATTCGCCATTTCACGACTGGGACTCCAGTGCTGATCCGCCGCCCCCGATACCGAATCGGGTTGGTGGAGGATCAGCGGGTGCTGCAGCGGGCACAGGAGGCAGTGGCGGCAATAATTCAGCCGGAGGTGCCGGCAATGGAGGTGCCTCGACCGGCGACTCCGGCGCCAAGCCCAGTTTCTTCTTTGGGACGTCCTCGTTTAGTCTGCGCAGCCGCAAGGAGGTGGCCGCCCTGATCAACACGGAATGCTGCCGTGGCAGCCCAACACCGGACTTGGACTCGATCATGGACACTCTGTTCAATCCGGGCACGCCCATTGACAATCCGGACAACATCGAGTGGATACGATGGCTCATTGCCGGCGGACGCACCCCGCAGGAGTTTGTCAAAATCGGTAAGTTTCTGCCACCAGCTGATCGCAAGTCCGTTGCCCCTGAGCGCGACTGCATGTGTGTGAGTGTGTGCGTGCGTGCGTTACCTGTGCTCTGTGCCCTATAAGGGAGCGAGAGAGCGCCAGGTGAGAGAGAGAGAGAGAGCGGAGAGGGATGGGGAAGGTGAGCAAGGTGCAAGGCAGCGTGAAGAGCACAGAGGAGTGCACCACCATGGCAACAGCAATCAAGCGCGTTCACTCACACAGGCCCGCGGGCGCACACACAGATACGGGAGTCAACTTTAGCCCAATTTAATCTCGGTCGCTCATCTATTTGCAATGCTCTTTTAGTTTTATTTTTATTTTTTTTCTGCCTTTTTGCATAGTATTTTATGATTACGATTATTTTTTGTGCCAGGCTGCGTATGTCGCCGAAGTCTGTTTTATCGTTCATGGTTGTCGTTCGTTCCCGTTTTGTCCCACTTGTCAGACCCTCTCCTTCCCCCCCACAGCCAAGACAAACACGCACACGCACACGCACAGTGGACTGCAAGTTGCACCTTGTGGTTGTGTCAGCTGTTTTGCCATTTGCGTAATAAACGACTCAAATCAAACACTTGAGCCAGTTGCTTGAGATTTGCATTCGGGACGCAACAATACAAAGTTCAATCTTGTCCCAGACACTTCTCATCAAATTATGAATCAAAATCCTGAGAAAGCGAAGAACATTAGTTTCGGAAAAGTTTCTGCAGCAAACTGCAGACTGGCACTGCATGACCAAAGTTTAATGACCGTCATTGTTGTTGATTTGACAAAGTTGATGGCGCAACACGCCACCTCGCACGCACAGTGGCAGCAATCGTTTATTTTATTCAATTTATCGCCTCTGATTGCGATCGGGCCCACTGTGCTCTTTAATCGGCAATTGACCGACCGTTATGTTGTTAGGCATTAGTGTGCGAGAGCGAGTGCACCTTCTTTCCGTTCTCATGCACCACCTATCCCCTACCTCCTTCCTCACCTGCTGACACAGCGCTCTCAGTTAGAAAGGGATGGCCGGAGCGGGAGAGCGGGCGAGAGCTAGTTGCCAACTTGTCTGCTGATCGATCGCCATTTACGAAATTGTCAATCAACTTTATTGTTTATTGTTTGTTGCTGCTGCTTCTAGTCTAGTTGTTGTTGCTGGTCTAGTGTCTGGGTCTCTGGTTCTCTGGTTCTCTGGTTCCTTCCGCATGCGGTCGCCGTTGACCTTTTTAGCCGCCAAAACGCTTAAACGGCCAAAAACAAAGACACCCAGTCACGCACGCAACAAGCGAAACTAACTGAGCAATGAGTGCATCGTTTTATTTTTGGAACTCGAATCAAATCAATATCAATAGCAATAGCCATAGCAATGGCATTCCGGCAGAAACGACTCACCTCGCTACGATTTTGATTCACCTCGAAGTAGATACATATAGACTCTGTGTTGTGGCGATTGTTGCCGCAAAGATTCTGGTTGAAAATGAATGAGACTATCTTTTAAGATTACTAATCCATGTCCTTTTTCCTATTTCAGTTCGGAGCTATGACAACCATGCCAAATGCGGCCTCGTCTGGGTGCCACATGTGGTGGCGTACCGATGCCGCACCTGCGGCATATCGCCCTGCATGTCCATCTGCCGCGACTGCTTCAAGAAGGGCAACCATGCGAACCATGACTTCAACATGTTCCTCTCGCAGGCGGGCGGCGCCTGCGACTGCGGGGACACGTCCGTGATGAAGGCCGAGGGCTTCTGCAGCGACCACGGCATCAACAATCGAGTCAACCGCGATCCAGTGCCCAACAACCTGCTGGCCGTGGCGGAGGCCATCATGCCCAAGCTGCTATTTCGCCTTCTGCAGCATTTCCGTGAGCACAGCGACACCTCGCTGCAGGTGCACGCGAAGACCTCCTACTCGTGCGAGGAGTTCGCCAACATGCTGATCGATCTGAACAACATGGGCGAGATCATGCGCAAGGTGATGACGCGCACGTTGATCAACCCGGAGGTATACGCTTACTTCATGGAGGCACCCTGCCTGGATACGCGCAACGGCCGCTTCCTGCGCGCCAATCGCGAGAAGTACGAGGATGCGGTCAACAGATTCCCAAATCCAGAGCCGCCGGACGAGTACAGGGATTTGCCGGCACTGGGCGACAAGCTGGTCCACACCACGCTGCTGGAGGAGTTCATATTCTGGACCTTCAAGTTCGAGTTTCCACAGACGCTGGTCTGCTTCCTGCTGAACATGCTGCCCGATCAGGACTACAAGGAGCACCTGACCCGGACATTTGTAATGCACTACAGTCGCATTCCGTCCGTGCTGGAGATGTCCCGCGATCCGGACACACTGAGCAACCGGGTGGTGCACATGAGCGTCCAGCTCTTCTCCAACGAGAGCCTCGCCCTCAAGATGGTCAACGAGCTGTCGCTGCTGCATGTGATGATCATCAGTCTAAAGCTGATGATGTCCAAGATACTCATACAGAACACCCTGCACGGTGAGTTATTTTCGGCCTGTCTCTGATCTTAGTTGACTAATCCTAATCCTTCTCTTTACACAGATCCTGTCAAGAACTTCCACTTTGTCATCGACTGCACGCGCCAGGTGATGAAGGATCACTGCTACTGGCCCCTGGTATCCGACTTCAACAATGTACTCTCGCACGAGTCAGTGGCCTTGGTCTTCCTGCGGGACGATAACCTGATCGATATGTGGTTCCAGTTCCTGCAGATGCTGCAGGGCATGAACGTAAACCTTAGGGAAACGGCATCCCATGTGGAGTTCGAGCCGAACAGCTACTACGCGGCCTTCTCGTGCGAACTGGAGGCCAGTGCCTATCCTATGTGGTCGATCATCTCCCACTTGCAGGACGGCACGCACGCCAACTTGGCCAAGAAGATCATCAACTACTGCGTGACAACGCTGCACGAGTGGCTCGACTCGATTTACTTTATGGAGGCACGGCTTTCGATGGTACGGATGTGCTCCCCCGCCCGGAAACGAATCAATATTCAAGTGTGTGCTTTTCTCTTGCAGGAGGAGATGATGCAGGCCTCGTTCCACTTTCCACTGCACCGCTACCTGGCGGCCTTCGTCTGCCAGGCAGTCACCAAGATGGGAATCAGTCTGAGCGAGGTGCTGCCCTCGCGCCCCTACCTTCTGCCCCTGCTGATGATCCATCCGCTGCGTGTCCAGGTGAGCCCCCCACCCCAACCATGATTCAATAGCCAGACTTTCCGATTCAGATTCTCTTTATTCTCATTTTATGGCTAAATTTCAATATATTTTGAGTTAGATTCGATTCGTGCCGATTCTGTGTCTCTTCCCTCTTCCGCCTCTCCATCGTTCTCCTTCGATTTAGACCGACCTAGCACCGATCTGGCTTAGACTACGCGACAGTATTTGCAAGTGTTTGGATAGAGTTGTGTGTAAAACTAAGAAAGCTATGAAATATGCTGCTGCTGCTGCTGCGCCCGCCTCTCCCCTAGGCACCTGGCTTCTTCCTAGGGACCTGGACGTGCGGCATGAAGTCGTAGGTGATGATCTTGGGTCCCAGGAAGCCGCCATAGCCGTTGCGTCCCTTGTAGTAGATGCCGATGCCCGACAGGGGCACGGGGGGATTCGAGACGACGTCTTGAATGTCGATGAACGGCACTGTGCTCTGGGCCGCGTCCTTGTCCAGGCCGGTGTTGGTGAAGTCGATGTACTGGTTGTGCCGCGACTGGACCAGCGACGTGGCTATTGTCCTTGTGGGCAGGTCTGTGTTCCCCAGCCGTAGCTTCTCCCTGAAAAGGACGCACAAGATTAGAAATAGCGAAGTGGAGTGGCTGAAATTGGGACTCACCTGCGTGCTCCACCGCTAACGTCGGTGTTGTCGTTGGACTTCCAGTAGCTGTTGATCTCCGGCTGGATGAGCTGGCCAGTCTTGAAATCGAACTCTGTGTAGTAGGCCTCCAGGTTGAGGTGAGCGCCCACCAGTCGGAACCTCACGCCGGTCACCACAAAGCTGTTGTCGTCCGTGTTCACGTCGTCCAAGTCGATGGAGCGACTCTCGTAGCTCAGCGTGTGATAGTCGACGCCCTTCTTGACGTCGCGATCGAAGATGTTGTACCTCTCCACCGGCTTCCACTCCAAGCTGCTCTGGTTGATGACGCCGCGCGGCATGAGCTCACCCTCCTGGATCTGCAGGTGGAAAATTCGGTTCGACTTGACCAGTCGCAGGCCAGTCACAACTCTGGAAGAGAATGTTCCATTTGGGGATTAGTTTCTTTGTTTTGTCTTCTCTGAAACTCGAGCGCCACGCACCTGTTCTTCTTCACGTCGGCAATGGTGTCGCGAAGGTTGAAGAAGCGATCCGACTTCAGGCCCTGCTCGTCGCACAGACAGAAGCAGTAGCTGCAGTGCCACAGAAGGTACCGCCACCAGCTGTCCACCTTGGTGGTGCCGCGATGGCACTTGCTTCTCTGTCCCAGCACACGTCCGTTCTCATACTCAATGAACTCGTAGCGCCGGGTGCTGTTCTGTGGAGAGGGGCACACCCACATGTCTGAGTCGATGAACTGGCAGTTGTAGATGCGGCCGGAGCAGCGTTGTTGGCGGGCGCAGTACTTCTCCTTGAAGCAGCCCTCGGCGCGAGTCGACTGGTAGAAGTCGCATGTTTCCCGGCACGTCTCCTCATTGTTCAGATCCACTTCGTTCTCCACATAGCCCTAAAAAGGAATCGTAAAGGTTTTATTGAGTTTCAAAAGAGGAATGCCATGTTCCAACCTGCAACAGACGGGTCACCTCGTCGTAGGTAACCTTGGGAATGTGCTTGGTAGGATCGCAACGATACACGATACGATCGGCCCTGAGCATCACATCCTTGAGGAGCTTCAGCGTGCGCTCCGTCCGTTTCTCGTAGTCGTTCCGCATCAGCTCCGCCTCCTGGGTGTAGTTGCCCTTGCCGTAGACCCGCAGCATCATCCACGAGAACTCCATCATGGTGTAGGCCTTGAGCTCGGTGAGTGCGATGTCCGCGTAGAGGGAGTACACGAACTGCTGGGCCGACTGCTGCGTGTTGCAAATCTGATCTTTGGACACCTGCAAGCAGAAATTATCACGAATTGTATCAATATCGAGTTATCGGAGTGTCGCGATTGGGTGTCCAGCTGTCCAGCTGTCATGTGGGGTTCCTGGTACGATGGGTTGGCTCTTCAGCCGTAATTAGCCCTCGCATCTGGCCGTTAAAATCGCTGGCATGCCCCGAAAGCCATATAATTCGCTAATTAATAATTGTTCGCGGGTGGCAGGTTGTCGCAGATTGTGCTTGGAAAATGGGATTTTTCGAATTCTAAACTGGTGGCCAGTGAAAGCTACTATTTATGTCACGTTCCATGAGAGCGTGGCACGCTGGAGACGCTTTGGGGTTGGGATTTTGGGAACTAACAAGCATGGCCCGGTAGTAGAGCGTCTGCTGAACCATCACGCGTTCGATTTCGTCCAGGATGCGTGGCATCGAGATGGTCTTGTCGTTCCGCAGGACTTCTCGTGTCAGGTCCAGCACAGCCAGTTCGTCCAGCTGAGCGCTGTTGTTCTGCTTCACAAAGACGTCCTGTTTGCGAGAGAAGAGAGAGGGTTGAGCAAGTGTGGAATGGAGGTCTGGCCTGGGGAAGAGAGGAGTACCTTGTAGGCTTCGTACAGCTTACTGATGTACACCAGATCCCTTTCCAACAGGGACCATTCGTAGTGGTTGAGGAGCTTGTAGCGATTCTCCTCAAAGGTTCGATCCATTAGCGGCCGCCCATTGAAGTCCCTGTGGGAGTCGAATATTTTGCGCAGCTGCGTCTCCTTGTTGTTCTGGCTGTTGGCCGTCTTGTCCAGGTAGTCCCACAGGGCGTGCTCCAGGGCAATGTATTCGGTGCGCATGGCGTCGACCGTGAGCTGGGGGACGCGGCTGTGCGATGAGGGGTGGCCCTGCATCCAGCCATTAGCTGAGACCGCCGCGGCGGAAACCATTAAGCAAACGAATGAAATCGCAACCCAACTAACGATAGACGGCGCCATCTTGGCTTCGCGGCTGTGGTCGCTGTTCCGATAAGATATATCCGTTGTTCGGGTTTCAATAAAGGGGGTTTCTCAGCCTTGGAAGGTCTGCGTCTGTTCTTCTTCTTCTTTTTCCGATTGAGTGGTCGGTGGATAGCCTGCTGCTTTCTGCTGCTTATGCACTGCTTGCACTTTAAGAACTGGAGCTTCAACTGCTTGACGGACAACGAATCCCCGTTATTGTAGGACCACCCGTCCACATCAACTCAGTTTCGTTAATAATAATTTGCGATTTACTTTAATTCGCGTTCCCTGTGCTCAGTATCTGTATGATGTTGTTGTTCTGAGAGCTGTCCAGCTACTGTGATTTTCAGTTTCTGATTTTTTCAAGCGCTCCGCGCTCAGCTCCGCTCGTTATTATTTACGGATGTGTTAGTGTGAACGTTGACGTCGTCGCCATCGTCGTCGTCGTTTACGTTCACCAAAATGGGGGGAAAAAAAGCAGAAATAAATCGCTGGCTGAAGCTCTTTTTCAGTTTTCAGGCCCCGTGTTGTTGTTATTGTTGTTGTGAGGCGTAAACATTCACACAAAAACAAAAACAGACGAGTGGCTCGGTCTGTGTGTTCGGTTCATGAGTGGGAGAGCGCGAGGTGAGCAGATTTTGTTTGGTTCTGGGCCATCCGGACTTGATTGATACCCTACCCCACAGCCGAGCTCGGTTGCACAATGCTGGCGATCGCACAGGCTGTGAATCGATTTTCGATAACTAGAAAGTGGCCTGGCAGTCGCTCTCCACCGCCCCCTGGCTTCAATTCCGATTAATTTGTATGCCCAAACAGCTGTGCGCTCTCCCCACCAGCACTCAGCTCTCTCTCTCTCTCTCTCTCTCCAGCGCCTGCTCTCTTTCGATGTGCCGCACAAACAAAGAGTTCGACTACGCTGCTCCCCTTTCCACTTTTTGGTTTTTTTTTTAAATTATTTTTTTTATTCTTGAATCTCAGCATGGGGGCGGCAATGCTGCAGTGCCTTCTGCTGTTTGCTTTTTGTTCTTGTCATTTTGTTTTTTGTTTAACAAGATTCGCAGTCTTTTGTTGACCCAAGACCTTTGACCTCACACACACAGGCCCAGCACCCGCACAGTTTCTGCATAAAGTGCGTGTTTGGAGGGCCTGCTTTGTTTACGATTAATTTATGTACATTTATGTATTTCACTTTTGCCACAAAGACGCTAATGATGGGCGATGACTAATACCCTGGAAGCGCGACTTTCTTTTGCCGAAGAACCCGCAGTGACGAAGCGGAGACAACCGGAAAGTCTGGTAGTGCGACAGCGCGCTTTAACCTAAAGCCTTTCATTAGACCCGAATCAAGTGAGCATGATTCACCCGAATTATACGACTTGTCCGGGCATCATGGCATGCAGGAAGCACAATTCGCAATTCGCGAGTCTGGCACCCCATTCATGATCTCTCCATGAGGCTACAGTGGAAGCCCCCTATGTGGGTCGGTATAGCAATAGCCTGGACTCTGCATACTGCCTAAATGAAGCTTGGGATCTTCTGGGTTGGGTTCACGGTTCACGGAACTGTCATGGACTAACCCCAAACCCCCCCCCTATTCGTTTGGACATCTCCCATTAGTTCCCTACAAGTCATGTTAGGATGGTATTACCTCATAGGCGGTGGCCAGTTGGGAGAGCAAGTTGCTGCTGCCGGAGGAGCTGTTCGCCCTGTCCTCGCTTCCGAAGAGAATGATGTGCAGGCGATCCATCAGATGGTGGACGGAATGGGCGTTCGGGGAGACGGTCCACTCGGCAAACGTGATCAGGGTGGACATCTCGAGCTTGTCCTTGTGGGCCTCGTACTTCTGCATCTGCTGGTAGCGCGACGAGATCCTGTTGATCGTATCCGCGATGTCGTTCATCTTGGCCATGACGGGGGCGTTGTTGTGCATGTAGCTGGTCACCGAGTCGATGGCCATGGCCACATACTCGGCATGCTGAGGCGAGGTTACAAGTAGTGGTGATGATTGGTTGGCACTTGGGACTTTCCCAGAGCGTGGGAACTGACTCACCTGCTCTTCGGTCTGGTCGATTTGCCGACTGACTTCCTTCAGGCGCTGCAGCACCTTCTTCTGCTTCTCCCGCATCAGCGGAAAATCAATGTTTGCCGCCAGGGGGGATGACTGGACGATGTCCCAGGCCTTCAGCACGCCGGAGGTGACCTCCTTGACCACATGGATGATGTCCAGTACGTCCTCGATCAGGGCGGAGGAGGGGGTGGGCTGGTGGCAGACCACCAGCAGGAGGCTGGTCATCAGGAGGGGAAGTCCCAGTTTCGGGTGCATGGCGGCGAGTGTGGCCCGTGTGTGTGGTGGCGAAGTGAGTTTCCGTTGAATTGTTTGTTTAGTTTCGGGTAACTTTAAATATTATTATTAAATTCCGCCTGTCGGAGAATGGTTTGCAGCCAACACACTCTCTGAAGCCAACGCACACCTACACATACACACGCACGCAACTGCGCGCGCTGAAAACCGAAACACGAATGCCGAAAGCAACGGCCAGCCATCAGAGAGCGAGTGTCGAGTTCAGCTTCTGCAGCTTGGAACGGGTCGCTGCGATGGAGGAGAGCAGAGCTGAGCAGATTTTGTTTGGTTCTTGGCCGGCCATCCGGACTTGATTCATACCCTACCCCACAGCCGAGCTCGGTTAGCGATGGCACAGGCTGTGAATCGATATTCGATAACTAGAAAGTGGCCTGGCAGTTGCTCTCCACCGCCGCCTGGCTTCAATTCCGATTAATTTGTATGCCAAACAGCTGTGCGCTCTCTCCACCTGCAGTGAGCTCTTTCTCCCCGACTATGATTAAATAGCCAGACTTTCCGATTCAGATAGTCTCTATTCTCATTTTATGGCTTAATTTCTATATAATTTCCAGTTTCGATAGCCGACAGGTCGATAGGTCATTAGTCATCGATGAATCTGGCGCTTCTTGTTCAAATCCGAGATTCAAGTCTCAATTGCAATTCATTTCAGAGCTTCTTCTATGAGATCCTGGCCGGAAAATGGGTGCGCAACGGACTGCAGATCAAGGGCCAGGCCATGACCTACATCCAGGCCAACTTCTGCAACTCGATGGCCGACATGGACCTATTCTTCCTGCAGATCTGCGCCACCAACCTGCCGCAGTACTTCTTCCTGCAGAACACCATCGAGCTGTTCGATGTGGGCCAGTGGCTGGAGACTGCGCCCCTCAAGCAGCCCCAGAAGGCCGAGCAGTCCTCGATGCTGGAGGGATTCCTTACGTTCCTGGCCACCCTGGTAACGAGCCGCACCAACCTGGGCAACGACGAGGCCACCCAGTGCATCATCGAGATTAGTGCCTTGTTGGCCACCGAGAACAAGACCCACTCGCAGCTCCTCGAACTGATGCCGGAGCGATCCGGGAACGTGCACACCAAGAACTTCGAGATCTTCCTCAAGAAGCTGTCTGTGTACAAGGCTCCGTCCAGTGGGAGCGAGAACCTGGAGCAGGGTCTCTTCACGCCCATTGACGAGGTGTGGGAGAAGCACTACGATCCGCTCCACGTTCTGCTGCGGGCTGTGCACCGCCGGGACTTTCAGTCGTCGCTGGATCGCTTCACCAACTACGTGAAGTCCAAAGAAAAGATGCCGGCCAGCGGCAACCTCTGGCCACCATTCCGCCTGCCGCAGGCCTTGCCGGCCAACAGCTCGTTCAGCGATCCGTGCCGGATCCTCAACTCTCGTGTCTTCCACTCTACCATTCTGTCGATCTTCTTCCGGGCCGTTCACACGCGCGACGTGTCCGAGCACCTCCTGGCCCTGGCTGTGTTCCTTCTGGAGATCGCCGTCGAGACCAGCAACGATGTGGGCTCCGGTCAGGCAGGAGGCGGGTGTGGTGGTGGCGCTGGTGGCAGCGGAGATCGCGCCCCCTCATCTGTGGCCGCTGCCGTGGTGGAATCGTCGTCCAGCGGATCGGGCTATCACGGATATGGGCCCGGCCGTCAGGAGCCGCCGAAGCTCTTCCAGTGCTATCCCACGGATAATCTTAGCTGCAATCTGCGCCACGTGGTCAAGAAGGTGTCGCTAAAGTCGCGCGATCCCCAGGTGATAACCTCCAGCTACCGTTCGAATCACTTCTACTCGTACCTCGACTACGACGTGGACCTCGACTACGACGGCCACGTAGACTCCGATGCCGATGAAGCCACCGGCGGTGTAGCTATTGGCGGTGCCATAGGCTCCGCCGGAATGGCTGGAGCCGTTTCGGGTGCCCTGAGTCGCAGGAACGTGTCGCAGGCTCTCGTCCCTCTGCGAGTGCCCGGCATGGAAGTGGCTCTGCCGCCGGATCTCTCGGTCGTTGCCGAAACCGGTGTGGTGATACGCCAGGATAGCAACGATGACGAGCTGCTGCGCGACGGTGATCATGCCATGGACATGAGTCCAGCGGCTGCCCTGGACTTCCACTTTCCGCTGCAACAGATCACGCTGCCCGAGAGCGGCATGGAGGTGGCCATACGCCGGGACCTTCTTCTGGCCGAGACCAATAACGTGGGCGTTGGCGGCGGACCCGGAGTAGGTGGTGGCCCCGGAGCGGGTAATGCTTCGGTCGGCAATCCCTCCAACGAGATGTTCTCCCCCACCACGCCCACTGGCAGCGGCATGCTGCTGCCCTTCCAGCGGGTCCAGCCTGTGGCCGTGCCCAGCAACATGGACATAGTCCCATCGAATGCCCTGGGCGCCGGATCCAGCTTCACGTCGGGCGTGAGTGGCTCTGGCGGCGGTCGTCGCATGAACTACGAGACGGGCGGCGCCCGCAAGAGGTCCGTAGACATAGCCATCGGCGGCGTTGGCAACAAGGACGAACTGCACCTCGACGAGAGCATCCTGTCGCTGCTGCTCAAGCTTCATTCCCAACTCAGCGGAACGCTCGATAGCTTCTCTCTCAGCGACGGCGATGATCGGGCATCTGGCGGAGACGACGCCATGGACGTGGACTGTATGGACGTGGCCAGCACCTCGTCGGCGGCTGCCGAGAGCACTGCCCTGGCCGAGAGGGGACGTGGTGGTGGGAGCAGCAGAAGCGCCACTCGCAATTATAAGGACATCCACGTGTCTGCCTCGAGAATCGGCGACGGACCCTTCTTCATTGGGAATCTGCTGCGCAAATTAGCCAAACGCGACGAGCTGTGCGCCCAAAACATTGACGACATCCGCGCCCGGCTGTGGCCCAACCAGCGCGAGAAGCAGGCGGAGGCGAAGGCGCGCGAGACCAAGGAGAAGGAGGAGCGCCGGAAGCGTGCTCGCGAGCGCCAGCAGAAGATGATGCAGGACTTTGCCAACAAGCAGAAACAGTTCATGCAATCGGCGGCAGCGGCGGCCGGCAGCATGAACTACGGGCTGGAGGACGACGAGGACGAGGACCTGTACGAGGAGCAGCCGCGCGAAAAGGAGTACGACTGCATCATTTGCAATTGCACCACGCCCAGCACCGAGTCGAACCCGATCGGACTGGTTGTCTTGGTGGAGTCCAGTGGCATTGTCGGCCATCGTCGCCGCATTGCCGAGCGCCTGCCCCTGCCGCTGAATGTGGAGGGGGAGGTCCGGCTGGCGCACACCACTCGCCTGGCGGCGGAGTTCGGACGACGCACCGAACTGCTCAGCCTTAAGTTCGGAGACGAATCCTGGTATCTGTCCAACAACATGGCCTACGACAACGGAGTGCATGTGCAGTCGTGCGGCCACCATGTGCATCTCAGCTGCCTGGAGGCGTACCTGAAAACGCTGTACACCACCCAGCGCCAGCCTGTGCAGGATCGTGGCGAGTTCTACTGCCCGGTGTGCCGGCAGCTATCCAACTCTGTGCTGCCGCTCAGTCCGCAGCTGGACAGACCGACGCACCTGGTCCGCAGCGGGAATCAACCATTCGAACGCCTGGTGTCCGACCTCACCGATCTTATCAAAGAGAACGAGACAATACCGGTAAGTCGAGCTGCATCACACATCCTACAACACCTTCTTCACCTTTCCATCCATTTCCAGCAGGCAACGAAGCTCACGGAGGCCATGGGCCATGCCATGGAGGTGATGACCAATATTTCCCAGCGCAAGGCCAAGTGCGCTTCCATCACCTTCCGGAAGCTGTTCGTCTTCGTGACCTCCATCGCCCGCACCAACTTGGAGGCAGAGATCATTCAGCGCGGCGGATCGCTCTGCTCCGCCAATGCCACAAGATACAAGCCGAAACGTGATTGCATTGTGCCGCTGCTGCATGTTCTCTCGGTGCACGTGCGCGTCCTGGTGGAGTGGCCGCTTTGGAGTAGCTGGGCCTCGTTGGCGGGCCTGCCCGTAAGCGACACCGAGCCCTTGCCGGCGCATTGCGTCGAGCTGATACCCAGCCTGCTTGCCGATCCCATAGCACTACTGCTCAAGTTTATTCTACTGGCACCGCTACACCTGGACCAGGGTGAGTGATTTTACGACTCTAGGCTGGATTTTGGGGCTTAACGGATTGGTTTCCTTTGCAGATTATTTCACCTGCATGGTGAAGGTGATGTACAACCTGCTATACTACCAGATCGTAGTCCAGCTCTGCGTCACCCTCACGGATCTCGAGGTCGATCATATTCTGGCCACTTACGGCGGCAATGCCAGCGACAGTGCTGCCTCGGAATCGTCGCCGGAATCGGGACGCCGTCGTGTCGGTGGCCAGCGCCTGGAGAACTCCTCGCAGTTGGGCAAGGCAATGACACTGGTCCTGGAACAGACAAACAAGCTAGTCCAGTTGCGACGTGATAGCATACCCAGCACGAGCAGTTCAGCTGCGGCTGCTAGCACTTCCTCATCCGCTGCCGGAGCAGGAGCTTGCTCATCCTCTGCCGCTTCCCCCTCCGGGGTGAACCTCAAGTCCATGGAGCTGCAGCTCCAATCGCTTTGCCTGCCCTTTCTGCGCGTGGCTGCTCTTCTGCGTCAGCATTTGTACCGCCACGAAATGCCGGAGATTTCGGCGCCGGGCCTGGAGTTTGTGCGCCTGGTCTACTACCTGGAGCTGGTCACAGACTCGATGGACTGGGACTGTTTCAACGCCAGCAAGGGCCTGTGCTTCATACCGGGCACCGAGCGCACGCTGCCCCAGTTCTGGTGCCAGCAGCTCATGGAGGTTCGCCCGCCGACGGACACCGTCCGGGAACTAGTGCTCATCAACCAGCACTCACTGTGGCAGCAGCCGCGCCTCCTGGAGCTGCCGCGCGAGTACGAGCGCCTGTTTACGGTGAGTGTTACTTCGCATACTACGAAGAGAGGGTCTGATTTGTGATCCTATCCATTTTACTCCATTTTACAGTACTACCACGAACGGCCCTGCCTTAACTGCTACAAAGTACCCAAGGAGAGCTCCATCTGCCTGCTGTGCGGGACGATTGTGTGCTTGAAGCAGAACTGCTGTGCGGAGAACGATTGCTGCGAGGCGGTGCGGGTAAGTTCATCCCATTGCTCTGTTGGACTTAGGTCCTAATGTTCTGCTTTCGAATTGAAGCACACGCTGTCCTGCGGTGGAGGCATCGGCATTTTCCTGGTGGTCACCTCAACCTATATTATCGTGATTCGCGGTCGCCGCGCCTGCCTGTGGGGCTCACTCTATCTGGACGACTTTGACGAAGAGGATCGGGATCTCAAGTAAGCCATCACCTTTATTTGTTGTCGGAAGAGATGTTTAATGATGTAATCCTTTAACAGACGCGGCAAACCCTTGTATCTGAGCCAGGATCGCTTCAATCTGCTCGAGTCGCAGTGGCTGTCGCATAAGTTTGCCCACACAAAACACACCTGGGTGTTCCACCGGGATCTCTTGTGAAATATGGAAGACCTACTGCGCAGCATACAGGAGCTGGTTGGCCAGATCTGAGGGAATAGAATATATACTGAAACAATGTCGTCGTGGCAGCCGCTCCTGCCACTCTCCCACTCTCCGTCTAGTCGAGTCAGAAACCACAACACCACAACCACCACTAGCCACCACTAACACGATCCGAGATTCGATAAGTCCACATGCAACCAACAGACACCAGACACACCCACATACAGGCTCTCTCGCTCCCAGTTTTTTGGCTTTTTTAGATTAAGCGAGTTTCGTTTAAAGGATCAGATCCGATCTGAATCTAGTTGTTCATCCTCAGCCCCGGTTAAGCACAGTTCATGGCAAGAATAGGATTCGCACCTAAACGGAATCCGTATGCACTTACGGGCATTGACGTTTCTCTTCCTTTCTTTTTCGGCGCTGCAGTTGATATTCAAATATGTTTTTTATATATAAGCCCCAAGAATCAGTCGCGAGAAGGAAAGGCGCCGAGGTGGAAACTGAAAGAAATGCAAATAATTGTTGGACGAGAGAGTTTGGCAAACACAACCTAAGCTAATCGAAGATACATAAAACTATAGAAACACACGGCACACGGGCATGTGAATCTCTCGAGCAACAAAAAAAGAACACGAAAATGTTTAACAAGAAATTTAGTACGACTTATAAATATACATATATAATATAACAAAAATATATATATTACACCCAAAAAAAAATAAAACTTGCGTGGCTTGTTGGACAAAGACGTTAAAAAAAAAGAAGAACAGATGATTAAAAAAAAGTTGAAGCACCGCGCGGGTCTCTCTAGTTGCGTTCTACCTAAACTAAGTCTTAAGTCCTTAACTTTATAGGTTTTTTTTTTTTAGGGAAACAAATCGAAAGATGATAAAGCGAGTAACGCCTAACAAATTATAACAACTGTCTCTTTGGCCTCATGAGTTTGTGCATGTAAAAAATGAAAACTAAAAAACAAGTTAAAACACAATTATATAGTTAATATATATATATATATAAACGATAAATATATATAAATACCATATAAATACTAAAGTTAATGCAAGAGAATACAAATAAACGAAAAGCGAATTGTGAATTGCGTAGAAATTAGTTTGCATACACATATAATAGATACCTAATACGATTATACGATTAAGATCGGACGCTAAAGACGAGGTGGGGCTTTATAAATGGTAATTCCGTGTTTCCTATTTAATCGATTTCATTTCCGGGGGACTCTCTGGCTCCAGCTCCAGCTCCAACCGAGTGAAAATCAGAAGTCTAGCAATATATATTAAGGTTTCCATTTAAATGGTTGTTTGTCTATTTTTTATTAGCAATTGGTAGTTGGATTTCGGCCCCAAAACACCCGCCCCTTGGCCCACCTCTTTCAATTCTCTTTCAATTTGCTGCACATTGTAAATACACTGAGAGAAGTTAATTATTTTAAATCATTTACTTTTTTTTTTAGTAGTTATTAAAATGTAGAGACTTTGGTTGGTGTCCTAGAATAACAAATACAAATAATTAACTAATGGCAGACAATTTACGAGATTAAATGCACAGATACAGATTCACCCACACTAGATACCAGATACAAGCCACAAGATACAGATAGACCCCCTAAATACAAAATAAAATGTGACAAAACCGGAAAAATCATTAATAAAATTGCAACAAATTATGAATCATATATGAAATGATAATCGACATTATTAAAGTGGTTTCCTGTTGAATGATTCTCGGTTCCGGTGCATAATGGTTGATCGTATAACGGTACTTCTTAGTGCAACTCGCCGCAGTTGGGACAGATGGTGCGAGTGGCGTTCGGGTCATCAGTTAGGCCGCCGCTCTTCTTCAGGCGGCGCAGAGCCCGCTTCTTGCAGCGCTGCATCTTCTCCTCGTGCTCCCGCACCGAAACGGACATCTGCTCGCGGATCTCGTCGCGGCGCTCGATCATGTCGCGGAACTGCTCGCAGGCGCGATCGTAGTTGAAGCCGTGGCCAAGGTCCCCCTTTAGGACCAAGTCGACGCCCCGGGTGCGCATCTCCTCCAGCACATCGCCTATGGCGTCGATGTCGGCGTCCACATCGAAGGACTTGACGGGCGGCGCCGAGGCCATATCGTTGCGCCAGTTCTCGGGAGCCAGGCGCTCCACAAACTCCAGGGTGCACGGCGGTGGTATTGGTGGTACCCTCGGGCAGTGCGAGCATTTCGGAACATCTTCCCCCTCCTCCTCCTCATTATCATCATCACTCTCCTCGATGTCCATGTCTATTAGGTCATGGCAGTCGCCAGCTACACCGACACTGGTGGGAGGAGTCGGCATTGCGATGGTTAGAGAGGATAGAGCTGGAACCAAGGCGGCGGCGGCGGCGGCGGCAGCAGCAGCGGCGGCTGCGACAGATGAGGATGCTGTACTGTCTCCGGAGGCAACTAGCCCTCCGAGGGAGACCTGGCAGGAGAGCTTCTGCAGCTGCATGAGCATCTGCTGGTGGTCCGGGATCAAGGAGACGCCGCGCTTGCATCGGCCCACGAAGAGGGGCGGAGTCATGGCGCCGTTGTGCTGCGGCTGGGAGTTGCCCAACTTCAGGGGGCCCTGGAAGAGGCTGTCCGGCAAGGAGCCCGGCGAAAAGACGCAGCCGGCGTCGAAGCCGCGCGGCAAGTACTGCGGCGGCAGGAAGACCGGACGGCGGAAGCCGTCGCCGGCGGGAAAGACTTCGCGCGGCAACTCGAAACGTGGACAATTGGCCTCGCCATCGTCGCCCAAGGTGGCGTAGGCCACCATTGGGACATGGGGATGCAAGACGGTGGACAGGATCGCTATGGCCAGGCGGCACGGAAGGGCGACCAGGACCACCTGGCTCATGTCCGGGACATAAATGTTGGTCTGAGTTGGGCACTGGCGCTTCAGATACTCGGCCACGACTGCCAGGCTGGACGGATGGTGGACAATGTGGGCCACACTTATTTCGTGGCGCTCCAGGCGCTTGTTCAAGTCAGTTGTCTGGGTGGTATTGCCGGTCCCCGTGTGGGTGTAACGGACTGGCGGCTGCAGAGCAGCAGCCACGTTGGAGACCGGCTGACGTCTGCGCGGCTCCGCCACGATGCTGGAGAGACGGCCCACAAAGAGGGGCGGGGTCTGGCCCCGCTGTTGCATGGACATCAGCCCGATGGGATAAAACTTGCGCGACAAGACTCCGCCGCCAAAGACACCGCCAGCATCGAATCCGGGCGGCAGGAGCTGGCGCGGCAAATAGGTGATCTTGCCCAGGGGGGCGTGAATCGGGAACATGGAGCGCGGCAAGTCGAAGCAGACGCACTTTTCGTCCTGGAACTCGACAGCGGCGGCAGCATCATGCTGGTGCACTTGCAGGGACAACGGAATCAGGACGAAGCTGTCGCTGTGCTCGCAGATGGTGCGCGGCAGCTTAAGGTTCTTCAGGTTCGGCAAGTACTTGGGGCGACGGTTGACGACGGTGCGCTCCTCCCCATTGTCATCGGTCTTGTTGCGGCGATTCTTCAGGCTGCGGCGCTCCTGGTGTGGTCCGGGAACACGGGGCGGCGACGAAGGACCGCCTAAGAGCATGAAATTCGGTTAAAAAATTAAAAAAAAAACAGGACTCACTTCACAAAGCCAACTCCACCCCAAAACTAACTACTAACAGACACTAACTACACTACTACTTTTCATATTGAATCGAGATGAATTATTCAAAAAGGAAGCTTCTAGAAGGCCATTAGAAATAATTTAAATAAAGGTAAAATATGAAAAGTTAACACAAGCTAGCAACCAACTGCTCAAGTGTGTTCTACTTCTAATTTCAAGTCTAGAAAAGATTTGACAGCTTTTTATAATTTACCACCACAGATAGCGTGAAATAAAATGTGATGCCAGACTCTGGGGAATGTGTAAAAATTTCGAATCAATCGTGGTAAACCTGATGGAAAGAGATCCAGAAATGGGTTAGAAATAATCGGTTAGTGTCATCGTCCGACAGACACCGCTTGAAATGGATAGACGGAAGAGACCTATGGAGCACCGGATAGTAACATACCTTGGGAATTCCTATGCTTATTCATCTTCTTGAAAAAAAACCGCCGCCAATCTGGGTTCGGGAACGGGAACTGAACAAACAATATTAGTTCGCGATAGAAAAAAGCGGTAGGAATAGAAAAGTTTAAAATCCAACTCGACGATTGATTACTTAGAAAATTTCAGTTGAATAAATTTTGAAAAAAAACAGGAAATTATGCACACGATCCATACGATGGGGAAGCCGTTCGAGTTGTGAGGATTTAACACACTGGGGCCCTAACATCTACATCTGACAGATTTTTTGTGAAAAGCAATGGCCACCCTGATCGGGAGATTCTGGCCCGAATCGGCACCCAGAATAGTGACACAGCTTGTCATTTAATAAATGGCCACCCTGTAGATTTAAATCAAAATTCGGAACTGGTGGAGACATTGCTTTTATAATTATTTTTTCGGAAAAATCTCGTTCATTTTGTGGAAAAACAACCAAAACAAACATAAAACCCCATAACTGGTCATGATGGAGGATCGCCTAAAGCAGGCCTATCAGCGACATCGCCTGGAACGGGAACGGATTACCAGACGCCTCAAGCGGTTGACCGGGAAACGGTCCATCGATCTCCTCTGCAACTCTGAAGCATCCCCGCCACCCATCGCCATTGCCATCGCCGAGCTGAGCATCGAGAGGCGGATGAAGGGCGGACAGCAAATGCGAAGCTTGGAGGCGCATGCACTGCTGCCCCGACCCCATCTACGCCAGGTTCCTCCCACACCGCCACCCACGCCACGTGCCAGTCCCATTCCGGTGTCGAGGAAGCGCTCCCCGAGAAAAGCGTCCAGACATGCGGCCAAGTCTACTCCAGACCTGTTCGTCGTCGGCCACCAGCTGCCGATGCATGCTCCGCCCCAGAGTCGCCGCATCTCGCTTCCCCGTCAGCCAGTCGACGACTACATCTACTTTTATCCGGGTAACTATCCGGAGATGATCTACTGGCATCCCCAGGGTATGCTGTTCCCACCACAACAGCCGCATCAGATCCTCGTGAAGGGCGAGGAGCCTCCACGGGTGGTGGATGAACGCTTTATAGCCGAACTGGTGGACGAGCTCATCTTGGAAACCCAGGAGTCTAAAGGCTTAAGCTTGTAGGTGAACTAGTTCCCTGAAATAAAAAAACAAAAGTCAGGTTACATCTAACTAAATTATCTAAATCTCAAAAGAATCTGCTTCGGGTTCTGTCCTCCAGTTGCTCCAGATTCGTCCTGAAAGAAGTACCAGGCGAGCAGAAACCAGAAGGAGATAGCAGAGCAGTGCAACGACTTTTCCTGGTCATCTTTTATCTGGGAAAGGGGGGCAGACTTTGCTGACTTTGTTATGGTGGCGCTTTTCCACCCTTTTTCACCTAAAGACGCTCTATCGGGGAAATGGGACAATGCAAGCGCGAGGGAAAACTTTGGCTCTCTAAGAGGTCTCTTAGAGGTGGTAGCGTTGAATGTGTTGGCACGGCAAGGTCACCCATGTGATTCCTCATAAAAGAATTGCTTAGCAGAGGTTTTAAAAGAGGGAGTATTCCGGTTATTAGAGATTTTCTCTCCTTCGGATTGGCATAGCTCTGCCAATTTTTATCCGATCAAGAGATAACGTGCCATTTTGTTATCACCGAACCTTCTGCCACATTTCCTCATCCAAAATATTGCTTAAATAAAGTTTTGAAAATTTTCGAATTTTTGCAAGGGGTACCCCCACGAAATTTCGAGAATCTGGCATTTTCCGGTTTTAGAGATTTTCTCTCCTTCGGATTGGCATAGCTCTGCCAATTTTTATCCGATCGAGAAGTAACGTGCCATTTTGTTATCAGGGAACCTCCTGCCACATTTCCTCATCCAAAATATTGCTTAAAAGCCATTTTCAAAATTTTCGATTTTTTACAAGGGGTACCCCCATGAAATTTCGATAATCTGGCATTTCCCCATTTTTGGATATTTCCTCTCCTTCCGATTGGCATAGCTCTGCCAATTTGCATTCGATCGAGAAATAGCGTACCCTTCCGTAATCAGCGAACCTTCTGCCACTTTTCCTCATTCAAGATATTGCTTAAAAGCCATTTTCAAAATTTTCGATTTTTTACAAGGGGTACCCCCACGAAATTTCGATAATCTGGCATTTTCCGGTTTTAGAGATTTTCTCTCCTTCGGATTGGCATAGCTCTGCCAATTTTTATCCGATCGAGAAGTAACGTGCCATTTTGTTATCAAGGAACCACCTGCCACATTTCCTCATCCAAAATATTGCTTAAATAAAGTTTTGAAAATTTTCGAATTTTTGCAAGGGGTACCCCCACGAAATTTTGAGAATCTGGCATTTCCGGTTTTTAGAGATTTTCTCTCCTTCGGATTGGCATAGCTCTGCCAATTTTTATCCGATCGAGAAGTAACGTGCCATTTTGTTATCAGCGAACCTTCTGCCACTTTTCCTCATTCAAGATATTGCTTAAAAGCCATTTTCAAAATTTTCGATTTTTTACAAGGGGTACCCCCATGAAATTTCGATAATCTGGCATTTCCCCATTTTTGGATATTTCCTCTCCTTCCGATTGGCATAGCTCTGCCAATTTGCATCCGATCGAGAATTAGCGTACCATTCCGTAATCAGCGAACCTTCTGCCACTTTTCCTCATTCAAGATATTGCTTAAAAGCCATTTTCAAAATTTTCGATTTTTTACAAGGGGTACCCCCACGAAATTTCGATAATCTGGCATTTTCCGGTTTTAGAGATTTTCTCTCCTTCGGATTGGCATAGCTCTGCCAATTTTTATCCGATCGAGAAGTAACGTGCCATTTTGTTATCAGGGAACCTCCTGCCACATTTCCTCATCCAAAATATTGCTTAAATAAAGTTTTGAAAATTTTCGAATTTTTGCAAGGGGTACCCCCACGAAATTTCGAGAATCTGGCATTTTCCGGTTTTAGAGATTTTCTCTCCTTCGGATTGGCATAGCTCTGCCAATTTTTATCCGATCGAGAAGTAACGTGCCATTTTGTTATCAGGGAACCTCCTGCCACATTTCCTCATCCAAAATATTGCTTAAATAAAGTTTTGAAAATTTTCGAATTTTTGCAAGGGGTACCCCCACGAAATTTCGAGAATCTGGCATTTTCCGGTTTTAGAGATTTTCTCTCCTTCGGATTGGCATAGCTCTGCCAATTTTTATCCGATCGAGAAGTAACGTGCCATTTTGTTATCAGGGAACCTCCTGCCACATTTCCTCATCCAAAATATTGCTTAAATAAAGTTTTGAAAATTTTCGAATTTTTGCAAGGGGTACCCCCACGAAATTTCGAGAATCTGGCATTTTCCGGTTTTAGAGATTTTCTCTCCTTCGGATTGGCATAGCTCTGCCAATTTTTATCCGATCAGGAAGTAACGTGCCATTTTGTTATCAGGGAACCTCCTGCCACATTTCCTCATCCAAAATATTGCTTAAATAAAGTTTTGAAAATTTTCGAATTTTTGCAAGGGGTACCCCCACGAAATTTCGAGAATCTGGCATTTCCAGTTTTTAGAGATTTTCTCTTCTTCGGATTGGCATAGCTCTGCCAATTTTTATCCGATCGAGAAGTAACGTGCCATTTTGTTATCAAGGAACCACCTGCCACATTTCCTCATCCAAAATATTGCTTAAATAAAGTTTTGAAAATTTTCGAATTTTTGCAAGGGGTACCCCCACGAAATTTTGAGAATCTGGCATTTCCGGTTTTTAGAGATTTTCTCTCCTTCGGATTGGCATAGCTCTGCCAATTTTTATCCGATCGAGAAGTAACGTGCCATTTTGTTATCAGCGAACCTTCTGCCACTTTTCCTCATTCAAGATATTGCTTAAAAGCCATTTTCAAAATTTTCGATTTTTTACAAGGGGTACCCCCATGAAATTTCGATAATCTGGCATTTCCCCATTTTTGGATATTTCCTCTCCTTCCGATTGGCATAGCTCTGCCAATTTGCATCCGATCGAGAAATAGCGTACCATTCCGTAATCAGCGAACCTTCTGCCACTTTTCCTCATTCAAGATATTGCTTAAAAGCCATTTTCAAAATTTTCGATTTTTTACAAGGGGTACCCCCATGAAATTTCGATAATCTGGCATTTCCCCATTTTTGGATATTTCCTCTCCTTCCGATTGGCATAGCTCTGCCAATTTGCATCCGATCGAGAAATAGCGTACCATTCCGTAATCAGCGAACCTTCTGCCACTTTTCCTCATTCAAGATATTGCTTAAAAGCCATTTTCAAAATTTTCGATTTTTTACAAGGGGTACCCCCACGAAATTTCGATAATCTGGCATTTTCCGGTTTTAGAGATTTTCTCTCCTTCGGATTGGCATAGCTCTGCCAATTTTTATCCGATCGAGAAGTAACGTGCCATTTTGTTATCAAGGAACCACCTGCCACATTTCCTCATCCAAAATATTGCTTAAATAAAGTTTTGAAAATTTTCGAATTTTTGCAAGGGGTACCCCCACGAAATTTCGAGAATCTGGCATTTCCAGTTTTTAGAGATTTTCTCTTCTTCGGATTGGCATAGCTCTGCCAATTTTTATCCGATCGAGAAGTAACGTGCCATTTTGTTATCAGGGAACCTCCTGCCACATTTCCTCATCCAAAATATTGCTTAAATAAAGTTTTGAAAATTTTCGAATTTTTGCAAGGGGTACCCCCACGAAATTTCGAGAATCTGGCATTTTCCGGTTTTAGAGATTTTCTCTCCTTCGGATTGGCATAGCTCTGCCAATTTTTATCCGATCGAGAAGTAACGTGCCATTTTGTTATCAGGGAACCTCCTGCCACATTTCCTCATCCAAAATATTGCTTAAATAAAGTTTTGAAAATTTTCGAATTTTTGCAAGGGGTACCCCCACGAAATTTCGAGAATCTGGCATTTTCCGGTTTTAGAGATTTTCTCTCCTTCGGATTGGCATAGCTCTGCCAATTTTTATCCGATCGAGAAGTAACGTGCCATTTTGTTATCAGGGAACCTCCTGCCACATTTCCTCATCCAAAATATTGCTTAAATAAAGTTTTGAAAATTTTCGAATTTTTGCAAGGGGTACCCCCACGAAATTTCGAGAATCTGGCATTTTCCGGTTTTAGAGATTTTCTCTCCTTCGGATTGGCATAGCTCTGCCAATTTTTATCCGATCAGGAAGTAACGTGCCATTTTGTTATCAGGGAACCTCCTGCCACATTTCCTCATCCAAAATATTGCTTAAATAAAGTTTTGAAAATTTTCGAATTTTTGCAAGGGGTACCCCCACGAAATTTCGAGAATCTGGCATTTTCCGGTTTTAGAGATTTTCTCTCCTTCGGATTGGCATAGCTCTGCCAATTTTTATCCGATCAGGAAGTAACGTGCCATTTTGTTATCAGGGAACCTCCTGCCACATTTCCTCATCCAAAATATTGCTTAAATAAAGTTTTGAAAATTTTCGAATTTTTGCAAGGGGTACCCCCACGAAATTTCGAGAATCTGGCATTTTCCGGTTTTAGAGATTTTCTCTCCTTCGGATTGGCATAGCTCTGCCAATTTTTATCCGATCGAGAAGTAACGTGCCATTTTGTTATCAGGGAACCTCCTGCCACATTTCCTCATCCAAAATATTGCTTAAATAAAGTTTTGAAAATTTTCGAATTTTTGCAAGGGGTACCCCCACGAAATTTCGAGAATCTGGCATTTTCCGGTTTTAGAGATTTTCTCTCCTTCGGATTGGCACATCTCTGCCAATTTTTATCCGATCAGGAAATAATGAACCAATCTGTAACCAGGGAACCGAGTACAACACTCGTTTATATACTAGAATTTTTCCAAGAGGTACTCCTCAATTTTGTGACCAGGTGTTGGCTGGGAATGGTTCTACTCGGAGTTCTAAAGGTAAAGCCGTTATCATAAAATATCAGTAACATTTCGATGCTTTTGTACTTTCAAGTTTTTTTAATTTATTTAGCTTGCATTCACAATAGAAAAAATAGAGTAAAATATTTCGACCATTAAACAAACTTTTTTGCGTAACTATTAAAAAAATAAGAGACTAAACAAGTGTGCGGCAATAGGAGGCGGTTGTAAGGGATCAAGGATCAAGGATCGTGGATCAAGGGTTATTGCAAGGAAGTCTTTTTTTTGTGTTTTTGCTTTAGTAAAAATATATAACTATATATATACAATGTTTCGTTTTGGACTTGTGCCTCCATTACAATGCGTGGAAAGTGAAGGAAAGGGGCTCAAGGAGGAGGTGAAGGAGAGGACGGGACTGGATGGGATTGAGGGTATCAGAATTCGTTTATATGCTACGCTAAGCCTAAGTCTTGGTTGCTCTTAAACCTAGAGGTTAACATGATCCGTTTGCCAGTTTGCTGGAGATTGGTGATTGGAGTTTCAAGTTGATTGAGTTGGATTTTGCATTGAGTGGTTGAGTGGGTTGAGTAGTTGCTGTTGCTTGTTGCTGGGGTTCTGTGGCCTGGACATCCTCCTCTGCTCCTCTATAGCCTAGTTTTTGGTTTCGTTCTCCTTGTTGTCCTCGTTTCCTTCGCCTTGATTCCGTTGTTCCTCCTCTACTTCGGGATTCTCCTGTGGTTCTCCTGTCTCCAGTTCCTGATCCTGCTCCTGTTCCGTTTTCTGTTCCTTTTCCTGCTCCTGTCCATCCCCTTTACGGTCCAGATTCGTTGGCGCCATAATGCGTTCAGTCTCGTCCTTGAGCCTCGTGATCTCCACATTCCGATCCTGTTCCAGCTTATGAAATTCCCTGGAACGCATGCTGCCTCTCGCCACCGACGTGGCCGCAGAGTGTATAGACTTTTCCGTTTTCCGTTCCAGCTGCAGGTCCAGCTCCACATCTGAGTCCATTTCGTTCTCCGAAAACGACAACGAGTTGCCGGCACGTGGCACTTGGATGCGCCGTCGATCCTGGTCGGGCGATATGAAATAAAGGAAACAAGAGAGTACAGCTCATCCTTTATTGGCGGAGACACCATCGCCACCGGCACCTACCGTATTAAGCGTTGTCGGCTCCGAGATATAACCATCACAGTCTTCGTCCTCGCTGAATATGTCCGCCGAATTGCCGGCATTCGTCTCCGGCAGTCGGCACACGATCTGGGCCAGATCGATGAAGGTGTACTCGTTGAGGGAGGCGTGGTTGCCCCGTTTCGGTGGCTCCTTATTGAACCACTGGTTGAAGCGACACAGTCGCCCGGCCTTGGCCATGTTCTCGAAGTAGTTCTTGCCAAACACGTAGCCCACGTCCCGGATCTCGTCGAAGCTGCCAAATGCCAGAGTCTTGTACTTGTCAATTGGCGGCCGGATATATTCACAGTAGTCCGAGTTCTTCACCTCCTGCAAGCGAATACAAATGGGTAGAATGGATTGCAAGGAGCAAGGAGGGCGGTAACCAATACTCACCTCCAACTGGCGGACGCACGACACATAGGCAAGTCGGGACTGAATATCGGGCAGATCGGGCACCTTCACTGGCGAGGTGAATGGATTCCACTTCTTGTAGAGCAGCCACCAGCCGCTAAGATCGTCCCCGTAGTTAGTCAGATCGGTGTCGTCCTGGGATCCCACATCGATGGCGATAATATGAGCGGCGCCCAGGTTGTGCATCACATCGGCTATCGTGGCGGATTAAATGGTGGGGGGTGGGGGTGGGTGTGTGGGGCAGGCAACACCGAGTTTGGAATGGATTTGGTTTGGGTTTTGGGTTGGCGATGTGGTTGTGGAGAAATGTTTGGTTAGTTTTTCGTTGCAAGACCATGCAAGTGTTTACGATTTAACAAATTTTGTCGATTATTATCAGCTATTATCCTGATAATTTTTTGTTTTTCTTTGTTTTTAAACGCTTGCCCCAGGATCTAAGGATCTATGCTTGTCACCAATCGTAAAAATATGAAATAGGAATTTAGGAGTCCTTGGATGCTGGGGCAAAGCCGAGCTAATGAGTTCAATTCGATTCCAAAATCTGGGGCGGACGCAAGGCGGCACAGAGCATTGGAAGTTGGAACGGAGAACGGAAGCTGTGTGGATGGTGGGTTGGTTGGAGTTTGGGATGGATCCTTGGATCCTTACCTGGCACATTGTTCGTGTAGCAGCCGTCGAGGAGCAGGTGGCCGTCGCGATAGTCGCAGAAGGGCGGGAAGACGCCGGCAATGGACATGCTGGCGCGGCAGTATCGCCACAGCTGACCTTCAGGTCAAAGGTCACCCAAAGAGACAAAAACAACAACAGTGTCACAGTATCACGGGCACAAAGGTGTGGAGTGTGTGTGGGCGTTTGAAGTGTGGGCGTGGGGGTGAATTGTGTCATTTTAAATATTATTAATTATTTTATTTGGTGTGTGAGAGAGGTAAATAGAAAAAGAGAGAGAGAGAACGAGATAGACAGATATTTAACTAACCAAATTGGGTTTTGTTTTCTTTTTTAAGATATTTTAAGGTTCATTGAGAGGTGACTAACTACAAATTATACAAAATACAACAACAGAGGGACGAACGGGACATAACAAACTAAGGAGCAACTCAAGGAGCAGGAAATACCATTTTTAGAAAGTACGCATACCACAAAAACTCAATTTTCATCAAAAAACTAGAATAATTTACATTATTTTTTTAGGGGATAGAAAATAAAAAAAGAAACATTGTGCACTTGTGTCTGTGTGTGTGTTTTTGTGTTGTGTTTTGGTGGGGGGCGGGGGAGAAAGGACTATATATATATTTACACCAGCAACTATCGGGGGAGGACTTTCCGGGATTAGGTTAGAAACGGAATGGAATGGAACGCGAAACGAAACGCAGGCAAACATGCCCGAACATGATCGAACAAGAGGATTTTCCAACACTCTGCGCGCTCTCTGTGCCATTGACAATCGAATAAAAAAATTTGTAAATTGAAACGCTCGGGGTTAAAATCATGTTTATTTATATTTTTAGTTTTAAGGTAATCTATTTTTTTGTTAAATCGTATTCTATGTGCTAGTTGCTAGTTGGTAGTTTTGGTAATTACCTGGCAAATTATTCACATAGCCGCCATCCAGCAGGAGGTGTCCATCTTTTGGATCGCACAGAGGTGGCATATAGCCGCTGAGGGACATGGAGGAGCGTACGTAACGCCACAGAGATCCTGGTTTTTGTTGGTGGTGGTGATATTTTTATTTTTTTTTTTTTTGGTTTATATATCAACGACAGAAGACATGCCAGCAATGATAAAGGTGGTTAAGGTGTGGTTTTTTAGTCGTAATTTTGTATTTTATTTTGATTTTTTTATCGGGGGAAGAGAGAAAAAGAGAAAGAAAACAGCTTTGAGCGATCTTTTCTTAGTTTTAAAGGGTTTTTGTTTTTTTTTTACCAATGCAAGGATATGAGGGTTTCAATGGGGGAACAATCAGAAATGTGCGATGGAAAAGGGGATTATAGCCTCTAGCAAAAAGCACAAGAATTGGTTTTCGAATTCGTGTTTCGAACAAAAAGCTCCATAACAACAACAACAACAACAACAAGAGCAACAACAATGAGAATTTTAAATTCAAATTCAAACGTAACGGCACAATTTCGATCGACAGCGCAGCAATCGATAAACTAAGTATACAATGGTTCGATTTTCGCATTAAAATGTGTATGAAAATACCTCTATCTTAAATAAACTTTATGGTGGCGGGCCGTGGCATGAGGCTGTGTGGTTGTGTGGGGTGTGGGGTGTGTACGTGTGTGTGCGTGTCACATTCGATTCTCTAAGGACATTAGGAACCATAGAACTATACAAAAAGCAAAATACGATGTAAAGTACGAGGTTAGGGAATAAAAAAGTGCATCAAAGGCAAATGATAAGCGGGGATTCCCCCCCGATCTATTACCGTTACAATTCAAAACCCAAAGTTATCGATAAGCCAAACAATAATACAGCAGATATCAATCGAGAAAGCGATAGGAAAAGTACAGTCGCTAGTAACTGAATAACGGGATAATGAGACAACAACATGTCACAACTTGTACAATTTTGAGTGCAAAAACATGTAGATATTTTTTAAAAATTATTTCAAAGACTGATATCCACCGAATACCAAAAAAATAAACCATAGACCAAATTAGAGACTAACAAAGGCGTTGAGGGAGAGACAGGGAGAGGTAGATAGGAGCGGGAAAGAGACACCGAGAGAAAAAGAGAGAGAGAGAAGGCAAAAGCGAGCAGCACTCACCATTGGTGTGAATGCGATGGCAGCTGGCCGTGATGTCGGTGGTGAGGGTGAAGTAGGGTATCCACAAGTCCTCGATGCTCACGTCCCCGAAGGTGTCGTGGATGGTCTTGTTGAACTCCCGTCCGGAGAACATCGATGTGATCGGGTAGGTGAGGTCCAGCAGTTGTAGGAACCATTTCGTCATTTTCTAAAAAGTTAAAATTAAATAAATTTCATTAATTTATTTACATATAAGATATGCAAAGTATTAACCTTCGACCACTCGCGCGCTTTCTGGGTCACTGTGGTGATGTTGCGCTCCGAGCACCAAAGCGCTCCCATCAGGGCACCGATGCTGACGCCGCCGACCATGTCGATGGGTATGCCCGCCTCCTGGATGGCCTTCAGCATGCCGATATGAGCGGCACCGCGAGCCCCACCACCGCCCAGCACCAGGCCAATGGAGTTGCCCGTCAGCCAGCGGGCGAGGCGCGAGAAGTCGGAATGCATGTTCGGCTCCGAGAGAAGGACGCGACTATAGAGATCATTCTGAAAGTATGGGTCAATGGGTCATCAAAGGATCAGCAACAAGGCAGAGCCTTAAGTGACAAACAATCTTACTGCCCAAACAAGTATTAGTATCTGTACCTTATCTCCAACATTCTGTCAGTCATGAAAATTGAAGCGTGACAATAATGAAAAAATCTGCGAGCTCATCACAGTGCTCGCCTCCAATCTACGACTATCTAATTTTTATGGCAACAACAAAATGACTCTCAAGTGCTTTGGATGGATCTTGATTAGCCACGAATGTTAGGGATAGGACTGTGCTAGCTACTCCACTCTTAGGCTTATGTGCTATTATTATTTCCTGGTGAATAAACCACACCTACATATGAGGGTTTCATTTATCTTATTAGAAGTACGGGTCACTCACAATGCGGTACTGGCTCTTGCGGGTGAAGATGCGCTTCACGCAGAGCACATGGTGGTGCTTCGTCACCCAGGGCCTGGCGTTCAGCCAGCTGAGCGTGTTGGCCGGCTTGGAGTTCGTCGTCTCTGGGTAGAGTAGCACCAGCTCCTTCTGGGTTCGCATCGCCAGCCGATCGATCTCGCGCTCGAACTTGCCCACCAAATGGGAGCCGTTGCCCAGGCCCACGATCAGGATGACGTCCGCCTGCCGCATACAGCGCTGTGTCCAGGCACTCAGCGCATTGTCGCACTGGTACAGGGTGATGATGTTCCGGTCCTCCTGCTGCGCCAGCCACGAGGTCAGTCGGTACTCGTTGGCAGCCTCAAAAATGTTAGGGCCCAGCTGTTTGCGCACCACATCGGAGGTTAAACGGAGGACGGGACCTGTTTAAACGGATTAGGAATAGGAACAGATTTTTTTTTTGCATTTTTTAAATATATTTAAAGCCCACCTATGGCACATAGTGAGTGGTAGAGCTCGTAGGTGAAGGGCGTAAGCGGCACCTCGTCCGTAATGGGCACGAGAGCCACCGTGGAGTACTTGTGCGTGACGGGATTGGCCTCGACGGGTGCACCTGGCGCCGCGCTGCTGGAGCGCGTCTGCATCGTGCCGAGGAAGCGGTGGCTGAGGAAGCTAATCAGCTTCGTTACCACAATGGGGTAGCGCAGCTTGATGGCATTGAACAGGCCCTCGGGCAGCTTGGCCAGCTCCGAGTCGCGCACGGCCAGCACGGTGGTGGTGCGCGACGTCTCGGTGATCATCTCGACGATGCCAACCAGGTCACCCTTGCCGTACTCGCCGATGATCTCCTTCTTGCCACCGGGATGCGTAATCACAGATCGCATTCGTCCGCTCAGAACAATGTAGGTGCTATCGCTGATCTCGTCCTGCCGGTACACGGCTCGTCCGGACTCCAGGAAGATCCAATCGAGGGCGTAGTCACACTGCCGCACCAGAGGCGAAAGCCGACGCACCACTCCATTGCCCAGATCCAACACGATGCGGGGTCTCTGCCGCATGATCCTGTGGGTGAAGAGCGTTCTGGTTAGTTGGGGATACCTTTCGTGGTGTTCCCTACTCACTGATAAATGGCTGCACGGCGGATGAAGGCCACCCTGCTGTTGTTCCTAGAGCGAATGGTGTAGGCACTGGCCTCGCCCGTCAGCATGGCCAATCCGCCGACAATCTCGCCCGGATGGACAAAGTGGATGAGCATGTCGTTCTTCTCCTGCTGCTGCTTCGCCCGAGCCGCGTCCTGGTTGGCCTGGTAGACGGCCAGAGTGCCGGTCATCACGAACCACACGCACACATCGTCCGAGTTGCCCTCCGTGATGAGGGTGACATTCGGCTCCAGTTCCCGCACCTCCACGAACGGCTCAATGATGTGGGCGTCCTCCTCGGGCAGGCCCAGCTCCTTGCGTAGGCTCTCTACCGCGGAGGCGTGCACCAGTCGCATGTCTATCTTGGACGCTGGTGCTCCGGCCATCAGCGGGGGCGCTCCCGCCACACCGGGTCCCAGTCCCTGACCTGGCCCGAGCCCGTGCTGGGACAGTGTCGGCCCCAGGTCGGGGACCATTTGGGAGATGGAACCGCGGCGCGTCGACAGGTTGCCCACGGAGTGTTGCTGCTGATGGAACATGTCCACGTTGGGCGCATCGCCGTGCACCTCGGCGTACATGTTGTTGGCGGAGGCGCCGCCGACGCTGGTGTTAATCACATCCGGATTCGGATTGGGATCGGACAGTGTATGCTCCTCTCGAGAGTGGCGTGACGGCGAGATGGGCGGCCGGCCCGGGCCGATGACGCCATTAGCACCTGCCAGCCCAGAGTGCACCGTGTTGGCGGTCGTCGGCGTGGCCGTTGTGGTTGTGTTCGAGGACGTTGGAGCGGGAACGCCGAGCGTCGGCTGGGAGCCGGTCTGGCGCGAACATTGCGAGGAGTGGGTGGACGGCGCCATGATGGTGCTGCTCTTGAAGCGCATGTGATTCTGCACCAGCTCGGCGTTCAGGCCGAGATAGTTCCTCAGAGCTGTGAAGAGCACGCGCTGCAAGCGGATCATGATCACCTGAATGACGCGGATCATCACGTCCGGGTTGTCCTGGAAAACCTCCTCGAAGGCCTGCAGAAATAAGCTTGTGAGAAATGGAATGGAGTATAGAGGGGAGGAAGCCCAAACCCACCTGCATGGGCAGCCGTATCACCACGGACTTCTCTATCGCCTTCGCTGTCACCGTTTTGTAGTAGCTGGGATTCCCCGACAGGACATCGATGAAGCTCAGCAGCGAGGTGACCGACTCTCCCTTGCGCACTGTCTTCAGGGATAGGGTACTCCCGTCCGCATTCGAGATGTACACGTTGATCATGCCCGACTGCACGATGTAGACACTGTCGTCCGGATCGGTGATCTTGAAGAGATAGTCGCCGGCCATCAGTTCGAGGAGCTGCGTGTGCTTGCAGAGCCGCAGGAAGACGGGCTTCTCGAAGTGGCCGAATATGCGGATGCTTTGCAGCATGTAGAGGGCATCCGGCGGCACCCGATCACTGCCGTCGATTGTCTCCTCCAGATATTCGGCCGGCGGCTCCACGGTGCGCATCTCCAGCGGCATGTTGTCCCGCCTCAGCTGCAGGATGCGCCGGGCGAAGCGCATCACGGCCCTCCGCTTGTAGCCCTTGCCGCTGCTGTACATCTGGCCGCTGACGTTCTTCATCTTGCGCAGCATCCGCCGGCCGTAGAAGAGCATCTTGTCCCGCTTCCGGAACCTCAGGCCGCGCAGATCCCCGCCGGACGAGGAGTTGACGGCGGTCATGGAGCGAGATGCCTCGTCCCGTAGCCGGATGCGGGCCAGGCGCTTGAAGTACATGAACCAGGCCAGGAACACCATCGACAACACGCCCAGAGCGCAATACAGGTACATCTGAAAGATACGAAGATGGAGGTTGAGTATCTCATAGATGAACTAGTTGGTTAGTGAGGGATTCAGGACTAACTACAAGACTTTAAAGATGGCTTTGGCGACAGTTCTGAACTGGTTCTCTCTCTAAGACAGTCTCTTTAACTAAATCCATTGAATTTTAAACTACGACTAAAAGTTTGAATAATTTATTGGAAAGTGCTCCTTGTCTTGGCTCCTGTCCCGCTTAAATTGGCATTCGGGAGGCGTTTGTGGGCTGGTTCCAGCGCGTTATGGCTAAATTATTGGGCATGCCACTTATTTCGTGAATTATTCAGCACGAACGGACACTTGTAATTTCCCAAAAGCTGATTTCCCGGCAAGTGTCACGCCCGTATAATCCAGCTCATCAGCTGGTCTGGCTGCACTTTGTTGTTCCCGTTATTGCTATTGTCTGGCGGCCAAGAGCGGGGGCGGGGCTAAAGGGGGTATGGAATGCGTTTATTGGAACAGCAAAGAGAACAAGGATTCGAGGAATAGTTCTCTTAATAGTTCTCTTATTATTTACAGTTTAGTCATTAGCCTGTGAGTAATTTGGAAAAAAGAGTAATTGAATTGATAATCCCCCCATCGCCTGCCTCTGCCTCTGATCGCTATTCTGTTATTGCATTTTGACATTGAAACGTCGACGCGACGTCGCTGCCTGCTCGCTGCTCTGCTTATTGTTGTTGTTGATTTAATGCAGTTTCCGCATTTGGCGCTCGCTCTTTGATATTCCCACTTCTGTTACTTGCATTCTAGTTATTGCTATTGTTGTTGTTGTTGCTTTTATTAACTCGTTTGTTTGTTTATTGTTTACAGTTTATTTTCGCAACAGGTTCCTCCCAGCTGCGTCCAAGAAACGCCACAAATTCCAACTGGCAGCCAAGCTGGCTAATTGGAAACCGAAGGCACGCATTCCTCATCGATCCAATTGGATTGGATTTGTGGTGATCCGATCGGGGATTCGGATGACGGAAAGGCCAGCGAAAGAGTAGCTGGGAATTCTACAAAGTCACGCGGCTGGACGGACGGAGGACGGACGGAAGAGTAAATTGATTCGGCCCCTGGGGGTTAATTGAATTATTGAAAACTGATTTGGCCGCCCTGCCCCCGCCTCCCACACATGCACGTGCTTCTGATTAGCAATCAGTTATGCGCCGTCTAATCAGCCTCTGGGGGGTCATGCTGTTCGCCTTTTACTGCCTCAGGTTCCACTATCAATAGTAGGCCCAGTGCTTATCATGTGGCTACTGTAGTGGTTTCGATGGGCTTGTTTTTTTTTCTTTCTTGCTTTTTATGTAAGGCCATAGAGAACGATTCCGTTCTGAAGGCGAATATCAAAACACGGACGTGACGTAAAGATTAGGGGGTGGGGTGGGGGGAGGGTCCCACCAGCATCAGCTGCCAATTATTTTCGAGAGTATTTTGGAGCTACGCTCTCTCTCTCTCGTCCTCTCTTTAGTGGGGCTCCGAACCCAAGACAGCTGACCGAGTCCTGACCACACCAAGGTCACTCTGAAAAAGTTAAGGCAGCTGATAAAGTTTGAGTTGGTTCCTGAAAAAAGGTTTCCAGCTCCTTTCTCCTCTCCTCTCTTTCGACCGCATTTATCACAGCACTGACTCACTCTCGCCGCGAACAACAAACAAAGAACGGGGTGAAGTTCGCCAAGGAATGGCACTTACCGAGTTAGTGATCTGCTTGGAAACGTACTGGCACCAGGCATCCGAAAAGAGAGCCGTGTAGCTGCCGGTGGCGCTGGCGCGCAGGAGTTCCAGGACATCCATGACTGTCTTTGTTTCCCCTCCTTCTCTCAGACTCTTCGACTATCTTCCGTCGGCTCCCTCGCTGATAGTTGTGGGTGCTGCTGCCGTGGTTCTTGTTGTTTTTGGCGGATTTGGTAAACACGGAAGTGTGAAGGCAGCGGGAGCTTGCGTAGCGAAGAGACGGGTGGGGCGGGGGCCTGGGCGGGTGGCCAAATCTCGGTTGCTTCGCAGCTCTGTCTCACTCTAGCGCGCGCGCGCTCTCCCCCCGCCCCTATGTTGACGCAAGTTATTTGCAATTATCGTTGTAATAATGCACGCGCCGCCAGCTTTCTCACGCACACTCGCACACACCTGCACATACGCACAACACTGTCGAGCAAAATTTTTGGATCTCCTATCTGTTGTTTCCCTTACTATAGTTCTCTTTTCTTTTTTTATTTTTTGTTACGAGAAAAATCGGGCAATTTTGTTTTTGTTCCTCCCACTCTTGGAGTCTTTCGTTTCGCCTCGTTTAATTATCCTTCTACTCGCTTACTGCTCTTCTGGAGCCTGCTGCGACAGTCTCTGGGTTGCGGGTATTGCGGGGGTGTAGCCTCCTTAATTTAGTGTATCGGTCTAGACCAGAATTTTGCTATGTACTACAAACTAATAAATCAAGTCAAATGCACTCTAGAATTTTGTTATTGGTTCTAAGTTCTAAGTTAGGGATGGAGCGACATAGCGATAGGCGAATAATTGCTATCGATATTGTTATCGAACATTTCGTCGCCAGAGTTGCCAGTATATGAACAAAATGTTTCCATTAAGCCAATAAATTGTTCTCTTTTCTCTCATACAACATGCATAAAAATTGATTAAAATGCTTCTTATTTTATACGCCCTTACTAGTACTTCTTCCTTTATTATATTGAGTTTTTTAACGGTTTCTGTTAAGAGTCACAAGGCGATAGTTCGATAGTTCCGTTGAGGTGACAAATGTTGGCGCCTGCTGTTGAGGTTTTTAAATTAAAGATATAAAGCTTGGATCAAAGATTGGCATGCAGTTGAACATTAATTTGTGGCGCATAATTAACTCCGCTTAAGATTTCTTGTAGCCAAGGAGCCGTGAAGAGCGGCCGTCGGTAATATTCAGTGATTAACAACTGTAAAAATCTGTATAAATATTCATGTGTGTTGATTTAAAGGATTTTGGTGAAATCCAAGGCGACTGCGACTCCGGATCCGAATCGGAGGTCCGAAACTAACGTGCAACATCCAATAAAAAAGCAAGTGCATTCAAAATAACTGGAGCGTGCCGGGCTCGGGGCTCGGGCTCAGTCTCAGTCTCAATCCGAATCTCCAATCTCGGCAAGCCAAGCAAAACGACAAAGACGCGTCGTTTGGGTGGCCAGCTCCAGGTGCATTGCAGCTGCAATTATATATGCAATGCACTTAAGTTATGCACATTTCCTTTGCCCAGGCACCGTTACCGTTACGATTTCAAATCCCGCGCGAAAGTTAACAGCAGCACAACAGCCAGAGAGGTCCATTGGCAGCTCTTTAACAGAGAGAGAGGAATATAGAGTTGAGCAGAGGTAACTCTGTAAGACAAGGGCTATTGTCTTAGCTTTTTCCAGCCAAACGGACCAATTTATAATAGCTCTACAGTTTTTGAGTTTGGATATATTTGAATAATTATATCTGTCAATTATAACGAAATACTTGAAAAGTAAAATAGAAAAATAGTAATATAACTAAGCATATACATATTTGAAATGTAGCAATATATTTATACAAAAACTACTGTTTTTGGCGGAAAACGGCTAAATGTTGTCACTTCTGTTATGTTAACAGCGGGAGAGCTGAGGGAGAGAACAAGTTAGCAGCAGAGAGAGCTCGGGGTATATAAAGCCCAACGCGGAACATTTGAATCCAAGAGGTTACCGTTAGTTAAGAGTTCAAGAGTCGTCCAGAGTTGGAGAGTAGAGTTAGAGTTAGAGTTAGAGTAGAGAGTCAGAGTCAGAGTCCCCTCTCCGAGAGCGAACCGCAGCGCATGTACGAACCGGGTACGAATCGGGTACCAGAATCTGGTTGCGCCAACCTCGAACCTAGTTAAACCTAGTTGGATCAAACATTATCAAACAGGCGACAGGTGAACTCAGTCACTTCCAGGCACTTGTAAGTCGTCCAAGCTACCAGAAGACCGTACTACCGTACTTTCGATATATCACGATATAAATATATCACTAGCATACCATATTGATATATTGATATTCTGATATATTACCAGCAGTCCTAAGAACTTTAAAGAAAACAATCAGAAACCAAACCAAGTCGTGAAAATCTGCAATCTGCCGTGAAAAAAGCCGGATAACACCCATACAAACACAGCACAGGCACCAAGCAGCCGTAGGGTTCAAAAAACTAAACGGAAGAATAATTAATCGCTGGCCGTGATTTGTTTACGTTTTTTTCTTCATTTTTTTTGTATTGTGTTAGTGACAAAAAGCCGAAAAAGCCGAAAAACCTAAAACCGAAAACAGAAAACCCAAAACCGAAAACAGAAAACCGAAGGGTGTGACAGACGTAAAGGTAGAAGAAGAGAGTGATACGGAACGAGTGCAGAAAAACAGAAAAAAAAAAAAAAAACGCTAACGCAGAACACGGGCACACAGGATAACACCTGGAAAAGCTAACTAATACTACAAACAGGCGCAGAGGATCACCCTGAAATCACCGGTAATTAAGTGACACCCCAGCCAGCCAGCGAGAGAGAGAGAAAAAAAAGTGCAAAAGCAGCCACACAACAACACAACAGGAGCGAAGGAGCAGAGAGAGAGAGAGCAAAGAAAGTAAGTGGAATTCCTTGCCCAAAGATGGCTCTCTCGCACTAGCTACGTACATACATCCCTCCCCGCCTGTCTGTCGCCTTTTGTGCAAATTAGATGGAGAATCGCTCCATTTCCAGGTGTAGTCCCCATTGGCGTGTAGAAGATTCGGTTTGCGGGAGGGAGAACTCTAAGCCAAATGAATACCAATAGGTTTTTAATTGAATAGCCTCCGGCGGCGAAGTTGGTCCAGGCCCCTCTTGAAAGTTTCCCTGGCTCCGCCCCTGTCAAAAGCCAATGGCCACGCTCTCTTGCAAGTCATAAAAGTTGTCAGTTCGCTTCGCTGCTCCTTCGTCTCACCTCTTTGCCACCTTCTTGCCATTTTTTCTTCATTTTTTTTTTTTTTTTTTTCACTTTAGCATTTCATTTTGAGCTCTCCTTCGGCGTGCTCCACCTTGTGTTGGCATTGTTTTCTGCTGATTTTTCCAACCGGCTTTTGGCTCACTAATTGCCTTGACATTGGCATCCAATGCTCTCCTCTCCACTCCCCTCCCCTCCACTCCACTCGGCGCGGCTTCATTCCTTCGGCCTCCCATTGCCGCTCTCTTTTTGGACCATCTCTCTTTTATTTCACCTCGCCTCTCTGACTCGTTTCAATCATTCAAGTTCAACCATAAACAGACATAAGCACGTTGGCCAAGGGGCGGGGGGGGCCTTAGATTCTAACTGTTTTCCACCTCTCTTCGGCAATGATTCTCTCTTCACCCGCTGGCTAGTTAGTTGCTTGTTTTTGTTTATGTGCTCTCCCGCCCTCCTTTGTGGCTCCTTTCTTTGTTTCCCGGCTCGAAAACGCATCGAATTCGCATTCGCATTCGCATCCGTGTGTGTATGTATCCTTCCGGCGATTCGTCCTTCCCTCCCAATACGACGGATGCGCGCAGGGGCGTGTGCGGCAGCAGCGCACTGTGGTTGCCAAAATCTCAGCAGCAGCCAAAAAATCATTTTTGGAAATATTCTTTTGGTTGAAACCGTATTGGTCCCACTGTGGAAAAGGTATTGGGTTTCCTTTTTGCGAATTGAATCGGAAAATTGCATTTCGGCGCCCATTGTGCTCGTTTCTGCTTCATTTCGTTGGCGGCGCACTCCCCTTTTTCGGAATCCTTTGTGTCCTGCCCTGCCCTACGGCCGAAATGGTAAATCAATAATTTTCAATGAGCTGGCTAGCCAGGCCAGGCCAGGCCCGGCTGAATACCAGGCAGGGGATCAATTAGTATGCCAGGAGCGCATTCGAGCAACCCACACCAGTGGCCATCGAATCGAGACTCCATGTATTTGAAACAAAGAACCCCCGAGAGCCTGAGTCACGTTTTGTTTTCCTCATTTGCCTGCGCTAATGGCAACGTCTCCCAATATCTCTGTCACCGTCCTCCTCCACCTCCAACTCTCCATTTCTGTCGCTTGGCAATCGAATGCTTCCGTTGCGCCGCCGGAAATCAGGTACGCCGGCAAACCCCACCCCCACCCCCGCCCCAGCCAAGCCATTGTGGCAACAGTCTGAAGACAAAGTACATAGGAGAGACAGCCAAGGGCAGTGTGCTAGGAACCAGGAGACAAAGAAACTATCTACGGATTAGTCTCCGTATCTTTATTGAAAAAGGACTCGGAAAGTCAGTCTCTCAGATAATGGCTTCGAGAGAAGTCCTATTTGTGCGTCCTCGACTGTAGCAGCGTGTGCCCTATGTACTGAGTCTGCGGATTTTGGCTGCACATGCCGACCGTACACACCCCCGTACTTGTATCTGGTATCTTGCAGCTTGTATCTCGTGGATGTGGCTGTGGCTGTGGCTGTATCCGTCCGTCATCAATTGCAGCTGTCGCCCGTCCTTGAACGCACTTTACGCACTCCGGGGGAGTGGGGGGCGGGGCTGAACGGAATGCCAGTCGGTGGATAAGCTATTTTCGTCCAAATATCCCCCAAGGGAGGAGTGTCTGGAGTTCTTTGTTCGACTTGGTGGCTTTGGATGAACTCTCCAAGTATCTGGGCATCTGCCTCGTTCGATTTCTGGTCCGATCTTGAGAGACGGCCGCCAAGTGTCCTGGTACTGAGCCTAATCCCTCGGAGACACCCTCGAAGTTCCCTGTTTTCTCGTATCTGTTGCTGAGTCATTGTTGCTTGTCCAGTTACTCCTCTTTCTCGCCGACTGGTTTCGCTTTCAACGGCACGCCCTGACGCTCCTGTCCTGCTCCTCCACCTCCTCCTGCTTGTGATTCATGCTGGCTCCTTTCCGGCCAACTCTGGGTCTAAATTATGGGTCATATATCAATGGACTCTGTGGCACTATCAACTCGTGCGGCAATGCGGCAATGCGGCATGTGGAGGAGGCATGGGGGCAGGAAGGCTTCTGTTCTCCGGCGGCGCCCATCTGTCGTCGCCACAGCACTCGCCTCCTTTTGTAATTCTTTTCTTTTATTTTTTTTAGCTCACAATGGAAATAATTGATATGCGGCCGGGGTGCTGGATCGGGGGTTCAACGACCCCCGACGGGGAGCATCTTGCCACTTCCGTTCCGATAAAGCCAACTGCAATCTTCACACTTTCCTCGTCCGATAGCACTTGCTGCGGCAGTCTCTTGACCTTTCGCGCGGGATCTGCGGGCCTTCGAGTCAAAAATTTGTGTAATGCAATCTGAGCTTAAGTGTCCGGGGCTGAGCCTGGCATTTATGTCTCACTTGACAACCAGCCGGACCAGTTGCTGCAATCCGATTTGGTTTTGGGATTGGGATTGGGAGTAGCAGTTGCACTACCAGTGGCGGCGACTCCCCAATCGCTTCGCCCAAAAGCATCTCTGGCATCTATCTGGTTGCGCGACTGCAACGAGTTTGTGGTGGCAACCTGCTCTCCTGTGTGTGGCATGCCCCCGAAAAGCAGATTGGACAAAATGAATCTGTTGCGACACCTCCTGGCTCGCTTTAGACAACACTAATTGACTGCCAGCATTGAAACTTTCTTCTCCAGCTCCGATCGCAGTCCGATCGCCGTCCGATCGCCGTCCGATCCATCAGAGATCCATCAGCTCCGGAGGAGCTAGTTCTGGGCTGAGATGGATGAGCCTTAATCTCTGCCAGGCTTGCCGATCTGGAATCTGTTGTATCCCGAATATAGTGAATAATAAACCGGCAATAATAATCATAAATTCCAAAGGCCGGGGCCTGGCTGCCGGGCATTGCTTCGACTCTGCTCCACGGCTCACAATATTTATGCGCATTGTTATTATGGATCGAAAAATGCGAACAAATTATTGGTGTGCCTGCGCCGCTTCACGGATTTCCCAAGATACTTTCCCGCGCTCTCGGCTGTCGGCAGTGCTCCTGTAATTGGCGCATAAATCATTTTCCTCCGCTTGGCAGAGCTTGGAGAGCTTCTCAGAGCCAGCTCTCGCCCCGCCTCGCCTCAGATGCATTTGTATCTTCCTCGAGATGCGTTCAATAAACCAAAACCTCAACTTAATTGCAGGCCTCGCCACATCGAGACCATCTCCCAGCCCCCGCTCCTCCCAAAAAATGGGAAGAAAGAAGAAAGCACGACGAAGAAAGAGCCGGCCCGAAACCGTTTTCCGTCTTTTGGCCTCTTGGCTCCGCGGCTCTTTGGCTTTTTTTATTTCGTGGCTTTCATTGATTTCTCCATTTGGAATCACTCCATTTCATTATTGATTTTGACTCTTTGATTGCCATCCGTCCGTCCGTCCGTCTCAACTGTAAACTGCAGTGGATCAGGGGTCTGATGACCCGTACACCGAGCGAAAAACATCATCTCCCTAACAACACAATAGGAAACGGGCCATAAAAAACCCCATTTACGACTATCACTTTTTTTCCACTGTGCATCGCGTCGTAAAAAGCTGACTGGCTTTGTTATAATTTTGGTAGCGCCGTTGGGGATTCCGTTTGCCGGCAACCACCTCATCATAATCACCGGATCATCGGGCCATCGGGCCAAATTTGAATGACAATTGATGGCGAAGCTGTTCTAACGGTTTTTGGCGAACCGCCAACTCTTCCAGCCCCCAAAGACTTTTACTTTTTTCTCATTTCTCGAGCCGATTGCTGCACTTGTTTTGGCGCTTTCTAAAAATGCAAAGGCCGCGGAGGAGAGCCAATGCTCTGTGGTTCGTAATTACAAAACAATTGGAAAGGCAACCCACCAGCCACCGAGTGGTTTCCAGAGAAGATCTAGACCGCTGGGCTGCTAATTGAGTGGCGGTGCGGTCTGGCGGGTGATCTTCTAAGGCTTCATCGCGAATATGTAACACCACACAGCCACAGCATGGGTGTCATCACGACAGCCTATGCGAGTCATTATCCCAACTGCCCGCATCATCGGCCCTCGTGGGGGAACTGTATCTGGCGGATATCGGGAGAGAGCGGGTATTCAAATTCCTCGCCGATGAAAGTTGTTTTCTTTTGTTTTCGCCCGACGGAGGGAGGGAAGGAAAAACAAAAAACAAAAAACATAAAACAAAAAAGACAAATCAAAAAACCGCAAAATGTTTTATAAATAACAGGCCCAAGGCCTGGCGGTGGTGTGGTAAACGCTTTTGCATCTCACTAACCACTAAAAACCACCAACCACCAACCACCAGCCACCAGCCACCAAGCACTAGCCACAATTCACAATTCGAGTATCTCGGGCTGAGTCCCCCAACCATCATCCATCCAGCTATACCCTAACATGGGGTATGTGGTGTCGCTGGGCCAGTCTGAGGAAGATTTCAGGAGGGGAGCTATGGGCTAGTACCGGGCATCTTATAGTTTAGGGCTTCAGTACCGGGTATCTTATAGTTCTAAATGAAAAGCTAGTATTTATGGGTTACTATCTCTCCCTTAAGACTGTTATGAGTTAGTACCGGGTATCTTCTAGTTAGGGGTTTCAACTTTAAAGCTTTGGATAGTACCGGGTATCTTATAGCTCTACACGATATCTTAAAGGGGCTATCTTAGGGGCTTCAACTTTAAAGGTGAGTTGGAATAGTACCGGGGGTCTTATAGTTGAAGTCTTAAACTTTAAAGCTATCTTTGGATAGTATCGGGTATCTTTAAGTTCTACATGAAAAGCTTGCTTGCTAAGAGTATGGGTTGGCTGCCTCTTCCTTAAGAAAGTTATGGGCTAGTACCGTGTATCCTATAGTTGAGGTCTTAAACTTCTTAAAAGCTAAGTTGGAATAGTATCTAATAGTTCTTCAGCCAATCTATGAGTGAGTTGCTATGAGTTCTTATAGGTTACTTAGAGTTATGGCTGAAAGATAGGACTACTACCTATTAGTAAGTAGGACTAGTAGTAAGTATAAGCAATCTTACAGATCAGGGCTTAAATTTTAAAGCAAAGTGCAGATAGTACCAGGTTTAGTGGGAATAGAACCGTGTATCTTAGACTTTAAAGTATCTTAGACCGAGCATCTTATAGTTCTACAAGAGTGTCTACTGCCCCTAAAAGATAGGTCTAGTGCCTAGTAGTAAGTAGTAAGTAAATCTTATAGTTCAGAGCTTAAGCTTGAAGGCAAAGTTCAGATAGTACCAGGATAGTACATGGTACCGAGTATCTTATAGTTTTACAAGAGCCCCTCATATTGAGGCATAGAGTATGGCCCCGCAAGATATGTATCTTTGAGGCCTCTCTCTTTCGCTGGCTCCATGAGCTGGCTGTTCAGTTTGCTTTTGCTTTTGAGTTGGCTGCCCCGCATTCTTGACAGCCGTTAAAGTCGCAGCACGAACACAATGCAATGTGCAACGCTTGAGAGCGCGTGCGCGCGTGCGTCTTGCCACTGCCACTGCCACTGGAGAAGACTTGTCTGGCGAAGAAGAGCAGAGCCGAGTGGCAGTGAGTGGAAGACACGAGCACATCGTTAACTGTGGCAACTGTAGCAGGTGAGCTGTGGTGGTGGCTGGGGGAATGCTTCTATTCCTTCTGGCCAGAAGAGCCGGCGCAGCTCGTCAGAATCTTCAGGCCCCTGTTAATGTCTTGTTATGTGCTATATGGCTGTGTGCCTGTATTTTTAGACCGATGCTGATGGTGCTCCATTTGCTGCATTACAGTAAGAGATACCGTATGTTGCAGCATACTTTTCAAGAAAAGAAAAGAAAATCGCACAATCGATGTCTGGCCCGGCCCGGTCTTTTGTCGCTGATTTATGGCGCTTGTGAAGAAATTGCCGAAACCGAAGTCTTTTCTTTCATTCGCTTCATTGTGGGGTCAGCGGAAACTGAATACATGGAAATTGGCAATCCGCCAGTGGCCAAGTCTCTTATGCCTCACGTTTTTTTACATAATCTGTCGAAAGGCAACAAGCTGCAGCGTCAGCGGCCTGAGCTCTTTTCGGGGGAACCAAGTATCTGTGTCTGTGGCGTAACTGCAGCGGTGTAGAGTATCTGGAGCTCAGCCCATTCACACTATTTGCTCATTATTATGCCGCTGCTCTCTGCTCTGCTCTGCTCTGCTCTGCTCTGCTCGCAAATCAATTAAATTACACTATCTATATCAGAAATTGAATGTCCGCTGTTGCTGTCGGCTGTGCATGTGAGTTTCTGCTGCTGCAGATACCAAGATACAAAGATACTGTATCTGCATGGGAGTGTGTGCGCTGGCACACAATCTATCTCTCGCTGGCAGTGTGTGTGTGTGACATTATTAAAACGCAATCTAATTAAATGAAATTGCACACGCACACCGGCACACCAGCACACACCGAGCTGGGGCTTTTAGCAAATTAGGAAAAATGTAAAATATGAAATAGAAGCTCCAGCTCCGTCGCATCCAGAGCGCACACCTTTCACCAACTTCTCAGGTGTTGCTCTCCCTCCCTCTAGCCCCCTCCCCGGAGGCTCTTCAGCCTTTCTGTATTTTCTCTGCCGCTTTTCCCGGCGACCGACCGCCCAACCGCCCAACCTGCTTTTATTTTGCGTGTGTTTCGCTCTCATGCGTGCTGCCCGTCAGCTGGCTGGCTGGCTGGCTGGCTGGCTGGCTGGCTGGCTTGTTAATGATAACGGTAAAGCTGATAAACGCAGTCGCATTCAAACAATGCCAAACAGATCTAAACTCCAAGAGGAGCCCCGAACCGGCAGCTGTTCTACTACTCCAAGAAAGTTCCTCAAACTTTGCCATTAAAGAGTCGGGGGTCGAGCCCTAGCCTTGAAATAAAATCAAAATAATAGACAGAGAGGGTGATCCTGCAGGAGAAAGTCAATGATCGACCCCTTGGAATGAATACCTCACCAAGAAAGTGTTTCAAACTTCTTCAACACAAAGTTTCATCACTTTTAGACTGCGGGTCGCACTCTAGCCTTGAAATAAAATCAAAATAATGGACAGAGGAGTTCTCGTTCTGGACTAGACCTGAGATCCAAATGGACTTGGCAACAGGTTGAAATGGACTGGTGGTGTGGATGTGCTGGATGCGGATTGCATTTGTTCCGCTTGGCGTTGCCCGGCGGTGGCAGGCAGGCACTCCATTTGCAGTAATTGGATGATAATCACGATGAAGACGATGATGGTGTTGCAGCTGTTGCTGTTGCAACGGTGCTTGGCTAACTGCATTTCTTTGTTTCTCCTAATTGTTAGAGGACGTCTAAATCAAATCTTTCACTTTGTAGCCACACATCAAGATGAGTCCAAGACGTCTTGACCCGAGGGGCAAGTTAACAGAAAAAGCAGAAAAAGCAACAGCTTGCATAATTAATTATGATTTGCGCTGCTCAAGAGCGTGGAAATTGTTGTTTTAAATGGCCACCATTAATTTTGTCAGCCAACTTGTTCAATGTTCGTGCATTTTCGCCCATCGAATTGCATTCGAGTTGGAAAATGAATGACGAAACAGGTAAACACGCCGGCTAATAGAGTTGGCTTTCAGCTGGCCAAGCTCGGTGGCAGTCGTTGACTTTGAGCGCCAAAAGCACACATTTGCTTGGCTAATTCCCGCTGTTTGCTGGTTTGCTTTTTTCATTTTCATTTGATGGTAATCTGCCATCTGCGATTTGCCATTTGCTTTTAAGCCAACGCCCAGGCCATCGTCCCTGCCACGCCCCAAGCGGTGGCAGGAGCCAACGCCCAGCAGAAGCAACTGTCACGCTTTTGTCTTCGCCCTCGTCCCATTGTGTTTGCCTTTTTAAGAAATTAGAATGCGAAATCCAACCAGGAGCCTCCACCCACCCTTGCAGCCTATTTATTATTATATTTAAGTTTTTGTAGCTGTTCTTAATTTATGTTTGGCGTGGTGGCTCGTTTTTTTATCGCCGGATGAGTCAGAGAGCCAAGAATCCGGCCACAGATTCATAAGCTCTGATTAGCAGGCACGCGTCACGCTAATGAGTTGTTCTCCTTACTCATTAGCTTTTTGCTTTCCAGCTTTTTGTATCTGGTTCTGGTTTTTGTTGCAACAGCAGTTTCTGTTCTTAATGTGGCGCATGTGTTGCAGCTGCCCGGCCCCGCCACTTAGTAGTTATCGGTTTACAGTTGCAACTGTCGGGAGAAACTTCTGTTTCAAATGTCTGGTCTAGTTAGTAACTAAGGCTGGAGGTACCTATTAGGAGCTGGTTCCAGGATTCCATTGGAATGAATACTTTTTCGATAATTATCGATAGATTCTGATACCTTTTGGTGCTTCAGCTTGGTCTGGTTTCTTGGCCTTTGGTCTGACATTCTTGTTTTGGTGAGGAGACACCTGCTGGCAATCGAAATTCATCAATGTGCTATCGATGACACGATAGAAGTGTCATCGGGGCCTTGACAGCTGACTTCTGCCGGTTGGGTTTGAATTTATGGGAGGCGAGCGAGTGGGGAGACAGTGTTGGGAAGCGGGCCGAGGAGGGGCAGGAGGAGATGGAGCCGGATCAGCGACATGTGTCGCCTTGTAATGCAAATGTTATCTGCATTTCCTGTTGCATTGCCATTGAAATGGCCTCCCTCCCTCCCCCCACTCTCCGCCCGAAGCCCACTCTTCCCCACTTAAGATGCATACAGCGCACACATGGCCAGACAGTGCAGTGGAGATGCCGTCTGACAGGCGGAGAAGGAGAGAAGAAGTCCTAGTCGTAAGCTGAAGACTCGAGACATAAATCTTGCACGCAGCCTTCGCGTTTCTTCAAGGCCCCCCTTCCACCCATCCATCCATCCATCCATCCATCCACCCATCCCCCCTGCCCGTGACAAAGTGTTGGTGTCCACCAATCAAGTGGATGGGTTTACATAATTAAATGCATAATCAATGCCCTGCCCCAGGGGCGTTGCTGGGAGGAGGGCAGGGGGCCAAACTATACCATTTTATTTATTTTAAGACAGCAACCATTTAATAGCTGTAGTTATGGAAAATTAATGAAAAAATCCTGTTCTATTGTCTGATTACAGCCCGCGGACACATTTGAGACTTTTTTCCTCCCGAGAGTAGCCTCCGAATGGCTCCCATCAGCACCATGAACGGCCAGGGCCAGGGCTGTGAGCTGGGCCACAGCAACGGGGACATCATCTCACAGAACCAACAGAAGGGTTGGTGGACCATCGGCCTGATCAACGGCCAGCACAAGTACATGACTGCGGAGACCTTTGGGTTCAAGCTCAACGCCAACGGCGCCAGTCTGAAGAAGAAGCAGCTCTGGACCCTGGAACCCTCGAACACCGGCGAAAGTGAGTCGCAAAGATAGCTGTAGCTACCAATCCTGGTAGAGAAGTCCCCCAACTACCCCAACTACCCCAACTACCTGCTAATCCTACTCTCCATCTGCAGTTGGAGATTTGTCTTCTGGCCAATCGATGACACAACTTGAGGTGGCTAGCAGATCAGCAGTTATGTTAATCCAGCGAATGCAAGTGATAGCCACTGTGGTTGGGAGTGAGTGGCTCCACGGGGGAGTGGCTCCTGAGCCAGTTAGTAATTGGCCAAGAGTCGAGAAACCATTTGCCAGCCGTAATCACCATCATCTCGGCCGGTTTCTTTTATTTGAGTTTCTTGATTTCGGTTTTTGTTGTCAGAAAACAACATAAATCATTCGGGGGCTTGCACACCGCGATACGGATAATTCCAGTTGCACTAATTTGACGTGCCGGAGAGTGGAAAACAAAGCGCCTCACGAATTTGGCATCATTTATCAAGTTGCTGCATTGGAATTGGAATTGGATTTGCAGTTGGACCGAGACTGGGACTGGGACTTGGAGTTGGAGTTGGAGTTGGAGTTGAAGCCACTGGCAATTACAATTAAAGCTGGCCAGGCAACTGGTTTCATAGCGCCCGATCTGCGGCGATCTCTGGCCGTTACCATTGCCACCACAATTAATAAACATTTTCTGTAATGCCAGAGAGCCATAAGTCAGCCCGGCGTTCGCCTCGGCCATTAAAATAGCTCATCCAAATTGAAAATTTCTTGCTCCGCTTGTTTTCCCCATTTTCCACAGCTCCAGTCTCCGCCCCGAGCACCTTTCGGCCCGGCCGAATCGAATGGCTCAATGGATAATAGCATTCAAAATGTTTGGAAAGCGAGCCAAATCCAAATTCCCGGCCATCGATAGCCGAAAGTGCCATCGCCTCTCGGCGCCAACTTGATTGATTTTCCCTGCACTGCAAGAAATGGTAGGCCCGATTCCAGACGGAGGAACTTGGGACTCAAATTCAAATATTATTCCAAGTAGAATGCCTATATCTCGGCTTACATTTTTCACATCCTCAAGCGGGATACTTTAATCGATTCGTAGATTCATTCCCCACCAACCTGCATCACAATCTGGAAACAAAATATTTTTTTTTAATTTTTTCTACACTTTTCCTGATGGGATCCTTAGACAAAACAGTTTTCCACCTTATGGCCCAGAGCGATGGGTATATCTTCCGTAATTTTCATCCGATTCTTAAGCGGAGTGCCTTTCCAGATTCATTTTCCGCCAATCAAATTTTTCCGCATTTTTTCTGATGGGGATTCCGGTGCGGATGACCATATGACCCCTTGCGCAGGCCATAGGGGCCATCCAGAATCCTTAGACTTAACCTCAAACGAAGTCTACATCTTTCCGAATCGTTATCCTTAAACGATTCGTGTTTTAATCCAGATTTAATCCGCCAGTCCAAATGATTAATCTTCTCTCCCTCCTCACCTTCAACTTGCAGGTATTATCTACTTACGATCTCATCTGAACAAGTACCTTTCGGTCGATCAGTTTGGCAACGTGCTGTGCGAGAGCGAGGAGCGGGACGCGGGCAGCCGGTTCCAGATTTCGATCAGCGAGGACGGCAGCGGACGCTGGGCGCTGAAGAACGAGTCGCGTGGCTACTTCCTCGGCGGCAATCCGGACAAACTCGTCTGCACGGCGAAGACCCCCGGGGCGAGTGAGTTCTGGACGGTCCATTTGGCTGCCCGGCCGCAGGTGAACCTCCGCTCGATTGGCAGGAAGCGGTTCGCCCATCTCTCCGAGTCGCAAGACGAGATCCATGTGGATGCCAACATTCCCTGGGGCGAGGACACCCTCTTCACTCTGGAGTTCCGTGCCGAGGAGGGCGGCCGCTATGCCCTGCACACGTGCAACAACAAGTGAGTCCGAGTGATCCCCAGTGATCCGAAAGGAGGAAACAAACTAATAGTATTATTTGAATCCACCTCTCAGATATCTGAATGCCAATGGAAAGCTGCAGGTGGTGTGCAACGAGGATTGCCTGTTCAGTGCCGAGTACCATGGCGGACATCTGGCGCTCCGGGATCGCCAGGGACAGTACTTGTCGCCCATCGGATCCAAGGCGGTCCTTAAGTCGCGCTCCTCGACGGTGACACGGGACGAGCTGTTCTCCCTAGAGGACTCCCTGCCGCAGGCCTCCTTCATCGCCGGCCTCAACTTGCGCTACGTAAGCGTGAAGCAGGGCGTCGATGTCACGGCCAATCAGGACGAGGTCGGCGAGAACGAGACGTTCCAGCTGGAGTACGACTGGTCGGCGCACCGCTGGGCTCTCCGCACCACCCAGGATCGCTACTGGTGCCTATCGGCCGGCGGCGGTATCCAGGCCACCGGGAATCGGCGTTGCGCCGATGCCCTTTTCGAGCTTATCTGGCACGGGGACGGCTCCCTATCCTTCCGTGCCAACAACGGCAAATTCTTGGCCACCAAGCGCTCGGGACATTTGTTTGCCACCTCGGAGTCCATTGAGGAGATAGCCAAGTTCTATTTTTACTTGATCAATCGGTAAAGCCTCGCCTCAAACGCCTGTGAACCAAAATTTAATCATATCTCTGTTTTTTGAAGGCCCATTCTTGTGCTGAAGTGCGAGCAGGGATTCGTGGGCTATCGCACGCCCGGCAACCTCAAGCTCGAGTGCAACAAGGCCACCTACGAGACCATCCTGGTGGAGCGGGCCCAGAAGGGTCTAGTGCACCTGAAGGCGCACAGCGGAAAGTACTGGCGCATCGAGGGCGAGAGCATCTCGGTGGATGCGGATGCGCCCAGCGATGGCTTCTTCCTGGAGCTCCGTGAGCCTACCAGGATCTGTATAAGGTTGACTTGAAGAATAATATTTAAAGTATCCATACTAAGTCCCTGTTTTTTCGTAGATCACAGCAGGGTAAATATCTGGGAGCCACCAAGAATGGAGCTTTCAAGCTGCTCGAAGACGGCACCGACTCTGCCACCCAGTGGGAGTTCTAGGGCGGGACGACGTCCCCACAGCCCCATCCGGGTCCATCAGTATCAAAGTATCACATTTCCCATCCAAACGGAGGCGAAGTCCTGCGCCTCAGCTGGAGCAGTCGCACAACAATTTGATCCTAAAGCGCAGAGTTCACGGAGACGAGAGAGATGAATGGAAAATATTGAAAACTTCAAGATGAAAAAAACTTATATATTTATATATGAAAAGATCTACGTATACATGGAATGAGAGATTTTTTTAAACAACCTATTTAGCTTTTTATACGTTTTTATACGATGAGAATCAGCATCAAACAATAAGAAATTTTTTAGCATAGACAAGTCAAATTTTGTCGCGAGTCCTTCCGTTTTTATCAAAGAAGTAAAAAAGAAAAGAATATCAGCAAAAAATGGCATAATGGTTACACAAGCACATCATATATAACACTATATACATATTCGATAAAGAAAAAAACAAGAATGAAAGAATTGAAAAGGAAATGAAAGCAAGAAAATAAGAAAACATAAAAACCAACACATATTCCTATAAATTTATTTATATATTTATATAAAAATATTGATATGAATGATAAAACACCGACACGATACACTTACACTCACACCCCCAAACAATCCACCAACACACTCACAAGCAAGCAATTTTATTAAAAAAAAATAAAAAAAAAAATGAAATTTAGTCCCTAAGCCAACATTAAAAGATTAATCTGTAATAAAAAAAAAACAAAAAATATGCAAAAAAATGAAAAAAACATGGAACCATCTCCACACTATATCTATATATATATATTTATCCTAACATATGCGTATATTGACTTAGTTTTTTGTTATTTATTTGCGTCAATTCTTAATTAATTAATTAGAAACCTTTTTTTTTAATTTTCGCACTTAAAATTGAAAACGAAAAACAACTCAACCCAATTTAGTTGCTAAATCTTAAAATTGAAATTTTGTATGATACATATGAAATATATACATATATATACATGATCCGTGGGGTTTTTTATTTGGATTTGGCGGCAACTTCATCCTTTGACAGTCAACCCCAACTCTCTGGCAGCCCTGAACAGTGAAAGGCCTACTGGCAACCCTCAACCGGTTATCGATAGTTTCTCCAACGGAAATTCAAATACAAGCCGTGTGGTTCCCCGCAAAAAATAACATATTCCGTGAACTATTGAGTTTTTCTTTACTTAATTTAAAGTTAAATGGGTATAATTTGTTTTAAAACTCTTCAAAAAGGCGAAAATATGCCACAAATACTGTTTCTAATTGACTTGCTGAGAAACGGGTTGACCCCTTTGTGGCGCCTCCCAGCCCACCTGCCACGTGTGCAGAAAATTGGTGCCAACTGTCATAACAAGATGATGCACCCACACTCGTTGCTGGCCCCGACACCCGGGAACAATGAAGGTGGAGGTTGGTGCTGCCACCAGGTCAATTTTGGGGGCGTGGAAACGGCGTCCAACTGCCTCTGTCAGGCAATAATAATTCGCCAGTCATTGACAATGTCGGAGCCATAATGGCCCAGCTCCGCTTGGCTCCACTCCACCCAGATACACTTGGAAAACATTTGGTTACTCTATAGATTTATTCAAAATGAATTTTAAATTTATTTCTGACTTCAAAGTCAGTCAAATTTAAAACTATGTAGTTTCAATAGATTAGTATTTTTTTTAGGCTTGCAATCCCTGCGGTTTCCGAGTGTTCTTGTGCCTGATCCTTGAATATCCTTTGCTGCACTGCGTCGTGGGCGCTGACAAAAACGAAATGACAGAGGGCGCGCACCAGACACCTACAATTGTCAGCGTCGTCTAAATGAATGAATTAAGTCAGCCATGTGACATAACTGCAATGGCAGGACTCTGGACGCGGCCCCTACTGGGAAAGGGGAAGGGGAAGAGGATGGGGGTGTGGTAGTGGGAGTCCCCGCCACCGACAGTACCCCCACCTGCAGCCACGTTGCACATTTGCCACATTGTTTTGTTGCTGTCATCCTAGATGTTGCACAGTGTTCACTTTTTCTTTTTTTTTTGGGGAAGGGATAACAAATAAATAGGATTTATGGCCTATAAGGATGTCATTTTTACAGGATATGGCTTAAATATTATTCTAGTTTGTCTTTTTTTTAAATAAAAGGCATAAAAGGGAAAAGTAATCATATATTTTGTTTACTTTTTCCTCCCCAAGCTTACACTTAAACATATTACTTTCTCCTGATTAATAATAGATTTTAGAGATTTCAAAATCTCCTTTTCGCTGACTCATTGGACGTATGTATATTGGATGGAATTGGGTTCGTGTCCTGGGGACAGTGTCCTGATTACGTAATGCACTTGCTGCACAATGGACAGCGTCGATGACAATGACGCCGGCCAAGTTATATGGCACACACGTAGCTCGTGGGGCAGGCAACTCCAAGCGAGGACGAGGTGGCACTGCACCCACATCCTGCCATCGAAATCCTGGCTGGCCAAACGACTTGGCGCAGGACAATAGCGGAATGCAAATGGCGCACGGACGTGGGATAGATGAACACGGCGCGAAAATTTATATCCCCAAGTCGGCGATGGGGCGGGAGTTGGTAGTTTGGGTTCCAAGTTACAGGAGCCAGGATCCGGAGCACGTAGCTGGTAGCATCCGACGATTTGTGGCAGTGCACAGACGACGACGCGGCTCTCGGCCGCCGGCCGCCAATTAAGCAACAAAAGGGCCGCGAGTTCGTCCTCCACCTCCACTTTTGCCACCCCCCGCAGCGAGGATCCAATCCTGAACTGCCATTAAAACGGGGCGACGTTGCGAAATGTTTGTGACGAGGCGAAACAAGTAGCGGGATGGGGCAGGACAGGAGGCAGGACCCCCCGGACTCAATCTGGGTCCGCAACTTTCTCCGGCGGATTTTTCCTATTTTTTTTTAGTCTTATTTGCTGCACATTTCGCAACAAAGTTGCCAGAAGCACAGCAGCAGCAGCAGCAGTGGCAGTGGCAGTAGAAAAAGTGGAAGCATCTGTACACAAAAAGAAATATTAATTTTTTAGGGATTCAAATATTTAAAATATATATTAAGAAGTATATACTCTAAGAGTATTAGTTTTGAGCTACTTTGTAGTATTAATGTTATAGATTAAACCTTTTTTTCAGTGTCCCGAAGCCAGGCAACCGCTCTGCCAAAGTCACAAACTTTATGGCTCCATTGCTCCAACTCGGGGCTTTCAATTTCCTTTTTGCATTTTTATTGTTTAGGAAAATGTGTAAGGACATCTCGAGGCGACTGCAACGATTAGGGGGCGGACATGGAGTGGGCAGGGGGCTTGGCCAACAAGTGGCATCCCTGCCATGTGGACGGTCTAATTTGCTAAATTACCGTCTGAGGCGCCTTAACACCGAAAAGTTCACACAATTTTCACTTAATTAAAAAATATATACAGGTCTCGTTCGCAAACGAATCAAACGAATCAAGTAGTTGACTTAATACATTTAGTGAAGTTCAAAGACGGCTTAGAGGCCCTCTCCACATAACATATAATATGTATTTCTATTAATTTAATTGCCCCCAGCGTTCATAAGGGTAATTAAAATGTGTTTCCGCCTTAAGTTTGTGTCAATTTTTGGCAAAGTTTCTGGAGTTAAGTCAACAATTAATTACATTAATTGCACAGGGCAAAGGTTAACCCTGAGGGCATAAGAGTGTAAGCATAAGAGTGTACTTTTAAGTGTGTGTGTTAAAAAGTTTTGAGTAAAACTTTCAAAGTTTTATTTCCATTTTAATATTGCATGATGCTGTGGCTAAGATTTCTTGCATTCCACTCTTGGCTAAGGATACAGGAATTTTTTATTACCTGTTAGGCAAGCTTTTTGGCATAAATAGAAATCAAGAATTTAGTATATACGTAGTTGCTGCAAGGATAGAATTGGTATAACGATTCAGCTTTTGAAGCAATTTAATCGAATATTTATCGAGTGATATTTAAAAGTGATCGCTTTAAAACACTGCAATTGTGCGGTCTCTGAACACTTTATTTATGCAGTTTTCCAACACTAAACCAGGGCGTCCCTCAGCTTTCGGGATATTCTTCGTCGAAAAACAAGGTGAAATACATATTGATCGTTTAAATTAAAAAGCCCAAAGCACCAGCAAAGTCATAAGTTTATATATTTCTCGGTAAAATTGATTTAACATCACAAGGGATCAGCGTTGGCGCATGTGCCGCAGGTTGTACTCTCGAGCGGCAGGTGCCTGTGGCAAGTTGGCATCATTCGGGCGAGAGGGAGGCGGCCGAGCCCGACACTCTACTGGCACAAAAGCTGCCCGGCGTTCTGCGGGAATTTCAACGTTAAATCGACAATATGTACTGCTGGGAAGAGCTCACTTACCCTCCATGATGCACGGGACCCCGAAAACAAGGTGCCGGGGATACGAGCTGATCAGTTTCAGGAGGTTATCGTCCTGGGAATTATCATAGTCTAGGAAAGCACCCTCGTCTTCCATGTTGTCAGCCAATACAAAACCGTATGCACTTCTTTCTAAAGCTAATAAATTATGATATTTTCGTAGACTGGAGCGGAACGACAAACGCTCGTCGAAAGCCATCGACACTTGCACGTGTGCAGCGGGAAAGCGCAATGTACACCTGGATATCCTTTCACGTTGCGTTGCAAACAGGCAATCCAATTAGTTTTGACCGTGTAAACAAGTGGCGTGAGCAGCTCCGTTCCCTTCAAAAGCCGATGGGGAAAAGAAAGAAAACTGACAGAGCAGGAAGAGTTCTAGTGTTGCCGTATTTTCAGGCCACAATCTCGGAAAGTCTGAGTCGAAGGAAAATAATAAAAATGTAATGCTATGCTGTTATCGATTTGTAATCATAAATATTGTAAAAGTTTGAATAATATTTCAGTCATAGAGTGCAGATTAAAGAGAGACTATTAAAGATCTATGATTGTGAGATATAGTGTCCTCTACGTGAGTTTTAGAAAAGTTTACGATCATCTATAAATGTTTTAAAAAGCAAACCACTTTTTCAGCTCTTTATTTTGCTTTTCCATGCAAAGGATAATGTGGTAGCACTGCCAGCAGCCCATGATCCGTGCCACAAGCACACACCAGTGCACAAGACAAACAATTACGGCCGCACACTAGGACAGGCGATGCAGGACACGAGTAGGGAAGGGGCGTCGGCTCTTTCCAAACGGCCCCAGGTCGTGGGGGACTAGGAATAACATTTTTATTTTTCCGTATTCTCTGTCTCTTAACTATTTATGAGGTCCAGTTGTTTGTGCAGTTTGATTATTTTGCTGCCAGCAGAGCCACGTTACCTGTGACTTTTCATAATTCAACATTTTAGGCCGCCACACACACAACAATAGTTGGGGCGAGGGATCGCATCGGGAATAGCTCCATGTGCGAGTGTGTGAGGCGAAATATTTATTCAAACATGTGTTGTGTGTTTCCTCTTTTTTTTTCAATTAAAAATTGCTTACTGCAGCTACACAGGCATAAAAAATAAAATGCAAGGCAACCAGCCATAAATGAAATTGATTTTATTTGTAGGAATTGAAATTGTTTTCAACAGGGTCGGGCGTCCAGCCTCTCGGCTGGCAGCTTATGAATAAATTTCAACAAACGAGACAGTGAGAGGAAAATCCCACGCAGACCTACAGTAAGTATTCAAAATAAAATAATACTCCTGACCCTTAAATAGTATATTTCAAAAAGGATTGGAAGATGCGGACTGAAGAATTCGAAAAATCAGGAATATTACCTGGAAACCGCATGGATGGAAGAAGATTGTTGAAGGCGTTGTGGCTGCCACTGTTGCAAAAGTATTTTATTGTGGTAATCGAGAAAGCTGTTGTTAACTGTTGCCCCATGATGACGATAATAATGATGATGATGATGGAGCTGGTGCAGCAGCAGCAGCAGCAGGATGTGAAGGTAAAGGCGTTACACCTGGCACGTCGCTTGCCTCCATAGCTTCCATAGCCAGCTTTAATTAAAAAGTTACCTGGCAAAAATGTTTTAGCTATTTGCCTGGCAGCCATCAGCAATTCAACCTGACCCGACCCAGCCTCGAACCCTGGCTAACCGAGCTGCCAGTCAACGGTTCGCTTCCTTTTGCTGCACAAACTTTCTATTGGATTCACTTTTTCCAACCCCTCGGCAGCCACCAAGCCACCCATCTCGATTGAGTCCTGGCAAGTCCTGGCTGGTATCGATATCCCGTGTAAACTTCGATTGACAGCCTGCAGTGGGAATCACTCGATTGGATTTGGGGTTGGATTGGTTTCTCTTTCGATTCAGCCCCGGCTTCGGCAGAGTTGATGCGTTCAAGACTTTCGTAGCCGTTAACTGCCAGCCCATAAATGTATGCTACAAAAATTGTATTTGACCCGAGTTCGAATTTTGAACTTTGTGATGGAATTTCGAAACGAAAAACTTATCGCTTAGCAATGAAAACTTAACTCTTGAACGCTTCCCTTTTGGGGACAATGCATTTTCACACGTAATTAAATATAATTGAATTTCTGTGCGTGTTATATTCAAAAATTAACCATGCCAGTCAAATGAACAAATTTTTGTGAATTCAACATTCCGCTTTGTCTTTTTACACTTCCATGGGCTTGCATAATTTATCATGTGAATTCATTAATTTTGCATAAACAGTCCAGGACTCGGAGCGGTTGCATAGGAGGTAGCAGCACCGAAGGAATCATGAATATCATAGCATAAACGCGGCATAGGATTTCGCGTTGAAATGTCACCGTAGTACTATATGTACACAATACAAAATATTGCATTTGAATGAAGTTCCCCCGGGGATCGCAGGATATAAGTTGGGAGTTGGGAGCTATCCTCCGGGGGGCTATTTTTTTTTCCTTCACTCCACACTTGCCAAAAGGTTCTTCGGCAGCTTGAGTAGCTGGGCGAGATGGAGATGAAGATGGAGAATTTTTTAATGATGTTACTTTCAGGAGAGCTCTCAAATCGTTTGAATACAAATTGTTCGCCGTCTCCACGGTCCTTCGTTTTTTATTTTTTATCATACCCATACCCATACATACCGACACATTCATATATACTTATATATTTCATGAATTCTTTATCTCATCTGCCTGCCCTGCCAGTTGGCAAGTTGTGAAAGTGAAATGCGAGACATGTCCCCCGAAAATCCTTGAGGCTTCGCCCTGGCAAGAGATGTTGGGCCAAGGAGCGGAGGGTTGGGGGTGTCCCATTGTCAATGAACCCGAAAGTTGTCCCAGCCATGCACAAGTTATGTACATTCAGAGAAATATGTGCTGATCACTGGAAACCAATGAAATGGATAAAGGGTTACCATTGAGGAGCATATGGCACTGAATACTTCATATTTCTGAACCCTTATGAGTGAGTATGAACCCTTTGCAAGTCCACTTTACAGAAATATCCTTATTTTTCAGTGCAGAGACGAGAACCAGCCCAATTTGAGGTATCGAAGGAATGTCGGGGCATGTCAGTCTCGTCCTGGAACACCTGCGTCTCCCCGTTTCCGCCAGGTGACACAACATACTCCGGGCGAAGTGCGGCCATATCCGGAGCAAGTGTTTGTTGCGTGTTGCCGCGCGATGCACCACCTGAAGCACCCGACCACCACCCACTTGAAGCCGGGACGGGATCAATCTCAATTACCCCAGTTCGGAAGCAGTTCAAGTTTGAGGCATGCAGCTTGAGGTCGCTTATGGAACTAACTTGGCCAGGACTTTGCGCTTTGTAAGTTCAAGTTTGAGTGGTTTCGGTTCGGGGTTTTTTTTTTATGCATGAAGACACCCCCTCGAATATTGCCAGCAATTAGTAGTATCATTAAGGTATTTGTGGTATAAAAAGTTCTTGATGTTTCGGTTTATGGCAGGGATGCTCTCACAAGGACAGGCCGTGATATTGTGATGCTGTGATGGCATAAAGTGAACACTCGTAAAGCACTCGGCAGTCCAGGGGCAAAAATGCAGATGTCCGGCCTGCTTGTGTCGTTTATGTTTGCCATTAATCAGGCATATCCATTTTCATGTGATGAACTTTATCCCTTAACCTGTTTACATGTAAATTACTTGCTGCTCATTTTATGTTGAACAGGACGACACACACACGCACACGGATGTGCCTCTGCCTCTGCCTCTGCAGCCAAAGGACATACAGTTGTAATTCTGAAAACGGCTAGAATACAGTTTCTTCTCACTTTTATGCCCTAATTGGCCTTTTGAGCGAATTAGGTTTAGATTACCAAGGAGATGTGTCGCATGGAAGGATTCAAAATCGATCATAGGAAGCTGCGCCTGTATGTATGCAACGTTGCATGAATAATTGAGATCCTGACAATGCAAGCATTGCGATGCATTTTTCATATTTGCATTCACCTGGACGCGGAGAAGACAGGAGCTGGGGATTGGCATACCAACGGCTTTAATAATATCAGACATATGCAGTTGCCATTACAATATCCTTGTAATTGCCAAAATAATGCCAATTATGCCTATGAGAAAGTCAAATAAGCACACACACACACATGCACAGTCAGAGCATACACGGAGAGACACAGACGTACACCCGGACGGATAGTTAATTGAGCTGTTGGCTTACAATTCAAATTGCGGCCTTTGTTGTTCCTGTTACCGTTCCCGCTCCCGTTCCTGTTGTTGTTGGGCGTCATTAATGCGAGTGTTGGCACTTTCGCACGCACCTTGCCTCTCGCTCTCGCCAGGACATGGTGGGCCATGCCATGCCCCTTCGCGCGCTAAAGTTTGCTGGTAAACACATTCATAAAGCAAATATGCAAACACACTCACCAACACACGGGCACGTGTACGTACCAGTAGTCGATGGCATCAGACATATGCTAAACGAACCGAAGCCAGGCTCTTCTCCCTCTTCCTTGGCCCCTTCCCCCTGGCCCCACTCTCCAAATCCTGCTCACCCGAAGCTGGGCCGAGCCCCGGTCCGAGGCTTCGGCTCACTGGCGGCGTATAAAAGCCGCTGCTGGCTGCGCTGTCGGCTGCATTCTGCGTTCGGCGGCGGTGGACGCTGCTCTCAGACCAACTGTGCTCTCCAACGCGTCTCCATTGTTTGGCGCGGTAAAAAGCGCGCGCAAAAACAAAAAGCCAACTAACTAACGGGACAAAAGTCGCGCGCGTATCTCGCGTAAGCTTGTTTACTTTGCCATTATAAATCCGACGGCGGGCTCTCTGTTTGTGTTTGTGTTGATGTTGGTAATTCTTGTGTTTCCCTTCTGTCCCTCTCCGTCTGTACTTTTTTTTCTTATATTTGTTATTGTTGATGTTGTTGTTGTTGTTGTTGTTATACAAACAGTGCTAAAGAAATAACAGGAACAAAAGCTAGTAAAATAAACGGGAATTTTGATAAAGAAAGTAAAGAAAAAAAAAATCAAAAACAAAAAAGCGGAAGCGCAAAAAGGAAAAGTGTTGCATTTCCGTCGCTTCTCAGCGAAGACTCTCTCTTGTGTGTGGTCTCTGTTGCTGTCAGTGTTGTTTTTATTTTTGTTGTTTTAGTCTCTCCTTTCCATTACCGTTAACATCTTGGCGAAAAAATGGCCGCAGGTGTTACCAACAATTGCCACACAACAAAAAACTAACAGTAGAATCAATATTCGTATTAGAATCAAAGTTATTATTTAAAAAAAAATTAATTCCGAAGCCTAGTTTAAAGCTTGGTTTATTTTTGCATGATAGTTTGTTATCCTAAAGTATTATACTAGATTTTATGGAAAGGGAAACTTTATTAAAGCTCCACTGTAACCAAAAAAAATCCTATCCGACAGGACCTGCCTGGGGAGAGGGGGGCCCGACCTCCCGCCTGGAAGAGATAGAGCAGAAGCCGCAGTCGAGTGTGCCCGGCGGGCAAAAAATACCCCAAATGGCATCATAAAATCATTTAATTGATGATTTAGTGCAGTTCGTGATATCAATATAAAATTCAACATTATCAGCCATGTTAGCTGCGCCTGCCTCCCTGCCTCCCTGCCCCCACTTCCCAGCCCCATTAGATACATTTTTACAAGCATATTTTGAAATAGCGCCGAACCACAGGGGCGGCAGGGGCATTACGAGCACCTGCGTTAAACATTTATGTTTTTAGCACTTTCGGCTGTCAATTTGACACTCGGCCACTTAACAATGCAAAGTGGAGAATCTCGTTAGTGTCTGGCCAACTCCAGAAGTGAAAATAATCGTTAAAAACACTTTATACAATGGCATATTCTACGTTCATATACATTTAATGAATATTGTTTCAGTCTGACGGGTTTTTTGGGGTTAATGAGTTTCCCCCAGTTGCCTTGCAGCGCCGAAACTTTCTGGCACTGGTGTCACGAAGATCCTTTTTAGGGATCTTCTCATTCTCGAAAGTTTCTAAAGCCCAAAAATCTCGCTAGACAATTTTCGGAATCAACTAATCAAAATGGAAATGCATTCTCTATTAGGGGGGAGCGGCTATGAAGCGCCACAAAATTAAAATCAAAAAGAAATACTCGTACTCGCACAGAAGTTGGCAAGTTTTTCCTTAAAAAAAAGGAAGAGGAATTTAAGTACTTTGGAAAAGTATTTCGCTCGCCGTGTGGCTCAGAGAGAAGATGGCCGAAAACTTTTGGCACAAAGCGTTTGGAAATTTCATTTTAATTCGTTTTCAATTTGGTCTAACCAAGTGGCAGAAGGCAGAAGACAGGAGACTGGAGACTGGAGACTGGAGGAGGGATGAGAGTTAATGCCTCCAGGATTGCTTAACTCATGCCCGAGTTGACAGAAAATTTGCAGATCCTCCCGCAAGGCGATTAAATTTGGCACGCTTACAGGACTCGAATAGAATGTGTCTAGAGTTTGGCCAAACTCCATATACATATACCGGGGGCCAACTCAAAATATACTTTAAAGAGCAACAGCAAAGCTGGCTTATAACATTTTGTATTTTTAGATGCATTGCAACTGTGTCTTAAGGCTACGTAACTGAAAATCCTATTATTTTCTCGGCAAAGCCCTAAAAAGCAGGACACGTGGTGTCTCAATAATGCTATACAAAAAAGTATAGCATACTTTTGCGGGGAAAAAAACCAGACAACTGGATGTAAAAATGCTGGAAGCAATAGTAATTTCTTTGCGATACATCCTTGTCCATTGCATTTGGATGCCACTGCTGCGGCTTTCGGAAGAAACTTTAGCCCGAAAACCATAAAGTTACAGTTTGATATGAGAGGCAGGAAGTTGGATGGATTGGATGACTTGCGAAAGTAAACCGCAAACTGATTAATGCCATTTATGCCCAACAAATCCACCGTTGTGTAGCCCAATTTCCGCAACTTTGCCACAAGGGGCAAGGCTTGGAAAAGAAAGTGAGTGAGTGAAAGTGAGTTACTTAGCTGCTGTTGTCGTCACACGTAGCTGCTGGCACGTTGAAAACTTTTTGCGGAACAAGTTGAAGGATGTACACGGGACACGGAATGTGGCAAGTCGTAAAACGGGGCGATGCTAAAAAGTATGCCCCTCCCCCAAAGTCTCGTATTTTAAATACAGTGAGTCAGGCCACCACCAATAAAAGGCCACCACCTCCACCCGCTCCAGGGAGGCCCTTCCTGGCATCTCTTTAATATTTCGCCAGCCTCCCCTCCCCTGCCAGCGAACAGCCAACCATCCATCCATCCATCTCGATTGTGGCAGATAAATTTGTCATGTAAATACAATACAATGAACGTGTAAACATTTATTATGTGCTTACATTTTCGTTGTTGTCAATGTTTAAATCTGTCATTGGTCTGATTTAAATTGAACACGGATTTGTTTTATTACACCCGCTGTGCGCAATGTCCGAGGGTATGATGAATCCTCTCTCCCGTTGATGACAGTTTTAAATATTCAACTTGGGGCTGTGCTCTCCCCATTCTTGGGGGATTAGCTACTGAAAAGTAATAACCCTATTTTTATAGCACTCTTTATAAGGTATGGTTGGTTCGTAACATTTATGATTCCTTTTTCGATTTCGCATGAAGAGTATATTTTGTGGCATGCATTACAGATTTGATTTCCGAATAAATTGGTTTTTTCTTTTCGCAACATCAACATTCACAGCATTAGTGACTGCAAACGATAGGCGATAGGCGACAAAACGATAAGCGATAAGAAAGCGATCACTCCATTGGACAGACTCAATCTTGTTGAAAATCTTGAAATGACGCTGCAGCTGAGCAGCCAAAATGGCATTTGTCCTGTCCCACAACAGGCTTATCACCATCGCCAGCACCGCCACCATGGCCAGGAGTCGAAGCCAAAGTTGAGACAGGACCAAAGCCAGGTCCTTCAAGGACACTCGATGCCGTTGCTGCCAGTGATGCTGCTCCTGCTGATGGCAACCCTGCTAACTCGCCCACTTTGCGTAATTTCCAATCGTAAGTAGAGTTTTCACGATGAAAACAAATATTTTTAGACTCTAAATGATAGATTACTAATATTTATTACTAATACTTATATTGGTTGGCTATAACAATATTTAAATACATTACTCCAACTTGATTTTTAGGTTATCTTCGACGGCAGTCCTACATGCTCTAAAATTTCGATTGATCTTCAGCTTAATCGATGATTCCCCTATTCGATTGGGGCTCACGCTCCCATCTCCAATACGCAAATGCATAAGCGGCACTCCGGCAAGTTCACTCCGTTGTTTGCCTGCTTGTTTATAAAGCTGTCCGTCCGGATGGATGCCTATCTGTCTCTCCCATCGCTGCTCCTCCTTGCTGCCTGTGTGGGTAATTGCGTGTTGGTGTGTGTGGGCATGTGGAAGCATGCGTGGGGCATTAAGTTATCAAGTGGAGCGATGGGAATGGCATCGCCAAAGAAGATGGCGGATTTGCGGCCAGTTCTGTTCTCCTCTCGACTGTGACATGTTTGTTTGTTTCTCCGCTACAAGCATTAAAATTCACAGGGATTCTGGGCAGAGTGGGCGGGGGTATAAAGGGGGTAGGGGGGGCCAGCAGCAAGGACGAGCCAGGAGCCGGGCGGAGCGGAGCGGAGGAGGAGCAGTCTCCGGCTGGCTGAGTAGGTGGCTTCCTCGTAAAGTTCATGGCTTGGTGGCTTGTTTCCACAGACGACTACGACTGCGAGGGAGACGACGCCTTGGCTGGCAGCAGAAAGCGTGCATTAAAAATCAATAGAAGTTACAAATGTATCCTTCCATTCGGCAAAAAGGGCAAAACATTTGTGGCGCCATTTGTGCGCTGACAGCCAGAATGGCTGGCTGACTGACTGAATAACTGGCCCAATGCTTCACTGCCCAGCAACTCGACAAGAGGACAGGTGCTCCAACGTCATCGGTCCAGAGACTTAACAGAACCTTGGGAACAGGACTCTGAATAATAAGCAGACCACGGACATTCCAGCAGGCTTACCTCTTAAATTTCAACCGAATCCATTAGGCTTACGATAATCTGCGCCCTACTCTGAGCCACAACTCACTTCAGTTAACCGGCAAACATATCGGCAAGTTGAAGAAAATCCATTTACTGGCCGCCATTCAGGACAGCCAAGATATTCGGGCGATGCTATGCAAACTCCCGCCAAATGCCCAAACATCGATGCCAAGGCAACAAGTCCGAATTTGTGGAGCGCTCGAGTTTCGGTTGCCATTTGAGGACAGTTCATTGGTCGGATGACAGCAACAAAGAGCATCCATGAATCATAAATGGGGCAAACATTCTTAATGGCCATCCTAGATGCTCGCTCCATATGAATCACTGAAAAAGATGTACATGACCCAAAAAAAGGGCCAACAGCTAGTAGGTTCTGTTCGAGATGCTCTAGTGTTTGTAGATGATTAGAATATTTCAAGTATTTGTTTCTTTCAGTGCAACTGTTTGTTTGTGTTGCCAGTATTGGCCATTCATTGGTTGTCTATAAAACAAAATTTGAATGCGCATCGTAAACAGGGAAATAAGCAAAATAATTTGTTATTTTTTTTTATGTCGTCCTTCCCACTCCTGATGTCTTCCGCTCAAATTACGTACACGATGTGTGGTCCCAAATCCGACACAAGTGTCTGATTAGTGCCGGGGCGCCTCTCCAATCTCCGATCGAATCCACTCTACATATTTACCTTCGGACTCATAAATCCATAAGGAACTGACAAAGCCTTCCACTTCTCTTCCTTTTCCTTGTCCGGCTTTTTAGTTCTTTCTCTCTTCGTATTCATATGCCCTGCTCGGCTTAGGAGAGATGTGCGTCAGCGGGACGCCACTTTCCCGGAAGCCCCATCCAGGATAGAAATTATATACGTATGTGTATGTTTATGTAGCGCAGGACCCCCACACGTCCTCGACGTTTCGCTTGGGCATTTTGTTTACCGAACAATTCAATTTATATAATCCAATGGACGGTGTTCCAGGCAGTTCCAATTCCATTTCCAGTCCCGGTTAATGTGTCACCGACAGACATCCTGGCCATCCCTGGCTATCCTGGCCAACAGCAGGATGCGAATGTCACGTTAAACGTATCACGTAACCGGATGCGTGTTACATACAAGCTTTCCTCCGTTTTATTTATTTTTGTTGTTGTTGCTGCCTTTTGAGCCTTCAAAGTTGCAAAGTTGCATGCCCCCCCACCCCCATCCCCCACACATACGGCCCACCCGCGCACATAGCCCTTTTTATGTAAACGTACATTTGATTGAATTCTGAATCAATCGAAAGCCTCTCTCTGCGAGGTGAAATCTGATGATAAAAGCGTTTTAAAGTCCCCCAATCGTGTTTGTGAGTCCTTGGGACGAAAAAAAAACAAAAAACTATTTAAAAATGCAAAATCCGTTTAGTCTTTGAAGTCAAAAAAACTCTTGCCCCTATTTTGGCCATCAAAAAATAATTTAACCATGCCCTTTAAGTATTTACAAAAAAATGAATACTTTTTCAATGAATTGCTTTAATCAATTAATTAAAAAAGTGTCGCTGCCTTTATTTCATTTCCCTCAAACGCTTCGTGCAACAAAGGAAGGCCCTCCCTTTAATTTTTAAATCACGCATACGCTCTGTTGTCCTTAAACAAATGGCTTAAATAGGACCTACATAATCTATTTGATGCTTAATTTTTTATTTGTTTTAAAAACTTTAAACTGTTTCGATTAGTTATCGATTATTTTACTTGTTTGCATTTCCTCTACATATCGGCATCACGTATACGCACTGTTGCCTGCAAATAAAGAGCTTGTTAGAGGAATTATTTGAATGGAATACTTTTGATCCTTATAAGGCTTTTGCAATGCCTACCTATTAGTGATATTGATAGTTTTTCTTTATCTTCCATATTTAAATCAAGTATACGCAGTGTTGGCTTGAAGGGAGTACTTGTTTTTAATAGAGATTTTGCTTTGCAATACTCTAAATAATTAAATTCACAAATTAAAAGAATCCCGGCCATCCGTCGAATTGAGAGCCCAACCTTTGGCATTTGCCCGTCCACCTTTCGGTGTTGTTCCTCCGCTTGTTGTTCACCTTTCGCTCACCTGTCCTGGCCAGCAACTGGGACTCCGGCCCGGACTCGGTCTGCCACTGGTCCTGGTCCTGGTCGCGTCTGTGTTTATTTAATTCGCGTAAATTTTTATTAATTTTAATTGAAAGCTTTACGAGCGTTTAGCAGCACGCTTTTGAGGTCCGATCCTTTCGTCTGTCTTGCTCTTCTCACTCTCCCTCTCTCTGTCTCTGTCTCTGTCCCCCGTCCTTTTTAAACTGCTCCTTTGTTTGAGCTTAACTTTGTTGTTGTTTTGTATATTTTATTTCTTTTGGTGTATTGTTTTTGTTTTATGTGCTCAGCTGCAGCCCCATTGTTGTTGTTTTTTGTGCTCTGGCCCTGTTTTAGTGTTGATTTAGTTGTTGTTATTGTTTGGAGACTGCTTATGTGTGCAAAGTGCTGCCGTTTGTTGGTTTGTTTAGTGTTTTTGTTGCTCGGCATTAAGCTGACTGGACTGGACTGTCCTGGACTGGACTCGACTGGAATTAAGGGACTGGAAGTCGAGAAAAGATTTCTCACAAGAGACAAAAGCCGGAAAGAAAGCGGGCCAGCCAGAAAGTCAGAAAGCAGGCATGCAAGGACCTTGGCATACCCTTTCAATATATGTTTGTTAAGCTTGCTCATCGGCAGTGTCATTGGTCGCTTCTATCGGTTAAATCGAAGCCAAAGCACAATGTCATTAATTTTAATCTCAAGCCCAAACGACAGTCCTTCGACCCGGGCCCATAAAAGTATGCTACAGTTAATGTGAATATGCAAATTAGAGGATTCCCGCCAAATATCAATATTAATGATGCTGCCGCAATATTTAATACACTACCAAATAAGCAATTAATATTTACGATATATCAATTGAAGTTCCCCGAGCACCTGCCACCTTCGGGTCGTTCATTTGAAATTGTTTCATTTATCATTGCCGGCATATTGTGAATATTCAGAGACAGTTATCTAAGCCGGCGCCAGAATATAATGGCAAATGATTTGGCCAAAAGCACAGCTCCCTGGCCACCTTTTTCCTGCCACCTGCGATGGCCCAGAGCGATTTTAAAAGTTATTACCTTTCTTATCGCGCAAATCGTTTTTTTGCTCGGCACTTGGAAAATATAGAACGAAATATGCATTTATTTAATTTATTTCAAAAGAGCACGTAGATATGTTCTCTTAATATATAGCATATAAAAGACATATTTTAAAGTCACTAAATATATTAGTCTACGTTGTTTCTTCGAGTGTGTTCGAGTCAAAAGCCGAGCAGTCCCCTGACAGCAAATTTCCTTGCTCACTTTTGGATAAGCCCAGTCACCTGGGCTCCCGGCTTTGCGTACTTTGTAGTATTTTAGCCAACTCATCCGACCTTCTGCAATCAGTTGACAATCGGAACAAATCATTCGCCAAAGAGACCAGCAACAAAAAAAACGATGGCTAAAAGCTAATGAGCATATAGATGGCCATAAAATGAAGCCACATATAGGGATCCGATGGATGGACGTGTATTGGATTTCGGTGTCAGGCTGAAAACTTGACTGAATAAATAATAAACGGCGAACCGACCGAAAACTTTTGGGCCAACATTCATCGGAGTGACTTGACTTGGCAAAATAAGCGACAGAAGGCGAAAGCGTGGAGAAAACTTTGGCAACCCTAATATGTTGTGGGGCTTACGTGAGGTGTACGTGGATATCGCAGAAGCAGCAGCAGCAGTAGCAGGAACAGGACCAGGTCAGGAGAGGCCAATGATGGCCATTCTGCGACGTTTGCCAATTTCAGTTCGATTTATTTAGTGGAAACCAATAAATAACCAATGATGTATGTCTCGCTCACACACTTGCGGAACTCTGTCCCACGAGTGCAGTATGGACAGTGGAACAAAATGGCGCAAAAGAAGGATATTAGAAGAAAAAAAAGGACATTAGAGAATCGCTAACGAAAGCTAACACAGCGTATGAGTTATGAGTCAGGAAGCTTCCTCTATAACCATACACATTCGACTACATAGTTAGACACATTCAAGACACTGTCGCTGAGTCCTTGAGTCCTTGGCCCGCCTGCAGCAGCGGGAATTGGCCCAATCTCCGTTGTCTTGCCAGCGTTCTGTCATTCTTTGGCGAACACAATTTAACACTTTGTCGCTGCTCAGGGGGATAACTAGGGATAACTTTTGCTCCTGGTTTCTGCAGCAGCATTCGATTCGGATCGAGAATCTCTATACGCCCTCCAGGACTCCTCCTCCTCTAATGCCAATACCAATCGCAGAACGAATCCAAGCAAATATGGCGTCATTCAACGCATTTCCGTTTACATTACACGCTCATTTCCGCTCCGTGTGGCTTTATTAAGCGTCTCGCTAGTTTTTGTGTTGCATTTTCCGGACTTGCCCGCCATGTCGCATTTTCCACCATGACTTTCCTCCAACTTCCCCCCGGGGCAGCAGCAGGATGTGTGTGTGTGTGTGTGTTCAGGCGACTTGAAGCCAAACGCCACTTGAAATGCGTTCAAGCAACCCAAAGCTGTTGAGGGAAATTTTCTTTGAATTTGCTCCAGTTAGTGGAGGAATCGAAATGTTTTGTCCGCTCAAAAAAAAAACCAGGCAAGCTAACTCGCATATACATATACACCTCGAATGTATATATCCATCTATATATATGTATATGTGTGTGCAGACACTTATGTCAGCAATTTAAATTGGGCAAATCATTTGATGCAGCTTAATCCAAGTGGGTGTGGGCGTGAGTGCTGTGCTGTGCTGTGCGAAGGACTCTGTTGCTGGCGAAGGAGACTTTAATGCGATTTAAGATGACCAGAAAGGGAAGGAAACATTTGTCAACCGCAAAAACCTTCACGAATTGCCATCCTACGGATGCCAGATAGCGACAAAAAACCCATGAACCGCTCCAAGGACATCCTTGTGTACAAAAGAACATGCTCCACTAAAGCTGTATGTTATTAAGATCCAGTTATAGGATTATAAGCATACTTTCCAATTTTTGATACCCAAGTGAAACTCTCACATGAATAATCAATCATTGGCCTTCTAATGGACTTCACTTTAATATATTTACTGCCCATGGGCATAGAGTGAAATGTTTAATATTAAGATTTTGAAATCTTTTGGTTTTTGGGTTACTTGGTTATTTTGTTAGCTCGTAAGAAACTTTTCATTACTTTTTGTACCCCAAACTGCTGCATAAATATTTAGATTCAATTCAAATTGCTTTCCACTTGCGAATTTCTGCCGTTTCGCTGCCTTATCCTTCCCATTTCCTTCCGCCATCGCCCTCGCCTTAGATCTTGCCGGTTTGGGCACCCCCTTTTGGCCACTTCCCTTGTTGTTTGTTTATTTGCTTTGTTATTCCGCCTCGGCTTCCACTTTTGCTCGGGCTTTATGCGGACGATTGGCAACAAAAGCTGCCAATTTGTATTTCAATTAAATTTGAATGTATTTGTGGGCACTTGGCTGCTGCTTTTCTCTTTTTTCCTCGGCCTTCGTCGCCTTCTCCGCCCGCTATCTTCCCGCTCCTTGTTACTTTCTTTTTGGCGTTTTGATACCCTTTCACAGGATATCCCCATTTTGTCCAGAAAGTCAATCAAATAAATGTAACGCAAGCTACCCCCAAATTCTAAAATCTTATTCGAATGGTGACTATTTTTTATGAAATGTTTAAAATATTTGGAAACTAACCCTACTTATAAATACTATTAACAAATAATTCCACCAATCAACCAATTATAATAACCATTGATATTTTACAAGGCTCCTGTTATGCTCCTGCTTTCGTTCCTGTTTGTTTTTGAGGTGTAAGCATCCCGACATCCCAAGGACGAAGGAAAATACATAATTCTCGAAAGTTTTCTAATATAATCAATGTAATCGTACCTAAAAAAATAAACCGAATTAAACGAATACTTATTTTTAAATAAATACACAAAAACGCCAAAAAACTATTCTAAAACATTTATGATGAAACAGATTTTTCGCATTAAATATTACGAATTCGCTCCGTATGATTTGAGGAGAATACGCATAACTCCGCTAATACTTGGCAGATCATGGAATGTTATACCTTCCCGATCTTAGAACTCCGAGTAGAATCAGCCCCAATCAAAATCAGCCAATAAAAATTTTGACCCATTTTTCGAAATTTTTACAAGGGGTACCCCCATGATTTTTGCCGAAAATTGACCAACATTTTTTTTGTTCGATTTTTAAAATCTATTGATACAGATTGAAGGACATTAATGTCCTGATTTCAAAATGACATCCCATTTTAAAATCCGATAAGAAATAACCAAGATATGGGATTAGCAAACAGTGCAAAAAAGCGGCGGCGCAAAATGCTTGAAATTCGTATGGCAGAAAATCTGAAGTACCAGGCCAACAGAAACCGGCAGAAGGTGGCCGAAAGTAAGCAGTTTAAAGCAGTGCATGACGTCAGAACAATTATTCTTTTCAACTGCATAGGGAGGGAGGGAGACTAATCCATTTCACCAAGTAACGGGCGCAATCTGCCTCCCTTTCCTTTAAGCTTCAACAGTGATGAGGGAGCAGGTGTGAATTGGCACGACATTTGGCCCGCCATCTCGTCACGATCCGCCATTCCCCATACGATCCAATGCATTTTCACTCACGCAAGCCCCAACTCGTGACACGCGCTGAAAAAACAGCGTGTGCCACTTTGACTTTGGCATCATTGGGTGCAGATTACCGTTCCGGACTGGAAATTAGAATGCAGAGATTGGCGCAAGGTCGGCCATCATGGATCAAGGTACCGTTGATTTTAATTTATCGCCAGAATACTTATGTTAACCCTTCACCTGGCTTCAACATTATTTTTTCTTTACTTATTTTAAATTAAGAATAATAATGCCAAATAGGAATATTAAAACAATCATTCAATGAAATAAAAGAAATTAAGAATGCAAGAGAAGTAAAAAAGAAACAGTTGGCGGATTATTTGTTGTTCTATAAATCAAGTCTCGCCTGAGAAACTTGCATGGAAATGTGAAGCCCATGGGGCCAGTTAAGGGACAATTGCTGTCGAAGCTAGGGTGAGGGGGTGGTGGAAATCCACCTTCTGCAGGTTTCTGTTCGCCTGGTACTACAGATTTTCTGCCATACGAATTTTAAGCAATTGACGCAACATTTTTGGCGGCGCAATATCGCCAGTTTTCAAGCCCATATTTTTGCCATTAGGAAATCGATTTAAAATTTGTAAAAAATATAATTAAATAATGTAATGTTTATATTTAACAAAAACATATACTTTAATAGTTGCCGATTATCATTTTTTAATCATTTTATTAATGCCTCCCCATCAGAATCAGGTCAGCGGCGGCAAATTTCTCCTCGATTTCAGCCAATTTTGCCCGTGGCCAGATTTGAAGTACTAGGCCAACAGAAATCAGCAGAAGGCTGCCTTAAGCAAGCAGTGCTGTGACGTCAGAGCAATTATTCGTTTCGACTTCTCAAGGGGGAGGGGGACAAATCTATTTGACTAAGTAACGGGCGCAATCTGCCTCCCTTTCCATTAAGCTTCAACAGTGATGAGGGAGCAGGTGTGAATTGGCACGACATTTGGCCCGCCATCTCGTCACGATCCGCCATTCCCCATATGATCCAATGCATTTCACTCACGCGAGCCCCAAATCGTGACACGCGCTGGAGAAACAGCGTGTGCCACTTTTACTTTGGCATCATTGGGTGCAGATTATCGTTCCGGACTGGAAATTTGTATGCGGGGATTGGCGAATTGTCGGCCATTATTGATTTTAGTACCGTTTTTTCGATTTAAAGTAAATTCATGTTGTACTTTTTGTGACATTAGAGGAAAAGAAAGGCAAAATGTCAGCATAAACTAACTTCGTCCCCCTTACTCTCTTACTCCCTTCAGATTAGAAAAATCGGCGCACTGCTTGCTTTGACGTCACTGCGCGATCTTCTGCTGGTTTATGTTCGCCTGGTACTTCAGATTTTGTCCCATACGAATTTCAAGCAATTTGCGGCGACTGCTGGCCGCCGCTTGGGCCGCTTGCCAAGCTCATATCTAGGCCATTTCTGAATGGATTTAAAAAAGAAACGCCATTTTGAAATCAGGACAATAATATCCTTCAATCTGTATCAATAGATTTTGAAAATCGAACAAAAAAAATGTTGGTCAATTTTTGGCAAAAATCATGGGGGTACCCCTTGTAAAAATTTCGAAAAATGGGTCAAAATTTGTATTGGCAGATTTTGATTGAGAATGATTCTACTCGGAGTTCTAAGATCGGGAAGGTATAACATTCCATGATCTGCCAAGTATTAGCAGAGTTATGCACATTTTTCCTTTGAGAAACGCAAAAATTGGGACCCGGTTTTTAAAGTTTTTTTATTGTTTCAAAATGTGAACTTTTGCTGCACGTTTTAGTGGATTTTTTCAGTAATTCGCGACTGATTCAAAAACGGAATACAATTTGTGCATCAGGGTTATATTTCCCTTGAATCTACATCATGATCGGACTAGTACTAGCCGAGTTATGTGGTTAACAAACTTTGCAAAAGAAAGGCTAAAATAATTCAGATGAATAACTCCTCCATGTAACACTGGATTTACCGGATACCGGACGTATACTTAATATGTCCTTAAAGATTAAGTATACGCCAGGTTGGCGGTAAACGCCAACTATTATTTGTCTATTTAACATTTATATTTTTAAGATATAAAAAGAATCATAGGGTATTTAATAGTTGCTTGATCATCACATTGTTTACAGTTTACGCTTGAAACTTAAATCCATCAAAGGCGCTAAAAAGTGGCGCAGGAGGGCCCAGAGGGGTGTTGCTGGCGTGGCCTAGACCGGAAGGAGTGGGTGGGGTGGGAAGGGGGTGAAATTGCCGCCGCCAGCCAAGTGTCAAAATGGCGCTTCCAAGTAATTTACTTATGTCTAAACAACTCTTATTGTTGTTGTTGCTGGCACGGCTGCTATGTTACGTTTTCTTGTTATCGCCTTGTTATTGTTATTGTTTTTGTTTTCGCTTTTGGCCGCCTCTTCTGTTGTTGTTTGCGAGGGCGTTGAAAAGCGTTTAATTAACTAACTGCTCTCCATATAGCCACGTTTAGTTTTCGACAAATATTTGTTAATTTCCAAAACCCCCCCCTCCCAGAGTCTCGAGGGTGTAGCTGTAGAGGAGCGGTATGGTAGTGACGTGGTAGCTGCCACCAAGGATGCCTCCTCTCTGCCTCAATTAGCGCGACGAAGCAAATCTATTTCAAATTGATTTTCGTTGCCTGATTAAATTGAGTTTGCTTGAGCCACGTTGCCTGGCAGGATACTCCTGCCCCTGCCCCTCCCACTCCCCCTTTAGGGCTTGTCCTTGCGGTATATAATTTCATTTTTGAAACCACCCTCCCGTCGTCCTTTTCGGCGAGCCAATTACAAAGTGCTGCCGGGCTTCATTCCACTTTGAATCATGTTCGCAACTCATTGCCAAAAAACACAAAGCTTTATACCAATTTTAAATTATTCCCCAAACCTTATTTTAACTGCAAAAACTTTCTAAATAAAAATCTTTAATTTCAATAATTAAACATGCCACGGAATGTATAAATTTCTAAATGATATCGGTAGGGTTTCTGCAGAAAACTTTTCTCGTATTTGAGGGTCTTCCTTTTTTTATCCTACGCCTCCCATGGAGAAATTGAAAATGAGGCAACAAATCCTGGTGGAGCGGATGGAAGGTCCTCCAATTTTTGGGTCAACTATGTGGCGCTCACACATTAAAGAGGGCCAGAGAAGCGTTTGGGAATCGGGAATCATCCGAAACACCGAACCTCTGAGGCACATCCTTGCCACCGTTCGAGTGCCATGCATCAAGCGGCAAGTGCCCCCAAAAAAGAGTCCAGCGGCAGTTTGGAAGAATGGAACAAAAATCAGGATATGGTTTTTCGTTTTTCCTTTATTTTTTTTTTTGGGATTTTCGGGGGCTGTGGAACGTTTAATAGGAGTGGCAGTGGGTACTTTCATTGAGTACTTTCCATTTGAAACTCATTAGTGAGAGTTCAGCGTGTGTGGGTGAGTGGGTTTCAGGTCCTGTGCGAAGCGTTGAGAGCCCGGCGGGGGCGTGTCAATGTCTTCATTGCAACGAAATTGAATCAAGGATGTGTTTGTGTTAGTGTGTGCCTGGTATGCAAATTTTCGACCATTATTAAGTCATCCTCACGCTAAAGACCCAGAAATGAAAACTCTTTATAAGCTTTTTCAATAATTTCATTGCCGAAGGACATGCATTTGCACATGAATGTGTGTCTTGCAACATTTTGCACATTTAATTTAATTCAGTTACATTTGAAATGCTCTCCTTGTTTGTCTATTTTAATTTTATTTGTTTTTTTTTACGTTTTTGCTTTTAATTTATATTTCATTTACATTTCTTGCTTGCCAGAAAATACCCAAGAGGCTGAAATGTTGTTCTGGGAAGGAAAGAAACGAATGAAAAGGCGACACAACGGCCAGATGTGAATGGGCAGCATCCTGCTGCATTAGCACAATGCCAACAACAACAACAACACCGACAAATGCCACAGACAACAGTTGCTGCTAAAATAATTCAACCAGAGCTCAGACTGGGTGGTTAGCTGGAAGGATAAACGAAGGATATGAGGGGGCAGCCCGGCAGCGGGAAAACAACTTTCATATGCACAGACAAGCGGTAACATGAGCATCAAAATACACACCGTAACACATGCCTACACTGCCCGAAAATGTTCTACAATTTTTAATTAGTTAATGGCAAAGGAAGGATATCTTGATGTTAAAAATAAATGGCTTTAAAATACTGACTCATTTTTAATAAGAACATATTTTTCACGGTGCTGTGTGAAAACTTTATGTGTCAGTTGAAAAGTATCTTGGAGATACTTTCTTGCCTCCTTCTTAGTCATGCATGCTGGCGCTCTCTCGCCCCCACGCCCTCACAGCCTCGCCCCACTGCCGTCCTTCTCGGCACCGCCCCTAGCCCCCCTCTGGCTCCCTTTTTGTGGCTTTTGGCGCAGCAACCGCCACAATGTCATTAACCAAATGAATGGCTGACACTGCAGATTCGAATGACTGGAATGGAAGGAGCAAGTGGCACTGTAGAAAGGGACGGGCATGTCCTGGCTAGGACAGACCAGGCCAGGCCAGGATACTGTGACGTCGTTTTCTTGTGATTAAGTCGGTTACCCGCAATCCTCCTCTCCTCCAGCCGACACCTCCTTGGATAACACTTGTAGTCCTCATCCCATTTTCCGTTTAGCCGTAGATTACCTAGCGACTTGTTTTTTCTGACCTTTCTCCCTCACTTTCTCCTCGGGCCTAAACAAACTGAACACCAGCAAAAAAAATACAAATAAATGAAGAGCGGGAGTCAAACTCGAACCTTATACCCTTTTGAAAGGTTTCTTTTATAAAAGTTATAGACTTAACGATACAATTTATAAACATATACTTAATATAATGAGATCTTAAGATTTTTATAGATAAAATTCAATATTGTATTATTATTTTACCAAAAACTCAGAGTATTCTTTAGGCTGCTTATGGGAAATAATTTTTGTTTCGGCCAAGTGCCTTCGGCGTTGGTCAAATGAGGCTCGCAGGAATGTTAGTGATGACAACAACTTAATGGAAATAGCTGCACATTTATAAGTGACAACTTTCTCTCAATGTGTGTGTGTGTGTGTGCTTGAATGTATCTGTGTCCCAAGGACCTGTGTATCCGGGACCCTAAAGAACGTGTTATTTATGGTCAAGGCGTGGCAGACAAATGGCCGGCATATGCATGCTGAGATAGACGCTTTCACTAATATACACACACACACACACACACACACACAAGAAACACTAACACACTCTTACACATACACGTGCTTATGTCGAGTAATAACTAACGGTAAATTAGTTTGCAAACAGAGTGCAAAAAAGGCAGCAAAATAGCAAAAGGAAAATTGCCCAAAGATGAAACCTAATTTACCCAGCACGCACACGCACACAAACCCAAACCCAAACCCAAACCCAGACCCAAAGCGAAACCGAAACACATACACAGTATTACACACACACGAACTGATAAGAGGTCCTGGCTCTCTTACCCCCTCCCGTCTTGTAGAAGTGCCATGCTGCCACATCAGGCAGAGGACTCAGGTCTTCGGGATACATCATAAAACCAAATCCAGTTGCAAGCTAAAGAGATTATCCCAAAAAAAATTAAATAAAACGCAAGTTCACGTCAAGGCTTCGAACTTGAGAGTTGAGAGGGAAAATAATGGAGTCCTTAAAGCCCAGAAACTCCAGGCATTAAAAGCCATATTTAATTTTTAATTAGCAAGGAAAGTTAATTACCCCCAGGACGACTTCCGATTCGTAGATAGCTATACAAATTCAATATCATCTTTTCTGTTTCTGCTTTTTTTAATAACTGCTCCTTCGAACTTGACTTGTTTTCCTTTAGCCTCTTGGCCGATTTAGACGTTTCGGCCATTGGCGTCAAATAACCGAATGAAAACATGGCCATGATTCTGGGTTTTTTTTCTATTTTTTTTTTCTCTAGCACGTTTGCACTATGTGGTATCTGCACGGCCCTTATCCTTACGGCTCTTAGACGTGGCTCTTTTTGCCCTCAAAGTGCCAGGATACTCTAACACTACAGATCCAATGGCTATAGTTCCTATTAAATGTATTTTTTTTGTTTAAAACATTTCGAAAAATCTGAAAAAATGAATTTATTTATTTTTATGCTTTCATTAAATATATTTTTTAGCTTACATAGCTTGTAAAACAACTTAATTATTGCATAATTTTTAAGGGAAAACCTGTTTAAAAAACTGAAAATGTAGGCACTCGTATTTCCGTTGCCTACTTTTAAGGGCACCAGGATGTTAAATAGTAATGAGGACTGCAGTTTCACTGTTCTTTTGCATATAATTACATTTACAAAGATATTTCAATTTGGTAATAATTCAATAAAATAAAAAATAATTAATTTAAATAAAATAGCGCCCTCCTCCTCGATTCGCAAGGTTTGTACTTAAGCTAGCCTGAAAACTCGGAAAAATTAGTTACTTTTTTTTGTTGGTTTTTCTAGTTTGTTTTTGTTGATGTTTTTTTGTTTAATGTTTTGTTGTATTTTTTGTTTTATATTTTTTTTTATTTATTGAACCATACTAAGAGCATTTTTAGATGCGACTACGTTGTTGTGGTAACTGTATTTTTTTCCCAGATTTATCAATTTTTGTTTAGGGCTTGTGGCTTTGCAGCTTCGGCCATGGCTCTGTCTCGTTGTTGGCACTTTTGCCCGCTTTGGGCCGAGCTGTGGCCACGCGTTGGCGGTTTTTTGTCGGCTGCCTGGCTGTGGCCACACATGTGCCGCCCTCTGGCCCACCCTAATCCCCCTTCCACCTCACCTAACCGTGGTCAGCTTTATTAGGTTCCAGTTTCTAGATGGGAAGGATGGAAACTTTTGGGCCATTCCTGCTGTTTTGCGTGTGCCTTTTAATTTATTTATCAGAGGCCGCAGTCGCCACCGCATTTTGAGCTTTTTTTTCTGGGCTCTATGTTTTTATTTTCATTTTTTTTTTTTTATCCTTTTGGCCAACTGTGGCGGTGGCAATTTGGCGGCTTTGTTATTTATGCAGCAGCCTGCGGCAGTTTACATTCACGTGCGTTTTGCCTTCTCCATCCCGCCCTTCGTCCTGCTCACAGGACACTGGACACTGGTCACTCGGCGCATGCAGCTCCTGTTTCCCAAAACAGTCCATGCCAAATGTCGCCTTTGGGGCTCTCCATATGCTTCGCTGCAACTCCACCGAAATGCCAACCAAATTAACGCACAAAAAACTAGGAATTTATGATCAATTCTGGAATTTCATTTTTTTAAACTGGCAACCATCCGAAAACTAATCGTTTTTGTGTTTATGAGAGGAGTGTAAGATTCTTGGGACATGGGCTTTAATTTCCACATCCTCGTCCTGCTCCCGAAAACTAAACGACTTCATCTCCGGAGAGGCATTAAGGATTCATGGGGCTCTGTGTTGGCTGTCTTAATGGATTATCGAGTTGAGAGTGTCATTACTCAATGTGTCATGACAGTTTGTTGCGGTCGCAGGACACTCCCTTCACCCCTCGAAAAGTTTGCCCCAAAATACACCTTCTCGCTTCTCGCCCCTCAAGGATCGTTCGTCATTATTATTATAGTCGTTGAAATTATCATTATCGAAAGGTGGCACAAAGTGTTGGCCATAAATAAGCCTTATGATAGACTACAGTGTGTGTTGGTGGCTGCGAGAGGTCGGAGGTCAGCGGTAGGTCCATCAAATCAATATAAGGAAGTGTACGGTGTGAGCAGTGCCAACCATAAATCCCCAATAATTTATTTGCAGTCTCGACCACATTTCCACCGATTTGGGCCCGGAAAGGAGAAAGTTTGTCTAAGCGAAGGAGAAATTTGTACAAGTATTTGTCTCAATCGGAGAAAGGGCACCAGAATACGGAAGAAGACGACCGCGGCTTACCCCTTGATCTCATGAAATAAATAAATGAAGCCTAAACTACAAAATAAAAGTAAAATCGAATGTGATTTGCGAATAAACAGCATTAGAAATCTAATATCCTAAGAGGTATTTGAAGAAGTATTCTTAAACGTAAAAGTTTTGTCGCATTTCAAGCCATTTCATAACTCAAGCTGACAGGAGGAAAGAAAGCAGAAAGGACGCAGGACGAAGGCAGGTGGCACTCAATTTATATTATGAGCCAATGTCCTGGACATGGACAGATGAGAGCGCGGATAATGACAGGGAGAAGGGTGAGAGTGAGAGTGAGAGTAACAGGGACACAAAAGGAATTCAATAAAGTGTTAAGTGGGGCAAGCCAAGGGGGGAGAAAGTAGTGGCGGGAGAAAGCCAAAGCAAGCCAAAGGCACGAAAGCATTTCATTCCCAAGATGCTTTTGCGTCACTTGAGCGCCAATTTGAATGTACGAATGGGAATCGGAATCGGAAACGGAATGCGCCATTTTCGGGGGGGGGGAGCCGGGCAGGGAGTGGAGTGGAAAATGGCGGAAAATGTGGCGGGAAAATGGGAACAGGGCAAGGGGGAAGGACAGGAAAGCAAAAGGACATTCGACCGAAAGCCGAGCTAAATCGTTTGCAGGCCAAACCAATAGACGATTTGTGCATATAACATTATTATAATGACATTATCCTTCAGCGCACCAAATTCAAAAAGGACACTGCAAAAAATGGCGTATTAAAGAATTCTTAAGGAAGTTACTTCTACAAAATAAACATGAAATTGCAAGACCCAAAATGGGTCATTTCAATATTCTAACCTTAAAGATTCATTTGAAAAAGTTTTAAAAATAGATATATATTTAATGGTGGGATGTGCTTAGGTCAAAGGACATCAGTGGAAAGCGGAATAGCGGGAAATTGGAAGGACATGCCTCCCAGTGGCGTTTGTTCGCTTGCAGTAAATAATAAGAAAATTCCTGTGCGCTTTGGCATTTCCGCGCCAAACATCCTCATCATTCTCATCATGAAAACTATGCGGCACACATCCTTACAATGAGAGCCTGAATCCAAAGGGCCCAAAGGACCTTGCTTCACTGGCATTCGTGGCACAAGCCGATGGGGAAACTTTTCGATTGGGAAAGCGGCGTGGAGAGCAGTCGAGCAAATGCAATAAACTTCAAGTTTATTAAATTTTATCACACTCCATGTTATCGGGGGCATTATTGTTTGTGGGTCGAATCAAATGGCCAAAAGGCCAGACAAAGTGTTAAATTCCAGAGGCAGCAGAGGCCAGGGCTGCCAACAGGATGTTGGAAAGAGGAGGTCCTGCCCTCAGTCTTTTCCCGTCCAATCAATGCGAAATCAAATCAATTTGGCCACCGGCGGAATCTACAATGAACTGGGCCAACATAACCAGGCCATACAACAGGCAACACAAATCGAATTACCTACGTGAACGGATCTGATGGTCCTTCATCCTTTCGGGCATAATACGGCTATTTAACAGAGCTTATTCTCCGAAATGCATTCGGTATTCAAGCCTTCCCCCAGAACTATTATTTGGCCAGCAGCGTCTGACGAAAAATGGCCAACAATTACCGATCAACGGGCCAATTATGAGTTTCTAGTTCTCCGCGTATCCGCATCCGTATCCGAATTGGATTCCAATTCGATTGGAAAAGGCCCGGAACAATTGGAGAAGCGGAAAAAGCAGCACCAACAACCTAACCGATTTGTTGCGTATTACCAAAGTTTTTCCAGAGCGGAAGGAGGGGATATGGAAGGGTTACGGTTACGGTTACGGTTCGTTTGGGGGTTTTTGCGGTTACGGGGCCGAAATGTTTACGGGTTTTCTACAAAACTGTCTGTAAAACGTGAAGTGAGACATATGTACGGTAACAAATCAATTTTAGTGGCCAACACACACACACTCTCTTACACTCTTTTGGTAGTCGAGGCAGGGGGTGGGAGGGTGACAGCCGACAGCCGACAGCCAAGCTCCCCAATCTCGTTTGGGCCATATTACTTCCGCTGAACTTGATTGAACTGCTACATTTTCTGGCCCGGACAGCGAGCAAGCGGAAAGCGAAAAGCGAAATTCATCAACGCACCATTGCCCGGAGAGTCTGCAATGGCCCCAGACCCCCCTTTACCCCATCACCCTTTAGCCAGCCTGGCCCCTCCCCCTGTGGGGAGGGTATCGTGTAAAAAAAAAACCACGAACCCCTGTCACTTTTGATTGTAATCGAGTGTTTTTATTGTCGCTCTCTCGTTCTGGCGTTGGTCCTGGATCCTTTGGCTTCTTCTTATGTGTCTTCATCTAGGTACACTTGGAGAAAATATTATAAGTTATAATACTTACAGAGACTTTGCAAAAGCCATGCACTTAGAAGGAATATAATCTTGCCGGATATAGCCAATAAGAAGAAGATCTCTGCTTATTCTTCTCATTAGCGATGGACGAACTTCGATAGCATCGTCTTCTTAGCTTTTATATCGATACAAAGCTTAATGTATATCGATTTGGATCCTTTTTCTCTCACAGTGCATGTTCACTGACAAACAGTTTGATATACTTTACGAACTGTGCTGCTGCAAAGCCACATCCACATCCCTATCCACGTGCCATCGCACCACGTCTTGTCCATCGTCCTGCGTTTCGCGTCCCTTCGTCCTGCCCCTGTCCCTGTCCCTGCCCCTGCCCCCCTACCCCTTCTCCCTTCCATCCCCTCCCTTGTTCTGTGTCCTGTGTAACCTGCGTCCTGCGTCCTCGATCTCGGCGTGTGTTTGCCAATTGGATTTGACATTTTATTGGGTTTTCTTTCGCTCTCGTTACTGCCGCTCCACTGGCTGCTCGATGGCTGATGTTGTTCTTGTTGTCCTGCCCGACTGGCTGCAGCTGTAATTGATGTCCTTCCCTCCAGCTCCCCGGACATCCTGATCCTGATGCCTCCTGCCAACATAAATCCACAGCCAAACTCCACGACCCATTCCAAGTGCTCCCACTTTACTCTACCAATTGTTGCCAAGTGTCCGAGTTGCTGAATTCCTTAAAGCAGGAGAAGGAGGAGGTCCTGGAGTGAGAGAAGCGGCCTAACCAGTAGCAGGAGCTGGCAGATTCTTCGTTTTTTTTGGGTAATTAGGACAAGGCGACTTGATTATCGCAATGGGAAGGGCTTCCTTCCAGGATTGTAGGATGGGGCACTGCTGCTATGGATGAGGTTGAAGGACAATCAAAGCAGCATAGCCAGCTTAATGGCCTGGTCATAACTCCGGAGTAACAACTGCTCCGCACCACATTTTTAATCCTCACCATAGCAATTAATCTTTGTGAGAAATTGAACCAGGACCTCTTTTTTATTCTCTCTCCCCTACTACAGGTCTGTCGGACACGAAGCTGCACGAGATCTACCTGGACGACAAGGAGATCAAGCTGAGCTGGATGGTGGACTGGTATAAGCAGGAGGTGCTCTTCCACCTGCAAAACGCTTTCAATGAGCAGCACCGATGGTTCTATCTGGGATTCTCGAAGCGCGGCGGCCTCGCCGATGCGGATATTTGCTTTTTCGAGAATCAGAATGGATTCTTCAATGCCGTTACTGACACCTACACCAGTCCGGACGGGGGCTGGGTGCGCCGGGACTACCAGCAGGACTGTGAGGTCTTCAAGATGGACGAGTTTACATTGGCCTTCAAACGGAAGTTCGACACCTGCGATCCCCTGGATTTGCGACTCCATGTAAGTGACAATCAAAAAATGTAATTTCCAAGGCGATTCTTAAGCGAAGATCATTAGGAGGGCACCATGTACGTGGTGTGGGCCCGGGGAGAGTCCGAGCTGGCTCTGGAGGATCACCAGTTCGCCCTGCCCAATGTCACGGCGCCCCACGAGGCCGGCGTCAAGATGCTGCAGTTGCTCCGCGCCGATAAGATTCTCATTCCCGAAACGTAAGTGGACGTGGATATGAGCTTTGATTGCTTCTTTTCACGGCGTCTTCGTAGTGATCTGGACCAGTTTGAGATCACCCTGAAGGAGGCACCCATTCCCGCCGAGGAGACCACCTACTGGTGTCATGTCCAGCGCCTGGACAGCGTCATCCACCGGCGCCACCACATCGTCCAGTTCGAGCCTCTGATCAAGACGCCCGGCATCATCCACCACATGGAGGTGTTCCACTGCGAGGCAGGAGAGCACGAGGAGATCCCCCTTTACAATGGCGACTGCAAGGAGCTTCCGGCGCGGGCCAAGGTCTGCTCCAAGGTAATGGTTTTGTGGGCCATGGGAGCCAGTACTTTCACCTATCCCCCGGAGGCGGGCTTGCCCATCGGCGGTCCTGGCTTCAATCCCTACGTTCGGCTTGAAGTGCACTTCAATAATCCGGACAAGCAAGCAGGTGAGTACGGGAGCGGGAGGATTGCAGGGGACTGCTATAGCGCCTCTATCTTCTGGGACAGGTCTCGTGGACAACTCCGGCTTCCGCATCAAGATGTCGAAGAGACTGCGGCAGTACGACGCCGCTGTGATGGAACTGGGTCTGGAGTACAGTGACAAGATGGCCATCCCGCCGGGCCAGACGGCCTTCCCGCTGAGCGGTTACTGTGTGGCGGACTGCACCCGGGCCGCCCTGCCCTCCACCGGTATCATTATCTTCGGCTCCCAGCTGCACACCCATTTGCGGGGCGTTCGCGTCCTGACCCGGCACTTTCGCGGCGAGCAGGAGCTGCGCGAGGTGAACCGGGATGATTACTATTCGAATCACTTCCAGGAGATGCGCACCCTCCACTACAAGCCGCGTGTCCTGCCGGTAGGGGATTAGTCCAGCCGTAGCCCGGATATGGTCTGTTTCTAAGGTTTGTGTGTCCTTTTAGGGCGATGCTTTGGTCACCACTTGCTACTACAACACACTGCAGGACAAGAGCGCCGCCCTCGGAGGATTCTCCATCAGTGACGAGATGTGCGTCAACTACATCCATTACTATCCGGCTACCAAGCTGGAGGTCTGCAAGAGCTCCGTATCCGAGGAGACGCTGGAGAACTATTTCATCTACATGAAGCGGTAACGTTTATTCAACAATTATTAACGCCCAGGCGCATTTGAGGCATTCTATCCATTACATTCCATTCCCCTGCCCTTCTATCCCAGAAACAGAACCAGGATCGGGACGAGACCCAGCCGTCCCGCAGGCATTTTCCTTGCTCGCTAATGGAAGAAATATTTTTTAATCTACGCAGCGGAACCGACGACAGATGACACGAGGGGAGAAAGGCGGGGCTAACGTTGTGGGTTTTCATTAAGGGGTTTATGCCACCTCCAAGTCCTGCTCCATGCTCCATGCCCCATGCCGCATACTCCATGCCCCCCTCGTCCTTTTCGTCCTTGTTTCCTTGTGCATCAAAGACAAACTTTTCGGCATTCCTTTTCGGCTGGCTTTCATCGTTTTTGGCCCGATTCCTTGGCGCATTCATAACGGGAAAATGCTTTTTGTTCTACGCCCCTCAAGCCCCCCGGGCCTTCCTCTTTTGGCCTCTTTTGGCCACCCCCCTTGCCCACCATTTGCCAGCATTTGGCCCAAAAGGTGTTCGCTAATTGCCAACTTTAAGCAGGATCGAGCAAAAAGTTTACATTAGATTAGGGCCACCGCAATGAGGCATCCTTAGAATGCGTGGCGTCCTGAGGGTCCTGGGAGCCGTCTTCTTGGCCCACAACATATTGGTAAAAGGTAATACCAGTTCCCCTCGGTTCTTAAATCTTCTCTGGATCTCTCTTCTAACTGAGGCAGGAATCTGTTTCCCAACAAAACGAAAACAATTCAATTAATTACAGAAAAGTGAACCCTTTCTCTCATTATCCTTTTTTTTTTATTTATCCCTCACCCTGAACTTACAGGAAGGAGCACCAACATGGTATCCACCTGAACGGAGCCAGGTCATCCAACTACCGGAGCATCGAGTGGAGCCAGCCCAGGGTGGACCAGCTCTATACCATGTACATCCAGGAGCCGCTCAGCATGCAGTGCAACAGGTCGGACGGCGCTCGCTTCGAGGGGCGCAACTGGGAGGGCGTGGCCCCGACGCCCGTCCAAATCAGGATCCCCATCCACCGGAAGCTCTGTCCCAACTACAATCCCCTCTGGCTGAAGCCGCTGGAGAAGGGAGACTGCGATCTGCTCGGCGAGTGCATCTATTAAGTATCTACTAAGGAGGATATCTGGCGAGGGCATGGCATCTCACACACACACACACACCCACACAGTTATTAATCGAGCCTGTGTGACTAAATGCAGGCACTCTCACACACACACTTGCACAATTGCACGGATAACTGAAGGACATTTTTCATTTTGGGCCGCAGTCGAACCATTTTAATCCTGAGAAACCTATATTTTACTTTTTTATCCTTTCGAGTTCATCCCGTCCAGTTACCACTGTAGCTATCCTCGTTTGAAGCCGCCAAGTGAAAGCTGTTGGCCAAAACAAATGTTTTCACTCTTTTTAAATAAGTAATGCATTTGCCCAGCCACGCCTCCTCCTCCTCCGCCCCCATCCTTTTCTCGTCCTTAGCATTTATGATATGCCCTTTGCCCTTGTTGTCCTGGCCATCCTTTGAAATTTGCCGACTGACAGCGCCGCCAGGCTAAACGTTTAATACAAAGCAGCTAACACACTCACCCCCACCCCCACACATCCCTGCGAACACATAGGCACACGCACAAAAGCACAACCCCACCCACACAGACAAACAAGTACACTCAGAAACATTCCTAGTTTAAATGTCTTAAAAAAGGATATAATCTTATACCTGAGTTTTTAGCTTATTATTTGGGTGTTTCTTATTATTTATTTCACATGTCCTTGGAACGAATGTCCTTAGCTTTAGAGTGCATGCGAAATTTGTAGCATACTTCTCAGCCTCAGATGTAAAATGAAATGGCCAACTCGAATAAAAGGAACGGAACGGAACGGAAAAAGCAAAGGAAAAGGAAATGGTCCAAAGCCGTCGAAAACGAAGGCCAAGACCCGGCCCCCGCTTCCGCCACGCCCGCCCCGCCCACGCCCATGCCAAAGGGCAATGGCGCTGTTTATACAAAATAAATGAGCAAACTTTTCCAGCAGCCAAGTCTAATTACCAAGAAGCCCCACAAGAAAAGGGCACTGAGCCCAAAAAGGATACTCTTTCGCGCGGAAGAGATTGCAGCTTGTTCGGGAATAGCTCGACGTTTTTTTTCGAGTGTAGAACGGAAGGGAAATGTGGAAACTTTTCAGACCACTACTGGGATGTCAGCTAGCAGTTGGCAGGACATGCAAGGACCTGGAAGATGGGCTACCAGCAGCCAGGAGCCCTCGATCCTTCATTCACATCAGTAGCTATTTGTATTAGTTATTATCTATTTTTATGATATCCTTCGCACACACACACACACACAAACATACATATGAGTAAACATGTAATGGATACGTTTTTCTAAGTGTAGCCAACATATGTAAGATGTGATAATTGTTCTATGGCTATAAAAGAAATATATATACACATAAATATATAAACTATGTAGATGAAATATTTATAAAAACGGCAAGCGAAAAAGCGAAAAAAAAAATATGAAAAAAAATACACAAAACCACAAAAAGCTGAGACAAAAAAAAAGTAAAATGTATAATTTATCTAATAAAAACTGACCACCATACCAAAAATGTGACTTTCTCTAAAGGTTGCAGGGACTGGACGACGGGATTGGACGCTAACGGGTAATCGAATATCCTTGAAATGGGATTATTTTACAAAATCGCGATGCTTTGTGATTTTTCGGGAGGATTAAAACAAAAAAAAAAAAAGTGTCTGAAGCGCTTAAAAATGTTTGCTTTTGCTTTTTATTATTATGGAATATTTTATCCTTCAACGAGTTGACGGACAAGCGGCGATTTTAATTGATTTTTCAGTTTTGTGACCAACATAAGGGGGAATGTTGGTCGCAGGACGTCGAACGCAGGACGAAGGCTGAGCGACAGTCATGAGAGTATTAAAAACGCTTGCAATCCAATTAAAACTTTTTAACGAAACAACAAATATTTTAATATTCATTGGCGCCGTCCAACCAGCACACATACCAAAATATTTTATCCAAAAAGAGGGGGTGTGGGAGGTGAAAGCGGAGAAAGGGGAAAGCCAGAAACTCCATTAAAAAAAACGGTAGAGAATGCCATTTTCCTGTCCCCAGTTACTAAACGCTGCGGGAAGGGGTTGCCGAAAACATATTGATGTTTCATAAATATTTAATTTGAAAACAGCTTCAATTTAATTAAATTTAATGGCAAGCTATAGTAGCTTAGTGAATTATTCTAAATAATTATTCTATACTCAAGGTAAAGGGGTGTCTTTCAAAATTTTGAAAAAATGTTATCGATTATTTGCTTCGGATAGAGGATAAGTCTGGTAATCGTTTAAGATATTCCGTTAAGGATCGGGTGTATTTGACCCAAGATATCCGCATTCTTAGAGGATCTCCTTAGAGAGTCTTTCATCTCTTGATTTTTATCCAAAAAGAAAGGAATGTACTAGTTGTTGGCTTTATTTTTAATTTCTCGGCTCAAGGGCTGCAAAGGCTGTCTCTAATTCCGACCCAAACAAAGTTCGCCGACCACCCAGATTCCATTCCTTTCGCAAAAAAAAAAAAAGTCAAGTGGCATACGCGGCGCAACGTAATGGCGTACGTGAAGGACTCGCCCAGCATTTTGCGTATCTTTGTGTGTGTAATCTCCAATTTCGGGTTGTTGTCATTGCATTTTCACGCTTCCACAAACACACACACACCCCCCCATACACACCCACGAAGGCAAAACATTTAATCAACCCAACCTTCACCGTGACCGCCTTTTTTCTGGTTAAAGTTACAGGTTCTTGGTACAGTGAAGCCTCGCAGTGTTACCAACTGGAGTATGGCTTTATCTAGTTGTGGTTCTTAAATGAGTTATTATTAATTGAAAAGTAACTAGTTTCTAACCCTAACTAGCCCTTTATTTCCGTTATCCAATCCACTTCACGGAAGCTCCTCTGTAGGTGCGTTGAGGTTGCTCCTTGGAACGGAATTCTCGCGCCCGCGTAACATCATTACCGTCATCGGCATCTTGGTTACTCCCGGAGTCCTAGTACCTCCCCATAGCCCCTGGTACTCCCCCTCATAGCCCCCCATTTTCCAATCCTACCGCCTTTTAGCCAACCGCAGTCTCATTCTGCTTAAACATTTATCTGCGGCCCCATCGCACTCGTTTGAGTGTGTGTCTCTGGGCATGTGTGTGTGTGTGTGTGTGTGTGTGTGGGTGTGGGTGTGGGCGTGGCTGGGGAAAGGCGGGGGCCAAATTTAATGTCACAAACTTTTGATGTGTTCTAATTTATATACAAACATACAAATGACAGGACTTCTGACTGAAATCAGCGGCTTCTTCAGAATCTTTCCGAAGAAATAAGCTAAAATGTATCATAAAATATTTATTTTTAAATTAAAGAACAAATTTAGTTTTTGTGAATATCTAAAATTTTTTTGTGGGCAAGTGTGTGCAGTAGTCGGTGTTGAACAAATTATTGCTTGGGGTGAGAATAAAGCTTCTTTATGCCCCTCGTCCTGGCCATGAATCGTTAAAGTAAATTTGTTTTCACGCTTGATGGCGAATCGCACAACCCCCTGACCCGCTGGCCCCTTCCTTCCGCTACCTCTACCTCCCCAGTTATTACCCCTTATAAACCCCAATCCCGTCCTCCATCCCGCCAGAAGCCCCTACACGCACTCACTTTTCTTGCATTGAACAATTTTTGAGCGAGTGCTGCGGCGTTCTTGTTAATATTTCATATGTCATGGAAAGGAGGTGCCACACCCCACCTGCCTCCTCATCGGCCTCTTGCAGCCTCCTCATCCCCCCCCTCTCCTTTTATCACGAATATCCTTTTTTCCCCGGTAAGCGGCCACAACACTTAAATCGCTTGCGTTTAAAAATTTGATTATGTGACATTTTCGCTGAAAGTTTAATTTTTTCTTCGCTTTTTGTTTCTTGTTGTTTGTGTGAAAAGCGTAAGGGAAAAGCGGAAAACGTTAAAAACCGAAACAAGGAGAAAAAGTGCTACAAATTAAATTTGCACAAAGATTCAACATGTTTGGCTGAGGACCCTGGCCCCAGATCCTGGGGTAATTTCATTCCATTTTATAAAGGCTTTCCCTCTTTTTGTTTTATTTTACATTAAAATAAAAAAATATAATGGTCAAACGTTAAAATACTTGGCGATTTTCATTTAAAAATAATTATAAAAGATTATTTTGCAAAATAGTTAAAATTTTTAAGTCTTAAGAAAAAAATCTTAAGAAAAAATTGTTTCAGGCTTCAGATTATAAGGAGGTGGCTTTAAAAATATATTATTTAATGGTTAAACAATGTAACTAAATTTAATTTAAAGTGTTTTTTTTATTTCATTTATTTTTTGCTTTGAGGTCCAACAGTGCGTATGAGTGATGCCTTTAGGAGGCCAGGTCGCGTGTGTGTGAGTGTATTAAGCGACTTAAATCGGCTTTAATGTCCTTGTGCCTTCCAATCAACAAGGACTGAGGGTCTGAGGGTCCTGGGATGAGACTTTGGGGAGCAATTGCGGATTGTTAGCATTTTTTCTGCTGTTGTCGCTTTTGTTTTTATGCATAATTTATGCAAAATATCCAAGTACAAATTGACATTAATCAGTATGCTTTATTGACTTGGTCGGCCGCTGGTCGGCTGCTAGTCGGTCACTGGCATAAAAAATTGTGAGGATAGCGAGTCCTGCCGCCAGGACACCCATTGGCGAAATGTCAAAGTCGAGATAAAACTCGGCTCGGCAAAAGGCACGCTGACATTTCTGGTTGTGCTCCGCTTAGTCCCGACCCCACATTCCTATTACTTAATCAACAAATTCCTTTTGCCTTTGACTCTGCCACAGGACTCTGGGCCTGCCCCCCACCTCCCTCCCCCCGTCCGGGCGTTGTGTTAATGGCCCTCGATCCCATTGTGGCCTTTGGCACGTCCTGGTTTTGCGGGCAAGGGTATCGGCGGCGCATTCTGGCCTTCAGCTCACCACAATTATTAATTTTGTATTGGGGAAAAAATGCACTTGATATCTTATATTAAATCTAATCTAAATCAAATTCATATGACACATTTTTAAATCGACTTTTCGCCATTCCTCCCCAACAGCGTATCCTCACATTCGTGTCCGTACAATCCTTGCCGTTCGCCCGTCTTTTGTTTGGTTGATAATGAAAGTGAATTGACATTCCCTTGTGGCTGGCAGTTGTATTCGCTGACCTCTAACCCCAGCCCCATACCACCTGCTCCCTTTCCTTTCTACCTTTCTCCCTCCCCAGTAACCAGCAGCCGGAATTCGCAATAACCGTTACCACACAGCGACAGTCCATTTGACCGCGTACCCACCCCAGAGCCAACTCCCCCCGAACCGGCGACTCCGGATGGACACTTCAACATACATTTAGCCCATGGATCGGCAGGTAGGCGGAGAGCAATGAACCAAATAGATTAAATTAGCTTAACAGCCCAGATATACTATCCTGCGGAGATCCTCAGAATCCTCATTATCAGAACAATTCGGAAAAAGATCCTGATTCCCCTTTTTGAAGCTCCGTCCAAAACATTCCAAAAAAAGGATCCAAAATTGTATTTAAAGAGTTAAAGATAATGAATCTAGAAATTGTTTAAGGTACTCCGCTTGAGAATCGGATCAGTATTGACAGAGATATGGCCTCCGCAAGGGGTCATATTTTCATCCCCACGCCATTTTCGATTTTTGAAGGGGGCCCCTCAGAAAAATTTGAAAAAATCGGATCAAAAATGATGTTTCCAGATTTGGACACAGAATTAAAGATAATGAATCTAGAAATCGTTTAAGGTACTCCGCTTGAGAATCGGATCAGTATTGACAGAGATATGGCCTCCGCAAGGGGTCATATTTTCATCCCCACGCCATTTTCGATTTTTGGAGGAGGTCGATTAGGAAAATTTGAAAAAAATCGATCAAAAATTTTGTTTCCAGATTTGGATACAGAATTAAAGATAATGAATCTAGAAATCGTTTAAGGTACTCCGATTGAGAATCGGATCAGTATTGACAGAGATATGGCCTCCGCAAGGGGTCATATTTTCATCCCCACGCCATTTTCGATTTTTGAAGGAGGTCGATTAGGAAAATTTGAAAAAAATCGATCAAAAATTTTGTTTCCAGATTTGGATTCAGAATTAAAGATAATGAATCTAGAAACTTTTTAAGGTACTCCGCTTGAGAATCGGATCAGTATTGACAGAGATATGGCCTCCGCAAGGGGTCATATTTTCATCCCCACGCCATTTTCGATTTTTGAAGGGGCCCCTCAGAAAAATTTGAAAAAATCGGATCAAAAATGATGTTTCCAGATTTGGACACAGAATTAAAGATAATGAATCTAGAAATCGTTTAAGGTACTCCGCTTGAGAATCGGATCAGTATTGACAGAGATATGGCCTCCGCAAGGGGTCATATTTTCATCCCCACGCCATTTTCGATTTTTGAAGGGGGCCCCTCAGAAAAATTTGAAAAAATCGGATCAAAAATGATGTTTCCAGATTTGGACACAGAATTAAAGATAATGAATCTAGAAATCGTTTAAGGTACTCCGCTTGAGAATCGGATCAGTATTGACAGAGATATGGCCTCCGCAAGGGGTCATATTTTCATCCCCACGCCATTTTCGATTTTTGGAGGAGGTCGATTAGGAAAATTTGAAAAAAATCGATCCAAAGTTTTATTTCTACGTTTTGCTGCAGATTGACGGAAACTGGGAAATCGGGAAGATGCCGACTGGGCTACGATTTTGTAATATATTCAGGTTCTGCGGCTGCTTCCATTTATTTAAAAAGCTGACCCACATAGTTGTACGGATGAGGTTGTGTTTTGAGGAACCTGTAGGAAGCAGCTTCTCGGAGTAGCACTCAGGCTTACAGCCCGCCCTCGCCAACGTAGGCAACCACTGGGTCTGAAACAGGAGCTGGAGTGGAAGTGGAGGAGGCGCCATCTGGGATGATATTAGCCGTCTCAGCTACGAAGGCGCCAGGGAAGTTGTCCAGCTTGTGGGCCACGTCCTTGACATGGCAGCACTGGACCAATCCGTATGTCGGGAATTCGCGGAGTCTGGCGAACAGCGTGTCCGTCAACCAGGACACGCGATGACACATCGAGGGGCAAACTTCGGAGGCATTAACGCTCTGGAATGGAAAGTCAGAGTATTCCCAGGAGAAAACTACTCACACTTACGAAGGGCGAATTGTGGCCAATGATGACGAACTCGTCCTGGCCACCCCCATATCCGGTGGGCTTGAGGGCGTGGACGTGGGCCCAAATGTAGGCGGGTACTGCGACGGAGCCGCTACCAGGTACCTTTGGTTCAATCACCAGGAATTGTGTGTAATTCTGGCATGGATTCGTCGAGGTCCGCGGCAGATGGAGGGTTCCGGAAACGCCAAGTCGAATGTCGAACTGGGTCCCAGCCTCTGTGGCCGCTCGCAGGGCGTTGATCCAGAGTTTCCACCTACCAGTTCGCAGATTTTTTAGCCAGATGGTGTTCAACATGTCCTCGTAGCCGACGAGAGGCCTTCCAGCCGACTCGTCCTGTAACAGGTTTTTGTATTCAAATATTCCGTTGCCGAACAGCTCGGATAGGTCCTTCTGCTCTTCCAGATACGCGTCAATATCAGTCTGACTACGCAAAACAATTATTCACTAAATGTATATAATGTACTAATAATATATATTATTTAAACCGTACCTGAAATTCCTAACTATATTTTTCCGATAAGCCACACTAATGTCGAGTCCCAGATCGTTCAGTTGGCCCGCTTGGCTCTATGAGCCGATAAATAATTATTTTTTATTGGAAACTAGTGAGGAAATTATTTTTAAAACTATATATGTGCACATACCCCCTCGATTATTCGCTGTCTGGAGGAGAATGTAGTATAGCTGATGTACTTGAGATGGGCCTCCAGAATGTCATAGCACATTGCAGCATTCTTAATCGTTCCCTTATCGTGGAAGGCGTAGCCCAGGACGAGGGTCATGAAGCTGCTACACTCCGGTAGGCTGATCCTACTCTCAAACATTTGAGAGACTCTGCTCTGGCACTCCACCCTCGCCTTAGTAGCAGAACCACCATTTACAATGAAAGCATTTGATTGACATTTCAGCGTCGTTTCAGGGCCATCTATGGTGAATTGCCTATGGTTTCCGTAGTTATCCCTATACATATATAACAAGGAAAATGTATAATTTGATTTATCAATAAAGTCAATTTAAACTCAACTCATAAAATATGTCAAATCCGCTTTCGCAAAATAGATTCAGTTCTTCGCCATTTTCTCGCTCGTATGTGCCGGCATATTCCGACAGAAGTAGCTTCGATCCGAAACTGGTGGTTACGACGGGAGGCTTGGAAGTCGTTGTAATCGAGCACCCTGCAGCCGCTCTCTGGGGCTGGCCAGAAAGGACGAAAAGGGGCACTAATATGGTGTATGGTAACCGCACCATCGCGACAGGTTTTATTCACAAACTGATTGAATGGCCGCCGCGAAGATGCTTTTTATAGATGCCGAACTGCCGAATCAGCGATATTGGATTGCAATAGTATACCCATGGGAACATATATATGTATGTACTTGTATGCATATCTCCATCGGCACGAGTTGAGCCTTATCAGCAGGGTATGTAATAGAATCGAATCTATTATTTGCTTCCATATGCGAAAAATGGTCTTGCAGAGCCAGTAATTCGTGGGGCTCCCCTTATCCCAGCTCTGGGATGAGCTCCATAAGAATGAATATGTACAATCTTACTATACCCTTGCAGAAGGCATTATAATTCTGGGCATTATAATCACCTCCTGAGTTGATCCTAACTCAGCATGTCCGCCTGTCTGTCTGTTTCTACACAAACTAGTCTCACATCCTTCTTTCCTTTGGTGGCAGTATATAGGTCGGGAGGGCCGGGATCGGCCGACTATATCCTATAGCTGCCATATAACTGATTCATCGCAGAAGCCATAACTTTGTTGTTTTTTTAAGTTAGAAGGTTGGGACTTGCTATGGATTCTACTTTCGGTAAACTTTTTTAATCTGCCAAATTTCTTAAGGATCGGCCGACTATATGTATATATATAATACGGAATAATATAATATGGAACTCTGCCTGGGTGCTAAATAGCTTTTATGAATTTCTATGAAATTTTAAAATTTCTATGTTTGAAAATTCCAGAATTCCCCGAGTTGAAATAAAACACTTGAATGAAATATTTTGTATGAACTTTTGTTTATTTTTTTTGTGGATTTTCTTTGTTTATTTTTTTTTCTTAAATTTTTTTGGTAATTTTTTTTATTTTTCTTATTTTTTTTCTTTGTAGTTCTTCGCTCTTGACGGCCGTTTCATTAACACTAAGTGTACGCATTAAAGGTAAAATATTTGTTTACGTTTTACATGTTAATTGGTTTCCTTCGGTCTCTTCAATCAATTTATTATAAGTAGGCTTACTATGAAGTGGTGTATATATTTAATTATTTAGTGAATGCTTAACGGGGGCGGGGCTAGGAGCCGAACAAGTTCCACTTGGAGCCATGTGGGGGCCACCTGTGATGGACTTTTGTATTCGCTTCGACTACACTACACTGCCCCGGATTCCCGGATTCCTCATTCCTCATTTCCCCCTTGTTCTTGTTCTTGATCTGTATTTATATACTATATATATTTGTTTAAATTTTCATTAATATAAGTTGTTGGATTACGCTTCCACAAGACGTTCTTCCGTTAGTGCTTGGATTTATTCTCTTGGTTTAGCGATAGGCGCTTAAGGCTAAGATCGTCGCTTACATAATAGAAAAGTGATTCTTTAGTGAGTTTCCGCTATATATTACATACTCTTCAGATCCTAATCCTGCTCCCGATCCCGATCCATCATCCTTCTAGTTAATTCTCTTCGTGATTCGTGCTTTACGTTATGTAACAACAAAAGTACAACAATTAATTGCTAAAATGCCAAAATGCTTCCTATCGAACTGGACAAAATGGAGCATCTGCATCTCCTCAGTAGCCCCCGATCCGTAGATCGTTATCCTTGGATACGAATACATCCTCAATATCGGGGGGCATACAAATCTGGTGAATTAAAAGCTGTGGGGTTTTTTGTTTTTTAATCGATTCTTTTTTCTTTCGGTTTTCCCAATTTTTATTTTTTCATACATTTCTCTTTTGACGCCTTTTCTCGTTTGTTTTTTGTTTTTTTTTTTTGTTTTTTTGTTATAGTTTTCAATTAAATGCTAAAACTAAGAGTAGAAAAAAAATGTTTGCTCCTTCGTATAGGTTTTGTTTTTTTTTTTTTTTTGTGGGTTTTGTTTTCTTTTTTTTTTTGTTTGTTTGTTTGCAGTAGTAAGTTCTATAATATTTAATCTTTAATTTATAGATTGGGGGACTCTCTTCTGTAAAATCCTTCCTCCTTCCATCGGCTTCTCTCTCGCTTTTCATAAAACTAATTTACACAAAACGAAATGACGTCTTCGCAGAAGGATGCGGGCGAGGGATAACAACATAAGGATAAGGAAGGAAGTGTCAACTGCCTGTATATACAAGGACATCCCACATAGCACACGGCACACCAGGAATCAGATTCGGAGTCAAATATCAGACTCCAAGCAAAATCTTCCAGAGCTGGTCATTTAAAAACGCATTTTGACAAAACAGATTAAAAAAAAAAAAAAATATGACCTATGACCTATGTACAAGGACTCTGGATATACACATCCGTAAGGACGAAGATGAGGACAAGGACTCGAAAGGGGCAACTACATATGTATAGTACTACTACTTTTTGGAAGACGCCACAAACTGGCTGAACTTTACTGAATTGTCACTGCAATGGTTTCGTTTCCGGTTTCAGTTCCTCTCGGCGTATCCTGAAGGCTTTTCCAACTAAAGTTCTAATTTATCCTGACCTCTGATTAATTACAAATGGAGTCATAGGTTATCCTATTGGGTTGCTTTCGTTTTCGAAAATTTTGTTGCTACTTAAAAGCTAAGTTTCTTTTCCATATTCTCAGCAGCGCAATCTTGGAACTACTTCGCGGAGGAGTTTCTGGAGGATTCTGAAGGCTTCTCTGGACTTGGAGGTTTGGGGGGCGGGCGTGTGTGCTTTTATTTGCGTTGTTTGCGTGGGGGGAGATTTTGTGGCTTTGCGCTGCCGCCCAAAAGTAACACATAACCTGTGATCCTGATCGGGATGGGAGTGAGAGGGGGGCGGGGGGAGGGAGGGAAGATAATCGTAGAAGGAGGTGGACTATATGGTGATATATCATATGACATTTTTAAAAGTTAACATTATTGGATTGTTTACAGACAACAATTCTTTCTCATCATCTCTCTCGCGACCCCTATCTTGAATTGATTTCTCTTGTTTGATTTTTTTTTTTTTTGTTACTTTTTTCTTAAGATTGTTGTGGTTCTTTTTTGTTTTTTAAATTAGTTAACAATTCTAAGCATAGGTGTGTGTGTGTGTGTGTGTTTGTGTGTGTGTGTAGGTGTATACAATTAAGAAAAAAAATATTCTTTATCAATTAGACTTTAAAACTACAAACTAAACATGCCTAGGCAATCAATAATATTAAACATTAATAAGCATTGGGATCTCCACGGTCCTCATCATCATCATTGTAATCATAAACAGTATCGTTATCATCATTGTAATCGTAATTCACAATAATAATCGTAAGTTATGCGTTAAAAAAAAAAATATATATATATATGTGTATAATTTTATGTGAAGAATCAATTGCTAACCAAAGGAAATTTGCCTTTTTCTGTTAATGTTGCCGCTGCTGCTGCTTCCATTGCTGCCGTTGCTGCTTATGCTCCTCATTTGTCTCATGTTGCTGCTGCTAGGTCCTTGCATCCTCCTACGCCTGCTCCTACTCCTGCTCCTGCTCTTGCGCCTCTTCCCTCCGTATATGTTTACATTCATATATAGATACTCACTAAATGTACGTATTTTATTTACGCCTTGGAACATTGCTTATGTTACTGCTGTTTGTAGCTTGTTGTTTCCTGGTTGGTTGGTTGGTTGGTTGGATGGTCTGTATCTTGCTTGCTTTATCAATTCCTTTTTGGAACTGCCGTCGTTGTCCTAGCCAGTATGCTGTCGGCAGCTGTTGTCCTTCGTTTTCGGTTCAGTGATGCCGCTTGACACGGCGCTGCTTCCTTTGGCCTCCGGCGGAGGTGCAGGTGGTGGTGCAGGATGAGGATGACGAGTTCGCCTTTGTCTTGGAGCTGACCCTTCGCAGGGCCTTGGCCTACAGTGTCTCCTCGAAGGCAGCCATGAGATCGCTCTGCATGTTCATATCGATTTGGCCAGCCAACTGTTGAAATAATAAAAATAATTAGTTACTCTCGCAATGATTAATAAATAGAAGCATGAATCTTACTGCCTCGCGCCTGCGCCGCTCCTGTTCTGCTCGCCGCTGTTCGGCGCGCTTGGCGGCCGCCCGATCCTGCGGCGATTGCTGCGCCGGCGAACTGTGTCCCTGGCCGCCCGGCGAGGCCTTGATGTCCTCCACCCGCGATATCTGTGGCTGTGCGTCGTGCACGCTTTTTCTGCAAAAAAAAAAAACAACTTGAGTCTGGTTCCTCCACATAATTGTTGGTAATAAGCAACTTACCTTCCGCTTTCCGTGGCGCCCAAAGGCGAGGCAGCCAGTATGGCTTGGGCAGCCACAGCGGCGGCCACATGCTGCGCCTGGGCGTGAGCCGCTGCTTGTGTCAGAACGGCCACCTGCTGACCATAATCGAGGGCACCGCTGCCTCCCCCACCGCCGCCGCTGCTGCCCTGACTGTTGGAGCCTGGGCCGCCGCCACTGCCAACGATGCCGCCCACGCTGCTGTTGCTGTTACTGCTGGCAGCGCCGCCGCTGCCCACGCCGCTGTTGCTGTTGCTACTGACATTGGCCAGCGCTGGGCCGCTGTTGCTATTGTTTCCGGCGTTGCCGCCACTGTTCGGTCCGCCGGCTCCTCCAGCGCTGTTCGGCCCACTGCCTCCGCCACTAGCCGACCTTCCACCGCCGCCGTCGCTTCCTGCGCTGCCGGGTCCGTTGCTGTTTGCCGAGTTGCTGCCGTTACCGCTCCCGGAACGCTCGCGGTCACGTTCACGCTCTCTTTCCCGTTCCCGTTCCCGTTCGCGCTCTCGTTCCCTGTCCCGATCACTGCCGCTGGAGCTGCTGCCGGAGGGATTCGTTCCGCTGGAGGCTACTGCCGCTGCTGCCGCCGCCGCTGCCGCTGCTGCTGCCAACGCCTGGGAAGCTGCCGCCTGAGAGGCTGCTGCCTGGGAAGCTGCCGCCTGATTGGCAGCAGCCTGGGCGGCCGAGGAGCTGGAGTTGGAGCTGGAGGACGAGGAGGACTTGTGATGCTTGCGTTGCTGCTCCTTCTCCGCGGCCTCCTTCTGGTGCTTCTTCTCCTTCTCAGCCGCCTCGAGCAGCTTGAGGCGGTCGCGTTCTTTGGCTTTGTTGCGGAACTGCTGGAATGAGTCCATCGCCGGCTTGGTCTTGCCGCTGCTCGAGCTGCTCGACGTGTTCTGCGGGGAGCTGGCCGAGGCCAGTGACGACCACGAGCTGGCGTTCTTCAGGTTCTTCTGGGCGGCCGCTGCCGCAGCTGCTGCTGCCGCCGCTGCAGCCGCTTGACCGGGATGCAGCTTCAGGTCGGATGGCGACTGCTGGGGCGGCAGCACCTTCTGCTGTTGCTTGTCCGGCGGACTGGGCATCATCGACTCGATGGGCTTCGGTATGATGAGCATCTTGTTGGCCACATGCTGCTGTTGCTGCTGCTGCTGCTGCAGTTGTTGGTGGATATGCTGCGGTTGCTGCTGCTGCTGCTGCTGGAGCTGTTGCTGGTTGTGCTGCTGGTGTTGCTGCAGCTGTTGGTTGTGCTGCTGGTGTTGCAGTTGCTGGTTGTGCTGCTGCTGCTGCTGAAGCGACTGCTGCTGCAGAGACTGCTGCTGTTGCTGCTGCAACTGCATCTGCTGCTGTTGGAGGGTGTGCTCCAGGTCCATTAATGCTGAGGCCACCGTCGTGCTGATACCATCGAATCCGGCCATACCAAAGTCTACATTGAATCCGTTGTTGTGCGCCTGCTGCTGCTGTTGCTGTTGCGGATGCTTTTGTTGCTGCTGCTGCTGCTGCTGGTAGGCAGCCGCCGCCATGTCCATGTTGAAGTTGATGCCTGCCAGATGGTTGCCATTTATTCCGGCCACACCCTCCGTCCCCTTGTTTAGCAACTCCGTAACATAGTCTACGCCATGCTGCTGCTGGGATCCTTGCTGCTGCAGCTGCTGATGGCCTCCAAATGCCGGCTGCTGTTGCTGCATCGGATGCTGCTGCATCAGAAAACTATCCGTCAGCGAGGTGGCTGAAGACTTGCCCGTGGAGCCGGTGCCGGCGCTAAATTCCAGCGAGGCCAGCGACTGCTCCACGGGATCATCAAACTGCGGAATCTGTTTCAGGCCGGCGGCCAGCGAATCCAGCGGATTGCTGCTGCCGGTGCTGCCATTGTTGTTACCATTGCCGCCGCTTAGGGATGTCAGGGCAGCCGCCAGTGCTGCATGGTGGTCTCCAAGATCGCCGGGCTGCTTGTGCAGATTGCTGGCTATCCGAATGCCTCCGCCTCCGCCGCCGCCACTGCCGCCGCCAGTTCCGGCTCCAGCTCCAGGGAAATTGTGCGGGGGAAGGGAGGCGCCGGCAGCGCCGACGACAGAGGACGGCACCTTGCCCAGATCGTTTGGTCCGTTCTTGTGTGGCGCCACACCGCCTGCAGCACCGCCGGCCACCGAGGGAGCGTGCAGCATGTTGGGCGCGCTCGTCGCTCCACCAAAATTGCTGCCCGGCAGCTTGTTATTGTTGTTGAGCATGGCAGCCGCCGTCAGAGGATTGGCATTGCCCAGCATGGCTACAAGAGGACCGGGATATGGACACGGGGGCATGGGGAGAGATGGGACAAGGTGGGTGGTATCGAAATTAGTCACTTCATGGAGAGAGGCATTCGGTAGTGGCGCTAATACTTACACATTTGTGATGTGGGTGCATTGGGATTCAGCACATGGTCCAGGCCCATGAGCAGGGTCGAGGTGATGCCGTCTAGACCGCCGCCTAGGTTCGGGTTATTTACCTATTCGAGGTGGATCCAATGAGAATGCGAGCCGGAGGAGGGCGGGAGCGATGGGTTGGAAAAGATGGGCAGAGAAATGGGTTTAACATACAATCAAGTAATCACAGCATGCCGACCGAAATAGTAGACTCGGGTAGAGGGGATATATCACCGGAGGAGGATCAAGATCCCCTCTCCAAGGTCAGCCTCTAACTTGGCCCGGAAACGTTTAAAAAAAAAAATGTGAAAAAAACCCGACATTTGGTACTCACATTGCTGCCATTCGAGTCGCGGGACTTTTTCTTGCGTGGCGGTCGCTCGTCGCCGTCACCTGGGAAAGGGGAGAGGCAAGAAAACGAGAAGGTTAACGGTTAAATGTGGTCAAGGATCAGTTTCCGAAGGAGTAAGAGTCGACAGGCAAGGACCAATACGTTGAAAGAAAGGTGAAGATAAAGCTGAAGACGAGCAGCAGAAATGAAGGCAAGCATATGGGGATCAGAAAGCTCAGATCTTGGATGGAAGGACCTAGTTCCTGTTCATCCTTACAAAGGCGATCCAAAAACAGGAGAGGAGAGCGGAAAGTGCGGAAAGTAATGGCTTAAATCATACTTAAAAACATACAGACAGAACAATAGTTTAGTTTAAGGCTTTAAAGCATATAGTATATAGTATATAGTATAAAGTATATAGTATATAGCACATTTTACAGTATAGATCAGTATAGTATCAAGAAATACCTCTTCAAATGCCGATCGATCGATGAAACAATTGTGTTCGTGGTGGATACGTGGTGGCGGTTACGGATACGGTGCTGATGGTGTTTACTCTCCCACACAACCCAATCCCTTTCTGATTTCTTGTTAGTTATTTGTTTAAACTGAAAGAAAAGTGGCAGAAGAACCCGCCCAACTCTAGCACCCAGAGACTCCAGTCCTCCACCCGAGAATCAATCTCCAACATCCGATTCTCATCCATCCGCCGTCGCTGTTGCACCACCGCAGCGGGGGCAGCCATTATTTTTATTATTATTTATTTATTTATTTGTTAGCCAACTCCTGAGGGGGGGGGCTAAGAAGGGGGCGGGGGAATTGGCAATAAAGAACCGTTTGAAACCAACAATCCGAAACCGAACTCGAAACTCGAAACCAACCTCTCAGATATATCTAGAGAACCTATTTTGTTTGAATTATTTTTTTTTTTTTTATCAGATTCCAGTTTCTGTGAATAGAAATATGATTTTGTTTTGTTGGGAATGAGGAAACACAGGCTTGTTTTTTTTTTTTTTTTTTTTTTTTTTAATAAACATTTTCTCTTTTTTTTTCTTCTTTCATTTTTTTCATTTTGTTTGTTTTGTTTGTTGTATTCAATGCAGTTTGTTACTTTTTTTTAGTTTAGTTTAGTTGTTGTCTATTGTTTTGCTGCAGCTGATGCCATTTTGTAATAATAAATATTATTATTATTGTTTTTACTATAAATATTTAAATGTATGCTTCTCATAATGCTAGATGTGTGTGTGTGTGTGTTGGTGTGTGTGGTTCGTGTGTGTTTTTTTTTTTTATTTAATTTAACTTTAGTTTATGTTCTTGTGTTCATGTTGGGCTCCGTTCCGTTCAGTTATGAGTCAGTGTCAGTATCTGTATCTGCAGTTGGCGTATCTGTATCTCTGCTGTCGCCCTCCATTACCTTTCCCTAAGATTTTCACTATTTATCCTTGCGTTTATTTTATTTTATATTTCATTTTATTCGGCTTTCCCCTACGTCTCGTTCTTTCTGTGCAAATTGAAACCAAAAATGCATTGTTTTTTCTGTTTTATGTTTTTTTCGTTTTTTGATTTTAATATTTTGGGTTTTTTTTTTCTTTCGTTTTTGCTTTTGTTTTTACAACGTTCTTTACGAGTTCGCTTACAAGACCTTTGAGCTTAGACCTTTGTTTACATGTGTGTGTGTGTGTGTGTGTGTGTGTGTGTGTATGTCAAGGGTCAACGGTGTTATTGCATTTCTATGATCTGCCTCTACTTAGTCCTCGACGATTCTTCGAACTACCATACATGCTAAAAAAAAGACTACACTTAGAACAAAAAACAATCTCAATGCAATGCGGAAGGGAGTTGAAACATGGATCGAATCGCGATGCCTGATTATCCTAGAAAACACAAGAGTCTGCATCCTTTCTGTGCATTTATAAGCAAAAAAGTATCTGATGGATAATTCGTCCAAAGAGCCGTTTAGAGTGTTGTTACGTTTTTGAAAAAAAAAATAAATAAAAAATAAAAATAAAAAATATATATATGAAGTTTTGGATAAATCTCGTGTGTTGCTGAAGTTGTTGTTTTTTGTCGTTCATTATTATCATTTTTGCTCTTGTTTTGTTTGGGGTTCGTTACTCATTTCCTCTTTGTGATTTCAATTGATTTATTTATCTCATTTTTGTTTTTTTTTTAATAGTAAAAATTTATATTTAAATTGATTTTATGCAATTTGTTTTGTTAATTTTTCTTTATTTCCATTGCATTATCATCATCATCTCATCATCATCATCATCATCAATTCTCCTCTTCTATGCATTCTTTTTGTATGTTTTCGTATATATATATTTTTTTAAATTTTATTTTGAAAAAAACGTGCAAACAATGTGTAAAGGGGAAAGCCGACAGCCGAAAAATAAATAATAAAATGCTTTCAAAATACATTTAATTATTTTTCTTTTTTTTTTCTTAGATGTTTTTTTTTTTTTTTTTTTTATTTATACCTCATCATGTTATTATGTATATAGCATACGTCTATGTATATATGTACACCTATATAGCTATGTATATAGTATATAGAACTAGTTTGAGTTTGAGTTTGAGAGTTCAGCAAATAGAGCAAAAGACTCTATATAACGTACGCTTCGCTTTGGAGTTTTCTAAAGTTTCGATCTGTTATCTGTTTCATACCCGTTCTGTTCCGTTCCGCTCCTCTCCTGCCGAATTTACCGTTTTTTAAATACAACTACAGACAGAGACAGACAGTGACAAGGACACACACAAGGCGCGAGGGCGCGAGGACGAGAGAGCAAGAGAGCAAGACCCCCTCCCGGAAACAAAAAAAGGCTAACGGTCCTTTGTAACATTACTCATGTATCTGGAAGATGGCTGGAAGCTTTACAGTTTTATCTCTTCTGCTGTTTTATTGTTTTTGTTTTTGTATGGTTTCTGTTTATGCGGATGACAGTTTACGTAAATAGTTGACACAGTCGAAATGATACGTTTCGTTATGGCGTTAAACGGTTTAAATAATAAGTATAGTTTAAATTGTTTAATAATTACGAATTAATCAATGTTGCTACTTGATCAGTCCCCCTCTCTCTCTCGCTATCTGTCTCTCACGCTTCCTCTCAACGCATCTCTGTCTCGTGCTTTCTTCGTCAGACTTTACGATTACTTCTCTTACGTATTACGTATTCGCTCCTTACGTTCATATTACACTTTACGCTTTTCAGTGTTTTTTTTTTTGTTTTTTGTTTTGTTTGTTTTTGTTCTTGACTTTGTTTCTGTTCTTCCAAGCCTTTCATACTTTCTTTGTTTTTACACATTGTCTGCAAGTGTATCGAGAATTTCAAATTATTATTTTTATTTTTTTTTTTGCATTATATTGCATTTTTTGCATATTTTAGACATATATGGTAACTTTGCTTGCATTTTGGTTCTTTATTCTTTATTGAATTTGCTTATTGGTGTTTTGTTTTGTTTTTTTTTTTTTTTGCCTTGTTTCTTTTATTATTATGGTTATTGTTCATTACTCTTTCGTTTCCTTTCATTATTATTATTATTATATTTACACATACGAGTTCTGTGAGGTTTTTGTGTAGGTAGTATGATGTGTGTCTATAACTTACTCAAAAAAAAAACAAAAAAAATTAGATATATATATTTAAATAAATATATATATGTACAACAAGGTTTTCAACACGAAAGTCTATATGTGGGTTAGATGCATCGAGGAGTTAAGACTAGAAACTCAGCATGGAATTGGCACAGAAGTCGGGGGCGGAGGAAGCTTCAGTTCTCCATGAGTGGTAAGTGGGGAAGGATGTTGTGCAGGACTAGATAGAGGTTAGGCTTACGGATCAAGCGGGTTTTCTTTTCGATAGGTATGGCTAAGGCTGAGGCTGATCGGATCATGACAACGACAACTAAATGGTGAGTGCATCCTTCTTCTGCCAAGGACATGAGGGGGGGATGTGTGAGTGTGAGTGTGGGGGATGGTGGATGATGTGTTTTTTTTTTATTTCGATTTATTCATTGATCTTGTCAATCATGCATTGTTGTTGCTCTGCTGCTGCTTTTTATGTGGGTCTTTTTTTATAGATTTAATATAGATTTGATGGAGAGTTTTGGTTGGTTGATTGATTGATTGATTGGTTCGATTGGTTCGATTGGTTCGATTGGTTGGTTGGAGTTGGAGTTGGAATCATTTTCTTTCTTTTTCAGATTGGCTGCCCCCAATACACAATTGCTTCACGATTTTTTCAGCATATTCTCATAATAATCATAATAATAATCATAATAATCATAATATTGGTAATAATAAGGTTTTTCTTGTTCTTTTTTTTTTAAATGTTTGTTTTTTTTCTTTTTGTTTGTTTTTTTTCGATTTGTTTTCAAAAAAGACTTAAAGTAGTAAAGTGCTTGTTTTAAGCTGGTTGTTTGTTTTTTTTTTTCTTATTTTTCTCATTTTTTTTTTAGATAGTTGTGTATGTTGTGTGTAAGATTTTGTTTCTTTCTTTCATTTACAAATACAATTCGTTTAATACCTAAAAATGCTTAAATACAATATCTATACGCATATATGCATATGTCTATAGATATATGATATATATATATATATATATATATATATACGGGTGTGTGTGTGTGTGTGTGGTTGTGTTGTATATATAATTAAGTATATACTAGACCTATTTGTTATATATATATTTATATATATATATAGATTATATAAAGTTTTGCCGTTGCGTGTGTCGGTTTTGCGTCTGTATCTGGTTTCTGGTATCTTTTATCATGTATCTTGTATCTTGTATCTTGTATCTTGTATCTTGTAACTTGTATCTTGTATCTGTTTCTGTGGGATTGCGAACCTGGTGAGGGACTGGGGGTATATGCACTGCCTACTCGCCTGGACTAGGGACTATCCATGATTTCTGTTCCAACTCTGACCTCGATTTTCGGAAATAATACAGAAACAACCGCAAATTTGTTAAACAATTCTGCATTTTAGATCAATTCTCAAGATGTTTAATGTGTGCCTTGAACTTGCAATGAAAATAACTCGGAAATAACTCAAATATTTGCATTTAACTTGCTTTTCCCAATCAATGATTCTCTAGCTTTTTAATATTTGCGCATTTTTTTTTCTTAAATTAAATGCATATTGCACTTTGTCATGAACTTGGTTCTTTGTCATTTCTAAACACAAAAAAAAAAAAATAGGTTTATATATTAGAGAGAAAAAAAAAAACAAAAAGAATTCCAATCAGAGTCGGATGTCTGTCTTCTGGATGGTAGGTGATTCTACAAAATGCGTTCTACAAGATTTGCTCCATAATTTTTTTTTTTTTTTTTTTTTTTTTTTTTTTTTTTAGCACACAAAAACATAAACAAAATGCGCTAAATTCAATAAATTAAAAAATGAACTGTCGTCCAGGCGATAGCAGCCCCCAGACCCCCCATCCCCATCCCCATCCAACCAACATCCTGACAATAACTTAACAACAATGCCCCCTCTCGCTCTATCCCGCTGTTTCCGTCTCTTTCTATTTCGACCGTATGTGTGTGTGTGTGTTGGTGTCTCGTGTATCTCCTTTATATACTTTTCTCTTTACCTAACTTACAAAATCATAAACTAAGTTTAAAAAGATGTAAACACAGGAATAGCCCTATACTCTCTATATATATGCGTGTGCTAGGGGTTAGGGGTTAGGGGTTAGGGGGGGTTAAAGGTTCAAGGATTCAATAGGGCAGACATTAAAACTAGATAAACCTATATCCAATTGAATTAATTAAGCAAACTCTAAAACTCTAAAACGCTAAAACGCTAAAACACTACTCTCTCTGTTCAAATCTCCTGAATCTATTTGCGCCAAGGAGATCGCAAATCTCCTTTTTTATTATTATTTTTTTTTTTACACACTTTTAAGCATAATCCTCCAGTATTTCCTTTCCTAGATCCTAGATCCTAGATCCTAGACTGTTCATTGATTTCTCTCATACTTAATCTGTTCTCTGACTATCTTCTGACTCTCCCCACCCCGACGACTCTTATACTTTCAGCTTAACGGTAAAACGATAAAAAAAAAAGAATAGATAAAAGAAAATCATAAAGTATCTGTATCTGTATCTGCATCTGTTTCTGTTTCTGTTTCTGTTTGTCGTGTCTGTTTGTGTTGTTTCTGCTTCTTAAACAACGCATCTATATATATATATATATATAATATTTTTGTTTCTTAACTTTTGCTTCGTATTGTATATGCATACTTCTATGTAGACTAATAATAATAATAATAATAATAAAAAAAAATTGTTGTATAAAATAAAACAAACAAACAAATCGCGTCCTAACCTGCTTCACTGTCGCTCGAGTCACTCGAACTGCTATCACTCGAACTCGACGACGATGAATCGCTGGAACTGGAACTCGACGACACGGGATTCGCCGGCTGCACTGCCTCCACCTTGTTCGAAGCGGACTCATCTGCAAATCCAGAAAAGAAAGGCGGCACTTTAGCGACAAACAAACAAGACACTAACGAGAGGGTTTACCTTTCTTGGAGGTCTTCTTGCTGGCTCCCAACTGGCCAGTTACATCTTGCAGTCGCTTCTCCAGCTCCTGCTTCTTCTCGGCCATTTGTTCGTCCCTCGACTTGCCGGAAGGCTTTTTATCTGCGGATTAGAGAGGTTTCGAGAGGTTAGGCTTCGGTTTCATCCAAGAAAAACGCTACGGAAGCAGTCGATGGTGGGTATCAGGGGGTCATGCTCAAACAAAAGTAGTTCTGGCTGCGGGATCTAAGTGGTGTCCTGGTCCACCTCTCTACGGCATTCACAAGCTACTAACTATCGGGGGGAGGGGATATGGAGAGCGGGGTTTCGGGGGGAGGAGGAGATGTTGGCTTAACATGCACTTTTATTTTTTTTTAGCAAAACTACGGACAGAATGTTCTAGTTTAACTAACTAAACACGACCACTGGGGATTCTTCTTTATTCAGAATTATTTCAGATATATTTCGAAATCAGGTTTTTTGAATCAATTTTGAAGGCACAGACAGCAAAGCCAAAATGGAAGCATCTTCACAGAAGACGCGGTCTGGTTTATGTCCCGAGATATACATTCTTTCGGATAGAGATTCTCGGTGAGGTGGTCGGTCCTCGGTCCTTCAGAGAAGGCCTCTCAGATCGCCTCTAACGGGTGGTGGGCCTTGCTGTTGCTGTTGCTTCTCCTCTTGACATTGACTTTGATCTTGATCTTGGTTTTGGTTTTGGTTTTGGTTTTGGTTTTGGTTTTGCACTTCTGGTTGCCTTTGCAGTGGCTGGGGTTGTGGTCTCGGTTTAGTTACAAACTTACAATATGGCTTACGTGTTTTTTTGCGCAAACACGACGCCACATAGCTTTCTAGCTCGCGCAGCGTCGACGGTTTCAGCGTCTCAAAGTCGATCTCGATTTCGTCGGGATTGGAGTCACGCAGCGACGGCTCCCGGTTCTGAATGATGTGCACCACACGGCCCAACTTGTCGCCTGCAACAACAAAACAAATGCCGGAACGTTAGTGGCAGGCTAGCCGGGGGGAGCTGCAGCTCCAACTCACCTGGCAGCTTGTTGATGTCGAGCGAGAGCTGGCGCTTCTCGTCGTACGACATTGGCTTGGCCGTGTCCTCCTCCTCGGAGTCGAAGTTCATCACCTGGCTGGGCTTCTTCTTGCTGCTGCCGCGTGCCCCGGCGTTCGCACCGCTGCCGGCATTCGCGCCGCCACTGGCGCCGCCGGCGCTCGCCGAGCCGCTGCCCTTGGCCCGCTTGGACGCATTTCCGCCCGCAGCTCCGCCGGCACCGGCCGCTCCACCAACAGCACCGCCGCCAGCCGCTGCTCCGGCCGCTCCGCCGGCAGCACCGCCCGCAGCAGCACCACCGCCACCAGCGCCGACACCGCCGGCGCCGCCCTTGCCGCCGCGCTGGCCCTTGCTCTTAGCACCTTTACTGCTGCCGCCACCGGCCGGGGTGCCGCCGGCGCCCGCCGCTGCACCCGCCGCCAAGGCATTGGCCAGGGTGCCCGCCTTGCCGCCCGTCGCTCCGCCCACAGCCGAAACTCCGGTGCCAAAGCCAGCACCTCCGGCGGCCCCGCCGCCCGCCATCTGGCCAAAGGCCATGGCCACGTCGTGGGCCTGGCTGTGGAGGGCCGATCCACCGACGCCGGGTACACCGGGCACGCCTGGTCCGCCAGCGCCCACGAGGGAACCGGTGAGCAGGGCCGACAGATTGCCGCCCGCCGCTCCACCCGGCCCAAGGGAACCGACGCCGCCGGGCATGGAGACACCGCCCGCATGACCGCCGGCACCGCCGCCAACGCCCGAGCCCATGCCGCCGACACCGCCCTGGTGCGAGGCAGCCGATCCCGAGCCGAGGCCCCCGCCCGACTTCTTCTTCTCCTTGAGCTTCTTCTTGGCCTTCTTCTTGGCGGAGGCCTCCTCGGACAGCTTGCGGATCTCCTCCTGCAGGCCCAGGAGCTTCGATTCGAGCATCTTCAGCTTGGCGCTGCGCTCCTCGTCCGAGTTCGACTCGTTTTCCGTGTCGCTCGAGTCTTCGCTGGATGAGTCGCTGGCGTCGTGCTTGAGGGATGCGCCGCCATAGCCGCCATGCCCGTGGCCGTGTCCATGACCGTGCCCGTGGCCATGACCATGTCCATGGCCATGGCCGTGGTGGTGGGCCGCATTGGCGACCGGCTCGTCGGGTATGTTGGCGTAGCGCATCTCGAAGACGTCCTGCAGCTTCCGGCCCATGGCGACGACGTCGTGATCTGGCGGATTGTACTTGTAGCAGTTGGTGAATATTAATCGCACGTCGGCGGCGAACTCCGGCGCGCTCTTGTACTCGCGATTGTCCATTTTTCGCTTGACGGTGCCCAGGTCCATTGGCTTCTTGATGATGTCGTGGTAGTCGTGGAGGCCGAGCATCTCCGCGTCGACGGGCTTGTAGAAGGGCCAGGCATAGCCGGAGTGCTTCTTCGAGAAGAGCTCCTTGAGGATCTCGTTGCAGGACTTGAGGGCGTCGGAGAGCTTCTCCTTGGACTTGGCCATCGCGACGCCGGGCACACCGCCAGCCCCCATGCCGCCCATGCCGGGCACTCCGGCGACGCCCAGCGGCGACATGGTATAGCCCGAGCCCTGGAATGTAAGATCCTGTGTGTCAGTGGGATGATGGCCATCGTTAATCCGTTGAATGATGTTTGTTTGTTGTTGTAGTTGTAGTTGTTGTGGTGGTGGTGGTGGTGGTGATGGTGGACGTGGACGTGGAGTGCAAACAAAATCGGGCCAAAGGAAAAGAAAAAATAAATAAAAATAAACAAGAAAAGCGAAATGAAGGTTAGTTTCGAAATAAAATCAAAATAGAATGATTGCAAGGATCCTGCGGACAGGATCTGCATCGATTGTTCATCCGGAAGGAGGTCCTTGGCTAGGCATCCTCCGGATAAGCAATCGGATGCCAGATTTATTCACAAAAAAGGTTCATGAAATGTTTCTTGAAGAGTAAGAGGCAAGGCAGCGTATTGTGTATGATTTCTGATTTCTGTTTTCTGTGCACTGGGGTTCAAGGACATAAGGATCCTGGCTATTCCACATCCAACTCAATCACACTGTCATGGGGGATGTGATGAGCGAAAATGAGAGACTCTTTTTGCAACAAAAATTATTTACAAAATGAAGTGGAAGCTGGACCCCGTCATGTAGAAGAAAGGGATACAAGGGATCGGGTGGAGGGATCTGGAGGAGGTCACCTCGCTTAGTTGCACACTCATACTTGGAACAATACTCGACAACGACTGGCAGTGCCCCTAACTCTTACCTTCTTGCCAATTACCTGACGATTCGACTCCCGCCGCGTCGCTATTTTGGCCGACTTGGAGTCCATCTGGGCGTAGGGCGACTCGAAGGCATTGGCCGTCGGCGTGGTGGTGTCCGCCTTCCGCTTCACGCCCTTCTTCACCTTGGTGGGCTGCTGCGGTATCACGGCATCGACTCCGACGCCCACGCCGACGCCCACTCCCGCCGTACTATTCACATAGGCCTGTACCGCGTTGGCGGCGTTCACGGCAGCCGTTGGTATTGTCACTCCGCCCGCCCCAGCTCCGCCGACTGTGCCGCCGACTCCGCCGGGTGCACCCAGTGAGCCGGGTGGTCCTCCGACCGCCGCCGCGGCTGCTGCTGCCGCTGCTGCTGCTGCCGCCGCCGCCGCCGCTGCCGCTGCACTGTTCGCGTCCATCAGCGAGGCATTGTTGACCGCCGTCTGGCCGGGATAGCCGCCGACTTGGCCGGGATTGAGGAGGCTGGCCATGAGGGCGGCGGCGGGGGCAGACGCTCCTGCTCCGGACATCGCCGTCGTAGTGGTATTGGTGCTGCCCGGCACCGTGTGCGGTGGCATTGTGCTAATCGGTGGTATGGACGGTGCTCCGCCGGCCGTTGATGAAACCGTGCCGCCCATGGCGGATACGGGTCGGGAGGCGGTCGCTCCTCCACCGGAACCCGCTGTTCCGGGTGTCGCTGAACCGGCTCCGGCTCCCGTCGCCCCCATGCCCGGCATTTGTTGCGCAGATGAGGCGGCTGACACTTTGTTCGCGCTACTGCCGCCGCCGCCGCCTCCGCCACTACTGACCGTCCCCGCACTGGAGGCGCCCGCTCCTGAGCCCGAGGAGGCGGCTTTGGGTGTGGCTGGTGCCCGCTGCTTCTTCTTGCCACCTTTAGCCGTCACCGGCTCCAGTTCGAGCTCCTCCTTGGGCATCAGCTCGATCTTCTGGAGGAAGACCTTCTCGAGGGTCTGGGCCATCACGACCACATCCTCGCCGGGCTTGTTGTAGACGTAGCAGTTGTTGAACATGGTGTTGAAGTCGTGGATGGCCTCCTTGGCGGACCAATAGTAGTTGTTCTCCAGCCGCTTCTTGATCGTTCCCATGTCCATCGGCTGTTTGATGATCTTGTGGTAGTCGGGCAGGTTGAGCTTCTTGGCATCGACGGGCTGTTGGAAGGGCCACGAGAAGTGGTGCTTCCATATCACCTTCATCACCGTCTTGATCAGATATTGCAGTTGGTTCGTGTTGCGGCCGGGTCGCTCCGCCGGCGGCACCACCGGTGGCTGTACAATGCCATTGACTGGCTCCACGGGTGGCTCGTAACGGGGCGGTGGCTCACTGGACGACATGGTGGTGCTGGTGTTGTTGGTGTTGGTGGTTTGTGGGTGATAGTGGTACTTTACAGTTCAATTGCTTTCCTTTTTCTCACGATTTTCTGTTCTTTTTCTCTCACTGTTTTTTTTTTTTTTCACAATTTTCTTAATTTTTTAAGAATCTGGAGATCCTGCTACTGCTGATGTTGTTGTTGTTGCTGTTGCTGTTGCTGCTTCGGGCTCGACTGAGACGGCCAACACACACACGCTCATACACTGGGCACACCACACACACGCTCACGAGCCACAAACACACACGCCCGGGCCGTCTCCGTCTCTCCGTCTCCTCTCCTCCGGCAGCTCCTGCTCCTTGTGCAGTTCGTGCCCCTCCTGCTCCTCCTCTGGCGCTGCTCCTTGTTCAGTTTGGGGGCGGGGGGTTGGGTGGATGGGTGGGGGAGAGAGGATCTAGTCTTATGTGGCCGACGAAGACCACCTCCTCCTCCTACTACTACTCCTCTGACTGGCCACGAATTTGTTGTCAATGCCACCAGGTGCTCCTGCTCCTGCTCCTGGTCCTGCTCCTGGTCCTGCTCCTGCTCCAGTCCTGTTGCCTTTTCCAGACGTTTTATTAGCTGCTGCTCTGCTTATACGGCTTGTGATTGATACAAATCGGTTGCTGATTGAGGGATAGTGCTGCGTAGCGGTCCGTTGCTTCATGCTCGGCAATATCTGTTCACTGGAGGGGCATCAAAAATGGTCATTAGTCGATGTTGGTAGTGAGGGTATCCCTACTTACCACCCCTGCTGCTGCTCCAGATTCTCAGCGCTCCGGCTCCTCTCAGTAGAAGGCGCGGGAGCCGACAACAGATGCTGCTCCAAGGGCCGGCACTGCTACTACTACTGGAGGCATCCTGTTTCCTTAATTATATTGCGATGCAGAGACTCCAGTTGCTGGTATTCCTCGAAGGCGATGGCGATGGCGATGAGGATGGCGACGGCGAAGGAGAGAAATCTGCAAGGCAATAACAACAAATCAGTTTTTTGCCGGGAACTACATGCATGTACATATCTACAATATAGAGAGGAGAACTATGTATATATTTTGCAACTCTGGTCGGATCTGCACATTTCACAACACTTTTCGCGGGTTACATAAACAAAAAAAAAAATAATAAATAATTAGAAATTAGCGGGGGAGCATCTCTAGCAAACCGCGAAACCCCCCAAACCCCAAAAAGAGAAAAAAAAATTTACAATCGAATCGGTCGGCATTTTCTTTCGCTTGGCTTTCCATAAACAACAAAATGCGACAGCGAATGTATGTAGAATGGCCGCAAACGGACGGAAAACACAAAACAGAACGACAGAGAGAGGAGAAGGATGATCGAAGACTCACACAGAATGTGCAAAACAATCAATTCCGAACACTTTTTCCATAAACCGGGCCCAATCAAATCCCGGCCGGGCACTATTCTCGTTTATTTGAATTAGTCTTTATTATTTAACGCGCTGGCTATGCCCTTTATTTTGCTGTTTTTGCCGTTTTCGCCGTTTCCCTTCCACCGTTTGTCGCGTAGTTACTTTGCCGCCGTTTTGCCACTCAACAGCGAAAATAGAGAACAGGCAGCAGTACCAGCAGCAGTCGACGAGAGAGAGCGCCTCTGTTTTCGAACTTCGAAAAGTCCAATCGAGAGAGAGAGAGAGTTTCGAAGAGAGCCAGCTCTCTCTCAATTCACACACACACACAGCTGTACAGCGCTCTGACTATACAGCTATCACACTCCCACTCACTAGCGGCGTTATCAAATCCACCAGGGCCAGCCAGAAGCAGAAAAGTGCTGGCCAAAGACTCGGCAATCGGGTGTTAAAACATTAAAAAACCTTCCCATAAACAGAACGAATATCCATTAATGCAGCCAAAGGGGCCAAAATGTCCCAGCGAATTCACACTCTGCCCATCCATACACACAGATTCGCAGAGTGCCTGTGAGTGTGTGTGAGTGAGTGGCGTGTGTTGTGTTTGCAATGGACGGGCTCTGAACTCACCACACCGCACATTTCAAGTTGAATTCTTGTCGCTCAGCACAGCACCGCAGAGCATGATTCATTCGCTTTGTTTGTTATTGCTATTATTGTTGTGTTGTGCACAGCACACCAACGCAAATGGGAACACCATGCCAAAAGGCAATATTATGCACGTAATTCCAACGTTATTAACGTTTTAACACCCTCGACTACTAGAAGCGACGGCTGCTGGCTGGCTTTGGTGGGTGAGGTGAGGAGAGCCACGCGCACACACTCAGAAACACTTCCAACTCACACACACACACAGACATAGGCGGCGAATAGTTTACAGTGGAACGAAAATTGCATTCTAGCCAGAACTATTATAGTACAGTTGGGATATTTTTTTTTTTTTTATTCTTTTATGGGGAAAGGGAGTAGCAAAAATATATTTATTCCCAATACTCTCAGGCCAGGAGAGTTTGTTTGCTAATTTACACTCTAACGGCACATACAAGCAAAATCCATAGTACATGTGTGCTGCCGGCCGGCAAACGCAAACAACTTTTGGCGCTCTTCGCGTTCGCGTTTGCGTTTATTTTTATTTATTTTTTTTTATCGCTTTCACTTTGGGCGCAGAAAATAGTTACAGTTAGCATGCGTTGCGCTGTCGTGGGCTGCGATTCACAAGCCGCGATTAATTACACGCTCTGGCCCACTGTGTTTTTGTTAGTTGCCAAGTGTACGTGTTCTGGCTGGCTGGCATGTATGTGTGAGGGTCGGTGTGTGCGTGCGAGTGTGACGCAAAATTAAATCGGAAGAAGAATGAGGCGAGGCGATCGGACACAGACAGCAAGGCCAGCAAGCTAGCTGGGCGACCGTATATGACGTATTTCACATTCTAGGCTCCGGCTCCCCATTGAAATTGGAATATTTGAAATAACAAATATTGAAATCCGAAAGCAACACCAGAAGGTAAACTGCAATAGCGGGCGGGCGCTCTCCCTCTCCCTCTCTCTCAATCTTTAGTTTTTCTCTCACAACAAAACAAAACATTAACTGGCACACTCACACACATATAGGCATGCGGGAGAGAGGACGTGAGAGAGAGAGAGAGAGAGAGAGGGAGTGTGAGCCAACGAACGTGCGGTTGTAATTATGTAGTACAGTTTTGAGTTTTCTGTTGAAATTTACGTAGAGAAGAGAGCGAGAGAGAGCCAGCGGAGGAAGAAGCAGAGCAATGGCATGCATTGAAAACGGAATTGGAAATCGAGAATCGGAAAAGGAATCGAAATGGAAAAGGAAAAGGAAAAGGAAAAAGAGGAGGAAATGGAGGAAGGAGTCAAGTTATAAACTATCTTTTAGCCGCCAGCTAAAAAACAACGCCTAGGCCCCAATAGCCTCTTCAGCGCCTCTCACTCCCTCCCTCGCAAATAAACAAAAGGTTTAGCGGGGAGCTCCTCCCCCCGCCCACCGAATGCGGCGGGAAAATCGAATTCATTGAGGAGAGGAATTAATTAAATATTTTTATTTTTTGCTTTCGCTAGCATGCACTTGAACTACGGGCGGGCAAACATGAAATTTATTTAAATAAATAAAATCCTCAAGTGAGGCAAACACACACAGACAGACGTAGATAGGTTGCAGCTGCTGCCTGATGGGTCGGAAGCGTGGGCCAAAGCGAGACAACAGTAGGGCCAAATGCAAATATGGCGGCATATCGACACACACCAGGCGGCAGAGCGAGCGAGAGAGGGAGCAAGAGCTGCTGCTGCTGCTGTGTATCTGCAAGTATGCCGACACATTCAAGAGATACTGGCCAAGATGGAAGAGAGCAGAGGTGGGGAGTAGCGGGAGCGGCAAGCTAGGTTAATAAATCGTGCTAATAGTGGCACGAATTTAAAGCCGGTTTACATGGCAACAACAGCACTGCCAGCCAGCATGCATCATGCAGCATGTAGCATGCACCATTGCGCATCTCACCCAAAAAGCATCAATGAAATCGATTCGAGATGCGAGATGCGAGAGAGCCACCTCTAGCAAAGCTAGCCGCTTTGCATTGCTTTTTCCGCTTATTTACGATAAACAACGTCGTCTTCTTGAAGTAAACAAACGAATTGCGTTGCCTATTTACGCGCCAAACCAGAAAGTGCAACACACAACTTGGTCCACAATCAAAATCGGAAACAATAACAGAGTCCGGAGAAGTAGCCGGCTAACCACTGACCCAAACCGAACGAGAGTAGATACGAATCTCAAAGATGCAGATGCAGATGCAGATACAGGACTTCCAGAAAAGGGATGCAGCTCATTAGCAGCTGCCTTTTGGGTTTCTGGCTGACTAGTGAGGGGTGGCTGACTAGTTTCCCCAAAAATAATGTTCGGGGAAGGCCTCCTGCGCCACGTGCGCTCTTCAGCCCACAACTTACTTTTCCTTCAAGCGGGCGAGTGTTGTTTATATCCGATATATATATATATATATATATAGACGTATATCCAATATCCGGCTAGTGCACTCTCTGTTTTGTTTTCATTTCTTTATGAATGGAGCCGGGCTTAGCTTTCGTGTTATTGTTGTTGTTGTTTGTTGGGTTTTATTTTGGATAAAAAAAAAAATAAAATCCACTCCTTTTTTTCTTGTTGTTGTTGTTTGGTTGCTCTTGTTGTTGTTGCTGTTATTATTATTGTTGTATGTTGTATTTAAACTGAACCATATACTGTTATAAGTGCAACTGTAAAACAAATACAAAAAAAAAACAATGTAGCACTTTTTGACGGATGGCACTTTCGGAGTTTCTTCGCGCGCGAGAACATAGAGATGGGGAGGGAGCGAGGAGGAGGATTAAACCGTAACGTAACGTCCCATAACGTAACAGCAACGGAAATGAACTGAGATACGTCAAACCGCAAAATAATAATAATACAATAACAAAATATAGCCGAAGGGAGGGCGGCCGGGCGCTTCGGTTGGAAGGAAAAACAAGCAGCTACTAAATTTTATTCACCGCGGGTGAAACTTTTTTTTTTTTTTTTTTTTTTGTATTTTTTCGCATTTGGCGCGCGTCTCTGTGTGCTGCGTGTGTATTCCTCTTTTTTGTTAATATTATTCACTTGGTGACTGCACACACACACACACACTCATGCTACCGCCGTCCTCACACACACACACACTCACACACATACACTCAATCGTCAGAGCCTCTGCTTCTTCCTCTTCGTTCGTTCGCTGCTTGCTTTTGTTCCACCACCGAAAAAAAAAAAAAAAAAAAAAATTGAAAAAAAAAATGAAAAAAAAATTGTCATGTCCATTGAAGTCTCACATTTTTCAAAATCATTTTTTGGCGCTAAAATCGACCATTTCTCAGACTTTTTCGATACGCATCGGATAGCCCGCAATTAGCACTTGACACTGATCACAAATTTATATAATTTTTGGCGAGTTTTACCATCATTTTTTAGTAATTTCTACACACCGATATACGTACGCGCTACGATTTTCGACAAACGCGCGTTTCTTGTGAGTAAAGCAGCCGAACCGTCGCTGTCGCCATCAAATATACAAAAATTTTTTCGAAATTACTGAAATGCGAATACACACGCACACACTCTCATTTCGGGCACGAGGCGCACGCGCCTGCTGCCTACTGCTGCGCCACTCTAACTCCCGGTCCCGGCCGGCTGCGTGGGAGAGAGACGGACATTGTTGCTCTGCTGGCGAGAGCGGAGAGAGCGTTAGTCCCATATGTGTGGTGGTGTGGAGAGCAACAGCGAGAGAGAGAGAGAGTGAGAGCGCGTGGGAGAGAGTTTATTCTCTTCTAAATTCGACGTGTAAGCGAGCGCGCATGAAAAAATGCACGATGAATAACAGCAGCGTAACAGCAAAAAAGCGAAACAAAATGGCGCTGAGCGGAGCGTGGAGGCCGTCGTGCGGTTTCCCGGTCTTTTTCCACGATTGCTTGGCGCGTTCGAGACGATGTTTCATCTGAAATCTGCGACCAGTTCTTTCCCCAGCGCGATTATCGCGTTTTTGGACATTTTTCCACGTTTTTTACCGGGAAAAATAGTTCAGAAAATTTTTGTTACCTTCGACCATTTGTAACACTGAAAAACACCTCGCTTCAACAGTGTTAAGCAGCGCTGTTATGTACAGTATGTTATCGATTATTCAACACTTTTGTTATCGAACTTTGCAACACTACAAATTTGAAGATACCCGTCAAAAACATTAAATAAACGATAGATTGGAAATTAAATAAGATTTTGCTTTAATTTTGTAATATTTTTTTGTATGGTATTTTTCAAAAAATCTGGCAGCTCTATGCGAATAAGTATAAAGTCTGGCACCTCTGCAAAAATGTGGCAAATGTCCATAAAAACTATAAAACGTTGGCCACATCACGGGCAAATAGCAAAGTTGGTAACACTGCACGGAACGGCAAACAGCGAACGACAAAGTAATTATTTTCCTGGCACTGGCTTCTCGATCAAGTTGTTGTTTTTTGAGTGGCAGACGGTAAAAGTTAGTGACTAAACTTGCGAAAAAGGGGAAGAACACACTCGAGACGTTTTCCGAGGGGATTCCGGGACGTGCGTGTGTCCCCCAAAGCGCGTGTGTGTGTGTGTCCAACTCCACAAGTGTGTGAGAGCAATCAAAATAAAAAAAAAAGGCATTAAACCGCCCTGATGGAAATTGATTGTGCGAAATAGCAGCGAAATAGTGAAGAAAGGCTATCGAGGAACCCTTCATTGGCCAGAGTGCGGGTGAAATAGGGAGGGGCGAGGCGGGTTACGTAAGAAATCAATGGATTCCGGCTGCATTTGGCCAAAAAGGCGAAACGAAGTCACCGCGAGAAGAGCGCTCTTTGATGATTTCATTCCCAGTGACGACACACACACGCACACAGCCGTATCAGAACGGTTCCAATGTGTGTTGTGTTGAGCCACAAATAAATATGAGTCCTCCCCGCCCGACAGATATATTATCAATTATGGGTTTTCAGTTACAAGTAGGCATGGTGGCATACACATAAGTTGGCAACAGACTTTCAACTCCATACCTTGGTGGTGTGCCACTTCCCCCACTGCCCACTGCCCACTGGTAGTGCGGTGGGCGGGAGGGGGGCTGGCAACCAGTACGCCCACATCTGGGCGGCCCAGATGTCGGTCTCTCGCACCGATAGTGGGCGTCCCTCCACACAGTGGTCCACACTCTATGCTGCAGATCTCGTTTTATATTTTTGGTTTTTTATGCAAATCGTCTCTGTACATGTGTGTGTATGTGCGTGGGCGTCTAAATATAGATGGATGTTTGTACATCCGACAGATTGCAGCCCAAGGGGAGCCCTTCGATCTTCGATCTGCCATCTTGCATCTTCAATTTTTTCAATCATTGAATCGAGCGATGAGTATTAATGATTGCCCGATTGAGTGAATCATTTGAGCCTCGGGCCGATTCGACGGAAGTCAACAATGAGTAGTCACTGTCCCGCTCCCTCGGCCTTTGTTTACATTTCGGAAGGAGGCCCACACGTATCGGGAGAGGCAGGGGGCGAGAGAGAGAGAGAGGCTAACGGAACGTGCTCGAATGAGTAATTTACGGTGCTTATTGACAGCTTGCCATGTTTATCACCGTTCCTTTGCTTCCTTCCGTCCTTCCTTTCTCTCCGCCTTCCTGTATGCCCCTCCCCCCTCATCTTCTTCCTCTTGGATTTGACGCCACCACCTACATAATCTCGCACATAATCGCAGAGCCCTTGTCCGAGTGTGTGTGTGTTTGGTTTTGTAGGTGAGGTGAGTCATCTCTGGCCAAGTTGATGAGAAAATAAAATTAAATATAAAGGTAGAGAGGTAGAGGTAGAGAGGTAAGAGAAGAAAAGCAAAGAAAGCTAAAGAATCTGAGGGGCAGCAGATGCGAGATACATACATGTACAGTTACATATCTACAGTAAACAAGCAGATGCAGATACTTTTAATGAATTTTTTGATTTATTGCGAAATATTTCATGGCAGAAAGAAAATAAATTAAAATTATTAGACAGAAGAGTTATTAGAACTATTTCTTATTGGAAAAACTAATCAGGAACTATTTCCATTCCAGCCGCGCACCAAAGCGATAGAGAAGGCAAGAGAGTGAGCACAGCACACGGTATACCCGCTGCACCCACCCCCTCACACAGTCATCCCACAGGACCGCCGCCATGATCCCCGCTAGCAAGACCATCCTGCTGGCCATTGTCCTGGCCGCCGTCTTGGGCCAGATCGACGGCCAGAAGGCCGGAAAACTCACCCAGAACCCCTGCGGCGCCAAGGACAAGTGCCACACATGCATCCAGACGGAGAGCTGCGCCTGGTGCATGCAGCCTGACTTCAAGGGACAGTCGCGATGCTTCCAGCACTCGAGCAGGGTGTGCCCCGAGGAGTTTGTCTGGAATCCGGACACCTCCGAGCAGATCCTGCTCAACAAGAACCTGACCCTGGCCTCGGTGGCCGGCGGCTCGTCGGCAGCTGGCTACGGAGCCGGCGGATACGGAGCAGCAGGCGGCTATGGAGCCGCTGGATACGGAGCAGGCGGTGGTGCCGGTGGTGGCTATCTCTCTGGCAGCAGTTCCAGCTCCAGCCATTACCACTCGTCCTCCTCCTCGTCCATGTCCGGCTCCTATGGATCGGAGTACTCTGCCGGCTGGTCGGCCAGTTCCAGCTCGGAAATCGTCCAGATCCAGCCCCAGTCCGTAAAGCTGAAGCTGCGTATTAGTGAGTTGTGGTACTCTCGACCAATCTCCCCCAGAAACTCATTGCCCGCTCTCTTGCAGACCAAAAGCACGACCTCAAGGTGAGCTACACCCAGGCCGAGGGCTATCCCGTGGATCTCTACTACTTGATGGACCTGTCCAAGTCCATGGAGGACGACAAGGAGAAGCTGTCCGCCCTGGGCGACAAGCTGTCGGAGACGATGAAGAGCATCACCTCGAACTTCCGCCTCGGCTTCGGTTCCTTTGTGGACAAGGTGCTGATGCCCTATGTCTCGACCATTCCCAAGAAGTGAGTACGGTTCCGGGTGGCGTTGGAGCCGGAGAGTAGGACTAGTTATAGTATCTATAGGTTTTAAACTTGATTTTGTTAAATTGTTTAAGAGATGTCAACTATGATTTAAGCTTTGTATTTAATCATTAAGAGATATAGTTAGTAAGAAGTTAGTAAGAGTCATCGGATTCCAGGTTAGTCAGCGCTTCATTGATGACCCGGCATGAGTAATGATCCGCGATAGAGTTGCTCAACCGCCATCAGATATAGTATATAGCATATAGTATATAGGCAGGCTCATTGCGCTGCTTAGCCTTTATTTTTTGTAGTGTTCTCTCGAGATCCCTATGTCTACATACGTCTAAACGATTAATGCCAATTCTGAGCTAATTTTATCTAATTTACTTACAACCACACCATGAACACCACATCACCGAACAACGAACCGTGTCTGTGTACGACCCTGTAGACTCGAGAATCCCTGCGAGAACTGCAAGGCCCCCTATGGCTACCGCAATCACATGCCACTCAACAATAACACCGAAAGCTTCTCTGTAAGAGACGATTAATCAATCACACCTACCTACACGCTTCTATCTATCTATCTTGTGCCTGTCCTGCTCCTCATCACCTAGTCCCGTATCTGTAGCATGCTCCCACTCCCACTATCACCCCAATCTATGATACCCGATATCTGCACTCCTCCAGTAGCCCTAAGTAGTTGTAAGATTGATTGTTGTATGCTGCCATCCAGGGATGCATCCATGGGTGATCAGACAGCACATCGCATACATGTATCCGTATCTGTATCTGTATCTATATCGTAATTTATCTGCACTCCTCGATGTCGTCGAACATTACTTATCTCTTATATTTTTTGTTTCTCCTCTCTCTCTCTCTCTCTCTCTTCCTCTATCAATATTATTTATTTACTTCATTGTGAACTCATCTCTTATACTCCATCTATGAATATCTCTTATATTGTGTATATCGAAAACTATCGAAAATCCCGTTGCTTGAATCGAAATTTGAAACCAAAATTAGCCTGCAGGAGCCGTGCCCCAAATGCGATGCTCCCTACGGCTATCGAAACATCATGGGCTTGAGCACGGACACCTATAGATTCTCTGTAAGTGGTCACCGTCACCGTCATCCCATCCGAATCCGAATCGCACTCATCCGTTCGATCCATCCATCCGCCCCCAGCAACTTACGGAAACCTGCATTTCGGCCAACTTTCATCCCATCCTAACATTGTTTTCATTTCCGGTTTTGAGTTCCGATTGGATTTTAATTATTTCTAATCTGTTATCGGTGCATGCTACTAATCTATCGATTAATTATCGGTTGTGATTACTGATCTGTATTGGTTGTGGAGTTCTTCAGATGCTTTTTCTTAACTTTGCTTGGTGGTTGTGTCTTGTATCTTGTAGCTTGTATCTTGTATCTTGTGTTATCCTTTATAACCCTCCTTATAATACCGATTACTGGCACCCTCCGATGAGTAACCGGATCGCTTTACAAACAAAACTTGACCTGAAAAAGCTGGACAACTCATTCCCAAGTGTCCAGTTCCCTAAAATGACATAGAAACCTTCCAAGAATGCCTCGTTAATCATAAATTGGCGAAAGAAATGTACATATCTTATCGTCTTGGTTGTTATCTTTTGACTAACATCGATAGACCACACCCTGACTCTCTTTCTTGACACTCCAACTAATCCGGAGAGTGCCAGTAAATAGGTTCCCCCACCCTCCTAACCCGGGCACTTTGCAACTTGGAATTAATCCTGAATCCTCACTTTGAAGTCCGCCTCCTAACCGAATCTCTTTCCGGCAGAACGAGGTAAAGGATGCCGCCGTATCCGGCAACTTGGACGCACCCGAGGGTGGCTTCGACGCCATCATGCAGGCCATCGCCTGCCGGCAGCAGGTCGGCTGGCGCGAGCAGGCCCGTCGCCTCCTCGTCTTCTCCACGGACGCCGGCTTCCACTATGCCGGCGACGGCAAGCTCGGTGGAGTGATCGCCCCCAACGACGGCGAGTGCCATCTCAACTCCCAGGGCATGTACACCCACTCGGTGCTGCAGGACTACCCCAGTATTTCGCAGATCAACCAGAAGGTCAAGGAGAACGCCATCAACATTATCTTTGCGGTGACCTCCAACCAGTTCTCCGTCTACGAGAAGCTCAAGGGCCACATCCAGGGCTCCTCCGCCGCTGTGCTCTCCAACGATTCCTCCAACGTCGTCGATCTGGTCAAGGAGGAGTACGCTGTGAGTACAAAAGAGATACAAGCCCACAATTTCCTATTCATTGTTCCCCCTCTTCCTTGCCAGAAAATCTCATCCTCCGTTGAGATGAAGGACAATGCCACCGGCGACGTAAAGATCACCTACTTCTCCTCCTGCCTGACTGGCGGACCCGAGATCCAGACCTCCAAGTGCGACAATCTGACGGTCGGCCAGCAGGTGAGTTTCACGGCCCAGATCCAGGTTCTCAAGTGCCCCGAAGACCCGCGCGACTGGACGCAGCACATCCAGATCTATCCCGTCGGCATCAACGAGAGCATGCTCATCCAGCTGGAGATGCTGTGCGCCTGTCCCTGCGAAAAGCCCGGCTCCACCGGGTACGAGGTGCACTCGCGGCACTGCAACAACTTCGGCACCTTCATGTGCGGCATCTGCGACTGCGACGAGCACCATTTCGGCAACAGCTGCGAGTGCTCCGTTTCGGACATGAACTCCACGATCAACAACGATGCCAGCTGCCGGGCGGACAACACTACGACGACGGACTGCTCCGGCCGGGGCAATTGCGTGTGCGGAGCCTGTGAGTGCTTCAAGCGCTCCAATCCGGAGGAGGTGGTCTCTGGCCCGTTCTGCGAGTGCGACAACTTCAGCTGCGAGCGGAACAAGAACCAGCTGTGCTCCGGCCCCGATCACGGTACCTGCGACTGCGGCCGCTGCATCTGCAAGCCCGGCTGGACGGGCACGAGCTGCGCCTGCCAGGCCTCCAACGACACCTGCATGCCGCCCGGCGGCGGAGAGATCTGTTCCGGCCACGGTGTCTGCGAGTGCGGGGTCTGCAAGTGTGCGGTGAACGAACAGGGTCGGTACTCCGGCCGACATTGCGAGAAGTGCCCCACGTGCTCGGGCCGCTGCCAGGAGCTGAAGGACTGCGTCCAGTGCCAGATGTACCACACCGGGGTGCTCAAGGACGTGAACGACTGTGCCCGCAACTGCACGACCTTCACGCCCATTGGCGTGGAGAAGGTGGAGATCGATGAGCGCAAGGACGAGCAGATGTGCACGTTCTTCGACGAGGACGACTGCCGGTTCGAGTTCAAGTACAGCGAACAGGGCGAGCTGATTGTGCACGCCCAGGAGGAGAAGGAGTGCCCGCCCAAGGTCTTCATGCTGGGCATTGTCCTGGGGGTGATTGCGGCCATTGTGCTGGTGGGTCTGGCCATCCTGCTGCTCTGGAAGCTGCTGACCACGATCCATGATCGCCGCGAGTTTGCCCGCTTCGAGAAGGAGCGCATGAACGCCAAGTGGGACACGGTGAGTAGTGGATGTAGTACCTTATTCCGATATCATTTTAATGCCATATTATCGGTTTGTTTCAGGGCGAGAATCCGATCTACAAGCAGGCCACTTCCACCTTCAAGAACCCCATGTACGCGGGAAAATAAGCTGCGCGCCCAAAACATGCATAACTAAATATTAGAGAATATTATATGTCTGTCTGTGCTTGAACCGGAAGAGACACCACCCCAAGAAGAAGCCCTCAAGAATCCAATAACGAAACAGAAAGATCCAAAAATAACCAACCACTTATCGACTCCGAATCCATCGACAAAGCTGCTATGCGGAGAAGCCACGGAAGTCAACTGCCATTGAAACGCGTTCTAAACTAAGTCAACCCCTATATCTAAATATATCCAAATACATATATTTATATATACGTTTACACACAAAACCCAGAACCCTCGAGGGCAGCCTTTATACACTGTGTATACTTAACGAGCAAATGATTTGTGCCTTGCAATATATTTTAGACTAAATGTGTATACAAATGATGAAGAAAAAGGAAGAAACTTTGAGCGGAGAACAAGAACAGACACGCACAAACACGCAGCAAGCAAAGAATTGAAAATATTATTCAAAGAGCCAAGATTTACGAGAAACTAGTTGTAGTTATGATTTTTTTTAGCCAGCACATGAATTTGTATTTTATTTTTGTACTCTTATTTTGTAATCTTTTGTGTTTTCCTCCCCCGACCCTGTTTTAATTTTTAAACTTTGCCCCCGCCCCGCCCCGCCCCGTCCGAGAATCGCAATCGAAAATGTATTTAAAAGAAGCCCGGGGAACCCCCACCACCTGGCTGATGATCTACGTGTCCCTCCTCCCCACTATGTGTTTTTTTTCTACTTGTTTTTAAAGCTAACTTTACATTTAATAGTTAAGCATATTAACATTTAAGCTTGTAATTGTTAATTCGAAGTGCAAGAGTGCCGCAAGACCCGAAAACGGAAAGGTTTCACGCTCGTAGGCTCTTGTGTGGGTTTTGTTTTATTGAATTTCGACCATTAATAGTAAATTAATACTACTATGTAATAATATATCTTTTGCCATTTGTACTGATTACTGATTAACAATTTAAAAGGAGTGTAATACAAAACGAAGAATGGAGAACATTTTGAGTAATTTTTATTGAAATAAACCCCCCAATACAAAACTAGGTGGCAACACTGGCAATATACAAAACTATAAAAAAAGGAAAAATAAAACTGTTTGAAGCTAATTTTAGTGAAATAAAGATGAGAAAAAAAATTAAGACTTTGGGCTACCATTTTTTAGGGTGATAGGCTGCCATATTATTAAATAATAATAATAAAAGGGAAAAATTAAATTCTTCAGACTGTATTCTGCGTTTGGAACAGCGATCATCCGATCGGATGTCTATAACATATGTCCTTGCACAATATATATATATTTTCATATTTTACAGTTAATATATATACCGTTGTATACAAGAGTTTGTTTTCGAAACAAGTCTAGGCAAATTGTACGTACTAAGTAGTGTCTAAATGTTAAATCAGAACTGGGATCGGGAAATGGGGTTGGCCTGGATCTGGACCTGGACCTGGACCTGGAGCGGCAGAGTATGTGATTGTGTGTGTATGTATGTACAGGTTTAGTATCCGGGGCCGAGGACGAAGCGGAAGCGGAAGCGGTAGCGGTTGGGTGGTTCGTTTCAATCGTCTTTGAGTGTGTGGACTTCTGCTGATCTGATGGCTTCTCTAGCTTTAAGTACTGCTTTTGCTGTTTGGTCGTAAGTGGGTGTGAGTCGGATTTGTGTCTCCTGGATTGTGCCTCGTCCTCCCAGGACATCTTAGCAACTGGCTCTTGGAGCACGGCGCTCTTCCCTTTCCGGTTCCGGTTCCCTTTCAGTTTCCATTTCCATTTCCTTATCCATTTCCGTCTTCGATTTCGATTGGATTTCGTTTTCGATTCCGATTCAGTTTCCGTTTCAGATACCGATTCCGATTCCGAGTAATGTGTCAGCACAATCGCAGTCAGCATCGATGGCTGGTCGGGCGTCGTCTGGCCAGGATCGGGTGCATCCCTCCTAGTCACCATCCCGACATGCTCTTCAGTGGAAGATCAGATCCGCATCGGGCGCGCCCTTCTGGTGCTTGAACTTGTGCTTGTTGGGCTTCTGGTAGTAGCTCTGCGTGAAGTTGCGCTGCTGCGGCGGCAGCAGGGACTCCTGGTAGTCCTCCTCCTCGATCCGCTCCGTGATGTTCAGCGTCAGCCGCTTGACCTTCTCCTTCTCCTCGCGGATCTTCTGCTCCTGCAGCTTTAGGTTGATGGCCAGGTGGGAGTCGGACGGAGCCACAAACGACTTGAACTGCTGCTTGCCGCCCTTGTTGCCGCGCACCATGAGGACGAAGGGCACGGCTCCGCCATTGCCGCCCGACTTGCCAGCCTCCGGCGGATCAGTGCCCGGCGAGCTGGGCGCTCCACCGTTGCCACCACCACCGCCACCAGCGGCGTCTGCCTTTGAGATCTGCTGCGATGCAGTGGCCGAGACGTTGCAGTTCGTCAGCTGTTCGTAGGACTTCTTCTGCAGGCGGGCAGTCATCGGCACGGGTATGTCCTTGGGCGTGGCCTTGATGGGCTCCTTCAGCCGCTCCTGGTACGAGTCGGTGGTCATCTTCTCGTACATCTGCTCGAACTCCAGATCCTCCTTGGACTTTTCCAGTGTCAGTGGCTGCGCTGGCAGCAGCTCCGTCTCGTTCTCGGTCCAGTCGTTACCCTGCTCCGGCTCCTGGCCCGCCACCTGGCGTTCCCTTTGCTCGTTGGATGAGCCCGAGTCCTCGTCAGTGGCCTGAATGGAAAGGAAGTGTTAGGTAAGGACACTTTTTAAAAGATTTACGAAACCCACAGCATCGTCCAGCTCGCTGATTTCGCTGATGGTGGTCAGAGGAGTGTCCTGGTTGCAGTTGGTCTTCAGCTGCGGGTACAGCTTCTCCTGGAGCGCATCTATGGCGGCCTTGGCCTGGTCCAGGCTCTTGTAGAGCTTCAGCTTGGGCCGTACGCTGGTCAGGCAGTCGCGGTAGGTGTGGTCCACCAGGATGGGGAACAGGTCGGAGGTGTTCTCCGACTTGCTGAACACGGGATGCGACTTTTTGAACCAGTAGTAGTGCTGGAAGAAGACCAGGAAGTAGTCCAGTCTGCAAAAAAGTGTAGAAGCCAATAGTTAGGTTGTGTGGGGAGGGGAGGAGGTGGTAACCCACTTTTTCCGCGTCGCCTGGCTGGTGAAGTAGGGCCCGCAGGTGTCCAGCAGCATGCAGGCGAGCTTGAGCCGGAACAGGCTGTCCGGCGGATCCAGCGGCGAGATCACATTCTGGTCCATCGACACGCCCAGCGAGATGATCGAGTACAAGGTGTTGAGGATGTGCGTCGACTCCACCAGCTTGTAGTTGTACATCTCGCCCAGGTACTTGGCCATGGCGATGCGCCGCTGGGCCATTCGCGGCGAGTGGATCTCCAGGCCGGCGCGTATGTCCTCGAAGACGTTGTCGATCACAATGGTGACCGCGCGCGGCTGATAGGAGCTCAGGCCGGAGACGAGATCGGCCAGGCAGCGCACCAGCGGGAAGCGCAACAGATACGCCTTGCTGAGGCACTTGATGGCGTAGCCGCTCGTGTCCGGATCCTGCCAGTTGATGCGGCGCAGCATCTTGATGCAGCGCTCCACGTTCTGCTTGCACAGCTCCTCGAAGATCAGGTGGCGGATGTACTCGTGCATCGGCGGCCGCGGCGCAGCCTCCTTCTTGGAGGACTCCGGCGGCTTCACCAAATAGTAGACACTCTCGATTTGGGCCGCGTGTCGCGAGTCCATGGCCGTGGCCGTCTTCAGGCGCAGCATCTGGTCCAGGAAGACGTTCATCAGCAGGCGGGCGTCGCGGCAGTTGTACAGATAGACGCCACTGACCTCCACGAAGGCGCACGCCATCTCGATCTGGTGGTGCTGGAAGTCGCGCAGCAGCATCTTCAGGCAGCCGAGGGCGTCGAACTTCTTGAAGAGCCCGAACTTGACCAGCTCCCCGATGAAGCGCACAATCTTCAGCTTCGACTCGATGTTCAGCTGGTTCTTCTTGCGGATGTGCCACTTGAACTCCTTGCGCAGCAGCTCGGACAGATCGGCGGCCACGTCCGTGTTGCACATGTGGACGATGGCCACGAAGCGCGACAGATACGGCAGGATGTCCAGCCGGGTGCGCTGCACGGAGAAGATCGTCCTGGTCAGCTTCTTGCGCTGGTGTTTCGTGTTGAAGTTGAGCAGGAATTCGATGGCCGCCGAGTCGATCAGCTCCTTGTTGACGCAGTTGAAGAGATTCACCAGGAAGGTGTCGAACTGCTGCCGGAGCTGGGTCTGATTCTGGTTCTGGGTCTGCCCGTTCTGGTTCTGCTGCTGGCGCCCGAGCTCCATCAGGGCGGTGCCCATCTTCTGGGGCTTCACCTCCTCACTGACCGGAGTAGTGGGCGTGGCTCCAGCTGCAGCTCCTGCTGCCCCTGCTGCTGCTGCTGCAGCCGCTGGTGATTCTTCGCTTGGCGGGTTGTCGGCCGAGTCCGATGCGGTCGAGGGCGGATCGTCGAGATCCATTTCTGCATCGAGATTGGCCTCTATGGCCTCCTCGGTCAGTTCGCTGGGCTCCTCCATCTGCTCCAGATCGACCTTGGGGGCCGAGAAGTTGGGCAGAAACTGCCGCAAGTCCGGCAGGTCCGTGTAGAAGGAGCGCGTCTCCTCGTCGCCCCACGGATCGAGAACTCCGAAGGCGGCACTGTCCAGCATGTTGTCGATGACGGTGCCCGGATTACAGCACTCCGACTCCTTGGCCAGCTCGGGCAGGGGCTCGCCCAGGAGCTCCGACAGGGACTGGGCGGAGGCCAGGAGCTTGTCGAAGCTGGCCTGCATCACTTCGCACTTCTCCCGCTTCTCCGTGGAGATCTCGCCCTTGCACTCCATGGTGCGCCGAATGTTCTTGGTCATGTTCATCAGCTCGGCCTGCTCGGCCAGGACGTGCTTGCACAGTGCCTGAAAGAATCGTTAAGGTTACAGAGGTTGGGCAAACAAGACTCATGACTAATCCTACCTTGAAGTAGCCCTTGAGCATGTTGCGCAGGTTCAGCTGCTTGTCGGCGGTGAGGAACTCGGACTTGGGCACCTCCACGCCGTACTTGTTGGCCAGCTGCTGCATCTTCTGCGGCACCAGGCCGGCGTACTCCTCGCCGCAGTGTCGGCAGAAGGAGAGGATGATGGAGAAGTTGCTGTGGTCCTCCTTGTCCTGGGCTATCAGGTGCACCAGCACCACCCCCAGCTGGGCCAGCCCCGGCTTCATCTGAATCACGCCGGAGCTGACCAGTTCGGCGAAGAGACGCAGATCCACGCGCAGCTTGCTGGGATTGTTGATCTTCTCGGTGGCCTTTATGTTGAGGGCCTTCTGCCAGGCCTCCAGGAACTGGACGTCGAAGTCCGCGTAGGTGCAGTGCAGCCGGGAGGCCAGAGTAACCACCGCCGGCACATCCGTCATCTTGAGCTTCGCCTCGGCCAGGGCGGCGCAGATCTCCGAGATGTACTTGCTCAGATTGAGGGCGGACAGCTCCTTGAGCAGCGCCTCCAGCTGGGTGGCCGTGAAGAGCTTCAGCTTCTTCACGAAGGTGGTGTTCTTCTTGAGATTGGAGTCGAGGCGGGCGAAGTGCTCCTCTCCGGGCAGCTCGAAGACGGAGTTTTGATGGCGCAGCTGCCGCTTGCTCTCAATTTTGTCCCTTAGCTCCTGGACGAACTGTTGCAGCTCCTCGCGCTCCTCCGCCTCCTGGACGGCCTCGTCGACGGCGGATGTGTCTGTTTCTGTGTCTCCGGTTGTGACACTGGGCTCCGCGACGGTGGCCCCGGACACCGAGGAATCCTCCAATGCAGAGGTATCATCGGCTGGGACAGTGGCCGCCGGCGGATCATCCTTGCCTTGGTCATCCGGCGGTGTGGCATCCGGCTTTGTTGTTGTTTTGGTTGCGCTGGCAGCGGCGGGTGTCGAATTGCTTGCTTGCATGGCGGCAACTCGGCAGCTTGGCTCGGATTCGGTGCGACAACGCTCTGTGGACTCGGATTCCGGTCTAATAGAGTCGGTTATCCGGTTCGGGGGATTACCTATTACTGGACGCACGCGTCGGCTTCTCAGTTTTGAAATTCAATGCGAGTATTTCGATTTCATCTGTTCAGTTTCGTTTTATTTTTTGGTTCTTGCCTTTCGCAGAGCATGCTAGTGTGGCCGTTCCTTCTTTTGGCCGTTTCTTAAAATCCGGGAAACATCTTAAGTCAACGGGTATGGTCACACTGTCCAACTTTTTCCGCTTTCCTTGTCCCTGGATTTCCGGTTCTTTTTTGCATTTCCGGTTAGGGATAATTATGGCAGGAGCTTCGTCAAATGATTTACATATTTTGTTTTATTTTCCATCAAGATTTCCTATATTTTAGTCAGAAAATGTTCAGCAGGAGGAATAGTATAGAAAATGGTTTGAATTTTTAATTAAAAAACTGAAATAAAATGCGCAAATAACTACTAAACTGTTTGTTTTTCTTTTCACTTCAAAAATAAACAAAAATCACAAAACAAAATAACACAAAATCCACACAAAAAAAATACAAAAACACCACAGAAGACACACAAAGGACACACTTCAGATACACAGGATCCCTGACCCCAATCCTTTACCCCCAACACCCTACCCCTCAAGCCCGCCATGTACCAGAACCAGTTCATCTACTCCCGGGAGCGACGCCGCTTCGGGAGGCAGTGCCTCTTCCAGGATCGCAACGAACTGATGGTCAGCGTGCATCCGAGCGGGAAGCAGCGGCTAAAGTACATTCTCCGCAATCCCAGCGTCCACCAGACCCAGCTGAGCAGCCAGATGGCGCTGACCATCATGGAGACGGAGAACGTGACCCTGGAGCACCACGGACTGTTCCACTACGAGGGCGGATGGCCACGCGAGGTCAACATCAACGACGAGGAGCAGACGCTGCGCCACCGCAAGAAGGTGGAGCGGGAGGATAGTTGGGGGCAGCAGGTTCTCTCGATGATTAGGTCGGTGATCGAGGTGGCGGAGCAGAACAACGCCCTCAACATATACCAGGACTTCTTCGCCGAGATACCGCCAGATGTGGGCCACGACATCCGGATGAGGTACAGGGCCCGGGTGGCGAACGTCTTCCACGATCTGTACCTGCCGCCCCGCCAGATGAACCTCATCGAGTGGATGCCCAACAACGACCGCCAGTTCATGGCCCAGTTCAAGAATCAGTTCCGCCCGGGCCAGGATCGACTCCGGCTGCTCATCGACGAGCCGTTCGGAGCGGAAAACGCCTTCTACACCTGGGACGTGAAGAATCCTCTCAAGCCGAAGCTCTTTTATGACTCCAACGAGCCCGTTTCGCTGGCCAAGATCTGCCCGAAGGACGAGAATAACATTGTGGGAGGAACCTGTTCGGGCAAGGTCTGCCTGTGGGCCACCTTCCGGAGCGGGATGCCATTGCGCACCTGTCCGCTGGAGGCGTCCCACAGGGAAACAACCTCGGCCCTTTGCTGGGTCCACTCAAAGTCCAACACGGAGTTCTACTCGGGCTCGCTGGACGGCTCTATCAAGTACTGGGACACCCGGGATCTGATGATGCCCGTGCAGGAGCTGCTCCTCGAAACAGAGCCCCAGGAGCGACAATCGCGGGAGGACGCCCATGGAGTGACGGTTCTAGAGTTCGAGTACACTATTCCGGTTCGGTTCATTATCTGCAGCGACATGGGCCACGTCTTTGTGGGGAACCGTAAGGGCATGACCCCGATGGAGACACTGCTGGGTCACTATCCGCTATTCGCGGGTCCCATCCGGAGCATCAACCGGAATCCGTTCTTCGTGAAGAACTTCCTGGTGACGGGCGACTGGCGGGCCAGGATCTGGTCGGAAGAGGCCAAAGATGGGCCCAGCACCATGTACTTCCGCAAGAACTCCCAGATCGCGTGCGGGGCCTGGAGCACGGGCCGGTGCTCCATGTTCGTAACGGGGGACATGAAGGGTGTTGTGGATTTCTGGGACTTGCTGCTCCACCAGCGCAAGCCCATACTCTCCATAGATTTCAAGGTGCCCATCAAGGATGTGGTCTTCCGGCCGGATGGGGATTTGCTAGCTATTGCCCTCCAGAGCGGGGACACCGCCATCCTGACCCTGGACGAGGCCATGCGCCAGGCCACGGGCAAGGAGAAGGCTCTCATAGGAGCCGTAAGACGGGTTGGGGATTTCGTGGAATTTTCTAAAGATGTCTTCCACAGATGTTTGAGCGGGAGATATCCCGGAGCAAGATCCTGGAGGCTCGCGTTGAGGAGATGAAGCTGAAGAGGCGCACCATGCTGCAGGCGGAGGAGGATCGAATACGACGCGAACAGGAGGTCAAAACGGCCCTCGAACTCGATCCGGATAACCCCGACCAGTTCGTCATGATGATCGAGGGCGATGAGCAGTTCCGGACGGCTATCAGCGACTTCCAGGACACGATCCTGGCCGTGGAGCGGAAGCGCTCCAAGCGCCAGGTCACCATGGAGCGCACCGTCTTCGAGTTGGTCGAGGCGGCGGAGGAGTTCCTGAAGGGCCCGCCCCCAGTGCATGCACCGCCTTCGGATGCCCCTGCCTCGGAGCAGCAGGATCAGCCGCCGCAGCAGTCGCCCGCCGGGGGCAGTCGCAGGACCTCGAACCAGGCTCAAGGTACCACCAAGGCGACCCCGGAGGTGTAGACGACAGAGGTGAGTGTTGGATTCACCCCGTCCCCCCTATTTCAGTTCAAAAATAGATCTCGTTTGTTTCCGGACGGCAGTGGAGCTGTGAGTAGCCTGACCCCCCAAGTGAACCATTTCGTCATCTTTGGTGGAGTACTCTTTGGAGACTTTATTGCGTACCCACACGACCCACACACACACACGGCCCTAATTAAGTAACAACCTAAGTCTTAATTGTCCAGGGGAGCTGACTAAATTCACTTTCATACGGCAATTACGAGTAGCTGCACTTGCACAGCAATTAAAAGCAGATAATCACACTAAGCAGCGACGAAACAAACAATATCTATAAAAAAAAAACGAATTAAAATTATGCAGACGACATTGTCGGTGTGTTTGGAGCTCTACAGGATGAGCTCTACTCTATTGCTTGTCGGTGTCGACGCCCGTGTCGAGGAAGTCGTTGACGAGGCGCATCGCCTTGCGGGGAATGAGGCGACCCACCTTCTCCACGGCCACGTAGTGGCGGGGAATGGAGGCCTCCTCCAGGCCCTGGCGCTGGGCCTCGATGATGGAGGCGGCGGCCACGTCCGGAGCAATCAGCTTGAACAGGCTGGGGAAGCGGTAGCGGGGATTCTTGCACAGGCCAGTGTCGATCATGTACGGGAAGATGGTGGTGAGCTTGACCTGGATTGGGCAGCGATTAGGGATCTATCTTGTGAGGAGGACATGCCACATGCTTACGTTGTTTTGGGGATTCTTCTGGCGCAGTTCCTCGGCCAGGGCGGTCATGTAGCCGCGGACGGCGAACTTGGTGCCGCAGTAGGGCACCAGGTTGATGAGGCCGAAGAGTCCGGCGCAGGAGGAGAGGGCCACAATGCTGCCCTCGTTGCGCTCAATCATGTCCGGAAGGAAGGCCTGGATGATCTGTGGAAGCCGTGGAAGAGTGTTAAATAATCAAACACAAAGAGATCGGCGCAGAACACCTACCCAGAAGTGGGAGATCACATTGATGTCGTACATGAGACGGATCTCGTTCTCGGTGTGCTCCATCAGGGGGTGGCAGGGCATGATGCCGGCGTTGTTGACCACCACCGAGACGAAGCCGTGCTCCTTGCGCACCTTCTGGGCCAGCTCGATGAGCTCCTCCCGCTTGGTGACGTTGCAGACGTAGCCGAAGGCCTTGCCGCCCTTGGCCTTGATCTCCTTGACGGTCTGGTTGTTGGTCTGCTCGTTGACATCCCAGCAGAGGATGGTGGCGCCCAGCTGGGCGTACTGGAGGGCCATCTGCTTGCCCATGCCGTGTCCGGTGCCGGTGATCAGGACCACCTTGCCGCGCACCTCCTCCAGCGGCGGGGGACGGAAGAGGCCGACAATGGCCTCGGCGATGGCGTACCAGAACTTGGCGATCAGCATCACGATGTCCACCACCAGGAGCACAATGTTGTAGATGTCATGGCCCTGGGGGCTCCCTCCACTGCTGCAGAAGGATAATGAAATCTTTGTTTAGAATCGAAATCGGCTCTAAAGCTACATTTTGTCGCAAAGTTAATTGGAAAGGGGAGAGCACTTCGTACATGTTAGGTTTTAGGTGGCCATTAAACTGTCATACTTTTCATTTTACAACCCGAGCTGGGAACCCAGAAACTAAACACAAAAATCTGGATAATTACGCCGAAATGATGCCGTAATATGAGGCTTTTTGTTTTTAAATTCGGTCCAAACTTTACTTTTTTTCGTAAACAAGCTCGGCCCTATTCGCTTTTTTAAGTGCGTGCTCCACTCCATCATCATTAGCCGCTGGAGATGGGGCATCTGTGGAGGAATCGGACCTAATCCGGCCCAGTAACCCTTGCATGACCCATGGGCATTATCTAAAAAAAATATATAACAACCGACAATCGGCTTGACCTTTGGCATCACCTCTTAAATACTATTCTGGTTTTGTCTCTGCTTTTTATTTTTATTTATTTATTTTTTAAATATACATACAAATATGTATTTATTTATATTTTTTGGGGGAGGGGATGGGGGGGCTCTTCTGGGGTTGGGGGTGCGATCTTAGGTCAGCGCTTTTTAGCCGCTTTCAGTTTTTGTAATTATACAGCTTTGGCTTTACTTTCCAGCTGCAGTTGCGTGAGATCTTGATAATTTCAAACTGTTTTGTCTTTTATTTTTATTTTTACTTTTATTTCTGTATTACGATCAGCACAAATGGGGCGTACAAAAAGTCGCCACTCATACACCCAAAGGTGTCGCAGTATAGGTATGGCCCTCCCCACCCAACCAACCCTGACCATGACCATGTTCTACTCCCCGGAGATAGTTCTTATCACTAGGGAATGCTATTTTTGTAGAAGATCGGAAGACTCAATATAGCCGAACAGCCGATCTCCATAGCTGCAAAATTTTGGATCAGTTGTAGGTTGTTAGGGATAGTAATCCGTTTGGAATACCTTATAGACTGAGCTTCTTTAGATCTTCTTAGGTCTAGGTTGGCACTTCTCAGGAATCACGATCTTGGAACAGGGTCTGAAGGGTTGAATTCTTATCTCCACCAATCCCTGCCATAGATTTCCTGATTGCACCACAGGTTCAAAGGTATTAGTAATCAGAGAACTGCATACAGATAGTGGCTACTATATAGGGATATATATACCCTCCTCTAATAGGAGGAAACCCTGTTGAACCCTGAACTTGGGAGTTGGCACTTTGGGGGTGCCTTTTTTGGACTCATCGATAAGCCGTGGGCTCCATGTTATCGCCAGTAATTACTATAGCTCACTATACATATTATATATCTGTTCCACTGATAAGCAATCACACTCTCTGTTGCCAACTCTGTTTTTTTTTTGAGAAGTCATCTGTTTGTTTTACTAACCTTTGCGACACTTTCGACATGTTTGATTGTAAGGATCAGATCGGATTGGAGCGGATCAGAGCGATTGCTTTGTACGGTTTGTTCGGAGCAGACCGTAAACCGTAAACCGTTAGCGGCTGTTAACGAATTGGGACTGATTTTTCAGTAAAGTAAACACTACGCACCGTACCGTACCGCCACGCCGGTCGTATGAGTTATTATTTGAAATCTACTCGCACACTAGTCGGCTCTCATACTTCCAGATACAAGTATATAGTGAGTGCTCTATAGATACAGATACGGAACGTCGGCCGCGGCTGCAGCTGGCGGCAGAGCCACTGGCAGAGGCATCAGAGTTCTATAAACATTTCTACAACACATGTTCAATGGGCGATCCAATCCGATCCGATCTATATAGAACGACAACGATACTACATATACACGGCGCAAAAAATCCTCAAAGACTATAATTTCTTACAAAGAATACTATTTTTTTTATTTTTTATTATAGCAATTTGATTATCCAATAAGAATAGTTTCTAATGAAAAATAAAAGGTAGAGTTCTATGACATTTTTTCAAGTGTAATTTGCGCAATAGCTTCCGTTCTGTTCATTTTTCCAACTCAGCTAGTGTTTGTTTTTTGGCTAATCAGACTTGGATAATAATACACCAGCTAATGTGGGGAACCCAACTGCTGTGTAATACCCTCCTACCCCTAGATTCCGTGAAACTTTATATATATAGAGTTTACGACCCCCTGAACGCAGAGATACAAAGATACAGATACTCACCAAGCGGCGCTTTCGCAGAGCGCAGCAGCCACGTATTTCCAGATCGGCTGCTCAAAGATAAGGACTGATCTTATGATCCCCAGGAAGTGGAACAAGAGCTCCTAACAATACCCAAAAAAGTTATTATAATTTTTTATGTCATGCTAATTTGGTCGCCGAAGCTGCCGTTGAATTTTTAATAGAACATGAATCAACAAACACTAATCCAAAAAACGCCTGACGCACCAACGGAGATTAGAGTCCTTGCTATTTATGAGCCACAATATGACCACTCACCGTGATTAATCACTTTCCCGACGACTAGTGGGTCAAAGTATTAAGTTCCCGGTGTGAACGGAACCCATCGCCACTCAACCCGTCCGATAAGGCTCGTGATTAATCAAACAAGGTTGATATACATTTTTATTATATAACTACTACCGTAAATAGGTGCAACTAAAACTTTGTTAAGATATGCGCTGGATGTTGGATAACAGTGATTGCTAAATGGCAGAAAATGGTTAATTGCGAGTTCACCAATCACTTCCATTCATAATTGCAGGTAATTACATTCAAGGCATTTTCAGTTAAGAATAGGTCTGTAATGTACTTGTTCATTGGGATACTAAAGGGGCTCAACCAGAGAAGTGGATCCAAAAAGTTATTTCCAGGTTTTGATGCAGATTAATGGAGAATCGATCTACATATCGTTTGAGGTATTCCGCTTGAGAATCGGATAAAAATTGACAAATATATGGACTCCCCAAGGGGCCATATTTTCATCCCCATGGATTTTCTCATTTTTGAAGGGGCTCCATCAGAAAAATTCGAAAAAAATGGATCAAAAATTTTATTTTCAGATTAGGTTGCAGAAATGAAGATAATGATTCCAGAAATCGTTTAAGGTACTCCGCTTAAGAATCGGATCAGTATTGGCAGAGATATGGTCTCCGCAAGGGGTCATATTTTCATCCCCATGCATTTCTCAATTTTGAAGGGGCTCCATCAGAAAAATTCGAAAAAAATGGATCCAAAATTTTATTTCCAGGTTTTGATGCAGAATAATGGAGAATCGATCTACAAATCGTTTAAGGTATTCCGCTGGAGAATCGGATCAGTATTGGCAGAGATATGGCCTCCGCAAGGGGTCATATTTTCATCCCCATGCATTTTCTCAATTTCGAAGGGGCTCCATCAGAAAAATTCGAAAAAAATGGATCCAAAATTTTATTTCCAGGTTTTGATGCAGAAATAAAGATAATGAATCTAGAAATCGTTTAAGGTATTCCGCTGGAGAATCGGATCAGTATTGGCTGAGATATGGCCCTTCATCCCCACGCCATTTTCGATTTTTGAAGGGGGCCCTATCAGAAAAATTTGAGAAAATCGGATCAAAAATGATGTTTCCAGATTTGAATACAGAATTAAAGATAATGAATCTAGAAATCGTTTAAGGTGCTCCGCTTGAGAATCGGATCAGTATTGGCAGAGATATGGTCTCCCCAATGGGTCATATTTTCATCCCCATGCATTTTCTCATTTTCGAAGGGGATCCATCAGAAAAACTCGAAAAAAATGGATCCAAAATTTTATTTCCAGGTTTTGATGCAGAATAATGGAGAATCGATCTACAAATCGTTTAAGGTACTCCGCTTAAGAATCGGATCAGTATTGGCAGAGATATGGCCTCCGCAAGGGGTCATATTTTCATCCCCATGCATTTTTTCATTTTCGAAGGGGCTCCATCAGAAAAATTCGAAAAAAATGAATCCAAAATTTTATTTTCAGATTTGGATGCAGAAATAAAGATAATGAATCTAGAAGTCGTTTAAGGTATTCCGCTGGAGAATCGGATCAGAATTGGCTGAGATATAACCTCCGCAAGGGGTCATATTTTCATCCCCATGCATTTTCTCATTTTCGAAGGGGCTCCATCAGAAAAATTCGAAAAAAAATGAATCAAAAATTGTATTTCCAGGTTTGGATGCAGATTAGTGGAGAATCGATATGGAAATAGTTGAAGGTATTCCGCTTGGGAATCGGCTGTATGAGTCGGAAGGTGTTGGCGTCGTTAGGGGTCGGATGTGGAGGCTCTAGTTTGGAATAACTGGGTTCTGGCCGCGAATACATTGTGGAATAAAATATATAAGCCATTGCAAGTGCTAGTTCAATCGAGTGAGTGCATAAATATATATAATTGCCTTTTGTAGATTATGTAAGAGTATTTGTAGAATGTGCAGCACTAGGGGGGCAGCCTGTTCCTGGTAGTTTGAACTTGGATACCATGCCGTATGTGCTGGAAATGAAAATGATATTTGTATGTAAGTGGCAATCATTCCGGTTCTCCGCCAATCCGGTCCACCTTCCACTCACGTGTGGCGGCCAAACTGGAAGGGGGACACCGTTTTGATGGAGGAACCCAATGAAACAAAACAATTCCGAATGGAACGAGCTTTGGGCGTTGCATGAATGCATTCAATAGCTGGAGAAGATTCGTGACAATTTTGTCTGTTTTCAGTGAGTCCGGGCGGGTGTCTGTGTCTCAATCTCTGGCTTAGATGCATCTCTGGCGGTGTGTTTTTGGGTGCACTTGTGTGTGGATGTGGCTGGCTAATCGAATAAATTAGCTCGCATTACCGGACCGGTTGACTGGTTTATTGTTTTCGCTCGACACTTGCATAAATATGACGACGCCTTGAAATCGCAATCTTGCAACTAGCATCTGTGTACGTCTCTGTATCTGTCGGATGCCTCTGTCCAATCCCAATTCAAATCCAAATCCAGTCTCGCCAGCAAATTGCACCATAGTTCGGGGTCACCTATTGACCCCTAGTTAAAAATCCACTATAATTACTGCTAACTGTAACTGCCAATCAACATCAAAACTGGCTTAGTTATGAAGTACACTCTAAGGAATAAAGGGGCATTGAGTCTTTTAATTGATATATAAACTATTTCAAGTGTAATCTAAGCTAAGTAAACAGTGGACTTGTTCTCTCAAAGTATTCTATAGCACTGAACCTCAAAGATAAACATACCTCAAGATACTCCACGAAAACAGAGAAACTATGCGATACCCGACACTCCCCATAAACAAAAACTCCCAGGCACTTATCATTCAACGTTTAATAAATAAACAAGTTAACATGTATTAGGAGGGAATTAAGAATAGTTGGGATCCTAAACCTGGAGCGTGGAGAAAAAGGACACCACAGCACTGTCCGTGGGCAGGCACTGGCCAAAAGCCTCGATCAGAAGCGGTTCCGCCGTCACAGTGCCCATAAAGTCCTCCAGGGACACCTTGCCATCCTTGTCCAGGTCAAACTTTTTGAGGACTATCTCCACCAGGTCCTTGACACCTTCGTCGGGATCCTCGTCCTGCGGCTGCTTGATCAGACAGTTGCGGAGCAGCGTGAACATCTCGTCCTTGGTGATGAAGCCGTCGGTGTTCAGATCGTAGACACGGAAGCAGAAGGCGGCCTTCTCCGCTGGAGTGCCGCGCAGGAAGGTGGAGAGGCCGATGAGCCAGCCCTCCAGACGGAGGGGCAGACCCTCGTGGGCCTTGTCCCAGCTGCAGAAGATCCGCTCCATGAGTATCTCCTCCGTCACGATGTCAAAAGTGCTGTGCAAGAGCTCTCTAAAAACAATCCGATCGATGCCCTGAATTGGTTTTTTGATTAATTATTACGAAGGATACTCTAGGTGGAAGAATGCAGACCTCTACGGCGGCATGGGGCTTCGCGATGGCCGCACTGGATGAACTGGAGGCCAGAGTCTTGGCCGCGTACTGGCAGTTGGAGACCAGTTTCCGGTAGATCCTGCAAAGGGCATCCAGCTCGTCCCTGCTTGGACTTAAGAGTTTCTGTCGGAGGAGTCGCGTAGGGATTTACTTACTTGGTGAAGCGGGTCTTCTTACGGAGACTCTCCAGCAGTTTGGGATTGATTTTGCCGCTCAGCTCGTCCATCCTCCGTTGCCGCTGTTGCCGTTTGTTTTGCAGGGCTTTCTCCTTCGACTGTTGGTTGCTCGAGTTGCGCTTGCCGCTGGCGAGGAACACGGATACCGTTTTCAGTATCGTTTTGTTGGCATGTAGTGTGGATCTACCGACGCTGCCATTGCCATTGCCTCCAGCCGTCCCTGCTGTTGCTGTGGATGCCGCTGCACCTCCTCCTCCTCCTCCTCCTCCGCCGCCCCCAGCCGCGCCACTTGGCTCCCCACTCTTGGCGGCGGTTGGTGTTGGCGAACGACCCTTGCCGGCGCCCGCCTTTCCTGCAACAAAATTTCCACTACATGTACACCGGAAGAATTGGGTGTCTATTGTAAGAGATATATACTATCATATCCTGGCCGATCCTGTAAGACTGCTAAAATATAATCCGTAGAAATGGCCAACCTTTTTTATTCAAAAACACCAAAATTTTGACATTTTTCTTTGAACAAACTCTGAAGAAAACAATTTAGAATCTTGAAAGCTTCAAACTGAAAAACTTCTATAAGTGTTATCCCATTTCTTACAGTGCATCCTAGACGGTGCGTGTGTGGGTTGCTGTTTTATGTGTCAAAGTCGACACGCTTACCCGCCAAACCCACCCACCCATCCATCCATCCACCTACCAGGCACTTCCACGGAAAAAGCCCTTCAAATATGTATGTGGAGCAGAGCAAACAAAAGGCCCGAAATGCAAATGCTCCTTGCGGAGCCCTAGCCTGGCCCAGGACCCACTCCATGCCCATCTAAATGGGTAATAGCGTTCACATTCTGCCCAATAAATTGTTTCAGCCGGCGATTGCGATTCAAAGTGCACTGAGAGAAAGTAATCCTAAAGACAGAAAGTGCCTGGCATTGGGTGTCCTTTTTTGTTCTCAGTGCATTCATTTACTTTTGTGTTCACTTTGATTTCAATCTAGGACCTCCTCGGCCTCCGCTTGCTCCTGTCATTGTTTTGTGTTGTGTCGTGCTGGGTTTTGAGAAAAATGTTATTATCTGGTGATTACCCATATAAGTAGACCTCCATGGAGGTCCTGGTCTAGCCCTCCGGCTGTCTGGCTTCCAGGCACTATAATTTTATTAGCATTTAGAAGGGGGATGCGTGCTCCCCACACATATGGGGCACATATGAAGCTATCGTTTAATTTGTTGATATCGGGGTTGCCCCGTTGCTGGGTTGCCGCTAAAGGACGAAGGACTTACTTACTGCTTCCCCCTTCCCCCCTTCCCAGTTGGCCAAATCAAACATGTTTGGACTGCACCACCTTGCCAGCCATTATTCCATCACATGTGACAGGCGGGGCATCCCGGCCGGGCTTTGTCCTTTCTTTATTCTTTTTCTATACATATTTATTGCCTTGCTGCATTATTGGCCAATGATTGTCTTGCCAGGATAACGATTCAGTTGCCAATTGGCAAGCCAAAGGAATAGAATGGATTCTGCTGCTGCCAGGACTTTGCATTCGCATACTTTTCGCGATTAAGGTTCAAAGCGATAAAGGTAATCCATGGAAAGTCAAGGGCTTTAACTTGGGAGTTTGTAGTTGACTTTAGTTTAGTATTTGTCAAGGATCTCATAGCACTTAACTCTTTTGTTGTTATGTAAACTTTGGCTACTGAATAATAACTTTAAAAATCGCAATCGCCATGACAACATTTTGTTTACTTTGGGAAAAAAGTGCCTTTGGAATTTGTGTCAAATACTTTGAGTTTTTGTCAAATTAAACAACTGTTAAAAGAAGCTGAACTCGGCATCTTATTCTTTTGTAAACTGAGTACATTTTAGGGAATCTTTTACACTTTTTATCTCATCTTTTAAGCCAGATCCTGCGGAGCGCTGGAGGTAAGTCGGACAAATGATTTATGGTTGTTACTATTTCTTGGAACTAATATTACATCACCGCAGGAAATCGAGGAGGTAATGAGCCTCCAGGAGCTAACTTTTCCTGGATATAGACTTGCCATTTGTTTCTGCAGTTCGGCCTAAAGGATAACAAAACTTTCGCCTTTCGGAGTTCCACAAACTTTGCGCCCTTTCGGCGGGCGCTGCAAAGTATGCTATGGAATTGGCGGAAGGGCGGTTGCAATTCCAGAGCCGTAATTACAATTTTGCCAACAACTCGCACACACCACTCACACACACCAGCACACACTCTAGTTGTTGTTGTTTTTTTTTATAGATCTTTAAAGTAGATACCCATTTCGTATCCTTGTTGTTGTTTTGATGGCGCGATTAACTCCACGCAGGAGAGCGTTAAACCGTGTCCCTCGACAAAAAACAAAGGAATCAACAAACGGCTGAGCCGAGGAATTGGCGAAAGGAGTTTCCAAGGAGCGCTGGCAGTGGGGCGTGGCGTGGACGGCCCACTAAATGTGTTGACAATCCCCATTCATTGTCAGTTGGAATAGGTAAGGGTTCCGCACCCGCAACCGCACTCGCACCTGCCGCAGGACCACCCTCCTCCCCCAGGCGAGTGCCTGGTGGCAGTGCCTGGTGCCAGAATCAAACTATTGACAAAACAAGGCCAAGACATAGACCACTGTCTACTGGTTCTAGTTTTGTTCTGTTTCCGCTTTTATTTGTTAGATTTCACTTGCTTTTTGTAACAACATGTTTGCTTTTCTTTCTTTACTCTTTACTTCTTACTCTCTTTCTTTTCGCTTTAGTCCTGTGTGACTTCGATTGCTTGGATTACGAATTAATTATTGTGTGTCCTGATTATATGTATGTATGAGTGTGTTTGTGTGTGTACTTATATACAACTATCAGATATTACTCTTTAAACTTTAATTCTGCTGTTAGACTTAGGCGTACGTATTGTTATAGTGTTAGTACATAGTACAGTAGATCGTAATGTCTATAAATCTGCACTTTGATTTGATTTCCTCCCCCTCGCCCGCACTAGAGCCGCCATCTTGTGTCCTTTCCAGATCCCAGATCCAGCATCTCCTCCAAGGGGTCTCCTTCAAGCTGGCTTTGATTAACAATTTTTAAGAGATAGATAGAGAGAGAGACAGACAGATATAAGGGGGTAAGCATTGGGTGGAAATAAAAAAAAAGTATTGTAATTCATAATTTATAATAAAAGTAATATTAATTAACGCTCAAACAAAAAAAAAACATAATCGGACTTGGTTTAAACACGGGTGGCATAAGTTAGACATAAGAATTATTGCATTTAATTACATGATCAATTCGAATCCTATTTTAAAACATTACATAATAACCGTACAATAATATTAATTAACAAGAAAAAGAACTGCAACATTTAATCTGTATTCGTCTCGGTCTCCAACTCCGTATCCGTCTGGGTCTCCTCCTCGAATGCTTCCTCTAGGATTTGTCTTGGTTTTTTTTTACTTTTAGCTTTTCGCTTTAAATATTAGTTCTATTTAGTTTCGATCGTCGGATGGGTGCTCTTCTAATTGCAGTTAGACTTTCTAAATTTATAACTTTCTCAGCTGCGAAATAAATTGGATTCTTTTGTCAAGTTTTTTTTTTGGGGAGAACAAAATAGAAAACTCGATGATCTCTGGTTGGTTTCATTTCTCGATAAAAACTGGGTTGTTTTTTAGTTGTGGTGGTACTTGTTGTTGTGGTGTTCTGTGTGTGTGTGTGTGTGTGACATTTTTCATTTTTCCGTTTTTCAATTTGTGTATTTTATTTTACTTTTTTTGTGTTGTTTAAACTCTAAAGAACGGGCATCGACGTCTGTTTAATGCCAGATCAAGGCCAAAAGCAATACGATCGCACGTCATATATTGCATGTGCTTGTGCACTCTTTACTTGTATTTTGTTTTCTAGAACCATTCTATATATAATTAATTGCATTTGCATCTATTTTAACTTTATGTTTCTCATGCTTTTTTTTCCATTTCCATTTCCGTTAACGTTACTGTTACTCTGTTTCTATTCTGTATTTTGTTTCCATTTTGTTCTCCTCTCGGTTCTCCACCGATCGTCGTCCTCTCCCCAGCTCCAACTCTTTCTCTCGAGAGCTCTTGTTATCCTCTTTACCGTTATCAGCTACTGATGGCTAAACTAAGAGTTTTCAAATCTTGTTTTTTCGCTTAAATTAGTAAACACACATATATATATGTATGTATATATATATATATATGCAAATGTATATATTTATATGTATGTGCGTGGGTGCGCAGATCCACACGCCACCATCCAATCACTTTATATCTTAAAATCCAATTACCATATATATATATATAAATCAATATATATATATATATGCGTGTGTTGTGTGTGTGTGTGTGTGTGTGAGGGGGGGTGTATATATATTGTTGCTGTTGTTGTCGCATATTCTTAGGCTGTTGTCAGCGTTAGCTTTAGCGGTAGCTCCGTCGTCGTGGGATCCAACCGATATTATAACTCCATGTCCCTGGCCTCGTCCTCGCTATAGTCCGACATGCTGGACTCGCTGTCGCTGCTCTCGCGCTCCTGCTGCGCCGCCCGCAGCGCATCCTCGGTGGCATACCGCTGCACATAGTCGGCCACCTTGCGATGGTACTCCTCCGGCTCGTGCAGGTACAGTGCGGCCGCGTCCCGATTTAGCGGATCAACCGGATTCGGGTAGGTGAGCAGCTGCGGCAAGAACGACTCAAAGATGTTGGAGAGATCGTAGAGCGCCGTCCAGGCCTGATTGATGACATCGAGGCAGACGGTGCCGGAGGACTCGTCAATGTTCGGATGGTAGATCTTGTTCACAAATCCGATGCTCGGCGACTTGAACGGATAGTTGTCGGGCAGGTAGACTCGCACCTTCCATACACCGCCCTCGTAGGGCGTCTCTGTGGGGCCGAAGAACTTCACATGGAACTCGTTCAGGCCGCCGAGGATCGTCACCTCGTGCTTCGACTCGATCAGCTTGATCACATCGTTGTCCATGCGACGCTTTCCAGCACTGGGCGAGGACATATTGTGTTGCTTGTAGATAGATTTAGCGGCAAAGATTAAAGATGATTGGTGGATGCACTCCTCGTTGTCAGTTATCTAAGGCTGGGGCGGTGTTCTTTGTCTATTTTAGTTTGTTCCTTGTATTGCTATTGTGGTTCCGCTAATGCGCGTCCTGTTGCTCAGCTCCTCAGCTCCGCCGGCACCTTCGGGGACTCCTCCGCATTCGTCAACTCCTGGTGGCAGGGTCCAGAGCAATTAGTCAGCTATCTGAAAGATATAACATAATATTAGTCATGGCTTAAGGGATTCACTAATAGGAACAACCATTGAGGCATCATTTTTTTTTTAGAATATAATATAAGATGATTTGGCTCCGATACGATCTGGAGGATGTCGTGGTGGCTTCTGAGTTATCTATATACTCTATATATATTTATATTCATGGAAAATGTAGGTCATACCAAGCCCAGCGAATCTCTTGACTCACACTCTTGACTCACACACACACACATGTCCACATTTGCATATATGTATACAGTGCATACTTGGCCTAAATGAGGAAACTATGTCAGAAATCTGTGACGTAGTTGCCTCCAAGCCACCCTCTCCACCACCACCTCAGGCTTGTCGCGCTCTCTACTACGTCATTGCCGTTTGCAAAAATTTTTTGTCCTTCGAAGCGGATTTTCTAGGCGGACTTGTGCTGCATACTTTCGGGATAGCGTTAAGCTCCATCCCCAACCCCCTCCCACCCCTCCCGTTGCTTTATTTCTTTTTGGTTTTTGCCTTTATTCTGGTTGACTTGGGTTCAGTTTCAGTTTGGCAGCTGGGGGCGGCAGCCAGTATGTGGCAGGGAGGGAGGTCAGATGGTTAGGTGGCTGTTGTTTTCAAACAAGCTCAGCTGTTTAATGTTGTTGCTCGCCTGAAAGTCACGCAGAGCGGGAGAGAGAAAGCTGGCGAGAGAGTGAGAGAACGGGCTCCCGCGAGAGCATCCCCCCAAACAGTCTTGAAATCAACAAATATACAGTGGGGTCAACCAGGTATCAGGTGGATCAAAACAACTTGATAGCTCTGTGAAATTCAAGACGTACTAAACTAAATTGATAACGGTAACACGAAGCTGATAGGGTCACTTTGGAGCTAATCTGGCAAAGGCGGAGCAGTCTGGAGTAGGAAGTGGAGAGCGCCCAAAAATGGATTCAGCCCCACTGTGCCGCCAACTACTGTCCCCGTTCTGAGACCTGGCTCTCTCTCTCTCTCACTTGGCCTCTCCTTGGGATGAGCTAATTCTGCTCTCTCCGCACTCATGCCCCCGCCCCCTAACTGCCATGGACACCCCCTCCTACCAGAGTCTTCCCGTTTTTTTTTTTGTTTGTGTCTTTGCCACGGTTTGGCTTCGTTAGTTTAACAAATTGTGAAATTCTCTTTCGATTCGTTTTCGATTCGTGGCTGCGTGTGTGTTGGCGTGTGGAGAACTGCTGTTGTTGGGGGAAAAAGCGAAGTAATACTGTAGGCTCCATCTTGCTCTCTGGTTGTTGTTGGTGCTTTTGTAATTGGTGTTACTTTTGCCAGTGTTTGTGTGTCTCTGTGTTTGAGCTTTTGATGCGCCCACATGGAAGATCAACAACAACAATAACAAAAATACACCAAAACGAGAGTCAGCTGCAATTGGAGAATTTGTTATTGCTGGACGCTGTCTATTGTTGTTATTGTGCTTTCCGAAAGACCCTGACTGGTGTGGTGTCTCTATTAAAATAAGATTGTCTCATTTCGCCCAACACAAAGGCCTGATGAAACTTTTTAAAATCAACACATTTCGCTTGTTTATCACATCGACCACAAATACCTTGTTTTTAATACATAATTATGAAATTTTTCTATATAATTTTTGTTGTTTCTTTTTTGGATTTTGTTATTTACTTGCAACTGTTAGCTTTGCTGTTGTGTTTGCTCCGACTCCGTTATGCATATAAGTGGATAGTGGATGGTGTGTGCGTGAGGGGTTCGCTCGTTTTGTTGTCTACTTCAACTAGTTACTGAAAATTAACTGGCAACAGAGTTTCGAGCCCCCAGCAGAAAGCAGAAGCAGAAGCAGAAGCAGCAGCACGTTGGAGAGCACGAGTCAGCAGCAGCATAAAGAGAGCAAACCTTGCGCACACACAACAAAGCGAGAGGAGAGCGCCGAAAAGCGCCAAAGCGCCAGTGATAGTGAGTGATACGGAGAGCGAACTTGCAGTGCCCCTTTACCTGTCCCTCCCACCCGCCTCTCCCCCCGCCAACGATTACCCTTCAAAGCATATGCAAGAAAGAAAAATCATAATAACAAAGCGAAATTAGAGGAGAGAGCGAACCAGAAACACCAACAAAAATCGTTCTGTCAGAGAGCAAAGGAACAGCTGTAAAGTCACATGCACACACACCGACACACCTGCGATCAAAGCCAAAATGCAGCAAAGCCAGTGCAAAGGCAAAATGCAACGAAAGAAGCTATCTAAAGAAATGGGGGGTGGCAGTGGTGTAGAGTTGGGGGGGATTTGTATTTCACGAATTTGTGGTTTAAAAATATAATCATTAAGTTGTCGTTTTTCTATGGGAGAAAGGCTGTGACCCTGGAGGGGGTTGAAATAGACCGACCCCCCCTGCGAACGCCACTGGGGGGCCGAATGGAAAACTGAAAATGAGGGGAGAGGCTGAACAAAGCCGAAGTGCCGATGCCCTTCAAAATTGTGATTCTGCCATGACGCACGCGTGTGTGTGTGCAGTCTAGCAAAAAATTCAGCGCTTGTTTAAGGACGACGTTGGTCCCGAACGAGGTCAAACGATGCAGCCAGCTAGAGGGTTAAAAATAATGCAAATCAAATTCAAAGCCAAAATTAGGGAGACATCTTTGTTATTGTTTTTGCAATATCCCCCCGCCCCTCTCCCATACACGCCTACACACGCACATGCACTCGGTCATTGACTGCGCATTACAGTGTGTGTGTGTGTGTTTGTGCAAAGGGGAGACTTTCGTACATACACACATTACTTATACAAGTATGGGTACATTGCCCAAAGGAAGCAAATCTTTTGAAATGTTTTTTTTATATACAACACATGTAGATATATGTATATGTATGTGTGTATATATTTCAGTTCGCATTTCACATTTCAAGCACGCCAGCGTGCCTTTAATTATACTGATAAGATTTAAAACGCAAAAGCAAAGCCAGGGGGAGAGCGAGAAAATAGGTAAACACAACGCAATAAGCAGGCCAAAAGCAAAGTGCGTAGTTTAGGGGAGTGGGGGATAGGTGGCGGGAGCAGCACAACAAAGAAAGCCTGCAGCCTAACGGGACTTGAGGGAGTCAGGATAAGGAGTAGGAATAGGAATAGAAGTAGGAGTTGAAGAAATGGCAACTTATAACGGTGGACAGGGTGCAATTACTGGGTAGACCGAACGAAAGACCGAAATAGAGTAAATAACAATTGCTATTTTGGCTTGGCACGACAATAAGATGTGGGTGGCAGGAGGGGGGGTCGGGGTGACCAGAGCAAGAGAGCAAGTGCGATAGAGAGGGCAGGCATGTGCACTGGAAGTCAAACTTTGCATTTGATTTTGGGAGCAAACCAAGTCGGAAGCAATTGGTGGAAATGGGCGGAGAGGAGGAGAGTTGGAGCGACGGCTAGTGGAAAAGGAAAACATTCACAGCTGTGCGGGGGTGTCGAAACTGCTGTTGTTGTTGTTTTTATCAGCAAACACTCACACTGACGCACTCACCCACTACCAAGATGAGATTTTTTCAAACCTTGGCCATATAAAAAATGCAGTAATTCTATTTCGTGAAACAATTATACATACACACACGATCTTATTCTGTACCTTTTATTATGATTTCTCTTTTGTGTGTATTTCTGTGGTCGCTGTATATGTTGTTGTTGTTTGTTGCTCCTGCTGCCGTTTCTGTTTTTGTTGTTTGAGGCTCCGTCGTGGGGTGATGATGGCTGGCGGCCGCCTTCGATTTTTACGCTTCGATACTTCTCCACATTGTTGTTAGCACCGACCACGATCTGTGCATTATTTCACTCTCGGTTAGCCCGTTAGCCTCTTCCGCTGGCACTCGTCGTCCGTGGTCTAGTCTTTGTTTTTTGATTGCTCAACGGTTTAAAAATCGACTCTGTTTGTTTGTCTTTGTTGTTTTGCCAGTGCTGCTAACAATACTGTTTGCCACTGCGTTGCCAGATGGCTAACAGATGGCAGTGCTGGAAAATGTTCGCATGGATGGTTCTGACAGAGTTTTCGCTCTAATTCTAACATAAATTTAAACTCTTATTAAAGTTAGTGAAAAAAATACTACGTAATACATTTGAATTTGAAACTGGTGTTACGTTTTTCATTATTACATATATTATTTTATTATTAGTTATTTTTGAATTGTCTATCGATCGTGTTTTACAATCGATAACTTTGCTTATATTTTGAAGAAACAATTAAATGGCCGTTGTTAGGCGTCTAATTTAATTACGTTTTTCAAGTACACCTGACCTCGTTTCTGAAAAATTACATTTAATAAAAGGAATCAGAAGAATCGATTATATCGACATCGATAGTTCTCTACTGGTCACTTCTTCAAACCGTCAATAGTTCAATATCCCGCAGCTCCTCCAACAGCTCCAAACAGCTCCACCGCTAGTACTCACTCGGAACGGTTGTGTTTTCGCGCTCCACCGCTGGCCTTAGCGATTTGTTTTGTATTTGTTTTGTTGTAGTTAGTTTCTGTTCGCCTCTTGGCCAGGCGGCGTCGCCAGCCGTCCACTAGCCAGTAGCTACTCCGCTGCCTGTACTCCGTTCGCTGTTTTACGGCCCGTACTTAATCTTATCGCAAATCAAACCGCGGGCATGAGTCGGAGCGCAAAGTGTAATTGAATTTCGGCAACGGTTCGATTTCGCACACCCTGCTGGCCCCCGAAAAAGAGAGAGAGAGACACCCCGAGCCCAAGCCACGACCCTAACAGAGGACCATCCGAAACAGGAAGCCCCAAGATGCCCGTCAAGACGGTGAACCGCCAGCAGAGCCAGACGCCTGCCCAGCAGCTCCAGATGCAGCAGCAGCGGGATGTGGAGACGGGGCTGTACCCCACCATTCCGGCGGAGCGCCGATCACCGCCCTCCCGCCCGCAGACCCTGCGCCAGGACACCGTCGACATGGAGGAGATCCCGCTGAACCAGACCAACACCCAGGAGCCGGAGGATCGCCGCAGAATGCGCGAGATCTTCGACAAGGTAGAGTCCCTTCTGGGGAGCTATCTCTGTGTCCCTCAAGGCACGCCCCTAACTCTGGTTCCTCAAAACAATGCCTGGCCATTGTTTGGGAGCGAGGCATTCCAGCCGGAAATATTGCGAAACTGCAGAGTGCAGCAACCATGAGGAGAACCAGCCGGCACGAATACCAGCACACGTGCCGCCCTTGGAGAAAGTTGGTTGGTTGGCTCTCCGTCCATTGCTTTGGCTCGGGCGGATGAATCATGCCGAGCATCGATCCACTGCCGCTTAGCCGCACCCTCCGACCTCCCACCTCCCACCTCGCAGCCACTTGCCACTCAACCCAACACCTTGTGTGTTTTATTTCTGCAGCACTTTGTTTTCCTCGCATTGAAAAATCTTGTAAATGTGGGCCCGGGAATGGGGGGACTCTTATCGTGACAGCAAAAAAAGTAATACGGTCGAGCGAAAAAAACAAAAAAAAAAACCGGTTATAAATTATTGTTTGCTCGCTTGAGTTCTCGAGTTCTGTCTTCGTTTTTCGTGTTAGCGTTGACGGGTGGTTGTGTGGCGTTAGTCACTAAGCCCCCTTCCGCCCCACCCGACGGGAACCGGCCCACCACCCACCTCGCTATCCGGAGTCGTCGATTTTCGGACACTCTGTCCGTGGTGTGCCCTCGCGGGACGCTGAATTCCAAACCAGTTCTAGGCCCAGAACGTAAACCCCCCAATTAAGCGGATTCTCCCTGCCCGAGCAACCCATCCCATCGCATTCCAGACCCTCCGGAGCTTGCCAATCTAATCGTCCGAAAGTACAATCCCATGACTGCGTGCTGGGGAATCATCAGGCTGCTATGATGCTATATTTAGAGGCCCCCTAAGATCTGGTGACTGATCCAGGGGCATGTACCCATCACGCCGGCCATCAACTGACAATGACTAAGCTCCGATCCCCGCGGGAAGTCGTGCTGCCCGCTATCGTTGGTCCGTGGCGGTAATCCGGACGGGGAGTCTCTGGGATGGCAGCCTATCTACATGCCTGTATCTCTGTCTCTTGGCCTGCTATTTCCAGCCTTCCCCCGAGTTGAGGGAACTGCCCAGACACTGCCCTGCCCCTTATCTCCGAAACTGGCGCAAGAAACACCTCCACTTACGGAGTTCCCCAAGCAACTAGAATCGGACAAAGATAAAGGCCGAGTAGCCGATCGATTAGGGTAGGCCAGTGGGGCACTGGTAAGATCTGGCGATTGTGCAACACGGCTGGCCTTGGCACAGCAGCCCCATTTGGCGCGATTCTCGTTCGGATTCCGGGCCTTTTATGGCCACCAGTGGCCAGTGCTCCACCACACACACACCTTTGGGTTTTGTAGCTTTTATTTCGTCTTTGTTGACTAATAATTTTGGGTCGATTGTGTAGCGCTTGGTGAGTCGAAATCTAAATCCCTATTCGGTTTCCGAGGGCAGGTCAAAGTATATCGAGGTTTGACGCTGTAGCAGGGACACCAGCTGGTTGGAGGCGGCAGCTCCGACGGGGGCCTCGGATGGGGGACTGCCAGACGATGGCGGATCCTCATCCACCACATCCTGCCAGTCCGGGGTGAGCTGCTCCAGCTGCTTCTGCTTCTGCTGCTGTTGCTGGTGTCGCTCCTTCTCGTCGAGCAGTTCCTGTCTGAGATATTCCTGTTCCCGGCGCAGCTCTAGCTCGTGCTCCTTCTGCTGACGCAGTCGCATCCGAAGGCGCTGGCGGTAGAGGGTCGTTGGTTCCGGGGTGTGCGGCAATCTGCGAGCGGCTGGGGCGCTCCTACTGGAGCTGCCACTGGGGCTCCGGCGCATCGTAGCACTGCGCTGGGTGGCCTGGGCTTGACGCCTCTCCAGCGCCGCCAGCTCCCGCTTGGCCCGTGCCTGGTCTGGGCCGTGGCTGGTGCAGTGATTCACGACCAGGAAGAGTGCCGCCATGCCCACATAAAGCATAAGGACGGTGGCCAGACCGGACGATTCCTGGGCCGATTCGTCGTCGGCCGGAAAGCACTCGCAGCCAGCACCACCGGTCTTGCCCGGACCGGGAGTCCAGCCAAGCCAGGTGGTCACATGGCGGGCCATTTGCACCAGCTGCAGCATTCCGGATGAGTGTGGTTTCCAATCAACTGCCCCGGGGAGATAGTGAGATAGTTATCTGAAAAAATGGAGAGCCCTCCACCTTCCTGGGCTACTTACGGGGAGTTGTAGTGTTTCCAAGATCTGTCCTGGGTTGAAGTGCCTATTGGTAGTATTGTACCTTCCGTGTCATTGGGTATGGTTGCTGGGTACCGGGTTGTGCGGTTTCATTTGTTGGTATTGGCTAACGACAGGTCTTCACTAGATTTTGACTGTTTTTTTTTTTTTTTTTTTTTTTTGTGGAAATTTTTCAATGTATAGGTGAAGTCTGTGTTAGGAGAGTGTGTGGTCGTCCGCCCAGCTCGAGACCAGGCTGTGAACTGAGCTCCAAACAGCCCGGCCCCCGGGCCACACCTTGACAGCTCCAGGCACAGCCTACTTGGGAGGGGATTTGGATGATCCAAGGACTACTTGGATCGGAATCTTTTTGGATAGACACTCACAGTATCCCTATCCTTCCAGCACGACTCCGACCGCGATGGCATGATCAACACCCACGAGCTGAAGGAGCTCATCTCGAACGGATTCTGCCGGGACATACCCGCCTACATTGCCGCCCAGATCCTGAAGCGCGCCGACCAGGACAACGACGGCCACTTGGACTTCGAGGAGTTCTACACCATGTCGCTGCACCACAAGTGGATGATTCGCAACCTCCTGGCCAGATACTGCCGCTATGTGGTGCCGCCGCCCAAGCCGCTGGAGGGCGATGAGCCGGACGGCGCCTACGAGAAGCAAATGTCCATCTGCCCGCCGCCCCTCACCATGGTGCTCTTCTCGATCATCGAGATCATCATGTTCCTGGTGGACGTGATTCACTTCCAGTGAGTAGTCTAGACTGTAATTGGAGGAGTCTCTTCAGTCTTCTCGGAAAGTGGCTGTAATGGATATGCTGTCCAGTCCACTTCCCGAGAAAGGGCTTTGTTTTGAGGAAGTAGTTCCGGAGAATCCAACCTGACGAGTGTCTTCTTTCCGCAGAGACGACCCCAACCACCAGGACAGGATTGGCGAGAGCACCAGCGGCCCGGCGGCCACTCTCTTCATCTACAATCCCTACAAGCGGTACGAGGGATGGCGCTTCGTCAGCTACATGTTCGTCCACGTGGGCATCATGCACCTGATGATGAACCTCATCATCCAAATATTCCTCGGCATAGCCCTGGAGCTGGTGCACCACTGGTGGCGCGTGGCCCTCGTCTACCTGGCTGGGGTGCTGGCCGGCTCCATGGGCACCTCGCTGACCAGCCCGCGGATCTTCCTGGCAGGCGCCTCCGGCGGAGTGTACGCCCTGATTACCGCGCACATTGCCACGATCATCATGGTGAGTGGGAGATCGTAACTGGTTATTAACCTCATCCCTAATCCTGTTTCCCCCTTAGAACTATTCGGAAATGGAGTACGCCATCGTGCAGCTGCTGGCCTTCCTGCTATTCTGCTTCACGGACCTGGGCACCTCGGTGTACCGCCACCTGACCGACCAGTACGACCAGATCGGCTACGTGGCGCACTTGTCCGGCGCCGTGGCCGGCCTGCTGGTGGGGATCGGGGTGCTGCGCAACCTGGAGGTGCGACGCTGGGAGCGCATACTCTGGTGGGTGGCCGTCATCGTCTACTTCGCCCTCATGACCACCGGCATCATCATCCACGTCTTTGTGCCGGACTACTTCCCCAAGCAGGAGTACAACTAGCCCTAAGCCTAGCCATATTGCCTTTCTAGCCCATCCAAAGGGCGCATCTGGGATGCGGAAACGCGCACAGTGCTTGCACAGATCCGAGGATCAGCCCTAGCTCCTCGCTCCCAACGCCGACCATGTGCCTACGTAATTTATTTCCCCGCCCCCCCATCCGTGCATCGAGCGCAGGTGTATCGTGCCTATTTATATATCAACTATATATACCTTCGATCTACATGACGCCGCCAACTGACGCTGGCACCGACACTGAACAAAACTCAGTTGCATTTCGTATTTTTCTACTCTTTTTTTTTTTTATGACATGATATGATGACGAAGTGAAAAGTTTTTAGAAATCAAGAGACACCGAATTGTATATTTTTGGAAATCTATTTTAAGACTTTAAACTTAATGCAAATACAAATAAAAATAAAAGTAAAAGTAAAAGGATTTTTAGATTTTATAATGCCTAAGGCCATGCTGGGCTTTGTGAAGAGGCACACAGACCAGTTCAAGAGCCCGTACTCGAGGCTCAGTTCTGCCTTTAAGGATCCTCTACCCTCTTATCATAGCCGGTGCCTTCTCCTCCACATCTGTACACTTGGGGATCGACGCACTGTGGCAGCATTGATGTTTGTCAATAATATTGTTTCTAGCAGCATTGATTGCCCTATGTTATCGGGGCTTGTCAACTTCAATGTGCCCCAGAGTGCCCCAGGATCTTCGCACTTTTGCTCCCTTTCGTCCTGCCTGTCGTGGAGCCAATTATCTTTTGAATGAAACTATAGATCGAGCATTATCCTACTTTCTAAGGGTCTTACTGGTTAGGCATTTTTAAACTAGTATGTAAGTTAGATTCTACATGCGCCAAGACAATGATCCGAAACATACTGCCAAGATCGTAAAAGATTGGCTGAAAAGTCAAGATTTTCCACTTATGGATTGGCCTGCTCAAAGTCCAGACGACCTCAATCCAATAGAAAACTTGGGGGCAATGGTGAAGCGACTGCTAGGACGGTATGGGGCAGCACCTTGCAATCTGGACGAGCTTTGGAGGCGTATGGAAAACGAAAGGGAAACTGATGGAGAGCATGCCAAGGAGACTAAACCATGTCATTAGAAACCAGGCTCTTTGGACCAAGTATTAAAAAGTTTCCTTTTGTGTTTCCTTTTTGTGGAAATCAGATATCATATATCATCTGCTACTGTTTTTAATTTTTATTAAGTAAGTGGCTTCTTTAATAATTAAAATAAATATGCCGTTTTGTTATGAACAAGATGTATAATCTCAATGTTGCACCTTCCTGGGCTACTGTAGCTATAGTAGCCATGTAAGATTAAGTGCATTGGCGAAATAAATAAAAATAAAAGAATATAACGAAAAGCTACTTGTTTTTCCTTTTATTGTGCTCTCAAACCGCTTTACATTATAATATATATATTAAAGACAACATATTCTAAATAAGGGTGTCAATTTCTTCCTCACTTCAGTGTGCTTGGGGGACAGAGCGGCGTTTTGAACGCTCCAGCTCTCGTTCCTTTGGGGCCGGAACTGGGAGCCCCCAATGAGTTCGTTATTCGCATAAGAAACATATTAAAAAAAAAAGAAAACTAAAAAAATACAAAAATTCTGTTTATAGCCACCTTGCAGCTAACTGGGTTAAGAACACAAAATTAACTAATACTCTGCCCGATCCTTCGGTTGCGGTTTCCTTTCTGGTTTCTGGTCAGAATCCTTTCCTTGATTCCTGAACTTTAACACAAGATTCTCTTTCTCGTTCCTTTTGTATTTTTGTGATGGCTCTCGAAGACTCAGTCTTGGATTTCTCTGGTAGGCGGTACACTTATGAGCTAGAAACTATTTCCCTGAGGACGCCACCGGCGCTGGGGTGGTGGTGGTGGCGGCGGCACGCGGATGCGGCAGGAACTGCAGCTTGGTGGTGTCGCACATGGCCACCTTGGCGACGGAGAGCCAGGCCTGGGGCACCATGTGGTGCAGGATGGACTCTAAACGCTCGACGGGCAGGAAGGCAACGCACTGCGAGTGGTCCGACGTCTCCTGGCAGTTGTCCTCCGGGGAGCAGCGGTTGAGCGGATCGCTGGCTGGAATGCCGGGCACTGGGCGGCGTACGGGTATCACATCCTTGCCGGAACCCTTGTACAGGTTGCCGGTGGCGCTCAGCAGCTGGTTGACCAGTCCCAGCCGGAACACGGTCAGCTGCTCGCTGTTGCTGCTGACGGCCTGCATCACGGCGCTGATCATGTTCGCGGCATTGTGCATGCAGTTGGGGGTCAGCAGCAGCTCCTTGATGGTCGGGCAGTGGGCGAGCATGGCGCCGAATCCGTCGTCCACGTCCACGTTGAGCAGCTCAAGGCGGCGCATATTGCCGATCAGGGCGAGGCCACCCATAATGTCGTCCACCGGGAACATGGCCATGCTGCGGTGGTCGTTCTCCAGCCGGAAGGTGCGCAGCGACTTCATGGACGGCAGCACGTCCGTGCCCAGCTTCCCGCAGTCAATGTCCTGGCCGAATCCCAGCGTGAGCATCTCCAGGAGCGGCAGCCCCTTCAGCAGCTGCAGCGGCATCTTCCCCAAGTTGGTCACTCCGCGCAGGCTCAGCTCCCGCAGGTGCTTCATCTTGGACAGGGTGCCGAACGAGGTGACCGTGCCCTTGAGGTCCGACATGTGCAGGCGCAGCACGCGCAGTCCCTCCATGCGGTCCAGGTTGACCAAGCTCAGGGAGCTGCTGATGCAGTTCGTGCGGAGCTCCAAGAGATGCGGCAGCGTCCGGAAGATCAGCTGCAGAAACTCGGAATCGCAGGGATCGGTGCGCAGGACGCGCAGGGCTTTCAGGACGCGCATATCCCCGGTCATCCGGATCTGGGGCTTGTTCATCACCACGCCCATCATGTCCAGCTCGCGGGTGCGATGGCGCGCCATTTCCCGCAGGAAGTACACCCAGTTGCCGATCAGAGTGTCCCGGAGACACACCGTCCGCCACACGGTCATCTCGCGGCTGACCATGGCCCAGGTCTTGCACACGCGCGACATGTTGGCCCTCTCCTGGAACACAATTGGATTAGACTTGGATTAGATAAATCGCATGGGGGGGAGAGACTCCCTGAGAACGCACCTGCAGGCTCATGGTCTTCATGATGGCCATCAGCACCTGGCAGCCGTTTTGGGCGTCGGTCAGGGACGCGACCAGGTCGAGGCGCGGCTTCTTGGAGAGAATGCGCTTGTTGTAGATCCTATCATAGCTGGTCAAGTCCGGCGGACGCGGCACCCTGCGGAGGAGAGAAGAACAAAGCTTAGAATCCGAAACAGGTTCCGCCGGTGCCTTCCAGGGATTCGAAGCTGAACCGACTCACAGTTTCATGCGCGGACGGGGCGGATCTGCGAGAATGGCGATGGCCTTGCGGCCGCCGATCACCACCACCTCCTGCTCCCTGGGCGAGCGGCACCTTGGCACCACATCGGTGAGCAGCTGGGCCGGCGGCAGCTGGCCGGGCAGCTCGATCTCCTCGGCGATCTCCATCAAGCTGGAGCCGCTGACAGTGTCGTCCTGGTCCGGAGTGAACGCTCGGGCGTGCATCAAGGTCATGTCGACATCGATTGCCTCGCCGGCAGCGGGTTTCTTCACAAGCCTGGACTTCCAGCAGTTCTGCAAGAAGATGATCTTGGATTTGTTTTGCGGATCACGGATGGAGGGCTCTACTCACCAGGCAGATGTTGCTCTTGGGAGAGCCGTGCTGCTTGGGCAGCATCAGTGGTCCCTGACAGGTTATGCAATTGGGTCCCCGGATCGGGGTCTTGGCCAGGGAGCTGTGGAGAAGGAGGATTAGTGGAGAAGAGGTGGATTTTTGACTCGACTACGTACCTTCGCTTGCGTGAAGTGGCCGATCCCGACGGCCCGGCTGCAGCGGCTCCTCCGGCTGCTCCGCCGCTGCCATTGCTGGCGGCCAGGACCCTAGCGTTGCCCTTAACCGCGCTGGTGGCGGTCCAGCCCTCGGTCGGCGGACTGGCCCCTTTCGGCACCTTCGGCTTGGAGATCCGCTTCCCAGTCACGGGCAGGGGGGCCGCCTGCAGAGCCTGCGCCTGTGCCAGGGACTTGGCGCGCTGCGGGGCGGGCGTGGCCCGACGCACCAGCTCCCACTCCGGGCCCACCTCCTGCGGCTGGCGCTGAAAGCAGAAATGCTCAATGGTCAGTTCACCTTGTAGCAATGGGATGATGTCCTCGCGGGAGCGCAACTTCCTGCCGCTGGGGGCGATGAAGAAGACGTCGCCGGTGCGGCGCTTAGGGTTTCCGTTGCTGGGCAGCACCAGCTCCCGCTTCCAGCCGTAGGCGAAGGGCAGCCGATAGAACTCGTCAGTGGCCTTCAGCTTCAGATTGCCCAACGGAGTGGGCGGTGCTTCCGGCTTCGGGATGGCCTCGGGCTGGGCTTCCTTACGGAGTTCCTGCTCCAACTCCGGCACAGTCTGATCCTGTTGGTTGGCATCCTGGGGGCTTTGTGGCTTCTCCAACCCACTGGCAGTGGCAGCGGCTTCTTGGTTGGGGCGTTTGGGCGACGAGGACTGGGCTGGCTCCTGCTTAGCCGGATCCTGTTGGGGAGAGTTAGCTGCCCCCTTAAGAGAGCGGTTTGGCGACGAAACCACATCCTCATCATCGTCATCGTCGTCTTCGATCTCAATGACCACTGGCTGGACCGGCTTCTGCTCGATAATCTCCAGGTCCATGTCTATTTCTTCCTTATCCGGCTGTGGGGGCTCCTTATCGGCTGGCTTCTCCTCCTCCTCCTTGGCCTGCTGCTTCTCCGGTTTCGGTTTCGGCTCCGGCTCTGGCTTCGGCACCTGCTCCGGCTCCTGTTCCGGCTCCTGCTCATTCTCATCTTCATCCTAAGGGGGCGACACAAGCGAAGAGAAGGTCAAAGGGTTAGTGGATACGTGATATTCCCGGCGATAAGCATAAAATTTTTGTTGGGGTCTCCACCTGGTTGGCTAACTCTGTTTGTTGCATGTTGGTTAGACTTTGTGGCGTCGGGTTGGAGGAGTTGCTCGTTGTTGTTACATTTGTACTAGTGGTTTCAACTTCCGATTCCGGCACGGGCTCGGTTTGGGTTTCTTGATCGGTTGGTTTCAACTCCCGCTCCCGATCCCGCTCCCGCTCCCGCTCCCCATCGGTTTGGGTTTCAATTGGTGGCGGCGTTGCTGCCGGCATGCCATTACGTTCTGAATCGAAGCTGGAGGACAAAGAGGACTCCGGCGATGGAGGCGTGGCAAGCGACAGTGCCTGCTGCTGCTGCTGCTGCTCATGATCTTGCGCTTGTTGCTGCGGCGGCGGCGGCTGCTGTTGCTGCTGCTCAGTCTGGTGTTGATGCTGCTTCGGCTTCTCCACCTTCATCTCCTCCTCTTCATCCACTGAGGCTCCCACTTCGACTTGGCCTTCAGCTGGCTCTGCCATCTCAGGTCCCTGCAACGCTTCCCTGGGAAACACCCGTAGGCCACTGTTGACGAGCGCACGCAGCTCGACAGGCGACTGCGTATCGATTGGAATTGATGGTCGGTTGGTTGGTTGATTGGTTGGTTTGTTGATCGAGGTGGAGATTCGATTCGAGTGGCACAAGCACAAGCACGGGCACGGGCACAGGCACGGGCACATACAATAACAACAAACAGAACAAATAAAGTGCTGCTCGCATTCCAAGGAACTCGCTAGTCACACAAACAAAACCAAAGCAGACACACATTAAATGGAAACAAACAGGCGCCGGGCATCACCCACTGGACGCCGCCCACTCGGATGTCTGGCGGCGATCGAGTCTGTCTAAACATTTGGACGAGAGCCCGCGGAGTATCGGATTCGAGACACAATCATGCCTCTAAGATATCAAATTTTGCAGAGTTTCCATCGGAAACATGGGATCAGAGACAGACCATTAATCTCTCCCCATCCCATGGACAAGATGAGCCAAATGACACAAGCGCCTGCCACCAAGCCTCGTCACTTCCACCCTTTTGAAGCCATCGAGAAACTGAGGAAATCATCGGAGAGATGGGACGAGCGGCGCCTCGTCCCAGCCAGCTTCGGACGCCCGGCTCTGCCTGCCCCGGTACTCACCTGCGAGTCCAGGTCCGAGCTGCTGTCGATGCTGTGCGACGCGGAGAGCTTCGGGTAGCCCCCGGTCCAGCCGATGAGAGCCACCTCTCCGGATAGCAAGCGTTCGCGAGCCCTCTTGCTCTTCTTTTTCTTCTTCTTGGCGCCTGGTTGGGGAATCAAGTTCTTTTTAGCTAAGAAATTCATGAAAGCAGCTGGCACTCACCGTTCATGGCGCCACCGTTCTCCTCGCCGTTCATGCGCGGCGATGAGGAGCTAGCAGTGTCCTCGTTTCCCGAGCTCAGCGACAGCTCTCTGGCCAGGGCATTGGCCACCAGGAGGCGGTCGCGCATGTTGCTGGGTCCACTGCCGACGGCGGGACTGCGTCCCCCGACCGGGCTGCGGCCTCCGCTGGGACTACGGCCGCCGAAATAGCCGGATCCGGGCGATGTGGCCGGACCATGGCCGTTGCTGGCGGCCGGGCGGTCGGGGAGGAACTCGATGCTGGAGCTGCGCGAGGAGGACTTTTCACGCTTCTTGGCGTGTGACTTCGACGGTCCGGGGGTGTCGTCGGGCGAGCTCATGGCGCTCTGGAAGAGATTCGAGGGATACAAGTCAGTGTTGGCTATACCAGGGGTTGGTTTTCAGTCCCGCGCCAGCACGCCGGCAGTGATTGATTGGAGAGCTAGTCGCTCGAAAGAAATTTCAACTGTACTGGGATGCGGCATGCAACACCACAAAAGCTGCAAGTCAGTGAGCGTGTGTGCGTGTGCGACCGAGACAGCCTCTGGAAATCTTGACCTAGCATGTGCTTATGGCAGATTTTGGCTTCGTATGCGAGCCGCTGTTTGTTTTTCTTCGACTTCCGCCGATTCGAATGAAAGGGAAAGCCTCCCTGGCTTGCATCGCAAATTGGCCATTTAGCCTGCTTCCCCCCCGTGAGGTTGCGCTTTTCAGCCAGTAATTATTGTCCATTTTGCCTGGTTACTGCGTTTATTGTTGGCGGCGCTCGCAAACTTGTCCCTTCGGATGCAAAAGTGTGCGAGAAGGTCCCCCATGCGTGTGTGCGTAAGTGACGCCAAACAAGAACGCTGCACGACCGGAGTCGCCTCCTCCCCATATATTATGCTAAAACAATGCTTTCACAGACTCACCGGTTCGCTGGCACTGTATCAGGAAACTATTTTAACACAAATTGAGGCAAGGTAGCTCGCAAATCAGCAAAACGTATGTTTCAAGTGTCCCGGTGGTTGACGCAAAGAGAACACAAAGCCCTTGGGCCCGAAGCGGCGGGTAACTGGTCCTACTGCCTGACAGCTGATGGCTGCCAGTGTTGGGCAACCGATAACAAAGCTGATAACTTTCCAACCGGCAATCGGGTCCATCTCTATAGTTGGAGCACATGGTGAATGTTCATTTTGGCTTCCAAATTCGAACTATTGTGCCGGATTTGGAAACGAACAACCCGCCATAATGGGCGGCCACCACAAAAAGAACCTGCGGGCGGAGAAGGCCAAAGTCAAGCTTAAGGGCGCCAAGCTGCCCAAGGGCCTGAATGTCACCAAAACGGACTTCAAGGTGCGCAAGATCGAGATTCGGGAGCAGCTGAAGGAGTCCTCATATACGGAGTCCGGTCTACGGCAGTTCAACCTCAAGGAGACCCTCTCCCGGCTGAAGCACCACAGCGTCAAGTTCCGTCAGGATGCACTGCGCAATGTGAGGGACTCTGTGAAGGCCGGCAGTGCTGACCACCTGATTGGTCACCTCAACGATCTGTTCCAGGGAATTGCAGCCGGATGTCTGGACATGGAACGGTCAGCCAGACAGGAATCGTTCAAGACGCTGGACGTGCTGCTGGAGGCACTACAGCCATCAGCAGTGGCGCCATTTTTCCATGTGATCGCCACATATCTGCGTTGTGCCATGACCCACGTGCTGCCCGCCATCCAGGAGGACTCCCTGTTGATGCTAGACGTGCTGCTGCAGCGAGTGCCGCCGGCTCTTCTGGCGGAACGCAGTGCCAGCGTCATTATCGGCAACTTCATCGACATGATCTCCCGATCGCGCCACGACAACGAGCGGGCCAATCGCACGCTGACTCTGAATCTGGGCCAGGGGAAACAGACCACTGTGAAGTGGCGCACCAAGGTGCTGATCCGCCTGCACCAGATACTGGGCACTCTGGCCCACCAGGGCGGCAAGAACCTGAAGACCTCTCCGAGCCGACTCATTCAATTCGAGGAGCATCTTCCTCAGTTCTACAATGTACTAGCTCCGCACCGGCAGGATCTTCGTGACCTGCACGCCATCCTGAACGAGAGTAGCTTGAGTGCCGAGGGCTTCCGTCTGCAGACCTACGTGGAGCAGCTGATGCCTCTACTCCAGGACAACTGGCTGGAGGTGCGCCCGCAGATACAACAGCCACTGCTCACCCAGGATGCGGCCGCCAGTCTGCACGTTGTCGTGGGCCTGATGACCCTGCTATGGACTTCTGATTGGGCAGCACGAGGCTGCCAATAACACCACGGACCTGAGCGAGTGGCTAAGGACGAACTACGCCAACAAGTTCCTCCAGAACTTTCTGGACAAGGACGGCTCTCGGTTTCCCTACCAACAGATCCCTGGCACGGCCAATAAGGCGTCCAAGGAAAAGGGCCCGGCCGATGGCGGGGAGCTCTGCCTGCCGCAGAATCTCGGCATCGTCCAGTTAACCTGCCACTTCCACCCCAATCCCTCTCAGAAACAGGGCCAGCTCTTCGGCCACCTGGTGAACTACCTGCAGCAGATCCTGCAGCATTTGGGATCGCTGCCACCGGAGCAGCAGCTCCAGCTGGTTGAGGCCCAGCGCCCGCTGCTCCTGGAGAACGCCAGGGTCCTACTGGACATTGTGCCCGAGCCACTGATCAACCTGCTGGCTGCCTCTATCCAGGCCTACGTGGGCCAGAAGTACACCACGCGCGAGGGCGTGGCTACCCGGGTCCTTAGCCTGTTCTGCGATATCATAGAGCGGGCGGATCTCTATACCCGCTACGGGGGCGCCGAGCGGTTTGGCCCGTTCCTGGGCTACCTGCCCCAACTACTCCTGAAGCCGACTGTGGGCGAGGGAACGCTGCGTGCCATGGCCACTCTGTGCCGTCAGCTGAACGCGGTCTTCATGTCCGCCCTGGTCCAGGCCGCCCCGGAAGTGGTCGGCCACCTGGGAAAGCTGCAAGTGACCGGCGAGGCGGAGGGCGAGGACAAGTTCGAGAACCAGAAGCGCGTCCTCAATCTCTTCTACTACGCCAGGGACTTGGATAAGAACCGGAAACTGGAGCAGGCCCTGCAGGAAGTGGAGCAGGAAGGCAGCCAGGAAGCCGCGAGCTACCTGAAGGCGGTGCTGAGCTTCGGTTAGGATAGAGATTAATTTTTAGTGACAATAACTAGATGTAAGTTAGTAGATTTAAGGTAGGTTTAAGACTTTTATGTGGACCCTCCACATATTCCAGGCTGATCGTCGTGCAACAAAACATCAGAAAAGCAGAAAGTGGCTTTCGTAGATTAGTTATCCTTTATAGTTATCCCTACTCTTACCCCTAAGGACCCTGTGTATAAAGAACCCTTATGTAGAATTACTTTGTAAATATGTATTATACTCTTAGACTAGGACATGTTTCAGGATTTTTGCTTTTTCGGGGGCTTGGGCTTAAATCTATCCAGCACGGAGGGCTTGGGCTTCTTGGTCTTCGCCACGGCACCCTCCTCCTTGGCGGTGTGCTCCTTGATGACGCTCTTCTTGGCCTCCCTCACCTCGGCAATGAACTCCTGCGGGAGATGGAAGTAGATATTAATATTTTATTCGAATACCAAGTTGATGTCCGACTCACCTTGCGCTTCACATCCTTGACGATCTGCTTGTTGCGCGCCGCATTGGCGCTGCCTCCCTTGCCCTTCATCTTGTGACGGGACTTCATGTTGATTTTCGACGGCTTCAGGTGGAACAGCTTCCTCTTGGCATCGATCTTCTCCTGCAGCGTCGGCGCATCCACCCCGGTTATTTCGTGCGGGTTCAGGGTGATCAGTTCGGGCGGAATCTTCTCCAGCAGGGCGTGCACTTCGTGTTCGCGCCGCTGTTTCGATGTCTCGTAAGGATTGGCCTCCATGGCATCGAAGTTGGGCTCGCCGGAGCCGGGGACAAGCAGCGACTGGAAGCCCTTGGCCGTGGAGACGCCCAACACATCTTCGTACGGGCAGAAGCGCAGGCCGTGGACGAAGGCGTCGCATCGTTGCCGGAGGTAGGGAAGCTTCTCGTGGTTGCCAGTGCCGCCGCCAGAGAGCAGGTCTGCGTACGTCTCCAGGTAGGTGCCTTGCGAGAGGGCTAGCATGCCGCGCTGCGAGACATCCAACTCGTTGGCGGGCAGACGGAGCTGGAAGTGGGCCAGGGGCTTGTCCTGAACGAGGTTGCGAATGTCCCACACCTTCACCGCTCGATCCAGTCCCGCCGTGACCAAATGTTGGCCTCGAGGATCCACCGCCAGCGCCGACATGGCGGTGGAGTGGCACAACAGCTTCGCCAGCGGCTCACGCACTTTGGGCGACCACATCGATACTACACCCTTGCCGCCGCCTATGCACAGCACACCGTTGCTGGGATTGTGGCGCATTAATCGAATGTCGCCGAGGTTGGTCTGGAAGTTGCCAACCAGCTCTCCGATGGAGACGTCCAGCCAGGAGGCGTAGCCGGCCGTGTTGCCCGCGGCGAGCAGGAAGTGGTAGGGCAGAAAGTCGAGACGGTTCACGCCCGCCAGCCGCTTGACGCAGTGCAGCTCGGTGCCCTTATTGTCGTAGAAGTAGACCCACGACTTCTGGGCCACCGCGAACATCGTGTTGACGTGCAGCCACTGGACATCCTCGATGCTCTCCATGGCGTTGAACTCGCAGTGCAGTTTCTTGGTGACCCAGTCGAAGGCGGCGATGTGTCCACGCCTTCCGCCGAGCAGCAGATGCCGCCCGTTCTTGGTGTAGCGCATGTGGTACGGGCCGAACTCCATGTTGAGACTGAAGTGCTTGGCCGCCGACTGGAGGTCCACGTTGTCGGCTATCTGCCCCTGCCGGTACTCGCCGGTGACTTCGCCCTCATCCGCCTCCAGCTGGCCGGCCGTTTCGTGCAGCAGTAGCTCCGTACGAGCCGCCTGCTCGATGGCATACTCTAAGTATTTCTCCCGGCGGGTCTGCTGCTCCTTGAAGTGCCTGGTCTTGACTCCCTTTGCTTCCACCTTCTCGCCGCGAGAGTATTTGTCCAGCAGCTCCTGGGGAATAGGGTTTCTTTTGGCGCGGGGCTCCTCCTCCGCCTCCTCTTTGAGCTTGCCCTTGGGCTTGGGCTTTAAGGGGCCCTTCCTGGGCTTCTCCTTTTTAATTTGATTCTGCATTTTGATGAAATCGCCAACAAAGTTCTGTTGGCTCTTCCGTTTCAGCGGCTTTACGGCTTCCAGGTCATTGTTTTCCGGCTTCTCGGAGTCAAAGTAGCGCTTAAAGGTTGTCTTGGGCTTTGGGCGCCCTTTCGGCGCTGTCTTGGTCATTATGAAGGCGCTGTGGATAAACTAATTCTAAAATCTAGTTTAAAAAAAGTTGGTTCTTTGAGTTTGACAACAACGTGCACGTGCTGCTTCTTCTTCTTCAGTCCAGGGAGTCAGCTGCTCTCGCAAGTATTCGATAACTTTGTCTAATTTATCGATAAAAATTTAAATTTGAAATTAAACAAGTAGGTTTTCGGTTTTCTAATATATTTTTAATAAAAGTAGTAAACAAAAAAAACATGTATCTTAGGTAGTATATTTAAGTATTTAGTTGTGATTTCGTTGATTGTTTTGTATTTCTCAGTTGGGCCTTAAGACTAATCCGAAAAGATATTAAAACTCATTTTGGGCGGCAAGCAAAACGATTTCAAGATCCTTTCGGCCAAACATTTATAGTTAGGATAGTTAAGTTAGACCTTATTTTGGTACCACACGAACGCTCGTTAGACGAATCCGTCAGTCTCTTCTGGGAGGCCCCTTCCCCGTTAGGGGTCTCGGGCTAATAGACCCGTCCGTAGGGCAGGGTGTTGGGATAGTACGGCATCAGGAACTTGCTGCCGAATCGGGGCTGCGACTGCGCCGACTCGCTGCTCGAGGAGAACATGGAGGTGCAGATCTCGGCCCGATCCCGGTGCAACCGGCTACTGCTGTTCGACGTGCTCGTCGTCCCCGCGATTCCAAGTCCCAGTCCCAAGCCCAATCTCAGGCCACTTCCGTGGCGCCGCTCTCGTCGACGTGCCCGTATCAGCGAGAAAATAGCCACCACCACGGCCACCAGGAAGATCAGTCCCAGGACACAGAAGGAAATGGCCAGCTTGGAGATGGAGAGGCAGAGTGTGCCCTCGCCCGGAAGGACTTGTCCGCGCAGATTGGCTGGATAATCCTCTCCTAAAAGACGGTTCGGAAAAGTTATGAGAAAAGTTAAAAATCTTGACTTTACAAATATAATATCTTTATAAATTTAACTCCGATCTTGAAGCGGAGTGTTTTTATGGTTTTGAAATTGGATTTTCCAGCAATCTGCATTAAAAGTTTGTTTAAAAATTTGAGTTCAATTTTTGATGAATTTTTATGATGGTGCCCCTTGAAAAATTTTCGAAAATCGTTAAAATTTAAAGTTTCTATATTTTCGTAGAATCTAAAAGTACTCGAAGCGCTGAGATCGGGAAGGTATGGCATTCCCGGATCAGGTTTCAATTGGCGGAGTTGTGATCTAAAGAGTTCGAACTTAGGACACATTTTTGGAATCGGGGAAACCTTTGTTTTGGGTTTGTATCTTTAAGATATTTGAGTTATTTAGAGCCGATTGTTTAGAAAACCTGAAACCTTGTTTGGATGTTCCGGCATCCGTGACTCACCGCTCATGTTGTGGCGCCTGTCGTACCGGAGACGGTCCACCTCGATCTGGGGAGCTGTCACGGCCAGCGAGTTGAAGACCTCGATCCGTGCCAGGTGCTGATCCGCACTGAGGGATGGCGCCGCCTGTCCCGGTGTCTTCTGTCGGCAATTTAGCTGCAATTCAGTTTCCAAATATTAGGGGAATGTAATTTTTCGATTTGGTGACAACCAGCTGCACCGGAGCTACCCCTCTTCCGCCCCACCTGCCGTGGAGGAGGAGGTAGTGCCGAGGAGGAGGCAGCTAAGTGGGTGCGCGGCTCCAGTTGGATGCCTTTCGGTGCAATAACCACATTAATTAGCAGACGCAACAACACGCTACACTGGGCAGGAGCCACAAACAAAGACCAGAGCTCGAGAAGAAGGTAGCGAGGCAACACTTTCGTTTTCGTTGCAATTAATTGAGATGCATAAAAAATGCGGAGCTGAAGTGTTGCACAGTTGTTGCATACTCACCGATGGGCACTTCCCCTTGCAGAGCTGCACGCCACAGCTGACGTGGAGCCGTTCGCGGTCCGGGAACTTGAAGGCGGGAAACGTGGCCGCGAACGTCCGCTCGACCAGGTCTTCCTCCAGCTGCTTCGACCAGCCCTCCTCCGCCGGCCGGTGGTGGGTGTGGAGGGCGGGCATTACCTGGAAAGTGGTTAGAATATATAGTCCGGTTATGTCACAGTTATGGCCCCTTAAACGGAGCAGAACCTGCTGCAGCAACCTGCCACCTGACCCTGAACCTGAAACCTGTTCCCCCTCTTTACGGGCCACGGATTATACAATATTTGGGTGACAAATGCGTTCACACGACGGCCGGCAGTAGTTGGCTTCCAGCTTTTTGGCCACTTCCGTTAGCCAGCCACATACGAAGAAGCCTCGGCCAGAGCCAAGTTCAATGACAACAAGAAACCCGGGCCCAGTTACAGATACAGATACTGTATAGCTAGTCGCTGTCGGAGATGCATGATGCATAGCACATATTAAATTACAAGACTCGCTGCGATTTGCATCTCCATTGTAACTGAAAACGGAAGGCAGGGACCGGAGGCCCCTCCAACGGATTCAATTCGCACACGTGGAGCACGTGGAGGAGCCATGTGTGGCGTGGTGGTGGCTTGGTGGGTGCGAAACCTGAGACAATAACGTGAAATGGCTGCGGAAGTTCAAACGAGTTCACGTGCAGAAGTGCACCAATCTGGAGGGCTGGAGCTTCCTCATGGCAATCATCATAGACTTTTGGTTAAATTATAATAAACAGCAGGATGTGGGCTTAATGTTAAAGTCAAATACAACATAGGATAGTTTTTAAGAAGCAAGTATTTCAGCTCTTCTTGCAACGCATCCGCCTTCGGATTCGCATTCGGGTCACAGACTCACATTCTAGAGATTCTAGCCCAGAAAGTGGGTCGCCGCATCTGAGGAGACAACAGCCAAGCTAGAAGACTGGGGCCAGAAGACTGGGGCCAGAAGACTGGGGCCAGAAGACAAAAGACTGTGGACGGGGCGGCGCTTCTAAATCACTTTTCCTCCACGCTCTGACCCAGAAGTGTTTCTAAACCAAACAAATCAACCCGTGATGGGTGCGCGCATAAATTTGCAATCGCATCCACTACAGGTGCCTTTCCAGGTAGCACCGGGCAACAGATACAAAGACAGTAAAGGTAAAAAAAAACTGTAAGAAAGGGGGCCAAACAATAAACAAACGCAAACGCGAATGCGAATGCCAAAGAAAATGAAATGTGCTGAAACGGAAGGCACAGGGGCCGGGGCACAATAAAACAAACATCAAATGCAAATGCCTCTTCAAATAAAACACAAATTAAGCCGTGTGATCTTTCTGGCTCTGCCCTGACCATCAGCAGCAGCGACCGTAAGCCCAGCAACAAAAAGATACAAATGTATCTGAGCGAGGAGACGAAGCCAAAAGCGTCAGCGAAAGATTTGTTTGACCCATTTTGGGGCCGTGAATGAAAATGAATGACATGTGCACACCGCAATGCAAATGCCCGGCAATGGTATTGCCCACTGTGGCACAGTGGGATGCAATCCATTCTCAAAGTAATAGAAGAGGCAATGGCAAAAGCTATAATTAAAAATAAATAGAATAATAACTAATATTTATTATTAAAAATAAATTGGGCAAAAATACTTCTCATTCAACTTCTCGCAACTAACTAATTATTCTCCCAATACTTCTCTCAACTAATATTTATTACTAAAAATAATTAGCCAAAAAAATTACGATTTTTTATAGATTCTTGACAATTTCATATACGTTTTTTAAGCACAAAAAAATAGTTTTCCAACCACTGTACTTGGTCGTCGTTGGGTGGAAGATTGGAAGATTGTGGTACCCCAGAAGGGAGGGAGTCGGAGACGGCGATGATGAGGCAACCACAACAGGGGCACGTCAAAATGCTAAACGATAAATATTTCTATGTATTTCACTGTTGGCTAATTGTTGTGACCTCCTAATTTACTCAAGAAGAACCGAGGAGCTGAAGAACCAACCGACTCGGGAGAACAGTTCGCAGGCTTAGTTGGAGTTTTTAGTGTTTTGTTTTTCTTCGTGTTTTTAATGACTTTTGGCTGGGCTTGTCGGGTTGGCTAAGCAACGAAAACTGTTCTAACGCTGATCGCATAATTACGGCTAACAGTTTTGGCTTTTTTTTTTGTTGTCTCTACAGTTGCCTCCGTAGAAGTCGGTGCTGTAATAACTGTTACAATTAATGAGGCGTTTTCCTCCATTACCACCGGTAGGTAAGGCAAGAGATTCTTTATCTAATATTTCAGTTCAGAATGAATCAGTTTATAGATTTAGGCTTTCACTTTCCTTTGAGATTGGATCTTAAAGATTGGACATAGGCTATAGACAACAGATTCCTAAGGGGCTCTATGCTTCTTTTAGGCCCTAAAGTTAGCCAAAGTCTTGGCCAAAATGAGTTATGACAACTCCAAGTTGAAAACCATCTGAATGACTTTTTACGACTTGAAGAAGCTGTCTTTTGAAACGTTACTTTGGAAAATGCAATTTCTGAAACCTGTTTCTGTTTCTAAATTCAAAATAAATTTCTTTCATTTCAATATATTCAAATTAGCTGCAGTCTGATGCTAGGAATACCCATGCATACCCTCTACCCTCTAGATTTCTTGTCTATAAAAATGAAAGTTAAATGCGATCGATCCAAGATCGCCCCACAGCATCTCAGCCATCTCAGCCAACTCAGCCAGCTCAGCCATCTCAGCAGGTTAATTAATGACTTTCCGTTTGTTTTTAGATTGTTTTTTTTTTTTATTCAATCATTGGTTTCTTCTCCGATCTAACGGTCCATGGCAGAATGCTGCCCCAGAGGCACCATGTTATGTTACGCAAATGGATGGACTCACCTGCTCGTCAATGGGACAGCCCCGGGCGTCGAGGAGCTGCTGCGAGGACTCCCCCAGTCCGTCCAGGGCGGCGCAGTCCACCACCCGCACTCCGATCGTGCCCGGAACGATGGCGCGCACAGTCAGGGTCGTGGCCACGCCCACCTCCACGGAGCCGGTGCCATTCGGGCCGCCCAGCTCCAGCCAGATCCTAACGCGCGGCGTCTCCATGTGGTGGGCAGGAGCTGGGGCACCACCCGCAGCGGCGGCCAAGGCTCGCATTCTCGCATTTCTGCCGGGAGGAAAATAATGTAGGGGACTTGTATTATTTTTAAGGATATCGTACCTTTCGCGTCCATTTTCAGCCCGCCACGAGGGCAGGGACATGCCCATTTCGGTGGCCGGCAGCTGGCATCGCACGGAACTGAGTATGTCGGTGCTCTGGCGCAGCTTTTGCTCCATTTGGAGCATCACCCGGACCGAGTACTCCAGGCTGCCATCATCCAGAGGCTCGACTCGAACCCCGCAGCCGGAGGTGGGGATGCGAAGGTTCAGGTGCGTGGAGTCCAGGCCACGGGTGCGGCATTCGAGCGGGAAATCCTTGGCATAGAGCAGACCCCGGAACGGACGGCTCAGTTCCAGCTGCATCTCAAGAAGATCCCGACTGCAGTTGACTTGGAGAGCTTGGATTTGCATGGAGTTGGAGGGGGCAGTGGCAGTGGAGGAGGAGGATGGGGAGGAGGCGTCGATGGCGTTGAATGCCGTTCTGGTTGCCCAGCCAGCATGACACACAAACTGCGGCAGATGCAGCACTGCGATAACGGCCACCAGTCGCGGCCAGTGGAGGCAGCCGGGACTCGGATTGGGGGATCGGTGGCCAGAAAAGATGAAGAACATGTTTCCGATTTCCCGTTCCCGGCCCAGACCCGCCCGCCGATGAACGATGCAAAAAAAAACCGCAAAACGATGCCACTTGCTGATGATGTTGCTGATGTCGTTGCTGTTGTTGCAACTGCAACACCTGCCGCCTGCTGCCTGTCTTAATTGGCCTACTCCGAGTTGGCCAAGAACCTAGTGTGTCTGGAAAATGGAAATAAATTGATTTTGGGTAAGTTTCCAAGCCGAAAATACTTTCTTTCGTTTCGAGCTTTTATTGCCAACCGCGAATATTTTTCCCGCAAAAGCCAACAAAGATCCGGAATCCGGAAAACTGACTGGCCGAAATGTAATCAGCCATTGAGAGCAAATAGAAAGGGGATGTCGGGCCATTGTATAATGTCAGCATAATTTATAATTGCCAAATGAACGAGAGGCCATCAGATTGGGAAGGGGCCCTTCCCGAGATGCCAATTCCGTGCTGAAAGCGGGTCAAGTTTGGCCCATATTTGTTGATTGAGGCAGATGTTGCAGCACGGCAGTACGGCGAACAAATACCCCAAGCCGTCAAATAAATAAATAAATACGATACCAGCCAGACATCAGGGCTTAAACCAACATCAGCATAAAGCGTTTGCACCTTTGCGTAATCCTATTTGATGTTGTAGCTCCGACGGCTCGGCCGCTTGTTATTTGTATTTTGTTGTTTGCTGTTTTTATTTGTGATTTCCATCTCTTGTAATCAGCCCAATTAACAATAAAGCCCAATGAATGCCAATAAAAAGCAAATATGGGCGCCTTTCAAAGTCACCGTCGAAAGCTTACCTGCCGACCTTTGTGGACGTAATCCTATCTCGTAATCGTATCCTTTCACTCTACGTCTTAATCCTATAGAGTCCTTTGTGAACTTTGATTGATTCTCGCACAGAACAAAAATAAAAATTAAATCTTCCACAATCTTGCGGTAGAACCGCAATTTTCGAAATTGGTTAATAATCAGCCACTACGCATGCGCGGACTTCACACGCTCTCGGAAGCCAATGCCAGAATCGAATAATTTGCAAAAAAAAAAATAAATGAGGAAGATACGCAAAGTAACACTCGAGCTGAAGACAAGCGCGCGCCACCGAGTTTGCAGATGCAATGCAATGCCGGTGTGCCACCGACCGGGCCAATTCCAGAAGCTAACCAAGTTAGTTAGTCGCGCCACACAAGAGGCCGCTACGCATGCGCACTGATTTTTGATTTGGCGCCAACAATCGTTATCGGTCTATCGAGCAGACCAGGGACGGCGCAAGCTTTTCAACCGAGGTGCTTTCCTCCTGTTTCTAACGAAGAAGGAACGGAGAAAAGAAGGTCAGAATTACTTGCAACTTGGTGTTTCCTAGTTCTTCTGCCCAACTAGCCAGAGAGAGAGGAAACTGTCGAAATCTGTGCAAACCTGGACATTTTCCTTTACTTTCCTTTCGGCAGCCAGCGAAGTCAGTCCTGAAACGTTCCCGTTATTAAGGTAGTTGACTTTTATAGTGAAAATTCGTGAAATTTTATTTTTAATATACAATAAAAGGTAATAATATCCAGGAAATATGCTGAACTTAAATGATATAAGGAAAGAAGTCGACCAAATCCTCGAATGGCAACCGACGGTGTTTCCCCAGACGACGCAGCCCGAGCCCTCGGGAGTACCTTCTCTGTTTCGCTTGGCTTTGGGGATCCTTTATAAACGTTATAAGTTTCCGAATATGTGCCAGGAGCCGAACGGCCAGCCGACTGAACAGGAGCTGAACGGCCCGGCGACGGAACAGGAGCCGCATTCTTCGGAAGAGTCTCCGCCGGAGGAAGCACGCCTGGACGAGAATAATGAAAATCAAACTCAAAGCGAAAATGAAAATCAAAGCGAAAATTATGGAAATGAACAATTCCAAAATTATGCAAATGAAAATTTCCATCACAATGAAAATGAAAATTCAGAAGAATCGCCAGAGCTTGCGTCGGGCGGTGAAGAAGACTCAGAGGACGAGTTAGAGCCAGAGCTTGCGTCGGGCGGTGAAGCAGAAGACTCAAAGGACGAGTCAGAGCCAGAGCTTGCGTCGGGCGGTGAAGCAGAAGACTCAAAGGACGAGTCAGAGCCAGAGCTTGCGTCGGGCAGTGAAGCAGAAGACTCAGAGGACGGGGCAGAGCCAGAGCTTTTGTCGGGCGGTGAAGCAGAAGACGAGGACGAGTATGACGACGATGAAGGAGAGGAGGAAGATTTGGGGATCGATGATTATGAAGATGAGGATGTCGAAGACGAGGATGAAAATAATTCTGAGGGTTGTGACGAGGAAGAATATAGGCGGGAGGCCTGTGGAGAAGAAGCAGCCGAGGAGGAAGATTTTTCGGAGTCGGAATATGAGAATGTTTATGGGTACGTGGAAGAAGTAGACGAGGAAGAGGCTGCCGAGTGGGAAAGCGAGATGGAGACGGATGAACTAGCTGTGGAGCAAATGGTAGAGTCGCCAGGACGTCAGCAGTGGAAGAACGACGAGGAAGAATATAGGCGGGAGGCCTGTGGAGAAGAAGCAGCCGAGGAGGAAGATTTTTCGGAGTCGGAATATGATGTTTATGGGTACGTGGAAGAAGTAGACGAGGAAGAGGCTGCCGAGTGGGAAAGCGAGATGGAGACGGATGAACTAGCTGTGGAGCAAATGGTAGAGTCGCCAGGACGTCAGCAGTGGAAGAACGACGAGGAAGAATATAGGCGGGAGGCCTGTGGAGAAGAAGCAGCCGAGGAGGAAGATTTTTCGGAGTCGGATTATGATGTTTATGGGTACGTGGAAGAATTAGACGAGGAAGAGGCTGCCGAGTGGGAAAGCGAGGTGGAGGCGGATGAACTAGCTGTGGAGCAAATGTTAGAGTCGCCAGGACGTCAGCAGTGGCTGCTGGTGGAGTGGAATCAGTCAGAGTCAGAAAACGAAAATCGTGAGCAGGAGCCTGATTCAGATGAGGGACGTGAAGCACCATCGGCATCAGGACTTCGCAAAAGGAAGCGTGAAGATCAAAAATGAAAAGCAAAAATGATAAATCTGCCAGAATCCTCTGATTGTTAAAGAGTTATTTGCATTTTATTTTTTAAAGAATTTGTTAAATTGAAGAGCCGGAAATTAAAAGTTAAATTTAATGGAAAGGAATCACATTTTTTAATCTGAACCGTAGATTTAAACCTTCTCAGTCCGAACCGTAGGGCGCGAAAATACTCTATGCGAGGCAGAGGCCAAAGGGGGTCTCTTGCAAATGGTGCCCCTTTGTGTTGCTTGGTGTGAACCTAGGTGTTCACCATGGATCTTGCAAAGGAACGGTTGGGGTCCCTTATGTGCCGGTGGGGCGAAGGCTTCAACATAGGAAAGATTGGATGCTTCTAAAACGAGCCTCCTCATCGGCTTCCCAGAGGGATCCGAGAGCGAGTCCGCCTCCGGCAGCGAGTCCGCTGTCGCAGATCATTTTGTAAACTTTTTAAGGCCAGGTGAGTTCTATTTTACCAAATAAATATAAAATAAAATGTTCCCTTTTCATTCCAGCCCGCTATGAAAAAAGAATTCAAATTTTAATTTTTTTTTATTAAATTTTATCAAAATCCAGGTAAAATTTTTTCAATCTTTTCAGAGTTTCAATTTTCATTTAAATTTAAATTTCAATTTCAATTTCGAACCGTTTTAACACTGTTAAGAACAAAAATTTCACAGCATTTTTCAACACCATGAAACAAAAAAAACAATCAAAAAAAGTTAAATTTCTTTTGTTTTGAGGAAAACAAAACTTTTACGAAACTTTTACTTTTAATTTAAGCTTTTAAAAACCATTTAAAAAATTTTTAATTTTTAATTCTGAAAACAATCGGAATCGAACAGCTGATGAACGATAAATTTCGTCCCTTTCAAAACATACGGTCACTCTACCATGTCACGATACTAGAGGTATCGATTAACTGATACTTCTATTCATCTATTTCCTATATTTTTATATTAACAACAACCCTACCGGCCCACGATGAACCTGGACATGTCAGACACAATTGAGTTCGTTTTGCCCTCCAGGTGCGAATATTCTGACGAGGACGATGGTGGCGGTGGCGTCGTAAGTGGATCCCGGGTGGTTGGAGTGGGCGGTGTTGGGGTCGTGGATAGCGACGATGCCACTACCTACGTGGTGCTGAACGGTCTGGGCAACGAGTACGACGAGGAGTTTCTAATTATCAGCGAGGACGGCGTCGACGGCGATCTTCTTGTGGACGAAATGGAACTCCATCAGTTCGAAAACTGCCAAGAACTGCTGGTCGCTGGGTCCCCGCTGATACAAGTTCCCGGCGACCAGCAGTCGCAATACCATCCGGACGACCTGAGTGAGCAATTTGTGGTGACCGAAATGTCTGAAGTGGATGAGCTGGTGGAAGTGGATCAGGATGACTTCGGTCTGGAGTATAGTGCTCAGGTACCCGAAGAAGAGGAGGAGGAGGAAGAGGAGTTTCCCTCGCAATCGCTCTTCCCGGTGCCAGTTAAGCCGCCTCCAACAAAACCGTCACCCGCACTGCAAATCAGCCGTCGCAACTTCAACGGACACGACGAGGAGGAGGAGCTTAAGCACGAAGTGAAGCCTAGCGACAAGATGCTAGAGGAGTTTAAGGGCCCGCGTCGCTACCTCCTTTTCGACGACCTGATAGCCACCATTGTGGACTTCGACGACGAGAACACGCCCATCGTCGAGTTCTCGATGATCAGCAGTATCCTGGATGAGAAGTTGCCGGTGGAGTGTGGAATCTGTCCCGATGTGATGCACAAATCGAAGCTTTCCAAGCATCAGAAGACTCATCTGGTGGCGGGGACGAACCGCTATGCGTGCATCTACTGTTCGGAGACGTATCGGGACTGCAAGTACCTCGCCGGACATGCTCGCCGCCACATGGGTATCCGTCCGTACGTGTGTGAGGTGTGCAAGCTTTACTTCTCCACAAAGCAGGACTTGCGCGTCCACAACCAGCGTCGTCATCTCGAGAAGGAGCACATCTGCGAGATGTGTGGCAAGACGTTTGCCCAGAACACGCAGTTGAAGCGTCACCGGGAGACGACGCATGAGAAGAAGCGCCGCTACCAGTGTCAGTATTGCCACAAGGCCTACTACAAGAACTTCTCGCTGCAGGAGCACATCCGCAACGTGCACATGGGCATGAGGCGCATGCTTAAGTGCCCGTTCTGTGGGATGCAGTGTCGCGACGCTCACAAGATGGCCCGCCACCGCAAGGAGATGCACCTGAGCCAGGCTTCCTATGTGTGCCACCTGTGTCACGAAGAGTTCACCGACATCAACTACTTCGATGCCCACAAGAGGTCCATACAGTGCCGCAGCAATACCCGTCGCATGGTTGGCGACGAAGATCCTGATGTGGATGCTCCGGGCCAGTTGCAGGGATCCGGCTCGGTTATCGGTGACCTGCCGGACGAAGAGGCCCCCTTGGGCCTGTTGGAGGACGAGGAGCTGGTTGAGGATGCGGGTCTGTTGGTGGTCGACGGTCAGCACCAGCAAGAGGTTCACCACTATCTGTCCACTGTAGAGGGGGAACCGCACTACGTTCAGATATCAGACTACGACGACCAGCGGCTCCTGGTCGAAAACGTGGTCGTTAAGGAGGATATCGACGATGAGGTGGGGGAGGAGCTGCTAACGGATGAGCAATACATCCAGGCTGTCCAACAGCAGCAGCAACTCCAGATGCAGCAAACCCCCAGCCAGAGTCATCATTTTAACGACGAGCTGATATATGAAATCACCCTTAAGACTGAGGACAACTAAGTGCGGCTCCCCCATTCCCGAATTCCCCCATTATTGGCTCTGAGCTCTAAATAGGTTCAATTGCGTACTATGTAAACAATTTATTATAAACAATTATACACGTACATATTACATATATGGCTCGCATTGTATATTTTTTGAATTTGCCGCGCAGGGATGTATTTCGTGGGACATCAATCTGTTGAATGCAACCATTGGGGGCGCAGGGTCTTAAGCGAAGGTTAATCGGTGCCCTGCACCCGATTTTGGGCCGTTTCAAGGCGCAGGTGACAAGGTCACGTTCTGAGTGGAAAATTTCCATTCATTTTGCAATTGGCAAGGTCAGGTGACGTCACGGAACCGACTAGAGAGCGGAATGAGCGAGAGAGAGCGACTCGATAACTGCCCATCGATAACCCGCGAGGTATGTGGGTGGTGGGGGCAGTGGGCGGGAATGTTTATCAACAAACAGCTCAGCCAGCCACCCACCCAGGGAAATGAATTTGAAAAAAAAAGCGGAGCCATGGCAATCCAGGATCCTTCGATCAAACTTTTCGAGTCAAACGCAGCCACAGACCCCAGCAGAGAGCAACCGGAATTTGAAAACAAGGATTTGATTTTGTACAACATATATTTTTCACCGCCACCATGGACGACAACGAGGACGAGCTGGAGGAGCACCAGGAGGCGGACCTGCTCAGCGACGTGAGCGGCGAGGAGGAGGAGGAGGTCGAGCAGGACGTCGGCCCCGTGGCCAGTTGGGAGTCCTTCAATGAGCGCATCGATGGCATGATCTACAATGAGCACTGCGACAAGTCGGTCAAGAAGCTGGACGAACGCCGGCTGGCGATTCTTAACCGAGTCCGCCAGCAGTTCCGAGAGGCGCCGAAGGGTGTGGTGGAGCGCTGTCAGGCCCAGAAGTCGCCCATCGACCAGCAACTGGAGCTGTCCAGCGAGCGCCTGGACGAGCTGGTGCGCTTCGGCAACGAGCTGGTGACAAATGTCCGGGTTGCCAACGAGCGGCGCGAACTGAATCGCCGCCTGTTCGAGGCCACGCAAAAAAACCAGGTGCAGGTGAAGCTTCACCGCGAGAGCATGGAGACGATGGCCCGTTTCTCGGATATAAAGGTATGATTTGCATTAAAAAGTGAACGAACCACCGTAATTGTTGGTCGTTGCAGGCCCGCTGGACGGAGCTGGAGGAGATCAACGAGCCGATGATGCTCTGGGACCAGATCGAGGAGCAGAAGAAGCGTATCGCCGAAATTATGGCCCGCAAGGACGAGATGATAGCCTCCTGTCAGGCCGAGGTCGATCGCATGAACACCAAATACGAATTCGACCGTGGGCGGCAGGCCCAGGACCTGTGCTGTTTGGTGGAGCGTGTGGACCACCAGGTGGAGACGCTGAAGGAAGCCTACAAACAGCACCTGCAGATGTTGCGACACACGATCGAGGAGGAGCGCCAGATCTTCGCCGTGAGCGCCGTGGAGAAGTGGCGCACCTTCTTCGATGCGATGAACGCGAACTTCGACGAAAAGGCCAGCCTGGTAAGGGCGAGGGAGCAGTTTTATGCTCGGCAGACCCAGCAGATCAACGAGTCGCAGGAGGAGCTGACCAAGAGCACGCGCATCCGGCTGGAAAAGGAGTGCGAGCGGCTGGAGCTCGAGCTGCGACGCACTCGGGATAATGTACTGATGAACTCCGAGAAGCTCGACTACAACTACCAGGTGCTGCAGAAGCGCAACGAGGAGAACGTGATAATCAACAATCAGCAGAAGCGGCGGGTGGCCAGGCTGCACGAGGCGATTGGGCGCACCCGGCGTGGCCTGAAGAACCTTTATCTGACCGGGAAGCGGAACATTGCCCGCCTCTCCTCGGACATCTACAAGCTCCACGCCAACATCAACGACATGGAGTCGAAGGCGCACCAGGCGCGTATCAACAATCGCGAGAAGTTCGACCGCATCTGGGAGATCAACTACCAGGAACTGAATCTCCTGGTGGACCGTGTCTACCACATCGATCGCATCATCCACGAGCAGCAACTGGCGATGCCCTGGAGCCGACCAGTGGCACCGATTCCCAATATCAACAAGTCCAAGAAGAAGCGGAACAACATATTAGAGAAGTTCGACATGCGAATAGGCCGGGTGCCCAAAAACCGGGTGGTGAGCAAGTCGGGTCCCAAGCACCGTCCAGACATCAAGGAGCTGCCGCCAGAGTCGCTCCGCCTGATGCGAAATCTGATTCGGAAGCTGTCCGATCGCGGTGGATTTTTGATCGAGGAGCGCCTGCTGAAGATCTTGGAGCCTTACTCCGAGGAGGACAAGTGCCTCGTGCGGATCGACAACATTTTTGCCGCACTGCGCATCCGCCATTTGCGGGACGTGAAGGAGCTGACGAAGGTCTTCATGCCGTACACGTACTGTCCGAACTGCCAGCCCCAGGGCCTGAGTCCGCGAAAGTGCGCCGAGGTGTTTATGAAGGAGCAGAAACCCAACCGACTGCACAACCAACCGGACGGGGCCGAACAGGGGCATCAGCAGCAGGACAGCGACCGCAATGAAGTCTTCCTAAACAAGCGCGAGGAGGCGGCCAAGAAGTGCCACAACCATTACCTGGTGATGGAGCCGGCGCTGTGCCTCCACGCTATGAACCTGTTCACTTCCAAGATGCACAAGCAGATGTACGAGCACGAGCCGGGCAGCAACATGAACGCCGTTAATCTTATCCAGATTTCGGACAACCAGATCCGCGACTTCTGGCGACAGTTCGCCGCCTGTTTCCCGGCCTCCAAGTGCAAGCTCTGGAAGACCCTGGAGCACGGCCTCAACCACTACGTCGAGGTGCTGAAGATGCGGGTGCAGTATGATGCTGAGGTGGTCTTCCTGCGGCGCCAGAACGAGGAGCTGCGCCACCTCCTCCAGAAGTTCACTAGCTCCGATCTCTAACCGGACAGCCAAGCCCACCTGAAATACCCCAACCCATTGCTGTTTTACGAAAAATTATAATTGTGCCGTAGTCTGGCTCTTTCAGATCATCATCGAGTGTTGTATACTTTCCTCTTGTCTATCGGATGTGGTCCTCCACTTCACTCTAATCCAGGTCGTTCCTCTCGCTCTAATCCATGACAAGCTTCTACCTCTCATTTCTAAGCTTTTCAGTGCCTGTGGGACGGGGATTAGTCTCCAGTTTTTAAAAATAATTTAATCAAAAAATTACTAATCCTAAAATACGATATTTTTTATACAGATGTCCTTTTTCCCAGAGATTAAAAAGGATAATAAATAGAGATCTCAAAGCTTATCAGATTCCAATAAACCCCTCATCCGCTCTAGCGTACTTTGAGGTCGTGGGATCAGATTAGATCCAATCTATCATGTCAGATAGTATTGAGATCAGACCCAATCCGAGGTATGGCTGGCTGGCTGGCTGGTGGAATGAGATCTACCCCCTCCCCAAGTGGCTCAAAGTGCGCCCCGCCCACGTTTAAAGTGCAAAGCAAACCGCCAGGGGGACTAATCACTCATTTATCGGCAAATTTTATTAGACAGCGGACGATAAAATAGAAAGAACGTCACCCAGTTGGCTCGCCGGATTCCCGAGTCCGAGTCCGAGGCCGACTCTGATTCCAGGGCCAACTACTACAGCCTGTAATAATATACTACATAATTAAACAAGTCGTAATCTTATCGTGGACTTCGGGTCTTTTCTCTGCTGAGGTGTTGTGGTGCCGCCGGCGGCGAAAGTCTTGGGCAACAGTTGGCGAAATCGAACTCAGCGAACCGGACGAGGGCGAAGCCACCGCCATGGAGGAGTTGGATCACAACAATAACAGCAACTACAGCGGCTGCCTGGAGGAGTTCAAGCTGTTCGCCCAGCTGGAGGATGATTTGCCGGCAGAGCTCTTCAGTCCCAGCCCCGAGTTGGATCTCCTCGGGATGGGGTGCAGTCTGAGCGAACCATCCGCGGTGCAAGGCGAGGAGAAGCCTCCAGCGCCAGCCAAGAGACGTTCTCGGGGAGCGGTGAGGGATCACACCTGCGACGTCTGCGGGCGTCGGTTCTCGGAGGCCTATAACCTGCGCATCCACAAGATGACCCACACGGACGAGAAGCCCCACCGCTGCCAGGAGTGCGGCAAGGGCTTCCGGCAGCTGAACAAGCTCCGCATCCACTCGGTCACCCACACCGAGGATCGGCCGCACCAGTGCGACATCTGCGGGAAGGGATTCCGCTACGCCAACTACCTATCCGTCCACAGGCGCCTCCACACCGGCGAGAAGCCGTATCCCTGCCTGGCCGACAACTGTGATCTCACCTTCCACTCGGTCCACGCCCGCCGCATCCACATGAAGCTCAGGCACCCCGAGGACCGGGAGCGGGAGCAGGAGCCGACCTCCTCCCTCAGCTACACCTGTCCGGTGTGCGGCCGGGTGCTCACCGACCAGTGCTACCTGAGCACCCACCTGAAGCGGCACTACAACCAGCGGGACTACGCCTGCCCGCATCCGGAGTGCGGCAAGCGGTTCTTCAGCGCCTCGGAGCTGAAGCACCACCAGATCGCCCACACCCAGCTGCGGCCCTTCGGATGTCCCCTGTGTGCGGCGCGCTTCCTGCGGAAGTCCAACTTCAAGCAGCATCTCAAGGTGCACGGTGGCGAGCGATGAGGCGAGTCAACCGAAGAGTGAAGATAGAAGTGGAAACAATCCCATCCCATCCGATCCCATCTAAATAGGATGCTGTTTAATAATATAAGTGTTTATTTAAATATACGATTTGTGTTTGTCTTTATCTGCATGCTTGCATATTAGATATATGTATATATTTGTATTTATACTTCATAGATGTACGGTTCGGTACGGGAGCGGTTATGGGTTGCTGGGGTTTCTCTGGCTCAGATCCGAGGACTGTTGACGCTGACTGTTGCTGTTCGTTTGTTCTGTTTCGTTTAGGCATAACTTAAGGATTACATTACATGATTAGCGATAATAAAAAAAAAAATTTAGCTCTACTACTAGAGACCCACCCACTCGGGCTGATGACTTCACTCTGCAGCCTAACCGGCGCGTGAGGCTCTCAAGCAACAAAGAAATCATACACTACAATGGTATATTATAATAAAGACAAAACTTAAACTATAGTTATTTTTGGTTGTAACAGCGAATGACAAAAAATAATAATAATAATCAGTTAACTGGAGCCAGCGGAGATTGAAGTGAAAAGCAAAAAACAGAACTTCGCTGGCGCAAAGTGGTTTTATCAGTGGTGTATCTCAGGATAAGCTAGCGAATTTCGTTACATATATTGACTTAAGATCTAGACCCAAGAAAAACGCGCACTTGCCGATCAAAATCCGGCCCTGTTCATATTGCAATTGGTTCCAATACGCACTGTATTGACTGTAATTGACACTTGAGCTATTGTTTCCAAAAAGGATCGGTCGATAAATATTAGTTTCCTCTTCGTTAGGATTTAAATGCAGTTCCTGAAGCTCCTGAAGGCCCCTGAAGGAGGGGCCCTGGCGGAAGGGGGGACTAGGCCTGAGTTGTGATTTTGTTGGGCAAGTGCTTTACATATACATATATATATATATACGATCGCATTTTGCGGATATTACGACTAACAAGAGCTGCTTGCGAGTTGACAAATTTGAACACACACATACTAAGCGAAAATCGAAACGTTTAACAACCATCATCCCATATGGATATATACGTATATCCCGATATCCCGTGCTCGATCAAGTGGAGGTCCTGCGTGAATATTATGTTGCTATACCCTGGCATTCGACTGCAAGGCTATATCATCTTCGGCTCCGCCCGAAGCCAGCCATCCTCTCCGGTTTGGTTTTGGTCTTATGTACATTTGCAATGTAGGGTATCCGAGTGTGTGTAAGCTTCTAGCTTGATAAATCCCAGTTCCTGTTCAGCTTATCCTTTTACGTTTGTTTAGTTCCAAATCACCGTTGCATGTTTTGCTTCTTTCACAAAGAATTTTGAATCTCTCTCGTCATCAACTCACACAGATAGATCTCAGGGGGCTTTCAGTGTTATTTTTTATTTCTATGTTCTATGGTTTATTTCATCGTCGTCACTTTGTGTGTAAAATGTTTCAAAAAAATTGTTTCGGAGCTCCTCCATCTTATAGCTTATCGAAAAATGTAACTTTTCACTCTCCACGTCCGTTCCATAATATATATATATATATTCCTAAACTCTTAACGCCCATATACGCTTGTAAAGATATACGTGTGCTCTTTGTATATAGATAGATATATATATCTGTTGTATCTGTTTCTTGTATCGGATTTCCATTTATACCACTCGTATATATCGTTTGCCTGAACTTATTTCATATGTGCTCTCAGAATTTTTCTTGGTTTTTGTTTGCGGAAACCAGCTTCCATTCATTATCTTTCTTATGTTTTTTTTTTCGCCACCCACACAGTGCCCCCCGGGTCAGTCGGGTCTGATTCGGAGAAGAGGATGTGGTGAGCACCTCCTGCCTTTAAGCCCTCCACGGGGATCTGAATACTAGCGGACATTCTTCGTAAAATCATCAATCACTAATTGAAAATAAAAGTTTTAATTTTTTAGATTTAACCCCTGAAGGTACCATAACGTTGTACATTTAAAATCGAATTAAAAACTTGACTTAAGACTTAAGTGCTAACTTTCAGATACTCTCGGAGGGCTATGGCTTCCGATCAGCTCCGATGCGGGAGCACTCATATTCCTACAGCGTTCTCCGATCTCTAAAAACCGGCACCGGCCACCACTTTATGACATGGAACTGCACGGCAGCCGCGGGGATCCCATCTGGGTGAGCACGCGATCCAGCCACTGGAGCGGCCCGTTCAGGTGCAGCTCGATCCAGCAGGGCGTCGAGGTGACCGTCTGGCGGCGATACTCAGCCCCCCAGCCCTTGACGAACGACATCCGGATGGTGCACATGCGCGTGAGCTGGTACACCGCCTCGAATCCCTGCGAAACGGACTGGGACAGCAACGCGGCGAACTCCTGGTTGTTGAAGATCTTCAGGTTGCAACCGGGCGGGATTTTGCAGACGGTGGCCGGATGCCAGCCGTAGCGCTGGTTGCAATTGGGGCTCTGCACGAAGATGGACGAATCGCTCAGGCACTCGGCGAACACCTCGCCGCCGATATAGTAGAGCCGCACACCCTTGCCGATGTGGCGGCGGGTCTGCTCCACCACCTCGTTGCGGTTGACATTGGAGAGTAGGCCGAGACAGAAGCGCTCCGAGTTGGAGGGATCGGTGAAGCCGTCGACGGTGATTGAGGGCTGCGAGGCGTGGAAGGTCTCGCCGACGCGCGTATTTAGCTCGTAGTAGCTGATGGAGCACCAGAAGGCCGGCTCATGGTACATCACTGGTGCGGCGTCGGCGGGCGGCGTCAGCCGGGACATGTTCATGTTGTCATTGGGATCGATCGGATCCCCATCCTCGCTCATGTAGCCGGGGGGCGGGGTGCCCGTGTTGGGAATGCTACTTCCCACGCTCAGCACACTCGATTGCGAGTCCATGTTCTGGCCGAAGGACAGCTGCTGCTGCTGCTGTTGCTGTTGGTAGGACGAGGGGGAGGAAGATGGTGCCCCAGAAGTTGAGCTGGAGGTGGCCGGACCGGTTCCAGAGCCGGAGCCACCCAATTCCATATACTGCGGCGGACTCAGTGAGGCGCTGCGGATTATCGCAGCATTGTAGTCGGTGTTGTTGGGTATCTGGTGTGTATGGTTATCCAGCGGATAGTCCACAATGGAATCGGGCGGCGTGGGCAGCGACTTCGGCACCAGAATCGACAACTCAATCTTCTTGTAGTGATACGGATTAATGCAGATCTCGTCCTTGCGCAGATGGAAGGCGTATTCGCAGTGGTCGAGGGGCTTCAGTTCATTCTGAGACTGGAGATCCGGCCAGCGCCACAGACGGCAGTAGATGACGTGCGGCAAACCCTTCCGCAGATGCTCACCGGCGGGTGCGGGCTTACTGCGCGGCACCGTCACGCACCGCGTCTGGCAGTTCTGCGTGGAGATTGCCCGCTCTAGCTCCTCCAACTGCGAGTTCTTCTTTATCTTCTTCACCAGGTTCTTGACGGCCTTCTCCGACCACTTGCCTTCGACGCTGTTGTCCTCGCTGCCTTTCTTGAGTGCTAATAATCGCTTGACCACCTGCGGTGTGAATGGCAACATTTCAGGATCCTGGATCTCTCCGGGCTCAGCTCCGCCGCACCAGCTGCTCCTCGTCTTCCTTGGAATGCTCCTGTGCTCTCGCCGCCTTCGTTTTTTCGCTGATTCTCTGCTTCACTGCGGGATGTTTGATGTCAGCGTCTCTAAAATATTTGATATACGTTTAGTATTGTTTTCTTTAGTGCGTGCTGTGGCAATTAAAACCTGATAATTGGCATGCATGTGTGTGATGATGTCTGACTGGCCCACCCCTTTCCCACCCTGGCCCCTGGCCACTCTGCTTCTACTTCTGCTACTGCTGCTCCAGCCGGGCTGGATCTGATAAAAGCTAGACCGACCCTGGTGACGATGGTGGCGATGTTTGTGATAATTGCGAGCGTGTGTGTTTGTGTTTCTGTCGCGTCCGGAGTCGAAATCAGTTTGTGGAAATCTCTAGCCACTCTTATTAGAATCAATAACTTGATTTATGAAGACCATTTTTTATATTTCGATTAAGTTTTCGAGTCACTTCAAAGTTGGATATTACGAAACTGGACTTCTAGAGCCTAGGCTGTGTGATAGGGAATCTGTATGGGTTGCTAATCTAACAGTTCTGTTCAAGATTCCGATTTCGAGTCTCGCAATGTAATCGTCTGCGTGGGCGAGTGTCGTCTGCGCTCTGTTATTGTTCTTGTTGTTGTCCGTTTCCCCAACAAGGTCAAATGTCTGCGTCTGCAGACGCTTTTCTATTGTTGCTGTCGCTGGCGATGGGGCTTATTATGTGGTGCTTGCTGGCCGTGACTGTTGAATTACAGCAGCCGTTGGGGGCTGGCAGAAGAAGAAACCGAGCGAGATACTATACTAGCTGTGGGCTGTTTGGAATTTTTAACCTTATCGAAGGTTGAATTCTGTTGGGGATGAATAGTCACCGGCAATAAATAAAAACCAGGCGGGGGGCAGGCGGAAGGCGGCAGGCGGCGGCGGCAGGAGTCGGGGGCGGAAACCACAATAACGAAATGTGCAAGAAACATGAAAAGAAATTGCATGCCCACAGATACAGATACAGATTCAGATACAGATACAGACACAGACATACACACACACTCGCGCGCGCCAGAGCTTTTGAATGTATCCAAGTATCCACATTACCTGTATAACGGCACCGGCTCCTGCTCAGCTCCTGCTGCTGACTCTCTCGTTGCAGCTCCCACTCCCTCCGGTGGCACTCTCACTCTTTCTGCCGCTCTGCTGCAGTGGAAGAACGGTAAGCAAACGGCACCGGAACCGGGCGCACACATCCAGCGGGGGGTGGCACTGGTGGCGATGGAGATTGTGGGTGGGGGGTGGTGTCCACCGTTCTCGATTTGTATATATCTTTAGTGCGCGCCAGAAAGTGACAGATAGATGCACACACACGCACGCACGCACACCGTAGCAACTGAGAATTTTTATTTTACTCTACGCTCCTTGCCGTCTGCTTCTTCCGCTGACCTTTCGCACTTTCCGCGGATACTTTTCTAGTTCCCTTTCCACCGCCACAGCTGTTTTTGTCACTTCCCGACGCCGCCAGTTGCCCGTTGTGAGTTTTTCTCGCGATTTTTCCTGAATGTGCGTTAAATAAATTGCGTCTTTTTGCTTTTTGCGATTTGTTCCAGTGTTGCCAAATGGCCGAATCGGATTTCCGACCAAACCCTACCGTCAAGCTTTCAAAACCCACTAAAAAATCCCACTTTCAAAAGTTGCATTCAAAAGTGCGCTAAATTTAAAAAACAAAACTTCACATTTTTAATCGGTACTGTCGATTATCAAAAAACTTTCCTTCCTAAAATAACCCTTATTGTGTCGAAAATCTGATTTTATTAACCTGCTGTCTCAAAAACGACACCACAGGAGTGTGACCATACGCCAGAAAGCTTTTGAACATGCGGCATGACACTGTTTGGTCCCACTCTCGCCACTAATGAAATTTAAATGAAATGGCGCGATTAGGTATTGGATAAACTTTTATTTCTAAAACTACATTTAAGGGTTACTCCACATTCTTTTTTATTTCTGTAGCCCGCTGCCTCTTCTTCCGGTGCCACCTCTTATGTTGCGCGTATCCCGCGGCCTGGGCAAAAGACTTGTCACACTGCGAGCACTTGTATCGCTTCCCATCCTCGTGCAGTGGACGATGGTGATACAAAGCCCTGGAGCTGGAGAATCCTAGATTGCAGTCGGTGCAGATGTGCCGCCGGCGTCGATCGCCGATGTCTTGGTGCCGCTCCAAGTGCGTAGTTAGCTGGTACCTCGCCGCGAAGCTGGCTTGGCACCTGTCGCAACTGAAGGGCTTTTCACCGGTGTGTCGCCTTCGGTGAATCTTCAGGTTCCAGTGGATGCTGGTGCGGTAGCCGCAAAATTCACACATCAGCCGCGGACTATCCGCACTCGCGTCCTTGGGCATTCTCGCCGTCCACTAGCAGTGCCTTTTGCTCAGGTCTCGGTTTGGTTCATCCGCTGCCATGATCGGGCACTGCGTGTGCCAAATCTAATCGGCGGCACTATTGTTAGACGCACGTTTTACCATTTGGCATTTGGGATGCCGCCACCCGACCAATTAATTGTTGTCAAAACCAAATCGGCTAAATTTAATTTTAAACACGGCCCTCTCGAGAGAGCGCCGGTAATTCAGATTCAGTTATATTTATCAATACAAAAAGATGTTAACTGTTGGAATCCGTCTGACGAGGATTTCCGATTCGATTATCAATATCGCGTCTGTACAAAAAATCATTGAAATAGATGAATATCCAAATTCAATGAATACCATCAGTATTTTACAATATTATACTGTCTAACAGAGGTGTCCTTAAAACTAAAAAGTAAAGATAGAGTTAAAAAGATACTATCAAATCACCATATTTCATCAACAGGTTTTACGAATGGGTGAAAGTGAAACGGACGTATTAATCATTATAAAAAAAAAACATAATAGAAACAATAACAAACCCCTATTTATACACCATCTAGAGGTGATGGGTTTGTCCTATAGCCTATGCCTGAGTTCTTAAAATTATTCGGAATTGGAAGATGTGAACATACAGCCGTCGTCTATCCGTTGAGCTCGTCGTTCCGGTGCTTCCGCATGTGTCCTGCCAGTCCTGCCGCCTGGGCATAGGCATTGCCGCAAAGCTTGCAGACGAATTGCTTAGTATCTGCGTGCAGAAACTTGTGGTGGTACAGGCCCTTCTGGCGTGAGAAGGTGGCCCCGCAAACACCGCACACGTGAGGTCTCTCCGTCGAATGCATGGCCATGTGCTCCCGGAGGCCGGAGTGTGAGGGAAAACGCTTGTCGCACACTTGACACCCGAACGGCCTCTCACCCGTGTGGCTCCGGATGTGGACGCGCAGCGTCTCCTTATTCCGGCAGCTGTAGCCGCAACTTTCGCACACAAAGTTCTTCTGCTCCGTGTGCACCTTACAGTGATTTCGCATGTGGCGGACGGTAAAGAATCTTTTCCCACAGTCTGCGTGCGGGCAAGGCACGTTTCGTTCTGTAGCATGCTTCGTTTGGTGTCGCTTCAGCTCGTGCCGTGTCTTATACCGCCTGCCGCATACCACGCACGCGGCCCCACCATGTGCCTGGACCATGTGCTCGTCCAGTAGTCGAAGGCGGGGCAATTGGGTATCACACTCCAGGCATGTGAAGCTGGTGGTTCCCTCGTCACCCGGGACATCGTGATCCCTTTTTAAATGCTGTCGCAGGCTGTACTTCCCGTGGTAGATCTTACCGCAGTGTTCGCACTTATGCTCCTGGACTGGTTTCGTGCTAGTCTCCTTGGGTGGCTCGTAGTCACCATCATCGCTGTCCGCTTCTAACAAAGCAACATTCTTGTGCTGCCGCATGATGTGCCGCTCTAGAGTCTTGCGGCTCTGGTAAGTCTTCGAGCAGTATGGACAGGGATTGGGCGATTTGGGAGTTGAAGATTGTCGGCTGTCTACTTCAAGATGCAGAAATGCCAGGTCGTCGCATTCCTGATCGGAATCCTCTTTATAATCGACTTTCAGAGCTCGCACCTGCCGCAAGCAATCGTAATTGGAGTTGTCCCACTTCATGATGGCTTTTCCAGGCAACTCCTCCGCGTTAGCTGCTGCTGCTGCTCCAGTCTCGTCGTCGCTCTCATCCTGTTCGACACCACCGATTTCGTACCAAGCAAACGGATTAACCTGCGCTACAATCGGCACCGGAGATGTTTGGCTATCCGCCAGGCAATCCCGCTGCTCCTGCTTCAGCTCCGTCTCGGCCGTCTCCGTTTTGAGCAGGCCGTTCTCAAAGTGAACGTTCTGGACGTGAAGCAGGAAGTCGCCAAACACGAAGCTCTTCATCTCACAGAAGGCACAGTCAATGCGAAAGCTGTTCAGGCTCTGAAAGTAGATCTCGCCGCACTTGGCGTTCGCCATTCCGGCGTACGTGTCCGGCTTGAGGGACTTGAGCATGGTGCTGCTGCCTGCGGTCCGCTCCTCGCCAGGATTTCCTTTCTTTTTCTAATATTTGTGGAGTCAAAACACGCAAACTTTTTGAGAAGCTGTGCTTGACCAGCTGATTGGGGGCCACAGGTGCTTGCCAACACTGGTTTTCCCCGTATCCCCCTGGTTTATCAAGGTGCTTCATCGCTATTTTATTAAAAAAAAAATTATATTGTCCTTCCACAAATTTAATAAATTGTTCATGTATGTATTTTATTATTTTCTCTTTTTTTAAGTCAAAATTGGTGCCAAGTTTTCTATTCTAATTTCGAATTTGAATTAGTCACCAAAGTTCACTACCAACACTGACAGCTTTCAAGGCTTCCAACACCACCGGCACTCTTCCTCTTCTTGCGTTGTGGCAACACGAGATTCGTATTCCGATTCCAGAAATCGGAAATTATCATCACATATAGCCGCAGACCCTTCAGCGATGCATCCCGATCTCACAGAGCGCATTCTTCAACACCTGGAGACCGCCGACCAGGTGGATACTCTGGACCTGGCCTCCCAATTCTCCGTGGACCACCAGAAGATCGTCGGCGCCTTGAAGAGCATTCAAGCGAACGGAGACCTGGTCACCGCTGAGGTGGCTACCCACAAGAGCCTCGGGCTCACCGATGAGGGTCGATCTGTAGTGGAGCATGGTAGTCACGAAGCACTTGTTTACGCTGCCATTCCGGAGGAGGGCATTGCCCAGGCGGCTCTGATGACAGCTGGGGGTCCCAACGCCAAGGTGGGCTTCAGCAAGGCCATGTCCCAGGGATGGATTTTGGTGGACAAGACTGTCAATCCTCCTGTCGTGCGCCGCAAGGTGGAAAAGATTACGGATTCGGTTAAGGAGCAACTCAAGCAGGTGGCTGCCGGTAAGGGCGATGCTTTGCCCTCAAAGGAAGTTACTGACTTCAAGAAGCGCAAGCTCCTCCAGGAGACCACCACCAAAAGCTTTGTACTCAGCCGTGGTCCAGAATTCGCGACTACCCTGACCAAACTGGAGACGGATCTTACGGTCGAAATGCTTTCCAGCGGATTGTGGGAGCAGCTCAAGTTCAAGTCATATAACTTTGATGCGTTAGGTGCCCCTCCGTCGCGCGGTCATCTGCATCCTTTGCTGAAAGTACGCACTGAGTTCCGGCAGATATTCCTCGAGATGGGCTTCTCCGAAATGCCCACCAACAATTACGTTGAATCGTCATTCTGGAACTTCGACGCCCTGTTTCAGCCGCAACAGCATCCGGCGCGTGATGCCCACGACACTTTCTTTGTGAATCATCCCGCAAAAAGCCATAAGTTCCCGCAGGACTATCTGGAGCGAGTGAAGAAAGTCCATTCAGCTGGTGGCTACGGATCGAAGGGATACGGCTACGACTGGAAAGTGGAGGAGGCACAGAAGAACCTACTGCGCACCCACACTACGGCCGTGTCGGCGAGGATGTTATATAAGCTTGCAAACCAGGAGGGTGGCTTCAAGCCCGCCAAATACTTCAGCATAGACAAAGTGTTCCGCAACGAAACACTGGACGCCACCCATCTAGCAGAGTTCCATCAGGTGGAGGGAGTTATTGCGGATGTGGGCCTAACCTTGGGCGATTTGATCGGTACTCTGTATGAATTCTTCCGCAAGCTGGGCATCACGCAACTCGAGTTCAAGCCGGCCTACAATCCCTACACAGAGCCCAGCATGGAAATCTTCTGCTACCATCCTGGACTAGGGAAATGGATCGAGGTTGGCAACTCTGGAGTATTCCGCCCGGAAATGCTACTGCCCATGGGACTGCCGGAGAACGTTAATGTGATCGCGTGGGGCTTGTCACTGGAGCGTCCCACCATGATTAAGTACGGCATTAACAACATCCGCGACCTGGTAGGCCCCAAGGTGGATCTGAAAATGGTGGAGGAGGGCCCAATCTGCCGGCTAGATCATGTTTAGAACCTAATCGAAGAAAATGTAATTTTTTTTATACGATTGTTCCAACCCAAAAATATTTATAAATATAAAAACAAAAAAAATATTCTTTCTGCGGTATTAGTTTGAATATTTTGGTGTTAGTCAACACTAATTGGAAACAGCTGTCTTTTATAACTGTTCAGATGGTTCATAGAAATTTCGTGGTAGAATTAAAGCAAACGATACAAGCCTTAACAAAACCATTTAAACGTATTTGATTTAATAAATAATAGCAATAATCGATGGACAAACATATGCCACGGACTTAATATATTTGCGGTCTGGCAGCTCCGGGCGATGTCATCAACTAACACAAAGAAAGTTGGAAACAATAACAAACAAGCAACCAAAACGAAAACACAAAATTTACTCTAAAACTGTCACTTTCTCGCACTGCCCGCTGGAGAATACGGCAAAATGGAAAGTAATCCGACTCAAACCCTCCACCAGGCGATCCAGAAAAAATTTGGCTTGCCAAGTGCCTGCGAGGGTGCCAGCTCAAAATTATGTTGTGACCCTGAAACGAAAACAAATCCCCCACAGTTTATCATACCGCAGCTGAGAATAGGTGAGGACCTAGGCACACCGGAGCTGTTCCGGCAAGCGGCAGATCCACGAAGCGAAACACTCTTCAATGACATTAACCGCCGTCGTCAGTGCAGCGAAACCGCAAACACCGCTTCTGGTTTTATCATCCCCAGGTTGGGAGCTGCTCCCGGAGAGCCCCTGGGAGAGACCAAGCTCAATATACCACTTCTGGCCCGATTGGAGCAAAGTGTGGGCCAGTTACAGATTAGCAGCGGAGACGGTGACAGATCGCGGGACACGAGACAAGTGTCGATGCCACAAACCACTGGTCCGACTCCCCTTATAGACCTCACGTCTACGGTAATAGCCGGGGTAAAGGATGCACCGCCAAAGGAGTCCGCCACCAAAGCGAAGGAGAACCAAAAGAGACGACACACTGAAAACTTTGAGATTCCATTCATTGCTTGTAATCCTTTGCGTCGGTGCAAGCTATCCGGGGGCTTGCTTGGTAATCGAAGGCACTCCCTGCACGACGAGAATGTAGACGACTCGGAGAAAGGGGAAATCCCTGAACTAAAAGAAGAGCCAAGTGCTGTTGGCAGCATGCTGGATACCATTGTGGGCTACCCGGAACCAAGACAACCACAGCTTGAGTACGCCGTAACTAGTTTGGAGCGCCAGCACTTGAAGCTGTGTGTCCGTCAGGATTATGGCACCCAAATAAAACGATTCCGCTTCGACACACCTTCTCCGGACGAGCTGGTTAAGCAAGCGCTCCAAAAGTCCTGGCGCATCTCGCGCACCTGACTCTAGTTTAAAATAAGTTGACAATTACCAATTAGTAAACGAAAAATAAATGCAATTAGGTCAAAACCATTTCCAAAAGATTTACCATTTTTTTGGCATTATAAGGTACATAAATGTTTCAATATTTGCAAAATGGAATGAAAATATAACAGACAAGCCAAAATTTGTATTATTTACATAATTTACGCTCACGAAATTGTGACTTTGTTTGATTCCGATGTGCACAGTTGTGGCAATTTTTATCCGATCTAAAAAAAAACGCACCATTCTGTAATCAGCGAACCACTTGGGGTTTTTCCTCATTCAAACTTTGGCTCATTAAAATCATACTTTTAAAATCATCTTATGGAATTCGATGGAAACTTGAATTTGAAAGTCCTTAACAGCTGTATGATTTGCGGCATTTTCCAGCACTTCTTTTCGATAACATAGTTATCGCACTTCTATAGGCTGATATGTTTATTTTATGGATTAACAACGGTTTTTGTGAAAACAACTAGATAATAGCTTATTGGAGGATATAATCTGGTACCAGGATGCTGAGGCACTGCTTGGCGAATGTTGACTTTGCCCGGTTACACGCGCAGCAGCAGCTGCAACCCAAATGCGGCGAAATCTTCTACGAGCAAGAGGCTAACAGTTTCCAGCTCGTGTGCCTGCTCTGCGAAATGAAGCACTTTGCCTTTGAGGATTTCGCCCGGCACATTCGGAACGTCCACTTCGACTCCCAAGGAAGGCCGCTCACAGAAATGGTCACTGCTGCTCGGCAGGATAACCTGGTCATTGCCAAGACAGAGATGCAGGTTGAATATCTGTCCGGCGGCGAGGAAGAACCTGAGCTAGAAGAGAGCAATCCTCTGCGTGTAATGGTAGTAGATGAAAACCAGTCGGAGGAGGATGAAGAAATTTCCCATTGGGAGCAGGTGGAAAGGCTCTCGCCCCTCTCTGAAAGTATATCTAGCAACATGGATGATGAAAATGTCTTCAATTATTCTTTGGAGAAATCCAACGGAGAGGAGGAGGACCTACCGCAGTCGGTTTTTAAGGTTAATATCCTTCCAGCCTTAGGATTATATGTATGGTGCTTCATTTTTCTAACTTCCTCTTTTACTTCACAGAAAATGAAGCAGCGCCAACCAAAGGATTACGATTGCCCGCACTGCGATCGTAAGTACACAACCCAGAAGTACCTGAATACCCACCTCCGGATGAGTCATCCGCACCCACAGGCTTTCAAATGCGATGTTTGTGGGGCCACCTTTGACGTGGATCGAGCTCTGGAGCAACACCGACGTAAGGAGCACACCGAATTTGAGTGTAAAATATGCGCCAAAGTGTTCAAGAGCTCTCGCTCCCTTCTTCGTCACGTCCAGGGCCATTCGGGCCTCCGGCAGTTTAAATGCGATTATGAGAACTGCGGCAAGGCCTTCGTGAATCAACATAATCTCAACTCTCATCGGCGCGTCCACAGCGATGAACGAAACTTCGTGTGCGAACTGTGCGGCTATAGATCCCGGTATCGGGAGGCACTGATAGTCCATCGGCGAACGCATACAGGCGAAAAGCCTTTTGCGTGCCAGACCTGCTCCCGTTGCTTTGCCTCCAAGTCACTGCTGAACGAGCACCAGGCCATGCACTCGACGGATAAACCCTATAAGTGCGACAAGTGCGAGGCAGCCTTCTCGCGCCCCAAGGCTCTTTACCACCACAAGCATCTGCATCTGGGGATTAAGAAGTTCAAGTGCAAAGTCTGTGGAAACGCATATGCTCAGGCCGCCGGTCTCTCCGCTCACATGCGAGCCCACAGGCTGCAAGCCCAAAATACAGTCGAGTTGAGCCGTGAGGCGGGTTCCGTGGAGATGCTTTTCACTTTCTGAAATGTTCCCTTTCTCATTCAACAAGAGATTGTGCCAAGAATCTTAGTGCAGGATAGTCTTTAAGGGTAGACATACATCGTTATGGTTAAAAAAAACTGAAACTATGAAAATACAAATTTTTAAATTATCTAAAAGAACTAACTAAGCTTCCGATCCTTTTTCAATATAAGTTATTCTTTGTATAGCTCAACATTTATTTCGAACAGGAACTTATAACTATACGCATAATGGTTACACTTTAGTTACACAGATATATTTTATTTATCGGTTCCGTATTGTACGGAAGTTGGTAATAATCATAACACTGCGGTGCTCGGGATCAAGAATGTGGACTACGTACATGCCAACATATGCAAATGATTTGCTAGTTTCTGGAAAGTGATATTTTAGCCCAGATGGGCTAACCAGGAGGAGTATCCCATCCCCGTATTGTAGACAGTCCTCTTCTTGCTCCCGCACACCTAATACACGATTCCATTATCTATTAATAAAAAAAATGACTAGAGCTCGGCTTGAAACAAAAAACAAGCAATAACAATATTATTAGCTTAGGCCCAGACCCGAATGGTATAATCCCAGCTGCCGGTAGACAGGGCGGTGCCGTCGGGCGAGACCTGGACGCAGGAGACCTTGTTCTCGTGTCCGTACAGCAGGCAGACGCGCTCCGACTTCAGGGTGTCCCACAGGTTTACGGTGTAATCGTTATAACCAGCGAACAAAAGACGTCCACTCACAGAAAAGTCTACCGAGTTGACTCCAAAGATAATGCTCTCCTTGGCGAAGACGGCAACCTCTCGATCTGCCCGCATGTCATATAGCCGACAGCTGCTGTCGTCTGATCCAGTGGCAATAGCATCTCCGCACGGGTGGAACTTAACGCTGTTCACATCCGACTGGTGGCCCTCGAAAGACTGAACCACATGGCCAGAGCGCATGTCCCAGATGAAGGCCATGCGGTCACAGCTGCCGGAGACGAAGGTGTTTCCCGTCTCGTTTGGGGCCAGATCGATGGCCATAACATCGCCTGAATGACCGTGAAAACTCTGGAGCAGTTGGCCAGACTCGACATCCCACAGGGCACAAGTGGAATCGCCGCTGCCAGTGAGGATCTGCTGATCCGAGTTCGGGTAAATGCAGCACGACATATAGCTAGTGTGAGTGCCCACAGTGCGCTTCTTGGCGGCCATCTCCTCGTCTGAGGTTATTGGGTAAACGGTCACCTTGTTGTCGAGTCCGCCACAGGCCACAAAGTTTCCGGAAGGGGCATAGGCGCAGGCCATAATCCAGGTGGTGGGCATGGTCACGGCGTGTTCCTTGTTCGTAGTAAACGCATCCCAGATGATAAGGCGTCCGTCCTGCGACGAGGAGATAATGTGGCGCTTGTCTGGACTCCAATCGGTGCACAGGACCTTCGCCTGATGTCCCTTAAGCACCTTGCGCGGCTTAATGTTCACATAGGCAATCTGTTCCAGGCGCTCGGCAATGTTAGCCAAGTTAACGTCGTTTAATTTTTGGCGTTCCTCCTCCAGCTTTCCCTTCAGGTTTTCCGCCTCCCGCACTAGACTAGCCATTTTCTCGCTGGCGTTGCCGCTGGCGTTGCTCGCTGGCAACGCGCTCTCCGACATCTCTGCGGAGTCGGTGTGTTTTCTGTGCTGAAAGGATTTGTTTTCTTGGCCGAGAATGACGAGCAGCGAAAAATCAATGGGCAGCAACTGAAAAAACTGTATACGCGAATCGGGTGGAAATATGAATACACAACGGTGTGCGCCAGTGTTGAAAGCTTTCGTTAGCTTTTAACGGTGGCGGAAAAATTCTTCGCAAGGACATCGAAACCTACCAACATGGAACTTTTTGGGTCCAATGAAGTTTGTTTTTGTTTTTAAAATTTTGTCTATCCCTGATAACCACATCTTAACCCATTCACATCTGACTTCCCTTTTAAAGGCTTATGCTGTTCGCTAATAAGCCTCGAAATATTCGATATTCATTTCTTATCAATTCAATTCGAATTTAAATGCTATAATTTGGATATTACCCTCTCGGGATAGGTATTTTACATATTTTCGTAATTCAAATTTGGTATAACTCGGATAAAAATAGGAAAATCCATATAGGATTGGAATACGGTCGATATCAAGCGGTTGGCCATTAATATGCCTATCCTAAAGTTTTTATTCCGCACCTCTTAACTTAACTAAAATATAAAGTTTAAATTAAGCAACGCGATCTAAACTTTCCACCTCTATTGAACTATTTTGAATTTCCCACCCCTAACGAAGCGAACTAAAAATATCGATGAACGGTTTTCGAACTTCTCACCTCTAGTGAATAATTTTGAATTCCCCACCCTTAACGAACTAAATAATCGATAGGCTGGCGAGCTTTTTTAATTTCTCACCTCTAATGAAAGCAGACTAAAAAGATCGATATTAACCCACTTTTATGAAATGATTTCAAATTTGCCACCCCTAATTTAACGAACTTAAAATACCGATGAACTGACGAGAAAAACTTTAAAATCCGGGTCCCAATTTTTCATTTTCTCAAAGGAAAAATGTGCATAACTCTGCTAATACTTGGCAGATCAAAGAATGTTATACCTTCCCGATCTTAGAACTCCGAGTAGAATCATCCCCAATCAAAATCAGCCAATAAAAATTTTGACCCATTTTTCGAAATTTTTTCAAGGGGTACCACCAGGATTTTTGCCGAAAATGGGCCCAAATTTTTTTCGTTTCATATTTAGGATATTTTGATGTGGATCGAAGGGGAATGAAACCCCGATTCACAAATGGTATTCCGTTTTAGAATCAGTCGCGAATTACTGAAAATATCCACTAAAACGTGCATCAAAAGTTCACATTTTGAAACAATAAAAAAACTTTAAAAACCGGGTCCCAATTTTTCCGTTTCTCAAAGGAAAAATGTGCATAACTCCGCTAATACTTTGCAGATCATGAAATGTTATACCTTCCCGATCTTAGAACTCCGAGTAGAATTATTCTCAATCAAAATCTGTCAATATAAATTTTGACCCATTTTTCGAAATTTTTACAAGGGGTACCACCAGGATTTTTGCCGAAAATGGGCCCAAATTTTTTTCGTTTCATATTTAGGATATTTTGATGTGGATCGAAGGGGAATGAAACCCCGATTCACAAATGGTATTCCTTTTAGAATCAGTCGCGAATTACTGAAAATATCCACTAAAACGTGCATCAAAAGTTCACATTTTGAAACAATAAAAAAACTTTAAAAACCGGGTCCCAATTTTTCCGTTTCTCAAAGGAAAAATGTGCATAACTCCGCTAATACTTTGCAGATCATGAAATGTTATACCTTCCCGATCTTAGAACTCCGAGTAGAATTATTCTCAATCAAAATCTGTCAATATAAATTTTGACCCATTTTTCGAAATTTTTACAAGGGGTACCACCAGGATTTTTGCCGAAAATGGGCCCAAATTTTTTTCGTTTCATATTTAGGATATTTTGATGTGGATCGAAGGGGAATGAAACCCCGATTCACAAATGGTATTCCTTTTAGAATCAGTCGCGAATTACTGAAAATATCCACTAAAACGTGCATCAAAAGTTCACATTTTGAAACAATAAAAAAACTTTAAAAACCGGGTCCCAATTTTTCCGTTTCTCAAAGGAAAAATGTGCATAACTCCGCTAATACTTTGCAGATCATGAAATGTTATACCTTCCCGATCTTAGAACTCCGAGTAGAATTATTCTCAATCAAAATCTGTCAATATAAATTTTGACCCATTTTTCGAAATTTTTACAAGGGGTACCACCAGGATTTTTGCCGAAAATGGGCCCAAATTTTTTTCGTTTCATATTTAGGATATTTTGATGTGGATCGAAGGGGAATGAAACCCCGATTCACAAATGGTATTCCGTTTTAGAATCAGTCGCGAATTACTGAAAATATTCACTAAAACGTGCATCAAAAGTTCACATTTTGAAACAATAAAAAAACTTTAAAAACCGGGTCCCAATTTTTCCGTTTCTCAAAGGAAAAATGTGCATAACTCCGCTAATACTTTGCAGATCATGAAATGTTATACCTTCCCGATCTTAGAACTCCGAGTAGAATTATTCTCAATCAAAATCTGTCAATATAAATTTTGACCCATTTTTCGAAATTTTTACAAGGGGTACCCCCATGAAAATTGACCAACATTTTTTTTGTTCGATTTTTAAAATCTATTGATACAGATCGAAGGACATTTATGTCCTGATTTCAAAATGACATTCCTTTTTTAAATCCATTCAGAAATGGCCAAGATATGGGCTTGGCAAGATGCCCAAGCGGCGGCCAGCAGTGGATTTAAAAAAAAAGCACTTCAATATCCTTTCATCCCTATCCCAAGATTACAAAAATCAGAAAAAAAAATTTCGACCCGAATTTCGAAATTTTCCAAGGGGTAACCTCACAATTTTTGAGAAAATGGGCAAAAATTTCATTTTCTGAAATTTTAATGCAGATTGAAGGATAATATAGTCCTGATTTCAAAATGACATCCCATTTTAAAATCCGATAAGAAATGGCCAAGATATGGGATTAGCAAACAGTGCAAAAAAGCGGCGGCGCAAAATGCTTGAAATTCGTATGGCAGAAAATCTGAAGTACCAGGCCAACAGAAACCGGCAGAAGGTGGCCGAAAGTAAGCAGTTTAAAGCAGTGCATGACGTCAGAACAATTATTCTTTTCTACTCCCCTAGGGAGGGAGGGAGACTAATCCATTTCACCAAGTAACGGGCGCAATCTGCCTCCCTTTCCTTTAAGCTTCAACAGTGATGAGGGAGCAGGAGTGAATTGGCACGACATTTGGCCCGCCATCTCGGCACGATGCGCCATTCCCCATACGATCCAATGCATTTTCACTCACGCAAGCCCCAACTCGTGACACGCGCTGGAAAAACAGCGTGTGCCACTTTGACTTTGGCATCATTGGGTGCAGATTACCGTTCCGGACTGGAAATTAGAATGCAGAGATTGGCGCAAGGTCGGCCATCATGGATCAAGGTACCGTTGATTTAAATTTATCGCCAGAATACTTATGTTAACCCTTCACCTGGCTTCAACATTATTTTTTCTTTACTTATTTTAAATTAAGAATAATAATGCCAAATAGGAATATTAAAACAATCATTCAATGAAATAAAAGAAATTAAGAATGAAAGAGAAGTAAAAAAGAAACAGTTGGCAGATTATTTGTTGTTCTATCAATCAAGTCTCGCCTGAGAAACTTGCATGGAAATGTGAAGCCCATGGGGCCAGTTAAGGGACAATTGCTGTCGAAGCTAGGGTGAGGGGGTGGTGGAAATCCACCTTCTGCAGGTTTCTGTTCGCCTGGTACTACAGATTTTCTGCCATACGAATTTTAAGCAATTGGCGCAACATTTTTGGCGGCGCAATATCGCCAGTTTTCAAGCCCATATTTTTGCCATTAGGCAAAATAATCGATTTAAAATTTGTAAAATATATAATTAAATAATATAATGTTTATATTTAACAAAAACATATACTTTAATAGTTGCCGATTATCCTTTTTTAATCATTTTATTAATGCCTCCCCATCAGAATCAGGTCAGCGGCGGCAAATTTTCCTCGTTATCAGCCAATTTTGCCCGTGGCCAGATTTGAAGTACTAGGCCAACAGAAATCAGCAGAAGGCTGCCTTAAGCAGGCAGTGCTGTGACGTCAGAGCAATTATTCTTTTCGACTTCTCAAGGGGGAGGGGGACAAATCTATTTGACTAAGTAACGGGCGCACTCTGCCTCCCTTTCCTTTAAGCTTCAACAGTGATGAGGGAGCAGGTGTGAATTGGCACGACATTTGGCCCGCCATCTCGGCACGATCCGCCATTCCTCATATGATCCAATGCATTTTCACTCACGCGAGCCCCAAATCGTGACACGCGCTGGAGAAACAGCGTGTGCCACTTTTACTTTGGCATCACTGGGTGCAGATTACCGCTCCGGACTGGAAATTAGAATGCAGAGATTGGCGCAAGGTCGGCCATCATGGATCAAGGTGCCGTTGATTTTAATTTATCGCCAGAATACCTATGTTAACCCTTCACCTGGTTTCAACATTATTTCTTCTTTACTTATTTTAAATTAAGAATAATAATGCCAAATAGGAATATTAAAACAATCATTCAATGAAATAAAAGAAATTAAGGATGCAAGAGAAGTAAAAAAGAAACAGTTGGCGGATTATTTGTTGTTCTATCAATCAAGTCTCGCCTGAGAAACTTGCATGGAAATGGGAAGCCCATGGGGCCAGTTAAGGGACAATTGCTGTCGAAGCTATGGTGAGGGGGTGGTGGAAATCCACCTTCTGCAGGTTTCTGTTCGCCTGGTACTACAGATCTTCTGCCATTAGAATTTTAAGCAATTGGCGCAACATTTTTGGCGGCGCAATATCGCCAGTTTTCAAGCCCATATTTTTGCCATTAGGAAATCGATTTAAAATTTGTAAAAAATATAATTAAATAATATAATGTTTATATTTAACAAAAACATATACTTTAATAGTTGCCGATTATCCTTTTTTAATCATTTTATTAATGCCTCCCCATCAGAATCAGGTCAGCGGCGGCAAATTTTCCTCGTTATCAGCCAATTTTGCCCGTGGCCAGATTTGAAGTACTAGGCCAACAGAAATCAGCAGAAGGCTGCCTTAAGCAGGCAGTGCTGTGACGTCAGAGCAATTATTCTTTTCGACTTCTCAAGGGGGAGGGGGACAAATCTATTTGACTAAGTAACGGGCGCACTCTGCCTCCCTTTCCTTTAAGCTTCAACAGTGATGAGGGAGCAGGTGTGAATTGGCACGACATTTGGCCCGCCATCTCGGCACGATCCGCCATTCCTCATATGATCCAATGCATTTTCACTCACGCGAGCCCCAAATCGTGACACGCGCTGGAGAAACAGCGTGTGCCACTTTTACTTTGGCATCACTGGGTGCAGATTACCGCTCCGGACTGGAAATTAGAATGCAGAGATTGGCGCAAGGTCGGCCATCATGGATCAAGGTGCCGTTGATTTTAATTTATCGCCAGAATACCTATGTTAACCCTTCACCTGGTTTCAACATTATTTCTTCTTTACTTATTTTAAATTAAGAATAATAATGCCAAATAGGAATATTAAAACAATCATTCAATGAAATAAAAGAAATTAAGGATGCAAGAGAAGTAAAAAAGAAACAGTTGGCGGATTATTTGTTGTTCTATCAATCAAGTCTCGCCTGAGAAACTTGCATGGAAATGGGAAGCCCATGGGGCCAGTTAAGGGACAATTGCTGTCGAAGCTATGGTGAGGGGGTGGTGGAAATCCACCTTCTGCAGGTTTCTGTTCGCCTGGTACTACAGATCTTCTGCCATTAGAATTTTAAGCAATTGGCGCAACATTTTTGGCGGCGCAATATCGCCAGTTTTCAAGCCCATATTTTTGCCATTAGGAAATCGATTTAAAATTTGTAAAAAATATAATTAAATAATATAATGTTTATATTTAACAAAAACATATACTTTAACAGTTGCCGATTATCCTTTTTTAATCATTTTATTAATGCCTCCCCATCAGAATCAGGTCAGCGGCAGCAAATTTTTCCTCGATTTCAGCCAACTTTGCCCGTGGCCAGATTTGAAGTACTAGGCCAACAGAAATCAGCAGAAGGCTGCCTTAAGCAGGCAGTGCTGTGACGTCAGAGCAATTATTCTTTTCGACTTCTCAAGGGGGAGGGGGACAAATCTATTTGACTAAGTAACGGGCGCACTCTGCCTCCCTTTCCTTTAAGCTTCAACAGTGATGAGGGAGCAGGTGTGAATTGGCACGACATTTGGCCCGCCATCTCGGCACGATCCGCCATTCCCCATACGATCCAATGCATTTTCACTCACGCGAGCCCCAAATCGTGACACGCGCTGGAAAATCAGCGTGTGCCACTTTTACTTTGGCATCATTGGGTGCAGATTATCGTTCCGGACTGGAAATTTGTATGCGGGGATTGGCGAATTGTCGGCCATTATTGATTTTAGTACCGTTTTTTCGATTTAAAGTAAATTCATGTTGTACTTTTTGTGACATTAGAGGAAAAGAAAGGCAAAATGTCAGCATAAACTAACTTCGTCCCCCTTACTCTCTTACTCCCTTCAGATTAGAAAAATCGGCGCACTGCTTGCTTTGACGTCACTGCGCGATCTTCTGCTGGTTTATGTTCGCCTGGTACTTCAGATTTTGTCCCATACGAATTTTAAGCGATTTGCGGCGACTGCTGGCCGCCGCTTGGGCCGCTTGCCAAGCTCATATCTTGGCCAATTCTGAAAGGATTTAAAAAAGGAATGCCATTTTGAAATCAGGACATTAATATCCTTCGATTTGTGTCAATAGATTTTTAAAATCGAACAAAAAAAATGTTGGTCAATTTTTGGCAAAAATCATGGGGGTACCCCTCGTAAAAATTTCGAAAAATGGGTCAAAATTTATATTGACAGATTTTGATTGAGAATAATTCTACTCGGAGTTCTAAGATCGGGAAGGTATAACATTTCATGATCTGCAAAGTATTAGCGGAGTTATGCACATTTTTCCTTTGAGAAACGGAAAAATTGGGACCCGGTTTTTAAAGTTTTTTTTATTGTTTCAAAATGTGAACTTTTGATGCACGTTTTAGTGGATATTTTCAGTAATTCGCGACTGATTCTAAAACGGAATACCATTTGTGAATCGGGGTTTCATTCCCCTTCGATCCACATCAAAATATCCTAAATATGAAACGAAAAAAATTTGGGCCCATTTTCGGCAAAAATCATGGGGGTACCCCTTGTAAAAATTTCGAAAAATGGGTCAAAATTTATATTGACAGATTTTGATTGAGAATAATTCTACTCGGAGTTCTAAGATCGGGAAGGTATAACATTTCATGATCTGCAAAGTATTAGCGGAGTTATGCACATTTTTCCTTTGAGAAACGGAAAAATTGGGACCCGGTTTTTAAAGTTTTTTTATTGTTTCAAAATGTGAACTTTTGATGCACGTTTTAGTGGATATTTTCAGTAATTCGCGACTGATTCTAAAACGGAATACCATTTGTGAATCGGGGTTTCATTCCCCTTCGATCCACATCAAAATATCCTAAATATGAAACGAAAAAAATTTGGGCCCATTTTCGGCAAAAATCCTGGTGGTACCCCTTGTAAAAATTTCGAAAAATGGGTCAAAATTTATATTGACAGATTTTGATTGAGAATAATTCTACTCGGAGTTCTAAGATCGGGAAGGTATAACATTTCATGATCTGCAAAGTATTAGCGGAGTTATGCACATTTTTCCTTTGAGAAACGGAAAAATTGGGACCCGGTTTTTAAAGTTTTTTTATTGTTTCAAAATGTGAACTTTTGATGCACGTTTTAGTGGATATTTTCAGTAATTCGCGACTGATTCTAAAACGGAATACCATTTGTGAATCGGGGTTTCATTCCCCTTCGATCCACATCAAAATATCCTAAATATGAAACGAAAAAAATTTGGGCCCATTTTCGGCAAAAATCCTGGTGGTACCCCTTGAAAAAATTTCGAAAAATGGGTCAAAATTTTTATTGGCTGATTTTGATTGGGGATGATTCTACTCGGAGTTCTAAGATCGGGAAGGTATAACATTCTTTGATCTGCCAAGTATTAGCAGAGTTATGCACATTTTTCCTTTGAGAAAATGAAAAATTGGGACCCGGTTTTTAAAGTTTTTCTCGTCAGTTCATCGGTATTTTAAGTTCGTTAAATTAGGGGTGGCAAATTTAAAATAATTTTATAAAAGTGATATCGACGTCTTTAGTCTACTTTTATTAGAGGTGAGGAATTAAAAAAACTCGCCAGCCTATCGATAATTTAGCTCGTTAAGGGTGGGGAATTCAAAATCATTCACTAGAGGTGAGGAGTTCGAAAACCGTTCATCGATATTTTTAGTTCGCTTCGTTAGGGGTGGGAATTCAAAAATATTCCCTAGACAGGGAAGCTATAACATATAGAAAATAGAAAAACTTGTAGCGAGCTTTGGATATTTGTTTTTGTTGTTTTTTTATATTACCCCAAAAAATTATGATTCTAGTGGGTATTTAGCTAAGCTATGATATTCAAACTCGTAATCTCGAACATCTTTCAGCAGTGTTGTGAATGGAAATAATAAGGTATGAGAAAATAACGATATAAATATCGATAATGTAAGCTTCTTCTTATCGATACTTAAATGTTTCAAAGGTGCTGGATACTATTATCAAATAAGTTGTTTTGACATTAAACAACGCTTATGGATCAGCTGATTTCAATTCCCATATATTGAGTTTTGAATTTAAAACTTATAAAGCGATATCAATGGGCGAACTACTGCACCGGAGCTAACTTCGACAGGATGATTAAATTGCAACCTCCGCCAGACATACCCGGAGTAAACCATAATTTTCGGTGTGGCGAAGTTCTTTACAACAGCCCAGCTAGTTACGATGTCTGCTGCTCCCTTTGCGGGAAGCGCCTGGAGCTGGAGAGCTTTCCTGCACACTTCCGTATGGTACACCTCAGTGGTATTGAGCCAGGTCATGATGATGACAAAGCAACGATTAAGCTAGAGTACGACCCTATTGCTCAGGATGCAATAGGAGCGCAGAGTGACCTTAAAAATCAGGTGGAATTAGACGAGCAGGTGGACCAAACTTCTCGTAGACCTCAAAGAGTGGCGGCGATGAGAAACACCCTGGTGGCCACTGCCGAAAAGCCGCTTGAATTGGAAATGGACATGGAGTTGTTGGACGCTGAAGAGAAACAAGTGGATGAGGAGGAAGCAGAAGAGGAAGATATTGGCGGCGCCCCCAAAGACATGCTTTTCCAGTGTGATCAGTGCGATAGAGCCTACTACAGCAACCGCAGTCTTCAGAGCCACCGTCGTCAGAAGCATAGCTCATCTGCCATAGAAAAAGTGTACCAGAAGTCAGCTCCGAGAAGCCCAGGAGGCGAAAGGGTCCGGCAAAGGTGTACAAGTGTGATGAGGAGGCCTGTCAGCAAACGTTTCGCACGGAACGGGACCTTCGTGGCCACCGCTGGAAGCATACAGGAATATTTTGCGACATATGTGGCAAGCCTTTCACCCAGTCCGGTAATATGATGCGCCACCGCCAGCGGCACAGCGGCATTAAGCCGTACAAATGCCCTGAATGTGATGCTACCTTCTACACGCAAAAGGAACTGTCCTCGCACAGCATCTGTCACACGGGTCGAATGCCATGCATCTGCGAGGTGTGTGGGCGTCCTTGCCGGGATCGGGGTGTGCTCACTGCTCACATGCGCCGGCACACTGGCGAACGGCCGGCCAAATGCGAAGTCTGCGGCAAAGCATTCTATAGCTTCCACGACCTCAATGTTCATGCAGTTTCTCACACGAATTTGCGGCCCTTCGCATGCGACGTCTGTGGTTCCACGTTTCAGCGAAAAAAGGCTCTTCGGGTGCACAAGCTGCTCCACTCGGAGCAACGTAAATACGTCTGCAAGCTGTGCGGAAAATCGTTTGCCCAGTCCGGCGGTCTCAATGCTCACATGCGCAGTCACGACCCGGCCAGGGTCAAAGGAGCAGTGAAGCCGCTGTCGCCTCCAGTTAACTCGGTGGAACTTGTGGAGGTAATTCATCCGAGTGGCCAGACGCCGCTCACTAGCTGCTTTCCAACCACGCCCACTACAATTACCTTGGCCATAGATGAGGATGACGATGCGGAGCAGGTGGGCACAAGTCCGGAGGAAGCAGTTTCATGGCATCTTTAGTTTCATCTTCAGACATCCCACAGTTATTGCATAAGAATTTATAGAAATTTATACATAAGAGATTCAAATGTTTTCAGAAAAAAACATGTTCAAATGTAAAGCAAAACTTGCATATTTTCCATTCAATCAAATATACTTCTAGTTTATTGTGAATTACAAATTATATCTTCAAGTTCTAAGAACTCTCAAACTAATCTAGTATGCTATTCTGAATAATTTGCAAATACCCGACGGAAACGGAAATTGAGGTTAAAATTTAAGACTCTTTTTGAGACGTAAAACCAAAGACCCATTAAAATGCAGCCATAATAGTAAGCGTGATAATTTGCTATTAAGATGGTCGTGAATTCCGGCGTTAATTGAGACTCCGCTACGGATTATTACCCGCTCTGATTTGTCGCGAACACTTCGTCGGTCAATCATGTGGCTTACCCTGCTGGCGCTGGCCGGCAGTCTCAGACTCTGCTCTGCGGATGCCGGAAACGGATACGACTCGGGCTACGTCAGCTACTACCTCTACACCCGGGCCAATCCTGACCAGCCTCACCAGCTGTACGTGAACGATGCGGCTGGCGTGCGAGATTCCCATTTCAATGTCTCCCGACCGACCAAGTAAGTTTCTTTCCTGTATCCTGCCCCTGTCCTGACTGAATACTCATCTCACATCCTTAGAATCATCATCCATGGATGGATGAGATCCTATTTGCAGATACCCAACTCTCAGATCCGGCCTGCCTACCTGGCGCACGACGACTACAATCTCATCTCGCTGGACTGGTCATACTTGGCTGCCCTGAACTATATAGACTCCCAGCCGCTAGTCCCCTGGGTGGGATTCCAGTGTGCCGAGTTTGTCCGTTTTTTGGCCAAGGATATTGGCTTGAAAACCGAGGAATTGCTGCTGATAGGCCACAGCTTGGGTGCCCATGTGGCGGGATTCTGCGGTAGGGAGCTCCAACGGATCACCAACGGCGAACTGCGCCTAGGCTATATAGTAGCCCTGGACGCTGCTTTGCCCTTGTACGCGTTTGTGAAGCCAATCGACCGGGTGTCCATCTTCGATGCCGACTACGTGATGGCCGTGCACACCAATGGCCTGGTAAAGGGTGCCCTCCTTCCTCTGGGCCACGCCGATTTCTATGTCCATGGGGGTCAGCTGCAGCCCGGTTGTGGCATAGATTTATACGGGAGCTGCTCACATGCCCGGGTCGCCTATCTCTATGCGGAGGCAGTCATGCAGAAGTCCAGTTTCGCGCCCTACGGCCTGTGCCGGAACTATGCCGAGCTGATGGTGGGCTTCGGTTTCTGTCCACGCCATCCCAATGAGCAGGTGCGTCTGGGCGATCCCTTGGAAGTGGGACGCGCGATTGGCATTATCACCTTTGGCACTAATCCGTCACCGCCGTTCGGCCGCTTATTGGAACCATGAACGATGATAAAAAAAAACAATCCATTGGCGGTACAAAAAGTGTCCTTTATTGGGGCTCCCCAGGGCGGAGATGGGCCAACCCTGACGAAGACCATGGTTCTTGAGTCTTAATGTATAGTATAGTACGGATAGATAAGTGTAAGCTTGGTTTTAAAATAATACATACAGCCTTAATCCATTCCAAACTAACTTGGCAGATATGGAGTTTGATGAAAAAAGTTCTGGATGTTGCTAAAAAAACATAGTGGTTGTGCCTTTCAAATCAGTCAATTTAGTTGCCACATCAAAGCCAGGAAACTAGAGTCCCTGTAGTCCTTTTCCAAATCATGCGATCTGAATCTCAAATTAGTTGAAACTAGATTTTCTTAAAATATTGACAAGTATTAAATGGACGTATTCAGTTTACAAATAATCAAAGTCAATCGAATTGGGGAATGTAAGATTGGCGGCCGAGAAACTGAGATTTGGTACCAGTACAATTGCCACATAATTTAGCAATATTTCCACTATAAATTGACGGCTTCTTAATCGGGATTACCCACATTTCCGATGCCCTGATAAGCGATCAATTAGGTGGAGGCAAAAGTTGCGAGACTTTCATTAAATCTATAAATAATGAACAAAAACAAAAAAAAAATAAAGGGGGGAGACAGTAATTGGGTTATTAGAATCTAGGCCTACTATAGATAATATCGATTAGTATTGGTATAGTCGCTAGGTGATGGTATCAAAGTTGCCGTCTAAATGTGTGACTACTGGCATTCGCTTGTACACTATATATAGGTCTATATAAAATATATGTAAGCGCTATTGGCCATTGCATATTGTAATAGATTCTCACTGGGGTAGAAGCTCGAATGCGTTCGACGAGGAATCACAGGGTCGGTGAACAGTTGGAATGGAATGAGTTTGGTTAGTTCTGGAAGTAAAAGAAAGCCTATTCCTTTATAAATCGAACTTTTTTCTTAAGAAATGTCTAAAATCTGATATGATACCTTAGACCCTGGGATTCCGTTCACCCCGTTGTGCGCACAACGTTTATTGGAAGATTTCTGTATGGTGAGTCACCTCACACAATGTTGATCTCGATCTTAATGAGCAGCCGGTCGTCGGCGCAAAAGCCCAGCTGCATGATATTCGATATGTCGGCGTACTCGAGGAACCCGAATCCTCGTGTGCTTATTGGCTCGCGCGGCTGGGTGAAGGCCAGTATCTCCGGCTTGGTCATAATAGTGTCGTGCTGCGACATCCCCGCATCTGTAGGATGCACCATGCACAGCTTAATCCGTCCCTTGAACGGCCAGTCCAGATGGTAGTCGTTCTCCGACTGCATCAGGTGGACGTGCAAGCTGAGAACTTGCGGCTTTCGGGGCTGAATGTTCAGACGTGCGCAGAACTTGTAGCCATGTGGCGAGGTGTAGCACTCATGGGAGTACTCCCGGTTGTTGGCATTTGCTCGGAATCTGGCCACGAGCGATGCGAATTGCTCGATGCGCCAGATTATGGTGCCATTGCTATAGCGAGGATCAACGGGTGCCTGCTGTTGGCGGGCTAGGCGCAGCTGCTTCTGCAGGTTCTCCAGGCGAGTCTCCTGCTCCCGTGTTCTCTGCTCTAGCACCACAATCCTCTGGTACATGGTCTGCACAATCTGCTCATCCACTCCGTTTGCATACTGAGGAGGCGGCGGCAGCTGTCCGTTCTCCAACGATCCGGAGGTACTTGCGCCTGATTTCTGCGGCTGCCAGGTAGCGATGGCCGTTTGCTGCAGGGCCTGTAGCATTAGCTGCAAGTGGTGGGGCATGTCCGCCTTCAAATGCTCCTCCAGCTGATTCGTCTCAGGCCTGCCAACAAAGTCGCACTTAATTCCGGCAAAGGGGCACTTCTCCTCCGGCGGATCGGGTTCCTGCTGGCGTCGGTACGGGCAACTGGGAAGATGGCGATGCAGCTCGATGGGAGAGGCCACTACCGAACAGCCGAGCGGCGAGTTGGGACATTTGTGCTTTAGCTGCTCAATCTCCCGACGCACAAAATTGTCGGGGAAAATGTCCTGGTCGGCGGATAGCCGCTTATTGTCGAGCGGGCAGCACTGGTTGTGGTTCTGTAGCCAGTCAGTGATGCAGCCATGGCAAAAACGGTGGCCACAGGACGTCAGCATTGGCTCCTTCAGCCAATCAATGCATATGGCGCATTCGTACTTGGCATCCAGCAGCTCGTCCTGCTCCTGATCGCCCGACGTGTCTGAGGCGGCGTAGTGGTTGTTTCGGTTGAGGGCCAGGCTTTTTGGAGGAGTAGGAATAGCTGTAGCGCCACCTCCTCCGACTCTCGACCCTCCGGCTCCTGCCCCACTATTGGGGCTACTGCTGCTGCCTGCGACGCGACTGATTTCATTCCTATTGTTGTGGTTGTGCTCACCCTGCTCCGATGGGAGGTGGGGGCGATGGGACAGGTGCAGGCAGGCCAAGGCCTGGCTTATCTTTGGCTCCCCCGTTGATCGATTCATGCTCCGACCGCTCCAAGTTCCGAGTTATCCTAGTTAGTTCATGTATCGACAAAAATATTGCTTTTTCTATTGCTTATGACTCCTCCGAACAGCTGTACAATCGGGAGTTATCCAACACTGACGTTGCAAACATGGCAACCCTGCCGAATATTGGGGAGCACCACTGCACTTTCCCCCACTGGCTGATTGGTAAAATTTTGGGGCCACTACTGCGCGAGCTTATAAAAGGCCAGTGTCCGGTAGCGTGGAGAGCAATCGGGCGCGAGAAACCCTACAAAACAGAAGCTCTCCCCCTATAATTAAAATAAATCCAAGACCATGTCGCTGGCAATCGACAGTGCTCTTTCCCATGGCATCTTTTTGCTGCTAGTAGTGCTCGCCGTTCTGGCCTCCTGTCCCACGACGGATGGCATGCACCTGGTGGAGCGTCACGAATCATACGATATCGGATCAGAGAACCGGCACAGTGGCAGTACGGATATTGATGCCGTTCCCCTCATCCGGCGGCGCCGTCAAATGTCCGACTGGCTGATCGCCCCCAATACGCGCTGGTGCGGACGCGGGAACCTGGCCAACGGCACCTACAACGACCTCGGCGGCGCCTCCAAGGCCGATAAGTGCTGCCGGAAGCACGACCACTGCAAGATGTACATCGATGGGATGTCGAATCGCTATGATCTCTTTAACTACCGCCCCTATACACTCTCCCACTGCAACTGCGACCTGCGGTTTCGCACGTGCTTGAAGATGGCTGGGGATGAGGATGCTAATGCCATTGGCAAACTGTTCTTCAATGTCGTCCAGACGCAGTGCTTCGGTCTGCGCACGGAGACTGTGTGTACCGAGCGAGGTGGCAGCGGCAAGGAGTCCGATCCATGCTTGAAAGAGGAGGTGCGCCACAAGGCGTTTCTGCGCAACAACAAGCGCTTCTAGGTGACCTTAAGGTAGGTTTCTATTTACTTTTTGCACCCCTACCTGAGCGGCAGAACGTTCTCGAAACCAGAGAGTAGAATAAGATTTTATCAGTCGAATTTCCAGCTAACACTCTTATTTTCTTTTATTCCAGTATCCAGAAGTTAAGCCGCCGGAATTGGGGTCTCGTGAAGACTGCTGAAACCAGAAAGTGTTGCAAGAGGAATGGCATTCCAAAAGCCACCACGGACCGAAAGGTGGTGGAGCAGCGGGATCTGGCGAGAGGCACCCGATGTATTAAGCTATATAGCCACCACTCACTCACACCACTCAACCACATACATATACTATTTTCGCGACACTCGAGTGCTAATATAGTGCGTAGTTGTCGCCGTAGTCACACAATCTAGTTTAGGCCACCGCATCAAATATAGGCTGCCAGAAACAAAGTTTTAAACTAGCCGTAGACTGTAGAGTTTAGACTGTAGCTTCGTAGATACCCTGTAACTACCATCTAATCAACTAAGTAGACGTAGAGCTGTAGGAACATAAATAAAATATATGTCCAAAGATCGAAAGCACGTTGATTTTGTGTCTTATTGGGGGAAACGTATTCGCGGAATGTGGGACTTTGGACCGAGACGACGGCCATGTCGTATCAGCATCCATCCGCACAGTATACGATTGTATAGGGGTCTGGAGCCGGACTGTGATCACCGCCGGATTGACGTAGCTGTTCGATTCCCGCCTCTGACTTGACCCACCGGGTAATAGGTGGCCCCTGGTTCGCCCGTTCTCCAAAGATACAGATGCGTCACGGTGGCGTCTGGCCGGAACAGATAATTCTTATCCCGTTGCCCAAGACGCTGGGTACAAGGTCTGAAGCAGCTAAACAACAAGGTCACTGGGTTATGACTTGGTTGGGATGCCCCTAGAGTTTCCCTATTTTCGTTTTTCGAAGCAACTACCTTTATTAAATTCCCAAGATTTCCCTTATCAGGAGCTCTACTAGAGAGAGAGTCCCATCCAAAGGTCTGGGTCAGAATGGAACCTGCAGCAGCACAATCAGCTCCACAACTGACGCAATTAAAATAATTTCAAATACCCATTTATTGCTTAGTTATTTTCTCTATTGATTGTTTATATTTTAGTTTTACGAATGGGGGCTTGTCCGTATTGTGGTCTTGCAACTTCCATGTTTTTCTACTTTGTCAGCTTTTTGTGTAATCTTTATGTGTTTTTAATTCGATTTGGTAGACTGTAATCTTTAACGAATTAAATTACATCATTTTAAGTATTTAAATAAATAAACAACACACAGATTTTTATGCGTAAGCATTTTGTGGTGTTGTTATTATTTTACAACTTTTACAGCGTCACAGAAGTGCATGTGTTTTCTAAATTTGTTTTCATAAAACAAAACATTAATAAATATTTTTATTTGGATTGCCTTCTCAAGCTCCTGTATTTAAATAAATATAAAATTATAGAGAATGATGGTTTTATAGTTTATGTTTTAATTCCTTTACTAAAACATTTAAGATTCAAACTTTTGATGTTTTCGGAAGAATGGTTCCAGGTACTTCCTGTTGAGGAACTTTTAGTTGAGGAATTTCAACAGTTTAATTTTAAAATTGATTAGTATTTTATTGAGAAAAATTAGATCAATATATATTTAATCAATTTATATTATATTTTAGTGAGAATAACAGGCTTTGACCTGATTTTCCAACTCGCCCTTTCTCCGCAGCAAAACACTAGTACAGTTCGTGTTTTGAGGATACGGTTCTCCCATAAATCCCAACTAGGAACAGTGGGCACTGAGCTTTACGTTGGCTTGCTACTTTTTTTATCGTTTACATTCAACATTTACTTTCCCAGCAAAATTGTAAAGAGTTGCACAGTGCTTTCATTCAGATATATTTTGGCATTCGAGGAGCAAGTTGTTAACCATTCGGAGATCGCAGCCGATGGCAGACGCGCGTGTGGCAGAGGACGTGGCGGTGGCCAATCCGACGACCCATCCACTTACCCGACCCATCCAAATTCCGGTTCCTATTGCCATGCCGGCATACGCTTCAGCATCCGCCCCAGCGAATGCTCCAGTCATCGATGGGCGCCAGTCAGGTGGTCACGCAAAGACTTCAGTGTAAGTAGTTTCTGAGGGATCCTGAACCACTGATTCACTGATATCGGATCCCATGCAGGTTGTCACACCGCAGCCATGCGTTGCACAGCTCCAAGTTGTCTGCGGTGAAGGCGTCCCATTCGCCATCCCGCCGCCCGCCCCCGCTTCCCAGCCGAATGTGCGTGCTCCAGACTGAGATGTGCGAGGTGCGGGACGCTCTGCGGGCCCAGCCGCACGCGTGCGATATCCGATTGCTTATCTTCGCGGCCGCCGCCAGCGAGGAGGGTTACGAGCGCACTCTGGTCCCAGTCCCACCCCAGTTCAAGGCGGCTGTCGGCTCCGGGTGCGATGTGGACCGATTGCGCAGCGCCGTATCGGACAACTGGCCCAGCTGTCGGCTGATGCTAGAGATCCTAAGCGCGGAAGAGCACTACGCCGCCCTGGAGACAGACGACGTTGATGCCTTCCACCTGCTGCACTGGCTTCTCGTCGCCAGTCCTTCGTGCCCCACGCTGCGCCGCGTTTCGGGATTGCACTTGCGCTGTTTGTGCCGCGTCCTTGGTCTTGCCCGGCCCACCCAACCCCCCGGCCAGGTGATGAGCATCTGCTACGAGCGCGGTGGAACTCCGGTCCAACGCGGTGATCCCAAGCGCGTTACGCCCGGGTCTAAGGTCAGTTTCGCTTACCTGGGGCTGCCATTTCACCAGGTCTACCGCTTCCTCGCCACCGGCCGCTACGAGAGCACGGTTGGCGAGCCCGTCCGCCTTTACGCCCAGCCGGAGTCTGCACTGATCCACTGCTACGATCCGTCGCCCCAGCAGTTCCGTAGCCCTACTCCGGCTCCTGCTCCGTCGCCCGCTTCAGAAGCCAATAAGGACGAACAGCCGAGTGAGGACACTAACAAGAAGAACAGCAAAGACAAGGATAAGGACAAGAACAAGACTAAGGATAAGAACAAATACCAGAACAAGAAGGGAAAGGCATCATCCCAGACTAGCGACGAGGACAACTTCCTTTGCTGGCCACACTCCATCCTGAGCGAAGCACAGCAGGCTCTGGTCATCTGCCAGCTGCCCACTGAGCTGGACGAGTCCATTGCCCACTCACCGGAGAAGCACTTCCTTGAGTTCTTCGTCCAGGACTCGGCCTCCCTGAGACCCTGCTACCTGCTGCTCTTCAACGAACCGGTGGCCGCAGAGATGATGCTGTCATGGCCGGGACGCCGCGTGGAACCGGAGAAGGTGGGTCCTTCTCTGGCGGAGCGGTCCCGCGACCGGATCATGGGATGGGCACGATTCCTGGGAGCGCGATTCGGTGCCATTAAGCGGGTTATGGCCGCCTTTTAGCCAACTCGATTCCCCGAATCGGGATCGAGCTTACACATAATACACATACAAAATTCTTTACCTCACCGGGGTCCTGCAATCCTAGGAGGTGTATTATAGATCCTTACGAATCTGTCAAGGATAACGACTGAGAGCGGGGCGGCCTGTTTGGGATGTTGTGTTGTGAGGCCCTCGATTCCATCCTAAGCCAGATGATATAGAATCATACATACAATAGAGACAGGGTTAATAACTATATGCATATATATGTACGGAAAAGTGTTCCGAAAAGTGTGTTCCAAGTTTTAACTTTTATCGTTTTCCGAATGTTGTACACATGCACTTGGTTGAAATAAATGTACTAATATTGTGCACGGATTAAAAATATTTCGATTTCTATTGTATAGAGGGTCGTACGGATCTTGGGATCTCAAACTTAGCGTCTTGGAACTCTTAGTTTTCGAAAGGAAGCCATCACAATCCCATTATTTCATATTCCGATTTGTATCTTTTTATTCAAATATATTATTCCCTTTTCAATGGCGCACTGTTCCAGGATAGATTTTACAAAAAGGATAAATTGTGAAGAGTCTTAGTCATGCCCGATACATCCGGAGCTCCTGGTAGTGATGAATTTGTAATGATTGCTTGGCGCATATGTTTAGAGGATCGGGACACAGGTGGCACTAGGCACTAGGGATAGCGTCGCCCGTTGTGTGAGCTGCGGGGGCGATGGCGCAAAAACCGAGACATGTTCGACGGAGTATAGTCGAGGACGTAGCGGTGGCGTTTCCGCTTGTACTGAGCCTGCCGGAGGTAGACACTGGCCAAGCCCTTGGCCGTCACGAAGGTAATGCCACCTAGAAGGATAGCGGCCGCCTTGTTGGCTTCGTACAGGTTGGAGAAGAGCGTCTGGCCGAGGATCACGGCGAAGGTGGGCAGACTTAGCGCTGTGCAGAAGCTGGCCGAGGCCTGGCCTATGTGCTCCGACCCAAGGGCGCCAGGCTGCAGGGCCTCTGCCGGCGGATAGTCCCGTTCCAGGTCGTCGAAGTAGTCGTCACCTAGCGGTGCCCCCGGCAGCGGGTCCCCGTCTTCATCGATCTGATCCGGGGGCACACCCTGCCGCTGATGGCGGCGAAGCCATCGTACGAGGCAGTCGTCCCAGCGCACCATCCTGCTCAGAAGGAGGATGGTCGGCACCGACGGCAGCAGGATCATGAGCAAGGTTGGGTCCTCCTGCAGCAGCCGCATGCCCGTCTCGTAACCTGCGACCTCCAGCAGGGTCAGCGCCCCGTAGGTTACGGCTGAAAAGTAGACAGTGGCGGCCAAAATGCCCATGAGGACACTGGGACACAGGCGCTCGTAGCTCTTGTCCAGGCGTTCGAGAATAGAGTCGAATCGGCACAACGGCGGCATCACAATGATGTACTCCGTGCGGCATTGGGTGCAGGTCACCGGCAGGTCCGGGGCCAGCAGCTGCTTCTCGTCGATCCACCGAGTGAGGCAGGCCTCGTGCACCCACTTGTTGGTGCCGCGACATCGACAGGGATGCAACCAGTCGCGACGCGGCTGGTCCTCGTCGCCAGTCAGGCAGATCCAGCACATCCTGTCATCTATGTTGTCCGGCTCCAGTCCGCTCACCAAGCGGCTGGAGCGACTCTGGCTCTGAATCGGGTTCAGACTACGGAGACGGAATCGGAGGCCGTCGGCCAGCCCCGGCTGGTGGTGATTCATTCTGTGGCTTCCCCGGATCTTTGGTTGTATTGTGCGCGCAAGAGGAATTTTGTACGAGATTTTCTGGAGAATACGGAATGGATTTTGTGGAGAGGTGTTTCAGACTTGTCATTTACGAATGAAAATGCTTCCAACACTTCAAAACTGGGACTGTCTGGGACTGGTGACAGGTAATCCATTCTTGACGGGACTCCCTTTTTTCAAGAGGTATTTCAAGATAAATGAGTCCATCATGTGCCTTTAGTTTTTAAAAAGAAACTTTGAGATGAGGATAATAGAGTGTTTTCAAAAAGGAAAACACTTTTTTGCTTCGAGGTTGCAAGCTCCTTGATGTTCTCATTATTCTATTCTGTGGCTTACTTTCAACGAATGTGGCACATGCCAGAGACAAACCTGTTGGGGAAACCAAGTGAAAATAGGCGAAGGCCAAGTCCCAAAACGGCCAGAAACTGGATCTGGCTGGATGCAAAATGCGGGGGGCATACTCCCATTTGGCCAATAAAGCGATAAACAATGGGCAGCACTTACCCCAACGAAAGATGACCCTCAGAAGGGTTTCAAATTACATAAAGCCACTTAAAAAAAATAGTACACACATTATTAATTTAGTCGGATTCGAATTTCCCGCTTAATTGATGGTCAAAACTGTTTTGAACGCGACGCGAAAAAAGGAGAACCTGTCGGCTCGAGAGCAGAAGAACATTTGGCCAACATTTGGCTGAAGAAATGGAGATGGAGCTGCAGCTGGAGCTGGGCCAGAAGAATTCAAGAATCAGAAAACCTCGGCCCGCCTTTCCATTCCACTTTTCCACTTTTCCACTTTGGCAAGTTGCAGAGCGGGAAAACGGTAAACCACCACAAAATGTATGGCACTTCGAATTGGGGCACTTGGGGAATGGAAGTTGCAAGTTGGCCAGGTGGGTCGCCTTGCCACTTCCCCCTTCTGTGGCGTAGAGTTCTCCTGGCAGGTGCGCTTCGCTTCGGGCGGCTAAGTGGATGGGGATAAGTTGATGGTTTCATGGACAGATGCTTCTGACTTCTGATTTGCTGGATTACCGATCATTATCGATTTCACTTGCAATTTAGAATTATTTTAAAGCCCATTGAGCAGCAGATCGTTGAAGAGTTTGATTGATTATATATTATATTAAATACATAGTGAGAAAAAATAAAGGATTATAATGCTTTAAATGTTAAAAATAAAATTTGTTGAAATCCCTTTTTTGCCTCCTGTTAAGGCTGAAATTTTCTTATCAACATTACTTTATTATGTAACTTTATACCTAATATAACAAACTTCATATTTTAATATGTACATTTTCTACGAATTTTTGTAGTTTACTGCATTTTTATATTTAAATTTTGCTTGTAATGTGTAACGTTTCATTTTAAAAAGTTAACAGAGTTCTAGTTAGTAACAGCTGTTATAAATGGTGCTGCCAGATGACCTGAAATAGATTAAACAGAGTATGTTAATTAACATAAAACTGTGCTGTTGCGGGAATGTTTTAAATTCAAAAGCGTTTTAAATGCAATGAACTAATGTTTTAAGCCCTTTTGAGAACATTTTTTTGCCAAAACCAATAGCAGTTAACTTAAGCTGTAGAATATAGGCAAACTAATTCACTTGAGAACCTCACAGACTCAATAGAAGGCGCTGTAAAGACCCATTCAAAAGGCCAACATGCAACATCTCTGTTAACTTACGGCGTAGGCTGTCCCATTGGACTCCGACGGAATAGAATCCAGTTGGTTTCTGGCACTCGACAGTGGCGCACGCGACCTGCCCTGCCCCCAAAGCTGCCCCGCAGTCGCGAGCGAACTTTTGGCGCGCAAATTTGTCAGCCACTTGCTACTTGCTACTAGCAATCTGCAACTTGCAACCTGCGGCATCCCAGAGCAATTAATTGGCTAATAATCGTTTTTTTTAAGTGTATTTTTTTAAAACAGGACTGTGTGTGTGCAACAGGGGGTGTGTGTGTGTATGGAAGGATAATTGCAGGGCGCATTTGAAATATTCATGGGACAAGTGCAGCAGCGACAAAGGCCTGAATTATTCAAGAAACTAGCAGTTCCCCTTTTTTGTTTGTTCTGTGTGTGCTTGCCACCGTTTTGTTTTCGCAATAGCAACAACTACAAAAACAATAACAACAATAGAAAGCGGCGAAAGGGTAACGCTCGCCGATCCCATGAACATGTAAATCCAATAACAATAGCCCAGAATAAGAGAGACCGTTAGAATCCGAGACCGAGCGAAATGGCAGGAGCAACAGTAAGGAGCAACCGGCCTGGAGGGCATGGCCACGGCTCCGGTTACAGTTACGGATACGGTTCCGGATACGGGTACGGGCACGGCTACAGGCATAAATCCCACGGCGCCGCCGGCACGCAACTTCGCTGGCTGGACTGCTTCTGCCTCTGCCTCGTCCACCTGTGCCTGTTTGCCGCAGGTGAGTGAATATTATCCAGTGAATCCCCCCTGCCTGTGATCTAGAATCCAATTTTGGGACCAGCACTGGGAGAAAAAATGTATAATTTTTAGTTTATTATCGTTGAATGTTAAAAAGAGACAGTTTATAGCTTTTATTTTTATAATATTCCAAAGAAATGCAGTAGCTTTAAAGGCCTAAACTAATCTTAAGTTGCCATTAAAAAGATCTTTGACTTGTTTAGAAGCTAAATCAGTAGTTTTTTAGCGACGCTATGGTACTAACAAAATCGTCCTCTAAAAGAACATCCTCCTCTAGAAAAACACTTTTTTATCAATGTTTTTTAGCCAAAATTAAACAGCCCTCTTTTGGTTGCATTTTTATGGTTAACATATATTTTTTGGTGGACATGCTATTCCCTGGAGCCTTACGCGGCGTATGCGTAATTTATGGACTTGCTCCCAATGCATTCCACTTGCCACTCGGGCCATAACGGTACTTAACGAAATTAAAATGAGAGTCGCCCCCAAACACCTTGCCCCACCCGGTTGCAGCCCAATTTCCGTTTGTTGCCATTTCTAGGCTGTTGCCGTTGCAACCGCGCGTTAATGTGCGAATTGCGATTTGCGGAATGGACATCGGCCAAGAAGGGGCTGGCGGGAGGAGGAAAAACTTTATTATTATCAGAGGAAAATTCTCGGAAAAACTCTGTGAGAGACTACAGAGAGAGGGGGAAAAGTGCAAGCCAAAGAATGTGGCCAACTAATCTTGGCAAACTGGAGAGAAAAAATATAAAAAGAAATCAACTTTGTCCAAAGAAATTTCAATTATCCTGCGAAGCAGCAGTGCGTTGAAATTATAAGCTGACTTTTGATTGACCAAAGGCCAGGATTCCATTAGCCAAGAAAAGGCAGGAAAAGGCCAGGCAGGACAGAAAAAAGAGGCGCAACTTGGCCATAGTTTGCAGCCAATAAAGTGTAAGAAACTCGTGGCAAGTCAAAAAGTTGTGGCAGATAAACGCACTTTATGTATTAAATATTTATGAATAGTTCAAGATACTTATAGCCGCTTATAGATTGGTTTTTAAACACAATCTAGTATGATTTTGAACCGATGAGGGCTTGTGGAAGAATTGGAATTCCCGAGGGTTCGGAAACCCACCCTGTTTCTGGTTGGCATTCCCAAAATAGACACCAAATCGCTGTCAAGAAATCTCATCACTCTGCCACAATGAAGGCGACTAAACCGATACTAGACAACAGGCAGACTTTGCTTAGGGCAGTTTCCCTAACTACAGTGAAAGAAAATTATAGAAAACAAGAAACAGAAAAATGAATTGCTGGCCTTTTAGGGAAGAACTCTTCTTAAACTTTTCGAAATGCAAATATTTTCATAGATTCTTTAACTGAAGATTTCTCAAAGTGCTTTGAGGGATTGGTTTCAGCTCACCTGGCAAGGGTTTCTCCTCCTGCCCAGTAGCCTGGGGACCTGTCCTAACTGGCTTACGAAACCTGCGATTTCCGGCGACAAAAGGGCGAGTTATCCTGAAATCCTGGACCCTAAGACCCCAGAGAAGATACAGATACTGTATCTGTTTCTGAATCTGTAGCTGTGGCAACGCAATATGGCGACACTAATCTGAGACTGTCAGACCGCCCGACCACGCCCCTAGGCGTAGCCCAACCCCCGTGGAGCCACCCCTGTTACCGCTCACTGCTTTCCACTCTCCACTTGCTACGTGCCACTTACCACTTTCCAGCTCGTGTTTTCCGTTTGCTTAGACGGCACAGTGACACTCCATTTAACTGTCAGCCGCAGACGAGGCTCACTGTACCTGCAAAAGGCCAAATGCATCAATGGGGCCAGGGGTGGCCTGTATCCTGTGTCCTGCGAGTCCTTTTTGCGTCAGCAAGTGCTCTCAACCTTGCAACAATTATTCACCCTGCCCATTCAGCCGTTTTGCCAATTATATAAGCTGTTAGAAAAACATTCAAAGGACTAGAACACTGAAATAATTGTTTGAATAAAGTGTTTATACTTCTATGATTTTTCTAGCAATTTTTTTTCAGTGTAAAATATATTTTAAATCATAAGAAGTGGCCACAGAGTTGTGAATAATTAGAAGAGATTCATAAACAATTTGGGTTGCCTTTTTGTAGGTAAACCTTATTTAATTATGACTCAAAAGTCGTGAGAACTTTTTTTGATTATTAAATATATATATTAAGATTAAAATATGAAAGGTAACAAGCTAAATTCTTTGAAAATAAAACGTAAAGGCTTAAAGCCATCAAAAGAAAAAATGTATAGTGAAAAGTCCTTCAACAGAACCCATTGGAAAAACTTTTAGAAAAATCTGTTGACCATAAATAAAAACTTAAAATCTAACTAGCGAAAAAGCAATTATTCTTATTTATATTTTGTTTATCCAGCTTGGGCTTTTCTAAAAAAAATTCCTCAATCAAACGGCGGCAAACCGCATTGAATTCTCTTGCCACAAAAAATTAGCTGGGAAAAAAATGAAAAATTTAAAATGAAACAAGGAGGTGGGAGCTCGGAAGAGTGGTGTCCAGGGGGGGTTGCAAAGTGCGATTGATAGGGGGCACAAATAGTGGGAGAGGTGGGGGGCCCCGCCATGTTTACAAACATTCAACGAGCGGCGCACAAAAACTTTTTTTGTGAAAATAAACAAACGCGGAAAAAACCAAACGATAAAATACACTCCAACTTGATCTCAGAAATAGTAAATAATGAAGAATTTATGAAAACTTTAAGAAATAAATAAACAAATTAGAAATTTAATATTTAAGGAATTAATGTTTCACAAGTCACAAAAATGTCTGTGCCACAAAAAGGACAACATAAGCTGTGGCATCTTCATCAGCAATGCCAACAATTTGCCACATTATTACACACTCGCACACAACGACATCGTGGCTGACACAGTCACGGACCTACATACACATACAGACCCACACACTCACACTCATACACATGTTTTTTATGGATCCTGTGCCAAATATTCAATTGTTAAGTCCCGAAACCCCCGCCATTTTTTTTATCATATTTTTTTGTGGCCCCAAGGCAGCAGCATCTGGCTGCTGTCGCTGTTGCAATTTTTCCAAATTTGTCAACTGCTGTGGTCGACAACCTCCCTCCCCTCAGCTTCCTCCCCTTTTTGTGACAACAGCCCGCCCCCTCCTGGCTGTGTCCCTTTTAACTAACCAAGGACGCCCATGCATATGAATTATTTGGTCTTTATTTTGTTTTAATACAACGAGATATTATTCTTATAGTTTGTTTTGTGTTTGAACTAGAAGTTACCTAAGGAAGTTGGATTTTTTTTTTAAGAATTTGATAATGCCTGGCTTATTTAATTCAAATTAAGAAAAATTACTCTCTCAAATATTATTCCACAAGGACATAAAACAATAATGCAAACCTGATCTATCTGTACAGAGAATAGCTTTCTTAGAAATCTCAAAAAGGTCCTTATCTTTTATATCATAGGATTTGCAATTTGGTTCAAAACGTATTTTCTTTTTAGTTAATTTTTTATTATTTTATAAGCCATATTTCCATAGAAAAGGAAAACAAAACGCCTCACTGATACCCTGTGCATAAAATTTAACATATTTCTTGGCAAACTCAATGACAGTTCCTACATTCCCTCTTTTCCGATGATTTTTTTTGTTCTTAACTTGCTTTTGTCTCTGTCTCTGTATTTTTTTTAGCCTCAGGGCAGCCACGCCCACAAACCCACATGCCCACAAAATAATTCAGGTTTCGTTGTGGCAGGACACAAGCTGCAGGTGAAAATGAAATAAAATGCGTACTAAGAGTAATTTCTAAAGCGATCCTGCCGCAAGTCCTTTGCCATTTGCGTGTTCAATCTAAAGGGGGAGGTGGAACATCCACCTTAACCCCTAACGTAGTCGCTGGTAACCTTAACCCTTGACCGCCAAACGGGCCAAAGGCCACACATGAAACACAAGTGCGGTAAACGTCACGCAATCGAGTTGAAAATTATGGGGTTTGGGGGGAAATCTGATGATGATGATGATGTTGCAGAAGAGGGTCCGGTGGCAACTTGCAACATGCAATTACAGGTTGCAGTGGCTAAGAAGTATAAGAAAATTAATGCTTAAGTTTGATTATGAAACTCTAATTAGTTTCATAGTTAAAGTTGATGCAAGTGTTTTATAAAAATGGGAATTTTATATTTTAGTAAGGACTATAGAGTCCTCACTGTGCCTTTGTGGCTTTCGTGCTCTCTACTTTGGCAAACATTAACACCCTTTGATTAAAATGGAACATACATGAAAACACGAATGTGAATATATATAATTTCTTGATTGTTTTCAGTTCCAATGGCTGGAAATCAAAATCAATTTCTCTGGAAAACCCGAAAAGTTTTACCATTCAATAGCAGCTAGAATATGAAATAGTTTTCCCTTTATTCAGACTAATAAGTTCGTAAACACATTTGGAAAATTGCAATTTCCCAATTATGAATTATCCTCCATAAATCCCTTTTAAAGAAATCCCTTTCAGTCACCTGTCACGATAAGATCTTCGGATAGATCCTTGTGGAATTTTCCCCTCTCGAGAGTGTTTAATTATTTAAAGTGTTGTTGTTTTTTTCCCAGATGTTGGATATCCTGTCGTGTCCTTTTTGTAATTTCATTAGTGTTGACAACAATTTTGCCCGCTCCTGCTTCTGCTGGTATTATCCTTTATCCTGGCGAAAAATTGAAAGTCAACTCGAGCAGTCTCTCCACCTTGATGGGAATTGAATAGAATGCAAAATGACAGCCACGCCCCCTGGCCTCCTAGCCCTCTTACTCCGTTGCCCCTTGACTTGCCCCTTCTCTGGCCCCTCCTAGCCCACTATTCCCCCTTGGAGAGCAGCATGTGTGATGAGCTCGAAACGTGGCCAAGAAGACAAAGCAGGCAATCACGTACACTGCGACAAAAATCCATAAAAAGACTGCAAATACAGGATTACTACAATTAAAATAAATCAACTTATATTGTAAAATATTTCTGAATTTTTCCCAAGTGTAGAACTGACACATTTTTGCTTTGAAAGTTAATTAAAAACTCATTGAGCCAAACTGCAAATGCTGAAGAGTGTGAACTACAAAACGGGATTGGCCACGCCCCAAGGACCGCCTCCAGCCCAAACACACTGCCTTACCCTTTAACCTTTTTGCCTTTTACCTTCAATTGCTCTTTTTTTTCAACAAAAATTGAAAGTCTTACCCTAGGTTTGCCCTGAATTTGCCTAATGACCGCAAGTCAGAAAAGACCGCGGGGATCCTGGCGATCCTAGATCTACAGTAGCTGTCAGGTAGCACCAGGATCAACTGTATCCTAGGTAGCAGTCGCCACTAATCAACTGGGTTTCCTGGCCAGGTAATAACAGACCGAGTCCTCTAATTGAATCGAGGGGCCTCCCCATCAGGGGAATCCTCGGCAGTCGTCTTGGGGATTAAAGTTGTAAGCGGCTCAATGGATAATTAGCCAAATGGCCGAGATGGCTCTTTATGGCCGGTACCCTAGCGTCCTGCTACTCGTGTCCTTGTCGGTCCCCCTCTCGTCCCAACTTGGCCTTTGTTGGCGAAGGAAATTCTTGTCCTTACAGCTGGGACACTTGAATGCAAATATGTTTTCTGCTTCAGGACGAATGTGTGTTGCAGGCAGGATATGGGTCCTTAGTTAGGGTGGAGAACGCATCCTTCTAACTGAATTTAACATTTCAAATAAAGTTCAAATTTGAGTCCGTATATGATAACTCTTACCATAAATACTCACATTTTGAAATCATTTCTGGAATCATTCATTGACACTGATTTTTGTCCTGTAGAACGCTGCGTCCTTCTAAGCTTCTGGCATTTTGAAAAAACGTTTTTCATTTTCCATAGTTGCTGCCGGTGTTGGGAAAAAAAGAAGAAAAATAAAACCTGGTTCGTACATTTGGCCAAAATGAAAAACGCACAAAATGCAACACCAGCAGCCATGCAACAACAAACAAAGCGGGCGGGGATAGAGGGGGTTGGGAGGACTGGGGGTGCTTTATGGCCCAACTGAACCAACAAGAAATGCAGATGCAGATGCTCAATGCAGATACAGATACACACTACAGATGCAAATGCTGCAGATACGGATACAGAGTTTAAAGCGAGCTATGCACATGCCAGGCATTTGTTATTTTGGCCCTAAAAACTGGCCAAAAATAATACAACTCTAACTTCTTGGCTTTGTATATTCCATTTGGAGCAGTTTTAATTTGATTTCTAATTAAATTCGCCTCCGGAACGTTTTCATTTTGTGGCAGCTTCGGATTCTGATTTTTGGCTAAAACGTTTATTTGAATGAAATGTTATGAGAATTTTCCTCTTTCGGCCAAAGGCCAATAAAATTGTATTTATTGATAGACAGTGTGTGCTAAAACTGTACTTCTCCACACAGTTAATTAAGAAATCAATAATTCATGGGTCTATTTAATTTTGGGCAAGAAAATCAAGCAGAAAGGAAAACGAACCGAAAGGTAAACAAATATTTGCACATCATCGTCAATCAGGTGGCGGCAAACTGTTGCCGCTCACTGTGCTCATCAATTTCCATTTAGACAAATTCGGAGGTAAACCGAATCCAAAAATCCACAAATCTACAAAAATCCCAACGAAAAAATTCACAAAACCCCAAAAATTGAAAGGGAGTGGGCGATTGTTTATTTGAGTTATGCATATCAAGTTGAAAGGTAAACATGCGAAATATGCTGCCCACTGGACAGCCCACGACCCGTGGCCTTGCCCCGCCTCTCCCCCAGACCCCTGGCCCCTAATTTGCATACTCAAACAAGCGACAGGGACAGGGCTATAGGTTGGAAAGAGCCAGCACGACAGACCAAATTACAAGACAAAAGTCAGAAGTTCTGGGCCATAATTATACGGCAGGCAGCGATTCTATTTATTTACATGCTTCGAAATCAATTTGGCGGCGCAGATAGGAAGCCAAACAATAAACAATATTTCGGTGAGAGCAGGGAGAAAGGGGTAAGGGCGGGAGAAAGTGGCAGAGGCGGACAAACGGACACGCGGACAGACAGTGAGAACCAAAACAAACAAGTCAGAGCCGCAGTCAGATCCACAGCCAGACAAAAGGAAACCAGGCCCAAACCGCTGGCTAAGGGATAAAGGATGGCCGCCAGGATAAAAGGTCAAAAACCAAAACTAAGCCTCCACCCCAGGATACCCCAAAGCGTGTCCTTGATTGTGAGTTTATCAAACTCTGCCAAGCACTTAGTCGCTGTTTTGGGGCTTAATTCACTACGGAGGTCAGAAAAAGAGGTTTCCATATCCCCTGACTTTCCAAATCCCATTTTTGAAGGGTATCCATTAGTCGTGTAAGAAGTACGGACTCAAAAACCAAATAAAACTTAAGCCATTTTCTTTAGCTAGCAAACCAATCGAAAGTTTCGATGTGTGGCTTCCAAGTTGCTGACCCGAAAGTCCTTTGATAAACTTTCTGCGGTCTCGGGGACCTGGGAATGTGTGGTGACAAGGACATATCAATCCTGCATGATCAATCCTATTAATTGGCAACTTTAAGCAGAGCATGTCGCAACCTGTATGCCGCAAAAAGGAAGCCCAAGCCTTCCCTTCCAATTATGATATCCTTTTCCAGGTATCGTGCTGTTTCTTTGTTTTTTTTGTTGGGCCCGTCCCGAAATCATAAAATTAAATATGCATAACAGGCGTATCCTCTCTCTGCAATTGACTTAATATCCTTTGGGCAAACAATCAAAACAAGGATACCAGAAAAAAGGGAAAGTTAGGAAAAGGATGGGCTGCCGAAAAAAGAAGGAAAGTAAGAAAGAAATGCTTAAAATCGCGTCGATTTGCAACGCTTTGTTGCACGCAGCCATTGAAATTATTTCCGCTTCTTTTCCACAATTGTTTTTCATTTTTTTTCCTCCACATCTCTTGCCTTGGCTTTCTCGTTCTGCTCCTTTTCGTCCTTTTTCCTCTGCTGCTTGATTTGATGTGTGCAATTATGGCGTCATTTACATTCTTGCCTTCCAAATGGCCAATCCATGACACCCAGCTTTGGCAACCCCAAAATATACTGCACTGCACTGAGAGAAAATAGAGTTTTTATTTTAAATATATATATTTTTCTTGTAGATGAAATAACAGAACGGGACACAGAAGGACAAGGTCCTGAAAAGAGTTGATTCTTTTTTATAAAATAATAATAGATAGCTTTTCTTAAGATAACTTTCATCTCCATTTCTCTGCGTGTATCAGTGTGCTTGTATGTGTGTCTGCTGTGTTGTCTGGTTTTTTGTGTTATTTCCCGAATGGCACTTTGCTTGCAGAGCTGCGCTGCTAAGTATGCTACAAAAATTTACCACAACTTTTCTTCTGCTTTCTTTTCCGCCATCTTTTGTTTTTGAAGGGAAAAGGGGAGGGCGGATGGCTGAAGAACCACTATATAGAGATGGATGATGGCCAAATGATGAGAAGAATGGGAATTTCGGAACATTGTTACTGCTTTTTCCCGCTCATTGTTGTGAATTTACTCGGAAATAGTGGAGAACCACACTCGAGAAATAAGGAAAAGCAGGGCTAATGGCTGAAGGAGGCTAAAACAAAAAGTGGCCATAACTTTGCCTTCAATATACATTTTTTCGGCTAAAAAAAAATCTAAGCTCCATTACTTCTCATAATTTTTTGTTGGAGGGCCGACGAAAGGAAAGGTAAACAAACTGGAAAACTTGAACTGAAACAAGTGCAAAGTGAAAGTAAATATGAAAGGCAAACAGAGGCCAACAAATAAATATATAGAGGAAAGTGTAAAGGAGGTTCTTCCAAGGTAAATATCCTTCGCAGCTGAAAGTTGAAGCTCTCCCAGCCCTAACCAAAATGGTCAATTAAAAGTTTAGCTTTAAGTGAGAGAGAGTTTTCTCAGAAGGGTTTTTTAAAAATTAACTAAATTCAAATATTTAAAGTTAAGGTCTTAGAAAGATAAGATAAAAAAGAACCTCAACGGAAATGAAAAGGAAATGAAGTGAAAGTGAAGCGAAAATAAATCAAGCCACAAAATGGCTGAAAAGGAAAATGGTCTACTACCGACTTTATTTTTTTTTGTCTTATTCATCCCCTCCCCCGCGCATCCTTGGGGCTCCTTTTAGAGCCATTTTGTTGGCATCTTTTGCTGGCTTTTTAATTGCCACTTACGCGTTCTGGCTTAGACCGAAAGCCCTGTCGAAAAGCCCTTGATGCCTTTTTCGCCAATGTCCTTGCCAGCTCCTTCCCCCAGTGTATTTTTTCCCTCTTGTTGTCTTCTCTTGCCAAAAACGCTCTTTATCCTTTTTTGTCAGGCTGCGACATAAATTAAAGTCAACTAATTGCGTATACGCCGCGTGTGCCTTAAGTGGGCTTTGCCAAGGACAACGCGGCAAGGACACGCTGTTCTGGGGTCTTAGGTCCCGATGATCCCGGGCAGCGCTCCAGGAATCGCATTCTTCAGAGGATTTGTGTCCTTGATTTAGTAGTGTTTGTCGTCTCGTTAAAATTTAATTAAACCGAAATGCACATTCTCATCCTGGCGAGGACCTTATGATTAACATTGGCCACATCCGTCAGTACAGCAAAGCACGAAATACGTTCTGTGTCCTCATCCTGACAGGGACATGTAATAATTCATAACACAATGAACTTGTGGTCCTCCTTCAAGGACATCGGTGCACACACTCTACACTCGCACTACATGTATTTAGTAGGTCCGGTTGGGGATCTTTTTCTTTAAACTATAAATCATTTCTGCCTAATTTTAAGTGAATAATATCCTTTACATCTCACTCTCAATTAGCCAAGATACTCCACACTCCGTTAAGGGTACAGGACATCATTATCATCGCCATTGCGATTGTCAGCGTCATCATCAGCCAAGCATGATAATGATAACAATAACAAACGAGGCCAGAAAAGTGGGGTTTCCTTTGGGTCGGAGTCTCGAGTCCTGCGATATAAAGATTGTTGCCATATTGCTATCATTTGCACACAATCAGCGTCAACGTCAACGGGATGCGAAACGAAAGGAAAAAAGGCTGTTACGGAGGGGGTCAAAGGGCGGTGGGTGGTGGGTGGTAATGTATGCAAAGGGCGGGGTGCGACAAAAAAAAAATAATACGAAAGAAAGAATACCCCGAACAGGATGAGACGAGGATGACGCGGAGATTGCTCGTCGTTCGCTGATGTTCGCAACGACCAAATGGCAGATAAAGTATAAATAAATTTAAATAAATAGCGAAAAATCAAATTTCCTTGAGAGAAGATGTAAAAAAAAAAATATAATCAAGGGGCGACAAAAATATTCTCGTGAAAATTTTCGCAAAAGAAAAACCAACCACGAGGGAAGCCAGAGGGAAGCCAGAAAATTGACTGCCAATAAAGTTATTAGAAAACATGGTGCTTTTCCGAATTACAATTTATAGCCAGGATTTTGGTAAAATGAACAATATTATTTTAGAAAATATTTAAGCATAATGAAGTTATATCTCTATAAATTTTGAATCGATTTTTATTTGGAATATATTGAAATCTTTAGAAGGAAAATCTCTGCTAAAGATCTTTTTTCCTAAATCCTAAGTATTAAATATATTCCTTTAAGAAACCACCCTCATAATTATCAATTATAAATAATACTAAAACAAATAATTAGTCCTTGAACAGAGGGACTAAAAAATACTTGTGGAAAATCGTGTGTTTTTTTTAGAGGCTGAATTCATTTTCTGATTCATTTTGTGGCATTTGGTTAACCGCATGTTGCACTCGCCCCTTGGCGGTGGGTGGGTGGCGTGAGGCAGGTGCCCACATGCCCTCCCAAACCCCTCCAGCTGCCCCTGTCTTATTGGACATTTGCCTATAATTGCCTATTAGTTTTCATTTGTTGATTTGGTTTCGCCTGCACGTGACATTGACTTTGGTTTTGATTTGGATTTGGTTTTTGGATGGTTCGGGGAGGTGCTGCCTGAGTCCTGCCTCAGTCCTGGTTCGGTTATTGATATTGGACTGGAATTTCTTGTATCGATTTGACATTTGCGGTGTACACATGGAGGCTAATAGCCCGACTACTGTCAGTTCCGATCAATCGGGAATTATTTCAGGCCGCGTCCCTGAGGGGACGCTAGCTTTTGGTTTATTAAAGTTTTGTCAAAACTCTTTGTTTAAGTTCTATAACACGTTTGGATTGTTGGGAATTTTTGTGATTTTATTTGAGAAATTTTCGTGGCGGTCATTGAGGCTTTTCGGCGGTTCATTCAACTCGGCGGCGCAGAAACGGCGACGACAGTGCCACAAATATTTCATTGCGGCATTTGCATTATTATTTTTTAGGGGGGCACTCCCATCCTCTCAAGACTTTAATTTACGCCGAAAAATAAGTTGAACAAACGCATATAATATTTGATTTCTTCTCGCCATACTCCTTCTCACAAATTTGTGAATGAAAACAAAATTGAAATCATTTCTTGAGATATTTCATGTGTTAACGTGGCCAATTGGCTGCCAAAAAAATAAAAGAAAATAATTATTTGTGATAGAAAAAAGAAGAGAAAAAAAGGGGAAAATCGGACAAGGCCTTCCCTTGATGGCCTTCCCCCTCCCCTCTCTGCTTTGCAAATTTTTCATTTTTGTCTGGCTTTTGTCTGTTTTTGCTGCATTTTCTTGTTATTCTGGCTCATGGGGGCTTTTGTTGTTTTCTGTTAGTTGGCAGCTGATTAATTGCCTTGCCTCTTTTTTTTCTCTCTGCACACACACACCTCCCCTCTCGGCAGCCCCTCTAGCCCTGCCCCAGATATCGAGTGGGAATGCCGCGCTCTATGCCTTTCAGTTCAATAATTTAATTCTCTAAAAATAGTTTGCCCCTAAAAATGCCGAAAACCGCCTCTAATTGGCAGACGCATCTCGCAGATGCATAGATACACGCACTTTGCATTCAAGTGTTTGTTTTGGCAACTAAATCGCAAATCACTAATATAAATGGCACCTTTTAAGAGTTTCCAGCTTAAAGTGTTCCATATTATTAAGCACTTTTGTAGTTTTAGGATTAAATATTCAAAAAATATTTAAATACTTGATATCTTGAAGCCTTAACACTTGAAAGAGTCCTTAGAACTCCTTATGATTTAAAAAAACTTTGAAAAGTTTAGGCATTCTTGCTAAAATGAACCTAAATAAAGGAACTAAAATCAAGGATTTTTATAAAAGGACTATGTATATAGTCTCCAATAAATACTCCAAATAATTTCAAATCTTAATATGCGAATTTTATTCAAGTCCTTAGGCTTACAAGCTATCACAATGTGGCTTTACAATACACAAAAAAAAATACTTTTCAATTTGGTCCTGGATATAGAGTCCTTAAAAATAGAGTCCTACATGCGCACCAAGCGCTCGTTGCGCTGGGCAAAGTGGAAGCCACCGTAGTAGTCCTCCAGGTCGCATAGGTCCTTCTGGATCTGAGCCTCCATCCGAGCCTGGGCGGCCCTTTGGCGGGCGGAGGGCCGACGCACCGGGAGGCGGGGCTGGGCGGGATTACGCAGGCTGAGCCGGCGGCGCACCTTCGCCTCATACAGTGGCGACTCAGGCAGAGAGTCCTCGGACTCGGGGAGAAGGCAGCGGCGGGCGTCTGTGTGGGAAGGGAAGCCGTGGGGCGTGACCTGCCCGGCGATTGCCTCGCTGATGTCGTGAAGCGGACGCTTCTCCTGGCCGATTGAGTGCTCGAAGCTGCACTTCCACTGGGCGTAGTGGCGGTCCATGGTGGTCAGCCCAGTTCCCTTGGCGGGAGTCAGCAAGGTGCCGCAGGATCCGAAGGATGAGCACCGTGGCATGGGGCGCAGAATGTTCGACTTGGAGCGGGATCGGCTTAACTTGTTCTTGTGCTTCCTTGAAGAGATGCTGACTTTGTGGCGCAGGATCCTCTGGATCTTGCTGAACAGGCCCCTCAGACGAGGGCGTGGCAAGAGGCAGCACATGCCGCCAGGTCCGGCAGCCGCCACAGTGGTGTCCTCGCTGCTCTTCACATTCTCCACAGACTGTGTTGCGCCCATTTTTGAGATTTTGTTTTTTTTTTCAAAGTATTTGGAAATATTTCAGAGATGATGTTGTCACTTCGACTGTTCGTTTTCAACTGATGCTGATTGCCAGGGCAGGCAGGACTATATATATCCCTTGGGGCATCAGGTAGCAGGTCCTATGGGGTCGGGCAGGACCTCTTATTCGCTACCTCTGTGTGACCTCTATAAAATCTAAACCCCCGATGCCTGACCATAATCCCCTTGTTTTGCATAGTTTTATGAGGTAACATTTGGTCAGGACTTTTGGTTTTAGTCCTTTGGGTTTGCTTGGGTTGCGGATTTTTTTATTACCCCCTTTGCAATCCTTGCACGTGCATGTCGTCCGCTAAGGACAGGCAGGCAGAAGACATTAAATGGCCTGCCGGCGAGCTGGCAGTTGGCCAGGATATGCTTGAGACATAATTGCCTGGCGAAAGGATGCAGGCTCCCGCTCAAGACCGAGCGAGGGGGGAAATACATAATGAATTGCAACAAAGTGGCTCTCAGACACTGAGAGAATGAGTCCCTATCCAAGTAGTCTAGAAGGAATACTTCGCCAGCCAGAGCCCAACCTGACCTCGTTGCAAAAACATATTTTATTCTTAGCAGAAGTACGTAGACAGAGTAAAAAAAAACAGAATCCTTAAAAAGATTAAACCCCACAGAATAAGACGAAAGCATTTAGTTCTTAGATCTTGGTTCAGAAAATTTTTAAAATTCGGAAGTTAAGTTACAAATTCGCAGTACGATGAGTCGTAGGAACGGAATCATATATTCGGACATCGCTATCGTGAGCAGGGGACTGCGTTCCATCGGCAAGCCCGCCTCCATCGATCGTCTCGCCAAGCACTTGGGCAACATGCTGGGAGTCCCCTCCTGGATGCTAATGGACGACATCAAGATCCTGCTCGAGACATACGAGCCACTGGGCTTCTTCAAGAAGGAGGACGAGCGTTACAGCCTCCCGGCCGATCTCCTCCAAATCCTCAACGAGCAGGAAGAAGAGAAACAGGCCAACGTAGTCGTCCCCGCAGCTACCGTCGCCCCCCCAAACGAACCTGACGCGCTCTATGGCTATACATCCGAGATCGATGTGTCCCAGTCCCTGCGCCATCCTTATCTCCACAGATTCAGTTAGACGAGCACAGCAGGCCACTGCAGCAGAGGGACTCGGACTCGGATATGGATTATGGATGTGCACTTTGATAGGAATTTGGATATGGATTCGGATCTGGGTCTGGCTTTGGCTTTCATTTGCGAGGGAGCAGTATGGTTTTATCATCAGCAGTATGGTTTTATTATGGAGGATTTCGGGTTATACGATATAATGACAAATGTGAACCAAACACAATGTAATTCAAAATTTCAAATCAGAAAAGAGCTTGTTTTTCATTGTCCATTGTAGGTATTTGTACTCTATGTTTTATCATCCGCTTATTTGAAGAGAGATTTTTCATAAAAGGATTACTTTGCTGACAACTGACTATTTAGTTTTCGGAATACTATGGGCTTTTCTCTCAGTGCTAAGTGGATGGTCCTGGAAATGGGGGCGTGACTGGCGTATAGGCAATTTCATGGCGGAGTGTCCATGGCTAAGCATCCTGGCAAAATGCCTCCTTTGTGTGTCAATCAGCCTTTGCATGTCAGCAGAGCCTCCGCCATCAATGATCCCTTCAAATAAGAGCCTGTTTATGCACGTGTGTGTCGATGTGTGTAAGTAATTGGTTGGGTGAGGACATAAGCTGCTTTCCCTTCATTAAAATTAGACCCTGCTACTTACAGTGGCCCAACATTACACAAGAAAGATAAATAAATTAAGCCACATGCACTGGCGAAAAATGTAGTCCTTGTAGGTCTCGTATTTCTCCATTAATTCCATTTATTTTTCAGCTTTCGATGCACTCTCTAATTGTGTTAAAGGCACACGAAACCGAAAGGACATGGGAGCTGCGTGTGGATGAGAGTGGAAGTGGCTCCGCCTCCTGGCCAAGGTCGGAGCACAAAAGGGCCAGTGGGTTTGGTGGTCTGGCGGTGTCCTGTAGTGTCCAATTGTATTGGGGCACAAATTTTCCACTTTTCATCCTTCAGGCCGAACAAAAGAGCTGAAAATTCATTTGCAAATTCCTGACAGTGGTACGTCCTGTGAATGGAATGAATTTTGAGGGTCAAAAGGATATGCACTATCAATATAAAGAGAAAATAGTATATGTTTTAGTAACACATATTCGAATTCATAAAACTTTGTTAAACCTTTTTTATACCCTTGCAGAGGGTATTATAATTTTGGTCAAAAGTGTGCAACGCAGTGAAGGAGACATCTCCGACCCTATAAAGTATATATATTCTTGATCAGGATCACCTCCTGAGTCGATATAAGCATGTCCGTCTGTCCGTCTGTCCGTCTGTCCGTCGGTCCGTCTGTCCGTCTGTCCGTCTGTCCGTCTGTCCGTCTGTCCGTCTGTCTGTCTGTTTCTACGCAAACTAGTCTCTCAGTTTTAAAGCTATCGACTTCAAACTTAGCACACATCCTTCTTTCCTTTGCAGGCAGTATATAAGTCGGAACGGCCGGGATCGGTCAACTATATCCTATAGCTGCCATATAACTGATTGATCGGAAATGCCATAACTTTGTTGTTTTTAAAGTTAGAAGGATGGAACTTGCTGTGGACTCCTCTTTTAGCAGACTTATTCGATCTGCCAAATTTCATAAGGATCGGCCGACTATATCCTATAGCTGCCATATAACTGATTGATCGGAAATGCCATAACTTTGTTGTTTTTAAAGTTAGAAGGATGGAACTTGCTGTGGACTCCTCTTTTAGCAGACTTATTCGATCTGCCAAATTTCATAAGGATCGGCCGACTATATCCTATAGCTGCCATATAACTGATTGATCGGAAATGCCATAACTTTGTTGTTTTTAAAATTAGATGGATGGGACTTGCTGTGGACTCCTCTTTTAGCAGACTTATTCGATCTGCCAAATTTCATAAGGATCGGCCGACTATATCCTATAGCTGCCATATAACTGATTGATCGGAAATGCCATATCTCTGTTGTTTTTTAAGTTAGAAGACTGGGACTTTGTATGGATTCTACTTTCGGTAAACTAATTTGATCTGCCGAGTTTAATAAGGATCGGCCGACTATATAAGATCCGATATATATCTAATAATATAAGCTGCCACATATCTGCAAGGGTATATCAACTTCGGCTTCGCCCGAAGTTTGCTTTCCATTCTTGTTTAAATTTATTAAACCCACAATTCATAGCTAGAGTATTTAATAGTTTATTTGAAAGACCTTTTTGGTTTAAAAAGCATTTCATTGTCACCTGCAGACTGGCAGAGAACATTTTTCTGGCTTTTGTCCTAGCCATTCAAGCCCGAAGCCATGATTCAACTTTGACCCTTGAAAAGCATTCCCTTTCTAGGATAAATTCCACTTAATTGCTGCCATTTGTTAGGAGGGGAACAGATACATTTGTATCTGTACCAGCAGCATCCACGAGATACGCCGCAGTTCGCTTAATTGAACATTTTGTGGTTGGCCATTAATTGCTCTGTTTGTGTATGAGTTTTATATAAATATTTAAATATATTAAATATATTAAATATAATTCCCATTTGTCAGTGTCAATGTCAAAGGATATCGGGCCTGACAAAATTCAATTTGATTTTCAAAATGCCAGCAGCTGTTATATTTTCAATTAAGTGCAGATTCTATTTCCCTTTTAAGCCTTTTTTGCACAATTTCTACCTGGCCGGAGCACTTTACCATTTGTAGAGAAATAAATGAAAAAAGGACGGCAAATGGCATAAAAATGGCTTTTCTATTTAACCCTTTTTTAGGGACATCAAAAATGCAACTGGGAATATTCTTTTCAACTCTTGTTTTCCGACTTTTTTGTGATGTGTGGTCCTTGTATGCAAAACGGACTTTTTTCCACCGGATTTTTTGGTTGGCCACATTCTGCACATATTTTTTGGCCAACGAGGTGTCAACGAATTCTCCCAGGACATTCCCAACTTTAAACTAGAAGCCTAATGCTAAAGCACCGAGAAACTCTATTCTTAGCAAAGGACTTATTTCAACCAATCTCGTTCAATCATCATAGATTACAAAGTTTATCCAAAAGTTAATAATATAAAAAAAGACACTCAATCAAGTTGAGAGAAAACACACTTCCAAAGCCAGTTAACTTTGTCTTTTGTAATTTAGTGGGATGACCAGAAATCCACCCAAAGGATACGGATGATAAGGATAAGGGATCAGGGATAAGGATAGGGGCAAGGACACTGTGTGAGCAGGGTTAAGGACAAATCACGCATCAATGGCAATCAATCAATTTGCGGGCAAACACACAAATTGACCAAAAAAAGCATAAAAGCACGGTCACCCACAAAAGTTAACAGCGTCTAATGCGATTTTGACACAGTCTAAACAAAAACTATACTCCTATACACATATTCTGTACATATTTATATATATTCCGTATATATTATATATTTTTGTGTGAAAAACGTCTTGACTGGCTTTTGTTCACAATAAACTGACCCCACAGCTGATAAATCATTTTCAAGTCTACGTTTTCATGATTGGCGAGTCTAGTTTTTAGAAGGATACCCTTTAAAGGATATTTTAGGAAGCAGTTCAAGAGTTTTTCTATTGTATATTCATTAAAATTAAATAGCCTAAATAACTCACTTTTTGGTGGCTTCCATAATTTAGTTTGTTTAAGTTTTGTTTGACTTGGTTTTCAATTTCGATGGAGAGGAGAAGGAGGCTAGGACGTGGGGGTCCAAGGATGCCCTACTGCCAGCTTCAATCAAGCGAACTATCCATCAGCTTGAACTGTGACCCCACTGCGACCCCCCGGGCCCTCTCGCTTTTTCCATTTAGGAGTTTTTGATGCTGGCACGCATCGAATTCCCTGTTTTTCCACTTTTCCACTTTCCGCACCCACAAAAACCACAAACGCACACATGAGGAAAATCAATAGAAAACAAAGGATATGAGTTTTCGTTTTTTTTTTTTTTTTTGAGGGGGGGGAGAGAAATATTCCATCCATTGAAGTCATATTTTATTTAAATATTTTTAAAAAGAACTGGTAGGAACTCAAAACCCTTTGGTTTTGAATTGCAATAGATAGGCAGTACTGGCTGGAGAAATTATTTTCAAAGGCCGTCCAAAAGTAGGCTACAATAATTTCTAAGGTCCTTAAACTACCTGAAGAGTTTCCCAAATTGTTAGATAGGTGAGTTTAACATTTTTATCTGTGTCACAGTAGGAAAAAGTGGCAAGTGCGTCGCCCATAAATTTATCAGCGTCTCTAAATGGCTTAAATGTGGCTTAGAAAGCGGTCTGATAGCCACAGCTGCTGGCTGGCATTAAAACCACAAGATATCCTAATCCTGGCCGGGGATTTAGAAGCTTAACCACGCCCCCTGCTACCAGCCTCCCTCTCTCGCTCCCTCTAATCTCGCCCGCTTGATCCTATATATCTGAGTATATATCCCATATCTGGCAGATCCGCTCTAATCTTCGCCCAGATTTCACACCGCAGAGAGCACGCGACAAGCAAGGATTCGAGGGAATGCGCGAAGGATACATTCTGGTGGCTGGAGAGTCCCAACGATTAGGCAAATCTTTCGGGGATTCAATGAAGGACTAGCAACACGCAATTGTGGCAAGATTGTAATTAGAGCGGATCACCATTTTGCGAAATCTGTTCGAGTCCTTTTGTGGGTCCTTTGGCGAAAGCGAACCACTTGAGTTTGCTCTGGTTCTGCCTCGCGCCTTTTGTTTTTCCGGAGCACTTGCCATTGTCCGCCTCTCGAGAGTCCTGGAGTGTCCTTTTCGGAGGAGTCAGGCCAACACTTGCGGCTGTCAAACGGCACCAAAGTCTCCTGGCTTCGTCCTCACCTCCCAGTCTCTTTGGTCCTTTTTGGTTTATGTCCTTAGTCCTAGTTTTATCTAAGGATAAGTCTTTATCCAGTCCCAGAAAAGGTCTTTTCTGTTTCAACTCACAATTGGAATATTTATAAACACTTTGCAGAAAACTAAAGGTTGTATATAAAATATAAATAATGGAGTTTTCCATCTTAAAATATAATAAACATAAATTATTTTTGTATTTGCATTTTTTCTCTCTCTGCATAACCTCTTGAATTATATATTTTCTCTGTTTTTCTGTGTGAAAAGTTTGATTTGTTCTAGGCTTTTGCCTTTTGGCCTGGCACATCCCAGGACCTCCTTATCCTCCTTACCCTTGGTCCTTGGTCCTTGGCCGGCTCACAGATTGACACTTTAAAGTTTTTCCCCAGAGTGTTTTCATATTTCTGGGAAAACAGGTTAAAAATGCCAAAGGTTGCCAGGAGTGACCGCAAAAAAAACTATTTAGTTTTGAATTTTTTCCTTTTCCTTTTGTGGAAATCACTGTGGACCCCCTTTTAATTTCCCTCACCTGGCTTTTCCGCCACCTGTTGAACGGACTTTTCCAACTAACTTTTTTACGGCTTTCCGCCGCTTTTGTTTCAGTTTTTCCTTCAGAAACATAATTCCTTTTTTAATTTTCCGCACAATAGATCGCCACTCATATTTATTTGATTTCTTTGCCGTTTTCTTTCGCATAAATTCCCTATAAAATAGCTCCATTTACTATTTATTATTCCCCGAAAGGAGCAGAGGAGGCTCCGGCATCCATGTCCTGCCCTCAGGGCCAGTTTTTATTATATATTTTTTCTCCTCTGGCTCCTCCTCCGGTTTCTTTTGTGAAGGCCAAACGGAAAACTTAATAATTCTACATCATTTTTATGTGAGCACATGAAGGCCAAAAACGAGATGAGAATGAAAACGGAAAGAGATAGGGATAGAGACACAGACCGAGAGAGAGATAGTGCAAGTTATGGTTGGGGAAATGCGAGGAAAATCCGGAAAGTTATCTGCATTAAATATGGAACTTCTCACACTCTTCTGGCCATTCAACACTGTGTTTTGGGCCATTTGCAAAAACACCGAAATAGTTTTTTATCCTTCAATAGGAAATTATAATCCTGGGACTTATACACCATAAATCATTGGTAGCCTTGGATAGAGCCATGGATAGGGGCAACCTAAAAGAACACCTTATCTACCAGAACTTTCATCACAAAAATTAAAACAAAAAACTAAAATTTCAATGCAGAATGATAGTGGGTTATTCTAGATATCGTTTACGGTACACCACTATGAGGATAGACTTCGGGTCCGCATAAGAATTGGCAAAGATATAGCCCTCGGACGGGCTCATATTTTCATCCCAATGCATCTTTCCATATTTTGAAGGGGGTCCATCAGAAAATTTTGAAAAAAATGGATCCAAAAATGTATTTCTAGGTTTTGATGCAGATTTACGGAGAATCGATCCACGAATCGATTAAGGTACTCCGCTGGGGAATCGGATAAGAATTGACAAAGATATAGCCTTCGGAAGGGGTCATATTTTCATCCCCATGCATCTTTCCATATTTTGAAGGGGGTCCATCAGAAAATTTTGAAAAAAATGGATCCAAAAATGTATTTCTAGGTTTTGATGCAGATTTACGGAGAATCGATCCACGAATCGATTAAGGTACTCCGCTGGGGAATTGGATAAGAATTGACAAAGATATAGCCTTCGGAAGGGGTCATATTTTCATCCCCATGCATCTTTCCATATTTTGAAGGGGGTCCATCAGAAAATTTTGAAAAAAAATGGATCCAAAAATTTGTTTCTAGGTTTTGATGCAGATTTACGGAGAATCGATCCACGAATCGATTAAGGTACTCCGCTGGGGAATCGGATAAGAATTGACAAAGATATAGCCTTCGGAAGGGGTCATATTTTCATCCCCATGCATCTTTCCATATTTTGAAGGGGGTCCATCAGAAAATTTTGAAAAAAATGGATCCAAAAATTTGTTTTTAGGTTTTGATGCAGATTTACGGAGAATCGATCCACAAATCGATTAAGGTGTTCCGCTTGGGAATCGCAGAAGAATTGACAAAGATATAGCCTTCGGAAGGGGTCATATTTTCATCCCCATGCATCTTTCCATATTTTGAAGGGGGTCCATCAGAAAATTTTGAAAAAAATGGATCCAAAAATTTGTTTCTAGGTTTTGATGCAGATTTACGGAGAATCGATCCACAAATCGATTAAGGTGTTCCGCTTGGGAATCTGAGAAGAATTGACAAAGATATAGCCTTCGGGAGGGGTCATATTTTCATCCCCATGCATCTTTCCATATCTTGAAGGGGGTCCATCAGAAAATTTTGAAAAAAATGGATCCAAAAATTTGTTTCTAGGTTTTGATGCAGATTTACGGAGAATCGATCCAAGAATCGATTAAGGTACTCCGCTGGGGAATCGGATAAGAATTGACAAAGATATAGCCTTCGGAAGGGGTCATATTTTCATCCCCATGCATCTTTCCATATTTTGAAGGGGGTCCATCAGAAAATTTTGAAAAAAATGGATCCAAAAATTTGTTTCTAGGTTTTGATGCAGATTTACGGAGAATCGACCCACAATTCGTTTAAGGTACTCCGCTTGGGAATCGGATAAGAATTGACAAAGATATAGCCTTCGGGAGGGGTCATATTTTCATCCCCATGCATCTTTCCATATCTTGAAGGGGGTCCATCAGAAAATTTTGAAAAAAATGGATCCAAAAATTTGTTTCTAGGTTTTGATGCAGATTTACGGAGAATCGATCCAAGAATCGATTAAGGTACTCCGCTGGGGAATCGGATAAGAATTGACAAAGATATAGCCTTCGGAAGGGGTCATATTTTCATCCCCATGCATCTTTCCATATTTTGAAGGGGGTCCATCAGAAAATTTTGAAAAAAATGGATCCAAAAATTTGTTTCTAGGTTTTGATGCAGATTTACGGAGAATCGATCCAAGAATCGATTAAGGTACTCCGCTGGGGAATCGGATAAGAATTGACAAAGATATAGCCTTCGGAAGGGGTCATATTTTCATCCCCATGCATCTTTCCATATTTTGAAGGGGGTCCATCAGAAAATTTTGAAAAAAATGGATCCAAAAATTTGTTTCTAGGTTTTGATGCAGATTTACGGAGAATCGATCCACGAATCGATTAAGGTACTCCGCTGGGGAATCGGATAAGAATTGACAAAGATATAGCCTTCGGAAGGGGTCATATTTTCATCCCCATGCATCTTTCCATATTTTGAAGGGGGTCCATCAGAAAATTTTGAAAAAAATGGATCCAAAAATTTGTTTTTAGGTTTTGATGCAGATTTACGGAGAATCGATCCACAAATCGATTAAGGTGTTCTGCTTGGGAATCTGAGAAGAATTGACAAAGATATAGCCTTCGGAAGGAGTCTCTTTAGCCCCATTTACTAAACTATCTTATTATTTACTCGTATTTATTATTCGTATGCCTATTTACTCGTATCTTTCTATATTTTTAATGGGTTGAGAAATATAAAAAATCTAAAATGCATCTCAGGTATTTGGATGCAGATTTGTAGAAAATAAAAAAAAGATATGTCATGTATGATGTCCGATTTTGAAGCTCCGGGTTGAAAGGTCTTCTCTCATATCTCTGATGAATGAAATACATTTGTTTAATTACAACTATGGCTATTTCACATTTATACAGTCTTATGGCCTTTAATATTACTTATTTTTATGAGCCATGGCCTACAGTTTTCACTTTCCATGTGTTGTGCCTGCAGAAAAGTTTTCAACATGGAAAAGTTCTGCAATAATCAACACGGAACAGGTGCCCACTGTCTCCCACCTTTGCACTCACTTTCCCACCCACATTTTCACTCACTGGCCACCACCCACTTTTCAATCCATTTCCCACCCATTTCCACTTGCACTCGAGTGGCCTCTGGGTCGCTGCAATTAGGAGCAACACTTGCACTTTGTATAGCTTTGAATACCTGGGAAATTATATAGTCCTGGGATCGAAATCATTGATTGATTGAATGATTGACTGACGGCTAGACTGATTGGAGGAACAATTGCCGGCCAGCGCCAATTATGGCAACTCACCGATGCAAGCCGCTTGGGTAACCGCAGGCCCCGTCGCTTTCTCGCCCGCCTCGGCCGTCTCTGTTGGACAGCAGGATGTCATTGTTGGAAAAGTAAAGAAAAGTGGTGGTGGGAAGGGGAGCGGAGCGGAAAAGGAAATGCGAAGGTTTCAGGTGCTTGGCAGGAGAACCTTAAGTGGGCTCGTAGGAAAGGCACTTGACAAGCCATGAAAATCAATAAAACCAACTGGTATATCCTGTTCAGAAACAAGTAAGGATAATGGCATAAATATTTGGGGATTGAGATTAGAGATAATGTGTATATTTACGAGAAATATTACATTTCAAGCCATCTAGCGGCCCAATAAGCCAGCGCACTAATTACAAATGCAAACACGGCCATAATCCATTATCCTTTATCCATAATCCATAATCCGATACCACTAAGTCCCTAGGTCCCAAAGTCCTGAATCCATTATGCATAATCCATATTCAAATTTTAGCCAAGGCTCCTGTTATATTTTTTTTCATTTGAAATGAAAGTTTTTTGATTGGTTTTTGGCCCGGCGGCTGCATTAATTAAAGCGCATTTGTGCGCCTAATTAGGCCCAGAACTTGGCCAAAATCTATTGGCCAAAACGAACCCCTGATCCCTGGCCGCTCACCCCTGACTCTGCCCCGTTTCGTGGCAGCTTCCGTGTGCGGTTTGTGACATCTGCTTAAAATCGAATTACCAAAGTCCAATTAAAACATTTTGCGGCCAAAATAATGGAAAATGGCCCGAAAAATGTGGCTTAAATTAGGGAAATTAATGAGAGGAATTGAAAAATAGCCAAAGGCCGTTAATATTTAATTTTCGCCTGACGGGAAACCACTCCGAAAAATGCCTTAAAAAGTTTGTAAACTTTTCTTTAAAAGAAAAAGTTTTGACACATGAGGCCTCATGACCTCTGTACCTTGTAATTATTTCAATTTAAAAAAATACTTGTTTTCGTTTTGTTATTTTTTATACTATTATTATTATTATAAAATTATAATTTGATTATTCAACTTTGAACGCATCGTTAAATGTCCTTAAATCCTTAAAACTTTGTTTAAAAAAAAAAAGTATGATTGCTGGGCAATTTGGAAATGATTTTGGATGAGAGCCCAACTGTTAGACAGCTGGCACGCCTGTTGCCAGTCCTTGCCAGATCCTGATCCAGATCCAGGTCCTGGGGAATCGTCATCCGTCTCCGAACCAAGCGGAGTAGGTGAGATTTTCCCGCTCTTTGTTGTCAGTTCTCCTACAGATCTGTGGAGATGAGCTGTGTGTAGGTGTGCCCGGCCAGCAACTGGAAAGTGGTGTACAGAGATTCCTCAGGCAGAGCCACCTCCTCCACATGCACATCTACCTTGAACCGCTTCGCGGCACTCTCCATCTCCTCCAGATCGCTGAAACCAGGGAAGCCGGTGGGGCAGAAGTGGCCGGCAATGGCCTCCGGGATGTGGGTGACGTTGTGCAGCATGTGGGCCGGCGTGGACTGGAGGTAGTTGCGCCACTTCTGATACGAGCTGGCGGGGATCACGCCCTGGTTGCGACGCTGGCAGATGGGCGATGAGGTCTTGGGCATTATCCGTTGGGCCTGCTGCATCATGTACATCTCCCACTCCAGGTTGCCCACCATGGGGGCGTCTTCCATGTCCTGAGTGCGCATCAGAGGGTTCTCCTGGCACTCCTCCTCCCCTAGGGAGGATGCGGAAGACTTGTCCAGCGGCTGCTGGCTCTTTCTGGGCGACGAGTCGGCGCTCGAGCAAGTGAAGTAGCCGCAGGATCGCTCCAGTTGTGGCTGCTCGGCAAAGTCATCGCAGATCGGCTGCGATGTCTTCGAACGACTCCAGATACTGCGACTGCTGCTCCCGGCGGAGGAGCAGGCTCCAGAGGTGGACGCTCCGGAGGAGGAGCTGCAGCCCAGGCCGCTGCTGTTCCGGCTGCTGTATAGACGCTTCCTGGACTTGCCGGATGCCACGTAGACACTGCTGTTCAAAGACAGCTCCTTCAGCTTCAAACTACTCGCACAGCAACCCATGTCTCTGATAATTTTGAAAAGATCTTGAAAGGAATGTCCTGTAGATGTTCTCGCTCGGATAACTCTCGATCGACTGTTTGGTTGAGCCATAAACCCAGAGGTTTTTATACCTCCACCCAGCCAGGTAGCCTGTGTCCCGGCCAAAAGGGACTTCCAGGAAAAGCAGGAATCCTACCCGCTACCTGATAACATTTTTTCCCTGTCCTACTGTCCTAATCCCCGCGAGATTTAAATTTCAGGGGATTTCATGAAAACACGCGGTACGATTTATGGCCCAGCAATTTGGTCAAAACACACACACAATAACGGCCAGCAGAAATGGAAAGGGAAAGAGCCAGAAAGACGGAGCGAGTGGGAGGGAGAGAGTGTCCTTGATTTGGCAACGAGTTAAGGTTTACCAGATAAATCTTTTTCGGCCAAGAACTTTCTCTGTCCCACAACCCTTTGGGTTTTATTAACCAAATTTTTTGTTGGTTTATATGGAGAATGATACTGGCCAGAACCGCCGGGCAGGACCTCGGCCACGATCATCAAACAGTGTGGCCCTGACCATTGTTTGGTAAGGCCAACCTTGGGCCATTGTCCTGGCACTTTCGTTCCTGGCAGCGGGACACAAACCAATTGTTGTGTAAACGCCGTGGCGCATCCTTCGGAACGCCGTTAACGCCGGCCACAAGTGCTCGCAGGATCGCAATTTTATATATAGTCCTTATGGTCCTGCAAGGGACTTTGTATCAAAATCTTCTGGGACATCTGCTCTGCACCGACTGCGATCTATTTCGGGCGAAAAAATGTCCTGAATGGAATACATTCCTCATTCTTGCTTATTCCTGCCAAGGACATTCCACAAACTCGACCAGAAATCAAATTAAACTCGGGATTCAAATGAAAATTCAAGGCGACACTCGGAAAATGAAAAGTGGAAAATGATTTTGTGCCTGATTTGCCTTCAATGGAGTGACTGACGGCCGATGAATGGTGGATTCGATTCAGCTGCAAATGGAATTCATCCTGAAAATGAGCTAAGAAAGTGTAATAATTTTGATTAGCATAATCGGTTCATTAGAGGGTTGGGCTTTGTTGATAAAGCTTTAAGAAGACTTTAAATTAAAAGGATGCTTTTAGGATCTTTGAAGGATACACTTATAAGCTATACTTCCCTCGTAGCCATAAATAGAATCTCTACCTCCACATACTGTATCTGTATTTGTATCTGAGGAATGTGTAGCTCTATTGGCTCGTGACCCGCCTCTGCAGCAGGACGTGATAATCGTTCACACTTTGGAGTCACTGGAACCACCTACTCCCACTCCTCCTTTTCCTCCTCCTCCCTGGAATTACTTCTACTCCTAACTTATGGTGGCTTTTGTTTTGGGCAACCTCAGGCCTCAATTGACTATCTCACCTCTGACCCTGCCTCGTGTTGCATTCTCGCACGCAATCGCTAAAATTCCCGCATATCTGGCTCGGTCTGGAAAGACTGGGAAGGCGGAATTTCCTTTTGGAAACTAAAGTCCTGGCGTAGTTTCCCGACCTTTGTTTTTCCTGTGTTGCATTCAACTTCCCAAATCTGCATCCGCATCTGAATTTGAATCCGAATCACGTAACCCGACATTTGTTGCCGCTTTGCTGGTTGCACGTGATGGATGCAACATGGGGACTCCATGGAGTTCATGGTGGACTCCATTGAAACGGAAACGAAAGCAGAACCGGAAACAGAGGCGGGTGCGCAGCTTGAACAGCTGCATTTGACTGAAGGACAGTTGGGAAAAAAATTTCCGAATAATATGAGCTTAAAAGAGTATTTTAAAAAAATTGAAAGAAATACTAAAAGCTATTTTCTCTCTCTGTAAAATATCCCTGAATTGGCCACAAGAGCTTCGACTCGATTCAGTGGAGTGTGTGTGATTGGGAGTGCCAGTACAAGGTCCTTGTGGGTGTAGCCTTATATCGTTGCATATATTTTGTCCTTCAATTGAGTGGAAGCCAGACTCCCAGAGTGCGAGGCACGTATGAGGAATGACCCTTTACAATTTAACTAAGTAGCTGACTTCCTTATTGCTCTACATACATAGTATGTCCTTGCAAGGATTCCAGAGCGTACATTCCACAGTTAATTTCCATCCAGTGTTTGAGTTTTATCTTAATTTATGGCCCCAGAACTTGCCGCACAACCTAATGAGGAAAGTTTCCTGCCGCAGTTTAAAGCAAATTTTCTTGTATCCTTCTCGGCTCCTTCGAGGAGCGCATCCTTGTCCTTTAGTATGTAAAACATTTGCAACATTGTGGCTAAAATCAAAGCCACACAAATAAAAGCAAGAAATCCAGTTGACTTTACTCGACTTCTGTCCATTAAATTGAAGTCGAAAGTGGATTCGAGTCCGGACCTCGGTCTCCGGATTTGGATGCAAGAGAGAGATTCCGAATTCCGCACGGAGCCCCCAAAGGAAATGTCCACGAAATTGAAATGCCATTGACACAGAGCAGAGCGGAGCAGAGTTGAGGAGAATGTGTGTATCAAGGATACGTGCCCGGGACCCTAAATCGTAACAATGAAACCAAAAACTGAGACAAATAATAAAAAGAGGGAAACCCATGCCCAAAAAAGTTGAATGCAACTTTTGGCACAAGTGCAGAGCCAAGCAATTGTCTGTGGATTCCGGGTTCGACTCCGTTGTCGGGGTCGCGGGATATTTTTTTGTCCTTTTTTTTATTGAGGCAACTATCTGGCCAGCTGGATGACTGGCAAGGACATGACCGCCGTTTCCAGAACACATCTGTGATCACGAGAGACTCTCAATGCAATATTCAATTTTTTCTTCTTCAAAAAAAAAGAAAAACAAAAATCCAAAAAATACATAAAGAAGTGAAAGGGAGGGAGGTGGGCTGGATGGGTGGGAGGGTGTGCGAAGGTAGGTATGGTATATATAGGTAGAAATATATAGAGGTAGAATGGCTAGCCGCATTCAAAACCATGGAATTTTGTTTACGAAAAACATTTTCCTGCAACTCCTTGGCCAAGGCAATAAAGTCCTGGCCATAAAACCGCGTACCACGTGTGCTGAGATCGGTCAGGTAGTCCAGGACAGATATACGTACTTACTCAGTATATATTGACAGGATACTCAGCGGCAGTCCAATGATGATGATGATTGAGTGAGCGAGTGTCCTCCGGCCACTTGTTGATCCTTGGCTCAAGTCCGAGATGGCCAGATTCGGCAGGAAATGGAAAGGCCCATCAATATCCATGTCGCGGCGGTATTTCCGCATCCGCGGGGAAATCACAAACGCTAAACCGGGGGAAACACTGGCCAGGACACATCCTCCAAATCAAACATGCACACAGACACAACAAGCCACGCCAGGGCGAGGCTACTTAGGCTCTAATTTTGGACAATAGCCACCTGATGCCATCATCCTGGCACAGCTGGAGCCCAAGTGTCCTGTCTGGGATTTGCCCGTGCCGGGCAGACCAGGTGCACGCGAGTCCTTGAGTGTCCTGCTCTATTTATGCAAAAACATTTAGGGTTCAACTGGGTACAGTCTAACTTTAAAAGATAGTCTTTGATCTTGAAAGCAAAAAGTTCTTTAAGGATTAGCACTCTCATGCAGACTGTTCTTTATGGCTTTGGAAATGAACCTCACTTAAGTACAGTTGCGCTTGAGGGTTGTAGTAACTAAGTGGGCGTTGGGGCTACGCCCTTTAAGGGGCAACAATTAAGCAATCGCTCGCGTTTTACGAGGACTACTTTACGTGCCCCGGCCAGGACACTTTTTTTCCCGCCTTCTTTGGCCAGCTTTAAAGTGATTGTGTTAGTGGCACTAAGTGCCCTCCCAACGCGGCTCCTCCAGGCTCCTCCCCCTTCTGCCACGTCCATGTTCATGCCCCAAAGACTCGCTTAAAGTGAAAATAATAAATAGCAAGAATTTAAGCAAGGATATGTGAGTTTAAGCTCAAGGACTTTCAGTTTATAATCAAAGGGTTTCTATGAAATAAAAAAAAAGGATTTAAAAAATGGCATAAAAATCATTTAGAGACATTTCTCAAAAATATATTTAAAGGGTATCCTTAAGGCTTATAAACGTTATTACTAAATTTTCTGGTCCTTTGTTGTGATTTTTGGAATTTCTGACTTGTTTGGAGCCTTTGCATGCGTCACGTCGACTTGAATTTTCCTTGAATTCTCCTTGTCCTCGTCCTTTTAGGAGACCATGTTGGTAAGCGGCTTTTGTCAGTACACCTGTGGCGCCCCACCCCACCCTCTAGTTCGCCCCCTTGATTGCCAGGACTCTCTGGAACTTACATACAAGAACATGCGGCAGACATCCTTTGCCATTGCGTTTGCCTGTGCCGGTCGTAATCGAAGAAAATCAATAGAATTCCCTCACTTATAATTGTGTTTGTATTATGACTGTCACATGGCTTTCTCTACTTCTGGCCCCCTATTTCGCTCAGTGTCTGTGTATGTTTTCTTATGAATTATTGAATGGCTTATGGAGTTTTTTCTCCCTTGATGTTTATTTACATTTGTAATCCGGTTTGCCTTTCCATTCTTTATTTGTGAGAAAGTTTATTGAGAAAACTTGGGCTTTTTTGAATCTGTCAAGGGTTTATGAATCTACATATATAGGAGGTATCTTTGAAATAAATATAATATATACTATTACATATTTACATAATGGGTTTGCTGCCCTTAACCCAAGTGTCATAGAAGGACAAGCCCAAGCCCATTTGCTTCTTTAATATATTCAATATTAAAGCATATATGCATATCCTTGATGTATATTTATGCCATGTAGACCAGTTTCGTCCTTTTAATTAGCAGGCGCTCTCTCCTTGCAGTCTTCTGGTGACTCACAAATTGCGTAAAATGTTTCTGTTAATTGCCGGACGAGTGGCAGAGTGTCCTGTGGGGACCAGAAAATATCCCTCATCCCGAGGACAGGGCCTGGTCTTTGTTTTTGGGCTACTGATTATTAAAATTGCATTCGTCACTGGTTGTTGTGGGTTGTTTGTTTACTCTAATGAGTATTTAATGGCGATTCTGGCGATGAAACTGGAAATGGTACGAGAAAATTAGTGGTACGAGGGGACTTACCTGCTGTGAAAATTTTTACCTTCCGGTTCCTGCACTTTTCACCCTTCCACTGGGTTTCCCTTACTCTCCTTAGTCTCCTCACTCTCTAATTTCATTTTTATTACACTTTCCACACTCCATTACTGTTGCGTTTTTTTCTGCAATCTCGGCATAGTTCTTGAGTTTTCATTCATAAATTACGGGGAAATTTCCACACCACAGATACGTATGGCATAGGTTCAAAGGAAAATCATCGCATACACTGCCGATAGCATCCTGGGTATCCTTTTATGGCAGCACATCCTTTGTACTTATCCCTGTGGGAATTGCGTATAATTTGCGCATGTTAATTAACTCATTTGCTGCATGGATTTGAGCTCCGAACACATGTAATTAAGCAAATTAGGCAAATGAAGCAACTAAATAAATAGTTCATGGGGGTCGACTATCTGATGATGGGTGCTAAACGCTTTCAAGGTCATGTGACCTCCTCCGCCCCCCCGCCCCGTCTGACTGGTGGCCCCATTTAATGGCCAATTCCAGTAGCGTAGTCTGACCGCATCCCCCACCTGTTAAGCCTTGGGATTCGCCTTTCTTGGCTTCATTTTGCTAACAGGATCTTTTTGCCATACACATACATCACTCTCTCACACACACACACACCACTACATATGCATATTACGAAGGTTGTTTCACCCCATTTTGCAAATATCCTTCCCCCAAACACCTCTTTGTCAGCACAAACTTTTAATGCACTAAATAACTATGGAAAGTTATTTCTTCTTGAGTGCCTGGTTTTGAGCACTGAGAAAAAATAGTACGTAGAGTATTGATAAGAAAGTTTAAGTTTAAACAGTAAAACAATTCAAAATAAAACAGGATTCTATCCTAGCAAATATTAAGATATTTCTTCACATTTTTAAGAGCTATATGTTTTATTGAGCTTTTAAAAGCAATATGATACCCCATACTTCTAAGCTTTCTAACTCTTCTCAACGCTCTTTGAACTCCTTGATATCGAAAAATAAGATACAATAAATTCGATGAAAAAAGTATAATATTTTTTGCTTGGTATATGATACCTCCTACTAAGAAAACCCCCTCGAAAACCCCCACCCATGTGCCAGAAGTGCAGTCATAGCACTTTAGACAAACTTTCACCAACGTCACAAAATGGAAAACTTCATCCTTGACACCCACACACTCATACTCACACACAATAGCACACACATCCCTCCCTCTAGCCCCTCTATAAGCAATCATCTGGGGATATCCTTGGCTATATATGATCCTTTAAGTGCTGAGAGGGAATTTTCAAGTGGGAAACTCTGGGCATAATTCCCAGGTCATCAAATCTGTTTGCCGAGTGTTTATTGCATTTTATTCTGATGAACTTTGCTTAGATTAACCGAACTTATCCTTATTCTTATATCCTTTCAGTTGCCGGCGAAGAAGTCACCACAGCAGGCAGTCTCTCCGAGGGTAACTAACAATAAAACTTAAACTAAATTCTTAATTAAAAATGCTTAATTAAATTCAAGAATGGGGATCTGGCTGGCGGGGAACTAATTTCCTCGTGGAGGTCGAGCAGACCGCTCCCATGTCCCCGCCCTCTTCGTCCTCCGCCTCTGCTAATGGCAGTGAGGACTACATTGGGGAGCTTAGCAGCCAGGAGGCGGAGGAAGGATTCACCACAGGAGCCACCACGGGAGTCACCAATGGCACCGCCACCGTAGAGACAGGTGAACCTTAGCTTTAATTGGCGAACAAAATATTTCAAGGACTTCTTGGCACTCACATCCAGAATGTATCTTGTGGATACATCTTTTACGGGCTTCAATTTTCCACGTGCAACCCTCAACACCTGGTCGACATCCCCTCTGGCTGGATTTGGCCCGGTTAAGCCCCGAGATTCGGTTGCCTAATAAATCCCAGTGTGCCAATGCCAAATACCATTTGTTTATCGCGGCTATAATTGAATTTTTCCCCGGCTTGGGATCTGATTCCTGAGTTATTTATGCGCGTTACGTGCAAACAGTTCACTAAACCCAAACAAATCCTCGCGCAGCGAACAAACAAATAAATAAAACTGGAATTATACTCACATGCCACTCACATTGTAAACTCTTGCAGGGCCGAAGATCATTGTGCGCACCGAGGAGGTCCTCATTGTCGGCCTCGTCCTGGTGCTCTGGGTGGGCGCCATCATGCTCTTCTTCAACCGCTGGGGCAAGATCCGGATGCTGGAGCCCTATCAGCCGAAGTTCCAGCAGCAGCACCGCAGCTCCTGTCCTCTGGTGGACATGGACGCCGTTCCTACTCATCAGGTGAGAGAAAAAGGGTCAGGAAAGACTTCTTCGGAAAGAACCGAAGTTCTCGCCCCTTGCGGATTCATTTAAGTAGTGCAATGTTTATATCTTTGTCAATTCTTATCCGATTCCCCAGCGGAGTACCTTAAAAGATTCGTGGATCGATTCTCCGTAAATCTGCATCAAAACATAGAAATAAATTTTTGGATCCATTTTTTTCAAAATTTTCTGATGGACCCCCTTCAAAATATGGAAAGATGCATGGGGATGAAAATATGACCCCTTCCGAAGGCTATATCTTTGTCAATTCTTATCCGATTCCCAAGCGGAGTACCTTAATCGATTTGTGGATCGATTCTCCGTAAATCTGCATTAAAACCTTAAAATAAAATTTTGGATCCATTTTTTTCAAAATTTTCTGATGGACCCCCTTCAAAATATGGAAAGATGCATGGGGATGAAAATATGACCCCTTCCGAAGGCTATATCTTTGTCAATTCTTATCCGATTCCCAAGCGGAGTACCTTAATCGATTTGTGAATCGATACTCCGTAAATCTGCATCAAAACCTCAAAATAAAATTTTGGATCCATTTTTTCAACATTTTCTGATGGACCCCCTTCAAAATATGGAAAGATGCATGGGGATGAAAATATGACCCCTTCCGAAGGCTATATCTTTGTCAATTCTTATCCGATTCCCAAGCGGAGTACCTTAATCGATTTGTGGATCGATTCTCCGTAAATCTACATTAAAACCTTAAAATAAAATTTTGGAACCATTTTTTTCAAAATTTTCTGATGGACCCCCTTCAAAATATGGAAAGATGCATGGGGATGAAAATATGACCCCTTCCGAAGGCTATATCTTTGTCAATTCTTATCCGATTCCCAAGCGGAGTACCTTAATCGATTTGTGGATCGATTCTCCGTAAATCTACATTAAAACCTTAAAATAAAATTTTGGATCCATTTTTTTCAAAATTTTCTGATGGACCCCCTTCAAAATATGGAAAGATGCATGGGGATGAAAATATGACCCCTTCCGAAGGCTATATCTTTGTCAATTCTTATCCGATTCCCAAGCGGAGTACCTTAATCGATTTGTGGATCGATACTCCGTAAATCTACATTAAAACCTTAAAATAAAATTTTGGATCCATTTTTTTCAAAATTTTCTGATGGACCCCCTTCAAAATATGGAAAGATGCATGGGGATGAAAATATGACCCCTTCCGAAGGCTATATCTTTGTCAATTCTTATCCGATTCCCAAGCGGAGTACCTTAATCGATTTGTGGATCGATTCTCCGTAAATCTACATTAAAACCTTAAAATAAAATTTTGGATCCATTTTTTTCAAAATTTTCTGATGGACCCCCTCGAAATATGGAATGATGGTTCGATTAAAGATTATTCGATTATCATGAATAATACCTTGAACAATTTTCCGTTTTATTCCGCCTCAATCTGCTTTAAAATATGAATTGGAAATGAACGAGACTACTAGTTCTTAATAGATCTTCTGTAAGGGTTTTATTATGGACGCCATTAAAGATATAACCGCGATTCCGCTTATAAAAATGTATATGTCTAGTGTTAAGTGTGCTGTTACAACCCCAAACTTAATGCTTGCCTTAATGCAATGTCCTTTTATCCTTTTCTCTATATATTTTCACAGCGCGCCTCCGTGTCGCGGATGTCGATGGGAATGGTGCACAATCTGAATATGCCGACGTGTCAATTTGCGGCCTATAATCCCAACATTTATGCCAAGGGTATGTACGTCATCAGCTGCCCCAGTCACGCCCTTTTTTACGCCTGCTCCCCCTCCTCCTACCTCCTTGGGCCGCCATTCGAATGCAATTAAAATCGAACATCCAACGAGCTCAAAGTATCGACAACTTGTAGTGCATACTTTTGTGCGTTGCCTAGGGCCGCACAGTGGAATAAAATGATAGTATTGTGCGTAAAATGTTTCCTACTCCTAAGTTTTCTTTATTATATATTGCATAGAGCAAACAAATTAGTTTACACTTTGTACGTTTATTGGGAGCTCATAAATTATGAAACGAAATTGTTAGGCCTTGGGGGCCTTCTGTAAATTTTTACTCTGAACATAAATCTCTTTCTGTGGTTCGGCAATTTATTAGATTATATGTAATATGATAAACCCTGGATTCATTCAATTATATAATTCACCATCTGAGACACTCTCATTTGGTGAATCCTGGTTAAACATATGCACACATCTGCTCTGATCCCTTCCAGCTTTACGCTAATCCCCTTTCCCGTTAACAGAAATCGAAATACTTATGCAAAAGGGAGCCGGCCACGCCTCCTACACCCCCACTAGCGGGTCGTGGTCCCGTTAAATACAGCATTTAGTTGTAGTCACTCTGGGAAGCCGGAGACTCCAATTTTTTTAATGAGTTGCCAGACAATTAAGTTGCCCGCTGAGCGACTCTAAGGCAGCGGAGCGCAAGTGAAGCAAATAACAATACAATTTTAATGACACTCCCAGGGAGGGAGTCCTGCTGCTCCTGCTGGTCCTCCTGGTCCTGCCCCTACCTCCAGGCTCCATCCTTGAGCTGAGCAATTAAATCTCATGGAAACGCATGGCAGACAAGCGGCCAGAGATAGAAATACGCACATAAAACATGCAAGCGCCAGAGGCCTGGCAACGGGAATGGAAATGGGGAATAAAGAGATATGTATGCATGACGGTGATGTGGGTAAAGGCCAGGGGGAACACAGGGGCTGAGTGCCGAGACCTCGAACCCGTAGCGGAAAGTCTATTAAGTTGAGTCAGGCCATCACCGCTCGAGGGGTTTCCCGAATTCGTAAAAGAATCGAGATAAAGATGAGAGTGCGACACGGACTGGGGCAGAAAAGTAGAAAAAGGAAAGGCTAATTTTTTAAGATTTAAAATCTCCTTTTTGTAGATTGTAGCTGTAGATTTATAGATACAGTTTTAGCATAGAATATTATATTATACAGATTTAGCATAGAATATTTTGGAAACCGCCTTGAGCATCTCTATAGATTTTCACGCCTCTCCTACATGTTGGCATTCATTTGCTACTGATTGTTGAGCGCGCACCCCCCGAAACCCCCAACTTCCATCCAGAAATCATCTCCAGGCATAACCATTATCCATTAACCGTTTACTCACCCCCCTTGTTGTTCCAGGCTACGCCTCCCATGTGTCGCAGGTGTCGCGTCCCCGCCAGAACTCCGTGTTCGTGGGGGCCAGCACCAGTCACTACCTAATGCCGCGTCCGCCGAGGAAGACCCGCTCAGCGATGGATCTGCACTCGATGGTGCTGGACGAGAGTGCCGAGCAGGTGTAAGTTCGCCAAGGAAACCGGGGGTATCCAGTAATGTAGTCGCTAGGTAAGGTGTGAGTGCGAGTGAGCGACTGCCAAGGCAACCCATTTTACTCCAACGAAAGCACCCAAAAGCATGCAATTAAATCTCTACTACAGTCTCAACATTACGCTAGAGTCCTTGAAAGTGTGCTACGAAATACATAATATTTGTTGGTGAGGCAAGTGCGTGGGTTCAACGGCAGTCAATATGATGTATCATCTTTTTTTTTTGTAATGCGTGTATGCGATGGAGAGATGGATTATAGCACTGTCCAATATTTGCAACCTAAAACGTACTATATGTGTATCCTTCGGCTGTCTCTGTCTCTTTCTCCAGCTAAGCAACTATCTCTGTCGCAAAAGTGTGTGTTCTTCAGAGTCAATTTAAATGAATTTCATTTAGGCCAGCCGACAAGTATCTATCCTAGAGTATTATTATCCTAGAGCCCTATCCCGTGTTACTCAACGTAGTCTCGATCTATCCTCAACTTAGCGTTTCTCTTCACACAAATATTGGATGCCAGAGCAAATTGTTATGTATACATACACAGAGAAAAATAACGTATAATTATCTATAAAATATATACACATATTTGTAAGGGCTAAAGCCCATATTTAGTTTGTAAGCCCAAAGCTCAAAACGATCAGCCTACAACTCCATACTTGACCAATAACATCTGTCACTTCTCGAAACTATACATGTATGTATTATCTTTCTAAACTAAACTAACTTAAGTAATTTCGACCAACTACTAAGGAAACTGAGAATGTCCTGGAAGGGTAGGGAGTTGGAAGATGTAGCTGAGAAGCCGAGGGAAGGGGAAACTTAAAACGAGAACAACAACTAACTAACGAAAGCTTTAAATTCCTTGGGCCACTTTGGGGGACCCACAAAACAAAAAACAAAGAAAACCCATCCAGATCGAAGTAAAGTATCCGATAATTATTGTATTTTTATGCTTAAGATAATGAATGTAAAAGTCTAGTGCAACAGTATGTGGAACAAATAACTAAAAACTAAAACCTAAACTAATCCAAACCTTAACTCTCACATCTAAAACAAAATATAGCTGAAGGATATCTCAACACTCGGATTTCGGACGCCCAATTGTCGAATATGAATGTTTAATTAACTTATTTACAATATTTACAAGAGCCTGAGCAAACCAATTATATATACACTCGTGTACTATATCAAAAGCTAAACTATACTATATATACATAATATATATTTAATATATCTATATACATGTATGGATGGAAACCCAAACAATTATATACATTTTGAAGGATTCAATTAAATAAATGAAACAAATTATATTTGAAGCTAAAGTGTTTATTGGTTTCGACTCCTAATGAAGCAATTTTCGGAGGGACCTCATGCTGGGGCACTCAACATTTCACAGATGTCGTTTTGGTTGTTGGCCAAAAGCTGGAGGCTGAGGGAGGCTGAGGGCTTCTGGCCCATAAACACATTTGACAAGGCGGCCAGAAAAATGGCGCTTAAATGGCTAAAAGTGTGGCGCGGAATGGCCGAAAGCGGGGCCAATAAACGGAAGGAAGCCATCGACCAGCGACCAGTTCAAGTGCAGGCGATTTATGAAGCAGCAGCCATCGCCAATGCAGCAGCCACTAAGAGTGAAACACTGAAAAAAATACATTTGCAAGTAAATCTATGTCTATAAAATGTCCCCTTAATAAATGTCTTTAATGTTCTAATGAAATAGGCCCAGGAGATGAAGAACATATATTATTTAATGTCTGGAAAACACCTTTTTTCTTTGTGTAACAAGTATGACCTTGTTGTCGCCGCGGGCCACAAATCAAGCTAGTGTCGCCTCACCATATAGTCCCTGTGGCCGCCTCTTAGCCCCTTCGCTTTCAAGAAAATCGTTCCACACTTTTTCTCTATGAAAAAATAAAGAAATTTCTCCACAAAAGACTTTAATACTGATTGATTTGGAATTGAGTTTTCAAACTCAAAAGGCTGTTATAGTTTTTGTTAGTTATTTGTTTCATAAAAACTCCTGACAAGCTTGGAATTGGCCATAAAAAATGGGCATAATACTTGCTCACAGGCGGGTCGTAAAATATTTTTCACAAAAAATTGCCACTTAGCCGCACACACATATTTTTGGCTAGAAACGACAAAATGCGTAACGATCCTGCCAATCCTGGCCATCTGCATAACAATGTGAATTAATTTCAGGCAACCCCCCTGAAAAGGGGCTCCTCCACCCCATGATTGACAAGGACCCGGGCCAAGAGGAGATGGCATAACAATTTAGGACAAGTGGCAGTTTCCGGGGCTAATCAAAAATGCTTAGCATAATGATTTTATTTTTTTTTCTGGCCAAGATTTATGAACCAAGAGCGTGTGGGACAAGAACTTAATTGCCTTTTGACTTCTGGGGGCCATTTCGGGCAGCTTATGAAGTCAATACAGCGACAGGATACTTTCCGGTTTTCAATTTACTTCTCGCTCGGTCCTGCCACGTTTTCTCTCGGTTATCTTTGATTTGTCCATTGAGGGACATTTAAATGGAATTTCTGATACACACCCACACACACAAACACATATACATCAGTAGCAGTAGCAGCAGCATCCTTCCTGCCCCAACGGAAACCTTCAGAGTTCCTGCCACGTCTTTGGTTTTTGTTGCAAGGACACAGTAACTGCGCACTTGCAATTCCTTTCATTTTCCCTGATTTCTTTTTTTTTCGTTTTATTTTATTATTTCCCCCCCAGCTGCCGCATAAAATTTTCAGTGCCACCCCTCTCTATGTGTGCTTGCAACTCCCACATGAGCGATCACTTTAATTGCAACAGCTTTTGGCTTTATTTTGATGTCCTGAACGTAAATCAGAATTTTGGATGTTCGCTGACGTGCCAGATTTTTGGCCAACTCGGCACTTTGTGTTGTCCTTCCGAGGCTAAAAGTGTCTAGGATACAAAAAAGGTAATTTTCCCAGGAGGCTTTTGTCTTTCTCAGGATTTGCTGGTTCTTAGATTTCGTCTGGAGTTATTTTTTAAACTAAAAATAAATAAAAATGTAAGCTCTAAAAAGTATTCAAATTAATTGTTACCTCTCTTTGGGTATAATTTATTTTATGTAAGAACATTTATCTCTAAAATAGATCCATTTTTTGTCGAGTGATTTAAAACCATATTTTTGTGGCTGGCTAATCTGGCATTAGGACGGAGAGTATTTTTGAAAATTTATGCAGAGCTATTCCCGCACTTGGCTGGCCTTAATAGTTGGTCCAGCTGATTGATGGCCTCCTTCCAGGATATGCCACACCCACCGCTCACCGCCCACCTCCCACTCTACCCGCATGAATGATGGCGCAAAATGTCGGGGAAAACTAGCTGCTCTCCAGAGTGACGAGCGTACATATATCAAGTGCAAACAAACATGAAATTTGATTACCAAAACAAGAGAGTTGGCTTTCAGCTGGAATGTTTCCCGCGTCTATGATTAATTGGAGCTGCATATGCAGTGGCTGCATGCCCCCCTTAATCAGTTAGACCTGCCACTTGCCCCATCCACCGTCCTGGCAAAGCTAATTATGTTGTGACTGCCACTGCTGACCTTGTCGAATGGGAAATGTGCGGCTTTTCTCACAATTTTCCCTCGACTCTGATGGAGTTTGGTGACAAATGCAATAAAGACCGAAAGCGAGAAGCTTTTGTTGACGAGGGTTCGTCCTGGGAAGGATACTGTTGCCAGTTTGATTAATGACAGGCGATTGCCCGGAAAGGAGCGGGAGGACCTCCACCCATCCACCCACTGGGTCGTAAAACATCTTCAGAGAGTCATTTTAAATCAAAAGAGACGAAAAAAATAATAATCTGCAGACCAAGAATCAATCAAGGACTAGGCGAGAGGGGCTGAGAGGGGGCGTGGCCAACTGCAACTGTCATCAATGTTTACGAGCAGCCATTGAGCCAAGTCGGATGGATTCCAATGGCATAATCAAGGAGACACACAGCCTCCCATTATTTTTTGGGGGCAAGAACAGCCCCTTTGTTGTTTATAGAGAGGGGTGGGGGGTGCTGCCGCCTTTGTTGTTCGGCGAACAATGCGTGAAAATAAAACGAGCGATAATGAGTGCGTGCCACAGACGAGGCGCTGACCCAAAGTTTGTCACCTCATCCACCCACCATTCCTACCCCACTCCCCCATTCGACCCTTCATAAGTCTGGCCTACAGCAAATTGTCCAGAAACTCAAAAAGAAGGCAACAAGCCGTTGAAGCCATAAAACGCTCAGCAAACAGCAAAGAACCGAAACCAAACACCGAAAAAAAATGAACACGGCTCATAAACACTCATAAAGTTGGCCCAAAAAGACCGCCAGATGTTGCCAACGGTAATAAAATTGCGGCCATTGCGAATTTGTGACAATCAGCGATTTTAGGCCAATTGTGCTTGCCAAGAAAAATGACAAAAAAGAATAGCAAATCATGAAAAACTAATGCCGCCTTAAATTCAAAAATACATAACAGAGCCATCAAACTTAACAGTGGCGGTAACATAGCTGTTACTGTGCTAGGGCTGCCAGATCGCTTGAATAGTTTTATGTTACCGCGAATATTTTAAATTAAAAGACTTAGTTTCAATATTTGTATACAAATAATTTGAAAATTAATGTTCTAATCCTTTGTTCCTAAAGAAAAGCAGTATCCAAGCAGTATATGTTTTGTTTTGAATAAAATGTTTCGATAAAATTCCGGATATACGAGCTTCAAGAATTAAAATTTTAACGAAACTTCCACTATTTAGACAAAGAATTAATTTGAAACTCATTTTTTAAGGGTGAACATTATGAAATGGATTAAACAAACTTCGAATATGTTCCACTAAAAGAAACCATAAAACTACATGTTACAATAACGATGTTTTTTCATAATTTAATAAAAAAAATTGGGAGGACAGCTAAAAGGGATTGATAAATGCAATGAAAATTTAGCGGAACACTACATGAAGTCATCCGATTCGTTGCCCGCATCATAGTTGGTACGCATATTCTCCGTCTTCTGCAGGGAGGCATAGCTACGCAGTTCCGCCTCCAGGGCACGCTGCTTGGCCTCCTCCTTCTCCAGGTCACGACGCTCTCGCTGGATCTTCTTCAGGTCCTGACGCTCGGCGGCGTCACGTTCCTCGCGCTGCCCCCTGAGATCCGGGTGCTCCTCCTCGGTCTTGGTCTTGTTCAGGCGGTTCACAATCTCGTTGACCCGCTTCTCCAGGCGAATGCGGCGCACCGCCTTCTCGTCGTGATAGGAAACCTGGCCGGGCTCCATGCCAGGCGTCTTCTTGAGATTCTCCCACATGGTGTACACGATCTCCAAATTGTTTACCTTGTTGCCCTGAATGCTGTTGGCCTTACAGAGTTGAGCGGCGTCCACCAACACATCGGAGGGTATGTCTTCAATGGTCTGACCCTTGCGGAGGCGAAGGTAAACGTGGGCCGAAGATAGATCATGGACATGGAACCACACATCCTCCGGCCAGCCCCAGCGGATGAGCTCCTCATTCTCGTACTTATCACGGCCCATGTACAGGACAGCCGCCGGCTGGACAACGTTGCTCTTGAAATAAAACACCATTTCGTAGAAATTGAAATCCAAGTAATAACAGAGAAAAATGAAATTAATCAGAAGCAATGCCTCCGCTTTTGGGTTCTCGTTTTTAGGGATGGGAGAGCTTTCCAGCTGACACGTATCGATAAATAACCGGCAAATTAAAGTGACCAGTGTGACCATGGGACAGTTGGCGCGCAAATTTGAAAACAATTATTGGCAGCGATTGGGCGGCTAGCACAACGGAATTTTGTCTTCCTTAAATAATCTGTACTTTATGGAATAAAGTTAATCAAATTCATCAATTCTTTTAGGAGGACTATCAAGTCCGTCTGATGACTTGAAGACAAATCAACTTAATAGAGGACTATTAGAGTAATTAAGAGGTTTAAGGTGAAGAGGATGTTTTAGGACATTTAAAATTCTAGTTTCAGGAATGCTCATAAAATGTATATTTTAACCTAAGCTGCCAAATAGTGTTCACAAATCTATTATTCACAAACTTATTTAAATAAATTCACGATGATTTAAAAATGTTAGTAGGTAACTAAATCATGAAACCTGATAACTAACAAGGTCTTTTCTGCAAAAATTCCTAAACAACAAAAAATAATGGTTTAACTTTGAAGTGAGGCAGATTGTTTTCAACAAAAACGTTTTGTTGCCACGCCGGCAGTGCGCCTTTTAGACTGACGTCGTCCGAGACACTTCAGATAACCAGTTTTTGAACAGTTTACAGTGAAAATTGGTAAGAGATGCTTCCAAAGATGCCTCAAGTTTTTGCCCTAAACAAATAAATTGTTATACTTTAGGAAACATTTTATATACATATTTCTTAGGGTTTATGGGGCATGTATCATCCTTGCAATTATTGTTATTGATGTCTAGTACATAGTATTTCTTGTGAAATTTTACTCACACCTTGGGTGTTATCGGTCAAAACACCTTCCAAAACAATACACGAAAAATAAATAAATATATTCGAGCAGACGGCTCTATCTGATATGGACTGTATTTATTTTTCTTTATTTTTTCGGCTTTTTGGAGGCAGACAATCTCACGTTTTGGTTGTTACTATTTTATCAGCTGTTCGACAAGTCATTTACATATAGACATGCGATCAGGTATGTATATACGACGAGTATATAAACCGAAGTTGTAGCCTTCGAAAGGTTATTTCTTTTGATTGTGGGTGCGACACTCGTCTCTAATTGATTTGAAATTGTTCAATTTCAGGGAACAAGCTGGGGGATTGTGATTGATTACGCTGGGCTGGCTGGGTGATGGGGGAAAGTACCCCCAATAAATTCGGAGGGGATCTCCTCGGGACGTGAAGCGGAAACCAGATTTTGGCCCAAAGGCCTGCCAAAATCTGTGATACATAAATCACAGGGAATGTAAACCGAAACCGCAGACAGAAATTAAATTTTAATTCAAATTATCTCCCGTTCATAAATTACTCATCGTTACGTCTGGCTTTGTTTTTTTAAAATTTTTGTCCAAATTTTGTCTAAATATTAAGCCATAAATATTTAGAATCTGCCAAATTGGCCCGCAATCATAATTTAAATATTTGAAGGGGTAACAAAATTCTGAACCGAATTGAACCAAAGCCATTATCGTGATTACAGAGTGTTGTGGTCGTAAAACACAAAAAAAAACTGAAAGAGGCAATAATAATAAAGTCAGCAACCACAATTTGTGGTTCGGATTTCGCTAATTAAAGTAGCACAAAGCTATATATGATACGATTCCCGATTCGATACGATCCGATCCGATCCGAGCACTACGAGTGCTTTATAGATAAAAAGGTAGTGTCGCTTGGGTCCAAAATGCCAAAACAGAGCGCCGGTATTAAAATTCCGCAAAAATATTGCCGCGGTGGCGCATAATTTATGCACCTCTTCCGCAGTACAAGTGGCGAAAGAGAGGACTATATTGGCAGGTGATAGAGAGGGGGATACGAGTACAATAATGATAAGCCCCCTCGCCGGACCCCCGTTTCGTTGTTTTGGCTTCTGGCTTTTGGCCAACTGCAGCCGCAGGCTTCTCACCGAAAAGAAAATTTCATTTACGAAACACTCTTGTTTACCTTAGCCGATTACCCTTTCGAAAAAATAGCAAAGTCCACTTGTTGTATCAAGTGTTTGGCTTTATTTTCGTTAGCTGACCTGACATTAGAACCAGGAATAGACAAAGATAAAACTTTTTCCTATTAATCGGCCTAATAAGTGGAACCTGAGTGGGTAATTATTAAGAGATTAGTAAAGTCATAAATAAACAAATAAGTTTGTTTACGCGTCTTGGTTGGGGAATTCCTAAAAATAAGAGTATGCAAACATTATAATGCTAAAATAGTCTCTTTTGCTTGGCTATATTCTCTATAACGCTTTCTAGTCCATCCTCTCCGACTCGTAGGCCAATGTCAAGTTCGTTGCCAATGTCGTTCGATTGAAGGGGTGGGCGGTGGTGGGTGGCGGGTTACACCAAGAAAAATACTAAATGCTTGTAGCAAATTATAATTAAATAAATAAACGAATACATTACATATTATAGCCCCAAAAATAGCCATTTAAGTGTCACTCCCCAACTAAATAACTTAATTTTTTCCACTATCAGCTTGAAACAGGGAGGAGGGATGACCCCACTACCTCCGGGGTGTTGGTGGCTCGATTAGACGGGCTAATTGCGTTTAAACGCCCCACTGACAGCGCACGCATGCGACGGACACCCCACTACGACGGCGGTGTCGGTGGCGTATACGTAATCGCCACTACGGAGTACCAATCAAATCGCTCATACGCCCCGTGCTCCCAATAACCATAATTATTAATTTTTGCAAAGTTATGGTCTTCGCCAGAGTAAATGCAAACGCAACAACAAAGGAACAGTAACAGCAAAAAAAGAGTAACAAAATAAGGCTAAAAAGAGCAGAGAAAACAGCAAGAGCATCGTTCTCAGTTTCGGGTTTCAGTTGCTCGAGGAGCGCTGAGCCAAACGGACGCGCCAACCGGTTAAAAAATAATTCTAATAATATAACAATAAGAATTATTTAAATAAGGGTAAGACACAGCAATCAGCTGTTTTTGGGACAACAGAAAACAGGTGACTAAATGGAACCGGACAGAGCAGAAAAGCCAAAGCACAAAACCGTCGGACGGCTGTCATAATCGATTTGCGATTCTCGATTTCCCACCGAATCAATAGCACGCCGATGGCAAATGAGCAACACTCGAGCCACGACTGATAACTGAAGGCCAAAAGCCAAAAGCCGTGCGTGGGGTAGCCCGACCAGAAGTGGCAGAACGGCTCCATCCAGTCCCTAGGTAACTCTGGAGATCCGGGAGAGCCAGCCACTCATACGGACATGATTGCCGGACAGTCGTAGTCGCAATCGTCATCAAGAGTCACTTGTGAAATTGATACTGGAGCCCCAGCCCTTGATTGAAATGCGCGGAAGTTTCCACTTGTTAAGCAGAACAGCACTAGACAGCAGCCAGGGCAGCAGCAGAGGCAGCACCATTTTTTGGCTCAAAAGCTATCGGCCAAGTCGACGACATAGCCACTATAGCTAATTGTGAGCCATTAATTGATTGGCGGCGTGCGCGAGAACAGCTAAGGAAAAAACACACGCCCCCCCCCAACAATTGGAGCACAAAAGTAATATCCCAAAAATAACAAAACAATGACGGAGAAAACGGAGCCACAGGAGCAGCACCTGGTGCCACCCTACAAGCCGACCACAGTCGTTATCAAGGACATGGACAAGTCCAAGGAGTCACAAAGGTCACAGAAGCAGCCCAAGCCTCTGGGGGAAAGCCGCTCGGCCGTTCTCCGCCAGGAGCTCATGGTCTTCCTGGGCAACTGCGGTGTCCTGGGCTCCGGAATGGTGGTCAGCATGCCGTCGGTTACTCTCAACCAGCTTAATGACGAAACTCAGCCCTTTTGGCTCAACCAGGAGGAGTCCAGTTGGTTTGGTAAGTAAAAGGACGCAACTAAATTATTAAGTTAGACTATTTTTTTCTGTGCAAAGTTTTCTTAAAAATATCCTGCCTAGAAGCAGTAAGGAGTGGAGTTTCTTAAGTAAATGATAACTGGTCCTTTTCATTCAAAACCAGCTTAAAAAAGGATTCTTTCCAACTACACTCTCAATAATTTTTGATCTAGAAAGTAATCTAAAAAATGTCCTTGCTAGAATCTGTAAGGCAGTGGAGTTTCTTCACTAAATGATATCCTGCAAACCAGCTTTAAAACAGAATCCTTTCAAACCATTTCAGCCTCCATCAATAATATGGCGTGTCCTTTGGGAGGTCTGATGGTGAGCTACTTCATGGATCGCATCGGCCGCAAACACACCATCCTGCTGACCAACCTGATAGGACTCCTGGGCTGGATCCTACTCGCCACCAGCTTTATGCACCAGAATCGGGATCTCATCTATGCCCAAATGCTGGCGGGACGAGCTCTGGGCGGGATCATGATCGGGATGTTCGTGTCCCCCGTTGGCGTCTATTCGGCGGAGATCAGCTTACCAAAGATACGAGGTCGCCTGATCCTGGGAACCTCGCTGGGCCTGGCCGGAGGGATCCTGTTGATGTACTGCCTGGGATACTTCATACGGCACAACATAGTCCTGATCTTCAGCATCGCTTTTTGCTACCAATTGATGGCCACTTTGCTCGTCTTCCCGATGCCCGAGTCGCCCAGCTGGCTGCTCATCAAAAACAAGGAGGAGCGGGCCAGGAAGTCCTTGCGCTACTTCCGTGGTTTGCCCAAAAATGGTAAGTTTCAATAACTATTATTTAATCAATTCTGAGATAGACTAGATTGTAGTGTTTTATTACAAAGAGTAGTAGTGTCTGGCCTTCGTTTTTATCAATTAAACAGAGTTGATTAAGTTACTATCTGATAGTGTTATAGTTTTTATTGGAGATACCCCTTTAATCACTTTATCATTGGCTTTACAGAGAAAATTAAATATTTATTAAATGTTGATTGCAATTCCCCCCTCTCTATATCCCCTTCCAGAGGCCGACTTTGTCCCGGAATTCGAGGCGGAACTCGCCCACATGCGCGAGGTGGCTGCCATGAGCAGGACTACGGCGGCCAGCGAGTCCTTGGGCCAGATGATCCACCGACCGGAGGTGTACAAGCCCGTCCTGATGATGACCACGTTCTTCGGCTTCCAGCAGATGTGCGGAGTGGTGGTGATCATCGTATATGCCGTCCAGATCGCCCAACAGGCTGGCGTCTCCATAGATCCTGTCCTGGTGGCCGTGCTGCTGGGCGTCGCCAGAATCATCACCACGCTGTTCATGAGCAAGGTGTTCGAGCAGTGGGGCCGGAAGCCGGCGGGTATGTTCTCCGCCTCGGGAATGGGAATCTGTATGTTGCTCCTGGCATGCGGAGGATGGTTCCCGGAGTCGGTGGGCACGTGGCATTGGGTGCCCGTGGCCTGCATTGTGGCACATATCGTCTTCTCCACTATGGGCATGCTGACGCTGCCCTTCCTGATGATCTCCGAGGTGTTTCCGCAACGGGCGAGGGGCAGTGCCTCCGGCATCGCCGTCTTCTTCGGCATGATCCTGGCCTTTGTCATGCTCAAGATCTACCCCAACATGAATGCTGCCCTGGGCACCTCCAACCTGTTCGCCTTCTACGCCTTCGTGTCCTTCCTGGCGGCGGCCTTCATCGGCTCCTGTGTCCCAGAGACGAGGGGCAGGACTCTGGAGGAGCTAGAGGAGCGCTGGAAGACGGGCAAGTTCTCCCGCCGACTGACTGTGGCCAATAACCTGAAGGATGTGGAGCTGCACGAGGTCTTCCTCAAGAAATAGGGACGAAGGATCAAGGATCGGGTCGGTTTAATCAATCTGTGATGAGTTAAGTACTTAGCCTTGGCAGCCTATGGAAAAGAAATTTAATAAAAATATACGTTTGGCGAATCTATTAAAAAGCCAAAAAGTATGAAACCACAGTGGGTGTCGTTGAGGCGAAATCTGCATCCAAAATATTTTTTTTTTCTACTTCTACCTTAAATTTAAGATATTGTAATAAACACATGTATACACCTGCTATTTGCAAAAATAAAATACAAAAAAAAAGGAAAATGTTCACAAAACAAAGTCATTAAATTTTTTTGTTTAAATTGAAGGTCAAAGAACGGAAAAGAAAAGGCATCGTAGCTTTTTTTTACAAATTAATAATGATGATCACTCAGTATTATTATTTTTTTAATTTACTTTACGCTTTTTGCAAAGTAAAGCATTTGTAATAGATAATGACGAGATTTGAATGGTTCTGACAGGAAAAATCCGGTATTGATAGATGATAGGAAATTCTCTAGAAGTTCATAAATGGTTTTTTTTTTAACTCAAAAACTAATCAAATTAAAGAAACAAGATTACAAACTTAACGGCAAAATGCTAAGTTACCGTAATTTAAAATTAGTACAGAGTTATATAAAAACTTGATGACAGAGAGCACTTAAATGTTTGTAAAAAGCCCCCAAGCACGTGCTCAATTCCAGCCAGAGTCGGGCCCACTTTCCCATAACTATGGAGAGCCCAACCCTCAAGAAATCAAAGTTCTATATAGTATACTCGTATATATACCTATTCGACCTTCAAGTGGCCCGAGTGGGATTCCAAACAATGACTGGGCGCCAAAATTATCGAGCCAGCTGATAGTAAACCTACTTATACTACGATTATTCCCTGATAGACCCGATTCTTGGGGTGTTGCGTTCGTGAGACGATGACATGTATCATGGATCATGGATCATGGCTTGCGATTCGCGGATCACGAGTCGAAGGATCGAGAGCGGCGCTATGTTCACCAAACATTGGCGTTCTTATCGCCAAGAATTGCGTGCTCTGACGTAATTACGGAACACTAATTGACAGAGCCCGGGAAAACGTGTCACAGAACCAATATCAGTTTGCAGCGATCGGAAAACAACAAAAACTGCCAATCCAAGGGGAGTGTCAGTCGAGCGCTCTGTTTACCACTCGATATGATATCAATGAACGAGATTATATATAGGGAATATACTATATACTCTCTAATCAGTGTACACTTGTAATTTCGGGAAATGTAGGAATTTCACTGATTATTGGGCACTCGAGTGAATGCCCTCTGTGATACACAGGTGATATAATAACCACAGGTGAGGCATTCTCGATTCAAAGACTTCAAAGTTATTATTACATCAACTTAAAATCAGTTCAAGAGCGTGAATGATAAAGTTATTTTTGATTTGATGATTACCGAACAAAAGCTTAAGATTATACTTTTAATTAAATTAACCAGCAGCACTAAAGCATTTTTATCTGAATAAAGCAAAAACAAAAAGAGTTTTGAAAAGGGCGCCAAGCATCAGTGTTGAGTAACGGCGGTTCTGCCACTCACCGTTACAGGTTCCATCTCTAATAAACTTAAATTCAAAAACCTGATTATTTCCGCTTGTTGAATTTTAAATGTTTTCGTTTATTTGTTCTTTTTGTAATGTGACTGCTTAAGTACAACGCTTATATACAAATTAAAATGGTCGGGTTCCAGGTCCAAGGTGCCTCTTTCCTGAAAAGAAAAGAAAAACGAAGTTTAATTTTTTTAATTGAATTTTTGAAATTGAAGTGTGAAATTGAAATTAGTTTTAAATTAAAATAAAAATCTTACCTGGCATTTGATAATTTGGTAATGCATTTATCGTTTATCTGTAGGCATGACGTTAGTATTCTTATTGATCTCTGGTTTTCATATTGTTTTTAATTTTCGTTTTAAATATTGTTTTAAATCTGTTCTACGGTCGTCTTTTGGTTTTATTGGTGTTTGGTTTTTTAAAAAATCTTTCATAGGCAGTTCACGTTTCACATACAATCAATCTTTATCCGTCCGATCGAGTGTTAACCTTACTATGCAAAAAAAAAATACGCTTCTATCGAATCTATATATTCCGCTCCTGGTAGTTTATATTCTCGTATATATATATATATATTAATCTCTATATTTTAATTTATTGAATTGTATATAATTTTCGGTGTTTTTTTTGTTTTTTGTTTGGATGAAAGATGAGCGCTAGAAGAGGGGGACTGGGGAAGGTATATAGCAGAGATGATCGAGAAATTGAAACCACGAAATAATACCAAAAAGTTTCACAGGATAAAGCGACGTTTCTATATAATAATCCATCGTCTGAACTTTTCGAATAAACTTCTCTACCTGGAGAAAATATTTTCTATATAAGCACTGATCTTTCTTGAGGTTTCTTTCAAGTCATTTGGTTTTTTTCTTAACTTTTTGTTATGTATATGTTTATATAAAAAACGCTTTCTCTTACACTAGGAAAAAAAATTGTATGCGTATTTTCTGGTATTTTGGTTTTACATTTTGGTTTTAGTTCTTATAAAAAAGATTTTTGTTACCGTCTAGACACAATTATTTTGATATAAAAAAAATGTATAATGTATATTTCCGTTATTTATTGAACAACATTTAAAATGTATTTGCGATTAGGTTCTCCGTGAGGTTTCTCATGTTCTACAATATTAGTTATTAAAAATACCAAAAAAATTATCTTGATTTATTTAGACTTTTCTCTTTACTTTATATTTTTTCTCTCGATTAACAAAATTAGCTTGGCTGCTTATGAGTAAAGAAAAAAAAACAATCAGAAAAAAATACTTTGACAATCTACTTTGATGCTAAAAAAAATTATTATTTTGATGATTTCCTTTAGTCACATGCTCAAAAAAAGGTCACAAAAATTATTCTCACTTCACATTACATCTTACGTAATTTATAAAAAAAAAAATTAATATTTTTTAGATTTGTTTTTTGGTTTTTTTTTTGGTTTGCAATGGCTAAGTCTACAAATTACACGAGAGGATCGAACCGCATGCTAGGTGCTAATTATGAATCGTTCATTCGATTAACCCGATATATATATATATGTATTTCGTTATGTAAATCCGCTTACATACTAAGGCTACAATTGGTTGAGAGTATTCCATTCGATTGAAGTGAATCTGAGCCAGCTTCCGGCTTCTTGCTTACATATTGATTTAATAAACTCCATCGCCTCGCTTTTGGTATATAATTAATCGGTTATAGGAGACTTGTATGCTCTCCTACGTTTCTGGTATATTTAGTATTCAGCACAACCAAGCTGTAAGTATTACTGTATGTTTTCTCAACTTTCTTTTTCCTTTCACTTAATTCTAGTTTCAATATTTTATTATAATTCGTTGACTGAACAATCGACGCACAAACTCTGAAAACATAGGTTTTCGAACAAAAAGTCTTGAAAATAATACAAAACTTATTTGAAATAAAATAAAAAGTCAGTGTCAGTGTTTTCTTTTTGGTGAAAATGTTTATTAAGTTGTCTTAAATATTTTTCGTAAGGTTTTTTTAAGCCAGAGACAGAGTAATAAAATATAAAATAAAATTGTAATTCAGAAAATAAAGATTTTTTGTGTAACAAATTAAAACTTTTACAATTTTCGTGTTTGTAATGAATAAAAATATGAATATATCGCATAATTTTGAAGTGGTTTTATGCACCTACACCGAAAAAAATAGTTGTGTTCTTTCAGATGGACAGGGCTGTTAGCGACGCCCTGGCCAAACATTGTTAAGGGTTAAGAAATTAAAAGTTATTCCAAAATTAAAAACAATAAACAATAAAATAAAAACATAAAACAGTATTGTGGGGGGGAGAGTTTAAATTAAAATGTAAGTTCAGTTTTCAGCCAGGACACGCCTTCAGATCCTGCCCATGGGCGTCTATAATTTAAAGTGCTTTTTTCTTTTCTTTTCCTTTCTTTTCTGTTCCTTTTCATTTCACTTTTATCCTTGGTTCCTCCTGTACTGTCCTCTCTTCTGATTTACGTTTTGTCGGGCTCTTTATCACGTTTTCTTAATCGTTTGTTGTTTTGTTTTTCTTGTTGCAACATGCTCAAGTTTTTTTCGTCATAAAAACTAAACAAAAAAATGGATTTCAAAAAAAGTATTTATATTTAGTGTAAAAAAAAACGTATATACTTCATTATAGCTATGAAAAAAAAATGGTTTGTAGTGTAATTTTGTCTGGGTCTCTCATTCGCCTACATCCCCTACTCCCGTCTTCACTATCCTTGCTTCTTTGCTTTTTATCCTTCTATACTTTCTATCTAAGTATTTTCGTTTCGTTTTTAGTATTTTAATGTATTTTTTAATCAATAAACAGCCTGAAAACTTGAGCATGCCCAACCCATGTCTAGCCGTTCCGTTACAATTATGTATATGTTTTAAAGTAGACAAAAAAATTGGATTCATAAATTATTAGTTAAAAAAAAATATGCTCGTATATCTGCATTATTAACTTCAGCTATAAACATACACGATGCCCGATTTGTTGCCCGTGTACGTTGTTGCGTCATAGTTCGCGCCAAAAAAATCAGTTTTCAGACACAGAGAAAAAAAACAATCAGAGCTTATGCTTTCACGCCTACAAGTACATGCTATATAGTTATAGATATATAATGTGTATATGTGTGTGTATTGTATATATATATTTATATATTTTTCATTTTTTTTTTTGTTTTTTTGTATATAGTTTTTTATGTGGATTATACGTTATAAATATGTGACAAAAAAATTGTTTCTCATAGTTTCGGTTCCTTTTCTAAGTTTAAGCAAAAAAAATTGTTTCGCCTATATATATGTTTTCATTATATATAGTTTACGAATGATTTGTACACATATATACGTGTCTTGCCTTACAGCTAAGTTACAAAAAGAAAAAAAAATATTCCTCCCAAAAAAAAAGCACAAAAAAAGAAAAAAACCAACTAAAACATAAGGATATAAGTGAGGAACATACAAAAAAAAACTATATATAGTTATTAATTGGGTTTTGAGAACATAAAAATTTGGGTTGCTTGTATGGTGTCGATGGATGATACTACGATGGTGATCCCTCCAAGTGCTCCACCGTCATCGTATTCATGTATACTTCCGATATATATCGATTATATTACTTAAAGATTGCCTTCATTTCTAAACACTTCCCAATTATCAGGCTATGTACGCCAAAGGAAGCCAGCATTTGTGGATGTGGATGTGGTGGTGGATGTGGATGTTGTTGTGGAAGTCAGAGTCGCCGTTGTTGTGTTGTTGGAGTGGCTGTTGGTGTTGCTATTGCTGGTGTTGTTGTAGCTGCTGATGTGCAACTCCTGCAGCTTGAGGGTCTGCTTGTGCAGCTCTCGCTCGGAGGTGGTCATCGGGCCGAATCCCAGGTCGAGGTGCGAGGAGTTGTTGGTGAAATTGTTGGTGTAACTGTGGCCAGAGCTGATCATGAAGCTGTTACTGCTGCCGCAGGCACCGCCGTTGTTGCTGTACCCGTTGTTGAAATTGCTGTTGTAATTGCTGCCACTGCTGTTGGTGTTGCTGTTGTTGTGATTGCTGATGGCCAGCAAGCTGCCACCACTGCCCTGACTCTGGCCACTCCTCTGCGACTGTTGCGACTGCTGCTGCTGCTGGAAGGGAGGCGGCGATTGCAGTTGCAGCTGCTCCTGAAGATAGTGGAGCGCTGCCACTCCGTTCTGTCGAATGCTGTTGAAGTTGATGTGGTTGGGACTATTGCTGGGATGGTTCATGGGGGGGTTTTGGCTTCCGCTTGGACTCAAGCTGTGAGCAGCAGCGTTTCCCAGGCGTTGTAGTTGTTGTTGTTGTTGTTGTTGATCTTGCTGTTGCTGATGGTAATGTTGGTGAAAGAGTAGCATGTTGTTGTTGTCGCTGTTGGTGTTGCTATTGCTGGTGTTGGTGTTGGTGTTATTGTTGGTGTTGCCATTACCGATCGCATTACTGGGTGTACTGGGGAAGCCCAACGCCTGTTGCTGGTGTTGTAGGAGCTGCTGCTGCTGTTGCGGTGTCAATTATAAGTAGGGATAGTGGTACTTCCGGCGGTACAGGCCGTCGAGCAAGTCGGCAAAGTTGTCACCTGGTTCGAGTGGGGCGAGAGCGGGAGAAGAGGTTAAGAGAGAAGAGATTCATTAGTAAACGTGATCAGCAGGCCTCTTTCCCATTCTTAGTCATGCTTCTAGGCTAATAAAAAAAAAAGATAGTCTTAAGTCTGACTTAGTGGCCCTGAACTACGACTGCAGCCCTGTCGCTCAACTCTAGCCTAGGCGAGAGATTAACTTTGTTTAGTACTTCGTTTAGAGAGTTTCGTTTGCCTTAATCGCTTGTTTAGGAGGTGTTTGGTTTTGGGTTAGTGTTTATTCTTGTTTGGTTGTTGCTTTGTTGTTACTTTGGTTAACGTGGGAATTTAGTTGTAGTTTTAATCCAAGCCGAGGTGGTTAGCGTTCCGATGTCGCTCTATAAAATGCAATACTTTTTATATTTATTTATAATTATTTTGTATTTCGGTTAACACACGATTCGGTTTTGTTATTAAACGTGCCATGTTTTTTCTCTGCCATATTCGTGATTAAGCTTTAAGGATCTTTCGGGATGGGATGGACTTTGGGGGAGATGAGGAGCAGTGGCACTGATCGATGACTGATCGAACACTGATGAGTCGAGTGCGATTAATTAACATTAGCAAGCAAAACAAATTGTTATAAATATTTAGAATCAAACATCTAGTTACTGTTTCGAGGAGGCGTTTGGCAGGACAGCGGACGAGGCAGACCATGAACGAAACGAAAATCTTTGCTATTCAAAAAACACCAAACAAAAGCTTTGAGGAGGGAAAGGGGGGGCTCTAAGAGAACAATGTTTTAAAAAGATTACAAAAAGGGGGTAATGTGAAAGGACAAACGCGCAAACAAAGGACAAACTTTACTTGAGAATCGGTTCTGAGGAGTACAATTTTTTTTTTTCAATTGGACGCTCTAGGTCCTTGGCACTGGCTCTCAGCACCAAATAAGTGACAAAAATGTCAAGGACCAAAAAATCCTTTTCCCTAAGAGAGAGAGAGAGCGAGAGAGAGAGAGAGGTGGGTACAGTAGCTGGATGATGGCATGAGAAAAAGTAATAAAGAAAAACATGGCACGCTTATTTATTTTTTCTTTTTTTTTAAATATATGTATATAATATACTTTTGTATCTAAAAGATAGATGAGGAATTTGGAAACTGAAATTCATTTTCTGTCTTCTCAATTATGTGGGAGCGCATGAGTGTGTGGGTGTCTGTGTCGCGTATGTCTGTGTTGGTGTTGGTGGTGGTGCTCTCTTCCGGATAGACTCTACTTATAAGATTATAGATCGGTTCGATCTCTCGGCTAGATCGTCGTTGCTATCTTAAAGGGCTCTCAAGACAAACATTGAACGAAAGATTGAACAAAACTTTATAATTAGTTGCCTTCTTATTAGCAGAGAAGCAGCGATTACGACTAGGAGTAATTAATTAGAAATATTATAGATATAAAAAAGGATAATTACTATCGAGACCAAATATAGCATCGCATATAGCATCGAATAATGAGCGTAATTTTTCCATAGCTCCGTCTATAATAAAAAAATGGAACGAAACGAAAAAAAAAATTGTACAACTTGGATTAGTTGTGGCACAGATTAAGGATGTTTTTGTTTGTGGGATTTCGGGGAATGGGAAATAAATAAAAATTTTGATATTTTATTATTTGATATTTTTTTTTTTATTTTTTTCTTCAACAACAATCAATGTGAAAGTGAAAAAGGATCGCAATTGGATTAGTGCTGTGAGTAGATCAAAGGAGGAAGTAGAGTATCTACGGTTCGGGGAACACAAACTACGGCAGTAACTTGTAGTAACTGTGGGATAAGGCAAATAAAACAAAACTAAAGAGTAGGCAGTAGGACAACTGTCTTCGGACAGAGGGCCGAAGTGAGTTCACAAAGTGTAGCATACTTTTTGGAGTTCCTCTGGCCAATCGCCAAAGGACTAGCCAAGACGCCCCAGAAAGTAGGCTACATTTCAATGACAAGCTAGGATAGTCTTCGTGGCTAGCAAACTCTTCAAAAAAAAATAAATGCTACTCAAAATATAATGCAAAATATTATAATCCAAATCAACAACAACAAAAGAGCAATAAAATTAGGAATTAAAATACAAAAAATAAAAAATTGTTAATCAAAATTCTACAAGGTCGGATAGATAGTTTTTTTTTGCATTTTTATTGTTTGGCTTCGGGAGGAATGATAGAATATTTAATTTCATAAACTTGATTCCTCGAATCCACACTGAACGAACACTGACAGGCACTGAGAAAAAAATATACAAAAAAATGTCGAAATAAATTATTCTGATAAGTGATCTTGTCTCGAGCACCAAGCATAGAGATCTGAGATGATGGTTGAAAAAAAAAGTTAGCTGAACACACAGTTGGTTTCGTTTCACTTTGGAAGATACATATGCGTATGAAATACACTGGCAAAAAAAGTATAAAAAAAATAATGTGGCGATTGTAAGAAGATAGTTTTTCTTTTTTTTTTTTTTTTGCAAGGTTTATGGTTTTTTTTTTGTAGTTTTTTGCACTGGAACCGATAAAGGGGTGAGCTCTCGGTATATTTTTTATTCGGCGATTCGAGATTTCTCGATCCAAGACATCAAAAAAACAAAAAAAAAAGACATCAATAATGTTGCACATTAAAAAAAAGATTAAAAAAAAGTAGAATGTTTGATGAGGGAGTCTATTTTTTTTTCTTGAATGGGTTGGGGGGGGGGTGGTTGATTTGTTTTTTTTTTTTTTTTGGCAGCACCCCGTTATCGTTTCGGTTTAGTGCGCGCATACTTACCATGCGCATGCGCCTTTCACTTCTTTTTTATCATTTTCACAGTGTCTGTGTCTCTGTCTGTCACACTGCCGCCCTCCTCCTCTCTCTGTCTCTTTCGGCTGGGGATAACTGTAAACATCGGTAGGCTGTAAATCTGCACTCGCGCACTCGTCCTGTTACGCTCGCACCCGAGCGCAGGAGATGTGGGAGGTGGTAAGTAACTGACCTCACCCTTTCTCTCACCTCACCACTTTCACTCTCTCTCTCTCACTCACACACACAGTCACACGCAGCAAGGCAGAATACCAAGAACAACAAAATGACAAAAAAAAAAAATAAGGAAGAAACTCAAAAAGTAGATTTTGGGAGAAAAACTTCCCGGCGGTGTGGTGAATTTCAGCAGTGTGTCGTTTTCCAACACTTTTCTCGAAACTTGAAACTTGAACTTGAAAAAAAATGAAAAAAATTGTTGGTTGGTTTTGGTTTTAACGTTTGTTTTGCTTTTCGCTATTTTATTATTATCGTTTTCTTTTTTTTATATCTCTGGTCACACTTTCCGTTTTTGTTTTTCGTTTTTTTTTTTTTTTTTTTTTTTTTTGCATTAAACGCACTACAAACTAAATAATTATTTAAAATTTAACGCTATTTTATAGAATAAATTTCATGTAGTCAAATATATATATATATCTATATATTACGTGTATATATCTATATAAGCATTTTTCAAATTTTTTTTCAATCCTTTAATTTTTTTTTTTTTTGATATATGTAAGAACTTGATGAGAGGAAGAAGAAGAATAAGGAAATATTTTTCGTTATTTGGTTGGTTGACAGTTTTTTTTTTCTTGCTGTGTAGACTTTTGTTGGTTTTTTTTGTTGTTGTTGTTGTTTATATTGTTGTTGCTGGGTAGAGATGCGAAACTAAAACAGAGATGCGATCGGGCGAGTAGTTGGAGGGGGTGGGGGGAGTAGAGCTAGGATAATGCTGATCAAAACAGGGCAACGCTTTTGTGATTTTTACTCCATTATTACCGTTATGTTGGTGGATTTTCTGTTTCAGTTCTGCTTGCTGGCTGCAATATGTTTGTTATTCAACACAGTCTTTAGTGAAAAAAATTCAAAAAAAAAAAATTGCACACTCCTCTCTCTCTCTGGTTACCTCTTTTTGTTAGATAATTATTTTTATGATTTAGTTTAGTTTTGAATTAGTCAGTCAGTTTTATGCACAGTTATTGCATTTATATTTTTTTTTGTAAAATTTTCATATTAAAATTTCTTCGTGTGTATCTTGTGCAGTGTTGTAAAACCTATTTCTGTGCCTAAAACGTTTCGATTCTTCGGAACTAGTTCCGACACACACACTTGAAAAAAATGGTCAAAAAATTAGCACTTTTTCTTCTTAACTATTTTTGTGAGTGTACTTGTGGGAGTATGTGTGTGTGTGTGTGTGTGTGGTAGTGTGTGTGTGAAGTGTAGCACTTGAAACCTAAACTTTATCCGTTTTTTTGTTTGATTTTTTTTTTAATGGAAAGTTAGTAATAAAAAAAGGAGGATTTCAAAGTTGTGTGATTCCATTTGTTGTTTAATTGGGAATTATAAGATAAGGGGGAATTATAATTTCTTCGGGCAGGCACTATATATTATTATAATATATATATGCGCCGATTTGGCGGAAAAAACTGAGAACTAGAATTAGTTTCGGGGACTACGAGGGGGGTACCAAGTTAAAACCAAAATTAAACTAATTATGCATTTGTTGTGGTTTTGTTTGTTTGTTAGTTGGTTGTTGCTTCTCTTGTTGTTTGTTGTTGTTTGCTGTTTGTTGTTGTTGTTTATCGAATGAGAAAAAAACAAAAAAAAAAGAAACTCAAAGATGTCAACTTTTTGTCTCTCTCTTTTGTCTTCCGGATATATATATACTGATGGTATATACAAACTGTACATATTTACACACCCATAGGTGTGTAAGTGTGTGTGTGTTGCATCTTGTGGGTGTATGGGTGTGTGTTTTTTTTCTCAATTAGATAAACTTTTTCGCATCGAAATAGGGATGCGACTTTTGGAAGCGTTGCTGAGTTTTTAATGATCTACCTCTGTGCACCATGCTGTTGAATCCGGCGGCCATGTGGGGCAGCGGTGGCGGTGGCGGCGGCTGGGGGGCGTTCGGCGCCGGCACCCCCATCTGCGACATAAAGTGGGCGGCCTTCGCCTTGCCGTGCTCCTCGGCTAGCCGGACGGAGAGTGGCTGGGAGCCGCCCTCGGGTATGACGTTGTTCAGCGCCGATATGGCCTCCTGTGCCTCCTCGCGCTTATTGTAGCTGTTTTTGGTTTTATTTTTTTGTTTTTTTTTTTTTGGTTGAAAAGGCAAACCAAAGAAGGATAATTCGACAAGGACGAGAGACATGAGCGTGTAAGAAATGAGAGAAAAAAATAAAAAAAAAAGATTCAATGAGTAAGGATGTGTGGAAAATGGAAGTTAATGGAAGAATGAGACTGTCGACTGTCCACTTGCAACTCACCGAACAAATGCCACGCCTCGGGGGCGACCGGTCAGCTTGTCCCGCAGGATGTTCTTCTGGACGATGGAACCGTACTTGCCAAAGATCGTGTCCAGCTGGTCGTCGGTGATGGTGCGCGGCAGATTGGTCACATACAGGTTGGTGTCCTTGATGGATTCTCCGCCAGGACGAGCATAGGAGACCTATTGTTCACCCACACAGTTTAAAAATAATGTCCAACAGATAGTTTCTGATTTGAAGTCTCACCTTGAGCCGCTTGTTACGCACTGTGATGCCATTAAGGACCTTGATCGCACGCTGCGAGTCCATTTCGGATGTGAAGTCCACGAAAGCATAACCAAAACTGTAGCCAGTCTGGGGGGGAGAGAGTGGAAAATGATTAGGATTAAAAGTCATCCATAAAGTGTCCTCCACTCACCTTATAGTCTCTCATGATTCGGCACGTGTTGATGGGCCCGATGGCCCGGAACAGGGCGTACAGCTCGCGGTCAGTCATGTCCTGGGGCAAGTAGTTGACGATCAGGTTGGTGTTGCTCGGCCGCTGGTCGTTCAGCAGGTGGTCGTCGCTGCCGCCGCTGCCCAGGGACAGGCCGCACAGGTTGTTCAGCGAGTTGTTGCTGGTCATGGGTGGCAGGTTGCACATGTTGCCTCCGCCACCACCGCCGCCTAGCGAGTTGGCGCTGCCACCATTGCCCCCAATGCCGCAGCCTGGGAAGTCATTGTAGCCGCGACGCGACGAGGAACTTGGAAATGAAAATTCTGTGTCCTGTGGCGAAAACGCATAACGGGACTGTAATCAGATGAACCATACAAAGATATTCTATCGTTGAGAGAAGGCCTCATATCGCTGCTTGGGGTGTTGATTATTTGGTTAGTTGGTTGGAATGATTGCTGCTTAGGGCTTGGTTAGTTGCTGGCTTGGTAGTTGCACCAGCAACAACAACAACACAATGATGGTGGAATGACGTTGATAATTACATAAAACGTTAGAACCCAACAATCCGAAATGCAATTCGTCCGTGCGAGAAACTTGAGTGCAGTACTTGTAGTTAATTTTTTCATTTCGAGCCTTAAACCGAAACATTCGCTTCACTGTACTTCGGGGTGTGTCTGGGTGTGTCTCGGTGTGTCTCGGTGTGTGAACGGCATTCAAGGGGGTTGCACAAGCCAACAGAAAAGAAAACCATAATCGAATGTCAAGACCAAGTCGGCTTCTTAAGCTGCTTAGGCCCAGAGCCCCCCAGCACTCTGTCCAGGCGGAAGCGGAAGTGACGCGGACCACTGCCCCCCGAGGTAGGCTATTAAAAAATTATCATGCACGTGTGCTGTGTGTGTGTGTGTGAGGTTTTAGTTTTTATTTTTTAGTTTTTATTTTAGTTTGGCTGTTTGTGTTGTTGTTGCTGGTTCTGTTTAGGTTTTTGTTTAGGTTTTTGTTTAGCAAACTGGTTGTTGTTGTTTTTTTTTATCATTTTTTTTATTTTTGTATTTCTTGCTTGGATTTGAAAAACTTTTAACCAAAAGCGTGTGTCCCCAGAGCGTTCATGAGACAAACTCAATAACATACAACTAAAGATAGATAGATAGATAGATAGATAGATTTTGATTGAAACTGAATTTATCGATTTTTCGATAAATCTCATGCAGCGACTTCTCTAACAATAATCTTTAATTTCAGGCTTAAAAAATGAAAAAGAAATAGAAAAAGGATCTAGGAGGAAGGACCTTGGAGGCCTACTCACCATTCCCGATGGCAGTGAATGGGACATCCCGAATCCTCGCCCACCGCTGTTCGTCGATCCATGGGAAGAGAAAAGAAATCGATTAGTAATCGATAAAGTGGTGGTGTTGTCGGTTCTTGAAACAAATTTTTTTATCGCAAATATTTTTTTTGGTTAAAATTATGAAAATAATAAAGTAGAAAGCGCAATTGAAAATATCCTTCCACTTCCAAGCACAATAATTATCTTAAAAATGATCAAGAAATGCTTTGGCGCTGGATGATCTGACGATTTATCGATAACAACTACCTTAGGCTTACAACTAACTTATCGATAACAGAGATTGGAGACTTATTTGAGAAAGAAATGTGGAAGAAAGAGCCTGCAGCTTCCTGGAGAATTCTGCAAGACTCTTTCAATAGAAATTTGTAGAAAAAAAAATAAAGTTTCACTTAAAAAAATAATCACTTAAAAAAATAATCACTTAAAAAAATAATCACTTAAAAAAAAAGATACATATTTGATGTTTCATGCACTTGGCTTACACTGGAAAAAAAAGAAGAAAAAATACATCACTTGGTTCACAATTTTCCACACACTCTTTACACTCGAAAAAAAATAGAAAATAAACAAGAGTCGACGGAGGAGCAGCCGGGTGGCACGCTTACTGGTCTTCTTCCCACGACGGCCTAGGAGGAGGGCACTCCGGGTATTTAAATGTCTAAGTTAGGGACTCCCCGGAGTCGGTTTATCTTTAATTTTTTTGGTTTTTTTTTTGGATATAGTTTAGTGGCTTAGAGTCTGGCTACTTACGGGCGGTGGGGGCGTCCTCGGTTGATGAGGCGCCGCTGGCGCTGGGTGGCGGAGGTGGTGCAGTCGCCCCCAGTGCAAAAAAAATAACCAACTACATACTATCTAAAGAGTCAGTGTCTTTCGGGGTTATCAGGTTATCGGGTTATCGGTATCGGTATCGGTATCGGTGGCTGCTTCTTTCTGGGCTGTGGAAAAAGATGTCTACACAGAATTAAATTCGGCTTCAGGATGACGACGACGACGATGGCATTCAGAGCTGGAGGGGATTGCTTTTTGTTTCTTTTTTTTTTTTTTCAAATATTTTTGGATATGATTTGATTTGGGTGTTGGTGTGTGTGTGTGTGTATTTTGGATGGGATTTGCTTTTATTTATTCACTTGAAAAAAATATATAAAAAAAAAAGGTCAAGTTTGTGGCCAAAAAAGGACACAGACTCGGCGGCAAGGCCACACTGGCCAGAAACTCTTCAAGATTCGGAGTGAGGTCACACTGATTGATGCTGCACTTGGCTTGTTGACATTGTTGATTGATGCGATGTTGTTGTTTTTGCTGCACGTTGTTGTTGTATTTGATTTTTTTCATTTTTTATTTTTCATTTTTTCTGATGACCTTGAGGAAATATTGCCTCTTTTGGGCTTCTCTTTGAGAGACACTGAACAAGAGAAAGGGGGGTGGGGGCGGTTGGAAAGGCAGTTGGTCGGCTATGCATTGGAATGTGTGGATGAGAGTGGGTGGCAGGGTGTACAGGAGGCACTAACCACAACAAGAATCCCTACTTAAAGCTATTTAAACTGAGGCCATGGCATGTCAAGGTCCTGACACCATTTCCGCCGACCACGTGGTGTGCAGTAAGCAGCGCAGCGGGGCGAGGGGAGCTCAGTGTTTACGTCGACTAGTGCCGAATAACGGGCCATAAATTATGCCAAAAAAACGGGCAAGGAAGGCCATTTTGTCTCAGGCCCCTGGAGTTTATCGGAAATCAGAGCCCCCCTTTTTTTTGGCAGCAAAAAACAGTCAAAAATGTACATTCTTAGGCGAAACTTAAGGCTTACATTCTACAGAAGAGCTGGCGATGGAAGATTTATGGGCAGAGATGCTTGGCGAGAGAACAGAAAACTCACAAAAAAAAGAGAAAAAAAATGGCAAATTAAGAGAACCAAGAGAGTAGCACTTTAAATAAGAGAGTTTAACAGTTAGCAGTAGAGTAAGGTAAGTGTGAGAAGAAGAGAAAGAACAATTACCGGTACATTGTGAGACTGTTCAAGTTGCACAGGCCGCACGATGAGAACGTTTTTAGGCCGTTTCTATAATCCTCTTGCCACGAACGAGTTGCCCAGATACAGATACATCTATGTATCTGTGTGTGTTACACAGTGGGTGGTGTGTGTGTGAGAGGTGTGAGTGGTGTGTGTGTGTGTGTGCCAAAAAATAGGAGACTACAACAAATAGTTGCGAGCGGAAATCAGAGCCTTTTTTTCGACCCACACATCTTTGGTTCTTAAATGCGTTCTTATATATCTTTACGTTGCTTCGTTAACATTTTGCATATTGCTTATCATTTTATCACAAACTGTAAAAAACACAAAACAAACAAATCAAAACACACGTCGCGACACGCTCGACGAAAACACGCAGACGATCAGCTGATCGGAGATCACCATGGATATACATATGTGTGTGTGTGTCTGTGTGCGCATGAATGTATGCAATGAAGGATGCCAAAACTAGAGCGAGCGAGATGGCAGCGATAGTACAGCTAATGAGGGGGGAGGAGCCATTTTGGAATGCAACGAGAGAAACTAAGAGTATCTATAAAAACAACAAAAAAAAAAAAAGTAACAGGAGCGGAGCACACTTTGGGGGGGAACTAACTGTATATCTATAGGGGCGGGAGTCCCCCCAACGCTTGACTGTTTTTTGCTGCTCTGGTTCGGTTATCTCTCTTAGGTGTGTTGGTGTGGGTGTCTGTTTATAATTGATTATCGATTTATTTTCGATTGGCCGGGCCAGCTAGTACATGTAACAGTTAATTATACTTATATAAACAATGTCGCCGCCATTATAATCCTCCTTCTTGCTGTGGTTATTGTTATCCATATTCTTGTTCTCATTTTTCTTTCTTTCTTTCTTTTTTTTTTTTATGAAACAAAAGTTAACTAAAAAAAAACGTAAACCATGTGTGTGAGAATGAGATGAGGGGGGGTAGAAATACTCGCTTTTAAGTGGGCCAGCGATATCGATAGAAAATCGATGACAATCTCAAGATGTTATCGACTTGCAATCGATATCCTTCCCCTTTCACATACCAATGCATATAGGCCGCCAAGTTTGCTTAAAAAAGACATCGAACCTGGCAAAAAAAAATCTGATTCGTAGATGCTAGTCAAAAAAAACAAAAAAAAAGGTTGTTGGGATGTCGAACTTGAAGATCTGGGTAGAAAAAAAATTATTTGCATCACAGATGTGTGTGTTTATGTGGGGCTAGGGATGGGAGACTGGGGATAGGGATGGGAGACTGGGGATAGTGATGGGAGACAGAATTAAGGATACAGTATTCCAGTCGAACCTCTTCTTCTCTCTAAACTTTTACGGTAAAGTTTGACAGAACGGTTCGACTGTCATTTCGAGTAAAAATAAAGGATGATGTGGGATCAAAGGGGTCTGAGAATGGAACATATGGACTGACGGAGCGTAACAACTGAAGTTAAAATTTACCTCGACTTGTTGTTGTAACCATAGGGGGGATAACCACCATTATTATTGTTACTACCCGGATTATTGTTGCCGTACATATCCTGAGAGTTGGGGAGTGTGTCTTACACTTTTTCTCGATTATCGATTCAAAAAAAATGCCACCCTCGAGATCTATCGAAGGTGAGCGGTATGAGGTGAGACGTGGTGAGTTCTTGTGGTGATTAGAGGTGAGTTGTAGTTGTTGTTGCAGTTAACGGGAGGATCTTCTTCTTTCTGCTCCCCACTTCTCCTCCTTATTTGGCGCTCAGCGCTCTCAGCTGGCCTGCTGCTGATTCGTCTTGTGGTTCTTGCTTTCTTTTTTTCTGCACTCAGCTCTCTCTTTCTCTCTCTTCTCAATTTCTTGTATTGCTCTTCTTTTGTTGTACTCTCCGTTGCTATATAAAATTTTCTTTCTTCTTCTATTCTTTTTTTTTTAGCATACAAAACACTCTCTTAATTTCTAAGTCGTTTCTCTCAGTGTATGCTTGATTCTTCTTGTTTTCTTGGCGCGCTCTCTCAGCTGTGTGTTGTTGTAGTAGTTGAAGAGATGTTGATGTTGTTGTTGTTGTTGGTACTAAGTGAATTGATTTTGTTTTAGTTTTGATTTAATTTTTTTTTGTTGATTGGAATTTTAGGGGGACAGGGGGGGGGGGGGTGGTGGTTCTACTTAATACGATTTACAACAAAAAAAAACATGAAAGAGACGTGAAGTGTGTGCGAGACGACGATAATAATGTGAAAAACACAAAAGAGAGAATCGAAGAGAGAAAATTGATAATCGCATTACGTATAAGAGAGTCAACTTATGCATCTGTGTGTGTGTGTTTGTCGGTGTTTGTGTACAAAGCTTGAGTCTTAAAAACATTTTTTTTTTCCGAGTGTACATTATTTACAAATAATTTTGAGTTTTTTGAGAAAAAAATACCTAAAATACTAAAAATACTGATACTTAACTTATTTTTTTGGTTTGGATTCTTAAGAGACTTAAATGCATACAGCCCCCCATCCCTCTCTTAAACGAAACTTAATTGCGCTCTTAAACGATAATGTAGCAGTAGTGCTGCGCTCCTGGAGGACTCATACCTGGCCATTTTGAAATTATAGTACGACGACATGGTCGACAGGGGAGTCACAGTTTCAAAGTCAAAGTCCATCGGGGACATCACAAGTTTTCAAATTGAATTTCAAAAAAACACAAAAAATAATCACACGGGGAAGGCAGGACACAAGTTGGACTTGTAACGAGTGGCACTCGAATGAAGATGTCCTGCCCGGCAGCGATCTATTTAAGGATCGGATGGGTGGGTGGATGGATGGGTGGGTGGCAGGTAGGAGGCCGGGAGGCAAGGTGCGCGTGCCAGTCGCGTGTGCTACCTGCCCCCTGATCCCTAATCCTGCTAGGAAGTGTGCCGGGCGTACTTTCATGGGTGGCCGGCTGCATCTCGCGGATCTCCCCCGAAATTCTCACACACCCGTGGCAAGCAGGCAGGCAGATGTTCCGCCTTCTCGGAAGCTGCAAGGTGCTAACTTTGGGCGGATTGGGTGGAAAAAATGGAAAGGTGGAACCAGGACCTGGCAAGCTGCAAGCTGGTTACTTGGAAGCAAGCTGCAATTTTTCGCCATTTGTTTACCTAACTGGCATAGTTTTAGAGAGAAAACTAATAAAACTTCATAGATTTAATGATTTTAATAAAATATTTATGAAATCATCTCTTAATATTTTTCTAATCTTAATTTATTTTTAATTAAATCTATTAATTACGTCTCGAGAGTGTCTCGATTAAAGCAAATTATTTTTATAATCTCCATAAACTTAATCCCGCTGCCATAAAGAACCCATTAGGGATGGCCCTTCCAGGCAGCTGCCTCTTCGCCAGGATTTTCGCCACCGGCAGGTGAAAGTGCAAGCTGCAACCTAGGATCCTAAAAAGGCCGGCTGCAAAAAATAGCTTAGGTCGGAAAGCAGGCTCTCCTGGCCATTTTTCATCAGAAACCTCGAGTCGGTCACGGTGCGAGCATCTCTGGAGTAAGAGTAAGAGCCTAACGGCAATAAACATTAAGAGTAGAGTCACTAATTCTCTTAAGAGATCCCCCTGCTCTTCAAACGAAAGAGCAGAAAGTTTTCCAGTTTTCAAGGGAAAGGAAAGGACAACTGTTTCCCTTCCAGCGGACTTCCAAATTGAAAACGAGGACAGCAGCATGGGGCGAAAAGGGGGCGGGCCCGGCCTAAATCGCACACTGGCCATGGGGGGTGGGTAAGGGTGGTGTGAGGCTCGGACCACTTCGAGGGCTGCTTTTTCCCCATATACAGCAGATTGCCAAAAACAGAGGAAAGGAAAAAAAAAGCAAAAGAGAATGAAAAAGAAAGCAAAATATACAGAGTGTGTATCTCGCTTTCCAGCTCGAAAATCCACAAAGACGGTGGAGGGGAGGAGAGTGGAGGCGAAAAACGTCACAGGAAAAGCGGAAGAGAAGCTCAGCAAAGGTGGAGACGGAAACAGAAAACCAGAAATGGAAAGAAAATCCAGCGAGTAGGGTAACCCAAGTCGCCTACGTCTGCTCCGTAGCGTATGCATATCGTATCGGAGAAAGCTAAATCAGTGAGAAATCAAAAGCCCAAAAAGAAAAGAAAGTCAGGCCCGAAAAAGAGGTCTATGAGGAAAATGTCAGAAGGTGCAAGGGCCTTTGTGAATTTTAATTATAAAAAATTAAGACAAAAATAAACAAAAGACAGAAGTCTGTTTTAATTTTAAGTAAAAAAAATATTTAAATCCATTTCAATCAATAAACACCCATTGATTTCTCTCAGTGCATGTCAAGAGCAGGAGAGAGAGAGCGCGAATTGTAAGGCAAAAACAAACAGAATTTACAGTTGATAACAGTAGTAGGCAGTCGGCAGTCGGCAGTCGGCTTATTTGGAGCACAGTTGTGTAAATAGAGCAGCTCTATTATGCAAATGCATGTGTGCGTGCAACTGATAATGGGTGGGAGGGAGAGCGCTGCTGCCCCACTCTCGCTCTCTTCGCCAGAGCGTGAGCGTGAGTCATGTGGGGGGCGCCTGCATGAATGAAATCTCGAAAATCTCATTAAAATCGAGCGATAAAGCGAACATTCCAGCTGATCACTCGCCAAGTGTTGTTGCACTTTCGAGTGTTTTTCTGAGAGTGTATGTGTGTTGCTGTTTTTTTTTCTTTCTTTGCCAAACCAAATCGAAATATTTCATGTTTTTCTTTCAAGGTACAGTGGATCTTCGATATGTCTTTGATTATCGTAGTTTAGCGAAGGAAACAAGGTCCACCCTGGACCAGCAATGACCTTCGAATGAAACTTCAATACCACCACCGTTGCATGCCGTTCCAGTGTTCCAGTGTTCCAATATTCCCGTGCAATGAGCCAAACGATCGCTGGCAATGACATTTAACAACAAAAACAACTGCCGGGGGAATGACCGAAGGCAGCTGCCCCCCTCCACCGCTCCCGGCAGCTGCCAAGGACACAGCAGTTGAGAGGAAACCAGGCAGGTAGAGCCTGGAAAATTGGCGCTTGGCACGTGCCGCTTTGTGTGCTTTTCCGATCGCTTCATGAACCCTGTAAGGGGGAGGCAGTACTCACTTTTCCATTTCGCTGGAGAATGCAACTTCCGATGGCAAGGCACTTCACTGGCAACTAAACAGCAAAAAAACAAACAAGAAATGGCCAAAACTTCCGCTCAGACGAACTGCAGCCCAAACACGTTGCCTGGGACGGTGGCAGCTGGCAACTCCGCTACAGACGCGGGAGGGGAGATAGTGCAGCCTCTGCCCCGCCAGGGTTGCCAGACAACCACGGTTTTGGTGTTGAAAACACTGGCGATTAATTTTCCGATTTATTGAAATTATTAAAATAATTTTTAAAAAATTATGGCTGCTGGAAAGGGTCTTCGGGCCAGCCGGAAGTAGAGAGATTTGGGACGAGGGCGGCTGAAATGTGGGCCAGGTAGCGGGGAGGTGCAGCGGAACCGAGGATACCCTACTTCCTGGTCCGCAAAAGGGACCTATATACACGCACCCGTGAGTATATAAGAGGGATGGCAGCTCAGGTACCTGGCCCGAGGCCCGGCCCTACCTTGCTGGACGCGACTGTATGCATTTTTGTTTCCTCTCCCCCCTCCTCTGCTCTCCTCAACAAAATGGTAGACCCAGAGCACCCGAATTTCATCGACTTACCAAATGCAATTTTAACAAAAATTCAAGCACTCACAGTTGTTTTTTTTCGAGTGTATGTAGTGTTCTATGTACTACAACGGTAAAAAAATGATAAAAAAAAAACATGGTATATATGCAATACAGAAAAACAAGTATATATGTATGTTTCTATGTACTACACCTCAACAAAAAAAAAAAAAAAAATTAACAAAAAAAAAGGTAAATATGTATATACACAAAAGTGAGAGAGCGGCCAGCGTCTCTACACACACACACACATACACATGCACTACGGCGCTCGCTGGCGTGCGTGTATGTGTATACGTGAGAGCAATACGTTGCCATTTTCCCCCCGTCGTCGTCGTTGTTGTTGTGTTGTTGGAGCGTAAGTGTAAGTGTAATGCCACCAAGGCTGAATGGAATTTTACATCCACAATTCATTACTTGCGGCAACGCAACGGCTAACGGCTAACGGCCAACGGCAACCACTATATTTCTTTCAATACCACAAACAAAAAACAAGCAAAGAAAAACAAATACAGCGAGTAGCAGCCGCCTCACTCGCTGCTATTCGTCATGGCAAAGCGGCCATGTGTGCGTGTGATCCAAACCAAAAAAATAAAAGAAAAACTCAAAGCTTTTTGTACTAGATAGAATGCATAAATATAATAAAACTACGTATGTATGCGAAATGATTTGCGCATTTTCACAAAAGTCTGCGTGTTTTCCATTATCATTTTCTCTTTTTTTTCGTTTTTTTTTCTTTCTTTTATTTATATGTATACACTTCACGTCACTTGGGACAGAGAGTAGACGGGGCTTTCAAAACAAAAAGGATAAAAACCCGTCTAATGCTCAACAAAATCTTAGACGTACAACTATTTTAAATACACTAACTCGGAGACTTCTCGTCAACTCGCCAACTCGCGCGAATCTTGCTCAAGTGTAATGTGGCCAAGTTGTTGTTTAGCATTTGGGGTTGTTCATAATACACCAATGTGTCGGTATTCTTTTTATAAAAATGGTATATATCGGTTATGGATTTGGCCAAATATCGAACAAAACATTAGCCTCCTTTCATTTTACAATATTCTTGGCGACTTTATGTACATTTTGTGCTTGAGCTTTTCTTTAATAGCAATCTAGCCATTTTAAAGCTACAAAAGCACATGTATATGGATAAGTTCTATCGAACACGGCTAGTATTGTCAACGATTCGTTCCTAACGATAGATGGCAGCACCATATGGTGCATAGGACACAGTATTTTTTTCTATCGATATATATCGATTCCGCGAACCGGGCGGGAACAACGAACCGGGTAATTATAATCCTCCAAAATAAGTTTTAAAAAATACATTTCCATTTAAAATCTCGACAGAAGACGATTTTATATTCTTTTAATATTTCTCTTTAGTTTATAATATCGATATTGTCGAATTTTAGGTATACGAGTGTAAGTAAGGACAACAGTTTTTTCAGGTTTTAAGTTTAAAACTAGTGATTGGCGGGTTGCCGCGAAATTCGTACCAAAAATGCTGAATTGCGACCAAAAGCAGCATCGCATGAACATTGCCAATGAGATGCTAGACTCTGTCCGCGACGACCCCAATTTGCTCGAGAGGGTCATAACTGGTGACGAATCGTGGGTTTGTGGCTATGACGGGGAAACGGGGAAGCTGCCGCCCGAACCTAGACCGAAAAAAGCGCGCCAATTTCGGTCGAATGTGAAAGTTTTGCTGACTGTTTTCTTCGATTGCAGGGGCGTGGTGCATCATGAGTTCTTGCCACAGGGAAGAACGGCCAGTAAGGAATATTACCTCCAAGTTATGCGCAATTTGCGCGAAGCAATCCGCCAGAAACTGGCTTTTGTACCACGATATTTTGTCCCTGCTTACACATCGCTGCTTGTGCGGGATTTCTTGGCCAAAAACAACACCCTAATGATGCCGCAGCCACCGTATTCCCCAGATCTGGCCCCCTGTGACTTTTTCTTGTTCCCCAAACTGAAGAGGCCCATGAAAGGACGACGTTACGCTATGCTTGACGACATAAAGACGGCTGGACAGGATACAAAAAAATGATTTTTTAAAGTGCTTTGAAGATTGGAGAAACCGTTGGCACAAATTTATAATATCTAATGGGGATTACTTTGAAGGGGACAACATCGATAGATTACTATCGATGAATAATAAAATGATTGTAGAAAAAAACACGAAATTAGCGATACTTTTTGAACATACCTCGTACGTATATATCGATACTATCGGTTTTAATTTTAAAACTAGTTATCGGTTCAGATAAAACGGTTATTTCCGCCTCAATATATAATATCTCATGGGGAATACTTTGAAGGGGACAAAATAGACATTGATTAATTAAATAATTTTTGAAAAAACACGAAATTCGCGATACTTTTTGAACACACCTCGTACGTATATATCGATATTATCGATATTTTTAGGTATATTAGTAAGGACAACAGTATAATCGTTCAGGTTTTGAGTTTAAAACTAGTTATCGGTTCAGATAAAACGGTTATTTCCGCCATAATGCCTTAAAAATGTTATGCAACTCTTATAGGAGATAATTAAAATCTTAATTAATTGATAAAAAAAATGTTACTTTTAATCAGGAACTATCAGACTTTAAGGACTCTCAACTTTACAACTTACAGGACCAACTTAGAAGGATCAAAGAAAAAAAATAACCAAATAAATTATATTTCTTGCTTCAAATTCTGAGAGAAGCGCATTAATTTATTGTACTAGTAAATAATGAAATAATCAAATTTGAGAAAAATAACTTACATCAAAACTATAAATATAAATAATTTCAATTATATAATTTATGCAACTAGAAAAAAAAATTAAACTTTAAACCGGCACTTTCAAAATGCCTTCATCTCCGCCTACTTCTCGGTATTTCTTAGAACACGTCATTATTTATTTGTTAGTTAGAACGCCTAACTTATCCAAGAGTACATTTAAAAATAAACGTAACTAACTATATTATCGAAAAAAAAAAAGGTCTTAAAAAAATGTTGGGGCTTTCCATATGAAACCCACTTGGTATCCTCCCTGTTTTCTTATCAGTGTCCTTATGTCCTGATCCTCTGGTTTTATTTCTGATTTCAACTACATTTTATCAGTACGTAGTAGTAGTGCTAAACGAGTCCTTACACCTAGCAAAAAAAATAGTAGTCATAGGATTAAGGAATACAATGTACAAAGCAGTCAGAGTTTCGCTGTTTCGGTTTTTTGGGGCACAGGGGCATCATAACAACAGGCAGGGGCATAGGGTGTGCTTGTGGGTGTAGATGTGTGGGTGTTGTGGGGTGTAGATGTGTGGTTGTGGGTGTAGATGTGTGACGTTTGTGGGTTAAAGTGGAGGGTGAAAGGGTGAAAAGGATGAAAGGAGGGTCATCATTTTGGCATAGCAAGTCTTTTTTGTAATTTTGACTCCGTTTTCTCAACCCGGAGCAAGTTCATCCGCCTTAGATGTTGTTGCGATTCCTTTGATTGCCTCCTCCGCCACCGCGCTGGTTGCGATTTCCGCCTCCTCCATTTCCGTTTCCTCCCATTCCCTGGAAGTGGCCGCGGCCTCCCCCATTGTTATTGTTGTTGTTAAAATTCTTGAAAGGCATATTGTTGTTGCCGTTGTTGTTGTTGTTGTTGTTGAAGGGCATGTTCATTCCCATATTGTTCATATTTCCCATCGCATTGAGATTTCCACCTCCATTTCCGTTGCCACCATTGCCGCCGCCTCCGCCATTTCCTCCGGCAAAGGGATTAAAGGGATTCCCCCCATTCGGCATACCCGATCCGCCATTGCCGCCGACTCCGGGCGGGATGCCCATGCGACCGGTGCACGGTGGCGGCTGATTGAAGGCCGGAAAGTTGCCCATCATCATTCCGGAGATGCGGCCCGGCCCTAGGCAGATATTCGGCGGCGGCTGGCGCAGCATCTGGGCCAGGTTTGGCGGCGGCTGCGAGAGATTCGGCAGGATGACGGCTCCCGTACCGGAGCCTCCGGATCCCCCGCCATTATCATCGGGCAGCTGGGTCACATGCCCGTTGTCGTCAATGTAGATGAAGAGCTTCCCAAAGATCTGGAGCAGAGTTGGGTTGTTGACGATGAAGCTGGTGTCGAAGATCTTGGGCATGTCGGAGGGGATCTGGTGGAACTTGCTGAGCTCCACGAACACCAGGTTGAGCTGCTGGTTGACCATGATCTTGTTGTTGCTGCCGAGGTTCTTGTACCAGTTGGAGTTCTGCATCAGGCGGCGTATCTCAGAGATCTCCTTGCTGCCGCCGGAAAAAGTGGGCGGAGTGCCGGCCGGGTTCGGATTCGGGTTCGGGTTGAGGCCAGCCGCCTGCTGGAGATGAGCGCGACGGGGATCACGACGTGGATCGGCGCGCACCGACGGCTTGTCGGCCTGAAGATTCGGGGGTGGGACGCTCATCGATGGCGGCGGCACGTTCATGGACGGCAAGCCGGCCAGTGACGGCGGCGGCGGAGACATGGGGGCGACATCCTGCGCACCTCCATCCGAGTCCGGGGAGGCTATTCCCATCTTACCATACGAGTCACCGAAGCTGCCGAAGCCATCAGAGTCCTTCTCCACCAGTTCGGGTAGGCCCAGGATGCGGCGGACGCGCGGATCGCGCAGCTCGCGCTGCTCCTTGTGCAGGGCCGAGGCCCGCAGCTGCGAGTAGTCCGGATCATCGACGTCGACCATGTGCAGCTGCCAGCGGATGGGCATGTGCGAGAAGATGGCCGCATCGATCTCGGTGGCCGGACGGTAGTGCTTCATCGGCTCGAACGGCAGCCGCATGTCGATGTCGCGCTGGCGCTTGTGCTCGTCGTCGTTGTGGAGGCGCCGGAGGCGCTCCTGCTTCTCGATCTTCACCGGATCGTAGTCGTATATGGAAGTGCGCGCATAGAGCGATGGTGCTGCCTTAACCGAATCCTGATCCTGATCCTTCTGGTCCTTCGGCGACTGGGAGCCCGGCTCGGGCGTGGGAGTCGGGGTCAGGGAGTGTGAGTTGGAGTTCGAGTTCTCGTTGGAAGACAGGACGTCGCCGTCGCCGCTGTGGGCCTTGAACGGATTGCGGATGATGTCGCGGTAGAAGGCGGCCCTGGCCTCCGGATCGGACTGCTTGTCGCCGAACAGGTAACGGCTGAACACATTCGAGGCCGAGGACGAGCTGGTGGCGCTGGCGTCCGTAGTCTTGGCCGAGCTCTTGGCTTGTTCGTCGCTGATTGGCGGCGGAATCTCTAGGTTCGGCGAGGTGGCGCTCACCGGCACGACCAGGGGCTTGGCGGCCAGGCTCTGGCCGAGCATGTTGCTCATGAAGGTGGGCAGATCGAAGACCGAGGGCATCGGCGCCTCATCCACGACCGGTTCATCCTTAGGAGCTTCTTCCGGCTTGGTGTCCTTCACCGCCGGCTGCTCCTCCTGTTTGTCCTCCTCGGCATTGGACTCATTGCCGTCGTCGATCACCAGCTGCTCCTCGTCGTCGCGATCATCGTCCACTGGAAGTAGCCGAGAAACAGAATCGGAATTAGAGTCAAAGCAGATCCGGAAATGTTTGTCATTTTGGAAGCCTAGAAGCCTAGTCCTAGTGCTCGTTGCTCCGAATACTGTTCCCAGCAGTCGATATACTCACGCGGATCATTCAAGTTGACATGGGCGTCCTTCAGATACTGGGTGTAGTCCACCATGATGAAGCCGTTGCTGTTCGAGTTGCTGTTGACCTCCGCCTCCGGCTTGGGCGGAGGAACGCTGTCGGGGAAACCAAAGGTGAGACAAGGATTACTCGAAAGATCCCATTGGCTTACCTCATTCCCGCTTGGCCCGCCTGGTTGGCCTCGGATTTGGCGTCATCGGCCTTGCGCTGGATCTCCCCGATCTCGATTAGCGTCAGGCCGGCGTCGGTCAGCTGGCCGAACGGAATCTGCATCATCTGCTCCAGGTTGGTGATGCCCAGCTTGCTCAGCTTGGTCATCTGGTCGGCGCTCAGGACGTGGCTGAAGTTGCTCAGGTCGAGATGGGGTGGCAGGCCCTTGGAAGCCGGCGATGTGCTTCCCGGTTCTGGGGCGGTGGCCCCCGGCTTAGGTGCCCCGGCCGCTTTGTCTGCCCAGCGGGACTTGCGCTTCTTCTCCTGCGGCGGAGGATTAATGACCATGTCCAGGAGCGAGGGTATGTTGCCTCCAGCATCCACTTGCTGCTGCAGCTGCTGCTGTTGTTGTTGCAGCTGTTGTTGTTGCAGCTGTTGCTGTTGCTGCTGCATCTGCTGCTGCTGCTGTTGCTGCATTTGTTGCTGCTGCAGCTGTTGCTGTTGCTGCTGCATCTGCTGCTGCTGCTGTTGCTGCAACTGCTGCTGGTGTTGCATCTGGAGTGGCTGGTGTTGCTGATCCTGCTGGTTGCGCCGGCCCACGCCCGCACTGGCCAGCGTGCTCCAGGTGTTCTCCCGCTTGTACTGCTCGCACAGCTCCTCGTGGCGGCGCGTCATCTGGCCGAGGGCCACGTCCCGGGAGATCCGCTTGAAGTCGCCCAGGATCTCCTTGGGAGCCGTCTCCATATGCTTCAGCAGGATGTTGCGGAGCTGTTCGGAGAGCGGCTCGCCGTGGTGGAAGAGGCAGTCGTCGCCGGCGTAGCAGTCCATGCCCAGGTAGTAGTATTTACACGGAAACTCCTTGTGCATGTAGGAGCACTTGTCCCTCTTGGCGCAGCAGTCCATCAGGTAGAACTTGCAGAGCTCCAGCTTGCGCGGCTCCACCCGACCGCCCATCTTCTCCGGGACGTCGCCCGAGTCGCGCCGATTGCGCTTCGCCCCGCCGCCGCCGCCGCCTCCAGAGCCTCCTCCCGGCCCTCCACCGCCCCCGCCATCTCGGCCATCGCGATCTCGCCGCTTGCGATTGCCTCCTCTCTGATCCTTCTCCCGTTCCCGGCGCATTCTGCGGCGCTGGTTCATCCCTCCACCTCCACCGCCACCGCCTCCGCCGGCTCCGTCCTCGTCCGAGTAGGAATCATAGCTGCTGTAGGGATCTGGGGGCGAGTCGTAACCACCCAGCTGTCCGGCCGGACCATCGCCCAGGTCCGGCCAGTCGGGCGGGCCGGAGAAGCGCTGGCCTAGGCCGGCGGAGGAAGTGGGCGGACCTCCGGGCGGTGGGCTGCCGCCTCTCACGTTCAGCATCTCGTACTCGTCCATGTCGTCGCTGCCGGCACCGCCCCCCAGACCGGCGGCTTCGTCCTCCTCGCGACGAACTCGTTTCTGTAGGAGATTCGAAGGGATTAGTCTTCCATTTAAGCCGGAAACTAAAAGCTTAAACTATAAACTAACTAAATTAATTAATGGTAATTAATAATTAATTAATTAATTAGAAGATTAGAAGGATTCTAACCAGATAAGCCTTCAGAAGCCTATTCTTTTGACAGAAATTTCATTTTAAAGTTTAACCTCATTCCCAATGAGGAATAATAATTAAGAATTAATAATTAATAATTAATTAATAATTAAAAATTAGCAAGTACTATTTAGAGGGCAGCCTAGAAAGTGATCCGAGGAGATCTGTGTCCGACCTACGCGATGGGAGTCGCAGCTATTATTGGAAGACCATGAAGAAATCCATCGATTTCCAACAATAACCGATTCGTCAGGGACCCTGGCCACGACGGATTAACCCAATAAGATGATTAAACCGGAAAAGCATAGGGGGGACTAAGTCAGACGCTAGAATAGAGGTCGGGTAGAGATATTTGGGCTGGAGGCCGCCTTACTTGGTGCTCCTTGTCCTTCTTCTGTTCACGTTCGCGTTCCTTTTTGCGCTTCCGGCGCCGGCTGCTGCGACTGGGCTGCTGGCCGTGCTGGGAGGCGCCGCCAGGTGCTGCCAGATCCCCACCGAGTGCGTCCGGAGAGCCGTCGGGTCCGAGCAGGTCCTGGTTGAGGGAGCGCATGCGCGGCATGGGCGGCTCAATGCCCTTTTTCTTTAGGGCATTCGCAATGGCGTTTTCAATGCTCACTGCGTGATCATCTGGAAGGAGTGTTTGCGGTTAAGGACAAGGATCAGAGAGAGGGTGAATCGACCCAGGAGAAACCCGTTGAGGCATTACCTTCCAAGGGCCTCGGCTTCTTGGCCTTGGCGGTGGTGTTTCCATTGCCCAGGGAATCGCTGGCCAATCCCATGTAGACGACGTCCTCGTCGGGCATTTTGTTCTTCATCTCGACGCCCATAAACTGGACATCCTCGTCGGCTGTGAGTGGCCTCTTCGGCGTCGGCTGCTGCTGCTGCTGCATCGGCATCTGCTCATCCTCGTCATCGTCATCGTCTATCTCGCCGTCCTCGAGATCCTCCGCCAAATCAATCACAGCAATGGAGGACATTGTGACCACCAAACTACCGATCTAATTACCAATCGAAGTGATTACCAGAAAAGTGAATCTCAATCGTACAATCCTTGAAAGACTTGCAAAAATCAGCAACTGCAAAGGAGGATATGGAAATGTTTTCTGGTTGGAAAAAAAAGGTCATTTGGAAAACTGAACCCTTAAAATTTTTTGCGTTTTTTGTTTTTTTGTTACGTAAACCTATAGCAGTGTATATATTATATTCGGAAAATTCGTTGAAAGATATTTGTTTGGGTGGGGAGCCCCTCACCTCACACATGCGATCGAAAACTCACAACTCAATGAAATAATCAGCCCGACAGCCCAAACCTTCCAAATATGTTTCAACATAAAAAGCAAACGTTCCTTGGTTCCAATAATTTCAAATTTAACAAATCCATGGCCTACGTAGGAGGCATAGTTTGGATTAAAAATATATAACGGTATTGCTTGTCAAAAACATAATTTTTTTTCTTTAAAAGTAATGTTTTTTGGCCGATAGGGAGTCTTGGGAACTGCCTTATCAGTTCAGCTAACAATATTATTAACAAATTTACATTTTTGGAAGCAATAATTACATCAATAATTACAAATATTAAATAAATTAATGTTTTTAGGTCTTAATTTAATTAATTTCTTAAAAATATATACAACCTACAATTAAGAAAAGTGCAAAAAATTCCTAGCGAAAAGCGAAAGTAAAGACAATTTCAAAAAACATTTCAAAATATTGACATTTTGTGGGTAGAAGTACCGTTCGAAGGCAACAAACAGATCACACACACAGACTCAGACTCGGTTCTCAAGCAAGCGCGTGCTTGTGTGGGTTTTGTCTATCAGGTGGGGGGATGTTTGATCCAAAGTGTTCAAAGACTCCAAATCTAATTAATGAATTTGGTAAATAAAAGGCGATATGATAGCTCAGAACCGAGCGCGTGTTTCATTCTGACTTTGGCTTGTTTATCATGTCATCTCCCTCGCACGCAGCTAGTACATATGCATACTGACAGACGCCACGGCGTGTGTGTGTATGCGTGAAAGAAAGGAAAAAGAGAAATATGTACATATGTATGTATGTATGTTGGTACATAACTGTGAATTGCTTACACTTTTCGCATTTATGTGATTGTCGATCCACGAAATAACTGTTTTAATGAGGCGAAAGTTAGCTCATTGTTTGAACATTTTCTCTAAATCGAGTTTGCGATGATGATGATGATTATGATGATGATGATAGTATGTGTGTGTGTATGTTTGAGTTTGAACAGCTGCGCAGTTTTCAGGCCCGTACAAACATACATACATACATGTATGTACATATGTATATGTATGGTACATAAGTGTACGCGCCTTGGAAATGGAAATAACAAATATGGGTTTCCTTGTTGTTGATCGCTTTTGTTGCTATTGCAACATGGGAGCATTGGCGCTGTGTTTTTTCAAAACAAACAGTACAATAGATATGTCATCAAAGGCCGAAAATTGTTTGTTTTTTTGTTGAGGGGGCCCTTCTGCGCATCTGTCCGTCTCGCTCTCACCCGCAGCTAGCAGCTAAAAGGTGTGGGGCGTGGCGTAGCGGATACACTTATGTACAGCATGTATGTATGTATGGATGTACGTATATACGCACGATGACTGAGCAAGCAGGCATATGCACGCATACATACAAACATTTCTACATCAAATGCGTACTTATTTCTTTTCTTTTCGTTTTTTTTTTCCAACTAAAAACAAACAATTTTCGAATCTTACATTTGAATTTGTGACTTTGTGTGGATTATGGAACATTTGGAACTTTTTACTCGTTTATAACATTGCTGTTCGATTGGTTTTCGGTTATAGGTTCATTTTTTGGCTTTGTTTTTCTTTTCGTTTTTGTCGTTGTTTTACTTGGCTTTTTCGCTTTTGGTAATTTTTCGCATTGTCTTTTCGATTTGGCGTCGCTTTTGTCTGCTTACATAATGGAAGAGTGGTACAGTAGGTGAATAATATATATATATATATACATGCATATACGGTTTACGCACACATATATGTACGATTGCGTTTTAGCTATGCATATACTATGACATACATATATATATAGGTGTGAAAAATCGTCGATAATTCGCAGCCAATTTTGCAAATTATATTCGCTGTGATTTTTTTTTTTCTACTATATATGTACATATATGCTGTCTCGCTCGCTCTGTATATTAGTTTCTCTGCCTGCGGCCCTGGCCTCAGTAAATCTCTCTCCCCTCTTCTGTTCCTGTTACTGTATTGATACGCTCATATGACAGAATACAATATACAAATACATTAAATTAAATAAACTTCTTCGTCCAACTGCAAATTTTTTTCAAATGAATTCGTAGTAGCAGTGTTGCCAGACATCGGTTTGCCTTTCCCCTCTGTAAAATCGATCCCCCATAAATGCCTTTTTGGTATTTTTATGTGGTGTGCCATATATATCGATATCTATGTTTGTGCCATTTATAGGAATTATTTTTTAAAATTCGGAACTTAATTATTAATAAAAGGAAATAATAGACATAATACAGCGTAGTTTTAAAGAAAATCTTTGAATCCTAACTATCGATAAGAAATTTCCGCGCGCCAAATTTAAAATTATCAAATATAGTGTTGGGAAACACTAAATGTGGGAAAGGAAAGTGGTTTCTTTTTGTTTCCTTGTTCATTTTTAGTTAATTAGGTTAACTTTTCATCAATATAATACTGTTTCTATCTATTATTGAACTAAATTTTGTAACTTAAATGAATTTTCTTGTTTATCAGTGTTGCTAAACGGTTAAACTCTCCAAGTAATTCCAGCTATCGCCGATCTTCGCGTGGGGCGATCGTACTATATATATATAGGTTGAGATGTATATATATGAGCTGCTGATAACGCAGACGATCAGTTGGGTGTGTGTTTTTCTTGTTTAGAAGAAAAGTCCGGGTGCTTAGCATGGCCAGCAATTCCAATTCCCAAGTCCAGCCGCCATCTTTGATCAGCAGCGACATGGTCAACAAACTTCCAGGGAGCCAGGCCCAACTGTCGGCCCAAAGCAAGGTCAGTTCAATGCGGCATATCAAAGACATAACCTTGACACTTATCACCCCGATTTTGATTGTCACAGAGCAACGGAATCGATGCCCCGCAGTTGATGATCGTTTTCGACGCCGGCGATCTGAACTCCGCCCGCCAACAGCTGCTGCCGTCCCTGCAGGACCCCTTCGCTGCGGGCGCCGTTGCCACGGTCCTGTTGCAGGAGAGCATAGCCGAGCAGTTTGTGGGTCTGGTGGCCCAGGACCTGCGTCCCCTGAGCGAGGCGGTGGCCCAGAATCCGAGCCGAGCGAAATCCCTGGCCCAGATCAACAAACTGAAACTGAAAGTGGTCAAGGGTGAGCACCTGAAACCGGAGGAATCTCCCCTGCTGGTGTACGACACAGTGCACAGCTATCTGGGCGGTGGAGGGGCCACTGGAGTGATAACCCTGCACGTCTTCCGCACCGCCAAGGAGGCCGGAGAGCTGGCCAAACGGGATGCCCTGCCCTTTGGCCAGGTCAGCATATGGAACGAGAAGCTAGCCTGTGCCTATGAGCTGGTGTCCCGCCTCTCCACGGATATCTTCGCCCTCAACTGCTTTGGCCCGGACCTGAGCCCCATCAGGGAGGCCTTCACTGCCAACCGGAACGATGTGTCCCTGGAAAAGAACTACCACTACGAGAGCCTGGTAGTTGGCAGCAAACGGAGGATTATCGTCTTCCCCGTTGGCACTATCTTTGCGAACTAGATGGTCCCAGGACATGCAGCCAGGTGCTTGATACGCCTCTAATACCTCTCTTAAGCATTTTAATGTGTGAATTTTTGTTTCGTGGGGAATATATTTTACAAAAGTTTTTAATCCAATCTTTATGTACAAAGTAGCCTATGGAATTCCACTCCAGTTTCGAATTTCTAATTTTATGTAACTCTTTGGCAATATTTTTCTAAATCTATGTACAAATTTGAACGGATCGTTATATATTGTGGGTGATTGGGGTAGGTGCTTACTATATAATCCCTCTGTGCAACAGGCGCTTTTCGGGCATGCGTGGAGAAATGTCCTCCTTCCCAGAAGATGGCAATCTCAGGAAAATGTAGGGAACAGTGATGTGAAAATTGAGTATAAATTGAAGTCAGGACACCCGCACACTCGAGGTCAAAATATTAGGGTAGAATAGGATATTGTTTATAAAATGGCAATAGTTTTTTTTTTTTTTGCCACACTCGTATCTTATCGTTTGTGTTGTAAGTTTAGATAAAGATAGAAAAGTAACTGTAGTGTGTGAATTGGTTTCTTTTGTTCGCTTTGGCATTGAAATTGTGTTGGCCAGGTCTGTCTTAGTGAGTGTGAGTGAAATCTTTACCTTTCTCTCTGCCAAGTTGTTGGCAATCTTTTGCTGGCCAATACACCAGTTTCCCTTAGTTTTTCACTATCTGGGCGTTGGGTACTTCCTCGTTTTCCACGCTGCCTATTAAGATTGCTTCGGTGTGGGTGAGTGGGTGGCTGGGATTAGTGTATTGTGTTTCCAGTGAGTGGGAAGTAAGCTGTAACTAAACAAAGATATTGTACTTAAAAAACAGTGTGCCCTCTCTTTCTGCCTCGCTGTCCTCTCGCTCCCTCCAAGTGCCCCCTTTCTCTTCCTTCACTCGCTCTCTCCAGTTCTTGCACCCCCGGATGACGTAGTGGCTCTTTTGGCTGCCATTGCTCCACTTTCACGGGGCTTGAAGAGCGCTGAGAGAGAGAGAGCGTTGGAGAGAATATTAGAACAGGGGCGTAGAAAGGGGGATTTCAAGGGGATTGATTTTGCTTTTCTTCTAATTACTAGTACCAGCTTACTAGCCAACTAGCCTACTAGTCTTAGTTACTAGCTTTTAGTTAGTATTAGTACCCCGCTTAAAAAAGGCGAGACTACGTCCCAGTGCCCCTCAACTAGTTGTTGTTAATCCTCTCATGGTTAGAAGCAACGTTTGCTGGCGCTGCTTTTGTTTGGGTTTTGTTGTTGCCAGTCTGCGCTGGTTCCCGCTACGCCGAGGTGAGCTCTCTCTCTGCTTCTGGATCCATCGCCCGTCGCCAGGGCTCCCGCCTCCGTAGCTCCCGCTCCATTCCGTGCGGATGGGGAGAATGCACTGGCAGTTGTTCCAGAACCAAATCCAAATCCAAATCCAAAAACAGCTCCACCAACAGTAAGAATCCGCCAGAACAATGCCACCGCACAAGTGGACGGATGAGTCGCGGGACGCCAGCTGCTACTACGAGGATTCTGCCGGCACTGCCACTCGATTCCGCCGGAACTCGTCCTCCTCGAATGGATCCGGGTCCGGGGATCGCACCGACGACGAGGCGGACGACGAACAGGAGGCCTTCTGTTCCGGCGAACGGCCGCTGATCCGCTCCAGCGCCGGAGCGGAGGGTGAGTACCTCCCATAAGACGCACCATCGACGTTCTGGTTTTCCGTTTCGCGATTCGCGTTTGGAACGCTTCCTAATGCCCCATTTCACGCCACAGTGGAGTGCTCTCCAAGAGGGAAATATTTCATTTTTTAAATACTTTAAACTTTTAATTAGTTTGCGAAATTATTTGGATTTTTAAACGCCATAAAAGTTCATCAAAGTCAGGTTCAACTTTAGGAAAATATCAGAATTGTGGCGCAGTTATATTTTAATTTATCTTTGGGACTGATTAAGTATTTAAATGGCATTCCAACGACTGCGATGATGAAATCCAGAACATGTCGATGGTAGTACGCCTCCGAAATAATCCGTTGCCTCTCCCCCCGCCAGATAACGTTGGATGTGGCCGGATGAAGACCCGACACATCTTCGGACTGATGGGCTTCCTGGGATTCGGCGTCGTCTACGCCATGCGAGTGAATCTATCGGTGGCCATTGTGGCCATGGTCAACCAGACAGCGATCCCGCACAGCAACTCTTCCGTAATCGATGCCGATACGTGTCCCATGCCAGCGCCCGGAGGCAATGGGAGCGCTCCGATCCCCATCCGGGAGGGCGAATTCGTCTGGGACGAGGCCACGCAGGGCTTGGTGCTGGGCAGCTTCTTTTACGGCTATGTGATCACCCAGGTGCCCGGCGGCCGCATGGCGGAGCTGTACGGCGGCAAGCGGATCTACGGCTACGGAGTACTGATCACAGCCATCTTCACGCTCCTGACGCCGCTGGCCGCGCACTGGGATCTGCCGCTGCTGGTCCTCGTCCGCGTCCTGGAGGGCATGGGCGAGGGGGTGACGTACCCAGCTATGCACGCCATGCTGGCGCAGTGGATTCCGCCGCTGGAGAGGAACAAGTTTGCCGCCGTCGTCTATGCCGGCTCCAACATCGGCACGGTGATATCCATGCCCCTGACCGGGTGGCTCTGCTCGCTGGACTTCCTGGGCGGCTGGCCCTCGGCCTTCTACATCTTCGGACTGCTGGGCATCTTGTGGTTCGGCTGCTGGATGTATCTGGTGTACGACAGGCCCCGGGATCACCCTCGGATCTCGTGCGCGGAACGGGACTACATTGAACGCAGCCTGCAGGCGCAGCGACTGATGGAGGAGCCAGATTTGGAGGAGGAACCCGATATCGAGGAAGATTGCGAGCAGCAGGAGGATCGGGTGAGGTTGAGAAGACCTGTGGAGGCGGAGGGGATACCGTGGCGCTCGCTGCTCACCTCGGTGCCTCTGTGGGCCATCCTCCTGACGCAGTGCGGCCAGGGCTGGGCCTTCTACACGCAGCTGACGGAGCTGCCCACCTACATGAGCAACATACTCCACTTCGACATCCAGTCGAACGCCCTGCTGAACGCCGTTCCCTACCTGACCGCCTGGTTCGTGGGCATAGCCTGCTCCGCCCTCGCCGACTGGATGCTCGCCCGTCGCTACATTTCCCTCATCAACTCGTACAAGCTGTGGAACACGGTGGCGTCCGTTGTCCCATCCCTGGGTCTGATTGGCATCATCTATGTGGGCTGCGACTGGGTGTGGGTCACCTTTATGCTGGCCGGCGTCGGATCCTTCGGAGGTGCCGTCTACGCCGGCAATCAAATGAATCACATCGCCCTGAGTCCCAAGTACGCGGGCACTATGTACGGAATTACGAACTCGGCGGCGAACATCTGTGGCTTCCTGGCGCCCTATGTAATTGGTTTGATCATCAATCACCGGGAGACACTGACCCAGTGGCATGTGGTGTTCTGGCTGGCAGCGGGCCTCAACATAGCCGGCAACTTCATGTACCTGATCTTCGCCAGCGCCGAGGAGCAGAGCTGGTCGAAGGGCACCCCCCGGAGGCACACATTGCAGCGAAGCCAGAGGGCTTGATTGATTGATTGATTGATTGATTGATGACTTCCCAGCCAGATCCGAAGCATTTGTGATAATTCCAATATATAGTATAAATATATATAGATTATGGACTCGAAGTTACCCCCGGATGCACCAGAAGCGTCGTCAGTATTTGAAGTGGCTTCCAAGAAACAGAAAGAAACCGAATATGAAACACTAGTGCTACCAAATCGTTTATGAGAAATGTTAACTGTTTTAGTGTGTCGTTTTATATGGACTTTTCTTTTGCTAGACGTGCTGTTTGTTTTTTTTTTATTTTTTGATACCAATATTTGTACCAATCACATGAATATATATATATTTATATATCTAAGATATACACACACTCGAAGGATGTTGCACATTAAGCCTTAGAAGGAAATTATACACGGCTATACACCTACCAGGTGTAGTTCTATATAGCGTTAAATATATATACATGTATGTATCTTGCAGTACTACCACATCCTATAGATACGCCAGTTACTAAGTCTGTGACGAATGGATAAGTCGAAATAAATCGCATAAACATATCAATTGTATGATTAACAGATTTTTCCTCTTGTGGAGTGACTCAAGGGGCTTGGAATATCCAACAATAGACATAGTAATAGGCCTGAAGATACTTCACACCATCAAGAAAACTATTATATACTTTTAGGCTTTAAGAGGCTATTTTTTGGCTTTCAAATAAAATATTTTTATTTTGATCTTTTTTTTCAATTTCCCTTTCGAAAAGGCTAAGCTGTAAGGCGACCTCATTTCTGACCTGAATCCTATCTTTATGAAATGGCAACACTGCGTATGAGTAATGGAGCTACGTATGCGTGATATCATTGCGTATGAGCGATAAACTTTGAAACTGTCTGGCGGGCCATTACTGTTTTTACTGTTTCCAGCTTACAGTTTACAGTTATGGGCTTATGGACCGAAAGAAACGATTGCCTGAAATCTGTAAAAAATATAATATTACTTGGTGATAATCTTACTACGTACCAAAATCCCATATTTTAAGCCTCAACAGATAATAATTTGAAAAACATGGAAAGATAATTTTTACGGAGATTATTTACGGAGAATCGATCCACAAGTCGTTTAAGATACTCCGCTTGAGAATCGGATGGATATTGTCAAAGATATGGCCATCGCAAGTGGCCATAATGGCGTTCCCCACGACTTTTCGGTTTTTAAAGGGGATCCTCCAGAAAATGTCGAAAAAAATCGATCGAAAATTGTGTTGCCAGATTTTGATGCAGTTTTAAGGAGAATCGATCCACAAATCGTTTAAGATACTCCGCTTGACAATCGGATGGATATTGGCAAAGATATAGCCATCGCAAGTGGCCATAATGGCGTTCCCTACGACTTTTCGGTTTTTAAAGGGGATCCTCCAGAAAAATTCGAAAAAAATCGATCGAAAATTTTGTTGTTAGATTTTGATGCAGATTTACGGAGAATCGATCCACGAATCGTTTAAGGCACTTCGCTTGAGAATCGGATGGATAATGGCAAAGATATAGCCATCGCAAGTGGCCATAATTGTGGTCCCCACGACTTTTCGGTTTTTAAAGGGGATCCTCCAGAAAATTTCGAAAAAAATCGATCGAAAATTGTGTTGCCAGATTTTGATGCAGTTTTAAGGAGAATCGATCCACAAATCGTTTAAGATACTCCGCTTGACAATCGGATGGATATTGGCAAAGATATAGCCATCGCAAGTGGCCATAATGGCGTTCCCCACGACTTTTCGATTTTTAAAGGGGATCCTCCAGAAAAATTCGAAAAAAATCGATCGAAAATTATGTGGCCAGATTTTGATGCAAATTTACGGAGAATCGATCCACAAAGCGTTTGAGGCACTTCGCTTGAGAATCGGTTGGATAATGGCAAAGATATAGCCATCGCAAGTGGCCATAATTGTGGTCCCCACGACTTTTCGGTTTTTAAAGGGGATCCTCCAGAAAAATTCGAAAAAAATCGATCGAAAATTTTGTTGTTAGATTTTGATGCAGATTTACGAAGAATCGATCCACAAATCGTTTGAGGCACTTCGCTTGAGAATCGGATGGATAGTGGCAAAGATATAGCCATCGCAAGTGGCCATAATTGCGCTCCCCACGACTTTTCGATTTTTAAAGGGGATCCTCCGGAAAAATTCGAAAAAAATCGATCGAAAATTATGTGGCCAGATTTTGATGCAGATTTACGGAGAATCGATCCACAAATCGTTTGAGGCACTCCGCTTGAGAATCGGATGGATAATGGCAAAGATATAGCCATCGCAAGTGGCCATAATTGCGGTCCCCACGACTTTTCGGTTTTTAAAGGGGATCCTCCAGAAAAATTCGAAAAAAATCGATCGAAAATTTTGTTGCCAGATTTTGATGCAGTTTTAAGGAGAATCGATCCACAAATCGTTTAAGATACTCCGCTTGAGAATCTGATGGATATTGGCAAAGATATGGCCATCGCAAGTGGCCATAATTGCGATCCCCACGACTTTTCGGTTTTTAAAGGGGATCCTCCAGAAAATGTCGAAAAAAATCGATCGAAAATTGTGTTGCCAGATTTTGATGCAGTTTTAAGGAGAATCGATCCACAAATCGTTTAAGATACTCCGCTTGAGAATCTGATGGATATTGGCAAAGATATGGCCATCGCAAGTGGCCATAATGGCGTTCCCCACGACTTTTCGGTTTTTAAAGGGGATCCTCCAGAAAATGTCGAAAAAAATCGATCGAAAATTGTGTTGCCAGATTTTGATGCAGATTTACGGAGAATCGATCCACAAATCGTTTGAGGCACTTCGCTTGAGAATCGGATGGATAGTGGCAAAGATATAGCCATCGCAAGTGGCCATAATTGCGCTCCCCACGACTTTTCGATTTTTAAAGGGGATCCTCCGGAAAAATTCGAAAAAAATCGATCGAAAATTTTGTTGTTAGATTTTGATGCAGATTTACGGAGAATCGATCCACAAATCGTTTGAGGCACTTCTCTTGAGAATCGGATGGATAATGGCAAAGATATAGCCATCGCAAGTGGCCATAATTGCGCTCCCCACGACTTTTCGGTTTTTAAAGGGGATCCTCCAGAAAAATTCCAAAAAAATCGATCGAAAATTTTGTTGCCAGATTTTGATGCAGATTTACGGAGAATCGATCCACAAATCGTTTAAGATACTCCGCTTGGGAATCTGATGTATATTGGCAAAGATATGGCCATCGCAAGTGGCCATAATGGCGTTCCCCACGACTTTTCGGTTTTTAAAGGGGATCCTCCAGAAAAATTCGAAAAAAATCGATCGAAAATTTTGTTGCCAGATTTTGATGCAGTTTTAAGGAGAATCGATCCACAAATCGTTTAAGATACTCCGCTTGAGAATCTGATGGATATTGGCAAAGATATGGCCATCGCAAGTGGCCATAATTGCGCTCCCCACGACTTTTCGGTTTTTAAAGGGGATCCTCCGGAAAAATTCGAAAAAAATCGATCGAAAATTTTGTTGTTAGATTTTGATGCAGATTTACGGAGAATCGATCCACAAATCGTTTGAGGCACTTCGCTTGAGAATTGGATGGATATTGGCAAAGATATAGCCATCGCAAGTGACCATAATGGCGTTCCCCACGACTTTTCGGTTTTTAAAGGGGATCCTCCGGAAAAATTCCAAAAAAATCGATCGAAAATTATGTGGCCAGATTTTGATGCAGTTTTAAGGAGAATCGATCCACAAGTCGTTTAAGATACTCCGCTTGAGAATCGGATGGATAATGGCAAAGATATGGACATCGCAAGTGGGCATAATTGCGTTCCACACGACTTTTCGATTTTTAAAGGGGATCCTCCAGAAAAATTCGAAAAAAATCGATCGAAAATTATGTGGCCAGATTTTGATGCAGTTTTAAGGAGAATCGATCCACAAGTCGTTTAAGATACTCCGCTTGAGAATCGGATGGATAATGGCAAAGATATGGACATCGCAAGTGGCCATAATTGCGGTCCCCACGACTTTTCGGTTTTTAAAGGGGATCCTCCAGAAAAATTCGAAAAAAATCGATCGAAAATTATGTGGCCAGATTTTGATGCAGTTTTAAGGAGAATCGATCCACAAGTCGTTTAAGATACTCCGCTTGAGAATCGGATGGATAATGGCAAAGATATGGACATCGCAAGTGGGCATAATTGCGTTCCACACGACTTTTCGATTTTTAAAGGGGATCCTCCAGAAAAATTCCAAAAAAATCGATCGAAAATTTTGTTGCCAGATTTTGATGCAGTTTTAAGGAGAATCGATCCAAAAAGCCATCGCAAGTGGCCATAATTGCGGTCCCCACGACTTTTCGGTTTTTAAAGGGGATCCTCCAGAAAATTTCGAAAAAAATGAGGTACTCCGCTTGATAATCGGATAGATATTGTAAAAGATATAGATGTCTGTCTGGTGAAGCGAAATACACATTTAATTCTCTCAGTGTGAGGCACATAAAAGTCATAAACACATGCACTTCCAGATCGAGCATTCCAGCACAGCCTCCGTACGTTCGGTTTCAGTGCGATTACCGTGGCACAGTTTAAACTCTGATGTCCGTCAGTCCGTCGGGTTGTCCGTGAATCTGTCCGCTTGTGTGCCCGTCCGGTGGGACAAGGTGTTTCTCATGTGCTCGCATCCCCGCCCCCGAGGCACGCCCTCCCGAAAACTGCGAGGCATTAATAATGGCTAAGTGACATTGCAGTTTTTGTGTCGCAGTCTCTCACGCGGTTTTGTTTGTATTTTGGCGCTTTGTCTTTTTGTCAATTTTCTCCTCATTGCATAACAATTTTCAGCCCATCACCCGCACCACAGCCCCTTCCCTTTCCCTTTCCCATTTTCCCCTTTTACCTTTTACCAATGCGAGAGTTCCCCGGTGAACTTCGCGTGGCCATAAAAACCGTGCCACAAAAGTCAAGTGAAAATATTTTGGCGCCTCTGTTATGACAGCCGTGCCTCTCTCTTCTCTACACAGTAGAAATTTTATAGTTACTCTAAGTATTTTCTGATATTTTTTAGTATTTAAATGAAACAAAATCTATAGTATTTGGCAACATGGCGTATGAGTAATACTTGACAGACTCACATTACGTATACGCACTGTGGACTTTGAGAAACTTTTAATGAAAATGACTCAACGAGAAGCTAACTGTTTATTGGAGCTTTTGGATAAGTTTCTCTCAATGTATTGTACTCTTGCTTCTCCCTTTTCCGTCTCGCTCGCGCTCACGCAATCTGCGCTCATTTGGCCCTGCGTTTGCGTTTTTAATTAACGGTAGTTTCATCTATTGCCACACTAGAGATTGCAAATGAAGTAATTATAAAAAAAAAAAAGAGATACACCGCTAGAGATGGGGAAAGAAGCCCGTGATTACGAGCAACATTTTTCGGTTCAATTTCATCCGATCTGCTCCGTTACATGCCCTCTCCCTCTTTGGCTCACTGGCTGTCTCTTTCCAAATTGCCGTGCGTTTTCCTTGCCAAGAAATGCGTTCATGGTCAAAATGTCAAAAACGTGACGCAAGCGCAAACAGCAACACCAACAATTAACATCGGCAACACATCCCCAACATCCACACCAGAGCATTAACAATGGCATTAAAAAAAAAAATATATAACCAACAAGAGCCATAACAAAATAACAAAAACTACAAAACAGGCATTATTGTTTTGGCCCGGCCAGCAGCAAGTGATCCAAAAAAAACAAAACTATGTGAAAATTTGTGCAATCAAATATTTGGTTGAATAATTTTCCAAGTGCCAAGTCTAACAGTCAAGTGCACCGAATAGAACAGCTTCTTCAGTAACAGAATTTCATAAACTTCAAAAAAATACTAGTCTAGGTTCAAAAACCCCCAACACGGCCTCCAAAAAGCTTTCATGATCTTTCAATTAATAAACCATCGAATATAATATTCCCATTGACCCAAATTCAACGTTTCAGAGGGGAAATATCAATAATTTATGTATTAAATGCGAGATAATTATATTCCTCCAATTATCGGATGATTTTCGAGCATTAAGGAAATGATGAAGTAATTGAGGTCACATTAAAAATACCATTATATATATTATATATGCGGAGATCTAATCAAAAGTCCCATTCCCATTCCCACTCCCAATTCCCATTCCCAGACCTAGATTTTGAGTTCAGTTCGGTTATCGGTTGGCTAATTGATAGATAACCTGGCTCGAATCGCTTTGCTAATCGTTTTGATTTCTGATTTTCTGAATTTCCGATTTCCGACTCGGTTTCGTATTCAACTTTTTGTTGTTGTGTTTTATTTTTTGGTGGCTTAGTGGCGCGTTTTTATTTATTCGCTGTTAACTGAACCTTTGTTGGTCGACGCTTTGCTTATTTCTTGACACTTTCACTTTTCTCATTAAGATATGAGCTCGACCCCCCTCCCGACAGGTTTTTTTTTTTGAGTGTGTGTTGTTTTTTTTTGTTAATTTGCTGACAGCAGCTCACGAACCTTACGTGTACCAACCGACACGGGGAATGACTGACAGACATAAGCCCAGACCCTTGCACTGAGAAAAAAATACTCCCAAAAACTTTATCCATAATTTAGAAAGGCTAACCTATAACCTATAAAAAAGGGAAAATTGATAAAATATTTTTTTTTATTCTTTATTCTTTGTTTAATCATTTACAACACAATTTCTCTGAGTGTAGAAACCTGCGGCTAACCTTAAATATTTTGCGTTTCATTTGCATCTCCATTCATGCTCGTCGCCCCATCCCTAGCTCCATCTCAGTCTTGGCGTTGAGCTTTTTCCCTCTCGCTTTGAGTGATATTGAACTTTGAGTGCATTAATCGAGATCTCTCGGCTTCTGAATGCAATTATGCCTTTTTTTTTCTTGTTCATTTTTTGGAAACCCTTTAAACCCGTTTGCCGTTGCCAGATCTTTGTCATGCTTCTTCTGTTTGGCTTTTTTTTTTTTTTTGCATTAACAAAATGCATTTTTGTTTTTCGCTTTACCACTTAGCATTTAATTTTTGGCAGCTTTTGAGGTTTTCTGCCTTTTTTCCCCAGAACTGGTTTCCATTTGCTTAACGGTAAATGCAGCCATAGCCGCCATCGATCGGTCTGTCTCTGTCTGGCTTTCAGACTATTTTTTCGTTCCCAACTTTTATTTGGCTTTTGTGGAAAATTGAAAAGCATTGCACGAGATGTTTGGACGCTTCGGGGATTGCATAATTTATGGCTTGTTTGGTTTTTCTATTTTCTGCTGGAGCAGGATGGGAGAGGCGGTTCAAATTGAGGGGGGAATCCCAAAAAATTAATCGATCTTCTTGCCATCCCTATGGGCCGGAATCTGCGCCAGGTGCAAGTATCTCTCCATCTCACTCGTCTTGTTGGCTGAAAACGGGTCAGGCGGTGACACAAAAACAACAATTGTTCCATCTCTTGCAACATTTTTCGGTTCGCATTCCTCCAATCCCGTTGTTTCGACTGGATTTTGGGGAGAGGGAACGGGAATATTGCAGGTGAGCAGTCGATGTTATTTTTTTTTCGATTTTTATCGATTCGTAAGTGAATGTCCAAACAGGGAAAATGTTTGTTGCATGTTAGCTGCAAATTACAGGCTGTTTTAATGGATTCTCGTAATTTCTCAATCACTTTTAATCTCCATAATTAATAGCATTTCTGGTGGGATTTTTCAAGACATTTTGGTCAAAAATTGCTTGGTTTTGGATGAATCACTTCTGGTCATAGTGTATTTCCTATTCATTCACATATTTACATTTATTTAACCTACATTAGATGGTTAGATACAAAGGTTTTTATTTATGATGCGTTTAAGCCTTTGTTTAAAAAACTGTTGCAGCGTTCAGGGCGTAGGATCCTTCTTTGTTTTCCTTCAAGCTTTCTTTAAGTGGAATCTATTATTATATCATAATTGTATGTTTTTTTTTTTGGGAATTGCAATTTTATGGCTTTAAGTCTTAACCGATTGACCGACTTTGCTGGAATTTCGGCCCAGCGCTATATGGTTATAGTTATTGTGATTGCGATTGCAGCCATCATCCCATCCCCCTACCCGCCCTCCCCACTCCCCAGCTGGCTTATTCAAATATCAATGGCTAATTTCATTTTTGCGGCCACTTTTGCAACACTCACACTCTCGCCAAAGTCCATATAACATAATGCCACACACACACAAGCACGCACAACGATTACAACATAGCCGATGACGCAGGGCTTTTGCTTTTTCAGGCTCTCTCTCTCTCTCTCATCACCATCTCTCACTGAGAGCGAGAGCTACAAGCACTTTCGTTCGAGCCGCTAACGGTAATGCAACAAACCTGGCTCAAACGGCCACTTGCGCTTTCGGGAGAGTGAGAGCGCGAGCAAGCTGAGATTTTTTCCGTCTTGACGGATTTTTTTTTTGGGGCTGCGTTTTTGGAATTGTTAACATATTTTTACAGCTGCTCAAGACGCTCGACGGGCGATTCGTCGACGTGCGTTCATGCCAAACGGTCGTCGCAGCTCGGAGCTCCTCCTCTTTGAAGCGCGTGTGTCTCCTCCAAGCACCACCAACAATTTTTCAATAAAAACCGAAAGTGCGAATTATCAGAGAAACCAAACAAAAAAAAACCACTAATAGAATAACATTTTTTTGGGGATATTCTAGCTCGATCTCGAGCCCTAGATCTATTTATTTGTTATTTTTTTCCGGTTTTCGATTCGTGGCACTGTGTGAGAAAATGCTTGTGCAAAATAATATATAAAAAATAATACGCTTTTAACCCAAATCAGATTTTATTATTGTTGTTTTTGTTAGTTGTTCTCTTTTTTTTCGTGTGTGTGCAATATCTGGAGTGAAAGTGAAACAGAAACCACGAAAAATTCCAATAACCCAGAGACGAGACATCGCAGGAACGTGCCCGGCCAATAAAAGATATATATATTGACACGATCATGGCTAGGACTCTGGTGCTGGCCCTGCTGATTTCGCTCTTGGCCGGAAATCGGGCGGCCATCGACAAGGACGAGGGCAAGCAACCAGCCGGATGGTTGGCAGCCTCCGCTTCCGGTTCGGATCAGCACAATGTGATTAACCTGAGCCTGCACACGGGTCTGACCTCTGACCTGGATCCTGCTCTCAGCTATGATCTGAGTCGCACCCGCCGCCTGAGGGATGCCCTCAACGTCTTCGACCTAAGCCTCCTGGCCGAGCACTGGGGTCAGGTGGAGGTCTCCGGCAGGGTGTCCGGCAACTGCAGTCGGGATATGAGGAGCTATCTGGGCGGTCTCAGCGATGCCAAGATGTGGGCCGTGAAGAGTAAGTTTAAAAGGGGTTAAGGGATTACAATAGTTAAAATATTTTTTATAAATTATTTATAAATCATAGATCTTGGGAGTTTAAAGATATTTTATAAAAGATACTTATTACTAAGTTATAGTAGAATATATTGTATTTAGAAACATTTTAAAACCATTTATTATAAAAAATAGTTTTGGAATTTGTATAAAATAGAGCCAAGAACCTAAAGATAGTTATGATGTGATCTTTTTAATCTGTAAAAGGTCTATCAAGATATATAGTTTTAAAGACAAAACTACCAAAAATGTAAGCCAATAACCAATTAAGTTAATCAACCACGAAAAAGGCAATAAAATTGAAGAAAATCTAATGGATTTTGTAGCCATTGCCCCTTTAGGCCAAGTTAAATATTTGTCAAGTTATTACTTTCCGATAGCATCGTTTAATTAATTTTTGTACAAAAATTAATTTTTTTGGCCAGAAGAGAAGCACAGATCGCCATTCACATCCCTTCAGTTGGTCGCACACGAACCGCCACGATCTGATCTTGGTCTGAAGTCTAGACCAGAAAATGATATCAAGACTGGGCGGTGGTGCACGGTGTGTATGTGTAAACGTGCCATTCGCCGATTTTGGCGATCGGCGGATATATATAGGTATATCGTGGATAGAGACAATCTACATAAGCTCACGATATGCAGCGAGAAATCGCCAAGGTCGCAATCAGTTCTTGCCAGTGCAGTAGCAACATGCAACAGCTGCAGCACCAGCAGCAGCAACAACAATCACTCCATGACAGCAACAACTCAATCAAATTTTGGCTTGATGGCTAACATTTTGGCCATTGGGCTTGTGAGCTTGTTTGGCCAAAATTGGTTTATCTTTTGGGCTTTATTTTGTGTGTCCAATTTTTATTTGGTCATTATGTCAGGGGGATTGGTATTGAATAACGGTTCAATTTAACCAATATTGGCAGTTGAAAGTGAAGTCCCAAACAACCAGGGAAATCTTTAGCTTAAAAAATGGAAAATTTATTAAATAAATTAAAGATAAAGTTAAAGATTAGCTTGTTTTTGGCCATGTTTTGCTGCCAATTTGATCCATTTTAATTTTTTTTTTCTTTCTGTAAAGCAGCGCCAAAAGTCTGAAATTATGAATAAATGTGGTGCAACTTGTTTTATTTTTGGATTTTTTATTTATTTTTTTTTGGTGGTTGCGACAAGCTCCCCTCGCACCACACGTCGTACTCCGTAGCCCCCAAAAAGAAAAAGAAAAAAAAACGCAATCCTATCGATTCCAGCAACCTGACTCCGATGAAACCCCACTGACCGACTGACTTGGCCAAGACAAACCGAACCACTCTCCTCCAGATGCTGGTTATGTAATCAATTAACACAAAAAATCCAGCTTGCAAAGACGAATCCGACAAAAAAGAGAAAGAAAAATTTAAAAAAAATGAAATAAGAAATAAAAGTGTTTCAGTCTCTCCGTCAAAGTTTCTTTTCTTTTTTTTTAAGTTTTGTTTTTTATTGCACCATGGGCCAAAGTGGCACGAAAGCGAACAGAGTTCGGCCTCTTAAGAGTCGCGGTTCAAGTTCATGGAGAAAGAGAAAGAAAGGCTGAGAAACTGAGAAGAAAGACTCCAAAATGGCCTTTCAAGCGAATGGTTTTCCAGGCAGGAAGTCTTTTTACTTTTTGCCACAGTTTGTGGCCGTTTTTTTTTCTTTTATTTAGTTTTGAGAGAAAGGCCTGATTTAAATTTAATTACTAATTAAAATGTTTACAAATTTTTAAGTTCACTGGGAAACTTTTTTGTTTAGTTTTACAGTTTTTGAAGGCTTTTTTGGAGTTTCAGGAAAAAGGAATGGTTTTCATAGCTTATCGATATTTTCTATCTATATTTTAAGGATCACTTGGTCCTACTTTTTTTTTTAAACTTTAATTGCTTCTTTTGAAGGCTTTGTAAAACCTTTTCAGAAATGTTTCAAAAGCATATATTCCCAATTTATTAAGTTATTAGGCATATTTCTCAGTGTAAAGTAAACATCCTGAAAAATATTAACTTATTATTCATCAGCTTTCTTTGCTTCCTTCATTTACAAAAAAAAAAAGAAAAAAGATGGTAAAAAGTTGTTACCTGTTTTTGGTTACTTTTTCGGGGCCTGAAAGCTCTGGGACTGGGACTGGGTCTGGGACTGGGACTGGGACTGTTACCTGGCATCTATGTATGTCAATGTCTCCATAGATATGTAAACTTTAAGATATATTACCACACATGAACGGGCCAGGGTCAAAGTTTTTCCTGCCAGCCCGCAGCAAACCGGCTCGATGCTGGCTGAAAATTGTTATTTAAACGCTTTGGATCGACTTGTGTCTTGGAAATAATTTCCACGGGCACTAGTTCGGTTTCAGAGCCGGGCTTTTGGGTCTTAGCTATCCGAGCCAAGATCAATGGCTAATAAATTGTGTCTGTGTTACCTTTTTTTTTCCAGCCATATAATATATTTTTTTTCTGTCTTGTGGCTGGGCTTCAGTTGCAATGTTGCATTTGCAATTCTTTGGCGGCAGCTACGGTCGAGTGAACTCGATTGCCAGGTTGAAGGTTGAGAGCTGAAAAGCTGAAAAACTGAAAAACCGACAATATTGCCAGCTTGGAAGTCAAGTGGAAGGCTGCCAAAAGATTTGGCCAATTCGGAGTGGACAAATACGCTGAGTGTTTGTCGGCAAAAGTCTAAGAGGAAGTGCAAATATTGGCCGAAAGAGCTTCGTCATCTTTCCGCAAACTTCCTCGAAAAAAAGCTTTCACAATCTTTTTGCAAAATATTCCCAGAAGAGGGGAATAAAACGAATTATAAAATTTGTAAAAAAAAAAAAATAAAAACAATTGCTGCAATCGCCGAGACTGACCTCGTATTGCATTTCACCTGTCAGAGTGACACAAAAAATTAAATAATACATTAAGATCGAAAACAAGTTGGCCAAAACCTGACAAGCGATCGTGTTATGGTTTTTGGCTTGGCCTGGTCATTAGTTGGTCAAAATACGGTTTTTCCTTTTTATTTATTTATTGCTTTTGGGCCAATATACTTAGCCGACTTTTGAAGGGGTAGGGTGGTGGTCAAGGGGTGGAGGGGCGGAGGGAGTGGGCAAGAGCCCCAATTACAGTCTCTGTGCGAAATGAAACGTCACGCAACATAATTTCTACGGCTTTCCCATGTTTACATATATATTTCTGATGTAAATGGCCAAAAGCAATGAAAATGAAGAAGAAGAAGAAGCCAGAGAAGAAGAAGAGATAGAAGAGGGAACAGGAGTAGCAGAGGCCGAGATACCAAAATTGCACAACAAATAAACACGCCAAGTCGCCAAGTCGCAGCAACATCAACAAAAAAACAGCAGCAGCAGCAGCAGGCCAAGACACTGAAAAAAATATGATTTAAAAGAAATACGTTTTTTATATAAAATAAAAATAATTTACAATAAAAATATCCTACTATTTAATAAAAAAAAAATGTTTAGATTCTTAAAACTTTAAGAAAGAATAAACTATTTCTCTCAGTGCCGCTCTAGCCGTCTCTCTCCTTCTTTCTCTCTTAGTTTCTGGTCAGCCAACATCAAAGCTGCGCTTATGTAATGTAACTTTAATTTGATTGTTGCAATGTCTTGCAGTTTTTTTTGTTTTTCTTTTTGTTTTTGTCAAGTTTTTCATTTTGGGCTTTTGGCGAAAACGAAAACGAAATTATGGCCAAGACAGCATTGACAACAACCACAAGTGTTGTTGTTTTTGTTGTTGTTTAACATAATATAATTATAACAGCTCATTGGTGTGGAGACATGTATGTAAAATACTTTCAACTTTGACCGCGATTTTGGAGCGGTTTTTATCGCTGGCGACCAAACGAATGACTTAGGCAACAAACTCGTTTCGGATAATTGTGCGTAATTAAAAAAAAGCGTTGAAAAAAAACTACTGCCTGCCACAATCCGACACACCACGCACTGCAATTGGACAACTAAAGCCACATAAAGTCACATTTAATCACCGAGTCAAAAGGTCTAGGACAAATTCCAATCCATAAACAAATAAAATTAATAACTTTGTTGGAAAATAAAGAACTGTGGCCTACTTTTTAGCGTAGACCATTAGAGAAGATTCTGCGAAGATTAAAGTCCACCGATTACATTAGACATAGGGATGATTTAATAATAAAAAAAAAAGCAAATGTAATAAACAAGTTAATGGCTCACTCAATTAAGCCACAACTGAGATATTTCCAGACAGGCCGACATTAATTAGCCAGAAATTACAATCAAATTCCAACATGAGACGGCGCTAATTTTTGGATTTTATTATATATAAGCACGAGTATATATAATATTTGGCAATTGTGCCTGTCATGACGGGGCTCTTGCCAAATCCATTTGGGTTTCAAGTTTAATGCGATACTCGGTCTTGGGCGAATGAAACGCTAATCGATCGATTTCTATGGGGGGTAGCACGAAATGCATTTTGCTCGAAGGTCTTGGCTTCCAGACATCAATCTATAATCAGATAGAAACATATATAAGATATGTACTGACGGTGGATAAGAGTAAGGATCATTTCCGTTAGATATAATAATAATAATAGCAATAATAAATGGAATAGCGGCTGGCTGGTACGTGCCCGGCATTAATTCCCACCGCTGTTTTTGGTTATGAAACGCCGACAGACGACAGTAAACAGTCTCGATTTGGGGTTATTGACCATAATTGCATTTTGGGCGATTGGAACGCATTAGGGTCGCGAAATGCTGTCACTGGTTAGGTAACTCCTTTCGTGTGGCCCAAGTAGTTGGGTTAGAAATCCGATGATGAGGCATTATCGTGACTGGCCATCTGGCTAATTAAAATTTGGCAAACTACTGGCCTGGCAATGAGGCCCGGATTCGGGTGACTCACATTGGGCTTTTAAAAGTGCAGCCCTGAGTTTGTCGACAAAAAAAACCAGTTTCAAAGAAATGCGCAGAAATATGGACCATCCGAGCCGTTGCGTAAAAGCGGCCAAGATGACCATGCCACGTGTCATCGACCAAAAGTCGATATGAAAAACGGAATACCAGTTAGCCAGATCCAAAAAAGCGAAGATGCAGCCGACCTTGTGCCGAATCTGGCTTGGATAGACACAGCCAAGCAAACACAAGAAAGAAAAAAAACCCAGAAGACAGGCCAACTCTTTGGCTTTACCTATTTTTTTATAAGTGGGCGTTGAAAGCGCCAAAGGCAATGGTTTTTTTTTTTGTTCGTCTGTGATAAGGTGTAAGCCCCGAAAGCATTGACATTGAAATGAAACTGTAGAGAGTGGGGAGAGGAAGTGGGTCTGCAGGTGAGACCTGAATGCGTAAGTATTGCGAGACAGGCGCTCCAGACATTCAGGAAGTCATCAGCAGCGAGCATTATCTAAGGCACTCGTCTCTATCTGAAACGGCGCATCTTTGGGGCGACACAACTACGCTTTGTTATGCGACTCAATTAGGCAATGGCTGCTATAATTGCTTCGAAGAAAACACAAAAATGGTAAGAGTAATTACGAGTTATGAGCCGCACAACGATGGACTCTGAAACATGAAGATATTTAAAGAATTTCCCATAATAGTATCCTCTTGATGTGATCTAATGGACACACCTCAGCAATTAGCAAACAAATCATCGCTTTTAGCCAAGTTCATTGCTTCGTTGCGTGTTAAATGACAAGAGGGATTTATTTGGCCAAGACAAACCCGAGAAACCGAGAATCTTAAATCTACAACACACGCCTTTAATGTCCCCACATTAGCCGAGTCTCTCGCGGTTCTAATGACAAAACCAAACAATTTCAAAGGAAATTCTGAAACTTTTTCAAAAACAAAAAAATGTGAGGCAAGTTGGCTGATTTATTGGCCAGTCGATTCGCTTTGGTTCCAGCTTCCTAGGATAAAAAGTCTGAAAACTAACTACATTTATGTTCTTCCCAAGAGCACAGCAAACATAATTCATGCTGGAGAGTTGCTGATTTTTTTTAACACTCCCACCCTCCTGTAAACAAAACCATATTAAATTTAAAGACATTAGGAATTTATATATTTGGTTCCTGTGACGCAGATCTCTTAATTGTTATTTTTTTAAGCCTTAATTGAACTGTTAACAGTTGGGACGCGTTGTTGATAATTTTTTTTTTGTATCATTTTTTGCGTTTCGCAATTTGGTTCGAAAAGTGTTGAAAAAATATTTATAAAAATAGCAAAAGGCGAACAACAAAAGGTATTTGTGTATAATAATGGCAACTATTTCCCATTATTTATTGCCATTATATTTATACAGTCGGTTGTGTTTCATCAATCAAATGAATTTCAACAGCCATGTCACTCGGTTTTGAGTTTTTTTTTATTTATGATTTATAAATCGCAGAGAGCCCCTCCCTCATTGTTTTTTTTTCATTTTGCGACTCATTATGGTCGACTGCTATCGGTTTTCAGTATGTTAACACATTTGCTTACCTTTTGGCTTATACCCCGCCCGATTTGGGCCCGATTTGTCCTTACCTTCGGGCCTCATATCTTAAATCTTCTGGCAAATAGTCACTTTTCTCAGTGGGCTCAAGTGCACGGCTTGAACTTGGCAGGGGTTTACAAAGCGGCATAAACAGCTCAGGAATTTGGTTAGCCAAGTATATGTAGTTAATTAGCTTTTTTTACATCCGATCTATATACACAAATCACATGTGGGGTGACCTTAACAAGAATACACGATAAACGTCGGTTTCTTTCTTTTTGGCCAAGTTCACTGGGGCTGGGAAGGGGCCGGGGCTTATTCATGACTGTCACCTTGATAGGTCTGACTGCCAGCCGATCTTGTTTGGCTTCGACTCCGGCAGCTTCCATTTACAAAAAAAAAAAAATGGTCAAAAACACATAAAAGCGTTAAATGCCTGAATGACACGTTCAATTGAAGAAGTACGAGGCTTTATGATGTGATTCGATGTGATGTGTGTTTATATAGCGACCTATATGCTGGCTGGCATTATCTTTATGGGGATTTCTTTTTCAGTCTTGTTTTGGTGATGAAATGCCAACTGCCAACTACCAGCAAATCGAATGACCTCAATCGCCAAACTAAATTGAAAACATGTTTAAAGTTTAAACATTACATAAAAAGCCAAGACTCAGACTAATGGGAAATTAATATATTTTAAAATCTTGCCTCGAGTTCCTGTTTTCTGGTCAAGGCTTTCGGGGAAGTGGACATGGAAATGGAAATGAAAATGCGGGAAAATGGAAATGCAAGTGGGTGATCATGTAAGAGTTTGTTGTTTGTTCGTGGCTGAATAAAAAAGATTTGTTGCATTTGTTGCATGACTTTAGTTGCCATTTTCGAATCCACAAAAAAGTGACTAAAAACTGGTTGCAAGCCGAGCTGCAACTGGTTGTAAGAAATAAAAGATACAAGACTTCAAGCTTCAAGTTTGTGGAAATAAATCAGCTTCAGTTGCACAAAAATCAAGGAACTTCAACAGGGTTTCTTGAAGTTTATGAATTAAAAAATTAATAATAAAAAAGGACAATGAATTAATCCTTAAATTTCATCTACAAACTGTGCAAGTTTCTTGGTTTTTTGTTTAACAATAATTAGTTTAAACCTATCTACTAAGTAGTCTTGTTTGAAAAGCTTGTTTTTCCGAGTTTTTTTTTAAATATAAATTAATATTTTAAGATACATTCTTAAGCTACTAGTAGGGTATTTGAAAGGTGACCACCTATCCACACTTTCAAGATGAGCTTGCAGCATTTTTGTTGCCCGCTGTGGCCCGACAGGCCATTGCATAATGACCGCACACTCATGCCCCATTCACACTTGCTACATGTAGCACACATATGTTGCATTTCGAGCTTAACTGACGGCTGATGCCCTTCTCCCTGCCCTTCTCCCACCGCCCTCTCTCCCCCAGTGGACGATGCTTCCGGACACTACACATCCGGTTTCTTCTACGGCAACAATTACTGGATGGGTTCGTTGGCCCTTTGCGATGCCATTGACGACGGAGTGGCTGCCATGGCCACGCCCAGCAAGGACAACAGCTCCCCAAAGGTCAACTCCTCCGCCTCAGCCGCCTCCCCATCCTCGGATGCCAAGAACAGTGGCTTGCCTTTCGCCGCTGCCCATACCCAGGGCTACAGCACCGTCTACAATGCCCCGCCGCCCTTTGTTCCCGGATTCTATGTGATCAAGATCCAGCTTAACGAGACGCTGCCAACCCAAGTGGTGAGTGGAGGGAGTCCTCCTTAGATTTATCCCCTCAGAAAATGGAAATTTTAAACCATAATTTGTAGCTGCGCACCATTTATGTGGGAATGTGCCTGCCTTCCAGTTGCTCCATTCCGGATATCCGGGAGATGAGCGAGAAGGCCCATGTGGAGCTGCCCTCCCGGGAGCTGACAGTGCTGGACATTCGAGTGCCCACCGACAAGGAGTTCAATATCTGGGCGGACAAGACCTTTTGCCTGCTGATGTAAGTTGTCCGAATCACTTTCAAAAACTCAAATTAAACGAGCTCGGTCTAATCACTTGTCCAAATATGAAAACGCAAAAAAGCTCTGGCTTTTGGCCAGTTGGTTTTGGCCATTAGCGGATCACTTTTTTCTCTCTTCCCCAAATCGAATTATAATAAAAAGCGAAACTCTGTTTGTTGGTTCGAGTGATTATCGGGTAATCGGATTAAAGGCGAGAGATTCCCAACATGTACACTGAACAAAACTGAAAAAAAATAAACCCTATACCCCTTCTTCCAGTGTGGTCTCCGGCATTGTGATGTGCCTGATTTGCTTTGGAACGCTCTACGAGATCTATCTGCGGCGGAAGCTCAAGGAGGCGCTGCGTCGCCAGGACAAGGAGATGATGAACAACAGTGAGACGAGTTCCGGTATAGGATGCGCCTCCTCCGACTACTCCGACACGATGACAGCCCACGACGATCCCCTAAAGCAGTCCACACGCAGTCACGACCACTCCCAGTCCAGTTCCCTCAAGCAGCTGGATCAGCTCGTCCTGAATCTGCCGCCCAACGACAATGATAGCGGGAACGGACACCATGACGCCGTGCTCGATCATGACCATGAGCACGATCACAGGAGCGGGAACAACAGCAACTCGGACGAGCACCTGGAGGGGCATCTGCATGAGCCGGAGAAGCTGTCCATCTACTCGGAGCTGCTGCTCTCCTTCTCGGCCATCACGAACTTCAACGCCATCTGCGACAGGAACGTGGGCGCGGACACCATTCCCTGCATCCACGGACTCCGCGCCTTCAGCATGGCCTGGGTCATCCTCGGCCACACCTGCATCGTGGTCTTCAAGTACTCCGACAACATGGAGATGCGCAAGGAGGTGGAGCAGAACTTCTTCTTCCAGGCCATCACCAACGGGCCGTTCAGCGTGGACACCTTCTTCTTCATCAGCGGCTTCCTCATCTCGTACATCTACTTCCGGACGAACGCCAAGGGCAAGCTGAACAAGCTCTCCAAGGGCGCCAACGAGTTTACGGCCGGAACGGCGCACTTCTTCGGCCTGGTCGCCTACCGGTTCATGCGCCTCACCGCTCCCTACCTGTTCGTGCTGGGCGTGGTCCAGGTGACGATGAAGTACCTTGCCACGTACTCGATCTTTGATCCTCCAACCATGGACCACATCACCTGCCCGGATTACTGGTGGCGGAACATCCTCTACATCAACACCCTGTTTCCCGTGGATGAAATGGTGAGCTGAGAAGGACATTTCTTCAGGATTCTCTTACTAATCTCTCTGTTATCTTGCAGTGTATGCTCTGGAGCTGGTATCTGGCGAACGACACTCAGTTCTACATGATTGGCGCCATTATCCTCATCGTGGGAGTGCGCCACTTCAAGCTCTCGGCCATCACCACTCTCGTGTTCCTGGTCCTCTCCTGGATCACCACCGCCGTGATAGCCTTCACCAACAACCACCGTCCCAACACCGATGATCCTCTGGCCCTCTTCGACAAGATCTACGACAAGCCGTGGACCCGGCTGGGACCCTATCTGATCGGCATGGCCGTGGGCTGGATCCTGTTCAGGACTAACTGCAAGATCCGTCTGCCCAAGCTGACGGTGGCCACCGCCTGGACCCTGGCCATGCTGAACCTGTTCGTCCTGGTCTTCGGACTGTATCGGGCCGATCTATCGCAGTTCGCGGCCGCCGCCTACAGCTCCCTGAGCCACTCGGCCTGGGCGCTGTCCCTGGCCTGGATCACCATTGCCTGCTCCACCGGATACGGCGGCTACATCAACTCGCTGCTCTCCGCCCCCTGCCTCTATCCCTTCTCCCGGGTGACCTACTGCGCCTATTTGGTCCACCCCATCGTGATTCGTTCCATGGCCCTCAATTCGGACGCGCCCCTGCATCTGGGCGGGGATCTGATGGTAAGCTATTATTTTTACGTTGTTTGGAAATGGTTTCTAGGCAATTAGATCGTTAAGCTTTCAAATACAAATAAGCTAACAAAGTTGTCGCCTTTTTTTGCGTTTTTAAAATGCAAACAAAGTTGAAGTCGTGATTAAACAAACTTTGTTTGTTAATTGTGGTTTGGTCACAGGGCTAATTATAAAAAAATACCTTTTTCGTTTCCAGGTCGTCATGTTCTTCGGGCTAACGGTGGCCTCCTACTTCCTGTCCTTCGTCGTGTCGATGTCCTTCGAGGCGCCCGTCGTCACAATGCTGAAAATCTTGTCACCTAGTCGAAAGAAACGTCTCGCCTAATAACCTCCTCCGTCCTGCCCATTTCCGATTATTTATACCCCCATTGTCATGTTATCTATATTTCGTACGAAATCAAAGCAATCTACACATATTTATAGCATTCATCTCCACATCTCTGAACGGACTATCTACCTATTCTCTTCACTATCTCCTTAAAAACTTACAAAAAAAAGTCACAAAATCTAAAAAAAAATGAAATATTAAGAAAGAAATTTTGAATAATTTTTTATGTCATCTTTTCGTTTCATAAAGTGTGTACATTTTAGTCGTTTAATTTATTCCAAAGGTTTGGAAATTTTGCTCGAGTCGACGAGGAGGAGTATACATAGTACTTAATAGCTATAATTATATGAAACTCTAGTACCTAATTTTACGAAATCATGTTGTATATACTATATGCTATATATTGTTATATATAAACCTTTAAATAAAAACTGCTACCAAATACAAAGTTCATTTGTACTTTTCATTTTAGACTTTGAAGGGAAATAACTAAGTGGCCTGGAATCATATGTAATGATTCCAATTTATAATTAAAGCTTTACTTCATTCTAAAAACATTCGAATACAAAAAGGAGTTTAAATACCTAAAAAACTATATTAAAGCTAAAACAGCCAAAGATCTTTTTGAAAATTTGAATCATTTTCGATTAATCGTCTATCGATAGCTTTTAATGGCCGCTAAGCTTTTTTAACCAACACTGGTCATATTACCGGCCCCACCGGAATTTTAAGGGCGATGTGGATGTGTCGCTTCTAGCTTTTGTTGTTTGGCTCTCAGTAACTACTCTACTTTCCACTCCAGTCGACATCCGATCACAATCTCCCAGCAGCACCTGGAACCAACGACTCAACGGCAGTAAATCACCGGAGCGGAACCCTCGACCCCACCGGAGGCCGGCGCGATGGCTCTGCCCTCGATCTCGACGGTGCTGGGCGTGGCCTTCCTGGCGTACATCGCCCACTCCATCTACCAGATGTCGCAGCTCTTCACGACGCTCCAGTGCAGCGGCACTCCGTGCTACACCTCCTTCCTGGCGGACAAGCCGCAGCTCCAACTGGCGCTCTTCTCCTCCCAGAACCGGCATCCGATTGCCTCCGAGGTGCGGGACCTGTACAAGACCAAGAGGTTCGACTATTCCCGAAACTTTGAGCACGACTTTGAGCTGGACATCCCGCTGAAGACGCGGAGGAATGGTTCTCTCTACTTCCATGTGGTTCTGGCTCTGGAGGGCGAACCCCTGGAGTGGCGCAGCCTCCGGCGGGATGGGCCCACCGTAATCCACACTCTGAGCCTCACGGATTACATGGTTCCACGGGCAGAGGCCTTTAATCTACTGGGAGACGCCGAAAAGTCAAGGGCATCGGTGGAGGGAAAAGCCAACCAGAAGGCCAGCTCCTACGAGCGTCCCAGCACCCACATCCGGTCCAATGTCTACGTTACTCTCTTGACGGACTTGTTTTCCGTTTCCCAAGCTGATGTTCCGCCCGAAATGGCACCCCTGATACGCGTCAACCGGATGCAACAGATCCTGCCCATTGTACAGACTGATTCGTTTAATACCCGGCTGAAGGACCTGGTTCCAGTTACCAAGAACACCACCGAGTTCACCTTCACCTTCCACTACAAGCCCGTGGGTGTGGGCAAGCTGCGACTGATGCTCCTCATGGAGCATGCCACCCAAGCTCTGCGCACCATCGGCTTCGCCACCAAGGACATTGACGAGGTCAAGGGGATCTTCTCGGACACCAATGTCTATCTGTTGTGCGGCACCATCTTTGTGTCCAGCATCCATGTGAGTAGTCCCGAATAAGGACATCAATCAGATAATAATTCGATCCACCCTGCAGATGCTGTTTGATTTTCTGAGCTTCAAGAACGACGTGGCCTTCTGGCGAAAGAAGCAGTCGTACGAGGGTCTCTCTTCCCGCACCACCATGTGGCGCGCCTTCTCGCAGATCGTGATCTTCCTGTATCTGATGGATGAGAATACCTCTTACCTGGTTCTGGTTCCCGTCGGCCTGGGCGCCCTCATCGAGCTGTGGAAGTGCAAGAAGATCCTGCGCCTGGACCTTAGCTTCTCCGGTCTGGTGCGTCGCAAGCTGGAGCAGATCGATCGCCGGAATGGCAACCAGCCGGAAGAGCGGGAGAAGGAGCAGCTGGCGGAGGAGCAAACGGATCAGTTCGATCGCCAGGGCATGAGGTACTTGAGCTACCTGCTGTATCCCCTCTGCCTGGGAGGAGCTATTTACTCGCTCATCTACCAGCCGCACCGCTCCTGGTACTCCTGGACCCTCAACTCGCTCGTCAATGGCGTCTATGCCTTCGGATTCCTGTTCATGCTGCCGCAACTGTTTGTCAACTACAAGTTGAAGTCCGTGGCCGCCCTGCCGTGGCGGGCCTTCATGTACAAGGCCTTCAATACCTTCATCGACGACTTCTTCGCCTTCATCATCACCATGCCGACGGCCCACCGGGTGGCCTGCCTCCGCGACGACATCGTCTTCCTCATCTACTTGTATCAGCGCTGGCTGTATCCGGTGGACAAGAGCCGCGTGGACACCGGCCTGGCCATTGGCGAGGCCCCCGACTCTGGATCGTCCTCCTCCGCCGCCAGCCGCAAGAAGCGCAATTAGCTCACAGTCGCAACAACGATGGCACATTCCGTCTGCAGCTTTAGGTCTAGCCTAGGCGCATAGTCAATTCGCATTTTTGAAGCACCATTATGTAACAGAAAGATCCAACCAACTCCGTCTTTAGTTTAGTAGTGAAATGAACCGCAAACCTCTGTAGAAGACTTAAAACAATATCCATGGACTTGGACGATATCGGTTAACAGGATGTGGCAGGAGTAGTGCCGCCCAAAAGTGATTCTAACTGCAAATGGCTAACATTTTAAATATGTAAGATTTGAACAGATTTCTTTTTAAATGTACTGTAACTATATACAATAAAGAGTAGAGGTTTTAGAAAAAATATACTCCTTATGGGAATAATTCTTGATCGCACTTTATTGATCAAAATATACTTTCATCCAAACTGCTAACCGATATCCTTTGCATCTGCTTCTGTACATTGGTTTCTACATATTTAGATGCCATTTTATTTGCTTAATATAATGTCCAATATTTGTGAGGGGATGGTTGGGCTTTGGGCGCTTGGGGATTCAGGGAATTGGGGGTTTGGTCTACGTAAGGATAGGTTTCAGCATGACGACAAAAAAAAGTACATATATCTTTAAGCTTAAACTAAACTGGCGAAGGAAAAAGAGTGTGTTGCCGTGCGCACGGATGCCACCAGAAGCATCTAATCCGTTTAGCCGTTGCGTATGCCCAGCGCCTGCTCCAGTTCGGCCCGCTTTTGGTTGACCTTGGTGAAGAAGTACCGGGAGACGGCCTCGTGCGTCCACGGCTGATAATAGAATTCGGCTCGCCGCTCCTCCTCCGGATTGCCAACAACATCCGTCATTAGCTGCAAAGGAATCAAAGATTAGTCTCCGCCAAGAGAGAGAGTGAGAGATGGAAGCCCACTCCCAATACTTACCTTCAGATCCCTCGTTTGGCTGATGATCCAACGGTGGATGAACATCTGGGGATCCTTGGCGAAACTCAAGAAGAACTCCCGATTGGTCTTCATCTGGTTTATGGTGTCCACCGTCTCGTGTATCTTGGTGTCCAGCCCCTGGATCTCCTGCTGGCTGGCGGTGCTCATCAGGAAGTTGTTCATCTGGTTCTTGAGCGTGTCGTCCACCTCCACGTCGATGTCGTAGCAGGCGGTCTGCTTGTTCTCCGCCCCGCTCTCGATGAAGTGATTAATCACGATTGGATCGGGCGGGTGGAGCAGCGGATTGAGGCGTTGCGGTATCTCGGCGAACTTCATCCGCTGACAGCTGAAGATCTGCTCCAGATACTTGTCGCAGTTGATGTACTCCCTCTCGTGGGCATCCTGCAGCTTGTGGGTCTTGATGTACTGCCACAGGGCGGATATAATGACTGGCCTAGTCTGCGTGTGCACGCCCAGGAGCCGGGCGAGTCGCGGGTCGAGCTTGAACTGCAGCGGCTGGTAGTCGAGCAGCAGGAGGATGGTGCAGCGGACGTTGCGGTCGCCGGGCCGCTTCACTTGAAAGCCATCCGTCTCCTGTGTGGTGTGGGTGCGATGCCACTCAACCAGATGGTTGTCCGGTCCATACAGCTCCTTGTCGAGTTCTATGACCAGCGACTTGAAGAACGACGAGAATTTGCGTTTTATCTTCGTGTTGGGATCACCTTTGCCGTCCTCGAGTAGTCTGCCCTCGACCCTGAGCTCCCAGGAGGCCACCGCGCCCTCCTCGCCGTCGTTGGTGGGCTCTTTGCTGGGGTAGAATGTGTTCGAAATGAAGATGCGGAGCTTCCGCTTTTGTTTCATGGGCCGCTTGAGAGCTTCTTGGATGTCCAGCCGCTTGCGCATGATCGTCGCATCCAGCTTGCGTTCAAAGGTCAGTAGATCCATGTAGGCCTGCGACTCTGGCACCAGATCCCTCACCTTCTGCGGCAGTATCTTGTCCGCCAGCTTCTTCTTCTTCTTGGCGGCCACGAACTCAACTTTTCCGCCGCTCCGAGACTCATTGGAGCGTTTGTTGCCACCACCAGTGCCGCCGCCGGCGCCTCCTTGCCCCGTACCGCGCAGACCGCTCTGGAAGGCTGGCTGTTGGGCGGCGCGCTGCAGCAGGGATCCCGGACCGGGTCCCCCAGGAACGCCTGGCACTCCCGGAGCTGTCGTTGTGCCAGGAACCGGTTGTGTTGTGTTCGGGTGTAGGGGAAAGCCTCTTGGCTAGAAGAAGAACGTATGTAAATAAGTATATACAGCAAGCCGGAGAAAAGGGTGGAAAATCACTGGGATCAATTACTCACCGGAAAAGTGGCGCCTGGCGGCGGATAGGGACGCATGCCGGGAGCCGGCGGCGGCGGCTGGTAACGCGACTGCACCGGCGCTTGGCCAGGTGCAAAGCGTTGCGACATTGTTGTTGCTCCGGCTCTCTCCAGTGGCTCCTTGAGAACTTAATTCTCACTTTTCTACTCGGAAAATCTTGAGATACAACAACGCGTCACACACAAAAAAAATCGCCTCTAAAATGGCGTCAATTCAGGGTTGCACTAAAAATCAGTGATGGTAAATGCACCAAACAATCGACGGTTATAACCGTCATCTAGGAAGTGTTTATTTGTTAATTGAAACCTGTAACAATATATATTTACAAAATAAAGAAAAATAAAAATAAATCTACTATAAATATCTGTCTAACCTAATAATTTCATGCAACTAATTAAAGCCATCGACCGTTAAGCTATCGATAACAGTTATCGAATATTTGAAAATAATATTTTCAAAATTTAATTCAGCACACGAATCCAATAAAAAGTAGGCCATGCTAATACTTTAATTTTATACACTCTTTAACTCTAAGTAGAAACTTCAGTTTCGAGGCACCTTGTATCCTGAATAGTCCACACAGAAAAATTTATACTTTTGGAGTATAAAAACAGGACTTTTTCTTAATTTGTATTTTTGGCTACAACATATTAGCTTAGGTTTCCAAAGTATATTTTTAATATACTACAACCAAGGGTTCGTGGCCTTTTCAAAACGAAACCGAGCGGATATTAAGCTGCCCCGGGATAAGCTGCCATCACTATTGTTATCGATATCAGGAACTGCTGTTCTTGTTTGGTCATTTAAAAAGGTAAGAAAACGCAAGTAATGGAGGAGGAGAGCTGGTGGGACGACCAATTAAGGGCGCTAAAGTCGCCGAACCAGCGCCTGTCAGCGCTCAACAGCATAAACACTGCGTTCACCCAGGAGATGTGGCCACGGGGCATTGTCTGCACAATGCTGAAAACCCCGGAGTTGTACGATTGCATCGACAGATCCGGTGGCGGAGATTCTGGACCTGGCCGGGAGGGAGTTAGCGGCATGGCTGTCGAGGTGCTGAACCACTGCCTGAACCAATTGCCGGTGGACCTAACCGACGAACAGCTGCCCGATCTGCTGCAGCCAGGATTAACCAACTCTAATCCCGTTGTGCGTTCGCTGGTGCTCCGCGCCGTTCTCACCGAGGTGAACCGCCAGTTTAATAGCGGCAGGGTACGTGAACTTCCCGGGAATGAGCTCGTCTGCCTTGTGCTGGACGAACTGAAGCGCCCCGACACTGAGGAGAGCACTGTGGCCATTGAAATACTGTCCATAGTGCTTCATGAGCGTGTGAATGACGGAGCAGTGCAGTCTAAACTGGTTCAGCTGCTGCAGCAGGACGAGATCGTGCGTTGTCGGGCCTATGAGCTGGGCGTCAAGTTGGCAAAGAGCAGCGCCGCCACCCTAAAGTCTGTGGAGTTCATCCTAGATGCGGCCCTCAGCGAGCTGGACAACGATGATGTCCTCCTCCAAGCCAGTGTGATGGAGATATTGGTGCCTCTGGCGGAGCAAAACCATGGCCTATCCTACATGGAGCGGCGCAATGTGTTCGACGTGATCAACAATCGGGTACAGCGCATGGAGGAGAATCCACTAGACGCTCTCCTGATCCCCAGCATCATGAAGTTCTTTGGCAAAATTGCTGCCGTGCAGCCGCAGAAGATTATAATCGGGTATCCAAACATGCTGGACTGCCTGTTTCAACAGCTGCAGTCCGAGAATGAGGTGAATCTGCCGACAGCCATGGACACGCTGGCTAATCTGGCAGCCACTTCACAGGGAAAGCAGCTGTTGCACAAAAATTTCCAGCAGTCCATGGAGAAGACCTTGAAGAAGTACGCCTCCTACACCAAGAATCTATCGGCGCCAATCAAGGAAAGGTTGCTGAACTCATTGGATGTGATTTATGCGGTGGAGTCGAAGCCGCCATCTCAGGAAATTAGGTAATTTGTTTCTTTTATATTTATTTTACTCATTTTATGGCTTTCCCGTTCCAGTACGATTCTAAAGAACTGGTACGAGATTTTCGCTGGTGGCCTGCAAATCCAAATCATCATGGACCTGATTAACACGCCATTCCCGGACCTCCAAATAGCTGCCCTGGCGCTGCTGAAGAGCATCTGTCGTTATCGTTTCGGGATTGTGGCTTTGAAGAATACCGGCGGAGCCATGGAGTTTTTGCTATCGCGGCGGCGAGATCTGCACAAGGAGGTCAAGTATCTGAAGTGGGAGATCATGGAGATGCTGGCCGTAAGCACAGAGTTCTCGCCAACCGAGACTATTCGTTTTACAGCATATGTTAATGAGGGTCCTTATCATATCCAGCCTGATTTGGATATTGCCACCGAACCCCAGGGGCGGGCTTAGATCTAAGAGAGGGGAGCTTTCCAGGAAGGCGATGCCAGGCATTTACGATCACCAATTTAAAATTGTTTGTACAGCAAGAATATGAACTAACATTTGAGAGTATGTATTTTAGAGGTTTACAATAAAATTTAACTATTAGATCACATGTAACACTGCTCTCCTAGGGTGGATATTAGTTCTTCTTTTGCCTTGGAAATGTCACGGAATATGAAAATTTCACTGAATAAATATTTAGAGTCTTTTGCATTCAAAGGCAAAAGGATTAACAATATCCGAATGAATAAAATGCCACCCTAATGGCCCAACTGTCTGTAAGTCTGTCGATCTCGTGCTGCATTTGTTTACTTGCATCCCTTACAGGTAGCTCATCTGGCGGTGGGAGAGCCTCTTCCGTCCGGACCCGCCACCCACTCCGCCGCCCAGGTGGGCCAGGCTGACACTCAGGCCCGACTCGTAGGCGGTCTGCGTCTGGGATCGGGTTTCGTTGTTCACCAGGGAGCAGCTCGGCAATGAGTGGCAGTAGCGGCGGAGTTGCTGCTTGAAGGCGGCCGTCGTCAGGGTGTAGAGCACGGGATTGAGGGCGGAGTTCACCGGCAGAACCAGAACCGCCAACCAGGCATACAGATCCGGTGAAATGGTACAACCTGCAGGTGGAAATAAATTATTATCACATTAAAGCCACATGGGAATCTCAATTACCTGAAAGAGCTGCCACTTTCACGACGATAATGGGCAACCAGCAGGCGCAGTCGGTGGTCACAATTATGGCGAATCTGTTTTAAAAAAGGATACATAACAAGAGTGTTTCAATGCGAATTAAAAACAAAATGTAATCAAGGGTTTCTTAAGGTATTCCTTAAGAATGGGCCATAGATGGGCTCCCCAGGATTTTCATGGTTTTTGAAGGGGATGCCCCAGAAAAATTCAAAAAAAATGGATCCAAAAATTTGTTCTCAGGTTTTGATGCAGATTTATGGAGAATCGATCCACGAATCGTTTAAGGTATTCCTCTCAAGAATCGGATGGATATTGGCCAAGATATGGCCATCGGAATGGGCCATAGATGGGCTCCCCAGGATTTTCATGGTTTTTGAAGGGGATGCCCCAGAAAAATTCGAAAAAAATGGATCCAAAAATTTGTTCTCAGGTTTTGATGCAGATTTGCGGAGAATCGATCCACGAATCGTTTAAGGTATTCCTCTCAAGAATCGGATGGATATTGGCCAAGATATGGCCATCGGAATGGGCCATAGATGGGCTCCCCAGGATTTTCATGGTTTTTGAAGGGGATGCCCCAGAAAAATTCAAAAAAAATGGATCCAAAAATTTGTTCTCAGGTTTTGATGCAGATTTATGGAGAATCGATCCACGAATCGTTTAAGGTATTCCTCTCAAGAATCGGATGGATATTGGCCAAGATATGGCCATCGGAATGGGCCATAGATGGGCTCCCCAGGATTTTCATGGTTTTTGAAGGGGATGCCCCAGAAAGATTCAAAAAAAATGGATCCAAAAATTTGTTCTCAGGTTTTGATGCAGATTTGCGGAGAATCGATCCACGAATCGTTTAAGGTATTCTTCTCAAAATTCGGATGGATATTGGCCAAGATATGGCCATCAGAATGGGCCATAGATGGGCTCCCTAGGATTTTCACACTTTTTGAAGGGGATGCCCCAGAAAAATTCGAAAAAAATGGATCCAAAAATTTGTTCTCAGGTTTTGAATCAGATTTGCGGAGAATCGATCCACGAATCGTTTAAGGTATTCCTCTCAAGAATCGGATGGATATTGGCCAAGATATGGCCATCGGAATGGGCCATAGATGGGCTCCCCAGGATTTTCATGGTTTTTGAAGGGCATCCCCCAGAAAGATTCAAAAAAAATGGATCCAAAAATTTGTTCTCAGGTTTTGATGCAGATTTGCGGAGAATCGATCCACGAATCGTTTAAGGTATTCCTCTCAAAAATCGGATGGATATTGGCCAAGATATGGCCATCAGAATGGGCCATAGATGGGCTCCCTAGGATTTTCACACTTTTTGAAGGGGATGCCCCAGAAAAATTCGAAAAAAATGGATCCAAAAATTTGTTCTCAGGTTTTGATGCAGATTTGCGGAGAATCGATCCACGAATCGTTTAAGGTATTCCTCTCAAGAATCGGATGGATATTGGTCAAGATATGGCCATCGGAATGGGCCATAGATGGGCTCCCCAGGATTTTCATGGTTTTTGAAGGGGATGCCCCAGAAAAATTCGAAAAAAATGGATCCAAAAATTTGTTCTCAGGTTTTGATGCAGATTTGCGGAGAATCGATCCACGAATCGTTTAAGGTATTCCTCTCAAGAATCGGATGGATATTGGCCAAGATATGGCCATCGGAATGGGCCATAGATGGGCTCCCCAGGATTTTCATGGTTTTTGAAGGGGATGCCCCAGAAAAATTCGAAAAAAATGGATCCAAAAATTTGTTCTCAGGTTTTGATGCAGATTTGCGGAGAATCGATCCACGAATCGTTTACGGCATTCCTCTCAAGAATCGGATGGATATTGGCCAAGATATGGCCATCGGAATGGGCCATAGATGGGCTCCCCAGGATTTTCATGGTTTTTGAAGGGGATGCCCCAGAAAAATTCAAAAAAAATGGATCCAAAAATTTGTTCTCAGGTTTTGATGCAGATTTATGGAAAGTCGATCCACGAATCGTTTAAGGTATTCCTCTCAGGAATCGGATGGATATTGGCCAAGATATGGCCATCGGAATGGGCCATAGATGGGCTCCCCAGGATTTTCATGGTTTTTGAAGGGCATCCCCCAGAAAGATTCAAAAAAAATGGATCCAAAAATTTGTTCTCAGGTTTTGATGCAGATTAGCGGAGAATCGATCCACGAATCGTTTAAGGTATTCCTCTCAAGAATCGGATGGATATTGGCCAAGATATGGCCATCGGAATGGGCCATAGATGGGCTCTCCAGGATTTTCATGGTTTTTCGAAAAATTCGAAAAAAATGGATCCAAAAATTTGTTCTCAGGTTTTGATGCAGATTTGCGGAGAATCGATCCACGAATCGTTTAAGGTATTCCTCTCAAGAATAGGATGGATATTGGCCAAGATATGGCCATCGGAATGGGCCATAGATGGGCTCCCCAGGATTTTCATGGTTTTTGAAGGGGATGCCCCAGAAAAATTCGAAAAAAATGGATCCCAAAATTTGTTCTCAGGTTTTGATGCAGATTTGCGGAGAATCGATCCACGAATCGTTTACGGCATTCCTCTCAAGAATCGGATGGATATTGGCCAAGATATGGCCATCGGAATGGGCCATAGATGGGCTCCCCAGGATTTTCATGGTTTTTGAAGGGGATGCCCCAGAAAAATTCAAAAAAAATGGATCCAAAAATTTGTTCTCAGGTTTTGATGCAGATTTATGGAGAATCGATCCACGAATCGTTTAAGGTATTCCTCTCAAAATTCGGATGGATATTGGCCAAGATATGGCCATCAGAATGGGCCATAGATGGGCTCCCTAGGATTTTCACACTTTTTGAAGGGGATGCCCCAGAAAAATTCAAAAAAAATGGACCCAAAAATTTGTTCTCAGGTTTTGATGCAGATTTGCGGAGAATCGATCCACGAATCGTTTAAGGTATTCCTCTCAAGAATCGGATGGATATTGGCCAAGATATGGCCATCGGAATGGGCCATAGATGGGCTCCCCAGGATTTTCATGGTTTTTGAAGGGCATCCCCCAGAAAGATTCAAAAAAAATGGATCCAAAAATTTGTTCTCAGGTTTTGATGCAGATTTGCGGAGAATCGATCCACGAATCGTTTAAGGTATTCCTCTCAAAATTCGGATGGATATTGGCCAAGATATGGCCATCAGAATGGGCCATAGATGGGCTCCCTAGGATTTTCACACTTTTTGAAGGGGATGCCCCAGAAAAATTCGAAAAAAATGGATCCAAAAATTTGTTCTCAGGTTTTGATGCAGATTTGCGGAGAATCGATCCACGAATCGTTTAAGGTATTCCTCTCAAGAATCGGATGGATATTGGCCAAGATATGGCCATCGGAATGGGCCATAGATGGGCTCCCCAGGATTTTCATGGTTTTTGAAGGGCATCCCCTAGAAAAATTCAAAAAAAATGGATCAAAAAATTTGTTCTCAGGTTTTGATGCAGATTTGCGGAGAATCGATCCACGATTCGTTTACGGCATTCCTCTCAAGAATCGGATGGATATTGGTCAAGATATGGCCATCGGAATAGGCCATAGATGGGCTCCCCAGGATTTTCATGGTTTTTGAAGGGGATGCCCCAGAAAAATTCGAAAAAATGGATCAAAAAATTTGTTCTCAGGTTTTGATGCAGATTTGCGGAGAATCGATCCACGAATCGTTTACGGCATTCCTCTCAAGAATCGGATGGATATTGGTCAAGATATGGCCATCGGAATAGGCCATAGATGGGCTCCCCAGGATTTTCATGTTTTTTGAAGGGGATGCCCCAGAAAAATTCGAAAAAAATGGATCCAAAAATTTGTTCTCAGGTTTTGATGCAGATTTATGGAGAATCGATCCATGAATCGTTTAAGGTATTCCTCTCAAGAATCGGATGGATATTGGCCAAGATATGGCCATCGGAATGGGCCATAGATGGGCTCCCCAGGATTTTCATGGTTTTTGAAGGGCATCCCCCAGAAAGATTCAAAAAAAATGGATCCAAAAATTTGTTCTCAGGTTTTGATGCAGATTTGCGGAGAATCGATCCACGAATCGTTTAAGGTATTCCTCTCAAAATTCGGATGGATATTGGCCAAGATATGGCCATCAGAATGGGCCATAGATGGGCTCCCTAGGATTTTCACACTTTTTGAAGGGGATGCCCCAGAAAAATTCGAAAAAAATGGACCCAAAAATTTGTTCTCAGGTTTTGATGCAGATTTGCGGAGAATCGATCCACGAATCGTTTAAGGTATTCCTCTCAAGAATCGGATGGATATTGGTCAAGATATGGCCATCAGAATGGGCCATAGATGGGCTCCCCAGGATTTTCATGGTTTTTGAAGGGGATGCCCCAGAAAAATTCGAAAAAAATGGATCCAAAAATTTGTTCTCAGGGTTTGATGCAGATTTGCGGAGAATCGATCCACGAATCGTTTAAGGTATTCCTCTCAAGAATCGGATGGATATTGGCCAAGATATGGCCATCGGAATGGGCCATAGATGGGCTCCCCAGGATTTTCATGGTTTTTGAAGGGGATGCCCCAGAAAAATTCGAAAAAAATGGATCCAAAAATTTGTTCTCAGGTTTTGATGCAGATTTGCGGAGAATCGATCCACGAATCGTTTAAGGTATTCCTCTCAAAATTCGGATGGATATTGGCCAAGATATGGCCATCAGAATGGGCCATAGATGGGCTCCCTAGGATTTTCACACTTTTTGAAGGGGATGCCCCAGAAAAATTCGAAAAAAATGGATCCAAAAATTTGTTCTTAGGTTTTGATGCAGATTTGCGGAGAATCGATCCACGAATCGTTTACGGCATTCCTCTCAAGAATCGGATGGATATTGGTCAAGATATGGCCATCGGAATAGGCCATAGATGGGCTCCCCAGGATTTTCATGTTTTTTGAAGGGGATGCCCCAGAAAAATTCGAAAAAAATGGATCCAAAAATTTGTTCTCAGGTTTTGATGCAGATTTGCGGAGAATCGATCCACGAATCGTTTAAGGCATTCCTCTCAAGAATCGGATGGATATTGGTCAAGATATGGCCTTCGGAATGGGCCATAGATGGGCTCCCCAGGATTTTCATGGTTTTTGAAGGGGATGCCCCAGAAAAATTCAAAAAAAATGGATCCAAAAATTTGTTCTCAGGTTTTGATGCAGATTTATGGAGAATCGATCCATGAATCGTTTAAGGTATTCCTCTCAAGAATCGGATGGATATTGGCCAAGATATGGCCATCGGAATGGGCCATAGATGGGCTCCCCAGGATTTTCATGGTTTTTGAAGGGGATGCCCCAGAAAAATTCAAAAAAAATGGATCCAAAAATTTGTTCTCAGGTTTTGATGCAGATTTATGGAGAATCGATCCATGAATCGTTTAGGGTATTCCTCTCAAGAATCGGATGGATATTGGCCAAGATATGGCCATCGGAATGGGCCATAGATGGGCTCCCCAGGATTTTCATGGTTTTTGAAGGGGATGCCCCATAAAAATTCGAAAAAAATGAATCCAAAAATTTGTTCTCAGGTTTTGATGCAGATTTGTGGAGAATCGATCCACGAATCGTTTAAGGTATTCCTCTCAAGAATCGGATGGATATTGGCCAAGATATGGCCATCGGAATGGGCCATAGATGGGCTCCCCAGGATTTTCATGGTTTTTGAAGGGGATGCCCCATAAAAATTCGAAAAAAATGAATCCAAAAATTTGTTCTCAGGTTTTGATGCAGATTTGTGGAGAATCGATCCACGAATCGTTGAATGTATTCCGCTTAAAAAAGAGATACATATTTCCAAAGATGTGGGCATAAATCCTGTCCTGGATGAAGCTACAAATCTGCCAGAGAGTTTAGGCGAAATGTGCGTCTCTAAGAAGCTGTGTTTAGGGCAGGAGCTACTCCCGCTTAATGAATATTTTAGTTTTTAATTAGGGAGTAATGTCAGTCATATCTTACCGCGTGGCCACCACGTTCTCGCGACCACTGTGGGTGCTCCGCATGCCGCCGCCGGAGTCTCGGATGGCCTGCAGCATCCTTACGTAGGAGAACAGGATGAAGACCAGGGACACGGTGTTGATGCAGATGAAGAGCAGGGCGGAGTACTCCCAGCCCTTTGGAAAGCAAAAACGATACAGATATAATAAATTAAAATTAGAAGTGAATCGGGGCGGGGGCGGGAAGTTACCTTCGTGTAAGGATCATGGATGTGCAAGGATAAACAGACGCCATTGTTGCCGTAAAAGTGGTCGCCGAAGTAGGGATTGGGGAGGAGTGGGGCGGCGGCCAGGCCGAAACTGATGCCCCAAAGGAGCAGTAGGCGCAGGACAATGCTGCAGATAAATATTTACATATTCGTTATTTGTTTGGCATTTCTGGTATTATTTTTACTAAAATAAATAAACAAAAGCAATTCAATTTGTTAAATGCACTCATTCATGAATCAAATGTAGTTTCATATGTGGTTTCTTGTTGATTCTCCAAAGAGATACATACTCTTGGATTACCCATCACGTACTGCCTTGTTGCTTGACCTTTTCATAATGATTTATCCCTTCTGGCCCGGCCACTTACCGTATCCTCTCCGTGTCCCTGGGCTTCAGGGGTCTCGTCACCGACATCAGACGATCCCAGGTGACCAGGGTGAGCAGCAGTGTCGACGACTGGCAGCTGAAGGTGCTGAGGAAGCCTACACATAACAACATAATTTACATTAACATAATAGAGGTCAAGGGTGGGGTGGGAGGCCGGAGGTTGTACGCACCTGCAAAGGCGCACAGACTGCTGTGGCGCCAGGCCTCCTCATATTTGAGATACTCGCCGCGAAAGTTAATGTCCGCACAGGCAATCAGCGTCAGGTAAATGCCCATGAGGAAGTCGCTGGCCGCCAGGTGCCGGAGGTACAGGGAGTGCTCCACGTTGCTTCGAGATTTGTAAAAGTAGCGCCCGAGGAGGACCAGGAGATTGCCGACGACGGCTATGGAGGCCATTACCCAAACACTACACTCGGAAAAATGGACACAAATTATACGAATAATTGGCAATTAGGTCCTTGGATTATGTCCTTGGGTATTTGTTAGGTAATGATATTTCAAGTTGATTAATCGAAGCATTCTTCTCTCTAAGCCTTGTCATAAATTTATGAAAACATAACTTCCAAGATTAATAACTTGGCTTCTCTTTGATTAGTTTAATTAATTCCCGTTTAAAGCCATTAAAAATATAGTCTAGACGAAACATAGAACCTATTTTTTCGCAGTGCAGAGTTACAAAAACAAATAAATACAAATAAGCCGCCACCTTTGCAGAAATAGGAGGAAACCCTGACTTGGACAATTGTCCTCTTGCCTTTGGCCATAAATTCAGGTAATTAAAGGAAATTTAAGTCAACACTTTGGGCCAGAATTGTTGCAATTGGCCAGAGGGAAGGAGAGTGTGGTCCTGGTTGTCCTGTGCTTTTGTGGCTCGCACAATTGGCAATTGCCCGGGTGTCTCATTATTGCAATTCCTGCTGACCAGCCACCGCGGCAAAGGATGTGCCAGGACGAGACCTGGCTGCAAACTACAAACGCTGACTCCTTGACAATTATGGACAAAACAGCAATGGTCCTGATGCTCGCCGGCAATGAAGCGAGAGTGGGCTATAATTTATGCCAGTGCTGGCCACTTCAATTGCTCTCTTGGCCTGATGATGATTGAGCGGAAGCTTCATTTGGCCAAATCACAGGATGCTCTGCCGGTAATTTGACTAAATAAATAGAAAACTGCTGAGCTGAAGGTCAAAAGGCCAAGGAAATAAACTATTTGAAAAGCCATTTAACCCGAGAGTTTACCCCATCGCAGGTTATGGTCTTTAATTAAGTTTATACATTTGGACAGAGTCCTTAAAGTCCTTGAAGATATAGAGTCTTCCTTCGACTTCCACCTGCAACCTGCAGCCTGCAGGAGTTGCAGTAAATTTTTACAAAATTCTCTCCAGGGCCCTTTCTCCGAAGGCACAGAAAGTAGAGTTTGGAGAAAGGGAAAGCCAGGTGGCTAATAAAAACCAAAAAACCAGCTGAGAGCAAAGTGCAAGGTGGAAAAGCGGAAAACCAGAGAAGCGGGTAGCCAAGGAGCCGGAAAACCGAAAAGTATTTAATTTTTATGAAAACGTCAACTTGGAATAATGAAATAATGTACTAAGCACGAGAGTAAATTCTCCCGACAGGATGCCAGCATGCTTTTTCTTTGCTTTTGTTTTTGTTTGTCTGGTGTGTTTGCTTTAAGGAGTGTGTGTGTGTATGTGGTGGTTGCTGCCAGGACTTGGCCAGGACTCGAGAAAAAACCCCATGAGATGAAGATGTAGATGAAGGCACGGATAGGGTGTGAGTGGGTCTGTAAAATTTTTGTGAAAAAGCAAACAAACACGATGGGAAACGTAATTTTCATTTGCAACAGGAAGACATATCCTTGAAGAGGACGACGTTGTGGCAGGCAGCCAGATAATCACTCAGCAGTCTTGATGACAAGTGACTGCCGGTTGGTTGTGCTGCCAGCATCTAGTCCTTGTACCCCTGTAGTAGTCCTTGCAGTCCTTCCATTTCGCCATTTGCCAGTTGCTGGCTTATTTGTCTTTCCGAGTAGCTACTTGGGTTGAAAATCTACACAAGTGGAATGGGATGCCCAATATTTGGGCATCTTGAAGGTATGTCGCACAAATTAGTCAAGGAAAATAAGTCAATTATTCGATTAGGGACATCAAAAGAGTCCTATAGCTTTTAAGCTGTAGCAGTTATTGGCTTAAAGAAAAGTTGGCCTTTTCAAATCTTTTCCTAGACTATTAAAGCACCAAGATCCAAGTAGTCTAGCTTAGAAATACTTTTTAAATCAAAGTCCAAGCAACCCTTGGCATCAACTGCCAAGATTAGTGAACTCCCGAGAGGCATAGGGGCCAGACTCTATCTGAATCTCAACCGGTACAACCAACATTGTTCGTTTCGTGATTAGACCCCTCCATCCAAAAAGTACAAAAAATATAGAAAATTTTTCAAATTGAAACGCAAACTGAAGAAGGGTCGGTAACCATTTCGGCAAGTAATAAAAAACAGGAACGGCGATATGTTGAGCGAATTGGATATGGGACCGGTGATTAGCCGGCGCCGTGGCGGTGGAGCATCCAGCATCCCCGAGGACACGGTCCGCACCTTGGGCCTGGGCTTTGGCCTGGGCCTGGTGCCGGGCAGGGCGATGTTGCCGCTGAACGAGGATCAGTCTGGCGAGGTGCTGGAGAACGAGTCATCGACGGAGGGCGGTCCGGAGCAGGATCAGGACAATCAGCTGCAGGTCCGGTTACTGGTGCTGCGGGAGCGTTTGCATCAGGCGATGTACAACTGAGAGCCACCAGTATTACTTAGCCAGTCCAAGCTTAAACAATGACCGGCAAAATTTCAATTTAAATAGAATTCAATAAGGACTACAACTGGTTTGTTTCTCACTAAGGTTTCTGGGTCGGATTGGCCGAGTTTATCGGAAGGATAATACTTTTCACACTGTCCCTCCATGTTCCCCACGAATTGCTACATTGTATCCTCCTTATACTACATCCTTACCAATTAACTTCCCATTGGAGAGCATCTCAACCTCCTGTAATCATCCTCGTAGGCAGACCAATGCCCAAATGCCTCCACTAATTGCAGGCATGCCTGGCCAGACTTGCAATTGCATTCGCAGAAGTTCGAGTGCCATAATGACAATGATTTAATTGCTGTCTAATGAATGCAAGTTTCTCGCCCCAACCGCAAAGCACACCGACTGCCGAAAGGGCTCTTAGCCTGATTAAATGACAGCCAAGGACTAAGCCCTAGCAGGGACCTACCTGCCACGCAGAATCTGGTTGTCTAGGAGGTGGAGTTGGCTGCTGATACCGTCGCCGTGTGGATGACACACCCTCACCTGACTGGCGGCACTGCACAAGTGGAACCACGAGAAGTAGCTGGAAAAAAATAAGGATATGGAGAATATAGTTCCTGGTATTTTGTCGCCGTGTATCAAAGGATGTGCCATTTGGTTCAGGATGTATCGGTCATAACCATTACCGGGCTTGGGGCTTAGGGTCCCAATGTACTCACATGTAATTCAGGCTGCTCAGATTCTGTAGAACCCGCGGGTCGAGTGTCTGGAATCGATTGCCGTCCAACAGCAGGGAAGTGAGGTTGTTCAGACAGGCGAAGGACCCCAGGTCGAATCTCTCGAGCCGGTTCTCGTTCAAGTGCCTGGCGAAAGGAAAAAATCACCCGAAATGTTAGGGATGCGGTTTTATGGTTCGAGATATAAAAGCCAAGCTATGGTTTGTATTTTTTTTTCGCCCTATGGTGTTCGTTTTTTATCTTACATTTCCCCATCCAACCTATTGCTTATTTGCATTTGCAAATCAGAGCTTAGGATGTTTCCTTGGCATTTCCATCTGGAAGTTTCATCATTAAAGTTGCCTCACGGATGCCACGGCACGTATCCGTTTAGCCAGCCTTCCCTGCCGATTTAGACCCAGTGGTTTGTTTTTCATTCAGAATGCAAATCATCGAAGGCCTTCTCAATATGCATTACATCACTATTTTGGAATGTGGCTGGAGTTTAGTTAAATGAAAAACTGTCGGCTTTCAGCTCTCGTTCCAACAAGGACACCCCCCCTGGGGCTCCACATTATTGATAAATTAAATTCCTCGGCCGTGGCGAAAACTTGAACGGCAATAAATCCAAATGACACTTTCTGCCACAGGCCCCCCCCAGGCTACTCCTTCGTTTTCGGATCAGAGGTCCTGTCGTAGTCCCTTGGCCAGGCGTATTATTTTAAGGAAGATGGGAAAGCCAAGGAAAATCCGTCAGAGGTCAGGGTGGAGTGACATTTATTTGTTATGGGGATACCCTGGATTTATGGCGGTTTAATTGGGGTCTCGTCAGTTTTCTTTATTTTTAGTTAATATTTTTTTTAAATTTCATTTAAAAATTAAGAAAAGAATTCTACTTACAATCCTTGCAGATTACTCAGATTGCAGAACGTCTCTTCCCTTATGTAAGATAAACGATTTCCAGCTAGAAATCTTTAAATAAAATGTTTAAAAATTAAGTTAAAAACAAAACTAGTTCTACTCACAGAAATTGTAAGCGTGGAAAGGGAAAGGCCTGTTTATGAATATCCTCAATCTGATTCTGCGCCAAGGATAATGTGATTAGGTTCCCAAGAGTTCGAGGAAACATTAAAGAGTCCAATCTCTTTATACTATTTTCATTCAAATAGCTTGGGAAATAAAATTTAAGCAAAATAAATATATTAAACATGAAATTAGGACTTGAATCCTTTGGAATTCTTCTAAAAAATACTTACAGTCTCTCCAATTTGGTTAAATGAGCAAAAACCTCAGCCTCAAAACTGCCTATAAGATTGCCGCGCAAATCTCTAACAAGTATTTAAATAAAAAATATATTATTTGTATTATAAAAGCAATTTTATTTGAAATAAAACTGAAACTCACAACTCCTCCAAATACGGCAAATTGGCAAAATCGCTGCGATTTAGTGTCTCCAGTCGGTTTCGTGCCAAAATCCTGCAAAACAGATAAAAAATCTCATTTTAATGCCGCCAAGTTGGCCAACAAAAAACCTGGCCAAAAGTCTGTACATATATCTCGATTTTAATTAGCCATTAAGCACTGCACCCACGTCTCCCAGAGAGATGTCCTTTAACCATTTTCCTGGCCATTTTCTCGGCAATTTTCCCTGCATTTTTGTCAGAACTGGCCTGGCAAAGTTTCCAATGCAATGCCAACAGCAGCTGTGCCTCTGGATTTTCCATCCAGTTGCCATTCCGGAGACATTGCCGGAGTAGGACTCTGCCAGCACATTTTCCGCCGCAAAAGTGTAACTGAGTTGTTTATGTGTTTTTGTGTGTCGGCAGTTTTGTCTATTTTCCAGGGCATTCCCCGCCAATCCGGGTATGATGGATGGCCCTGGGCTGGGGCTAGGACCATGAAAAAGTGGCTAATAAACCTTGTCCCACCAAAAGCCATGATAAATCCGCCCGAAATCAAATTGTTGGCAATTGATTGGCGTGATTTGGGACTTGGATGTCTAGATATCAGAATAGGGGGTGTGTTTCTCTTCAACAATTAATTAATCTTTTTAACTATTTACTCTCTAAATATATTATTTAAATAATTAAAGATTTAATCATAATACTTTCCCTTAATTTTGAATAATTTTCCTAAATTTAATCACATTATTTGATGCTTATTTCATAAAAACCAGGTCATACCCATTTCAGAAAGGATTTTCTTTGTGCTTTTTGGCCTTTACCGCTTTTAGCCTTTTGCCAGCTGGCTTTGTTGTTGTTGTTGTTTCCTTTTAACATTCAGGGGCGGAGGTTGGCAAGTGTGGGCGTGGCCACACCGGTACGAGTCAATGCACAAAACAAGCTGGAAACTTTTTACAGTCTGTGCTAATATTTTTATGCTCGCAGGCAAAAATTTCAAAAAAAGGGCAGAAAGGAGGCACGAATGGAATGCCGTGTGGCACATTGTCATTTGGCTTTAATCTCGTGCCCCAACAATGGCCCAACTTTATGACCAATGGGCCGACACAAAAGGCCTGACATCGATGATTAGCATCAGTAGTGAGTGTGGGCGTGTGGGTGCGTTTTCGGCCAAATAATCGAGCCACTACGTTTATTGGCAATTACTGGATTTTTGTCATTTACCACCTCGGGTCCAAAAATAATCGAATGGCACAGTCCTTTTTATCGCAGCATATCTCAGGACCACCCCAGAGAAAAATACAACAAATTGCAATCCCGGTACAGTTGCGTCCAAAATCCATTTTGGCCAGCTTTGTCTTATTTGATTTATGTTTAATTAGCATTTGAGTGCACAATTGAATAAATTGGCAATAATTTAGCAAATTATTTATAAATTAGACTATAATGAGAGACACAAATGTGGTTACAGTGCCTTCTATAACTTTAAGGCATTAAGGGGAAAATAAATATTTGCATTCATGATTTCAGATTTTAAAGAGCGAAAGCCACAGTAATATCCATTTTTTCAATTGGCAAATTCATATTTTTGGTTAACGTTTACTTCCCCAACCGGAAATGGTTCGTAAAGCATCAAGAACATGGCGTTAATGGCGGACGGAAGTCGCACAAATCGCGTTAATGAATATCGAGTGAAAGCGATGCCGGTACTTACAGAATCCTCAATTGATTGCCCTCGGGAAAGAAGTGTTCCGGCAGATGCGGCAATTTATTATCGTCCATATAACTGAAATGGCATTAAAAAAAGGGAAAAAGTGGTGGGAAATTATTATAAGTCTCGACTGCAGTCCAGGGCCAATCGAAGTAAACAGCAAAGTTGTGAGGGAAAAGCAACAAAATATGCCAGTTAAGTGCACATAAATAATGAGACTTAATTATGAGTTATTGTGCGGCGAGAAGTTGGCGTGTTGAGGCGTTAAAACAAGAGAAAGGATATATTATATATTAATTTATAGTTTTTATAAAGTTAGGGGGCTATAGTTTGGCGGGCAGACGGATGGACAAATGGTCAAGAAACTGAAAACAATTTGTTAAAAATGTTGTTAATTATTAGAGCCCACTTACAGTGTCCTTAGTGTATTGTTCGCCAGGACATCAAAGGCATGTGAGGCAATCTCGCGGATCGAGCAAAACTTCAGGACTCTGGAAAACAAAATAAACAAATAAAAAATCAGAGGAAGACCACAAAACTCAGACTCGGGCCAGGACTCGGAGTGTGAATAAAACACAATAAATATGAGATTCAATTGTAAAGTTCGCACAATGGCGCGCACAACTTTCGGTTCAAGTCCTGCGGCCACGCCCCCATTTTGGGGGGCAATGATATATCCTTAAGGATAATAATGCGCTTTGTTTTCGTCGGCGGCTCATTGTTTTGTTTTGTTTCTGTCCCGAAACTTGAAGCTCATTTGTTTTTGGAGCAAATACGAGGACTAACAAGCTAGACTTGCATTTCAACTTCATTAGAAAGTTGGGGAATTGTTTATGTTTTTCGTTATGTTGTGTTAAAACTTTAAATGAATTTTATATTTTATTTAATATTCAGACTGTTTCCTTCGAGATATGCATGCGAAGGGTACTTAAATTATTACATTTTTTACATGGTTTCCATTTCAATAAACTTAATGGCCCAATAAATTCAGTTTTTTTTATCAGAAATAGGCATTTGTGGATGATTTTTTTTATGGCTAAAAGTGTAAAATGTCAACCTAATTTTAAACACAATTGTTTTCTGGTTTATTTCTGGGAAAAGCTATAAAACCAGAAGAGCCCATGTGTTCACAGCGGAGGTGCATAGGTATTTATTTTGTCATCCCCACTTTCAGATAAAAAATAGGATATTTATATCCTTGACAAAACATATCCAGAGGCAGATGAAAAAAAATAAACATCATTTAACACCAAATCTAGCCGCGAAATCGTGGGAAAAACAAAATAAATGTGGGCAGTCGAATGACTTGTTGAAAATGGGGATGTCCTAAGGACATGGCGAAAATAAATGGCGCTTGCCATTTCAAATTGCCGCAGGGCTTTGGTCTTCTCTGCTAGATTAGAGGAACATTCGAGGCAACAATTTGGCATTAAATTCCACCCAAGATTGGTGGAGAAACACTGAAAATATTTCGAAATATTTCCATATCAGTATCATCAATTTTTTGTGTACATTAGAGGACCGTCACCCCTCTAGTTCGTGCTTAAGCTTAAAAAAAACACGAAACAAGGAACTGGAAACGGAGAACAGAGAACGGAAAACGGAAAACAAGGAGCCAGAAGGATATGGCATGTCCTGCTAGCAGCGTCCATTGCACATGTAGCACGATTCTCTGGTTTAAGTTCGCCTGGAATGTCCTTTGGCAGAGTGACACATAAACTGCAACACGCGGCCTGCTCTCCGCCGGCAGCTTTCTCTGCATACATATGTTTGTCCAGGAAGGAGACAAAAATAGAGCCAACAAAGGATATGGGGGCGTGGGCTTATCCTTCTGCTTCACTGCGGCTTCTAGTTTGTACGTAATTTGTATGTAGCCTGTGCTACTCGTACAACGACTACTTAAAGGCACCATTAAGGACACAGCATGGCGCTAATATTCAATGCGGTCTGCCTGCGTTCTCTGATGTCCTGATGCTCCACGACTTTGGCCGGCAGCTCCCTTAAAAATTTGAACATCCCTACAGCTGGTTGTATTTCAGTTTTAATTAAGAACCGAAAGGATGCCGACGCGAGGATAATACAATTTATGCGATAGTCAACTTACAAACTCTTTAAATCCGGCAGTCCATTGAAAAAGCTCACATCAATCGTTTCGAAATTATTGCCTGTTAGGTCTCTATTGAAAATGATTTGAAAAGTTTGAAAATATTAAAAACAAAATGGAGAAAATGGACGCACAAAGTTGCCACCAGGCGTTGCGGTAATCGTTCCGGCAGGGCTTTCAATTGCTGGAATCGGCAGAGGAACTGATCGCCGCGACAAGGACAGCTGAAATTCTCATTACGCCAAACTGAAAATGAATAAAGGATAAAAGAATTTGTCATTCTCCCTTAGAAATAGGGAAATAGAACATCTAAGTTAGAAATAAACTTACGACAATCGCCAATTGTGATGTTGTCGTTAATGCCAAAGAACTGTTTCCGGAATAAATGATCCCAGTAGTTGTTGTCCGCCTTGTTGTCGCAGTTCTTCTCGTCGGAGGCATCGTCGCACTGGACCGTGCCATCGCAGTTGGCTCTCTGGGGCACACACTGAGCCGTACTGTTGCAGTGGAAATAGCCTTCTAGGCACTTGTCCATTGCATCGGGCGCCAGGATAATCGAATCCTGTATAAATGAGATCATTTTTCGAGCCGGGGCTTCCCCTTTCGCGGGCTTTTTATCGATTAAGATACTCGATTCCGTTCCGATTCCAGTTCGGGAACTCTCCGATGATCCTAGAGCGGAGCCTGCGAGTGCGAGCAGGAGGGCAAGAAGAATAGGGATGGGAAAACGATCTAGGGATGGATAAGAATAGGGATGGGAAATTGAAAAGAGATTAGAAAAATCGATAAGCGATAGAAAACAGTTTTTCAAATTTGAAAATGGAAATTCCAATTATAAATAGCAGGGAAACTATAAATAGCTAATCGCTAACTATCCAGGAAGTGATCTCCATTTAAACATTGAAAGTCAGAAAACCAAAGCAATACTTTTTTTCCATTTTTTGGCCAGAGGGAATCCACAAACGTAAGCAGCACAAAATATAGAATTCAAACGAACATCTGCTCCATAAATTTCTTTAGCAAATGGGGCCGAAATATTTGTTTAACCAATTAAATGGGTTAATTAGCATCCGATTAGCTTTGAGCAGGAAGAGGGGCTGCTTTTTGGCCTATTCATTGAAATTTATCTTGATGAACTTAACGAAAATACACGCTGTATGGGAATATGAATACATGTGTGACTATTGAGCTGGGAAAAGAAGATGTTGTCAGTGCATTTATCATTTTTAACGATTGCATTAAATGCGTCGCAATAACCGACATGGACAAAATATCTGGAGAGTTGCAAAAAATTGTGAATATTGCAAATATGTAAAATATGTAGAATGTATTTGTTGTAATAAAAATTACGTACAGTACATTTGTGGCCCAATGGCGATGAAAATGGCCCATGAAATCCCCCACGCCCCTCTCTATTTCCATTTGGCCCGTCCTGCGTCCGCGTCCTGCCGAATCCTTGAAGTCCTGGCGACATCGATAAGGCATCAACATCATCAGCATGACTGGCTGACATTCAAATGGGCACTGAGATAGCAATTGGTTGAAAAAATAATCGAAATTGCCGTGTAATTATAATCAGAGAAAAAGCCCGGGAAAGGTAAACAAATGCAAATCAAATTAAAATGAATACCTGGCCGAATGGGATGAGGATTATTGACTGTTCGCCCACTACTGAAAAAGGATTAATTTCTGCATAAATCATGGTAGCATTATAGGGACAATAGGATCTATAATTTGCAGATAATTATTATGTTACAAAATCAAGAAATAAACAAATGGAAAATTCCCAAACATATGGCTTTGCGCGCCTCTGTCGCCAATCGCGAAACAAAAAAGGATACGAACAAGGATGCGGCGATTGCATTGCAGGTCATAACTCAGACAGAGGCGAGGACAACGGATTGCAATAACGAAGGATAAGGATTGCTACAAGGACAACAATACGGAATGGGAATGGGAAATGCAGGAGATGACTCCATAAAAGTGTAATTAAGCGAGGCATCTGAGGCGCGAAAGGATACGGAATAGGGGATAAGGACCGGGACAAGGACAAGGACATGGAGCATTTGACACGTGTTGCTAATGTTCATGGCGGCAGAGCAGGACTCCTTCTCAAAGTCCTACCAAATCCAATTCAATTCAAACCCTTGCCGACGGCGTATCAACGTTTTGTCAACACATTTTGCCGCAAATTGAAATGCTTGGACTTGGGCAGCCGGCTACCGGAAATGATTGATGATGCCACAATCCAGGACACCCACGATACCAGATCTCACCTTCGCTCCGAATGAAAAAAAAAATTGAATGGAAGTGAAAGTTTGAAAACTTTTTAGTCATCATTTCCCATTCGAACTGCACTGGGAAAAAAGAAAATAACATAAACAAATATAATCTAAACAATTGTAGGGAAAAACAACTCGAAGATCTTTTTCACATTCTTTCTGAGTTTACAAAAATATATTTATGAATTCCTTAAATACTCCTCGGTATTTGCACGGCCAAGAATTCTGAAACAAAGAAAAGAATTTAACGAGTTCTAACAAGCAATAAAATCCCAATTAAATATTTATCCAAGGGCTGTTTACACTGTAAAAAAAGTAGTTTAAAGTCAACAAATAAAGAGGAATTAGAGATGATTCGTTTCATAATTTTCTGTAATATTTTTCAAGTGCTATCTATCTGCCCCCTGGGATTTGTTTATCCAGACTTGACCCTTGCCTTGGCTTTTTCTTACCAAAAATTTGTCTTTATATCCTGAGACCCCCCCTTAATAGCCTTAAGAGGTGAAAGTTCCAAGTGTCTGCGACCTGGGCGGGGTAGCAATTAAAACAAACGAAAACCGAATTGGAATTCGCCAAAATAGAAGTCAATTGTGCTCAATGCCAATGTAAACAAATGGTCCGTAGTTCGTTGTCCGCTGTCCGTTGTCTGCTGTCCGTTGTCTGCTGTCCGTAGTGGCTCAGTGTCTGTCAGACTGTCTATCTGTTGAATTTAAACGTTTAATTAATAAGGAAGCTTCTTACTTAAAGATATTATATGATATTTGTGGATATTTGGATTAGAGATATGAAGCTTAGGTTCTAGATTTCTTAGTTTTTCCCATCAAACCTTTTACAAAAAAATATTTGTATCAAACACAAACCATTTTATTTAATGATATCTTACAGTTTACCAACTTGCCTTCCCAAAAAATTTGTTTGCTGTTGGCATAATTGATTTATTTGGCAAACAAAGTATGTAGTGCTTGGGCAGCATATTAAATCGGATGGGAATTGGAATGGGTATCTGGATCGTCCATTACGACATGAACTAAAAACAGCTGAGAAATTCCAAAAGTTTTATTCACTGAAGAGTGTTTAGATTCAAACTGGCGTTCATCGATTCGGTGTTCAGTATTCAATTTTCAGTTTTCAGTTCGGAATGGAATTTTTATACTCGAATCGAAAGGCAGGGAAAAAGTTTTTCATTTTCTCGGCCAACAAAGTTGTAAACAAGAACCTGACTGGGCGGGCAAAAAAAAAAAAGGAAAATGTTAGAGATTTATAAAAACAGAAGCCAATGATAAACACAGACAAGTCCAAATAGATATATATACTCTCGATCTTATATATAGATCGACTCAATACCGTGCGAATCACTGACGGAGTTTTATTTTTAAGTTGGGCATTTTAAACAATTTTGAAAGCGAAGGCAAGTGGCCGACACTTGAGGGGTCTGTCGGCACATGGCAATGGGTTAATTGTTAACCCATTAGGAACCGAATCACGACCCACAAAGAGAACAACCACATTTAATTACTCTATGAGAATTAATCATTTGCATCTGGGCCTTTTTTTGGGGGGGTTTTTTTTGTGTGTCAATAGTTTCTCCATTGTTTGAACTGCCGATGACAGTTGGAGCAACAAAAACCGAATCTAAATGAAAATAAATGCGTCCCGAAATGGTTAATGTATAAGGTTGTGGGGGTCAGGGGTCAAGTGACAGAGACACAATCGAATAGGAAAAGGTCCTGGCAAAATTAAGCCGCTTCTAGGCAAGTTGTTGTGTGCAGAGCGAGAAATTCAAGAATTTCATTAAATAGAAGGTAGTATAGTATTAACAAATATAGAGAAAACATTTAAACTATATATTCTAAGCAAGTATTTTATAGAGAATTTTTTTTAGTTAAAATTTGTTTGTATTCTAGATTATTTTTCCAAGTGCCAGAGTCCCCCATTTGGGCTTATTGGTTTTTATTTGCTTTCCCTTTTTTCTCTGTTAGGCTTCAATCAGGGAATTACGGTGGCCATTTTTCATTTTTCCACTTGGCAGGGTCAGAGGTCACATCACTTACACACGCACACCCGCAGACATATGTAAATACCGCCGTTTTATCTCATATTCCTATTTGTTTTGGCCCGAAAATCCCATACTGATTTGGGTCCCTTGTCTTTTTAGCTTAGATTAAAATAATTTCCACAAAAAAAAAACCGAAAAAAGGTCATAATATTAATTAGATCAAAAGCTAATCCCCGGAGATATACCACAGCTTTATTTGAAGTCACAGGACGCAGTCTAATATCGAAGTAAAGTGTCCAAGGACATAATGTACGACTCCGGTTGGCCAAGACGAAAGTTGGCAAAGTTTTCCCTTCTGAAAAGTTTGGGGAAGGCAAACGAAAAGTTAAGTAAATTATTTCATTGATAGTTCTGGCTTTTTATCCTTCACTTTAGATGAAGAACTATTTTCAAAATATTCATCTTCTGCCGGATAATGCGTTTTCTTTAAAGACCTAATGTGTTGCCACTTCATTAGGGAATATTGGAACTCCCAGGAGGCTTTTATCGAATCATTCGCACTTTCACCAAACAGGATCCAGCTCCCAATTACTTTTCCCATTTGCCAGGATGTGAGGCTTTTTCGGCAATCACTCAGTCCTCATCCGGGTCACACGCCCAACACCGTCTGCCTATCCAGGCCATCAGATCCTTGATGGTTACACACCACTTCCGTCTTGAACCCTAATGAGGCATAACCTTTATGGCAGCCAGCTCTCATGACTCTGTCATGGACAATCGAATTATGGCTCACTTTAAAATGCCGCCAAATAAAAATAAAAATAAAAATAGAAATGGCAAAAATGTATAGGGATTACTTGATCAAGTTAAAAGCTGAAAACTGGACCCAAGGAGCGAAATGTGATATGGAAAGTGGGCGATGAGGACTTCTTCGGGCATCGATTAGCATCCCGTACTTGGGATAATGATATGGATAGGGATGCTAAGAAAAACCACTCAGAAAAATAAGGATGTAGTATCTAAAGTATCACTAAAGTATCAGGTATGGTTGATTTTTTAAGAAAATGAAAAAAATACAGAGAGTTTATAGTCTTTAGTGATCTCTAGACTATATTTTCTGAGTTATACGATATCCGGTACTTCTCCAGAAATTCTACAAGTACCAGGTATGAATAGTTCAACTATTCAGGAAAAATAGCTTTTCAAAAGTAACTTAAATTTGAAAATCTTGTACATTTTTCGCAGTGCCTGGCTAGATGTTAATGGATTTGCCGGAAAGCCCACCCACATGAGAGGCAAGTGAAAATGGAGACTGCTCCCGTCCATAAATAACGATTGCTCGTCGTATTCAAATTACCTAAAAGCGATAGTGGAGTTGCCCGGCAATGGCTATTATTTTATCCTCCTTTTTTTCAACTGGAAGTTAACTTCCACCCGAAAACAGTTGCGGCGAATTTTCCGCATATTTTCCGGGGTGAAGTTGGCCAAGAGCGACAAGTTCATAAGTGGAAAATCGTTGTCTCCCCCCGTATCCGCTTTCCACGGAAAATTGGGGAGTTGTACGCATTCCCCCGGCTGAGTTACAAGTTGTTTTTTCCGCTTTCGACATGGCAAAAAATTGAAGCTTAAGCTTTTTATCTAGGATTGGGTATTTACCAACGGAAAATAAAGTTAGCTCGGATAATTGTAATTACTGCTAAGCTGTTTGTTAAATCTTTCAATTAATGACGCGGGAGGGCAGTACTCTATATGATATTATCCTCCATCACGGCCCTATAGTTGTTTGAAAAGAATGGAATTCCATGGCTAGAAATCCCCATTGCCATAATTAACACATTCCACTTTAGTTATTATTTTTCGAATTGAAAGATGTGGTTTGGGCACTTTCGGCTCATAAGTCAGGGTCGCCATGACACCCAGGACCCACCCAGAACTTTCGGGGGGATTCTGGTAAGCCGTCAGAGCAGCTACAACTAATAACAGAACTTTTTCGGAGCATCAACCGTTGTCAGGCCAGCCCCATAACACTTTTGTGGTTAAGCCGCGAAAACCGCAAGGACGCAGGACCTTTCTACACCCAAAAAAAGCGAAAAAAAACAAGGCGCCTCGTCCTGTTTCCACCTTACACGAGGCTACCCCCTTGATCCAGGCTTTGGCAATTCATTCGAGCCCATAAATCTAAACGCCACTACGCACTTAAACTTAATGACATTTTATTACAAAAATTAAACACTCTGTCCATTATTTTCAATATATATTCTATACATACATTAAGGGATTTAGCACGGATATAGCCCCAGCCCAGAGTCCTTTGGTTTAATAACAGAAATTAATATGCAAATTGGAGGGAAATTTTAATTGAAAATCGTTTGGGTATAAATACAATTTTTCGGCCGAGCCAGTGAAGCAGAAACTTTGTTTAGAAAATGTCCTCTATATGAAATTTTTGAGAAAGTTTCATTTATTTTTAGTTGAGATTAAAATTAAAAATTAAAACATTGTTTTCTCACAAACATGTAAAATTTTCTCATAGAAATTATTACAATTTGAAACAGACTGGTAGGAAGCGTTTACTTTAAACATTGCCTCTTTGTTTGAATTAAATTACAGAATTTCCATTGGATTGTAATTAAAAGTTGTGTTTACTAAACAAAGCAAACGATTCCTTTGATAAACTTTAAGTGGCCGGCCAGAAACTATGTTCCGCCGACTAGTGTCTAATAACAGGCTATTGATTTGCATTTAAAATTAAATTTTCGCTTAATTTTAAATCAGAAATCGCGCCTGCCACTCTGGACTTGTCCGCAGATGGTCAATATCTTGGCCAGATCGACTGGGCGGGTTTGTTATTCTCGGTTTCGATTTGTTATTTCGCGAAACTGCCAAACAAACATTGCGGATAAAGTAGATAAATAAAAAATTATATATATTTATATATAGACGCGGGTAATGGTCAGTGTCTGGAATCTATAACTGCATCGCATAAATATACAAAATAAAATTAAGAAGAATTTAAATGTTTATTTATTTGGAACGTACGCATGATCACTATTATTGACACTGGCATCTCATTGGAAAATCACACCAAAAAAAAAGTTAAAAACACAATATATATGTTTTGTTCTTTATTTTTTTTTTAAGGATATAGCCGCTCGATCCGATTTATTTTACTTTTCCGCGGCACCGCGCGCTCACTGCCAACGATAACAAAGAACTGAACACGGAAAGTGAACCGAAGCCGAGTGCCTGCAACATGTGGCATGAACGCGGCGCCGGCCTCGGCAATCGGCAATCGGCATGTGGCCTGTGGCATGTGGCATGCCCTCCTCCTGCCCATGCTCCCAATCCATGCCCACTCATTCACCAAAACGACCGGCAATTTATGAATGAAACGAAAAAGCTCTCCAGCCGCAAAAAGATTCGATTTTCCTCAAGTTCAAGGTGGAAAGCCCTTGGCCGGAAAAGCTTCAGCGCTCCTTCGAGTGTGGAGGTTGTCCGCGAAGAGCTTATTAGAGCGGAAGAATCTATTTCAAGACAAAGAATCTGCAGAACCCTCTAAGAAAGTCTTACTAACATTACTCATACAAAGCCCACGCTGCGTATGATTAATATTTTTCCGCCATTTTATTTCAATTTCCTTATTTCCCGCCTTCCGCATTAAAAACTTTAAAGAATCCTTTTTACTTTTCATAAATAACTTATTTAATAACATAATTTAGAATAAAGATAAAAGATACATGACGAAAGGGATGAGAAAAAAAATAAAAAAAAAAATTATTAAATCCCTAGGTGTGTTCCGAACCCTACTCAGTAGTGGTGGTAATTGTTTCTCTGGTGGTGCTGCTGCTGCGCCAAGTTGGCCTGGGCGAAGATGTGCTCCAGCTCGGCATCGGTGAGCTGATCAAAGATGCCTCTCTGGCTTCCAACTCCGGCGCTGCTGGAGCTCAGTGGCGACGGCTGGGAGCCCACGGGGGGCAGGTAACCTAAAAGGGATTACCAAGAAGGTTAACAATATCCTTTAAAAAATATTTAAGATTTGAAAACCATACCTTCGGCTGGGGAACTGCCGTAGGGAGGCAGGAGCGTGATGGAAGGACGATTGTTGGGCGTGGCTGCTGAGGATTCAGTGGGTGGCTGGTAGAAGACTGGCTTCCAGGGCTGCTGAGTGGGTCTGGCGGGTCCGGGAGCCGGCTGCTCTGGTTCCGGCAGCTCTGGACTCTGCGGGATCTGCGGGGAGGCGATCCCTGTGCCGGATTCTGGAAGCACGGGCGTGGATCCCGGCAGGGGCACTATGCCGCCGGGAAACTGGGCCTCCGGCTGGATAAAAGTGGGCGGTTGCTGGGGCAGTGGTGGCTGAGGAGCGGCCGGGAAGAACTGGGTGGTCGTGGGTGGACTTGGGGGATTGGGAAAGGCGGGCACCGAGGGGACCGATGGCGCCGCCGGAGCTTGAGGGAATTGTGGAATCTGGGGAAAGCCTGGGAACTGGGGAATGGAAGGGAATTGGGGTATAGCAGGGATTTGGGGAATGGCAGGGATCTGGGGAATAGCTGGGACTTGGGGCACCTCCGGAGCTTCAGGAGCAGCTGGAATGGCAGGCTGAGCTGGCTGGGCGGGCAGAGCCGGCTGGGCGGGCTGGAAAGTAAAGGTGGGCACTCCAGGGAACTGGGGGAACTGTGAGAACTGAGGGAACTGTGGAATCTGGGGCACCTGAGGCACCACTGGCACATCGACAGCCGGAGCTGTGGGAGCAGGCACTCCAAAGGTCACTGTGGGCGGGTTAATGGGCTGGAGAGGTTGCACGGGCTGGAGGGGCTGCACTGGCTGGAGGGGTTGCACTGGCTGGAGGGGTTGAAGAGGCTGCACTGGTTGCAGAGGCTGCACTGGTTGAATGGGGGTCACAGGTTGCACTGGCTGCAGCGGTTGCACTGGGTTCAACGGCTGGAGAGGCTGAAGAGGCTGGACAGGAATGGGCTGAACCGCCTGGACGGGCTGAACAGGCTGGACAGGAACGGCAGGAGCTGCAGGAGCAAAGGCCTGGACATAGGTGGGCTGGAAAAACAAGGAAAATAATAGCAAAACCATTCCCAAATCTCTCCGAAAAGAAAACCCACCTGGACGGCGTGAACATGGGCGTGAGCGTGGCCTGGAGCATGGAAGTGGACGGGCCTCACGGCAGCAGGAGCCTGGAAGAGCACCGGCTTCTGGTGCGGATAGTTGACACTGTAGGAGGAGACCAGGGCATTGCCAGGACGCAGGACATACGAAGGAAGAGCGGCTCCGGTGGCGGCTGCCACTCCGGACGACAAGGCGGTGGCGATTCCGGCGGGGATGGCGGTGGCCAGAGCGGGAGAAAGAGCTGGACCAAGAGCTGGACTAAGAGCTGGGCCAAGAGCTGGGCCAAGAGCTGGGCCAAGAGCTGGGCCTAGAGCAGGAGCCACGGCTCCAGCGGCGGGCAAGAGGGCGGCTGTGGCGGCGCCACCTAGTCCAGTGGGAGTGGCCAGCAGACCGGATCCGGAAGCCACCAAAGGCTTCACCAAAGCATGGCCGTACTTCACAAAGTGCCCGTGATGGCGGTGGTGGCCCGGGATGGCGGCCAGGAAGGCGCTTCCTCCCGGCAATTGGACACTGTAACCGTAGTGGGCGGCATAGGTCCTTGCCGGCCACGGGGCGTGGCCTCCGTGAAGGATTCCGCGCTTATGCTTGCCGGTAGTTACTTCCGTTTCCTGTTGCGATTCCGTTACTTGGAGGGGAGTCTCCTCGACGGCCGCCTCCGTGGTGGTGGGCGTGGTGCTGGGGGCAGGGGGCGTGGCCGAACGGGGGCTGGTATGCCGGAGCCGTAAGCCACCAGCCTCAGCACCACCCCAAAGCGCAAGAATTAGGCCGAAAGCCACCAAACTGGTAAGAAGTTGCATTTTTCGGGCTTATTTTTTTAAACTTAGAAGCTTAATTTATTATTATTTTTTATTTTATGATAACTTTCTTTGTAAAATTTTAGTCTCTTGTATTTTTTTGAGTGTAATCCGTATAATTTCCAGCGTTATGTCAACGCTGCGATGTCTGCCAAGAAAATGAAATGAACTTCCTTGGTGGCTGTTGTATTTATAAAGCGGACATCGGTGTGTGTCCCAGTGTCCCACCGTACAGTGGTAACTCGCCCTGCATACCAAGCAGCTAATGGCAAAAGACAGACGCAGTGCATCCGAAAGAAATATCAAATAATTGTAAATAAAATAAAATTACGCGGCTCATCGGAATGGCCAACGGCATTTGGTCAGTTTATGACTCTGGCTCTGCCATTTCACTTGCCGCAATCAGAGGCCCCACCACCATCCACCCACCGGCTGACCCCCACCCCCTCCCATTGACACCTTCAACCACCTGCCGGCGGACACCTCATTATGCTAAGCCCACTGAAGAGCCACCGTGGTTGCATGACAGTCTTTCTGCATTCAAGTTTGATTTTCGCTTTTTGGGAAAAATATTTCAAAAAATGTATTTCGAAATTTTGATGCAAAACAAAGGCGATTAGTGTTCTTATTCATATGTGGTACTCAGTTTTTGAATTGGTTGGGAAATAGTTAAGATATTCACTAAAAAGTGAATCAAAAATCAATTTTTTGAGCAAAAAAAAATAATGAAAAAAATGGATCCAAAAATTATGATTTTCGTGTTTGAAAAATGTGCATAACTCGGCTAATACTTGGAAGATCATGAAATGTTATACCTTCCCGATCTTAAAACATCGAGTTGAATCATTTTTAATCAAAACCTGGCACTAACATTTTTGACCCATTTTTCGAAATTTTTCAAGGGCCCATGATTTTGGCCAAAAAATGGCCGAAAATTTATTTTAATGAAATTTCCAATATTTTGATGCAAATTAAAGGCGATTAGTGTTCCTATTCATATATGGTATTCCGTTTTTGAATCGGTTAAGAAATCGTTAAGATATTCACTAAAAAGTGAATCGAAAATCAAAATTTTGGGCCAAAAAAATCATTAAAAAAATGGATCCAAATATTATGATTTTCGTGTTGGAAAAATGTGCATAACTCGGCTAATACTTGGAAGATCTTGAAATGGTATGTCTTTCCAATCTCAGAACTTTGAGCACCATCCATTTCTATCAAAACCTGGCCCTACAATTTTTGACCCATTTTTCGATATTTTTCCTCATGCTTTTGGACAAAAATCTGTCATTTTTTCCGAAGAAATGCCTAATTTACAAAAAAATACGGCTATATCTATGGAACATCACGAAATTTTCTCTCAATATATTCACTTTTTTATATATAATTAAATTTTACAATTAATTAAATCAATGTTTTCTATTAATTTCAAGTAAAAAACCACTGTAACCAAAGAAAATCCCTTGGAATCCAGCTACGCATGCGCCGCACGTCCCGGCACGCACAAAAACTTTTGCTTTCAATGGCCCGGCATGTTCCGCGTGTTTTTGTTATTTATTATTTCTTATTTCTTCTCTATTTTGCCAGTGGGTAGTAGTAGTACGGCTCTTTTCACTTTCAGTGGCCGGAGATGGGGCGAAGGTTTATGATTTGGCTGCAATTTAGATCCAAATCAAAAGTGGCCACCGATGCCAGATTTGGTTTTATGGCCGCTTACATAATCGCAAGCCATAAAGAGAAAAAAACAGCGTCAAGTACAATTTACAGGGCCGCATAAGTGAATCAAGTAAATAGGTATTTAATGTACAACATATATAAAAGTAATAGGCGCCAGGTGAAAGCATAATTATAATAAAATCAAGTCAGACAGAAAGCAATTACCAATTAGCTCGGAGCACGGTCAATTATTTTAATGGCATTTCAATGAAGGTATCGTTGAAATTCAGCATTCACATGCATAAATTTCACCTGCACCAGATCCGACATATATATGTACCTATATAGCAGTATAGACCGATGGCGGTTAGTGAATTATATCACACACAATAAGCCGTAATGAACTTTCAATTAAACTACATTGATTTTCACTTTTTTTGGAAATTGTCGGCCGGATCAGGTGTTTGGAATTTAAATATCGGTCTGCAAAGTCCGCTTTGGATTTGAGTTTTGCTGCCTTTGGGTTAACGTATCGCCGGATGGCATCTATTTGGGTCTGGCATGTCGTCAAGGTCTTTCCCAGGCCTTGTGCATCTTTCAGTTTTTACTCGTCTTCTGTTTTTTTTTTGTGGTTTTTGGCACATGTAATATTTGTCAAAAGAAATAAATAAACAGCCAGAAGCGCTTGTACAATTCGATGCTTTATGAGCTGTTCCACGTGATCAGCATATCAAAATATATAAATGTAAAAAACAGAAAAAACAACAATCATCGCTGTAAGTCTCACAGCTTGAAGCCAGAGTGTATGGATACGACGCCGAAGGTGAGGTTCTCGTAGCTCACATGGTCGAATCCCGCCCGCTCGATCATCTGCTTGAACTGCTCCTGCTTGGGGAAGCGTCGTATACTCTCCACCAGGTACTGGTAGGCCTGCCACTGGCCCGCCAGCAGCTGCCCCATGGGCGGGATCACCTGGAAGGAGTACTGGTCGTACAGCCACTGCATGGTATCGTTCGTCAGGTGGCTGAACTCCAGGCACATGAAACGACCGCCCGGCTGGAGCACACGATAGGCCTCTGCTAGCACCTGTTGGATTATAAGCAAGTATTTAAGGGTCTAACTGAAGCATAGGTGACCAGTTTACCTTGTCGACATGCGTGCAATTCCTTATACCGAAGGCTATCGTATAGGCATTGAAACTCTCGTCCTGGAAGGGCAGTTTCTCGGCATCAGCACACTTCCAGGCCACTGAAGAGTTGGGCAACCTGTCGCTGGTCAGGCCCAGTCTCCTGGCCCGCTCCTCGCCCACGTCCAACATGTGCTGGTTGATATCCGACACGGTTACATGGCTGTTTCGGTTCGTGGGATTCGGTTGATTGGCGAGATACTTCAGGTACCTGAAAGATATGTCTCCTGTCCCGCCGGCCATGTCCAGTAGCTTCATGCCGTGCGTGGGTCCCAGACGCTCCACGAAGATGTCCTTCCACAGCCGGTGAATGCCCATAGACATGGCATCGTTCATCATATCGTAGGAATTGGCAACCTGCTCGAAAACCTCGTGGACTGCAAAGTTAGGTCGGAAAACATGGTTTATTTCGGATTTTTGGGTTCCTCATGGGCAATGGTTTATAGGAATTGGTCGCAGACCCTTTCCTTTATCAAGTTTATGTCACCTTTCTGCTCCTTTTCGCTCTCCCGCACCGTCTGAAAGCCAAAGTGGGTGGTCTGCTCCCCGGAAGAGCCGGTGCCGGAGCCGGAGCCGGCAGGTGTTCCCTCAGCCGCTGGCGCTGCCTTCTGGGAGGCGGGTCGGTGCTGGAGGAGCCGCCTGGTCAGGTACAAGAGTCTTGTGCTGCGGCTGCTCTGCATGGCGCTCCTAATTATTGCTTCTCAGAAGTATATATTATGAAATAACAAAAACAGATCTCAGCTGGAACCAAGAGCCTATCGGCTAGAGATGGGACAACTGAACTAGTCGATTTATCGAAATGTATTCGATTTCCAATTGGCGCCAAATTCAAAAGTTAAGCTAAAAAATAAGTTATTTTGAAGTTTAAATTAAAGTTAAGTTTAAATTAAAGAAAACACTTGAAATTTTCATTTAATCCGCACATTTATATTTATTAATTGTACGTATGTGTGCACACAATAATTCTCACGCTTACTTCTCTTCTAATTTTCACATTTATTCTCTGCCGCGTATTTTCTTAAACTTTTTTGCTTTCTCTTTCAGATGCTTAACTTATTTTAGGTATTACAAGTAGATACTTCTAACTACAAACTGCAGTTTTGTGTTTAAATTTAAGAAAAAAAATGCCTTAGCTTGGGTTTTTCCTTCGTTTAGCTCCGCTGCGCTGCAGCCATCAAAAAAATATATATATCTTATAATGGGTTTTAGTTACGTTAAAGAAAACGATTAATAATGTATTTAGCTTATTAAGTGTACATGTGTGTGTATGTGGCATAAATGATACAAAATAAATAGTTTACAAAGTGTGTCGCCGGTTTCTTGGCCGAGTGTTAGCGTGTGGGTGTTAAACTAAAGGTGATAATTTAAATTATTATTTCATCATTGAGAAAAAGTCCATTCATATAAGCGTTTTCATTTCTTCACTTTCACTACGATACTCCCTCCCTACATAGCTTCCAACCATTCCGTTGTGGGTGTCTGTCTAGTGTCTGGTGTCTGGGTTTTGGGTTTTGGGTTTTGGGGTTCAACGTGCACTAAGTCTATTTAAAAATATGTCAATAGAAAAAAAAATGTTGAAAAAAGTATAGCGGCTGTCCTGGATTCTCCTCAGCTTGCTTCATGTCATTTTACATACATACGTGCTATATATATCTATATATATATAGATACACATTAATATTTAATAGTTAAACGTAATTATAGTATTATTTATATATGTATATTACTTAAGAGGCCTGTAATCCCCTTCCGTCCGCCTGTCCTCTCCCATCCTCTCCGCCTGCCCGCCCACACACTCTCTTGCTTGGCCTCCGGGGTGGGGGGTGCGGGTGGGGGTGGCGCTTATGCCGGAAGATGCGTATCCCGAGGATCTTCAAATCGAAGCCATAACAAAATCACACACAAAAGGGAGCCGGTGCCCATTCTACTCCTTGCTGGGCGGCCCAACTTGGGTTCAGTAGTTGAACTCCTCCTGCTTCTCGGAGTCGCTGCGCAGGTCGTTCATCAGCAGCTCGAAGCAGGACTTCGGGATCATCGTGCCCACAATCTTCTCGCCCTCCGTTGTCTTCATGCGTATCACCTGCATTTTGCTGTTGGAACGTGTATTTAGAATGTGCTCGACGCGTCCCCAAACGGACAGAACCGACCCGGCCAAGACGTGGTACAGTCGCTGCCGCAATCCCACCTGGAATCGGAATCAAAGGATATCATTATGTCCCCAGAACTATCATCTTTTTAGGCCCAACTCACCTCACAATCGTGGCCCATGCTGACATTCCGGCAGTTGCCGTTCCAGTAGGCGTGGGAACAGGTGTTCACCGACGCATCGTACTGCTCTGTCCAGTGGGGCTCGGCTTCCTCGCTGGCCACCGGCCGGTACTTCTTCTCCAGCTCGAACAGGGACTCGTGCCGCACCTGGAGGCCCGTGTTGGGCCTATAGATCTGGCACATGATCTCCTTTTTGCTGCGCGTCTTTTTCTTTTTGGCATTCTCCGTATCGGTGCTCGTCGAGCTACGGGACGGCTGCTGTTCGAGAACCACCACCAGGATGGCGGTGCGCTTCTGATTGCGCAGCTGGTGGGAAAGGTAGAAGCCCTCGTTGTCGTTGAAGAGGTCGGCGTATCTGCAACACAAAAATCATGAGCCAAGGGCTACAAGGAAGATGGAGACATCCACTCACTTATCAATAGCCTCCTGCCAGATCATTCCACGCTCCACACGCACTGTGTGCAGCTCCGTGGGCGCCACTCCGGTGGCATGTTTGCGCATGAAGCGTATAAGTCGGACTCGCGTCACATTCTCCCCAGCAGCACCCAGATCTGAGGGTTGCAACAAGAGACATTTCAATGATATTGTCACAGATCCTTCCCAATCCTCGACTACTTACCCACAATGCCCAGATCGAAGCGACCGCCCCGCTTCGCTTGCAGGATGATGGCCGTCATGGTGTCCGTGAAGTACTTGAAGAGGCGGTTTTGTAGGTCGACCGGACAGCCGAGGATGCGGTTGAGAAACTTTGATATGTTGTTGTAGTCCTTGTCCAGGCTGAGCACCCCCGGATGACTCTCGCTGTTGACTATGATGCCCACGCCCACCAGCGCCCCGGCAATGTCCTTGAAGAACTCGCCACTGTAGTCAGTGGGCGGGGGCACCAGCGGCGACTCATAGCCCATAATGGTGCGCATCACCGTCTCCAGGGCCTGGCGACCGTACTTGTTGTCGATATTGAACTGGGAGAGATCACGGGTTTCCGTGGCCCTGCGATCGCCGTGGGTCAGGGCGCCCAGCGACTCCAAGCGCTTGGCCACCGTGGACGCGAATCGGCGTTCGCCAGCCAAGTCAGAGATCAGGAAAATGTACTCGGGGGCATTGACCTGGAGGGGATTAGGTTCATTAAACGAATGAAGCTAAGGTGAGAGAGGGAGGAAACCAACCTGATTCGAACGATGGGTGCGACCGAACTGCTGGATGGCTCGGTCCGCCGACCATGGCAACTCCAAGGTGATGTGGACACGCCGGCGCTGATTGAAGACTCGGCGATCGCTCTGCAAGGAGATACCACTGGAGGCCGCCTCCGAGATGATGGCCACGTCCTTTTGGCCGTCCATGAAGCGTTGCTTCTCGGTGATGTTCAGCGTTTCCAAGGGCACATCCGATTCCGTACGGGACTCGTACTGTATGGAGCCGTCGTCGTTTTGGACCACCCGTCCGCGACGGCCCGTCATCTCGGCCACATTGTCCGGTCCGCCCAGCTCGTCGATAAGCTGGTCCAGCGTATTTGGAGGCAGGCGGGCGCCCAGTCGCTCGATCTTGCGCAGCAGCTCCTCCTTCATGGTGCAGGCCCGCTCGATGGCGTCCTTCGGCGGTGGGCCATAGTTCAGCTTGACGCCATTGACGCCCACAGGGGTCACCGTGCCCTTGAGCTCCTGCTTCTTCTGCAGCAGGTCCTGGATCTTGTCCTGCGTGGAGAGCTGCGACTTGCGGGTCTTGGCCGCATTCAGGGCAGCCGCCACAGCAGCGGACATGGCCGCGTTGCCTTGGATGCTGGCGGCGTCGGTGGAGCCACCGGGCTCCTTCTTGATCTTCTCCTTCTTCACCTTCTTCTTGACCTTCTTCTGGGCTTTCTTCTTGGTGGTCTTCTTGCTGCGGGCGTTCACCCAGGGATCGATGTCGCTGTCGCTGCCGCTAAAGAAGGGATTGAAGTCGGAGCTGGCATCGCTGGCGACGCTGCGCCGGTCACTGTCGTGATCCTGGTCGTCGTCCTCGTCCTCATCCTCATCATCCAGATCGCTGCCGAAGGCATCGTCGCTGTTCGCCTCGTCGCTGTCGCTATTGGGACTCCCGGCCTCGATCTTCGGCTTCCTGTCCTCGTCCTCGTCGCTGTCGTCAAAGTCCTGCCACGAGTTCCGGCGCTTCTTCTTCGTCTTCGACTTGCCATTGTCCTGGCCACCGGCAGCTGCTCCACCGGCTTTGCGCTTGCCGGCCGCCGCGGCAGCTCCCGAGCTGCTGTTGTTGTTGTTGTGGCCGAAACCAGAGGCGGAATCGGCGGCGGGTGCATCATCGTAGAGGCCCAGGATGCGGTTGATGCGATTGCGATCGGGGGCGGGGAAGTGGCGCTCCACAAACGACTGGAAGACGCCTCTGTTGGAATGGATAAGGAGAGATGGAGTTAAGTCATCCGGAAGGTACTCCCAGTACTTACTTTGCGGTGGAAACAAAGTCGGTGAGCTCGCCGTCGTCCCGCTCCAGCTGGTCGAGAGTACGCGCCTCTCCGGTGGACTGCAGGCCGATGACCACGCACTTGCCATACTTGATGGACTCGCGGGCCACTGTCACGGCATGATTGACCTTCGCGGCGATGCAGAGGTATTTGAAGAAGCGCTGATGCGAGGACCAGAACTGGCCCCACATGGTCTTCTTCATGCGGCTCTCGGCGTCGATGAGTTCCGCCGCCTCGGTGAACTTCTGCATGGCCTCCACCCAGAGCTCCACCGACTGGTCGTAGATCTTGCGGAACTCCTTGGAGAGCGGCACCTCCTCGATCTTGAAACTGACGCCCTTGAAGCTCAGCTGCCGGGCGATATACATGCCTCGCAGTTTCATGTCCATGGCCACGATCTCCATGGCGCCCACACCACTGCGAAGAGAGGATCTCATGTTAGTCCCATTCCTGCTTTGGAAGCCACCACCACCTTACCGTCTCTCCACCGCCGTTATGAAGTCATTGAAGTTGCCGAACGCCGTACCCTGGCCCCAGAGGCCCAGGCGCACCATGTACGCCATGTTCTTGGGCTCGGAGGCGCCCGTGGCGGAGGCGTAGACGACTCGCGCCTTCGGCAACTTCTGCTGCAGCTCCAGGACCGTTTGGCCCGTCTTTGTCGGCTTGCCGGAGCCCACCGGGCACAAGTTCTTGGCCTTGTGGCACTCATCGAAGATGATGAGGCCCTCGAAGTCCTCGCCACACCACTGCAGCAGCTGGCGGAAGCGGGAGCGGTACTTGCCCGTCTTGTTGTTCGACTCTCCGATCAGGGCGGAATAGGTGCTGAAGATGACGCCGCGTTTGCAGTTGTTGTTCACGTCCGAGCTGATTTTGGCGTACTTGAACTGGAAGGGAGGACCAAAACGGATTATAACTTTAATGGCGACCGTGACATGGCAATAGATCCCACCTTGTTCAGAGCATGTACGTCGATGCGACTGGCTCCAATATCGCTGAGATCCCGCTCGGCATCGTATTTGAGATCATTGGACACGGATATCCAGAGCGCCTTCTTGCGCCCCTTCAGATAGTTCTCGTAGATGATTCCGGCAATGGTGCGACCCTTTCCCACACCGGCACCGTCGCCGATAAGGAAGCCGGCCCGGCTGCCGTCGGGCAGGAGGTGGTCGTGGGCCTGGGAGGCGTACGTAATGGACTCCAGCTGGAGGGCGCTCAGCTGGCCACTGTTGATGGTCTCGGCGGGAATGGATAGTTTGTAGTAGACATCACATGGCTCCACGGAACTCAGCGAGGCGGTCTCCACCACAGCGTCCGGATGCTTCTTGCCCAGCTTCACTGAAAATCGGAGCAAACTATTGGTTACCTGTCCGATAGGAGTGGAGGGTTAAGACTTACACTTTGCTGGCCAATAGTCCGCATAGGTCTCGGCTACGCCCATCTCCTCGTAGTCCGCCTCGTCGTCCTCCTGCTGGACGTAAGTAACTGCCGAGGAATGTGCCCCCACGACGTTGCTAGCTGTGGCGGACATCCCGGTGCCGGGGTTCACCTGCATGGCCGGGACCGACGCATTCGGACGGGGTTGCTGCATCGATTGCATGAACAGCTGGAACACATTGTTGGGGATACCGCTGGTCAGGTATTCCGGGTTCATGGCGATCAGCTTCTGGATGGCCTCCATCATGGCGGTGCCGCCCTTGACCCCGCCAGCGCCCGCTCCTCCGGCGGCTGCTGCTGCTGCCCCGCTGGCTGCTCCCGATCCTGGAGCTGATCCGGTGGTGGCGACTGTGGTGGCGGCACTGGGAGCTATCTTCTGGAGGCCTGCGGGCGTCACCTTGTAGGGGCGGATGGGCGAGGCGTAGCTCACTGCAAGTAAAACGGGAGTCGGGTTGGTCGTTTTGTCTTTGTTTCGGCGGGAAAGTGAGTGAGCAAGAGATAGCAATAGAAAGAGCGAGGTGTAGTCGCTGCCAACTAAAGAGAGACAGACATATGCGGGCAGTCGCCGGAGGGAAGAGGGCAGCGAGTGAAAAGGACATGGCTTACAGTATAAGGATAAGAACTAAGCCTTTGCACTCTAGAGCTGAATGGAACAATGCCTTATCGAGTGAAACAAGTCCGATTACATTCGATTAACAATTTCGATTACTTTCGAAGGCTTAAGGTATATGCTTAAAGATAACATTCCCACATTCTTGAATAGATTGCGAAGCTCTTCTAGACATTGTCTTTGTGCTACATTTTCTATCGCTTTCCGATTAACAATTTCGATTATTTCGATTACTTTTTAAGGCACAAGTTAATTAAAACAAACATTCGCACTCTCTTGAATAGAAGCCTTAGCCTTTCTGCAGGAATAAAGATCATAGATCTTACATAGTTCCATAGTTTATCGATTAATTTCGATTATTTCGATTACTTTAGAAGGCTTAAAATATCAGGTAATTGAACATATTCTTCTCTTTTAGCTCTTCAGGAAGTTGTCTGGATTTGTTAAACATTTTCTATAGTTTTCCGATTAACAATTTCGATTATTTCGATTGTTTTTTAAGGCATAAGTTGATTAAAACAAACATTCACACTTCCTAGAGTATAAGCCTTGGCCTCTCTGCAAGAATACAAATCTTAGCCTTTAGATCTAACATAGTTTCATAGTTTTTCGATTAACAATTTCGATTAATTCGATTACTTTTTAAGGCACAAGTTAATTAAAACAAACATTCGCACTCTCTTGAATAGAAGCCTTAGCCTTTCTGCAGGAATAAAGATCATAGCTCATAGATCTTACATAGTTCCATAGTTTATCGATTAATTTCGATTACTTTAGAAGGCTTAAAATATCAGGTAATTGAACATACTCTTCTCTTCTAGCTCTTCAGGAAGTTGTCTGGATTTGTTAAACATTTATAGTTTTCAGATTAATAATTTCGATTATTTCGATTGTTTTTTAAGGCATAAGTTGATTTAAACAAACATTCACACTTCCTAGAATATAAGCCTTGGCCTCTCTGCAAGAATACAAATCTTAGCCTTTAGATCTAACATAGTTTCATAGTTTATCGATTAACAATTTCGATTAATACGATTACTTTTTAAGGCACAAGTTAATTAAAACAAGCATTCACACTTCCTTGAAAAGAAACCTTAGCCTCTCTGCAGGAATAAAGATCGTATCTCATAGATCTTACATAGTCCCACAGTTTATCGATTAACAGCTTCGATTATTTCGATTATTTTACAATATTTAAGAAATAAAAAAATCACAATTATAATTTCGTGTGTTTAATAAAACCTTAATCTTCTGGACGTTGTTTCAGAGTGGATTGTGTGTGCGTGTTTGTCGAAGCATTAAGTTGGGAAGAATATTTGATGTCCTGTGGAGGTTTCCTTGGAATGGGATTTGAGTGTCACATTTTCGTATCTTAGCAACCACTCCAAAGTGAGATGGGATGGAATAACATTGTAACAGTAATATTTTTGGTGTGTTTTTAGAGAAAGCCAATTTCTATGTAAACTAAAAACGTATACAATATGATCGACCACATCGTTCCGCATAGTCCGTACTGCACATCTAACATCTACCGCATAAATAATCCCTATTTAGATTACATATCATCATCATATCAAAAGAATCTTCGACTTCAAAGTGTTTTCCACACATTACAGAACCAACAAATTGCATCTTGATAGCCTTTCTTGTCTGGTTGGGGTTGGGTAGTAACCAAGTGTCTCGAAGGGACAGAATCAATCGTTGAATATGGGAGTGGTGTGGTCGACCTCGACCTTCGTGTGGCTAGCCATCCACCGCCGTCCAGTTACGGTGGCCAGGCTTGATTCTGTCGCTGCCAAATGGTGAAACGTGGATCGCTCGGCCTGAGCAGTGTGTAGTGATGGTGGTGGTGCAAGTTCTGGGGGCAGAACTCTATCAGTGGCATTGTGGAATAGCTGGACGTTCTTGCAGCACGTCGTCTGCTCTTGTACATTAGGTTGGCCGCCGTGGCGGCTGTTGCGGAAGTCGCAGAGCTAGTCCCGCCGCCCCGCTTGATGGGGCTGACGTTCTCCTGAACGGGCATCCGCACCATAATCACCCGGAAGAGCAGCCGCTTCACCAGCTCCACGGTCCTCCTGGTCTCCTTGCTCGCCCTTCCGTCCGGCGGTATGACCTTCAGTTGCGGCAACAGCTCCAGCTTGCGCAGTGCCCTGGCATGTCTTCGGTAGAAGTCCTCCATGGCATCCGTCACGTTCACCCGAATGGCTTGGTGGAGCTCCTCCAAGTTGGCCGGCGGTAGGGACATCGCTGGACTTCCTCTCATCATGTTCGTCATCGTCGTCCTTCTCTCGTTCGCCTCCTGGGTAGTCATGTTGACCTCAAATTTGGAAAAAGAGTAGGACTAGGAGAGGTGGTTGGCCGAAAAGCAACTTTTTGAATTTTAAATTTTGAAAAATATTATTTTTTTTTTTATTTTTTTAGAGAAATAAAAAGGGAAGAATTTTTATGTGGTTGGGTGGAGCGTTGGATTGAGACTGAACTGCCTGGGTGCTGGTTGGGCTTAGGTGGGTATCCGGAGTGACGGAAAAGGTCCACAGCCTACTCGATCCATAGCTTTTTTGAGGGGGAACAGTGTTGTAAAGTAACTAATCTTACAAACTATGACTTTCACTCTTTTTCAACACTTTTTTTTATCAATCTATTATCTCTTATATCTAGTTTTTTATGATCTTTTACTGTTAGTCTTACATAGCTTCAAGTCTATGGGCTTTACGAGAAAACATCATTCTTGGTTGTTACCAACATTAATCGACTTACTCTGCGCCAATAAAGACGCGGCCATGTTGAAGTTGGCGGCAGAGGCGGACGTTGAGGCGGCGGCTGTGCCACCACCGCCCCCAAAGTACCCTGCCCCTGGCCCCAGCCCCGCACTCTTCACCGAGTTGGTGGCCGTCGAGGGGGGCGGCGGTGGGGGGCCACTGTTGCCCTTGGCGGCCACGTAGGCGGCCAGGTTCATCAGCTCGTTGGTGCTCAGGCTGTTCAGGTAGCTCCCGGCGCCGCTGCTCAGGTAACTGCTGGCAGATCCCCCTCCTCCTGCGCCGGAGCTGCCACCACCTGACCCGCCGCTGGCCGCTGGATTGCTGCTGCTCCTCGCTGGGATTGGATTGGATTCGAAAACAACACAGGACCACAGAACAAAAAAGCAAACATACCGAACGGAAAACAAAGAAATCGCAAGGATAACGCAAAAAAATTTCAACAAAAGAGGGGTAATTTTTTTCGAGTGTAATTGAACCAAAAAGGGATAGCAATTGGGGGGTTAAAAAGTGTACAGAGAGAGAGATAGAGGAAGAGAACAACACAAGCAGTATTAATAAATAGTTTAAAGCAGGTTTTTGCTTTCTTTTCTCCAAGTGTACGACAGTGTGGCCAGTTTTCGCAAGTATATATCATATAACTGTACTTTACAGAGTATGCTTTATACTCTTCTTCTTTATATCAAGTTAAAAAATTGTTTCAAAAAATATGGTCACACTATTTTCAGAATATATAGTTTTCAAAGATTTAAAAAATTTTATTTTCTTTTGCTTATAATTCCTATTTTTTATTTCAAGTTCAAAAATGGTTTCAAAAAATATGGTCACACTATTTTCAGAATATATACTTTTCAAAGATTTAAAAAATTTTATTTTCTGTTGCTTATAATTCCTATTTTTTATTTCAAGTTCAAAAATGGTTTCAAAAATATGTTCACACTCTTTTAAAAACTCATGGCCACACTGTCCCGACACTGTCTCGACTTTTTCAGCTTGTGGCTTAATTATTTTCTAAAATTCCTCACTTTTCACGCAAAAACACTTACCAGTTATTGTGTTATTTAGTTTCTTTGGCATGTTGCTTAAATTATTCTCTAGCACTACTTTTCTGGGTATCGGGATCGCGGTGATCTTGCCACCCACTGTCACGCCTCCGACGGTCGCCGGCCCAGCTCCGCCCACGACTGGCCGGACTGCGGTGGTTATCGGAGGGATTATCTTACGTAGAGGGCTGCTGGCGGCTACGGCGGCGGTGGTGGTGCCGTTACTGTTTTTTATATTATTCGCAAGGATGCTGCCCACTATGGGCTTGTTGTTGTTGTTGATGCGGAGCAAGGATATCGGCTTGATGTTGTTGTTGTTGATGACTATTTTGGCCGATTCTCTAGGTGCTAATGGAGCACTGGCCTTGGGCACACCCACCCCGCTGCGAATGTTCTGGGCGTAGGTGACTGCCGTGTTCAAGTCTCGACCTCCACCTGGAAAAAGGGATTAAGAATTATGAGGAGTACCTGGTATCATATGTCCTAGGCCAAGGAATACCTTGATAATAGTTGCTAGACTTTCAGAACAAACACCTCCGAGTCAGGCTCTTGACGGGAATCGAATGCTTGAGCGATTGCCAGTCCCACTGCAGATTGGCAGAAACTGCAGACACAATCAGCCCAGGGCCACCCTCATTTAAGGTAAATATCTAATTAATGAGCCAAGATAGATGTGCATTGTGTGTGTGTGTGTGGGTGGGGGATGGATCCCCTTAAGTATGTGCGGGGATGTGGCATGTACGAGATGGTAAATGCTTTGCAGCAAATTACCCGAAAGGGGAAAGGTCATGTATGCAACGACTGATACATAATCATAATTATATGTGCACAAATGCGCCACGGACACGGACACGGACAGCTGGGCACATACCTTGCTTGCACACAACATAAGGCCTATGTACAGGATTGCGGAGCGTAATGTGGTAATGCCAGTAATCCCCAAACAGATGCCACAATTCCAACCGCACAGATTCCAAAATCTTGTCGAAGATAGCTATCCTGAGTGCCTATATATTGATTTCATGACCCACCACCACCAACCACCCACTTCCACCTCACACAACTCCACAAACTTTCCATCAATAACTCATGATTTTGATTTTCTTTTCGCACAAAACCTAGAAATAGCAACGGCTGATTGTCTCGCAACTAATGGAGTTTAATTATTCAGGACAGATATCCCCAAATTATGACGCAAGATGTCCGCCTGCTGGCCATACCATTTGAGGCTCCATCTTATATATCCGTGGCAAGCATTATAGACATGCGTGACGCACTCTATAATGCCACATAGACACGGCGAGCACATATAATTCCCACATAGCATTGGACTGTGCACTGTATATAGCCATATATGTATCGATATCGAACAGATCTGAAGCGAATCGTCAGGGGCCGCAGGGGCAGTGGCTGCCGAAGGTGGCTTCATTAATATTTCAGGGACTAATGCAAGTTGTCTTTTAATTAATGTACCTCGGATATCAAAGGATTGGGGCCAGCCATCTGACATGACTCATTGGGGCTTGTAGTTGGTTGCTAATTGGCTTGATTCAACTAATCAGTATATTGTTTTAACTAAAACATAAGCTTAGCTCTCATAGCCCCTACTCCCAACATCTCAAACACATTCTCGTTTGGCTGATTGAAATGTCAACTCTCTCAGATAGTCCCCTTAATTCCCACCCCAGTCCTCAAACACAACACTCCCTTTTCAAAATCCCACCCAGACATTCCAATAAAAACCAGTTCCTGCCGACCAAAGAACTAACCCATTAAAGTTGGCGCCCAACGTCCTGGGGAGGTGGGGCCTCCTACGCCAACGCCACCTAGTGGCTGGGTTTCTCCTCAAAAACTGTTGTCTAAACAATGAAGAACTGAAAGCACTTTGCAACGCCGCCCAATAAGCCCACTTTTCAGTACAGTTGGAGGAATGGGGAGAGTCCTTTGAGGAAAGTCGCTCACCTGGCACTTCTATTTGATCTGGATCCTCGTCATCGTCGAAGTCGGAGCCAGAATCGTCCTCATCAAAGTTGTCATCCTCGTCGTCGGCGTCTAAAAGGGTTTTACGCTTCTTTGATGTCTAAAAAATAAATTTAATTTTAAATTAGAGAGTTTTAGACCATTCTTTTTAACTAAAACTTAATTATAAGAATTATAATATATAGAAGAATAGCTCCTAAATTCTCTCAGTGCTCTGAAACAATGATACCAACCAGAACGCGAATGAAAATCGATATTTTCATAGTTCCACATAGTTCGCGAGTGGAGAACTACAAACTATTTAAAAATCGCGGGGAATCACCGGGGAAAAAAAGGAAACAAACACACACACACAGAGAGACCCACTAACAGAGAGGCAATGGCGAACACGAAACGAAAACAAAACAGAAACAGAAAGAACAAATGTCACAAAAAAGCACGAAAAAAAAAAGAACGGCTATTTTTGTAGCACACTTTTGCGAGTGGGTGCGAGGGCGAGCGAGAGGGCGAGCCTTTCCCCAAATAGAAGCGAGACGGAAGACCCAGTCTGTTTAGAAAAAACGGCACAAAAAGCACGAGGAAAAAAATGCGCACACCGCGTGGATGAAAAAGAAAAAAAAGGGGAAAAGCCCAGGAAAAGTGGGGTGGAAAGCCACGAAAAAAAGGAGGAGGAAGGACACTCACTGGATGGTTTTCTTTTCGTTTTTTTTAGAGACTAGGCGGTCAGATGCGATTCATCGCCGGAGCGATAAGGTCCTGCGGCACGGGATGGCCAGGATATCCAGGATGAGTGGCACTATTCTTGAACGGTTAACTGTAAAGGACACTGGGAACTGAATGCGACTGGTTCGGTGCTCGTGTGGAGGCCAACTACGAGCCCAGAGTGGTCGGAGTTTGAAAACCGGAGTCACACACAGTCGTCCTTCGCCATCGCCGTCGCCGTCGCCGTCGTCACCGTCGTCGTCGTCGCTCTACGTACGTTCCCCCAAAAATGGAAATTTCACATTTCACCATCCATCCACATCCACATCCACTGGCACATCCACAGCCACATCCATGTCCATATCCTGCGAATATATCCAGGCGGGCTGCAGTTTTTCGGCGGCCACCACCCGGGCAGCGGGTTAAGCCGAGCCCGGAGGAGAGGGGGAGGAACAGGGTTAAGTACGTTGGACTTTGGGGTGGGTTTCTGTTTCCAGTTCTGCCATTTGGGCCAACAACAACATCTCTCCGGCGGGAGCCGACGGGACGGAACTGGGAACAGGGAACAGGCCGATAAACAAACGCGACTCCCACCCCATTGACACCCCTTTGATATCCTTTTGCGGCACAGTGGTGCACCAGTCCTTTTTAATGAAAGTTTGAGGAAAGGACTTGCCTTAAGGTCCCTCAACCAAGTCCCGCAACTTTTTCCGCATTTCGGCACCACTGTGCTCCACTTTGGGCCAACAAGGGGTTGGTATGCCCCCAGCCCGGCCCGGGCCCGGCCCTTTGAAATGTTTGGCATGCAGAGATACCAAGTTTCGTCCTTTATGCGAAATGTGCATGTGATCCCATCATCCCACCACCCCCAGGCCCGAACACCACCCACCACCACCCCCAACCGAAACAAAGGGATTTCCTCAGTTGGAAAGATGAGAGCCCAGAGGGGGGACAGTAAGTGAGTGGGGGGAGGCGGCAATCTGTGGCGCATGTACAGCAATTAGAGCAGGACAGACTGATGTGATTGAGAGGGGGCTGGCAGGGGAGGGGGTGGGTGGTGATGGAGAGGTGTTGTCGCCGGGTCCGGGTTGGTTCGTTCGGTGGCTATATGTGTCCATATACATCCAGCGTGCCCCCGTGTAGGCAAGGATGAGGCCCCAAAAAGCAGACTTCAATAATGCAGTGACAGTGAAGCCTCGAAAGAGATACTCTCCTTGATATTTTATTAAATAAAAAATAAATAAAAGATTTTAATTAAATTAAAAAATAAAACAGGTATTTTTAGTAAAAAATATACAATCTCTGCCCCTAGAAGGACCTATTTTTCATCACCTATCCTCTGTTATCCTTCTTCGATATTAAAAGCTTATCCTGCCCCATCTAATCCTCTTCAATTAGTCCTCAAATCCTGGACAATAACACGCCTCCTTCCACCCACTAGTCCGCCCCCCAACCCATGGATTGCCACAATTTTGTGACACACAAAATAAAATCAAAACGAATGACCTTGCAGCAAGGGAAATGCTGAAAATCTGGACAAAAACATGTGTTTTCCACCCACACACACGCACACCCCCTCTCCCATGTCCTTTCAACTTGTTGTTGCCAGCCGCAAAAAAAAAAAATGGCATGAAATGGCAAAACAAACGGCAAACCAAAAAAAAAAGATGGCTCCATTAACGGTTCCATGAAAGGGTTGCCAGAAAAAAGCGAATTTAAAAATAAAAACAAAATAAAACAAAACAAAACCTGGTGGAGAGGGGAGGGGGGGAGATTAGGAAAGACTGAAAAAAAAGTGCACTGAAAAAAATCAGTTTTTAGAGACTTTAGAGGGAGATTTAAACCAAGATAGAAATTACAAACTTTTCTCCCAGTGTACTGCACAGAAAGAGAGGGCCTATGCCTGCTGATAGAGATGGGGCATCTGGAGGATTTTCTGGAGATGACCAGGCCAAGAGCCCACCTCCCCAGGCGCATGCGTCGCCAGAGAATGCAGTGGCCAAAGCAGAAGCGGCGATAAATAAGAGCCTGCTCACCTCAACATGGCCAGGGCCCAGGCACACCCCCTCCCCGACGCCCCTTCCAATCAGAAGTCCCCAAACTGCAGCAGCGCAGTCGGTGGGAGTGGCTGCAGCTTTCCGGAATGCAACTGCAGGCGGCGGCAGCTACAGTGGGCACCCAGCGAGGATGGACTAATGGGGGAGTGGTGTGGTGTGGTGGGTGTCCCCGCTAAGGCAGGTCGGGGTGGGTGCACTGGCTAAGCAACAAGTGACAAGAAAGGACACGATTTTGGCTTCATTCGAGAGGAGTTCCAGAAGCTCATAGTGATGGGATTACTTTATTTTTTAATATTTTATAATTAAGTTAGAATTAGAGACAAGAGTACTGTTACCAGTGGAATTATGACTCTTTTTTTTTGTTTATAGGCTCGGATTGAACAAATATAATCGGAGAAAGCCTATTTACAAATGAAATTCCTCCCACCCGATCCGGCAACTCTCTGGTTTCCAAGAACCCCAAAGATAACGGTTAACTTCCCAAGGGAGAGACCATCTTAGAGATGGTCTTCCTAAAATCTGGTGGCTCTCGCCCTCACATCACCTTAACCCTCAACCGAATCGCATGGCCTTAACCCTAACCTAGCGCAACTTTTTCCCCCTCTCGGAATAAATTTTTGTTTTTTTTTTTTTGTTTTCTGCCAAACTCGTGTGTGGATCGAGAACAACAACAACAACAGCAAACAAAAATAATAATAAAAAAAAAAAAATAATTTGGATGAGGGAGCGCGTGTACGATACCTGGCCAGTGGGTTAGAGCGAGAGGGGGGCAGGCAGCAGACGGAAGCGGCGAGTGGGAGAGTGGCAGAGGAGGAAACACATGGTCCCGGCCACGCGAAATGCGAATCACAGTGTGGCGCCCTTTACGCCACATCGCGAAACTATTAGAAAGATTTTAGAGTGGACCAAGGTGGGTGCCCACCCCACTAGGGGGTGGGGGGGTGTTCGACACAAGAAGAAGATAAACAAAAAAAAAAGAAATTATTGAATGAGTATGGAAATGCTTCCTCTTGCTCGCCTGCTGGCCTCTGCCTGGCGCTTTGTTTTTGTTTGTCCATGTGTGCGTGTGTGTGCGTAGCAAAAAAAAAAAAAAAAAAAAAATATTTAGCAACAAAGAAATTGCATTTGGTCATGCGAAACAAAAACAATAACAACCATTCAACAAAGATCTATCGAGTATCTGGGAGCAACAGGAACAGGAACTGGAACTGGGAACGCACTTTTTCCGAAAACTTACCATTTTGGAGCTACAGTTGTTTTTGTTTTGCTTCTCTTCTTTTTCTGTTTTTAACCAACAAAAAAATAAATAAATGAAGAGAGTCGCGGCCGCTGCTCCACACGCGTTTTTCACTTCAACTGCGTTGGGAACACCGTACCGTTTGGATCTTTTCTTGTTTTTGTATTGTTTGTTCTCGGTTGGCACTCGTTAATGTGGTTGTTGTTGCTGTTGTTGTTGTGTTGCGGGCCAGAATGATCCAGCAGCCAGGGGGAGAGGTACCGATTGGGCGGCCAGCCAGTCAGCAAATGCAGCGAAAAAAAAAATTACTCCGCAATATAAGACACCGCGCGCGGCACGGCAAGGGGACTGGGGAACGGGGTGGCGGTGGCGGTGGCGGGTGCGGAGGCGGTGGCGGTGGCGGTGACGGTGGTGGCCTGGCTTAGATTTACTTGCGTTTATAGACGATTGTTGTTGCTGCCGCGATTTGTGATTTGTTTATTGTTTAATCACACACTAACGGCAGCCGAGTGACAACAGCAACAACAACAACAAAATGAAGGAGGAAGGAAACGAAAAGGAAGTGAAGAGAAGCCGAAAACACGTAACTAGAGGTGGCGAAACATCGATGCATCGATTCTTTTACTATCGATGGATGGACCTATCGGTATTTTAGGCGATACTTTTGGTATTAGTGTTGCCAGACTTTTATCGAAAAAATACCAAACGAATGGGGAGAGAGATGCCATATTGTTATATCGATATAGAAATTTAAACATCTGGTAATTATTCGATTACTATATGTTACTATTTGAAAAATTTAAAATAGAAATTCATCAGAACTCATAAGAAGTTTAGTTAGTTGAATTATACTGTTTTTTATATATGTTTTCACAATAAAGCAAATGATTAAATACATATTTCCTAGAAACAATAGTTTAATTGTGATATTTGACTCTTTTCGCATGTTGAAGGACTTTCGGGTAATTCTGGGATTGTTCTGTTGGGATAAAGACTTGTACAGTTATCCTCAAGCTTAGTGTTTATTTCCATTTCGAACAGTTGCAGAATTTGAAAAAACTTTGCTACACGCGCCACAGCCAGGCTCTCTCAAAATTTCCCTTTTGAACAGCTGATTGGAAGCGCCTTTCTCTCGAGAGAAATTCGGAAATTGAGAAAGGAGAACTTTCTGTAGGACTCTCGCAGCAGGGCCATGTTCCCGTTTCCAGATTCTACTCCAATTCTCCAATCTTATTGGCGAGGATTTTGTGGGTCAGGATCTTTGATAGAATAGTTATCCTTAGATAAGAATATTCACTAATGTATATAAAAAAAAGTAAAAAAAAAGCCCGCAAAAAGTAGGCAGTATTAAATATTTTAAAGAGAATTCCAACAAGAATCTTCATGTGATGGTTTTTAATTTAGAGTTTGTGGGGTTTTCGACGACATTTAAACTTTTTAGACTGTTTTTTAAATGAAAAATGTATTAAATGAAAAGTAAATGAACAAATTTATCGTAAATTATATCTCAATTTTTTGGAGTTGCCAAATTCTGAAATACTATCGGAGGCAGGCTCTCCGGAAAGAAATCCTCTCGCTGCGCATATCTAGCGAGAGGAGAGAGTCCAATCAGACGAGCGGTTCCGCGTTATAAACAGTTGGAACAAGTTTGTAGTTTTTTTTTCGTTTCGAATCGCCGACGTGAACGCACACAGAGCGCTAGTCGCTGACTGGATTAACAATATTCCTCGAAAATCGCTCGAAAAAACACGAACGAGCGAACGAAAGAAGAAAGGAACAGTTGAGGTGACTCCAATAAGGAATTGCGGAGCGGACAGGATCGTAGAAATTGCAATTCTGGCCAGCGAGCGAACGTGAACGTGAACGTAAACGAATAATGGTTGTGCATCTTGTTACGTGAACGTTAGTTATGTTTTGTTTTTGAGTAATTTATGAATTAACAGCCGCTGCTCCTTCCGCCACGGTAACCGCGCCGCGTTCTCACCTTCTTCTTCTTCTTCTTCTTCATCTTTATGTTATTTTCCTTTTTTTTTTTTGAATTTTTTTTAACGTGTGTGTGTGCAAAACAACAATAACAACAACAACAGTAGCTGTAGCGGAGTAAGAAGAACAAAAACATAAACAAGGACCCAACACGAGCCAGGATGTGCGTGCAATGCTTTACCAAAAAAAAATCCCAATCAGAATTACGATAAATAGTCACACCGGAGAACCAGACGGGCGACAAGAAACACAACGTAAATATATGGAGTCTTACGCTACTTTATCTTTTGGATTCTTTACCGTTTTATTCAGTTGCCTTCGCTTTTCTGTTATTTCTTATTTATTTTTTTTTCTGGATGTGTGTGTGTGTGTTTTGCTTTCGAGCTGTAGTTAGTTGGGCCAATTAGCATTTTGGTGTCGCTCTGTGTGCTTGCTGGAATGACAAAAAGCGGTGCAAAATAATACGATAAAACACAGTACGTTGGCAAGAAGAAGAAGAAAAAGCCGCAACGTTGATGTTGGCCGAGAGAGAGCGGCTAACAGAGAGAGAGCGGGAGTGTGTTTGTGTTAGTGTTAGTGTGGTTGGTAGAACCCAATAAGTTAACAAACTGACGACGTGTGTCCACTTTTTTTTTTCGGGTAAGGAAGTGCCCAAAAGCGGGGGAAATGGCTCTCATTCGGGAGAGTCCTCTCTCTCGTGGGCCGACTTTCATTGATTTTTCCCACTCAAAGGTGCCAAAGAGAGGGAGAGCGAGAGAGAGAGTGGGAGAGTGGGCGATTGTGAGAGAGCCCACCTGGCATCCGAGAGAGACCGAGAGCGGCAGGAAAACAAAGGAAAAACTTGTCTCGGCGTGCCTGCAATTCATAATTAGATGGCCTGGCCGCCTGCTGCAATTGCAACAACAAAAGCAACAACACACAGAGCCCGAAACGGGTTTCCCCCCCGCCCCCCGGTCACCTTTCGAAATCAACCACCGAATTTGGTTTTTCTCTCTCCCCCTCCCCCCTAGGCACTCTCTTCTTTTGGCAAAAAAAAAAAAAAAAACGCCAATACCAACAACAAAGGCAGAACGTGGGCCCAAAGCCGGAGAGGCGAAACCGAAACACAAACTCCCTACTCCTAGAAGCTAAAATGATATTTTTGAGATATTTCTTTTCCCCCAAAAAAGTATCTCAAAGATACATTTCCAATAAGCCCCTCTAACCCATAAGATTAATGTTAATTTTTTTGTATCTCGACCAGAATTTGAATAACAAGTATCTCAACACTCGGACGGATCTCACGGATTGCATCTTTACGAGTATTTCGTAACAAAATTACCAACTGAGAGTAGTCTCTCTCGCTCTGCCTCTCTCCAAGGGAAGCCTGGGGGCCATAAAAAATGAAAACAACAAAAAGTGGTAGCAGTTCAAAGCCAAGCCAAAAGCTAAAGCACATTAAACGCAATGAGACTCGAAGCGGAATTTCTGTTGACGTGCAATTAGCAGAGTGGCCGGCCGCTCTCGCCCCAGTGTCCGTATCCGTGAGCTACAATAATCGGCCAGCCAGCAAGCCAGCAATCCGGCCGGCAGTCACCTGTTCTGGCCAAAAAAGTAATAAAAGTGCAAATACAAATGCTAATTAGTGCTGGCCCCAAAAACTCAAACTGAAAATTGTTATTTTTGTCGTTTTGTTAGCATTTTTTTTTTTTTTAATAAATGAGAGTGATTATATAATTGGCTAACTATTTTTTAATAATTTATTTTTTAAGTTTATTCCAGGGGAAAGATGCATTTTTAAGCCAGTTGGCCGCAGAGACTGAAGGAGAGACTTATCCCTAAAAAGATATAATATCTTGTAGAAACCGAAACTCTAGCCAAGCGACTAGCTAGCTCCTTGTCTTTCGCTTTATTGGCTTTTAATAGTTTCCCCAAACCAGACCCTGCCGCCGAACAAACACAGTTGTCAAAATGAAAGCCAGATAGACTCTCCAACCAGCACACCTTCCTCAGGTGTGTCAACAAAGTTGGCTCCGATGTATGGACGTGGTTTTTCCACCGCTTTTCCGACCCGGACTGGGGGGGGGAGGGTTAATGCCCTTCCCGTAATGCCATTGCCGGCCGGTGCGTGACGACCACTGGGTCGCCAACTAGCCAAGTTAGTACGGAATCAGGGCCTTGAGACCTCAAGCCAGATGAAGTATAAATGTATCTACAAATAATTGAGGAAAAAAGGGGGGCCAGAGATACAAATAAAATGAAAATTATAAATGCACATAAATTCCCCAGACAATTTTCCACTTTGGCTCCACTTTGTGTGAGCAGCCAAGAAGCGAATGAATAATGGAACGAAAATTCGCTCCATCAAGCACGTGTATGTCCTACCACCCCCCCCTTAACCTTTAACTCCGCCTCGTTGTGACCCCGTTTGTGCTTAACCCATGGATGATCAAACGAATATTTCAAAGTTTGCTTTCTAGCTGATAAGTATTTGAATTTTTATGTTTTTTTTTTTTTTCTAACATTTTTGTAAAAAAGTGCTCTTCAGAAAGGATGCAGGATGCAGGTCCTGGACGCACTGTAGACTTGAAATTGCATTCGTTTCTCATGTACCTTTTTCTCTTTCTCTCTTTTTTTTATGTAATGTCACCACCACCACCACCACCAACCACCACACCTACAAAAAATATATCGAAATAAAAAATAAAAAAAATAAATCAACAAAAACAACAACAACAAGAGCAGAGTGCAATTAAAAATGTTTAATGGAAATCTTACGAAAATAATGAAAAGTTTGATGAAAAGTTGCTCAACATGAGCGACCCAAGAGGCGGCAACAACAACAACCACAACAGCAACAACAGCTGCCCCCCAACAACAACAACAACAACAACAAGAAGGGAAAGAAAAACTCCAGCAAACGATTAAAAAAAAAATTAATTAACAAAAAGTGCAATCAACACAAGAAGATGCGTCTTAAATTAAATCAAAATACAAAAAATCCAGCCAAATAAATTTTAAATTTTAAAAATAAAAAAAATAAAGAAGAAGAGAATTCAAATAATTTCCTTCCTCCCCTCCAATTGCCTGGCAATATTTAATTGTTTATACATAGCATTACCATCTCCATATATATATCTACTATATATATATATATATGTATATGTAAATTATTTATATATCTGTGTATATCTGTGTGTGTGTATTTCCGTGTGCATTCCATCCATTAATTCTGTAACTCGATCTTACTGTAAAACCAAACAACAAAAACTAATAAAACTTGTAATTACAAAAAAAAAAAATAAATCAAAAAAACAAAAAAAAAAATAAACAAATCACAAAATTATATAATTATTAATTAAACGGTAAACATTGTAACCTGAACGAACGGTACTCCAACAAAATGGCGGACATCATGCGTCCGCCGTACAGTGAGATCAAGCGGCCGGACGAAATCGTCAGAATGACAACCGCCGACAACCTCAAGTTCGCCGTCCTCATCGGCCTGATCGAAGTCGGCCAGGTGACTAACCGGGAGGTGGTCAACACCGTCCTGCATTTGGTAAGTCCCTCTCCCATTCCTATCATCGGTGCATCGATGTTTATCGAATCTCCAAACTATACCGATATTTATTTTCGGCCATCAATACTATGGTCCCGTTACTATGAGAGAGAGGGAAAATGATGGCGTCTTGCCGGCGAGCCATTAGTCTTTAATCGGACATGCTTTTAAAACTTATTTTTATCGATAAGTCAGGTAATAGTCAGGTCCTTGTTAAAAATTATCTTAGTTTTTAGTTTTTAAGTTTATTTTATAAAGAAACAGTAAATAAAAGTTTTGTTTCTGATTGTTCCTGTCGATATATTTAATCGATGTTTTGTTAAAAAAAATATCGAAAAAAAGAGACGATTTCTGCATCTCTAGAGGACTTTTTATGGGGGTTTTCAGGCAATGGGGTATCCGCTTTGGAGAAAATCTTAAATCATTTAATAAAGAGGCCCTTTAAGACCCTTTAAGATAAGAAAAATATTGAGAAATATCTCGTAGGTTCCGGAATAGAATTCTCCACAAACACAAGGTACAATTTCCACATACCTATTAGAGGAGGAAAATTAACATTCCACTCGAAGGTCACAGAGCTGGGAGTTGGGAGTGGGGGTGGAGAACGGTTAAGGGTGGGTGGGAGAGATGGGCGAGATTCCGGGAAGTATGCCAAAAATCTGGCCCGACTTGTGGGCCTGTGATTAGGATGAAAAGCCAGAGACTAAGACAATGTCTACGCCACTTGTCCTCCCACTCTTCCTTTCCTCCCCCTTGAGATTTTCTTGAGATTTCCCTGACAACCCTCCAACCTCCAGCCTCCAGTCCCCGGCACATATTATTAGAGAACATTATTATTATAACATATTTAAATTTTTGAAGCTTAATGAAAACACGACACCGTCGCTCATCATTACCGTTGGAGCTCGTACGCCTCCACCCCACCTGCCACTCCCCCTTGGATATCCTTGGATATAAATGAGAAAAACTGAGCGGCAGGTGGTACTGTTAGTCGAAAAAGTTATCCCCAAATGCCACCCATTGAGGGGCCACTTTTTCCCCCCTTTTTTTGGTTGAAAATGCGAAAAATATTTTCCGTTTCTGGCACTGAGAAAAAAGTCAAGAAAAGTTACAGATTTCGAAAGGAATATTATCAAAATCCTTAAGATATATGAATCATATTTTCTTATCAATCGGCTGGAAAATGAACCCATTTTCCTCCGTGTACTTGGAGGTAATAAGGCGAAAGCAGTCGACAGGAAAACGAGGAAAATGAAGCAGGAAAAGGGGGTTAAGCACAGAGAGTGTAGGGGTTAAGGGCTAAAATATACCAGTATGGGGTTTCGTGGGGCGCTTCGTAATAAGAAATTGAAAAGAAATTGAATTGAAGTTCGTCATCCGCCGAGCATCGAACCCCGAACACCGATTACCTTCCGCTGTTGCCGCCGCTTTCTGGAATCGGCTCCGATAAGATAAGGGCGAACCGGCAGATAAATTGTAGATACAGACAGGTACTACACCTACCTGACTACCCACTCACCCCGCAGATACGGCGAAATGTGTGCCAAGCGCTCCTATATACGTACACTCTATATACGATCCGATAAGCGTGAAAAAATTCGTTGACGTGTTCCAATGCCAGCTGCAGACTCGCGCTCCGCCCGGCCGATAGCCAGGGCGGGGAAACATTAAATAAGTCCTCCCTGCCCCCTGCCCCCTGCCGAAGGCATCACGAAAGCCCGCCACTCCTCCCTAAACTCCAAAAATCGATAGGAACAACGTGGTCGATTAACGATTACGGCGAGATGGTAATGGAATACCTGCCGAAGCATGGATATGACGGGACTAATGGATGCCTCTGAAAATGTATCTCACAGATATCTAGATACCGGAAATGCTAATTTCCAAAGGTTGTAGATAATTAACAATCGATAAAAAACAATCTAATCTTGATGTTTGCATTTTGTAATCAAATAATTGCGGACGAACTTGATGACTGTGGGCTTTTGGTTCTTAAAAGTATATATTAGAAAAAGTTCTATAAGCTTTCCACAAAAAAACAAGAAAAGTAACCAAGTTCACTCGCCATGTTGGCCTAATCGGTCATTGGGCTTGTTATACGGCTCAATTATGGCCATTTGGCCATGTGGTGCATGCAGCCCCCTACCCCCGGAAAGGGCGCCCATTAGGCCACCTCCCACCCCCTCCAGGGTCGGAATAAAAAAAACCGTCACGTGCAAAAGCCTTTTAATCGATTCCCCCCCTGCCAGGCTTCTAAAATAATCGCTTGATGCAAATCGCTTTTGTTTTAGGCTTTCGCCGTAAAGGGAGACAGCGGGAAAGTGCATAAAAAGGATAATGATATTACTTTCTCCCGGAGTTTTCCCTTTTTTTCTGTGAATGACTGACCTGACTTCTCCCGGAAGTAGTTACTTTTAATTAAAGTGCTTCTCGTGGAATAAAACAACTCTCTAGACCCCATAGAGCAGTAGGTAGTACAGCTCATCTGAAAATTATTTCTATAAATATTATCTGGTTAAATATTTGCGCACATTCGCTCGCCAATTAGCGGGCCAGAACGAAATATTCCAGTCCCCCCCTAGACTCTCTGCACAGGTATATGTGGTACCCCCTCTCACCACCCCCATTTCTCTTTGTTTTCATACTCTCTTTCCACCTTTCCCTATCACTTTCTAGGCTGATAAAGTCGTTCCACACGAATGGGTGGGGGCTAAAGGTGAACAAGAAGCAAGAAACAAGACAGAGAGAAGGGTCTAGGAGGGACCTCCCTCGCAGACCCCTACTAAATAATGTACGAACATACTTTGCTACTTTTACTTAATTTAATTAACGGCCCAGGCCCAGGCCCAGGCCCAGGCCCAGCAACAACAACAAGAGCAGTAGTCTAGAATAGGCAACAATAACAACATGACTTTGACGTCGACGCCTGTCAGCTGTTTCGAGTGTCAGAGAGGAAACAATGAAAATAGGCTTTATATTGTTGGCATCCTGATGAAGGACACCGCTGCCAGATGAGCGGGCTGTTAAGGGCGAAGGGTGGTGGGTGGAGGGTTAAGGGTGGGTGGTTGGTCTGGCATTCAGATGGCGGCCGCAAAACAGCAGAAAACTAAATGCCAAAGCGAAGTATCGAAGAAAGAGAGGGGGTGTAGAAAGTGAAATGAAGAGGGCACTGTGAGAAAAGACTTGGGAGAATATTAAAAAATAATAAAATATTAACAACTAAATGTTAAATAATGAAAAGAATATAATTTCATAAATTTTTATATAAATTATTAATTAAAAAGCTAATATACTTTTCTCGCAGTTTAATAAAAAGAGAATAAAAAAAAAAGAGAAATAAAAACTTGCCTAGACAACGTGTGGAATGCAAGTGGGTGGAGAAAGGCCGCCCACCCGCCCTTCTTATCACCCAAAGCAGCGGAAGAGGCGAAACGAAATGAAACGTCACGAACTTCTTCTTCTGAAAACGAAACGTTAACGTTAATACAAAAACAAATACAGGGATGGGCTCTCTTTCGCTCTCCCCTTCTGACACCCACTTTCTTCGGCCAATCCCCCTTCCCGCCGCCCGCTTACTGTACTGCTTCCTGCCACTTTTTTCTCGCTCTCTCCTTCAACCCTAAATGGAAAATTAAACAACAACAAAACGGCGCCACTGTGTCCTCGCCTGTTTTTTTTTTTTTTTTTTGCTTTTTCTGTCTTTGCTTTTGCCTTTTCCCTTCTTGGGGGAGCTTCTCGTCCCATCCTTGGGTCCTTCCCCATCCTTCTGGAGGCTTTTTTGGATTTTTGGTCTGTTCTGGAATGAAATCGAATGGTTTTTGGGCCGCTTTTCGCGTATTTTCGCAGCACCTAAAAAACAGGGGTTAAAAAATAAAAAAAAAATATATTATACAAATATTTCAAGATCCTTCAAGATCCTTTTACTAATAATCTGTTAAATGAATCTTAAATAAATATAATATTTTGTCAAAAAGTTCACCAACCTGGCCCACTGTGCCTGACGCATTTAAGATTCACATCCACAAACGTGGCTCCCCCTGGCGGCCAGCGTGGCAGCTGCGGGGGTGCACAAAACAGCACAAGGGTGGGGCGGACGCGAACGCGAACGTGTGTGTTGTGTGTTCTGTGTCCTGTGTGGGAGTGGCTGGGACGTGGGCGGTGGGCGGGTGGCGCCAAAACGAAGACACGACAACCGCAAGAGATTTAACGACCAATAAAGAACAACGCAATGTTATTTAAGGACGACTCCACTCGGCGACTGCTGAAGGGATTCTCGCATGCGCCCGCCGCATTACTCGGCACGTAGCCTAGCTATACGGCCGTATCAGGCCCAAGGACCAGGACGAGGACCAGGGACAGAGAGCCAAGGACCTACGGATGTATTATGCGTAACCGGTAGCCATTTCAACGGCCCTTTGATTGCGTGGCCCGACCATCCGTGTTCAGATGTGTCCAAGTGTCCTGCCAAAGGGTGTTTCTACTTTTCTGATCATTCTCTGAAGGATGTGCGCCTCTACCTTTCCGAGGATTTAATAGTTTTAAGGGGCAAGGACTCCCTATATTTATGCCCCAAATATTTACCAATTATGGGCTTATGGAGAAAAGATTAGACCTCGAAGGACATGAGGGTATTACCTTCACCGGTCATCGTTTTATTTCATCCGACTTGGCCTCTTATTTTCGAACAGGGGGAGGAAACGCGAGGGCTGGACGGGGGTGGGACTGGGACTGGGACTGGGACTGGTTGGGGTTGGAATAGCTCGGATTGGAGGCGTGACACATTTATGGGCACATTTTGTAACACAACGTGGCAAGCTGATGAAAACTTCTGCGGCAGCAACTGTGGAACTTCATTAACGTCATTATCAGTGTGTGGCTCGCTGTGTGGGGTGTGCAAGGAGCCAGGACTACCCAGGAAGGAAGGAAGGAAAAAGCCACTCATCCCTGCACCCTCGCTGCACATCCCCTGGCGGTCACATTTGTTTTTGGCTTACAATATTCCGATTAGAACTCTCCTCCATATGGTTTTGACGTTTTGAAATATGGTTCTATGGCGTTTTACATTTTATTTTAGACAGGACTAGGCAGAGGTCCTGCGTAGTCCTGTAGTTTTAGGCCAAACCCATAGAATAATCTACTATTTTAAAGATATTTTTCAACAAAGCTCTCTCTGAAACAGTGGGGAGTACCGGAGGGAGGTGTCCTTTCCCCTAAACCCATCCCCAAAATATATCCCTTCTCTGTCAACCGATCCGCCGGCTAATCAAGTTTTATCTCCGGGCGATAAGAAACTTTTTATGGGAGTCGGGACGTCGGATGACGCCTCTTCAGATTTTAATAACATTTTCGAGAACGTCAAACTCGAATTCAAAAGGGGATGGGGGTCCGCTGTATTGGGGTACTGGGGGGGGTGGCGAATTACGTTGACGACAAATGTCTGGCGGAAAAAAGGAACCTGAACCGAAGACGGAGCTCTGCAGGACAAAAAAAATAAAAATGGAAAAAGGAAAATCAATAAAATTCAATAGGAGGCGAGAGAACGGCAAACGGTTTTATGGTCGCTTCGGGTGGCTATATTAGTGATAAAAAGTGGCGGTAGTGGCGGCCAAAATCTGTTTTAACTTTTTCTGCTGTTGTTTCGCAATCCGCCCATCGTTTGTTGCCTTTTTGTTTTGCTCCTTCTTGCCGCCTTTATTTATTTATATGCCATGTATATGGGGCTCTGATCCCTCGACTCCATTCCAGGGCTTTTTTTGCTCCCACTTTCTGCTTGTTTTTTGGGACGGCTGTCGCCCGCCTTATTTATGTTTCGCTTCGTGCCGCCAGGGGAGTGGCGAGTGGGGAGTGGGGGGAAAGGAGTGGGCGGTGACAGGATAACGGGATTAAATCGGTGCCAAACCATATTAAAATCTGGACATTGCCCGGCCGTCCTCGAATCGTTTTTTTGCGGCGTGTTTTCCCTCCAAATGTGAAACCACATTTTTTCAAGCAGCTCCATGTCAAAAATTCAAGAAAAAATTTATCGACGGTTTTCTTTAAATATTTTGATGCAGATTGGTGGAAAATAAATCTACGGGTCCTTTGAGGTATTCTTCCAAAGAATCTGATGGATATTGGCCAAGATATGGCCATCGGAATGGGCCATAGATGGGCTCCCCACGATTTTCAGGATTTTTGAAGGGGATGCCCCAGAAAAATTCGAAAAAAATGGATTCTAAATGTAGTTTCGAGGTTGGGATGCAGTTTTATGGGGAATCGATGAGGGAATCTTTTAAGGTATTCCGCTCAAGAATCGGAAGGGTTTTAGCCAAGATATGGCCATCGGAATGGGCCATAGATGGGCTCCCCACGATTTTCATGTTTTTTGAAGGGGATGCCCCAGAAAAATTCGAAAAAAATGGATCCAAAAATTTATTCTTAGGTTTTGATGTAGATTTGTGGAGAATCGATCCACGAATCGTTTAAGGCATTCCTCTCAAGAATCGGATGGATATTGGCTAAGATATGGCCATCGGAATGGGCCTTAGATGGGCTCCCCACGATTTTCAGGATTTTTGAAGGGGATGCCTCAGAAAAATTCGAAAAAAAATGGATTCTAAATGTAGTTTCCAGGTTGGGATGCAGTTTTATGGGGAATCGATGAGGGAATCTTTTAAGGTATTCCGCTCAAGAATCGGGTGGACAGTGGCCGAGATACAGTCCAGCTGTAGGTCGGGCACCTAAGCCCGTTTGATTTTTGTCGCTCCGGGTGAGCCAGGTCGACTTCTCGGTGTGGAGCAGCACGCCATTATCCTTGTGCGTTAATCCGCCTGTCAGCGCATTGTGCTCCTCCTTCCGGCCCGCCTCGCAAGGGTTGTGGAAGGAAATCGGCAATCGAAACCGAAACTGAATCCGAAAAGCCGATACAGTAACCAAGCCATCCCTTGGATACATTTTTATTTTATTTCATCGAAGGCAGCGATTGCGTCGAGGCCATCCGCTCCCCCCTTGCCGGCCGCCCTCCAGGGACTTCCGCACAGGACACTTTGGCGTAAAACGAAATTAGGGAATCGTCCTTTTCGGCGAGAAGGAATTGTTTGCGATTATGTAATTGATGGCCTGGGATTGCGAACTATTGGAGCGTACAGGTTTCCATTGATTTTCCGGGAAAGTAGCGCCCGACTCCTCGGAGTCCTTGCGCTAAAAATAAAATGTTGCAGTGTCGGATGGAAAGTAATGCGTCTAATTGATTGATTTCCAATGGTCCTGCCAAGTGCTTGTGTGGGCCGGCAGGACCTGCGTCTAATGTTCGTCCTTCTGCCGGCTCCTGATGGCTTTTCGAATAAAATGCAAACGAGGGCGGCGGCGGAGAGCAAATAAAAGCGAGAATCCTGCCAATTGAGTTGAACAGATTCTTCGGCGGAAGAAGCCATGACTTGGCGCGTTTTGTTTGTTCCAATTTCTTGTCCTTATATATATATCCTTTACATGCATATCTCCTATGTATGTATGTATGTGTGTGTGTTTTTTTTGTTGGCAGCCATTTGCGTTTATCCAGAAATTGCGTTGTCAGGATTTAATGATGACACGAGTCTTTCTTTCTTCCTTTCTTATTATTATTTTTTTTTTTTTATAAATCTTTTATGAATTCTTTATTTTTTTTTGAAGACTGTATGTGTGTGCTGTGGCTTCAACATTTTTTTATGGCTGTTTTTTCCGCATTTTTCGTTGCCTCGACCCGACTGCACTGCAGATATTTTCATTTTGTTGCCGTCTTCCAGCAGCCACCAGCCAGCAGCCAGCAGGCAGCAGCGAGGCAAATCGAATCAATCATCAAATCATCAGAGTGAGGGAAGAGTCTTGCCCCAGAATGTTGCATGCATAAATGAGTGACATATATTTCACATTTTCCCCAGTGCCGGCAAGAAAAGTCCTCCCCGTGGAATGATTTCCTCCGAGGTGTTGTCCCGGCCAATCAATATCCTGGCTGCCTCTTTAAAGCAAATTCTAAAAAAAAGACACTCAACATTAAGCACAGCGCGTGTCCTTTAGCCTTTTCCCCCGAATAAAGGACCTTGTCTCATATGGTCCTGTAATGCGATTCATAATTTATATAAGTTTAATGAACAACATTAATATGCGAATTATGACAAGCCAGGGGACAGCGTCCCACGCTCTTGTCCCTTCTCCTTGTCCCACCACGCGCTGACGGTCAGGACATGCCGCAAGGACATTCTCCGCCCACATAGTTCGGGCTGGTAGCCATCTGCTACAAAAAGAGGAGCAAGAGAGAAACTGAAAATGAAATGAAATGACAAAAACTCGACAACACTTTTGGGATAACATTGTAAATTTTATTATAGCCCTCGGAAAGGATTGTCCTGGGATCCGGGGATCCGGGGATAAAGGACTCGGAGCCACCGCACCCCAGGGCCTTCGGTTGTGCAAAAAACATAACTAATTTGTTGCGGAGCGATATCCCAGCCTACACAAGGTATATGAATTAATTCACTCGATCCTGGGGGCGGCTTAGTCAAGGATAACAGTGGCTTAGGGTCCCCGGGGCGGCAGGCTACTATGCACGCCCAATTAAAGGACAATTGGCGGAGAGTGTGTATCGATACCCGGTACTCTCTCTCTCTCATTAAAGCCTTGTATATCCTGGAGAGCAGTCTCCTTTCGAAATGTTTCAGCTTTGTGGCTGGAAACCGCTGCCAAAGCTCTGTCCACTCAAATAATATCAAAACAAACCCGCCACAAAGTCCCTGTTCCGGTCGCACCCAGCCCCAATGCATAAACTCTATATGGATATGAATGTCCCAGTGTGCGTGCCTCGTCCTGACTGCAGTGCCTTTGACAATCAATATATCCTGTGCTGCATGTGCACATCCGTTTTGTTGCACAGACAGCGGCAGGAACAAAGGAAAGGTGTGTGTTGGCCAGACCGGGCCTGGTCTCGGTTCATTGTTGGCCATGTCCGTTTTGGCCAACAGTTTGCGCCTTGCGGGAACATTGTTGCCGTGTTCTGTGGTCGCAAATGCAAAATAAACAATTCCGCGTGTCAGAGTCCGCTCTGTTTCTGAATTAATTTTTAAATAATCATCCGAGGCACTGTTTGCGATTATAAAGCGAGTCCTCGCTAGAAGATACAAATCCAATTAAAATCGGCAGAGCTCCTGTACTCCTTGACGATTATCTAAATGGAGGTCCTTAACGCCTCGGCCGCACAGTTGGGTAATTAATGGCTTAGCTGTCGTTTAGTTGCCATTGCCGCTAAAAAAAGCCATGTATCTTTGTGTTGGCTGTCTCTTCCATCAGCCGCCCCCCCGGCAGGACCTGGCCAACATTGTTTCTGGCCAACTTATTTACGCCTCGATCCTTTTGTCCAGTAGCCTGTTAGCTGCCTCAACGCTCCAGCCATCGCCTGTCTGTTGTGGCTTCCCCTTCCCTCGTCCTGACTTGCTTTTTTTCATATTTTTTTTTTTGCCAGGACTCTCCAGAGGAGAGAATTGTAAAAAGTGTTGCATTTTTCTGGTTTCATCGTGCGGAATAGTTGGAGAAGCTAACGCTCGGCAGCGAGCTACGCTTTAAGGCCTGCTTTAAAATAGTGTGTGCTTGGTAATAACTTAAATAATTGTTGGCCAGTTGTGCGTTTAACGAGTGCCAGTGCTCAGAAGTGCCAACAAAAATATTTGCTTTGCCGGGAAGCAAAAAAGTTGCGCCATCCACGCTCGCCAACAATGTTAATTACAAACTTTCGAGTCGGACACGGAACTAAAACAAATTACATGAGTGTCCTGCGTTCTGCGTCCCTCGTCCTGCCAGGGGCGTTGGCTGCCAGGAACAGTGGCAGCTTTTGGCCCAAAAATTGCTTTAATAAAAACTGATTTTTGACATCAATTTCTTGAAACAGTCTCTTGATCAAAAGTTCATCATCAAACCTTCTTTCTAATTCCCCCTCTAATTAGTCCAACATTGTTCTATTAATTATCTATTTGCCTCCTCCTCCCCACCGCCTCCCCTGCCTCAAGATGTTTGCTAAAATGTTGCAAACTTTGCAGCAAATTGTTGCAAACTCTGGCACTCGTAACAGGACCTCTCAAGTGGCATGAGCGGAGTCTGGAGTTTGCCAATTACGGCACAAGTAGTTGTTGTATTTGGTAATCGTGTTGGACGTTAGACACGAAATTTGAATGGGCTCTGTCTCATAATTGATCTAATTGATGAATTACCAATGTTGCACATTCGAGGTATGCCGGCCCAGGCCACGTTATGGCCACGTTAGTGCGCTTTTGCCCGCAGACTGGCCGTCGGCCGTCGTCCAAGCTCATTATAATTAACCAATCATTGCGAGAAGAGGCGGAAACGGGAAGACAAAGTCACAGCTTCCTCTTCTCCCGCTTTTGTGTGTGTCTGTGTGTGTGTGTCTGTGTGTGTGGGAAAAAGTTACTAAAGCAACGCTGATTTATTTACTGAAAACAAAAGAAGAACCAAACAACAAAAGAGGACCAAAAGATGATAATAATGCGTAATAATGAAGAGGGACGAGGGAGGGCGGGGGCGGAAAGCGACAGATTCCCGGAGGCACAAAGGCAAAACGGAAGTGACCAGAAAGAAGAAGAGGCCGTGGCAAAACTTCTCAGGTAATTATGGTCTAAAAGCGCAATATTTTTTTTTCCTTCTCTCAGTTTTTTTTTTTATGGCTTTCTCTACCCTAACCGAGGGAGATTTTTAATATAATATTAGGGATATTTGGGATATTAGGGAAATTAAATATTAAGGAAGACAGTGAAACATGTCCAAACATGAAAGAGAACAACATGGCGGACATAAAATGTCAAAAAGAAAAGCATGCCAAGAGCATCTGAAGTTCGACTTCCTCCGCCTTCAGGATATATATTTCATGTTTCTTTGTGTCTGTGTGTGTGTGTGCCTTTGGGCCCATACACACCTACAGCATCCCCCTAACACACACACACACACATATTTGAGTACTCTCACCGTTTGTTTATTGACACACGCACAACTTGGCCGCTGTTTCTACTTAATGTAATTAGAGTAAATTGCTTTTTAAGTGCGCCAAAGCGGAAAAAAAGCAACAGAACACAGAAATATCCAAGATGCTGCGGAAACAAGCCATACAGAGCAAATAAACAGAGCCGCAAAGTTGCTAAGCGAAGGAGTCGGGCATAGGGATCAGGCCAGGGATGGGCCAAGGAAAGTTGCATTCAATCGGAAGTGGGCTTTAGAGGGTGACAGTTGAGTTAAGGATATGTCATTTCGGAAATAGGGGTTTGTGGGGAAAGGAGGTGGAGGACAAAGAATATATGATACCTGGTACTTTGGAGATCTTAACTTTGGTATAAAAACATCAAATATATCATAAGAGTCATCTAAACTTTTCACTATTTGCTAAATAAGTTAAAGAAAGAAAAAAAAGGATGGAAGTTACTATGACTATACGATACCCAGTACTTTGGAGATCATTTCTTTGGTAGATAGATATAAAATGCCATATAAGTCATAAACCCTTCTTCATTTGAGGAAACCCATGAAAAGGATATGATACCCGATACTTTGGAGATCTTAGCTTTGGTATAAAAAAGATATGACATGTCTTATAAGTCTTAAACTCTTATAGGACTCTTCTCCATTAAAGAAATAAGCTTCAAGATAAAAGCATGGAAAGTATATGATACCTGGTACTTTGGAGACCTTAACTTTGGTATAAAAACATCAACTATATCTTTAAAGTCATACATATATTGTTCTATATTTGCTAAATAAGTTATAGAAAGAAAAAAAGCATGAAAGGAACTCTGACTATAAGATACCCGGTACTTTGGAGATCCTTACTTTTGATAAAGATAGATATAACTTGCTATAGAAGTCATAAACTCATCTTAATATGACAGAAAACCCAGTTACTATGAAAGTTACTATGACTATAAGATACCCGATACTTTGGAGATCTTAGCTTTGGTATAAAGAAGATATTTGGAATAAGAAAGGCATGTCTTATAAGTCATAAACTCTTATAGGACTCTTCTCCATTAAAAAGTAAGCTTCAAAGATAAAAGCATGAAAAGGATGTGATACCCGGTACTTTGGAGATCCTAACTTACAGATCCTGGCAGACTGATAGCCTCTGGAGTAATATTTATCGTAGCAATGTCATTTAATGTGTGGAATATACGATATTAAATTAGAGTTAAGCTACGAGACATTTCTGGAGGCTGTGGATTTTATTTGATTTTCGCAAAATTGCCAAAAAACTGAAAAGTGGCGAGGCAATTGGGTGCGCGGGTGGGCGGATTGAAGGGAAAACTGGCAAATAAATCAAATGAAATTTGTGTGACATTTTTCTCCGTCCCTGCTCCGTCTCTTTCTGGCCACCCTGCTGCCGTCTCTTTCCTTTTTTGTTGTTGTTGCCCACAAGACATGTAAGTGAGGAGGAAAAAACCGAAACTGGAAAGAAAACAATGCATTCGCATGTATGTTTGTGTTTATTTAACGTTATTTTCGGTTGTCAAATAAAATACAATGAAAGCTAATTCAATGCGTCACTTCCCTGCTTGTGTGTGTGTGTGCTTAACAAGGGGAACCTTGTTTCTTCTCTCACACTCTTTGGGAAAATTATCCTTAACAACCAAGAACCATAGAAGGCCAGATCCTGCAGGATGACACAGCCTCCGCAGCAACAACCCATCCCCGCTGACCTCAAAGCAGAGCAAAATGTATTACAAATTCAATTATCAAATATGTTTTAGGCGTTTTTCGGCTTCCAGTTACAAAGAGGCAGCGGAAACACAAAAAAAAATAAATAAATAAAAAACAAATACTTTTCAATCGGATGTGTGTGTGTGTGTGAAGGAGGAAAAAGTCCCCTTCAGGCAGGAAACATTCGGAAATGGCAGGAAAAATACGAGAAAATCTCAAAAATTACATCCGATCCATGTTCTCCTGTTTGTTTTTATTATTTTTTAAGCAATCCTATCTCAGATTAAAGTTTAAAATTAAAACTCAACGCTAAGGACTCTCCTGCAGGAGAATATCCTTGAAAAAAGAGAAACCACTTCCTGCTCCGTCCTGTTTAAAATATTGTTACAGCTCAGTAGATGCAATCAGCTTTGAATTTCCATACCCCCATACCCAGCACCCCTTTGCCAGGACATCATCGTCCTTTTTGGCGGCGGATAAGCGACATTGGCTGCAATATTTCAATCTCATAATGCCAACCTCGTCGTCGGCCAATGATAATGACTTTGCGGGGCTCCGGGCCGGGATGAGCTTGAAAAACTTTCCCTTTTTATTCCCAGAGTTGCCCTTCTCGTCCTGGCTTCTCCTTGATTTCCATCTCTTTCTTATTTGGCCACTCTCACTCTCTCTCTCTCTCTCGGCTTATGCAAATCAAAGTGTTGTGCAATTTTAATGAGCTTTGGCCCTCAACCACCTATGAAAAGGGGGGAAAAAATCTTGAAAATGATGGAGCGACAAAGTTAGTTGACACACACACACACACACACACACAACCACACAACCACACACATACACATGCACAGACACGTATGCAAATGAGCTCCTTGGAATATGCAATGAAATTATCTACAAAGTTCTGCAAAAGCTATTACTTTGCTTTTTTTTTTAAGCCAAACTATAATTCCATTAAAAATACAATCTTTAATATTTGAATTACTTAAAATACTTATTTCTTCGAGTGTAGAGTTGCCAAAAAATAAAATAAATCAGAATAACAAATCGAAACAATGAAATGGATGAAAAAAAAAAAAGACTTAAGCCAGGACATTTTTGATGGCAAATCGAAAGCCAACTCAAGTGGGCTGTCTGCCTCTGCTTCTTCTCGGCAGTGGGCGTGGCAAGCTTAAGTGTGCCTGCCTGTATGTGTGTTAGTGTTAGTGGTAGTGGTAGTGGTGGTAGTGCCAGTGTGTGTGTGAGGATGCCTGGCAAGCGATTTGCATATAAATGATTACGGAAATAAAAAAGGAAGTTGAAAATAGACAGAACTTCTTGTGGGGTGGAAAATTCGGGTGGGGGTGGGGGGTTGGTGTGGGGACCCCAAGGACAAGGGGTGTGAAAAGAGGGAGAAGGAAATATATATAGTAAAGCCTTCATTCCGGCGCTGGGAATGCTTTTTGGGGGCTCCTCTTGGTCCTCCAAGTAAGATGTCATGGCAGGGCTACAAAGAGGAAAGAGCGAGGGGAAAAGGAGGGGGAAAAGAGGGAGTAAAAAGAGTGTAAAGTCCAAGGAGGATGGGGGGATAAGTTGCCTTAAAATTGCAACGCATTTCGCTTACATTTTTGCAACATTTCTGCCAAAATATTTGTTGCAATGCGGCCAAAAATAAAAGCAGAGCCTCCACAAAGAAATGTTGCAGAGAAGGAGAAGGAGATAGGAAGGGGAAAAGACAGAGAGAGAGAGAGAGATGGCTCTGTCTTTGGCTTAGTTGGAAGGCTGCCCGCCGTCACGCGGAAAAGTATGCTACGAAAATATTTGGTCAGCTGCAGGAAATGCGAAATTTTAAAGAAATTAAACATTTGACTTAATTTTAATATAAAAACTAAAGAATATGACACAAGTATTCACATTTCTGGCCAATTCTGATGCCAGATTCGTTGGATAAACGAACCGTATGTCCTAAAAATAAATCATACGCCCTGTGTGCCGTCTGGATTTTGATTTACTTACCTTTTCCCTTTTTTTTGGTTGGCCGTTTGGTCCCAAATTTACGACCCTGGCGACTGGGCCACGCCCACTGGGACGGCAGGATCCTCCTAATCCTCCTATGAGCTAAACAAAAGCGTAACAAAATAGGCAAAGGACAACAAAGGGAGAAGGCAACAAAGGCCCAGGCACGCAGCCGGCCAAGCAAAGCAAAACAAAGACACAGAATGACATTGAAGAACGATGCCCGAAATGATAGATTGATGGATTGATGGATTGATAGATGAAGCCACGTGCTCTCTCCTCTCTCTGTGTGTGTGTGTGTGTTTGTTGTGTGATTGAATGGAATGACTGAGCCAATTGTAGGCCATATCCTGGCCCCCTCCTGGCTAGCTTTTTCTGCTCCTCGAACTTCTTGCATTGATAATGAGCAGCTTCGTCTCGCCTTAATTAATTTCTGCGCCATGCCACGCCCACTAATTAAACTTTTCTTTGCTCAGAAAGTGGGTGGTAGTATCAGTGGGTGGCAAAAAAAACAAAAAAAAGGGAATAAAAAAAAAAGAGAAAGAGGTGGAAAAGTTTGAAAACTTTAACTAATTTCAAATGTGGTGGCCTAGGCATGAGATGAAGGTGACGATTGACTAACTGACGTATTGCTCAACAGCAACAACAACAACAATAACTGTGCAACACGAACAAGTACAAGAACAACAACAACATGAACAAAAACAACAATCCATCTGGCCTCCGGCTGGGCAAAAGTTTTAATTACCAAGCAACAAGGACCAACAGCAGCAGCAGGAACAGGTCCTGAAAAACATGGTCCTGCCACAGCCAGCGTCTTTCAATTACACTTTCTACACAGAGCGAAATATTTATAAGAAATTAATAGTTTTGAGTGAGAAATAAAAGTATTTTTCAGAATTTGTCCCAAAAAAAAAGATTGAAATGCTCTGAAACTTTTAAGATATATGTATTATGATTCGGGTTTTGGAATTCCTTTGTCAGTTGCCACTGTGCGAAAGGACCTCGGGGTATTCGGCCAAAACAGAAGGCCATCAAACCGAGGGAAAGCCACAGAAGTGGAACCTGAAGCACAGACGCCGAAGCCCCCGAGTCCGAGTTGTTTTCAATGTGGCCAAAAAAACGTATTGTGCCCCCCGCCCTCCGGCGCTCGTGAGTCACTTCTTTCCGCCCACCACCCACTCGCCTAGCCACCCAGCCACCCAACGACCCACAAAGGTGCAACTCTCATAAAAAATAGAAAAAAAAGAAACCGGAAAGGGCGAGAAAACAAAGTTTATTCCAGTTGATTCGAGGGGTTTTTGTGGAGAGAAGACTAAGGAATGTTTGATTTCTTAAAAAATATTTAAGAAATAAATATTTAAAATTATGAGCTGGACTATTTTTAAAATCTATTTTTCATAAAATCTGTAGAGTCAGTTTCAAACCCTTTTCCAAATATTATTCCTCACAACTGTTCGGAGTGCCTGAAGGAGATGCGGGCATTAGAAAGAGATGGCCATGGAGCCGTAGAAAGAGAGGGAAGACTGCCAAATAGCAAAGTTATTTGCCAAGCAACCAAGGCGGAGAATGAATTCAAAATGAACCAAAAAATTGCCGACCGACCGCCGAGCAACTGCTACTGCCTTCCACAGAATTCACTTCTTTCCTCCAGCGGTTGTGCAACATTTTTATTTGCGCTAAATTAGCCGGCCAGCTGAAAAGAGACGGCACGCTGGCGAGAGAAAGAGATGGAACTATTCAAAAGGCGGTGCTTAAAATTCAATATCCACGAGGTTGTCCAAGGGGGGGAGCGGCTACGAAGGACGAAGCTGCTAAGAGTTGAGGCCAAAAGGTTCTTTGAATCATAAGCTTCACTGCCCACTCGCACATACACTGAAACAAATATATATGTATGTGTGTGTGTGTGTGTATGGATGTCCTGGAGAGAGCCCTCCCGAAAAGTTTCCTCTTCTGGGCCAAAAAGTCGAGACAGCAAATTGGAAATTTTATGCCATAGTTTCGACACCCTGCCAGTCCTGCGTGTCCTGCGTGTCCTGCCTGGCTTATTCTTTATTTTCTCAACTTTTTTGTTTTGGACATTTTTTATTTGTTGCCCCTCATAAAATCCGCTACGTGATGGGAACCAGGGAGGATGCTCTGAGGCATCTACTTAGGCAATTGCATCTCCGGAGCTCCGCTCAGCGACGGAGGCTTTAAACCTGATCGAGTATTTGAATTCGAAATAGACCTCCTAATAAATCATCGATTGCTTCTTACTTCTTTCTGGCTTGGAGGAAAGTTTCGGCTTGCTTTGAGGCTTGGCCGGATTATGGATTATTTATTCATTCATAAATTATTTAAAATGCCTTCAATCCGGGAATGGAAAGAAGGTCTCGGCTCGAGTTCGCTTAAAGTTGGCCGGAAAGTTTCTGGTTCGGGCTCTGGATGGGGGACATGGGGGGCAAAAGGATGTTGGGACAAAGTTACATAACCTGTTGCTAAAATATTTAAACTGTCGCACAAAGGTGGAAGTGGAATGTCCTGCATACGTTCGTGTATGGAGTGCGAGTGGCAGGACGAGTGTGTCTTAAATATTCCATGGCAGTTGTTCTGGTCCTGGGCGTTGGGTTTTATATTTATGAGTGACCAGGGACAAAAGGACGAAGGGCGTGGATAGGGGGGGCGGAAAGACACCTGACCAGAAGTCATTAGGCAGCAACTCCTCAGTGTCTATTTACCTGAACTTCATCTGGGTGTCCTGGACTGGGCTGGGCTTGTGCTGAGTCCTCCCAAGGACATCAAAGTCCTTGTCCGGGCTAGTTTTTAAATAATAAATTGCCTTTTGAAGCATGTTCTCGGTGTGTCGCCCCCCGACCCAGCCGGTTGCCCATAAAATTTCATTAAGAATTTAAATCAAGTTTGACCTCTGACCTCCTTCATCTGCCCCATCACTTTTATGTTCAAGGTGTAAGCAGTGTGTGTGTGTGTGGTGTCTGTTGTTATTTTGCCCGAAAAGTGTTGGATTACGGCCCCGAAATTGGGCCTCAGCCTTCACACTTGAAAGCCGAAAGTTAATTTGCTATAAAACCTAACAGAATACTCCAATTTGGAGTACGGTTGGAGCTAATTAAGTGGCGAACTCTCCTCTTCTCATATTTGTCTATCCGGGGCAACTTTTCCGGGCAGCCAAAGTACTAAAGTTAATTAATCAAATTACGACCAACTTTCGCATTACATAATGTTTTCCTTTTTTTTGAATTACCATCGATAACTTTGTGCTGGAACCAACCACAAAGGCATCCACTTCTACTGCCACTACTACTACTGCTCCTCTTCCGACTATAATCCCTTGTACGGAACCAAATATACGTTCGTTGGCTAATTGAGTGACTGAGGCTGAGGCCAACTTTTGTTGGCCAACTCAACTTTTTGTGTGCGTGTGTGAGAGCTTATTGTTATGCAACGAGAAGTGAACCAAAAAAGTTGTAGCTCTGTAATTGAAAATATGTTTGCATGAAGGCGACTCAATTCATTCAGTTGTTGGCCATCCCCGCTGCTCCAATCCCCATAACCATTGCCATTCCCATTCCAATCCCAATACCACTGCTGCTGCCAACTTCCACCATCTTGCCAACTCATTTGAAGCCCTGCAGCATGGCAATTGCTTGTACTAGCGTGGTTATATTGAACATTCCGAAATGCGACGGGCGATGGGCGATGGGCGATGGGTGATGGGCCATGGGCGTGGCTGGTGGTGGAAAGGGGGTGGGTGATGCTATTGCCAAAGGCACACCGCAGCAATGCCAGCAACGGGTGCTGTAAACCAACTGCAGATCATGCTTTCCACTGAGAGAGAGTGGGGCTTCCAAGTTCTAAAATCTGTGCTGAATGGTGGCTGAAAGGCAGGAGCAGGAGTATCGGGTATCATACAGTCGGAAGAGTACTCTCTGCTTTCTGAGAACTATCTTATGAAATAGTTTAGGAAACATTTTATTTCATTTCTGTCAGTGCAGCTCATGAAGCCCCTCTAGCTGCCCCCAACTCCAGCCATGCATATGACAAAAGTTATGGCATGCAGACCGACCAAAGGAACTTGAAGAGCCTTCGCATCCTGGAGGTAGCTTGGTCAAAAACAAAACTTTGATTTGCACTCAAATGTGGCCCCACCACCTGCCAGTGGGAGGTCACCGCCCACTCTTCTATTGTGCCTCAAATTTTTCAAAGGGGGGTTGCCCAGAAGGAGCAGGAAACGGAAGCGGGGCAGCAAGGAAGTTCTATTTGCGCTTTGTGGTTAGTTAGCTATGCGTACAGTGCTTCCCAGACCCAGTACAGCCCCCCGACCCTCTCTAGTTCCGGAAGGATATGCGGGGGACCTCGCACTGACTCACTTTTTCGCACTGTGTGCGACTTTTTTTTTTTTTTTTTTGTGCAACAAAATGCACAAACTTTATGAAAAATCCAAAGCAATGCAGGAAGCAATTCGACCCGACAGAGACGGCGAATGCAAAGTCCTGCCAAAAAAACAGAGAGGGAAAATGTCTCGTTAAATTTTTCACAATTTTCCTTTTTATTTTTTTGGCTGGTCAGTGCGAAGGATTCAGTTTTTTTTTTCAGCTGCCTGGAGAGGAGCTTTGAGCCAACAATTTGTAGGGATTTCGTTCTGGATTAAGTGTTGGTCAAAGTTCCCAATTTTATCTATACATTTTCTTTTTTTTTGTAGTTTTCGAGCATTAAAAGAGATTTTGTTTAACTGCATTATGTGCTCGATTGAGGGAGAAATGTGGGGAGGAAATGCGATGGGAAAATATTTAAAATTTAGTTGCCTTTTTGGATGGCCGAGCTAAGAAGATTACGAAAGTGTTATTTTCTTTGGCGGTAAGTAGCACTGAGCTGGATCTAGATTTAGTGACTCTTTAGTTGCCTGAAACTAACGCTTTTTTCTTTCTCTTTTTTTAGGTAAGTGGAACCTTTAAATCGATGGAATTGAATGGCGTGACAAATGCCCTTTACCAACACTGGCTGGCAGCCTCAATTTACGCCGAGACCTTGACATGGCGTGCATACAGGTTTCCCCTTATTTTTTATACATTTCTCATATATGTATGTGTATTTGTGTTTAAGTTAAACTGACAAATGATTGAAAGGGGCGCCAATGTGGAGTAAGTGTGCAGAAGGCGAAAAAGCGAATGAGAATCAATAAAAGGCACACTTGGCATGTGCTCTTTCGCAGCGCATGTAGGTTAGGCCCCCAAAAGTATGCTGCAAAATGGTTAGTTTTCGTTCACACCTTTTTTTTTTTATCCTTTTTAACAACGGCGACAGCTCGAGCAATCAGTGGGAGAATTTTGAGTGGCAACGTGTTAAACAATACAAGCACACGGGGCTCACGAGGTGGGAGAAAGTGTAACGAAATGAAATTCGCAACAAAGGCAACAAAAAATAAAAAAACAGGTAACACCCATTCTCGCACACTCTGCCAGCAGCGAGAGGAAAAAAGTGAAATTAGTCATTTGTAGCAAGCAGTTTTTAGGGCTGGCAGAGGAGGTGGGGCAGGTCGGTCCTGGCGTAGGTGGAAGGGGCGTGGTCGGACACGGCTGTTGCACATTCTCATCGCATGCAATTTGCGCTTGTGACGGGGCTGGAACTTTGCCCTCCTTTTCGCCAAGCATTGTGTTTGCCATTGAACACGCACACTCAATGGCTCTGTACGTGTGTGCGTCTGTGTGTGGGGGTGTGCTTCCCTCTAAGTATGTGTGTGGGTGGCAGAGGGGGGACCATTGTTCATAGACACACGGACACCTCGACATGCTGCAAATGGGCTCACGGGCAGCATTGTTGCTGTAATTGTTGCAATTGAGCGTAGTTCAGAACAAAAGCCGCACGAGTGTGTGTGTGTGTGTGTGTATGCATATCATGGGGCATACAATGTGTCACGCAGGCCTTCACTAATGTTTTTTCTTTAGTTTTTTTGTGTGTTGTTTGTCCTCCTGGCTGCCTGGCTGCCTGGCTGCCTGGCTTTGGTAGATAGTTTTTTACGCCAGCAATTCCAGGCCATTCAAATGTGTGTGTGTGGGGGTGTGCGTGATAAATTATGGAATTGTTATCCGGACAAGTGTTGGGAAATGGTTTTTCATACAAGTCATAGAACTAGAGGGGAAGTGAGCCCCAGATCCGTTTTTGATTGAGTTGGAGCTATTGTTGGGGAGGGAATAAAGGACGAAAATACTCAAGTACAGTTTAGGATACCGTTTAGAAGTAATTACCCAATTAATCATGTAAAGCTGTCAACAAATTAAAGAAATTACTCAACACTGGAAGAGTAAAGATGTCGGACAAAGTCTCAATCAAGTACAATTACTCAGCACTGGAAATGCCAATAGAAATGGAAGAAATTACCCAACACTGAACAAGTCCTTATCAAAGCAAAACAACTCTACTTTAAGTACAGCCCACAAAGCACACAAATTAAATTAAAGCAAAATATTTGCACTCCCTATACTGCGTACAGCGTACGTGTATATTCCATATCCTTTAGAAATCTTTGCCATTTACTATCAGTTACGCCTCAGCGTGTTCCATTTCCTCAAGTGTCTGCAACCTTGTGCTGCGAAGAAAAATGTCAATTTCCTCGAGAAAATGCTCCTCAAGATTTTACATTGAAACTGCAGTTGGGCGTGGGTGTGGGTGTGGGGGGTGGCTATGAAAAAGTCCTGAATGCAAGTCAACTAGTTGAGAGAACCGAGCAAGGCAGAACGGGGTCCTGGGACATACAAGCAAAACATAATTTACACGCCAATATCATGTCGTTTCACACTTGTGTGCTTGTGTGTGTGTGTTTGTGTGGGTGGTGGGTGTTTGCCACACACAAACATCACACCCCCTAGTCACTAACACTAACACTAACACACTCCAGCACACACACACACATGTGTGTAAAAATGAGGTCAATAACAGGTAGATTATCAAATAACTATTACACATTGCGTGTTGTACGAGACATGAAGGCGTCGGCAAGGCGAGTGGTGTTCAGGATGTGTTTGTGGTTCTAAACTGACAAAAAAATAAAATGGCTTCTAGTCCTTGGGGTTCTGGGTAGAGCTTCGTAATGGAAATAATAGGTTTTAGCTACCCAAGTACCGGGTATCCTACTGCCAAGAAGTCCTACAGCCTTTGTGGGGAAAAAGGGATGTAATTAATGGCCGCAAAGTACGGACCATTTCTCACTGTGCACTTGTGGTTAGAAGAGCTCGTGATGCTGCATTGAGAACATATTGCCACCCCTGCAATGTCGTCCTGCCACCGATCCGTCCTCAGTTTTGTGGCACATGCTCAAGACTTCATAAGTTGGCGCGCCGTCCGTATCACCGCCCACCCCATTTCCGTCAGCTCCGGTTCGGGCCTGGCCATATCGCCCACTTGGCCAAGTGGTTGGCTGGCAATCAACGCCTCCGCCACCGCCTTTCACCGACCCCATTTTCGGCGGCTCTTAGCCATGCGTGAAGGTCAATTTATCGCCTAATGACGTTGAACAATGACAAGGGGTATGTGGTATATGGTATATGGTGTGGTGCTCCGTTCGGATGGGAATTTAGCGAACATTTCAATTGATTTATTTGAATGGAGAAGCCTGGCAGCGGCTAAGCCCGAGCTGGCCATAAATTTGGCGAGGGGACTTGAAACAGATAGTTTCGAGAAAGTTAATTTGAAGCCAACGGATATCGGTGGAAGTTATGGCATTCAAATCGAATTAGGATGCTTTTGGCCAGCAATTAAGGAACCGATAGGTACTCTAATGTATCTGAGATCCTTTTCAATGCACTTGCACAGCTACGGCTACAGATACGGCTTAAGCACAAAGCCCGCATTTGAGCCAAAATCCTATTCCGGGCCCAAAATGCCAAGCACAAACATTCAAGGCGTAACCATAACCAAGTTAGCAACATCCTGGTTCCGGTTATAGAAATGCGGTTAAGCATACAGCCTCCTGCCACTCCTGCCAGCGTCTCATCCTTTAATATCCTTCTTCGGCACTCGGCATTCCGTATTCCAGTGTTCGGTATTCGGTTGTCGGTTTTTCGTCCTAGCTCTGGCCAAAAGAATTTGGCTTTCAGCACCCCTCCGAGCCCTGCCGCAATCTGGCTGCTCCTTTCGCCAGGATGATGTCGGAAGGTGGACCACCTGGTACGAGATGAAGTCGCAGGATACAGAGAGAATCCAGGAGCTGTGCGAGCTGCCAAAAACAAATACAGCAAACTGACAGAACAAACAGGGACCGACACAGAAAAAGCCGAACCGAACAACCGAAAAATAAGTAAGAAAAATACCAAAACAGTGGCATAAAAAACACACAGGACGAAAACAGGATGGGGGAGGATGGGGAGGTGGGCCGGAGGAGCGGAAGGAAAATTGAATAGAGAGAGGAACTTATTGCTCGGCAAAGCGTGAAATGTTTACGAGCGAGTGACGACGGTGACTGAAGTGGAGAAAGCTGAGAAAGAGAAGACGGCAAGGCGGAGAAAGGCCAAGGGGGCAGGGAGGAAGAAGGCTAGGGGAACCGCGGCCCGTAAAGAGATTTGGGTTTTTTTCAGCGCCTACTAGTACAACATCTCATCCCTATCCACACTCTCCCGGCACAATTGAAAAGAAAATGTTATTAAGGATTTTCTATTATGTAAGAGAAAGGCGCTCTAAAAACGCACTTGCTGCTGTTTCTTTGTCTGTGTGTGTGTCTCTTTCCATCTCTCTTTTTCCCAGTGTGTGTGTGTGTATGTGTGTGTTAAGCACTTGACATATACATGCTTTGGACTTGCATCCTTCTGATGTCTTTTGCTGTCTTCGACCATCCAGGAGATCCTTCTAGGAGAATACTCTTCAAAAAGCATAGTAATGGAGGCCCACACTGCGTATGAGTAACAAAGCAATCAGGATATTTCTTACAATCATTTTCATGTCCTTTTTATTATTAAAATATTTTAAAAAAAATGTAAATAAATATTATGAATCAGTTTTGAGGCCAATTTTTAAAATAAATCAATATTAAGTATACGCCTTGTGTGCCCTTTCTCACAACTCTTGTGTTGTATCCTTAGAGGAGCAGCCCCCTAGTTAGTGTATTCAAAAAATAGTTGCACGGCTAGAATCCTTTTTTGAGCATTAGACGGCTTTTCATCTACTTAGTTTTCAAAGCCCCGTTCTTCTTTTTGTCAGAAGAACGGTGACAAGTCGATGACGGATGTGTGTGTGTGTGAGCTAGCTTTGTCCTTTTTGTCCGAGCGTGTGTGTGTGGTGTGCCTGCTCAAGGTTCATCTGCGAACATTAGTCAAGTCAAGCCAAAATGAGCGACCAAAAGTGGCGCAGTCAAGCAAAAAGGCTCTCGGCGCAGTGCCTGAACGAATGAATGACTGAATGCGAATGTGAATTCGAGCCTGATTGTGAGTCCAAGTGAATGACGGACTGAGCCACTGGGCGACTGACTGACTGCCGCTGAAGGGGATCCTTAAACGCTGAATGCATATTTCTGCGAGCCCTGGCGGAGGGCGCCTCGCGTTTCTAGTCCTTTGTCACACTCTTGAGAAATGCGAAACTGCAGCACTTGGCTTGAGGAAATGTCCTCGGCGAGGATACTTTAAACTCAACTTTAAATAATTAATGTCCTGAACTGTCTTTTGCCTTTGGAAAATTATGTGTATTTCTCCAAAGTATCCCTTAACTTCCGACCACTGTGCAGTGGTGGAGGACTCTTTGGATGAATGGCTGTTGCGCTCACCTGACTCTGGCCATAAACTCGTTTTCGTTTTCCTTTTTATTTCATTTTATTTTATTATGTTTTGTGCGGCGCTATGCTAGGGTATTATTTCCTCGCTATTTTTTATCCTGCTCCTATTACATCTCGCAATGCTGTACTTTGACTTTAACAATGTCAGCCATTTTGTTCTTTTGTGACGCTTTCTCGAGGAGAGGCCATGCGAAATGCAGTGAACATAAATGCCACGACTGGGTAGGACGGGAAATGGAAAATGGGGGCGCCCAGCTCTCCTCTTCGCCAGAGTGATGGCTTAGGAGGTGGAGTCAGTGGAGTCGTCAGTCGCCTGCTGCAATCTGGTGCAATCTTTTCGCGCAATTCGTCCTTCTGCTCGCAAGTCGATTCATCTCCCCAGCCTTCGCTACGCATTCTTTAATTGAATATTTATCTTGGCTTCCAAAGGAGCTCCGCTACAGGCGGAGAAATTCAATGATCCTTGTTGCCTGGCCATTGTGTGTAGCAGTAATTAAGTCTCCCAGGATACTCTCGACTTTTGTTTAAAGTTAATTAAACTTGAAGAGCTCTTTGCTTTTAGCTTTTGATTTTATAGAAAAATTAATACACAGTGTCCTTGTGTCCTCTAATGATGAATATTTCCCTTTAACCTCCTTGTGGATGTCCTTGTAATTGCAGCCAGAAGCCTCGTTTTCGCCATCGGTTATGCATTGTAGTGCCACCGCCCTCGCATATCCAGGCCACCCGGCAAACATATCCTTATCCTTGCTGCATATGCAATGCATCTAAATTGCTTTCGAGTTCTGTTTGTTGTTTGCGGTGAGAGTCGCATCTGCTTTGGCTTTGAGATTTACAGCTTTGTTGGTTTTCTTCAGTTCAGCTCAGCTCAGCTCAGTTCCGTTTAGTTTGGTTTGGTTTGGTTTGGTTTTGTTTGGCTTAGTTCGGCTTGGTGCCTGCCTCAATTCATCCATCTTTTTTGTGCTCTTCCGCCCAGCAAGCACAGTGCACACTGTACAGAGGACACAGCACACAGCGTCTTCCATTCAATTTCTTTTGCACATTAGAGAACGGCTCGAGTCCCTGCATCCTTGCTTTGACATTTTAAATGTTATTTAATGGTCTCGGGACTTGACTGCAACCCGCACCCGTACCATAAATTCCTTATTATTATTTTCCCTTCTCCGTTCGGCTCTAAGGCCAGGTCGAAGCCGTTTGCTCTTGATTTATATTGGCACTTTGTGTGCAATTTATGGCCAGGAAGAAAATGCCGGCTTTATTGGTCATTTTCCTACAGTTTGCAATCGGAATCGGCATCGGCATCGGATCGGAAGGTGGAGATATGACTCATACATCTGCTACGGATGTCTGTGGAGAGGCCTGCCAATGTATCTCTCCTTTGTCATATCAATTAAAATGATAGATACTGGATATAAATTACTAATAAATAAGGTAACCCTAAAACTGCTCACTATCCCTTTAGCAATTATCTTTAAGTGGACTTTCTTGTTAGCCCCTAACCGCCATGCAATGCCCCGCCTTGCCTTCGCCACCGTTGGGTGTTAATGCGCCTTTTCCTATCGCCAGGTGAACACTCGCCTCGGCGGCTTCCCCTATTTATCACAACTTTAATCTGTGACACGACCTGCACCCTTTTCTACCCGCCCCTGCTCCCAGCCAGCAGCTGCTAAGCCTTTCCCGCGGCGATTTCTCGCTGTGTAAGTAAATCAACAAACAAAGCAAAGAGAAAAACGGATAAAAAAAACGTATTAAAAAAAAGTAAATAATTAAAAAAAAGTTCTACAAATTACCGAGGGTCCTTCGGTTATCCTCCCTACAGGAGTTCCCTTTTCAGCTCGCTTTGCCTGTAATTAAATGATGTTTATTAAACGTTCCGCCATTGTTTATGCCTCAAGTGAGATTACAGGGTATGCTGGAGGCAAGAGGTAGATGGGTTTTCAGTAAAAAAGCATATTACTTAGAAAATATCAAGGATATTTCATAAAGAGAAGCATTAACTGGTATTTATCGGGGTTTTTGGCTTTTAAATCTTTAATTTATATGAAAAAGCATGCTTTTTGTGTCACGCATTTGCTTTTTCTTGTGAATCATATGTTAAATTATGTTTTTTTTTAACGTTTCGCCATTGTTTATGCCTCAAGTGAGATTACAGGGTATGCTGGAGGCAAGAGGTAGATGGGTTTTCAGTGAAAAAGCATATTACTTAGAAAATATCAAGGATATTTCATAAAGAGAAGCATAAACTGGTATTTATCGGGGTTTCTGGCTTTCAAAACTTCAATTCATATGAAAAAGCATGCTTTTATTGTAAAGTTACATTACAGGGTGTGCTGGAGGCAACGTTAGATAAGATCTAAGCTAAAAAGCATATTACTAAGTAAATATCTTGGGTCTTACATATAAAGAAGCATAAACTGATATTTTATCGGCCTTCGTGGCTTTTAAAACTGGAATTCATATGAAAAAGCATGCTTTTTATGCCACGCATTTGCTTCTCTCTCTCTGAATCATACGTAAGGAAGCATAAACTTTTATTTTATAAACTCTTTGGCTTGAAAAAATGTATTTCGCACACAAAGCATGTGTTGCCGCCGTAATAGAGTTAGAGCTTAGATTTAAAGTAAAAGTTAAGTGTGGCAAAATGTTAGACTAAGCTTATAACACTGATCGATATATTTTGATATCGACGAGAAGAAGGTGGCGTGGTCCATCGCTGAGGAAGGAGAAGAGTCGGTGAAGTTAACGAGTGGCGGAAAAAACACGAAGTTTTTTAGCGCCCGCTACTTTGGCACATTAATATTATTAAAGTACTTTCTTAAGTTTAATAAAGAAAATATAAAAAAAACTAATTTGGTGCCTGCTCAAAGAAACGTGTGAGCCATTCGTCCCGATCGCAACATTTCTAAAAAACTTCTTGTTATAAAAAACTTCCTGTTCTAAAAACTTCGTTCTGAAAAAAAACTGCTTCGCCTGCAGATTCCTAAAGGGCTTCTTTACCTGCGGATTTCTAAAAATCTTCATTACCTGCGGATCAAAGCAGACGTAAAGTCGTTGTAGCCCTAGAAAGAAAAGCTAGGTGGTGTAAGCACGCAGATCGATCGAATAAGCACATCGTATACATGCAGACGCGTCAGGGCACGCACGCTAATCAGGTTGGAGCATGAACATAGAAGTGTGCCGAATTTGCGAGAACAAGAACGAAAGAGGAGAAAATTGGGTTCAGTGTGACGTGTGCAGAAGGTGGTACCATTTCGAGTGTGCCGGCGTAGAGGACGACATTGAAAGCAAGGACTGGAGTTGCGATTTCTGCCTAGCGGGTTGCAGTCACATAGCACCGTACGGCAGTATGCAAAGATCACCGGTTCAGCTTCAAGCACGTGAAGACGCAATGGCTACCCCCGAAACGCACAACAATGTCGATACGCAAATAAACATGAAATCGCCGGAAGCCAATCCGGACAAGACCAAGAATCAATTACTGTTAGAGATGCTGGAGGAGAAAAGACAATCGGAGGCAAGGTTCATAGAAGAAAAGTACCAACTTCTAATGCAGATGAACCCCGCTGACGTACCGGAAGTCGGGATGGTTCGAGCTACAGATTCACCAACGAGCAGTCAAATAGCGGCCCGGCAAGCTATACCTAAGGATCTTCCAACATTCAGTGGGGATCCCGAGGAGTGGCCGTTATTTATCAGCACGTTCGAACACAGTACTACAGCAGCCGGATATACTAACGTGGAGAACATGCTACGTCTGCAAAAGTCGCTTAAAGGAAAGGCTCGCGAATTGGTTAGAGATAAACTTCTACTTCCTAACCTAGTTCCAGACGTCATTAGCACTTTAAAGATGTTCTTCGGCAGACCAGAATTTATCCTAGAGAGAATGGTGGAAAAGGTGCGTAGACTGGCACCACCCAAAGACAGATTGGAGTCATTAATAGAGTATGCGCTAGCAGTTCGCAACATCTGTGCGATTATGGAGGCGTGCGATCTGAAGGCGCATCTTAACAATCCAATGCTGGTCAAGGAGTTCGTAGATAAGCTTCCCAACCATCACAAGCTGAACTGGGCAATGCAACCCCGCGACGATAAGACAGCAGCAGTCAAAGCATTCAGCGATTGGTTGTACAAGATCGCAGAGGCAGCATCTTCTGTGGTGGCGCCATCATTTTACAAAGCGGGCGCAGTTAACACTCACAACAGTCGTGCAGCGGACAGGGAAGAGGCGGACGAGCCTGGACCATCACGAGGACAAACACGATCAAACGCGATCCAGACAGATGCAGCTCAGCAGCAAGTCCAATTGAGGTGCGTAGCGTGCGGCGACATCAGTCACCGCCCACCACAATGCCAGGTGTTCTTAAATCTCAACACGGAGCACAGGTGGCAGATAATCAGGGCACGTAAAGCTTGTTTTTGTTGCCTCAAAGTACATCGCAATAGATGTCGGAACGGGAACTGTGGAGTTAACGGCTGTACTAGGAGGCACCATGAGTTACTCCACACGGAACATGTCAGACCGCAAAGTCATGTGAGTACGCATCGGGACGACAACTATGGAAGTCAATTCTTTCGCGTCATTCCAGTTAAGCTGCGCCATGGCAGCAAAGCCCTCGAAATCCATGCATTCCTAGACGAAGGATCATCCGTGACCTTAGTAGACGCATCTGTATTCCAAAGCTTAGGAATACAAGGCCAAGCTGCGCCAATGTGTTTGCAGTGGACGGCAGAGACAACTCGATTTGAGAGTGAATCCGTGAAAGCATCAGTCCAAATCTCGGAAGTCAATTCCGATAGATTTTATTGGTTGAACAACGTTAAGACCGTTCAAAACCTAGCATTGCCAAGACAGACAGTCGAGATGAAAGAACTATGTAACAGATTCCAGCATTTGAGAGACTTACCGCTACAGTCCTATTCTGCCCAACCGACATTGCTAATTGGGACGAATAATTGGAAGCTAGCAGTCCCTCGCAGGATCCGAGAAGGGAGATGGAACGAACCGATAGCAACAAAGTGCATGCTAGGATGGAGCATCCAAGGATCGGCAAATCCACAACGATCCATCGTTATGCACCACTGCGACTGCGATTGGCAGGAGCTTCATGACGACATCAAGGAACATTTCAACCTTGAGGCGCTCGTACCACGAAAGCTATATTCAGCAGAAGATAAGCTAGCAGTCAAAATATTAGAGACCACTTGTCAAGAGAAGTCTGGGAGATACGAAGTCGGCTTTCCGTGGCGTGACGACACCGACAAATTGCCAGAGAGCCGTGGTAACGCTCTGAAGCGCCTTACCTGCATGAGAAAAAGGGTCTCTCAAGAAACTGATCTGTACGAGATGATTGACGCCCAAATCAGGAACCTTCTAGACAAAGGATACGCAGTTAAGCTGTCCGAGGAGGAAACCTGCCGTGAGAACAGCCGAACATGGTATCTGCCGATATTCATAGCACGGAATCCAAATAAGCCGAGTAAAATAAGACTAGTATGGGATGCAGCCGCGAAGGCACACGGACGTGCGCTGAATGACTACCTACTCAGGGGACCAGATTGTCTGAACCCACTCATGGAGATCTTACTAGCCTTCCGTGTAAACAAGATTGCTATTTGCGGAGATATTGCGGAAATGTTTCACAGGATCAACATCCGAGAAGAGGATATGCACGCACAACGATTTTTGTGGTATAACAGAAGCAGCGATAAAGTAGACACCTATGTCATGCGAGCTATGACCTTTGGGATTAGCTGCGCACCGTTCATAGCGCACTTTGTTCGAGATAAAAATGCGGAAGCCCACCAAGAAAATTTCCCATTGGCCTTAAACGCCATCCAAAGGGCGCACTACGTCGACGACTACATCGATAGCATGAGGGACGAACAGGAGGCCATCCAGATCACCAGACAGGTTATAGAGGTTCATCGAAGAGGTGGATTCGAGATCCGCAACTGGTCGTCAAATTCGAAGGAAGTCCTCAAGAGTTTGCAAATTAATGGCAATATTGGTAGCCAAAAGCCTGTGGATTTTTGTTCGACCGAAAAGATACTTGGTATGTCCTGGGACCCACATAATGATGTTTTTAAGTTTATCTGTAGGTTCGCAAGGCTGAAACGCGACGTTCTGGCAGAAAACGCAGTCCCGACCAAGCGAGAAGTTCTGCAAGTCCTTATGTCGATTTTCGATCCATTAGGGTTCCTGTCATGCCAGACGATTGGTCTAAAAATACTTCTTCAGCGTATATGGCGGCTGAATATTGAATGGGATCAGGAACTGACCGAGAACATACTGGAAGACTGGCGACATTGGAAGACTGTCTTAGAGCAGATAAGGATTTTCGAGGTGCCTAGATGCATCTCCCCAGACACATCGGAACCATGTCAGATCGGGCTCCACACATTTGTCGATGCCAGCGAGTATGCGTATTCAGCAGTCTGCTACTTGCGTGTAGCAACGGATGACAAAGTTGGCGTCTCTTTAGTAATAGCAAAGTCTAAGGTGGCACCTTTAAAACCACTTTCGATTCCCCGTATGGAGCTGCAGGCAGCAGTTATGGGAGCACGCTTAGCCCAAAAGGTGATTAGCACGCGCAAACTGCGAATCGGCAGCGCCACATACTGGTCAGACTCAAGGACAGTATTGCAGTGGCTGTCTATGGACCCCCGTAACTTTCATCAGTTCGTGATGCACAGAGTCGCCGAAATCCTGGAAACGACGCACGTCGAGCAATGGCGTTGGATCCCCTCGAAGCTGAACGTAGCAGACGGAGCTACAAAGATCACCGACCAAACCCAGCAAAAGACGCGGATGACGCCGCCCTGACCCCGAACCACCTGCTGTTGGGATCGGCGAATGGATACAAACCGCTGCCAAAAGAGGGAATGAATCTACAGCGCAGATGGAATGAGACTCAGCGTTTCGGAGACCTATTTTGGCAACGATGGGTTAAAGAGTATGCGCCCGTACTAACCAGGCGCACCAAGTGGTTTGAGAAGGTACCTCCAATAACCATCGGAAGCATCGTAGTCGTCGTGGATGAACTACTCCCCAGGAACCTGTGGTTGAAAGGACGAGTGATCGACACCATAATGGCCAAGGACGAACAAGTTCGGCGAGTGACTATTAAAACCCAGCACGGCGTTGTGGAAAGACCGGCAGCAAAGGTAGCGGTTTTGGACGTCGGCTTGGAGGATGGTAACTGACCACGAACCGGGATCAATTACGGGGGTGGGAATGTTGCCGCCGTAATAGAGTTAGAGCTTAGATTTAAAGTAAAAGTTAAGTGTGGCAAAATGTTAGACTAAGCTTATAACACTGATCGATATATTTTGATATCGACGAGAAGAAGGTGGCGTGGTCCATCGCTGAGGAAGGAGAAGAGTCGGTGAAGTTAACGAGTGGCGGAAAAAACACGAAGTTTTTTAGCGCCCGCTACTTTGGCACATTAATATTATTAAAGTACTTTCTTAAGTTTAATAAAGAAAATATAAAAAAAACTAATTTGGTGCCTGCTCAAAGAAACGTGTGAGCCATTCGTCCCGATCGCAACAGCATGCTTTTCAGCTGGCTCCTTCGCTTCTGCTGCGCTTTTTGCATTGCCAGCAAACCACTTGAAAGTTTAAATAATGGCAAGACAAACAAAAGACAATTTGCGAATGAAATTAGACAGAAAGTACATATATAGCCAGTACAGTGAGATTATATAAATAATATATACACTCCACATAATGTACAGGAGCGAGTGGGACAGATGGAGGAAAGGAGAGAGACATCAAAGCAAAGGAAAACCAAAAACCACAAAAATGCCGTCTACACGGAGGCTGCTTTTTGCTTTTTTGTGCTTTGTTGTTGTTGTTATTTTGAGGGCGGTGTCACGCCCACACATGACTTGCTAAAGGGGTTTCGGGGCGGGGTGGAGGGTGGGCGGTGGAAGTTCAGAGGTCGGATTGAAGGTGGCAGATGGGTCGGTTTAGTGGAAAAGCGGCAACACATCCGCTTGCCCTTGCGGCATATCCTGCAGTTTCCTTTTGGCCCCCTTTTTGGGGGCGACTTTCCAGGGGCGTAGTTTAGGCAATTGATTTTTTTTTATATTTTTTTAATAATTAATATTAAAAGTGGAATGATTTCTTAGAAATCAACGACTAAAAGAAGGACAAAGGAGTATCTTTCTCGGATAATATATCCTTTCTACGCCCCTGGCTTCACCTGTCAGTTTACCCAACAGGCACTCCATGCTAAAAAGGAGCGGAAGGATAAGAGGCATAGCGGTAAAGTGCCAGTAAAAGGGAAAACAACAGGGGCCGAAAAAAAAACACGCAAATAATAGGATAAAGGAACAGGACCAAAAAAATACGTAAATTAACAAAACCTGCCGCCAATCATGAGTGTGTGTAGATTTTATGTGGGTGGGCAAGGATACACCATAAAAAAAACCTAAAAAATAAGGATTAACTGGATAATCCTTTAGTTTATATTACAATATTTGTTTATTTTATATAAAATATTTAATTAAGGTCCTTTAGAGTATTGGCATATTCGTTTTGAATGAAACTGTAGCCAGTTTAGTGGATTTTTTGGTTACTTTTTGTCGGAAAACGAGCAACAGGAACACTAACTTTTGTGGCGTGACTGTGTGCGTGCCTATATCCTGTTGGGGGATGGGGGAAATTAGTTTAGGGTGGCAGGATGGCAGGATGGCAGGATGTTGGGGTGGCGCATTTTTGAGATTCATAAACTTGCGTGGCTGTGTGGGTGTGTGTGTGTGTGTTGCATGAGTGTGTGTTAATTTCAAGTTGACTCCTCGTTTCAGTCGTTTAATTGGCCTGACTGACACTAAACACACACCCACACCCAGACATAGGGACACACAAAAAGGAGGCAAACAAGGACTCCCGGGGTGCAGAAAAAATAAAAGAGGAGAGGAATACAAAAAAGCGACCTAAAATGAAATGAAGTTCATGCTTATGAATTAATGACGCAACTGAAGGACTAAAAAGGTAGACACTGAGAATTCCCATAGAGAGAGAGAGAGAGAGTAGTAGGGTTCGTTGAACTTCCGGTGTGGCTTGACAAATTTCAATTAATTAACTCATTTCATATTCATCTTCATTAACCCGAAAATACAATAACTTCGAATGCGAAACCCAATTCAATAATTCATTGTCGGGGAGAGAGGGAAAGGAGCGGAAGGACTGGCAAAGGACTACTTATGTTTTTGCTTCTAGTCGTGTAACTGCAGATTGCATTTGTCTAGCAGCGTGATGGCGAATATTTAATTAATTAAATTTGTTAATTAAATGATAAGCAGCAGGGCACTCGGCAGTAAGAGCCTTTATGTGATTTATCCACTTATTATCGTCTTGAAAACGGGCTCTTTGTTTATTAACCAATTTAAATGCAAGCCATAAATGTCACGAGCGCAATTTTCACAATTTCCATCAGAGTCAGACTCAGATTCTGATTCAGATTCAGATTTTTGTGGAAATTACAAAGTCATTGCAGTGGCGATCCTGCGGAATGATTACCTCGTCTGTCGTATAATATTTACGGGCCACACTTTATTAATGCTGTGCAAATACTGTCCAAGTACACACACGCTCGTCCTTAAACACACACACATGGGGGAATATTTGCGGAGCATAAATTGAAGCGAAAAGCGAAAAATATTCCCCGCTGACGGTTGAAAGTCAAAAGGCGATAATTTCATTTACAACTGTCGCCACCCGTCGGAGTGGAGGTACATTATGTGTCGCCACTCTACATAAAATATAGTATATGGGCTACTTGTTTACCTGATCCACCCACAACCCACCAACCACCACCCACCACCCACCACTCCTTTTAATTTTATTTTTACATTTCTTTTTTTTCCCTTATTTTTGTCAATTTATTGATACCCGCCAAAAGCGAAAGGCACACAAAAAATGTGTATGGAGGGCCGAGGAAAAGCGAAACGTAGCCATAAAAATGAAACTGAAAATGAAGGAAAATTGCCGCTGGGGGAGAGTAGAAATGTCAGGAGGCGTGGCTGCTCGAGTTAAGGCATTTGTCAACACAACGCTTGTAATTTTTTGTGCGTTTCTTTCTTATTTTTTTGGGTAGCACTGGGCATATCCTTTCAAGGGCGACTTTATTGGGGAAAGTTATGGGTTTTAATATTTAAATAGTTAAGGTTTTATGTTTCATAAAAGGAGTAAGGAGAGTATTGCTTAGAAAGTTAGGAACCCAGCTACAAGGTCTAAAATATTCAAGTACTTTCGAAGCAGTTTTAAGACAAATTCTTTATGGAAAAAGTCTAAGAGTACTGGGTATTGTATATCTTTTTTTGTGGGAGTTATGAAGTTAAGAGTAAGTACCGGGTGTCAACGAAGATAAGCTCTAAGTTATCTGAAAGATTCCAATATATTTTAGGAACCATGCTTTATGAAAGAAAACTAAGAAGTACCGGCTATTACATCGCTTTTTCTGTGAGGAGCTAAAGCTCTGAAGAAGTCCCAAGTAAAGATAAGCTATAAAGTCTAAAAAATGCAAGTCTCGGAAGTACCAGGTATCATATAGTCCAAAAACCCAACACTGTCTTTAGCCAAAATGGCTTGTCCTTCCGCTCATCTTTGCTTTTTTATAGTTCTTGATTTTATTTACTATTTGCGGGGCTGCGGGTGTCAAGAGGCAGATGCAGAGGCAGAGGCGACGATGGCAGCGGGGAGGTTAAGTCAGCCGGATGCCAGGACACGCTTATCCTTCGACTTTGGCTCCATTCTCTATGCCGGTGAAGACCCAGCTTGGGCTCTCGTTACGGACGAGCTGTGGAGAACGCGTAAAGCGTAAACTACAAATTGTTTTGTAGTTGCTTCAAATGCGACTTGTACCTTTCCCTCGTTCCTTCTCTCGTTTCTGCTTATTTTTGTTGAAGCAACAGCAATTGGCTTCATTTTTATTGGCAGTTATGGGGGGCAGGTGGCAGGTGCAGGTGGCAGGGGCAGGTGGCATGTGGCAGGTATGTGTTTGTGTGCCTCGATTGGGGTAACTTCGTTACGCTCCTTTTATTTTTATTTTATTTCATACACGGGGTTTCCCTTTTCTTTGCTTCTCTCACCTTCTCTCTTTTTTTTTTTGTATTCTTATTCACTCCGTCTTTCATTTATTTGACCTCTCCACACGTGTGTGTGTGTGGAGTGTGCGGGTGTGTGCAGGTGTGGGTGTTTGCTCACGTAATTCCCTAATTAAATACTTAAATTGTAATTGCTTTCGAACGTTTCATGAGACGACAGAAGCGGCCGAGGCAGAAAGGCGGAGAAAGCCGGCAGGACGAGGACTAAGGACTAAGGACCCAGGACCAAGGACCAAGAGTCGCCTTCTGCTTTTTCTTTCGTCATTAAAACGCACAGGTGGCTCATATACCACCTTTTCGGTACTCGCATATATACTTGTACAGTACATATATCGCCACAAGTCCATTGAAAAGGAATCAGGATATGTGAGTCCTGCCAGCGTGTGTGGGGGGAAAGGTGTAGCCCAACTAAAAGATGTGTCCGCATCATGTTTTCAATTTCAATTCAATCCAACTGAATAATTCAGCAGACAGACGTCCAATCAAATCGAATCACCTTTAATCGAACGAAAACAAATCAAGCCACTCTCACATTGATTCTAAACCAATTAAATTAAACAAAAATATTCCAAAATGTCAGCTTCCAAAGTGATTTTAATTGTCACTGTTTTAAAGTGTTAATTGCTTCTCTCGTCCGTTTAAAGGAGGAGAAGGACGGCCGAGGACCGGAAGCCGTTGCGAGTAGCTTATTGTGTGACCATTAAGTCATCGCTTTAATTTTAATTGCCCTCGACTTAGCTGACGCCGCTGCTGACCCCCGCGCTCACCTCTGACCCTCCGCCTCCTGTCTCCTGCATCCTGGCCACGTTTTTATGTACTTTTAAGTGCGCAATTAAAGGTCAATTGCCAGCCAGGCTGGACTCGGCCCGAAGTAGCCCATAAACTAGTTGAGAATGTGTGTGCTTTATTTGTACTTTTTTTTGTTTTTTCTTCAGGTCTAACTATAGGAATATTAATATATAATATTAAAAGATACTTTTCTTGTGGGGTTTCTGTCTGAACATATTCAACGACCATTTTCTCTCTCGTAAAAGCCATTCCAATTGGAGTTTCTTGTAAATTGCATAAATCGTAGCATACATTTCAGGGCTTCCATAGTCTCTCTCTCTTGCGATCCCTCGGCGGAAGTCGCAAAAATCATAGCATACATTTCAGGGCTGTGGGTTCTCCATTCCCATTTCGTTTCAAACTTAACACTTTTAAGCTCGTTGTTATTTGTTCAGCTTTTTTCGCCAAAATTCCACAATAGGCCACACTTTTCTTTGTTTTTCTTTGGAATTATCATTATTTTCGATATTTCTGGATTAATTAGGCCTTAGATCTCGCGGTATTTTCCTGAACTTGAAAACCGGGTCCCACTGCTATCGTTCTTTTCCTTCTGGCACGTGTGACGACAAGCAGGCTTTCTGGTACGCTCTCAAAAAAAAAAAACAAATTAATATTCCAACCAGATCTGCCGAATGTGAGTATTTAGTTCGAGAAATTGTAAAATCATAAAACCTGGACAAATTCCCCAGTAGCTTCCGGGCCAGTGGCACAGCCCCAGTCCTCACCCGCACCCGAGGACCGACGACTCTAACCTAGAAAAGTGAACGAAGAATATAGCACGCTGGATCCGTCGGAGAATTTGATCGAATACAGGGCCGGGCGTATGGTGCTCCAGGGCAAGATGGTGCAACCGGACGACCGCAAGGGCCTGCTCTTCTTGCGCAGCTCCGCCGGCAACCAGATCCACATCCACTGGATGGATCGCCACTCGGGCGACATCGAACTCGACGTGGTTGTCTCTGCCGGCTCCCTGGAGTTCCGTCGCGTGGAGGAGTGCAAGACCGGGCGTGTCTACGTCCTCAAGTTCCGGGGCTCGGTGCGGCGCTACTTCTTCTGGATGCAGGAGCCGAATCCCGAGAACGACGCCGAGTTCTGCAAGAAGCTTAACGAGCTGATCTCCAGCTCCCATCTTCGTCGTTTCGAGTCGGCTGCAGCCGAGGGGGACGTGGATACTGAGCCGGAAACCCGTACCGATGCCGAGGACCTTCTGAGTGTCGGCAGTCGTGGTGGCGGCGGCTGCGAGGAGAACCGCAGCGCGCTGGAGATCGAGGAGCGTGGCGGCGGAGGAAGCGACAATGCCGCCGATGTGCTCTTGATGGAGAATCCCTTCGCCAATGCCCCGGAGTCGGAGCTGGACTGGCCGGCATTCTTCGGCCGCGAGTCGCCCGACTCTACGGTCTACGACGAGGAGAACAATGTGGATCTGGTGCAGCTGGACTTGGCCCAGGCCATGCGTATGGAGTGGTCTTCGGCCATCGATTTGCTGCTCGACTCGGCTCCGCGCCGCCAGAACTTGATGGCCCATCTGCCGGTCGATCCGGAGGACGATCCTGACGAGCCCTCCGAGGACGACGCCTCCGAGGAGAGCCGCATCATCCAGGAGAACTTGCACTGCCCGCATTTCTACGAGGCGCTGGATACGTTCGCCTTCGGAATCCAGGCGGGAGCCATGCGCCCGATCCTGGAGCTGATGATCCCCAACGAAGAGGAGCTGCTGGACGCAGCCCAGGCCGGCGATATGGAGGCCTTCATACGTGTCCTGCACGACAAAGGGGTAGCCGATTGAGCCAAAGTGCCTCATAAATAAGTCACAAGCCCACAAGTAAGAAAGGAAGCACCCAGAACCCCCAAAAAAAGCTTCAAATAGACGATACAGAGGAACACCCAGAATAAAGAATAAAAAATGCAATAACTGCTTGACTCCGCCTCAGACTCCTCCTTCCAAGAGTTACGAAGATAAATGAGATGCCATAAGTTAGACGACAACTTGCACAACTTTCTCCGGACAAAGGCCGGGATGGATGAAACTAAAGCGGAGGGAGGAGGAGCGGCACAAAAAACTGAAGGAACACTAACAATTGATATAAAATACACAAAACACACAAAAAAGGAATGAAGCTGGGGCCCAAGGAAGCTGGGGGACACTAAACAAAACAATAAAAAAAAGGAAAAATATAACAAGAATGGAACGAAAAATTTCTCAAATAAAAAATAGTTGTAAACTGCAACGGGGAGTACTTTTGAATAGGTTCGGTGTGTCGGAGGAGGAGTACTTTTCAGAGTTTAAGAGTTTTCTGGCCTGCGACAGGAGCCGAAAGTGCTTCTTCCTCTTGCGCCTCATTTGTATGGCTCGGTGGCCTCTTTTAGCCTCCTTTCCGCCATTTGGCCCTTTTGCACCCGAAAACTTTTTCAACGTTGTTTTAATGAAACTAAGTAAGCGGCAAAATGGAGAGCCCTGCCAGCGATTGAGGTGGTGGCGGCCGGGAGCGACTGGGGCTTCGGTGAGATAAGGCATTCCGAAGCGCCAGGTTTTGGCCAAGATACGAAAATGCTCGCCAAAGTTGTTGCATTATGTCATAGTTGGCCAAAAGAAGCAGGCATGAGGTGGATTGCAAAATCAAAAGTCACGTGTATTGCTTTTTTGCGTCATTTCCGTTCTCCTCCCATCTTCAAAGTGTGGCCAGAAGTGCTTAAGCCTAAGCTTCTGCGTTAGTGTGGCTGTAGTTCTTTTATGCTGGTATTATTTTGGGAGGAAAACTACCGCCTGGCAATGTAACTCGATTACATTTTAATCGAATTTAATTGAGAAACTGTGCAAACAGTTTTAGTCGGAAGCCGATTTCATGCTGCAATTAGAATTTGCACGAATTTAAATAAATATGTGCATTTGCATAGTAAGTAGGGCCACATTTTATTTAATTTTGCCGCATTTTGTGCCCTCCAGGCCCCAGCCTCAGCGTAAAACTAATAATAATGCCACCACCGCCCATTCAGCTCGTCCTTTCGGGGCGTTCCCATAAAACTTTACTGTAAATGGCAGCATTGCCATAAAAATTACTTAAAACCCAACCAACAAGCAGCTTAAATATGCCGCTTATTGATGTTCTCTACAACGAAGCAAATGCAATAATAGTTAAGAGTTGAAAGCATTGGGGAGTTTTTCCGCTTTTCCAGCTGCTTCTCCTCCTTCTCCCCTCGACCTCTCCAACTAGAACTCGAACTCGAACTCTATTTCCATATACATCTCTAGCTGTAGTCCTGGTTCTGGTACTGGTCCTGGTCCCTCTTCCTTGTTGCTATGCGTGTTGCATACTAATTTCAAAAATTTGCCATTACATTTGTAGTTGGCACTGCTCTGTGGCACTACAGCATACACAGTTGCTGGTTTTTTCTCCAGTTTTTCTGCCTTTTCCCCAGACCTTTGCCTTTGTCGGTTTGCTGCCATCTTGAATTACGTAAACATCCACAAACTGGGCACAAACTGAGCACAAGCTGAGCCTGTTTCGGGTCCTTGCCTCTCCTTGATTATCAACAATGGGCGTACAGACCGAGGCTGCAACTGAAACCGAGCCTGAAGCTGATGGCTCGAAGGTAATTTGCACATGAAATTGCTGGAATTTGGTTAGGTCAAAGGTGAGGAGGTGAGGTCAAGAGCATCTTGGCTGGCCAGACAACAAATGGCCAGCAAAGTGTCCGACTTTTCACTCCGAAAGGGCAAAGGCTGGCCTTAACTTTTTTCCCGTGTCCGCTAATCGCCATCAGAGTCAATTATGGGAGGCATTTGGAAAGCCCCAGCCCTCAGATTACCGCCAGAAACGTCGGTTATTATCGAAAACAATAAATCTGACAGGGATTTATCACAAATTCGAAATAGACACAGACGGCGCGGGGATGTTACAACCGAACCAGATTTCTCGGAAATGAAATTTTCAAAAAGCTCTTCAGTTGCCAGGCCGGTCTGGGGCCCTGGGGGTCTGTTGGAATTTATTTCACATTTGATATCAATTCACACAAAACTGACAAAACCAAAAAGCCCGGCTTGATTTAGCCCGGCCGGTTGGATATTTTACGGAATTTTCATTCAATGGCGCTTCTAATGAGGATTTCTTTGAAGCGCCCGGAGACAAAGTCGAAAACTTTAAGTACGTGTCATAATTGTCAATGGCACAACGCTTCGGGAAGTACATCGTGCTCATAGGAGCATGGATATAGTATAGTATGTGTTTGTGGGGTTTATGTATTTGTGGCTAAAACGGAAGTCACACAGACATGGCCGAAAATGGAGGAGAAATGGTCTCTAAAATGGGCAAGGACTTCGACATTGACCAAACATTGTCGCATTAAGGAAACGCACTGGCCTCAAGCACATCCTTTGGACAATCATATGGAGAAGGTGCTGGTCGGATTCGGACACTTCCTCCATGCCCGTCTCTGTCTGCCGCCGATACTCCGTCTCTTTCTCTAGAGAATAGCGTGGAAAAAAATGACGCCAGACCGGAGAAAAGTTGCCAAAAGTGGCTAGCGCGACATGTTGGCTGGGAACACCCCAGTCCCCAGGCCCCCCACGACCCCCGGCTTATGTCAGCCCCCCTTTGTGGCGCCCCTGCCTTTTGTCACTGGCCTAGTTCGCATTGAAGCCGCAGTCCGTGAGACAATAACTCATGAAGTGTGCGGCGCGGGCCGAATGGAGCCCGAGCCCGAATAAAAATCAAATAATAGCGTAAAAGCTCTCCCAAAAAAATGCGAAAAAATTGCACAAACTTCCATGGAGATATATATCTGTGTGTGTGTGTGTGTGTGGAGGACCATGGGGAAAAGGAGGAGAAGGGCTCGCAAGGATAACAATAGAATGTCGCCGTTGTGCTCTGTTCGGTCTGCCAAGCCAGAAAGTTAACCCAGTTGCAAGGAGCAATGAATAAAGTGTCCCGAATCGGAGCTGAAAACACAATCCAAAATATGTATTTAAAAAAAAGTCAATACTACATATTATCCTTTAAACTATAAGGATAATCTCTGAAACATCCTTCCATCCATCCCTAAGGTTCTCGGACTCTCCCCACCTGATTCCTTTGCATTCGAGGCTGGCAATTACTGAATTAAACAAGTCTGTACGAGGCACTGTCGTCGTGGGGTTAAGCTTAACCCCTTGAATCCCTCCATCCACCCCCTCTGAAAAATGCATTTAACAAATTAAAATCGCCAAACGAAATGGCCATAAAGCAGGGTTTTTTCGCCCAAAAATCTGTGGGGTGACTGTCTCTTTTATTTATTTAAAAATTTTTTTCGCTGTTTTTCGGCAATGGCCGCCCAATAATGATGTTGGGGCTGGCTGGGCCCGGCCATCCAACCCGGAACTGACACGCACAAAAGGATATGCAACATTCACTAATAAATTTCATATTTATGTAGAACACAGAGTGCAGCAGAGTGTCTACACAGGACAATGCCGGACACGAACCGGGACCCGTACCCAGTCCCTCTTCCTGTCCCTGTCCCTGTCCCTGTGTCCTGGCCAAATATAAACGTAAAATTGCCAGTGCTGGGGTGTTGGGTGTTTGTGTGTGTGGGTGCGGTTGGGAAAGCAAACATTCGAAGGGTGTGACAAAGGATAAGGGAGTGGGTCCTCACAATCACGGACAGGACACAAAAATGAACGCGAGAGGCAATAAAATCGAATCGAAAATGAACCGATTGCATATTAATTCAAAATTATTGAAAACTAATAATGGTTTGAATATACGATATCCTTCCCTGAAGCTACTGTTATTTTGTATAAATAAATACTGAAAAATACTAAAACAATGTAAAAATACTAATACTGACTTGAATGTGCGATACCCGGCACTCATCCCGCCTGGAATAGCTCTTATTTGTGACAAATAGATGCCAAATTATTGAAAAACTCCAAGGGAATCAACGAAAACTAATAATTATTAATGAATATTGCATACCTGGTACTCATGCCGCCGTGAAATCAGTCTGATTTGTCACAAACCGTTCAACCAGAAGCCTCCAGCCGAAACCACATCAATTCAATAATCAATTGAAACTGAATTATTTGATTTTGTGCCAATTATGAATTGCACTTAACGAGCGACGGGTTTTAATTTAGCGCCGATTGACTGATTTGCATAATAGGAAATGATCAACAACTGTTTTGAATCCGCCTTAAACTCCCATAAATATTTATTCCATCACTTATTCATGAGGCTTTAATATTTCGCATTTAAGCACTCTGCCCCGCAAATAAAAACAATGTAGCCTAAATATTTGATGCAATAAATGGCGGACCACTGTCGATCGTCTAACACCTTTCTGGTCGAATTAAAGTCGATGTCCCAGAGCCCCCAGCCCAGAGCCCTGATTGTTTTCCGGCCATTATCCATTAATGAGCTGAAAACAGGAGACAGAACACGACGGCTAATCCCCGAGCTGAAAAAAATAATGTAAAAGCTTCCAGCGTCGCATAATATTTATTTAAATTATTAAAGGGTTTCCTCTCCGTGTGTGTTCCGGGTCTATTGTTGGGCAAACAGCCACTGTTGATTAAGGAATTACAGAGTTTGCAATACTTAACCGAGAGGCAGATATGTATATATTTTTCAATTATTAATTGATGCAAGGAGTCCTGCCTGGGTAAGCCTGTTTGTTTTTCTGTTTGCCTCTGGCTGTCGTTCTATTTGCCTTTTGCTCCCAATTGCCTTTGGTTTTATAAGGATAGCTGTGTGTGTAAGGATGTGTAAGGATGTGTGTGGGCTTACCAAGCCAAATTCAAACTTGAGCACTTGACATTTCACGCTTGCATAGATGGCACTTGGTAGGCAAAAAGCGTCACTCGAAGCTTGGAATCCCAAATGCATTTGGCTTTTGCAACATGTATAGCCTGCCCCCCCTTATTTTTTTTTGCAACAACCCCACCCTCTCGGCTCCAGAGCCCCAGCTGACACTGATGATGTGCTATTTATTTTTGGTCTAGGCTCCTCTGTCCTCGCCATTCGCCCGGCTGCGTTGATTAAACATTTGTGTTATGAAATATATATGTACAAGGGACAGGATATGCCGTGGCTATATCCTATAGGCTTGGATCGGACTGCTGGGGGGAAAGGGATACTAGCACCCTCATCTACTTTATATGCATATGACGCTTTTGATTGCTGTTTACTGGCTGTGCGCATCCCTTGGCTTGCAGTTTTGATCCTTTAATAGAATATTTAATTTTAATTACAAACATTTGATTTCCCACTTCAGTCATCGTAGTCGTCGCATCGCTGCCAGTTGCCTTTAAAAATGCATGAATCGGAAGTGCACTTGAAGAAATTTGTGATGAGTTGTTGGAGAAATGGATTATCTTAGAAGACCTTAAGAACTAAGCTCTTTAGAGTCTCAGAGGAAGGCCTTAGAAGGTGTCTCTTCTTGAGTACTTTTTCTCAGTGCATCCTGACTAGACTATGTGTGTGTGTGTTGAATGCGTGTGTGCCTGAAAGCATAAGCTGGCCAAGTTGAGCGAGACTGCGACCGAGACAAGAGCCAAGTTACTTGGGGCTTTTGTCAATGCCACGATGACTAGGACTACGACTACGACTGCGACTATGACGAGGACGAGGACGAGGATGACTTCTTTAGCTTCTGCAGTGCCCCGCCCACCCCCAGGCAATGCAATCGAGCGTAGGCGTGGAGCTGCGGGTGGGGGTGGGTCGAGGCCCAAGCAATGACCTCCAGCCAGGAGTTGGGGCCAAAATGGAAACCAAAACCCATTCATGTGTGAAGATATGGTGGTGGTGGTGGCGTTATCTTAAAGACCGCTTTAATCCCATGACCGAGAAGATAAAACTTTATTTAATCGCTGAAATGTGAGAGACTTGCCAAGTATTGCAAACTTTTCCAAATCTGAAAACCCTTAAGCAGGGCAAACTTTCCATCCAGGCAGTCTAGTCTAATACGCACTACTCTGCTTCAATATTCTAATCAAATAACTAATCTAATTCCCTCTTCTTTTCGTTTCAGGTGAGTGTTATCCCTAGACAAATATGCAATTTGCACGTAAGTTGTCTCCCATTGCAAGTACAGATCCATCATCAGGACTTACACACCTCCGTCCGTCCTCAGATTTGCTTTGGCGGAGAAAATGATTCGAGAGATTCGTGGCGCGTTCCATTTGTCAATGTGCAGCACGTACTCAATCTTCTGGCTTGTCAAACTTGCCAATGTTGCAACCGAAAAATGCTTGACGTTGCGCCAAGAAAGCTTGAGGGGAGGATATCACTATCAGGGCTGCAAACAGGATATGCCTTATCCTTTAACATATCCAGAGACAGTAGTAGTGGGACAGTGTCTTCTGGTATTTATTCATACCCGGTACTTGGGGCTCTCGAACTTTCATCCCTGGCTGAGAATCCGGCATCCCTGGATGTATTTTTTGCCTTTTAATACCTTTACCTCCGTTTTGCCCTGGGGGGATTCCTTATCGTTGCTCATCCAGCGTTTTTTCCACTTCCTCCACGTGCCACAGGATACGTGAGTGTGTGGGTTTATTAGGGAGCGTCGGGTGTGTGTGTGCCTGTTTGGCAAATACTCGTCTATAGTTTCATGTGGCACAAACAAAACAACAACAAAGCAAAAAAACCCCGTCCAGATGATTCTATTAGCCGAACAAACACGCCGAGCAGAAGGGTACGGATCGATGGGCCGCCAATGCACCCAGAGGGGTAGAGAGCTCCGCTGGGGCTCTAAAAATATCAACATATTTCATTCCTTGTGGGTTGTTTCCATGTGGGTCCTTTTGCTGCTGTGCACATAACTAAATTACAAGTTGCCAATAATGGTGTGGGTGTGTTTCTGTTTCTGTTTCGGTTTCGGTGTGTGTCAGTTGCAAGGAGCACAAAGGACACGTCGCTCCGTCAGCTGTCCATCCGATGCGCTGCGATGGTCACTTGCTGGCTTTTCCTCCACCCCGCCCCGGGCTCTGTCCTCCCTCCAACTTTTCCCCATTTTCCAGCAGTAGCAAAGTGCTTTCATTGCCTTTCACAGTTGAGTTGCTCTAATAATGCAAATACAAAATAAGTAAATAGTGTGCATCACAGCCAAGAACTCAAATAAACTCTAGTATAGTTCATGAAAGTCACTGGAAAAATAAATCGGGTGGGTTTTAGGTTCATTTAGGGTTCATTTCGGATGAATATGCTTTAACAAGTACCGGTTCATTTCTCTTAGTGTTCATTTTCTTAGAGTTCATTTTTTTTTGAGTTCATTTAAGATTAAAACAATAATAAGGAGTTCTGCTTATGTTCATTTTAGTATTCATTTCTCCTTGTGTTCATTTTTCACATAGAGCGTTAACTTAACCATCCACTATTCGATATTCAATGCTAAATATTCCATATGTGTTCATTTCTCATGGTGTTCATTTCCCTTAGAGTTCATTTAAGATTAAGATTAAATAATGAACTATTTTTATACACTTGAATGAACATAATAATAAAGAGCTCTGCTAGTGTTCATTCTAGTATTCATTTCTCCATGTGTTCATTTTCATAATACAGCGCTAACTCAACCATCAACTATTCGATATTCAATGCCAAACATTCCACTGGCTTTGTTCCTGGCCCTTTCCGTTCGATTTCAATTTGAGTTTCTCCAGCAATGCCAATTATTTTCAGTTCTTAGTCATAATTTAGCAAGTGAACGCCTGCACATGACGATGAAATTGCATTCCCCCCAGCCGGAATGTGTGTTGCTGTAGGACCGCCTACAGTTGCCTACAATTGTTTACCGCCTGGCTGACATGTGCATATATTTCCACAGCCTTGAACTAATAATTGGGGGAAGAAAGGGTGGACGGTAACCGAAACTGAAACAGAAGCAAAGCTCATCCGAGTGGGGCCTCTGCCCGAGCCGAATTCATTGTTAATGAAGTTGAACGATTCGAAAAGTGTTTCCAATTAGCCCAGTTATTACTTTTTGCCAATAAATTGGATTTTCTCGAATGTAAATGAAACCAATTTATTATAGTAATTGTATAATTGGCCTCGTTAGCATTGTTTGAGTTTGCAAAGTGAATGCCAAATTGGATGTATCTGGCTGAGGGATATAGAGTGGAATAATGTCTTAATATTTTCTTCGATCTTGAATCTCTAGCTCTGGCACTGGCTTTCCTTTTTGCGTATTTATTGACCCCGATATGAGTTTTGCTGCGAGTCCTTGTGCTCACCCCTCCCCATCGCAAATAAAATAGGGATATTAAACTTCCAATTGAGTTTTGAGGATATTCAAGACCCGTTTATTGAGCGGTTTTGTTTGCCCTTGTCCCGGAACCAACAAACATTACAGCCCCAACGATTCTTTCATTTTTCGCCTCAATCTCTCGCCCAGGAAGCCGAGGCAAAAAAAAAAAATTATGTAGGCGCAATAGCAAAAACAATGTGAAGATATTTTGCGGCGCAACCTTGAGGTGCACCACACACCACACTCCCCTCACCCAGTCCCCAGTTGAACGACGAATCACAACCCACCCACCCACCCACTCACCCCATTTTCGAATCACCCCCATTTGACATTCCCTTTCGGCAGAATGCACCTCGAAAAATAGTATGGATTGTCCAGAGATAATAATTAATCCTAAAATCATTTGAAAATATATATTTTTTATTCATGTCGCTTGTTAAAAAATCATTAAATATTCATTTAAACTTTACTTGAATCCCCAAAGTCTGGCTTTTATTTCCGTGTATGTAAATTTCCGTTGAAACGGGTGGTTATTGATTTTTTCCTCGCTGGCTCACTCGCTTGAGCCATGCCTTTGCCTTTGGCCTCTCTCCTTATTCAACATGATTATTATTTATAATAAAATCAGCACTAACAACAACAGCCAGCCAGCCAGCCGGGCCACAAGCAAGCCAGCAAACAATAAAAACAAAAATCAAAGTTTCCGGCTAAAATAAACCTCTTCAGCGCCAACGCTACGGCTACGCTGAGAAAGTCCGTCTGGCATCGCTCCATGTGCGAGTACATGGCCATTATTAATTCCGTTAAAGCCGGCTTGGCTTGGCTTGGCTGGAACAGAACGCCTCCCCCCCACCCCTGACCGAGCCCTTAGCTGCCTCATCCCCGTTTAGGAAAAATACAGGGGCGACCATGGAGCTCATTAAAGCGCAACAGAAGAGCCACCCAGCTGGCTCCATCGAGGAACGATGGAGACGGGACTAGAGGCACAGGGTCGGCCAAATTGCAATTTCAATAACTCACGGAGGGAAAACTAGGAGAAAAAAGTGGGAATTAATCAGAGAGTAAAGGAGGTCCTTGAAGACTATTCATACCCGGTACTTGTCCTTGGAAGAATAATGGAAGTACCTGGTAGTATCTACAATAGCATGTCCCAACAGCAAAGCCTTTCTAAAAAAACTATACTTGTGGAGTCAGAGTAGTCTTCATATAGTCTTGATATTCCTTATTTTATTATCCTTTTAAAGCTAGGACCTCCCCAAGTAACCCAATTAAACGCCCCTCTGATTCTATTTATAGTTCACAGACTCCCTTAAGCAAATTGGACATAGCCAGTTACCACTGTAGCCGAGTTTTTGGTTAGATAACTAAGTGCGGCAAGTGCGGGGTGGGGCGTGGCAGGGGCAGGACAGGGGCAGGAGCAAATCGGGGGTAAAATATAGTGTCTGTGGTGGAATCGGGTGTGTGTAAGTTGCTCTAGTGCTATCACAGTTTGCTCCAATTTCAAAGCATTACGCTTATGAGAATTTATGGTGTGTGAGTGTGTGTGTGTGTACGTACGCAGGATGCGCAGGACCTGCTGGCGCCCTGCTGAGCGGCTCGTGGCGCTCGTCCTGTCGTCCCTTTCGGTGCGGCTCTTTCTGAAACAGGTCCGATTCTGGGTTGTTCTGCGGTGGCGATGCGATAGCCTGCGATGCTCCTGTGCCCTGCAATTAGTTGAGGATGATAAAAACGCTGTTCACCGGCAGTGTGTCCTTTTCGTCCTTTCCTGCCTTCCTGTTTTTTCTCCCCCCCATCATCTCTTTCTCATTCCCCTAGCTCTTCTCCCCTGCATGCTCATTGCTTCTGCAGTTTTGCCAACTCATTGGCGCCATTTACGTCCAGGACGCACACTCACACACGACTACACCGGGAGAAATGTAGTCGTTTCTCGTCCTTTCCAGGGAACTCCCTTTTAATGGCTGCCATGTTTTTTCCCGCCTCTGAACTCTCCCCCCTGCCAGGCGCTCTCGTGTGCTTCTAGTCATCATCCTGATGGCCGCCCTGCCGCCTAATGAAGTCGCCATTGCCATTTCTCCGCCGCAAAACTTTCTCCGCCATCCTGGTTGCCGTTATTAGTCGCAGCCCCCCTCCCCATGTTTGGGGCGAGAAGGTATCATGTTGCAATCAATTAATTATGTAATTCCGTGTGCCATGCCACAACATTCGAGGCACTGAAACAAAATACTGATGGCATCTCATTCAAGGGAACTTTCTTTCTTTTCGCTACTTTTCCTTTGCAGCACAGTTACCTTCGTGAAAGTTGCCAGGATATTAACAAATTAGCTTAAATTTTATGGCAAGTTGTGTGTGTGTGTGTGTGTGTGTGTGTGTGTGTGGGGGGGGGGAAGGACATATTCTCCCACACACTGACAGTCTCTGGCTATTATGAGTGTGCCACGAAGCTCTGCAGCTGGTGGCAGGTAGTGATAGCATCACAATTTATGCAAAACATGACAACAGAAGAGGACGCACCACCACCCACCACCCCCCACCCACACACACACACACACACATATAAATATATATCACAATAAAAGAATGCAGGCAAAAGGACAATAATGGGCCAGGAGGGGTAAAAATTGCTGAAAATCTTGCATAAATTGCTCAGCGGCCCTCAGAGGTATGCAATAAAAATCAGAACAAGCATGTCACAACATGTTCCTGCGCCAGCATTTTTGACAAGCCTGACGGTCTCGCTTAAACCTCAAATATTATGCAACACTGGCTAGAGAGTGACTGGCTGTGGCCACGCCCTCCGCAGAGCCGTCGAGCCGCAGAGCCGTAGCCCGCCCACGACGCCATTTGGCGCCACGCTTCGACGAAGCTGCAAAGCTTTTAATTAAAGCATTTGCATTTTATATCAGTCCCGCACACCCACACCAGGGGGCAGGAGAATAGGGCTCCGAATTGGTATTATTTTGCTTTCCACAGATTTCATTTCGGGATGAAAATCTCTTTCTTTTTTCCAGACTGTTTGCACCGTAAAGTGCTTTAAAATGTGTTAAATGAAGAGCCATTTTGTTCTATTATTTTGGTCCTTATAGTCCTTGCACACCTGAGTGGTGCGCCGCAAGTTATGCAGCAAAAAAAAAAAACGAAAAGGATACAACGAATTTGCTCACACGTCCCCCTATTTTCGTTTTACTTTCATTTGTTTTGTCTTCTTTTTTTTATTGTTTTGTTTCTTAATTGATTCCGGCTATGTGGGCAGTGGGTGTGTGGTGTGTGGGTGTCTGGTGTGTGGGTGTAAGTGTGCTAATTTTATGAATTGAATAGTGCCTGCCCCCTGCATCCTTTGAATCCTTTCGCTTCGCTCCAGCCGTGGCTGTGTGGGTGCAATTAAGTGAAAAGTGCACAGGAAATTGCAATTGTATTTGCCCATCTACGCCAGAGTGTCGGTGTGTCTGTGTAAGGATGTCTGTGTAAGGATGTGTGCCTAAGGATGTGCGTTTTGTGTGGACTTAGACAATGAACCCAAGTGCAATAATTAATGAAGCAAACCAATTCTTGCACTTTAATTGTTGCAAGGAAAGTGAAACAGAAGAGTTGCTAGTCGAAAAAGGACCTTAGCTGGCCATTTGAAATACTTGCTACTTGGTTACCTAAAGGATAATCGCATAGTCCTTATTAATATTTCTTTTTGTCGGCCAGCATGTTTGGCAACTGTCTGCGTATCCGTTTAGGCCTCATTTCCTGCCTTCCTGGCTCCCTGTTGGCCATTTAAGTGCAATTGCCACTGACCCCAACTCCTGGCTTGCCACTCGCCCCCGAAAAGGACATATACAGGACATGTTGGCAATGTTGACATAAATGGCAATTTGGGGGCAAGGCGAAATGCCTTGCCTTGCCTTGCGGCCATGGCCGAAATGCAGCCGAAAACTGACTGACTGATTGACCGGCTTCAGGTGGCATGATGCCGGGCTAACATGCATGTTGCAACTTGTAGCACAAGACTAACTTAATTGCAATTGTCTGCCGCCGGAGTCTCCAATTTGCGGCCTGGCTCTCTGCCCCGCCCGCCCAGGGTCGTCGCGTGTGTTTATGCATATGATATGCAAATATTGTGGTATCACTGTTGTTGCACAGGAGGTTGCATCTGTTTGCTTTCGATGCACCTAAACGAAAAGGATATTGGGTTGAAAGTGACAAGGAAATACTATTCAGGACATTCCTCTCTTGAATCTTTTGCTTTTCAATCAATTATTTTCCACTGCTTCTTCAAAAATAGAGTTTCCAAAAGGATCCTTGATTATTTCCAGTGTCCTGGCAAATCCCAGCCAGCTACAAGTAATTTACACAACACGTTTGCTTAATATATATTTAAAACTATAAAGCACAAGCACAAGGAGCAGGAGGTCCTGCCGTTGTTTGCCTTTTTGTGCAGCGGCATTTGCATAATCGCCGGAGGCCTTGAGGCCTTGACTTTAAAATTTAAAGCCTACGGACTAGACGGGACTAGACGAGGTGCCATTGCCACAGACCCCAAGCCCCGAGCCCCGAGCGCAACCGAAACCGAAACCCCAAGCAGCCGCTATCCTGGCATCCTGCTATCCTGCCATTCTGCTATCCTGCCATCCATTAGTCATTCAGGGGCGAAGGAAAGGGTTGCCTCTGCCACTTGAGACGCGGCAAATTGCAATTGGTGGCAGTCTGATGCCGGCAGGCTGCATTGTTTACACTTTGTACATACATATATCCTTTTTTTGTTTGTTTTATTTATCTAAGGGTAGCAAGGACATGCCATAAAAACAAGGGCCTGCTATACACATTTAAATGAAACAAGGAGTGCAATTAGAAGGACTAATTTGATGCTTTAAGCAGGAACTTTAAGCTTGAAGGCCGCTCTGTTCGAGTCCTTGATGCATGGGAGTCCTCCCGGGGGTATCCGTAAGTCGGCAATAAATTATTGTACAATTTTTATTGCAAACTCTTTCCAAAAGCGGCGGCCATTCCGTTTCATTGGGGTGCACTATGGCTGGCGAAAAAAAAAGGATATGTACTCGGGGAAAGGGAACGGGTATTGCCTCCTTTTTGGGGCCATCGCCGCGGCGAGTCTAATGATGCTGAAGCTGGGAGCTGAAAGACGGTGATGAAAGGCCATACAAAATGTAATTACAGTGGGGGAAAATGCAATACAACAAAACGGGAATGGGAATGGGAATGGGAATCGGAAAGCCGCAGCAACTTTTCACAATTTTAACTTCAGTTGCAGCCGCCACAAAAAAAGGACACGAACCGCCATGGGGTGGGCGGAGAAAATCAAATTTATTTTTGTTTGTGTTGGCCTTTTGCCGTTTTTTTTTTTTTTTTGCTCTCCGGACTGAAATAAACCACAAAGCGCAGTCATTGCCGGCATTGCATCATCCTCAAATGGCAGGTCCTTTAGCCAGCCCCCCCATGGCCTACCCCTCTCAACATTTATTTGTGTATCCTGCCATTCACCTTCAGTTTATCGTTTTTCATTTTTGTAGTGGACTTTGGGATTTATGCGCGCCGCGCACTTGAATTTGCATTTGGCCACAAAAAAGGACTCTAAGAGGGGACAGAGCCGGGCTTAAAGCCGTTCGCAAGGCAGCCATCCGATTCCCTTAATTCACATAAACGATGGGCCCATAAACATTTACGGTAATTTATTGAAACGGCCAGCATCCGGTGTGGCATGAAACATGCAACATGCAGCCTGCAAGCATGTATGTCGGAAGATATATATTTTCCGATTTGTGGGCCGGCCGCAACAAGCGATAATTGAATTCTATTGCCGGCCGCACTAAGCAGAGCGAGAGCCACTACCTCGAAAGCGAGATTCACATTAATGTCAATTGAAAATCGGCAATTAAATTATGAAATTCCCGCCGAGCAAATAAAATGGCAATAAATTCTCGGCGGCCGGGCTGCAGTGAGTCTGTCAGGTGACAGGCTTCGCAATGGCTGGCCAGCATAAAAAAAGGTGGTTTCCCTCGGGGGCTTTAACAATTATTTGTTAAATCCTGTGCCGGACTAGCCTTTTCTCTGGAAACTCCAAATGAAAAGTCAGAATTTGGACAAAGCGTCCTGGCAAACTAATTTGAAATGTGTCATGTCCTTGAAGTGCACCTGTGGAATGGAATCCCTTTATCGGCTTTGCTGTTGGGCCTCCTCTGGGCCTCGCCCCTCGCCCCGCCTCTCTATTGTTGTCATTGTCAATTTGGCCTTCTAATTTTCAGCCTGATTTCAATTTGAGGCTCTTTTTCAAAAACACCAGGACCCTGCTCCTTTTTCCGGAGGGCGGAGGGCGGAGGGCTGGCCTGGCCTGGCCTGGCCTGCAAATGACATAAATATTTGATGGGACCCGAGGGGCACCGGAGCCCAGGACCAATGGGATAATGTGTAATGTGTCTGTATTTGTGTTGGCCAAATGCCGATGTCGGCATCGATGCCTACACACACACACACACACAGAGTCCTTCTAATTTGATTGTTTTCTTGTTTTATTATTACATTTTTGGCTTTTTTTTGTCCTGCCATTCGTCCTCCATTTGCGTCACCCGAAATGCAAATGACAAACGAATTTTATTTGCTGTCGTTGTTGGCTACTAATTAGGCAGCGACATTTGTGGTTGACTTGCCACTCCCTCTGCCTCTGCCTCCCTCTGCCCCCTATCCCACACCCAATCGCCCCCTCGCTTTCCACTTCTTTTCTCGAAGAAAACTCATTCATTTCCATTCCCAGTTCGCATGATTTAATTAAATGTCAAAATGAAAATTTTCGGCTATTTATGCATGGCAGTTTCTCGGCTACTTTTGGCTTGGATTTCCCGCAATCCGCTAATGTTTCTAATTGCATTTTTTGGCTTGAATCCGTGTGGGTGTCGGTGTGTTGGTTTCCTCGTGTCCTTGTGGGTGTGTGTGCCCAGGTGTGTGTGCTCGAGAGCTGCTTAGGCAGGTGCCCGCACTTCTATGCACGCGATTAAAATAGACTGGGGGGACGCGCGGAAAGGGGCGGAAAATGGAAAATCTGGCCAAGCGGAAAAGCGCATTAATTCTCACCACCACCACCACCACCCCCCCAACACCTGACTTTCATGCACGATTTTCTTACCTTTGTTATAGTTCCCACACCCTTGCCGAGGGTATTAACAGTTTTTCTCGGGGTGTGCGGGTGAATTTCTTACCGACACCCTACTAGACTTTTAAAGACTTGGCACATAGTTTGATACAAGATAAAATTACCAGTCGTTTAAGGTATTCCCCTCAAGAATCGGATGGATATTGGCCAAGATATGGCCATCGGAATGGGCCATAGATGGGCTCCCCCACGATTTTCACGTTTTTTGAAGGGGATGCCCCAGAAAAATTCGAAAAAAATGGATCCAAAAATTTGTTTCCAGATTTTGATGCAGATTTGCGAAGAATCTATCCACGGTTCGTTTAAGGTATTCCTCTCAAGAATCGGATGGATATTGGCCAAGATATGGCCATCGGAATGGGCCATAGTTGCGCTCCCCACGATTTTCATGATTTTTGAAGGGAAAATACCCCAGAAAAATTCGAAAAAAATGGATCCAAAAATTTGTTCCCAGATTTTGATGCAGATTTGCGGAGAATCGATCCACGATTCGTTTAAGATATTCCTCTCAAGAATCGGATGGATATTGGCCAAGATATGGCCATCGGAATGGGCCATAGTTGCGCTCCCCACGATTTTCATGATTTTTGAAGGGGATACCCCAGAAAAATTCGAAAAAAATGGATCCAAAAATTTGTTCCCAGATTTTGATGCAGATTTGCGGGGAATCGATCCACGATTCGTTTAAGGTATTCCTCTCAAGAATCGGATGGATATTGGCCAAGATATGGCCATCGGAATGGGCCATAGATGGGCTCCCCCACGATTTTCACGTTTTTTGAAGGGGATGCCCCAGAAAAATTCGAAAAAAATGGATCCAAAAATTTGTTTCCAGATTTTGATGCAGATTTGCGAAGAATCGATCCACGGTTCGTTTAAGGTATTCCTCTCAAGAATCGGATGGATATTGGCCAAGATATGGCCATCGGAATGGGCCATAGTTGCGCTCCCCACGATTTTCATGATTTTTGAAGGGAAAATACCCCAGAAAAATTCGAAAAAAATGGATCCAAAAATTTGTTCCCAGATTTTGATGCAGATTTGTGGAGAATCGATCCACAAATCGTTTAAGGTATTCCTCTCAAGAATCGGATGGATATTGGCCAAGATATGGCCATCGGAATGGGCCATAGATGGGCTCCCCCACGATTTTCACGTTTTTTGAAGGGGATGCCCCAGAAAAATTCGAAAAAAATGGATCCAAAAATTTGTTTCCAGATTTTGATGCAGATTTGCGAAGAATCGATCCACGGTTCGTTTAAGGTATTCCTCTCAAGAATCGGATGGATATTGGCCAAGATATGGCCATCGGAATGGGCCATAGTTGCGCTCCCCACGATTTTCATGATTTTTGAAGGGAAAATACCCCAGAAAAATTCGAAAAAAATGGATCCAAAAATTTGTTCCCAGATTTTGATGCAGATTTGCGGAGAATCGATCCACGATTCGTTTAAGATATTCCTCTCAAGAATCGGATGGATATTGGCCAAGATATGGCCATCGGAATGGGCCATAGTTGCGCTCCCCACGATTTTCAGGATTTTTGAAGGGGATGCCCCAGAAAAATTCGAAAAAAATGGATCCAAAAATTTGTTCCCAGATTTTGATGCAGATTTGTGGAGAATCGATCCACGAATCGTTCAAGGTATTCTTCTCATCAATCGGATGGATATTGGCCAAGATATGGCCATCGGAATGGGCCATAGATGGGCTCCACCACGATTTTCACGCTTTTTGAAGGGGATGCCCCAGAAAAATTAGAAAAAAATGGATCCAAAAATTTGTTCCCAGATTTTGATGCGGATTTAAGGAGAATCGATCCACGATTCGTTTAAGGTATTCCTCTCAAGAATCGGGTGGATATTGGCCAAGATATGGCCATTGGAATGGGCCATAGATGGGCTCCCCAGGATTTTCACGCTTTTTGAAGGGGATGCCCCAGAAAAATTGGAAAAAAATGGATCCAAAAATTTGTTCTCAGGTTTTGATGCAGATTTGTGGAGAATCGATCCACGATTCGTTTAAAGTATTCCTCTCAAGAATCGGATGGATATTGGTCAAGATATGGCCATCGGAATGGGCCATAGATGGGCTCCCCACGATTTTCACGCTTTTTGAAGGGGATGCCCCAGAAAAATTGGAAAAAAATGGATCCAAAAATTTGTTCCCAGATTTTGATGCAGATTTACGGAGAATCGATCCACGATTCGTTTAAGGTATTCCTCTCAAGAATCGGATGGATATTGGTCAAGATATGGCCATCGGAATGGGCCATAGATGGGCTCCCCACGATTTTCACGCTTTTTGAAGGGGATGCCCCAGAAAAATTCGAAAAATATGGATCCAAAAATTTGTTCCCAGATTTTGATGCAGATTTAAGGAGAATCGATCCACGATTCGTTTAAGGTATTCCTCTCAAGAATCGGATGAGTATAGGCCGAGATACAGGAATGACACTTCTGGAAGGAAGCCACTGGAATCCTCTTCTGAGGAGGCGTACTTCATAGTTTATTATTTGTGCGGGAAATAAATCCAGAGCTATTTATAGAGGCTAAGCATTTGAAGAATATTTTGCAACATTCCCGGAGAGATTTCATCGCCTGTCTGGTTAATCCTGACAGGCTCCGCCTCCTCCGGCAGACACTTTTCCGAATTTTCCGCCACGGAGGAGGGCCTCTTCATGAACGAGTGTGCACGTGTGGGGGTGTGCGAGTGGGAGTGTGGAGCTGTGGGGGGACGGGTGCATTATTTCTAATTAGTAAAGTTTGTCTGTCAACTGACGGCAATGGGAAAAGTTCTTTGACTTGTGCCGAAAAACCCAAACGGCCAAATCAAATTCAAGTAGCGCCAAAATGCCAAATAAAAACGAGGACACACAGGACGGAGGAGTGGAAGTCCTGGTGGGGGAGTTTGAGGGAGATTTTAGCCGAAGCTCGTGACAAAACAATTTCCATACTTCACATGAACTCGGCTCAAAGTTAATGAGCAATCTGTGTATCTGATGTATCTCGTCCTGTGTGTGTGGGTGTGTGTTTTGGGCCAACATTTACATTTTGTATAACTTCCGGTTATCAAGTGCATAAGCATAAATGACAAAACCCATAACTCAAACACAGACAGGAAACAGCATAGCAACGAATTGTTTAACTTTTGCTTTTCACCAACTTTTACTTTTCGAGACTACCTCTCTCCTATATTTTAACTATAACTTTTTAGCCGACTTTAGTCGGTTAATGTCCGAATTGGCACAACACATTGTACTTGAATAGGGCCATCATTTTGTTGCACAAAAGTTTTGCCTTCAGGTTTCAGGCTTTCAACTCAGGATTAAAAAATCCTTTCACGTTTAAAATAAGGCAATTAATATGGATATAGATATGGGGGAGGCGGCCTCCTCCCTTCGTCCTTTCGGGAAAACGGCAATTAAACAAAATGCCAGCCAGGTGGTCGGGATGTGCCATCTCGTAATTGAATTTGGCAATTAGCATTCAACTGTTATCGGGAATAATTCATTAAATATTACTAACCAAGCACGGCAATAAAAGTAAAAACTGCGTCCTGGGGGAAATATTCAATTTCCATTGATTAAAATTAGTCGACGAGCGAGCCGTGCATATGCTCCGGGTGATTGATGATTAATGCCAGCGACTAATGCCAGCTAGTAAGCCCCTGCCATAAATACATATATTATTATGACACATACATCTTTGATGGCCGACTCGGAGGGGCGCTGGCAAAAGTTTTTGCATTATACAGTCTATGAACTTTTCTGGCCTGATGCCTGATTCATTTCCATTTCGGTTCATAAATATTTCAAACAGCTATATGCTTTTTTTGGCTTTTGCATATTTTTTGAAACTTTAAGCCCTCGATTCGACAATAAAAGTTGAACCGACCACGAAGGACCCGCGAGACCTTCTCCTCATCTCGCCCAATTGTGCCAATTTATGTTTATGTATGGGCTCTTTTTCTGGCGAATATATATAGAGGGCCTTTATTATTTATGGGCTCTTCTATGTCATATATACACGGATATCTGCTCTCTTTCCAGCCAGCCATTTGCAAATCCAATTAGCTTAGATTAAACACATAAAATGCAGCGACAATAAAAAATAAAAAGTACCCCCATTCCGGTTACAGTAGCGGAATTTTCAGCGCCCCTAGCGTGGGCGTAGGTAATGGGGTTTGTTTCAAGGGTGTCCTGCAGGACATTTCTCTAGCAGCAGCAGCAGCAGCAGCAGCAACAGGGACAATAAATCTTGCATACAATTTATTGACAATGCTTTGGGGCGCTGAGCAAACAATGTCCTTCCGGCCGGGCCTGGAAGGACAAAGGCCTGCAGTTCAATGGCGAAAAGGAATAAATGGCCGCTGCACTGGCTTTTATTTATATTTTTAAAATTAACAATTAACGCGCGATGATTTGTGGGCTTGAGGGGTAATTCATTCATAAAATTTTGTCTGGTTTTGGCTCCTTTCTGATTAAAAGAAAGGATAACAGAGTGATAAGGCTTAAGTTAAGTTTATATAAGTTGAAGTTTTTAAAAAAGGCTTTCAGAATTTATTTATCTTAAAGTTTGGAGAATAATCATCTAGATTCATCTAGATCTATTAATAATTTTATTTTCTACATCACATCCTTTGAAGTTTTTACATGAAAGCTCCTACACTAACGCTTTTGCTATAAAACATCCTTCGAAAGCTTCCACTTCTGCGCTTTTCCGTTACAAAGGACGAAAGCTTCCAGTAGCCATAATACTCTGCTGAGCTTTTATGGCAAAGGCGCCTCTGACGGAATCTTCCGGCAACTTTTCCAAGCCGTATGGGCTAGATATCCTCCAGCAGGATGTGTAAAAAAATAAATTTAAATGAAAAATAGGAGGGGAATAGAAGCGAAAGGCCTGAAGAGACAAGGCCACGGAAGTAGAAACGATCTAAATGAATGACTCGCGGGCAGAAAACGCAAACTGAATTTTAATTGAAACATGAAACATGATTCAATTTCGTCCTCGCCGCCTCAAACAACTGAGCCTGCGGTTGTCTGCGGGATTTTCGGGCATACCAGACACCAGCTAGCGGACACTAGATCCTGGATTCTGGAGCTGGGGAGAGCCCTTCAAGTTGGCCTTAAAGTTTTGTTTGGCTAATAAATTTCCCCTCGCAGTCGGTCCTGCTGTTCGGAATTGTTGCTGAATTATTTTAGCGCTCCAGCAACTATTTATATTGTTTTGACTTTGCAACGTACATATATATGTATTTCTATGTATGTAGTTACTGTAGCCAGTAGTTTTTGCCGCTGACAAGGCATAAATAAAATTCTTGGTTTGTTTTTAATTTGTTGCCCGGGGCTGGGGCGACAGGCGAGGAAAGGATCTGAGACCAGAGGCGTCCAGCTGGCGCTGGTGCTGCCTTGCCGCCTCTGTTGTTGTCAGTTTTATGTTGCTGCTGCTGCCAGACAACTGGCATAAAAAATGCAACACTGCGGCTGCTGCCACAGCCACTGTTGTTGCAACTAGTGTTGTGCTGCAGTGTTATGGGCCAGGCCAAGAATTTGGGTCACTGCGGTAGTGTTCTGTCGGGGTTTTTGCCACTGTTGCAATGTCGAGTGTCTGTTGATGATATTTTGGCTTTTTTGCCGCCCAACTTGACCCCAAAAGGCAGGCGGGCAGGCAGGCTGGCTGGCAAGCGTCTTGATACGAAAAAGTTAATTCCTCAATTGCTTCGATTCTGCTCGGTTCCCCGACCAATTATCCTTGGCCATTTTTCATGCATAGATGCTGTTGCTCCTGCTGTTGCAACTTTAATCGCATTTTTGGCCACAGCAGCACCAGCAGCAACAACTGCCTCGAACAGGGCCAAAACAACACTGAAATTGCAACAGACTCTGCAACCGGAATAAGGCACTACACTTGGAGTAATTATTTAGGGCGAAAGGGAAAAGTGTTATGACTTTCTTTTGGCATTAATACAAATTTTTTTCCAAGTGCATAGTGGCTGCAAAGTGCGTTGTGTGAAAACTTTTTGCATATGTATATGTATGTACATTTATCAAATTGTTGTTGCATTTGGAGCGCAAATAAGTGGTTTATGATGAAGCCCCCTTTTCCAGCCAGCCCTCAGATCCAGGCCCGCCTTCTATTGCCTCTACCCCTGTGCCTGCGAAACTCCTTTTATTCTTTTTTTTTTGGATTCGCCCTGCTGTGAGTGTGGGTGATGTTGCTACTGCAACGGCAATGGGTGTTGCAGTTGTTGCTGCTGCCATGCTGCTTCATTTTGCATTTTTACGAGCATTGGCAATGTCGTGTGTTGTTGCTCGTGTTGATGTTGCTGGTGTGTGCGAGTGGCGCTATAAATTGTTTATACGGTTCACTTGGCTTTGGGGCCATTTGGGATCACAATCTGCCTGTGTGTGTGTGTCTGGATAGGGCTGTGTGTGTGTGTGTTTGTGGGGAAAACAAATTTTCATTGGACGTGCTTGAAAATCTATTAAGCGTTGATAATTCAGCGTTTTCTGGCTTTGCTGGCAAAGGGTCAAATAATAAATTGACTCTGTTTGTTTGCTCTCACATTTTAATTGAAGCAAATACGTGTGTGGACTAAAATAAAAATATAAAACAAATAAAATATATAGAATATGTGGTGGTGGGAAAACCTCTGTCCCACCAGGCCAATAATCGCTCGCTTAATTGCGTTTGAAGTCAGGCGTAAAGAAATTTGAATTATTGACAACAATACAGGAGATCCAAACAAGACACCAGGACTGCGAATGGCAAACAAATGTCGGCAATAAATTCAATTAAATCCCCATAAGAGTTCATAATCAAATTTCCATTCCCATAACGTGTAAAATGGTTTATTAACCAATGCAAAAATATTGATTAATTAATGGCGTAGTTCCGCTTTGACGCAAAATTCAATTATGGCCGCGAATAAATTTGAAAATCTGTTGAATGATAAAATTAAAATTATATTTAATGCGGTTATCAATTATAATCAAATAGATTACCTTTTTAAAGGTATATCGCATCCTTTTGTAGCCTGTTGTGGCCTGTTGTGGTGCTCTCTCTCATTGTTTCGTCCTTTTCTTTCTGGTTTCTTTGGGCTCCTTATGCGGGCTTGATGCTGCCGATTGTCCCCGCCACGACATTCCGTGCTGTGTGACAATTGTTTCGCCACAACAAGAGCAACTAACATGGCAGGGGCATCAACAATACACCACTACAATGACAGGACCTAACGAGAACAGAAGGATGCATGCACTGGACAAAAGGCAGGCCATTCCATTACCAACTAAACACATTACTCACAAGGACTTTCTCTCAGTGCCATCCTGCTTTTGTTGAATGTAGTTTACAGCACCGCGAGGCACAAAAATTCTTAACCATGCCACATGAAATATGGTGGATCTTTGGGCCTTAGGATTGGGGTGTGGGGACTTGAATTATAAGACGTTGTCCTTCTGCCTTCAGTCTTTGTGTCGCAATGGGTATGTGTGCGGGGGGAGGACGTTGTTTTGGTTAACAACCAGCTCACTAAAACAAAACCCCAGGACCCAGGACCCCCTTCCACACCTTCCAGCAGCAGCAGCTGCTCTTTTATGCCTTTCGCCATATAATTTATATTGCGCTCAAATATAAATAACAATAAAACGAGAGCGGGGGGGAGAGTGAAATGCGTCGCAGGATCTGACTGTTTTTATTTGTGTGTCCTCGTTTCGCCCGCAAACTAATTACAAGAAAATCATGCAGTATTCCATTTTTTAAGCCAAGCTTCTGTCCGACCACTCGTCTGCGGCTCTTCCACTCGAACTAAGGCCAACCAGAGTTTGCTGCCAAAATTCTTGGATAAAAAACTTCAAGTGGCTATAAAAATTACTGGTAACTGGGAACTGGGAACTACAAGGGAAAACTTTTCAGCCGCCGCTTAAGAGTGGGCGTGGCCAATCACTCCCCAGACCATAGCCATCACAGTGTCTGAGCTTCTCGGAGTCAAGCGATTGGTCTCTAATAAGTTAACTGGACTGTGAATTGTCCGGCTCGCCGTCCTTGTTGTTGGTCCTCTGGCCCTGCTTTTCCTGCTGCCTTGGTTATCCTGCGGCGCTTACTTATCAAGTTATGGCCCACAGTGGGATTATAAAGTCGTAAACTATCGTAAAGGCTTAGGCCAGGGCTACCAGATAGTATTAAAGCTCTCCTTTCAGACTCTTTTTAATTCCTAGATGTAGTTATGGCCATAATGTATTGTGGCTCTTGAAGCCCTCTCCTGTGAGCCAAAAACCTCAATAGCTTTCGCCTCTCACCTTAATGAACCTCAATTTGTTGCCGTTCTAATTAGTTCTTCAACTTTTGTTCATTGATACAAAACGAATACAAGTATATCCCTGCAGCAGGATACACCCACACAGGTATGAAAGTGTGGAATGCGAAAAAGAATTCGCGCTTCTGCCTCCCTCCGCTTCGGCCTTAATTCAAGTGGGGCAGGCATCTCGTGGCTGGTGTTCTGTAATTGGCAATCGTAGCGAATTCTATAACTGATTTCAATGATTTCGGTGCAGTCGAGCGTTGGGCGCCAATCAATTAATTAACTACAAAATCGCAGTCGTCGTTAATGAAGTTGTGGCGGCGCTGGCCATCCAGAAAACAGGGCCAGAAGCGACGCCAAACAAAAACTATGCCCAATCGATTGGCTTCGACTATTTGTATTTTGTAGTTTGTAGCTGGATATAAGTCCAATAGTGGAATTGATAGAGTGGCTCTAATTAGAGTCTCGAATGTGATATTTATTTGCTATTTATTGGCAACAATAATCGACCTTTTCGCGAAAAACAGTCAGCAGTGAGGATGATGGCCGATCTTAAAGGCCTCACGAGAGATAGCCAGCCAGAGTGTGCGTGTTAGTCATGCTCTATTAAGTTGTAATGAGATTAGGTAATTGATTGAAGGGCAACCTGGCTCACAGGACCTGGCCAAATACGATTGCGAAAAGCCAGAGCCAGAGCCAAAGCCAAATCCGAAACCGAAACCGAAACCGAAACCAAAGCCAGAAACTTCAACCCATTGATTGATGGCAATGTGAAACACACAAGAACAATGATAGTTGCAGTCAATATGCACTGGAAAAAATCAAGGGAAATATTAGTCAAATAAATTATAGACACCTCCACAGACTAGTCTAGATGGTCTTTTGTCTTCCCTACTTTTATTATTTAAAATAATAAAATAATTTATTTTTTCAAGTGTCGGGGGTCAAATGCTTCAAAGTTGAACTTGATTGAGTGGCAGCCGGCGGTCACGTGTCACAGCAAATAAACAGATTTTCATTCCAGCACCGCATTCCATTCCGAATTCAAATGCAAATCGACATCTGAGCCACTCATCGAGAGAGACGGAGCTGTTGCAGGAGACAGAGATGGCTAGACAGGGTCTTTCCGAAAAAGGGTTTCTATTCATTACATTTTTCGTGACGAAAGTTTCTAAACCAACAAACTAAATGCAAAGTTGAAAATACCAGAGAAAACCCGAAGGGAACTAATTATTTTTTCCACTTACTGCGTTTTTTTGGCCATTTATCTACCTGGCCGGCAAACAACAGAGTTTCTCCATTTTTTTCCCCAATTTATTTACATATTTTTTGCCCTCTTCTCTCTCTCCCTCTCTCTCTCTGGTCTTTTTTGCCACAAAAATCCTGGACAGTCAACTGTAAACATTTTGTTGGTCCTGCCCCACCGCAGTTGTGCAAAATTTCTGTCATATCCTTCACCTAATTTGGATGCCCCGCTCCATGAAAACTAGATTATGGTCAACTTAGTGCTCCTACCACTCCCCTACACATATTGCTATATTTTATTTTTATTTTTTGTTGCATTTCTTTTTTGTGGCAACCTTTTTTTACGTGGTCATCGGTCGGTGGTGCCTGCGGTTTTTCCGTGCCACAGTCGCAAAAATGTGCAGCCGCTCCACAATTAAAACCGCAGAAAAAAACACCAAAGGCAGGACGCAAATGAAGGTCCCACTAGTGCCGTCTCTTTCCCGAGTGTCCCTTGCTATCTCTTTTTTTTTTTTTGGAAAAATGTATCTTGGACTTTTGTGTGTGTGTGTGTTGACTCTTTTGTCATTTTTGTTTGTCGGCGTTCTGGTGTAATTATCTCTATTTATTTATGCCACTGCCTGGCGACTCTTGTACGCCATCTCCCTCTTCTTATCTGGCCCTGTCTCTTTCTGGCGCTTCTTTCACTTTGTTTGTTGCTGCTTCTCTTGTCCATATCTTTGTCTTGTCCTTTTGCTAGTTTCCTTTGATTGCTGTTGTTGCTTTCCCCTGGCTACCTCTTGCTTTTCTGTTAAAAATACACATGTGTGTGTGTGGCAGCAGAAAGAGAGGGGTGCTGTGTGGAGAAAGAGATGGAGATGGCCGTAGCAGGCTAAAAGTTAGCTCTGCTTTTAAGGCAAAGGACATTTTGTAGCCATTATGTTATTACAGTTGGCTGCCAGTTCGCTTTTCACTTCACCCCCTATACTCTTGGGTGGCTTGCCACGCCCTACGCCCCTCAAAAAAATCTAAAATCAAGGCAATGAAAAATAAACTCAAAAATATATACCCTTGAATCCTTGTCCAATTTTTTGTGACTTTCAAAGTGGCTTAAATTTTTGAATTTCAAGAAATTAAAGGTCCTACTTTTTCAACCTTGATAGTGTGTCCTTTTTCCGGGTGCCTTTGTAAGCTGGAAATGGATTTGGACCGTAAAAATGCAGATAATGGGCCCAGCACAAGTGGGTGCAGTTTTTAAGCCAACAACACAAACCCAAACACACAAAAAACAAAACCGAAAAAAGCCCGATCCTCTGGCCCACCTTGCTCCCCACTATCCGCTGCCAAATCCCTTTCATTCCCATCAAAGGATACACACACACTATACACTCATGCAATTAACAAAACAACCTGAACAGCAAAGTCATACAGGGCGTATGCGTAATCTGGCAATTGTGTTTGTTTCTTTCTTTCTTTCAGGGTTTCTTTTTTGTCTGCTTTTAGCTCTGCAGGACCTTCCTCTGTAGCTCGCCCCCCTCTTCACCCCTCCCGGTGTGTGCTTTGTGTTTTATTTTAATGAGTAGTTGAAGCTTTTTGAAGAGCACAAATTTACAGTCAATTAAATGCGGATGGCCCCTGCCTCTGGTCCTGGTCCTGGTCCTGGTCCTGGTCCTGGTCCTGGTCCTGGCCAGCCCTAACTCATCCGAAGAGGGCTGGGGCTGGGATGGCTCGAATTATGCCTAATGAGCTGAGCCAAAAGAAGCAACAAGGGAAGTAAGTGCCCTGCGGGATGGGGGAGGCTGGCCCCTCCAGTCACGAATACATAATTACAATCGAAAATGCTTTTCATTAATTTCAAGTGCGCTCCCAGCATCCTCCCCCACAGAGAGAGTGGGAGACAGAGTGTAGTTTTTTTTCGTGTTGAAATAATCTTGTGTAATATTAATTTGAAAATCGTCTTCCGGTTTCCCTTTAAAAAGCGAGAGAGGGAAAAAAGGTTCAATAGCTGGCCAGGTAAGAGGAGAAGGGTTAAGAGCCACCTGCCAGGTGAGATGGAAAACAGATCCTAACGGCGGAATGGGGTTAAGAGCCAGGGACATTAACTAAATGGTTTTGAGAATTTTTCAAGGATTCGCCAAGGAGGTGGATTGAAGGATGCCAGAAACAGTAATAAAGAAAGAAAATGCCGGGCTGCGATTAATTTAAATAAAAAATTCTTTAAAATTAAATTGGATTTGCGGAACTAGTTCTACGATAAAAGATATTATCCGTTATCCTTTATCCTTTCGTGCTCTGCCTGCTTTGAATATTTCACTGGAATCGTGGCCAGAATCTTGAAAGCATTTCAATTTGTTTTCAACTCTCAACTTATCACAAGACCAATTAAGTTCGATAGCCGGAGGCGGAAGGATCTGATGGAGGGGTGGGAGTGGGGGTCGAGTTATGAAGCGGATTGATTTCCTCGGCCAGATAGTTGAGAATATTGTATAACTGCGGGCCGAGCCGAGCCGAGCCGGGCTGGGCGGTGAAAAGTTTCTAATTGTTTTTTAAGTTTCTCGATTTGCTGCGGGCGAATTAAGCCACAAAAATATATGCAGCTAACCTGAAAAAAGCCAAAAACAAAGTTTCCAAGGGGGGAGGGGGCGGGCCAGTTAGGGGGGGAGTGGCTGGACTGGGCCGGGGTAGGGAAGTGAGCTTAGCCAGTTAGCAATTTAGCAATAAACTTTTATTTAATCGATTTTAACACTTGACTGAGAACGCCGACAAGACGATGATGATGAAAATACCAGAGTTTTCCTTCTTGAGTTCTCCTTGTCTCAGGTTGCTGCACTGGGAGAAATGGGAGCTACCTTCTAGCTAGCATTTTGTTGAGGGGCTACCCAACATGTCTCCCCTTTGCTGGCTGCTCGGGCAGTGTCTCTGGCAATTGCCAAAAGGAATTTCAATTCTAGTCACAAAAACTTTTTGTCGCCAACATCGAAATTTTGCCTGACGCTTAGCAACCCTCCAGCCTCCAGCCCCCTGCCCGCTGTCCTCCTCTCCTGTGCTGTTGGCCATAATGAATTTTTACAGTTAGTTGGCTCGTGATTCATTTTCTTGAAGGCCAAACATCAAAAAAATGGTCGAAGGACCAAAAATATGCTAGAATCATCCAAGGATAAAAAGTTTTCGCCTCGGCAGTAGTTTATTTTATTTATTTCATTTTTTGGCTACCAATTAGAGCATTGAATTGTGCCAGAAACGGAGGGGGGGGGGGGGTCGAAATACCTGTCTATACATTTGCCAATATTATATTGCACATACACACACAGACACAGATAGAGTCCTGTGGCAGTCTCAATGGCAATCCCCTAATGGGGTTTATTGAGACATCATCAATCCAACTTTGGTCTACATCCGTTCTGGCCTCGAACCCCCGATTTTCCGATTTTCCATTCAGTTTCCAGGTAGCCGGGGTAGCCAAACAAAAGTTTCGACAAAATGGCCAATTCCCTGGCACAATACAATGGCTGGCAGCCCTCTGTTACTGCAAGGACTTGACCGAAACTAAAGTTGCACTACTTTTGAGGCGAAAAGTAAATACCTTCAGTTTGGTCACACTTTTTAATTCGTAATGCCCCGTTATTATTACTATTGTTAAGAGCACTTAAGCTTAAGTTACAAATTCCCCAAAAAGCAAAGCACGAATTCCACAAAATTCCCAGCACTCGAGGCCCAAAAAAGTATGCAACAGAATTCTGCACTTTAGTCCTGCCAAAGTTGTTTTCACGTTATTCACCTCCTATTCCCATTCCCATTCCTTTTTCCATTTGTATTTCTTGCACCTTTTGAATTGTAAGTGGGCAAAGGTCTCACCTGCAAGGATATGTATAAGGATATACGTGTAATGTTATGTGTTTTGCGAAATAAAGAATAAAAGTAAACTTTTTTCGGACTAACTTGACTAACGTTTTCGCTTTTCTTGACTAACGTTTCCCCCTCTGCTTCTCTTTCAGGTGAGTAAACGCAATTTTCTTTTTGGCCAGAAGGAGAGCACATTGATGTGTAAAAGTGAAATCCCCTTTGATGTTCCATGCGGTTTCATCGCCGGGGAAATCTATGAATATGTAAGACTCGGGGAAACTTATATTTATGTATATTATCTCTTGGGCTTGGGGTTTTCCTTATTTTTGTTTTTTTTTGTAAGTCGGAAATGGGGTAATATATATAGAGAGAGAGTGTATATCCCACAGGATATTCGAACGCCAAACTAAAGATTAGGGGTTGCCCAGTTGGCCAAAATTTGCTAATTGCTTCATTAAATGTTTGCCTAATTTCGTTCGAATTAGCTGCTCCTCCAGCACACAGTCGCACAGTCACACACACACAAAACACACACATTCAATGAGTGGTCTTACCGCCCAGGACCACCCACTTGACCATCATTAAGTAAATCCCTTTTTCTCGATTTGTTGCCTCCTTGTAACTGTTGCAGTCCAGCGCCAAAAACTCGGCCAGAATAACAGGCCGAGAGGGTCTTTGGGGGGAGAGTGAAGAGAAAGCTTCGGCGAAAGCTTTTCTCTCTCCGAAGAAAGTGTTGAATCCACCACACTTCCGAACAAAAGTGAGAGAGAAGGTCCTTAAGAGAGCTGCCAGAAAGGCAGGATGAGGGGTTTGTTTTGCTTTCGGTTTTGATGATTGTTTTTAAATGGGGTTTTAAAAAAGGGGTTTCCATAAAAGAATTCACTAAAAGAGGGGTGTTTTCAAAAGCTTTCCACTAGAAACTAGTCTGACTTGTCTGATTTCTTGATTTAATTTTATTTAAAACAAATCCGTCACTTAGGAAGCTTAAAACTTTTCATTTTCCATTCAAAACTCATAGTTCAAACGGGTAATTTCCTAAATAAATATTATTTAAGATTAAAGTGTCAGCTCTTGAGCCGATCTAACCACGATCAAGCAGTTACCTCCTTAAGAGGTGTCCTTTTTGAGCAAAAAAAGCTTTCCAAAGAGAAGATGCTGGCCCGAAGAGCGCGCTAAGAGACTTTTGCCGAAGCGGTCTTTCGGCTTCTGTTGTTGTCTTTGTATGGGGGCTCACACACACACCAACACCACTCACACCCCCACACTCACGCACAACGGATGCTGAATGTTTGCAAAAAGAAAATGGAACAGAAAGCACCACAACAACACAGTTGCCCGCCATCGTCATCGGCATCGTCATCGTCGTGGGCACGACTGTGTCGGTGTGAGTGTTAGGCCCGTTAGACTGCGGCTGTGTGTGTGTGTGCTAGGAAGGACATCGGGTGCGGAGCCGAACCCGCTCGTCTGCAGGACTTATCTTCATGGGATAAATCTCGCTGCTGGCTCCGCAGTCTGTTTCCAATACGGGCGTCAAGCGGTCGTCGAGCGCGGCAGAACCACTGATATATATGTCTCTGATTCATATACATGGAGTGGCAACCGAATAACAACACCAACCAACAACACCAAAAACAATCCCCCAAAAGCAAAGCTAACAAAAACAACAGGCACATCTGCGAAAGAGAAACCGATTAGAAGAGAAACCCAAAGCGGCAAATGGCAGGACAATAATAATAAACCGAGTCGACTGAAAGGAGTCGAAATCCGAGTAGAGGTAGCTCAAGAACTACCTTTAAAACATAAATGAATTAAAATTCAAATTAAAATATCAAAATCATAAAAATAATACCACTTTTGGCCTGCACCCACAACCCAAAAAAGAAAATGCATAAATCCGAAAACCGAACGCCGACGCGCGCTTAAAAATATGCTATATATTTTTTCAAAAAGTCTTTCTCAAAAATTAAATTTTTTTCAACATTTTTTTACTGTTTGCCGTGTCGAGTGAATAAAAATAAGACGAATGCCCATAAATGATAATCCGAATCAGGAGAAAATGTAAACAAATAAGAAAAGAAATTTTTAGGAAATGCTTAAATATTTGAATGTGTGTGTGGTGCGTGCGTGGGGTATTTATTTATTTGTTTGTTTCTTTGCTTGTGTATGGGCTCGAGCATAAAAACAACAATAAAATATATTACACAAAATAAACAAACAAACAAAAAACAAAAACGAGAGTTAGGGGCTTTGGGGCAAAAAAAAAAGAAGAAAAAGCAGCAGCAGTAGCCATAACAATTGCAATAAAAATAAACAGAAACCAATCTCTCTCTCTCTGTGTGTGTGTGTGTGAGTGTGCTTCTGTGTAAGTGTGTGAGTGTGTGTGTGTCATCGAAATCGTCATCATCCTTGATTATAACAAAAGCGAGGTTTATATATTCCAACATATGTACAGCAAAAAAATTGACATTTTTTCCACCCCGTAGAAATATTCCGACATTTTTTCCGAGATTCCACGCTAATGGAATAGTTTTGTAAATTCAAAAGGAGATTAACATTTGATTGGCCATTGGGCTTATTGTTTTCGAAAACAATTGGGCTTGGAGCCCGCTTTTAAAGTCAGGAGCGAAGCTTTAAGGATCGCCTGGCACGCTGTTGTTGAATCAAGTCCTGATTATAATTTAACTAAGAGCCTGCCAAGCGGCTCATCGGCTCATCGGCTCAACTAAATTGAGTGGACATAGCGGACATAATTTAATCAGAGTGTCGATTTGGCATTTCGCATTCAATTTCGAGAACTTCGCCACACCAATCATTGTCCGCGTGTGCGGAGTGTGTGATTCTGAGCCGTAGCCATTTGCCCGGAGATGGACGGCCTTTTGTGCGACTAATTGTTTATAGATTGGTTTATGGATCCTGGTAATGCGGTTGCTGCTTTAGCTTCCAAGCTTTAAATCAATAAGTCCGTAGTAGGCCGGACAAGTGTTTAATGAGAGGCCCAGTCCTGGCCATTGCGAATCATGGATTAAATTAGTTTCTGCGGATAAGTCGGGGAGGACGGGCGTGCAAATGACTAGTCTATGCTTTTGCACCAGGCACTGCCACCAGCACATACACATGCACACACCTACCCACACACACGTACCCGAATATATATACATATATGTATTAGCTAATACACAAACTAATTTTAGAGCATGCCACGCACTTAGAGCTTCGAGGCAGAACAAATGGCTTGGGCTTTTTGGCTTTAAATGTTCAATTACACTTACTGCTACGGGAACGGGGCTTAAACAGGGCTTAAACAGGGCTTAAAACAATTTATGTAAACTCCACCCCCGGATAGTAACTACCCCACTTCTGATGGAGTTCTAACGATAAAGATCCATGGCTTAAACATTAAACGACTTTTGGGGGGTCGCTGGTTAAGTTTTTGCCTTTTTTCGGGGCCTCTCGACTTTCGGTTGAGAGTGCTGGCTACCAGGGGCTTACCTTGCCAGGGGAACTCCTCTGGAACAAAGCCCCCAAAAATAGGGTTAGAAATGGATTTGATTTTTGGCATAAAAATATGATTTTTTGGCCAACTACGCCACTGCCTTCTCACTCACCTGCGGCTAAGCTGGCAGTCACGGCACGTTCGGGGCTCCCCCTTTTCACCTTTGGGGCTTCTTTGCTTTCTACTTGATGTACTCCTTGCCACGTATGTGTGTGAAATGGGGCGGGGCTGTAGGGTCCGGGGCTAAGGCTCTCAACAAGCACTTCGGCGTCATCGATGTTTGCACGTTTCGCTTTATTTATTTGGAAATCTTTTCTTATTCCGCCTTTCATTTTCCCCCTTCGCACTTTTCAGATTTCGATTCATTTTCGATTTTTTCGATTTTTATTTTTTATTTGCCGACAAAGAGTGTTTGTATTTGCTTAAAAATCAATTACGACATCATTGTAAAATGGCAATTGGATGTATAGCGATGGAAACCCTGGCCGAGGCTCTCCTTTATTTTCTTGTTTCCCTGTTTGTTGGCTTGTTTGCTCGTCACTCGGCTCGTCCTTTCCAGGACTTGTGTCAATACTTATCAGGCGATATTAACGTCACAGTGACAGCGTTTCAGTGACCCCCTTGAGTGCTACACCCCTGGCGGACGCCCTCACCTGCCGCCATCTGTTCCTGTCACATGTCCTTTCCCGAAAAGGATCAAGAAGAAAAAAAATAATAATAATAAAAAAGTGCCGGAGCAGAGCCGAGAATCTTGTTCATTGTCTGCGCCATATTTTATTTATGTTTTGTCAATTTTTGTGCAACTTTTGCTCATAGTATAGTGCTGTTGTTTGGCAACCCTTAACCCGTGTGAGTCCCCGCAGCAGATTTGACAGCTCCTTTGGGCCATTTCATTTGTGGCCGACACTTTCAGTGGCCGTCAAATAATGCCGCCTGTCTGAGCGAGAATATCTATAATATATTATGCTTTTTTGTGTCATTTTGTCATAACACAAAAATCGCATTACACACAGATTTGTTTTTAAATTATTTTATTCATCGAGAGATCTGAACCAGGTTCCAAAAAAGCCTTGACTAATTGACAAAAAAAAGGATAAGGAGAGTCCCCGAAAAAATATTTACGAGTATTCTCTCCTGAAAAATGAGGAATGGAGGGAAATGGAAATGTGGCCCATGAATCGGGGAAAACATATTTCCATCTTATCCTGTTTCCCACCCTCTCTCCTTTTTTTCTTGCCACTTGTTCGTCCCTGCTGGCCATTCAATTCAAACCGATTTCCATGAATAAAAAGTCTGGGAAGTGGAGAAGGGGGAACTCTTCCCAGAACTGTAATTCATTTAAGTGTTCCATTGAGTGGAGGGTGTGCCCACATGAAATGTCATATTTTTAATGACCATCTGCAAAAAAAAAGAAAGGAGAAAGAGATACAGAGAAAGTCAATACAATACGGCTGAAAAAACGGAGAACAGAGAAGACAGAGAGGGCAAGGAGGAGCCGCAGGAGCTCTTCACAAAAGGCGCATTCTTTGGCGCAAAACCGAAAGCAAACATCAGGGTCCTGTGAGAAAAAAATCCATATATGCATTCTTCGAGTATTAAAAATATTAAAAATAATGAAAAAGGAAGAGGAATTCGCCTTTAAGCTAATTACCAAGGGCCTACACTCCTCCATCCATTACGTATACGCCCTGTTATCCCCCAAGATGTTCTTAATGGTTCAGTTGTTTGCTCAGCAAATTGAACGAAAACAAACTTGGAAAGTTTGCACCACGGATATGCAGAATGGCACAGAGAAAATAATAATGGAGTTCTCCACAAAGAGAACCTCCTTTTCCGCAATTAAAGTCCCTTCTAGCCGGAATTTTTAATAAATTGGCGCGATGGATGTGTGTGCGTAATTGATTTGCGTTAATTGACACTCGATAATGTCCTCCTTGGCACCACAAGCACTCCAATAAACACTGGCCCTTGATGTGCCCGATATGTATGGCGACTATATAGTATTCATGATGTGGACCGCAGAGGGCGTGGCATAATGATCTCATGTTTCCGTCGGTTTTTGTGGTCGGCTCGTGAAAGCGAATTGCACAAATTGTTAACTCGGCCACTAGAAAGTCCGTCTCTACGGGACTAGTCTGCACTGAGAGAAAAGGTTCTTTGAGTAGTGAACTTTAACCGAATTTTATATTGTTTTTCCCTGTAATTTCCCTGCAATTTATTCCGCTCATTGAGCTTTGTTGTAATTGTTTTAAAATTGTCGCAATTCCTGTGGCAATACTCTCTCCCTGGCAGTCCCTGTCCATGTGGGGGGGCGTGGCAAGCAACAAGGGCAAGGTTGCTGCAGTTGACAAGCCGCAGTGCCGACGAGATGCCACAATTGGAGGGGCAAGCGTTTAAAAATTTATGTTGCAGGCAAGGACAACACTCAAAAAATAAAAAAATAAAATCCCAGCAAGGGGCTGGGACTGTTCGCAAAAGGAGGTTAGTTAACATGACCTGGTCCGAGGGGTCCGAGCTCCGCCACCCCCACAAACACACACAACAATAAACGAACGACGCAACACTTATGTTGGTTTACTTTTGCTGCCAGCCAGTCACCCAGTCGGCCATCCCCCCTTTTGGCCACACAATGAAGTGGCTCTGGTCGTCAACAACAAACAAGCGGGCCAAGAAAACAGCTGCAGTTGAAGCTGCCGAGCAGTGTGTGACAATTGCTGCTGGGCAGTGTATGGTATGACCTTCCCGGGCCAGAACTGGTTGGGAATTTTAGGGAAGACTCATCGTCTTGGCATTTTATTTGGAGAAACTATGGGTAATTATTCAAGTGCATTTGTGGTAGGACTTTCTGCGTTTATTCTTGGCATTTCCATTTCTCAGCTGCTCTGGCATGTTGACCATGACACGAAGACCCTTTACCATGTCCTTACAGCCACATATATCTCGCAGTTGTGTGCGTGAGTGACGAAAACAAATGACTGACGCAGTTGCTGGGCTTCTCTTTCTGGTTTTTACGGCGGTTTCTTTCTAATTAAAGGCCTTGGCGCGCAAAAAAAGGACGAACTGCAGCAGAACCGGCTGGAATTTCATTTTGGAGAGAAACAAGAAAAATGTCTAAATGAAATTAAGGACCCTCCCTGCCCCACACACCGGAAAACTCTTCACTTCCGGTCCTGGTGACCATAATCACAGCTGCATTGTGTACAGCCATTAAAAAACAGCAACTCGAAAGGAGTCTGATGAAAAAACAGGACAGAAGAGCCAGGAAAAAGCACGAGAAAGAGATGGCAACAGTGGGGCAGAGCGAAAGAGAGAGAGACACTTCAGGCAGGGCTAACAAAGTTCTTGTTGTTTGCTTTTTAATGGTTTTCAATGATTAAATTGTTGATAACAATTTGAAGCTGCACTCGTTGAGGCATCACTCACTCAGCCCCTCTCTTTCTAACTGGCGCACAGCCCTCTCGCTCTAGCCCTCACTCCTCGTTAGCATCTTTTTGTTGTTGTCCTTTTTTATGCAACTTTATGCAGAGAGTGTGGGCCATGTTAAGTTGAACGTGGGCATAACAATGTGTCCTTAACTTGGCCCACAGACTGCAGTTTCCCTCAATGGCTCTGTCTCTGTCTCTCGGTCCTGTCTCTCTCCCTCGCTGTCTCCTGCATCCTGCCTGCCATGCCTGCCCTGTCAATTTCAATGTGCAATTACTTGGAATTTGTTTGAAGTTTCCATACAAGCCGGAAAACTTTTTCCCCACCCAGCGCCCCCTCAGACATTAAAAATTTAATTAGAGTGCCTCGACATCAGAAATCAAAACAAATCGGGCACAAAAACTTTCCGGCAAATTGAGTTGAACAAATTTGGAATTAATTTCGGGCCGAGCTGCATAATCTCTCCCAGCCGACATTCCTTCCCTAAACTAAATGATAAATTATGAAAGTCCTTACTCTATTACCTCGAAACTTTTGTAAATTAAAAGCGTATAACTTTGGGGAATTGGAAATGGAATTGGAATTGAAATTGAACGGGAAGAGTAGACAGATTTCTTGGCCAAGAGCCTTAAATAAACGCCCAAGCTTAGGGATATTTTTTACCAATTCGTTTCGCGGCTTATGGTGTGTTGTGTCCTTTTTTTTGTGTGCCTGCGAGTGGGGGTACGGCTCTAAGGAGCGCTTTGTCATGCTGGGGTTAAGCCTTCGTGGTCGGAAAAGGGGATTTTTGGACGGAATACAGCTGGGACGATGGAAGGGTGGAGCATAAATAACGACACGTTGTGCATTTTGATGGGGGGGATTGGATATCCCTGGCCCCGCCCACTTCCTAGAGCCCCAAATGAAAAAAAGAAGTGGCCCGAGATCTCGACCCTGACTCCGGATTGCCCTTTTCCGCATCATTGCCTCGCTGTATGGGTTCGAAAAACAGAATCTCAGAACGTATATAAATAAATAAGCCAGGGCGGCGGTCAAAAAGTGCAAATTGTGGTGCTGGGGTGGTGCCGCCAAAAAGTAAACCACACGAAAATGCTTTTATGATTATTACTCCCCTTTTGTCGATGATTTTGATGGTTATTATGACTTTGATGTCAGTTAAATGATTGTAAATATTCATTGGAGCCGTGTTGAATCTGTTCAATTGAAAATTGAACCGCAAAAAAACTACTGTTTGCCCCAGATTGTTGTTATTTGTTGTTCGGTTGTTGTTTGCAACCAATCGCCGTCAGCCAATCAAGTTGTTTTCACTCGAGTTTAGGTTCATTCAGTTGCCCCGACTGTCAGCTTATCAAATGCGCCGAGGGAAATGTGTATGAATTTCGAAATATTTCAATTTCAGAGCCGCATTTCGAATGCAATGGCAGTGGGTGGGGCGGTCGGTGTCCGACAATCCCACAGTAATCGCCATAATAACGATCACAAACCAGAGCAAGTTGTAAACAAAGACGTGTGGGTTAGTCGAGCACATAAAAAGTGCAACAAAATCTCACATTCAAGCTGAGTGAGGGGCGGGGGGAGGTGGCTCGTCAAAAATGCACAAATGGAGCAAAATGTTCAATGAATACATATGTGATGGAATTTTCCATCTTACTCCGTTCGAACTCCACTTTGGGCATGAATAAGGCATGAGAGTTCAGTTTCGTGCCAGACACTAGCTTACCGATTGAAGCGGAGAACAAAATTCCCACTGTAATGCTCAATAATTCATGTGGTTTTCGTATTTTTCTCGTTCCCTGTGCTACTATACTATATGTATTTATTTCGTAATCCTTTGAGACTCCCCCACCCGGCCTTTACGATGTCCCTTATCAGCGGTTTTTGGAAAATTTCTCGCAAAAAGCTATCTAGTAGTCGCCACTCCCCGGGGTCTCGACAGTTTTATGTTTCTTTTATGAATTTTTGGCCAACATTTTAGCGCTTAACTTTCGAAACACAAACACACCCACACACACACACACACCAGTAATAAAGAAACTTTTGTCCACTATCTGCTTTGCTGCTCGCCAGATCTGCTGTAAATAAATACCTACTCATACACACTCTCTGTCCATATATGTATATAAGTCTTTGTATGTGTATGCTGTGTATGTGTATGCTGCACTCGCTTCTGAAAAAAAATCAAAATAAAATAATTTATCAAATATATAGAAACTATAAAGGTAGCCGGCAGAATTCAAAGAATTTTCGAACGCGAATCGTTTAATTTATGCAAATGGAAAAAAGTGGGCGCCAAGCCGAAGAGCAAACGAGACAAACAAATTCGAAATTAATTTGCATTGAATAACAAAGGAACCGCTTCAGTTTCAATTTCAATTCCAGCCGAGGATAACAAAAGCAAACAAAAAAACTGAAAAACTGAAAAACGTATAACGACTAACGAAGGAGATTGAAAATGAAGTGCCAAAGTGTTGAAAAGAAACCAAAATTGAAATTCAAGTAGACGTTAAACGTAAACCTAGAGAAGCCTTTTTCGGTAACGCGCGCATTTCCGTTTCCGTTCTCAGTACCAGTTCCGTATTCGTATCCGTATCCGTATTCGTTTCCGTTTCGTTTCCGTTCCGTTTCGTTCGGCACTTTTCAAATGGCTACCAGCTGCTTATGATGGAGACATTCCTCGTCCTGGGCCTGTGTTTCATCCTGTACGAGGCATTGGATTTCTTTCAGGGCTGCATTCACAGCAACACCCCCTCGCCCAGTGATCAGATCGAGGCCTATCGCCGGGAATTGGACGAACAGCGCCAGCAGCAGCAGCAGGAGCAGTTCCTGGCGGGATTGACGCCACTGCTGGGCGCTCAGTTTGCCGCCGCAGCGGCCGCCGCTGCCGCCGCCGCCGGCTCCCAATCGACGCTGGGCAGCACGACCACGCCCACCGCCTCCACGGCCAGCGTTATCAGTGATTCCTACGACCAGGAGTCGCAATCTCAATCCCAGTCTCAGTCCCAGTCGCAGTCTCAATCGCAGAACCAACAGCAGTTGCACTCTCTGAGCACTCCAGGACTCTTTCGTCCTGCCGCCTTGGGCTACTACGACCCAGAGGATCCGTTGCACGCCACATCCTCGCTGCCCAGGGACTACTACTATCTGCAGCAGCAGCAGCTGAAGAACAAGGCCAGTTCCAGGTCTCTGCTATCGAAGTTCTCGTCAACCAACTCGGACAATCGCATCCACCCCGAGGCCGGGGCCGGAGCAGGACACAGTGTCCTTGGGGCATCGGTTATCACTAGTCAGCCGTTGCCAGCTGGTGAGATACCGCCCAGCCTGTTCGATCAGCCAGGACAGCCACCGGCAGTGGGTCCTTTGCAGCTGCAGCCCTCATCCCCGCTGTTCGTGGAGCTCAAGCGGGCCATAATCTGTCAGAACAAACAGGGCCAGGGATCGTCCGGGGAGGAGTCCGCTGAAGAGCAGTGCCCACAGTGCGAGGAAGAGCGAGAGAGCCGATACCTAGACGACGAGGACGAAGTCGACGAGGAGGAGGAGTATCCCTCACCCGGGGAAGAGGACGACGAAGACGAGGCAGAGGGTCAGAAGGATCGCGAACACAACTACGTCGGTGGTGCCACCAGTGAGCCGGACATTTGCGCCGCTTCACGCCATCAGCTGCCCCGCATCCATCACATCTCCATTGACCAGCAGGACCATCGACCTTCGGACCTGAACATTGCCCACGTCGGCCCCACGTTGGGCGCCAATTCACACGCCGACTTCAGGGAGATCGAGTGCGAAAGGCTGCGACGCAAGTGCGTGAGCGTTAAGCGCATCTATAGCATATCGGAGAAGTTCTAAATCAGATCACCACTCTATCTATATCTCTCAATTCGATATCTCAGTTCTCAGCTCATACCTGTACAAAGTCCAGCTCTCTTTCTCTCTCTCTCACCATTGCACCAAAATCGAAAAACGAATACGAAAAGCCAAGAAAATAATAACAAACCAAAATCAAAATCGAGCATCGCCAAATCGAGCATCAAAAATCAAAATCACCAAATCAATCGTTAATCAAATCCAAAAAATCGAAGCCAAATCAAAAACCAATATAATCAGTTTTCAAATTCAGAACAAATGCAACCAAAATCACAAAATTGTCCAAAGCGAAACACCCCACACAAGGTTAGCAAAAAAGTTAAAAAAAATACCAAAGAAAAAAGAAACCATAAGCCAACAAAAAACTAAAAGAAAACAAAAAGAAAAACAAACAATGAAAAATCGAAAAGGAGCCAACCAAAAAACCGACACAAAAATCAATGAAAATTTTTCGATTCAAACATTTTGCTCAAAAGAATTTGCACAGCATTTTAACATGATTTTAAAGTCTCTTATGAGGGTCTTAATTTCTTGATTATTTATTGTTAATTATCTATCAATCACCTGCCTGCGTACTTTCACCTTTCTTCACCCCAAAAACTTCACCTCAAACGTTTTCGCCCGATCACCAGAGACCACTTTCGAAGTATGGCGACAGTTGCACTTTTTTTTCACCAAATCACCTGTTCCAGGGGTCTTATAGTTTTCACCATAAATGGGTTCTGTTTCTCACCTCAAAACGCACCTTAAACTCACCTTTATATCACTTTTACGTGGAATACTAAAGACACTTCTTGAATTCATAGAGCACCCGCATATCCTATCCACCTGCTATCCTTTATTCTCCATCACTCTGTCCACCCTCTGTACTGCTAATAATTCCAAAACTTTTTGCAGCTCGACACCAGAAAATAAGAGAAATATGGATGAGAAATAGAAAATGAAAATAAGTTTCAGAAAGGTCACACATCCAATTCCTATGACATACAGCTTCCTGAATATTTTATTTCGAAATGTTTCGGGTTGAGATTTGATGCGTGTTCCCACAGTTTAAATTTTTTGGTACTTGAAACTTTTTACTTTTGTTTACACTGTTGGCTTAACTTTTCCACCCATCTTGGCTTTTTTCTAGTTTCTAGTTTCTAGTTCTAGCTTTTGTTTTTTTATTTTCGTCCTGTTTCGTATTTTTGTGAGAATTCTTGGGGGTGTTGGTGGGGGGAGGCGCATAGCCACTTGGGAATCCAGGTCTGAACAGCAAATATGCTAACTAGTTGGCTTTGGCAGGACTCTGTGAGTGTCTCTAACCCATCTTGTGTTTCTTGTGTACACTGAAAAAGAATCTAATTACTTAATGGAAGGACAAACGAGTTAGGGGAAGCATCAGTCGGGTTGGAAAATGTAAATATTTCTTGTCTTTGGTTTTTCGAGTGTATGTCTGTCGCTTTTAAACCTCTGCTTTTGAGTTTTATGCAAAGTAAATTGTACATAATTGTCAGGACTAGGAAAACACACACACACGTATAAAGATATATATATTTATATGCAAATGACAGGAACAGTAACAGGAGCAGGAGCTGGAGCTGAGGAAGGAGCCAGAGCAGGAGCCGAGGACAATGACTAATTTTGCTGTCATTGTTGTGGCGTAACACAAAAAGGAGCAAAATATAAAAAATGAAGGGATAGAGCAGGAAGCTGCAGAACATTACTATCATATCTAACAAATTGTGCCTCACATATACATACGAGAAGGGATGTGTGTGTGTATCCTTTCAATTATTCGATATGTATGTATGTATGCTTCTGTTAGAGTCCTTCTGTTCTTTTATTCTGTAGATTTCGACCAGTAGGATGGGCCTCACCCTTGTTTTCATTTCTGGTGACCATGTGTGCTTGTGTATCCTTGGCCCGCATCAAGTTAGCTTTCATCCCCCCAGTTCCCCAGTCCCCCAGCCCCACTGCATCCCTGCTTCCTAGTCTTCTCCCCCCATTTGTCTAATGCTTTTGTGCGCTCAGCTCGGCGTTCAACGCTCAATGTTCGTAATCTTTTGGTCTTTTCTTCATCATCGTTTAGCTTGATGTGGTTCTCCCCGACTTAATCAGTTTTACTATTGTTTGTTTTTACCAAAGAACACCCCCCGACACACGCACACCCTCGCACACATATTTATATCCCTCTATCCTCTATCCTGGAGTGTGTATGTATAATTTTTGGCACCCACAGTTGTGGTCAGCAAAGTAGGACTGGAAGGCGTTTTTGGCATCTTCATACATTCCCAATTGAAAGGTTAAGGCCCACTATTATTTTAACTGTATTTGTTTACCGTTTCTTATGATTTCTCTATCCATCCTTGCTCCTTCTTGGCTGACTGAAGATGGCCCCCAAAAAGTATGCTATGATTTTTGTTTTCTGCTCAGCGGACAGGAACTGGCAATTATATTGCTCATGTGTGTGTTTGGGTGGACTCCGACATAAACGCTACATCATGCCGACTATTTAAGCCATACAACCAACCAACCATCAGTCTCTGCCCCTCTCAAGGGCAATTCTCTTCTGCATCATTAACCCGCCATGAGAAATGACCCACAGCCATGCACCAGTCACGGTCAGCTTAACCCATTGACAACAGCTTAGTCCAAGCGCCGCTATCTTGTACAATTTTCAACAAAATCGAATCGAAGTCCACACTCGGCTGGCTGCTCGAAATTAATTTGGCTTTAAGGCGCACTTTAAGTGAAACAAATGCCAGCTACTCAGACTCGACTTAATTTTAACTTAATCCTTGAGAGTGTGTGGGTGGGTGTGTGTGTGTGGTTGAGTGTGTTGCCTTGCCACCCACTCAGCCCACACTCGTCTATTGCGGGTTAAGTCCCCAAGACGTATTACCCTCCGCCATTTATCCAACTCAATTAATCTCGGCAGTGACTCTGACTTTACAAAATTGATAGCTTCGTCCTGGGGAGGCGTGGCCGACGCCCCTTTTAGTGATTTATACCAGCCTGTGTTCTGCATTTGTTGATTTTTAAAGCCAACTAAAGTTGAAAGGGCTCTCCGCATCACCAACTTTGGCGGAGCTAATTATTTTTCCAGCTGCAAACTTTCCACGGAAAGCTATATAGTTTTTTTTTTTTGCCATTTGAGGTAAGACGCAACTTTGCTGTCAGCTGTCTCTTTCTAAAACCAACAGACTGCCTCTTTTCAGTTGGAAGGGATAGGAGTGTTTCGTTAGCTGCTGTCTATTTTTTTAAAGATTTAATTTAAAAGCCATCTATGCCATTGTCAACGTGTTCTCCTCTCCTAGTTCCCGCGTCCTGCGTCCTGCTGCCCCAAACTAACTGAACTCGGCGCCTATTTTCTTTTTGTTGCCCGCGTTGGCCACACGTCCTTTCAGGGACCTGACGGCCTGGTTGGGCAGGCAGCCGCGCTTCTGCAGGTCATCCAGCTTGACGGCAATGACCGTATCGATCTCCTTCTGCCTCTGCGCCTCGGCGGCCCTCTCCCGGTCGAAGTTCAGGTGGCTCATCTCCAGCTCCCGGCGGCGGGCCTTCTCCCGCTCCTCGATCTGGCAGGCGACGCTGGTGCGGAGGCAGGCCTTCTTCTGGGCCTCCTCGTCGGCCTCCTTCTTCAGCTGCTCCTCCAACTTGGTCCGGTACGCTATCATCTCCTTGAGCTCGCGCTCCCGCTGCACGTAGTAGCAGGCCTTCATCTGGCTGAGATGCTCCATCTGCTCCAGGTTGCCCCGCTTCAGCTCGGCCGCCATGCGGCGCCCCTTCTCGGCGGCCTGGCGCTCGTTTTCGCGGTACTTCCGCTCCAGGCGCTCGTGCTCCGCCAAGAAGTGCATCTCCTCGCGGTTGTCCTTGGCGTCGAGGATCTTCTGGCCGACGGCGAAAAGGACGTCCCGCTTGCGCTTCGCGTCCGCCTCGATGGCCTCCTTCTCGGCCCGCTGCTCGCGCAGCTCCTTCTCCTTGAGCTTCAGGTACTCGAAGGCCCGCGCCTCGTCCCTCTGATCCTGCTCGCACATCATCCGCACGAAGTTCCGGTGTAGCTTGATGTACTTGTTGAGCTCCTCGCGGTAGGCGGACTTGCGCTGCGACTGGTTCTCCACCTCGGCGGCCTCGGCCTTCTTGTTCTCCTCTATGAAGGCCCGCATGTCGCGGGCTTCGAGGCGGAGGCGATCCTGGGCCATGAAGCGGAGCTTCTCCCGGTCAGTGATCTGCTCGCGGACGGCCATCCCGAACTGCTTGCGGCGCTCCTCCTCGGCCTGGTCCTTCTCCTCGACGGTGCCCCACTTGGCGTTGTTGTAGGCCATGTTCTTGCGGGCCATCTCCTCGTCGTGGTCGCTCTGGATGCGGTTGAGGAGCTTCCGCTCCTGGATCTGGGCCGTCCACATGGCGCTGCACTTGGCCTCCGAAATGGCCCGGCTGGCCTCCTTTACCCGCTCGTCCGACTCGTACTTGGCGTCGAGGGCGCGGTGGAGGACCTGCAGGCGCTTCGCCTCGATCCTGCGCTCCTCGTCCACGTCCTCGTCGGCCTCCACGTCGTGCTGCTTCTCCGCCTCGCGCTCCTTCTCCCGCCGCTGCTCGTCGATGTCGTGGAAGTAGGTGCGCATCCTCTCCGCCTCGGCGGTGTGGTACTGCTGCTCCTCCATGCGGCGGTCCTGCTCGACCCGCCGCTCCTCGGTGGTCTTCGGCCTCTGGGCCCGCATCCGCTCCAGCTCCGAGAGCGAGAGCTCCGCATAGCCCTTCGACTCCCAGGACTGGCCCTTGATGTGGAAGAACGTGGCCTTGGCCCCGTCGTAGTTGCGGCCGCGGGGAGCCTTGCCCCCGCTCACCCTGTGCTGTCCGGGCACGGGCAGGGGTCCTGGCGGGCGGGTGCCCGGGGGCAGGGGCCGTCGCTGGTCCTTCGGCTTGACGGGCTTGTCGCGCCGACTGCCGCACTGCGGCTCCTCCACGATCGTCGACAGGGCCGGCGCCTCGACGTAGATGGGCCGCCGCACCCGGTCATAGCAATCGGGCGGGAGTTTGGTTCCCGATCGCGACCGACAGGGCATTACCATCGGCATGTTGGGGCGGACGGTCACTGGTAGTCGGGTGGTAAGAAATATAATATTGGAGTCTGTTCTCTGGAGGTCTGTTTATGTGGTGCGGTTAGCTCGTTTCGGATGTTTGTTTCTCGGCCGTCTGACAATCCGAGAACCTGAACAGACTTTAGTTCAAGAGGCGACTCTGCAGGCCTAGTTAGTTTTGGGATAAAAAATAAAATATTCATCGCCGCCCCACTCGCGAGAGTTGTGTGTCAAGTGGCGGGCTACAAAAAATGAAAAAATATTTAATGTTTTATGCCCGAGGGAGTGCATTTACTTCCGCCTGCTTCTCTCTGCATTCGAAGGCGTTGATGCCTGAATTCCGGAATAGTTCCGACCACTCCAGTGCCGCCTTTTCGCCAGCCCCGCCCCGTTCCGGTCCACCCCAACCAGGAGGCATGAAAATTTAATTACACGCCTCGCTGCAGTCCTGTGACCGAGTGCCAGGGGGGGGTCACAGATTAGTGGCGAGCTGCAAAAAAAAAAGGATAATGGGCTTATTAACTACGAGACTGCTTTAAAATATTTGGGGAAAAGGATTTCATAAATGTCCTGCAGGAGGGGCGGGGGGGAGTGCTTGTCAGAGTCAGAGATTATTCGTCAGGCTCCTTTGTTTTTCGAAATGAATTTGTCAGAGCCGTGCTCGCCGGCTAATAACGACTAATTTTTGTCCTTTGTCCTTGTGCCGAATCCTTTGAGGCTCGGAGGCGCACGGGGAGGGAAGTCGCACCTGTCGAAGGCCCGGCGAGCATCATCTTTGGAATAACAACAACAGGCTTTTCGCATTGTTTGTCCTGTCTATTTGTGACCGTTGTTGTCAGGCGCACAAAGACATCGTCCTGGCATTCTGGCATCCTGGCATCCTGGCACGCCTGTCACTCCTGTCCGCCCTGGGGCGCACTGATTGTATGGATGTTCTATTGGAAGGTGGGGTGGGCTGGGCTGGATCGGATGGAGCATCACCATGGACACGCGCCACCCACCCACAACCACTCTGGACGAAATCCGCAAAACATTCAGCCACAATGGCCACAGAATATCATTTACTTCAGACATCCCTGCGATGATGATGTTTCCGTTGCCATTGCCATTGCCAGTGCCCTTTGCCGATAATAATGATGATTTCCTTCGACAACTGCCAATGAACTGAGCAAAAGTTGCCATAAATATGAATTATTTTTGTTCACAAAAATCATATTATACGTAATGCGCCCACGCCTCAGTCCTCAGTCCTCAGTCCGTGGCGAAGCCGGAGCCATCTCGGGGAAAACTTTTCCACATTTCAATGGCAATAAAAGTGATTTAATAAGGCGCAAAACAGCCGAAATATAGCAAAATAAATGGTCAAGTGTTCAGGGAAGGAAAATAAATGGCCATATATGAGATATATATTTTTTTATTGCGGGAAATGGCAAGTTTTTGGGGCTTCTAGAGTTTAAAACTAAGCGAGAAGCAGGGAGAGCTCAGTTCTTGTTCCAGTCTTCAAGCCCAAAGGATATGGGCTTTCTTTAATTTGTATTCAAGACTTAAACACTGGGCTATACATAGGTCCCTTAACTCGTTTTCTTTTTGTGCAAAAAAACAGCCAGAAACCAAAAACAAAATCAATTTTATTTGTCGCCGCAGACAACAGAGCTGGAGGATGGAAGGGAAGGGGTGGGATGGCGCGGTGGCTCGGTGGCTTTGGCTGTGGGGGCGTTCGTCTGATGGGCTTGTGGTGCCTGCCACGCCCATTGCGTGTGATTAAGTGTGCGTTTAATGTGCACGCCATGACCATAAAACAAATTGTATGCAATCCTGCCACCGAAAGCTCGCAATTTACTCGCTACCCCTACCCTTGCCTTCCCCTTTTCTCCATTTTTCTCCGATTCTCTTGGTCCTTTCCCGAGCTCACACTCCCGCCACTCCCAGAATCCTTCTCCGTGCGAATTCCCCAACAGATTTCGACTGGGACTTCAACTTTTGTCCGCTCAGCTCGCTTTGAAATGTAAATACGGCTCATTATTTCCAATGCCCTGCCATTCATTTGCGAACTTTGCAGTTTTCCCTGAACTTTAACCCACAACCACCCACCTGCCCACCCACTTCCAGCCAACTTCTGCACACGTATACCTATAGAAGTGTGGACTCTACACACTCTACACTCCACGGAGTGGTTTTTAGTTGAAAAATGAAAAGATAGTAGCTCTTTTTCAGTCCATTCGTTCTTGGCTTTTAAATGTAAGACTAGAGAGTTAGTTTTTGGTATTTTTTAGTCAAAACCTTTCACCAATACCCCCTCTATTAGTCGTAGAGCCCTCCATTTCCGACCTGCCCTGAAAGTGTAATTGAATCTCCTCTGATTTATCACAACCACTGTGCCTTGGCCAGGATATTGTGACCGGTTCACCTTTAATTAACTGTAATGCCATCAGGACACACAACGTGTGTGTAATGTCCTCTATTTTTCCTCACCCGGTGTCCAGTTCTGTTGGGTTTATTATTTTCACTTAATTTTTGCTTTTTTGATGGCCCTTCTGATGACAGGATCATCTAGGGAGCTGCATAAGGCATGTCCGCGTGTCCGTCTGTCCGCCAATCTGTTTCAGAGTGTTGTAGTTTCTTTAATTTTGAAGTGAGGGTCTTGAGACTTGTGGACAAAGGAGCCTGTAGACAATAGATTTAGAAAAAATATCTTCAAGGGTATATAAGATTCGATTCGAGGACCAGCATCTGTCTCAGTTTCTCAGTCTGGTGGTGTTTTGTTTCTGTTTACCCCTGAACTTTTGGCCCAACTGGTCTGGTCATTCAATTTACGTGCCTTGGACCCGTCCCCAAATGCCAAATCATCACAGCTAGACAGAAAAAAGCACAAAAGTGCAAAAAACTGTAGAAGAAAAAGCGAAGAGAATGAAACGAAAAGCCTTCGGAATGTGGGAATCTTGTTTGTATAACCAGAGCTGCGGCAAAATGTTGTTCAAATTGACTTGGCCTCGGATGACTCGGCAGGTGGCGGTGGTGGTGGTGCTTTGGCTTTGGCTTTGGCTTTGGTCCTCTGGCTAAAAGGATACCCGAGGATACGGGTGGACAAGCTGGGGGGAGAAAGAGAACTTCCTGCCAAAAGGGACAAAGTCACCGACAAAGGAATGTTTCGCCTGCTGCACAATGGCAAATAATTCATAACTTGGCTCAAAAGTTTGATTTAGCTGCAGTTAATACAGTGGCTGGCAAGGACCTGCTTCTCCTGCTCCCTGCTACCGCCCTCCGTTATCCGCTTTGGGTCCTTGCTCCACTGCTGGCAACATATTTTTTAGCCCCATCCATCCTGTGTTGGGCATACGTCGGTTTGCATAAATTTTTCCCTGTGCCTCTGCCAGGAGGAGGACTCCTGTTGACAGCCTCGATTCTCTGCCAGCTTCTTCCACTTCCCGGTCTCGGAGACCCCTACCAGCCTCTGGTTCTCGTAGGAGATAAATTACGCCCGAAGAAGCGGAAGAGCCGGCGGAAAAGCCAGGGCAGAATCCAAAGCTCCAAAGAGCCTGGCAACTGTATGCTTATTTTTCTTTAAAAACACACACACACTCAGACGCACAGCAATGAAAAGAGAAGGCAATAGGGGTGTACTGAAAGAGACACCCATATGAGGCCGGCGGTCAGGCGGCAAAAGTTTCCACTTGGCTTTGTTGGAGACCCCTTTTCGCAAAAATTATTCCGTCCATTCTTCAAATGCTCGTCCTTGTCCATTTCCCATTTTTCGCATCAAAGTAAAGTTCAACAATTTCGAAAAGTTGTGGAAAACTTTTGGGCTTACCTACATAAATTAGGGTTGTCTAACCTTTTTTTTCCCAGTGTCTCTCTGTGAGTGTGTTTGTGTGTGTGCTTCTGCCACCAATTTGTAATCCTTTGTACTTCACTTTGATGTGGCAAAGTGTGTTTATCAACCTGGGGATAATTAGGCTTTTAATATTTGTGTTTGTTTTCTTTTTTTTGGCCACAAAGTGTAGGAACAAATATTGGAGAGTTCGTGAACATGTAGAGGCAGTTTTTAACCAGTTTTTATTCAATTTGGAGGCCGTAAAAAACATCTCCTGCAATTTATGGGTTACTATGTTTCTTTGCGACTGAAATGTGAGTGTTGCCCCGTCCCTGTCGCCCCATGGTATGGCCATCTCCTTCGAATGTCGGCTGCTGCCGGAAGTCTTGAAACGGCACACGGAAGCTGAGGCGTCTGCTATAAATTTTTAACAACCATTTAACTTGAATTTTATTAGTCCCCAGTCAGCGGTCAGCAGTTTGTGGACGAAATGGCGGGCGGACTCGGGGCCTGAGCCTGACTTGACTGATGCTGCTCTCTCAGTGGCTGCCAGGCTGCCTTGCTCCTTGGCATATATGCTCGTTTATTTCGGTATACAAAGTGCCAAATGCTGCCCCACAAAGTCATCACAGTGACATTTTGCATTTCGCAGTTCGTTTCTATTTTCCCCTCCTTCGGGTTGCCTGCTTCTTGGCGCTCGTCTCGGAGCCATAAAATATATACAACCCATAGATGTAGTGGCGGATATATAGGAACGAGAGGAGTCATCCAGTGGGCCAGTTGCTCGACTGCCTCCGACCGATAACCATGCAACTTTTTATTATTTAACTATTTTTCTTTTTCGATCGACTTGCGTTTCATTTACTTGCTGTGTTTGCAAATTCTTGGGCAAGAAGTAACCATTTCTCGGTTTCGGTTTCGGTTTTTGTGTCTGTCTTCTGGCTGGGCTATCCATCGGATTGGAAGCGTTTTTCTTTTTCTTTTCTCTCACTCTCCTTTCTCTCTCGCTCTCTCTTTGTCCCTCTGTGTGTGTGTGTTTAAAAAAAATACCTCAAAAACAACACAAAAACAAAATATATCCTTGCAGCTGAGTAAAATGTGTGCGCCCGATACCACCAGACTAACAAAAACAATAACCACAAAAAATACAAAACAACCCATTGTGCGAAAATACTAAACAATATCCGAGGAGAACAATCAATCGAGACATCAAATATTGTGCGACTCCACAAAACTAAAGAAAAATCAGAAAAGGATCAAGAATAATCGACGATTAATCAGCAATTGCTTGCAATAACTGCCGATATCGATACCGATAAACCCGCCATGGACTCGCTGGAGCGCCTGATGCGCGCCGCCCCCCTACCCCGCATGCTAACCACCGCCGCCGTCAGTGTGGGCGGGGCAGCGTTGCAGGTGGGCGGCGGGGCAGCCGGGGGTGTGCCGGGCGCCGCCGGTGCACAACAGAGGGCGCTGGTGCATGCCTCGCTGGCGGCGGCCACCGTCGGTCGCAAAGGACGCCACCTGACGGGCACTTTCTGCCTCACCGGCGACACCATGGAGGGCATCATACAGTGTTTGGTATTCCTCAAAGCATTCTCGGTAAGTGGAGGATATCCTGGTTGTTACCAAAGGGTTACCCAAGGGTAGGGGCGGGGGCGTGCCTACATGGCCATGGCCCAAGGACGAGAGGAAGAATTTCGGCGAGGGGTGGGGCCAGCCCATTTCCATCGCCCACACACGCACACACCCACACACTCACACCCTCTCTGGGAACAATTCAATTTAGTTTTCGGTTTGCGCTCGACTAAGTTTTTACCAATTTTTTGTGTTGTAGACCTCCTTTTTCGTATCCTTTTTTTTCTTAGTTGGGCGGGTGCCATCAAAATGTGCAATAGGCTGTAAATAGGCAAATACTTTTGCACACAGAGGACCTGCCTGCCTGTGGCAAGCTGATTTTCGGATTTTATAACTAAATTTTTGAGCAGCAACCTTTGACCCAGTTTATGGCCCACACCGATAAAGATTTTCAGCCTGTCTACACATATTATAACCCAAATCTCCCCATCCTCAGTCCCTGTTCCTGTCCATATCCTTCCATACACACTCACACCCTCACCTAGTCTCACACAGTTTAGTAAGCCTATTTTAGACACATTTTCATGCCCAGCTAACTGTTATTCTCCTTCTGTTTCCCTTTACTTTCAGGTAAGCGAAATTAATGAAGACCCCAATGGCCAACAGATTTGCGAATCAGAGGCGACAACTCCGGAGACGGGGTGTCCCAGGTATCTGGACAGTTTGTCGGCATTTATCCAAGGGGGATAAGCGAAGCAGGCTGTGATTCCAATGACTCTGAAGAAGTTTGCATGCCACACGGGGCGTATGAGTGATGTTTGCTCAGCTTTTGCCAACTGCATTCCTGTTTCGCTCCAAAGCCAGCTCTGAAAACGAAATTCCAATTTAGTAGAGTCTGCATATTTTTAATAATAGGCTTAGGGACTTTACTTTAACATTTCGACTCCATAAATTATTTCATTGGGCTTACGGGGCGTATGGGTGATGGTTCCAGACCCATAACTTCGGGTATCCGCCTTCGATTCTTGCGGGGAGCACCGTAAACGAATGGTAGTTTCATTCGCCATCATCGTGCATCAAAATCTTGGTAACCAATTTTTTATGATTTTTTTCTAATTTTTCCAGGGCTACCCCCTTCAAAAATCTTAAAATCGAGGGGACCGCATATATAGCCTATTCCGATGGCCATATCTTGGCCAATATCCACCCGATTCTTGAGAGGAATACCTTAAACGAATCGTGGATCGATTCTCTGCAGATCTGCATCAAAATCTGAGAACGAATTTTTGGATCCATTTTTTTCGAATTTTTCTGGGGCATCCCCTTCAAAAATCCTGAAAATCGTGGGGACCGCATATATGACCTTTTCCGATGGCCATATCTCGGCCAATATCCATCCGATTCTTGAGAGGAATACCTTAAACGAATCGTGGATTGATTCTCCGCAAATCTGCATCAAAATCTGGGAACACATTTTTTTATCCATTTTTTCGAATTTTTCTGGGGCATCCCCTTCAAAAATCCTGAAAATCGTGGGGACCGCATATATGGCCTTTTCCGATGGCCATATCTCGGCCAATATCCATCCGATTCTTGAGAGGAATACCTTAAACGAATCGTGGATTGATTCTCCGCAAATCTGCATCAAAATCTGAGAACACATTTTTTGATCCATTTTTTTCGAATTTTTCTGGGGCATCCCCTTCAAAAACCATGAAAATCGTGAGGAGCCCATCTATGGCCCATTCCGATGGCCATATCTCGGCCAATAACCATCCGATTCTTGAGAGGAATACCTTAAACGAATCGTGGATTGATTCTCCGCAAATCTGCATCAAAATCTGAGAACACATTTTTTGATCCATTTTTTTCGAATTTTTCTGGGGCATCCCCTTCAAAAACCATGAAAATCGTGAGGAGCCCATCTATGGCCCATTCCGATGGCCATATCTCGGCCAATATCCATCCGATTCTCAAGCAGAATACCTTGAACGATTTCTACATTAATTCCCTATTAATCAGCAGCCAAGGCTGAGAACGAAATGTTGAATTTATTTTTTCATATTTTTTTGTAGAGAAGCCCCATTGTAATGAGTGTGTAGGATATCGAATATTGAGTGCGTATGAGTGATGTGTTAAAATGTAATTTATACTTGCATTAATTATTGTTATTTGTCAATCATTGTGCATTTTTTCATTAAATTCGTTCATTTAATTAGCTGTTATTATGTCCTGGCACAGACAAGTAGACTCATCAATTTCCAACACGCGTTCGATCACAGGGCGTATGCGTAACATTAAACCAATTACCTGGGAACATCGGTCAAACGAATTAATGCCATCTTTTTGTCGGGGATGCTGGTGGCCCGATGGCGGATCCCAATTAGCCTAGCATTTGGTTACACGTCCTCCAGCCGACTGTCGACGTCAATCAATACCAGAATATTCGATATCCTTTCAGAAACCCGATGCCAGTCCAGGAGTTCAGCCCACGTTTTTTGTGGCTTGTATTTGTGGAGCATAAATAAGATTTGTGGCTGCAACTAATCGTTAAATTAAATCACTCAAGGATTGATTAAAAGGAGGTGGAAGCTGGATGCCCTGTGGTCCTTGTGCCTTGCTCTGTGTCCTTGTGCCCGGGGCCTAATTGGAGATTTTTGAACCGCTGCAAATGCATTTAGCACCCAATCGATGCCAGCCAAGTTAGAAAAAGTAGAGACCAGGACTGAGATAGGGACAGGAGACAGGAGATAGAGACAGAGACGGGCGCTCATAGAGCGACAGAGACGGGGACAGACATCAAGCGCCTGCGGCAATTGCAGGCCCATTAAAACTGACACATTGCGATTGCTTTCCCCCCTTTTTTTGTACCAGGCCAGAAAAAAAACAGCAACAAAAACACTAAAGCGGGATAAGAGTATAAAAAAGAGGCAGAGACACGCCCAGGGGCGGAGAAAGAAGCAGAGATACAGTCACTCTGTTTGGCATAAACAAAATATATAAAAAAAAGGAGGAGAAGGAGTGGCCGAGTCGACGGGCGGTTACCCATTAAATCAAGTTTTTTTTTGGTAGACACTGGGAGAAAAAATGGGAGACATTTGGAAGTGATGTGGAAGGCGTAGAAGCCCCACAGAGAACAGAGGTTCTAATATCAAAATAGTGTCTCAATATTTTCTGTAAAAACTATTAAGTGGTTGGAGAAACCCCTTTTTTCTCTCTCTGCATAGGTATGCCCCATTTGAAATCAGCGAGAGACTTTTCACGCATCGTTAATTTCTCCCCAAGGCCTCGACACTAGCGCTGTCTCACAGTCGTTCAACCAGTCACTCCGTCATTCACTCATTCATTCGCTCAGTCCGTTGGTCTGTCATGCTGTCAGTCTGGCATTCAATCAGCCCTTGGGCCATCCAGCCTGCCAGCCCGCCTATCGTTATAATGATGTTGCTGCTGCTGGGATCCTGGGATACTGGGATCCTTTTTTGCCTTTGCTTTGACATCAACACCATCTACCAAAGTCGCCGTGATTACTTGCCAACCGCCATCCCGCCACCATGCCACGCCCTCTTATCCGCTTATATATTTACCTCCTGAGTGGGTGTGCGGGTGTTTGCAAATTTAAATGTTGCACAAATATGAAAAGCAATTTACATAATATCCTGCCAAGTGTAAAATGATTGTCAATTCAGTCTGCCACTGAAGCAAAACGAACGAGAAAACGGGAAGCGGAATGGAACGGAAAGGATGGAGATGGAGATGGTAGGTAGGATGGAGGATGGGGAACGTGGAATGGGAACAGAAACGGAAAGAAACCACACAAACCGCCGACACTCACACTCACACTCACTCGCACACTCACAGGACTAACAGAGTCAAGGGAAAATTGCGGCTTTAAATCGAATCGAATCGAATCGGATCGATTACGTTTCGTTTCGTTTCGATTTTTATTTTTTTACCCCAAGCCCATGGCCCGTGAATTATCTCCATCCCAGTTGAATTATCCCCGCTGCCAACTGTGGGTTAAATAAGGAAATATTATCCTGTCCCTGGTTGGGCATAAATAACGAAATATTAACGACCAGCTTTTAATCGAAGCTGGGAAACTGAAGGTACAACAAGGATATGCAGGCTTAATGGTTCACTTGGCAAAGGTGGAGAGGAGAGTCAAGAACATGAAAATGTATTTAAATATGTTGAGGTCCTTCAAGGAGTACATTAAAAGTGACTTTGGATATATAGAGAGTGGAGAGATGGACTATATGATACCTGATCCTAATTCCCTGATAGTCCTGATAGTAAAGCCAAAGAACACGAACCAAGTGCCAACTTTAATTGATTCTCAAACACCCTGAGCGCTTATTGGCATAATTTTTTCAAAGGACAACTGACACTGCGACACCCGCTTGGTCTTCCTTTTATTCTTTGTTCGAAATTGATGATGTCGTCGCACATTATGAGGTTCAATATCCTGGATAATGACGACAAATTGCGCAATATTTGCGCCAGACTTGAGGGTGTGTCCTGAAGGAGCCAGGAGGATCCGGTGGCCGTGGCTCAAGTGTCCTTGGCCCCTGACTCGGCGCCTTGCTGCGGTCAAACATGATTGATGAACGCTAATTAATGTGGCGGAGACCCCTTAACTCCCCGCCAGCCAATTGTGTAATTAATTCCCATCTCGAGTGTCTCAATAATTACGAAGCGCACTCTTAAAGTCAAGCTTCCAGCGAGGGGTGGCTTTTTTGGGGATACTTTGTCCGGGGAGTGCTTGCCAAATCTCTATCAATCATTGTGTCGGAATACCCTTTGTACTTATTGGGTGAGCTGCTTCCCCTGTTGGTCCTTCGAGCCAGCTGCCGCCCGGATTCTCCGCCGACTTGGGCAGGTGGGACGCGAACGTGATGCTGGGAATCTATGCAAATTTGCGTGCACTCGCATAGCGGCAAACATGCACAACCACACGCTGGAGCATGGCTTGCAATATAGCTTCCGCCCCCCAGTACCCACCTCCGGAGGCAGCCCCCCGCGCCTCCCTGGGCAGTGATGTGCATCATCAGCAACCCAAACAGAATCGTTGAGGTGGCTTGTTCCACTCGTGTTGATGTTTCTGTTGCTGTTGTTTGCTTTTGAGGCCTTTCAAGCACTTGCTTATTATGCAGTCACGTGTATCTGTATCTGTGTGCCTCCTCACACACACACACACACACACATACACTCTTATGCGTGTGTGCCTGTGGCACAATTTGAACAATAAGTTGGCCCGACTGTGAAGCATTCTGTCTGCCACTCAGAACCGTCTACATTTCAAAACTTAAACAGTTTATTAAGCGCAAACTAAACCCAAATACAAACACAAACACTCACACACACACACACACACATACATACTCGTGCAGAGATCCTTTGAGCTACTCTCCACCACACTGATGCTATGTCCCCCAGTTTGGGCTTAAATCTTGTTTTATTTTAGCTTTATTACACGACTAGCATGTGTTTGTATTCCGTTTTTCTGTCACTCTGCGGTCACCTCAGTTTCCATTTCAATTATGGAATCCCCTTCGTCCTTTGGTCCGCCGCCACCCAGGTCCTTTCTCAATTTCCTCCTCTTGTCTGGCATTTGAATTTGTAATTTTGGCAGTCGAAAGCCGCAAAGTGCTAAAGTGTCCTTTTCTCCTGGGTAATTTGGGTGGAAGCAGTAACCAGCAGGACACTTCCAGGGAAGCGTCTTCGAAATCCTTACATAATGTGGCCCAGAAGTGCTAATTGCAGTGAGTGGTAGTGCCGGGCATGGGCGCTTTTGGAGCTTTCGGAGTTTCGAAACAAAACGTGATTGCATTTTAAAATCCAGGGTCCAGTTGAAGACCGAAATCGACTAGAAATCCAATATTTGAATCGCAAAAGGCTTGCAGCCGTGTATCTAGCTTGTGCTAGCCAGCAAGGACACTGGCTCCTTGAGTATTCGCTGTATTTACAAACTGAATCGCAAAGCTGGCATGACCGATTCAATTTAGGTGGGGAATGGCTTTCTGGCACTTGAAATTCATTGTCTGCTTGGAAATGTTGTCAGGAATCTCTGGCAATTTTTGTTAGTTGGCAGGAAGGGAGGTGGAAGAGACGCAGGATGCCAGGATACAGTGATGCATATGCCTAGTCCTTTTCGTTTTGCCCCATCATCTATCTAAATGGATATCGCGGCGGCCCTTCTTCCTGCCCTTCTCTAGCCCTCCCTCTCTCGGCTGTCGTCTATCTAGTTATCTATCTCTTGTTGCCATCTCTCTCCACATCGACCTGCCTAGCCCCGTCTCGCTCCAGCGCCGTGTGTATTGTTGCACGTACATGTCGTAGACTTTGTCTTTTGGATAAAACTTCACTAAAAAATGAGCATGGCATGGCGTTGAGCATTTAAACTAGCTACAAAAACACCAGCAAAACACCTCCAGTGTAGCCCCCATTCTGTTCCCCGCCCCACGCCCCACGCCCTACGCCCATGTCGCTACGTGAGTCGCATTCGGAACGTGAACACGTGTTAGTGGTGTTAGTGTGTGTATAGCTTGCAGAGTGTATATGTGTGTGTGTGTGGTTGCCAAGACAAAATGCGGCTAATGTCCTTTTTCTCCTCCGTGCGCTCCCCTCGTTTTTATATTTTATTTTTTACAATTTTTTTTTGTGGGCTTAGATTTACAATACAACCTAAAATGTTGTCTCGGGCAACGCGTGTTCACATACATACATTTTTTATACAATTCCTTGTTGCGGATTTTATGGTACTCGAGGTTTTCGGGGCAAACTAGGAAAAAGGATGTGGCTCTCTAAACTTTCTGCAAGTGCTGGCCATAAAATGATTTAACGATTTCGGGCTGAGTTCTTTTAATCGAAAGAAGATACTGAAAGTAGTTAGTCAACTGAGCAGAGAAATCGGGAAGAAAGAAGTGCAATTTCCATAAATGGCCACTGCGCTGAAAAGTATGCTACAATTTTCGCTAAGCCACTTGAATGGCTGGAAGAGGGCAAAGTAGCCAGGGGGCGGGCGGGCGAAGGACTAAACTTATTTCGTCCCTGTCGCTAATTCGGCCCAGCATCAGCCGCGGCAACATCTAGCGCATAATAATTGCCTACTACTCGCACAGGACTCGCTAATTGGCGGCAATTTCGCCGCTGCCTCCGCGTTCGGTGGTTCAACGGATTCCAGTGGGTTCACCCCCCCGGGTGTGGCGGCAGACATTTCAGTTTGTGGCAATTAGCACAAAAATAAACCAGCCCCCAAGAAGCCATTGGAGCCCACTGGAGGAACGCAAAAACTCGATGAAAATCCTGGCCAGAGTTTATGGTTTTCGGTTACATGTTTTCACTTATTTATGATTGAATATCTGATCACATAGTTTCAGGCTAACCTTTGACATTCAGCAAGTGTGCTGGGGACATGGGGGGCAGCTGGGGAGAGCAGAAACTTATGCCAATTCATTAATTAGTCTGCCACTTGCCACGGAAAGGCAGCGACAGCTTGACAAACTTTAACTCACCGAGTACTTTCCAGGCACTGGAAGAAAATGGAAGGCTCTTGCTGTCTGTTTTGCTAGAACTAGTTGGGAATTGTAAAGGGTTTTTAAGAAGCCTAAGGATCAACTTAGCTTTGCTTATCAGGTCTTAAGAGTTAGATTTTGTCAAGACTTACCATTATCCTTTTTTTCTTATTGTATAGCCTCTTTTTTCTCTCAGTGCCTGCAGCACATTTCGCCACCGAGTGTGTAACTTGATACAACCTTCTACTTAATAAAGACTCTTCATATTGCCGCACTGGACACGACTCCCCGATGTTGTTGGCACTGTTGGCCATATTCTATATTCAATGCGCGTGGTGTATGGTGTATGGTCCTGGGTCCTGGGTCCTGCGTCCTGCGACCAGGCCACTGCCTTGAGTTCAGTTTAGTTTATTTGATTAGTTCGTGTGAGGTTCAGCGAGCGAGTCTCAGTTTATATATGAAATAGCCAAGATATATACACATAAGCACGTATACACATGGCCGATAAAGTTTCCGCAGCTGCAAATATGGCAAACAATTTCGCAAAGTGGCCAATGGCGAAAGTTTGGCTCTGCCAATCGTCCTATTAGCTAATCGTTGACTTTCTGGCCGTCTTTTCTATTATTTTCTAGCTTGTTTCTTCTCTCGTTTGGCACCTAATTAGTTGGCTTGTCCGAGGAGCTGGCCCCATTGTCCTGGCCCCTTTAATTCGCTGGCCAAGTCCGGTTGATGGATACAGTTTTTTGGCTAAAAAATATTCAAGCCTTAAGAGGCAGCCGAACAGGCTGCTGGCTGCTTGATTTTCCTGCTCAGCAAACTGAGCTTATCGGGCAACACCATCTCCGGGCTGGGCCAAAAGGATGCGTCTAAAAGGGATGTGTCCTTATCGCATCCAAGTCATCGGAGTCTCGTGCGCCCGCCCGCCTGCAACTTTTATGCTTTTTTCGGGTGGCTTTTCATTAAAGAAACCTGCGCCTATCGGCCCGTGCAGATCTCCTAACTACGAATAGTCACTGTACCAGCTCCTGCAGTAGTGTGTGTGCGGGCTTGGCTCGTCCTTTTGTCTGAGCGCCTCAAATTGTCGAGTTGTGCAGAAAATTTTATTGCTGAAAGGTGCTAAAATGAAAAGTGCTGATGCCAAATGCTGATGACGATGACAGCCACCCCTATTCCTTCTGCCGCAAGGAGGGCTGCCTGCCCCATGCGAAGTTCCTCGGCTCTCTTCCTGATAGACTCGGGCTTTTTTCTTAATAATTTAAATTAAAAACTGTCAGAGGCACTGGAATAAACAGTGGAATAATAGGGGAGTGCTGGAACTAGGAGACAAAGTTCTAGGCTAGTTTTTCTCCCAGTGCTGGTGTTTGTTGTCGTTGACTTGAAGTGTCGACTGGAGCCACTTGGCACAGTTTCCAATCCGCACCACCACAACGAAACTGGCGCGTTTAATTAAGCAAAGTGGCCACCTTTTCGCCCCCGTTTTCTTTTTCCTGGGAGCCCCCTCTTTCTAGTCCCTAACCCGCCGCCCATGCAGCTGCACTAGTTGCGGCTTTTTGGCTTTCAAGAGTCTGTCTCGTCCTTCCCGTTTCTTTCTTTCTGGCTAAGCTTTTGGCTTACTTAGCTTCCGTCTTTCTTCCGCCCGTCTTCCCTGCTAATTTTGTCTAATTCTGCGAACCAGGAGTGGCAATGCAGAGAGAATAATTTCCAGGACCTTCTCACCTAACCCAAAATATATGAAATTAAGCAGCCTAAGCTTTAGCTTTCAATCCCTTAAAAAGTAGGGCATCCCCAAATACTTAAAAGGACATTCCCGCATCCCACTGTCCCAGCAGTTTGGTTTTTGGACTATTCCCCCTTCCGTGCAACGTGGAAATATTCCATTTCTTTTGTCTTCCTACCTGTGCCACAACGAAGTGGCAGAAGCCATAAAACCGTGCCACTCCAACTGCAGCAAGGAAGTTGCAAAGTGCTTCCTTCTGCGGCCCCGCCCACCTGGAGCAATATTTTCTAGCCGGCTTTACGGTCTGGGCTTGGTTAGGGGCTCTCTGCCCAGTTTGTTTGTGCAACGGAATGTGGCAATATTTGTGAGTGCAACCGGCACCAGTTCGGGAATGGTTGGACGTTTTCTTTTCCTATTTCTGTGTCTGCCTGTTATTTTTTTTTGGCACTTAGGACCCGACCCGAGTTATAGGTTGCAGGCCAGAGTTGTAAAAAGCTTAAATATTAAAGGGGATTCTAATGGCAGAATGCGAGGGGCAAGTGGCGGGTATCGCATAGCGATGTCACCACAGGGAGTGGAGGAGGAAGTCATCGCGAAGCCATTATCCCGGCCCAGCACTCTCATCAATAATCCCTCAGATTAATATCCTGTCATCTAATTTGTTCGAAAACGAGTCCCGTCCGAACGGCTGTCCTGGCCAGGTTAGCCTGATGAATGGCGGTCGAAACTGGAGCCGAATGGCATCAGACAAATGCATTCTTGGCATCCTTTGTGTCCTCCGCATCCTTGGCAAGCGTTTCTCCCCTTTTTTTTCGCCTTTTTGGCTGCCGCCTCCATTACTTTTATTATTTTTTGTTTTTCGCTCCGAGAGGAGATTTCTTAATTTTTCATTTCGCCCGCAATGTGCGAGTAATGTGTCTTTTTTATCCGCCTTCCCCCTTTTTGTTTTTTTCTAAAAATATCTATAAAATGTATATTTTTTTTTGTGTTTTAGTTTGGTTCGCTTGGCTCTGCGAGTTGGCTTTTTGTGGAGATTGAAAAGCGCAGTCGAGCAGTACTTATCCCAGCCTCAGTCGCGCCTCAGCCCCCACCCCCAACTTTTGTGGCAAGTAGGAGGAAATGAAAATAATAAAAATGGAAGTGGAATTCCTATGGTTTTTCGCTGGCTTTGGCTCGTCCTTATCCAGAAGTCTGACTAGACAGCAATCAAGACAAGTGCAGATGCTCGGCGAGCGCAATTCCGTCGGAAAATCAGCCACCCACTCGGTTACAGCTTTCCTCCATTTTCCCCCACATTTTCCACATTTTTTATATACCAAAAAATTTTCTTTAAAATCATATTTTACGCTCAATTATTGACGTTCAAAGTCGGGGATGTCGCAGACAATGACAAACTAATGGCCCTCCTGGGAGGGGGCAGGACACCCTCAGCCGATGCACTGAGGAAAATAAATATTTGAAGATGAGTGATGCCTCACTGAGACCTTGCTCTAGTGCCTCTCTTGTCTCTGTATTTTCTGCGAGTGCCTCCGAATGGCAGTCAAGTCAATGTCAAAGGACAAGGAGAGGACTGTCATTTGGCACTTAATAACTCAGCGTCTCTCCCCCCCAGACTGCTCGCTTTCCCGAGCTCGAATGACAATTTGTAAAGCTTTCAATGGAGCAGCCTATAAAATATCTACGTGATGGCTGGAGGTCCTTGCGGTGGTGGTTTCCCCAGCCAAAATTTCCTACAAGGTGCCGAAGCCTCTCCAGTAATCAATCACTCAATCAATCAGCAAATAATATGCAATGCAATTTCTCGTCTCTACAAAATGTTTGCCAGATCCGAAAACTTCCGCCAAAGGAAGCTCATTTTGTGGGTATCTGGGATGGTGTGCTGGGGTGGCTCTAGGGTGGCTCTCCCTGACTGCCAATCAAGGGGGAAGGTAGTAATTGTAAGCCTCGAAAGCAACAAAATCAAAGTATCTGCCGGGCTGTCAGGAAAGACCAAAGGATATTCAGATGCGCAGATAAAAGGGAAGATGTGTCTTATTTGCTTAATGTATTTTAATTTTCCATTTGATGTTTAATTTAATTTTGATTTTACTTAAAATGTTACTTAAACCTGAAGCCTCCTTGCCAGTGATTTGGGAATGAAATGAACTCTGAAACTTCGATGATTAACTTTTTCGATTAACTGAACACACACATGGCCCCTGAAAAGTATGCTATGGAAAATGGCAGGAATAGACAACAAGCACCAAACTTTTCCTTGGCGATAAACAATTTTCAACGTTTTTCCACCAAAAATCCGACACCCCTCTCTCTCTGGATTTCCGCCTTTTTTATGGCATAAATTTATTTTAATGTCTCTGCTTAGCAATTGGGAGTGATGCAAAGTAGCATCCCTGCAGCTTGTCCCCAACTTTCCTGGACTCTGTACACTCAATCAGCTGCTGCCTCGCCAAAGTTTTAGCCAGCTCCTTTCCTCGTCCTGGCTGGCTGGATGGCTGGTGGCTCCTGGAACTTTTGCATATTGATAAGGAGAAGCGAAAACTGCGCCAGATAAAACAGATTAAAGGCAGTGGGGAAGGATATGCTGAAGGCTCGCTGGCACTGCGGGAAATGCCTGGTGGTTTTGTAGCAGGATCTCTCCCAGGCCCTCTCTTCGTCTTTCCCATCCAATCCGTTTCATTTCCCGAAACCTGATTGATGTCTGTCAGTTAGGAATCCTGCCGGGAGGTGGAAAAGTAATAATTATGGGAGCCTGTTTAGGCCAACGGCAATTGTTTGTGATGATAAATGATGTGTGTGTGTGTGTGTCCCAAATCTCATCTCGTCTGTGGTTCTATCATCAATAATTCCCTTTTTTTTTCCCCATCCCCACCCTCGTGAGGAGCATCCTGCCAGAGACCCCAATGGAGTCGCAACTAATGAGGCCATCAGCAAATGCCACCAGCTGTAAAATATTCAAATAGAACAATCAAAAGTAATCTTCCTTTTTTAGGGGGAACTCCTCAAGGAGGTGCCAACAAAAAAAAAAAAGTTAAGAATAAATAAAACCAAACCGAACCGAACAATAAAAAAACTTTGAGCAACGAAATTTCCCCAACGAGCCATTTTTTTTTTGTTCTTTTTTTGGCTTTCCTTTTGCCAAAGAAATTGAGTAGAGTACACACACACACCCCTGCTCACACACACACACACACACACAAATTTTAATAAAAAAGAAAACCAAAACCGAAACTTAAAAGTGGCAGAAAAAAAAAATAAAAAACAAAATACATGAAACTGTGGTGAACATTTTTACCTTTTTTCCGGGGCTCTGTGTGTGTTCTCTTCCAAAAACTGTTTTAAAAGCTTAACCACGAGAAAACTGCGAATATTCCCTAATGACACAGACGCAGGGTGGTTCCGGGGCACCAAAGAAAAGCCAGGAAAATTCGGCACAAAGCCCAAAAGGCGGGCTCGGTTTTGACTTGACTTTTTCCCTGAAAGGCTCTCTTCCCAGGCTCCCTTTTCTTTTTCCCCACTCTTTTTTTTCTTTTGTCTCAAAAAGAAAACCAAGCCTTGGCCGGGGGAGGGGGAAAAGTCTGGCGAGAATAGTCGGGAAAACGCTTTTCCCAAAGACAACCCAGTCGGAAATATTGGTCGCTTTCGCGTCGAAACTGCTAGAACTGAAAATATGTACCATTATACCATTACTTAAATGATCATTTTAAAATAATTAAAATAGGAACAATTCAATGAACACAACAACAAACTTACCCTTTCGCAATAATAAACCATTGCGACGCACTATTAACAACCCAGTGTGACCGTTTCGGTTAAGGATTCGGATGCACAAAATGCACACAATTACGCGGGACTTTTTTACTGCCATCAGTCACACAAATTGAAATAATATTGTTTATTAAAAATTGGCATATGTTTAAATGTTAATGCCTCAATAAAATAATTATAGACCATAAATTGGTAAACTTAAATAATATAACTTTGAATTTTTCATGACAGAATTTTTTCCAAGTTAAAAGTCCCACGCAAAAAGTCCCAAGCGAGATGAAAATTTTCCAAGTCCCCTTTTTTCAGAGCAATTGCTTTGAAAAGGGAACAAATTTCCTCGATTTCTGCATGTAAGCGGAAAACGGGTAAAAAACTCTCGCGACGGCAAAATGCTGCTTGCGCCGAAAAGTCCGACTGGGAAGTCCCAATTGCCGTAAATATCTGCATAGGCGCGGTAATCGAGATGCTTGGGGGACTAGACGCCAGTTCGTCCTGCAGCTGTCTTAAAGGACTCTTGGCGGAATCATTCCAAGCGAGGACCTTAATAACTCAATGATTGCCACACCCCTTTTAATTTAATCCAACAACCTGCCGCCTTTGTCTTGTTGAATAAGAAAGAAAACTGAACCTCATTGCCAGTGGAAAATTGTAATTTTTACACCTTCGCGCCACCCCCCAGACACGCTTTTCCGACGCTCCTTTGGCGCTTTTCCCGCCTCCGCTCCTTGGGGGAAACTCTGCCGCCACTTGAGCAACTTTTAGTGCGTCTCAATGCGCATTTTAAATAAAATAGAAATTCAATTTACTTTAAATAAGCGACCAGGAGGGGCGCGAGGGTCCTGGTCCTCGAGCGGCTGGGGGACTAACAAGGTGACAAGCAGCGACACGTCAATGCCAGAGTTTCCACAGCTTTTCCGCAGCACAAATGAAATGTAGAAAATCTACAAAAAAAAAAGGAATGCAAGAAAAAGGAAAGGAAAATGAAAGAAAAACTGAAGAGGAAAAGCCAAAGCCAAGGAGGAGCAGAGAACTTTTTCGCTTTTTTTTCTTAAATGAACTTAAAATTGACTAAATGTGCTAGAAAAAGGTGCGAAGCTCCTTGGGGAAACCCCTCCCGGAAAACTGGAGATAGGGGGTTGACTGCCAGAGACGAATATAATTAAGCGGCGTTTAAAATGCTTGTACTAAGACACGCTCGGAATGGGGGCGATGGTGGCGGGCTGGGCTGGGTGGAAAACTTGAAAAACTTTCCACAAAGTTTAATTTAAATATGAATGAGCGCTTTTCCTCCCCACCCACCGAATCACTTGACTATACGGCCCTGCCGTTACGGTTCTCTGCTTAAAAATAGATGAAATTTTCGTTTCGGATTGGAAAGCTTTTCCTTCTGCGAAGCAGAGTTCCCACCAACTTGTAGAACTCTTAAACGAATAGTTTATAATATATTTTATTACCCAATAATTCGGAAGAACCTCCCAGGACCAAGTTGTTGTGCTTTCTCCGGACAAGATGTCCTGGCACGAGGCTTTCTGCTAAGCCGCCACCCCCAAGATAGCGGGTGCTGTGCTGTGGTGTCCTCGGGGTGGTTTCTAGGTGGCAGGACTTAAAGGGGCATTATAAATTTCTACCTAATCCGAGCGGCTTAGGGCTCCTCGTCGTTTTGTTTTCATTTCAAGAGCAAGAGAAGAAAACCCCCGGGAAAGTCTTCTACTTCGGCTTTGATTTCGACTTATGTTCGCATCACAACAGATTTGCTTGCCGTCCATACTGTTCTGTTGTTGTTGTTGTTATCCTTGCTGTTTTGTTGCCAGGTGATAAGGCAAATCGTATCCTTAAACCACTAAAAGGGATCAACAGCGAGAGTAGAATCCTGGGCGGGATAGGGCTTTCGCTTCCATTCCGTCGAAGGACGAAAAACGCTTCGAATAATTATAAAAACAGCTTTCGAGTGCACTCTCTCAGTGCTCGCTGCGAGGAGTTGTGGTTGTGTTGGTGTAGGCGTGGCAGCCAAGTCCTGGGGGTGAAAGTCCATTCAAGTCCAGGCGCCAAACTGTCGGACGCCGCCGTTCCCCTCCTTGTTTGCCTTGATTTTCTTGTATTTTTTGGCCACCGAGTAAAAGCGAGGAAAACAAACAAAAGTAGACATAAATACTGTTGGGGATTTATACTTTATATCATCTACTCTCCTCCCCATCCTTGCAGGCAGTGCTTATGTGTGTGTGTGTGGGTGGAAGGACACTTGTAACACTTCGGAGACAGAAGAAACACTTTCTTTCTGCCTCTAATCAATTTATTGAATTTATTTTTCTGATTTTATTAAAGAGCGCCTAAGAAAAACAATTTTTTTTTAGCCAAAAAATATACGAGGGGGAGTAGGCAGTGAGGGGGCGTGGCAGTGTGGCAAAGTGGACTTCGCTGGCGCCTGCCATAATTAAGTTAGAACCTTTTTTTGTGACGTGACTGGGGCTTTTCGATTCCTTTCCCAATACTCTTTGATTTCGATTGTTGTTGCTGTTGAAAGGACGCTCTGATTGCTTCTTCTTTCTGGCTACAAAGGATAAGGGCAGGACTCTGCTAACAGGCTTACTCAGCGACTTGATGGAATCTCTCTCTATGATAAATGATGGTTGCCTTATTGTACATTTTGTATTTAAAAGTCCTTTTGTTATCTCTTGCTTTAATTTTTGGTAATCAAACTTTTGGCATTCATTTCCCATTTTCCATTTCCCATTTTCCATTTTCAGTTTTTCCGTATTTTTGTTTTCCTAAAAGTCGAGTGGAAACCCCAGACAGACACACATCCATTATTTCCAATCCAAACTTTGCCAATTACAAATCTGCTGTGTTCGCCATCAACTTTTCGCATATTTTTGCCATTTTTCTGACCCCTCCGATGTGCTCATCCATGGAGTAGTTAAAATCCTCAAAAAAAATCATCTAATTGTGTATTTTTCTGGACAAAAGTTGATCTCATATTTCTTTTTTTTGCAGCTGGTCGGCGGTGAGTTCGATATGGAATTGAATTTTGTGATACAGGATGCGCAGAATATCAAACATATGCTGGAGCTTCTGGACCATTGTCCGCCCAATTTGCAGGTGAGTTTCCTCCTTGGACAGTGCCATTTCTATATTCTCATACAGCCACTAAAATAAAAGGATACAAAGGATACATTTTATTGTGCGAGTGGTCGGGTGGTGACTTTTTAATACAATTTAATTCAATTCGCGCTGCGGCATCAAAGGAAATTAACAGCACGGTGGGCGTGGCAGCCGAAATTGCGCGTAATGAAAACGCAACATCAACATGGAAATGCCTTTCAACTTTTCCAAACCAACCACCCACCATCCCCTCCGCATGGGCGTGTTTTCACATTTTCCTGGGCTTTCCCCTTTTAACTGCTGCTTTTCACGGCGCTTTTTTTCCTCTTCCTGATTTGCATATGAATATGCACAGTGGTGGTTGAGTAATTAGTTCTAGGGGCGGCAAATATATTAAATTATATTTTCATTCAAAAAGTTTTTACAACCAAAAGCTTGTCATATTTGAAATAATATTTTAATCTAATCTTTTAGTCCAGCTTAAAATCCTCTTGAATACCTCTTTTGTCGACCATATCTGTGCCCGAACGGTTGTGCCCGCGTGGGTGTGAAAGTCAGCGTGTGGGTGGCTGGCTGTATGCCAGTGTTTGTGCTTGACAATATTTTACACCTGACGTTGTCGCTGCTCGCTCGCTTGTGCCATCAAATTATTAGCATGACTGCTGGCGAAAGGATCTCCCAGTAACTCTTCATGTGTAAGCTTTTTCCTTTTTTAAATACACACTTGTACGGGCATAGTGTGTGGGAGTGTGTGTGCTGACAGGAAGTGCTACCTCCCTCCCTACCAGTGCGGGTGAGTGGGTTGTGTCATCCAAAGTGCGAAGGCGCAGACATCGGAAGTCGGAGAAGTTGCTGCAAAAATCGCAACAAAGTTTCCGCATTATGAGTTTTTTAACTGCATTGGTTCATTGACCCACAAGGTGCCTGGAGGGATTACAGGATTTCGAAATATAAATAAAAGCTAAGCTGGAGAGTGCAGATAGAGCTCACATTATGTGGGAATTAAATTCGAAATCTTCAGGCAACTATTTTACATTTATTTACCTTGTCGTGCCATTATTCAGGACACAACGCCCCCTCATAAGTGCGTTGGTGGTGCTCCTGTGTGGTTTCGGCGGTTTCTGGGGATGTGTGCGTACAAACAGGCGATCCATTTGAGAGAATCCTACATTACACAGTCGCACAGCCACCCCTTGCTCCCACAAGGACACCACCCACTCAGTAACTACTCTTTAATGATATGCGTCAGTTGCTGCCGGCTTGGCTTAGATTTTGCGGTTCTTGAGGCTTCACAATTTATTTGGCTTTTTAAATTAATGAAAATTGTCACTGACTGGCAGATTCTGGCAGTGTGGGGAGTCCTGGGGTGGCGGCGGAAGGTCCTTGCTGTGTAGCATGTGTCGCCCAAATTGTTGGCATATGTAAAACAAGCATCAAATATGCATCACCGCCAGGCAGAGGACTGGCAAGGATCTCTTACTTCATTTGGCATGCGAGGCAGGTGTGCGAGCCTTCAGGACTAACCAGGCCCCACCCACTTTCCCCCTCGACTGTAAATATTCCAGGATATGTTTAGAATTTGTCAGAGCTTTTATTAGTGTCCTTTGAAGACAAAACAATTACTCGAATGATTCTATGAAAATTATTCAAAATGTAGAGAGAGCAGAGAGCATATCTGGGGAGCTCTGTGCCAAAAGATTTCCCCCATTTTCCGCCACATCTTCTGCGGGGTAGCAGTTTGCATACAAAGGACAAAGTGTCGCGCCTTTGATTTATGTTCGAGTACAGTGGGCACTCGTGTGTCGCATACCAGCTAGTCCTCCCCCGACTCTGACCCCTTCCACCACATCCCACCCTCCAGCTTGTGTTCAGCCGGCATTCAATTGATTCGGCACGTAGCCGGGGGGGCAAGTGCAAATAACTGTTTTAGTCCTTGTCCTCCCGGCGGCAGGTGCAGGTCCTTTGACCCCGAACGCCCTGCCGGGGGGCCATAACATTTTATTCTTGACAATAAATTCGTCGGGCGGGGGCGCTATCGAGACTGGTCCTTTAAATCAAAGCTTCTTTTTGAAATTAAGGCCGTAATGCGGCCTACCAGTAACCCGCTGCCACCTGCCGTCTAAGGCCAACCCCCACCCCCCCTGTTAACCCGCCCGTGGACCGGGCCACCGCATATTTGTCGTGCTCCGCCGCCTGTGTGTATGCTCAATAAAATTTTACAGCCTTTGCCAGCTCAGCAATTTGCGTAACTCTTGCCACGGTCGCCCCTGCTTCTCGCCCAGGAACCAAACGCAAAAAACGAAAAGAAGCAACAAAAAATGGCGAGAAGAAAAGGAGCTAAAAAGGATGCGAGAGCGGGAGACAGAGTGGGTTACAGCAGGGAAATGGGCCAGGACCGCCGCAGGACCCCCGTTGATTCAAAGGTGGGAATCAACAGACGAACACCTTTCACCTTTCGTCGAATTGGTTTCCGCCCTTTTTCTTTTTTGCGTTTCCATCTCTTTTCCATTTCCATTTCCATTCTGCGTTTTCCTTTTTTTTTTGTGTCCTTTTTGGTTTGGCAACAGCTGTAAATAACGTTGTTAAAGCTGCAAACAATGTCCTGGCGTTGGCCAAGGCAGGAGGTCCTTTGAAATCAAAGCTGATTTAATGACAATGATACTCGCCTACACAGCCAGCCTTTTTTTGAGATATTTAAGAAAAGGAGTTTATTAATTTAAATAATGCCAAGCTAATTGTTTGCTTAGACTTTTTTTTATTGAAAAGAAATGAAGGTATCGAGTATCATTCACTTTCAAAAGTTCACACCTCGTTGGGGCTTCGGGAAACCCTACCAGAAAGAGATTCCCCCATGTCCTTTTTCATGAAAACTCCCTCTCCCTGAGCGGTTGCGATAAAAATGAAACATTTTTAAGCTTTGGCTGATGCTTTTTTTTGAGCGAGTGCGAAGCCATCGCAACATTTCAGCTCGCAAAGTATCTGAAAGTTGTATCTTTGGCTTAGGGCCGCTTATCTACATTCGAACAGAGCTCCGGGATCCGGGATCCGGAATCCGGGCTCTCCCTTCTACCCCAACTACCCCATTTCTGTGACTGCCCAGTAAAGTTACACGGAGGATTAGCTTGTGATTATGTTGGCAGTGGCAGTGGCAGTGCCAGCGATTTCTATTCCGATTCCGATTCCGCTGCCAGTTGGCTGGCAACTTTTTGGAGGCAGCCGAGGGCGGACAGGAAAGCCGTAGTTTTTAAGTCTAGACCGCGCCGTAATTATCCGGAGTGTGTTGGTAAATCATCAGAGCCAAAGCGAGCCAAAGTCAGGCGAGTGTATGCAGATCCTGGTGCTCCGGCAGCCTCCCATTTTAAGGATACTACCCCCTAGTTGCTTAGCAGCACATGCCATAAAATACATAAAGTAGAAAGCAGCCGAGGGCTATACATGAAATTTATTCATGAATTGAATTTGTATTCCTCGCAGATATTTTATAAGTTTTCCATTTCTATTCCAGCTTTCCGGCTATCCACCCAGGGGTGTTGGCCATCTCCCCAGCCCCTTCTAATTTTGTTTTCCAGCCGCTCCTCCATCCGCCAGTGTGGCTGTATTCTGGGCTGTGTACTCCAGTCCTGTAATGCTGAGCAATGAGAATAAGCTGATTATGTTTTTGCGCCGAGTACTTGGGGTTTCGGTCTGCTTCCTATTCGGAAACTGATTGGAGCTATTGATTTGGGGCTTTTAAAACTCCGTTTTGCCTCACATGCCGCTTCGGTCACACTGTGCAGTCTCAAAAGTGTCACATTATGCGCCTGCATTGCCCCGGCCATTATTCCGCTCGTTTTGTGGTTATTGGCCGATGAGGCTCCGTCGCTCCAGCTGCTCCCACATTAATTTTGTGATGGCTCCATTATACTTACGACGCTTTTGGGACTCTGGTCACACTCGAAAAGCGAATTGAAATGCAAGCCAGCCGCCCTGCCCTGAAAGTTGGGAATGTCAAGGCCCTGAATGGAAAAGCCACTGCAGGGGGCGGCGGGGCCGGCCAGGACTCGCTCGAATCGAACTCGCCATTAAATATGAATTGTGATTGCCCCGATTGGGGGCGGGGCATAAGGAGCGAGAGAGACAGCTGGAAGGGGGGGGGTGAGTGAGAGGCAGATACGTGGGGGAATCGAATTGAAATGCACACAAGAATAACAAAAGTTATACGGCGGACACAGCAAGGATTGCCGGATTGGCAGGGAGATAGGATGCAGGGGCGGACGACAGAGCCAGGCAGGAAGGACACACTTTGAAATGGGTTCAACATTAGCCAGGACCTGGCACTCGTACTGGCAACGTTGCCTTTTGTGTGTTTTTGGCCTTTTGATGCCGCCTTTTAATACGTTTGTGTCGCAGGCGATGTGCTCCTCTCGTCGCTTATTTTTTAAATTTCTGTCTGGGAGTATCGGTTTTTCAACTTTAATGGAAATATGTGGAAGTATTTCAGTTAACAAGTTTTCTAGAATTAAATACTTTTGCAGGCTTTTCCAGAATTCCTTGCCGGCTTTCAAAAGAGTTTTTGGAATGCCTGCTAGTTTCTTTTTTTTTTTTGCATCAATCCTCCCCGGAGGCTCCCTCGCCTTTGGGATTCTTTTCTCTGGCTATTTTTTTTTGGCTTTTTGTTGTTGTTGTATTGGCATCACTAGTCACGTAAAAGGACATCGGTGCTGGCCAGGACATCGCCAGTCAAACACATCGAAATGACCCGAACCGGAGACCGAGCCCGAACCCGAACCCGAACCCGAACTGGAACCTGAACCTGAGACTCCTCTGGATACCATTGGACCCCAGAGGTCCCCCTCTAAGCCACCCACCCACCCATGGCGGTGTCCTGGCCCGGGGCCACCCGTTGAGTTTTAAAGAATTGTCTGCCATGTGAAAAGGTCATTTAATTTCTTTTTGATTTGTTTTCGCGTCGACTGCTCCCAGGGCTGCCGGGACCAGGACGAACGACGCGGTCGTCATTAAAGTGTAAATGTATTTTTAAGTAGACGCCTCCTGTCTCCTGTCTGCTGTCTCTTGTCTCTTGTCTCCTGGATCCCCCCTGATCTGCTCGCTGGTGGAAAAATAGAATTACCAAAGAGCTTGGCGGTGAAATGGTCCGAAATAGCGAGGCCCGAAAAGCCCAAAAGCCGCACAAGTTTCCCAATTTTTTTCCTTCGCTTCTCGCTTGAGTTAATAGCATTTTAAGTACGGCCGGTGGGTGGGGGTCAGGGTCCGGGTCCGGGCCAGGATTCCAAGATTCCAGGATGCACAAAGCATATAGGCAATAGAAGTCCTGCACAGCCAATCAAACCGAGCCGGGGACTCAATTTCAATTGAAATTAAAAGGACATTAGGCGGAAGACGACGGAGCAAGTGGATTGGATTTAAGGCCAAAATTTAAAGCTCATTATTTCATTTTTGTTGACAATTAAAATGAATACTTTATACATTTTATTTCCGCCCAGGCTCTCGGCCTCTTTCATTTGTTTTCATTTCTATTTTATTTTTTATTCTCTGTTGTGCTTTCGTCCTTTTTATTCCTGCCAGGAAATGGCCATGAAAAATGTATAAAGTTTCTGCTTTCTGCCTTCTGCTCTCTTTATTTTATATTCTTGAGGCCTAAGGACAAACACACGAGCGTTGGGGGGGGCGTGGTCGATCGGTGGGGCGGTGGATGGCGGTGGCTGGGCCTTAAATGGGGGCGTGGTTCGCCAGAGGTTGTCGGGATTTGGCGGTCGCTGTTGAAAAACTGTTTAGAATACTTTCTGAGCTGTTTTGCATTTTTGGCTTGTGGGCTTAGCCGAAGAGGCACATGTGTCAGCCTGTGCTCCCCCGCCCACTTTTAGAGTTGCGGCAAGGCGTGGCACTAATGCCACACACATGAGTTTTGTCATTCAATTTTGACACGCGTTGCGTGGCCCTCGGGCGTCGAAGCTGCCTCCCTCCCTCCTCCCTCAGCATAGCTCCGCTCTTCCAACTTAGATTTCAGATTTCAGGTTTTTCCAGATTTTCCATTTTCCCCGAGCAGATCCAACAGATTTCTGCTTCGAACAACAACTCATCAATATGCAAAAAGGCAACAGCCGAGAGCAAGGCTTTCTTTTTTCCGTTCGGCGAGTGTTGGTGTGACAGAGTGTGTGCCTGTGCGTGTGTGTGTGAGTAAAAGGGGTCAGTGGGGTTCAGGCAACCCCTTTCACCAGCCACTTCCACCCCCACATCCGTTCGCTCAGTCGTGCGTCAAAAGCAATGCAAACTTTCTGCGGCCAACAGAAAAAAAAAAAACAAAAAAACGCCCCAAAAAAGGCGCAAAAAATCCTTAAAAAAATAGAAAATAAAAAATAAAGAAATGCCAAATAAAATCACAGAAAGTGGCAGGAGGAAAAAAAAGTTTAAAGAGAGAAAAAAAAAGTGCAGGCGAATGAAAAGAAAATTATTATGGAAATGTCAACGTGAAAGTTTTCCGCAAATGCAGAGCTTCCGCTCTTAACCCTCGACTTTTTCCACTCACTCCTTCCCTGGAAAACACAATTGAATTTCATGTTTGACATGACTAGCCCACACCTGACCCCCACCCCCTAGGCCCCTAGGCCTTAAAAGTTTTCCTTTGTTTTCCCAAAAACCCCTCTGTTTTTTCGGCAGCGGAAAATTTTAATGCGATTTCCATTGGCTTCGCTGGGGGATTCGGGGACACGCATCTGATTTTGATTCGGATTCAAGTCTGGATCGGTTTGGCGTCCTGGAAAGAGAGGTCCTGCCAGCCAGACGCCATTTGCATAAGAATTAATAGAACTAGAGACTTGGAAGTATCATAATACTCGCCTCTCCCCCACCCCCCTCGAGGAAAGTGCTTTCAAGTGGGAAAATCCCTAAAAAAAGTGAGAAAAGGAGCTGGGATTCCGGCGACACCTTTTCTTTTGAGAATAATTCAATTTGCGGCACTTGACAGCTTCAAAAGGTTGACATAATTCATTTTTTTGTACAATCCAAGCTCTCACCCTTTTCGGGGCGCGCCTTTAAATGCTTGAGTGAGTTTTTCGCAGCTCACTTTCAATTTCTGAGTCGGCGACACCTTAATGGGCCACCGAGCAGGGCCAACGGGCCAGGACCAAGGCCGAAGGACCAGAGGCCCCAGCATCAGTTTCTTAATTACAGGCCCAGTCCTGAAGTTAATGCCCTCCCAGCCATCCCAACCATGGGAAAACTGAAAATTGCTCTCAATTAACTTGTTAGTGGCTTGTTTTTTTCGCCGCCCCCAGCCTCCCAAAAAAAAAGGGTTAAAGGCCATTACAGGAACGCCTCATCGAACTTTATGCTTCCCTCCATTTGGTAGTAGAACTTTTAATTTGTGAAATTTGGCAGGAGGGCGGAAGGATGGGGCGGAAGTGACCACAAAACACAGGGTGGAGAAGGGAAAAAAACAAAATAAAAAATTAAGATAAACAATCAGAGAAAGAGAAGCGAAAAAATATATATTATTCTTGTCATTAGAAGCATTGCAACCCTTCACGGGCCTGCCAGGAATTAATTAAATAAATTAGAAAGTGTCCGAAAGTAGGATCGAAGTGAGGGACTTTGGGCGGGAATAATTAGCCGAGGAGGAGCAGAGGTCAAAGGTCAGGAAGTGGCCTTTGTCACTTGGCAGCCAGAGTTCAGATGCATTGGAGTACCTATACTTATGTCTGTCACATTCACAGAGCAGCCAGCAGCCAGCAGCCAACCCGACAAAAGCTGCCACTGTCGTTTTGCTGAAAACATTTCAAAAAGGTCCTTTAATAATTCATGCGCCCGGCAGTATCCTAGTTTGTAAATGCAAATTTATATTCTTGTTTATTTGTTTGTTTGTCAATTTCAATTTATGAATATTTAATAAACAAGTTACCGAGCCACTGAGTCCTGTTCCGTTCTGGCTCTGGCATGTCCTGCAAAGTTTAATTACAAAAATAATCACAATTATTTGGTTAGTTTTTACGAGAGAGTCGAGTCGAGTGGAAAGTGTATTATTTAATGCATATATAAGCTTGATTATTTTTTAGCAGTTTTTCCTTCACTTTTTGTCGGCAGTCCTGGTCAAAGGACACTCTTCCTTCCTGATTGCACTTTGTGTCAATGTTATGCACATCAGAATCAGTGGCACAAAGCAAAGCAAAGGCAAAATGTCAATAGCAGGCGCCAGTGTCTTTGCCAGGCAGGACCTCCTTGGAGGTGGAATGGAGGAGGACCAGGCACACGCTACTTAGCCCGCAAAATTGCCGACTCCGGCATTTTCCATGTGCGTGGCATTACCCGTTTTTCCTATCTACTCCTTCCTCGGCCCCCTCCCTGTCAGTTTTTCCCTTATTTTCCAGGATCTCCCCAGTTGGTTGGCAAACTCCTTGCTCAGTTGTTTGCATTGCAGCGGCAGATGCTGTCAATAATAAATTTCCGCTAGAGCCGCAGCAGATTTGCAAAAGGGGGACGGGGCGATAGGCGAGGGGCGAGGGGCTCAGTCTTTAGATGGCGGCACGTACACGGCAAGAAAAGGGTGTTGAAATAATAAATGAGAGTATCAGAAGGATAAAATGATTGAGTTGCAGGTTCTGTAGTTCAACACCGCGTATACTTAATATCACAGAACGAAGTTACGTATACGCACTATTCTCCCAAATTGAAAGTATAATGTGAAACCAAATCCTTAACAGATAGATGCTGAGTGTAGAAAGGGTGGGCCCAGCCCCGGGGGGGGAGTGGCAGGAAGGAAGCACATAAGCGCATCGCCCAAGAAGACAAGGAGGAGATTGAGGAAAAGGAAGAAGATTGCAGCTCGGCACTAAAAAGATGACATAAAGATAGAGCCGGGCGGGTGTTGAAATTGAATAGGGGTAACGAAGCGTCAGTCTGACGGGGCAAAGGAGTCAACAGCGGCGAGGCGAGGGGCAAAAAAGGACGGGAGCAAAAAAGGACGAATCAGGCACTGCAGGCATGCAAACGATGCGCTGTCGCCTGATAAAGTATATGCGATATAACGTATACGACCGATTGGCCGTTTCTGCTCGACGGGGCCAAAAGGAAAAATCGCAGACGACTGGGATGCAAATGGCAAAAAAGGACCAAGAACGAGGAAGGAAATGCAGGATGTGAACTGGCAATAGGAGAGGAGGAGGATGGGAGATGGGGAGTGGAAAAAGGACAGCTCAGCGGGCGACACGTTGATAAATTTATTGAAATTCTATTGAAACGAAACGATTTGACTGCAGCAAGGAGCAGGGAGTGGGGAGTGGGGAGTGGGAAAGGGGGTGGTGCAAGGACACAAATCGCTGATAAAGTGGAAAATGAGTGAAAAACAAAAAAAAAAGTGTCGTAAATTGCAAATAAATTGCAGCTTGCCACTGAAAGATATCACATGCTAGCTCACACACATAGGACACTTGCAAGGAAGTCCTTACAGAGAGAGAAGGACTCTGTTCATCTTGGCAATGCCCCAGGTTTTGGGCAATTAAACTTTCCCCATTGCATAAATTCAGATCCCGACCAACTTTGCACTTAATTTTTAATTTTCCCTCGCCCCTGACTGGCCTCTGACCTCTGACCCTCGCTGGACAGGCGATGCTCAATTAAACCTGGCCAGAAAGCAACAAGCCAAATGCTCCATTGCGCTTCGCAGTAAAAAAAATTACAACAAACAAAAAGTCGGAGAAGAAAATCTCGGCAAGGCGGCTCGTTTCTGTAGCATACTTTGGGGCGGGAGGAGAGGGCGATAAAAAAAAGCAGCTAAAAGATAACAGAACCCAGGAGCGGGGCTGGAGGGGTCGTGGCATAGAAAAGGCCAAATTTAATTTGTGCTCAGTGGCTGTGGCAACTTTGGTCCTGTTGTTGCCGCCGCCGCCGCCGCCATGAAGAAATTGCTACCCAATTACGTAATAAAATCTGACTGAAGTTTCTACTCTTATTATTTAATTTTTTCTTTATCTTCGTCATGTCGGCTCTCTCTGTCCTCAGTCCTCAGTCCTCTGTCCTCTGCCTCTCCCTCCTGGCTCTCCTTCAATGAAGAACAAATTGTTTGAGGGGATTTGTAGCCGTGCATAAAAAACAGGAGAAAAAAAAAAGGGAAGCAATGGGAAAAAATAAGAAAGGAAAAGCATCCGAAGCTGGAAAATCCCCGCTCGGCGCTTATTAAGAAATAATGCTGGAAAAACAAAACCCAATGGCGTCAAATCAACGCTTGTTGTGCCTTTCTTGTAATATTTGTGCCAGCAGGCACATTAAATGGCCTAAAAAACAAACAAAACCATATCCTGGAGCCTTAAATTGTGAAATTTGAAGTAAATCTCTTATCGAGGTGGTGGACAAATTTTTATGAATGCGCCCAGAAACTGCAGATTCGATGGCTAAACAAACAGCAATAAAAAAGCTGCTTAAACGAGTTTTGGCCAACCAACTGCCGTTCTGGCCGGAAATTCTGGCAAAAGGCCAAGCCAATAAGCCAGCAGGTGATGCGGTGACGAATCCGGTGACGGGGAGGTTCTCGTCTGAAGATGCCTTTCTCTTCCTGTTTTTTTTGTAATTTATAAATCGAGAAATTAAATTATGCGTGCAGTGGCAACAAATACATAAAAAATATATAAAATAGGAGCAGTCTCTGGACCATAAAGAAAAAGCAAGGAAATGAAGCGTTAAACGAGCCAGGCAGCTGATAAAAAATGCATAGAAAGAAAAAGTTATTTTTTTAGCCATAATTGACTTAAAGCTTAAACATACTTTTCATTTAAAGCCGGAAGAGCCAAGCATCTTCCTCTGGCTTCGACTTTCTCATTATCGAAATATATTTTCTCTGCAATGGCCAATCAATGTGCAATCTTCTCAGTGCCATTAAGTGTATCTGTATCCTGTGAAAGTAGCTGTATCCTTGGCTGTGCCTGGGTGAGGGTGTGTGTGTGTGTGTGCCAAAAGCAATAATCATAAAGAACCGTCAAACGCTTTGTTTTTCTTCTTTCTGCAGAATTGAGGCAATAATGCCGAATGGAAAAAAGAAAACACAAGAGATGCGAAGGAAAAGTCTGGGTTGGCTTGCGATTATTTTGCCATTACTTTCCATTATTTTACTTTATTTCAATGACTGTTTACATTAGGCACTCGCACACACACACACACTTGAGAGAAAGCAAAGAGAAAGCAGCAGATAAGTGCCATACGTTCCTTTTCTTTTGTTTGCCAACTTGGTTGTGTGTGAGAAGAGGTCCTTCAGACCGTGCGGAGGGGCTCTGAGGACGAAGAATAACTCTTACGGCTTTGATTTCTCATTTCGCGTATATTGTCTTTAATAAATAATATTATTAAATATATGTGGAACATTTCGTGTCCTTTGCAGGCGGAGATCTGGAGCGTGTTCATTGCCATCCTGCGCAAAAGCGTTCGCAACCTGCAGGCCTGCACAGACGTCGGCCTCATCGAGCATGTCCTTGTGCGCCTGCAGCGCTCGGAAACGGTTGTGGCAGGTGAGTTTTCATCTTTAATTGCAACTAGCTTATTAAATTATTTAGTGAAAAAAGATTAAAGGCTACAGAGTCCTTGAAATGAGGCTAGAAAGTATCTAAGTATATAAATCATAAAGCTTAGTCCTCTCTTGGTTTTCTCTAATTCTTCTTGATCCCTTCTAATACATAGTATCTGTACTATCAAGGATGTATATCCTAGATACATAATACATATACTTTGCCACAAAACCCCACCCTCCCAGAGACAATGGATCTCCGAAAAATTGCACTATTGTTTGGCTTTGGTTTTTGAACTGGATTCGGGGCTGGCTCTTCGGTTTACGTCTGGCTTGGTCCGTTGAATTGCCTTTCGATTAATTTCACGCTTGTCAGCAGCACTGACACGCCCAGTTGCGCCTCCCCCTCCCCCCCCACCCCGCCAAAAAACATGGCCAGAAACCAGGGAGAGTCCTGGAACACGAAAAGGGGAAGGATACTACCACTCCCTGGCCCCAAAAAACAGCATGGCTGCAAATTTGCTCTTCATTAGCGACCCGCGCTGGTGCCACGCCTCCTTTTTGGGAGCACCACCCACCGCCCCACCGCCCCACACCCCCACATGATGCCTTGAGGATGTGCGTGCCTTTGGCTTTGATTTTGATTTTATTAAGTCAATGACACATCTGCGGTCTCCACGAACTCCCCAACTGTGGCGGTAGTCCTCCCCCATGCACACACTCGTACATAAATCTTTTCGCACCACCACCGCCCCCGGCACACCACACACACACACTCCCTGTGTGGGTCCCTCCCCCCCACAGTGCCATCTTCATTCCGCATTTAACGAACTGTAACTGCTGTCAATTTGCAGTCGCTGACTTTTGAGCTTCGTGTGTGGCTGAGGAGTGGGAAGGAGGTGGCTAAGAGGGGGGAGGAGGCTGGTAGAAAGCTGGCAGAAGGGTGGTGGCCACAAACAAAGACATAATTTCATACATCAACTGGAAGAAAAGGCTTTGAAAAGTGCTATCAAATAAATAGGTTTTTTTAATTATATTTTTTAAATATTATACATTTATTTTCAATATAAATAATTATTTAATTTTTTTTCGAGCTATTTATTTTTTGCAACTAAAATCCTTTTGAGAAAACCACTTTTTAAGAGCCTTTAAGAACCTTTTCTTCAAGTGTACTTCTTCCTCATTTATATGTGTGTGTGTGTGTGTGTGTGTCTCTCTCCCTCTGCCTATGTATGTGTGTCACCTGACAAATGCCAAAACGTGACACTTGCCAAGAAATTAGATAAGTTAAAAGTTCGTTGTCTTGGCCAAAGTTTAGCTTAGAGTAGCAACTTCTTGGATTTTATCTCTGTCTGAGTACGAGTGTCTCGCTCTCTCTCTCTCTATCTTTGTCTCTATGTGGGTTTGGGGAATGAGAGGAGAAAGAAGAAGCAGAATCAGCAGATATATTGCCTACTTTTCTGGGCTCGAAACTTCAACTTTCAACGCAACAGACACTCTGTAATTTGATAAGAGAAATTGTTGCGCTAAACGCTCTCCCCACAGTTGACAATGTTCTCACTTATTATTTATTTTCCCCGATCCCAGTCCCTGGCCACCATCTCTTATCTCTTTCCATTACTATCCTCTGTCCCTTTCTTATCCCTGATTTTTCTCCCAACGCTGCTCCCAATGATGATGATGATGATGATGAGTTGGGGCAGTAAAAACTTTGGCATGCCAGGGAAAATGTAATTAAATGCTGATGAAGCTGTGGCGGGGGAGGCGGTGATGGGAATTCCACACCAGACAGGGGGCGTGGCCTAAGCAGTGGGCAGTTGCGAGCCGGGGAGCATCATCCGGGGAGCAACTGGGCGACATTGTCGTTTGGGGAATGCCGCAGGTCATGCTAAAAAGTGGGTGTACCACTTGGAGAAACACAATAGAAGCTTAAAAAAATAATAATAAAAATTTAAGGTATTTAATAAATTAATAATTAATCAAGTTTTAATAAAGAAAGTCTTTCAATAAGATAATAGTTTGAGTTTCAAGGGCATTTTTTGTCTAAAAAAGTATATTTTTTAACCAAGACTCTTGGTATTTGAAACTCTCTACCAACTGCCCCCAATTTTTCGACAAGTGCATAAAGGACTTGGGTCAGAGCAAAGGTTGAAGCTGCCAGTTACTCAATTTCTTAATTCACGCAACCCGAAACGTGTTGATGGTGTGTGTGGGTGGCCGAGTGGGTGTGCCTGCCTGGGTATGTTTGAAGAGGGGTTGGTAAATATCAGGGGGGGGAGGCTGACGGCTGACGGCTGGAGGCAGGGGGGGTTACTTGCCAGGAGGTGAGCCAACACAGTCCGAGCATTAAAACGGCCCGAGCGTCCCATTTCAATTAGTGTGCATTACAAATGAAGTTTGGGAATAGCGCAGCGAAAGCATCCGACGACTTGGCTCTTTCTTCCCCCAGGGGCGTGGCATTTGGGGCGGAAGTGCGACAGAGACGGCAGCAGACCGACAGAACGAGAGGGCAATCAGTTTGAACTCCGGAATTAATAACTATTTGGCCAAGCTTTTGGCTAAAGTTGATTGAAAATACAGCGACCACAAGTTGGAGAAAGCGAGAAGTCCTGCCAGGGCGGGGCGGCAGAGAGAGAGAGAGATGAAGCTGTTTCGTGGCCGAAAACTTTGGTGGCTGTCCTGGAGTCCTGCCATTAAAATTGCATAAATTATGTTACTACTCAATGCAAAACTTGGAAACTTGTTTAAGGGAATCCTTGGCTAAACTTTCGATGAATATATATATTCCCCTCCTCCCCCGCCGGCTCGATGGCTTAATGAAGACAGGATAGTAAATATTTAAGCATTTTGTAAATTGTATTTAGTTTGCTTACCGTTGCCCCTTAATTATTTTGCTGGGCTTTGCCTTTGGCTGGCCTTCCTCTAAATTGAAATTCCATTCCGCCAGATCAAATGCAATTTTAGCCACGAAGGCCGACGCCGCCAGCCCACTCGCCGTGTCCTTGCCGCTCGGCTGAGCGCGAGGACTTTGGCGTTGGCTGTGGCTGTGGCAGCTGCATTTGAATTCGCATCTTGCCACCTGGCCCTCTCCAGTTCGCCGGATTAATTGTATCTCTTCTCCGCTTTCTGTTTCAGATCTCCTCATCGAAATGCTGGGTGTCCTGGCCAGCTACAGCATAACGGTAAAGGAGCTCAAGCTGCTCTTCGGCACAATGAAGGCCAGCAACGGCAAGTGGCCGCGCCACTCGGCCAAGCTCCTGAACGTCCTCCGGCAGATGCCGCACCGCAACGGACCGGATGTATTCTTCAGCTTTCCAGGTCGCAAAGGATCGGTAAGTGTCGGGGACTGTCGAGGATTAATATTTAATTTAGATTATATATATGTGATTCCGGGGGCTGTTATTTTATTGCCTCACCCTTGAAGCGAATTCCCATCCGGAAAGCAATGCTTCTATGTCCTGCCAAAATGGGTGCATGTGTGTGGAGGTCCTTGGGGAGTCTCTATAACCATCGAACACATAAAAAATGCCATAAAGCGAATTGGAAGTCAAACGCGAACATGGCCGGGCTGGGAGAATACTGGCAATTGTAGCGAAATGTCCAATAAAGTGGCGCCACCCGGTTTGTACCCTGGGTAAGGAAAACCACTGAACCACCCACATCAAATGTCCTGCCTGTTCCTGTCACTTTTGACCCGAAGGAGGTGGGGGCGTGCCCGGGAGGAGAGTCCTCTTCACGCATTTGGCCTTTTTAATTTTCGTTTAGCCAGCTTTTAGGCACGACCAGGAGACCCACAGACCCACACACACCACCACCACCCACAGAACCCACTTAACCGCCGATCAGCGATCCACTAGGATGCCTAATGCCATTGATGGTGCCGATGATTGCAATGGAATGCCAGGACGCCTCGATTCGATTCGAATAATGAGATTTTGGGGCGAAAGCCAAAACCCAAAATCATCAGGGCCCCCTCACCAGCCCCTGCCACCTCGACCTGCCTCTTTCCTCGGGGGATGTGGCTGTCCTGCTCCGTTCTGCTTCGCTTTTGGGGGCAAAAGTTGCTGCAACCGCAGCAGAACTCTAACAGTGTCAGTCTTTGTCACGTCCATTTGGCCTTAACCCATTTAGTGGAGAAGCTAGAAGCCCGGCCACGCCCCCTTGGCTTGTACGCCCTCTTTTTCTGGCTTTCAAGTAAATGAAATTTGATATCCGAAACACACACATACACACCCAAAAGCGCCAAGCGCGGAAAAGTACCCTAAATTTCATAAATTTTCAGGAACTTTTGGGGCAAAAATGTGATGCACTTTATTTGCAATTTATTCACCGGAGAGACACTTAATATTTGTTATCTTAATGGAAGGATAAATAACCCGATGGCAGGCTGAGGATAATGTCAAATGGATTTTCAACAGGATAATATTTTAAACAAACTCTCGCACTGTTTCTAAACAATTATTGTGCCGGGCAGGTGATGCGAATTAAATTTATGAAGTGAGACTGCACGTTCCTGCCAAGGATATCCCAACCAGCTCTCTCCTCCCCCCAGCTGTATCTGCAACTTTCATTTATCCACATCCTGTGAGGCAAACAGAGGCTGTCCTGTTCCAGTTCCTGTTCAGTCCAGTAAAGCCACAGAATTGATGATAAATCAAATGTGCTCATTTCCGTTTAATTCAAAGTTCATTTCTGTTGCGGCTTCTTCTCTCATGTGCTCTGCTTTGCCCGGGCCTTTTGAATTCCTGGCATGTCTTTGAGGTCCAGCCACAGGATATACCCCCGTGTAGTTTTCTGTGGACTCTGAACTGAAATGCCACAAGTTGGCTCAAACCCCAGTTTGAGTCCCCCCCAAGTCTCAGTCAGAGCCCATTGAAAAGTATTTCCTCTGTGATTTATACAGACATTGCTGACCGTTTTGGGTCCGAGTCCTTGAAGGGGAAATGGAAATTGGAGTCCCTTTTCCCTTTCTGGTTGAGTTGTTGTTTCATTTAATAGAAACTGAATTATGCGGCTTATTATGTTCTCGACCAGAAGTGCGCATAATTGATATTTAACAATGTTGCAGGCCATGGTCCTGCCTCCCCTGGCAAAGTGGCCTTACGAGAACGGATTCACCTTCACCACCTGGTTTCGGCTGGATCCCATCAACTCGGTGAACATTGAGCGGGAAAAGCCCTACCTCTACTGGTCAGTATAGATTACATTTTCCATCTCCATCATAATTTAATACAAATATTTTTCAATTAACAGCTTCAAGACGTCGAAGGGCGTGGGCTACACGGCGCACTTTGTGGGCAACTGCCTCGTCCTCACCTCCATGAAGGTGAAGGGCAAGGGCTTTCAGCATTGTGTCAAATACGAATTCCAGCCACGAAAGGTGAGTGACCCTACGCCCTTATACCCTAATCCCCAATCAACCTTATCCCCTCTTGCAGTGGTACATGATTGCCATAGTGTACATATACAATCGTTGGACGAAAAGCGAAATCAAGTGCCTCGTTAATGGACAGCTGGCCTCTTCCACGGAGATGGCCTGGTTTGTCTCTACAAACGATGTGAGTACAAAAACAGATATACGTATATAGATCCTAACAAATACATATGAAGACAGCTTAATCCTGATTAATAACGCTTGAGAACTATCACCATTTATTGGCTATGAGTAGAGGCTACTCATAGCTTTTTTGTTAAGAGAATTTCCAATACAGGCTATTGGAGTAAGCTACTGAAATCGGAATTGAATATCAAAGTGTAGTCTTTAAAGATTAATATGCATAATATATATTGAATATTGAATAAGTGTCACAACTCAAAACTTAATTAGTTTTTAGCTTCTTAGTTCTCTTAGAAATTTGAATTTATTCTACCCGCCAGTCATATTCTTCACTTTACAACACTGTAAAGTATTTTATCGATATCCAATATCGATAAGATATCGGAATACCGATATGTGCTTCGTTTTATCGATAGCCGGAACATTACCATCGCTATCAGAATGTCATTCCTATTGATCTTCACTTTCAAACACTGCAACTCCGCTATCGATAGAATATCAAATAGCCCGCTTACGAATCGAATATATATTTGCCAAGGAATAGTCGTTCGCAGAGAATCTAGTTTCATCTTCAATGGATCAAATAATTTCAAAAATTCGAAAAAATTTGATCCAAAAATTGTATCCCAGATATTGATGCAGATTTGTGAGGAATCGATCCACAAAGCGTTTAAGGTATTCCGCTTTAGAATCAGGTGGATATTGGCCAAGTTATAGCCATCGGAGTAGGCCACATGTGAGCTCCCCTCGATTTTCACGGTTTTTGAAGGGGATGCCCCAGAAAAAATTTGAAAAAAATGGATCCAAAAATGTGTTCTCAGATTTTGATGCAGATTTGTGAGGAATCGATCCACTAATCGTTTAAGGTATTCCGCTTGAGAATCAGGTGGATATTGGCCAAGTTATAGCCTTCGGAGTAGGCCACATGTGAGCTCCCCTCGATTTTCACGGTTTTTGAAGAGGATGCCCCAGAAAAAATTTGAAAAAAATGGATCCAAAAATGTATTCTCAGATTTTGATGCAGATTTGTGAGGAATCGATCCACTAATCGTTTAAGGTATTCCGCTTGAGAATCAGGTGGATATTGGCCAAGTTATAGCCATCGGAGTAGGCCACATGTGAGCTCCCCTCGATTTTCACGGTTTTTGAAGGGGATGCCCCAGAAAAATTTGAAAAAAATGGATCCAAAAATGTGTTCTCAGATTTTGATGCAGATTTGTGAGGAATCGATCCACAAAGCGTTTAAGGTATTCCGCTTTAGAATCGGATGGATATTGGCCAAGTTATAGCCATCGGAGTAGGCCACATGTGAGCTCCCCTCGATTTTCACGGTTTTTGAAGGGGATGCCCCAGAAAAATTTGAAAAAAATGGATCCAAAAATGTGTTCTCAGATTTTGATGCAGATTTGTGAGGAATCGATCCACAAAGCGTTTAAGGTATTCCGCTTTAGAATCGGATGGATATTGGCCAAGTTATAGCCATCGGTGTAGGCCACATGTGAGCTCCCCTCGATTTTCACGGTTTTTGAAGGGGATGCCCCAGAAAAATATGAAAAAAATGGATCCAAAAATGTGTTCTCAGATTTTGATGCAGATTTGTGAGGAATCGATCCACAAAGCGTTTAAGGTATTCCGCTTTAGAATCGGATGGATATTGGCCAAGTTATAGCCATCGGAGTAGGCCACATGTGAGCTCCCCTCGATTTTCACGGTTTTTGAAGGGGATGCCCCAGAAAAATATGAAAAAAATGGATCCAAAAATGTGTTCTCAGATTTTGATGCAGATTTGTGAGGAATCGATCCACAAAGCGTTTAAGGTATTCCGCTTGAGAATCAGGTGGATATTGGCCAAGTTATAGCTATCGGAGTAGGCCACATGTGAGCTCCCCTCGATTTTCACGGTTTTTGAAGGGGATGCCCCAGAAAAATATGAAAAAAATGGATCCAAAAATGTGTTCTCAGATTTTGATGCAGATTTGTGAGGAATCGATCCACAAAGCGTTTAAGGTATTCCGCTTTAGAATCGGATGGATATTGGCCAAGTTATAGCCATCGGAGTAGGCCACATGTGAGCTCCCCTCGATTTTCACGGTTTTTGAAGGGGATGCCCCAGAAAAATTTGAAAAAAATGGATCCAAAAATGTGTTCTCAGATTTTGATGCAGATTTGTGAGGAATCGATCCACAAAGCGTTTAAGGTATTCCGCTTTAGAATCGGATGGATATTGGCCAAGTTATAGCCATCGGAGTAGGCCACATGTGAGCTCCCCTCGATTTTCACGGTTTTTGAAGGGGATGCCCCAGAAAAATATGAAAAAAATGGATCCAAAAATGTGTTCTCAGATTTTGATGCAGATTTGTGAGGAATCGATCCACAAAGCGTTTAAGGTATTCCGCTTTAGAATCGGATGGATATTGGCCAAGTTATAGCCATCGGAGTAGGCCACATGTGAGCTCCCCTCGATTTTCACGGTTTTTGAAGGGGATGCCCCAGAAAAATATGAAAAAAATGGATCCAAAAATGTGTTCTCAGATTTTGATCCAGATTTGTGAGGAATCGATCCACAAAGCGTTTAAGGTATTCCGCTTTAGAATCGGATGGATATTGGCCAAGTTATAGCCATCGGAGTAGGCCACATGAGAGCTCCCCTCGATTTTCACGGTTTTTGAAGGGGATGCCCCAGAAAAATTTGAAAAAAATGGATCCAAAAATGTGTTCTCAGATTTTGATGCAGATTTGTGAGGAATCGATCCACAAAGCGTTTAAGGTATTCCGCTTTAGAATCGGATGGATATTGGCCAAGTTATAGCCATCGGAGTAGGCCACATGTGAGCTCCCCTCGATTTTCACGGTTTTTGAAGGGGATGCCCCAGAAAAATTTGAAAAAAATGGATCCAAAAATGTGTTCTCAGATTTTGATGCAGATTTGTGAGGAATCGATCCACAAAGCGTTTAAGGTATTCCGCTTGAGAATCAGGTGGATATTGGCCAAGTTATAGCCATCGGAGTAGGCCACATGTGAGCTCCCCTCGATTTTCACGGTTTTTGAAGGGGATGCCCCAGGAAAATTCGAAAAAAATGGATCCAAAAACGTGTTCTCAGATTTTGATGCAGATTTGTGAGAAATCGATCCACTAATCGTTTAAGGTATTCCGCTTTAGAATCGGATGGATATTGGCCAAGTTATAGCCATCGGAGTAGGGCACATGTGAGCTCCCCTCGATTTTCACGGTTTTTGAAGGGGATGCCCCAGAAAAATATGAAAAAAATGGATCCAAAAATGTGTTCTCAGATTTTGATGCAGATTTGTGAGGAATCGATCCACAAAGCGTTTAAGGTATTCCGCTTTAGAATCGGATGGATATTGGCCAAGTTATAGCCATCGGAGTAGGCCACATGAGAGCTCCCCTCGATTTTCACGGTTTTTGAAGGGGATGCCCCAGAAAAATTTGAAAAAAATGGATCCAAAAATGTGTTCTCAGATTTTGATGCAGATTTGTGAGGAATCGATCCACAAAGCGTTTAAGGTATTCCGCTTGAGAATCAGGTGGATATTGGTCAAGTTATAGCCATCGGAGTAGGCCACATGTGAGCTCCCCTCGATTTTCACGGTTTTTGAAGGGGATGCCCCAGGAAAATTCGAAAAAAATGGATCCAAAAACGTGTTCTCAGATTTTGATGCAGATTTGTGAGAAATCGATCCACTAATCGTTTAAGGTATTCCGCTTTAGAATCGGATGGATATTGGCCAAGTTATAGCCATCGGAGTAGGGCACATGTGAGCTCCCCTCGATTTTCACGGTTTTTGAAGGGGATGCCCCAGAAAAATTCGAAAAAAATGGATCCAAAAATGTGTTCTCAGATTTTGATGCAGATTTGTGAGGAATCGATCCACAAAGCGTTTAAGGTATTCCGCTTTAGAATCGGATGGATATTGGCCAAGTTATAGCCTTCGGAATAGACCACATAGAAAAAAAAATGGATCCAAAAATGTGTTCTCAGATTTTGATGCAGATTTGTGAGGAATCGATTCACAAAGCGTTTAAGGTATTCCGCTTTAGAATCGGATGGATATTGGCCAAGTTATAGCCTTTTGATTCGGATTTGTGGTGAAACGGATTATAATTTCGTAATATCGATGTGTGATTTATTTTATCGATAGCTGGGGCTTGGCTATCATCACGTTTGTCATCCCAATTGATCGCCATTTTACAGCACTGATACTCAGCTATCGATAAAATATCGTTGTACCGATGTGTGCCTCGTTATATCGATAGCCGGAATAAAGGCCATCACTATCTTCGTTTCTCCTCCCTATTGATCGTCACCTTACAACACTAACATTGCGATATCGATAAGATAAGTTATATCGATAGCCGGTACGAGGGCCATCACTAACCGCGTCTGTGCTCCCTAATATTCGCCGGGCAACTGATTAAGCTTTCAAACCGTTTTTAAGCGAATTTAAATTTGAATTGGGCGACACTTCAATCCAGAGTCAATGAAATAGAACACAGTACAGTGAAGATCAAACGAAAATGTATTGTTTGCAAATATTTACGTGCCATAGCGAGAAGATTTCCTGTCGTCCTCATTGGGTGGCGTATCCGTGCAAAGGACGCGCACCACAACAGCCATTTTTATTGCAATTTTCCTTGTGGAAACAGTCTAAAGAGTGTGTATTATCATTAGAATCAGCTATTAGTAGGCTATTCAATATTGCTTATCCAGTTTTTGATGAACCTGTTGATATACTGCCGTCTAAATTGAATCCCTGGCTCTCTAGTTGAATTAGAGGAATATCGAGGTCATTAGAGGAATATAGCCCCTTGAAATAAACTTTATTAATTTTAAATCAGTATATAGATTAAGCTAATCTTTATCCCTATTTGCAGCCCTTTGACAAGTGCTACATTGGAGCCACGCCGGAGCTGGACGAGGAGCGGGTCTTCTGCGGGCAAATGTCGGCGATCTACCTGTTCAGCGAGGCTCTGACCACGCAACAGATCTGCGCCATGCACCGCCTGGGGCCGGGCTACAAGGTGAGTGAGGGCTAAGGTTACTTCTCCCCAAAAGACAGGTCCAAGTTAGGGGTTCGGGGCGTCAGGGTAGTGGGTCAAAGCACGCACTGAAAACGCACCACTCTGCACCGCCGAACTTGCTTGCAGCTGCAGCAACATAAACTACATATATATTCTAAAAAATTGTCCTCGTCTGTAAAAAGAATACCTTGTGAATTGTTTTTTAAAAGTATATACAAAAACATATATATATATTTTTCCTTTTGCTCTTTTTTCTCTTTTTCTCTCTCCGTGTGTTGAAAATAAATAAAAAATACTACTACTTCCTGTCCTACGCTGCACCGCTAACAAAAAAACCAAAATACGAATCAAAAATTGCACTACACTTAAAAAACACATCACTGAACCAAATGAAAATATGTTTAAACCTAATCAGTCGCAGTTCCGATTCGACAACGAGTGCTATTTGAACCTGCCGGACAACCACAAGCGGGTGAGTCACTTTCAACTGTTGGGCTCCGCGGCCCTGACCTCCGCGTCGGGCGGCGGGAGCGGCACGGGCGGCGGCACTGCGAGTGGCGAGGCGGCTGCAGCTGCCGCGGCGGCAGCTGGTCAGCAGCAGCAGCATCAGTTGCAGTTGCAGTTCCAGACGCTGGCCGCCGAGCAGGAGGCGCGCGCCATCGACTGGTCGGACGAGAAGCTGGACTTGAGTGCGGCGTTTGTGAAGATTCGGGCTGTGCTGACTGCCAGGAATGCCGTGACTCTAGCCACCCTGCCGGGCATGAGTCAGGTGGCTAGTACAGCCCCACCAGCACCAGCAGCGGCTGCAACATCTGCTGCCACTTCAGCGGGGCCGGCAGCAGCATCTGCAACAGCAACAGCCACAGATCCGGGCGACTCTACAGCAGATGATCCTTTGGGCCATTTGCCAACTGGAAATGCTTCTTTTGGTATTTACACTTTTGATTTGATCTATTTTTCGTTTTCCATTAATTTTGTACGCCTTATTTTTTATGTTTTTTTGGCATTTAAACACAAAAGAGCAACTGCGTCGCCTGAGCAGCGCCAGCAACCTGAGTTCTCTGATTGCGAGCGATACTGAGGAAGTCAACCAGCTGAAAGCTGTAAGCGAACACAAACTTTATCTTAATTTTTTACTCATACCTCTTATACCTTTAGTTTTTATTTAGTTTATTGTCTTTCGGTTGGAAAGTTTTCGAAATCAGATCTGGCCGGAAATTAATTAAGAAGTTATAGCCAGCAATTGTATCGATTTGATGCGGTTTTCCCACCTCCCTGCTAGCTTTTTCATTTTGTGTTAACGGCTTTTTAAAGTTGCCCCCAAGAAGATGGTGGTGGGGGCTCTGGAGCAGAGCTGGAGCAGGGCTGGGCATAAAGTTTATGGCTTTATTGTTGTTGGCCGGGAGAAATGGGAAGTAAATGTAGCGTATACCTCCTATCCGGGCAGGTGTTTCAAAAGCCACCCAGCCGCCCCATCTATAGACAAAAGCAAATGCAAAGCTTACCAGCGAAATAGGTGCAGTGGGAGAAAGTAGGGGTTAGTTCTTAGCTATATATGGCTTTAATATCTATGTCTACCAGGGGGAAAAATCTAGGGAAGATATATCATATCAAATATAAGAAATATCTGTAATTATCTCTCTTTAAAGTTAGAGAAGTACTAGGAACTGGAAATTTCTCTCTGTGCTCCGAAACGTTAGAGATTGTTGGGAAATGTTTTGGGCGCGCATGTTCCATATATTCCGCTAGAACATTTCTATGCCCATGCTCCACATTTGGCGAAGACCCGAAACGGCTATTATGTAGACAGCTTTCTCCATCCCACTGCCAGAGCCACCCCAGCTTTCGCTCCACCTGCTCCTGTATGGCGGGTATTATGCCATTTGCTTTCTTTTTACAAGGACGAGGCAGGAGGCAGAGGAGGCGGGGGGAAGTGGAATGGCAAAGCGAGTGCTTTAGTTATTTTGAATGTTGTTTTTATGCGCCAAATCGGGAGTTGAGTTAATGGGATGGGAAACATGGCCGAAAGACACACACACACACGTACAGGTTGCGCTTTTGAGGAAAAATCGGAGGCGAGGTGGGGAGTTATGACCTCTTGGAGCTGGGAAACTGTGCCAGAAAATAAATAATGGATATGGCCATTCAACTAGTCAGTCCATCCATCAGTCAACCGAATAGTCCTTTGTATTCAGATTCTATTTTTTCCATCAAGATGCTATCATTTCTCCTGACTCTTGATTGCTTTGTTGATTTTATGTTCTCCCATTTATGGTTTGTGTGGAAAATATCGCAAAGAAGTATTTTTAGCAGCAAATTATGCAGCCAGGAATAATTATAATAGAACCACCAATACACGGGCACTGGCTTACATGTATGGCACACACACACACACTGGCATACACCATCATACACCCACCCATACAGACAAATCGCTAAAATGCACCGAAGGAGAAGAAAACTCGAAGCTCGAGGCTCGAAGGAGAGACTCTGTTCTGGAAACAAAAACCAAAAATGCAACGATGCGTGGCTTGTGTATATAAATTTTCTTCTCACTCTATGTACTACACGGTCTATATATATTGTACTATATATATGGATGTATTTCAACCATATGTGTGTGCTTCTGTGTGTGTGTATATTGTACTGTGCTCCAGAGGAGTTTATTATAGATTCTGCACAAGAGCCCGGGCTGGGCATTGCTTTTAAGTCGGAGAGTCGACTGGGTTTTTGGCGAAAATAAACAGCTTGTTTGGATAAAAAGATTAGGCTTATGATTTCTGGACTCACGCCTTCAAGATTCTAGCTTAAAGCCAGAAACAGCACTCCCCGAAAGCCAGCAGGCATGCCACACAGAATTGCAGTTTTCGGAGCCCGAACACTCGATAGCGCCGCTGCCACTCCGATGGGTCAGTCACCAGAAAGTCCGGCCTAATCCTGGCTCGGCTCACTATCTCTCCATAGACCCACACACACAACCACACAACCACCCAACCACCCACTAACCGACGCCACCTTTGTCTGCCCCCAACAGGTCCTGTACGACGGCAAGCTATCGAATGCCATAGTCTTCATGTACAATCCGGTGGCCACCGACGGTCAATTGTGTCTGCAATCGTCGCCCAAGGGGAACGTTTCCTACTTCGTTCACACGCCGCATGCCCTCATGCTGCAGGTGAGTAAATCCCCGAAACCCATCCACATAATCAGGCGAAAACAGGCGAGGACTATGGGCGAGCTGGACGAGTGAGGGACACAGGACCGCCCCGGGGGATCTGATGTTCCATGCAGATATTTTACGACAGAGGCGCATGCCTTGGCATTTCTTATTAGCCGGGGTCCGGAGAGAGCTTCCTGGCCGGAAAGCAGGCACCGGATCAAGTCCGTCCTCCCCCATCGTCCCTATCGTCCTGGCCCGTGTCCGGCAAAATGATTCAATAAATTTTGTAGTAATTTCTTGTGCAAACAGAGCACACAAATCATAAAGAGGCTGCCAGCTGCCCGGGAGAGAACGTGTCCCGGGCCAAAATCGAGGCTGATGACAGCTTAGGCGATTAATGGACCCGACGAGTCCTGGGCAAGGACATGCTGCTCATGCTCCTGCTACTGCTACTTGCCCATCGATTAAATTGAAATTTGCTTTTGCAGGACGTTAAGGCCGTGGTCACGCACTCGATACACTGCACCCTGAACTCGATTGGCGGCATCCAGGTGCTCTTCCCGCTCTTCTCGCAGCTGGACATGGCCCACGAGGGACTCGGCGACATCAAGAGGGACCCGACATTGTGGTGAGTTTGTTAGACACTCTAAAAAGTAACCAAAGGATAATGGTTTGAAGTACTAGCAGTCGAACTAATTACGTTTTAAAATCAATATCCTTTAGCTCCAAGCTCTTGGGCTTCATTTGCGAGTTGGTGGAAACGTCCCAGACCGTGCAACAGCACATGATCCAGAACCGCGGCTTCCTTGTGATCTCCTTCATGCTGCAGCGCTCCTCCCGCGAGCACCTGACCCTGGAGGTCCTGGGATCCTTCCTGAACCTGACCAAGTATCTAGTCACCTGCCTGTCGGCCAACAGCGATCTGTTGCTCAAGCAGGTAAGTCAGATCAGACCAATATATGGTGTATGCATTAATGTCCTGCCTGCCGCCTAACATAAGTTTGGATCATTGCGGACCACGCTGCGTATGCGCAATGTCGTTGGCATGCCGTGTTGTATATTTTTTTGTGACGAATGTGTTTGCGCTGCTGATAACCGATAGCCCCGATAGCTGTCTGTGTATTATTTTATAAATATTATCTACCATAATGACTAAGTTCGATTTAAGTGCCACTTTTTTTTTGGGGAAGGATGGTTAGCATGCAAAAAAAAAATATGAAAAAAATTGAACACTCCCCGCCGTTTGATGCGAATTTGATTTCTAACTTTGTTGTTCGTTTGTTGCCACAAAAGTACCCCCAAACCCCAATCTCCTCGACACCCTCCGCCCAGCCAAGCAAATGGATTGTTTTTAGGGTGGCATGTTAACCCAACTCTCCGAAAAAAAAAAATAAATAAATAAAACCAAATCCCCAAAATGATATGCGAATTGTTGCTTTCTCTATCTCTCTCTCTCTCTCTCTCTCCACACACACATACTATACTTTCTCTATCTATCGCACTCACTGTGTTGTTTTTTTTTGCCTTTTTTGTGATGATGATGGTAATGATGGTGATTGCGATGGTGATGGCGATGATGGCGCACAGTTGAACACAGGCCTGCGTAATCCTTTCAAAAAAGTAAACACAACCGTAAACAACTGCTCACATTTCTCGTTATAAGTAACTGCACTTTGAGAATCTCTTAAGCAAATATACTCATGCCACATAGCCGCACACCACTCCACTCCACTCCACTACATACTATATATGTTTATATCCATACAATATATGTATATATAATGCCAGGACACACACACACACTCAGATGCGCTACTCAAACGTATCTATCATCGTACATTTGTGTTTGCTTTGTGCCTTTTGCCAGTCTGCGACCTGGAGGAAATCCTTGAAATCCTATTGGTTGCCACTTGAATTCCATAACCCGCTTAGTTTAAAGGTAGAGCGAAGTCCTCTTCGGTCTCTGGCTTGGGCTAAGTGAAATATGGAGACTGGGCAGAGCCATCGTCTTGTGTTTTCCCCTCCCCAAACAATATGAGACTCAATCCGCTCAGCACTTGAGTACAGTTTTCGGTTTATATTACACATTTGTTGCATTATGATTTATTGAGAAACTTACAACACAGCTTTTACACAGAATGTTGCATGATTTAGTGCTTTCCAACACTGTTCCTTGTGCATGCTCCTATTGGCCGAATCGATAAATTGTTCCATTCTTGCGTTCCGATTGCGATCAGTTGCCGCTATTTCATTCCGTTTCGTTCCGTTATGCACTTGCACCGCCTGAGCACCGCCGCGCCTTCCGCTTCAGCCTCAGCTCGACAAGAAATTAATCAAAATTATAAACTTTTAATAGCCATTATATCAGCAAGCCAGTGAAATGCCACAAAGAAAAAGAAGATATAATAATTACTTACTGTCTTCTTCTACTTTTGTCTGCTCTCTCTTTCACTCTCACCCCGTATCTCTCTCTCCCCGCGCTCTCTCTCTTTTTCACCCTCCACTCGCCACCTCCACTTTCACACTCTTTCACGATCGCCTCTCCATTCTCCAACCGACATACCCTTGCTTCTTTCGATTGTGACCGTTTATCGATAACAACAATCACTGCGCCTCATCGATACACTGAAAAACAAAACAAAAAACACACAAACAATAACTACTCTGATCAACAAACTATCGATAACATAACCGATCTATAAACAACAAACAACTCAACATGAACAACATCAGTTCTACCAGGTGAAGCTCAATTCTCTCGAATTCTGTGTACTCTCTGTACTTGCATATAATCCAACTACTAAACTAAACTAAACTATATCCAATGTAACATAACTGTAACTGTAACTGTTTCCGTTTTCGTTCCACTGTTCATACCGTTTCGTTTCATTTCTTTAAGTGTCTGTGTGTTAGATTTGTTGAACATCGAGTGTACATACTTGTAGCCGACATACTCCTCATCTCATCACCGCGAGCTCCTTCCTCGCATTATTTATCGATTTATATATATTATATATACGTAATAAAGAATATATATAGTATGTAGCATATATACGCGCATACATTTGTGTAGAAAACTCACTTCACCTCACCATTTCGTTCCGCTAGACTTTGTTTTGCCGCAGAACCGCAGAGCCGCAACGATAAAACCGCATAATCTTATTAACTTTGAGGGCAACTCCTTAAACGAATCTCAAGCCCAGACCCCAGGGTTCAATCTCAGCCTTGGTATTTCCGGTTCCTGTTCCCGCTCTCCCCTGAGCCCTGGGCACTGGGCTGGCTCCTCACTCACTTTGTTCGATGTGTCATTTGGATAATTGAAGCAAAAGTTGTGCTCACAGCACCGCATCGCACCTTCCTAATTGCTCCCCCAATCCATTTCCCCCCTCCCCCCTCCCCTCCAAATAAAACAAAAAATTAAAAAAAAAAAAAAGAAAGCTGGAAATATTTTCGATGGCACCTGTACGAGTAGAGGAGTACGAGTGCATTTTTATTTTATATTTCGTTTGCAGAGACCTTTTTAATTGGGAAACTTCTGGTGGATGTTATGGATGGGGGGCAAGAGATTGTTGCATTGTTTCCTTGTTGGCGGCAGGACGAGAGTCATGGCAACACAGCACTTTGGGGAACATTGTTTCTGGCAATCCAACAAGTTGGGGCAAGGGCTTAACAAGTTTTGGTTTTGGCCCAGAAGCCCGGCCAAAGCCAACTGCCAGCTGCCAGGAGAATGAAATTAAAGTTTTGGCCAAACTGGATTACGACGAGGCTTTAATGGCAGCACTCTTTGGGGGATACTCATCGTCATATGCCACATCCACTACATGATCTAAGCCCATACTTAGTCTTAAACCTAGTCCTTAATCTTATTTATTAAAGCCTAGCCTAGCATAGCCTAGCCTAGCCTAGTTTAGTTTTAGTTTTAATTTAGTTTCTAGCCAAAAGTGTTTATCCGTTGAATCCTTGAAAGCTAACCTCATGAATACCGGAATGCATTTGTTTGTTTCGTTTCATTTCGTTGGAATTTGATTTTGTATTCGATTCGATTGCCGTTTTGCTGTTTCCTGTTTCCTGTTTGCTGCATGTGTTACTTGACCTCCTACCAATATTACTACCCCAATGTACTACTACTACTACTATCCAAACCAAACCAATATGTATATCGACATCAACAACAAACAATTACCAAAATAAAAACCGAACTCATGTTTAACCGTATGTATACCGAAAATCTACTCTCATAACTAAATCCCTACGATCCTTGCCTTGAAATCTTCTCTACTCTCTCCCAAAATCCTATAATCCCTCCCCACCCCCACCACCTAATAAAAATCACCTCCTTTCCGAGCTCTAACCACACATCCTTTAACTTTCGAGACAAAAAGCCAACCACCATCCTGTTCGAGGACAGCCACGTTACTTGACTAATTCCCCGCAGTTGTTCTGTTTCTCGTTTCTCACGTGGCAGCTGCTGGACCACGTCCTGTTCAACCCAGCCCTGTGGATCTACACCCCGGCCAATGTCCAGGCCAGGCTCTACTCCTACCTGGCCACCGAGTTCCTCTCCGACACCCAGATCTACAGCAACGTGCGGAGGGTGAGCACGGTCCTCCAGACGGTGCACACTCTCAAGTACTACTACTGGGTGGTGAATCCCCGGGCCAAGAGCGGCATCATTCCCAAGGGATTGGGTGAGTATCCATCATCCTAGGAGGTCATTCCTTACCTTATTTGGGCTTCCATCTTTGCTCTTCTCGCTTGGACCAGATGGACCGCGTCCCGCCCAGAAGGACATCCTCGCCATTAGGGCCTACATCCTGCTGTTCCTCAAGCAGCTCATCATGATCGGCAACGGGGTCAAGGAGGACGAGCTGCAGAGCATTCTCAACTATCTGACCACCATGCATGAGGTAAGGAGGTTCCTGCCGCGAAAAGGGCTTTGTCTCCCATCCTCGAAGCTATCAGGCTCTAACCTGGCGCACACATGTCTTGCTCTTACTCTTGCAGGACGAGAACCTGCACGATGTCCTGCAGATGCTCATCTCCCTGATGTCGGAGCACCCCAGCTCCATGGTACCTGCCTTCGATGTGAAGCACGGCGTGCGCAGCATCTTCAAGCTGCTGGCGGCCGAGAGCCAGCTCATCCGACTGCAGGCCCTCAAGCTGCTGGGATTCTTCCTCTCACGCAGCACCCACAAGTGAGTCCCGATCCCAAGCAACTAGCTCTAAGGATAACCTGACTCCTAAATGTAACATGCTTTGCCTTTTATTGTCTTCCTTTCAGACGCAAGTACGACGTCATGTCGCCCCACAATCTTTACACTCTACTGGCAGAGCGCCTGCTCCTTTACGAGGAGTCCTTGTCGCTGCCCACATACAATGTCCTCTACGAGATAATGACGGAGCACATCTCGCAACAGATCCTCTACACACGCCATCCAGAGCCGGAGAGTCACTACCGCCTGGAGAATCCAAGTAAGTTCTCTCTTCCGCTCTTTAGATCCTTTACCAATCCTTAAGTTAGAGACGCAGGATAATCAATCGCTCAACTATATCCTTAAATCGTAAACCCTTTATCCTTGTCCATGCAGTGATCCTCAAGGTGGTGGCCACTCTGATCCGACAGTCGAAGCAGACCGAGTCCCTCATCGACGTGAAGAAACTGTTCCTGCAGGACATGACGCTGCTGTGCAACAGCAACCGCGAGAACCGGCGCACCGTCCTCCAGATGTCCGTGTGGCAGGAGTGGCTCATCGCCATGGCCTACATCCACCCGAAGAGCAGCGAGGAGCAGAAGATCAGCGACATGGTCTACTCCCTGTTCCGCATGCTCCTCCACCACGCCATCAAGCACGAGTACGGCGGCTGGCGGGTGTGGGTCGACACCCTCGCCATCGTCCACTCGAAGGTCTCCTACGAGGAGTTCAAGCTCCAGTTCGCCCAGATGTACGAGCACTACGAGCGCCAGCGCACCGACAACATCACGGATCCGGCCCTGCGGCAGGCCCGGCCCATCAGCACGATCAGTGGCTGGGAGCGGGAGGAGCTCCACCAGCAGCAGAACGGCGCCGGAGGAGCTGCTCCGCCGCAGGCGGTGGCTGGAGGCCCTAACTCCGCCGCCGCTGCCGTCAAGGGGGCCGTGTCGATTGCCTCGCTCGAGGATGTGCCGCCGGTGGTCGAGGAGGAGGTGGAGGAGCTGGAGCTGGAGGAGGTGGACGTGGTGCCGGAGGCCCAGGCGCCGGCCGTCGAGGAGACCGCCACCAAGTCCGTGATAGCCAACATCTCCGATGTCTACAACGAGCACATCAAGACCGACCAGCAGGAGGTCTGCAACGGCAACGTGGAGTCGCCCAAGAAGAGCACCGAGGAGGGTTCTGCCGAGGAGGCGGAGACGGACAAGCCCGACAAGATGGTTGGCGAGCAGGAGAAGCCGGAGCAGTCCTCGCTGGGCGCCCTGAGGGAGACCCTGCAGCTGGGCGACGACATGGACGTGGAAGAGCTGGAGCTGGCCACCGCCAAGGACGCCCTCAACGCCGAGCAGCACGTGGCCAGTGTTCTGAAGTCCTCGGAGGCGGCCCTCAACGACTGCAAGCTGGCCGTCGACGATGTCCTGCAGGAGGCCTCCTCCGTGCTCAAGGACGAGGAGATCGAACTGGCCGTCAACGAGGTTGTCCAGGGCGTCCTCAACAAGGAGAAGGAGCCCCAGTCCCAGCAGGAGGACGTCAATGTCAGTCTCTTGAATAGCAAGAATCTGCTCAACAACAACAACAACAATAACAACAACAACAGTCCGAGCCTCACCACTCCGGAAACGGAAGCGGAGACGGTGACAGGCACAGGCACGGGAGCGGCGACGGAAGCGGAAGCGGAACCGGAAGTGAACGCCAACGAGATCGTGAGCACAGTGCCGCAGGATCAAGCAGGCGAAACCAAAACGGAACCGGAAGCCGAAACAGAAACGGAAGCGGAAACGGCGGCCATGGCAAAGCCAAGTCCTGCCACGACAAATCCAACCACTCCTGAAGCATCCAATCAAAAGACTGAAGAAGCAGCCAACAAGCTGAACAACAACGAGAAGCTGGCCGAGATCGGTGCAGGTTCTTCCCCGGAGACAGAGACAGAGACGGAGAAGGAGAAGGAAAAGGACACGGATGTGGAAACAAAGACGGAACCGCCAACGGAAGTGGTGGCCAAGCCGGAAGAGAAGTCAGAGGCAGTGGCTGAGAAGGAGAGTGAAGCCTCAGCCGAGGATCTGGTGGAGCTGGCCGTCAGGGACATCGTGGAGCAACTGATCGACAAGGTAATCGATGCCACGGAAGCGGAAACGGCAGCGGAGAGCCAAGAAGCCCAGCCGGAAGCGGAAGCGGACGGACAAAGTCCGCCGCCCACCAAAACGGAAACCAACAATAACGAGCTGCCCAAGGTGGAGGCCAAGCCGGAGGCGGAGGAGTCGCCCGAGCAGGTGGCCGAGGAAATTGTCCAGGAGGTGGTGGAAGCTGCGCTGGAAGGATTGGCCCAGGAAGCTGCCAAGCCCGAGGAATCAGCTCCCAAGACCCCCGAGGCCTCTCCAGCCAAACAGGAGCCTGTCAAGGATATTCTCCTGGAGGAGGACATCAAACCGGAGGCAACCCCAGAAGCTACCAAGGAGCAAGTGGAGGAAATAGTCAACGATGTCGTGGATACCCTGGTGGAAGAAACCGTCAAGGCTGTGGCCTCGGAGCAGACCACCCAGACCTCGCCGGCCCCCAAGGAGCAGTCGATTCCCGGGCAGGGCAAGCCCAAGGAGACGGCCACCTCCCCGGCCCATCCCCGCCCCAAGCCCACTGAGGTGGACTCCACCACCCAGACCACGCCCAAGAATGAGGCCGGACAACCCATCACCCAGGAGGCGGAGCAGCAGCAGCAGCAGTTGCAGTTCCAGGAGGAGGACGCCGACGCCGATGGCGACACGGATGCCCAGACAGCGGGCACTGCGGAGGACGAGGAGTACGCCTCACAGCAGGCTGTCCCCGGCGGAGAGGGCAACCCCATGGATGCCAGCCACTATGGTAAGTCATCCGCCTGAGAGTAGTGTCCTTTAGCTTCAATTCTCTCCCGGAACAGGTCCTGGCAACCCAGCCAACAATGAACCCAAGCAGCAGCAGCAGCGCTCCAAGTCCGGCTCCACGCGGCCCATGTTCAGTCCCGGGCCGACGCGTCCGCCCTTCCGGATACCGGAGTTCAAGTGGTCCTACATCCATCAGCGCCTCCTCAGCGACGTCCTGTTCTCCCTGGAGACGGACATCCAGGTGTGGCGCAGCCACTCCACCAAGAGCGTCCTGGACTTTGTCAACTCGAGCGAGAACGCCATCTTCGTGGTGAACACGGTGCACCTGATCTCCCAGCTGGCGGACAACCTGATCATAGCCTGCGGCGGACTACTCCCTCTCCTGGCGAGTGCCACTTCGCCCAATGTAAGTATTAGAGGGCATCCTTTGGGCCAACTATGGTAGTCTATAATGGGTATCCCTCCCCCAGTCCGAGCTGGATGTCCTGGAGCCCACGCAGGGCATGCCCCTGGAGGTGGCCGTCTCCTTCCTGCAGCGGCTCGTCAACATGGCCGATGTCCTGATCTTCGCCACCTCCCTGAACTTTGGCGAGCTGGAGGCGGAGAAGAACATGTCCAGTGGCGGCATTCTGCGGCAGTGCCTGCGTCTCGTCTGCACCTGTGCCGTGAGGAACTGCCTCGAGTGCAAGGAGCGCACCCGCTACAACGTGGGCGCCCTCGCCAGGGATGTGCCGGGCGCCGCCCATCTGCAGGCCCTCATCCGAGGAGCCCAGGCCTCGCCCAAGGTGGGTACAACTCCTCAGGTCCTTGTCCACCACTTTATCCTTTGTGTCCTTTATTTCTTGGTAACAGAACATTGTTGAGTCAATCACCGGTCAATTATCCCCCGTTAAGGATCCAGAGAAGCTGCTCCAGGACATGGACGTGAATCGCCTGCGTGCTGTCATCTACAGGGATGTGGTAAGTAGTCCTTACGCTCTCTCTCTCCAGCCTCCTGTTTCCAATTTCGCTTCCTATTTGTGCCTCCAGGAGGAGACCAAGCAGGCCCAGTTCCTGTCCCTCGCCATTGTCTACTTCATTTCCGTGCTGATGGTCTCCAAGTACCGGGATATCCTGGAGCCCCCGGCCGAGCCCCAGATCCAGCGTCAGTCCCCTGTGCTGCCCCGCACAGCAGGTGGCGGTAAGTCGGAGCCCAATCTTGGGCTATAGAATACGTTATATATAAGACCGAATCCCCCAAGAGATCCCCAGGAGATCGGTACCATGTCTGGAGGATGTGTTTGATTTCTTGACTCTTTCGTTGATGTTCGGGGAGTGGGGAAGCAAAACTTGTGCCATTCTCATTTCGTTTCGTTTCCCAAGCGTTTCACTTTCGTCTTCTTAGGTTGCTCTTATTCTTGTTTCCGTTATCGGTTATGAGTTATCAGTTATCGTTATCGTTTCGTTTCTTGCTGCACCAAAAACTTCACGCTCGTTTATGGTTTCGACTTTCGTGTCTGAGATTCGGCCGCTAGTGTATCTGATACTATTCCTATATATACTTTCTGATTTCCTCATTTATCTCTCTCTCTCTCTTTCTCTCTTTATAAGAATATGTACAAGTATTGATTTCCGTTTCATTTCCCATCGTTTCCGGCTTGTTTGGCTTTCGATATTCTTGGTTTTTGTTTCCGTTCCGTTGTTAGGTTTTATGTTTTCAGTGTTCTGTGTGATTTTTCGATGATTACAAGCTGGAACAAGACATTTTTTTCCATACATTTATAAATAAATATATATATATATATACATATATGGTAGATGCCCCACCTAGCCACCGAACCACTGAACCACCCACCCACCATCCATCACTGGTCTATGAGAGTTTTTTAAGCCAAACTTTGAGAAGCACACCCCACCACCGCACTGAGAGCACCCCTGCCCCTTAGATCCCCGCCCCTGTGCGTGTGTGTGTGTGTTGAACCCCTCCCCCCTCCCCTGTTTTTTATGGCCACACCTTTCCAGCCACTTCATGGAATCACTCGCCCCACTCCCACCTACCATCCACCCACCATTCACCACGCCCCTTTGGCTAACGTGTATTAATCCAAAAGAAAAAAAAAAAAGATATATATACATATTCCTATATATAATCACTAGCTATTAAGAACACATCGTTGAAGCCCAAAAACATTCCATTGTCGGAGATAATATTCGGTTTTGTGTTTCCTTTTCTTTGTTCCGTTCCGATGATTTCATTTCACGCTGCTTTTTCGGATTTATTGTACCTCAAAAAAAAAACAAAAAAAAAACAATCAAAAAATCAAATATAATGGAAAAATTAATCTCTCTCACCGCCTGGCCACGCCCCCTTCGCCGCCCATTTTGTACAATATCCTTGGGTGCCTGTAGAAGCCGCCAGTGCGCGTCCCCTGTTCCCCCAATGGTCGCATCACGTCTACCCGCAATTCCTGCCCGAGTCGCATCAGAACCATGTGGCTGTCAGCAACATGCAACAGCACCAGCAGCAGCAGCAGCAACACCAGCAGCAGCAACAGCAACACTACTATCAGCAGCAGCAGCAGCAATTGGCTCATAATCACAGCCACCATCACATGACGCCTGCCTACTACCAGCAGCAACATGCCACAGTCAGTCAGCAGCAGCAGCAGCAGCAACTCGCTGCTGGCAGCCAGCAACACGGCAACATTTCGCCCACTCCCCTGGCCTCGCACTCGACTAGCTCCTCGGCCAGCTCCTCGGCCACCTCCCAGCCGGCCTCGAGCTCCTCGCTCTCCAGCCTCACCTCCCAGAGCCAGCAGCAGCAACAGCAGTCGCACCGCCAGATGCACAAGCAGCAGCAGCAGCAACATCAGCAGCACTACCACTACGGGATGATCAATGGCCATCAGAACGGCAAGCACTATCCGGAGAACGGCTCTTCGGGTGCCGGAGGTGGAGGCTACCACCCGCACGCACATCCACACGCCCATCCTCATCCTCACTCGCATCCCCATCCGCACGCCTATCTGAGGAACGGCGAGACTCCCACTCAGCAGCAGCAACAGAACGGCCATGGAATCGCTGCGGACTACGGGCTGCTGAATGGACACAGCGGCGGCAACTCGGCCAACAACAACAACGCCAGCCTGATGAACAACATGCGGAATCTGAGGAACACGGCGCCCGCCACTGAAACAGGAGCCGGGGCAGCCACCAATGCCGCCCAGGCAGGTGGGGCAGCCACGCCGGCGAATGCAACAAATGCTGCTGGTGTTGGAATGATGAACATGAACATGAATATGAACATGGGCATGGGAATGGGTATGGGCATGGGCATGGGAATGGGCATGGGCATGGGCATGGGCGTGGCAGTGGGCGAGGGCGCCGGAGGCGTGGCCTACAAGACAAGCTCGATAAACAATAACTATCGCTACAATGGACGCAACGCAGCCCCAGGAACAGGTATCGCTCGTTCTCGACTGTTGTAGAAACTATCTCTTAAATACTTTGGCTAACTTTTCTTTTGTTTTCGAAACCCTAACCGTTGCACCGTAATCTGTAAACTGTATCTGTAAGCTACTGTGTTTTTTTTTCAGTGCATTTATTTAGCTGCTAGACTGTTGCTCACTTCCCTAGACTTCCACTTCCGCTGCCATCTTTCCTTTAACGATTTTCCAGCGACTCTAATTCGCTTCAGATTTGATTTGTTTTATTAATTTTTTTGAGCCTTTCATTATCCCTCCCCCTCCCCCCAGTACCCGTAGCTATGTATCTTTTAGATATATATTTTTTATGAAACCCTTACACTCTTGTAAATAATTTCGGAGGAACACTGCCACTACACTCACACTCGATCCATCACTTCAGGCTCTGACTTTTTGTAAATAGTAGTCCGAGGAGCTGTATGTGTGTGTGTGCCTACATATACACCTGACCACTAAGTGGACTTTTTGTTTTCGTTTACTTAATTGGCTTTCGAAGTAGCTTTGTTCGCCTTGGTTGCCGAGACTTTCATAATCGCCTCATCGATGATGTTTAAGGGAAGCACTGCACACTCTGACATCCGGCTTGGGCGGCTCTTGGGTTTTGATTTTCATTTATGGCTTGTGGTTTCCGGCTGCACAACAACTGCACTTATGTTTCGTTATCCTCGGCCGAGAGGTCCTGCAATTATTTTGTTATTTGATCGAGGAGCTGGCTGGGAGAGACTTGAATATGGAAAGCGGCTCTAATGTGTGTGCCTCGGAGAGTTTGTTCGCCAGCCGAGTCCTGCCATCCAAATATGCTTTTAAAAATGCAATCCATCTTTGTAACCCCCCCTCCCCCCACACTGACACACACACACACATGCTTAGAGTGCAGGCACAGTGACAGCTAGAAAATTTTTGACGCGCCGGAAGCGGAACTTTCGCAGTCCTGCCCCAGAGTCCTGCCTCCTTTTTTGGCCGTCATTTTTGTGCTGTCAGCAGAAATTCATTTCATTTATCTTCATTTGCAATACCCCCACTAACACACACACACACACAGACAGGCACACACCCAGCCAGAGGCCATCAGGGGCAGGAAAAGTGGAAAACTGAAGCTGGAGGAGCTCTCGCCCACCGCCCTCCGTAATTCGTTAATTTTACTTTTTATGAAAATGAATTACACGAAAATTATACAATTTGGCATTCATACATGGCCTTTGGCCTCTCTGTTATGCTTTTCGAATATTTTTTATGACTACTCCCCTATTTTCTGCCCGAGGGGGGGCAGCCAGGGTGAGTGCGCATAAAACATTCGGCGGACAGGCCATAAAATGGCATTCGGCACGCCTGCATTTTAAAAATTGCCTTTCGGAAAATTCAAGGGAAGGCGGGGGGAAAAAGGACCAAAAATTTGAAGAGAAACAAAAAGCTGAATAAACCAATGAATGCTCTACATTTATGTTGAAATTACAAAAGCTTTTTTGTCTGGATATTCTGGCAATGAATTTGATGGGAAAAGTAATCATTAAAGTGCTGGTAGTGGAGTCCTAGAGACTTGATTGAATTTGTACAATTTTAGTATTTATTTTAGGCATTTTTTTAGGCAAATAATATTTAAGAGAAAGTGGAGACCCAGAATCCTAAGATTTGTAGCCACAAAGTGGTCTTCTAGACAGGTCCTGTATATCCTTCATACCTTTCTCTTGAGAAGGTCCTTTCTTTCCGCACTTAATACCGAAAATGAAGGACTCTCCCACCACATAGACATTTCCATTACAAAATTAATGGCGGCGACAAAAATGTAAATTAGTCGCCGCGAAAAGTCTGAAAACAACAAAAAAGTGGGGAAAACTTTGCCATAATTTATGAAAGCAGGAGCGGGGAAAGGGGGGAACAAAAACAAAAACAAAAAGAAGTGAAAGGAAAACAGAGAAAAAGGACATTCCAGGAAAAACAGTTTTTCCAACTGCTGGAACCGATAAAATGTTCCGAAAAATCCTGTACAAAAAATAATTTGTGGCCTTTTTATAGGTGTGTGTGTGTGTGTGTCAGGGGGCGTGGCAGAGCATGAAAATAATTGCAAAAATTTAAAAAAAAAAAAAAAGAAAAGGACGAAACAGAAGCAGAGACAGAGAGCACGTGTCCTGGGCATAATCATAAATTTCAATTAAGCCAGATCAGGGCCAGGACATGCCCAGGACACGGCCATTCTGTCGGTTAAAACAAGGTTAATTTGTAGATAAAAGCCAGGATAGCACAGTGTCCTCGCAGGGCCAACAAATTACGAGTCCTGGCCACTTGCCGCCTCCTTTTTCCCCAAAAGCTTCCTCAACGGCACCTTTGTGTGTGATTATATGATTTTTTGGTCCTTGTTTCTCATATTTAATTATCATTTATCCCCGTTTCGAGTTTTGTTTCAGTTTCTGCTTATTTTTATTTTGTTTTTTGGTTAAGTAAGTTCTACAGATTTCAAGTCCTAGTACCGTAACTGTAACTGTAACTGTAACTGTTTATCCTTGCCATACTTTGGAGATATTTGAAAGAGAAGCTCTAACTAATACGCCTTTGGTGTTATTCTTTTGTTATTTTTGTTGTTGTTGGTCTCTTTTTTCCAGGAGGCCGTCAGATACAGGACAGTGACTATGAAATAATCGTCGTGGATGAGAACAACCCCTCGGTCCTGGCCGACAACGATTCTCATTCCAGTGGACCGCCGTCGATCAAGGTAAGCTATTCGATGGGAACTATCGTATGTCGTGGAGGGTCTTGTGCCAGAGTGCTTGGGTGTGCGAGTGTGTGTGTGTGAGTGTCTGCATCCTTGGATTAGAGTTAAGACATCATTTAGAGCGTTTTGTGTGAGGAATGTGTTCGAGTTGGAATGCCAATCGATTCATTTGCATGTGCAACGACAACAAACAAACTAAAACAACAACAATTTGTATGCAACCAGACAACAACTACAACTACTACAACAATCCATAACAACAACACTAAGACAACAACAACTGCTGCAACAACAACAACAACAACATCAACAACTATTAAAATTCAACAACAACCACTGTCACCACCCAAGCCGTTGGTGCCACAAAAATTGCCAAAGGTAACAAAATTGTCAAAGAAAATCAAATGCAGCAACACAGCCATATTGCAGCTGCAACAATTGCAACATCTATTGCAACAACAACAAGAACCGCTTTTGACAACCACCCACTGCACCGCCCACAAAACAACGTACAGTTACAACCACACACACACACACTTACTGTTGCACCAACACCAACACACACTTGCACTCAGCAACAAAGAGAAAACAAATATTGGATATTATATATTTTTATTCCGTTTTCCAACACTCATTACATTTTTGGCTTTTTCTGTTTGCCGCCTTAATTGTTGTTGCGATTCACGGACAGGTCCTTTATTTTCATTCCATGTCCTTTTCCGTCCCGCCACGCTCTAGCAATTTATTCAAATATTTGCCACTGCCTGTTATCAAAGTAATTGTCATTCGGCCCGGGGCTAGTTGCCATTTAAAGGGCTTTTCGAACTAAATTGCCTGAGAGTGGCGGGGAGGCCAAACTCGCACTTGTGATTACTTTGTGATGTGATTATTTATTAATTAAGATTATCCAATCGCTGGTGACGTCATGGGCTGGCAATTTAGTCGAAGCCATGTATCATTTTGTAATCTCCACCGACAAATCAGAGCACTTAATGAGTCGCACCCGACCGCAGAAACAGTCTTTGTGGCGCCCGAAAGTATGCAGTGTCTGTGTCTGTGTCTGTGTGTGTGTGTGATTTATCCCAGCTCCTTCAGCCTTCGTATATGTTAATGTCACTGTCTCTGCCTGTCTGCGTATGTCTTCTGCAATTAGTGATACACCCTCGCACCCACCCACACACACACACACACACACACACACACACACTATCCCTCATCCAGCTCTCGCTCTGCCGACTTTTTGGCTTTTATCGCTTTTTTGGGGATAGCCCCGAAGCCTTAATGAACTCACACACACACACACACTCGCATTATTTATGCCCAACCCACACTCGCTTAGCTAATCACTATGTGACTGCTAAGTGCAATGCTCGCTCTCTCCTTCCTGCAGGACCTGCCCCTCTCCCCGTCTGGTGCCTCACCTATAATGAATGCGTGCATATATCACAGTTGACAAGATTGCGAAACAGGAATGAGAAATTGGGGGGGAAAAGGTCCAAGGGAGTGGGTCCTTCGGGGGGACCACAATTTGAATTTTCCGAATTACACCAACCGAACAAAGTCAGGGGCGTGGGGAGAGGTCTAACTGCAAGGGGTCCCCCGGAGGATAACCCAGATATCCTGGAAACCCTTTTTCAAACACGCCCCTGCAAAGTTGTGCAATCGAGGGCAAACAAAGGCGATTGATTTCGTGTTGATGACAACCTGATGCCACATCAACAGCTGTTAAAGGGTTTCGGTCTTTTCCCGGCCCTAACGGACACAGATCCTCCCGGCAACGGACAGCGGACACGTGCACTCTTACGGGCACACGTGTCGCCGACACTGACACTGGTGTTTGTGTTTGTGTTTGAGTGTCGGTGTCTGACAGCTGACATTTGTCAAACGCTTAACAAAATTTGTCATACGCCCGGAGATTGGTGTGCGTGTCCGTATTCCTGTTCCATTCCGTTCCGTTTCAGTGCGTTGCGTTTCCCAGCAATGTGGCCAGAGCTGGAATGGGTTTTCGGGTTCAAGCTTGTGGGTTTGAAGCGAATCTGGACCACTTTTATGCAAATCACTTGACAAACTGTCGCCACCACGGCCGCCGATGAGTGACAGTTGTGTTGGGGTGGCAGTGGGTTTAGAGGGAGTGGGGGTGGCACTGGGGGTCGGGCAGATGACAAATGCATGTGTTGACAAAACGGACGACAGCCGGCCCGGGCGAGGAGCGGGAGCAGAGTGCTTGGAAATTTTGATTTATTGTCCAATGTGCATAATTAATGTGCAAATGATAGGCATACATCAAAGCCCAAACACAGGCCTAGAGCCAGCATGCACTTGGAGAAAAACTGTGAAGGAATCGAGTTAGGAGGTTAAGAGAAGCATGTCCTTCTTCCTCCAGAGCTCCCAGAACTCCCAGAGCTGGGACTATAACTCGATTCCTTCCGCACGTAGCCCACCATAGCAAGTTGTCCGTCCCATTCATTTCGCCGAGTGTAACACCCACCCGAAACTGGGCCATCATTCGATTGCTCTTCTGCCCAAATCCATGCATATTTTGATTGCCTACTTATACTTCCATCCATCCCACCCGAACACGAATAAATTGCCGCAGAGTGTCGACTCGGACGTCAACTCCCTGAACATGAACTCTACGGAGAACGAGGTGCCCGAGGTGGAGTCCTCCAGCGAGATCCTCATCGACGACCACAAGCCGAGCCACTCCAACGACGAGAGCTGGACGGACGTCAACCTGAACGAGGACGCCGCCGTCCAGGCGGCCAGCGCCGGCATGGTGGTGGGCCTCGTCGATCCCGCCCATCCCGGCCAGGACAAGCACGACGCCCACAACGCCCACAATCCCCAGCAGCAGCAGCAACAACAGCAACAGCAGCAGCAGCAGGCGGGCCTCAATCCCCAGCTGGTCCACGGATCGGAGCGGGGAGACAAGCCGGACTCGGAGATATCGGTGGTGCGGGTGCCGGACGGCTATCCCGGATCCGGGGTCAACTCCGGACACAACCAGGGCGTGAGCAACCAGCGCACCCGGCCCGAGGAGCTGCCCATGAAGGCGCCCGCTTTGGTGGCCCAGCTGCCGCTGACCACGCCCTCGCGGGAGGCCAGTCTCACCCAGAAGCTGGAGATCGCCCTGGGACCGGTGTGCCCGCTGCTGCGCGAGATCATGGTGGACTTTGCGCCCTTCCTGTCCAAGACCCTGGTGGGCTCGCACGGCCAGGAGCTGCTCATGGAGGGCAAGGGCCTGACCACCTTCAAGAACTCGCACTCGGTGGTGGAGCTGGTGATGCTGCTCTGCTCCCAGGAGTGGCAGAACAGTCTCCAGAAGCACGCCGGCCTGGCCTTCATCGAGCTGATCAACGAGGGCCGCCTGCTCTCCCACGCAATGAAGGACCACATCGTGCGGGTGGCCAACGAGGCGGAGTTCATCCTGAACAGGATGCGGGCGGACGACGTCCTGAAGCACGCCGACTTCGAGTCGCAGTGCGCCCAGACGCTGCTGGAGCGTCGCGAGGAGGAGCGGATGTGCGACCACCTGATCACCGCCGCCCGCCGCCGGGACAACGTCATCGCCAGTAGGCTGCTGGAGAAGGTGCGGAACATCATGTGCAATCGGCACGGCGCCTGGGGCGACTCCTCCACCGGATGCACGACCTCCGGCGGCGGCGCTATCATCGGTGCTGTCCAGAAGAGTCCCTACTGGAAGCTGGACGCCTGGGAGGACGACGCCCGCCGGCGCAAGCGGATGGTGCAGAACCCCCGAGGCTCCTCCCATCCGCAGGCTACCCTGAAGGCTGCCCTGGAGAACGGAGGACCCGAGGACGCCATCCTGCAGACGAGGGACGAGTTCCACACCCAGATCGCCGTCTCGCGATCCCATCCCTCCGGCCAGCACAACGGCGAGCTGCTGGACGACGCCGAGCTGCTCATCGAGGACCGGGAACTGGACCTCGACCTCACTGGACCCGTCAACATCAGCACCAAGGCCCGGCTGATCGCCCCGGGCCTGGTCGCCCCCGGCACCGTGTCCATCACCAGCACCGAGATGTTCTTCGAGGTGGACGAGGAGCACCCGGAGTTCCAGAAGATCGACACGGAGGTGCTGAAGTACTGCGACCACCTGCACGGCAAGTGGTACTTCTCGGAGGTGCGGGCGATATTCTCACGCCGCTACCTCCTCCAGAACGTCGCCCTGGAGATCTTCCTGGCCAGCCGGACCTCTATCCTGTTCGCCTTCCCCGACCAGCACACCGTCAAGAAGGTGATCAAGGCGCTGCCAAGGGTGGGCGTGGGCATCAAGTACGGCATCCCGCAGACCCGCCGGGCGTCCATGATGTCGCCGCGCCAGCTGATGCGCAACTCGAACATGACCCAGAAGTGGCAGCGCCGCGAGATCAGCAACTTTGAGTATCTCATGTTCCTCAACACGATCGCCGGCCGGACGTACAACGACCTCAACCAGTACCCGATCTTTCCCTGGGTGCTGACCAACTACGAGTCGAAGGACCTCGACCTCAGCCTGCCCTCCAACTACCGGGACTTGTCGAAGCCCATCGGAGCATTGAATCCCTCGAGGAGGGCCTACTTCGAGGAGCGGTACGAGAGCTGGGACAGCGACACGATCCCGCCGTTCCACTACGGCACCCACTACTCCACCGCGGCCTTCACTTTGAACTGGCTGGTGCGCGTGGAACCGTTCACCACCATGTTCCTGGCCCTCCAGGGCGGCAAGTTCGACTACCCCGACCGGTTGTTCAGCTCGGTGTCGCTGTCCTGGAAGAACTGCCAGCGGGACACGTCGGATGTGAAGGAGCTCATTCCGGAGTGGTACTTCCTGCCCGAGATGTTCTACAACTCGTCCGGCTACCGGCTGGGCCATCGCGAGGACGGCGCCCTGGTGGACGACATCGAGCTGCCGCCGTGGGCGAAGAGCCCCGAGGAGTTCGTCCGCATCAACCGGATGGCGCTGGAGTCGGAGTTCGTGTCCTGCCAGCTGCACCAGTGGATCGACCTGATCTTCGGCTACAAGCAGCGCGGACCGGAGGCCATCCGGGCCACCAATGTGTTCTACTACCTCACCTACGAGGGCAGCGTCGACCTGGACGGCGTCCTCGATCCGGTGATGCGCGAAGCGGTGGAGAATCAGATCCGCAACTTTGGCCAAACCCCCAGCCAGCTGCTGATGGAGCCGCACCCGCCGCGCAGCTCCGCCATGCACCTCTCGCCGATGATGTTCAGCGCCATGCCGGAGGACCTCTGCCAGATGCTCAAGTTCTACCAGAACTCCCCGGTCATCCACATCTCGGCGAACACCTATCCGCAGCTGTCGCTGCCCTCGGTGGTGACGGTGACGGCCGGCCACCAGTTTGCCGTGAATCGATGGAACTGCAACTACACCGCCTCCGTCCAGAGCCCCAGCTACGCGGAGTCGCCCCAGTCCCCCGGCTCCAATCAGCCGCTGACCATTGATCCGGTTTTGGGTGAGTATTCTTTCAGGGATTACCCTGATCTTTGCTTAATCTTTGTGTCCGTTTTCCAGCTGTCCATGGCACCAATAACAACAGCAACGCCGTCAGCCGCCGCCACTTGGGTGACAACTTCAGCCAGATGCTGAAGATCCGTTCCAACTGCTTCGTGACCACCGTGGACAGCCGCTTCTTGATCGCCTGCGGCTTCTGGGACAACAGTTTCCGGGTCTTTGCCACCGAAACAGGTAAGGACACCAAGGATTTGCCCACTCCCCCTCTACAGTTTCTCCCTCCCCGCCCCTTAGCCAAAATCGTGCAGATCGTGTTCGGGCACTTTGGCGTGGTGACCTGCATGGCCAGGTCGGAGTGCAACATCACCTCCGACTGCTACATAGCCTCCGGATCGGCGGACTGCACGGTCCTGCTGTGGCACTGGAACGCCCGCACCCAGAGCATCGTGGGCGAGGGGGATGTGCCCACTCCGAGGGCCACCCTGACGGGCCACGAGCAGGCGGTGACCTCGGTGGTGATCAGCGCGGAACTGGGCCTGGTGGTCTCCGGATCGTCAAGTAAGTCTACATGGGAGGCCCGTTCTGGGAGCTATTCTTCTAATCATTCTCCTCTCCAGACGGACCTGTGCTGATTCACACCACGTTTGGTGACCTGCTCCGCTCGCTGGATCCCCCGGCGGAGTTCCACTCCCCGGAGCTGATCACCATGTCCCGCGAGGGCTTCATCGTCATCAACTACGACAAGGGCAACGTGGCGGCCTACACCATAAATGGCAAGAAACTGCGCCACGAAACGCACAACGACAATCTGCAGGTGGGTGCCGATTGCTTCCGCTTCCCTGCCTCATTTATTAAATAATATTATTTAATTTATTTATTCTACTTTTCAATTATTTTTTGCAGTGCATGCTGCTGTCACGTGACGGCGAATACCTGATGACCGCCGGCGACCGCGGCATTGTGGAGGTGTGGCGCACCTTCAACCTCGCACCACTCTATGCCTTCCCCGCCTGCAACGCGGGAATCCGCTCCCTGGCCCTCACCCACGATCAAAAGTAAGTCCTCTAAATCCCCTCTTCTCTATAGCTTGTAAGGATTAGGAAAGGCTTCAGAATGGCCAAAGAACAGGGACTAAACCGAGAAAACCCCCGCTTTTTCGTAGATACCTCCTGGCTGGACTCTCGACTGGATCGATCATAGTATTCCACATTGACTTCAACCGCTGGCACCACGAGTACCAGCAGCGCTACTAATAGCGGACAGCCAGGACAACCGGAAGCTGGCCCCTGGGATGTACTTCCGCCTGGCTGACAAATGGCGGCGACGGCGACGGCGACTAAGGAGCGAACGGAGGTTTTTTCTATACAGACCTTTACAACTCTAGGCTAGTAAGCGGAACTACGTTTTTTTTTGTGTCTAGTAATAATTGTGCATTAGTGTGTTGGTGTGACAGCCAGTTTAAACAAAAACAAAAACAAAAACAAAGTAAACCTAAAAAAAAAACTACAAAAAAAAAAAAACAAAAACGATAAAGTCATAATTTTTTTTTACTAGTATTACGAAAAATGTATGTTAAGTTATGGCAATGGAAAGTTATAGACCGGAAGTGGAGAGTAGAGAGCGAGCGGAGAGAAAAAGCAAGATGGCGGCTTACGCAAGTAGTTGAAAATAAGACAAATGAAGTTAGTGTTTATAAAACGCAATAAGCAGTTAATAAATATGAACTAATTCCACATGCATTATAATACCAACGTAGCAAAGTTTTCAAAAGAAAAAACAAAAACAAAGTATTTAAAAAGAGAAACCTAAACGGAAACGGAAGCTGCGAAACGCAAAACGAGAAACAAATGAAACTAAAGCGGCCAAAAGGACATAGTGGGGAGAGTAGAGCGGAAAGCAAAAGCCAATTTTTAATTATAGCGTTAGTTCTTTGTGACGACAACAAAAAATACAAAAAAAAAATATATATGTATGAGACACACACACAGACACACTCACAAGGTAACAGAGCAAGGACAATGCCGAGGCAATAAAGCGGAAACGATATGGGAACGGAACGGAAGTGAGACTTTGACATACACACGCATATGCATATGTACTTTTAGGAGGTTAACTAAGCCAACTCTACTTCAGCTAACTAGACCCACACCACACACACACACACACTAGCCCCTATCTCTAAAACTAAAACTTAAACTAAATTACCCAAATCACATGCCTCGAAAGCAAACAAAAATATACACATTGGCGGTATATGTATCTAGGTAGTACGTGTATCTGAACAGATGCAAATTATGCAAAAGCTATTCAACCGAAAGGGCAGCGATTTAGTTTTTCGTTCTCGTTTCACAAATATCACGCATACGCCATGTTGCACCGCCCATGGAAGTAGGCAAACAAAAACAAAAAAACAAAAGCTAAAATAAATACAAAATACAAAGCAAAACAAAAACAATCGATATAAAAAATATGTAGCTTATAGGTATATAATATATACTTTTTCTTCTTAATTGTTTTTCAATTGTTTGTGTGTTTTTTTTTTAAATATTAATTAAATTAGCTATGTATGCGTTAGGTAAGAAAACGGAAGTGAGAAATTTTTCAATTGCGTCCAAAATTAGCCTATCCCCCAGCACACCAGCACACGATTGGCTTCCTCGACATCCCTGTGTCCCCCCCATGAACCATAAACGTCCAGGATGAAGTGTATTTTTTTGTTGTTTGTGTACCCTGTATATGTATCCGTGTCTGGAAGACAGGACTCTGCTTTTTGATTCACTCGAAAACCGAAAAAGCAAGAGCTAGAGGAGAGCTGAGCTGAGAAGTTGAAAGGTTATAGGAGACGACGAACAATCCATCCATGGCACACCACTCTGGCACTTACCGCATAGGGATTTGTATGTAATACTGTATGCAAATGGGGCGACTACTGAACCACAACGCAAAGGACATACTTCAAGTATGCAGCAGGAGTTCGAAACACATTCGGTTGTAAAAGCGCAAAACAAATTGAAGACCCTCCTCAAAAGTATTTCAAATATAAACTAAATATACTTAAATGTTGTGTCCTGTTAGTTTTCCTGTTTTTAGTTTTTGAATCCTGTGTTTGTATGGAGTTGTGCGTGTGTGTGTTTGTATTTGATTTCCACAACAATCCCATTCGCTTGCGACCCCCCTCTCTGTGTGTACATATTTAAGAATTAAAATATAAATTATACAAAATATAATAATAATCGGCAATGGCAATGGCAAGCGTCTGAGTTCGAACTCTGAGGAGGGAAAATTGCAACTATTAGTAATTTAAATGTTGTACATAAGTCCATGGAGCAGGGCCCGGCCGGGAGTGCGGGAGTGAGGAGTATTTTTAAACGAGACTCAGACCGGAAACTAGGCAGCCAAGCGGAAATGCAAGACGGCGCGGGAGAAGAATTCAAATCAAATCAAATTAAAGGAAATGCAATGAAGCGGCAGGCGGAAAACTTGAACTCGATTAAAAGTCGGGCGAGGAACTCCAGCTAGGGGCTAACTGAATAGCTGAATGGAAAGGATAACAGCTGAGCAGCAACTAAAACTTTTTTTTTTACAAGCACACACACATACCAAATAGAGGAAATACGTAGCGAGGATGTGTGTGGATCTGTATCTGATATCCGGATATTACGATACGAAGGTATATGATAACGTTTAGCTATAAACAGAGGAATATTAACTGCGGACGCCAACAATTTTTAATTACGCACTTTTTATAGAACTTAGCGATGATGATGAGGAGCATCCGAGTGGATGGTCTGGTCGTATTGAAACTTAAATATAAATAAATAAATTACACAATGTTTTTATTAATGAGAAGCAGAACAAAGAAACGGCTGACAATTTTAAATTTATACAAAAACGAAAACACTTCAAAAAAGGTAATTAAATGGACAAAAAATATGCAAAGAAATTTAAGAAAAAAAATGAATATTTAAGAATTTACTCATGCACGGGCAAGAATTATTTCATATAATTATTTACACAAGCGAATGGAAGACGCATTTTAAAATTAGTGAATAAAAAATCAGACAACAAAAAATTAGAGGCAAAAGTTAAAGCTAAAGGACACGCACACACACACACTCTGACACTCCCACACTCAGACATGAAATATCGGAATATATATAGATATACGTGTGTATATATATTTTGTCGACAATTGTTAAATAGCAGACAACCACAAGAACAACAACAAATGAGAGCCAAAATCTGTGCAAGACAAAAATATTAAATAAAAATAAAAAACAATTTAATCTATTTCAGCAAAAAAAAAAATAAAAATAAAAAGACACAATACATACCAACAAAAAAAAAAAAAAAAATGGGATAAAGCTACAAAATAAATGTTCATTAATATTGCTAAACAAAACAATTTATATATATATATATACAACTATGAGAATATTTTTTTTTTTGCAAAAAGCATGATAAGAGCAAGCAGAGAATTAAAAAATAAAAATCTTTTTTCAGTTCCACTTCAGACCTCACAGAGTAAAGACGTGCAACTACTTTCGTTTATCCAAACCATCAGCTTCAAGTGCTTATCAGCAATATTTTGCACAAACAAACAAGTGTTCAAAAGAGATTCAAAAACCAACAACAAATAACGACCACGCGATCATAAAACTAAGAACAGGGGCGCGCCCCACCAAACCAAAATGCTGCCACCAGATAAAAACAAGCTTTTTTTCCAAAAACGCAACCATAGAACAAAAATATATAGTTATCAAAAGAAAAGACAATATATCCCTAGAACACACCAACCCTTTCATTATTAAAAAATCAATTGACTACACCTGCGGAGGTGAAGTCGATAAGTGTAAAACAACAAGAGCTGGCACACTCCTAGTCCTCACAAAAAATACTCAACAAGCCGAAAAATTATTAAAAATTACAAAAATTGGCACAATAGACGTAGAAGCAAAGGAACACAAATCCCTTAATGAAACCAAAGGAGTAATCTATTGCAATCTACTCAGGTATGTCACAGAAGAAGAAATATTAGACGAATTAAAATCCCAAAAAGTCTCACACGTATACAAATGGACAAAAATGGTAGACCAAACTAGAGTACCAACAGGACTCATCACCCTTACTTTTGCCACTACAAATCTTCCCGAAAAAGTAATGATAGGCTATGAGGTAGTGTTTACTCGCCCGTACATACCACGGCCTATGCAATGCAAAAAATGCCTTCGCTTTAACCACCCACAAACTTTCTGCAAGCAAGAAAACCCTACATGCAAAAACTGCTCTGACAACACACACACAAGCGACAGCATTGAATGCAGGCAGGAACCCAAGTGCATTAATTGCAGGAACAACCACTCCTCCTTAGACAAAAAATGCCCAGTCTTCCTTAAAGAACAGGAACTAATAGCGATCAAAATCACTGAAAGGGTGGACCATAAAACGGCACGCTCAATATATCTCGCTCGTCACAATCCCAGTCAGGAATCCTCATACTCCCAAACCCTAAAGAATACAACTCACACAGCAATCTCCACTAAAATACCCGAAGCTCAACCCCAAAGCACCCCAGCAAAAGAAATCAAAGCCACCACAAATTCTATTGACGATCTCCTCAAGGAATTAGACAACAAAATTAAAAAAACCAACAACCCACCTAAACGCACCTCTTTAACCTACGAATTGTACGATGAAGACGAAGATATGGACTTTATTACTAGCTACGACTCCCAAAAACCATCTACATCAGCTAACGCCCGCATACTCAGAAGCCAAACCAAAGCAAAGTCAACCCTATCAAAAACCCTAAAAGCCAAAGAACAAAAAACAAACCCTACTAACGCAAACAATTTAAAACAAACACAAACAAACCACTAAAATATGTCATTAAAAATAATACAATGGAATATAAAGGGATACTCCAACAACTACAACCAGCTACTACTACTCATAAAAACACACTCGCCACACATCATCTCACTTCAAGAAACACACATACAACATCTTCACTATTTACCTATACCGATAAACTATGTTATACTAACAAACACCCCATCTAACAGATTTGGAGGAGTAGCCCTACTAATCCACAAATCTATCCAACACTCACAAATTAATATCAACGACGACATAGAAGCAATAGCAGTGGATATTAAATCAAAACAAAACTTTAAACTATATTCTATCTACATTTCACCCAGCAAATCCTTCTCACGCCACAACTTGAACAACGTAGTCAGCATCAACAACGAAACGGTTATGATAACCGGGGACTTCAATAGCTGGCACCAAAATTGGGGATCTACCCACTCTAATTCAAGAGGGAACATAGTTGCTAAATTTATAGAACAATCGCAACTAACCCTTCTAAATGACAAGTCACCAACCCATTTCACTACACACAACACATTCACAAACATTGATCTTAGCTTCTGTTCCCCCTCACTCACCCCATGCACAAACTGGACTATAACAGACAACCTCCATGGAAGTGATCACTTCCCAATTCTAATAACCCTTTTCCCGATCGACACCAGCACTAACAAAAATACAACAAATTTTAAAATAAACCAAGCAAACTGGGACAAATTTTCAACCCACACCAACAACAACAATAAACTGTATCCCCCCTCTACCAACATAAACAAAGAAACTGCCCAAATCAACAAAATTATTTTGAAAAGTGCACACCTTGCAATACCACAAACCTTACCCCACAGACACACACACACAGTTCCTTGGTGGAACAAAGAACTAGCAGACCTGCAGGAAAAGAAAAAACAAACCTGGAAGGCACTGAAAAGAGACACAACCCAAGAAAATATCATTAAATACCGGAAATCAAATGCACTTTTTAAAAGAGCAATCAAAATAAGAAAAAAAGAAGCTACGTCCAAATTTACATCAACCATTCAACCTAACACACCAACAACTAAAATATGGAACAATATTCGACGATTCTGCGGGCTAAACCCTGTAAAACAAATACACTGCATAACCAACAACAACGTTACAACTAACGACAAACAAAAAATAGCCAACCTACTCGCCCAGCATTGGTCCCAACTGTCCAAGGACTCAAATTTCAGCCAAGAATTCACATCCCACAAATACAACACAACCACACTTAACCACATCCCATCCAAATCAGCTATGGAAATTGATAAACCTATAACCAAATTAGAACTAACGATTGCTCTCCGATCCCTCAAAGGAATAACCCCAGGCATCAATAGAATCTCATACCCTATGTTAAAGAATAGCCCACTAGCAATACAAAATAGAATACTTTCCCATTTCAACCACATCTTTGAAAACTTTATACCTCAATCCTACAAAACCAGCCTAATCATACCTATATTAAAAGCCCAGAAGGATAAAACTGACATAGCTTCATACAGACCCATATCACTCAACTGCTGCGTGGGGAAAACTCTGGACAAAATAATTGCAAACAGACTATGGTGGTACCTAAACAGCAATAAACTCCTACACCCACACCAATATGGGTTCAAAAAAGGTAAATCGACCTCAGATAATCTGCTCTATGCAGATTACATCATTACGAAGTCGCTTAATACCAGGAAACATACCTCACTCATCTCTCTTGACTTTGCAAGAGCTTTTGACCGAGTAGGTATCCACTCAATAGTCGATCAACTAATCGAATGGAAATGTAGCCACAAAATAATAAACTACATAATAAATTTCACCAAAAATAGAAAGATAGCTGTCCGAATAGGGTCAAGTATCTCAAACTTCTACCCCTTGGAAAATGGAATTCCACAAGGATCGCCAATCTCGGTAGTCCTATTCTTAATAGCATTCAACAAACTTGCCAATATACTCACAAGATACAAAGAAATTAAACTCAGCGCATACGCAGACGACTTTCTTTTATTAGTCAATCTAAAAAATCAAAAAAACACTACCACAAATCTTACCCATATTTTTAGAAAAATATATGATTGGGGAAGCTACTCAGGCGCATCTCTATCTGAAACAAAATGCCAACACCTACACATTTGTAGAAAACACAGATGCAACTGCACAATCACAACACAAAACTCTAACATAAAAAACGTAACATCACTTAAAATACTTGGACTAACCTTAAACAATAGGTACAACTGGAGCTCACACATAAATTCTCTTATACCATCTCTGTCCAATAAACATAACATTATTAAATGCCTAGCCAGCCACAAATTTAACTGCAACACAAGCACACTACTTAACATTACTAAATCAATACTCATATCTAAAATAGACTACGCTCTTCACATATATGGATACACCCCGAAAAACTTTCTGAATAAATTAAAAACCACATTAAACGCAGCACTCAGAACAGTCCTAGGCGCCTTTCGCACCACACCAACACACAACCTACTCTATGAGGCCAATATTCCAACAATCGAGCAACAACGCGACCACCTCACAACCAAACTGTTCACAAACCTTACACGCTCCAAAGATACACCATTACACAAGCACATACAACCAAAAACCAACAACAAAAAATGGACCTCAACACTAGAACGAACTATAAAGAACTGTCAACTCCATAACATCCCATTCAAACCTACGAAACTATACAAGACCAAACCACCATGGCAACTACCACAAAACATAATCAACACCTCTCTGCACAACTACAAAAAAACAAACACGTCTTCTGATACATTCCAGAAACTTTTCTATGAAATCAAAGAAACTTACAAAAACCACACATTTATCTACACGGACGGATCCAAAATAAATTTAAACACTTCCTTCGCTGTAACAACTGAAACAGATGTTTTGCGGTACGGAATTCTACCGCCCTCCTCATCCATCCTAACAGGAGAAATGATCGGAATCCTCGAAGCCATCAAGATCTCAACCACCAAAAGAGGGAAATCGGTAATCTGCTCTGACTCCCTTGGAGCGATCGAAGCCATCCAAAACCCACTAAACTTAAACAAATACCCTACATATATTCGATCACTACTTCAAACTAAACACCCAAAAATAAAAATATTATGGATCCCAGGACACTCCAATATTAAAGGAAATGATCTTGCAGATAGAACTGCAAGAGAGGCAACAAAAATGCCACTTATATACACGCCTAATGAAAACATAACGGACATTAATAAAATGCTAAAAAATATACTTATACAAGAAAAAGAAACTTTAATAAATAAATGCAACACATGGTACAAAAACATTAACACTAATAACACTCACATTTCAGCATTTTCTAAAATACAACAAGAAGAAATCAGCAGAATTGACCAAATTAAATTTATAAGACTTCGGCTAGGACATACAAGCTTAACACACAAGCACCTCCTCGACCCCAACACCCAACGCAACTGCCATCGCTGTCGATCATCAACCCCCACAAACATGGAACACATCTTAGATTCCTGCCCAGCCATCTCTCAGGGAAAGCAAAATCTACTAAAAAACCGGTCAGCCACTGAGTATCTTAAGAATCCAACAGCAGAAAATATTAAAGTAATCATCCAATTCCTAAAAGAAACCAATTTATATAACGAAATTTAAAATTTAAATTAATATACTGTTAACTTAGCTAATTATAAAAATAAACAAATAATTAAAATACGTAGTCGAAGGCCTCGTAGCTAGCACTACACCCCTAAACTGTTAGTCATAGTTTTGTAAACTGTACTATCATATCCAATAAATAAATAAATAAAAAAATAAAAAATGAAAAGCCAAGGGGTTGGAGAGAGAGGAGGCGGGAGAAGGTTGGAGGAGAAGAGTTAGCTAGACAGGGAAGGACGAAGGCGAAGGCAAACAATTTATGCATATTAAAATTAAATTTAAAATACGCTACAATTCTAACAAAATAAGTTTACACACACAGTCCCCCCTAACCCTAACACTAACCTCCCCCAAAGAGGATTAACAGAAAACTAATAATAAAATAATTAAACACAAAATGGATTAAACTGCATGATCGAAAAATTCAAAGGTAATTTAAAGTTGATAAATTAAATTTAAGCTACAAATCTAACAAGTGACAGTGAGCAAGCATTAAAAGTAACAACAAACAAACAACAAAAACTTAACAAACAAGAAAAAAACCAGAAAAAATTATTATGTTCAATACAGAAAACAAAAAATGCGAAACAAAAACAAAAACGAGTAAAAAATACAAAATAAAACCAAAACAAAAACAATGAAATCTTACAAAGTCGCGATTGTTTGTTTATTTTCGGGGGATGGTTGCATTTTTTTGCGGTCCTTTCAGGACAAGTCCACAAAATCGATTCATCTTGGCCAAATCCTCTTTTCGGCTGCGACCTGATTCCCCGCCAGAATCGCGCCGCTTTTCTGCTGGCTTGCAATAATTTCATTTTCCCAACAATTGAACAGCCAGAAAGGAAAATCCCCAGCGCCTCCACAAAGAAAGGCAAAAAAAAGTGGCAATTTGTATGCCACACAGAAAATAATTCCCACAATTTATCGTCTAGGTTTCTAGATTTTAGGTTGAAAGTACAAAAGTACCAGAACCTTTTCTTCCAGTGCAGGAGGAGTGAACAATTCCATGGCCTAAGCAATTAAAGCGCCTCCTTCGCTGCACGCTCCAATTGCGATTTCAGTTGCAATTGCAGGTTGCTGGTTGCAGGTTGCTGCGGGAAATTCCCTAAAAAGTATGCTATTTTTTCCAGGTTTTTCTTTTTTTTGGCAGAAGAAGATAAAAGAGAAGCAACAGCAGAAGGAGCAGAAGCAACGCTAAGGACAACTTTGGGGGCAGCTGTCTAAACACGGAAAATGCATCAAATTGCAACAGCATCGCTGTCATCAAAAGTCATATCTTTTTCATATTATTCCAGGGATAGGAGAGACAGAGCTCAGAGGATGGGGCTATAGCCACCACCACTCCCTCCTCACTGACGCCTGTGTGTGTTTTTTGGAGCGTGTAATATCCGTTTCCTGCATTTCCGGTTGCAGCGAAGGCAGTGGCGAAAGTTGTCGGCAAAAATTGCTGGCGGAAATGCTGCAAAATTAACGAGCAACGCGGTTAGCTGGTGAGTTCTTTTCGGGCAAAAAGGAGCCAGGGCGGTGCGATGGGGCTGTCCCATCCAGGTGGCAGACGCCGCCTCCATTCACTATTTACACCCGGACAGCAGGATCTGCCATCCTGCAAGCAAGCCAAAGTAACTGCAAGCCATTTTTTTCTCACTAGAAGCAGGGTTTTTTTTTCTTTGTCACTTTCTTAGTTTTGTGCGCTTCGCAAAATGCAAATTTTTGCACAGTGGTGTGGAGGGCCACTGAGCTGGCGGAGGGGGGGGGGAGCCAGGGGCGAAGGACAGTCCAGTTGCAGGAGCAGCAGCTGCAAATTAGACGCATCGCTTAACCAGCAATGACATAAAGCAGTCAAATGGCAGCAACAACGTCCTGAAGTCGTCATCATCGTCGTATCCTTCGTACACATCCCTTTGAGTCCTGCATAATTCTGGCTTTAAATCTACGTCATCTGTGCCCCAACATAGCTGGCGGAAAAAAAACTGAAATTTAAATGGGAGGTGGGACACAACTACTGAAAGAGATGGCAGGTCAAATAAAGCATATAAAATTAATGAGCTCGTCACGTTTTCAGTTCGGGGTCACCTTAATTATGGCCACAATTAACAGTTGCTTTACTGCCATCTCCCGCAGTGGCAGGAGTGAGAGGCGAACAGATAGACAGACAGACACATTTCATTTGGCAGGCAGGTGTTTCTCGCCCTCGTTCTCGTCCTCGTCCTCGTCCTCATCCACGTCCTCGTCCTCGTCCTTTCTCCCTCGCTCTGTGTGTGTAATCTCATTACAAATTCAAATGCCCTGCATCAGCTGCCAACCAAGGCAGCAATCCACCGACAGCACCACTCAGCCGCCCAACCACCCAACCAGCCAGAACCACCCTCTTTCCCACTCTGCTGGCCATCACTTGACGGTGTCCGCATGGCAAATGTTTCAGACCACGTTGTCACTCAATTATGTGCCATGTGCGCTGAGCGTACCATACTTTTCAGCACCACCCACCGAAATCCCCACGAAAGCCACCTGAACCGCAGCTCGCTCAAAGGTCCGCTAAAGAGTGTGGAAAATGGGCGATATGCGGCCCAGTGGGAGCTGCCACTGACCAGGTGACATAAATTCGAAACTATTTCCCCCCAAATTTAAAATTTTTCAATAAATGCTGATTTCCGATGGCCATAACTCGGCTAATACTTGGCGTATCTTCAAATGTTATGCTTTCCCGATCTTAGAACTTCTAGTTCTGCCATTCTTTATTAAAATCTGGCCACAGAAAATTTGACCCATTTTTCGGAATTTTTCCAAGGGGTAACATCATGATTTTTCCCAAAAATTGAGTCAAAATTTGTTTGTTTCATATTTAGGATATTTTGATGTGGATCGAAGGGGAATGAAACCCCGATTCACAAATGGTATTCCGTTTTAGAATCAGTCGCGAATTACTGAAAATATCCACTAAAACGTGCATCAAAAGTTCACATTTTGAAACAATAAAAAAACTTAAAAAACCGGCCCCCAATTTTTCCGTTTTTCAAAGGAAAAATGTGCATAACTCTGCTAATACTTAACAGATCATGGAATGTTATACCTTCCCGATCTAAGAACTCCGAGTAGAATCATTCTCAATCAAAATCAGCCAATAAAAAATTTGACCCATTTTTCGAAATTTTTTCAAGGGGTACCCCCATGATTTTTGCCAAAAATAGACCAACATTTTTTTTGTTCGATTTTAAAAATCTATTCACACAGGTCGAAGGATATTAATGTCCTGATTTCAAAATGGCATTCCTTTTTTAAATCCATTCAGAAATGGCCAAGATATGAGCTTGGCAAGCGGCCCAAGCGGCGGCCAGCAGTCGCCGCAAATTGCTTGAAATTCGTATGGGACAAAATCTGAAGTACCAGGCGAACATAAACCAGCAGAAGATCGCGCAGTGACGTCAAAGCAAGCAGTGAGTCGATTTTTCTAATCTGAAGGGAGTAAGAGAGTAAGGGGGACGAAGTTAGTTTATGCTGACATTTTGCCTTTCTTTTCCTCTAATGTCACAAAAAGTACAACATGAATTTACTTTAAATCGAAAAAACGGTACTAAAATCAATAATGGCCGACAATTCGCCAATCCCCGCATACAAATTTCCAGTCCGGAACGATAATCTGCACCCAATGATGCCAAAGTGAAAGTGGCACACGCTGTTTCTCCAGCGCGTGTCACGATTTGGGGCTCGCGTGAGTGAAAATGCATTGGATCATATGAGGAATGGCGGATCGTGCCGAGATGGCGGGCCAAATGTCGTGCCAATTCACACCTGCTCCGTCATCACTGTTGAAGCTTAAAGGAAAGGGAGGCAGAGTGCGCCCGTTACTTAGTCAAATAGATTTGTCCCCCTCCCCCTTGAGAAGTCGAAAAGAATAATTGCTCTGACGTCACAGCACTGCTTGCTTAAGGCAGCCTTCTGCTGATTTCTGTTGGCCTAGTACTTCAAATCTGGCCACGGGCAAAATTGGCTGATAACGAGGAAAATTTGCCGCCGCTGACCTGATTCTGATGGGGAGGCATTAATAAAATGATTAAAAAAAGGATAATCGGCAACTATTAAAGTATATGTTTTTGTTAAATATAAACATTATATTATTTAATTATATTTTTTACGAATTTTAAATCGATTTCCTAATGGCAAAAAATATGGGCTTGAAAACTGGCGATATTGCTTGCGCCGCCAAAAATGTTGCGCCAATTGCTTAAAATTCTAATGGCAGAAAATCTGTAGTACCAGGCGAACAGAAACCTGCAGAAGGTGGATTTCCACCACCCCTCACCCAAGCTTCGACAGCAATTGTCCCTTAACTGGCCCCATGGGCTTCACATTTCCATGCAAGTTTCGCAGGCGAGACTTGATTGATAGAACAACAAATAATCAGCCAACTGTTTCTTTTTTACTTCTCTTGCATTCTTAATTTCTTTTATTTCATTGAATGATTGTTTTAATATTCCTATTTGGCATTATTATTCTTAATTTAAAATAAGTAAAGAAAAAATAATGTTGATGCCAGGTGAAGGGTTAACATAGGTATTCTGGCGATAAATTAAAATCAACGGTACCTTGATCAATGATGGCCGACCTTGCGCCAATCTCTGCATTCTAATTTCCAGTCCGGAGCGGTAATCTGCACCCAGTGATGCCAAAGTAAAAGTGGCACACGCTGTTTCTCCAGCGCGTGTCACGATTTGGGGCTCGCGTGAGTGAAAATGCATTGGATCGTATGAGGAATGGCGGATCGTGCCGAGATGGCGGGCCAAATGTCGTGCCAATTCACACCTGCTCCCTCATCACTGTTGAAGCTTAAAGGAAAGGGAGGCAGAGTGCGCCCGTTACTTAGTCAAATAGATTTGTCCCCCTCCCCCTTGAGAAGTCGAAAAGAATAATTGCTCTGACGTCACAGCACTGCTTGCTTAAGGCAGCCTTCTGCTGATTTCTGTTGGCCTAGTACTTCAAATCTGGCCACGGGCAAAATTGGCTGATAACGAGGAAAATTTGCCGCCGCTGACCTGATTCTGATGGGGAGGCATTAATAAAATGATTAAAAAAAGGATAATCGGCAACTATTAAAGTATATGTTTTTGTTAAATATAAACATTATATTATTTATTTATGTTTTTTTACAAATTTTAAATCGATTTTCCTAATGGCAAAAATATGGGCTTGAAAACTGGCGATATTGCGCCGCCAAAAATGTTGCGCCAATTGCTTAAAATTCTAATGGCAGAAAATCTGTAGTACCAGGCGAACAGAAACCTGCAGAAGGTGGATTTCCACCACCCCCTCACCCTAGCTTCGACAGCAATTGTCCCTTAACTGGCCCCATGGGCTTCACATTTCCATGCAAGTTTCTCAGGCGAGACTTGATTGATAGAACAACAAATAATCCGCCAACTGTTTCTTTTTTACTTCTCTTGCATTCTTAATTTCTTTTATTTCATTGAATGAGTGTTTTAATATTCCTATTTGGAATTATTATTCTTATTTTAAAATAAGTAAAGAAGAAATAATGTTGAAGCCAGGTGAAGGGTTAACATAGGTATTCTGGCGATAAATTAAAATCAACGGTACCTTGATCCATGATGGCCGACCTTGCGCCAATCTCTGCATTCTAATTTCCAGTCCGGAGCGGTAATCTGCACCCAGTGATGCCAAAGTAAAAGTGGCACACGCTGTTTTTCCAGCGCGTGTCACGATTTGGGGCTCGCGTGAGTGAAAATGCATTGGATCATATGGGGAATGGCGGATCGTGACGAGATGGCGGGCCAAATGTCGTGCCCATTCACACCTGTTCCCTCATCACTGTTGAAGCTTAAAGGAAAGGGAGGCAGATTGCGACCGTTACTTGGTGAAATGGATTAGTCTCCCTCCCTCCCTAGGGGAGTAGAAAAGAATAATTGCTCTGACGTCATAGCACTGCTTACTTTCGGCCACCTTCTGCCGGTTTCTGTTGGCCTGGTACTTCAGATTTTCTGCCATACGAATTTCAAGCAATTTGCGCCGCCGTTTTTTTCACTGTTTGCTAGCTAATCCCATATCTTGGCCATTTCTTATCGGATTTTAAAATGGGATGTCATTTTGAAATCAGGACTATATTATCCTTCAATCTGCATTAAAATTTCAGAAAATGAAATTTTTGCCTATTTTCTCAAAAATTGTTGTTATTTTCCCTTGGAAAATTTCGAAATTCGGGTCGAAATTTTTTTCTTCTGATTTTTGTAATCTTGGGATAGGGATGAAAGGATATTGAAGTGCTGATTCAGAAATGGTATTCCGTTCCGGAATCGGTTGCAAAATGGCCAGGATATGTGTTTATCCTCTAGTTTACTCTAAAAAAGCAATTGTTTTTATTTAAAACCAATTTCTAATTACTTGATTAATCATCTAGCAGAGTTGAATCCATCCCATTCTGGACCTTATTCCCATAATATTTATTTCCAATTGTATTTCTTATAAGCCAATAAAAATATAAAACAGAAACCTACAAAGTAAAAACCAAAACTTTGTCAGAGTCTTTTGTGCAGGATATGAGTACTGCACAGGACCCAGTTATTTGCAAATGAGGGAGGGAAACCGTGAGGTTGCCTTTGTAGGGGGGCTTGTGGCAGCAACACCTACATAGCACACACATTCATACCACACAGTAGGTTACCACATTCAAATGTCGATTATCGTCGAGCTGGCAAATCCTGGTGCTGTTGACTTTTTGCCATTACCCGCCACGTTTTTAACTCTCCCACGGTATTCGTTCATCGTCCTTGATCGCCCCCGTCATTTCCCAGTTTCTAGTTCCTGAGAATCCTGCAATTTGACAAACTTTGTCGCCCGATAAATAATGCAATTTGTAATTAAGTCAGTCAACCAGTTAGCTGAAGCTGAAGCGTTTCGGGTCGGTGGGTGGTGGCCCGTGGGCGTCCCCAAAGGGTAGTGGGCGTGGCAGATGCGGTGAGTAATTAGAACCCATTGACAAACAACGAAAACAGGACGAAAAACACCTGCGAGGGGCTGATGGCGTTGCGAAATGCAAGATATTGGAATGCAAAAAAAAAAACGATGGAAAAAAGGATATTTTTTAAATGTAGTGTACTTACAGCTAAATAGGGTGTAAAAATGTCAGGGAAGGCTAATTGAAATGTGGAGGGGGTGTGCGTGTTTGATTAATTAAATATTTATCATGTTAATTAAGGTAAATTGGGTTAGCCACCAGAGGAGAAGTGAAACCAAGCGAAGTTTCGAGTTGTTCTCGAGGGAAAGTGGACTATAATGCCATAACGAAAAACGAGAAAATTGAATGAAATTAAAATTTGTCATATTCTGGACATTAGAAAACATATTTCATTGAGGTTGAAAAATAACTTTCATGGAAGCAGGATACAAACTAATTAATAGTTTTTTTCCTGTGCACATATGCTTGCACAATGGGACACTATTTCTTTTCTATTTTTTCCTCGTTTTTTTTTTTATTTCGGCAACTGTCAACGCCCGCAAATTGTCATTGTCCTGCGGGGACTCTGGCTCAGTTCCCATTGTGCGCTTTTCCATTTTCCATTTTCCAAGCGCTCCTCCCCCTCTGCCTCCGCAGCCAGGACCCTCGCCCTGTATCCCGCTGTCATTTGTTGCAGCTTACGCTTAATGCACAAACCAGACAAATTCAGACCCCTCTTTGCCTTTCATTTGCATGGAACACGCACACACACTAGTTCTACATAGGACATATATAAAGGATAACGGACTATATAGTCGAGGAGTTGTAAGGATCGGGCGAAAAGTGCAAACTGCCGCCCGACTATTACGCAGCATGTAAACGTATTTGTGCAAAATTAATTCTTTATCTGCTCGCCGCTCTTTTGTTGCTTTTGTCCTGGCATCCTGCCATCCAGCCATCCTGCCACATATCCTTGCCCCTGTCCCTGCCCCCTTTCTCTTTCCGCCACTTTGAAAACAATGGCGGCAAAATAAGAAGCCCACGATGAAGAAAGTTATTTAAAAAAAAAAAAACAACAAAAAATAGAACAGAAGAGTTCGTGTGGAAAGCGCGGAAAATGGAAAATGTCTATGGAGGGAGACAGCAACATCTGTTGGCACAAGGAAAACCCCGCCAACTTTATGAAGGACTCAAATTGAAGGAAGTAGAAGCTTAAAATTCAGGAAGACAATCATTTTCTGGTTATGATCTATGCTTCGAAAACACTACATTTTCATAGCCAGCAATATTATTAAAAAATCTGTTTAAAGTCAAATAGGTCATAAAAAGGTGTACATTCTGAGCCGTAACTTGATTATTTGTCTCCCGATTTACAAATATCATACCTTGAAAGAATCGTTACAAAAATATCTACCAATCTGCGTTTAAATCTAGGTAACAAATTTTTGATCGATTTTTGACAAATTTTTATGATGGTACCCCATTAATTTTTGACAAAAAATGGTTAAAATATTAGATGGCCAGTTTTTGTTATAAAAAGAAAGATCTTAACGTGCCACGAATGGAAAGGTAAGTCTTTCTTTTCTGAGACTTCAGGTGCCCAAAATATGAGTATTTTAACTTGGTATTTTTTAGTATTAATAGTACTAATCATCTTCTTCCTCTCTCTTCTCTTTGCTTTCTCTTAAAAATTTTCTTTAAATTTTTTGTGGAATTTAACAAATAATAAATGTAAAATAAATATTTATTTAAAATTAATCTTCATTTAGCCGACTCAAGAGGAGCATCTTAAATTGCTTGTAAATATCAAATGGTGTTGGGCGGAAACGGAAGTTAAAGTGATGGAAGAAAGGGGAGACTGATGCATGGAAGGGGCATGGCGGGAGGAATGGGCGGAAATAGAGGTGAGTGAGTGAGAAAAAAGGATGTGGAAAGGGAAACGCCACTTTGCGGTCAACAGCCCGGCCACGCCCTCGCATTCAGCGCTGCCCACCTGTGTGGTACCATCTCCCTCTTGCCCCCCGTCACTGTCTCTGTTTGACTCCATTCTCTCTGTGTTTCCTGTCCCTGTGCGGTACACGTTTCATTCAATTTATTTGCCATTTCCCATTTCAATTCGTTTCGGGCCGCCAATTACACAACATGGCAACCCTGGCAATGGAGCTGACTGTGTCCTGCCTTTCTCTACTTTCTCCATCAACCCCTTTCTCCATGTGTGTCCATTTGCTTAAAGCCTTTTTAAGACAACACCTAAGCTTGACTTCAGAAACTTTGTAAAAAATATAAATGAAATTTTAAATGAATGATAAATAAATGAAAACTAAAGTTTGTTCAACATTTTCAAAAATAAACTAGACTTATGGCACTTGGAATGAATAAAATTTCTATTTTAAAGTTATTTTTTTGTATTTCTGTAAACAAGGACGAAAAGACAACCAATGAAAACAGTAGAGTGCGTTGCCGAAGGACCTTAACATATTAAAAAGACATAGCGAGACAAAGGGAGTGAGGAAAAAGGATATTGTAGGGCAGGGGACCCATCATCATCATTAGCATATTGACATGTGGCCAAATTTGGTCACGTTCCATTTCATTTCAATTCATTCTGACACTGCCAACGGAGTTCGAATCAATTTTCCATCTCGTCCTCCATCAGCTGCCCCTTTTCACACTCCCCATTGTCTCTGTGCTTGTGTGTGATAGTGCGACAGTGTGTGTGTGTATCTGTGTGTCTGTGGCATCCTGATAACTCAAGAACCACACTCGGCCCAAACGAAAATGAAAACGAATTGCAACCGCAATGAGAAAAGGAGCCTGCCAGATTGCAGTTGGCCTCTGGAACTGCTTACGAAACTAATTGCTCGTGACCCATACACTGGAAAAAAAGGTCAAGGAAAAAAATGTATACATTTAAGTAAGTCTATAAAAGTTTTTAAATTAAGTTGTAGCTTGTTAAGGCTTTACAAGACGATTTAAAGTAGGGAGCTAGATAACTGAGAGTTATCTGAGCTGAGAATATGTTAAATAGTATAATGTCTTAAGTAATCTAATATTTTAGTCTTAAAATTGTTGTGAAATAATGTGTAAATCATATCTAAAAGCATTAAACAACTAAAAACAAAGTAAGAATTTGATAAAATATACCAAAAATGTTGTCCCAATTGGTATATATCGATAACATTGCATTCTACTCATCCCTAAAATAGTGCTCATCACTGAAAGCTAGCCTCTGCCGCAGGCGCGTGTGTCGCGCGGACTTTTTGAAATAAACTTTAATGGATCATAATATTTATTTATAAACTCTTATAACTTTATAAAAAAAACTTTATTTAAAGTGTATAATTTCTTGGCTTTCTAGCATCAGAATCCCGAGTTCGACGCAATTGCAAGAATCAACAACATCACAAACAGAAAGCCTCGGCACACAAGGGATTCCAAGGGTACGCCGCGCCACCCATGTCCTGGACAATGACGGTGGGGGTAGGGGAGTCTTTGGAGCATATTGACTTGGTCGAGAATCAACTCAGAATCAGGCTTACCCTGCCACGCCCCCCTTCGTGCTTAAGCCTTTTATTGAAACGTCTTCGATAATAGAGGAAACTCTGTCGCAGTATTTTCCTCATTTCTTCGCTAACTATTCGTTTTTTTTTTCCATTTTGATTGTCTTGAACAGCGAGGAGGTTCGCCAGGACCTCCAGTGGAGTAGGATTTGAAGGGGGTGCAGTGGCAGCTTTTGGCACGAAATAATATTTGCATAATAGCAAACAGAAACCGACTGCAGCTTCTCCGTTTTTTCTGGTACTTGGCCAAAAGATGACAAATGACATTAAGGAGGCTTAGCGCCTGCGTTTTTCCCGCTTTATCGAATGCCACGCCCCAGGCTAGCACCTCTGGTCCCTGCCTTGCACTGCCCCTTTGCCCATGATCGTCCTCATCATCGCAGAGGGTATTTGACTTTCAAAACGAGTGCATAAGCCCCCCTGACTTCCTGCCCCGTTTCAGTGACACGCATCCTTGTGCATCCGGCGACCTCGTCCTTTGACATCGAAAGCTGCACCTAGAGATGGTCTACAAGTTATCGATAAACTTGGCACAACTTGGCTCTCCCATAAACCTATCGGTTTGCTTAAAGTTTCTACATTTCTTTGTCTGGGTTTTATTTGGTTTTGTTTAATTTAAATTCTACTACTGCCGGCATACCTCCCAGGACTTACTGCCATCATGTCCTTGGTCTTAGCAGTGCACCCCACCCCTTGGGCTACTGCAATTATTTTTTTTCTGCTCGAAAACGCGCAGCGCTCTTTGATCCTCTTCGGTCATATATTTGCTAACGACAATGACAACGATGTCTGGCCAAGATTCAGGTGTCTATATATAAACATATATATTTTAATGTGTGTCTGGGTGTGGGGAGGTATCTTCTTCCCGCTCTCTGTGTTGGGATTTGTTTTATGGCCACGCCCGCCACTTGGGACAAGTGCAACTGCAGCCAACTTTTTGCACGCCACTTGAAACTTCTCGATGGCACTTCGGCCATGGCTGTCTCCCCAGCCTGCCCTCCAGTTCCGGCTCCACCTCCATCCGTAAATCCAAAACCAGATAAAAATCCAAATCCCAAAACAAATCTAAATCGTATTCCTTCTCAATAAGAAACCCACCAAAGTCAAACCTATTTTCTTAATTAAAAGCAAAACTCTCAAAATAAAACATTTGTGAACTTAGTTTTCCAGTTACTTCTCTTAATTAATTAACATTTTGATTTATAATTAGTTTATATTTAACTTAAATAAAATAAATACCACAACCCAGTCTCTCTGTGTATTTTTGCATATTTTTACAGGACAGCATTCCGTTGGCTGCCAAATTAGAGAACAAAATGGTGGCATTAAAGCTAGCAACCAAACCGGAAGTGGAGGGAACAGGAAAGAAAAGCGGAAAATGGCGGGCAGCTAAAAGAAGTCGCGGCATTTCTCTTGATTCGATTGTTATTGATTTAATGTCAGGTGCTCAAGAGTTCAATGCACTATCTCTTCGCTGGCTTTTACACTTTACGGGTGACTTTCATATATTTAATATTTATTTTATATTTTTGCCAGAAGAGCCATTTTTTGAGCTTCTATTCAGTACCCGATTCACCTTGCAATTTCATGTAAGATACAAATCGTTATTGGCCATTTGGACGGTTGCAGTTTGCTTTTTATCAAAAGGTCAGCTAGTTTTATGGCCATTTCGGTTGATATTTTTTGTAGTTCTATTTTCTGTATGCTATTTCTATATAGTGCCTTTTTCTGCGTTGTATGTAGCTGTCATTGTCACACTCAACGTGAGTGCCGTGAAAGATGGCACTGCATCTTTGCCACGTTTGTTGACCCAATCACTGCTGCGAAAAAAGAACGTTTCGCAAAGAGCCCATCCCAAAAAAATCAAAAGGCACACACATATTTTCCAATTTGCTTCAGTGCCATGGCAGGACCTCTATCTACCTCTATTTTTTGTCCCTTTTAAGCCTTGTTGCTGCAGTTGTTTATTCTTCTTTGTGAGGATGTTGCCTGTAACTACCTAACAGGAATCGAAGTGGCAACATCAGAAAGTGCAAGTCCAGGTTTGGTTGGCTTTTCGTTTTCAATATTGGGTTCTTAAATAAAAGACATCTCTAAAACAATAGCTACAAAAATATTTAGTAAGTTAAACCTTAAACTCTACTTGGAGAAGCATCTTTCATGACTTGTCATCAAACAATATGGGCAATAAATTAATTTTCTGAAAGCAATGCCTAAAACCTCCGACAACAAACTGGCCAACACTCTTCAGGCCATTTATCATCGTTGGGATTGGTGGGGAAAAAATGTGGAATTATTTTACATGCCCCAAAAGTGTTGCAATATCCCTCTTGCAGCAACAGAGAGTCAACAAATCAATCAAGCTGTCCGGAGAATTGCCAGTTGCAAGCTCTCCAGATGCCGGCTGAGCCAAAAACTGAACCAGAAGCTGCCACCTGGACGAGGCAGCAGGCTCTCAAAAACATTTGCCACAAAGCTGCAGGGCCATCCCCCAGATACTTTTGCCACAAAATGTGTATTTGTGGCATGAGAAGTGGGGGGAGGGCCAGAGCAGAAGGAAGCAAAGTGACAGATGCCCCCCAAAAACAACCAAAAAAAAAAAAGAAAAAAAGAAAAGGAAACTCCAACAGGCTGAGTTCTGTTCCCCGAGGAGCCAGCAAGGATGAGAGGGTGTCGGAATATCCTGGGACTCAGTCCTAGCAGCTGTCATCATCAGTAGTCAGGACTGCACCCAGGGAACTGAATTATCCTGCACAAGCCACTGGCCTGGGTGTGCAATTAATCCTGAAAGGAGCAACAAATGGACAGTGCACGGAAAAGCAACCATAAATGATATTTGGAATATTTATGGCCGAAATCAGACTAAAGTTTAAATGAATTGAAGCTCAAAAATGAAGAAAAATGAAAGTAAAGCCAAAAACTAACTTCAACTTATTTCCCAGTTGTACTTAGTATGCAGAGTCTTAAATTAGAAAGCTCCAACGGCACGCCTCGTGCAATAATTCTCGGAAAAATACATATTTGTGTCTCTGGGACACAAAAAAGGCTTGCAATCCTGGCAATAAAGGACAACACACGAACGGGCAACATTCTGTAAAAATCTTCTGCAGGAATACAGGAGTCACCAGAGTGAAGCCCATAAAAAACTGGGCAAAAAAAGTGGGCCAGGGGAAGGGGGGGCGAAAAATAAACACAATTGCAATCAAATGACCAAAGTCCCTAGTCCTGTCGCAGGACATATGTCCATCATGTAGATTCATACATATGCATGACCAGTTTTCATCCCATTCCACACACACACACAGACACATACAGAGAGAGGACTGCCACGCCCCCTGTCTCTTTACATATAGCCTTCGATTCAAGGCCGCCGGCATTACGGTAATTGCAAGGATTTGTCACACGACACACAAAAAAATGAACAACTCGAAACATGGTCTAAAAACTGAATGGCAAAGTGAATGAGTCGGCGTGGACGGGTTAAGGGGGCCTCACTGGGTTAAGGGAGCTGCAGGATCTGTGAGAGGGGGCCGAGGGTTTAAGCCACCATTGATGGCATTGGCTTGAATGCAAATATTTGTTTAATCAATTCTATATGGTAGACACTAAAGGACGACATTTTAGGGCTTTAAAATATAAAATAGTAAAATATTAAAAGAAAAATAATGTTTTAAGGGTGAAGTATTTGAAAATAAGGCAAGAGTTTAAATTTGTTTCAGAAAACTAGAAAGAAAGAGAAAGCTTTTGACTAATTACCTGACTGTATGCTACCCGGTACTTCTCTATAAATACTATCTATATTTAATCTATATATAAAGGAAATATATCTTTTTATAAAATTATGTTAAACTAAACCCCAAACCCATTTCAGATATTAGATGCTTCTACAAACATGAAACTGACTGTTTAAAATTCAGCATCGAACTGCATAACCTACAGCCATATATATACCTTCAAATCGATATATATTTATGTGAAAATATCTATATATTTAGACGAGAGCCTGTTCAGGTTGTATATGTACGTATATGCATATCAATGCCTGCCCCGAAGCCTGCGGCCAATTTGCATGGGTGGCGGAAGGGGGGGGGTCTAACGATCCGCTTTTGGGGGCTTTCTTCCCCGAAAGGGGGCTGCATTTCATTTTTCAACATTTCTGCGGTGCAATTGTGAAATGCCAACAAATTGGATTTGGATAAGGCCAAAAAAATAAGGAAAAGACCAACTATTTGTGGAATATATGAGATGCATATATCATATATGTTAATGCATATATTTGTGAGGATATGGACATATCCTAATTTGAATTTCATTTGCATTTCCAAAGCCTCATCAAGCCTCGAACCGAAAGAGTTGGATATCCTTTCAAGCCAAGTAGGTCTTAAATAAATATTTAAACATTATTTTAACGTATTTTAATATTATGAATAGTTAACAAAACAATGATTCAATATGTGGAGCATTGGCTACTATCCTCTCATTATTATTTTGGTTTTTGGTTAGCTAACAAAGTATCTTGCTTCTATTCCCAGGCACTGATACAAGGGGGCTAAAGGGCTTTAGAGGGGTTCAGCTATAGGGGGGCATATGGCTGTTGCCAGGATACCAGGATGCCTGGTTGCCAGAATGGCAGTGACACCAACACCAACAGCAACAGCAACACCAAACACCATGCCACCTCGCTGATCCTGTCGGGCTTAAATTATGCGACAACAGCATCAGGAGCAGTAACAGAAGCATTACACTGGGAGAAAAAATCAGTAAAAATATTTAAATAGGTTAGATCAATATACCATTATCTTAAAAGAGTTAGGAACAAAACCAGACTCTAGAAAGCTTTACAAAAGCCTCTTAAATTATTAGAAACTCAATGTCGAAAAGTTAAAGACCAACTAAAACCAATATCCTTACTACCTTTGAGCTGAAACTTTCTTGGTAATTAGTTCTTCAAGTGAATATAATATTAATCATCTATTTATGTTATTTATATATTTTTTTCAGTGTCTTGGGAAAGCTCTAACAATTGCAATTGCAGCGAGCGATAAAGGAGCGCAGCATTGAAGCGGATTGTAGGTGTCAATGCCCATCGGGCGCAAGGGGTGACAACTCTGGCCGGGGAAGGGGAGTGGGAGGTGGGGATGTTGCGGGGGGTAGCAACTGGTTGCCAAAGGATGACTGCCTTCATTCCACTGAGAGAAAACCCGCTGGCCTCGCTTTTTCCCCATTTTTTTTCTGCGTTTTTGTTGTCTAAGCCTTTTGTGCGTGGATTGCGAAATGGAGATGTTGATGTAGGCCACGTCCATACAATAAGACCTCTGGTATAACCAACCCTTATCCTTTATCCCCCCAGCTCCCTTTGCACTGGGGTTATTTTTTTTTTTTTTTGCTGTGTGTGTGCCTGTAGAAAAAACTCCCTGTTGCTGCTGTTTCTGTTTCCTGTTTTGTTGAACAAAATGTCAGCCTCGGCGAATTTCGCAATTTGAAAGCCACACAAATCACAAACCCAACAGGAGCTGCAACACAAGGACAAAAAATTAAACTAGCCCTTGGATTTATTTCTCTATTTTCATCCAAGGGATGTGACTAATTGTGGAGTATTCAATGGGAGTTATTAGGAAATGATGGGCTTTTGTTGGGAGAGACTTTGGTAAGTTCTTTGGTTTCTGATAAAGGGAATTATTTGAATCATTTTTGTATGATGCAATATGTAAAAGTGTTTAAATTGCACTGTAAAAAAACTATAAAAACTAGCTATTATATGTTTTTAAGGTTTTTTGACAATGTCTAGACTTTTATTCACTATTAGCGAATATTTTGACTATTTCACAACCGATTCCAAAGCGAAATACCATTTATTAATCAGAGCTTTAATCCCCGTCGATCTGCATTTAAATTTGGATAATATCATGCAAACAAATTTTGACTCCATTTTTGGGAAATATTTAAATAGCTTTTTTAGAGTAAACTAGAGGATCGCATACAATGTCAAAATAGCCCCTCACGGTTTGCAACGATATTTGGGGTTTCGTATTTTTGATTACACATATCTCGTCCATATTGCAACCGATTCCGGAACGGAATACCATTTCTGAATCAGCACTTCAATATCCTTTCATCCCTATCCCAAGATTACAAAAATCAGAAAAAAAAATTTCGACCCGAATATAAAAATTTTCCAAGGGGTAACCTCACAATTTTTGAGAAAATGGGCAAAAATTTCATTTTCTGAAATTTTAATGCAGATTGAAGGATAATATAGTCCTGATTTCAAAATGACATCCCATTTTAAAATCCGATAAGAAATGGCCAAGATATGGGATTAGCAAGCAGTGAAAAAAAAGCGGCGGCGCAAATTGCTTCAAATTCGTATGGCAGAAAATCTGAAGTACCAGGCCAACAGAAACCGGCAGAAGGTGGCCGAAAGTAAGCAGTGCTATGACGTCAGAGCAATTATTCTTTTCTACTCCATAGGGAGGGAGGGAGACTAATCTATTTCACCAAGTAACGGGAGCAATCTGCCTCCCTTTCCTTTAAGCTTCAACAGTGATGAGGGAGCAGGTGTGAATTGGCACGACATTTGGCCCGCCATCTCGGCACGATGCGCCATTCCCCATACGATCCAATGCATTTTCACTCACGCGAGCTCCAAATCGTGACACGCGCTGGAAAAACAGCGTGTGCCACTTTTACTTTGGCATCACTGGGTGCAGATTACCGCTCCGGACTGGAAATTAGAATGCAGAGATTGGCGCAAGGTCGGCCATCATGGATCAAGGTACCGTTGATTTTAATTTATCGCCAGAATACCTATGTTAACCCTTCACCTGGCTTCAACATTATTTCTTCTTTGCTTATTTTAAATTAAGAATAATAATGCCAAATAGGAATATTAAAACAATCATTCAATGAAATAAAAGAAATTAAGAATGAAAGAGAAGTAAAAAAGAAACAGTTGGCAGATTATTTGTTGTTCTATCAATCAAGTCTCGCCTGAGAAACTTGCATGGAAATGTGAAGCCCATGGGGCCAGTTAAGGGACAATTGCTGTCGAAGCTAGGGTGAGGGGGTGGTGGAAATCCACCTTCTGCAGGTTTCTGTTCGCCTGGTACTACAGATTTTCTGCCATTAGAATTTTAAGCAATTGGCGCAACATTTTTGGCGGCGCAATATCGCCAGTTTTCAAGCCCATATTTTTTGCCATTAGGAAATCGATTTAAAATTTGTAAAAAACATAATTAAATAATATAATGTTTATATTTAACAAAAACATATACTTTAATAGTTGCCGATTATCCTTTTTTAATCATTTTATTAATGCCTCCCCATCAGAATCAGGTCAGCGGCGGCAAATTTTCCTCGTTATCAGCCAATTTTGCCCGTGGCCAGATTTGAAGTACTAGGCCAACAGAAATCAGCAGAAGGCTGCCTTAAGCAAGCAGTGCTGTGACGTCAGAGCAATTATTCTTTTCGACTTCTCAAGGGGAGGGGGACAAATCTATTTGACTAAGTAACGGGCGCACTCTGCCTCCCTTTCCTTTAAGCTTCAACAGTGATGAGGGAGCAGGTGTGAATTGGCACGACATTTGGCCCGCCATCTCGGCACGATCCGCCATTCCTCATACGATCCAATGCATTTTCCCTCACGCGAGCCCCAAATCGTGACACGCGCTGGAGAAACAGCGTGTGCCACTTTTACTTTGGCATCACTGGGTGCAGATTACCGCTCCGGACTGGAAATTAGAATGCAGAGATTGGCGCAAGGTCGGCCATCATGGATCAAGGTACCGTTGATTTTAATTTATCGCCAGAATACCTATGTTAACCCTTCACCTGGCTTCAACATTATTTCTTCTTTGCTTATTTTAAATTAAGAATAATAATGCCAAATAGGAATATTAAAACAATCATTCAATGAAATAAAAGAAATTAAGAATGAAAGAGAAGTAAAAAAGAAACAGTTGGCAGATTATTTGTTGTTCTATCAATCAAGTCTCGCCTGAGAAACTTGCATGGAAATGTGAAGCCCATGGGGCCAGTTAAGGGACAATTGCTGTCGAAGCTAGGGTGAGGGGGTGGTGGAAATCCACCTTCTGCAGGTTTCTGTTCGCCTGGTACTACAGATTTTCTGCCATTAGAATTTTAAGCAATTGGCGCAACATTTTTGGCGGCGCAATATCGCCAGTTTTCAAGCCCATATTTTTTGCCATTAGGAAATCGATTTAAAATTTGTAAAAAACATAATTAAATAATATAATGTTTATATTTAACAAAAACATATACTTTAATAGTTGCCGATTATCCTTTTTTAATCATTTTATTAATGCCTCCCCATCAGAATCAGGTCAGCGGCGGCAAATTTTCCTCGTTATCAGCCAATTTTGCCCGTGGCCAGATTTGAAGTACTAGGCCAACAGAAATCAGCAGAAGGCTGCCTTAAGCAAGCAGTGCTGTGACGTCAGAGCAATTATTCTTTTCGACTTCTCAAGGGGGAGGGGGACAAATCTATTTGACTAAGTAACGGGCGCACTCTGCCTCCCTTTCCTTTAAGCTTCAACAGTGATGAGGGAGCAGGTGTGAATTGGCACGACATTTGGCCCGCCATCTCGGCACGATCCGCCATTCCTCATACGATCCAATGCATTTTCCCTCACGCGAGCCCCAAATCGTGACACGCGCTGGAGAAACAGCGTGTGCCACTTTTACTTTGGCATCACTGGGTGCAGATTACCGCTCCGGACTGGAAATTAGAATGCAGAGATTGGCGCAAGGTCGGCCATCATGGATCAAGGTACCGTTGATTTTAATTTATCGCCAGAATACCTATGTTAACCCTTCACCTGGCTTCAACATTATTTCTTCTTTGCTTATTTTAAATTAAGAATAATAATGCCAAATAGGAATATTAAAACAATCATTCAATGAAATAAAAGAAATTAAGAATGAAAGAGAAGTAAAAAAGAAACAGTTGGCAGATTATTTGTTGTTCTATCAATCAAGTCTCGCCTGCGAAACTTGCATGGAAATGTGAAGCCCATGGGGCCAGTTAAGGGACAATTGCTGTCGAAGCTTGGGTGAGGGGGTGGTGGAAATCCACCTTCTGCAGGTTTCTGTTCGCCTGGTACTACAGATTTTCTGCCATTAGAATTTTAAGCAATTGGCGCAACATTTTTGGCGGCGCAATATCGCCAGTTTTCAAGCCCATATTTTTTGCCATTAGGAAATCGATTTAAAATTTGTAAAAAACATAATTAAATAATATAATGTTTATATTTAACAAAAACATATACTTTAATAGTTGCCGATTATCCTTTTTTAATCATTTTATTAATGCCTCCCCATCAGAATCAGGTCAGCGGCGGCAAATTTTCCTCGTTATCAGCCAATTTTGCCCGTGGCCAGATTTGAAGTACTAGGCCAACAGAAATCAGCAGAAGGCTGCCTTAAGCAAGCAGTGCTGTGACGTCAGAGCAATTATTCTTTTCGACTTCTCAAGGGGGAGGGGGACAAATCTATTTGACTAAGTAACGGGCGCACTCTGCCTCCCTTTCCATTTAGCTTCAACAGTGATGAGGGAGCAGTGTGAATTGGCACGACATTTGGCCCGCCATCTCGGCACGATCCGCCATTCCTCATATGATCCAATGCATTTTCACTCACGCGAGCCCCAAATCGTGACACGCGCTGGAGAAACAGCGTGTGCCACTTTTACTTTGGCATCATTGGGTGCAGATTATCGTTCCGGACTGGAAATTTGTATGCGGGGATTGGCGAATTGTCGGCCATTATTGATTTTAGTACCGTTTTTTCGATTTAAAGTAAATTCATGTTGTACTTTTTGTGACATTAGAGGAAAAGAAAGGCAAAATGTCAGCATAAACTAACTTCGTCCCCCTTACTCTCTTACTCCCTTCAGATTAGAAAAATCGGCGCACTGCTTGCTTTGACGTCACTGCGCGATCTTCTGCTGGTTTATGTTCGCCTGGTACTTCAGATTTTGTCCCATACGAATTTCAAGCAATTTGCGGCGACTGCTGGCCGCCGTTTGGGCCGCTTGCCAAGCTCATATCTTGGCCAATTCTGAATGGATTTAAAAAAGGAATGCCATTTTGAAATCAGGACATTAATATCCTTCGATTTGTGTCAATAGATTTTTAAAATCGAACAAAAAAAATGTTGGTCTATTTTTGGCAAAAATCATGGGGGTACCCTTGAAAAAATTTCGAAAAATGGGTCAAATTTTTTATTGGCTGATTTTGATTGGGGATGATTCTACTCGGAGTTCTAAGATCGGGAAGGTATAACATTCCATGATCTGCCAAGTATTAGCAGAGTTATGCACATTTTTCCTTTGAGAAACGGAAAAATTGGGACCCGGTTTTTAAAGTTTTTTTATTGTTTCAAAATGTGAACTTTTGATGCACCTTTTTGTGTTTTTTTTTAGTGTTTCGCAACGGATTCAAGAACGGAATACCATTTGTGAATCGGGGTTCCATTCCCCTTCGATCCACATCAAAATATCCTAAATATGAAACGAAAAAAATTTGGGCCCATTTTCGGCAAAAATCATGGTGGTACCCCTTGGAAAAAATCCGAAAAATGGGTCAAAATTTATACTGCCAGGTTTTGATTGGAAATTATGCAACTCGGAGTTCTAAGATCGGGAAGGTATAACATTCCATGATCTGCCAAGTATTAGCAGAGTTATGCACATTTTTCCTTTGAGAAACGGAAAAATTGGGACCCGGTTTTTAAAGTTTTTTTATTGTTTCAAAATGTGAACTTTTGATGCACCTTTTTGTGTTTTTTTTTAGTGTTTCGCAACGGATTCAAGAACGGAATACCATTTGTGAATCGGGGTTCCATTCCCCTTCGATCCACATCAAAATATCCTAAATATGAAACGAAAAAAATTTGGGCCCATTTTCGGCAAAAATCATGGTGGTACCCCTTGGAAAAAATCCGAAAAATGGGTCAAAATTTATACTGCCAGGTTTTGATTGGAAATTATGCAACTCGGAGTTCTAAGATCGGGAAGGTATAACATTTGGTAATCGGCCGAGAATTGGCCAAGTTATGGCGTGTTTCCTGAAAAAAATGTCCTTTTTCTTGTCCGCTTTCTGAAAGGGATAAGATATATGTGAGTTCTCCTTCTTCGTGTTCATTTTTCGTTCTTAAATTTAATCTATTTAACGATTAATAAACTTTGGGAAGTGTTAAAAATATCTATCTTTAACTTTTTAGTCATTCTTCAGCCTCATATTACTCCAAGAACTGCTCTCGCTGAAGGAAAGTTCAGCAAAAAAGTAGACTATGTTTCCTGAAGCCAACTTAGTAGAGTCCTCCATGGAACTATATGAAAAACAAACAAGATGGCTTGCCACTATTTCATTTTTCTCCTGGAATCTAAAAAGCAAAAAAACAGAAGTTTTTGTCCAGAAGCCGAAACTGAAACCGAAACTGAAACTAAAACTGAAGTTGGAAGAACAAAAGAATCGAGAGTCCTGGGAGCAAAACTACTCAAGGGACTTATAAAAGTCCAATAGTGACCCTTGGGGAAAAAATAAGAGAACAAACGATTGCCTAAAAGGCGTGAAAAGCTTTTAAAAAAATAATAATACTCAGAACTTTAAGGACCTCTGCCTTCGTTGCCGTTTTCCTTTTGGACCAATTAAATATTGTATTTATCTTAATAACCTTTTTGTGTAATAAACTCCTTGTTGAGTCTTCCTTCCGGCGACTGTCGGGGCTATTATCCTGGCTTTCCTGGAGGCGATGGTGGAGTGGTGGGAGAGTCCTGCAGCCTTCCGTCAGGCACTATTTGCGGATTAAGTTTCCAAGTCGTTTTTCCTGGCCCTTGATTTGATTTTGTTGTGTGTTGCTTGTTGTGTGTTGTCTGTTGCTCATTAGCGGCTATTTTTTTGCCCCCCTGATGCCTACGCCACCTCCTCCTAAGCGTCCTCCGTCTAAGGCTCGGCTTTCATCCTTAATATCCTGTTTTTTTCCCCCACCCTTGGCTTGGCTGGCAGCCACACTTTGCAATTTGATTAATTCCAGCATCCTGGGGCCAGGACATTAAGCTGTATATCCGGCAAAGGAGCAACGGATTGCACTCTTTGGAAGAAACATCCACCATTTAGGAAATAAAGGACCCACTGCTCCCTTTCCCCCTATTTTTTTTCGAGTGTAATCGATAGTTGAACCGCTACTTGAGCTGTCATCAAAAGCTGCTCAGTTTGTTGATTTCGATTTCTGATTCCTGATTCCTGATTTTTGGTTATTGTGCGTGTATGTACCGCTATCTGAAGGGGGGGTCTATACATACATACATACATACATACATGTATGTATGTATATATTCGTAGCATCTAGACCGGATTTTTGATTGCGCTCTCCATGAGCAACAACATTTCCCCTTTGCGCGTTTATCAATTTCCGTCATCGACAGCAGCGATTGCAGGATAACAGGCTGCCAGGATAACTGGTTGGCAGGACTAGTCGCCCACTGCCACACCCCATCCCACCCCATCCCACTCCACCCATCAACTCGAGGACTTTGCTTGAGTTTCCATGGGTGTGCCCGCCACCCACCACTTGCCAGAGGGGGTCGTCTTGCCATCCATATTTCCCTTGTACTTTGTTTGTCCTTCGTCTAGCTTTTCTTTATATTTTCCTACGATTTTCTTTTCTTTTTTTTTTTGCGTGCTTGTTTCAATATCTCAGAGCAGAAGTTGCCTTTACCATTTCCCATTGGCATTTCCGCCACACTAAAAAAAAGGGGGGACGGGGAGGAGCCATTGCTGTGGCCACTATTAGCCCGAGTTTGGGCCCAGATCGATCCTGGGGGAGCTCTTAAAATGGTTTGCATGTTTTCGCCCGTGAACCCCACTTTCGAGGGGGAGCACCCTTCCGAGTACAGCCCCACGCCCCTGCCCGAGACAGAAACGGAGTCTTTTGTGTGCTCCTGACGCTTTATGCTTTATCCACTTGAACTCTTTCAGTTTTTTATCTATTAAATCATGATTGGCTACAATTTACACAACTCGGCCGTGTCCTTCCATCCTGCAGGCCAGCATCTCTACTCTCTTTTTTCTATTTTATTTTTTATACTTTTTTACTTTCTGTTTTTGGCTCTTAAAGTTGCAACTCCTTTGCCCGCCTTTGGACCTTTGGCCCGAAAGTGCTTCAGCTTTTGGATGGCATGGCAGCTCTTGGGCAAGGATTTGGCCTAAAGGAGTTGAAAATGAAAAGTAATGGCCCAAAGGTAGCTATTACATTATTGCATTTTTTATTCTAATTATTCTATTTATAAATTATCCTATATACTATATAGAATATATAACTCCTTGAAGCCTAAAAAAATAAAAGTCTGCTTGTATTTCTTATTCCGCAATTTGGACCGCTGCTCTTTTTTCGCATTTTGTCGCATTTTATTACATATTCAGTTTCAGTCAAGCGTTGTGCCTCCTCCCTCTCCGGCACCCCCCTTCTGCGTTATTCATATATCCTTTTATATATCCTGTATATAGTACATATATTGTCGGTTTTCGGTCTTCATTGAAATGCCAGTGTAAGGGGTTCCATTTCGTTGCTTTGATTGGTTTCGAGCATGTAGTTACCAAAAATTCCATTGCCTTCCGACCACTCACTCCATAGCCTCGTCCTTGGTCCTTTCGGTTCACCCATACTAACACACACAGACCCTCATACACCGATACACTGATACACACGTGAAAATTGCAGCTGTTGGCAATTTCCATCATCGGAGACACCAGGATACTCGTTCTCGCACTCGCAGGATACATCAGTGGCTGAGACTGTCTGTCAATATTAAAGTGCCATTAGCCAGGGGGAGAGATTCAGGAGGAGAAGGAGGATGAGCAGGTGGGCGGGAGGTGGTCGGGAGGTGGTCGGCAGGTGGGAGTTGAAAATAAAAGCCTTTTCCTTCCCAAGACATTCAATATTAACCTTATGTTTCATTTTAAGATTTTATATTTTTCTTGAAAAATAAAACTAACTACCTTAACTTATTCTATTAATTTAAATTATATTTTTAAAAGTTAACCCTTGATATATATATTTTGAAATATATATACTGCAAAATATTTAATAACTGGTTACGAAATCATATTGCAAATCGCATCTTGCGCTGTAAAATTTATTAAAGCGGAAATTATTCATTGCACGATCGAGTGGGTTTTATGATTGGCAATCCCGCCAGCGACCACGCCCATCCAGCCAGCTCATATGCAACATGCACTGCAAGAAAATAAGACAATAAAACAATTTTTAGCAGTTGAATTATAAGATTAAGTAAGACTAGCATAAAGCTATTCCCTTTTAGGTCTTAATATCTATTTTAATATTAAATCTCCTCTTCATATTTCATTTTTTTCAGTGCATTTGATTGATATATAAATCGAAATATAAGGCACGTATGATTCTGCCATTGATGTGTCATAATTAGCCGTAACTCGACTCCATAAACAGCAAAAGGGGGAGTGGACAGCCAGGCACGACTGGGCAGGGACAGGAGCAGCAGCAAGGATATCCTAGCAGAGAGACTGGCAGAGACGGAGAGAGTGAAGAAATTGCCGCATTACTCATACGCCCCATGTGATGCGAATGCAATTTGATTTTGATTTTATTCCATTTTATGCATATTAAATTGAACAATTTGCCAACAGCTTAACGGCGGCCCGCACGGGACGATGGCAGCAAGGACTCTGGGCAGGCATTATTTAACGGCCTTTCAGTTGTCAGTTTCCGTTTGCGGCAATTTTAATTAATAAAAATTGACATTTTGCCAGCCGGGCAGCAGAAATTCAATTGTGAAAAAAAAATTGTGTGAGAAAATAAAAGTTGAAAATAAAAAAGTAAAGGATATGCATGTCCTTTGGCCTGTCATAAATATTTAATATTTAGTGGCAGGCATTGTTCGCGGCAAAGCTTTACAGTTAAATCCATAATAATAATAATGCCAAATGACATGGCAAGGACACAAAGGATCTAGGTGGGCGTGGCATGGGCTGTGTAATGAAATGAAATGGAATGAAACGTGAAAACAGGGAATTGTGGTTTGCATTATTAATTCATGATATTAAATGGTCCATGCCGATGCATTTTCTACTCTCCATTCCCCTCTCTTTCTATTGCCCTAGCGCCATCTCTTTCTGCGGTCATCAGTTTCAATTAGACTAAGCACACACGCACATACGCAAAGGATATATAGTCTGGCGTCCAACCGCATATCGAATATATATACAAATCGCTGGTTAACCCCAATTTGCCCCTTCAGCCTTTTTCCCGCCATTTTCCCAACAATTTCCCCGCCATTTTCGAATTGTAACGGGACGAAAATGTCCCGATCCGAAATCGGTTTAATGAAGTATATTGAGTGGGCAGTGGGGCTCCAGAGGGGGCTTTGGAAAATGTTAATTTTAATTCGATTTACTCGTTCAGTCCTTGTTCGCATTATCGATTTCCTTTGCTGGCCATTTATTTTTTGGCCTATAGCCCGGCTTAATGGGAGGCTTACACGGCCGTTGATGGATAGCAGGGGCTTGCCGAACATATTTTTAAACTTATTTTTTTTTGGTAACCTAATTGTCAAGGCTATTAGCTTAATTGCTTATGATTCAAGGATTTCTTAAAAAAAAAACAGAACCTTAACCCTAAACCCTCTTAAGCCCCCGCTTAACCCTCTTAAAGCCCCCAAAAAGCCAAGTGATATAAATGAGCCGAAATTAACTGGTCACTGGCCAAAAAGGGGCGTGGCCGAAACGCCCTACTGGGAAGTGCAGTTACCCACAAAGGGATAGACAGCGGGGTAGGGGAGCGGGCGCCTCGATATTAATGCAAAAGTTTAAGTGTTCCAAATGACGCTGATAATGGGGCCAGCGGAAAGGACTAAAAAGGACCAACTGCTGGGGCTTAATATGTAATTTATAATTTTGATTACGCTGCCAGCGTTGACAGCGGCGTCAACGTCTCTGCCGGCGCCCGTGCACTTAATCCGCCGAGAAAAATGTGGGCGCCTTATTAATGCTCGCAATGTGGTGACCAAATGCAGTCCAGAAACTCCAAGTATACAGTGGTTTGGAGTGATCAAAAATGGGTTAAATATATTAAATATTTAATTTAAAAATTGCTAAGACATTAGCCCAACAAGGGGTGTCCTTAAAAGATTAATAAACTACACATAAATAGTTTAAAGGAAAAGATTTGCAAGAAGCTCTATTCAAGATAGTCTCAGAGACTATCTTCTTGACTTGCGCTTCATAAAAACTTCATTTCTTCAAAATATGTACCATAAGTCTTTAGCTCCTACTTATTTTTTGTATAATTTTTCATAAAAAGACACATTTCTTATTTGAAAATAATGTCCTTATGAAAAGATGTGCCATTTTTATGATAAAACAAGCCATAAACTTTCAACACCCTAATAACACATAAAAAATAAACATAAAAACAAATATAAACACAAAAAATAATAAACCTCTGCAAGGTTTTAAGGTTAACTGCTTTTTTTTATTTAAGAATAAAAAATATATATAAAAACTAGAAAAACCACCACTCTCTAGCTTGCATTTTCCATTCAATTTATTTTATTTGCTTAGAAAGTGTTTAAAGATGTTGAAATTTTGCAAGAGGCACTGTAACTCCTTGCCACTCAAACACACACACACACACACACACACCACCACCCCCCCTAAAGTGTATCCATTAGAGGCGGTAGGGGGGCGTGGAAATTAATGGAGCGTAATTTATGAAAATTATACAATTGCCAGACTGGCCACGCCCACATTGCACAAACACACACACACACACACACATAGAGTGAAGTAGATGCAACGTGCAGGGGAAGGGGCAAAGAAAGTGAAGAGAAAGTGGTGAAAGGAGTCAAGCAATTGGCAAAAATTTCATAAGGCGAAAAATGAGAAGTTGCTGGCAGCTTCGCTGCTTACTTTGCCGAAAACTTTCTATATGAAGAAAGTTTAAGAAGACAGTGGAAGGGGTGGGGAGGTCCTGGGGGGTGAGGCAGGAAGGGATTGGAGTGCAGGGGTGGTTGGCAAACATTTTATTAACAGACTTCGTCTAGGAGCAGCTTAAAAACAAAACAAAAAAATTAATTTAAATTACATATTTGCCCACAAAACAATGGCTACAGGGGGGGGGGGGGGGGGGGGGGGGCGAGGGGTGGCGAGTGGTGGCGAATTCTTTCTCTTACTTTCTCCTTAAAAAAGAATTGTTGTTTTTTTTTTTGTTTATCCTGCTGTTGTTTGACAAAGAAAAAAAACCTCAAATTATACACAAATTTACGATGTTTTGCTAAGCTTCCTCTTGCCGTCTCTTTCATTTCGCTCTACCTATCTCTTTCTCTTCCTCTTTATCAGGTCCTGTGCCAAAAGCCATAACAATAACAGCAGCAACAACATGTGGCAAGAAAATTTATGCCAAATAAATAAAAATCCCTAACAGCATTAAAATTTTTTAATAAAATCTTTCAAAGTAAAAATCAACGAATTTTAAATGAGGTTTCAAAAAGGATATCAAGGATAAGGGATATATCTACATAATAGATATATTACTATACAAAAAAAGTAAAAGGACTCGATATTTTTCTTATAATTGTTTATATCTTAACTCTAAAAATGTCTAAAAATCTTAACTCTAAAAATGTCTAAAAATAGGGTCCATAATTCCAATAGGTAATATTATTCATACCCAGATTTTAAGAGTATTATCCCTAAGAGGAGTGGGTGTTTTTGGGAGGCAAACTCCAAAGCCAAAAAAAGTTTTTGTAGCGGAAACACGGCAATGTTTTACATGCACGCGCATAACGAGCGCACCCAGGGGGGCAGGAGGTGGGTGAGAGCAGGGGAAAGCCGGAGAAAGCTGGAGGAGGAGTAGGCAGAAGAAAAGCCAAATGGGAGGAGGAGAGCTGGCTAGCCAGCTGCGTTGGCGGCACAAAAAAATAAGCGTAGAAGATGAACACGCTTTGGCGGCAAAGTCATGTCACTTGGGTGGGGAGAAACCCCAACCAGGCTTTAGCTTTCACCCGCTTTCACTCACTCAGCCCCAGCCCCCAAGCCCCCAGTCCCCCATTATCCCTTGTAACATTTTCCTGGAAGGATACCAGAAGCCGCCACAAAGTATGCAATGGAAAACATCGTTTACGCACCTATTAGTTGCTGTCACTGTGTAAGTGCCCCTACCACTCTCCACACGTGTGTGTGTGTGTGTGTGGGTGGGGGTGTGGGGTGAATAGAGAGTGTGCGGCTGCTAATTAGGATTTTACAAACACATAACTGTGTATATATCCCTACACACACATTTTTGAAGTGAAAATATTAGCTCGAAGGGAAATATTTCTCCTCTATTTCTAAATGAAGGAACATATTTTTTTAAAATTAAAAATAAATAATAATAATAAAAAATAAAATTTAATCTAATTAAGGCAAGAAAATTGTTTCATTAATGGTACCATTTTTTATCTATTTCCCAAGTCTCCCAAATATCCTTTCCTATTTCCTATAAGCCCGATACTATTATCTTGACCTGGCCTGTATCTCAGCCAAAGTTTACCTTTGTTTTTGCCATTTTTCCCCGCTGCATACATTTTTTGCCAGAGCTCTACAGAAACCGCACGAACAATAACAAAATACACAACTTTATGACTATTATTTCCCCGAATCTAAAACAACCGACAAGGAGAATAGCCAAACAGGTGTATAGCCAGGGGTAGAATGGGGGCCATGGGTAGCTTTTTACCCACTGGGCCACCGCTAGCCGTGTGTCAGTTAATTAGCTCATAAAATATGCACAATGGCGAGCAATTCGCACCTTTAGACCCCGGCGAGCTCCGAAAGCCTGAAAGCGTACAGAATAGCGGAAACCAGGGGCAGGGGGATGGAAAGGGTTGAAAGGGATGGGGGGCCAGGAGTCCAAGCCCAATGAAATAATTGTGTGCCAAAGCAACTACAAAAGGATCTTCGGGTGGAGCTATTTTTGAGGTGATACTATCAGGGAATTGGTAATGAGGGCTAATAATTGTTGTGAAATATTACAATGGTCACACCGTTAAATCAGTGTGACCTTAAGAATATTACTTTTCTTAATTAGCTGACCTGTGGCACTAACTCTAGTGGTTTACAAACTAATTAATAAATACTTATAATAGGACTTGCTTAAATGATTTTTATTTTTAATAAAATTAAATATTAATAATATTATTTAACACTATTTAATTCCCAACAATGCCCTCTCATCAAAAGGCAAGAAAAACAAAAGGCTTTCACACAAAAATCGGTGTCCATGTTGCTCCTTCTGTTGCTGTTGCTCCTGTTCGTGTTGCTCCTTGTCATGTCGCTGTTGCTCCTGTTGCTGATGCCGATGTTCCCCATGTTGCTCGTGTTGGCCGTGTTGCTTATGGTCATGTATGCCAGATGAGCGTTTGTGAAGTTTATGAACTTTGTAATTACACACTTTATTAATTTATGCGCTGCGGGGCGCGAAACGCACGAAACTTCGCCACCCAAAGAATGGCAAACAAAGCGGAGAAAGGGGTCTGGGGGAGAAAGTGGAAGAAGGCGCGGGGCAGGAAGGGCCCGAAAACAGAACGTGTTAATGCTTTATGAACCAAAGAATGAGACACCAAAACGACGAATAAAATAAAAAATCCCTCATCAAGTCCTGACTTTTTCGTTTTTGCTCCTTGACTTTTCAACCTTTCTCCTTAATTTGCTTCACTTTGTGTCCCTCGAAAAAGGGTTAAGAAGTAACAACATTAGTGGCTTTCGGGGCTGAAATTTTAATTCAAGAACGTGACTTACCAATTGGCCTCTAAAAGGTTGCCCAAAAGGTGTAAGCCAAAGGCGCCCATAAATTCTACGAATTCCAGTGAAAACTTTCACTTTGGACTTCTCAAAACTGTCGAATCGAAGATTCTGTCAGCATCCACGACTCATAAAGGCAGGACCAAATCCGCTTTGAGTTCCTTTTGCAGGAGTGGCACTGGCTATTAGAGTCTCTTAACTTCTGAAAGTTTTCTCCCCAATTTTTCACTAGTTTTTCTTTAGTTTATTCTTAGTTTGCCCCCCTTTTCCGTCCTCTTTGTGTATTTAATTCCCCTGCATAAGTCATAAGCCAAAAAGGTCGAAAGGTGACCCATGACAAAATGCCAAATGGCCAGAGAGACCTGGAAAAAAATACACATGAACTGACATTACTCATACGCCGCGTGTGCCGACCAGGAACGACGAATTTCGCCCATCATGGCTGGTTTTTTGGCAGCTTTGAGCTTTAATTAAATTGTAAATATTTTATTCCGCTACGATACGCCTGGCTGCCAAAATCATATTCATATCCATTCGAATTTGCGAATTATAATTTGTTGCAAGCTCTCGGAATTCAATTTACCGGCATTAGAAATGGAAAATAGAAGAAATTTATGCGGCAAATTGCATTTCAGATGCGTGTTCAGTTTAGTGAAGAACTGCGAACAGAAATTGTAATCAGTGACCTTTGGTGACCTCTCAGTTCAAGTTTTCAAGTAAACTATAAAGGGTATCTCTTTCTTACACACACGTTTTCCATCTCCCACTCCCACTATCTCTGTCTCTCATTCGATCTGGGTAATTGAGTCCGTTTATGGGGATCCCGTGGCATTCGCAGCATCCTTAACCGACCGCCCGCCTGTCACTCAATCGCTGTCGATGTTTCGTGGCAAACAGAAATTTAAATGCGTCAGCAAACGGCAAACAAAAAGGGAATAAAAGGAGAAAGAGAGGCCAATAGGAGAGGCGGCGCTGATGCACCGTTATAAGTCAATGGCACACTGGCATGTCAAACAACAAAAGTGACAAAATAAATTAAATTGACTGGCCTAGCTGTCTCTTTTACTCCAACTCCCTTCTCTCTCTACTCTCTATTGTCTAAGTGTGCGTGCCTGCGGTGGCAGAGGCTGCGCTTTTCCATAGTTTTTCCTTATGTCTTTACTATTTTGTTTTTGTCTTCCCTCCCCCCCCCCCACACACACGTAGAGAAAAACTTGGCCAAGGAATACTCACACAATGAAACGGGACAATTGAGTGTGTGATATGGAAAGGGGGTGGAGGCGGGAGTCGCGGGGATCACAGAATGATGAAGACATCAGCATAGTCGAACGTCAGGACATGGCAACTCAAGCGTCACGTACTCGCCTGTCAGTGGCACGACCCGTTTGACTTCCAGTTCGAGTTCGACTTTGAGTTCCACATCCACTTGAACTTCTCCACCCGCTCCTCTCGCCACATTAAACCCCAAACTGACCATCGAATTAAAGCCCCATCCGAGGATCCCTTAAATTATAATTTCTCTTAAGAAAGAGAGTCAGAAAGAGAGATGATCAGCGATGCCTCCAGGCGAACAATTTGCAATTGTGTCTGTTTTTCCGTTACTTTACTTTGACTTCCTGCAGGAGCAACAGAAGCAAAGAAAGCTGACGAAATGGGAGCAGGAGCTGAATGATTTTGCATGAAAAGGACTGCAGACGTGGCTCCTTAGCCCCCAGTGTGGTGCTTCTTGTTATTTCTGCCATTTGTATTCGTTGTTGTTGCTGTTGTCGCAGCATGCTAGCGTGGTGGCTGGGGGGAGAGGTCCTTTCACGTTGTTACTTTAGTGCGTCTTTGCTCCTGACAACTGACATCGAGTGGCTTCATGCGTTTGTTGTTGCTCAGAGTGTAACTCCGTGTTCTCCTTCACTTCCTCTACCTATGCTCCCTGCTTACCTAACTGCAAACCTTGCTCTCACCTTTCCGCTCTCCGGTCTCCCTCTTACACATATTGCTGTTGTTGTCACACGACAAAAGCTGACGCGTCATCATTATCAATTGTCTTGCTGTGTGGCTTTGTTGCTGTCCTTGTTTGGCTGTCTGTCGCCTTTCCTAGCTTCCTATTTTTGTTTCTTTTTACAATCAACTTCAGAAACGTCAGAGAGAGAACCGTTATATATAGATAGAATATCCCAAATAATATCTAGAGATGGTTATTCCTCAGATATTTCCCTTATTTTTTTTTTTAATGCTTTAGACTGATAGATTTTGGAATTGCTTGGTACTTTTGACAGGCTTTCCTTCGCCGTTTCTTTGGCAATCTGTCGCAGAGTCCTGTCAGGTAAACAACTCGTAAATTGTTGATTAATTCTGCACAGACTCTCGGAGCTACAACTACAAATATTTGACTTTTTTGCCCGGCAAACAGAAACTTTTAAATTAATGAATTGTTTGCCCCTCCAAAACAGTAATTAAAATTAAAATCATTTTTTAATCTGCTTAAGCTTATGCCCCAGAATTTGCACTTATTTTGGCTTTAATCTAACAGTTGATGCAACTGGAATTAATTAGATATTTTTTTTGAAATCCCTCCTCCTGGCTTTGTACAATTTTTGTGGACTGGAGAGGAAAGCAAACTCGACCATTCTGTTGAAACTTCATTTTCACCTAATGCAGTGGCAGTCCTCGGTCCTTCAGTCCTTCAGTCCTGGTGTTCTTCATTATAATTTCAAGAACTATCCCCCCCAATACCTCCCTCTTTGGGCCATCACTTTTAGCCAGCTCTGTTTATTTTGCTTCTGCTTGGCATTTGCAGAACTTCAAGCTGAACGCCTCGCTGGCATTGTCATTGCCAGGGATTTCTCACTGTCCCAGGATGAATCTATGTGTTTTTGTGTACAATGAAGATCAACCTAATAGGTTATTATAAATAATAGGATTAGAAGCAGGACTCTTCCATACTTTGTACTCTACAATACTCGCAAAAGTATGCTATACTTTTGAAGTAAGTCTCTCTGCACAGATCTTTCCTACTCTTACACTTATTGCTGCTCTCTCTTAGCTTTTTACTCTCATTTACTCTCACTGAAGATCATGGAGCTTAAGAGCTTAGGCTGCGTGCTATAGGGAGCGCAAGGAGCGAAAGAGAATCAAACTCTCCACAAACTGTATCATCTATTCTCCATTGTTGAGTTCCCCCATCAAGCCAAGTATTATCCGCTTTATTATCATAGGCCCTACTTGTTTAGCCTCAGGTGTGCGTATTCTATTCTCTGTCTCCTGACAGTGTGTGAGTGTGTCTAGCTAACTGACAACAGGCACAACAGCAACGACAACAACACTTGTTCCCATCATTTGCGGGTATGTATGTGTGTGTGTGTGTGTGTACTGCACATTTATTTGCTCTGTGTCAGTTTCGGTTACGTAAGTAAATTAATTAATTTTCAATTGCTTTAAATAAACAAACAGCTTGCCAAAAGCAAACAACTTTGAGCAACAGCAACAACAACAAAAACAAGAGCTATGGCAAAAAAGTAACAGCAAGGACATCATCAAACATAATGAACAGGATTCGTTTTGTTTGAGAGGAAGCGAAGTGAAGGATATGGTGGGATAAGGACTATGGTGGGCGTGGAGAATCGGTCAGCTGGAGATTACGGAGGCGATAAGGCTTGCAATTACGAGAGGCACTGTGATAATCAGCAAAATGAACTTCTGTAACTATTTCATTTCTTAGAAACTCTGAAATAAAATCCTTTTTCCCCTGTTTTTGAGAGTGCATCCGGGATAACCTCTGTTTAAGCGACGATTAATTGAAAAACGTAATCTGGGCGTCAGAAACTCCAGCAGAGTTTGTGGAAATCCGGCAGCGAAACTTGAGCCATGTTGTGCCAGTACAGTAAACACTCGCAGCACCGAAACTTTCAATGCAAACAAGAAAAATGATTCCCACTTGTTCGCCATCTTGTTTGGCTTTGTCCTGGAACTTTTGTTCGCTTCGTTATCGTTTTTGGTTTTCTTTTCGTTTTCGTTTTCGATTCAGATTTTGATTTGGCTTTTGGCGGAAGTTTAAAGTGGCCAGAAACTTTTTTTTCGGCCATCGATGGCCAAATGATGATGATGATGGGCCATCCAAAGGATAACTGCCTCCCTATGAGTATTTATGGACCCCGAGTCGGCTTCAATTGAGCTCGATTGCTCCTTGAGGCCGCCGGTTTCCATTCTTCGTTTTCTATTCTCTGTTTTTGTTTGTTTTTTGGGCGGCATCTTTGAGCGGCAAAGTCCACCACGGCCTATACGTAATACTTACCACGGCCCCGAAATGCTCTTCACCACACTCGTACGCAACGTGGCCGAAATTCAAACGAAAACTGTGTTTAATTAGCCAATAAACTGTAAATCGTTCGTTGATTCCTTAAGAAAAGCTCTGTTCGGCGAAGAGCTTTCCACCACCAAAGAGTGAGGGCGCAAGCGCTCTCCGCCCCAGGACTCTCTTAATTTCTCTTTCGAACTCCAAGCCCGAAGGAAACCATCAACTTAACAAAAAAAATAAAACCCAAAAACCCCACCAAACCAAGACAAGTCAAGCTGTTTTCCATTTTAATGGCGGCATCTTTGCCTTTTGTTTGTCGCAATTGTCTTGCAGCGGCAGTCCTGGCGGCAGGAGGGGGAGCGCAGGCCGACAGGGGGCGTAAGGACTCAGGGAGCGGCTTAATTCCAAGTGGGTCAGTGGGCCAACAACGAGCAACAACGCTGACTGGGCCAGCAATCAACAAAAAACAGTCAACACGCAGTGCAATTGCAGGGAAGACTTCCTGCCGTGCTGACGTCATTATTACGATTGCAATACGCTCCCCAAGATGCCGTTGCGGAACAGCCTCCCTCTGGTAACGGTAAATTGCGAGTGGCGAACAGTGAACGGTAAACGGTGAATGGCCAGCGCAGGCATGACGCCATCAAAGGATAACTCGGGGCAACCCCAAGCCATTACACTGCAAGCATTTGTTTAGCTCCTCACGATGTCATTTATTAATTAAGTACGACATTCAGCTAAAGGATCGGAAGGATACTCGCAAAAATAAAGTTCAAAAGACGCCTCCCTTTTTACATTTTCATGGGGGTACTCCTTAAAAAAATCGAAAAGTTTTAAATCGAATTTTAGGTAATTTTTTGAATGAGGAACATCGGCTATTATTTCCCTGATTGGAAAGCAGTATCTCGTTTCCAGATCGGACATAAGTTGGCAGAGCTATGCGCATCGGAAGGGGGAGAAAAGTCCTCACTGTGAAAAAGTCGAAAAATCCCGATTTTCATGAGGGTACCCCTTGAAAAAAATCGAAAATTTTGAAAAGGGATTTTAGGCCATTTTTTTAATAAGGAAGAACGGCTAGTAGTTCCCTGATTACAAAACAGTATCTTATTTCCAGATGGGACATAAATTGGCGGAGCTATGCACATCGGAAGGAGGAGAAAGGCCCTCACTGTGAAAATGTCGAAAAATCACGATTTTCATGAGGGTACCCCTTGAAAAAAATCGAAAATTTTGAAAAGGGATTTTAGGCAATTTTTTTAATAAGGAAGAACGGCTAGTAGTTCCCTGATTACAAAACAGTATCTTATTTCCAGATGGGACATAAATGGGCAGAGCTATGCGCATCGGAAGGGGGAGAAAGGCCCTCACTGTGAAAATGTCGAAAAATCACGATTTTCATGAGGGTACCCCTTGAAAAAAATCGAAAATTTTGAAAAGGGATTTTAGGCAATTTTTTTAATAAGGAAGAACGGCTAGTAGTTCCCTGATTACAAAACAGTATCTTATTTCCAGATGGGACATAAATTGGCGGAGCTATGCACATCGGAAGGGGGAGAAAGGCCCTCACTGTGAAAATGTCGAAAAATCACGATTTTCATGAGGGTACCCCTTGAAAAAAAATCTAAAATTTTCAAAACGGATTTTAGGCAATTTTTTTAGAGGGGAACAATGGCTATTAGTTCCCTGACTGCAAAACAGTATCTTATTTCCAGATCGGACATAAATTGGCAAAGCTATGCGCATCGGAAGGGGGAGAAAGGCCCTCACTGTGAAAATGTCGAAAAATCACGATTTTCTATATGTAAATATTTTAAGGTACTATGCTTGAGAGTGGGATATGTTTGGACCAAGTTATGGACCTTCCAAGGGGTCGTGTGTTTTTCAGACTTCCGGCCCAAGTTTTTAGGCGCTCGAGAGGAAGCGAGTTGATGTTGCGAGTTGCAGTGTTGTTCCACTTTTCGCACTCAGTGTGCACACTAGACCGTTTTGCAGACCCACTGGCCCCGCTGGCTCTCGCCCTGCCACCCCGCCCCGGCCGTCGGAGCCAGACAAGGACATCAAGTTGTCCTGTCGCGGCCAGCAACAATTTTTTTAAAAGTTACGTCTGCAATTTTGCTCTTGTGTTTTGTTTTTTGTTAGTTTCTCATTGTTTTTTGTTGCTTTTTGTAGTTTTTTGTTTTTTGGAGTTTGTTGTTGTTGCATGCAGAGCGACAAACTTTGTTTTGTTATTGTTGCCGCCTGCTTGTTGTTGTTGTTGCTTTTGTTTCGTATTTTGTTCGCTGCTTGTTTTTATTGTTGATGGCATAATAAGAGTGCAGATTTTTTTATTATTCGGTTTAAATTGCTGGCAGTTTTGCGGCCAATGCTCTGCCACTGCCAGAAGCTAAAAAAAAATGTTAAAAAAAAAATAAAAAATAAAATAAAGTAAAGGCAGAAACGAAGGAAGAAGTCCCTGAAGGAGTCTGGATGAAATGCAAAATAAAATGATGTCGGCTAACCGCAGAGAATGGAGAAACTGAGTAAAACCTCCGACTCGGGCGGAACGATTAAAGCCAAGTTTCAAGCTGGCCAAGACCCCAGAGACAGATGGCTAAGTGGGAAAAAATTATGCAGAAAACTTGTTTATAAATTAGCATAAAACATAGTAAAGGCTCAAAGGATTGAATACATTTTTGGAGCAGGACTATAATAATACATTTAATTAAATATATTATTTATCATTTGCACTACGTATTCCACATTTTAATCACTAATTTGGCTAATAATAGAGAGAGCATGCCCCCATTTTGACCCCAGGAGCCTGTCAAGCACAGGCACTTGTCCTGGCCAATTTCGGTTTCTAGGGATAATCCGGGGGCCGAATCAAAATGTCTCCATTCGACGCCGGCCATTAACGCAATTAAGAAGCCCAAACCCGCAAAAGCAGGCAACGTTTCGTGACTTAGGGAAGGGGGTCAAAGGTTGCTTAGTGGCCCGCATGCATGTCGCTGGAACTTAACAACATTCTACAACTTTTATGAGCATTATTAAAAATTAATCAACAATTTACATTTTATTTGCAGGGGGACGAGGGGTGAAGGACGAGGGAGGTTAATGGGTAGTTATTCAGCTGTTCTTCAAAAAAGTTCCCATGCCAACGAGGGGGGCAACGGGGAGGGGTCATGACCCAAAGCGACCGCACTTCAAACAACAACAAACAAACCGAATCCGAAACTGAAACTGATGTAGACATTCACTGAAAATTACGTAAATTAAATTTGTTTTTATGGCAGGCAGACGCTTAAATGTATGGCCCCGCTCCCGCTGCCGCCCCCAACCAAAAAGGCCCAAGCCCAAGTACACACACACCCGCCCTAACACACACGACACTTACGCACTATGGGCTTAATAAGCACAAGAGACAGAGGCTTAAGCGGAAGGGGGTTTAGTTTTTGGCCACAGAATTAATAGTTTTTTTTAATAAATAATAAGTAATAATATATTTAAAATTTATTAAATCTATATTATAATCTAGCATAGGGGGCTGTCGTATAATGTACGGCTGAAATCCCAGAACTAGAAATCAGATCTAAAAAAAAATAAATAATTATAACACTTTACAACACTTCTTTCCCCACACACCGCCCATGCCTAACACACACACACACACAAGCACATGTGAAGCCCATGAAAAAGTTGAAATGAACAGGAAGAAAAAAATACTAAAGGGAGGACCAAAAAACCGGACCAAAGGCAGCCTTGAGCCTTTAGAGGGGGAAATACTACCACGGCCACTAAGAGGGGGAAGAAGGCCTTCGAGCAGTGACTGAGCAAAGGAATGTGTAATAAGGACGAAGGACGAAAGAGGCGCCAGACCCTGTGGGTCATGCCCAGGCACTTTTCGGAGCCCTGTTCATAATGAGAAGGCAAACTGCAAAACTGCTATAAAGGGAGAAGGGAATGTCCAGCAAGGTGGAGAGGATGGGGTGGCTAGTAGAGGTCCTTTTGCTCAGTGGCTTCATCAATTTCCACTTTCGGTATTTTACGGTCAGAATGGCCAGCACCAGAAAGTGCACAGAAGCAAGAAACCGAGAAACCAAGAAACTGCAACGAATTCTCAAAAGGCAAAGGTAAGAACAGGTAAATATTTTGGCTATTTCTTGTTTATATTTTCCCTGATTTTTAACACAGCAAGTGGGGAATTCAGGGAATTTAAGAAAAAGTATAGCTTTGCTTTAAATAATTATTTGGAATATAAATTCCTAGTCTGGTATGTGGGGAAAATAGTTTACAGCCCGCATCCCTATTAAATTCCACGCATATTTGCTTTAAAAATTAAATAAAATATATTAAAAGCTACAAAGAAAATAGCTAAAATATGGTTTTATTTTTAAAAACATTTATAATTAAGTGCGTGTATAATTTCCCCCATTTATATATTTTTTTATATTTAAAACATTTAGAGAAAGTCCCTCCATCTTTCCAGCTTATTTAAACTTAATCTGAGCTTTTGTATTTATTTTAAATATACGCATAGTCCCCCAGGACTTTTCCACCCTTTTTTTTTTGGTGGGAATTACACATTTTGACCCTTCTGGCTTTGGCCGTAATAATCCTGGCCAGAAAGGTCATAAATTTATCATGAATTACTTAATTTGTTTACTCTTAAGCTGAAACGTTGTTACAATTGAAACGTAAATATTTTCAACTTTTGGCGAAAAATAAGATTTAACCAGCACCTGTGACTCCTCCGCTGCTTTATCCTTTTCAGTGTCCTTTTTGGCTTTAAAAAGTAGAGGCACTTTAAAGGGGGGCGTGGCCACTGGCCATAGAGCAGTTTCAGTTGGAAACTCAAATTGAAGGCCCCTCGTAACTTTCAATGTCGTGGGGCACAAAAAAAGTTTCATTTACAAGCGACAGCAACAACAAAGGCAACAGCAACAACACCGACACTGCCCGGCGCAAATATCAATGATATGTTTGTTAAAAAACACGACAAGGACAACGAGGACCTTCGAACCAACCAGCCGCCGCCATGGAATAAAGTCTGAACATTTTTTCGGGGAGCTCTTCTTTTTTTTCTGGCTTACTTTTATTTTTTAGGTCATGTACTTGGCCCTTTTTTTTGGGTGCAGGGGGGAGGGGTGTGGCACGAATCCTTTAGGGCGCAACTTCTGTTCGGGGATACTTTTCCGGTTTTTCAGTTTAAATCCAAAAAAAAAAACAAATGAAAATAAACCAAAACAAGGGCAGCCAATAATTGTAAATTAAAATTGAAATGAATGAAAAGCAAATGGAAAATGGGGTTGGAAAATTCCGAATGGGGTTGGAAAAGAGGGGAGGGGTAGGGTGATAGTAGCAGACACAAAAGCGAATTAGAAACATGTTTACCGTTAGGCTGGTAAAGGGATATTTTGGAATTGCGAGGATATACAGTGGGTTTGCGAACAACTTTAGGAATTAAATTATTAAAATTGTAAATATTACAAAAAAACTGTTTTAAAAATATAAGAATTTAATATATAAATTATAATATAAAAAAATATATATTTTTTAGCTAAAAAACACTTGAAAGTTAAACTTAAACCACAATAAACATTCAAGGACCTTGAACCTCCCATTGTCCTTTTATATATCCAACCATCTACTTGTCCGTCTGTCCGTTTGTCCGCCCATCTGAGTCCATCTGCGCTTCCGAATGTCCAGAATGGCGGCTTGGATGCGGGCATTATGCGTAGACACAATGCATTAGTTAAATGTAACAAAAGCGGCCGCAGAGAGCCTCCTTTTCAGAGTCAGAGGCAGGGGGAGTGGCAGTGGCATCAGGCAGAGAATTAGGCACAGCCGAGCATTGGCCATTAGCAATTGAGAACAGGACCAAGGGCAGGAGCAAGGCATTAAGTATACGCACAGTGGTGCAGCCAAGGAAATTCTATAGAAGCTAGGACAACAGTTATATGCATTGTAGCAGAAGCAAATAGCTTATAAAGTTTATTTATTAAACAAAAAAATAAAGCCAACGCCTGAATGCATAATGTATATTTCATAAGGGCGTACATGGCGTATACTTAACTTCATGTAAATAGCGTATACGCACTGTAGTACATCTAAGAAGCTAAGAAAACATACATTTATTGTTCATTTATGACATGAAGCGTTTAAAGAGTCTCAGAAACATAGAAAATCAAAGCAAGGCCAGCTTACATGGCGTATACGCAACATAGAACAACATGGCGTATACTTAATATGAGCTTACATTACGTATACGCACAGTAGTACAACTAAAAAGCCAAGAGAGCGTTTAGAAGGCATTATTAACTAGTTTATAGCTAAAATATGGTAATATAAGTCATTTCGAACAACAAGGAATATCAAGTATACGCACGTATCAAGTATCTAGTACAAAACTTTAACTAAATTCACAAACCCAGAACCACTGTTGCCAAATAAAAGGTCCTGTTTATGGCGGGGTCATCAGGGGGTTAACTACAAATGACAATTCCCACAAAACCTACACCGCCCCTCTCTCATCCGCCCCCCGGCGCTCCTGAATGGCGAAATTTTCGACACCGGAAATGCGGCTGCGAACGTAATTTGGGGAAAAAGTGTCTGTCCAGGATATTCCGGAAAAATGGCGTAAGTGAGAGCCTAGAGAGACACCGTCTCCCGTTAACCAAATTTGTAAACGATTCAGACTTCCCAATCAATTATCATTCCGTGTTTGATGATGGTAGCCTCCCCATCCCCCCCGTCGCTTAACCCTTCCTCGCCCTGGTGGGCCATTGTCAAGTTGATCAATTTCGATTTGAATTCCTAGTGTGAAACTGGACACGCGATGCGTTTGGTTTCGATTCATTTCGATTGGCGTCGATGGGTGACAAATTCCCAGCTCCTGCCCCCGGCCACGCCCACCCAGAGTCCTGGCCGTAGGCGGCATAAATCAATTAGCATTAAGGCCGAGCGAAAAAAAAGGAGAAAATGCGCCGAAATCTGTACAGACCATTGCCCAAAGGGCAAACACTTCACTTATTGTTATCCAGGCACATAAATAAAGTGTCGGCAGAACAAAGAAGAAATGAGGAGAAAGTGGGGAGAAAGTGGGGAGGGGAAAGGGCGAAAAAAGAGAAGAAGAATGCGAATAAATACAAATAAACCACCCCAAAAGGCACTTAATTGTATCAATTTAAGCAGTTAAAAGCCTCAGCAACGACACCAACAACGGGCAGCGGACAGCGGACAGCGGACAAACGGACTGGCGGACACACGGACACGCGGACAAGGAACAATTAAAGCGAACAACAATCAGATGCCAAGAAGGAAAACAGCGAAAAAAAGATGGCGACGAATAAAAAATATAAAAAGCAGAGACCGTAAGTTATTTAAATGCTCCATCAATATTCAGAAAAACTGTAAGGATGCCCCTGGCGAGGAAAACATTTACAATTTAATTAGGCAAACTTAAATAGCCAATCAAAATAAAGTAATTGCCCGAGGAAATGGCGGCCTTAAAGCGCCCAGGTGAGAAAATGGCTAACGTCAGGGGGTGGTGTCTGGCGCTTGAAAATTCGCAATTATCCTCTTTATGGGCGAATGAAATTTTCGAGAGAAGTGTGTGCGAGGCAAAGTCCATCAGCACAAAGGCTGCATCGTGTGGCAAGCAATTATGCCACGGCCTAGAAGTCAGATATCTGTCTAGAGGCAGGTGCCAAAAATCCATGTCCTGTAATTTGGAAAAGTTTTCGGAGATGGTTTGGTAGAATTTGAAATTCTCTATCATCTTTTTTTATTAAATTAATTTTTAGGAACTAGCTTAATATATTTTTTATCAACTTAAGCTTAAAAAATATATTTTTCCTTGAATATTTATTTTTTAATTACTTGGCAGTCTAGAAACTATGCATGAAGTTACCCAGAGACGCCCCTATTGGGGCCTCTCTATTGGCCACCCTTCCCTCCCCCTCTGCAATCTCTGTTGCAACGTAATGCAGTGCCATAAACCCCAAAACACACACACTCTCAGGTGCAAAGTAGCGACATTTATGCGTGTGTGCGTGCCGCTGAAAGCCTGCGGGCAGAGCCCCACAGCGCCCACCACTTCGGTTCGAATAAAAAGCAATCAGCTCACTTGTTGTTGCAGTTTCCTTTATTTTTAGCCATTTGGCTGCTGGCTATTGTGAAGGCGGGCCATGCCCACACACGCGCTAGGACACTCATGGAGAGGGAGTTGTTTTATTTAAAATTGTTTTAATTGTCAATAAAATTTATTAAAGAAAGGAAAAGGGATTAAACTTAAAGGATTATGCATTCTTAAGCAATTTACTTGTTCTATGCTATGATGCAATTTTTATTTAAATAATTTATATATTTTTTACCCTAACCCCCCTTTAAAGTCCTCTGAGTTAACCCACTGTTAACCCACAACCCTTCACCAGAGGCGTTTTTTTGACAGGCAAGCGAAAACACTTATCTATAAATTAGTCATAAAGAGTGTAGCGGGAAGACAACCAGAGAGAGATAGAGGCAGACCTAGTGAGTGAGAGGGGTATAGCTCTGGCAATTTATGGAAATTAAAGTTTAAATAAATATTCCAAAAAAAGAGGAATAACAAGTTCTGCAACAAATGAGGCTTAAAAACACACAGAGAAAAGAGATGTATGAAAGGGATAATAAAAAAAAAAAGATAGAACTATTTAATTAAATACTAAACTTTTTAATAATACTATTTTTAAGATTTTATATAGTAAGATAACATTTTTTTATATATTAAGATTAAAAAGATAATAAAATAATGAAGAAAGTTGTTTTTTTGTCTTAGTCTATACTCTTTTTGATTTATTTTTGTAATATTATTAATTGTATATTGTTTCATTATATATTTTTGATATATTTTTTAAGAAATTTTTAAACTAACAAGCTTTATGGAGTCGCCCTCTGGCCAGGCAAATATAGACCAACAGAGGGCGTTTCAACAAACTTGGCTTTCAGTTTATAGCAGCTTTCGGCCAAGCTTTGGATCTGAAAACAAGTTTAAAAAAATGTTAAAAGAGAGGGCGCTGCCTGAAATATGTAAGTAAAATATTTAAACTATATTTTCAAGTCTAATTTATTTAAAATCATACAAGATTCTTAAATAAAAAGTAGATATAAGAACTAGAAACTTAAAGTAATATATTATGAATTATAGCACTTAATTTAAGCCCCAAAATAGACTCTGATATTAAGCCTTTAAAACAAATATTGTAAATATTTAAAGAACCAAAAAAAAATAAACTCAAAACCCCCATCATTAATTTCTCTTTAATTTTTAATTAACAAAACAATTATTGAGTTGTTGTTGTTTGTTGTCTGTCGGCCAAGTGAATGGTGTGAACAAGTGCCAATGGGCGTGGCCGTAGGGGGCATCCTCCCCCTCTATCTACCACCCCCCTCGGCCCCCTTGGTTTTGGCCAGCATCAGTAGCTGAAACAACAGGCGGCGATTATTGTTTATTAGAATAACAATGACCCAAAGCTGACACACGTTTATTAATGGCCTGAGAGGCTCAAATCGCACACAGCACACGATGTTGGTCAAAATGATATGGCGCTGGCGCTGGCGCTTTTGGCCAGGTTCATTCACTTGGCTGACTTTAATTGCCGCCGGCTGGTAGATGGTGGATGGTGGAATCCTTCGGTGCATCCGATACGACACCTTTGCTTATTATTTAATTAATGCAGTCACTGGTTTTTAATGATTTTATTAGCAATTAATTGTGGCCCGAGGTGGTCAAGGGATCAAAATATCCAAATAAATCATTTTAAGCCACAATAAACAAGCTCAGCGAGAAGTAGAATACTTAATCCGCATTCCTGGCCAAAATCAAAATCGTTCATTGACAAGAATCTGATTGAAATCGAAACCGACAATTACGTTAGACAGTCGATAAAAACCGCAGCAAAAAAAAATGATTCGGAAAGTTGAATGCACTTGTCCTGACCTCCTGCCTGCCCCGCCTATTGACAGCCTAATCAAAAGCCAATCCAGCCAAGAGTAAACAAATGTTGAAAACAATATTAGAGCCACACACAAAACAAAAGTACGCGTTTCAACAACAAAAGCCAGCTTTCAAAACAAAAATAAGAGAGGGCTCTCGGACACGTATATTTTCGGGATATTTTGGCCAAAATGGTGAATAGATGACCGATTGGCAGGGCAGGCCAGAGGACTGGGACACAGGGACGCTTTCGACGATTAATCGATTAGCTGAAATTTTGACACTTGGACAATTATCGGTCATGGATGCCACACAGGACACCCACACAGCGCAACAAAAACAGAAAACAATGGCAATTTATGGCGAAACTGGAAACTGCAATTAGCCAATTGTCATTAAAAAACAAAAGCGTTCAAAGTCATTATATAATTACCTGAAAAAACAATTCTTTATTCCATTCTCTATTCATCCCGAAACTTAATTATTCATAGTTTTTATTTATTTACGGATTTTTATTGGCCTGGAAATCGATTTGGTGTTTGTTAGATATGTAGATCAATAACAAAGATTATGACAGTTTCTGGGATTTTTATGATCTCCGCTCGATGAATATTGCCCTTAACGATCCGCGATCAGAACCAATCAACGCCAATATGCGAACAACTTTCGATACATCACAGACAAAAATTTGCACACAGAACTTTAAACGATTTTTGTTTTTTATTGATCTGGTTTAGTAAGGGTTTCTTTAATTTTATTTTTATATTTTTGGCACCCTGCAACGTTTTTTATGGGCGTAGGTGAGTTGGTTTTCCAAGTGACTTGAGGGGGGGGAGAGAGCATTGAACTCTTTTATTTCAACTTTCTTACCAATTTTTTTAACTCTTGTAATCTTGTATCTGTGAGGGCCTTTCTGGCCTATTTAGGGCACATTTCTGCTGCTTTTGACGTTCAAAAGGGTTCAGAGTTCCATCTCCTTTTTTTGTGACACTTTTATTTATTATTATTTTTCTTATTTCTTTTTTTTTAAGCCCCAGTGTCTGTGGTTTTTGCCCAGTTATTTCTGGGCTGCGAATGCTTTTTGCATTTTTGTGCACTTGCTGGGCTGTTGTTTAGTTTTGGCCTCTAACAACATCTGCACAGAGAAAAAATATGATGAATTTCTACTTTTATTCACTTTAAATATTTATTTTAATGAAACTGATTTGAAATACAAATTCTAAATTTTTTTTTTATTTGTTCTGTATAGTGTAAATATTTTTCTCTCTGTGTAGGGCCATTGAAGTGTCTCTGCATATGTCTCTGTATTTTTGCCGTTTGTTATTTTTCTATTTATTCCACTCTTTTCTATTTTCCACATATTTTTCTTATTTTTGCTTCTGCATTCTGCTGCTGCTTATTCCTAGAGAGATGCATTTTGTGCTTTTTTGCGGTTGCTTGGCTATGTTAATGACACTTACAAAACCAAGAAATGTCACACCAACAACAATAACAAAAAGCCAGGGGGACGAGGGGCATCTTAGTATATGCATCTTGCATATTCCACATCTCTAACACCTCTTTAAGCCATTTTTTAACCCACACTTTTAGAAGCTCTTTAGTGGCAGGCAAGACAGTAGGGCTAGGCTATAAGAAACTACAGTTTCTAAAATATTTTTTAATAATTTTAAGTATTATATTTCACACTAAGCTTTTCAAATAAATTCAATAAAATTTCCATAACCGCGAAAATCCTAAATAGTCTCTACTGTACTTGTTGTGGATATTAAAATTGGACAGCCACAGTCCCACACCTACTGCGCCTCTCCCCCACCACTGTTTTCAAGGACTCTTTCACCCCTCACCCCTCCCCCTGCTCTTCACTTTGCCACTAATGGGACATTTGCAATTAAATTACTCGAATAAAGCATGTAAATTGCCAGTGAATGGAGGCAACCCTGGCTAAAACTCATCCCTTAAGGCCAAAACCTCCCCCACCGGCTTGTGGCAATTTTTTAGGGCAGCGGTGAAAGTGCAGAGCCAACGGTGCGTATGTGTAATGTGCTTGGGCCTGGCTAAGTATGCTAATGTTGAGGCAACAAAAACCAGCAACAAAAATTATGAATGCTTTTAAGATTTCCAGTTTTAAGATTCCTTAAAGTTATGCATTTTTAAAAATATTTTTTAATTAAAACGTAAAAAAAGGTGACTTTTGTCCAAGGATCACGTTTTTGTTTACCTAATCATTCATCGAACGAAGCGTAACGCGAAGCGGGGCAGGGGCCAGTACAGGGTAATGATGTGGAGGGGGAGTTGTCCTGCCGGGGAGAAGGACAAAACCGGAATCACAACCAAGAGGCCGTAAACGTGGCTCCAACAATACGCTCAGCGTCGAGACTGTTCTCTTGGAAGGACATTTTCTCTCCGGCTTTTAGACTCTCACACAAAAGACTCTCTCCTTAACTCTCTCTCTCTCTTCTGCTTTCTCGCTGGTCCTGCGCCTTTGGAGATCTCTCTTTTTCAGAAATTCCCCATCAGCTGTTTTTGAAACATCGGAAATTTCCCCCAACTGTTATACAATAATTAGGGCGCCTCTTTTAAAACTAAAAACTAGATTTTTTGTAGATTTATGACCAAAAATGGAATAGTTCAATGAACCTCGTTTCCATGTCTATTTCTATTTATTTTCCTTTTCGCGGGGTCTTGTCTTGTTCTACCAATTACATTTGGGCCAGGCCTTATCTAAAGCTTCAAGTCACGATTTCAATTTGCAAACGAAAAGAGCCCGAAATCGATCTATTGATTTCATATTCAGCACTCAGAGTGGGCGACATAAATCAAAATCTAGCCAGACAGATGGTGACATAAATGAGACGCAGACCAAGGGTGGCGTTAGGGGGTTCCTAGGTAGTCTATAATAAGATTCTTAAAATTTCTTATAGTTTATTGTTAAATGATTAAAATGTTGTCTTTAGGAGGGCTCAGCCATTAAGCCCCCTTTTATGACACCCCTGTCTTTGCTTGTTTTGTGGTTCTGGTGCTGAGCTGGCTTACGGAAATAGCTGAGCCCCGGGGAATCTTGAAAAGATCTGAAAATATCAGCAAAGGAGCCAATTAATCAGCAAGTGCCTGGTATTCTGGGTAATTATTTCAAGTACCCAAGACTTCTTAAAAAACTATAAAAATACAACACAAGCTAAGAATTAAGGGGTTAAGTCCTCATAGGGTTAAAAGACCTCTTAAAAGCCAAGACAAAAAATGCGGAAGCGCCTTTGCGGCTTCTTCGCATGAGCAGCAAAAGTTGCATGTTGCAAGTTGTATGTTGCAACTAGAAAAGCAACATCAGCAAAAAAGAAGTTCTATAAAGAACAAGTTCGCGCTCAATAGAATTCAAAGAAAATAGTAAATTAATAATTTAGTTAAAAAAGAAATAAATAAATTATATAGCCATAAAAGTTGGTAAACAATTTTTTTTAATTTACAAAAATAACAAAAATATAAATATTTTGTAATAAAATTTCCTGATGAACCTACAGCCTTTGTTTTTTTCAGTGCCCTAACAGCGACGCCAACGCATAACGCATGCGTAGCAGCAGCAGAGGCAGCTGGCGATGGCGACAGCGCAGCAGCAGCGACGCAATGGAGCTCACATACAAAAACAACAACAACAAAGTAAAGACAGAGAAAAGAAATGAAAACAAAAACAAAGATGGGACTCGGAAGCGTATGTGTTGCGTATTTGTTTTTGGTTTTGTCTTTGCTGTTGCTGCCGCTGCTGCTGCCATTGCTGCTGCTGCCGTTGCTGCTTCTGCCGCTGCTGCCATTGAAATGCGAGCGTCGGGCGGCAATCGAACTCAGAACGTTGCCGCTGCGCAAACGCAAAGCACGCGCCCCAAAGCCACACACACCACGACACACGCACACTCGCACACACACACGCATCCCTTTATCCCGCCGCCACGCCCTCCGCCCCTCACGCAAGCCGGCTTGCTGGAAAAATATTTCCCAGTTTTTTTTTTTTGCGTTTTCGACGGACATTAAAATTTCTGAAATACTTCGAACTTAATCGCTGAGACTTTTTCAAAACATTTTTGAGATTTTCCAATTAAAATTTCAATACCTTGTTTTTTCGTATTTTGTTTTGTTTTTCAAGTTCGAAAGCTGTGTTTTGTGTGTGTGTTTTTTTTTCGAAGTTTTCGAATTTTTTCGAGTGCCAACAATTTTGTGTCGCCCAAGTGGAGGGCAATTTCAAAAATATTCAGGTAAAAAAACTACTCAGGTAATTAAATCAAGTTCAAGTTTAAGAAACAAAAGTAAGAGCTACGTGGACAACTATTTTTTAAGTGCTTTTTTAGTGATTTTTTAAGGGAAATTTAAAAAGGGAAAACAATGGATGCATTTTAAGGATGCTTTCAAAAATCTTTGAGTTTTATGAGTTTTGTGACAAGTCCTGAGTTTCTTGAATATAAAATAAGAAAAAAAAATAAAATAAAGAAAAAATTTAAAAAATAGATTTATTTAAAAAAGGTTAAAGGAAGAAATATTCCTCTAAAATTTAATATTTGTTTTGGTTTCCCCTTTTTTTTAATAAAAAAATTTTATAAAATATCTATAATTAATTTTTTATAAATAATATATATTTCAGTCTGAAACCTTGAAATACAAATGAAAATAAAAGAATATCCCCGTGAGAGGTAAACAAAAAACATTTCATAAAATCGACATCAGTTCAGCGACACTTCCCAGTGAAATTTTGATTTTTTTTATTGCACCTGCCAAGGAATCCAAGTGCCTCCCTTACCCCGGACCCTTTCTCCCTCCACAGTAGCCCCTTTCCCCCTTGTCGTTTAAATAATCGAATTAGCCCCGAATCTCTCTCTTTTTGAACTGAAATGTTAAAGCTACCCGATCCGCATACTAACAAGGGGCAGACACCTCTCCGAGGGCCCTGAGGGAGTTGGGGGCCAAAGAGTGTCCAATGTGCAGTTAATAGAACCCGCTATGCCAGGGACGGTGTTTGGGAAGGGGGGGTGCAAGGGGTTTTATGTGCCCCATGCCACAGCATTTGTGCATTTCAATTAGCCACTTCACTCCGCTGACTAACTGATTAAACAGAAACGCGACAAAAAAAACAAAAGACTTCAACCGAAAAAAGAGTTTGTGACTCAAAATCAAAATCCAAAGAGACGCGGCCAGAAAATTATTATTTATTACATTATATATTGGCGACGTATATAGACGAACCCCGTAACTTAATGAGCCTCATGCCCGCGATGGGTTCTGCCTTTTTTGGGAAAGAAAGCAAAAGTTAATTGTTGCGCAAGACGGCTTCAATTTCATTTTCAATATAACTTTCTACAGAAATTGAGAAGGGTGGGGTTAAGGTTAAGCATGAGGTCTTCGATAAACAAATTAATGTTTTTGGCGAAAGAATGAAATAGATCTAGGAAGGATATATACAAATATATATTAGAAACTATTTTATAGAGATTTATAGAGATTATAACATCTTAATTTAAAATAAAATACAAGCTAACTAACATCTATCTAGCATCGAACAAATCACTCTTTATTAACCTAAAAGACCAAGAACCCCTATTGCATACTTTTAGGCGTTTTTATGCAAGAAATACATTAAATATTCTCATTTAATAATTAAATTATACATATTTAAAACGAAAAAAATCTATAATAAATCTAAAGAAAATGTTGTACAAGTTTCTTCCAAAAAAGGGCATACTTTAAGGCGCAGAAATGAATATCCTTTCAAAACTTCCCATCTATTTAAGCCCTTTTTGTACCAAACATTTTGTTCCAGTGCCAGTAATTACCCTTCAGCTGATCTCAGCCCATCCTACTGCCCTTCTTTAAAGACAACTTGAGCCGACCTTCAGCCTGGCCGCTAAACAGCTTTCGATTAACACTTTTTCGAAAAGGCCAAATGTCAACACAGGATTCCAGTTCCCTGGTCTTTTCTCACGCCTGTCAGACCGAGCTCAGACATAAATTTCCATTTCGGCCGAAAGCAGACAAAAGAAGTTCCGCCTCAAAACGGAAATTGCAACGGCAATGCCTCAAAAACTGGATATTCTTTGGTTCTAAGCCATTTAATTAATTGGGCCATTTGTGTGTCGTTTGATTCATTTGCGATTGTGGTTTTCTGTATTTTTTTGGGACTACAATTGACACAATGACACATTTTTCTTGCCTTGAATGCGAATATATGTATTTGGCGTACATATAGCATTGATTCCGATCGATCGGCCAGAAATCAACAATCAATCGGTGGAAGCCTCTCCTGATTATAAAATTTACGCATGTTTGGTGTTCGATGTTATGCTTTTTTCGATTTTTTTTCGGCTACGTGATTGAAATCCGTTAAGAGATTTTGGCCAACTCGTAGGCCCCATAGGAGCCACATTTATTTAGAAATAAAATAAGCCTTGATCTAGCCATGAACTTGTGCAGAGAGAGAAATAAATAGAGTCTGTCGGGAAATTGTATTTATTCTCTGCTTAAGAAACTATTTCTTTCACTTAATTTATGATTAATTTATTTTAAAATAATGTAAATGCTTTCTGGCCTTTATCGGTTAGCCATTAGCCAGAACAAGAAATGCGTTGTAAGCAAATTTGTTTTTTCATTTTCTTGGATTTATTTCTTTGTTCTGAATCCAAAATTTCTAACCGCTCCCCCAACCAATTAGTGTGAGTTTTTTTTTTGGAGTTTTGGAAAGCAATTAAGACGCTAAAAGGAGACAAACAAATGTATAAGACGATTTACATTCAACAGTTCCAATTTGCAAATCAGTTTGAATAAAATTTTTGGTGATGATCGGTCGGGGGGTCTTAAGAAACTGGAGGGCATACCGATTTCGATCAATTCGTCATGCCGCCTTACAGTATCGTGACTTGTGAAAAAATATTGACGACAATCAATTTTTTTTTATGAAAAATATATATATATAAATTAGTCACTTTTTTGGCAAGCGGAAGAAATATTTATAGTTTTGCGAGTAAACTATTAATTGATTTTTTGTTTAATTTAAAGGGAAGTAATGTTTCAGGGGCTCATGGCTTAGGAAATATTTAAGATTTAAGCTTATATGTTAAAGTATTTTATTCAGTCATTATTTCAACTTAATATCCTTTCATTTAATAACCCAATTTAATGCCTTTTTAATCACTGTTGACATATAATTTAAAATTTAAGGCCGCCACTTATCAGGTATTTTTAATGGCTTTTTCGAGACCTGGCTAGTCCCCTTCCATGGGCCTGACTTTTGACACTTTCCGGCCAGGTTATTTCGGGCAGAGTCACGCCCCTTGGACAAGACAGGAATTGCATAAGGCGAATCACGATCTTTTTTAGCTCGAAATTACGCAATCCACGAAATGTAAATAAAATCACCTTTGGTGGGCTCCTCTTTTTTGTGGCTGTCGGCAATTTGGTTAATTTACAACTTAATTTCTGTCATGGTTTTCAATTTAAACTCACCGAACATTTCAATTTGGGCCAGACAATTATGATAAACGCTGTTTTGGTTGAAGGACATGCTTTTTTTTAGGGGTCTTAGCCATCCCGGACGGTGTGTTGCATGCAACACGCTCATTTAACGCCCGAGTAGTTCATTTTCCACCTGGCAGCTTATTGATTTTCGCAGCCCAATTAAAAATCGAGCATCTCATGCCCAATTACCTCGAATCCTTGAGCCAAAAAAATCCTCTAATTACGGCTCTAATTAATAATCAATCAAGTGCAACCGGCAACCTGCAACCGGCAACCGTCAGCCGGCAAGTGCCACAACATTTTACGACTCGAAGATCATAAAGTACAAGCCAAAGTGTCATAAATTTATGATTAATAAAATCTCAATTACTCTCGTTTCCTTATGCCCTCGGAAAGAAATGATAAAAATACAACTTTATGGCCAAAACAAAGCGCCAAAAAAAGTCAATGGCCAAAACGGCTAAAAAACAAAATGTAAATATTTACTAAAATATTTTTTTGCATTTTTGAATGAATCAATTTTTGTTTATAGGATTTTTAGCCAGATGAGGGGTGGCTAGAAAAGGAAAATATATTCAGGTACACTGACAAAAACTTAGGATACAATCATTTTTTATTCTTTAAGATGTATAATAGTATATTCCCATTGTAATCCCCCTATTTCTTACAGTGTTTATTTGGCTTTTTAATGAGAATCGAACTTCCAGCATCTGCATATATATTTTTAGCCCAGAAATCTGTTTAATTTTTGTTGTTTTTGGTTTTGTTGGGGGCCGGTCTGGACCCGGGTTCAATTGCCCGCCGTAAACCCGTTTTCCGTTCCGTAACCCCGCTCCCCCCTCCTGGAATATGCGTAAACTAGATGATGGCATTAAAAGTAATGTCCGAAATTGAAAAATCAAGAAAAAAAGGAACAAAAATTACAGTTTTTTTACTTTTAACGCCTTGACAGGCCAACAAACATGTTTAACATAAAAGATAAGCTACAAAAAGGAACAATATTTAAAAAAAAATTAAATAGTGTGCCTGGGTGTGTGTGCGAGTGTTCGTGTGGGCCTGAATTTATTTATAAAGGGCTCTTGGCCATAAAGTCGAAAAGCAGATCAGGTGGACGTCCTTGCAGTCGGCGGTTAATGCAGCCACTACGAGGCACACTGGCTCGAAATGCTTCAAAAAATGTCTAAAAAAAATGAAAAATAATAATATTGATAAAAAATATATTTGGGATAATTATACAACATAAAAATATAAATATTTTAAGAAGCTCTGTCTCCTATCCCAACTTTTTACTTAAAATTATTTACTGAACAGTTGAAACCACTGTCTTGAAAGCCAAAAACTTGTTTTTGGCCCAAACGACGGGCCAAAGGCCTCCAGTTAAGGCCTCCATTTGCACCATTTATCATGTCTCGTGTCCGATTCCTTTCTAGGCGACCAACTGGGGAGTCATCGTGGGGATGTGGATGCCCAGGACAGTGACCAGGATGATGCTAGTGAGTATCCTTGATGCCAGGACTCCCTTCCCTTTTTTAACTTGACCAAAAAACCCCAACAGCTAGCAATCCTTGTAGCCTTTTTGGCATCTGAAGTCCATGGACATGGCCGTTTGATGGATCCGCCGGCCAGGAACGCCATGTGGCGCTTCGGTTACCCCAATCCCGTCAACTACAACGACAACGAGCTCTTCTGCGGCGGCTACGCCATCCAGTGGGAGAAGAACAGCGGCAGGTGCGGAGTCTGCGGCGACGCCTACCACGTCAAGTCCCCGAGGCCCCACGAGGCTGGCGGGGCGTACGCCAAGGGCATTATCTCCAGGTACTACACCGCCGGCCAGGAGATTGACGTGGAGGTGGAGCTGACCGCCAACCACTACGGACGCTTCGAGATCTTCCTCTGCCCGAACAACAATCCCCGCCAGGAGGCCACCCAGGAGTGCTTCGATCGGTATCCGCTCATCATCTCCGGCAGTCGGGAGCACCGCTACCTCATTCCCCGCGACGCCAAGAAGAAGGACATCTTCCGCTACCGCGTCCGCCTGCCTCCCTACGTGACCTGCACCCAGTGCGTCCTCCAGTGGACCTACTACACGGCCAATATGTGGGGCACCTGCGCGAACGGCACCGAGGCGGTGGGCTGCGGCAAGGCTGGTGAGTAACGAGGCGCTAAAAATCGATAATAGGTGTATGATCTGGAAGGGTATTGGAAAATTATCCAAAACTCATCAGGATCTCCCCTCAGGATCTCTCCTAGTCCAAATGAGCTTTTTTCCTCAAACTTTTGTGCATAACTTAGCCATTTCATAACCGATTGGAAAATGGGTCACCATTTCTGAATCAGGACTTTAATATCCTTCGAACTGCATCAAAACCTGGAAACAAAATTTTTGACCCAATTTTCGAAATTTTTCTAAGGGGTACCATCATGATTTTTGCCAAAAATTTATAAAAATTTTTTGCTTGATATTTGAGATATTTTGATGCAAATCGAAGGGGAATAGAACGCTGATTTATAAATGGCATTCCTTTTTAAATCTATTGGGAAATAGGTAAAATATCAGCTAAAAAGTGAATGAAAAATTCAGATTTTGGAAAAATTAGGAAAAAATATGATTCCAATTTTTCGATTTTCAGAATATATAACTTTTTTTATATCTAAATGATAAAGAAATGTTATATCTTCCGGATCATAGAAATCCATATAGCATCGTTCTAAATAAAAAGCTCGCAATAAAATTTTTGACCCCTTTTTCGGAATTTTTCAAAAATTGGACCAAAATTTGGTTAAGTTTCCAGATATTTTTATGAAAATCGAAGGGGAATAGAACGCTGATTTATAAATGGTAGTACTTTGAAATCGGGCTGGTAAAGCGACTGAATCCAGCGACTATATCTTATAGTCTCCACTCTTCAGTTCCTCCTGATCTTATCTCTCAACTAAATATTTTAATCTTTTTTAGAAACTTTTCGAAACTGTGCAGATATAGCCATTATATCTAATACAGGCGGTGGAGTGCCTCCGATCTTTGTGAACAACAAGTCGCCATATCTTCTATACTATAGGGACTACAGAGCTCCAGCGGATAACAATATATTCCCACTTATTGTGAGGTAAGTTTTGAAAAGTCTCTATCCATATTTAGATTTTAGATCTATATTTTTGTTTTTCCAATTCTCTGAAGAACTATCGCTCTACAAACTTCTCAAGACCTTTATCCTTCTTCTCGATATCTCATCCTTTGATTTTCATTTTAAAAATCTCTTCCAACTATTTTGAAAAGAACGCTTTCTAACTCTTGCTTTGGTTTCTAGCAATGCCACGCGGCATGCGCGCCAACGAGGCAAGGCTTAACCGCTTACCCGCTTAATCGCTTACCCGCTACGCGCTCGAAAAAGCTTTGAAATCGTTTTTCAGATTGCACAATATATATACACACACTCATTCCATTGGATGTCAGGCTGGAAAATCGTACTAATTGGATATTGTTTTGAAAAAAAAACAAAACGGGTAAACTTAATTTAAGTTTTTGGTTTTTGGGATAAAAAAACACACACACTGCTGTATATAAAATAAATGCTTAAATAAACTTTAAAACTCGAATATTGCTTTTTCAGTTAAGCTTAACCGATTCGCTTTGAACCGCTTCGCTTGGTGTTGGAAAACGAATGGAAAACAACAAAATTCGAAATATCACATTGCACATGAAATTTTATTAACATTGATCGACTTGGCATCCCTTTCCCGTTAGCTTTTTCTTCGTCTCCTTCTCTTTCTTTTCTCTCTAGCTATCCGTCCCCTTCCCTCTGTCTCCCTCTATCTCTCTCTCTCTCTCACAAGCTGTATCAGTTTGTCTCTTTCTTGCGTTTTACGAGCCATCGAAATTAAGTTAACGAGAAATTCAGAAATCTAAGGTTAAGAACTTGATATAACCGATTCGGATACGGATCTCGAGAGCCTCGAATCGGGTAGGGCTTGCTCTATTTTTTTTTCGCTTTTTTTGCTTCAGGTTTTAGGTTTTGTAATCCTTCCAAAATTCTATTTTTTTGCAGCTTTTTTTTGTCGTTCGGGGATTTTGGGCACAAGCTGAACAATTTTGGGTTTTTTAGGTTATGATGAAATATGATTTTTTGGCCAACTGTGGCTAGTTCCGGATAGGGTCTGGAAAATGGTCTCAGCATCTTATATCCGGATAGGTGAAGGCCATGATAAGGGTAAGGAAGAGGGTCACCTGGACCATGCCCACCAGAATGGTCTTGAGCAACTGCATCCGCACCTTGGGATCCACGTTGCGACCGTTAGCGATGGGCGACTCCGGTGCCACCTGCCTTCCCGTGGCCCTAGCCATCAAACCGGAACTCTTCTTCTTCAGCTTCATATCATTATCCTTTTTATCGTTGTTGTTTTTGATGTTTTTGTTGTTGTTACTGGGCTCCGGTTGAGTTTCCTTCTGATTTGAGCGACGTTTGGTTTTGATCGGTTCCCCTTTGGTTTTCTTCACACGCTTTACGCGCTTCTCGGTCTTCTGCTCGTTTCCGCTTTTCTGCTTCTCCACTTCCGTTTCCGGTTCGATAACGATTCCAGCCACTGCGTCCCCAGCTGTGTCCGTTTTAGCTTCCAGATCTGTTTGGGTCGTGCTGTGGACGACCATGCTGCTGCTTTTGGTCCTTAGGAGGTCCTCGGGAGCCTCCAGGGGATATCTGCCGTTATTGGAAACTCCCGTTACCACCGAGAGACGCGAATAGGCGATGGCCCCGCCTCCGTAATTGGTGCCACCGCCTCCCGCCTCTCGCTCCAGTTTCTGGGCGCTGGCCCGCATCCCCGCCTCGGCCTTGGGATCGACGTAGGCCAGGCTATTGAAGAACATCTGATCCTGGTCAAGGAGATTGAAGGTGGGTGGCGGCTTCTTGGCGTGGCCATGGGTCAGGGGCCGCAGCTGCTGGAGCAGGACATTGGGATTCTCGCGCAACTTTCGGAAATTGGTGCACTGCAACGGCCCGCCACTGACTCCTCCGATGGAAAGGGCCGAAGCCACCGGATTAACCATTGGATGGGGGTGATCCCGGAGCGAGGGTAGGTAGAAGCACTGCGAGTCGTCGGCGGTCTTCAGCTCGTTGAGGGTCTTCGTCTCGATGCGGTACTCCTGGACGAGGCCGAAGGTGTGCGAGTAGCCCAGGATGCGGGCCTGCTGGCAGATCACTGAACTGCGCTCCACCCGCAAGTAGCCCACCTGGGTGATGGGCAGCTCCTCGAAGTGGACGGGACCGGTGCGCGGAGTGTAGAAGACGCTCGAGGATTGCTTGTCCGGTTCGGCATCTACCACGAGGTGGGTTAGGGCCACTCCTGGGGGGGACAATCCAACTGCTGCTCCTCCTCCTACCTCTCCTCCGTTCAGACCACCGCCCATCTTCCTCTGAGTTGCGGCCGTTACCCGCAAGGTGGCCTCCAGCTTCTCGCCCAGCTGCTGGAGCAGGCGGATCTCGTGATGCAGTGCCGGCAGATTCTGGTTGACGACGTCCGTGTCCGGTTGCCGGTTCTTGGGGGTCTGGGTTTTCTCCAGCTGCCGCAGCTGGCACTGACGATTACGGACCTCCTTCAGCTGGCGGCGCAGGTGTTCCTGGCTGTTTGCCGCCTGCACCTGGTCCTCCACGTCCATTTCCAGCTGCCGCTGTTGCAGGGCCTCTATGGTGGGGCTGTTCATTTGGCTGGACGCCGAGCTGGAGGTGTACTCTTCAATGTCCATCAAGGGGAGCATATCGTAGCGGCCGGCATTGGTGGCATCCACGTGGCCCGCCTTGCTGCGTAAAGCCTCCTCCAGAATGGAGGGACGGAGTTTCCCTAAAGGAGAAGGACTGTAATTCTAGCCGGAAAGCATTATATCCCATCTGGACTTACCACCCTTTTCCTCCTCCATGTCAACATCCAGATCCCCGCGAGTCGTGGCGGTGAGGTGATCGCAGCTGGTTCGCAGCTTCCGAGGGGTGAGGAGCTCCTTGACCTTCCCCTTCTCCGGCTTGCACAGATAGATGAAGCTCTTGTTCTGCTCGTCCGGCAGCCGGATGGCCTTCGCTAGCTTGATCTTGCGGCGGTCGGAGGAGCAGTTGCTGCCCCCGCGATCCCCGGGACGACGCACTGGACTGCTGCTCTCGCTGCCATGTGGGGTGTTCATCAGATGGGTGTGGTTGTGGTTGTGGGCGTGATTGTGGGAGGTGTGAGGTGTCTGAGGACGACTATGGACCTGGCTGTGGCCGAGGTGGGCCTTGTGGTGCTCCACCTTGCCGTGATCTGGCTCAACGACCCGCATTCGCTGTGGAATGTTGCTCGGCATCGGAGCAGCCCGCTCGGTTGCCTTCGGAGGCTGTCGCTTGGCCATCCTAGGCAGGAGACTGCCACGGTGCTTCCTCGGCGACGGGATGTTGGTGGAGTTCTGGATGTTCTGGTTCATCATCGGTGCTGGAGGTGGTGGGGGAGCTGCCGGTGCCGCGGCGGTCTTTGTCTGGGGATAACGTGGCTTGGGAGACAGAGGGGTCAGAGGTGGTATCCAATCCTGGCCAGCTGCAGGACATTTACGTGCCGAACGGCGCACTGTTTGAGCTAAAAATAGAGTATTTTTTTTTTAATTATTATTATTATTTTTGGAGACTGAAAAATCGAAGATTCTACTGTTCCTGATTCCTAAAAACTTAACCTAACATAGATAAGATCTCCGACTGGACTACTCATGCCCCATGGACTACTTACTGGTTGGTAATCCTCGAGCGAGAAGCTCCGTCCGTGTGTACATGGTCTTGCGGCGCAAAGCCATTTGCTGAGCCTGACTTGAATTCTTTCCCTGATCCTGGCCCTGAGCTCCTGTCCCACCTCCTCCTCCTCCGCCGCCGCCGCCGCCTCCTTGCCCGTTATTCATTTGGATGACCTGATGAAGGCCCTCGTGGGCACGATCCAAGTGCCTCATCTGGTTGAGACGATTGCGATTCATTTCTGCAACATCAGCTGGGAATTCGATTTTATTTTCCTTTCAATTTTGAATGTGTGACTGTTTTAGGGGATTACCGCCTGGTAATGGTAATGGTGATTGTGGATGGGGATGGCTAGTCTATGGGTATGGTACTGTCTATTGACGGATGTGGCGAATAGTTCTGTTCTTGGCCCGAAAGGTTGTGATGTTAGTGGAACGCTGGTCGAGTGCCTTGAGTAACTGTTTCAGCCGTCTGATGATGTCTATATATATATATCGACCGGAGCTCAGATGACGTCCATGCTGGAACGAAACCAGACTGACAACAAAAACCCATGCGGCCCAGATTCTGGGAAATGGGGTAACAATTTTGAAAAGGCTTCTAAGATAAATCTTTGGAGATAAAAATAAATAAATATTTTTCTAAAGATTTACCTTTACCGATTGGAATAACTCGCATAATTTATGATTCAGAGCTCCATTCCCCTCCAATCTGCATCAAAAATGTCGAAATTTGAAAAATTTCCCCTTTAAAAAATTTGGAAAATTGAGTCAAAAATTTTGTGGTTAGGTTTTAATTGGAAAACATTCTACTCTAAGCTCTAAGACCGGGAATGTATAACATTTCTAGATCCGCCAAGCATTAGCCGAGTTATAAACATTTTTCCATTACAAAAATCCAAAATTTTGAAAAAAGTCAAACTTTCAAAAATCGAACTTTTTTATAGACTTTTTTGCGAATATCTTAGCCATTCGGCAACCGATCCAAAAACGGAATACCATTTATGAATCTGGTTTCCAATCCCTTTCGATCTGCATCAAAAAATCAAAATATCAAACCAAAAAAAAATTTGACCAATTTTTGTCAAAAATCATGATGGTACCCCTTAAAAAATTTTCGAAAATTGGGTCAAAATTTTTGTTGCCAGTTTTTTAAACCAAATGATAGTACTCGAAGATACAAGATCGGTAAGGTATGACACTCGTGGATCTGACAAGTATAAGCCAAGTTATGTCCTGCGATCTCATCCAAAAAATCGGAATCCGGCTGGTGGAGCTGGAAGAGACAAGAGGACATCCTGTAGCGGATACTCCTTTCAAAAACCAAAATATACATAGTTTTTCGTAAAGCTCTCCTATCAGGACTATTATTTTTTATTTTCTTTCCTAAATCACGATTTAACTTTGGAACACCCTCCAGGATCCTGGTGGTCTACAAGAGCTCCTTGTCCTCGCTTTCGATCTGGGCCTTGGCCAGGGCCAGAGCCTGTTTCTGCAGTTCCTCGTACTGGCGGATGTTCGAGTCCCGAACGATGAGGAACGGTATCGGTGACGTGGTCGTCTTCTTGACGAGCCTGGGCAGGACCGGTGACACGGGGCGTGGCCAGGAGGAACTGTTTAGTTGCCAGCTGTAGGAGTTGCTGGTGGAGCCGGCACGGAAAGTACTGAACGGGGATATGAAAGAGGCGGAAAGACTTTGCTTTTTGACACGTAGCTTTCCTCCTTTCCCACCCAGCTCCTGGGCTGCATTGTGGGGAGGATGTTTCTGAGGCTGGAGGCGCATGTTGCAGGCGGAGATGGCGTTGCCATAGCTGATCCTCAGACCCGCAAGATAACGGCGATGAGCGGCCAGGCGACGCGCCTCCTCGTCTGCAGACCCACCCACGTGGTTATAGATCTCCACCATCCTCCTCCACCACTTGCTCCACCTTTTCCGTCTCCTGATTTCAGTTCCCTTTTTCTTCTGAAAGACTTCAAAGTTGTTGTGTTAAAAAACTAGACATCTTCTGCCCAGGTGGCTCCGGATCCCGACATTCTACTTTACATCGAAACTAAACTCCTAAAAATCACGTTCTTGCAGGGATCAAAAGTGCATAGGAGCTCCTGCCTTCAGGACTCTCCCCGGCATCGACAACTGGTGCGAAATCAACTGCCTGCGCTACCCTCCCAACTGCCCGGAGGAAGCCTGCCACTGTCCGTGAGTATCAATCCGTGAAATGAATACCACATAGTTGCTAATCCAACTCTTTGTCCGAATTCCAGCCAAGAGTGTGTGGCCGTTGGAGAGCTGGAGGGCCAGGAAGGAGCCGACACCTATTGCATGGACCAGTGCCTCAACTACAAGTCAGAGTGTCCTCCAGATAAATGCCGCTGCTACTAATCCTCACCAGAGCTCTACTACATCTACTACTTATGCTACTATCCTACTACCTATACCACTACTACCTAGTACTATTTACGCTCCTATGTATTGCTACTGCCCCCCCATTGCCCAGTGATGTTGCAACCAAGGTGTACAATGCGAGATCCAATGAATTTGAATTTGAATTTGATTTTGATTTCGATTTTGTTTTCACAACAAATGGGCCCGTTTGGATGGCGAATTTCAATTGGTGGGTCTCGGATGGGGCCGACGATTTTGATGGCGACTTCTGCTATTCCCGCTTGGAGGCCTCGTACAGGAAGGGCCGGGTGAAGGCCTCCAGGAGTTCGCGCTGCTCTCGCAGCCTCCTGGTCTGAGCCACCGGCGTCTCCTGGCGGTCGATGTAGCGCCGGGCGCGGAACAGGGCCGACACCGTGCTCCCCAGCTGCTGCCAGCGTTCGGTGGCCCGCGACTCCATCTGGAGGGGGTCCGGTATGACCTTGGGCAGCTTTATCTGCGCTGGCTTGGGCACTGCTTCAGGATCGACGTCCGTCAGGCTCTTGGCACTCGGATAGAGGAGTGGAGAGGCATCAATCGGAGCCATAGGCATGGTCTGACTGCGAATAAGCACCTCGGCGCGCTCCTCGCGGGCATCCTCTTCGCTATCCTCCGGCGGCAGGGCGGCACAACTCCCCGTGTGCAGATCCCGGACATGGGCGAAGCTGGAGGCAATCCTGCGCAACGGTGCTTCCTTGGGCCCGTGTGACGCCGGCGCATTGTAGGGCAGCCGAGTGACCGTGGTCGGTGTAAGCGTAGCAGCGGAAACAGTAACATCCTTGTTACTATCCAGCCCCGAGGCGGTGTTGGTATTGGTAACACTGGTGGCATTCTGCCGCTGGCGCATTCGGTTTAGATTTATGCTGGAGAACTTGTTCCCATAGCTGCGACGCATCTCGGCCCGCTGGCGGCGCTCCTGCTCCGAGGTGGTGGCCACCAGTTGATCCCTGGCCATTTTGCGCTGTTGCGACGCCATGGCCTCCAGCATCCAAAAAGCAGAAAATCTTAATTTAAACAATTATCGAAAAAAAAAATTAAAAATTTTTAAGATATGACTAAAGTTTGACCGAAACGAGCGCTGGGAATTTTGGATTTTTCTCCGACAGTGTGTCGCGATGCTACGAACAAAGGTTCTATGTGGATCGGGCTATCCAGGCAATGTGCTGCGATGGCTGTGGACGATAAACTAGATGGGGTTCCCCATAACAGAGGAACGGGATCGTCGAGCGGCATTCGCCCGGGCTACTGCGATTTTCAATCGAAAATTTTACAGTTTAGTTCATCAACTTAAGGGAACTACTTTACATAAATGGGCATGACCTCATTGTGTTTTGATATCTTTAATAAATCTTCCACATCTTAGAGCTTAAGCCTAAACCGTACTTACAACAAAATAAGTTACAGGAATGAAAAAAAGTAAACATTTTCAAATATTTCTGAAGTAAGTTTAGGAAACAGAGCAAAAATAAATGAAAGTGGCTTCTTTTGTGGAATGGGAAAGAGAATCGGTAGTCCCCACTCCTTGAGATATGACAAATACTAAAGAAAGCTATTTATCTTAAAAACAATGAAAAAAACTAACCAAAGAACATGAGTATGTGATCAGAACTGCAGGCGCTTCTTTTGTGGCAGGCTGTGACCTCGAACCGTCGTCTCCACAAGCTTTCGTTTGAGGGGCGGCTTATCCTCGGCATGTGCATTGGCGCCCTCCTTGGCGGCCAGAACGGACGAAGGCATGGGCAGCTTGGGACCCACCGTTGGGGCTGGCTTGTTGCCAAAGTAGGGCATGCTGAGAGCCTCCTGGCAGGAAACTCGCCTCAGCGGATTCATGGCGAAGAGGCAGCGCATCAGGTGGATCAGATCGTTGCCGGCCGCCGTAAAGATATTCTCCAGCGGTGTGCCCGGGAAGTTGCGGAACTGCAGGTAGTCGTGGAGCTTGCTGATGTAGGGCCACTCGTGCTCCGAGGGTGTGCCCAGTGTGGCGAATATTCTAGTCAACTGATCCAAGTCCGAGTCGCCCGGCATGAAGGGAACGCGCAACATAAGCTCTGCCAGAATACAACCGACGGCCCACATGTCCACGCCGGTTCCATATTGCCTGGCGCCAAAAAGCAGTTCCGGCGATCGATACCACCGGGTGACCACGTGGTGGGTGTAGATGCGATTCGGCGAGCCGAAGGACTTGGCCAAACCAAAATCACCAATCTTTAGAATGCCATCGCTGTTGACCAGCAAGTTATTAGGCTTCAGATCCCTGTGCAGGATCCAGTTCAGATGCAGATACTCCAGGCCCCGCAAAGTCATGATGGCGTACGCCTTAATGTTAGCCGGCGTAAGGATGATCTTCGTGTCCTTGATGATCACCTCCAGGTCAGTGTCCATGAAATCGAAAACCAGGGAAACGTTCGACAGCTGGCCGAACACGTCGACCAAACCGATGATGTTCTCGTGCTGAAGCTCCTGCAGAATCTTGATCTCCCGCAGAGCTGTCCGGTTAATGCCATCCCGGGCCTCCTCTCGAGAGCCTTTCTTGATCTTCTTTACAGCCACAATCTGACTGGTAACCGTGTCACGGGCTTTATAAACAATAGCAAACTAAAACATAAGCCAAGCAAAAAATTCATTTGGGGTTTTTGTGAGGCTTATATCGACTTCTCACCTGACCCTCGCCCAAGAAGGATAGCTTAGCATAACGGTCCTTTTTGTCATTGGCGTTGGGCAGCATATCACAGGCGTGTCTTTCGTTTTTAAGCTATAAATAAATAAATAAGACAAAATATAAACCAAGAAGTGCCGGCGAATTTGCCAGTGTGACCCGACAAAACTCAAGTGTGGCCGACTAAACAGTATTGTTGGCAATATTTCATCGTTAAATAACACATAATATCGATAGAATGTATGTTTCTTGGTTTTTCTGGAAAATAAAAATGTTTTTTGTCCAATAACATCTTCGAAAGATAAAGATTATAAATATGTAATCATTTAATTTACTTTATTAAATTTATTAATTTAATTTAGATTAGTATTTTAAAACTATAAAATTACAATATACTTTTTTTTGTTATCGATAGCTTCGATACATCGCTAAAGAGTGGCAACTCTCTCCAACCAGCTCGCGTTTTACTGCACTTACCACCGGGAGCATTTTTCTTGCTGTTTTCTTTTTTTCGGCAAACTTGTCTTGTCCTGTCGATTTGCTATTGTATATTGAATAAAATCTAATAAAAGGCCAAGACCATGGACGTGCGCCCAAATCAAACCATTTATATAAACAACCTGAACGAGAAAATCAAGAAGGAGGAGCTGAAAAAGTCGCTCTACGCGATCTTCTCGCAGTTCGGCCAAATCCTGGACATCGTTGCATTAAAAACCCTCAAAATGCGCGGCCAAGCGTTTGTTATCTTTAAGGAGATTGGTAGTGCCTCAAATGCGCTGCGCACCATGCAGGGATTCCCCTTCTACGACAAGCCCATGCGTATTGCCTACTCAAAATCGGATTCTGATATTGTGGCCAAGATGAAGGGCACGTTCAAGGAGCGCCCCAAGAAGATCAAGCCACCAAAGCCGGCACCAGGAGTCGACGAAAAGAAGTAAGTATTGTATACTCCTTGATTGAAAAGCAAAATGTAACCTTTTCGAATTGCAGGGACAAGAAGAAGAAGCCGGCCAATGCTGAGAACTCGAATCCGAACACACAAACGGAACAACCACCCAACCAGATTCTTTTCCTCACCAATCTGCCGGAGGAGACTAACGAGATGATGCTGTCCATGTTGTTCAACCAGTTCCCTGGCTTCAAGGAGGTGCGTCTGGTGCCTAACCGCCACGACATCGCCTTTGTGGAGTTCACCACCGAGCTGCAGAGCAATGCCGCCAAGGAGGCGCTCCAAGGCTTTAAGATCACCCCGACGCACGCCATGAAGATTACATTTGCCAAGAAGTAGGCTGCTACATACTACACGACTCACGTGTAAACGGCTGAGCAACTACTCTTGGTGGGATATGCTTTTTTTTACGCTCTTAATTTAACGAATAGAATAAATCGTCTTAAACATACCAAACCCAAAAAGAAGGTGCTTGATTTTATTTCTGCTGGCAGGACCTCTTAGATCCACTGCCCATGTGCTTGCTCCAATGTACTCACCCAATCCCTTCCCAAAAGCCCTTTTTTTTGGCCGAAAGAATTTTATTTAATTTTTACACACAATTTTGATGACTATAGTATCTCTCTGTAGTGTTTATCGCCTGTACCATTAAAACCTAGTCCGATCAGTTTCAGGGGAGGTATATCTGCATATTATGAGGCTGCTTATACCACGCCGTGAATGGTATGTCATCCACGTAACAGATAAATATATACACACACCTTTCGATCCCAAAAGATGTGCAACTGGAGTCTTGGAATTGCCTGCTATAATTCTTTAAAATAAATTAGATAGTGTTATGGTGGTTAGGGCCACGTACGTACTGTTCTCAGGGCTAAGAGGAGAGTGACCTAAATCTGCGTTCCCAATGGATGGATGGATGGTAGCCGTTCGTCCAATTTGCTGTTTACTCTGTTCCATAACCTTGAATCCCGCATATTTTGTAATTATTTTTTAACTCTAATTCCTTCCGGTGGGATAATGTCCCACTCGAAAGGATGAACTAATAAACTGGAACTAGTTACTGCAAGGAAGGAATATTAAATGGGATTGAAGGGAGTACTTGTAGAATACTACGCACAAACTATTGAATCATCTTTGAGCTTAATCCTAACGTGGGGGCTATCCGATCCCCATTACGCACTTTCTGCTTTTCCGTTAACATCGTCTGTCTAATTAAAACCTTCAAATAAATATTAATAATAATTAGTAAATATCTAAAAACATACTTTGCTTTTTTTGGGTATCAAACGCTGGAAGCAATTGGTCCTCTGTACACTTTAGTCTTTTTTTTAAAAACCTTATACTTAAGTTGGAGGTTCGTTTTTGAAACCCCAGTTTTTGCGACTTTTGTATCGTCTTGGAAGGCGGGCTTGGCTTTTTTTTAATTGGTACGTAGGAATTTTTATGTTAATTGTTAATTTGTGTACAATAGCTGAAGGATCCACACCTTGATCTCTATTAAATTATTTGTGAATTAAAAATGAAAGTTCAAGTACAGTTTGGGGAGACTTACCGCGATCCTCGGTTTCCATATTGCTCTTTTCAAGATTCTGGCGCAAATTCTAAATTTTACTTCTGGCGTTAATCTTTAAATGGAGTATATTTATTTTTTATTTTTATTTTTCACTGAGAATACTCACCAATAAGCTTCTCGCTTTTCACAGAATTTATGAATAAAATCCCTCGCCCTTTTCACAATAAGGAAAACCAATATTTCACTAAATTTTCAAGTTTTTTTAGTGTACAGACTTTTTAGTTTTACCGAAAATAGGTTAACCAAATATTTAATGCCAAAATGTATTTGCAATTTTTATTTTAGTTTCTTGATTTTACAATTTCTTGGTGTTTTGTTGGTTTATTATTTTTTTTTGGATGGATGAGTAGAGAAGTTAGCGCTAGAAGCGCTGGGAAACGACTGAAGCTATTCGGGTTCGAGCTTCCCAGCCTCGAAGTGAAGCTGTCAGGTTAACCAAGTTCCTCAAAATCAAGGCATACTTGTTCCTCAAAGGGAAGTCAAGGCTAAGTTGTTCCTAAAAAGTTTCCAAAAGACAAACATTATAATATTGTTATACAAAAGCCTTGTTCAAGCTTTTAAATCCTCCAAAAGTAACAAAAGATTAAACCTATTCTCTCCATTTCTTCATTACCCCTGAACAGTGCCTGAATATTATCCTCAAATAGCTTAATTATTTCAATCAGAAAACATATTATAAAGAAAACCCTTCGAACATCAAGTTTCGCGCCTTTTTTAACCTTCCCGCCCAAGTAAAAGCTAAAGTTTTCCAACAATCCATTTTTTTGTAGTTTATTTAAAACAGCAACCAGCAATACTCTTTGAATTTTTGCAGCTGTCGATTGTACATATTTCCGGATGGGATAGTGGCTAGTGTTACAATAGACGTTAGCATTCAGTATGGCATTCGAGTAGTGGTGTAGTTTTCGTTTTAGTGTAGCATTCGAGATAATTCAAAGCAGAATAGGATGTAAAGGAGTATAGGATGTGTCTGTGGGTTATAGTATTGAACTATTGTGTATGCCTTCCATTTAAGTATGTATATAGGGTAGTGTAGTGCTTATAGTATTGGTTATAGTATTGGACTATTGTGTATGCCTTCCATTTAAGTATGTATATAGGATAGTGCAGTGCCTGCATTGGCGTAGTTTTTTGTTTGAAGTGTAGGTGTTTTTTTTCAGTTTCCTGAAATCAGTTCTCCAAGGCAGCGCCCTTCGCCTCGGGAACTGCGCGTCCTGGATCGCGATCGCCCAGCTCACAAATGCCGCCGACGTCGCAGCTATTGCCGCTGGCGGCGCTCGGTCCGGCACTGATGGTGTCCACCTCCGAGTCGTTCAGATATGATCCGCCGCCCAAATGGCTCGACGAATGGCCGCGGATGCTCTGATCCGGATTCTCCACCGCCTCGCCAACGTACTTCTCCATGGACTTGGCCAGCTTGTCGGAATTGCCGCCGACGAAGAGCTCCACCACCTCGCCGCCCTTAATGAAGACAAAGGTCGGCATGCTGGTCACGTTGTACTCCACGGTGATCTCCTCGTTCTCATCCACATTGACCTTGAGGACGACGGCGCGGCCGGAATAGAGCTGGGCCAGCTCCTCCAGCTTGGGCGCAATTACCTTGCAGGGGCCACACCAGTTGGCATAGAAATCGATCACCACCAGCTTGTCCTGGGCCTGAGCCAGCTGCTGGTCGAGATCGTCCTTGCTCCGCACCAGATAGACCATGATTTGTCACTGCGAAGTAATAATAAAATTTTTCGCTTAAAATTTTTAGGATATTTAGCTCGACGTTCACCTCAGACGTAGGGGGAAATAAAAAGAGTACCAAACACTATTGACAGTCCAGGCAGTTGTGACTCGTACGGAGAATTTTCAAGAATGAAGGCGCCTAACGGGGGCTTGTGACGACGCTTTGACGTTTCACATCGACTAGGTGGCAACTCTGCAAAGGCAGCCATTTTGGAAAAAGCGAAAACGTGCTTTTATTTCAAATGAAGAGAGATGCAAGAAGACAGAATGTGATCTAAATGAAAAAGAGGAACACATGCTTATATAATTACTAATAACTAATATACTTATTTATACATTATGCTAGTTTATATGTATATACTTCATACTATGTACATACATATGAGGAATGAAACTTTAGACATTTTTTTTCTAACCTCAAACTATATTTTGAATTGTTTAAAAAAAAAAAGTAAATGAAGACCCCAAGTAGGCCCTTTCTTCTATGTATGTATGTATTGTATGTATGGTACTTTACGCCCTTAGCCTCGTATTGCCCTCATTACCATTTCAGTTCTCCGACAGTAGGCTACGGGTGGAGACGTCATTGGGTTTCCACTTTACAGCTGGCATTTGCTAACAAAACTTAAAATCTCACACATGAAAAAATCTCTTTCGTCAGTCAACAAACCCAAAAACCTTTAGGACGCTGCTAAATTTTGAAGTGAAGCCAAAAGTAAATCCCATTAAAAACTATAATACCGTTAAAATAAAGCCGGAAAGGAAGAAGTCACAGTGCGGGGACTATAATGTCGTATCAGATCAAGTCCACGCCATATTTCCGGCGCATGTTTAACAACAGCAAGAAGAACGGACAGCTGCAGAGATTGCGGGAGGAGTATGAGCGGATCCAGGAGTTTAATGACCGCACCATCGAGCTTAAGATGCGTCAGGTGCGGCTGAAGCGTCTCTTCAGGGAGATCGAGGAGATCAAGGACGGCGGAGCTGGTGGTGGTGGTGGTTGTAACAACAACAACAATGGCAACAGCGCCGCAAACATTGGCGGAGGAGCAGGCGGCGCTGCCATAGCGCAGGCTGGGAGAGAGCATTCCCGGGCCCGCTCCCGCTCCCGCGGCGGCTCCTGTTCCAGTGCCAGGGGGCGGGTCATGCGGCGTCGCCACCACAGAATGATGGCAGTCACAACGCCGGAGCAGAGACGTCACCACCAACGGGTGGAGGCCCTGACCCGAGCCCGGGAGCTGGGCAAGGAGATATCACGCCGAAATGCCGAGATAGCGGAGACCGGTGGCGGCGGATACCTTAGAAACGAACTGCGTGTCACCGCCAAGATGCAGGCGGTGCAGGACGCCCGCCGGGAGGCAGTGGAGCGAAGGGAGCGGGCGGCCAAACGGATTAGCTACGGGAACGATCAGTCCCGCCAGAATCTGCTGCGCCAGCTCCAAGTGCGCCAGAAGCGCCTCATGGGCGGTCACTCGCCCATGCATCTGGCCCAGCAGTCGTCGCATCCGGCGCAGGTGGGGCCCAGTCGGGCGCATACCCACATCCATCAAGGCCACGGGCAGAGCATTAGTCGTCCCCAGCTGACGGCCCCTCGTCCGAGTCGCCAGAAGCACAGTTCGTCTAGATATCTGAACCGCTATCCGGACTTCCGTCAGATGACGGACAGCCAGCTGGACTTCCTGGCCAACCAGGCGAGGGAGGAGCAGCAGCAACGCGTCCGGCGCGACAACAACGGCAACTACAATAAAGGCCATTGCGATGAGGTCGCCGAGGAAGACATCAACACCGACGAACTGGAGCAGTTGGGGCTGGAGGAAGAGCGGATGCGTCGGCAGATGAATTACTCGGAAGAGGAACGCTTCCAGCAGGACCGGGAATACTCTGAGGACGGGCTGCTTCAGAAACAGACCAGTGAGGAGCCAACCGAGCTTGAGGGGGAGGAGGAGAGTGAGGGGGAGGGGGATGGGGAGGATCGCAACGACGGTGGTCGCGAGGAAGTGAGCGGAGAGCATCCGCTCAACGGGAAGCGGGTACGTAAGACGGCCCTGGAGCAGGAGCTGCAGCTCCGACAACAGATCCAGCAGGAGGACGAGGCCGAGGAGGCGGAGGAGCAGCGACGACGCATGCACCTGCGCGAGGAGACCTCACCCCTGCGGATGACCCGCTTCTCGCTCAGCTCCACCACCACCACGGCCACGGCCGCCACACCTGGATGCATCCAAGCACCATCAAATCCCACCGAAGACTCTGACAACGACATGGTTACAGTCCCCTCCCATTCCGCCACCATAGCTGCCCACCAGCCTAGCTTTTTTGTGCCGCGGAACGAATCCTGGCCGGAGCAGGCCGAGAACAACGAGAACAACAATGACGATGATGAAGATGACGAAGACAGGGAGGATGAGGAGCAAGAGGGTAACCATCGTTTTCAGATAGACGCTGGGGTGGATCCCATGCCCTCGATCAACCACTGGCGGAGGTTAGCCCTAATGCTGCCCTTCTTCAATGCCAGCCACCACCTGAAGGCCAAGACCACAACCGAGTCCGCCGTCATAGAGGAACTGGGCGAGGATGCTGCGCCCAACATGGCCTGCACGTGCTCCTACCACGGTACCCCCACCATTGAGATCCACCAGTATCAGCAACAGGGCCTGTTCCAACAGCGTCAACAGCAGGAGCAACCGCAACCACAGCCGCACCATCACCATCACTGCCATCAGGCCCAGCAGCATCAGCGCCAGACCACCGTTTACCGGGCACCGCACAGCGAGTACTTAATGTCCACTTTTCAGTGCATGGATGCAGTGGAGCTTTAAAAGGGATCCCCAACAGCATCCCCCAACCCCCACCCCCCTACCTATCCTGGACCGCCGCAGTCTTCTGCCCAATCTCCGCCAGCATGGGACTGGCAGCAGATTTACAGAAAATGTTCGAGTAATGGGCAAAAAAATTAAATTTTTTTGTTTATTAAATTGGTAGTATTGAATATTAAGACTAACGTGTTTTATTTTTAAGAAAAATTATTATATTATTTAACAGATTGCTTCCAGATATCGGACAATATCCGATAAGATAATACATTTTGTCAGGAGTCAGGATTGAGGTCAAAAAGTTTCCTAATTTAAGCAAATAATTTTGAATCTTATTGGTTCCTAGATCTTCCAGAGAACCCTCTTAAAAAATTATTAAAAATTGTTATAAAAAGGATTTGCTAAAGCATGCATCCTATTATATCCTAGCCTGTGGCTTGGCCTTTGCAGGTCCTTGCAGTTCAGTCCCTTTATTCCTTCTTTCCGCAGCTTCCAATTCGTTCCTTCTTTTCTGCTGCGCCTCCACCACTTTGTTTTCTTTTTCCTGATCCTCCAAATCTCCTTGTCTCTTTTGCTGCGCCTCCATCTCCTGTTTCTTCTGCTCCACCAGAGCCCTTCTCCGCTTCTGAGCAGCCTCCCTTTCCTTTTTCTTCAATTCCTGGGCCTCAGTCTCTTCCTTTCTTCGTTCCTCGATCATCTCTCTTCTTGCTTTCTGCACTTCCTGCATCTCCTTTATTTTCTGAGTTCTCTCCTGGTCTCTTTTTTGCTTTTTATCCGCCGCCTCGTTCTCTGGAGGGCAGTCTAGATATTTATTGATCCACGACTGCTGCTCCTCCTGGTAGGACGGCATCCAGGCGACCAGCGCCTCTCGCAGCCTAGCACGAAATGGATTCTGCATCTCCGGGACCACGTAGAAACTGTGGAACGACGGCACATAGATAATGTCATCGAAAAGGTCCTCGAATTCCTCGTCATTCATGGGAAACAGCCGTGTCTCCAGCATCTCGAATCTAGAAAAGAAAAAGTAGGAATACTAAACGCAACTCATAGGATATGTGGCTCACGTTGGCAGTCTCTCGCGGAGATAGCGAATCCTGCGGCCGCCATTATAGTCCAGGGAATCCTTGGTGAAATGGAAACTCCTGCCCGCCAAGCCGGCCTCCACCAGCAGACGATTTAGCGAAGGCGCAAAGTGTTTGTCGTGCGCCAGGCGCATGGACAAAATCCTCTCCAGCGGGGCCACCTCGTCGATAATAGCCTCGATTTCGCGGTCCTCCACCAATTGCCGGAAATGGGATATGGCGTCCGGTGGCCAGTGCAGACCCAGAGGATGTATATGGGACATAGATCCCCGGATACCCAGGGCCGGCAGACATGCAAAGGATCTGGGTAGGAATTTTAGGGTCTTGGGCGGCACCTCGTCCCCAGTGCCAAAGTCCACATAATATATTGATACAATATCGCTTTTTGGTGGCGGCGTGGCCACGATCCTAGCCCGCCGCCAACCGGAATTCTTTCTGGCCGCACAAATGTAGCCCTCCTTGAGGAAATAGGGCGTTATCGGGAGATCGTAGCCTCCTTTCCTATCCCCAGACTGGGTGTAGAATTGCCTAAGTAGGATCAGAAGGAAGCTATTAACAATAGGACGCGGGGATGAATCTCCAAGCTTACGCAATACCGCTGTTCAGCTCCTTCAGAACTCTTGTGTCGTGCATCTGGTTTACGAAGTTGAACCAAAAGTGGAATGGGCTATAAACTTCGGTTACAGAGATTACGATTCTAGTTCCGACGGTACAGAGATCCTGCAACGACAGAGGCGGCAGCTCCTCGCCCAGCTCAACCGCATCATTGGGTCTGTCCATCTTAAAAATGGCTTCAGTCTGTTTTCCAAATACAAAAAAAAGGTTAAAAAGGGAGAGAAACGCATATACTCGACAAGGTCTGACCAAACAGCTCTCTGGCACTGCTCCATGCAATTGCAGGCGATTGTTGAACCCAGCTATCTGCTCCTCTGGATTGCTTCCATCCTGATCTTTCTCGAACGATGATTCGTCGAGGTAGTCCTGAGCAAAAGGATTTGTGGTCTTTGCCACAACCTCTCCATCGTCGCTGTCCAAGTCAGATGATCGTGGCAATGGCGAATCCCTGGCAGGGTCTTCAGGCACAATGCGTGAGGGACCGGATTCGACGTCCACCCCAGGGCAAAGGCTTTCCGTCGGCTCCAGCCATTCCTGTAGCGATTTTGTATTGTCCACGGGTACCGTCTTGTTGTGCTGAAGGAAGCGATTCAGTCGAAACGCAATCCTTTTCTCTGCAGCCTGAACCATATGAACGTTGTGTTCTGAATAGTAGATGTTGATGGGTTTCCTCGAGGTACATTGTTTTGGATCAGGAGTCGGTCCTTGTTTCGGCTTCTCCGAGGGCTGTGAAGCTGGGATTTCCCGGGACGATTGTGAACCCTTTACATCCAATCCTTTAGAAACTTCAGCATCAGGAACAACCTAAGTTAATAAAAGTTGGTTATTTTTAGGTTTTCTCTACAAGAAATCTCTTTAAGAATTCACTTTATTTCTGTCCGGCGAAGCTTTGGTTGCGCTGGCATCTCGTCCGCCCAGTTGGCGGTCAACTCTATCCCGTTCCTTTTGGAAAACTTTAGGCGGAAGCTGTACTTTTATTGGTGTCAAGCAATTTTCCTTTGATTTCTCTTCCATTTTAGAATATTAGACTATTGGACTATTATTTATCGTTAGCTTACGAGGCGTCAATGGTATGGTAAGTAACTGTTATTTAAATTGCCGACAGTTGGGCAGCACAGTTCCAGGTTGCCAGGATTCACACAATAATCGGTTTTCTTTTACCTGAACATGTTACTCATGAGAATATTAAACTAAACTAAAGTAAAAAAATCAAAAATATTAAATAATTACAAATTTATTATTATTTTATGTTTTTGAATCGTTTCTCACCCACCACTAGTTTATGTACACGGTCTGGCAACACTGGCTGCGGGGTTTCGGTTTGTTTACTGTGCACGTGTTGCCCAAGAAGGCCGATTCTGACACAAATATACCACAAAAATGGACAGCGAAGCGGATGACTATGAGCTGAGTGGCTCCGAGAAAGAATACGACGAGGAGGAGCGCGAGATTCTGGAGGATCTGCGGAAACAACGCAAAAAACGACAGGAACAGGATCCCCGCCAAGAAGTTTTGGCCTTCAGCGACGACGACGATGAGGATGAGGACGGAGATGTGAAGGATTTGATGCGCGACAGCGACATCGAGGGAGCTGAGGATGACGACGGCGACCTGCCCAACACAATGGACTGGGGAAGCAAGCGAAGCACCTACTACAACACTGACTTTGTGGACCCGGACTACAGCACCTACAATGCTCAGGAGGAGGAGCTGGCTCGCGCCGAGGAGGATGAGGCCAAAAAGATCCAGCTGCGTCTGGCCAAGCGACTCAGTGAGGCGGATTTCCAGTTGGACGACGTTAAGGCAGGCAGCAGCGACGATGAAGAGGATGCGTCCGCCAGTAAGTCGGCTCCCGGCATTAAAGTGAGTCTAAAAACAGAATTATGTAAATATATTGGTAACCATTGGGTCTTCTTGCAGATCACCACCGACCTGACTGGCCTTTCGGCACGTGAGCGACTCCAGCTGCTCCAGAAGGATTCCCCAGAGTTCCTGGGGCTCACGCAAGACTTTCAGAAGCATCTCGAAGAGGTGAAAGAGCTTCTAACGCCAGTTTTGAACTATGTGAGGAACCACGGGGTGCCCATGGTGCCGCCCTTGCAGTTCGCCAGCCTCTACCACACCGTGCTTACCACCTACTGTTCCAACGTAGCCTTCTACTTGCTCCTGAAGGCGCGCCGTAGTAGCGTGAAACTCCATCCGGTGGCCAAGCGTCTCGTCCAGCTGAAGCAACTAAGAGATCAGTTGGAGCCGCGCTACGAGGAGTACATCCGACCCCAGCTGGAGGCTCTGCTGGAGAGGATTCAGGACGGAGATGCCTTCACCGTTTTGGACGTGTCCCAGCGCAAGGCCAAGCTTCAGATCTTGAACAAGTACAGCAATGGCGAAGTGGCCGCCAATGATTCGAGCGATGATGAGACAGATAAAAAACAGAAGAACGATAATGAAGAGTCGGGAGACGGCGAGGAAGACGAGGATGGGGAGCCGGACGAGGAAGATGCCCGCCGTGGCATCACCTACCAAATGGCCAAAAACAAGGGTCTCACTCCCCACCGGAAGAAGGAACTGCGCAACCCACGCGTCAAGAACCGCGGGAAGTACCGAAAGGCTCTTATCCGGCGCAAGGGTGCGGTGCGCACTGTTCGGAAGGAGATTCAACGCTATGGAGGCGAGATGTCCGGCATCAAGGCTTCCGTCACCAAGAGTGTCAAATTCCGTTCGTAGTAGTCCAGGTAGTCTACATTTTAATCCAATAAAAATCCAAAACATATACTTTAATCTTGTCCAAGAGTCGAATTTAATAGGGAGTGTTCATTGGAATCGTTTAAGGTATTCCTCTCAAGGATCGGGTGGATATTGGCCGAGATATGGCCTTCCCAAGGGGTCCAAATGGTTTTCCCCACCTTTCTAGGGGGATAGCCCAGAAAAATGTTGAAAATCCGGATCCAAAATTGTATTTTTGGGTTTTGATGCAGAATTATGGAGAATGAATCCAGAAATCGTTTAAGGTATTCCTCTCTAGGATCGGGTGGATATTGGCCGAGATATGGCCTTTCCAAGGGGTCCAAATGGTTTTCCCCACTTTTCTGAGGGGATAGCCCAGAAAAATGTTGAAAAAATCGGATCCAATATTTCATTTTTGGGTTTTGATGCAGAATTGTGGAGAATGAATCCAGAAATCGTTTAAGGTATTCCTCTCAAGGATCGGATGGGTATTGGCCGAGATATGGCCTTCCCAAGGGGCCCAAATGGTTTTCCCCACCTTTCTAGGGGGATAGCCCAGAAAAATTTGAAAAAAATCGGATCCAAAATTTTATTTTTGGGTTTTGATGCAGAATTGTGGAGAATGAATCCAGAAATCGTTTGAGGTATTCCTCTCAAGAATCGGGCGGATATTGGCCGAGATATGGCCTTCCCAAGGGGTCCAAATGGGTTTCCCCACTTTTCTGAGGGGATAGCCCAGAAAAATTTTGAAAATCCGGATCCAAAATTGTATTTTTAGGTTTTGATGCAGAATTGTGGAGAATGAATCCAGAAATCGTTTAAGGTATTCCTCTCTAAGATCGGGTGGATATTGGCCGAGATATGGCCTTCCCAAGGGGTCCAAATGGTTTTCCCCACCTTTCTAGGGGGATAGCCCAGAAAAATTTGGAAAAAATCGGATCCAAAATGTTATTTTTGGGTTTTGATGCAGAATTGTGGAGAATGAATCCAGAAATCGTTTAAGGTACTCCTCTCAAGAATCGGGCGGATATTGGCCGAGATATGGCCTTCCCAAGGGGTCCAAATGGGTTTCCCCACTTTTCTGAGGGGATAGCCCAGAAAAATTTTGAAAATCCGGATCCAAAATTGTATTTTTAGGTTTTGATGCAGAATTGTGGAGAATGAATCCAGAAATCGTTTAAGGTATTCCTCTCTAAGATCGGGTGGATATTGGCCGAGATATGGCCTTCCCAAGGGGCCCAAATGGTTTTCCCCACCTTTCTAGGGGGATAGCCCAGAAAAATTTGGAAAAAATCGGATCCAAAATGTTATTTTTGGGTTTTGATGCAGAATTGTGGAGAATGAATCCAGAAATCGTTTAAGGTATTCCTCTCAAGGATCGGATGGGTATTGGCCGAGATATGGCCTTCCCAAGGGGCCCAAATGGTTTTCCCCACCTTTCTAGGGGGATAGCCCAGAAAAATTTGAAAAAAATCGGATCCAAAATGTTATTTTTGGGTTTTGATGCAGAATTGTGGAGAAAGAATCCAGAAATCGTTTGAGGTATTCTTCTCAAGAATCGGGCGGATATTGGCCGAGATATGGCCTTCCCAAGGGGTCCAAATGGGTTTCCCCACTTTTCTGAGGGGATAGCCCAGAAAAATTTTGAAAATCCGGATCCAAAATTGTATTTTTAGGTTTTGATGCAGAATTGTGGAGAATGAATCCAGAAATCGTTTAAGGTATTCCTCTCTAAGATCGGGTGGATATTGGCCGAGATATGGCCTTTCCAAGGGGTCCAAATGGTTTTCCCCACCTTTCTAGGGGGATAGCCCAGAAAAATTTGGAAAAAATCGGATCCAAAATGTTATTTTTGGGTTTTGATGCAGAATTGTGGAGAATGAATCCAGAAATCGTTTAAGGTATTCCTCTCAAGGATCGGATGGGTATTGGCCGAGATATGGCCTTCCCAAGGGGCCCAAATGGTTTTCCCCACCTTTCTAGGGGGATAGCCCAGAAAAATTTGGAAAAAAATCGGATCCAAAATGTTATTTTTGGGTTTTGATGCAGAATTGTGGAGAATGAATCCAGAAATCGTTTAAGGTATTCCTCTCGAGGATCGGGTGGATATTGGCCGAGATATGGCCTTCCCAAGGGGTCCAAATGGTTTTCCCCACCTTTCTAGGGGGATAGCCCAGAAAAATTTTGAAAACCTGGATCCAAAATGTTATTTTTGGGTTTGGATGCAGAATTGTGGAGAATGAATCCAGAAATCGTTTAAGGTATTACGCTTCAGGATCGGGTGGATGTTGGCCGAGATATGACATTCCCAAGAGTCTAAATGTGATTTAAAAATATTGAAGGGGACCTCGAAAACAATTAAGTTTTTAGTTTTTATTTTACGAGTCTCTTGATTCTTTTCAAGTTGACATTCAATGTTCCGACCTGGATTTTCACATTTTGGGTAATGTTGGTTTTCGAAAGAAATACAAAAAATGATAAAGTTTTGAAACAAAACGGAGATAACTTACAAATATTGATTTGTAAAGCTCAGTTTTGTACATGCTTTTGGTTTAGCTTTAAAACCAATATCTTAGACTTAGTTCTAGGAGCTCGGTGGATGGAAGCCTTTAAAGGTTTAGTAGCTTTCGGAAGTCCTCGTTGGACTTCGAAGCTCCTGCTTCCTCCTTATCTGTTCCCGAGTCTGCGATCTTTCCGTTTGGTCCTGTCCCCGCGGGTTCCTGCCCTTCAGTTCCGGCGATTTCGTCCAAGCGTCGCTTCTTTTCGGCCACCTCCTTGCGCACCAATGACGTGGGAATCAGTGTGGTCGGCATGCGACGCTTGGGCGCCACCTTGGCCTTGGCAGAATCACTCGACGAGGAGGTCCACTTCTGACTCGGCGGCGGATTGTTCTTTGGCGGCGGATTCGAAATCGCCACAGAGATCTGCAAAGGTTCGTCGATTAAAAGAGAAAGCGTTTACGTTTGCGGACGTTACTCACTTTTAGGCCTCCCAACAGACAACCATCCCGTCCAGCCACCGCTTTTTGCGCCTCAGCTGGCAGCTCAAACTCCACGTAGGCGATGCCCTTCAATTGTTTGTTCCTGGCATTGGAAACAAAAGTAGGAAAACGAGTTAGTCAGAGGAATTATTCTGCCCAGCGACAACCACTCACAGTTTGTGCACCAAACGTACATCCTTAATGTTGCCGAACGGCGAAAAGAGCTCCTGCAGTTCCTCCTTTGTGCACGCAGGATACAGGTTCCTGACAAAGATCTTATTAGTCTCCAATTGTGCTGAAAAAATGCCAAAAGTTTGATCTAAAGTCCACAATCAGAAGCCAAGCAGCTTACTTGAATACTTAAAGTGTGTCTCCCGCGGCTCTGGAACGGAAGTTAGTTTGTGGGTCGGTTTGGCGGCAAGTGAAGCCGATACCACTGGACGGGGAGCCACAAAGGTGGTTTGTTCGGAGGGCTGTTGCTTCTGCTGGCGCTGCTTAGGCGCATTCCTCTCCTGCTGCTGGCGAAGGTTTGTGGTCTTCTGTTGCTGCGGCTGCTGGCGAGGATTTGTATTTTTTTGCTGCTGCTGCGGCTGCTGCTGTTGGATTGGTTTGCGACGCGACCTAATTGGAAACTCATTGGGCAGTTCAATGGCCTGGCAGGCGGCAATGGACTCGTAGGTGCCGTAACATCTTTCGTAGCGTCGCAACAGCTCCTGCACCATTAGCCCATCCTCCAGAGCTGGCTGGTCGAGTGCCTCCCGAAGGATATCCCGGGTGCCTTTGCCTGAATTGAACTCAGATTCCATTTGGGCGAAGCTCAACCAAAGCAGACCTCGGTGCGAGCTGCCAGGATAGCCTACCGAACGTAAAATGGTTTAGATTTGGAAGACCAGTCCGATTCTGTAAGAGACTCACCCAAAATCTGACGCCAAATAAGCGCCCCGTTGGCCGGACTGCCCAGGTGGGTGTACTCCAACTGGGCCCACAGCTGCATAATCTCGTAGCGAGTGTCCGCCAGGTCGCCATACCAAGAGGAAAGATCGATCCAAGCCTTCTGGAAAGCATCGCGGAGGCTCGCAGTCTGTTCCTTATCCACGATATTCGTGTTTCGCACCCTGTAGGCGAGATAGTCCAAGTGCAGCTCCACTGTCATATCCATCTCTGGCACAATGCGGACTAGCAGCGCTTCTATCTCGAGATCGACCTGCTTCTGCTCGAAATCAGCCCGCTCCATGAGGTGGAGGTACCTGTGATTCAGCCGAACGCTGGGCCGGCACTTAACTCCGCGTTTCGCCAGCTCCAGAGCTGTATTGGCGAGATAGCCACGGTTTACGCGGAGCTTCCACCTCTCCATCGCCTCTTGATCCTCGTCCAGGTCTTTCGACTCATCGCCGTCCTGCATGAACCGAATGTAATCCAGCCACAAGGCGTCGGCGGTGGGAAACTTTGCCACACAACGCTCGAAGATGAAACGAATGACGGCGTTTTGAATACTTTCGCTGATTGGCGAGCGCTGCACTTGCTCTACATGACTGCTGTGTACTTTCGCCCAGTCCCAGTCGGTGTGCTGCGACTTTGTTTCCTCCAGGTGGCGCTTGAAGCCATCCACATGGGACTCTATAACGTGACGTTCCTCCTTTGTGCACTCCCACGTGGCACAATGGTGCTTCAACAGCTCCTGCATGGATTTTGTTCGTTTGTTATAATGGATGTATTTTGGTCCGACTTACCTGAAACACCGAGATCTCATTGTCGTCCTCCACTGTTTTGAGTATCGTACGTAGGCTGTTACCGAAATCCGGTCGCTCCACGTCGTAATCACTGAGTAATTTGGCCCAAAGGACATGGTTCTCCTTTAGATCGGCCTTGTCCACCAGGTACGCCACTACGAATTCGCACAGCGGTATGTCTGGAAAGGATTACCGGGTATGAGTAAGCGATTTCGGGTTCAAATGGTATCCGGTCTTACTGTATTGGTACTTCAGGGCATTGGCGCATTTCTTCTCGAACTCCTTGCGCTCCTCGGATGTCTGGGTGACCACCAGGATAATCTTGAGGTACTTTAACCAAATGTGTGCCGGGACGGTGGCTTCACGGTCCAGCAAAGCCACGGCCGTCTCAATTTGCTCGATGTCGTTGAGTTTGCTGGAAGAAAACGCATTTAATGCTACTCCCACAAATCGAATATGAAAAGAATGAACATACAACGCAATCTCTGCCAGCTTCACGAGCTGGGAATACGATTTGTGGGGCAACTTGTGTAGCTCCTGGAAGGTGCGTTCTAGCAGCGTTTCCCGGTTAGCTGCATCACTATCGTCACTTTCGCTGTCGCTGCTCGAGTCCACCATAACCCCATCGGAGGATCCGTCATCAATGTCTAAGGAAGGTTCGACGGTTTCCCCGGATTCCTGCAATGTCTCCTCCTCGTTCTCCGAGGATGAACTAATCTCTATGGTATCATCTGGCTGGATAGCTGTTTTATGAGCCGAAGACGCCGGCTCAATGTTCATCAGATCGAATTCATCGTCAGGATCGTCACTATCCAAGTCTTGCACCGGCATCTCGTCCAGCTCCCGCTCCAGTTCCTTCTCCAGCTGCCATGGGTTTAATAGGAATTAGGGTATTTTTTGGCGCCACATTCCCCCCCACCGATGCTTACCTGTCCGTCGCTGTCCATCTTGTGTGCAGTTTTCACTAAATATTTAGGATTTTCCTGGAAAATCCTCGCGTCGTTTGGATTCTGGGGAAATCGGAAGAAGCAACAACATCAAAAATGGCTACCAATCCACAACAGCTCCGCAAATGGCATGGAGGATTTGTTTAAATGCTAGTTTATGTTCAAATGTGCTTTCTTACCCGTTCTTTGAAAATAAAACTAATTTCATTAGCTTTCGTTCTGAATATTTGTTGAGTTCTGATGCAGCCCTGGCTGAAACTGCTGGAACTTGATGTTGCCAGATGGTCGAATTCCCGGTGACGATAGTCCCAACATATATCGCACCTATCGATAAATGAAAGTAGTCATTGCCTATACGTTAAAATAAACTTTAAAGCTTCCGTTGAAGTTTAAATTAAGATAATTCTAAAGATGGCCTCTTAGGTGTTTTAAATAAAAATTCTGTTCATAAATTAGAAATTTTTCCATTTTATTTCAAATCTCACATTTCATAGCCTCTCAAAAGGTGTTTATAAGCTCAGTCTCTACATAAACATGCACTTAATTGCAGTTTTACAAAAAAAGGCTTGAAAGCTACATTTGTTTTTCTTTAAATTCATATAAATGATTGTATTAGTTTCCCATTTATTATGGGAAATGAGTTTATGATGGATATGAGTTTATAGGGAAAAAAGGCTTAAAAGCTATATTTAGTTCATTTCTTGAAATTCATAAATAAGATTGTATGTGGATTGTCGACATATTTAGTTGTTTTTCAATGAAAATTTGCATTTTTTTCTGAATAATTTTTTTTAGACCATAGGATGAAGCTTGAACTCAATACACGAGTTGGCGAAGACTTCCAGTTGTTCTGGTATGGGCCCAAACGTCACCTTTATGTCGGGGCCACTCAGCATGGTGTTGATAATAGTCTGGTGTTCCGTGTCCTGGACGTGAAAGTTCAGCGGCTCGGTACGATGCTGCAGGGCCCTGTTCATGGTGGCGTTTTTGAACTTGAAGAAACTCATGTCCACTGTCCGAATGCTGAGCATTTTCAGGTGTGGGCAATGGTATAGCAGGTCCCACAGTTGATCGCCGGTCCTCCAGATATTCGAGCGCTGCAAATGCAAGGCTTCGAGCCGCGGGAAATTCCTAAGCACTTGACGGAACTGGAAACGGAACATCTCAGCAGTCTCGGTCTCCGAGTCGTCGTCGGAGCTGTAGCACATCCAGAGATCGGTACAGGCGATGGAGCGGACATCCTCGGGCCTAGTGTCACGCATACGCATCAATGGGGCCCAGTGCTGACCGCGTTCGTTGCAGCGCAGGCGCCGCAGCTTGGGCAGCTTGGTCAGAAGCTTCAGGGAATTAGCCTTGGTAATGTAGACAGCGGTGAACCACAAATACTCCAGGTTCTCCAATGTGCAGATGGCATCTATGTAGGGATTCTCCTTGCAGGTCAACAGGTCGTCGATGTTAATGGAGAGACCTGTAAGGTTTTTTGATATCTCGCAGATTTCCTTGAAGTTCTTCGTCGTCCAACACTTTGAGGCCTTCACAACGTCTAGGTGGGTGAGGGACTTCCACTTGGAGAAGTGCAGGCCGGTGGTATTAAAGTTTTCGCCAATCAAATTCATGCGCTTGATATTCGGAAAGCAGTCGACCAGCATCCCTATGTCTCTATCCAAGCACACGTTGATCGAGCCATCCCAATTCCAACCCAATAAAATATTGACCTCCAGGCATTGAGCCTTTGGGAAAACGTGGCGTTTAATGATATTCATCTGGGGCCACCGCATCTGACCCATTTGCAACACAACGTCCACCACAGTGGGACAGATTATCGACAAGAATGCATTCAGTAGATCCAAGCTTGTAATGTCGTTAAGGTTGATGAAGTGTTTGGTTTGGCGTCGCAAGGCATAGGAAGTGGTTTCGGCGAGGCGGGTTGTGGGCTCGGTAGTTTTCCACAGACGTACCTTGTCCTCCAGGTCCAAGTACTCCACAATCTTCAGCAAAACGTCGTCGTTCAGGTCCACGATATTCATCTTGTTGGCTCGAAAGGAAAATGTAGAAAGAGATTCTGTCCTGTTCGTTCGTGTTGGGGCTTTTTCTGCTAGAGATGATGTCTTCTGGGTGGGCTCGTAACTGACATTTAGATGGGCCTACTAAAAACTCACGAAAATATCATATATATCATATAGTGTGCAAGCAACTATTAACGATAGTACTGTTATGAGAACCTTCCAACTTCATATATAATTTAGATTAATATTATTTTGGTCGTTATTGATTGAAAATATGCCACGTCAATGAGTTACGACAAAGGAAAAAAAACAGAAACTAAACAAAATTTGCAAGGAATACTTGTTCTCGGATTTACTAATTTTTAAACTCTGAAAGAAGAATTTTTAAATAATATTATTTTCAAATAAATTAATAAATAATGTGCCCTATTCTTATTTGATTTACTTAAAAGAAAGAAAAAAGAATGAAAATGATCGAATAATCCAAATTTCTTTTAATTGTATTCAAAATTTTATTTCGTTTGTATTATTTTCAATATAATAATTTTTAAAGATTATGAATCTATTTTTTTTTGAGTTAGCTGCTTCACCGACTGTCGTTTTTAGCCAGGGTCTACTGCACTGGCATTAATCGGCCTTGAATTTGGCAATGCCTGGTCACACTGCCTGCAATTCCCGCCAAAAACATTGTATACGGCGTGCAATTTTCGGTGGCGTTTTGTTTTGTGTTTACTGCTGAGCGGAAAGGAGCGCATTTCCCCGAAAACTACTTTAATTATTCCATCAGCCGCTGTACAAACTACTGTCAATAGCTTCGAGATGGCCCACGACGGGGAACAGTTCATCAAGGATATTCAGCGCGAGTATGTGGACTTCTTGGACGACGAGGAGGACCAGGGCATCTATACCGGTCACGTCAAAGACATGATAGCCGAGAAGAGCAAGCGCCTGATCGTTAACGTCAACGATCTGAAGCGCAAGAATCCGCAGCGGGCTCTGGGCCTCCTCAGCAGTGCGGCGGATGAGCAGCTGGCCTTCGGCCGGGCGCTCAAGGAGTACGCCTCCACGGTGGACCCCAGCTATGCCAAACTGCACGAGGATCTGTTCGTGGGCTTTGAGGGGTGCTTCGGCAACCGTCACGTTACTCCCCGATCCCTGACTTCGATCTACCTGGGCAACATGGTCTGTGTGGAGGGTATCGTCACGAAGGTGTCCCTCATCCGGCCAAAGGTGGTGCGCAGCGTCCACTACTGTCCGACCACCAAGAAGGTTATGGAGCGCAAGTACACAGATCTTACTTCCTTTGAGGCTGTGCCCTCAGGCGCCGCCTATCCCACCAAGGACGAGGACGGCAATCTGCTGGAAACGGAGTTCGGCCTGTCGGTCTACAAGGATCACCAGACGCTCACCATACAGGAGATGCCGGAGAAGGCTCCGGCGGGGCAGCTGCCGCGTTCCGTGGACATTGTTTGCGACGACGATCTCGTGGATCGCTGCAAGCCCGGCGATCGGGTCCAGATCGTGGGCAGCTACCGCTGTCTGCCGGGAAAACGGGGCGGTTATACGTCCGGCACCTTCAAGACCGTGCTCCTGGCCAATAACATCTCGCTGCTGAGCAAGGAGAGCAACCTGGACATCTCGCGCGAAGACATTATGCTCTGCAAGAAGCTGGCCAAGAACAACGACATCTTCGAGCTCCTCAGCAAGAGCCTGGCGCCCTCGATCCACGGCCATGCCTATGTGAAGCAGGCCATTCTGTGCTTGCTGCTCGGCGGCGTGGAGAAGCTCCTGCCCAATGGCACTAGGCTGCGCGGGGACATCAATGTGCTCCTGATCGGCGATCCCTCGGTGGCCAAGTCCCAGCTGCTGCGCTACGTGCTGAACACGGCTCCGAGGGCGATTCCCACCACGGGCCGCGGCTCCAGCGGTGTGGGTCTGACGGCGGCAGTCACGACGGATCAGGAGACGGGGGAGCGACGCCTGGAGGCGGGCGCTATGGTCCTGGCCGATCGGGGCGTGGTCTGCATTGATGAGTTCGACAAGATGAGCGACATCGATCGCACGGCCATTCACGAGGTGATGGAACAGGGCAGGGTGACAATTTCCAAGGCCGGCATCCATGCCTCCCTGAATGCGCGCTGCTCGGTGTTGGCCGCCGCCAATCCTGTCTACGGCCGGGTAAGTAAGCTCGTATCTCTGCTAGAATATTTTGTAACTCTTCTCTCCTCTCATCTCCTCTCTAGTATGATCAGTACAAGACCCCCATGGAGAACATTGGTCTGCAGGACTCGCTGCTCTCCCGTTTCGATCTACTTTTCGTGATGCTGGACGTGATCGACAGCGATGTGGACCAAAAGATTTCGGACCATGTGGTGCGCATGCATCGCTACCGTAATCCCAAGGAGGCCGACGGCGAGCCCCTCTCCATGGGCAGCTCCTATGCCGATTCCCTGGCTTTTGTGTCCCGAAACGAGGAGGTGAGTGCCTTGGGATTAGGTTGAACTTTTTCCAGAAATAACTTTTAATGGTTTTCCCTTCCAAATAGAAAAAGGATACAGAGGTGTATGAGAAGTATGATGCCTTGCTGCATGGAAAGTCACGACAGCGCCACGAGAAGATTCTCTCCGTGGAGTTCATGCGCAAGTACATCCACATTGCCAAATGCATGAAGCCCAAGTTGGCGGAGCAGGCCTGCGAGGCGATCGCCAACGAGTACTCCCGCCTGCGATCGCAGGAGGTCCTGGAAACCGACGTGGCCCGCACCCAGCCCATCACGGCCCGTACTCTGGAGACCCTGATTCGGTTGTCGACGGCCCATGCCCGCGCCAGGATGTCCAAAACGGTGACCATCGACGACGCCCAGGCGGCCATCGAACTGGTGCAGTTCGCCTACTTCAAGAAGGTGCTGGAGAAGGAGCGCGGAAAGCGCCGCCGCAACAGTGGCTCCTCCGACGAGGAGGATGGCCACACCACTGTCACCCAGAGGTCGCCGTCGCGTCGCAGCAAGCGGACTCGCACCGAAGCGGCCGGAGTCGACAGTGACGAGGAGGAGATCGAGACACCGCAACCGGATGCCGGGGATCTGACGCGCCGCGAGACCCGCCGCTCTCTGCCGGCCACTGGACGCTCGGCTGGCTCCCAGCTGGTGACCTCAAGCGAGGAGCAATCGACGCCATCGGCCGGCCCGGCCACCATCACGGACGCTCGTCTGGGCGCCTTCAAGAACGGATTGCAGCGCCTGTTCCGCGAGGCTCGCGAACAGAGCCTGGCGCTGGCCAGAATCACCACCGCCATCAACGACGGCAACGTGGAGCCGTTCAGCGGCGGCGAGATCGAGGCGGCCGTCCACCGCATGACCGAGGACAACCAGATCATGGTGGCCGACGACATCGTCTTTCTTATTTAAGATCCTCACATTCCCCGAGTCCTCATCATCATTCCGGTTAGCCGGACAACCACATTTCTTTGCTCTCATTTATCGGTTAAGTTGTATTTTTGTTTCTATTTATGCGATAATAAACGTTTTCGAACTACTTTGGCCAAATAGCTGCTCCTGGTTTCCGCCTCCGAATGAAACCCCAGGGTTCCTCAATTTGTAATTTCCTTGTATTTGAGACAGTCGTAGACACAAACATTGGATAAAGCGATCAATTTTCACAACAAATGATACAAATATTGGGAACAGAACTGGCCTTGAATCGCATTGGTCTTTTCAAGGACATATGTAGGTGGCTTTTGAAAGGATAAAGGATAATTCAGGCTGAGAACTGGAACGAAAGCTAATTTCAACGCCTTTTAAGTTATTCGGTAGTTGGTAAAAATTCGTAGGTTAAACCCGTTTGAAGATATACATATTTAGGATATAGTTGCCTACTCGAGATAGTCAAGGACATGTGAGCATTTTCATGTGGGGATCTACTAAGATTTTGGAATAAAATATGAATTAAATTTAATACTTGGCTTGCGCTAACATCTGAGGCTGTAACTATCCATTTTTTTGTACAATTAAACTAGAAACGGCTAAATACAGCGACTAATCTCCTGATAAAACTTATGTACAAAGGACCTCGGCGGTCCTTTACACGCACACAGACAGACAAGACACACACACACACACAGACACACACACACTGAATAACAGACAGATCCCGACGGGCAGCAGGTGCTTCAGACGAGCCAGGATCAGAGGTTCACCACATTCTTGAGATCCGGCGGCAGCAGACCCTTCATGCACTCGATCTGGGCCCGGATCTGCTGCTGGGTGCCATTTGGCCCACCGCCTTCCAGCGCGGGCGCCTTGTCGCTGTAGAGATTCAGTTTCTGCTTGAGCTTGAGTATCATGTCGATGATCTCGACCTCCTGCTTGTCGTGCGCCCAGTGCTCCAGGTTCGCCTCGGAGAGTGCCTGCAGCTGGAGGTCCTGGAGCGTTAGCTGCAGCTCCCGGTGGCGGGCCTCGTACCATCCCCGGAAATTTGGCGAGCGGAAGAAGCGGCGGTACAAGCCCTTCCAGTCGCCCTTCAACGGCGACGTCAGCTGCGGCCCGGCAGTCTCCAACGTGGCCAGGAAGTCGTCCAGCTTGAAGCTGCTGGCGTTGGGCGCCGACTTGAACGGACTGATGTCCTTCTGGAGGGGCATCAGCGAGGCCATGTACCGCTCCAGCGGAATCATAAAGCTCTGGGTCAGCTCCAGCAGATTGCGGCGTATCAGGGCGGTCTGTACGTGCTCCGGCCGCTTGGTCTTCATGCCCAGCAGCACCTTCTTGATCAGGGACTTGTCCTTTTTCAGGTAAGGCTTGTACTTGCTATGCAGGCCGGCGGCGGAACTGTCTCCTGTTCCGGTGATGCCACTGCTACCGTTCGAACTGCCTGATACTCCGCCCCCGTTCAATCCCGCGCTGGACTTGCTGCCTCTGGCCGCCAGATCTCCGGCTGCGCCCGACGAACTGGTGAACGAGGTGGCCGAGGCTATGCTCCGCGCGTGCTTCTGGCTGAGGAGCAGATGCTGTTGCTGTTGCATGTTTTTCTGAAAAAGAGCGAGACGGGTGGTGGTGGTGAGTGAAAGGGATGGCACACAATGGTATTCCTTACCTGGTTATCCACCAACCGGAGCATGTGCGGCCAGTCCTTGAGGAGCTTCACAAAGAAGGGATTTGTAACGCCGAGAATGCAGGCGGGCACAGCTTTGGCGTTGGTGCACTCCTGGGTAAACTCGCGGAACTCGCTGTCGTGGATCGTGAAGTAGGGACGCGCCTCAGCGCAATACTCCAGGGGGGCTATCAGCGCCAGGAGCGACTGAACCATGTAGGAGCAGTCGGCGGGCGAGGTGCCCACCACGACAATGGGCTCGGCGGTAATCACCAGCTCCCACAGCGTGTACAGCTGCTCCATGACAAAGTCCATGGAGCGGAAGAGTTCGATTTCGTTGACGGAGGGAAGGACCTTTTGCAGCCCAGCCGGAAGCTGGGATTCGGCTGCTGATCCCGTCGATGTATCGGTGGTAGTGATTGCGTTGTTCTTCCTACTTGTCGTCGCCCTTGGAATGCAGATCTGGTAGCAGCAGTTGAGGAGCGGCAGCTGCAGGAGACTGCCCACTCTGAGGGCGGGCCACTGGCTGTTTATTTGCTCGCTGATCAGTCGGATCGCGTCGATGCCTTCCTCGAAGTAGCGCGGTGCCAACTGGTTCAGTATGTCGTAGTAGAGATTGAAGAACGGCAGCCGTGTTATGATGATGAAGCTCTTCTGAAAGTATCCGCGCGGCAGATTGGGATCACGCTTTTGGCGAAAGTAGACAAAGCCCCAGAAGTGGGACGCGTCCTGGCGCAGTGCGGGCGAGCACTCCGCATTGTATCCTGGCAAGGATTCCTGTCTGCGAGTGCATCGCAGGCGCATGTGGAACTTGGTGTCGCCCATGCAGCCGGAGTTGGAGTCCGGGAAGGCCATGTAGCAGATGTTGCTCACCTCCTGGTCGCTGGGCATGGACTCGGCGGGATACACGTGCTCCAGAGCCTGCCCAAGGTTCAAATCGAAGGTAACCACGCAGAAGCAGTGGATCCACTGCGAGAAATTCAACCAATCGCTGACGTTTGGCTGCGAGTTCGAATTGCATTTGTCCGTCTCCTTGTCCGCCTCGGATGCCCCCCGATCTCCAGCTTCTCGCGAATCCATATCCTTGATCCTGGCATCCGCGCTCATCATAGGTTGTTGATATTTACAAATATATTCTACATTTACAACAGTGCAATGGCAATTAGGGATGTGCGATAGCTGCTACCTGTTATCAGTTACCTGTCACGAACCCAAAGTGCGCGTCAGGCCAAATTTGTGATTATTAGTTAAAAAAATATTCCAAGTTTAAAATGTTGATTGAAATATGAATTAAATATTTTATACAAATATTTAATACAATTTCTCCATATTCTTTAATGGAAGTGGTTATGTTCTTGATTTTTGAATCACAGATAGTCAGAAAGCATTGCTCATCTCTGTTTTGAAGAATTATCATATCAAAACTTTCACTTTATGTTGTTTTTATTTTGCACTTTCGCTGGGGACTGCCAACACAGCTTTGAAAGGCTACGAGAGCCATACAAGTATCGGGGAGAATTGGCCATCCCTATTAGTGATAGTTTTACGACTCTGGTAACCCTTAAAAACGGAGTTGGCAGTGCCGTTTTATCGATATCTAACAATTTGGCGTCGGGGGCTTTTTTAAAAATGAATTATTTTGACTACCTAGGCACCTAATATATATATCCATTTCCATATTCTGATAAAAAAAATATCTTGATCTTGAGGCTCCTGCCGTCAGGTAGACCATGGCTTCGGATGATTTTTGTAAATCTTTAGCTCATTCCTGACATGGAATGTGTTCCTGTAAGAACAGGATAGATCTTCATCTAAGGAAGACAAAACAATCAAGAAAGGGAATCTCTCTTTATCTAATTATGTTAGATCTTCAGAAGAGGAGCATAAACCATCTAGAAAGATAGAACATCTAGAAAGATGAAACTAAAGTGAAAGGGATTTCTTGGCATTTAATCCAAAGTCTGGCGCCTTTTATAGCCTTCTGGACGGGCTGCCAAACCAAAGCTTGCAGAAGCTTAACTTTCAGTTTTAATTTTGAACTTTTCTAGAGACTGCCAACTTAATTTGGAAGAGTTACCAGATCATTAACTATCGATGAATAAGGACTGCCAACTCAGTTTTGAAAGGTTACCAGAGTCATACAACTATCGATAATAAGGATGGACAACTGGCGTAAGCTGCCAGATGGATAGACTATCGATAAAGAGCATTGCATAGTGATGGCCAACTATTGATAGTAATACAGGTTTATTTAAAAATTAATATTAAACAACAATAATTCTATTGATAATCTTGACACCATAAAAAAATTGAAACACTTCCATATTCCTATAAAAGAATATCTTGATTTTTTGTTGGCTAATATTGTCCTGCCTTCACACAAAATCGACAGTAAAACCTGCGATATTTCGCGCCCAAAAGAGCGGCATCTGTTTGTTATTGTCTGTATGAAATTGCGAAATGCCAATTGCTGTTATTAAATCCGTTCGTGAAGTTAGCAGCGAAGATTCGGTATAACCCACATAACAGAGAACCCTTGAATTAGTTGTTAATTGTCCTGCAATTTCAGGTGCACACTGCGGAGAACCTGCTGAAAGAAAATGCCGGCAAAAAGTGGCGCATCAAATCCGGTGGCGAAAAGTCGGCTTATGTGATACTGGAATTCCAGGAGGCTCAGCAAATTACGGGCATTGATATAGGCAACGAGCACTCCGCCTTCATAGAGGCAAAGGTCAGTCGGACTATGGCGTCGGACGATTTTAAGGAATTGTTGCTCTCCAGCTCATTCATGACCCCGATCGAAAGCAAGAACTCCAGCAACCAGAACCGGGTACGCTGCTTCAGTGCCTCTGCCTTGAACGAGAACGCCCTCAAGGAGAAGTGGACGCTATTGAAGATTATCTGCACTCAGCCCTTTAACCGCCACGTCCAGTACGGTCTCTCCTTTGTCAAAGTGCATGTGGTGGCTGCTCCAACGGCGAATACTTCAGTAGCGGCTGCTCCTAAAGTGAAGTCATTGCTTCCAGAGAAACTAATGACGTTTGGTGGTTTTAAGTTGCGCGAAGATTCGCCCGACTCGGAGTCTGATTCCACGCAGTTCTCGCGTTTTCAGCGCTGGAAGAAGGAATCGCATCAGCAGACTCCAGCTGCCACCACAGCAGCTGCCATACGAGATGCGGGATCCTCGGCATTGAGAAGATTAAGCAACGGTATAACCGGAACCTCTAGTAGTGCCTCAACCACCACGCCCGCTGCCACGTTTAGACGCTCGGAATCTGATTCGCCGCCTATCTCGGATGCTAAGCGCCTAGATCGCAATCGAGAGTCTCTGCTGTTTGGGGAGGAGGATGAGGATGAGTCCTTGGGGGAACTTAGCGCCAAGAAACGGCGTTTGAGCAAACAGCTGGAGGCGGACAAGGACAGGCGACGAATTGAGCAGGAAAAAGAGAAGGAGCAGAAACAAAGCAAGTCCAAGAGGCTTTCCCTGGACAGGTCCGCATCTAAAGAAGGCAATCACAGCAGAAAAGAGGATAGATCTTCGTCCAATGAAGACAAATCAGCCAAAAAAGGGGATCGCTCCGTATCCAAAGAAGTTCGATCATCAGAAAAGGAGGAAACCCCATCTAGGAAGGCTGAAAAAGCTGCACAAACCAAATCCCATGATGCCTCCACAAGCAAAGTTAAGGAGAGTCCTCGGCCATCTACCCAAAAGCGGCATTCATCGCCTTCTGGACGAGCCGCCACCCCAGCCAAGAAGCAAAAGGTCCTTGACGACACCATCCAATATCGTCCTTTCAATCAGTTGCTAAGAGGAGTGGTCCTGGTGATCAGCGGCATTCAGGCAACTATTATTTTCAAATGATTTCTTGGCTGTTACCTAACTGAGACTCTATTTTTTCGACAGAACCCCGATCGTGCTGATCTACGTGCAAAAGCCACCTCTATGGGCGCCAAATACAAAGCCGACTGGGAGCCAGGATGCACCCATTTGATGTGAGACACTAAATATGGTTTCTAGACTATTTTGAATCAAAGATTTAAATCCTTTCTAGTTGTGCCTTCAAGAACACCCCGAAGTATAACCAAGTGAAGGGCAAGGGAAAGATTGTGACACGCAGCTGGATTGAAAAGTGTCATTCCCTAAAGAAGTATCTACCCTGGCGACGGTATGCCCTGGACACGGCCGATCTTGGCCAGCCGGAGAGCGATGAGGAGTTGTGCGATGAGGCGATGAAGCCACGTCGCGAGTCCAGCGATGCGGATGATGTGGTTATGGTAAACGACGACAAGGTGGAGTTCACATATGATGTGGATCAAGGAGATGGGGCAAAGGATGAGGGACAGGAGGCTTCGTCTGGAATCGATACGGAAGATGAACTGGAAAAGGTGGCGCAAAGTAAGGATCTTCGTTTTTAGTGTATTTTCTTGTCATTTAACTTTTGAAACATTTAGAAAATTCCGAAAACAAAAAGACCAAAGTCCAGACTCCAGTCAGAAGGATATCCGACGATGTGTACGATGCCAGCACCGATGAGGAGGATTATTTGGCGGAGAAAAAGAAGCAGATTTAATTTTTATTTTAAATATTTAAATTGTGTGTAAGCTGTTTTCCAAGATCTTGTAAGTTACATATTTTTTTTTTCATAAAATAAAACTAAAAGGATTTCGAAAATGCATGTTTGTCCTTAGCCCAAAAGTAGGCTTACATTTTTCAGCTGTTTCGACGGCGTTTTCCAGAACTGCAAACAGTAATTACTGCTGGCAACGCTGTGCTCTGGGCAATAACGGTAAAACAACCCCCTGGAAAACAGGTGGCAAGCAACAGCTGGCTGCTTTTGACAGTTCCACAATCTTTCTCTCTCTCATTTTCGTAGCTTAGCGCGCCCCGACTCGCTCGCACACGCATCCCTGTGTGCCCTGTGTGTGTGTGTGGAGAAAAACCGTCTCCGTGCCTCTCGCACGGACCCTGGCTAACGGTGAAAAACTCTCTCCCGTCCAGCAGTCGTGTGTTTGCTGTCGAGCGAAAAAGAGAGCCTCATTGGGAGTTTTTTCGAATCGCAACTGGATTGTTTATTTATGGTAAGTATCTAGGAGCCAGAATCCCATCCATGGAGCTGAGTCCTATCTGGGATTCTGGGGATTGTAGTTCCCAAATCCCCACGGTAATCCCGCCCCAAGTCTGTACTCCAACTTGGCTGGAGCGGAAGAGAGAGACGGGAAACGGAAATGAAAATCCCCGTCGATGTGGAAAATCGATACAATTGAGCTTTAATTAAAAAAATGCTGATTACTTTCAAACTTTTTTCCCTTCCCAGCAATTGGATTAATAAGTGGATTGAGTGCTGCAGGATCTAAAGGATTTCTGCGTGTCCCAAGGAAGTGAGGTATGTTTAGGTTGGATATTCTAGCCCTACAGCCCATCCATCTACCACCCACAACCTCCCACTTTGGTAATACATTAAAGACTTGTTTTAACATCAGAACAGTGTTGAATAATTTCAAAAAAATAAATTTAAAAAAATACTCCATTTTATTGATCCTTTTCCCTGCACACTTGCAGAACAAAACTCCATTTATCAAGTTTGAAGAGCCGTTAAGAAGTCCTTGAACCAAGATGGGTAACGAGACCTCCCTGCCCATGGACATGTGCTCCAACTTCGACGCCGACGAGATCCGACGCCTGGGCAAGCGCTTCCGCAAACTGGATCTGGACAACTCGGGGGCCCTGAGCATAGACGAGTTCATGTCCCTGCCGGAGCTGCAGCAGAATCCCCTCGTCCAGCGGGTGATCGACATCTTCGATGCTGATGGCAACGGCGAGGTCGACTTCAAGGAGTTCATCCAGGGCGTCTCCCAGTTCAGTGTCCGCGGCGACAAGCTGTCAAAGTTGCGGTTTGCATTCCGCATCTATGACATGGACAACGATGGCTACATTTCCAACGGAGAGCTGTTCCAGGTCCTCAAAATGATGGTCGGCAACAACCTGAAGGACACCCAGCTGCAGCAGATCGTGGACAAGACCATTTGCTTTGCCGACAAGGACGAGGACGGCAAGATATCCTTCGACGAGTTCTGCTCGGTGGTCGGCAACACGGATATCCACAAGAAGATGGTCGTCGATGTCTAAGGACGAGTCGCGACTCCCGGATTCCGAATTTGAAACTCTGCGTGTGCGTGTACCTTCCGTTCAACCTGTTCAGCTTTATATACATTTAGTAAATACATATAGCAAATGGCTCCCCCGTCTATGTATGTATGTATGTCTGTCTGCGGCCTGTGGTGCCAAAAAACTCCAGAAATCCAGAGTAGTCCACAATGGAATATAGTCTATTGGTAGTAGTTTGTACTTGTGCTCGAAACCACCGGCAACGGACCACTACACACAAGCATACCGGCCCTTGAACCCTGACCCCTGATCCTTGGCGCCCGCCCTCCTGCATGCCACGGCCCCAAAAAGTATGCTATAGACGACTTAAGATTGAAGACATCATCCTAAACTAAATCTAGTTTGTACTATATCCTAACTCTACGTTCAGTTTAAGTTCATCTTTCGACTAAATGTTGTCCATAAGATATATATGTATAAAAAAACACAAAAACACAAAAGAAATGAAATCTACAACAACTACAAATTAAAGAATGTTTATCGAAAAAGCACAAGGCATCCGATTTTAGGGGCTGGGCTTGGTGGATCTACAATGTCCTCGAACGCACTTGGCCACGCAGTCCCAGGGTCCTTGAGTCCCTTAGTCCTTTGGGCCTTCGGTAACACGTGCGTGTCTCTTGGCTCGTCTCCCAGAGCTTCCAGAGCTCCAAAAAAAAAAAATCCCATCCCCCTCCCCAAAAAAAAAAAACAATAAAGAACGAACCCTCGAAAAAAGCCACGAGGCGGCCAACGCAACCAAAAACTTTTTGGCCGTTGGCAACGATTAACTGTTTTGTAGGTCACCGATTTTCCAACTGTCAGGGTGTGTGTTAACGCGTGTGTGTGTGAGGTGTCATACAGGTGAAGAAAAAGTTAGGAGGTTCTTTGGGAAAACTTTCTTTTTAATTTTTACAGAATTTTTTCTCATATGATTTTGACTTGAAAACTACTTTTTTTTAAGTTAAATATTATAATAATAATAAAATATATTTTTAAGCCTTAATAATCATAATGAAAAGGATAAAAAATAAAGAAATCAAGTATACGCAACGTTGCCCAATAAGACTAGTCTTGGATATATTAGTTATAACCAATAATAATATTATTAAAAATTAATAGAAACCTCTAGATTCTAGAACTTAAAATATTACGTATACGCCATGTGACACACTCGCATATTAAGTATACGCCGAGTAGGCCTAAAATAATTTTGGAAAAGCAGCCTAAACCTTCTTTCAGTGCCATCAGGAAGCCAGCAAACTAAAAAACTAAAACTAGCTTCTAGGTGCCGTGGAGAACTTGTACGGCAACTGAGCCTTGACCAAGGACCTCGTAGTTCCTGCCAAAGTCCCCCTCGGGGGCTGGGTTGTGGGTGTGGGGGAGAGTGTGTGTGCTTGGTATCAATAAATTATTATATGCTGTCTGTCGCAAGCTGGTTCGTTAATCATTTTCGCCTAGGCCCTGCCCCTTGAACTCCTACACATGCCAGCCACCCCCACGCTCCATTTTGAAAATTAGTAGGGTTAATGTCGGGGTTACCTGCCTACCTGCCGGTGTCTAATTCCGCCCCCGATTGCCAGCCCATGGCGCTCCTGTTGCTGCGTCACAAGGCAGCGTCGGCATCGGCTTTGACCTTTTTCGATTTTGGTATTAATTGTTTTGATTAATGTGCTCCAATTTTCGGATGGTACGTAACAGCGCCAGGCCCCAACAATCGGGCATTTTCCCTGCCGACTCTCGTCTATCATTTTCCAATTCCCTTTATTCCCGTGGGAGGCGCCACCGGGCAGGACTAGATGTCACAATCCATTGTCAAGCCATAAAATATATTGGAGTAATAGTGCCCGTGTATTTTAATATCTTTTAGCATCTTCCCTCTTATTGATTTCTGGTGTTTATTTTTAGTTTCACTTTCGAGCCGGTCCCCGAAACTTATTTCGCTTCAATGGAAACTATTTAGACCGAAAAGGTAGGTCCTTTTTTTATAAATTATGTATAACAATTTTTCCCAATTTTAATGGGCTGTTGGGCAAAGGGATGTGGCAGGAGGGGTGGCCGGGGAGTGCCACCACCACACAAATCAATATACGTTTTATTTATTTATTTATTGTTTTTTTTTCTCTGTTTTCTGGTTATTTTTTGTTGGTAATGAAATTCAGACAGGTTGGGGCATATCATATAACCTCAAAACGAAATTGTCAGCTTTCGTATTCAGTAGCCCGGAATCTCGGGGCTCACAGGATATCCACCCAGGATCCCCGCTTCAGAGCCCCCTAGAGCCCCTGGCATTAGTTTCGCCGATCCCCCCACTCACCTGCCCGATGCAAAAGCTTTTTAGTTTATGCTGTTTTTTGTTTTCTTTGTGGGTTGGTGTGTTTTCGCAATAATAATCGCGGCATTAAGTCAAAAGCGGCCCTGCAAAAACAAATGCCAAATCAATGTCCATGTGTGTGTCTCCAAGGCAGTGGCGCGGCCTAAGGGGGCCTAATGCACAATTAATTAATTATTCTAAATCTCCATGGAGAGTAATTTAATTTTTGGCAAAAGAGCATAAAAGAATTCTTGATCATCCTTGAATCCTTGATGAAAAAAAAGTTATCAGACATTTCGAAAATGTAATTAAAGTTCTGAATTAAAAAGCGCCAAGGGGGCAGGGAGTCTCCCGCCTACGCCTCTGCTTCTGCCTGTGTGTGTGTGTGTGTGCGGTTGAGTGGCATGTGTGTGTATTGTGCGATAAAAGTTGACTCGTGCCAGTTTCGAGCTGTAACCGAAAACGCATACAAAACAAAAAGCGCCAAAAAGGAGGGGAGGTAGGTGACAAAGGGCGGCGGACAGGGGGGGAGGCGCAGGCGGAAGGTGTGGGCAGCGGGAGCAAATACAATGTGAATGGGAATTACAAAAACAAGCATCAACAACCACCGTTAGCGCCACTCTCCTTTTGCCCTTTTCCTTTCTCTCGCCCTCGCTCCCGCTCTCACTTGCTCTCTCTTTTGGTTCGCCCATCTGTTACCGCCCACAGGACCATAAATTCACCATTACCACGCAGCTACCTCAACACTGTGCCCCCCCGCCACCTATTCCCACAATTCCCGCTTACCAATTCCCCCATCCAACGTGCCTCGTCCTTCGTCCTTATTAAAGAGGTGGCAACTAGCAAACGCCGGTGACGCAACGGAACTCTGGCAGACCGATTCCGAATCGGAATCCGATTCCGAAGCCAGGACCTGACCCACTAACCCTTCGAAAAAGAGGCCAGAAATTCCAGGCTCCGAATGGAATCCACCAAGTAAATCCAAAAAGTAAAAGAATTTCTTAAAGTATTTTTAGAAAAAGAGTTTTTCGAATATCTTTTTCGAAAGTAAGTTTTATTTCGAATATCTTTTCCAAAGGAAGAATATTGAAAAACAAAATGTCTGCCGCCATGCTGGGTCTGCCGTTAGTCGGTCCCCATCTTTCGCTTCCCCATCCCGATTCCCGATTCCCGCTTCCCGATTCCCGATTCAGTTGCATTTAGCGAAGTGCCCAGTGTTATGCTTTTCTTTTCGCTTTTCGGCACAGTGGTGTAGTCCAGAGTCCCTTAACAAGGGGTCCCTCCACCATCACGCATACGACATGTAGTCTTCACTTTTCCGGCTAATCTTAATTAATAAAATAAATATTTTTAAGGGTATTAGTTTTGGGAAAAGTTTTAATAGAAATTTGATATTCGAAATCAAAGCTAAAAATAAACGTTGGTAAACAGTAGCATACCTTTACGGGTTGGTTGGGAAACCCAAAACCCACAGCCCGAAACCCCGGCCCGCCCCCCTTTTGGAGCCGAAAAAGTTAGCGGCCGCCACCGCTGCTTTGGGAGCGAAAGAAATGCCGGAGAGCGGTGGGCAAAAGGGAGAGAGACCGACTAACCGACCGACTGCCGAAGCAGCAGTAGCAGCACCAACAGAGGCAGAAGCAGCAGCAGCAGAGGCAGCAGGCAGCAAGGCAGGCTATATACACGGTGCCGAGCAACAAATTGAGTCAGTATCGCACAAACAACACTAACGGAAACATCAACGTGAAAGCGACGAGACCGAGACGGACGCCCTCCGTCCGTGTTTTGTGTCTGTCTGTGCCTGTGTCTGTCTGTCTGTGTGTTGAGTTGAGTTCAGTTCAGTGTTCAGTTCAGTCGCGCTCTCCAAAGAACTTTAATCAGCAGTTACCAACTAAAACCACAACACACACGCACACTCCAACACTCACACACACATCAGACACACACGCACTCGTACACACAGGAACGCATGTAAGGTGGAAACAATAATACAAAACAATACAAAGAGAAGGGAGAGAGCATCAGGATCGTGATCAGGAGAGCGGCCCTAAGTTAGGATTCAGAGAGAGAGAGAGAGGGAGAGCAAGAGAGAGAGGATCGCGGCAGAGAGCGGAGCCACAAAGCGCCCGAGGGCCGTGAGCAAAGTTTGACGTTTGCTAACTGCAATCGGCACTTAGGACTTTTGAAAAGTTTGCCAACTCTCCCTCGGGCTATCAATAAAAGCATCGAAAGCGAAAAGCAACATAGCAGGACAGGCTATATTAATAGACAGGGGGCGGATATCACATTAAAAAAATGCATAAAAAAGCGTAAAGGAGGCATCGAGAGCAGCGGAGTCGTCGCCGTCATATGCGTCGTGGGTGTCGTACAACGTACATATCGTATATATAGATGCATATTCCCATCTATATATAAAAATAAACATAATAAATACAATTTTTTTTCTTGTTATTCTATAGTTAATAAATAGTTTTTGTGCAAGAGTAAAAAAGCTAAATAAAAAAGCGCCCAAGGCGGCCAATGGAAATGCCAAAGAAAAAGCAACAAAATTTACAACGACAACAGAAACAGCAACAGCAACAACAACAAACGAAACAGCGAAAACAACAAAGAAAGAAGAGGCAACTATTGCAGTTTCCCGATACATAAGTCCACCGATATTCCGTATACGCCCCCCTGTACCACGACCCATTCCCAGAAAGAAATTCCGATTTTTGCGATACGTCTTTGTCGCGCGCGTTCACACCCACAGAGACACACACACACACAACACACACACATACGCAGAGTTACACATGCAAGTGCATAAATGGCAATATGGACGAGCAGCAGCAGCAGCAGCATTTGCGTTGTATACCAGCACAGTGACACGCGCGTGCCAAATATTGCCGATTTTATCAGGCGAGCGACACCAACAACGGTTAAGGCTATTAACTGAAGGGGCACCACCACCACCACCACCACCGCCAACTCCAACAACAACAAAAGCATCAACAACAGTTACAACGAAAATTGCTGGAAGGCGCCGCAAAATATCAAAGTGGGTACCACACTCCTACTATTACTACTAACACTACCACTAACACCGAGAGCTTATCAACACTGCCAGATAGCACACACACACACATATGCACCGCTACAAACAAGAAGAACAACATTCACAAACTACAATAGCGCCCCCCGCAAACCAGCATACCAACACGAACTACAATAACTGTAACCAAAGTGCAAGCAGCCAAGGGAGCGGGAGAACAATGAGAAGGTGCAGGCCTGGGTGGGGGGAGAGTCAGAACGGGAGTGAGAGTGGGAGAGTGGCGTGAATGCTAAATGAGTTATGTGTGCACATTCCTCACGAGCAAGAAGAAGAGCAAGTTATGGAGCAGCTGCATTTGGCACGCAGAGAGAGAAAAGTCCCGTTAAAGCCGAGAGAGATCAAGCGACTGTAACGGTACTAATTACAAACTTGACAACCAGGATTGAAGGAAAGGGCACGAAAAGGCCAAGCCAAAATGACATTTCAAAGGACCTCGCCACTGAGGAAGTTTAAAGAAACTAAATTGAATGCCTGCTCTCTTGACTAAGACTAGGATAGGAGCAAGGAAGGAGGAGCGACTTTTTTCCACTGTGCACTGTGGGGCTAGTATGCAGATTAGAGCAAGTGGGGGAGGAGGAGGAGGAGCAGCCGAAAACCGCAAAACCGCAACAAGAGCCCTGTTCCAGTGGCGCCAGTTACAGGAGCTTTCGAGTGCTCTGCAATCAAAGGCAGAGACCGTGAGGAGCAAGAAAAGGCCCTCGCTCCTCATTCTTTGTTCTTCATCCTTCATCCTTCATCCTTTATGCTTTATGCTCGAACCTTTACCAACAGATGCCGATGACACGCTGCGGTCATGCAAATGCATAAGGATTAGAGTCCTCTGGAAACGGAATGTGAGATTTTCGGGTGCCACCTCAGTCAGTCAAACAATGAGTCTGCCACCACACCACCCCCTCTTCCCTCTTCCACGCCCATGGAAAATTCATGAAGAAGCAAATTGAGTTTGTGGTCGAACCCCAGGAACAAGCGACCCTCACACATAACTAAAAATAAATTATTGAGTGAGCGATGCGCCGACACTTTAAGGCCCTTCGGGGACTTGAACTTTAAACCCGAAGTGCCCGGCAGAGCCCAGAATTTTGGAACAATTAACCCGAAATGTGGGCCAAAAGTTTGACATCTGCCATCCCCTTGGAAAGTGGGTTAATGAGTCCAACTATCGCCACTAAGCAGTGACCATCGCATGGAGATACTTCTAGAGAATGTCAATTGTTGTCCAACCCATCGAAATAAATAAAACAAAATATAATTATTTTAAACACAAAGTACACACACTTTTGCACTTTTATTCTTTTTGCACCACATTTTTCCGCCGCTTTCGCTTTCTATAGCTAGGCGAGTATATGTATCTGGGGGATACACAGCAGACTGCACTTGCGATCGAGTCTGGGCGTAGGAATTTGCCATAAATAGATCCGATTCCCAGTCGTCAGCCGTGTCAGCCGGGGGAATAGGACCACTCCATTGACAGCTCCAGATCGAATCTTGATTTATTTCGTCAATCTTTTGAGTTTCAAACGTCGACAGTGCCACCTTGCCCCACCACCTCGCCCCCCGCACGGCTAATGACCAGAAAAGCGAGCCAAGTGAGCGTAATTAATGGAAACTGTAATCAATCATGCGCTCCAATTAACCGGAGCCATCCTCCATCGAGTACCTCGAGAGCAAGACTATATACCCATATAGTCTGAATGCTAATGGCAGTGATGGCGCTTGGGGCGTGGGACCCTCCCCCGTAATGACACAAAGTGCTCCTTCTCCTGCTCGGTGTACATTTCAAAACTCATTACGATTCACTCACTCACTCTGATGTCTGAAAGTGAGTCAGTGTGGGTGGGTAGCTGGGTGTCTGGGAGTGGGTGGACATCGCCAGAGACGAAGGACAGGAGCACATGTTCTGTGGTCATAGTCATCATTTCTGATTTCTTAATTTGTTTTCGTTTCATCTTCGAGAGAGATCTTTACTTTGAAATCGTATATTTGTTTTCAAAGTTCTCGAAAAGGTCAATGACTCGATGACATAAAGTGAATATTTTGTTTAAAATTGCAAAGAAAAGTGAAAAAAGCATCTTTGAGAGTCATCTATAAAGCGGATTAATGTTTATCCTCTTCTCTAATAATTTTCGATTACTTATCGATAACTAATTATGGCCTATCCCACCTCTAAGCCCATAATTTCATCAACAGATACTTTGAATCTTTCGGCATCTTTAAGATATAAGATTGTTTAAGATAGAAGACTTAAGATTGTCCTCTTATTCGCTTCTTTAATAATCTCCGATTACTTATCGATAACCAATTATGGTTCATCCCACCTCTAAGCTTACAATTTCATCCTTCGGCATCCTTTTGCATCTTTAGGCATCTTTGAGAGTCATCCATAAAGAAGATATAAGATTGTCTGTTTGTCCTCTTCTTTAATAGTCTCCGATTACTTATCGATAACTAATTATGGCCTATCCCACCTCTAAGCCCATAATTTCATCAACAGATACTTTGAATCTTTCGGCATCTTTAAGATATACGATTGTTTAAGATAGAAGACTTAAGATTGTCCACTTATTCGCTTTTTTAATAATCTCCGATTACTTATCGATAACCAATTATGGCTTATCCCACCTCTAATTCGCTTCCTTAATCATTTCCGATTACTTATCGATAACCAATTATGGTTCATCCCATCTCTTAGCCCATAATTTCATCAACAGATACTTTGAATCTTTCGGCATCTTTAAGATATACGATTGTTTAAGATAGAAGACTTAAGATTGTCCACTTATTCGCTTTTTTAATAATCTTCGATTACTTATCGATAACCAATTATGGCTTATGCCACCTCTAATTCGCTTCCTTAATAATCTCCGATTACTTATCGATAACCAATCATGGTTCATTCCACCTCTAAGCATATAATTTCATCCTTCGGCATCCTTTTGCATCTTTAGGCATCTTTGAGAGTCATCCATAAAGAAGATATAAGATTGTCTGTTTGTCCTCTTCTTTAATAGTCTCCGATTACTTATCGATAACCAATTATGGCCTATCCCACCTCTAATTCGCTTCCTTAATCATTCCCGATTACTTATCGATAACCAATTATAGCTTATCCCACCTCTAAGCTTATAATTTCATCCTTCGGCATCCTTTTGCATCTTTAGGCATCTTCGAGAGTCATCCATAAAGAAGATATAAGATTGTCTGTTTGTCCTCTTCTTTAATAATCTTTGATTACTTATCGATAACCAATTATGGCTTATCCCACCTCTAAGCCCATAATTTCATCAACAGATACTTTGAATCTTTCGGCATCTTTGGGATATACGATTGTTTAAGATAGAAGACTTAAGATTGTCCTCTAATTTGCTTCTTTAATAATCTCCGATTACTTATCGATAACCAATTATGGCTTATCCCACCTCTAAGCTTATAATTTCATCCTTTTGCATCTTTAGGCATCTTTGAGAGTCATCCATAAAGAAGATATAAGATTGTCTGTTTGTCCTCTTCTCTAATAATCTCCGATTACTTATCGATAACCAATTATGGCTTATCCCACCTCTAAGTCGCTTCTTAAATCATTTCCGATTACTTATCGATAACCAATTATGGCTAATGCCACCTCTAATTCGCTTCGTTAACAATTTTCGATTATTTATCGATAACTAATTATGGCCTATCCCACCTCTAAGCCCATAATTTCATCAACAGATACTTTGAATCTTTCGGCATCTTTAGGATATCCGATTGTTTAAGATAGAAGACTTAAGATTGTCCTCTCATTCGCTTTTTTAATAATCTTCGATTACTTATCGATAACCAATTATGGCTTATGCCACCTCTAATTCGCTTCCTTAATCATTTCCGATTACTTATCGATAACCAATTGTGGTTCATCCCACCTCTAAGCATATAATTTCATCCTTCGGCATCCTTTTGTATCTCTAGGCATCTTTGAGAGTCATCCATAAAGAAGATATAAGATTGTCTGTTTGTCCTCTTCTTTAATAATCTTCGATTACTTATCGATAACTAATTATGGTTCATCCCACCTCTAATTCGCTTCCTTAATCATTTCCGATTACTTATCGATAACTAATTATGGCTTATCCCACCTCTAATTCGCTTCCTTAATCATTTCCGATTACTTATCGATAACCAATTATGGCTTATCCCACCTCTAAGCTTATAATTTCATCCTTCGGCATCCTTTTGCATCTCTAGGCATCTTTGAGAGTCATCCATAAAGAAGATATAGATTGTCTGTTTGTCCTCTTCTTTAATAATCTCCGATTACTTATCGATAACCAATTATGGCTTATCCCACCTCTAATTCGCTTCTAATCATTTCCGATTACTTATCGATAACCAATTATGGCTTATGCCACCTCTTATTCGCTTCTTTAATAATTTCCGATTACTTATCGATAACCAATTATGGTTCATCCCACCTCTAAGCCCATAATTGCTCCCTCAGATACTTTCAATTTGGATTTGTTGGCCAAAATGGCCATCTTATCTCAACCACATCCACAATGTCCTTTTTTTCCATTTATCATCCTTGCTAAATGGAAAATGGATAAAAAAGCAAACAAAAAACAACAACTTCGTTATCTTCTTATCGATAATTAATTCAGCAAAAGGCACTTCAGCTGAGTCCTTTCAATTCGCCACTCGAATTCATGAATATCGGGAGTCCCCGTCCCTCTCGAAGGTCCTTCGAACAGGACTTCAATGCCTCGAACAAGACTGCTATTCATAAAAATCGCCATAGAGCCGAGGAGTTGCCGGCTCCTTTATTCATATCGATAATTGTTTGAACAATTTCGGTGAATACCAAAAATGAATTCATCGATTGCCTTGCGGGCTTTCCCTTTTCCCCGCTTTTCCTTTGCTTTCTTTTCGCTTCATTTGCTTTTGGGTGTCCTGCGAAGGGGCGGGGGGAGGAGGCGTGCCAGAGCGAGGACCCGCATAACCTTTCGCCTCCGGGGACTCTAGATATATATTTTTACTTTTTTTGGGTTTCACATTTGCTGATTTTTGACGCCTCCATTTACTGTTGATTGATTTTGTTTGTGTGTGTGTGTGGGTGTGTGTGTGGGTGTGGGTGGGTGGGTGTGTGTGTGTGGCTGGGTGTGGGTGTGCCTGCATCTACTTAAAAATACATTTCTTTTTGCGGCTCACACTATAAGCGGAGAGACATGAAATTCGTTCAAATATTTATACAGCTCGCATCGTTAATTCCAAGTCCAAGTCCGAGAGTCCATCAAAAGGACATGTGTCCGTATGGCAGGGGCTCACCATTAAAGGGGATCGGGTTCTCCTCGATTTGATATGCAAATTAGGTGGCAAGCAAAGGATTGTGATTGGGGGGGGGCTCCCCTTTAAAGGATTTGGGTTTCCAGAAGCGATGCCCCCTCCGCTCCCCCCTCGCTCGAATCAGTTGAATAATTCCTTTTTTTGTCGTCCTCCGAATTAGTGTCCTGAAAAGGCAGTGTCTAGTCCTGTCCCTGTCCTGTCTCATCAATGTCAAAGCCATGAACCCGAATATCCATATTGCCGACGCTTCGCTTATTCAATTTCCCCGCCTGTCTGCCCAACACGGCTCCAACGCCGACCCCCCTTGGCCTCGGATGGCCCCCACCCCAGCCCCTGCTCCTGTCTTCGTGGCTAATACCCTTTTCAAAAGCCTGGAGGGGGGCGGGGCTTAGGGTATTAACAGCTTCGACTTGGCACTAAGGAAAACACCGTTAATGCGTCTATGTAAGGATATATACAAGAAGGACACTCAAGGACACACAACTAGTAGTTCTTTGTTTTAAATTCAGTTCTTAGAGGTATTTTTCGTAATGAAAGGTTAGCTATATACTAAACTAAGCTATATACTAACTAAATGCTTTTCTACAACACTTTTTCAAATATTTCTTTCTTTTGAAACTATGAAATGCAAGATTTTCTGAAGGTAGATACTATTGTATCTTAGATTAAAATAAAAAATAATGAAGTTTTTATTCATTTTTCTTCATATTTGAGGTTAGTTGAGGTTGGAGATCTGAAAGGAGATCTAGATAATATCTCAGAGTACCATTCTCTTATGATTTATAGATAATAGATAGTATATATCTATCTATATATCTACATAATAGTATATATCTCCCTATATCTTATCAGTATACTCAGTATACCATCTCCCTATACCTTATAGATAGTATCTCACCATTCCATAGATGTATCTCACTCCTTGTAGATGTCTTATAGATAGTATATTCTTATTATATCTTATAGATAATATCTCGGTATACCATCCTCCATATACCTTATAGAAATATCATATCTAGTATACCATCACCCAATGACTTATAGATATAGAGCCATATAGAGCTATAAATAGTATCTCAGTATACGATCTCCTTGTGCCTTTTAGATCATATCTTAGTATACAATAGGACTCAGAACACTATCTCCCCATACCTTATAGAGACCTACATCTAAGTATACCATAAGAAGGTATAGATATATCTCAGTACACCATTCTCCCTAACCTTATACATAGATAGTATATTCTTCTTATATCTCTTTATATCTTATAGGTAATATCTATACGATATACGATATACGATCTGCCTATCCCCTTATAGATAATATCTTCTTATGAGCTATGAATAGTATCTCAGTGTACCATCTCCTCATGCCTTAAAGATGGTATACCATCTCCCTATTCCTAATAGATGATATCATATCTCTGTATACCATCTCCTCATGCCTTATAGATCGTATCTTACTGCACCATCTCTTTATATCTCACAGATAATACCTCACTATACCATCCTCCCTATGCCTTATAGATATACGATCTCCTCATGCCCATAGATCATATTTCAGAACAGAATAGGAGGGAATCTCCTTATGCCTTAAAGACTCACTTACTTCTATACCATCTCCTTGTGCCTTATAGATCATCAGTAGACGATCCATCCACATCTTGTAGATAATACCTGATATGTCTCAGGATCTTATGATCATCTCCCTAAGATTTCTATCCAATATCTCATCCAAAGACAACTCTAAGGAACCCTATAATTTCCAGCCACCAACCTGCCTCGCAAACCTCCCCATAGACCCTATTACTATGACCCTTCCCCACTCTCTTGACCTTGGCTGTAGTCCCGCATATGCCAAGTATATGGGCACTCAATTAGAAGGGAAATGGCTGATTCGTTTATGACTCAGCTCGGGCGACCCCCCGCCCTGCCCTGCCCGACCCTGCCCGGCGGCCATTAAAAACGCCAAGGCATGTGTAATTGTTTTACACACAAGAGATGGCCAAGATATCGTGCATGTTTAATGTCTATATGGTCGGCACTGCACATACATATATGTACAATGTGCGTTTCAGCAGTACATGGCCGTGGGGGGAGGTGCCTGCCACATATCGGTGGCATCCATCTTGACAGGTGCCGACAACTTTCGGCTGGAAATGTCAATTCTTGTCACAACAATGTTCCTTGCCTTCCGATTTTGGTTCCGAAACAAGGATATAGCGGGGTCTGGCACTATGGAGCCACTCCTGACACATTTGGGGCGTAAGTAGGGTTTCCACTTCCACGATGGCTTCATTAGCTGGCCCTGACTTTTGCCTGCTGTCCATCATCCATTGTGAGCGGGAAGGCTGTGGGATAAGGATAAGTCAGACCCATATCGACTTGGCTGGCAGGACCAAGTGGCAGCTTACTTTGTCAAGTTGGGAGGAAAAAAAATAGAAAAAAAAGAAATATTGAGTAGCTCTAGGCAAGTGTTTCAATCATCCGGCTCGAGTCCAGGTCCAGGGGTTCATCCAAAGTGGATTAACATCTTTTGTGTGTTTTAACAAGGAGGCAGCAGGAGCTAAGGCAGGTCCTGGTCCTGTTGGCATTTCAATTACAAAGCTGAGCCCTGAAACGGATATTCAAATCCAGATTCTGGACATTTTTGATGAAAAATGGAGGCTTTCAAAGGCAGGAAGGCCTAGACTTGATTAATTAAAATGTAGAGAAGTAGCTCTCCTTAAACATTCTCTAAATGATTTACATTTTTATTTAATTTTTGGTTTGAAACCCACTCGATCTCTGACACTTACTCCCCCACTGCCATTCCTGTGCAATTTCCGGATTTCCGGCTGCCGGGTCCAGGGTCAGGTGAGATTTTTAATCCCACCGGCTTGTTTAGTTTTTTGCGGCATATTGCTGGTTGCAGGGTAGTCCCTTTTGTGGCTCCCACCGATTGTCAAGGGTTTTCCGTGCAATTAGAGGGTGAACCCCCAGTCCCAGTCCCAGTCCCAGTCCCAGTCCCAGTCCCTCAACCCCCTATCCCCCGCGAGGTTGGAGGCAAAAAATGTGCCAACAGCACAGCACTTGTGACGAATGCAACGAGGTCGTTGCTGAGGTGAGTTTCGGCCAACAGGGGGGGGGATGGCGGAGTGTGCTGGGGTACTCTGGTTATCCTGGGCGTATCTACAAGGACCTCTCGGACTGTGATGGTGCGGGAGCATTGTGCAGGATAGCTGTGCGGCTCTGGGCCAAGTTAACGATTTTCTGTGCCCGCTTTTTTGTCTCTCAGCTTGTTGTTTGGGCGAATGAAATTTATGTGGAGAGTCCTGGCCCATCTCCCGCCATCCTTCAGCACAAAAGCCAAAAAGGACTCGGTCGTTGGGTCGTTGGGGCGCCTCTGATTTTGAGTTGTGCAATAAATTTTTATCTGTACATGCGAGCCAGAGTCCGACGGATTGAAGGGGTTCCGTATCCGGCAGCCCAGAGGGTCCAAGGGGTGGTGGGGTGGAGTCCTAAGAAGGACCTGCTGCTGGCCATTAAACAACGCTGTCAGGCTTCCATGGGCAGGTCCTGCAGAACCTGAAGCGGCCATTACACAATAGAATTTCCTTTAGTGTCCACTTGGAGAAAAAGTAGACTTCAAAGTAGAGACTGAAGCTTTAATCAGAGACTTGAATCAGAGACGGACGCTAGAACCAATTAGGAATTATAGTGAAGGCACTCACTATTTTTTCGAGTGCCTTGGGAGTTGGGAGAGTTGCCGGGCGCTGGTGTTGCCTTTATTGTTATTGGCCAAGTCGTGTTGTGTTGCCGGCCATGTTTTAGCGCCGAGTGCTGAATGACATCTGGGTCACCTGGGGCTGCCTGGGCTGGTCGGCTTGCATACTCGTTCAACTTACTCCAAGCTGCCATTGCCGAGGCCCACAATGTCCTCTGACCATCGACGAGGACACTCCTCCCGGCTCTTATTTCTTTCATTTTCATTTTCGTTTCCATTCCTTGGGATGCAGTACAGTGCGGCTCAGTGCCTTAAGGCGATTGATGGCTCAATGCGGCCCGGGGCGGACGGCTTACAGTGATTTGTGGGGCTAAGCAATCGATTTTGATTGGCCATTAAGACGGGCCCAGGTAAATTATCAATTCAAGTTGGCCCGGCTTATGGCTTATGGCCAGTGATTGAATATCTATTGTATTTATTGGGGAAGTTGAATAAAAAAAGAAATATAGTTATTATTTCATGAAAACTATGAGAAGATGGTCTTTTTAGGTTAGGTTAGGTTATGATTATGGAGTTACTAACTTTATTCATTTCTCCTTTAATAGTTGGACTATCCTTGATCCTTTAAGATCCTTGTGAGTACCCGAATTGGATACCAGAGACCTGCAACGAGTATGATTGCACTCAGTGGCTGACATTTGGCTTTTACATATGTGACTTTTCCATGTTAATCTGCGGTGGAGAGGCAAGCCCAGAACTTGACACAGGCCTTGGGCAGCTACCTGGTCCTAATGGAAAGGCTATTTGGACGGATTTCAGGGAGTTGATTCCAATTTCCCATCGAAGGAGCCAGTCTTTGTTTCTAGATGCGCTTGTGGCTTAAGAATAGTGCAATTTTATTTCATAAATAATGGTTCTGGGCGGAATAGGCATTGCTTCCATTTCATCGTCGACAAAATCGTCCTTCAGAGCAGTTATTTGGATCATCCATGGATCGTCTTCGCACCAGGCTTACTCTTAGCGATAACTGGCATCCCCAGAAGAAGCCATGGCTACTGTAGGGCGAAGCATGGAGTCCCTCCGCCATTGAGCCCAGGAACTGAATGTGTGTCCACTCCAAGGATCTTGGCTTGCGGATGAGCCACAATGATGTTTAAACTGTAATGCCACTAGATTATCCCGAAGATAGTCTCAGTTTCTTGGAGTGGAATACCTAATAAAACTCCTCCATCCAGTTAATCATCCAATAGAGGGCCTTAATTGAGTTTACATTGGGAGGAATCTTTATGGCTCGCTAATCGCCGGGCCGCACTGTACAGGCCGCACCACCCTGTGCCGTATTGGGGCGATAAAGCAATCACTTTAATGGAGTGATTAAATTTTCAACAGGCCGACTCATCGGGCCAGAGATCGCAGTGAATCGCATTAGGGCAGGAGAGATGTCTATCAATATTTCCCCGCCGCCATCTATGAATGGGCTTTTTTTTCGCCCTCCGGCCTCTGGTCTGGATGTGTTTTGTTTCTGGCCATTTGTTTGGCTCTGGCAACTGACAAATCAATCAATATGAAGCTCTATTTTTAGACACAAATCCCATCAGGCGGGGTGGCTCATAAACAATTGAATTGCATTTGCCGTCCAACCAAAAAAAAAACAAAACAAAGTCATAAAAAAGTAAAAAGTAAAGAGAATTTTAACCCAATTTGTAGCCGAAAAAGAATTTCTTGTGGATGTAACTGTAACTATGTATCTTTGTATCTGTGTATCTGCTGCCTGGCACGAAATCGTCCGCTCATTTCGCTTTATTTCATTTCATTTCTGACCTGCCCGTGCCCCGTGCCCGTGCCCGTTCTCGGTTCTCAGTTCTTTTCTGGTATTCTGGGATATATGGGGCCCCAACTATTATTAGCGGCACGCTCGACATGCAAACATATAATGGATTTCTATATACATGTCGGTTTGTATCTCAATCCCAATGTATGTCCGCGACTGTGCTCTATGGCCAGTTGGAGCCAAGTCATTGCTCTGCAGGTGTTCAAATTTTCACATTTTCAGTCTTGGTCCCAAGCCACCTCCGGAATGTCCTTTTCAACCCAAAACTATGGCACTGCAAAAAATAATGTTTAAATCTTAAAGGGTTAAGGCTTTTCTTGAGAAGTACCGGGTATGAATAATATTTATTTTATGTTTTTTTTGAGATTTTTGAAAAGAATTTAAAGTATTTTATGGCTGCTGAATTTTCTCTCTGTGTACCCCCCTTTGATAGTTTATGAACCCCTGCATAACTTCCTCTGCATTATTTAAAACTCTCGCTTTGTATTTTTAGCTAAATTATTGATTTTTATTCTGTAACATTTTGGAAAGTTGTTAAAAATTTTTCCCTCACTGGCAGGGCAGGTAGGACCACCACCTCCCTTGCGGTCAACGTGGAGCTTTTGCCACATGTCTGTGCCACATGTGGCTGCCACGCTGGCTGACTTGGAAGCTTTTGTGGCTTATCAGTTCTTAGTCACCGGCCACTGGCCTGCCACATGCCACTCGGTTGGCCGCTTCAATAGTTTTCCTTTCTTTTCCCGAAAGCTTTGTCTCACAGCTTTCCGAACCCGTCTGGGTTTTCCTTTTATTTTCCAATTTTCTTTATGGCTTTCCCAAGCCTTTTGTTCCCCCAAGAAGCCAGTTCCTTCGATTCCAAGTCGCCAACTTTATTTTGTTCCCAACTTGTGGTCCTCGAAGCCAGGCAGGAGGAGGCACTGCGTAAGGAGGCACTGCCGGAAAATTGTACCTTTGAGGAAAGCCGTTTTCCTCGCAGCGCTTTAGTTTAAAAAATTAAATGAGCTAGAAGCGTTTATTTCCATTTAATGTAATCACGTTTTGTTGCGGCTCTCCTTGCCTCTCATTCCTCGCCACCATTTGCGGCACTTACGACGTCCATCACTCATACGCCGTGTGGGCTGCGCCCCCTTATATTTTATTAACCAGCCACTGGCGCTCTTTGTTTTGCCAACAAATATGGAAGCACTGCCTGAATCCGGCATGCCACGAATTATTAATGCAGTTTACATTAAAACGCTTTCCAGGGCCCGCGCTTCACTTTCAGGCAAAAAAAAGAAAGTTTCGAAATCTTTAAGTCGAATTGCAGTGGCAGCCTGGTATCAGGCCGTAAGAGGTCGTAAGAGGCGACTGACATGGCCCACAAGCTTCGGTGCCACGGGTCGGAGAGTGTGTCCAAGCACTGCCACTTGGAGTAGGCCCCCTAGGGGGAGTAGAGTCTTTGGATTCGACGTGGAGTGGCGTTATACAACTCGGGTGCTGTGCCCCTTAGAGCAGAAGAGGTGGTGGATACACTCGCCTTCTATCCAGAGGGAGTATGATGCCCTACAAGCACCTGTCCGAAAGGTAACAGGCTGGTCGCTATCTATATAGCTATAGCTTCTAGTCTGGGGCTAGCACCTCCTTGTAGGCATAATCGAGTGCCGTGGCTGTAATCCCTGGAACACGCTGCGTAAAACAAGATCGGAGAGATCCAAGACACACCTGTACATTACCCTGTATTCACATTCCAGATCCTTTTAAATAAAAACATTATGAGCCTGTTTAAAGGACATTTTATCCACGAATGTTTTGAGGCATTGATCTTCTCAATCGGACAAGTATAAGCCAAGATATAGCTTTTCCAATTGGCGAAATATTAGTAATTCCCGATTATGCCACTTTTTGAAGGACATCCCCCAGAAAAATTCGAAAAAATGGGTCAAAAAATTTTGTTTCCATATTTTGATGCAGATTTACGGAGAATCGATCCACGAATCTTTTAAGACACTCCGCTTTGGAATCGGATCAATATCGGCCGAGATATAGCCTCTCGAAGAGGTCATATAGTCCGATTTCCGGATTTTTCACTTTTCGAAGGGGATCCCCCAGAAAATTTCGAAAAAAATGGATCGAAAATTTTGTTTCCATATTTTGATGCAGATTTACGGAGAATTGATCCACGAATCTTTTGAGGTACTACGCTTAAGAATCGGATCAATATCGGCCGAGATATAGCCTCCCCAAGAGGTCACATAGTCCGATTTCCGGATTTTTCACTTTTCGAAGGGGATCCCCCAGAAATATTCGAAAAAAATGGGTCGAAAATTTTGTTTCCATATTTTGATGCAGATTTGTGGGAAATTGATCCACGAATCTTTTAAGACACTCCGCTTTGGAATCGGATCAATATCGGCCGAGATATAGCCTCCCCAAGAGGTCACATAGTCCGATTTCCGGATTTTTCACTTTTCGAAGGGGATCCCCCAGAAAAATTCGAAAAAAATGGGTCAAAAAATTTAGTTTCCATATTTTGATGTAGATTTACGGAGAATCGATCCACGAATCTTTTAAGACACTCCGCTTAAGAATCGGATCTATATCGGCTGAGATATAGCCTCCCAAAGAGGTCATATAGTCGGATTTCCGGATTTTTTACTTTTCGAAGGGGATCCCCCAGAAAATTACGAAAAAAATGGGTCAAAAAATTTAGTTTCCATATTTTGATGTAGATTTACGGAGAATCGATCCACGAATCTTTTAAGACACTCCGCTTTGGAATCGGATCAATATCGGCCGAGATATAGCCTTCCCAAGAGGTCACATAGTCCGATTTCCGGATTTTTCACTTTTCGAAGGACATCCCCCAGAAAAATTCGAAAAAAATGGGTCGAAAATTTTGTTTCTATATTTTGATGCATATTTGTGGGGAATTGATCCACGAATCTTTCAAGGCAATCCGCTTGAGAATCGGTTGGGAGTTGGCCAAGTTATGGGGAATCCAGTTCTTGAAAAAAAGAGTGTCCTTCCTGGTGTCCTTGCTCTCCTGTTGATGATTTACTTTGCTAAATGGCTGTGTTTTTTCGTCCTTTCTTCCAGATGTCAATTCAGAAGCTCAACGACGCCTCCAACTCCGGGTACGTGAGCTCCGAGGAGACGGACTCACTGCTGGTGAGCAACCCCAATCCGGGCAAGGGCGGCCCCCGGACGGCCCTGCTCCGGCAGGTGAAGAGCAGCTCGGCGAACGGACCCACCGCCTCCTCCTCGTCGATGGGCTCCGTGTCCGTGTCGGTGTCCTGCTCGGGCTCTGCCTCCGGCTCCGGATCGGGGGGCGTGGCCAGCAAGCCGACACTGATGCGCCAGGATCGGACCTCCACCTACCTGACCAGTCCGCAGCAGTCGCAGTCGCACCAGACGGCCGGCGGCAGGATGGGGTCTGAGGAGAGCATGCGGCATCCGCAGGACGAGGACGTGGAGCAGGGACTGATTCGGAACAGCATAGTGCCTGACATCGAAGTACACCAAGAAGAGGACCAAGAGCACAGCCGCAGTCCGGGCACGGGTCTCGGCCAGAATCAGACTCAGTCCCAGACCCAGGCGCAGGCTCACACCCAGAACCAGACTCAGACGCATAGTCAGACCAACAATACGAATACAAATCCGGATACAATGAATCCATCGACCAAGCAACCGACCATATCAATTATGAATTTAAGTTTGAAGCCCGGGAGATGGCCAGTGGCCACGGCTCCTCGCACAGTCATCCGAATTTGGGGACGTCCTCCTACCAGAACCTGGCCTCCAGCATACCGCCCAGTGCGCCGAGCCGGTGCCGGGCGTGCCGGAACTGCAGCCGCCGGGCTTCCACCACGCCCCTGTCGACGACGGCCGGGATCGATCGATCGGCGTCGAGGGACAGCGTGAAAAGTGCCTTCCAGCAGGGCAATCTCTCCAACTCCATGGCCATTTGTATCTCCAACACGGCCCTGCAGCAGCAGCAGCAACAGCAACAGCAGCTGCAGCAGTACCAGCTGCAGCCGCATCAGTACCAGCAACAGCAGCAGCACTACCTGCAACAGCAACACCTGCAGCAGCAACAGGTGCCGCCCGTTCTGATCACCTCGTCGCCGACGAACGGCTCCCGGATAATACGGCAGAGCTCCCAGCCGGAGTCGAGCAGCACGGCCATCTGCTGTGGCCCCCACTCCGCCTACGGCTCCTCCCACTCGCACACCGTTCCCAATGTCTCGCTGAAGCAGCTCCGGGAGAGCACTACGGACGGAATAGCCGGCATTGCGGCGGACTCCCTGAGGATCAACGGCGGAATGCGGCCGTTCAAGCAGGTCAGTTCCAGTGCCCCACATGGGAGTGTTTATTTTAGGAACTATATCCCACCCCAAGACCATTAAGTATTACCTATATACCTAAGGTTATATAATCCCTCTCTGTTGTACATAAAACGTGTACATAAGCAACCTCCTTCCGAGAGTCGAGTCCTTTTTTGTAACCTTAGACCTGAGTGTACACAGACCCTTTATGTATCACCCACTATGTATACCAACTCTACTATATACAATATATATAGAACATATATACCTAAGTATATACCATATATATACCATATATATTCCATAAAATCTATATCCTTCGATGTCCTGTAGCCACAATCGCACATTGGATGTTTTTGTAGCTCGATTCTATCATCAAGAAGCGGTTTGGGATTTAAATATTAAAGAGGGACTTGAATATTTTCTTAAAAATTATATTCTTCTATTAAGACTAACTATTAAAGTATTAATTTTAAAATCTTTTAAAATATTCTCTTAAAAATAACCTTTTTTCCCAGAGACTTTATTAAAAAAGTCTTTTTTAGTAAATTTTAGTAAAAAAAACATATATCTTTGGCCAAGAAATTTTTAAATTTATTAGCAAAGCTTACTAATTATTTATTCTTAATGATAAATTATAAATAAATTAACGAAAAAAATTTCCCTTTGAGAACTAACTTAGTTTCCCCTCAAAAATAGGTCTCACATTCCTCTATTTTTTAACCATTATTGGCCATAATTCATTTTGGCCATAAACTTTTAGCCGCAATTGCCTCTTGGCCTTGTTTGTGTTGGCTCCGATTTTATGTTCAGTTCGGATTTCTTTATTTATTTCATAGATCTTTTCGAATAATCATAAAATTCGGATCCGGTATTTGTTTCCATACATTTCCCCTTCTTGGTTTGAGTTTCTTTTTTTTGTAAGTGTTTTCCTTTAGTTGATGTTGTTTTTATGAAATTTATTTGGAGCCAAGTTGCCGTCCAGTCCATTTAACGTTTTTCGCGCGCGCTGAAATCCAATTAGCGAAAATCAATATTGCTCATACGCCGCGTTGGCTCAACAATTATTTTGTTCATTTGTTGTTCGCTTGCCACCTCCAATCCCTCGCTTGTTATTTCAATTCATTTAATTTTTGTTTTCTTTTTTGTTGTTGTTGGGGTTTTAGGCATAATTAAAAATTTTGTTTACACGCGATTTGATCGAGGTGGAAAAGCATGGGAACTGAAACCTAGTAGGTGGCCAAAAAAAGAGCGTTTTCCAAAACAAAAAAAAAAAAAAAACAAATATAAGAGAAGAAGAAAAATGAGGGCGGAAAATGGGAAAAAGCGTAATTAGGCAATTTTCCCCGCATTTCGTGGACTTTGGCAAATTGATTATTCATGTGGCAATCGAAGTTCGGAAATTCCTAGACTCCATATAGCCGTATCTCGCATCTCGCCCCTCAGGCCCCAAAAATAATTATAATTAATATCAATTTGGGCCCGAATGTCTGGCCTTTTCCGCCATAAATATCTGCTCCGTAGGTGTATATATCTCAATATAGATATAGGAAGAGGAAAAAAAAGGAATATAATATTGCTGTCTTCTTGCTGGAGGTGGAAGTAGTGACCTTACCATGATTGATGAATGTTTTCACTCTTTGACATTTGCCGTCGCGTTTTTCTTCAATTTTTTTTCTTCTTTTTTTACGCTCTGCCCCGCCCACTTTCTCCTCATTTTTTTTTATAGATAATTGCGTTGGTCCGACACTCTGGGTTATAGTCCCGAAAAAACACTTGGGGAAGCTTTGGGCCACAAGCCGGAAAGCTTTCTGGCTTTGTTGGGATTTTTGAAAACTAACGGTAAGGCTGGTGGCTCAGTGGGAAGGAGATAGCAGGAAGTAATACACTGTAAAAAGTTTTCAGTCAAAATAAAATCCCTTTTTATGCCAAGTTTCCAACATTAGTGTGTTTCTTTTTCTAAAATTTAATTTTTTTTAAGAAGTTTATGAGTGGAAAAAATTTCCCTCAGTGCAATTAACAGTTTCTGCCGCATTTCCCATGCAAATAGCCAAAAGCTTTCAAGCCACATTTAACTGTAATAAAAATGAGACAATTTTGTATGCAATTTACTGAAAAGCTTTGGCCTTTCAACTTACCGGAGCTTTCCTCGTGGGGGGATGGTGGCGCCAAAGGGTGAAAAGGCAAAAGCTCTCCAACGTATTTCAAGTTTTCAATTGTCTTTGGTTTTCCCTTTTGTTTGTTTTATTTTTGTTGAAAAACTATGATTTTTTGAAGCGGAAAAATAATGAAAAGCTCTCCCTTTTAGTTATGGAACAGGAGTCGAACCCGAACCCTCTCATTAAATTTGAACTTTTCATAATTCAACTATTAGTAGAGGAACTTTCATAATTTCATGTACATTTAACAACTAGAACTAAAAGTCTATGTAGTTGCGATTGTGTCTTTAAAATAATCTATATATTTTTTCGTATTAACCATTTTTTGGGAACAGTGTGTTTTGAAAAGCTTTCCTGGCTCACCTGGCCTCAAAAGCTAGAAGGAGTGGCGAATTATAGGCACTTAATCTTTCTTTTTTTTTCATTTTATTATCAAAACACACTGTCTCCCCCAATCTCCAAGTCGATATGTAACATCGCTGCTATCCATCTGACTTTCCAACGATCCTACGTCTATACTCTCTCCTTCTCCCCCAATAGCTTAGCAACTAACTAACCCTCTGACCACAAAACTACTGATCTATACTAACTAAATCTGATCTCTGTACTAATCGCTATCGCATCAACTCTCGCAATTTTCTCCAGGGCGTTCTTCTAATGCCTCGCACCTTGTCCGAAAGCCGAAAGTTGCGCCTTCGAAGGGCTTTTACGGAGGCCACTAACGAAACGCTCCAATGCTCCAAAATGGTATTTAGTATTTCAATTCAAACTGCCACAAAAAAACCTAAAAACTTAAAAAAAAAAATCCCCATCTTTACATAAATATATTTTAGAATGAAACAACAAAAAAAAAATACAAGCTTGTAGTTAAAAAAAAAAGTAAATTACAATGGCACCCCGCCCCCCAAAGCGGTCAAGTAGTTTTGTTTTTAATACAAAAAAAAAAATAATAATAATTATAATGCTAAATGCTCGAAGAAATGGGCATTCGTTTCGTTACTTTTTTCCTAGTTCGCACTGCGTCCATGTCCTTTTTTTTAAACCAAAACCTCCCCTAGAAAGCTCACCAAAAACCAAACAATTTTTAACAAAAAGAAAAATACCTAAAAAAAAAACGTTGGAATGCTCTACAAAAATGCTGAGCCTTTTTTTTTGGCCGCTTGTAGCTCGAGTTTTGAACTTCCGCATCCGCATCCGCATCCCCTACTTCCACATCCGCATCCCCCCAAAAAAAGACATGCTTTCGAATGTTGTAGACTCGTAGTTCCGTAGTTCCGTATATATAAAAATATATAAATAATATACCATATACCCCCTAATATACCCCCTAATTAGTTGATGTCGCAGCAGGTAAGATGTAGCTGAAAGTGTGTTCCCCCCCTTTTCTTTGCACCGGTTTGCTGTTGTTTGTATTGCACTGAAAACAAATGTTTATGGTAATAATATTTATGCAATTACAAAAAACAATAATCATAAAAATAATTCGAAAGAGTGATTCATAGAAATATATAGGGTATTAAGTTTTATAAATATTTTAATTAAGATTTATGAAATATGGGGTCTATTTGGGGACCAAGAACGCTTAAAATATTATCTCTTAAACTCTTGTACAGGGTACTCTTCTATTCGATACACTTGGTACTTTCTCTCTTCCTAGCAATTAAGTGGCGGGCAGGAAGCATTTAAAATTTCCCCGCTAAAAGCTGCTAACTGTTCCTTTCCATGACGTCGACATGATCAGGTGTTCTCTCTCTTCGCTTTCTCTCTCTCGGGATGTGGCTCTCTTTTTGAGTTCTCCTCTGGGTATCCACCTGCTGCCGTTTGTTTTCCACTTGGATTCCACATTCCACTCGATCCACGCGATCCAGGCGAGCAGCGACGCGTGCTGATAGAGTTTGTTCCAATTTAGAGGGTACTTTCGGGTATGATGGTTCAAAAAATGATAAATATTAAAAGTTTGTTAAAGAGTGAGGAGTATTTTTCAGATTTCTTCTACCAAAACTAGATGACTAAAATGTTTTGACTCTTGATACCCTTTAATTTAATTACTGGATGTGTTTTATTCGTTTCCCTTTCCTCTCCTGCACTTATTTTCTTCGTGGTTCCGTTGAATTGGCGGAACCAAATAGAAATAAAACCAAAAACAAGAACATAGGCCAAATAACGTAAAAGTCAGGAGCGCACCAGATTGGAATATAAATAAAATGGTTCGGTGTGCCGGCCATTTGTGCGTCTCCGTCTCTGTCGTCGGAAGGGATATATAGCTCTCGATCCGCACGCCTTCCATATAGCTGAATCTTTTGAAAATCTATTAAGATCTTCTGCCATACTGGCGCATCCCCACCCCCATTTCTCGGAGATCGGATAATGGCAACGGCGAATGGGTTGTGGAAATGCTGAATTGTGTCTGCTTCCCGTCCGCGTCTGGCGCTCCTCCCATCCAGTTCTGTTTACATTTTGGACAATTACGCAGCCGAAAGTCGGCCCGAAATAATCCCCCGTACAGCGAGTTCGAATCCGCATCCAAAATTCACATCAAAATCAAAATCAAAATAAAAATCAAATCAAAGCCCATTGGTTTTCCGTCTGCAGCGGTTCGGTCGTCGTGCCATAAGGAAAACCTCGTTCTTAAATAATTTATGCATTTTTTTTCGTGTGTACTTTGAGTTCTTGTGCCAAAAAAACAAAAAAAAACACGCGTGTGAAAATTATTAAAAAAGCACATTTCTGCCATCAATTGTTTCCCAAAATGCTGAAATATTTTCGCGAGCTTCCAGACAATCCTGACCCATTCGGAAGAAAGTGATAGAAGTTATAGATATCCTGGGAAATAGAGAGAGGAAGAGCTCTATTTCATTTTTTGACTCTTTTTTGGGGATCCGAAGCGATCTTTTGAATACGAGGGAGCTGTGGAGCATGTCGCCGGCCTCCTGCATGGAGAACGATTGCAACCAGGGCGCTCTCTACCAGAAATGCCTCTCTCCGGGCAGTGCCACCGCCCCCCTGCCGCCGCCACCCGCTGCGGCCACGCCCCCCCAGATAATGTCACCGCTACCGGCCGTCTTCTCGACGTCATCAACGCCGTCGGGCAGCGCCACCAACTCCCCCACCCACTCGGCAACTCCCTCGCCGTCGGCCAGTGTTTCGCAGTCGCCGTCCCCCTCGCCCCAGCTGAGGCGAACGCTGACGCCGCTGTCGCAGCCGCTGCCGCTGCCGCACCCGGCATCGATGCCAACGCCGCTGAGTGCCGCGGCGGCAATTATGACGCGCACGGGCAGCGTTGGCAGTGGCGGCGGCGCCACCAGTGCCGCCCGCAGGAACTCCCTTTGGCTGGAGACGCTGCGCAACACACGCAAGCTGTCCTACGCCAACGAAAGGCCCATTCTGGTAAGCCTACACCGAGAAAAAATTATTTGTAAATATTTCATTAGAACTGGCTTACATGGCGTATGAGTTATATCTCGGCCCAGAATTACGTATACGCCATGTTGAACAGCTGCTAGGTGCTATTTTCAATCAAAACTTTAAAAAATTTAATAATATTTAACCGAAAATAGCCATAAATGCAAAGAAAATTGAGTTTCTGTTGCAAAACACATTTCGGCCAACATGACGTATGCGTAATGTGTTGGACAAAAATTACGTATACGCCGAGTACGGCAGGCAGGTAAATATTTACTTGAGAAACATTTTGGAAAGGCATTTGGGAAGCCATCCATACTTAGTGCTAGGAAAACTGTAAGAAATTTTGAAAGCAACACGGCGTATGAGTGATATATTTTTTGCTCAACGTCTAGAGGGAAAATTATAAAATGATGGTTTAATTAACATTAAAATTATGAAAATCAAGGAAACTGCTGTGACCGGCCTATGGGGCGTATGAGTGATATCTTGACCCACAAATCACGTATACGACTAGTATGACAGAGCCATTAAACTCTTTGCCTCGGAAACTTGAAAGGCGATGTACAATGTGTGAGCCACAAACTGAAATTATTGAATGACGAATGGGATTTGCGAATTTCTATATTTCTTTGACGTTTTTTTTTACTTTCTTTTTCGCGCAGTGCCATTGGAAAACTTATGACGTATCTGGCCGCTTGGCTACCCATTTCACGACCATTTATATTCGCCATTTCGCTGGCGTCTTCCACGTGTCCGCCTGCCTTAGAGTCCAACTATAAAAATAAATAAATCGCCCGAGCTGAGGCCCTCTCTTTCGCGCCACAGCGTCTTGGCTTCCCTGCCCTCCTCGTTCTATCTCTCTCTGTCTCTCTGTGGAAGTTATTTTCAACGAAAGCATCTGCAGAAAACAAAAACAAATCCCAAACACACGATGGAGCTCTTGGGGAAAATGTTGGGTAACGAAAGTTCCGTACCCTGTGCCGTAAGTTGCGGAAACTTTTTTGCGCAAAAGTTATATCGTGGCTTTGACTTTAAGAAGGAAATAAAATTATTTACTGAAAGTTACTTGCCAGAGCAATTATATTCCTGAAGGGATTAAGTTCGAGAAACTTCATTTCGTAGGATATTAAATGGGAATATATCCTAAATTTCTCGTTAAGACAAAGGGGAAGATAGAGGGTAGATCCCCCGATCCCCAATCGGAATCAGAATCGAAATCAGAAACGTAATTGTAATCACAGTCCGAAACAAACAAAAAATAGCCATAAAGTTCAGCCAAGTGTTTGGATCGTATGGCGGGCCGATCCGTTCTGGATTTGTGTATATAGCTTTGATATATTGTTTACAAGGAAAACCAATTTCGATCGCCCGATCACCATTATCGCTTTCAGCCGATTTCTTTCGGTGTAAACCGAGAGGGCCTTGATGCCGGATGAAGATGTTCCTATGGTAGGTTATGCTCCTCCTCGATGGTACTATATAGAGTGGTTACATCAGCGATATGTAGTTCTTTGATATATGACCTTGCCGATTGAGGAGGCAGTTCCGGCGTTTAAACAATGCCATCGCCAAAGCGTAATTAATGGCATATGAGCAATGAAAGAACCGGGCCCCGAAAGACCCCAAATCGGGGACCTGCGGACATGAATTATCGATGCATAGAGTATGGTACTTACATATATAATGTATTGGCTATGTAAACAATGTGTGTGCCTCTCTGTTTTAGTTTCTGTTTCTGTATGTGCATATTTGGATGATGATAAATATTATATATAGTCGTATGCACTTGGCCAGTCCCAATGGGTATTACGGGGTGTCATCTAAAATATTTAAGGCATTTGCTCAGCACACACTTTCCAGTCCCCCAGCCCTCTATCACTTCCCTATCCGAAACCCAACACACATATGTCTGCATTTCGAGGACTTTCGGTCGACCAAGTCAACTGTCGGGAGTTGAAAGGTATTCGTATTGTTGGCAGAGTCTTGTCGGGGCCCAGGTGGCCTCAATAGTCCAATAACTTATTGCCTCGGCATTATGCGGCGAAAAATAGTCGAGCGAACTTTTTAAAATTTCATGATAATGGTCTTCGACCGCGACTGCAGTTTTCCGTTCGAATAGCTCTCCATTGTATATAGTATTGGGTGGATATAGTACAGTATGGCTATAGTACATGGTCGTATCTGTCTATATATCTATGTGCAAGTGCATGCTAGATGTTTGCCCAAGTGTCTATCAATAAAATATGACAAGGGGCACTTTCAGGGGACTGTCCCCGAACGGTACCGACTCGCCTAGACTATAGACTATAGGACTATACCAGGACGTCGAGGAATACCTACGATATATATATATAATGTATAGATATTGTTGAACGCAATCGTTGACGCTGACTAAAGGTCGCGCCACATTGAATCCACTTACAGCTGTTCTGACTCATTCCCCAGCCAAGGCACACTCGGCCCGATTTTCTGGCCAACAGATGTCCGGCCTTTGAGGGCACACACCTGTGCCAGTGTTGATTCATCTCTGATTCATGTTTTTCTTTAAGGTTAAGTCTAGGAGGAGCATCCTCCAGGAAAGGCTCTTCCCAGTAGTGTGTCACGGTCGCCACATTCTTGTGATAGCCTTAGGAGTCTCGAAACTTTTCAGATAATTGTTTTTTTCGAAAGGTTTACATTATTTTATTGGCAGGACGAGGAAGGACGACCGCTGACGATGGATTCCAAGTCCTGCCATCAGCAACTCAATCCCCATATCCCAATATTGGAACTAAGCTAAAGGATAAGGGGACTTGAGGGCCAGGAGATGCCGGAATGGCAAATGGCTGACAAATGCATAAAGTTTTCATTTCAATGAATTATTCAGAATCCGACATGACAACATTTTGACTATCTGTCGTTTGCGTTGACATTTCCATTTGATATCTGGGTCGACGATTATGCAAAAGGGTGAGATGAGGCAAGTCGGCGGGGTGTACTGTGTATGGGTGTGTGTTTGTGTTTTGGGTCTTAGGTGCGATGTCCTATGTGCACGTTAATGTCATCCTCGAGTGATGGACACTTGAGACAATTGTGCAGGGGTGGTGCTGCCACTGTGCCATGCAGCTCTCAGTGCATAAATTCATTTAAATGAGTGGAAATTTAATAAAGCCTCTACCCCATGGGGGGAAGCCATAACATATGGTTGTAAGGATTTCCAGGTAAAGGATTTTACAGCTTCAAGCAGTTGCTGCTTGTTTGCGGTGGCAGCCAAAGCTACTTAGCTGCACTGCCAAAAAAAAGGATAATTCTGAAAGGAAAATATAATAAACAAATAATAGAAATTGTTTAAAAAGAAAGTATAATTTTTAATTAATAAATTTACAATTAAATAAATCAATTTTTGAACTAAAATATTAAAGTAAACACTTTTCTCCACTCGGTTTCCTTGGCAATATTCATGATTCCAAGCATCATAAATATTATGCTCGGCTAATTAGACAAATGCACACTGGAGTTGATTCTGCAGGATATATGATTTGCAGGATTTAAGGGCTTAAGGACGATGCGTTGCTATGCGTTGCACTACGGTTGCCGGGCCAATTCATTTGTCGGTTCATCAGTGGCGAAGAATGCATTCCAAATATCTGAGAGAACGTCATTTACGGCTTCCTATGTGTGTGTGTGTGCCTGTATTGGTGCGAGAGTACAGTGGTAATTCGATAAAAGGTCATCCTATAGGCTTTTAACAGACTTATCTAGAGGTTTGAAAGATATTATTACTTGATTTTTACCATAAAAATCTACACTTTTGAAAGAAACATTATTGGTTCTATAACTTTTCTTCGTCTCTTTTTTGTTATAATTCCCAAATGGTTCTAGCAAATGCAGACTATTTAGAGAAGCTGAAAGACTTTAGAAAGAGAAGAAAGATAGGGTCCAACGGATTTATTTGAATATTATTTTACTTCAAATTTATTCTCATTTTTATTGTAATTCTCAACCAGTTCTAGCAATCGTAAACTAATAAGAGAAGCTGGGATAGTCCTAAATCTTTATGTCTCATACAACAGTATAACAGTACAACCCTTTATCCTCGTGACATCTCCCTTAACGAGACTCCACTGTACATCCTTTGCATGCACAAAATATTGCTGAACAACGTGACTACGACTGGGGCAGCGGCAATTGCCGATGACAATGAAATCGCGTAGCTGGAACTTTGAATTGAGCATCCATTTGGGACTGGCCTAGTGGCGGGACGAGGACGAGGGCGAGGGCGGGACGAGGGCGACTGAGGGAGGCGCCTTACCATGGCGGACGGAGGCCGAAGAGCGGTCTGCGCGGGGGCGTGGGAGCGTGGCGGGCGGCAAGGAACCATCACCTTACGCAAATCGGAGTTGGCCAATGCGCAGGACCAACCGAAGGCCACGGACACAGCCGCTCTCGCTCTGTCTCTTTCCCGCCAACACTCTCTCCTGCTCGCACTTTTTGATTTCTAAAATGGAATTTTGAATGCTCAGTGTAGGTGTTTGTGTGTGTCTGCGAGTGTGTGTGTGGGAAACCGCAAAAGGATTAACTTGTAAAGTTCAATTTTGATTTTCGTATCGCGTGCCTTTCGGCCATTATGTTGGCTAATAGTTATCAAAATACAACAACAAAAAAATACAAAAAAAAAAATTAAATAAATTTCGAGCCATAACCAAAGCTCAAAGTTCAAGCGAGAAGAGGAAGCAGCAGCGGGAGAAGCTGCTTCAAGCTGCTCCTCTTCTTTTAGCCGCTGCCACTTTCTCTGCCAGCTTTCACGCTGCCTCAGTTGGCGTCGCTGCCCGGCTTGGGTGTGGGTGTACCAAGGCGTAGGGTCAGGATTTTTCAGGGGGGGTTACTATCATACAAAAGGACATAATACTTTCATCAAATAACCTTTGTCCTTCAAAATCCGTATTAGTTTATAAAGAGTTCAAAGGACTATATTTTTTTTTTTATAAATTTAGTTAGCATTTAGGGCCCCCCTTGATGGCGGCCCTGTGTTAGTGTGCTGCTTTGTGCGTGTATCCGTGCGTGAAAGTGAGATGGCCATAGCGCACGAGTGCTGAGAGAAAGTGAGAGAGAGCGAGCGCAAAACAAAGTTGAGTGGATTGGAAATCAGTCGAAGAGAGTGTACGTGTGTGTGTGTGTGAAGCGGCGTGAGAGAGAGAGGCGCGGTTGGAGCCCTGCTCTCTCCGGCGCCACAACTCTGGCTCTCTCTCTCGCCTCAGCCCAGCTCAGAGCCAAATTAAACACACATGACAATACCAATTCATTATGGCCAAAACGAAATTGCAACTGCAGCCGCAGTCGCAGCGGCGTCGTCCGTGGCAGAGACTGCGACTGCGGCCGTACCAGCTGATAAAGACAGTTTGACAGGCAAATCTGGGTCTAAGAACGAGGCAGAAGACGAGCAGAAGGGGGCGTGGTGGCGGGGAGAAAGCCGATAGAAAGTGTGAGGGAGAGGAGTGACTAAAGTAGTAGAAGAAGAAGAACAGCACCCACACCCTTTTGCTCAACTGCTGCTCACTTTTTTACAGTTACAGTTACAGGGGAACTTCATTATTGCAAACTTTTAAAAAATATTTTTAAAAAATACATTTAAAGTAATAAAAACTTTATTATTTTTATTATAGTAATTGAGGGAAAATAAATATCCTCATTAATTTCCCTTGCTCACAAAATACAAAAAGTATAGCATACTTTTTTGGGCTCCGAAATCTTGATCTTATTTATGTTTCCGGTTCTCTTTCCGTTGGCCGTACTTTAAATTCCAATTAGAATCTGGCGCAAAAAAAACACGTATTCGAAATTGAAATTTATATCCGCGGGTGTGTGGGTGTGTGTGTGTGTGTGTGTCAGCTGGTATTTCGATTTATGGAAGTTGGCCCGTATTGCTCTGGCTATTTATCAACCGTTACCGGGAGATCCGGGAGAACGGAGTGTGGCGGTGGACCATAGAGAGAGAGCGAGAGAGAGAGAAAGGAGATCTCGCCTTCGTGTACCGTTAGCCTCCTTGCTGTCGCTGCTTTTTGTGGTCGAGTTAAAATTCGAACTTGCCTTTCCTCCTGTGCCTGGTGCCTGGTGCCTTCTGCTTGCTGCCGGCGTTGGTGCCTCTCAGTCGCTGTCACCGTTTGCCGTTGCTGTCGACGCTGACGTCGCTGCCGACTGCCGACTGCCGCTGTCTCTGTCGCCGCCGCTTTGAAGATTCCGTTATTCCGTTCGTTTCGTTTCGTTTTGGATTCAGTCTGTATTGTGTTTACACCCATGGCTGACGTAGCGAGAGCTAAACCTTCGCAGGCGAATGAATAATAATAATAATAATAATAACATATAACAACAACAACAAAAAAATAACATAAAACATATAAATCACACAAAAACATCCATTCAACAGCATAGCATAATTATAAAAAAAAATAAAAATAAAAAATAAAATATATATATAGCACGGAATGAACAGCAACAATAATAATTATAATTATAATAATAATAATAATAACAACTACAGTTACAGCTACAGAGACAGAAGCCGAAATCGAAACATAAGCAGCCACAACAACAACAACAAAAACAACAACAATTTCATTTACAGTTACCGTTACCCATACAGTTACTGCGATTACCGAAAAGCTAGCTCCATTTTTTTTTTCAAGTGCGTGCGTGTATGTGTGCGTTTGGCAGTGTGTCTGTGTGCCCCGGCGGAATATAAATTTCCCCCATTTCAATTCAATTTCAAAATTCCCCAAAAAAAAAATTCAAAATAAATCAAAAATAAAGGATATATCGAGAGAGAAAGAGATATATGTATATATAAGCACCGGAGATTCCGGTTAAGCAGAAATTGATTCAAATAATAGGAATAGAAAACACACACACACCCACACACAATCACACACAGTCAGAGAACAAAAGGGACAAACATTCGAAAATGAAAGGCGAAACAATGCGATAACGGTATAACTGACTAACAAGCCCAGAAGACGACGAAAAAGCAGCAGCAGCAGCAGCAGCAGCCCCAGCAGCAGCAGCCGCCCAAAAAAAGGTGAATAAATGAAATATTTACAAAAAAAAAATACAAATCTCTAGTAACTGTCGAGGAAAACCCCTCCCGAAAATAACAAAATATTTATGAAAAATAAACAAATGAAGAGCCTGGAGATGACACGAAACGAGGAGGCACTGAGGCATACACAGGAGAGATAATAAAAAAAATTGCCAGCTGAACAAAAGAAGGAAACTAATATATCACAATATTGTACGTCCATAGATAAATATCTTCTTGTACGTAGACACTCCATTAAGCTGTCGGCGAAAGTTGGCGGAGAAAGTGGCGCAGAGTGGCGTGAAGAGAGCATCGTTCTAAGCGACTTTCTTCTGGCCTCCTATGGCTCGGGATTCAAGTTCTTCAAGATTAAACTATTTTATAGAAGATTTATGAATTATTTTTTAAGAATTATTTGTTCTTTAGAGAATAGTTTATATTTCAAAATATGAATATTATTTTTTAAGAAATATTTCTAAGCTCTAACTACAAGCTATTTATTATTTTTTTATAGATACTTCTTAGCTCTTTAAAGTTCTTCTCTAGAGACCACCTTTTAACTGTAAAACTACTCACATTCCTGGAAAATTGGATGGCTGGGAGAAGCAAATATTGTTATTTGTTGATACGCCCGCAGTTCCTTTGGCGCTGATGGGAAATGTAGCATATTTCTTGGCGCCCGTCGCTCTTCCGCCAAAAGGCGAAAACTTTCAACCAAAGCGAACACAAGAGTAGGCAAAAATTTATGATTTTCCTGCATATGTTGGTGGTGTATATGTGTGTGTGTGTGTGTGCAATGTGTGAGTAATGGAAGGGCCAGAAGAAGCAAAAAAAAAAAAAAAGAGGCAAGAAAGAAGCTCAAAGAGTGATTCAAACTTTTCGACTCGGCTCTACCATAAACTTTTCTTCCTTTTTTTTTTTTTCTCTCCTTGCCTTGAATATTTTATGAAAGGGAGATGAAGTATATAAGTTGAAGTAAAGTCCATCATTAAGCAACCAATATATTGGACCATATAAATTGTCTCTGTGTGTGTGTGTGTGTGTTTTAGGGGGTAGTCGCACTCACTTTCCTGGCCATGCCATGCCAGGCCAGGCCATGTAAATTTTAGCCCGGGGTGAGCTCGGGGACACAAAGTAAAAGTAAGAGTGATAATATTAATATAATTAGACTTTGTTTTCCTCCTCCTGTCACATCCTGTGCCTTCTCCGAGAAAGTTACGACACATTCCCAGCCATTTTCGCTAGAATTTCCCCCTCCAGAAAAGCATTACTCTGCCAGCTGTAAGCCCAGTGGTCCTCAGCTGGCTCTGGCCCTAGTCTCTGGCTCAATTCAACTTGAGTTATCCTAGGAATAGTCCTTGGAGACTGGCTCAAGTCAACCCATTTAACCGGCCGAGCACATGACCACATTCTCTGTTCACCTGTTTTCTTTGCCGTCGTCCTTGTGGTGTGGGGTAGGTGTCCTTTTTGGTGTAAGAACTCCAAGCCGGTTGCATTAAGTTTCAGTTCCGGCTTGTTGATTGACATTTCCTCCGACTCTGGCTCTGACTCTGACTCTCGGACTGGTCCCCTGGCCAATTGGCGTAGTGGCTCGGGGAGAAAATAAAACACAACTCTGGCTAGAGACTCTTATGCAACTTGGGCCACGTTTGATAAAGCGCTTCGCTTTTCGGTGCGACGGGGGCGAGTGTTATGTAAGTCGCCCGTGGCTGTAACAACAAGCGACAGGCCACCAACAACAGCAAATGGCCACCAACCAGATAAGAGCATCGAAAAAAAAATAACAAAAAAAAATCATAAAAAACAATAAGAGCGAAAAAAAATGGCAAACGCCAAAGAAAGACAAACGAAATGAGCAGAGAAACGTGAAAAACTCCAAATAATCTACAATAAAACAGGGGGAGGAACCAAAAAAAAAAAAAAAACAAAAAACAAAAACGACAACGGGGCGGATGAGCGATGTGGTGTGGCGGATTGCGTATACGTCATGTTGCCTTGTCTTTGGCAGCTTTAGCGTTTCATTGTCGTTCCTCTTGTTATTATTGTTGGGATTTAGACGGTGTGGGCGTGGCCGAAGTGGGCTGTTCATCTCGCTGTCGCTGGTCTCTTGTTTTCGCTTCAAATTCTTTGTGTTTTTCTGCGTTTTTGGTCTTCTGTGAGATAACGCATACGCCGCATGGGCTGGCGCTTACATTCCACTGCCACTGCCACTGCCGCTGCTTTAAAGATGCAAATCCCAATGAGGCTGGGAGCTGGAAACAATTCTGAATTATTAAGTTACTCAATCAGGCCTGCCCTAAGACCTTAAACTCCCTTGAAATGGGATTTGGTCGAGGGTTTACGTATGTCTTCCGAGCTCTCTTATTTTTCCCCGGCCTATTGGGGGGAGGGAATTTTCAATTAACAAAAATTTCCCCGCAGAAGACCATACCCATTTCAATTTCCACAAACTTTTGTGTTATGGACACACGCATAAACCAAAAAAAAAAGAAGAGAAAAGAAGGCCTTGAGAGGGAAATTCCTTCAAGGGATTAAGTCCTGCTCCCAGGCAAGTCTTTCCACAACACATACATAAATATTTGTATATAGAAACGTGGAGCGACACGTGCCCCAGATGGATGCCCCCCCGTCAGAGTCCAGCCCAAAAAAATGGCTTTTAAATGTTTTTTTTTTTTTTATATTCCCTGGCATGTTGAAGTTTTGTTATTGTTTTTCCAGGACCTTCCGGTGGGGGGATAGTAGTGGCGGCTAGCACGTGGCCATGACCGCCATATTGTCGTCCTGGCCAGGCAACAACAACAACAATTTGAACTTCAATTCCAATCGAATGAAATCAAATGAAACGTGTTGTCTGTCGTCCCAGCCTGTCGTTTGTCATTATGGCGGAAGCGAATGATTGTAAATGAAACCAAATTGCTCTTCCTTTCCCAGTCCACTTGGAAAAGGACAATCTACTGTCTACTGTCCTAGCTCCTCCCCCCTTGGATCCTTTGGCCAACTGCTATTTGCATTTCACTGCCATACTGGCTCTGTATTTTCCCTTTGGATTATTTAGCGAGCATGCGACCTGTGACCCGCCACTGCCTGACTGGCTAACCTTCAGCTAGCCCTAGTTCGGGGCTCCCCACCTCCAGGAATTGCACTAACCTGCCGCCTGCCCCCCTCCCCCTTGGATGGGCTCATCCAAAAGTGAAAACATTCGAGTCAAGGCCAAGTATCGTTTGTTTATTAATTATTTGGTTAGGCTTTCGACCGCCTCCACCACTCCCATTACAGCTGCACTGAGCGAACAGGTTTCCTCACTAATTATTTATTTGTTTTTAGGATTAAACTATATATTTTTTTATTAAAAAAAGGTTATTTAAAAAGGAAGTTTGAAGATAAAGAAGAGTCGTAAGACTAAGAGTGTGAGGGAAGAGTCTTAAAATCTTTAAAAAAATCTTTACAAATATTTAACATTTTCTTTGTAACTCTTAATTATTAATTATTAATAATTGGATAATTAATAACTAGTCTTTAGTTAGTGCTTAAATGTTTAATTAATATTTTTAAAAAGATTTTAAAAGTAAAAAAGAAGCAGAAGCCAAAGATTTCCCTCTTGAGGGCTAAAAGGCCAAACAAATCTTGGCTAGAAGGTTAAGTAAATTATAATTATTATTATTATTATTATATTTTATATTTTATTTATTTTTAATAAGCCTTCTGGCCCCAGAGCCCCTCCAGCCTGTGAGTTTTTAGCCAAAAGGCTCCGTTCACTGACCATCCTCACGGTTGACTTTTTTGCAATATTTGTGTTTTTTTTTCCTGGCGCTTGTGTAGTTTTTTGTTCTGTTTGTTTAGTTGGTTGGCTCTTTTGGGTGTTTTTGCTGTGTTTGTTGTATTATTTTTAATTCGTTTCATTGCCAGTTATGCAGTCGCCGTCGCAGTCGCCGTCTCAGTCGCTAATTGTGTCAACTTTGGCGCACAAGTCGAAAGTAAACAAAGGCCAGTAACCGGCCAGCAACAATTTTCAAATCGAATGCCAGTCCATTTCTTGGCCATTATTTTTTTTGTGTGGCTTTTGCCACTTGAGTCACCTCACACACACACACTGACACTCACACACGCTTGCCTTTGTGTGTTGGTGTGGGTGGTGGTCTCCAACAATAGGGTTAGAGATATATTGATTTTCGATCATAAGAACCTGCAACATGCAAAGTCTGGCGAATTGGAACAGTATAGCATGTGTACTATATACTTCTACTATATACTTCTTGTTCTTGACGATATGGGCCGCCAAGTGGTCCTTGCTGGAAGGCAATCCTTGCCATTGTCGAGTTATCATTATTATATCCGCACTCGCCGATTTGGCACGCTCTCGGCTATGGGCCTCCCACGCCCCCTCATTACGGCTGGCTGTGTCCCTCTACGTGTATGGGCTGGTTCCGGCAATCAATCTGGCCCACAAAATCCTTTTTGTCCAAAAGGACGACGATGAAAGGCCCAACTATCCCTTTCAGGCACACAGTTGAGGGCAAGGGAATAGTGCTTCATATTTTTTATATCAGATTATTACCTGATTAACCTACTAACTGGCCCTCTGGTGTGCCGCCCATATCCTTGCTTCCTGGCCAAGGACCCCCGAAAAAAGTAACCCCTAACGAAGTTGCCTCACTGACCGAATTGTGCACTCAGGGTGAACTAATTGTATAATTCAAAGTTTTGAGGCTCCACACAACACACACACACCAATACACACTCGAATAAATTCGTATTTGCGGTTAGGGCGGGGCAAGGGGCAGGGGGTGGTGGGCTGTAAGGCAAGGCAAAAATATTACTTATCCGCCTAATTAAGCTTCAACAAAGCGAACACTTCATTATATATTTCCTGCACTCGGCAAACAGTCGGGGGCTCAATCAGTGCGAAGGGGGGGGAGGTGTGCCATGGTGTGCCATGGGTGTGGGGTGTGGGGTGTGAGTGGGAGTGGGAGTGTGAGGGGGTGGGTGAATTAGCTGGCGAGGAAAAGAAAACCTAACCGTAATGTAATGTGAATTACGCTAAATTTATTAGGCAACAAGGAGGAGGGAGGAGGGAGGAGGGTGGAGTAAACCGGAAACCAAGGCACACACACACACACATATACAAGCACACACACACTCGCACACATGTGGCAGAAAAGGTCCTGAAGCTGAGCCCTATCGTTATCGTTTTAGGCCTTTGCCTTTGTCGACTCTCAATGCATTGAACAAAAAAAAAATAAATTATATAAAACAAGAATGGAAAGCTAACTTCGGGCGGAGCCGAAGTTGATATACCCTTGCAGATATGTGACAGCTTATATTATTAGATATATATCGGATCTTATATAGTCGGCCGATCCTTATTAAACTCGGCAGATCAAATTAGTTGGCCGAAAGTAGAATCCATACAAAGTCCCAGTCTTCTAACTTAAAAAACAACAGAGATATGGCATTTCCGATCAATCAGTTATATGGCAGCTATAGGATATAGTCGGCCGATCCTTATGAAATTTGGCAGATCGAATAAGTCTGCTAAAAGAGGAGTCCACAGCAAGTCCCATCCTTCTAACTTAAAAAACAACGAAGTTATGGCATTTCCGATCAATCAGTTATATGGCAGCTATAGGATATAGTCGGCCGATCCTTATGAAATTTGGCAGATCGAATAAGTCTGCTAAAAGAGGAGTCCACAGCAAGTCCCATCCTTCTAACTTAAAAAACAACGAAGTTATGGCATTTCCGATCAATCAGTTATATGGCAGCTATAGGATATAGTCGGCCGATCCTTATGAAATTTGGCAGATCGAATAAATCTGCTAAAAGAGGAGTCCACAGCAAGTCCCATTCTTCTAACTTTAAAAACAACAAAGTTATGGCATTTCCGATCAATCAGTTATATGGCAGCTATAGGATATAGTTGACCGATCCCGGCCGTTCCGACTTATATACTGCCTGCAAAGGAAAGAAGGATGTGTGCAAAGTTTGAAGTCGATAGCTTTAAAACTGAGAGACTAGTTTGCGTAGAAACAGACAGACAGACGGACAGACGGACAGACGGACAGACGGACAGACGGACAGACGGACAGACGGACATGCTTATATCGACTCAGGAGGTGATCCTGATCAAGAATATATATACTTTATAGGGTCGGAGATGTCTCCTTCACTGCGTTGCACACTTTTGACCAAAATTATAATACCCTCTGCAAGGGTATAAAAAGTGTTAAAAAATAGTTAAATATATTAAGATTATTATTTAGTTTTTATAAAATTTAATAGTTTAAATTTTATTCTTCAAAATGTCTTTGAAAAAAGTGACTAGAAATATGAAAAAAAAAGTGATTTTCATGAGCTTTGGTGACGAAGTCTCTTTTTCACAAGTTTTAGTGACGAAGTTTTTTCTTTTTAAATAAAAGTATTTTGTAATTTGTATTATTTTAGTCTTAAAAGTAAAAGTAAAGCATTAAAAGACATATATTTATTTCAAATCTTTCTTTTTAGAAACTCTTAAAAAAGGAAAAAATTGCCAGTGCCTTTGTCACAAATATTTCAAAGTTTATTATTTAGTTTTTATACAATTTAAAAGTTTATATTTTATTCTTAAAAAAATCTTTGAAAACAGTCACTAGAAATATTGAAAAAAAAAAGTGGTTTTCATGAGTTTTGGTGACGAAGTCTCTGGGGAAAAGTCTCTTTTTCCTAAGTTTTGGTGACGAAGTTTCTTCTTTTTAAATAAAAGTAATTTGTATTATTTCTTATCTAAGTATTAAACGTAAAAGTAAAGTAATAGAAGACATGTATTTATTCCAAATCTTTAAAAACTAAAGCTTTCTTCTTAGAAACTCTTAGAAAATGAAAAAATAATTGCCAGTGCCTTTGTCACAAATGTTGTCACTTTGTCCCTTTCTGTCGAATAATTTCTGTGCTGAACTGTGAACCCCTGGCCTTAAAGGTTATCCCCTTATCCCCTCATCCCCTCATCCCCTTTCCTTTTTGAAGTCGTTACCAATTTCGTCGCTTATTTCTTGCCTCTTGTTTCACTCGCATTCTCTCCTTGTTCATTTCCTCTGCTTTCGTGCTGGACGCGTTTTGTATAGGAAACTCGATAATTTCCACCAATTTCCTCTCCCCCGGCATGTGTGTTAGTGTACGTATGTGTGTATGTGTGTGTGCGTGTCCTGGCAATGCCCATAAACTGTGTGTCGGCAATGAGTATGTTAATTCGGTAAGAGGTGAGAACGCAGGTGAGAAGTAATTTCTGGGCGTGGCATCGACTAAATGCAAATGCCAGCCACATTATAGTGTGCGTGATCGGGGAGATATAGTCTATATGGTCTATATAGTATAGACTATATTGAAATCGACTCAAGTGCGATGTGAATCATAAAATGGGGGGAGCCATGAGCTATTGAGAATCAATTTCCGGTGGCAGCTCAATTATTTCAATGAAGCGGAGGTCCTTTGGCAAACAGTTGCCAATCAGAGCCAACCACTGGCCCAAACAATTCACAAATTGGCTATTTAATCAATGGTATTCAGCGGCCAACAATAGGCCGTCTGGGCATTATAATGCTTATCCAATTTATTGGCTCACCTGGCCATAATTGCCAATTCAGCATTTATGCGATTTCAAACGCTTTCAAATTCAATTTTAATCAATTGGTGCGGCAAACACGTTCAGTGCCTCCAAACTAAACTTTATTCCATTCTGATTCTATTCTAAATATATATTTTTAGCCAATTGGCTTCATGCGGCTGGAATTGGGAAACATTTTCGAATGACTTTCTCCTCTACTTGAAGAGAAAGTGGAAACTTGTACACACTTTCTTTTTCTTTGCATAGAATGGGCTATAACCAGCCGATTTTCTTCATTCTTCCCTGTAACTTCCCTGAAACATACCGAAATCCGAATGCCAAGTTTCAAGCCAATAGCTTTTAAACTGACGGAGTGGCTGGCGGGGAAACACTCTAACGGACACGCGGACACGCGGACAGGGCCCTCCAAAGACATTTATTTAATCCCAATGTCTCCATTTCTTTTCCGTTTAGTCAGTGTCACTGCTTCCGTTTCCTGTCTCTCTGTTTTCCTTCTTTTTTTGGGCTAGTTGGCTTGGTTGGTTTTCCGCTTCTCGTTTCGGTTTTCAACTTAATTAAGAAATCCAATTAACATCATTGACATTAGATGTCCTGGAATATGCGCAATTTGTTTTGTTTCTGGTCGGCTACAGTCCCGTTTTTTTATTCTCGCTTTTCCGAGCCACATGGCCTGCCTGCCTGCCTGGAAAAACACACAAACCCACTCACGCATCTGCCGGAAAAATAGATTTTATTTCGTTCTTGGGCCTCGAGTTGGAGTCGGAGTCGGAGAGGACTATACAGTGTCTCTCTCTCTCGTTATTGTTTTTGTTTTTTTTTTGCATATGTGGACAGGACTTGTTAGGGACTTAGGGAGGAGGGCCATATCCTTTTTGCCACCCACTTGGGGCACTCCACACCCTTTGCCGCCTTTTGCTGACAAGTAGGCGTTGATGTTGATGTTGACGTTGGTCTCGTGTGTGTTCTGTGTGTGTGTGTGTGTTGTATCCTGCCACCCCCACTCCTTGCGTGTGACCCCCAAAAAAAAGAGAGTATTGTGCGTCTGTGTTTGTGCGGCTTTTTCGGCCAACCAGCCAACAAAAAAAAAAAGGGGGGGGCGGGGGCTGGATTCAAGGGGTGTGCCACCAGGGGGAGGGGCTCTTTCCGTGGCACGCAACAAACAAGCGATAACAAACAATTGCGGCAACGACATTCGGATACTCCTCTCCTCCTGGCGCTCTGTCCTGATTTCGTCCTGGCATGTGGGGTAAATGTTTTTATGGTAAACGTTGTGCCGGGCATCGCGGTTTAGGCCATGTTGCCAGCCGAGGTTCGGTTACTTAGGCAAGAAGTCACTTTGGGCCAAGAATTATAAATATTTTACTTGAAACTCTGCAAGTGCCGGGTATCATTACGTTTTTGTAGCATACTTTTCAGGTGCTTCAGCATGCTCTTCTCTCTTGACCATAAAACTCAAGCATTTCTCCATCAATCCCCAAAATCTTTAGCTACTTCCCTCACAAAACAGATAAAATCTTATTAAAATAATCCTATTGTGTTAAAAATTAAAAATATTTCAGTTAAAACTCTGCAAGTACCGGGTATCATTACAAAAGTGTAGCATACTTTTCAGGTGCCTAGGCAAGCTCCTCTCTCTTCTCCTCAAAACTCAACTATTTCCCCATAAAATCCTGAAACCTCCACCTGAAATCTGTGCAACTTCACACACAAAATGAATGGAATCCTTTGGAAAATCCTTGAGAGACCTGCAGCTCCTGCCGGCTGCCGGAATTGGCAAAAGCAAAAAGCATGCTTTTAGCCAGATTCGCCATTTCACTCAATTATGACAACACTCTGGTCCTTGCTAAGGAGTTGTGCTGTAGTGGGTCAAAGGGCATTGCATTCCACTCGGCCATGAATTTGTCGAATTATCCACATGATCGCCTCGTGCTTGTGTCTCTCTGCTGGGCCATGCCGTGCGGTGGTGTATTTTGGCAAGAGGACTAGTCAGGAAATCCCCGACAAGCCAGTCAAGCTTTAGACTCTGGCTCATCTCCCTCTCAGTGGGATTAGAGCCACATTCTGGCAAACCTACTTAGCATAAACCAATTGGCACACAAGCACACCACTACGCCGACAAGTAAGGGGGGAGTGGCTGCCTTTCACCCAGAAACTGAAACTGACAAACTGCGAAAGCCAAAAACTGATTATGACTTTCCCCATTTGAAAACGACAGCATCCTGCACTCGCAAATAGACATACATGGGCCAGGGGCGTGGTTTACCCAAAAAGGGGGCTTACTTACAAAAAAGGGGGGGCTACTAAGATAGCTATTTAGGCTACCAGGCCTCTCTCCTGGAGAAAATAAAAAATGGACTCCCCCTTTTCTTAAAAAACAAAAAAATACCATCGAAGCCTCTGGGCCAAGCACACATGTCCTGGCATCTCGCCGACATGTCGCTCTAATAGAAGAAGCTATCCGAGAGATACAAAGGAGCTATTTCAAAGATATCCTGAGACTGGCAGCTAAATGAGAAATAATCGAGCCAGGACCCGCCGGGGAAAATTGAGACATTGCAGTGCCAGAGGTGGAGCAGAAGAAAAAAGAAACCAACAAGAAAGTGGAATTAAAAATTATGCTCTGTACTTAGCACGCCCCCCTTTTCAGAGGGGGGGTGGCACTTGAATACTATGTGCGTATATCCTTCGGAGCAAACAGAATGCAAAAAGTGGAGTACAAGCTAAGCCGGAGTCCTGTCGCCCAGGCACGTAGAGCGAGGTATAGCCGAGGTGCTTTTATAGGAAAAGTAAAGACGGATGGATGGGAGGTCCTGGCTGTCCTCGGCGAGCTCTTCTTTATAAACAAATATTTGGATTTAGCAACTGAGCGAGCAGTGTGGTGTGGGTGAAAGTCGTAGGAGAAAGCAGCTTAAATTCTGGCAAATAAAATGGAGGGAAAAGTAGGAGAACATTTTATTTCCAAACGGAATTTTAGGCAGTCCTTTGGGTGTCTGTGTGTGTCTAGTTTACGACTTTCACTACTTTCTTTCCACACCAGCCAGCCAGCCAGCCATCCAGCCAGCCAGCCACCCTCCCTCTATCTATCTCTCCGCTTTCACTGTCACTTTCCCTTTCGGCTTACTTTCTCCGGCCCTGCTTATGCAAAACCGCACCCATATTGAGGGAAAAAAAAGAACCAGAGAGAAAGCAGATTACTTATCTTTTAGTTTTCATTTAAATATGAAGAACAAATTGTGCACACACGCCGCTTTCTCCGCCCAGCTTTCACTTTGGCAGTCGCTCCTCCTAAAGATGGAGAGATATAGAAAGTGGATTTCCTCCTTTATTCCTAGCTAGCTGCCCTTTCACTTTTTTCATCCTTTTCTATTTTTGGTTGGACGAAAATAATTGGATTTGCACCGAATCAAGGATCGAGTAGTGCTAGTGGTGTGTGATGTCGTCATAGGACGAGCCATGGAGGGCCAGGGATGTGTGTCCTGGCAGGATATAAATGCGATGCTGGGCGTCTCCTCGCAATCGGAGATATTCATAAGTGAAATTTGTTATTCAAATGGAGGAGGAGGGCTTATAGATGGAGAGTTTGTTCTTTATGGTTTTTGTTTTAAGGAATTTATAAGCAAGTGGACTTTTATTTTTAAAACTTGGGAGGAGACTTCAAGAGGCCAGTGCGAAGGCAAAAAGAAAAACAGGAACAAATAAGAGGCCAAGAAAAAAATATAAATAAAATAAAATAAATAGAGTTTGGTTATAAGTCAGTGGATTATAAAAATAAAAAAATATAGAAGAATACGACCTTAATGAAGGTTATGATGGATCCGACGGGAAGAGCTCGAAGAGATTAGAGACCAAAGTTGGATTAAAAGTAAAAAAAAAGAAATAATTGTTAATGGTCTATTGAAGCCTCGGAGGCAAAAATGGAGGCAAAAATGGAAGCAAATAAGGGCCCAAGGCAAAAAATATATAAAATATTAAAAGATTTAAAAAGAGAGAGGCGGGGTTAAGCGCGAGGAGACCGAAGAGATCAGAGACCAAAGATTATAAAAAAAAATAAAAATAAAATAAATAGAGTTTGGTTATAAGTCAGTGGATTATAAAAATAAAAAAATATAGAAGAATACGGCCTTAATGAAGGTTATGATGGATCCGCCGGGAAGAGCTCGAAGAGATTAGAGACCAATGTTGGATTAAAAGTAAAAAAAAAGAAATAATTGTTAATGGTCTAATGAAGCCTCGGAGGCAAAAATGGAAGCCAATAAGAGCCCAAGGCAAAAAAATATATAAAATATTAAAAGATTTAAAAAGAGAGAGGCGGGGTTAAGCGCGAGGAGACCGAAGAGATCAGAGACCAAAGATTATAAAAAAAAATAAAAATAAAATAAATAGAGTTTGGTTATAAGTCAGTGGATTATAAAAATAAAAAAATATAGAAGAATACGGCCTTAATGAAGGTTATGATGGATCCGCCGGGAAGAGCTCGAAGAGATTAGAGACCAGTTCTTAATAAAATTATAAAAATAAAAAAATATAGAAGAATACGGCCTTAATGAAGGTTATGATGGATCCGACGGGAAGAGCTCGAAGAGATTAGAGACCAGTTCTTAATTAAATTATAAAAATAAAAAAAATATAAGAACACAATTTATTTAGTTTGAAGAACGCGGGAGCCCGAAGAGATTAGAGACCAAAGATTATAAAAAAAAATAAAAATAAAATAAAATAAATAGAGTTCGGTTTTAAGTCAGTGGATTATAAAAATAAAAAAAATATAGAAGAATACGCCCTTAATGAAGGTTATGATGGATCCGACGGGAAGAGCTCGAAGAGATTAGAGACCAAAGTTGGATTAAAAGTAAAAAAAAGAAATAATTGTTAATGGTCTAATGAAGCCTCGGAGGCAAAAATGGAAGCCAATAAGAGCCCAAGGCAAAAAAATATATAAAATATTAAAAGATTTAAAAAGAGAGAGGCGGGGTTAAGCGCGAGGAGACCGAAGAGATTAGAGACCAAAGATTATAAAAAAAAATAAAAATAAAATAAAATAAATAGAGTTCGGTTTTAAGTCAGTGGATTATAAAAATAAAAAAATATAGAAGAATACGCCCTTAATGAAGGTTATGATGGATCCGACGGGAAGAGCTCGAAGAGATTAGAGACCAAAGTTGGATTAAAAGTAAAAAAAAGAAATAATTGTTAATGGTCTATTGAAGCCTCGGAATGAAAAGCAGGACCAAATTAGGGCCCAAGGCAAAAAAATATATAAAATATTAAAAGATTTAAAAAGAGAGAGGCGGGGTTAAGCGCGAGGAGACCGAAGAGATCAGAGACCAAAGGTTATAAAAAAAATAAAAATAAAATAAAACATTTTAAAAGAGGAGACCGGACACTAACGTGAAGAGCTCGAAGAGATAGACTCCAATGTTAGAGGAAAATAAATTAAAAAAAAAATAGTAAGAAGCCAAGAATCAGGCACGAAGAGCTCGAAGAGATGAGACTCCAATGATTGATTATTTTGGTGAAATAATAAATAAAATAAGAAAGAAAAATAAAAAAATAAATAATTAAAAATTGTGAGGAGCTGGATGTGGAGCCTTCGCCGCCACACCAGGTTCTGATTCAACTCCCAGCCTCTGTCCAGTATTTATACTCTTTCCAAGCTAAAAATGTCCTAAAGCCTTTAGGTGCGTAAGGCGTTATTTGGTGAAATGGGATTACGCTTTCCTAGCAGACGGTCACACTTTTGTGGGTCTTAGAGTTGGGACTTTTCTTAGAGACTTTTTTTATGAGACACTAAGCTTTTCTAGCAATTATTTTAATGTTTTTTGGTTTAGAGATTAATTATAAAACTAAAAGAGGACTACAAAGGCGAAAGAAGACTAGAAATACTAAATTATTTTTAAGGAAATAAACAAGTAATTGCTAAAAGAAAATTGCCTGCTAAAAACTATGTTAAGTAAACTCCTTAAAAACCCATCTAGAAAATGGTTAAGTATTCCACTTTTAAATAAAACCACAAACCTGCTAGATGGCTTCAGCGCACTAGAGCACAATTGACACTTGTTAAAGAAAATTTGAGATAAAAGTAAATTAAAATCAATACCCTAATTAATAGAGTTGAAAATATATATTTTTTAGCTCCGCAAACCGGCGTCGACACTCTCAATTCCTGGCTCGATGAAAACACCTTCCATTGCGAACCGGGAACAGATCTCATCTGGATGCAACGAAGAAGCGGCCGAGGCACTAGTGGGTATCCACTCAGACTACCCTAGGTATGAAATGTATGTATAGCCCGACCCGATCCGACAGTAGAGTATGTATAGCCCCCCATTATATCCATTATGTCCATTAGCGAGCATTCATTAACCCGCCCCGCCCCCCAGTCGAGTAATTAAACCATCGTATGTATCCCGGAATGCAATTCCGAGATGGATTAATGTTTCCAGCACTGTGAGAAAGTCCTTAGCTTTCGATTAGAGAGTAGCCGTAGGCGCCTTAGACTTAAAACCTTAGTTGCCAAAACTGTGGCAAAATCATCGACTGACAGATGGATTAATGTCCTGGGGACAGTAATTAGCTGTCAGTGTCAGGAGTGGCGAGCCCTCCTCCAGGGCAGTCTGGATGCTGAATATTCATTGGGGAGTGGGGAGTGTGCTGGCGATTCAATTTGAACGATTCACTCTAAAGTGAATACTCGAAGCACTTGGAATATCGGTTCGAATGTCCAGCCACAAGTCCCCACCAGAGGCCATGGCACATAAATCTCTATGAATGTCGTGGCTGGAAAGATATTTTCCTGCAATCACGTTGCCAATTTGGCACAGTTCAGCAGTTTATAGAGAGTGAGTAGTGATGGAGGGAGGTGTGGCAGAGATGCTCCGACATCGACTTTATGGCAAAAACATATATATACATATATGTATGACTGTGACTGTAAACGAAAACGAGGACAGACAGCGGCCAGTTTGTGTTTGTGCTGCTCCCTCTCTGTGTTTCATTTGTCAGCAAAAATTTTTATTGGCATCTTTTGCTCATCCATATGTATAGCCACACATCCGCACACTCTGGCATGTATTGGATGTTCGTGGGGCATCCATAAGATACAAATTGATATGACACATTTAGGAAATCCCCCGGCAAGGCGAAAACACACAAATCTGTCATTCCGGCTGTGAGATTTATTAAGGTGCGGATACGCTTGAGTTGCGTTTAGATTTGAGTTGGGTTCGACTTCCACAGCTCCTACTTCTAGCCCTTGAGGCTTGGAGGGCTCTTGGTCCAGCGATCCTGATCCAGGACGAGCATCCAGCCGAAATCAATCTTAATTAGGCTCCACCGCTGCGGTCTGGCTCGTTGCCTAATTAATTCCGAAAGGCATTACCACTAGCTTGGTTACTCAATTCAAACGCCAAGAACTAAAGCAAATATTTAAGAGAGTGTTCTAGACCACAAGCTCATTTCCCTTCCAGCTCCACATACATCTATATTCCACTCCATAAAGTATCTAATAGTCAAGCCCTTAGACCCCCAACTAAGTCTCTTAAACAGAAACTAAAGGACTACCCGGTGGCGTAGTTAGTGAGTGTTGGCTCTTGGCCCCCAAGTACCTCATGACTCACATGTATCTATTTCCTTTACAAAAAAAATCAAAAACTAAACAGGTATATGGAAGAACGTGCCCTTACTGGCGGCAACACGTCCAGGAAGCCCTCAACAAACTCGGCCAAACACAAACCCAATGTGGGCTATCGCCTGGGAAAGAGGAAAGCCCTGTTCGAGAAGCGCAAACGCATCAGCGACTACGCCCTGGTCATGGGAATGTTCGGGATCATCGTGATGGTAATCGAGAACGAGCTGAGCAGTGCCGGTGTCTACACAAAGGTAACTATACGAATCTTGTTTTAACCACAAGTCTTTTAAGGTGCTCCGCTTGAGAATCGGATCAATATCGGCCGAGATATAGCCTCCCCAAGAGGTCATATAGTCGGATTTCCGGATTTTTCACTTTTCGAAGGGGATCCCCCAGGAAAATTCGAAAAAAATGGGTCCAAAATTTTGTTTCCATATTTTGATGCAGATTTACGGAGAATCGATCCACGATTCTTTTAAGACACTCCGCTTGAGAATCTGATCAATATCGGCCGAGATATAGCCTCCCCAAGAGGTCATATTGTCCGATTTCCGGATTTTTCACTTTTCGAAGGGGATCCCCCAGGAAAATTTGAAAAAAATGGGTCCAAAATTTTGTTTTCATATTTTGATGCAGATTTACGGAGAATCGATCCACGAATCTTTTAAGACACTCCGCCTTGGAATCGGATCAATATCGGCCGAGATATAGCCTCCCCAAGAGGTCACATAGTCGGATTTCCGGATTGAAGAGATTTCGAAGGGAGTCCCCCTCGAAAGCTTGATGTTAAGGAAGATCCTGGCGTTCAAGTTGCGGAAAGAACCGGAAGTAATAAGCTTCGGCAGCCACCGAAGATCCGTATATCCTTGAGAAACTCTACTAATTACATAACCTGTTCTCCGTCTCTCTGCTTGCAGGCATCGTTCTACTCGACAGCGTTAAAAACCTTAATATCTGTTTCGACTGTGATTCTTTTAGGACTTATAGTAGCTTACCATGCTTTGGAAGTGCAGGTGAGAGTGAGTGCAAATTGTATTTTCTCTTCCAGATGTTTTTGATGTTCTTGCTGATGGTCGTCATCGTTTAACTTAATTGTTTAACGTTGCCGTCGTCACCTCGCTCACTCTCACATACCCCCGGACCCCCAGCCCGCTCCCCAAATAAAAAGCAAGCCCCAAGACTCCCTTAAAAATGAACAAAAAAAAAAAAAAAAAAAAAAGAGCTAAGGTCATGCCGCCACCCAACCCGCCAGTTAACCCTTTGAACCCTCGAGTCATTCATCGCCATTTTGGATTGTTTGTTTGTTTGTTCGTTTGTTAGCTAGTTTGTTTGCTGTTCAACAAGACAATGTTTCCTCGTGTCCGGTTATGATTTCCCTTGAAAATAAATATAAATATTAATAAAAATATGTATTTTATATTTTAAAGAGTTAATTTTTTTGGAGTTTAAGTTCCTTTGTTTTGTGAGTTTATGTTTGTACTGCATTTGGAGTGAGTGAGTAGGATGCATGTTCCATGGAAGTTGGTGTGAAAGAGCAGAGTTTCCGTTTCCGTTTCCGGTTGCGGTTCCATATCCGTTTCCGTTCGCCATTCTCTCGCTTCATTTCGCCATTTCTCTGGACATTTCTCTCAAAAGCATTTCTCTCAAAACATCTGAAAAATATGAAGAAAAAAAAAAGAGAAAAGAAGCTGAAACACTGTACATAAAAGCTAATCATATTCATTCACCTTTAATCACCTCACAGATACTGACACTCACACACACACACCCAGACACAGTTCTCACTGAAAGTATTTTTCCATTCTCTCTGAATTGCTTTTTTTTGTTTTTTTCTTACAAAACACCAGACCAGATTTTTGACTTTCATTTCCATTGACACCAAAGACATTGAAAGTATATATAGTATATATATACCCGATCTATATATAATACATTCCATACTCCGTACTCGTACTCGTTTATCTCCAAAATGCGCTTTCAGTAAAAAGAAACCCAACTGCATGTACAGCACTATAATTTATTTCATTTGCTCAACATTTAAGCCCTATATATATTTTCCATATATATATAGTCTATATCTATAACTTCCACTTCTACTTCCTCTTCTTCTGATTATTATTGGTTCCGCATTACTTTTCTCGTTTCTGTTACCTTTTACTACCTTTTAAATCGAAAAAAAAAATAAAACCAAATCTTTTTATACAAATATATCTTCTCACAGACCAAACCAATAAGCTTAGTTAAGACTCAATGTTGGCATGAAAGTTAAATACTTAAAAATCATAAAAAAGGAGGAAGCTCTGCCGATTTTCTCTAAATTTCATTGAATCGGCCGAGGATCCTCTGCGTAAAAAATAAATGAAAATAAAAATTAGAAAACTAGAAACTGTAGAGAGCATGGGAGCATATATATGTATGTGCAATATCTGTAATTCTATCGATATATACATAGAGACAATATCTACTATTATTAGCCATTTGAACTCGAATAAAACAAAAAACAAAAAAAAAATACAAATAACCAAAAACAGATAACTGAAAAAAAAAGAAAACAAAACCTGAAGAGAAGTGGAATCGAATCCTTTCGCTGAACTTTCGCTAGACAGCCACAAAGTCCTGTGTTCAGTAACCGATTGTTCGAGCTATCGAATATTTTGGATTGGTAATTGATATATTGAATCCCGATTAACTCAAACTTAACTCACAACGCATCCCTCAGCCACATCCACGTCCATGATTCAGATCATGTCATCGATCAGCGATCAGTCAGTCAGTCAGTCAATCAACCAGTCAATCAGTCAACCAACCAGTCAGCTGATATACCTCCAATATACCTATCTATAACCCTATAGATATGTATTCCAAAAAAAAGTCCCAACAAAAACCTCATTCAAATCGTATTCTTCACACAAGTCGTTATCTCTCTCTCTCTCGCTCTCTCTCTATTATTAATAACTCCGACTAAATGTTATCCTCCCCTAAACAAAAAAAAAAAAAAAAAAATTAATTTTCGATGTTTAAAAGTAAAATTTTAATATGTAATTACCTTCCATTATGCTTTGCAGAATTCAGTAAGTAATACTTATTATAATATCTACCATACATACTTCAATATTTGTGAGTAAATCCAAAAAAAAAAAAAAAAAAAACAAACAAAAATCATAATGCATAGTGTTATGTACAAATAAAATAATACCAGTACCAAGAAACCAACTCAAATCAAATCAAAACAGAAACCAACCAAACATGCCTAGAGTAGCTAACAATTAGATTGTATTTAGACCGGATATGATATGTATGTATATATGTATGTATGTACATATATCCTTGTGAAAACCAATACAAACCAATGCATACTGAAGCAAACTTCAATTGATGTTTTAGTTGAACCCGTGTCTAGTGTACATAAATATCCTCCTAGTTGAACAGCTCCTTTCTTCAACCAGAAACAGAAACAGATACAGCTACAGTTCACCCAAAAATAAAGCTTAAACAAAGTTGGAGCCACTGCTTGGCTGAAATGGAAAATTGTGGCTTAGCTTGCACCACGAAAACCACCAAAGAAACTATTAAAAAGATCACCAAGCGCTAAACCACTCCCAGTCCCAGTCCTAGTCCCCACCTCGTCTTAAAAGTTAAGCTAACCGATTCAGGAAATGTATCTCTCACTTATCGATACAATCGATATAAATCGATATACTTTTGAGACTGGTTTTCATTTGGTCTTGGACAATATTGAATTGAAGATAAATTCTGTAAATCATTATAGGAAATTAGTTTCCAATCGGTTTGTCTTAAAAACACACACATGCATAGCATAGATGTACATGTGCACACATACAAGCATACCCGCATACACATGAGCATTCCCATCGCTAAGTCGATACTGATACAATCGATATCTGTGCTATCGAAACATCAATTCCATCTCTCACCAAAATTCCAGTTAATTAACGAAAAGCTAACGAAACCAGAGAACACAGGACTTTGCGAACTTGACGGAAGTATATCAATGTGTTATAGTATGTGTGAATAGGTCTAGAGTCTAGACAATCGATAAACGATAAACGATAATCTTTAATCGATGAGCAGCAATCAATCAATCAGTCGGCTTAACTTGCGAATGGCTCATACATGAAACCACAAAGAAACACAAATCAAAATTCAGGTTATTCGTCCCCAAAAACCCCAAAGCACTCGATTAGATTGTTGTGCGATTGAAAAATGCCTTAAATGTTGTGCCAAAAACTATACTCTATATATATATATAACTGTATATGTATATATAAATCAATTTAGTCAATATACATATATAGATTACGAAATGCACTGCGCTGGAGTTTGCTTTCAGTTCTCAATGTCCGGGCTTTAGTTACAAAACAAAAAAAAATACAATCAGTGAAGGGTTGTGATTAAATGAGGGGTGATTTTTGGGTGGGGTTGATTTTGATTTTGAACTTTGGAAAATGATTTGGTTCGATTCCAAATTGATTTGATAAAAGCCCAAAGGGAATAACAACAATAAGGTAAACCACAACTAAGAAACAAGAACGAAATCGAGTGAAATGTGCTAATTACATGTGAACACGCACGCTTCTTTCTAGTAAGTACTGTCACTAATACACCCGCACCATAGTCACAAACCGATACACGCATACAGGCGCACATCACACACACACAAACACCAATAAACACCCACAAACCGATTTATAAAAAATGGAATTTTTGAAGAAGCTATAGACATACTTGAACTTGACTCAGGACTCTTGCTTTAACAAGAAAACCCATTAACACACACATGTAGGCACACACACAGATACACACACATACACACATAGATACACCTCATTGACGTTGTACTTGTCAAATAATTCATGCTCGTATATTTGAGTGTAATTCATTTTTGTTTAGTCGCAAAAAGAAACAAAAAAACAACCAAACCAAATCAATAAATCTGCAATTATATTTAATAAATTATATACTCTCTTGTTCTCTTTCTTCTTTATTTTTTTTATTATTTTTACTTGCAACTCAATAATTGCATTCAATCGTCAAAATAGTTATTCATGATAGATAACTGCGCCGACGATTGGAGGATCGCAATGACATGGCAACGAATTAGTCAAATAGGGTTAGAACTTTTTATATGCGCTATACATCCAATTCCTGGCGAATACTATTTCCAGTGGACGACGAAATTGGCCAATAAGAATAAAACAATTGGCACCGAATTGGTGCCATACGACGTAGCTTTATCATTACCTATGTTCCTTCGATTATATTTAATCTGCCGCGTAATGCTGCTGCATTCGAAACTATTCACAGACGCATCATCACGGAGCATTGGCGCTCTCAATAGGATTAATTTTAACACAAGGTAATTAGTAATAGTACTTCTTTTTAAATCTATATATTAACATCTTTTTCAATATATTTATAGATTCGTTTTAAAAACTCTAATGACAATATGCCCGGGAACGGTTCTATTGGTCTTCATGGTCTCCCTCTGGATCATCGCCTCCTGGACGCTGCGTCAGTGCGAAAGGTAACGGAATCTCACTCTATTATCCTCCAAAAGTTTCTACTATTCTTTATATATCTTTGAGGTTGAATCCTCATACTAGATGTATGGAGAATATTTATTTAAATTTATTGTTGAATTATTTTGATTTTCGATTGTGACAGATTTGGTTTTGAATTTTGATTTCATCTTTTGATCTAAGTGGTTGTTTCGTTTGGTTGAGATTCTTAGTTTTCTGTTCGATTCGTTTTTCCGTAAGCCGTTGTTTGTGTCTTCAGTTCTGTGTGTATTTTTTATCGACTCTGAATTCCATAAATATTTCAATGTGTTTGCCACTCTAAATACTTTGACATAACTGTTTTAAACGTATGTATTTAATATCAATGTATGTATGTACATAAGTGTATGTGCTAAGCATTACGTAATGTCTTCTCCAAAAAAAACTCTCAAACTCTGAAAACTCAACCACTCAAAAAAAAAAAAACTCAAAACTCAAAATGTATTTTTAAAGTTATATTTTTTAAAAATATTCAATTGGTCTGAAAATGCAAGCGGGGGGGTTTGGGGGTGCGGGGACTTAAGCACACAGCTTACAACTCACAGATACACACCAATACAACCACACACACATACAAGCAGAGACAGAGGCAGACACTGAAATAAATATATAGTATTTTTGCATTTCGGTTAAAGAAATTTACAAAAAAAAAAAACTCCACTTCAGTAACAGATGCACCATTATCCGTGTATCTGTATCCGTGCATGTGCAAAAGTATCTGTATATCTGTATCTGCCAACTGTATCTGCAATTGCAACTGTGATGTTGCAGCATCGAAATGCAATTGTCACTGTCACGTAGCAACCGATTGGATAATGGATAATGCCTGCATGTGTTTCAATTTATTTACATTTGGCATTCGGATTCGCTTGTTTCCTGCTCCCCCGGCTAACCCCATGCACCTCCCCCCCTTACTTTTCTTTTCCAACATTTTTCTTGCCTGTTTACCCCCTTTTTTACGCTCTCTCCCACTGACAGCCAACAATTTATCGATAAGCTCGATAAATAACAAAATGGGGTTTTTAAATCAAACACACACACACACAAGCTCATACACACACATATGTACACCCTGTGCGTAGAATTGGAGAATGCAGTAAAAGAATTGATCGTTTCCCATAAATATATATGATATATAATATATATACCAGCATTTTTAATCCCCCCTCCCCCCAAAAACATATATACATTTTTTTAACTTTTGAATCTTTGTGTTTTTTATGAACGTTGTATGCTAGATCTATCTCTTTCTCTCTCTCTCGTTTTCTCCCACTCCTCTTCAGCAGTTTATTCTTGCTTATTTTTGAATAACTTTTAAAAAGAAATATATAAAAAATAAACTATACTTACACCAGTTTTTTAAAAAGCAGACTTTATTGGCGCACAAATGTTTCTCCATCTCTTTCTCTTGCTACCCTGTTGTATCCAACCATCTCCTTCTGGCTCTGATCTGCACTTTTGGACTTTTGTGATCTATTTCCGTCCCCCTCTCTCGCTTATCTCTCTCTCTATCTCTCTCTCTTTGTTGATCTTTCTCACTCTCACATGTTCAAGTTTCGATTGTTTTTTGAGATTTTTAAAGACTTTTTGAGTTGTTCTCTGATTTCAAGTTTTAAAGTTTATATTTTTGAATTGTTGTTGTTGTTGCTGTTAAGTTGTGGGAAACAAAAAGAAACGAAAAACAAAAGAAAATACAAACCGATAAGAAATATGACATTGATTAAGCTTCCAAAAAAAAGTTATCGATTGAACTGCGCCTGCCTTGCTGTAGATCATATATGTATCGAAATAGATCGAAATATATGTGTGTTTATATACCGACAACATCCAATACCCAATATATTTTAAACTTGATCCACATAAATCTTAAATATTAACAAAAATACATGCGAAGAAAAGAAACATAATACCCCGACTGAGAAGTAACTTCCATGATCGCATCATTCCTTAGTGACGAAAGCATCTACACCAAAAAACTCTCCACAAGTTGTTGTTGCTGCTGCTGCTGCTGTTGTTGTTGTTGCTGTTGTTGTTATTGTCCTTGTTGTCGCTTCGTGTATGAAAACAAAAAAAAGAAAAACAAAAAAATACTCAAAACCAATAAAAATATCCAAGAAAGTCCAAGAACTCCTTGCTTTTGTAGCCCATCCAGCCCATATATATTCATAAAAAATAAAAAAAAAAATAAATGGAATAACGGACAACTAACGGTACAGCCACAGACAGAGACAGAAGAACATTAAAGGAAGAGACAACAGCATTTTAAGAGGATTCTTCTCCAAACTCTCTATCCACTCCCTATTCTACACTTCTGTAGACTATCGTCCTTGTTATGATTTTTTCTATCGATATTTATAAATATTATCTGTTTGCCAGGGATGAGTGACATTTATCGATTGCCTGTCACATCCTCCGCTCGATTTATTTTTGATTTCCGTTTCCTCATTTGTTTTTCGATTATTATTGGCCTTCGTCTGCAATGCAAACCGAGTGGAGGTACGATAGTAACACGAATATGCAAACCAATCCAAAATAAATTGAGGAATATCCATAGAGGGACAACAAAAATAAATGATAATAACAAGTACACACAAACACGTATGCCATGTTTTCTATTTCTTTCACCCTTGGGCTTGTTATTATTTTCTCGAAATCCGCATTACCTAAATTATACTCGTATCTAAATGTTTTTCGTAGCAATTGGTAGACCAATTTATTTCCATTTTAATTTACGATCCATCAGCTTAGAAGGCAGCTACCTCCTCCGACGCCTTCTCGCTCTCTCTCTCTCTCTCTCTCTCTCTCTATCCCTATCTCTATCTATAATACTTTTGCAACCTTTTTGAATTTTTGTTTAATCTTCCGTGCGCCCCCTTTACATTTTGTTCATGTGTCTGTGTATCCTTTGGTCTGTATGTGTACTACGTGTGTGTATGTGTATTTGCGTATCGTTGAAGATCCCCGGATATGCATCTTAACCAATCCATGCATGCTCTGTGCTCTGTGCTCAGCTCAGCTCGGGGTTTGAGTCCTTGGGAGTTATGTTCGCATCGCATTTCTTTTTTTTTTTATCTTTTGTTTCCGAGTAGTTGAAAAACTAAACAAAAAAGAAGGAAAGAGAGGGAGGGAGTCAGGGAAGCTGGGGCTTTGGGGAGAGAAAGAAATGGAGAGATGGGGAAACATGAGAGTTGTACGGATTTATGAGAGCATTTACCAACACTGAACACACGCAGTCACAGGATGCAACAGTGGCGTAGCTGCGGGGCTTGAAACTTTTTCGTTTTTTAAAAGATATATTTGAAAATTGTTTTGAAAGCTTCAAAACTTAAGCTACGTTTATTTTCAAAATTCACACTGTTTTGATTTTTCTAAATAGTTTTTGAAGAATTTTCGAAAAGTATTGAAAGTATTATTCCCAAAAACTCACAATATAAGACTAAAAGTGTTAAAATTTTGATGGTAAGCAATGAAAACTATAAAGGCTTTACAAAAAACATAAAATAAAACTCAAAAACAAGTTTGAAAATTTCAAATATTTAGAAAAATGTTGAAATCTTAGAAAATGTTCAGAAAAATATCCATTTTTTGATGAAAAGCTAAGAAAAGAGCATAGAAAGCCTATAGTTTATTAAAATTAAACTCTTTTGGATAATTTTCATACACTTTTTTTAAAGCAAGAGCCCCCCTTTTCCACTACGCCACTGCACACTTCTCACACCGACACATCCATGGACTCTTGGCATTCATTATGATTTTTCCTTTGCAAATTGCTTATCCCCCGGCAAAGCCACACCCCCAAACACTCCACACGCCCACCGCCCACAGCCCCCGCCCAGAAAGAAACAAAAAACGAGGGGAGGAGAAAAGCGAATGAAGAGGGGGAAAAGGAGGAAGGAAGAAAGAAAACGGCACCCAACGGAGCCTTGGCTGGAAGGCATTCGGTTTTCAACATTCAGCATTTAGTGGCCACCTCTCCAGGGGCTTCAGGTAGAAATCATAAAAGGGGGTTGCATCAGAAAAGGGGGGAGGGGCAGAGGCCAAGGCGGGGGCAACTCTCTGATGGGCCATTTCGAACATTTTGCATGTAGTATAGTGTAGATGGAAAGTACACCCACACCCACACAAATAATAAAAATGAAAACAGAGTGCGTGTGCCAGATCAAGAGTTATTATTTCGAGTTTCCAATCAGAAACAGCAGGAAGCAGGAAGCAGGATAAAGGATAATGGAGCCGGTTTTGAATATCAAAGAGGAAACAGTTTTTGAGCCAAGAATATGAAAAAAAAAGAATGCAAATAATGAAACACAAAAGACCAAACAGAAACAGAAACAGAAACCAAAAAAACGAACGTTTTAAACAAAACTATAATTATCAATTATCCAATATTATTCATGTACTTGTATATTTCGAAATATATATATATATTCGTAACCAATCCGCCTCTCCCTTTTTTATCTGTATCTTTCAATCTATCTCTACCTACATACCTTAATATCTACTAGGACTTTTCGAAATTCCTCTTATTCTTTCCATAAATATATATACTTTTGTTTTTCATTTTCGCCCGAATAAAAAAAAAATATATATAAATGAGATTAGTTTTGTTAACTCTTTGGTTTTCCATTCCGTTGAGTTTGTGTTTCGTTTCTGTAATTTATTCTTCTTTCTTAGTTCTTATGTAAATTTTTAATGGAAATTTTCTTACAAAAAAATTAACGTATGTTTACCGAAAATCGACAAAAAAAAAAACAAAATTTTATGAAAAATTTTTAACAAAAAAATGTTCACATAATTTCACATCTGTTTATTTGTTTACTCCACTTCTCACCCTACTTCTGTATCCACAAATTGCAAAAAAAAAAATCTAAAAAAAAAAATATATATATACAAAAACCAAAACAACAAAAATGTATGAAAAATGAAAATTTTTGAAATGAAATATATATATTACAAATGAAATACTGCAACCTGAATATATACGCATACGAATACGCACAAATCTGCATCTGATATATCTATATACCGCTAAAAAAAACGTAAAAAAACGGCAATCATAACCTAAAAACGTATCATAAATGAAACAAATATCCAAAACAATACCTATACAAATTATGAAAAAAAATAAAAGGTTCCACGATGAAGAGCACGCGAATTTGCTTAACTCCATGTGGCTAACGGCCATCACTTTTTTGTGTGTCGGCTACGGCGACATTGTGCCAAACACATACTGTGGACGTGGCATCACCCTCACCTGCGGCATGGTGGTAAGTATTCCCCAAAAAAATCAAAAAAAAAAAAAATACCAAACAGTACCCCTCAAAAAATCTGTCAAAATGCCAAGCAAATAAGTCAATAAATTCACCCAAAAAAAAAACAATACTCCATTTATGATACTGCCTGATAAAATACAATTTATAAAAAATTAAAGTACAGTACAGAACAGAACAGTTGCGAAAATTATGTAAATGATAAAGTAATATAACTACTACAACAACAACAACAAGTACAAAACAACAACCAAAGCATACATCATCATCAATCAACCAAAAAAAAAAAACAGAAATATAGAAAATAGACAACCAGCAACAACAACAAGCAATTATCATCATGCATATATATGTATGTATATATTTATATAAAAAATAGAGAAATTAATATGAAAAGTCAAAGCCCAGGACCAGAAACAGAAGAACAAGGCTAAGAGCGTAGCAGGAAGCGGAGGAGGAGGAGGAGGTGGAGGAGGAGGAGGAGGAGGTAGAGGAGGTGGCGGGGGCCTAAAAAATGATCCGCCTTCCAGGCGCCCAATATACTTATATCTAGTATCCTTTCTGGTAATGGTACCTGCCAATTCTGGCAGTGGCTTGGCAAGCAGAACAGGGGCTTTCTAGATAAATTTAACAAAAAAAAAAAAAAATAATATAAACTATTCGATTCTTAAAGTCTTGAAGATATTTTCAACACAAAACCCCCCTTTTCTGTTGCCTACGCCACTGTCAACCGTCTTCCTGACCCCCCGACTCCTGACCTGTTAGTTTTTGGGTTTCAAGCCCCTCCACCCCTCCCCCCTGCTTAGGTTGAGCTATAAATTCAAATTCAAATATCCAAAATCCGTTTTGAAGCAGGCTCACACACACACACAGCCCACACGTGCACACAAACACACAGAGAGAACGCCCACACAAAAACTGTAGCATACATTTCAGCGCACATTCATGTATTTATTTCAGTTGCCGTTTTGTCTGCCCAAGTCGTCGCCAAAAAAAAAACAAAGAAATGTTTTTGGGGAAAAGAGCGAAAAAAAGCAAACGTCAAACTGTCAGTACCCCCCTCCCCACCCCCTCTTATTATTTTTTTCTCTTTTGTTTTTAGCTATTATTATGCTCATTTTTTTTGGTTGTGTCCTGAACAGGCCGCGATTAGTACATACACACATGACATCCCCACACACACACACACACACTCTCTCTGGCAATCTGTTGTAAATCATCACCCACCCACCCAGCATACTTCTGTGTGTGTCTATGTTTCATATACATATATATATACATACATATATATGTGTGTGTGTATAAAAAAACAATAATATTTCCAGCTTTAAAGAGCAGATAAAAACCAAACAGCAGCAGCAGCAGCAACAATGTAACTTTTTCTTTTTGTCTCTCGGCCCGGAAAGGAAACTAACACACATACAACTCACACAAACACACATACATATATACCTTAAAGAGGAAGCAGCAAGAAAAGTTTTCGCTTCCTGGCCAAAAATAAAAGAAAAACAAAATCAAAACAAATCTTTCTTGACAGCTCTCCGGCAAATTCTATTAATGTACATACTTAAATGTCCATGTGTGTGTGTGTGTGTCAGTGTGTGTGTGCGAGTGTACGCGTGTAAGTGTGAGTGAGCAGTTGCCATTGAAATTAAATTGAATTGTTTTCCTGCACCCTAGCAAATAAAAGCAAAAATAAAAAACCAAAAAGATATCAACACCCACTGCTCACCGCTCACCGCTCACCCAGTTGCTTTTTTGTTGTCTTTTTTTTTATGGAAATATGAACATAAGACCCTGGTGTGTACATATATACATATATATTAACGGTTACGTGGCTGTCGAAAAAGAAAAAAAAAACAAAAAACCCCCCCTCCAAAATAACCAAAAATAATTAATCCAAAAAAAACAAAAAATCTTTTTCGACCACTGTATTGTGTGCCTCACCTCAAAAGTTTAATCGTCTTTTCAATTTTCGATTTTCTTGTTCAACTCGAATGCCCATTCTAATACTTTGTTTCATTTATCTTTTAGTTGAGTTCCATTCCGTTTGTGTTTTGTTTATTTACGTTATTGCTTTAATACTTACGACTATATTTAGTTTTTAAATGGATTCTTATGATTTATTTTGAACATTAAGCCAACAATACGATATTTTTCTCTATCTCTCTTTCCCTTTCATTTTGAAAAAAAAAACGCGTATATTGACCCAAAACCAAAAAAAAAAAAATCTCGTTAACCAAAAAAATATATATATATTTGAAAACGAAAACAAAAACATATATATATATGATATATATAAATAAATCGCGTGCTGGAACAGATTTCATGATGAAGAACATGCGAATCTTTTGAATGCAATGTGGCTGATAGCGATAACATTTTTGAGTGTTGGTTTCGGTGATATTGTTCCGAATACGTACTGTGGACGTGGTATCGCTGTCAGTACAGGAATAATGGTGAGTTTTTAACTACAAACTACAAAAAAAACCAAAAAAACCAAAAAAACAAAAAGTATAATTAAACAAATTGCACACAAAAACCATAACCAGAAAATCTAAAAATCAAATTGAAGCAAAAATGAGAAACATCATTGTCGACTCAAGACTGTTTGACAAAAGTCACGTGTATATATTTTACATAAACTGCATACGAATGTTACCCGCCCACCACGCCCACTTTACCACAAACGCCCCTCGCCGCTATCTATATTTATACGAAAAAAAAAACCAAAAACAACAACCAAAAAGAATCTGTACATACATCTATAATATATATCGAATGTCTAGTTGAATCACCAGCTTTCAAAACCTCGAGGATATAAAGGATATCCCTGCATGATTTCTAGGCGAAAATAAAGAAAGACAAGTCAAGGTTAGATGCAGGTTACAGCCAAAAAAAAATAAAAATATTAACTTCCGCTTCTACAATTCTAATATATCTAATATATATATTTTTTTTTAACAAACTTTGCTTCTGTGTGGCTTTCTCTTTCTCTCTATCTCTCTGTCTGCCTCCCTCTCTATACATATATCTTGCTCTTTCTTAAGCTCTCTTTCTATATAATATCTTAACTACATAATACCACCGATATAATTCGATTTTCAACTGTCCTTTTTTGGCCATATATATTTATCATGTCGTAGTAGCCATATTAAAAAAAATCAATAGATAAAAACTAAAAAAAACTTGATTTATGGTTTCGAACTTGTTACCTAAACATAGCTAGTCCTTTCGTACTTATTCGTGTGTATGTAACTCTGCCAGACACCAAACTCTAACTGTTGTATTGCCAAAAAAAATATATCCAAAAAGAAACCCCAAAAAAATAACTATTTTTTAAAACTACCAAAAATCTCTAACCAAAAAAAAAAAAAAACTGTTGCTGCATTCCGAAAACTCTTGTTCTCGAAGGACTCATTCCACTTACTAACTCATGCACTCGCTCATGCATTCCGGCATTCATTCACTCGCTCACTCACTCACTTACTCACCCTGATTCGTTCCATTCCATTCGAAATGTCAACTAAATAACAATGTGAATAAATTAAAAAAAAACAAAATGGAAAACAACAAATTCGAAGAAGTGAAAACCATAACATACATGTTGTAAACATCAGAAAAGTGTTTTTTTCTATCTATTTGAGAGCAACAACAAGTTCTGGACTATAAACAAAACCAAAAAAAACTCCATTTGAATGCATAAACCCAAAAAAAAAAAGAAAATAAAAAATTACTAACCGACATTTGGGAAATGCAAGGACATTCAAAGTACTCTCTGTAATGTGTCAAAAAAAATACAAACTCCTTAAAAAATATATCTTTGAATGTCCTTTGGCAATTTTCAATTTATTAAACTCACCTTTAGACCTTAGAGAATTTTTGAGAATTCTCTCGAGTGGAAGCGATATCTCACGATTCTCAAAATCGTCGTTGCAGGGCGCTGGATGCACGGCACTGCTGGTGGCCGTGGTTTCCCGGAAACTGGAGCTGACCCGTGCCGAGAAGCATGTGCACAACTTCATGATGGACACGCAGTTGACCAAAAGGGTATTATACAAAACCGGTTCCAAAAACCAAACAACAATACTGAAATGACTGACTGAAACGATATCGAATGATTAACAATTAACTCACATGTCTAATGTACTTTGTATACCATTTCTTTCTCGAACCAAAATTTTTAGCTGAAAAATGCAGCGGCGAATGTCCTTCGTGAAACTTGGCTCATTTACAAACATACAAGACTAGTAAAACGGGTTAATCCCGGCCGTGTAAGAACCCACCAAAGAAAGTTCCTTCTAGCTATATATGCGTGAGTATTTTTAGAGATCTATCAACCAACCAGCCAATCTAAACAAAAAACAAACCAACCAAAAGTATAACAATTAAAGTCCAATAATCGAAACGTGCTAAACCAATAAAGTGCCAGAGTACCAATCGCAAGGATATGCAAACACCTACAGTAGTCTCAGACGCTCCAAAAAAAGGACTATGCGAGTTTACCTTTTACGAGCCTGATCTCAAAAGCTAAACCCAATGAATAAGCCCATTTTTCGAGTGTCGACCATCATTAGTCTGACTTTGTAAACTCGTCTCTGTTTTGTTTGTTGTGTTCTGTCTTTTTTCGTAAAACTCTAAAACTCAATACTCATCTGCCCACATATATATATCTACTTATATATAGTTCTTGTACATTTGTATGTTTATTGGATCACAAGATCACAAGATCGCAACTTACAAGAACTCAGTCCTGTTCCCGTCCCTCAGCTTCAGTTTCTCCCTTCCGAGCATTCTAGAAACTCATTCATGTAATTCGTAGGCAAAGCTTTGGATTGTATCCAGAAACTGTATATAATCGTGAAACTATATACTAAACAAAGATCAAGTACTCGTACTAACCTAAAACAAAACCTCTAACTGAGAACTAAAAAAAACTGCAACCAGAATGATTGAACTCGTTTTACTAGCCTGTAAATAGGTTGTAAAGCCCTGTTTTTACGTTTAAAAATATTTATATAACTGAGATTAGCCTCATAACCTAGCATGCTGCGTTAAATATTCTAGAATCTCGTATCTAAAATTATTGCCATGTCATCAAGCTTATTGTTAAGCTTAGGCTTATGTAGCGTTACGTATACTAATCCCGAAGTACACCCGATTTTGTAATCTGTCTTCATCCACAACTCCTGTGATCGTAGCCTCATTTCCATCATCTTGTTGCGGATTAGTGTGGGGCATCGCTGGGGGTACTTGGCCCAAGGATGTGGTGATACTTTCACGATACGATTTTCTGCAATTTTTAACGCCCAAAAAATAAATTTGAAATATGGAAATTTTTTATTCATCTACGGCACTAACAATTCTAACACAAAATAATAAATAACAAAATTAACTTTTCAGTGAATCTTTGCAGCAATGCGTTTTGAAATGATACTTTGCTTCTCTAATAATAATATTTAATAGTCTATGCTTGCTTTTAGAAATAAAATTTTAGAAATAAAAGCTTATTAGTTGACAAGAAGACTTGCCGAAGACACTTTGCTTTGAGAAACTTTTCTACTCTCGAATAAAATTCCAAAACGCAATGCATCAAGTGGTCTGTTTTAAAAATAAAAAATAAAATACATAAAAAAAAAGAGTTGATAAAAAACAAAATTGTGTGCAAGTGTCCTAGGCTTAGTGTCTTAGCCGATAAACGATTAACGATTAACGTTTAACGTTTAACGATTATCGATTGCCCTGAAATAATGCTCTCTATTGATATCGATGACTCTCCCAATGCCAAATGCAGGTTGCGAAAAGTTAAAATGGATCAGCGCAAACTAATGGATAATGCAAACACAATAACTGACATGGCCAAGGTAGCTAGAAAAGAATAGATACAAAAGTATCTTTACGTCGTTGAGCGCTGGGGGTGACTGAATATGATTTATTTGTGCATTCGCAGACACAGAACACGGTCTACGAGATAATATCGGACATGTCTAGCCGTCAGGATGCCATCGAGGAGCGCCTAACCAATCTGGAGGACAAAATGCAGAGCATACAGGTACGACAAAGGACCTCCCATTCAATTCCATCCAATCGAACAATAATGAACCTAAACGCTCCTTCTCCTTGTCCTCTGGCCCACCCAACAGGAGCACATGGAGAGCCTGCCGGAGCTATTGTCCCGCTGCCTGACCCAGCACCAGGAGCGAATCGAGCAGAGGCGCAACTTTCTGCATCCGGACACAGCTGCAGCCCCCATCCAACAGCCAACCCCTCCCTCGATGTTCAATGCGGCGCCCATGCTATTCCCCCACTCCAGGTGAGTCCTTTAACGGGTAGCCGTTACACCATCTCTCTCTGTCTTTCTGTCTGTCTCTCTCTCTCGCCCGATCTCTCCATTAACCTCACCCCCATGCCTGTCATTTCGATATGTTATCGTTTTTTTATTGTCGCCATTTTGTCGGGAATTGGCCAAAGCTCCCATCTCTATCTCCATCCTCTCAGTCTCAGTCTCTGTCATCTGTCAGTCCATCAATCTGTCCATTTGTCGTAGTTCTTTTGTAAATATATTTACTCTGTAGCTTGTCCTTCGCACACTCCAACTCAAAACCTCCAAATTACAAATAAAAATTGTTTAAAAAAATAAAAGAAATATGGGAAACCCACTCCGTCTTCTATGCAAGATTCATATGATTTACAAGAATTGGTTAATCGAAGATTTGTTTTTATCTTTTTTTAATCGAAATTCATTTTAGAAAGTCTTTTGAGAACTACTAGTAGCTGTAGGTTTATTTAAAGTCTAGCTGTTTAAATCTTTAATCTTTTAATCAAAACTATATCAGGGCTTTCAACTTAATCTCTATTCCAACTCTTTTTTCACGGCTTTCTATCATTCGATAAACATTTCAAATCAAAAACTAAACATCAATTTTCATAATCAAACGAAACTCAATCAGAAAACCAGAAAAAGAACAATTGATTTAATTTATTTTTATTTTAATTTTTATTTGTTATAATTTTTTTGTTTTTTTGTGAAAGCTTTGAAACTTTTGATAATGAGAATTAACATACTGCTTTTTGCATAGAAGTGTTCCCTCATCCAATAACGCCGCCGCTACTTACCATTGGCCAACAAGCCCTATTTTGCCACCTATATCTAGTAGAACACCACATTTAGTGCCTGATACTCACATGCCATCAAATGGATCTGCAGTTAATAGCTACGCATCTTCCAACAAATACGGCAGCTGAATATCAGAACGAGAGCGCTCCACTTCCGTGATTAACATCGAGATGCTAACAATAAGGTCGGAGATGGATTCCCAAAGGGATCCAGCATCCGGCCGTTTCTGGCCAATATCCTCCACATTCACATCCAAATCCAAAACCAAACACACATCAGCAACAGCAACAGCAGCAACTACTTCGTCAACGTCAACGTCAACGCTGAGAAAGATCGATAGGTTCGCAGTGGCCGAGACAGCGCTGCTATCGTTATCGTCATCGTCATCGTCATCGGTTGGGGCGCAGCAAGGGCCGGGCCATCGGGACACAATATCGATAATACCCGAAGATGCCGAGTCGCTGGCAAACACAAACACAAATACGAACAGTAACAGTTCGCCGGATCAGATTGTGGGCTCGATACCGGCCATTGCTGCGACCGGCGGAAGCGGAAGTGTTATCGTCAAATCGATAACCATGCTCGAGCCGATGACCATCGACGATCGAGCGAGTGGCGCCGAGACGAGAACGGTGGCCAAGTCGACGGTCGCCTCGAACAAGTTTACTAGGAAAAGAGAACGTGTATGCAATAATAGTAGTAATAGTACTAGTGCTAGTCATAGTCAGAATAGTAATAATAGCGTTAATAGTAATATTAGTAATTCTACAAGTCGAATTTCGAACTCGGCCTTTTGTAAATAAGCCTCTTCGAAATGAGAAAAAAAGTCAAATGTTAGCATATACACGACAAGTTTCACAGCACCATCGTACGCGTACTATCTGCAACGACTGTATGCTTGCGTAAGTCTGTGGACACATATATATATATATAATCCAAAAAAAAAAAAGAAAACAAAAAAAAGAATATATATATATACAAGTGTGTAATTTTTTTTTTTCAAATTTTAGGCTAAAAAAGAGAAAACCAAAAACATATTTGTAATTTTCACCTGTGCTTGCATACTAAAACCAAAAACATTACATAATATAGCATAGTGTGTGTGTGTATGAGTGTATCTGTGTCTGAGAGAGACCCTGTCTGTGTGTTTTCATTGAATTGCAATTAAATTTAAAACTGAATCGAATTAGAATCGAATTGAAAAGCAAAACAAAGAAGTTCAACCACGACCATAGAGAACCTTGCTATAGAGCAATACCCGAAAAATACCAAAAATAATTAGCACTTCCGTTTCCGGTTGCGGTATATTTATGTACATACATCCCAAAAAAAAATACCAAACATCTGAAGAACAAGAATCAAACGCATTTGTCTGTCTGTCTTGGAAATATTGAAGGAAATTCTGGAACCACCATTTTGTAAATACGTATCCGTGTGTCTGTGTGTGTTTGTGTGGGTGTCTGAACTGTTAATGTGTGAAGAGCATACACCGCGAGAAAAGGAAAGCAAGGGAGGTCCTTTAGATTTGAAAATATTGAGAGATGCCTCTCTTTTTTTCAAATCCAAATGTGTTTCTGGCGTTTCTTGTTTTTCGGAAACATTTCAAAAACAGTCAAGTCTCAAAAACACAACTCTTCGAAAACTCATTGAAAAACAGCGAAAATCAGTTAGAAATTATTGAAAAGTATGGAAAAATTTTAAAAGAAAAGTTCAAGAATACCCAAGAGAATGAAAACCAAGAAGAAATAACGATTCTAACTTTAAAAAACTACTCTGGCTTTAACTAAACTCTAAAAACTAAAAACAAAAAAGTAACAAAACAAGTTTGTTGTTGTCTTTTTTTCTACACATATATATACTATAGTATAGTATATAGTATAGAGTACTTAGTCTAGTATATATACATATATATATATTTTCGTTGTTGTTGTTTTTGCTTTCTTTTTCTACCAACAACTATTAAGAACTCAATTAAGAACCTGACTAGCTTTCAATGGGAGTTAAAACTACATACGTGATGATGGAGGGAAGTGGTAGTAGTAATAGAATATGAGAAATATGAGAAAGTAGAGAGATATTAAGGTAACTAAGCTAGTAAAATCTACATCTAAAGAGAACAATTTTAATTGAAGATTTTGTAAAATATAAATGGTAACTCACATTATTATACACAAGGAAGAAAACCCAATATAGAGTATGCCACGCCACGGAGCATATAGGACCGACAAGTTGAGCAGAAAATAGTGTAGGGCGGTAGCATTAAATAGCAGAAGTGGCCGAGCTACGTAAGGATTTTCTAAAGATTCTAAAAGGAACACTATATATACATAACATTACTAGAAAGTATTAACTTGGAGCATCGAAGATAGTTAAAAAAAAAAAAAATAGATAAAAGATAAAAGATAAACCTCTGACGCTTTGTTAGATTTCCGCGAAGAAAAAAAAACACAGATATATGTATGTATACAATGAATTCCCCGAATAGTGCCCCCAATCCCACCCCAATGTCCTATCCACAGCATCAGATGAATAATGAGGAACCAGAACCAGGGCCAGAAAGGATCAAAATATCTATATATACTATATATACACTATATAGAGCCAAGCCAAGTGAACATTTCCTTCGCCCCTCGTGCACTCTCCCAGATTCGAGTTCAGATTAAAGTCGTAGATTCTCCCAACTGTCTGATAGATCTAAAGGCTAACGAGATTGAAGGAGAAAAGCAACAAACTTGAAACAAAAAATGTGTGTATACCTATTTATAATATTGAATATTTAAATTGAAAAATGAACGTTCAAGACTGCTGTCAAAATAGCTTTATCACAATAAAGACGACCCCACACGACACAAGGACGACGAGAAGGACGACGACAAGGACGACAGGACACAGAACAGATCAGAAAACTATATAGAACACACAGAGATACACTGATACAAGAAACGAGGTATGAAATGCGCCCAGCTTTAACGTTATGTATCGATGCATATTTGGGTTTCAACTCTATAAATCGAATAATAATCTATAACTTAACGATAGACGAATAAAAGCAAAGAATTGGTACAACATCAAATTCCCGTTTGAACTGGTTTCCTAACACCCACAAAACAAATATGAAAATATGAAAATATGAAAACCAAAAATTTAAACACAAACTTTGATATGAGGGACCGAATTTCCAAAAGACAGGTCTTTATTATACAAACAAAAACAAATTTAACAACAAACAAGCAAACAGAAAAATAAACAAAATTCCTAAAATGAGAAAACTGAATTTATAATACGGAAGATTTTTTAGCCGCCTTTGAGCTGGGATATCAATTTTTGTATTGATCCAAAAACAACAAACAAACGATTCCTTTTTTTTGCACAATTGTTTCCTGTCCAAAACAGTGTCTTTGTGTTCTTTTTTTTCATCCAATCTCATTTGTTTTTTTGTTAATCAAGATATTCTTTTCCTCAGCGAATCGTAGAGCTCAAGGGGCACTTCGAGAACTTCAAGCTTCAATTCGAAAAACAGAAACCCAAAAACAAGCAAAAGATCTTCTAGCCAAACCAGGTCCAAGAAAACAAAACAATGCCAAGGCTTAAAACTAAAACATAAACTGGAAATTAAAGGCCGAACCAAAAAACTAGAAACCAGAAAGCAGCCATCAAAAGTGAAATAGATTTTGTGGATTTTACACAAAAACTAAAAAAAAGATAGACCCACTCCCCACTCGCCCAACTAGAGGTATGCGAAAAAAAAAATATATAAAAAATATATACAATATCTAGATATATACACACACACACTCAAATATATATATACTTACATATATATATAAATACATGTACAGACGGTCTAAAAGTATATACCAAGCCGAGAAGGAAACCCAACACTACTAACATCATATTTGACTTTATATGTATTATAGTAATGTATTCAGTAGCTAAATCGAAAGCCGAAGCAAAGACCAATTTATTAACAACAAAACTAAAGAGAAAACCTTAAAAAATAACTAAAAAAAAATGAAAACAATTATTATGTTAAACTAAACAATAAAGAATAATACGTTAAAAAAAAGGACTAGGAAAAGTAGAAAAGCTGGCTAGGAGGAGAAACAATTTTTTATTAATAAATAAAAAGAACTAAACAAGAATGCAATGCATAAATTAAAAAAAAAACAAAGGAAGGAAAATTACAACCAAATACTAAAGAAAACTTTAACTAAACCTACACTAAAAGTAAACTAAATTTAAAAACGGAAAAAAGATTTAATTTCTTAAAGAAATAAAGCGTAAAGAAACAAAATTAAAAACAAATTCAATGGCTAATGAAATAGTTTATTTTGAATTTACTATATTGTATATTTAAATTTAAAAAGGGGGGAACCCCAAACCAAACCAAAAACCAAAAATTATATTGTTATATCTTATCGAGGAACCGTGTTTTGCAAAAGCTTTAATATTTAGGGTGCCTACATTTGCTAAATTAGTATTTTACGATTTAAAAAACCCCAAAAAAAATTAACAAAAAAACATACGCAAAATAGAAAACTCAAAGCTTCAGAAACCAACTCAAAAAACCATTAAGCCCGAAAACTTGAAACATGATTCGAAAAAAAAAACAACTTCAAAAACCCAACAAAACCGCAAAAAAAATCAGAAAAATATTAAGAAAACTAACAGCTAAAGCAAATATTGTATTTGTATTTGAGATATGAATTTTAAGAATGTTTATTAGACTTACGATTTGTTATTTTGTATACATATATATATTATATGTATTATGTATGTAGTATAAAAACTGATCTGATCTGATGACGATTGTAATTGTTTTTTTTTTTTTGCTCATTAAGCATTTACCTCATAAGAATTCCCACTATTTATAGCAAATTTACCATATTACATAAAAATCAATTACTGTACTGTTATAATGTACAACCCCCCCTAAGGAAATGCAGATATTGGGGAAAAAGAATAAAAATAAACCTAAAAGCAAACGAACCATAACAGAAAAATAAGAAAAACACATATAATTGTAAATTATTAAATAATGATGAGAAAGAACAAGAAAACCAAAACCAATGATAATTGAAATTTTAACAATAATAAAGGGCTTTGTATGAAAGAAAAACCAAAAAATAAAACTGAATAAAATAAAAGTCAAAAATATATAAAGCGAATGTCTGTGTTTTTATCGGGTGGGTTTTCAAAGGAAAAAAATAGCTTTTAGCGAAGGATTTTCTGGAGGATCGCATACAATGTCAAACCCCTCACGGTATGCATCGATTTTTGGGGTTTCGTATTCTTGATTACGCATATCCTGGCCATTTTACAACCGATTCCGGAACGGAATACCATTTCTGAATCAGCACTTCAATATCCTTTAATCCCCATCCCAAGTTTACGAAAATCAGACAAAAAAAATTTCGACCCGAATTTCGAAATTTTTGTAAGGGGTAACCTCACAATTTTTGCGAAAATGGGCAAAAATTTCATTGTCTGAAATTTTAATGCAAATTGAAGGATAATGAAGTCCTGATTTCAAAATGACATCCCTTTTTAAAATCCGATAAGAAATGGCCAAGATATGGGATTAGCAAGCAGTGAAAAAAGCGGCGGCGCAGATTGCTTGAAATTCGTATGGCAGAAAATCTGAAGTACCAGGCCAACAGAAACCGGCAGAAGGTGGCCGAAAGTAAGCAGTTTAAAGCAGTGCATGACGTCATAACAATTATTCTTTTCAACTGCATAGGAAGAACGAAGACAAATCTAGTTGATTTCTATGTAACGGCCGCAATCTGCCTCCCTTTCCACCTAGTGGGATAAGGGCTCCAATTTAGAACCCATGGGGAGGAATGAGATAAAGGGATAAGAGGGGGACAGATAGACAAATTAAGCTTCAACAGTGATGAGGGAGCAGGAGTGAATTGGCACGACATTTGGCCCGCCATCTCGGCACGATCCGCCATTCCCCATACGATCCAATGCATTTTCACTCACGCGAGCCCCAAATCGTGACACGCGCTGCAAAAACAGCGTGTGCCATTTATGCTTTGGCATCACTGGTGCAGATTACCGTTCCGGACTGGAAATTAGAATGCAGAGATTGGCGCAAGGTCGGCCATCATGGATCAAGGTGCCGTTGATTTTAATTTATCGCCAGAATACCTATGTTAACCCTTCACCTGGTTTCAACATTATTTCTTCTTTACTTATTTTAAATTAAGAATAATAATGCCAAATTGGAATATTAAAACAATCATTCAATGAAATAAAAGAAATTAAGAATGAAAGAGAAGTAAAAAAGAAACAGTTGGCGGATTATTTGTTGTTCTATCAATCAAGTCTCGCCTGAGAAACTTGCATGGTAATGTGAAGCCCATGGGGCCAGTTAAGGGACAATTGCTGTCGAAGCTAGGGTGAGGGGGTGGTGGAAATCCACCTTCTGCAGGTTTCTGTTCGCCTGGTACTACAGATTTTCTGCCATTAGAATTTTAAGCAATTGGCGCAACATTTTTGGCGGCGCAATATCGCCAGTTTTCAAGCCCATATTTTTGCCATTAGGAAATCGATTTAAAATTTGTAAAAATATAATTAAATTATTTAATGTTTATATTTAACAAAAACATATACTTTAATAGTTGCCGATTATCCTTTTTTTAATCATTTTATTAATGCCTCCCCATCAGAATCAGGTCAGCGGCGGCAAATTTTCCTCCTTATCAGCCAATTTTGCCCGTGGCCAGATTTGAAGTACTAGGCCAACAGAAATCAGCAGAAGGCTGCCTTAAGCAAACAGTGATGTGACGTCAGAGCAATTATTCTTTTCGACTTCTCAAGGGGGAGGGGGACAAATCTATTTGACTAAGTAACGGGCGCACTCTGCCTCCCTTTCCTTTAAGCTTCAACAGTGATGAGGGAGCAGGTGTGAATTGGCACGACATTTGGCCCGCCATCTCGGCACGATCCGCCATTCCTCATACGATCCAATGCATTTTCACTCACGCGAGCCCCAAATCGTGACACGCGCTGGAAAACAGCGTGTGCCATTTATGCTTTGGCATCACTGGTGCAGATTACCGATCCGGACTGGAAATTAGAATGCAGGGATTGGGGAACTGTCGGCCATTATTGATTTTGGTACCGTTTTTTCGATTTAAAGTAAATTCATGTTGTACTTTTTGTGACATTAGAGGAAAAGAAAGGCAAAATGTCAGCATAAACTAACTTCGTCTCCCTTACTCCCTTACTCCCTTCCGTATAGAAAAATCGGCGCATTGCTTGCTTTGACGTCACTGCGCGACCTTCTGCTGGTTTATGTTCGCCTGGTACTTCAGATTTTCTCCCATACGAATTTAAAGCAATTTGCGCCGTCGCTTTTGAGGATTGCACTGCTTGCAATCTGAAAATGCAGTCAAATGTGATCCCATTTTAAACGACTGAGAAGTGAAGGCTCTTGGTTCTTTCGTTGTTAATAATAATTTATTTATTTCAGCTCGACTTTATCACATTAAAATATAAAAAAAAAAATGGATGTACATAGAATATTTGTTTATAGATATACATACAGATTAAGGATGCGATGTATTCGTTCGAAGGATTTCTTCGCATTTTAAGATGGCTTCATAGAGGCTGACAATGGCATATAACTAGCAAATGGTTATATAAATCGTAATCTCTGATATCCCCTCGATATCCCCATACTCTCCCATTGTGTTCTTTCATTTTTGCATTTAATCCTTAGAATTTAAATATTACTGCCGCAGAAATTGCTGATTTTTCGCCAGAAGAAGCCGAGCTTGGAGGACTCTTTCTGGACGGCTCTTTGGGCAGCCTTTTGGCTTTTGAATGTCTGCCATTCGCGCTTCACCTCGGCATTGGCAGGACCCCACTTTTCATTTGGTTTCAGCGATGCAAAAATGGACTATAAAATTGGTTAGATTGGTTAAACAATTAGAATTTCAAAAAATAAATTTTTTTTCAGATAGAACTCACCGAACAGAAGGATCCTTCCCTGTGGCGGGAAACATACCAGAGACCCCACAACGGAAACTGGGCAGCTCCAATGCCAAACAGAAGCCAACCAGCCACTGAAAATAATAATTCAGAATTTAATAATAATATTAATCTGCAGCACCGATCGAAAATCATAAAAATTGGAAAATCCGAACTTTTGATTATCTTTTCAGCGGATATTTTAATTATTTCCAAACCGATTGAAGAACGGAATACCATTTACGAATCAGAGCTCCAATCCCCTTCGATCTGCAGTAAAAGTTAGGTATTATAATTCAAAAAAAATTTTACCCTATTTTTGTCAAAAATCATGATGGTACCCCTTGAAAAAATTTCGAAAAATGGGTCAAAATTTTGATTGCAAGATTTTTACTGAGAATGATTCTACTCGAAGTTCTAAGATCGGGAAGGAATAACATTTTAGGATCTGCCAAGTATTAGCCGAGTTATACAAATTTTTCTTTTCAAAAAATCGAAAAATTGGAAACATTTTTTTGACGCTTATTATTTTTTCAAAATCTGAATTTCTGATGCACTTTTTAGAGGATATTTTAAGTATTTCCATACCGATTGAAGAACGGAATACCATTTATGAATCAGAGCTCCAATCCCCTTCGATTTGCATCAAAATATCGAAAATGTCATAAAAAAAAAATTTGACCCAATTTTTGTCGAAAAATGATGTCCAAGGGGTACCCCTTGGAAAAATTTCGAAAAATGGGTCAGATTTTGGATGGGCATTTTTTGAGTGAATATGATAGTACTCGAAAATCCATGATCGGGAAGGTATGCCATTCGCCGATCGGTCAAGTTTTAGCCAAGTTATGACAACATAACCTCCTCCCCCATGTCCTGCATGTCCTTTTCTCCGTTTAAAAAAAATATAAAAAATAGGTTGTACTTTACTTACCATTACCCGCTTCGGGGAAGTAGATTTCACTGTACTTAATGGGCTCTATGGTGGCCATGGAGTAAATGAAAATAATGATCATCATGACGGGGGTGAAGAAGGACCAGCACACGCGCCAGTACAGTGAAACCCGGCGGTTGCACATGAACTCGATATCATCGCAGAAGTTTTGCAGGCCTAAGTTATAGGAGTTGAAGATAAGTAATACTACTCTAGGACTCGAGTATACCCACCATAGATCCAAACTATTCCAGCTAACTCGAAGATGGCCAAAATAAACACCACATAAGTGCCGCCATAGAAGTCCACAAGGGTCAAGATCCACTGGCCACCCTATGGAGGATAATACAGAGCTTAGAACGGGAAAAGATTAGAGGAATAAGAGAGGAGGCCCTCAGAGGACTCCCAACCCACCGGCGTGACATAGACGAGTCCCATGAGGAAGCCGCACAGGGAGGTGCCCAAAGCCACCTTCCAGTACTTCAGGCCCTTGAACTGGTCACAGATAATGGTGACAATGGTGCTCTGGAGGGCCACAATCGATCCTATGCCCAGGACGAAGAGCATGAAGAAGAACAGGACGGAGAAGAGCTGGGGAACCGCCTGGAACTTGGATATGGCATCCGGATACGAGATGAAGGCCAATCCCGTGCCGCTGCGCACCACATCGCGGATGTTCTCAATTTGCAGGTTATGGGCCAGGTTTCCGAGGATCGCGAATATCGTTATCCCGCCGAGGAGACTCGTCAGGGTGTCCAGCGTCGTCACTATCATGGCGTCCCTGTAGATTCCGTGATCGAATCGGTTGTACGAGGCGAACATGATGATTGGACCGGATCCCACAGCCAGCGAGAAGAAGCACTGCACCACCGCGTTCTTCCACACAGTGGGGTTCAGGAGCTCGCCCCACTGCGGCTGCAGGAAGAAGATGATCCCGTCACGGGCCCCCTCCAGGGTCACGGCCCGGATGAGCAGGACGAACAGGACGACGTAGGGGAACAGGGCCAGGAAGTAGGCGGCCTTGCCGGAGCTCTTCACTCCGCGCATGATCACCAGGAAGATGACCATCCAGGAGGCGAGCAGGGCCAGGGTCAGCTTCCAGTCGGGGCTTCCAATGCCGTCCGAGATGTCCAGCTTCTCCTTGATCACAACGTCTCTGGAAAAGTTAGTAATGGTTCAAGATCACAGCCATGTATTCCCCCATGATCCACACCACTTACAGGAAGTAGATTTCGGAGCTGCTTTGCAACTTAACCGTCTCGTTGTCGGCCAACAAGCTGACGGCCCTGTTGCTGTAGGGGCTGGTGAGATTGGTGGCCAATGTGGAGGCGTTGGTGGCGAGTCCGGTTATCAGGTTCTCCGTATACTCCACGGGTCGAGAGTCCACGCAGTTCTGCCAGTCCTCCCGGCAGTAGGACCACGGCAACTCCGATTGGAAGGACACAAAGAGGTAGTAGAGGGTCAGGGCCAACAGCGATGAGTAGTACGAGATGATGCAAATGGTTCCAAAGGCCTGGCCATAGCCCACGCCCACGAAGCCCGGACAAATGGACCAGATCTTCACAGTTCCCTGGCTGGTGAACTGTCCCATAATCATTTCCAGATAGTACATGGGCTTGCCTGAAGAGACACGAGGACTCAGAGATAATACTATAATAGATAGAGATCCACTCACCAATTAGAAACAGGACTATGATGTAGGGTATCAGGAAGGCACCGCCTCCGTTCTCGTAGGCCGTGAAGGGAAACCGCCAGACATTGCCCAGGCCCACGGACACGGAAATGCAGGACATCAAGAACTCCAGGCCATTCCCCCAATTCGTCCGCTCCGCCTTAGCCTTCTCCTTGTCCTCGGACTTCTGTCAGGGGGAGATTAAGGAATTTCTTCATCAAATATTTGCGAATATATATTCTGCATGCCCGATGCTATCTGTCTCCGATTCGGGGAATACACGATTTATGATCTGCAGTCCGCAAATTCCAGACACATGGCTAAATATTTAGCGAACCGTCCCAGGCTCTTGACATTTTTGTTGGCCAAACATTATAATATTTATATTTTTATTTATATCAGCTTCCCTAATCTTATCGCCAGATTAGAACAGCAAATGGCTCTTGTGGATTCTCCCACTTGCAGTCTCTATAATTTCACTTAATGACTCCCCGGGCCTCTCGTTTCAATCTCAACCGAAGAACCGCCCTTAAATGCATTGATTGCAGTCATAATGGGCCTTTGATGTAATTAGTTTGGCGCAAAACGCCAGTTAGTTCTATAAATACAAATTACATATTAAGTATACGCCGTGTGGCCGCCGGTCGTTTTTTTTTTGTTTTTTGCTTAAAACTAGATTTGCCTAAAGGGCATAACATGAAAAAATATTTGTGGTTTTCTAAAATCAAACACGATTCTAAAAAAAATAATTACACATCAAGTATACGCCGTGGTGTCATTATTAATTAAGTATACGACGTGTTGCCATTTAAGCTTAAGGGCATAAAAATGTATTCAAATATGACACAAATGTACCTTTTTTATGAATAATAAAATAATAAAAAAAATTTCATAAATACAAAAATTATATATATTAAGTATACGCCACTGGTATTCTTCGTTCAAAGGAGATTTCTTTTCAAAAAAAAAACTATTTGAATTGGAAAATATTTCTTGTTGTGTAACAAATTGTTTAGCAAAAACTACATTAGTTAGAATATTCGCATGGGAGTCCAACAATTGAATTCTATTTAATGACTCACTGGCAGTTCCAACTAAACTATTCAGCAATTTTTCCTTCAAAAAAGCAGCTATATCTGCCAAATAAACGTATTATTTACCTTTGAACAGCCACTAGAGTCGTCATAATAATATATAATTTATTTTTTGTTCTGTAATTTAAGAGTTAATGATTGCTATTTGGTAGATTCTGTTTGCGGCCAGCTGTTTGAACAGCTTTTCGCTCTAAAGTTGAAACAAAAGTGTTTCGTGTTAATCGGCGAAAGAGAGCGGCTGTCGGTTTTTTGCCTTTTACACTTTATTTTCAGTGTCAGAAAAAGCTGTTTCAATAATACATAAAATAATAATATTAACAGTCGGCAACCAGCTGGGGGTAGAGGTAGAGGTAGAGAGCTGGGTGGCAAGTGAAATCGAAAATGCATCGCCGAGAGCAAATAGAAATAAAACTACGAGTATTTGGCCAATAGCTCGGGGGGCACGACATCTGTTTGCTTATCCGATTTATCTTGGCCAAGGAAATTCCTAGGAAATTCTTACAATTCTTACTATCTCTCTGGTAGTTACAAAATAAATTATGATTTAATCCGTACACTTCACTCTCCCTTGGATTATTCATCATGGCCTTTGGGAATTACCTTAATTGCAGTTTAGGAATAAATTACGGCTATGCTGACCACATTTTGAGGCGGCTTGGGCTTGAGGTGATGGGAAAAGTACGTTATTTTCCATCCACTCAAGGGGAAACCCTCCATCCAATCGAAATGAAGAGCATCTGGGGGGAAAACCCTCGGAACTATTACAATAATATTTTAAAATGAAATAAAAACAAAAGAGAAAACACTGTCGCAGTCGTGTTCTTTTCGTTGTTTGCTCTAAAAACTGGTTTTGTTTTTGTATCACTTCGATAATGATATACGCATATGTATATAGTATATGGTGGCAGTGCCGGGTCTAGTCTCTCCAATGGGATATATGGCGGCCTTTTAGGGGTTTCGCTTGGAAAGGTAAAAATAACACCTACTATATACAATATTATTGGGCTCTAAATGGATAAATAGAGCTACGCATGGAGCACTGGATGATATACTATTTATGTGGCAATGTTACGACCGTAAACCTCATAAGATATGCATATAATATCCGCCTGACAAAGTATTTCCCTTACCAAAATCGCATTTTCGTTTGTCGGTCGATTAGACCGCCATTAGCGTCTAACGGCCCGCAATGATTGTAAAATAAAACCATAAACTGCTATATGGCGAGCACTGGGGGAAAATAAAGAACCACTTTGTCACATGGGGCGCATACTTGACACACTGACTGTCTTCGGCCCTAATCTTAATTTTTTTTTCGGCCACTCGAGTCTCAAGTACCAATCTCGTTAACTGATTTTTTTACTTACTTCCGCAGCATTGTTGTTGTTGTGGTTGCCATTGGGTTTGAGTTCCATTTTTTATATATATTTTTTAGCTTTATTTTTTAATTCGTCTTCTATTTATTTAGTTTTTTTATTCGTTTCAATAGCAGTTTTAATTAGCTCATACCCTATGGGCCTACTAGCTGCATAATTATATTTCTGTTTTTTTTGTTCAGACTTTTTTTAGAATTTAAGTTAACGTTTTTGTTTCTAACTTGGCTTGGTGGGGCGGAAAGCGCGCTTGTGGTGCCGCGAATGCCACGGCTGGAACTGAGAATGCTCGCCGCTCGTTGGGCGCTTTAAGAACCGCCAAAGTACAAGTACAAGCAGGTAATAAGCGTGAAATTATTCACACCAACACATACACCACTACACACCTGTACAGCGCATAGCACACCTCCCCCGCACACCGCACAACCGACTGCGCCCCATGGACCTCCGATACATCTGGGGAAAAACTTTGGTGTCGTGCCTGCACAGCGATCCGAATGGTTTCTTCGTGCTGCGATCTCTGGAGAAGATCGGCGGCAGCGGTGGTCTTCGGGGGTTCCATAGGGTAGTGCTAACTCTAAGAACCCCCTCCCCCTACCCCTCAAAAGGCTAAAAACATTTGTTGACAAAAGTACATTAAGAAAAGTTACGAAAAGATATTTAAAAATAAAATGTGGTCTTGATTTAAATCATTTATTTTTGGGGGGAAAATGGTAAAAAAAAGTGATGTTTAGGGAAATTTAGTTAAAAAAAGCTTACCTCAAAAGGTGATTTAAGAAATAATATTTAAAAATTAGCTTAGTTAGGGTTAAAAAATAAGAAAAGATGCTTCAAACTCACTCAAAAAGAAGTTTCTTGGGCAATTTGAATCGTTTTTATGTTCTCTATGTTTATTCTTAAAAAAAGTCTCATATTATTTATTTATTTATTATAATATTTTATAATCTAAGCCTTTTTAATACCATAATTTTAAATTTTTAATATATTTTTCTTAATTCTAAAAGTCAAGATGACAAAAAACACAGCAATCTCTCCATTTAGGAAACAACTATATTACTCTGTTTTCGACTTGGAAAAAATAATTAACAAAGTTAAATAAATAAACAATATTATAAATTTTCATTAAATAATAGTAACTGCTATTTGTTATATAAATTTTAAGAGCTCTACTGCCAGACTTTTGAATTTAAGAGCCATATTGTAAAAAGAAAACCCAAATTGGTTACAAAATCAACACATGAGCCGATGAGTTTGGTGACTAATTAAGCTCCTAATTCCTAATTCTAAGCCTCTAAGCTCTCCTATTTTCGTAAAGTGTAAGAAAAGATAAAATGCCAGATAAACAGATATTGAGATACAAGGAGATAAGCCCCGTGGATACATAGATTTATCACCCGAGAGATAAATTCGATGCACAGCGAGAAACCAAGAGATACTTTTAGGTTCAATTCTGCCAATCATGCCACATAATAGGTTCACGATAGGCAGTTAACACTGTTCGGCGGGGCTACCAGGGAAACACTAGCCTCTAGATAAAAACCGAGCCGACCCCGGAGAAGGGGACCCTAAACGCTGGTCAGCCAGCAGTAGCCTCCATAAATACCAGCCCGATAGACGGACTCGCAGACACTGTAAAATAAACATTCAAATAAAAAAAAACGAAAGCACTCTAATTTTACGAGCTTATCCGAAACCACCGACGGTGACTGGCCACTTTCCGCTCCAGATTAGGTGACCAGAGCAGTGACCAACGGAAAGCCAGTGCTTCGGCGCTGGGAGTACCAGAGCTCTAGACACATCCAATTAGGAATCGTTGGCCATAAAGTGTTGAAAGTTTTATGGGGTCCGTCCGAGCAATCTTGTCCCTCGATAAAAAATTGGCAAATCTTCGACTATGACGCAGTCTGTACCCTTAATGCGAGACCCCATAAATCGTAATCGGGTATGGGCTCTATATCTAGATAGCATTTAGCGCCAGCCAGACCTTCGATCCGCAATCCAATCTAGGCGCTACAATGCCAGTTCCTTTGATCGGGCGATTTGAATCATGGTTCCCATGAAATCGAAATCTTTATGTATATTTGCACCGATTATTGCGGATCACAAACCATATCGGGGTAGGACGATGACTTCGGGGTTCTTTATCGATCTGGCTAAGAGACTTATCGATCGGGGTTGTAGTTCCCAAGACAATATCCTTAGTGCTTATACTTCCCATGAAAAACAATATATAGCCATGTTACTTTTCAATAATGTTTTATTTTAATGTACTTGCATTATATTTAGTTAATAACTAGTTTTTGTAAATTATTCTCACTTGAATGCGTCTATAAATTAAATCTTATTCGTAACTCTCATGTCTCTCTCAGCATTACTAGATATGAAAAAAAAAATAAAAATAAAGTGCCACACACACAGGATGATTCTTTTCAAAGAAGGACTCTCTCTAACCATTAAGTTTAGTTTAGGCTTTAGTTTCAATTGTGTCTGCTTTACATCTACATAAAGTTAATCAGTTAGTCAGTTAATCGGTTTATCAACAATAGTACAAGTGACGAAGTCTACAATGAAGTCGAGAGGGAGGAGGACACCGAGCACGTTGGCGAATACAATTTATGACTTTCTGTGTTTGAATAAAGGTAACCAATAACTATAATAATAATAATAATAAACATAAGTTCCGTAGGCTTAACGTACTTTCTCACTTAACCTCTTTTATTTTTAATGCAAATTTTAATTGAATTTCTCGCTGGGGAAGCCTAAAAACAAAAACATTTCTTTGTACGAATTTGCACTACAGTGTGGGGTAAGATAACAATGAGGTTGAAATTACTTTAAATTAGCAAATTAATGTTAATTAATTACACACGAAGAGCTAAGAAGAAACAGGAAGGGTGTGCTTTAATATTAATAATAATAATGATAATGAAAGTCAAAGTAGGGGACGCCTAGTCTCTCAATTGACATGTACGAAGAGTTATCGAAGATATATCCCCGATATATCCGTATATATATATAATCATCACTTGTACGTTATATTAACTAAATTATTAATTAGCCCGCTTCTTCCTGGCCGATGACGATGAGAACGATGACGACGACTACTGTTCAACTGCATTAATGTTACTATTCTATCCGTTGTCTGCTGATCTAAAATATATATTATATATACCTTTTACTTTAAATTAAAATGTTTCTCTTTTTTTTTTTTAACAAAAATAAATATGTGTTATAACATGGTGTTTGGGGGGGAGGTGTTGGTGAAGTATTTCATTGGTGTAGTTGTTGATGTATTGTTGGTGTGCTGTGTGTTGTGTTTTGGTTTATTTGTGTGTTGTGCTTGGAACAAGACTGCCTACTAGACACCCATAACTGGTAACTACAAGCAATCTATCAAGTCGAGGGAAAGGCATTTAGCTTCTCCAACAATTATGGTTCGATGTACATACTATTAGCTGTCAGCTGTCAGAATTTGTGGTTTTCACTCTTTTATTTACAGTGGGGATAGCTTGGCTGCTTCTCTATTCCTTTGTCCTCTGACTAACAATGGCACACACGCATATATATACTACATATATATATATATATATATTGAATTTTAACGTTTAATTTAGGCATTTGTGGTGGCTCCTCTGGCTATTGCTCCTCTTCTGGCTTAAAAAGCTTCTGCATGAAATGTCTTCTCGATAAAACACATATATATGTTATATATTTCCGATCAAGAATCCCCCTCCACACATTCAAATCCTCGTAGTTGTGTTTACAAAAATAATAGACCCTACAGTATATATTTACATCGTTTTCTCTTAGAAACGGCAAACAGAACTTCCAAAATTATAGCTTCCCTCTCTTGATTCTTCGACTCTCAACATCGGATGAACGATTTGTGGATGTAGTGGACATAGTGGGTAGGGGGGGTGTGTGTATTTTTTTCGAATTTCGTTAAATTTATAAAAAAAAATCTATTTACACTAGGTATGCCTACTTACAAACTGAGTATGATAATATCTTAAGCGGTTTGTTTGGTGGCCCTACCCGAAAAAAGCTAATAATGACTTCCCCCCCCCCAGGCTACGCTGTCCTTCCGATCCTGGCCAGTCAACAAACAAACCATTGCCTCACATACATATATGCACGGGTGTGGGTGAGTGTCCAAGTGTCTAAGTGTGTGTGTGGGTGGGTGTTAGTGGGTGATCTTAAACATATATGCGTGTGTGTATCTTCCTTTTTTTTCTGTATTTTTTACTTTTTTTTTTGTATGTACGATTCAAGGGCTATCATCTCATTCTTCCTTTTTTTTCTAGGCTCAGTCGCAATTTTCCTTGTGATTGGGATACAACTTAACGAACATAACGATTTGTGTGTGTCTTTGGGGCCATCCATTGATCCACGATCTACGATCCTCGATCCTTGATCCACTACGCATTATTCGGCTGCCGGTGCACAAGACTCAAGCATTGTCCCTATGCTTCATCTCGCAGAGATTGGCTTGCGTGGCTGGTTCGGGGGTTCGAGTGTTGGTTGCTGCTTAAGTTTGCTTTGGGGGTCTTGGTTGTATGTAGATATATAGATAGTTCTGCTTGATTCCTAGTTGAGTTGTTCGCGAAGGCTGTTAGTCACGAATCTCCACCCACTTGGCGAGATTTCGGGCGACCAGTTCCTTATTGATAAAGATAACATTCTGAAATGGAAGTAATCGGGATTAGAGTGTTTTTGGAATAAAAAAAGAGAAGATGTAGTGGTCTATCTATCTCTCTCTCTGCTGCGAGTGTCCTCCGTCCCACTCTAATCGGTGACCACAAAACATACTCACATTGGGACCTAGGGAAGCGAATAAATAGACTTCTGGTATGTTGTGACAATTATAGCCGGCGACTTGTGCTTGCAAGACAATGCCTTTGGTAAGTTGGTTGAGGATCTCGGCCGCCTCGATGGACCAGTTCTCGCCTGGAAGAGGAATCTCTTAGGATCATAACTCACAAAGACAGGCAGTAGGTACTCACCGATCGGCTCCACGTTGGACAGTATGCACTCGGTGGCCTGGAAGGGCACGGACATAAAGTCGGCCCGAATCTGGCGCAGAAGACTGAAGCCGACGTTCATGTAGCCGCCAAAGTCAAGGAACCTCACCACACACCGCTCCTCGTCATCGGGATCAACGTCAACGATCTGGACGCGATACCACACACCGTTGATGGGGATCACGCACACGGCACTGATCTCAAGGCTGGGCAACGGGGGGGCCTCCATCGTGGAGTAGCTATCGTACAGCTGCTTCTGCAGCATGGGCAGCGATGGGTGCGAGGGGTGGAGCGGGTGCTGGACGAAGAAGTGCGACCCGGAGAGTACCGCACTCACCACCACGTCGTTGTTGATGCCCTCGATCAGTTTCAGCTGCGGGGAGGAGGTTACAAGGTAGTTTCATATCGATTTCAGGAGGGGATTATCTTGAGAGAGTCTATGGTCTAGACCCCAGAGACCCCGACACGACAGGAACAGTGGCCTACATATGGTGTGCCCATGACACCCATACCTAGGACGCACTTAGAGAGACCCTTGTATCTCTCTGGGTATCCCCCAGGAGGTGGGGAATACTGCGGAATGCCACGCAACGAATGCCATGTCGTGTCGGCGTCACCGACTCGGGATCGGGATCGGAATAGCGCCGATCGTCATCCCACCACTCACTTGTAGGTTGTTGAGGCTTTCTGTCGAAAGAGGAACTATGGTCTGCGGCAGGGCAAAGTGGATGCGTTGCATCGTAAAGTTTGGATACCGCTTGGAGGGCAAGCGCTGTCGGATCATCGCCAGGGCGGCGTCGATCTCGCTCTCGGTGCCCTCGATGGTGCAGATGCGCACCTTGGCCGAGTAGGGGTTCTTGGTGAGCACCACGTTGGCCAGGGTCTTCGACTTGATCTGATTGATGAACATGCGCTTGCGGCCGTACAGCTGACCGATGAGGCTGTTGGGGAAGAGGAACTCGTAGCTGGTCTTGGCCCTAGTAGCCTCCGAGCGCGGCAGGCTGGAGCCCTTGCCGGAGTCGCCCGACTGGACGCTGCAGATGCTCAGCGAGGGACTGGCCGCGTCCACGTTGCGCTTCTGGTTAGTGTTCCCATTGCTGTCCACGTCCAGCTCGGTCTGCTGCTGCTCGTCCACCTGCTCCTTCTGTTCGTCCTCCTTCTTGGCCGGCTCCACCTCAGACTTGGGCTCACAGTTGTTGTTCTGCTCGCACTCGCTCGGAGTGGTGGTGGTGGTGGTGTAGTTGGTGTCCAGGAACGAGTTCTCCGGCGATATCTTGGGGGTGCGCGTGGCCTTGATCACCACCGGCTCCACGGTCTTGCTGCTGGTCTTGCGCTTGTGGAAGGAGACCCGATTGTTCACCGAGTCGGGGAGGTCGCGCGGCGAGGAGAGGTTCTCGAAGTCCTCGTCGATGGAGCAGAGCTTCTTGTGTTCGGCGTCCTGGATCTTGGACTTGAGCATCTCGGAGTCGATCTGCTGCTGGTGCTTGCCGGGCGAGGTGCGTCCGTTGCTCTGGATCTTGATGGGCGCCGACTTCCCGTACAGCATCGTGTTGGGGCTCTCCCTTTCGTCACTGCCGCTGCCGCTGCCGCTGCCACTGCCGCTGCCGCTGCCGCTGATGCTCCCGTTGGCTATAGTTCCGTTGATGTTCATCGATTTGGTGGCCGACTGCGGCAGCTTGCCGTTCTGGAGGACGCCGTTGGCCTTGCGCGGCTCCCCGACCGCCTCCTCGACCGCCTCGGCCTGGGCGTAGGCTGTGCCCGTGTCCTCGTCATCGGGCTTGTCTAAACGATTTTTATTTCTACGCCGAAACCAAAAGACGCCGAGTATAAATGCTACACCGGGGAGTGACAGGTAGAGTAGAGGACGACCGGATACCATTTTCGCTGAATATTGAAGGATCTGCCAGGGAGATGGAGATGGAGACGGAGAGAGATTCTCATTAAAAAACCATGTCTCCAACTTACAAATGTTTTTGTATAATTTTTTTTAGAACATTGTTCCTCTCCGGAGGAAGGAAAGTTTGGAATGGGAGTTTGGAGAGGAAAGGCCTGGCTTGTGTTTCAAAAGCAATCCCAAGGAGCACCCGATCTTGAAATACTTTTCAGCTCCAAACTGGATTTAAGTCTTGAATTAAATTTCAAAATATTACACTGATAAGGTTATAGTTTCCCAAAAATAGCCTTGGAACTAGTAGGGGTCTTCAAAGGGTACTTTTTTGAGTTGTTTTCGAGCATCACGAGACCCTCCGTGCATGCGCCCAACGGTGTGTGTGTGTGTGTTTGGCTTTTTCCTTTACGATTTCTGAACTTTTGCGTATTTATAGAATTAAATAAAAAAAAAATACGTAAATATAGAAAAGAAAAATGTCGAGCAACCGAAGAAGAGCCAAAAAATTTGAATGCCACGCGGAAGCGACGGAGAGAGCCCCCCGATCGTGGGGGGATTGAGAGCGCCTGCGCTCTCTCCTGAGAGTGGCTAGAACTCCGAGAGAGAGAGAGAGCGGGAGAGAACAAACCGTTACGTTTGGCCAAAAGCAAAACGCCAAAAGTTACGAAATCATTACAAAACAAAAGCAAAAGTTATGAAGACTTGCGCTGGCACTGCCTGACATTCTTTTACCTTTTTTCTCGATTATCGATTATCGATCTGAAACTATTCCCCAATCGTATTTTTCGTTCGTTTGTATTTATTTTTTTTTTTTTCACAATTCGTTTGGAAATATTTTGAAGTGGAAGTCTTTGAAACTAGTTTTTATTTAGTTTTTTTTTTTTTTGTATTTTTATTCGATTTCGTTTGACTTTGTCTTTGGCTTTGAATTCGAAATGCCGGCGAAATGGAGCGATCGATCGATCGGTCGTGAAGGCTTTCAAATATGTATCGACTGCTCGGTTTTCGAAGGGAAACTACTTTGCCGCCACATCTAATTGCCATTTCTTGGGACGATTTTCGCAGCTTCTGCTTCGGAAAAAATAAAATAAAAAAAATAAAAATAAAAACAAATTAGAGAAGCTGCGTGGTGGCAGAAAGTTTTTTTTAGCGCCTCCCTCCCTTTCCACCCACACAAAAAAAACAAAAAAAATACAAGAGAGAACAAAAAGAGAACAAAGAAATCCACACACACACACACACACACATACTGCGATGCACATTGGGAATTATTATGAAAACATTATTTATTTTTCAAATATAATCCCAGTGTGGCGAGGTCCCAGAGGTCCTCCTGGTTAGTGGACGGATGATAAGGGATCCGCTACCCCCTCCCCCGGGACTACACTGCGGAAACTGAAACTGTTTATGGAAGAGGAGGTTTGCCAGACAGACTTATCAGTCTTGGAGGTGTTTCTCCAGGTGTAACGGGGGAGGGGGAGGGGGTGCCCAATGCCAGACAGCTGTGGTGTTTCCTAATCAGAGATCGGGAATTTGTTCACCAATCGCTTGTTGTTGTTTTTTTTTATTCATCCGCCGTACGCGTCGTAAGCTTGTTTATGCGTGGTCATGTCCGTGCGTGTCTGTGCGTGTGTGTTGGGCAAACAAACATGTTTAGGCATGCTTTTTTTTTTCGTTGACTTTGAACTTACATTGTTGTTGTTGTTGTCTTGCCACAAACTTGATTTTTAATAAAAAAAAAAAATAAATATTCCAAAAATTTTGAAACTTTGCCTTGGCGGCCGTTATCACAAGCAGAAGAGAGCCCATGCGGTGAACGGAGAGCGGAGAGAGGAGAGCATCAGCAACAACAACAACTGCCACCACCAGGTGCAATAACAACAACAATGCCAGCTAGCCGAAATTCTCAGTTTTTATAATCTTGGCAACGTGGTTTCCGATCATATGGTCGCCTGGCTAAATCGGCGGAGCGGGTTGTATAATCGGGGGTGTATATATGTACATATATGCCCAGCATATCCATTGTTGTTTCCCGTTAAATGGGAGTGGCACATGGCTCCTTCTTCCACAACAACAAACACACACACAGCTATGCTCTCCTTTTGCGCCTTGTTTTTATTTTTTTGATGATTTTGTTTTGGAGCGATAACCCACCCAATGCCGATGAATGGGTGAAAGCTGTAGGAATAAAAAAAAACACACACATTTCTTCTGAGTGTGACTCACAGAAACCATAGATATATGCGCATGTATATGCAGCAGCTATGCTATCATTGTGTAATACTGCTCCCGATTTCCTACCGATTCTCCGGAACGGCAACACCAACAACAACAACAAGTAGGATAAACACTCAAACAAAAAGTTATGAAAAAAAAGAGATGGCGGGTGGGGGGTTGGTTGGTGGCGGCGTTCGGTCGCAGGATAACTTGTGGAAAAGGAGCCGATTTATTTGTATTTTTTGTTTTGGCCACACGCTTTGTGCTTTGTCTTATGCATGCTTTGTGCTTTTCGGTTTCTCTACCTCCGCCTCCGCGGCTGGCTGCTGCCTTTGTACTAGGTTATGTTCCGCGTGTTTCGTCTTACCTTTTGGAACCGCTTTGGTAACTTATTATGCTGCTGGTTTTGTTTGTTTTTCAAGTACGTGTGGCTCAGTGTTCTTTTGTGCAACGTTTTTCACTATTTTCACCGCTTTTCGCCGCTTAAATCACGAAAAATTTGCTCCACGAATAAAACACGTGTCTACGTTCCACCTTTATTTTACGTTATTTTACGTTACATGGCCGGCGTTCCCAGTGTTGCCACCACTGCCACGTTTGCGCTGTTTTGGATTTTGCGCGATTCAGAGTTGCGTTTTTCTTTTTGCTTGATATATAAGTCAGTTCAGATTTGCTTGCTGTCTATGGTTTTGTTAACGAATGCCGAATATGTTTTTAAGGCCCTAATTGCGCTACAAAATATGGTTATGTACCTTCTGCTATTTGGCTTATCGATGGCCTGACAACTATCGATAGACTATTTTATTTGAAACTCGCAATTTTTTTATAAAACATAAAATAAAATAATAATCAACATCAACATGTTTATAATTAATAAAATAAAACAAAATTACTTTAAAACTTTAATAACATTAATGGAAATATCGTAGGATTAACGGTCACACTATATCTTCAAAGCTATCGATAACTTTAGGATTTGAATTTTAAATTATTTTTCTTTTCAAATAATGTATAAAATATAGTTTTAAATAACATATATTTGTAAGAAATATGATTATATTTAGCTAAAGTTTGAAAACTTAAAAAAGAGTTGAAAATAATAATGCATTTTAGAATTAAAAAATACTATCTGATTAAGATGAATAACTTTAATATTTAAGAAACTTTTGTGAATTGTTGAATAAAATTAATATTATTTTTAATTAAGAGTCTTAAATGATCAATTTGAAGTTAAAAATATTATGTTTCAGCTAATTTGAGCCCCAAATGCGAATCAGTATTTTCCGGTACATGGTCACTCCACCACATCCCCCAATTGGCCCCCCACTCCGCCCCCACTTAGTGTACATAACAAACGGACTTAATTGGCAATTGGCTATCGAGTTAAATGTGCGCGGCAGGCAGTCCCATCGTCAGTGCACTCCTCAGGCAGAATGTGCTCCTGCGAGGCGTTAGCGCCATCCGAGGATCCACATCGGTGGTCAGAACCAGGTCCAAATCAAAATTCCACTGGCAGTCCCGCTCTTTTTCATCGGACGCTGGAGCGGCCGTTACTGGGGCTTCGGCCTCCCCTTCCGCTTCCGCTTCCGCTCCCGCTCCAGATGCTTCCCATCCCGCTCAGATCTCGCACCCGAAAACAGTGAGTGATTACCAAGAGCTCTACCAAGCCACCAAAAAGAAGTTCCAATGTAAGCCTCAACCAGTCGCAGGCATATGCATATGCGTAGTACGTGTGCACATTCTATTAATATCCGAACGCCAACTAGTCGTCCCATTTAACGCCCACATTCTCCCGCCCTCTGACATTTTCAGCCAAGAAACTGCCCGTCGATGTTCATCCGGACGCGGTGTTCGCCTGCAACGAACTGGACCTGAGCGAGGTGCAGGTGTATGGCTTCGACTATGACTACACGCTGGCCTGCTACAAGCCCGATCTGGAGGATCTGCTGTACAACCTGGCGCGGGAGATGCTGGTGAAGCGGTTCCGCTACCCGGAGGACATCCTGGAACTGGAGTACGAGCCGAACTTTGCGGTCCGTGGTCTGCACTACGATGTGGAGAAGGGGCTGCTCGTCAAGCTGGACAGCTTCCTGCAGCTCCAGTTGGGCTCGGTGTATCGCGGGCGCACCAAAGTGGAGGCGGATGAGGTGCTGAAGCTCTACCACAACCGATTGCTGCCCATTGCCTATGTCGAGGGGCCCAACAACAGCTACCGAGTTCGTATCTTATCGCTCCCCCGAATATCAATCATTGATTTATGATCTGTTGGCTTCCTACTGTGTCGTTTACAGCACAACACCAACTCGAAAATGGTTCAGCTGGCCGACCTGTTCTCCGTACCTGAAATGTGCCTCTTGTGCAATGTAATCGAATATTTCGAGCGTAATCGCATCGACTACAATCCAGAGATTGTTTTCCATGACACCAGGACCGCCATGGGCTCCTGCCACCCCATAATGCACGGCAAGGTGATGCTGAACACCGAAAAGTATATCGAACGCAATCCAAAGCTGGTCAAGTATTTCGAAAAGCTTCAACAAGCTGGCAAGAATCTCTTTCTGGTCACCAATAGTCCCTACTCCTTTGTGTAGGTTACCTTATGGCTTTCATTAGAATTAAGATTTATGGATGATTTTTTTACTTTTTCAGAAACTGCGGCATGTCCTGGCTGGTGGGTCCTCATTGGAGGGAGTTCTTTGATGTGGTCATTGTCCAGGCTCGCAAGCCCAAGTTCTTCACGGACGAATCTCGACCCATACGCCTCTTTGACGAACGCACTCAGTCCCATTTGTGGGACAGAGTCTTCAAGCTGGAAAAGGGAAAAATCTACTACGAGGTAGCAGGAGATGCCTTCGTTTTTGTTGCTTAATTATTGATTTGTGGGTGTCCTTCAGGGTTCTGTGCGACAGCTGCAGGAGCTTAAAGGATGGCGCGGCCACTCCGTGCTCTATTTTGGCGATCATCCCTACAGCGACTTGGCGGATGTCACTCTGAAGCACAGTTGGCGCACCGGAGCCATCATTAGCGAACTGGCGGTAAAGATTTCCTTAAAATATCTAAGGATTCCCTCCTTAAGCATATTGTACAACTTTTTAGCATGAGATCCAAACCCTGAACCGGGTCGACTTCAAAATGAGCGCCAACTGGCTGCAAATGCTGACCCAACTCATCGAGGAGACCCAGGACGATGAGAGCGAACCTGCCCAAACTTGCCTGAGGGATTGGATGGACGAGCGGGATCAGTTGCGGTATGAAGCGTTGAAATATGTCGCATTCCTCTGCTAATAATCCTCCTCTATTAATCTTCTTGCAGAAACAAAACCAAAAACGTGTTCAACGAGCAATTTGGTAGTGTTTTCCGCACCTATCACAATCCCACGTACTTCTCGAGACGCCTATTTCGCTTCGCCGACATCTACACCAGCGACATTACGAACCTGCTCAAGTTCTCCACCACCCACACCTTTTATCCCCGACGGGGCGTGATGCCCCACGAATACGCCTCCCACTTTATTTAAATGGACGCCCGTTAGGAAGAAGCTCAGATTAGTTTTTAAGTAAAAAAGTGCCAGTGTTGATTGCTTGTAGCTCGAAACTAGTGAATTTATAGCCTGTATATCGTTATTTACATTGTTGCTCAATAAAATCGTTGTAATAGTTCAAGAAAACCACTTTTCAAGACTCTCGAACTCGTTTTTATCGAATTGTCTGCCTTGAATGGCGAACTACAGGCCAGGTGATATTTATTATGAATAATTTGTTCAACAGTTGGCTGTCTTCTAATCTTATTTATGAAATCTCTACTGGAGAGTTGTGCAAATAATTCAAAAATTAAGCAAATAAGCAGCTGCAATCGGATTTTCTTTGAATAGATAACGAAATTTACCAAATAAATTGATTTCAGCAGGCATAAAACTCTCCCAGAAATGAAAATATTTCTTAAACTAAACGTAAAAAAGCTATATTATTCACTTTTTCTAACTATTAAAAAAAGGCGCCTAAAAAATACCATCAAAATAAAAACATACATTGTTTCATTCTTCGACTATAGGAACAGCTTTATATGCAATAGATGTATAGAAAAATCGCTAATTGAATTTAAAAATAACGTTAATTTTAATATAAAATTTAAAACGATATATAAAAAATACTGAAAAGATGTGGGTGCTTGAGAACTATCGATAACTGTAGGGTGGCAACCCTAGCGAAAAAGTATGACCAGCTATCGGTTGGAATGACCGATAATTAATTACAGCCCTGGTCGAGTTTTTTTGTGCCATAAGCCCGCAAACCGAGCTGGTCTCTTTCTTTTTAACCTCACGACTTTGCAAGGTACGTACGCTCCACGTGGATCTCCCAGAATTTACAAAATAATACAATAAAATAGCCGAAAATAAGGCGGAAACCTTACTGGCATTGTCAGCCGTCATTGATTTGTGCGTTGTGCGAAAATTTCCAGTTGCGGAAACCCAAAAATAGTTGTCGGGACAAATAGTTGACAAATCAATGTACGCATGAAAATGGCGGCGCAAATGGAGCTTGAATGGACAAACTTACTAATTTGCATTATGTTTGACTTATTTCAGAGACAATGGCGGTGCGTTACGAGCTGTGCATCGGCCTTAACAAGGGCCACAAGACCACCAAGGTCAAGAATGTGAAATACACCGGTGACAAGAAAGTCAAGGGTTTGAGGGGTTCCCGCTTGAAGAACGTAAGTAAACGATGCTGTTCCATTAAATAGAATCACTCACCCAACTGTGTTTCCCCTCCAACAGATCCAGACCCGTCACACCAAGTTCATGCGCGATCTGGTGCGTGAGGTGGTGGGCCATGCTCCCTACGAGAAGCGCACCATGGAGTTGCTGAAGGTGTCCAAGGATAAGCGCGCCCTGAAGTTCCTGAAGCGCCGCCTGGGCACACACATCCGTGCCAAGAGGAAGCGTGAGGAGCTGTCCAACATCCTCACCCAGCTGAGGAAGGCCCAGACCCACGCCAAGTAAACGGATTCCCAGCTCGCAGGATGATGCACGAGATGATGGCAAACAACGATTGTGTCGCGTGCGATGTTCCGGCATTGCCTGTTGCTATTTTTTTCTGTTCTTGTGCATAATCAATATCCAGAATACTTGGGAGTCAGTCGAAGCGTCCCAGAATTAAACAAAAAAACATTTAAAAACCCATAAAGCACATGTGTTTATTTTTTTCAAGTGTTTAACCTCACAAAGCGACGCTATCAGTGGTGTAAATGGCATAAATATTGCTTATTTTGTTCCAAACAGGCAGCGGAAGTTCCGGAAAATGTGAAAATGGAGAGAGGAAGTCGCTGCTGTCCGAGATGCCTTCTCAGAAAGGCCTCTTTTAATCTTCAACATCGAAATGGAACAGAAGTAGGCCCAGTCCTGGTTGCTAGCTAGATTTATTTATTTACTTTCCGCTTACACACTAGAGTTGCTACTGGAAACTGTCAGATCGCTTAAGAATATTATCAAATGGATATGAAATGAGGAGCTTCCGACGACTCTCCCAACACTAAATGCCTAAAGTAATCTCGAGTACACATTCACAAAGACACAGGTGGCAGACACAATCTCGTTTTAGGGGGGTATAGGGGAGGGGCGGTTAGGATATGAACGTTAAACAGTGGATGAGCTCTTAACGATATACACTTTAAAATTGGGCCACGGTCATGGCAGAAGGATGCTCTCCCTAGGACTAACTTAAACCTACGTTTCGCTAATGCTGATAATGCCAGACAGTCGGCTCAGGATTGTATGTGGGCACGAGATCAGATTTCTTTTGGACTGCTGCTGCTGCTGCTGCTGGTGCTGCTCTTCTCCTCACGTCCCTCACAGATCCTCCGATAGGCTGGGCAGCGAGATCACCACTTCGCCCACCAACTGCGCCTCATTGGGATCATTCGAGACGATGATTCGTTCGTATTCGCCGTTCGTGGGGTCCACGATCTCGAAACAGGTACCAACGACGGGCTTCGGGCCGTCATCCTCCAACTGCGGCGACAGGATCTGCTGGGTGACCTCCAGACTCTCGATGCGCGTCGTCTCCAGGCGGTAGAAGCCGTTCTCGTCCACCCGGTAGGTGAAGCGCTTGTGGCCCGACGGAAGCCGGAATCCGTGCTTCTTGATCAGATGAGCGCTGAGGGATTTGCCGCTCTTGAAGAATCGCTCGCAGCAATGGCATGCATACAGGATGGGGTTGTTGCCGTGCACCTCCAGGAAGTGCTGTGGGTTGGCGTGGAAGATTTTTTGTGAAAATAAAGACACAAGTATGAGTATTTTCTTTCAACTTACCCGCCGCATTTGGGTGTAGGTGCGCACAGAGTACTCGCAGTCCGGGTGCTCGCACTGATGCACCGTCTTGGAGTGGACGATCTGGACGTGCTTGGCCAGATCCGACTCCCTCACACAGCGCGTGTCGCACTCGCTGCACTTCAGGGGCTTGTCCTTCAGGTGGCGGTAGCGAATGTGGGTGGTCAGCGAGCCGGCGGAGCTGCAGGTCATGTCGCACATCGTGCACTTGTAGCAGTTGACATGGCGGACAACGTGGCTCTTGAGCAGCTTCTTGGTGGCAAAGAACTTGAAGCACTGCGCGCACTGGAAGCTGTTGGCTGCAAAGGGAAAAAAAACAATGTTAGAGCTTGTGGATGGACCTGAGCCGCCCCACTCACTGTTGTTCTCCGGCTGGCGGCGCAGATGGTCGAACAGAGTGGTCTTCGTGCGAAACAGCTCGCCGCAGTGGAAGCAGGCCACCTGCTTCTTGTTCGAGTGGGTGCTGATGTGCTCGATCAGGCGATATTTGTTGCCCATCTGCTTGTGGCACATGGTCCAGTTGCACTGCGTCTTGGGCCGCTCGTCGTCTGGCGTCTTCTGTATGTCGTACTCGAAGAGAGCATGCTTAACAATGTGATCCTGGAACTCTACAATGGACACAAACTCCCGCTCGCAGTCCGTCCATCCGCACAAGAAATTCTGCCCAAGGTGGGGCAGCTTCTCGGCTTGGCGCGGTGGCGCCGTACAGGCGGGTATCTCCGGATGAAGGTCGCACTCCAGCTTGCCCTGCAGCAGGAGATGCATGTAGTAGCCGTGGTAGTACGAGTGCCGCTCCAACTCCTCCAGACACAACGTCTGGTAATCGCAGGAGTTCCAGCTGCAGCAGTGGATCTGCTCCACTTCCGGGTCCTCCTGCTCCACCTGGCGGGCATACTCCTCCAGGTGCTGAGCAATGTGTGTGTTCAGATTCCATTCCCCGCTGCAAATCTCCTGGCAACCAATCCAACCGCACATCAGCTGCATTTCGGCGGGCTTCTTTCGTTTGCTGGCGGGCAGGGCGTATGTGGGCGGTGGCGGGGGCTGGGGAGTCATCATTGCGGTGTCCTTAAGTCAAGCCAATGTCCGTTTTGGCGAAATCTGAAATCCTTGGCCAGATTTTGGGCGGTTTCTCTGGAAAATACACAGATTTCTTGGGAGCCTAAATTAGCGATGGCACAACAACCGTCGAAGGCTTCCATATCGCGGTGTGGGTGCTACGATAGCTATCGATAGCAGCATCTATTCCAAATATTATTCCAGGATCATAGGATTTATTATAGATTTTCTAGTGTTTATAGTTTAAGACCTTTTCTCGGTACAAAAGATCTAGAGTTAACTTAATAATTATTATCCTTTTTCCTTTGGAAAACCCAAACTTTTGAAATCTTTATAATAAATAAAACCTCTAATTTTTGTAGAACATTTTTTAATTATTGGATATATATTCACAAACTCGTTTCTTTTGAAGATAAATAATCGTTTCAAGAAATAAATGGTTACATGGGAGATTATAGTTTTTAGAATGAAATCGGTTTATATACAAGAAATGTCTTTATAAGAATAATTATATTTTGAAATAAAAACTATCGATTTATCAGTGTTTAAATTATAAAAATATCAAACATAAAACAGTTTTTCGGTACTCTTTTTATAATTTCAAATGTTTAGAAATATAGGAAAAGTACGAAGTATAATATTGGGAAAAAAGTAAATAAAATTATAAATTTCCCTAGCTCGATAATCAACTAAAAGTCTGGATACTGTCCTTAAGAAACGTATAATAAATAGAAGTAGAAATATAACCGATTTGAAGATGACAGTGGTTTCTTATTAAAGATAGTGGTAGCTCTTAAGTCTATGGATACTTTGTGGAGGAGAGACACAGTTGTTTCGGTATTCCTTTCGCTAATTCATATTTTACAACTACAGTTTCGTACCGCGGAAGCACAGCTGCCTGGCAAAGCTGGTAGATCCGATCCCGCCCTGCTATTTAATAAATATATTTATGCGTTATCCTTACAGTCCCGGCATCACGTAGGCGATGTTATCCAGCGTGGCGGCAAGATTCCTGCTCAGCTGCGCCTTGTTCTCCAGCCCCGGTATCTGGGTGGTCATACAGAGAAGTGGGCCCATCGAGCAGAGCAGGCTGTCCAGGAGCACCGACAAGCTCCCGGAGAGCGCCACATGACCGTTGTGCTTCTTCAGTCGCTCCCCGATCACCGTCAGGCTCTCCCCAAGGAGCTTCAGGTGAGCTGCCGCATCGATCACCTCGATGCTGGTTTGTGCCGCCGCCGCCGCTGCATTCTCCTGCTGGAGGGAGATCCGGCTGAGCGTCTCAGTCTCGCTAGCTGCTTGATTACTCCTGCCGCTTCGTGTGCTGATGCGCCTTGTGTTCTGTGATGTGCTGGATTCTAGAGCAGCGGCCGTTGCAGCCGACTGCTGGCGATCGGCGGCCAGTTTCTTGGTGCGGCTTGTCGTCGCCCTGTTCTGGAAGCTCGTCTCGTGTTGGATTCCGGAGCCACTCTGGTTGGCACTGCCGTTGCTGGCCATCTGTGCGGGAGTGCTTGGGCTGGCTGGGTCCCGCGACTTGGCCCTCGTAGCCTGCAGCTTGGCCTTGCGCTTCCAGGCGTTCTTCTCACGGTTGGAGACGTTCGCCCACATCTCACTGAGTTTTCTGGCCACGTTGGAGAAGTCTGCGGGAGAATCAGAGGGTTTTTCATTTGATTTTACAAAAAATCTTGTATAATTCTGCTTACCCAAATCCTGGAGATCCTTTTTTCGCACCTCCCTGGCCCACAAGCTGTAGGCGGTGTAGCGCTGCTTGACCTTCTCCTTGTCCTTGCCGCCGGGCGACCTGGCATCCTTCACTGGCCGTCTCCTGTTGGCGCTTGCCGCCTTTTCGCGCATGTAGAGACTTTGGCGCACCGGCGACTCCTGATTGGTGGCCTCCGCCTCCACGCCGTCGACCAGGTCCTGCACCAGGTTGTCTATCTCGTCATCGGAGTTCAGGATGGCTGCGGCTGTCAGGAGAGGAGCATCGGCCTCAGAGATGTTCGGTTCCTCGAAAATTCCCATCTCCTGATCGCTGGGTTCGAGCTCTCGCATGGCATTCGATGGCCGGCCGCGTCCCGGATACCGGGACGGTTGCCGACCGGTGCTCTGGCGGCGCGTCCGCTTCTCGATCTCCTCGGGCGACTCGAAATCCAGCAGCTTGGAGGACTTTTTGCGTACACGACCGCTGCGCGAAACGCCCGTCACCTGAAAGTCTAATAAGAATGCGTTTCGGTTACCCTGAGATGCTGCTTTGTGCCGTTTTTGGGACTCACCCTTGGCCACCTGGTTCGAGGTGGGGGACTCCATGTTGGGATCGCGCTGTGGAAGCTGGGGATTCGGTGGTTTCGCTAGATTCTAGATTCGGGGCTATTACAACAACGACGCAAATGGGGACGCAGCAAACAGCTGTTCAGTGTGACCAAGTGCTGGCAGTTCCTCAACTTTTCCGTCACTTCTGAAGACAGTTAAAAGCTTTGCTTTTTTTAAATTTAAAAATAAATATATTTGGGTAAATAACTACAAGTATATATAAAGTAGTTTTGCTTTAAACTATTTTAGTTTTTATTTGCAAGAAAAAGAGCTCTTTAAATGCTTGGTGTTGATCCAAAAATGTCGTTAAAGTAGTCAACTATTTTGGATCTTGGGAAGCTTTGGCTACTTCATGAATAAATATTTTATTAGTGACAGGAAAAAAGTAATCACTCATTTATATCCCCTTTAATTTAAATCTTAAAAACTATCGCTTATTCAAATATTCCAAACTTTGAAAGAAGCTGGTCACACAGCCCTTGTTGTTTGTTTTCGCCCTGTTGTTGGTTTTGTTGTTGGCGGCCTTTGGTTTATTGATTTCAACCCGCCAGATTGCCGAACGCTGAATGCCGACTGGCACGCGATATGAGCGTGCCCCCCAACCCAAGGACAACCACCCATCCATTTATCAAGTTGAATCGTCCCGCCGCATTTGGCGACCCGCTCCTAACGCGTTCCCCAGGCCGCTGGCGACCAAAACACCGCCTGGAATTCAAATCCAAACGGCCAGCACCAACATTCGCTGGGCGTCTCTCAACTGCAGTGCTTGTTTATCTGCGAAATTATCGCGAAATAATGTCCGGTCGAGGCGTGGGAAATTCGGCCAACTGTGACCGAGACGAGATGGGTGAAACCGCTGGAATCTCTGCCAGCGAAACGGACAACGCCACCGCCCTGGAGCTGCAGTCGAACAAGCGCGTCCTGTACTTCAGCGACGGTGTGATGGAGGAGATGTCCTCCGAGAGCGAGGACGATCTGGAGAAGAATGGCGACGAGCCGGACAAGTGCTATGACGTCCAGCTGGACGAGGTGCGTCATCCGAGTTCCCCTCTAGAGTCTAGACAACCACCCTAATGAGTCATTGTTCCTTTTCCGGTTACAGCGCGATATGGCTCTGGGACCACGCCTACGTTACAAGGCCAGCCGGATGGGAAACCGATTTCTGGCCGGCATCGACTATGTGGGCGGCGGCCTTGCCTCCCTCTTGGGCATCACGAACAACCACAAGTACGCCAGCGAGCTGGAGAGCTACCAGCGCACCAAGGATGAGGCGGCGGCCGCCGAGGACCTTGACAATTGGCTACCGACGCCACCAAACAACAACAATAATGGCCAGAACGAAACCATCGTACTGTGCGGCCCCACACGCAGTGAGGCGACCTTGCCACCCAGCCGGCAATGAAACCCCCCTCCCCATGGATGGGTGGTAGCGTGTGGCAGGTGACAGGTGGTTTTTTCCTGTTGCCCCGCAAGACGGGGAAAAATGCTCATAGAGTTAGCCGGGCCACTGCTTTGAGACTAATGGGGTTTCAAAGCAAGATCTTAACTTTCGATACTTTATTCGCTAGCCAATAAGTTACATTTAATTATAAAAATATTAAAAAATACACGTACGAAATACATTTATGTTTGCGATTGCGCTTGTTAGTTGGACACACGTTTCCAATAGTTAAGTCATACCATCGATTTGCGTCAAAAGGACACTGATTTTCGACTCGAATGAAGTCCCTAAAGCTAATGGCACACTGAATACTATTTGTAGGATTACGGCTAGGATTGCAATTGCGTTTTGTTAAGTTAAGTTAAGTACACTTTTAGTTTTTTTTTTTCAGTTTCAAAGTCAGCGTTTCAAGGACATCGACAAAAAAAAGGTGGAAAAACAGGGTCCTGGGCTCCTTAAAGAAATGATTATGCGTATCACAGTATTTGGTTGCTGCGTATTACACTTTCTCTCGAAAAATATATATATTGTATATAGTATATATGTTAAAAAAAAAAAAAATCGAAAAAAAATGCTATACGCACTAAGAGGCAACGACAGGCAAGAGCGATTATGGGGTTTGGTTGAACCAAAACGGCTAAAAGGGCAACGCAAGGCAACTAATTAGGAGCAAACATTAAGTACACACGGAAATACAATACGATCTGGGCCATCGGGGGCTCCGCTTACAATTACAATTAGTCCGGACACTTCCGGGGCTACATGTGGGTTATATACACAGTACATAGATGGGTGTTCTAGGCGGGCAATGGCCACTCCTCCGATAGCCGCCCTAGTGGTTAGTAGGATTGTGTAAGTACTCGATCGCGGCTGACTTGGGCGCAGCACAGCTGCTGCAGGAACATTGACTGGCGACTGGCGACTGGTGACTGGTGACTGGTGACTGGCAGGAGCTCCTCCGGCCGACCTAGAGCAGCGTCTCATCGCCGTAGTGCTGCAAGTGGGGATAATACTTCTGTGAGCTGTAGCTACCGGGCGGATAGTACAAGCGGTGCGAGGACGACGACTGGTGTTGCTGGTGCTGGTGATGCGGGTGGTGGTGCTGGTGATGGTGGTGGTGCGGCTGGGTGTGATACGGATTGGGTAGGTGGAGATGCTGCTGCTGCTGTGGCTGGTTGTGGTGGTGGTGGGTGCTGCGGCCCAGGGAGTAGTTGGACATCTGGTTCAGGGAGATGGACCCGGCTCCCGGGGAGCTCTTCAGCTTGTAGGGACTCGGCGGCAGGGGAGCGCTGGCCATCGAGGGACGCACCGAGTGGTACGACACCACCGTGCTGTTGCAGGCTGCGTGCGATCCTCGCGAGCTGCTCTGGCCATCTAGGGCGCCGCCCACGGAGCTAGGGGCTCCCAGGGCCGAGCCCGGCTTCGTCCTGCCGTTGCCCACCTGGCGCTTGTACAGCGTCGAGATACTGGGCCCCAGGACCCAAGCGAAGCAGCAAATGCCCAGCATCAGTTCCATGAAGGCGCGCACCAAAAACGGCCACAGCGGTGTGCCACCCGTGTCGCCCGATCCCAGCCAGACATCGATGTTGGCAAACTCGTAAATGACGGCCAGCAGGAGCAGCGCGCAGGCCAGTCCGTAGATGAACAGGAAGATCCCTATGCCCGAGCTGCTGTGGGCACTCAGTTGCTGGAGTTGCTGCTGGAGGGTGAGCGTGTTGCTGTTCCTCAGTATCTCCTTGGTGCGGCAGTGGACCAAGTAGCCGGATATGAGGTTCATGGAGCCAAAGATCCAGTAGCAGAAGACGGGAGTGGCCACCAGCACCTGCAGGGCCTTGTCCGACTGGTTTCCCACGAAACAAGCTCCTAAAAAGGCAAGGATTGATTTTTGAAAGGATTTTGAGATTGAGGCGATCCCTACCCAGCAACTCATCAGCGTCCACGTAGCGGAAGACCAGCACAGCAGCCGTTTGGAAGGCCGGCAGTCCCCAGGCCACAAAGCACACAAAGTTGTTCTGCGCCAGCTCCTGCTGGGCGTTCTTGACGGCGCTGCTCCTCTTGGCGGGCGAGGGTATGGCCACATGGCCCTTGGAGTCGGGGCTGTGCCGGCGGATGTCGCGGTGCCAGCCCAAACAGAGCACTGCCCACCTAGACCACGAAAGACTGTCAATAAGATTCCATCGCCATCTGCCAGCTACAAATCTCACCAGGCACAGGCCGCCATGCCGAAGTAGTAGCGCATGAGGAAGACACTCGCACAGGAGGCGTTCGAGAGCCCATCAACCGTCAGCAAGGAGTCGTTGGGCGCCTGGGGATCCGTGCCGCAGGCCGTGGCCGTCCTGCCGACCACAAAGCGCACCGTCCAGCCGAGGGTGACCATGTTGTGGCACCAGATGAGCGGCGAGAGCAAGCGAGACCACCGAGTGCCGTCGCTGGCCAGGAGACAGACGGTGGAGACCAGGGCCAGGCCGAGGGCAGCATACGCCCAGGTGGAGACCCAAATCTCGGCCAGGTGCTTCTCCGATGGGGTGAAGAGGATGTCCGCCTCGCAGAGCGGAGCACACCGGCCCGACCGAGGGAGCTTCACGTACAAATGGGACTTGGCCAGGCCGGAACAGTCGCCCATTCCCAAGCCCATGCCCCCCACCATCCCGCCTCCGGGTAGATCCTGCTCCTGCTGCGGCAGGTGCATCTCGCCGGGTCCCTCCATGCACATGGTCTCGTGGTTGTTCTCCTTGGGGAATCGCTTGCAGTCGAGGGCCGGGGGCCAGGGAAAGCCGAAGCCCTGGAGCACCGGGTGGCAGCGGATCTGGACGGACTCGCAGAGGCTGCGGCAGGGACCGATGGCGTGGACGGGCGCCTTGGGCGTGCACATGGGCACATAGGCGGCGCAGAGGAAGAGCTTCAGCTGGGAGCTGCAGTCGTACTCGATCAGCGGGGCGAAGGTCTGGAGGGTGAACTCTACGTCCGTCTGCATGTCGTGGCCCACCAGGTTGGGCATGGAGGTCTCGTTGTAGCCGATCTTCCGGCACATCTCGATCCGAATGGTCTCGCACTGGCGGAATGGGGGGATGTCAGGCGGAGAGCTGGAACTGGGATGCGATCCGCTGACCAAAATGGGCAGTGCCATCAACAGGAGGGCGACAGGCAGGTGCGACTTTTGGTCGCTTCTGTGTTGTGGGGGGCGTGGCATCTTGCTGCGTCCCAGCAGTATGCAGATCTCTGCGTTGGAATCTGAAATCTGGAAAATGGGGTAACCTGTTCCAGGTTCTTCGGCCGCTCTCTTTCTCACCTGCACGCTCGCTTCGCCACCTCTCTTTCGCTCCCTTGTCAACGCTCGTTAACTACCTTTGCGTCGTTCTTGTTATCGCTTCTCCTTCTCCCACTCCGTTCGCCTTCTCGTGCCCCTCTCTCTGTTGGCTGGGCTCCCTCACGGCCCCCCGCCCTTTTTTTTCGGCTGAACGGGTTTTTTTTATTCAATTTTTCGGTGCTTGGCTGCCAGCAGCGGAAAATTCCATTGTTATATTGCACATAAACAGGGCTATTTTCGCACTCTCCACCCGCAAAATATGATCTTCCGCTATCGAGAGTTTTATTTACGATCGTTATGGTGCGATTTTAATGTAGTTCGTAATTCATTATTGGAACATTCTTTTTTCGTTGTTTGTTTACGCGTAAGTGTGACCAGCTGCGGCTGCGCCAGGAAATCCCCATTATCTTCTGCCTATCGATCTTTGTTATCGATAGGAGCTGGAATTCCAACTGGATTAGATGGAATCTCCTTGGTGAAGTGGAAAGTGTCCGTTTTTTTTAAATACATTTTAAAAGTGAAGTGATTAATGTGTTGTGGTTATTCCTCGTGGGTGTAGTGATCATGTGCAATAGTGAATCGGTGGAGTGAAAGTGATTAAAAGGCGAAATTCAAACCCAAACTTTAAACCCGGCCCTTTCATGGCATTCTTGTGTAGAGCCCGAAGGAATAGGAAGGAGGACTAATTAGGCAATTAAAACATTTGTGAAAATACAAAAACATATGTCTAAAGTCTGAAAAATCAAGAGACCAACTTATTCGAATTGAAAAATAAGGATCGCTCAGAAACTGTTGCGTGCCGTCCAACGGTCAAGGCCTACCAGCGCCCTCTGGCGGCCAAGTTTAGCATCCCTGGCGGATTTGGCCGAAAAGAAAGCTTTTTCAAGCCCAGTTTGGCGCGAAAGGTAGGCATGTGAGCTTTTATTTTTAAATGTTAATTAAATTTGAAAGAATAGTCAAATTGGCGTGAATGGCAAAGAATACAAATAATTAGAAGACAAAAGGAAAATCAAATATTTTGAATGGCTGGCAGCAACAGCTTTTTCTCATTATTTGCCTCTGGTCTTGAAATACTTTCGTTGTCGCTTGCATTCCGTTATTTATGCGGTTCCATCTACCTCTCCCTTTCTGCTCCTTTCAGCGCCTTTCTCTTTCACACACACACACGGACACACATGCGAAGCAGAAGCCCCGCCCATATTGGCGAGAGGGTTTCACCCCCAAAATAACAAAACAAAAAACACACGAGTCCTTTCTGGCTGCCTTATATGTAGGTATGATATGTGGACCCATGCGAGCGACAGAGAAAGGACGAAATAGCGAGAGAGAGATGGCCTGAGTCGGCAGGATATGTGCAACTGTGTGTGTGTGAATCGTTTATGTATTTTGCAGGACCCGCAGGACTTGCAAATCCTTATGTGTATGTGTGGGTAGGTTTCGCCAATGCACGCACATGCGCACACACACATATACATATGCGGCACATATGTGCTCGCAGGATAACACATCACACACACACATGTCCCGGACTCTAGTGTCTCCCGGCTTTTTAGCAACTCTTTCGTCGCCTGGCGACTTGCAACTAATTACGAAGCCAAATGAAAGTTTTCAGCTTTACATCAATTTCCTAGCTTTGATAAAAGGATATAGCAAAAAAAAAAGGATCAAGTGCCAAACGACGTATTCCTTTGACGGCAAACTCCTGACGTTTTTATGCAAAAAAAAACTCATCATAATTTTGCTCAATTTCCCAAAGGATTCGCCTTTCCATCTCCTTGCCAGACATTCTCCCCGCCACTTTTTATTCCGTGCACTTTCACTTTTGCCGCCTGGATTTAGAACAATTCCTGCATTTTTATTTCACGCTCCTTAAATAAAGATCATATCCTTGCTTACCACTTACCCCACATGCCTATATCTCCCTCTCTATATATAGGTTTGCATATATATCCATACAGTCAGGGGGAGCTGCCTTAAAAAAGAAACCCAAAGAAGTCGCTGTCGAAAAAAAGTAAAGCGCATCGCAGCTTGCCGGCTTTCTAAGGACAGTGGAGCTCGGCTTTTTAAGGACACTTTCAGGAACTACCACAAGGTTTGTGAACTTAATTAATAATATAATAGATTTAAGATTTTAGATGTTAGACAAGACCTATGAGAAAGTCAAAAAATTAATTTCAAAAACGTTCCCACTAATTGTGGTAGGACCTTTTTGGGCTTAAAAAAAAAGCTTAAAATCAATTTTTTTTGCAACTCTGCCTAGGCTGTCACTCGAAGGCACTGTTTTAGGAGAAAAAGCAGAAGAAAGTGTTAAAATTCTTGGTTCAGTTTTTTATTTATGAATCTGCAAAGAAGAGTCCTTAAAAGGATAGCTTTGGCTGTGCGCGATGTCTGGCATGCCTTGTGCCGCTGCATTTAAGAAGGAGACCTGGTGAGCGTGAAAAAACGAGGAAAAGTGTGTGGACCAGTGACTAGGAGGAAAAGTCAGGGGCGCGGGTAAGCCGGGGGGGCGTGGCAAAGCACGGGGGCGTCCTAGGACGACGCGTTGATGCACAAAAGCATTCGCTGCGTAAACTTGACTTTGAAATCTGCCTCATTTGCACTTGCCGGGCTGTATGTTTTTTTCACCTGGCTTGCTCCCTGTGTGTGCCGCAAAAAATGAAATATAAGGTATGTATATATTTTTTAATGTTATGCCTTTTGAACTGTTGCATTCGCGGCGCAAATATTTGCCGAAAAGAAAATATGTGTGTATGTTGCTGGAGGCCTTCACGGATTAGTGGGACAAACTGGTTTCGGGCTCCTTTCGCGGTCGCCTGGGAAAATCCAGCGAAAAATGTAAATTTCAATCAACTCGTTAATGAAATTTACGAGAAACCGGTTGCAACAATTAGAGAATATGCATTACAATACAACAAAGAGGCGAATACTATGGGATAGGCCGCCATGCGATGTCCTTTCGCGAGTGCTGTGTCTAAAGGTCGTTGCTACCAGGTGGCACAAATACACGCGAATATCTGCATAAAGGATATAGACATGCACCAGCTTACACTTTTACCTTGCACTTGTCACATTTATTTTCCTTTTTTCCGCGCTTTTCATTTAATATGCGAGGTGTGGAGAAAACAACAGAAAATGGGGAAAATCTCAACTGCAACGGGGAAACCCCTTTCTCTTTCGTTTTTTGTTTATTTATTTAATGGCTTTAAGATTGAACTTCGGGCTTAAAGATTGAGCGGCGACACTTAAAGCTTATCCTTAGATCCTTTGAAGTGTTTATAGTCAGCAGAGCGCCCATCCCCCGACCTCATTCGATAGTTGTTGGCATCTCGATTAATCATCTCAGCCGGCCCCTGGTCAACTGCCCGAAATCATAAATCATTTCCAAATTTGTGCATTTTTCGGACGCGCCCATTTCGGCGGCTCAAGCGGCGACAGTTGGAAACCACGGAAACCACTTTGCCGGATGGGCACGAACTGAGCGTACGCGTAACCTTTGCCACCCAACACCCCAAACCGAAAAGGTCCGATCCCAAGACTGACCGAGGGCCGCACCAAAACATACATGCGAAAATCGGTATGTAAATTCGTTGAGAGACATCTGGGAAAGTTGTCAACCCGATTTGCCGGCTTATTTGGGCCTCAGGGGTGTGGCTAAAAAAATTATAAAGGGGGTAGCCAAAATAAATAAAGTTATATCCTGGAAACTAATAAAAACTAATCATAGAAGTCGTAGAATAAGTTTCTATTTCTTTTCCCTGTCAAGTTTTGAACTATAAACCCCCTTGAGTGCCATACCCCTGCTCGCTCTCCACCATTCTTCCCTCCCTGCTGATGTCCGAGGATTGGTCTTTGACGAAACGGCGGACAGGGGTCACTTGCGGTATTAAATATTTTGAAGAGGGTCGCCGCGTCCGTCCGGCCAGCACCATTTCCGGCTTGATTTATATATATATATGTATATTAGGTGTTCCAGGGGGTTGGGATCGGGTTAGGTTATAGGCTGTCACGCCTTGGAGTCTCTCCCGGATGGAGTGTCCTTCGGGTCAAATCCTTGGTTAATTAATTTGCCAAAACGAGAGTGGAGGGTAGAGCCTTTAAGGCTGGATTGATTCCTGATTTCTGATTTGCATTTATTGCGTCTTGTTGCTGGCGTATCCTTTATGCCAGGTGGAGTTCACAATTCAGTGCGCAAGCACTCGATGATGGGCGGGGGGAATGTGGATGGCGCCCCAGCAGAAGCCTCCTTTATGAATTCCATCTGTGGCCGGGGTAAGGACATTTTATCGGGTCAGCCAAGCATGCAATGTGCTCTGGGATCCTGAATCGGAATCGCTATCGGAATCGCAGTCACAAGGAGCCCTCGGCCCAGGAGGTTGAAGCCCCAGTCCCCTCATCCTTTTCCCTCACATCTATGTGTATGTATTTTTTTTTGGATCCAATCTGCGTCTCCCTTCGACTTCGAACGCACATCAATCTGGGCATAATGGCCTCAGATAATAGTGTTTGTTTGTGTGCCAAGGTATGCGTATGCAAAGTATACATCGCTCTATAGATTTATAAAATATATTCACAAAGTACACATCATGTCGTGGGGCATGGACGGCTTAGGAGATTGGAGTGCGTGGGTTGTGGCCTCGTGAGGGAAGGACTCTTCCTTGTAATAATAATTTTATTTATCTTTTTTATTCTATTTACTGTACAGGAACTATACTATATTCTACAATAAAATATTTCAAATATCGTGTCACGCTCTCATCCCCAAAGGACTATATCTCTACATGCTTACCAGCAGGTGCGTGTGTGTGTGTGTGCGTGTCTATCCGTCTATCTGTGAGCACTTTTCAATTTCCCAGCCAACGCAGCGTATGCGCGATGGCAATCTGTTCCCTTTGGCTCACTTTTTATTTTTATTTCTATTTTTTATGCCCAGAGTCGCTTCGTTTTCCTTTTTTTGGCCTTTGTATATTTTATATTTTATGCATGATTGTTATTGTTTGCAGTTTTTTGTCTGGAATAACGTTTTCTCGAGTTGATCCAAAGCGGCTCATGTGCCGCCCTGAGCCCCCCCATCCCTGCAGTTCTCCTCCTTTTTTTGGCCACAATTATGCTGCGTGTGTACATGTATTCGTGTACGGAGCGTATCCTGGACGCACAACTGATTGTACGCAACGTATTTTCCATAAATTTAAGCAGCGCCCATCTCATTTGCATTTTTTTGCCGCTTTTGTTGCTTCCATTGCGACCCGAGGCCACCGAAACCGGGGCAGATGTTTTAGCTCACGCCGCGAGCCGTAACCCGTGACCCGTAACCCGTAGCCCGTAACCCCTAGCCTGCCTAGCCTCCCTAGCCTCCAGCCCCGGATCCAGAGTCTCCGCCAGGACGAGGCCCAATGCCGAGGTCCTTCTGCCAAAAGTTGCATAATTGATAACGAGGCGGTAAGGGGTTAAGCAGCGCCCCGAAAAGGATACGATTTCACTGCCAAGGATATGATTTTTCGATTTGTAACTAGTTTAGTGAATATCTGGTTTAAAAGGACTTTATTAAAAAGGATATGAAGGATGTGGTGATAAAGGAAGAGAGTATTATTTCAAGGGGCTTAAGTTTTTTGGTTTTAAGGAAAGATTTTTTGATGCTTTTGGAGAAGCAAGGACTCTTCTGTTTAGATGTTTTTAAAAAAAGTAAAGATGACTTTGAAAAAAGAAAAGATGCTTTTAAAAATAGAAAAGATGCTTTAAGAAAAGGAAGGACTCTTCTAAAAAAAAACAATATTTTTGAAAAAAGCAAAGATGCTTCGAAAAAAGAAAAGATTCTGTTGAAAAAGCAATGATGCCTTTGAAGAAAGTAGATTTTCTTTTGAAAAAGTAAAGATTCTGTTGAAAAAAGCAATGATTCCCTAATAACTTCTAGATATTAAAAAGAAGTTCCCCTGATCAGTATTATTTTGATTAAATTAGACTTTAAATTGGCTTAAAAATAAATGAGAAAAAAGGCATGGATGCTTTCGTGGAATTACTTTCCAGAGTCGACAAAGTAATTCCCTTCGGCAATCAGTTAAGACTGTGCCATATATTTTATTTGCTTTCTTAACCTGCTGTTGTTTTTCCCACATCCTTTGCCATCCTGCCACGCCCCCTCCCCTCTAAGCCATAGAATGTGATCATTTCATTAAGTCGACAATAAACTTGGCTACCGAAGATGCTTCTGGCCGGGATTACTCCATTGGTCACGTGTCTCTTGAAATGCTTCGAACATGCGCAGGCTCACACATACACATACATTCGCATATATATGGGGGATTTATCCTTGCAGGGATATACACACAGGATGTGCGAGGGGTCTTAAGTGGGGCAACTCTCAAAAATCAGCGTCGAACGGTGCTCAGATTGTTTAGCACGGCGGTTTTTGGCCACCAAGCGGGCAACGAAGCCTAAGGATAACCGATGGCAATGGCAATGGCTGCCAGGATACACACGCACCACCCAACCACCCACCCACCCAAGCACACATGTACGCTGCCAGAGCAGGCCAGGAGACAATACATATGAGAGTACATATGATGCTGGCTCGCTCTTTCTGTCTCTCTCTCTTCCACTAGCAGAGTGTGTGTGTGCGAGTGTGTGTGTGTGTATGTGGGTGTGGATAATTGAGTATCAGTTTAGTGTCTGTTGTTACACTAAAAATAATTATGAGATATTTTATTTTTATTAAAATATTTAACAAACTATAAAGTTTAGTGCTTAAATATTATAAGATAAATGATAAAATTTAATAATATTAAATAAAAAAAACTTAAAATACGGTCTTACTATTTTTATTTTATTTATTAAAAGTCTTTAAAAATAAAAATATCAAAAAGATTTGGAGCTTAAGTTTGTTTTTAGAAGAATTTACATTTTAAATTTGTTAACTAAGAACTTAATTATCATTTAACTTAATTTATAAATATCCTACTATTATTCCACACTATTTTCTTTCAGTGTAGCGTTCTACAAAGGCCTGGACGCTGGCAGCCAAAGTTTTATTAATGTTTGGCTCTGTCGGCGGGGTTGGTTTCTTTGTTGATTTAGCTAACTCGTAGTTGGGGCCGACATATCCACTTGGTCCTGCCCTCCATGTCCTCCCCCTCCCCCACCATTGTCATTTATCATGTGAGACACATACATAGGTGTGCGTGTAAGTGTATCTGTGGGTGGGTGGAAATTGTTATCAGAGGGACTCGAAGGAAGAACACGCGCGCAGCTCGAACCGATTGCCAGCATCAATACATAGCCTTACACTCATGTGTGTTGGCTTATATACACAAACACACACACACACTTGTACACTCATACACACTCGTATAAAGGGGGAGCCCCATTCTTTTTCGGGGGTTCCTGTTCTATCAGTTGTTTTTGGGCTGCAAAAGTTTATCTTTTCAATTTCAAACTGTAGGGGTTGGAGAAAATGTTCAACTGTGTGTTTCTGTGTGTGTGTGGGTGTCCCACATAAATGCCTGTGTATGGGTGGGCATGTGTACACTCGGATTAGGGTTGGTCCTGCCACAGGAGCAGAGCGCTTCTCCTCTGCGAATCGGACAGTGGCCATATCAATCATATGTCAGCCAAACACATACAAGACATATATCCTGCATATGTGTTCATTTATTTTGCGGCGCATTAAGGACTCCTTGCTGGATATTGATGCTGCCCCGGCTGGCGGTCCCCAAGGATCTAACCTTACTGCGGGGATTTATGTTTAATGGACTTTCCTAAAAGTTACTAATTTCCATTTGAATTTCTGTTCACTTCTGGGGTTGGGCGCCTCATACATTTTTTATTTCACGTTTGGGTTTTTAAAAAGTTTCAAGCTTTACGCCACGAATTCCCCAATATCCATCCGATTCCCAAGGGGAGTACCTCAAAAGATTTCTGGATCGATTCCCCACCGATCTGCATCAAAACATAGAAATAAAATTTTAGATCCGATTTTTTCTAAATTTTCTGATGGACCCCCTTCGGAAATGGGGAAAATCGGGGAATACCAAAATATCGCCCTTCCGAAGGCCATATCTTCGCCAATATCCATCCGATTCCCAAGGGGAGTACCTCAAACGATTTCTGGATCGATTCCCCATCGATCTGCATCAAAACCCAGAAATAAAATTTTCCATCCGATTTTATCGAAATTTTCTAATGGACCCCCTTCGAAAATGGGGGAAATCTAGAAATACCAAAATATCGCCCTTCCGAAGGCCATATCTTCGCCAATACCCATCCGATTCCCAAGCGGAGTATCTTAATCGATTTCTGGATCGATTCCCCATCGATCTGCATCAAAACCCAGAAATAAAATTTTTTATCCGATTTTTTTGAAATTTTCTGATGGACCCCCTTCGGAAATGGGGAAAATCGGGGAATACCAAAATATCGCCCTTCCGAAGGCCATATCTTCGCCAATATCCATCCGATTCCCAAGCGGAGTACCTCAATCGATTTCTGGATCGATTCCCCATCGATCTGCATCAAAACCTAGATATAAAATTTTTGATCCGATTTTTTCGAAATTTTCTGATGGACCCCCTTCGAAAATGGGGAAAATCGGAAATTCCAAAATATCGCCCTTCCGAAGGCCATATCTTCGCCAATATCCATCCGATTCCCAAGCGGAGTACCTCAATCGATTTCTGTATCGATTCCCCATCGATCTGCATCAAAACCCAGAAATAAAATATTTGATCCGATTTTTTTGAAATTTTCTGATGGACCCCCTTTGAAAATGGGGAAAATCTAGAAATACCAAAATATCGCCCTTCCGAAGGCCATATCTTCGCCAATATCCATCCGATTCCCAAGCGGAGTATCTTAATCCATTTCTGGATCGAATCCCCATCGATCTGCATCAAAACCCAGAAATAAAATTTTTGATCCGATTTTTTCGAATTTTTCTGATGGACCCCCTTCGAAAATGGGGGAAGTCTAGAAATACCAAAATATCGCCCTTCCGAAGGCCATATCTTCGGCAATATCCATCCGATTCCCAAGCGGAGTATCTTAATCGATTTCTGGATTGATTCCCCATCGATCTGCATCAAAACCCAGAAATAAAATTTTTGATCCGATTTTTTTGAAATTTTCTGATGGACCCCCTTTGAAAATGGGGAAAATCTAGAAATACCAAAATATCGCCCTTCCGAAGGCCATATCTTCGCCAATATCCACCCGATTCCCAAGCGGAGTATCTTAATCCATTTCTGGATCGAATCCCCATCGATCTGCATCAAAACCCAGAAATAAAATTTTTGATCCGATTTTTTCGAATTTTTCTGATGGACCCCCTTCGAAAATGGGGGAAGTCTAGAAATACCAAAATATCGCCCTTCCGAAGGCCATATCTTCGGCAATATCCATCCGATTCCCAAGCGGAGTATCTTAATCGATTTCTGGATCGATTCCCCATCGATCTGCATCAAAACCCAGAAATAAAATTTTTGATCCGATTTTTTCGAATTTTTCTGATGGACCCCCTTCGAAAATGGGGGAAGTCTAGAAATACCAAAATATCGCCCTTCCGAAGGCCATATCTTCGGCAATATCCATCCGATTCCCAAGCGGAGTATCTTAATCGATTTCTGGATTGATTCCCCATCGATCTGCATCAAAACCCAGAAATAAAATTTTTGATCCGATTTTTTCTGATGGACCCCCTTCGAAAATGGGGGAAGTCTAGAAATACCAAAATATCGCCCTTCCGAAGGCCATATCTTCGGCAATATCCATCCGATTCCCAAGCGGAGTACCACAATCGATTTCTGGATTGATTCCCCATCGATCTGCATCAAAACCCAGAAATAAAATTTTTGATCCGATTTTTTCGAATTTTTCTGATGGACCCCCTTCGAAAATGGGGGAAGTCTAGAAATACCAAAATATCGCCCTTCCGAAGGCCATATCTTCGGCAATATCCATCCGATTCCCAAGCGGAGTATCTTAATCGATTTCTGGATTGATTCCCCATCGATCTGCATCAAAACCCAGAAATAAAATTGTTGATCCGATTTTTTCGAATTTTTCTGATGGACCCCCTTCGAAAATGGGGGAAGTCTAGAAATACCAAAATATCGCCCTTCCGAAGGCCATATCTTCGGCAATATCCATCCGATTCCCAAGCGGAGTATCTTAATCGATTTCTGGATTGATTCCCCACCGATCTGCATCAAAACCCAGAAATAAAATTTTTGATACGATTTTTTTGAAATTTTCTGATGGACCCCCTTAGGATGGAAATGTTTAATAATTTTTTTTACATTTTTCTAGGGACCCCCTCTGTTTAATTATGGATAGCCTTGTGTATGAATATATGGCTCAGCTGGGGTGGTATTTAGGGAGACTTTATTGTTTCGTCTATTTGTATTTGTTTCTCGTTTTGGATTTTTGTGGCAGAGCTTCCTGGGAAGTTGTAGTTGAAGCCAAGCCCCTTAACCCTTTTGTTTCTCGAGGGGGAAGTGCTCGCGTTCGATTGGACGCCTCTTTGCAACTAGAAGGTTGTGATAAGTTTTACGATATAGCTTAGGCAGACAGGTCCTGCCACCCTGCACCCTGCACCCGGCTCCCCGCCCGCCGCCCATTCATTAGCTCATCTCCTTGGGATGTGCCGGATGTGGATTGCTTCCCTTTTGGCTTCTGAAACTTTTGTGTGTGGCTGAAGTTTTCGGTTCGGCAATTTATGGTTAGAAGACTTACCCATATGCCACCCACACCTATGCATATATGTGTGTTCTATACGTGTGTGTGTGTGGGTTCTACCCCTTTTGAAAATTTCTGGTAAATCGCCAAAACCCCCATCGCCGCCTGTGCTCCTTTGGAAAATTTTCGGCAGATCTTGTTGGGAAATTTCTTGGTAGCGAGCAGAGAGCTCTAATGCTGCTTTTAATTGGCGGCCCAAGTCCGCACACACGCTCATATAGGTGGGCGGCAGAGGGTGCTGTGGGCGTGGCATGTGTGAGTGTGTGTGTTAATTTAACTGCGAACTGAAGGCGACCAAAGTTTATGGCTAAGTACAAGTATATAGCAATGGCCATATTCCCCCCGATTTCATCTCCCCATCGTACTTATTCCCGTTTTTCCCATGGCCCTATTCCCATTTCTGTTTTGTTTTCGGTTTTCTCTTTTCTGAGCTTAGATGAGGACGTGGACGAGGACGCTGGAGGACGTTTCGTGGCTCCTCCTAATTGCAAAAAGCCCCAGTTCTCAGGTCCCAGCCCCCACAGCTCCTCCACAGTTCTCAGCCATATTCGCAATTGTGGCCACCAAGTGGCCCAGCCCAGCCACCCACTGGTGGGGTTCGTTGGGCAATTGTTGGCTTCGTCTTGTCTCGTGTGTGTTCAATAATGCGAGCTCCATGTATGTACAAGTACAAGTGCCTCGGTATTGGCCAAAAAGGGTGTGGCCCGAACACAAATGGTTGCTCGTCAATTTTCGTGTTTTTTGCCAAGATTAATTGCATGAAAATAATGACTGGGCTACCCAGAGAAATCGATAATATCGATAGATATCGAGACTTGATATTTTATTAAAAAAATATACAGAGGCTTAGCAGGCTTAGCAACTTGAAACTCCCAAAGAAACCACGTCCCAAAATTGCCACAAAAAGTAGCTAGCTCGACGCCTTACGGTCTAATAAAGATGTCAGTCCACCGATAGGCGGCAAGCGATAACGATAACACTGACAATTGCCAATTGACGACTCGGTGTGAAATTGAAATTTCACAATGCTGACATTTATTGACGAGAGAGGCCCCTGTGATTAATGATAAGAATTCCTGTGTCTCGCCAAGATTGGAAGCCGTCTTTCCGCCTGCCTGGACTGCCTCCTCCCGGAGGGTGGCAAAAAAGGATTCGTTTGGATTTCTGACATAAATCAAATAGCTGCATGTGCTCATCCATTTCTGCCACACACATTCCAGCCCGATTCAAATTTTTTGCGATTTGATTTTCAAATTTTGTTGGTGGTGTTGTGCAACATAATGGAAACAACCGCGAAATATCTATTGACAGTTGGGTGTCATGTTTATCCCGAGGTTGTTATCCCATTTTTGGCAACATTGTGCGATTTTGTGATTTTCGAAAAAGAGAAAAAACCCCGAACGGGCGGTTCACAGACAGATAGATAGATGGATATTGAGATAGAGATGGAGGGCATCATAGATGCAAAGATACAAAAAGCAGATACAATAGATACAAATGCGCATTTTGCATTTGTTGGGCTGCTGCTCTGGCGCCTTTTTTGTTTTATTTGGGATTTGTGTGTCAAATTTCCATTAGCCACCCCTTTACCTACTGTCCCACCTATATATCCCGTGTATATCCTGTATATCCTTTAGCACAGCATGCAAATGTCAGCTCTGGGATGGGTTAACCCCTGCCAGGGGTGCCCTGTTAGGGGTAACACAATATCTTTTTTTTTTTTTTTTCCTGCTTGCCACTGTTGCTACTGCAATTTCGGGTTTCGCGTTTTTCCTGGCTGGCTGCCCTTATGGTGCGAATTTTTTTTTTTTTTTGTTTGATAATTTATTATTTTGTAAGCATTCAAATGTGATTCTGTCGCGGCTGCTGTCGAACAATGAAAGTTGATTTACATACCGAAACGATGGTAGTTTGATGTCCTTACCCTTTTTTTGTTTTTTACGTTTGATGCCGACTGACACACAGAGGATTCTATACTTTAGGAGAGAGCAGGGCACTGGGAGAAATTTTAGGATTATTTTTAATATATCTGAGAAGTAGATAGTAGTCTGGAAAGTCTCTTAAATCTATTGGGTTAAGGATTAGAGTCTTTTTTTCTGTAGACAATACTTTTTTTTTAACTTTATATGAAATATATTTTATTGTAAAATGTCTAAAAAATATTTTTAGTTAGTTTTTAGCTTCTTAAATATTTTTGAAATATTTTTAAATACTGTTTCATTAATGTACTTCTTTTTAATGAGAAACTAAACACTTTAGGGACTCTTTTTTCTTTACAGAAATATTTTTAAAAATAAATATAAGCCTTAATAATTAATTTCAATAAATTTCCCCTTTTAAGTAGCAATTTTTCTCAGTGCATTTTAAGGTACTGGGAACTCCCCTTGAAGCTGCTATGGTGTTTTTACGGTCATGTAGTCGCAGATAGCAGAGAAAAGTGCCAGTGCCAGATATTTATGGGCACCTACAACCGACTCTGTGTAAAAAATAAATATACGAGTATATGTAGCTATGTGCCGGCATAAAGAGACAAAAGTCAGAGGCGGCAACAAAAGGTTGGCCTGGCAAACGATTTTTATGCATCAGCAGCCAGCCTCTATTGCCAATCGCACTTGATTAGAATTATTGATTGCGTATCGAAATTGGCTCTGCACACTTTGTTATCCTTTCGCGCGTATCTGTATCCTGCATCCTTTGAGTTGTCCCAGCTAGGCTGCGAATATGTCACTGTCGCTGGCAATTTGAATGTCGAAAGGGTGGCAGAAATACCAGGGGGACTAATCAAGAGACTAATCAATAGTTTAAAATAATAATATTTATTCTATTCTCTATCCTAGGACTAAGTTTGTTTAGTCCTTTTAGGGTTTGTAGTTTTGGTGATTAAAATGTAATCTAGTTTCCCATCCCAATGCAAATCGAGTTGATGGAACACCCGCAGAGAAAGTGGGCCCCCTTTGTCCTAGACAACCCCTAGCTATATATATATTCTATAGCCAGGACACGTGCATCGGTGGCCTGTATCCGTGCCATCCAATTAATTATACGTGCGCAAATACCTTAATCCTGCGATTCGCAATCAAAATTCGAGAGCTGCTGCCGGCAGAGCTACTGCCAAAGATACAGATACAAAAGCCAAACATTAATATGCAAACACACACATAGATAGACAAGGATACAAGGATGAGGGTCTCATCAGTTGGGCTGTGGTTTTTCAAAAAGAGGGGTTCAAGGATCGAGGGTCGAGGGTCACACACACACACACAGGCACACACACTGCACTTTCGGCTGCATCCTAACGAGTCCTTTTTGCATTTTGCGGTGGATTGGCCAACCCTTTTCATTTTCCTGTTCAAGGATTTCGAAACGGAAGGGTAATGATTGATTCCCTCGCCGTGAAAACAGATTTTCGCAGTAATATGCCGAAAGTAGCCAGAACCGAAAGGATAACTTCACATTCAAATTAGTTTATCGGGCAAACAAAGGATTAAATAAAGTTGTGACAAAAAATATGATGCATACTATTGGGCGCTGTAGCAAGTTCGGGCTATTCTGGCAGTTATTTGATCCATTTCCTGCCATCCACGAGGAATGTGTTTGATCCAACACACAGCGTGCGAATAGTTTGGTTTAAGTTAAGGATTCTAAGGATACTTGATGCAGGGGTTGGCTCTCCCTGGCTTACATCCCTTTGGGGAGGCATCTCGAAAATGCTTTCTCAGCCGAGGCCCGGCGGTAATAAATAAAATGAACTTGGCCACGCATCATCATCATCATCATCATCCTCGTCCTCGTCCTCGTCCTCGTCCTCGTCGACACAAAATCAGGATCACGAAATCAGGAGGTGGAAGGCACAGAAGCAGCTACAAAGAAATGCAATCAATTTAAAGTTAAATTTTTGGCATATCGAGGTTTACACACACAAGGGGAGTAGGGGGGGACCTCCCTAACATATACTTGTGCAGTGAGAGAAATTCTACAGGGGTTTAAGAGTTATAGATATTATAATTTAGAAGATAATAGTTGTTTTTATGTGTTTGATGTTTTAATTTAAATATAAACTTGTAAGAAAACATTTTTCTGTATGTTATAATCATAAAATATTTATATTTTTTTATTAATTTATTTTTTAAAGTAGTACTCTGTGAAGATAGGTGCATTTTCTTATAAATAAATACGATTTAAAAGCCTTTTTTCTATGGTTAAGATGGAAATCTTAACTTCTTTGATAGGAAAGTATGCTACTCTCTCTCTAAACTACTCTTCTCTAAAGGACCTTGGGACTATTTCTTACATCTCTTACTCTAAATAGTTAATAATTCTATTTAATATTCCAAGTAGTTGCCATGATTTTTGCTCTGTGACCTCTAGCATTCACATTTTCTCACATTCAGCCACCTATTGACGTGGTGGGGCCATCATTGGTAGCAGCTTCCCCAAAGGGGGTGGAGAAGGTACGGGGTGTGGTGTGGTTGTGGGGCAAACACACACACCTACACACACACACACAAATGTCGAGAACATCCCCGTTGAGGATGTCGCTGCCGGATGGCCACAAAAGACATCATGGCTGCCGAGTCCTAACGCTTCACTGGATACTTACTGTGAAAGTAGACCCATTCACACACACACACGTAGTCGTATGTGACTGTGGGTGTGGGGATTATGTGCGTGTGTGTGTTTGACGGCAAATGCCAAAAACCCACCCGCCAGCAACTGTCAACCTCCCCCAGCCCACCGCACCACACCACCCACGTATGCGGCTTAGCCCATGTGTGTGTGTGCGAGCGTGTATATGTGTGGCCAGCGAAGCATCATGGCGGCAGTCATGTTGAAATTTTAATTCCTCGCCCACTCAATTTGCTCACCACTCCCTCCCCCAGCCCGGCAAAGCCCACCCCCTCCCCAGTCCTCCATTCATTATTGCTCCGCCGGTCGCTGTCTGGCACTCAAAGTTGTCCCCACATGCTAGGATCCCACACTCACACCCACACATCCGCATATATACTCACATACACATGTGTGTTGGCGTATATATGCGCGATGGGGGGGTGGTCCGGAGTGGCTGTGAAACAGGACAGTTGGAGGACACGGCCTGTGCTCGATGGCCAGGACACAACACTCTCCACACACTGAGAGAAAAGGTTATGGGGGCTCTTCTCTTTGAAATATAAATTATTAAAAAATATATTTTGCTTAAAAATAATATTTAAAAAATATATAGAAGCCTTGAGAACTATTTCTTTATAAATAAAATATTTTAAAATATTGTAGAAAGTCTACTAGACTACAGCTTCTTCGGAAAGTCCTTTGGGTGGCAGCCGAAGGATGCCTGGATCCTTTGGATATTTGCAAGAAATGGCAGTTAGTCCGTCCAGGTGGTGCCTGGCATCTGAGTCCTGGTCCTTTTTCCCTTCTCCCCCATGATTATTATTTTTATTTTCATTTTTTTTCAGTTTGCTGTTCGTTTCTATACTCTTCCAGGGGGCATAATGAAATATATCCTTTTAAAGGATCATACTGCGAGGCAATAAAGTCCACTGATAACTCTTCCATAGAGCTATAGAACTGCTTCCTTCTACAAACCAGAATCCTTAAAAATCCTTAACTTTATCTTAATTTTTTTGCTTAAACCCCTTAAGGGTAAGTTGAAGTTCGACTACGGCTCGAACCAATTCGTCCTTCTTCCTTTTTTTCTGTTGTTTTCCTTTTTTTCTTCTTCACTTATTTTGCTTACATGACTGGAAGCGACAGGAATGCTCAGCGCTGTCCTCAGTTCGGGGAAAAGGATGTAGGAGGCGGTATGTGGCTATGTGGCAGGGGGATGGGGCGGCGGTGGAGGTTCTGCGGTTAGCAAGGACCCAACTAGGACAAAAGAGCAATACTATTCGCACACACACACACACTCGCGGCTCTTCGGGATATACACATAAGCCGCACATATAGGGATTGGCATTACATATTCGCCTACTCCTTTCCTCGCTCTGTCCCTGTCTCTCTCTTTCTCTCGCCTGCATTCGCTGTCTCTGTCTGTATCTCCATCTCATATGTATTTGCCCGCCGACTGTCCCCATGACAGGCCCCGCCAGGACCTCCCCTTTCGAAAATGAAACACCACAAAGCGTGTTGCTTGACATGTGATTGAGGACGACTTTTATGGGCAAGGATATGGGATACACACACACACACACACACACACATATATATGTAAGGTTGGACCTCTTCTAGGGGTATGTGTGAGTGTGAGGTGGCTCTCCAAGTTAAATGAAAGGATATATGTTAGAAAAGGATTAAGAAGAAACTTAATCATCTAAAAATATAGCATACTTTTGTGGGCAATAGACAGGACAATTGTAATCTCCACTTAGAAAGGATAGATAGTGTCCACCCTAAAGTATCTATACACTCGCATCTGCCAGATACACGGATAGACAGTTTGGAGAGTCGTCGTGGGTTAGTTAGTTCGTTAGCATTTATGCACTCGCTTTGTATGCACCCGCCCCCTTTTCGGGCCACCCCCACCACCCACCATAAACTTGTTAGCGCACAGAAATGTTAACGGTAATAAATCTAAACGTGACTCGCAAAGTGGCCAAAAAAAGGCCAAAACAGGGGAGCAGATATATGCAGGATATGCAGGATATGTGGAAAAAACAGAAGTGAGTGGCGAAAATGTATCATAAATCAATTGAGTTTCCATTTGGCTGGCAGGAGGGCTGGCACAGCCTTCCACGCACAGCGCCCCTGTGCTCCGCTCCCCTTAGCCCCCATCAGCCACGGGTTATCGAGTTATCGATTGACAGCACTTGCCATCCACTCGCCCCTCGCTTATCGAGCCAAAGTAATCCGCAATGGACGCAGAAATGCGTTTCGGATTGTAATTGTAATTGTGCGATTGTGCTTTCGCGTGTTTCCAGGACTCATCCAGGATAATGGAAATGCCAGAAGGTGATTATTGTGCTTCTGGGTGCAGTGTCTGTTGACTGACAAGGACCTTTTCCCAGAAGCCAATATTGAAAAGTGATCAAAATAGGAGATAGATGCTAGGAACTTCAAGGATCTGGGATAGAAAGGATTCTAAAATATAAAAGAGTAATATTTATCCTTTTAAGACCATTATCATTGATGAAGAGAACTAATTTTTTAATAATAATTATAATAATAATCTCATTAGTTACATAAAAAGAGGGCACTATCTCAAAGTCCTGATAAAAATCAATGTGTAAGGATACAGCTTGCCACCTGGTGGCAATTTAAGCTGTCCTGCAGGGCATTCGTTATTCCATAAATACTTGGCGGTTATATCTTAAGCCGATGCTTCTGGCCCTGTCCCTGGTTTCTGCTTCTGCCACAGTTTTGTTGCCAGTTGCCAAGGGTGGCATAAAAAAAAGGGGGGTGCCAGAGAGGGGGTGGTGTGCAAAAAAGAAGAAAAAAAAGTATAAACGGTGAAAGTAAAAACACATCAATTGGCATGTGCATGGAAATGACACCAGAGAATTGTGCAAAAATGTTATCTTTGGCTTCCGCACCAAGTCCTTCCCCGTCCCATTTTTGGGATTTAACCCCCCCTAGTCCTGACGGCTCTCCCCCCCCCCCCCTCTAACATTTTTCCACCTAAGCGTAACAATAACAACACAAACAACAACAACATTGAGAAAACGAAACGATATTGACGTCAAGAAAAAAAAAAAGGAAATCTGAGGGGGATGAAGAGTGAGTGGGTGTGGTGGATGGGTGGGTGGTTGTGCAGAAATGGGCCTTGCGCCCTCTTTGCGAAATTGCCATAAGATAACTCCGACAGGCGGCTCAAACGCACACACACACACACATTCTATATAGAAAATTGGCAGTTGGATAAGCGAAAAAACCAATTCACGAATACTTTGCATATATAATATATTCAAAAATTTACCGACAAGCTGCCCAGGCAACAACAAGAGCCCAGAGCCATCCAGTAACCACCCAGGCAACCCACCCACTCAACCACTGAGCCACTGAGCCACCATATCGTCGTGAATACCACGCGTTAAAGGTAAACACCCTTTCAGAAAAACTTTCGAGGCGACGGGGGTCAAAGGGCAACTGACAACCGTTTTGCCCAAAAAATAATGGGGGAGGATGGGGCCAGAGTCCTGGCTGCCAATTTTAGGCAGAAGAGGGGCTTACAATTTTGCGAATTCTTCGAAATGGCTACCAGGTAATCGCCCAACAAATTATTTAAATTGCTTAAAAAGTTTTTATTTTTTATCCAATAGCATATTTAATTCTTTAAAGTGAAGTCTTAAAATCAATTAAAATTTAAGATAAAGCGATGAGTCTTAACTTGAAAAGTAAAGTATAGATATATAGATATATTCTTCAGATTTTTAATCTTAAATATTTAAACTTTAATCTTTCTAGAGCCAATCTTAATTATTTTAGTCATTGATTTTCAATAAATCTCCATGACCCTCCATCCAGCCCTAGTGCCTCTTGTTGGCTATGTATTTGTATATATCCTTGACAGCTCTTGGCAGGCATCACTAAACTTGACAGTTGACGGCTGGGCGAGCGGACTAAAGGACGAAGGACCTGGAGGACCTTAGGGGGAAAGAGTGTACGGACAACGGCAGAGGTGTCATCGTACATATGAATGTGCACAGCATCCGGGGGATGTGTGTGTGTTTGTGTGTGTGTGTTAAATGGCTGATAGGGAAAATAAAAGTGGCACAAAACACCTATGTGTATGTTTACTGTATGTGTGTTTACTGTACCATATAGATGTCTACAGTTGGAGGTGAGATTTTAGGAACCAAGGCATTGTTTGAAAAGATATTGCTTCTAAAATGTTTTTAATCCTTTTTAAATAGTTTTATGATCATTATGAGGTGTTTTAGTTATTCTTTAATATATTAACTAACTTAATTAATATTTTATAACCCTTATCCTGTAAGAAGAACCTATAACTTCCACCTCCAACGTTTTATAGGTGTATGGCATATACTTTTTTGGCAGCTTGGGAAGTGTGGTCGAGTTCGGGTACTTTTCCACATTCGCCTGCCGGAGGTCTCAGGCGGAAAATAAAAAATGATGATCCAGTAACCGCCTCACCCGCCCCTCCCCCTTCCACCCCCTTGAAGGAAAAGTAACGCACCGTTGGCCAAAAACGGGGATCGGGGGGATTGAACCATCTCCTTGGGCTTCTGGCCATGCGAATTCATTGAAATAACCGTAGGCTTTCTCGTTTTTTGACATTGGGCGGAAGTCTTTGCACCCAGCCAGTGCCAGGGGATGGGTGGCAGAGAAAGGGGGGCTTTTATATGGTCTTTGGTGGGGGAAAGAGGAAAAAGGATGGGGGGGGTGGTGGTTTGATGTGCCCGAACGACGACTCTTGGTGAGCAAGTGAAGTGTAAAGAGCTCTTTCCTTTATTGGTTTTGTATTTTATTATCACATCTCGTTTATTCCTCTTGCCTTTATGTGTCCGTTTTTTATATACATCTGTATGTGTGTATATATCCTGGCACTGTGTCTTTGTGTGTGTGTGTATGCCTCTAGGCTTTGATGACACTTTGCGATGCCGTTTACGGGCCATATGGGACTTTGATATGACAACGCAAATATCCGTTATGGGACAACAGGCACGCACCATCTTCTTTTTTTTATTCGCCAGTGGCGGGGCAGGACTTCCACAAGGGGGGGAGTTGCCGGGGCAACGTCCAAATAATCGCACATCCTTGGTGTGTCTTCGGGTCATTTCAAAACCATCCCCAAAATGTTCAATAAGGCGAATTGGTTTTTGCATTAATTGGTCATCGATCTGGACTGGAACTCAAGGGAGAGAGCTTAAGAAAACTATCCACTAATTAACAAAAGGATAATAAATTATAGAGAAATTTCTCTGAAATCCTTCTAAAATGGATTCGAACACAAGTGTGGGAGTTACAGGCTCCGCCTCCACAAGCTCCTCGCATTGTGGAAATTGCAGAGTTTTCCCAGGAAGGTGTCCTGGGAGGGGATGCTTGAATGCAATTCAACATTTTTGCCATTTAATTACTCAATCTAAAGCGACTCCACCTACTTACATATGTAAGCTCCACATGAATCAGACTTCTATATATCGTGCTGGCATATATGCTTTCCTACTCCCCGAATAATATATGTGTGTATTTTTGGGTGTAAATGAATTGTGGACGCCGATGCTTCAGCTTCTACTTCTTGTGTTGAGAGTTTGTTTCTGATGAGAAAAGTGGAGGGGGAGTGGAGGTGGTAAGGGTAACTAGGATTGTTGAACAACCCCGCACATATTCGCCACTTTGCTACGGGCAACAAAATTAAAACAAATCCTTTCGTTCCATATTAATGGTCGCCATCTTTGCTGCAAATGACATTCGAAAACATTTATTGCGCCAGCGTATGTGTCACATATCCACCCTTTACCCACCACCGACCGTCCTGCCGTCCACCCACCACTCTCTTTCATATGTGACCGACCAACCCACACTCCACACTCCATACACACACACACAAACACTCACACCCACCGATACCCCTTTCGCCATTGTACATACACGCACACACATACTGTGTGTTCATTTGGTTATGTAGTGAACCCTACAGGACACATTCCTCACCGATGAAACGAGAAACACGAACGAGGCATGGGAGCAGGGAAAGGCAGGCCCCACGTTGGGCGCCAACACGAAAATTCCAAGATTCAGGACAAAGACATGCGTGAGGGTGTGAGTGTATAGTAAGTGTGAGTGTGTGGCTGTGAGTGTGAATAACTACTCGACTACTCGCATGTACAGTCATTTCAGTTTACATTATTTACCCATTTTACCCGAAAAACTTTGTTTGCCCTCCCTCATACCCATATTCCCTCGATCCCCACCTCCACCTCCACCTCCTCCACTCATTGCGTAAAACTTTCATTTAGTTTTCTAATTACTTTTTTAATCAAGAAACCAAAGATTGCCGCTGTGCAACACAACCCCTTTTTATATATTTGCCATAGGGAGCGGGGCTGTGGCGAGAGAGGGGCCTGCTAACCCCGGAACACAGATTTCGTATTACTGTATCCACTTTGTTAATCCAATGGGATTACTGTTGGTGCGAAAACTAAACGAACAAAGCTTCCTTATAGGGGTCCACTAATTAATTAAGTCTTCTGCGGAAGGCAACTTGATGAATTTTTGGTTTCAAATGGTGATTCAAGGATTAGTTTCTGTTGCCTCCACCCCCTCCCCAAGAAGTGGGCTTTCTTTGTAAGCATATGTGTGCTGTAAGCATTTGTATTGATTTTAATTATAAGTCCTAGTCCTTAGTAAGGTCCTTGCCAACACAACCGAATGGCAATCAATGCCTAAAAAGATTTCCTAATTATCAAATAAATGTGAGTCCTACGGCTATGTACATATTTACTTATTGATGGAAATTTTCAGGGAAACTCTGAAACGGCATTTGTCCGGCTTTGGTTGATGGAAAGTTTACCGTTACACACACCCTCCACCGCCCCCCACACGATTTCCCTTGCTGGACAAAGGTCTAGCCGGGACGGCCATTTTGGATTTCCAAAGGGGGTGTAGGCAGGGGGCAGGGGGCGGAAAGCACAAGGGGATGTCTGGACTGTTGGAGTTGAATGGAAATAATGCCCTGGTCTGTGTTTGCCGTCTGGCCACCACCAAAAAGGCGGAATAGAGTATCACCACCCCCACCACCCCGGCCAGTTCTGACCAATTCCAATTCCCAGATCCCAGACGGCCAGAGGAGGGGGGTGGCGGTGGGTGGCGGGTAGTGGGTGGTAGTGATGGAGGAAATTTCTGTCAGTCAACGCGTGGCTGCCCCGTGGCCAAGAAACAGAGTCATCGCCTTCGATTCGCCTTTAAACCCCCTCGATCCTTCCGACGTTGATAGTTATTGAGTTTTTCCCCCTCCCCCCACAGATACATCCCCTCTTGTCCCGGGGCTCCTTGGGGGGTGCACCACCCACGGCAATGTAATGTCAATTTACTTCAAATTGAAATGATTCAAGGGCGAATTCGAGGCTCAAGTTGGGGTTCTGCTGGCAGACGAGCAAGAGACACACTTGAAAAATCAATTTTAAATTAATAAAATAAACCTACACTATAAGTTTTGACAAAAAATAAATAAAGAAATGTAACAAAATAGTTAAAAAAAAAATAAAAACATAACTGAAAGGCAAAGGACATCCTTAACACTGTGTGATAGCAAGTATTTTAGTTACAATGTCCTTAAGACTCTTCCCTTCTCGCTGCCATAAATTTTGCTCAGTGTAGACCACAATCTCGTGCTATTTTTGGTCCCAAGTCCGAGGGCTAACTCGAGGCGAACGTCTGGTGTCCATGCGCAGGACATGGCCAAAGACTGAAAAACTGAAAGGACCTCAGAGCTATAAGGAAAACAAGGAGAAAGGGGTGGCAGAGGTGGGTGGGGGCCGGCGTGGGTGGTGGGTTGGCAAAAGGATGACAGGACAGTGTATTTATTGTTACCGCTTTTCGTGGTCGCGCGTCACACAAAAAACTTCGGACACGCCGAACTTTGTTTATCAGAATTTCCAGGAAAGGCCCTCGCCTGGGCATGGGCAAGGACTCGAGGACTTTGGGTCCTTTGGGTGACTTGAAATATTTATTACTTATCTCCTTAGCTCCTCTGCCGTCGATGTCCTTGCTGTGGGATTGAAAGAGTAAAATATGAGTTCACCTTTAAACGAAAATAGTCCAGTGATTTTCGAGAAAGTCTGGCATTGTTTATGTGTCTGAGAGAGCAACCAGCCACCAGCCACCAGGCCCCCACTTTGGGCAGCCGGCTTAATGTACAGTTATGGCCAAAATGACCAACTTGGGGATAGGGCCGAAAAGGAAACAGGTGCGTTTCGCATTATTGATTTCTGGCTCTGGGTGGTTAGATTTATTTTGGTTTCCTTTGCGCTCGCGAGCAAAGTTTTCACCTTTAACCCCTGCCCTTTCGCGTGTCTTTGGCAGACCACAAGCTGTCACAGGACTTCTTTTTGCCAGGATATACACACACATACACACGTATGTACATGTATGAAGACAACAAAGCTTTGAGGCAAAAGTTCCCAAAAAGTAGAAACCCTCAAAAAAAAAAAAAAAAAAGAGTTGGGACATAAGTGGAAAATGTTGCCTCAGACCAAGGAGCAGACACTCGCACATAAGGACACGTATATATGGAATTATATACATACGTATATATAGGAACCGCTAGAAAGTTCCTTTCCATTCCGCCGTCCATCCAAAGTCGCTGGGTCCTTTCTGGTTGTGCCACCCACTTCAGGTCCTTTTTCTGGTCCTTTTTCCCTCTTCTCCATTGGACCTTTTGTTGTCTGCAGTAAAATTCTCCATACGTGTGTGCACAGTAAGTGTGTGTGCGTGTGTGTGCTGCAAAGTTTAATTCAAATCACAAAGACACACACATGTGTGTGTGTGTGTGCCTGGGCATGTATGTGTTTCTGGTAAAAGTTTCGAAATTCGTGCGGTGGCACAACCGACTGACGTCCTTATGTCCTCCATGGCAAAATAGGATCTAAAATCCTTTTTGAAAACCCACCCACCCACATTCCACCCTCTTTTTTCCTCACATTCCCCACACATACAAAGGACATGTGTCCTGTGTGCTAGTGTGTGTGTTTGTAGTAAAAACTAAAATGGAATTAGATACAGATTCGCAACTTTTAGATTTTCAAAAATGTCTGTTTCAAAAGGTAAGAGTTTTAATTGAAAATAAGTGTTGAAAACTTAAACTTCAGAATGTCCTTAATTTAAAAAGATGATCAATATTTTTAAGAGCTATATTTTAACTGTAAGTACAAGTCCTTGCAGAGCTCCAGTACCTTTGAGAACTCCACTATTCCTTTGAGAAACATGTTATGCTGAGCTTGTTGGAAACCCAATTCCCGTGTAAAATTATTCCCATTTTTGTTACATCCTTGAATTGATATTTGTTAGGTTGTGTATCCTTTTTCTTTGAATCAGCCAAAGAGTAACTTTTTCGAATCGAAAAAGGGGGACAGAAAGGACGAGCGAGCACATTGTTATTGGAAGCGGAGAAATCGGTGATGGTTAAGGGACTGGCAGACGGGACTAGGGAGACACGGCGAAGGACTCGCCACTCAGGACTCGCGACTCAGGACCCGGGATAGTAGTGAGTCAGTAAGGACGAAAATGGGAAAATGGAATATGTAGGGAGTCGCAGCGGAAGCAGACGAGGCAGTCTTTTGCTAAAAGTTCGAGTCTGACATGTGCAGCTGTAGCAGGAAAGGCGGAAAAGCCCTGGGAAAAGCGGGTGGTCCTGCATGGAGCAGGATGCGGAGGTGGAGTGGCAAATCAAGCAACTCAACTCAACGTCCACCCACACACACACTCATACAATTATGTTTCCTTATACATATGACTGCGTGTGTGGGTACATGTGTATACATATTTATCGACTTTGTGAGCTCGTGAAAACATCAACTGAACGGAAAGAGGGGAAGCTGCGTGGAAAATGGAGAATATCAAAGGGGGCCGGGGGGAAATGGCAGGCGGGGAACAACTGTCGGACACACACAGGACTCACAGGATGCCTGAAAAAAGAAACGAACTCTTCCATTAGTCCTGATGACGACGGGGCGGTAAGCTTTGCTGTCGCCTTAAAGTGGGTGGCCCCCGATATCCCAGTTAATTTCCTTAACAAGTAATCGGGTTTGGCTTTTTGTTTTTTTTGTGGGTTTTCAGTTTCCTGATCAAAGGATTTAAAATGGCGGGTTATTGCCCCCTTAAATCATCGCTTGGAGAGCCTTAGGAGGGCACTTGCTTTAGCTGAATATGTCGCTTCGAAATAATTCCCATCTAATTCACTCGCTCGCTTGTCATTGTCTTGCTCATATCCGTGATGAGGACTTAGTTTTAAGGTACATCCCCTCCAAGTCCTTCGTTTCCTTTCCCTTATCCCTATACCATCGTTACAGTCACAGCCTCAGCCACAGCCACAGCCACTGCAGATTTTCAGTGGCTTTGGCTGAACGGCAGAGTCCTAGACTTGGGAAATTCTTCGAAAAAAGCAAAAAGCAAATATGGAATGCCCTTCTAGGTTTCTATGTCGCATAGAGTCCAAATGATAGAGAAAAACTGTAAAATATTAGCGTTATGATTCCCAACTGCTTGTATTTTGATGTTCAGTGTTGGTAAAGGGTCTATGATGCAGAACTACATACTCTGCCAAGCATACAAGTCTGAATATGTTTATTTTTTGGAGTTTTTCAGATCAGATTCTACAGTTTTCTCCATTTAACCCACTAATATACCCCTTGGAGAAAGGGAACTACTTGCATACGTACATCAACAAGTCTGCTCTGAAATACAATTTACTTTTCGTTGGGATTACATTTTGTGTGTGTTCTTTCTCGTTTCGCCTCAGCTTTCCTTGTTTGCCATTCGCTTTTGGTAAATAAAAAGAGCTCATGCCTTATTTGGGAGGAGGGAGGAGGGAGGAGGGAGGAGGGGTTCGGGGGGTGTGTGGGTTGGGGAGGGGCTGGGCCAAAAGGGGGCGGGGCAGCCGCAAGCAGTTCAAGCAGCTGAGGCGGAAAGTACGTATGTATAAGCCCTGTCAGTGGCATAGTTTCCATGTTTTCTTTTATTTTTTAATATTTTTTTTTTAAGCATCTGGCTGGGGATTATTATTTGCCATATTATAAGAAAACGGCTTTAGTTCAAATGTCAACAGCATTTGTTGGCCGGGAACTGTTGGTGAAAAGGCCTTAACAGACTGATAGTTTCGGGACTAAAAAATGCCTCATTTTCATCCAAAGAGTTCAATATTTCTGAGGCCACTTGACCCGGCTCAGTTTCGAGTTTCCAGCTTAATCCGATGATATACGATGACCACGATGGGCAAAACAAGGCATTTAAGGACATTAAGGAGTCCCTAACCACCCTCCGGACGAAGGAGCCAACAATTCAATAATCATAATTCACGCACAAGGATATGTAAAGCGGTAAGTCAAATATTTTCAGCACATTATGGCAACCATGTTGTGATCGTGTGCCCAGCCCACTTGGGACCTTCATGGTCCTTTTTTGTCATGCCCTGTACATCCTTATGGACAATTTGTACGGCAGGGATGTTGTGTTACCCGTGTTGCCCCATTAAATCTATGATTTATGTTCTGTTTAATGTGAAAAATGCAATGTTTTTACCAAAGAGATCACTCCCCGTCCGCTCTGCAGCACGCTTCATTATACCCCGCCGCCGGGCCGCCGGGCCGCCGCTGGGGTTGTCCATCCGATTTGCCAGACGACCTCGGGGCCTGGTCACTAATCAAGTTGACCACTGGCCAGCCACCCCGTTCACCCCTTGAACCCGTGACCAGGCCCACCAACCAACCCCAACAGAACCGGTAGTGCCAAGCAAAATACAATTAAACGGACTACGATCGTGGAGGAAGTTTACTTCAATTTGCATACCAATTGCTCGGCAATTGGGGTGGAAAAAATAGTTTTGGGAAAATGGGGTGGTGGTCTGTCGGTTGGTTGGTAGGTAGGTAGGTAGGTAGGTAGGTCGGTGGGCCCGCCGTCGGGCTTATAAGCGTGATAATGATAATGGCTGACCTCTGCACGGGCATACACTGGACATACGCTGGCAACATGGCGACCGTGACTTGGCGACGACGACGACGACTTAACTTTTGACCATTGGCCAGTCGGCCACGTGCTCAAGACTTTAAAAGGATGGCAGGAGTGCAATTTGGGATTAGACAGCCCATTGACACTGCAGGCAGGGGGTATTCAAGGCTGGCCAGGTCCTCCAAGGACCTAGGGGACCAGTTTCTTTTCCTGTTTCTGTTTCTCTCTCCCGTGGTGGTCAGCGCCTGTCAACATTATTTCTCAATTAATTTTTCATTTTTCATGAAATTAACCCAGAAATCGGCTGGGCAGTGACCTTCGCCACTTGGCACTTGGGCAGGGAGACCTTTTTATTTTCAAATATAGTGTGTCCTGGGGCACGTGTTCGGTCATCGGGTCCTGCCGGCCCGGGGGGTTAGCGGCCCTGACTTGTGACTTGAGCGCTTCGATTGGATTATTGGTTTTCCCGACCCAACCAGCGGCACTTGTTGACGGTGGAAATTGCTGGGAAATGGGCAGAAATCGTGGAAAATCCGTGGCCCGATGGCGGGTTGAGGCATTTGTATTTATCTTTTATTACATTTATTTTATGCCGTTGCCGTCGAGGGGGAAAGTACACAGAGAGAAATCAAAGGGGTTCGATTAATTAAATATTCTTAATTAGATTAATTCGATTTTGAGACTAAGGAGTGTCTTATTTTTCTTAGAAATTTAATAAATCTGCAAAGTAAATGGATTTTTCCTTTCTGTGAATTCTAAAGCTGCTTGCTTCGAGTCCTTAAACGAAATTAAGTCCGTGTCGGCATGCGCTGCTGCAGCCAGGAAGTGATAGAATGAATGGCTGCCGCTGCACAAGGACCCCCCCTTATCGGCCCATGCCTTTGGAAGGAGCGAGACTGCAGAAATGCACAGACAGACTTCCTGTGGATTTTCCGGAATTTAATTTATTAAAACAACGACGGACCGGAGTGGGGACTATTTTAAACTTTAACCGATCAGTTCTGGTTTCCAAGAAACCTGGAATCCTGGAAGTGACTTCCTCAAACAAAAAAACCTCAATTAAAAGCTCCTTTGTAGTGGAGAGAAGGACTGAATACAGGACTGATTGAATCCCTGCTGGAAATTCATTTTTTAGTTTAACTTTAAAACAATTCCGCAGCAGGGGAGTGAGGATTTCGAAAGTACGAAAGAGTTGGCAAAGGACTACAATCTCGGTGCAGGATCGCTGGATCGCTGGATCGCTGACGCAACGGGATCCGGATTGGCAACCGGCTGTGCTTTTTCCCGTTCCAGTTTCAGAGTTCGGCGGGGTCCTGCCGCCGCCTGTGTGTCCTGCGTCCTGCGTCCTGCCCTGCGACTGTCAACGTGTCAATCAAACGCTGCCTTTGGCTTCCTTTCGGCGTCACATACATTTCATTAATTCAAATTTTAGTTCCCGTTGTCCTTGATTTCTGCCCGGATCTCCCCCCAACTCTTTTCTAATAATAAATTTTAATATCTAATATATAATTTTAAGCTTAATAATATTTTATAATTTTTAGTAAATGTTTTGGTTGATTTTCTAGATTTTTTCAAGACTACTTGCCACAACTACAGTCCCCTCCCGACGATGCGTTTGCCTTTGCGATCGGCTGGCAACTGTTTTCGATCTCCGATTGTGTGTTCCCTCCGAGCCAGGCACGCACATCCTTAAACAGGACATCTGTTATGCGAATTCGCGTTTTCACTGTCAATGGAGCGGCCAGAAGGAAAGAGCGGCCCAGAACTTATGCAAATTTGCATTTTTTGGTTTGTTGTTTTCATTTCGCTTTTCTTCTGGGATTAAAACAGTTCCGCCCCTTCCCCACTCCATATGGTTGATATATTTTTTAGTTTTTGGATTCCAACCCTGGAAAAAAAATATAAACAGTAAGAATAAAAGATTATAATGATGAGGACGATGGATTGCCGGAAGGAGATCGGTGGAGGGCATTATAATTTAAATTTCTGGGCCAGGAAGTTCTGTGACAGCCTTGTCATTAAATCCTGGCTGCGTTCGGTTTTCTATTTTCCGTTCCACTACCCCCTCTCCACAAACGCAAATCAATAAATATGCAAATTCGCACTCGGTCCTCCTGTTCCTGTTGTTGTTATCCTTTTTGCAACATTGCGCACAATACACCGGATTCGGGATAGGGCCGAGTATCCTTCCCCTAACCATTTCCTATAACCTTTTTCCCCCTTTCGCGGATTGCATTTCGCTTGCATCCTAATTTCCATCGTTTTGGCAAATAATTGATTTCTGTTCGACATACGACATGTATTATTATTTCTTTTTTCTGGCAAATGGAAGTCCCGAATTTGAATATTCAAATTACAGTTCGGTCGCGGATTTGGCATTCAAATTGCACATCCGGTTGTCGTCTACCTACTTTGCATACATGCGCCTCACCAAAGGTATATAGTATATATGTATTTATTTTTTTATATAACCCCTAGCCCACTCCCAACCCCCTGCAATCCAATTTTCCATTTCGTATTGCATCTGGGCTTGTATTTTGTATTTTTTCGGTAGATCACTCGGTCGGAGGCTTTCTTTATTTCTGTTTGAACGGCTGGGAGGTGTGAAGGCCCTTGACTCGGCTCTGATGGCGATAAGACACGATTTTTGGCTAATTTATCGCGGCTGGAGATATATGAGAGGCTGCAAAGTAGCTTAGATGGGTTGCTCATTGAATGGAAGACAGATAAAGGACTTTGGAGGATGGCCAACAAGGCTACTTGATAGCTCTCATAGCTAGAACCTGTTGAGAATTCTAGGGGCACTAAGAGGCGCACAAACTCTCGTTCTAGGTTCGATCTCTGGTGGGATTTTCGTTTTTTTTCTAGAATAGCTTGGAACTTGGTACTTTAATTCATATTTTTTAGTGTAATATTATGTATTTAATTATTAAAAAAATAAACAAATTAAAAACTAAAAACAAATACTAATTAAAATGTTTCCAATAGCCTTTTCCATGACAGTTTCTTTATCATCTTGAATCGATTATGGAAAGTATCCCACATGTGAGTCCATATATCTGCATGTATATGTGTACAAACACAGATACAAACAGCACTCTCACACACACATATACAAGTGCAGCAAATGAGTCGCCCACACAGACACACTCCCATCACATGTACGGCAAAGTGCTCACATAAATATCGCGCATTGTGTATGTATTGGCTTACATAAGCTTCTGTTCTGCCCAGCTTGGTCCACCCCTTGCTCCAATCTCCAACCCCACACCCCCACACTCCCCCGGGAAAGTCCTCCCCCCCGCCCCATCCTCTTTAGCCAACATTTGTGTCTTGCTCTCGCGTTTTGTTGGCCGCTGCCGATAGCACGAAATGTGCATATGCTTCAAAGTGCTCTCCATCTCCACATTCACATTCACATCCACATCCATTTCCCAGCTCACGCATACATGAGCACAGTCACACACACACTGGCGCTCACCCGCAGGACATACATAGGAGAAGACAATCAAGAGGAGTGGGTGGTGGGTGCTCTACACGGCGAGAAAGTCTTTCCTTTCAGGTCGAAGTCTGATAATTTTGAAGAGAAAACCAAGCCCCAAAATGTATGCTACAGAAAATGTAGTAAAGGATCTCTCACTTTCATATACTTTTCTCCAAGTGTAGAAAGGTTTGCTGTGCCATTTGGGGCCATGGGGGTGTCGAGTGCCCGCGTGTTCGTATGTTTGGTCGTGTGGGCGGCTCAAAGGGCTACTTGCGCCACCCCACACCCCACACGCCACCTCCGGCCACCTGCCATCCCCTAATCCCCCGCCCAGAACTGGAGCGTTGTCGCCTGGGCGACCATTATAAGCATGAGATATTCATTTGCTTCATTCTTCACATATAGCCACTGCCATGGACAGAGAGAGCCGGCAAATGGCGAAGCGACAGAGTCCCATGTGTGTGTGTCTGTGTGAGGAGCAGGAGCTTCAGTCTGCATATGTGTGTGTGTGTGTGAGCTGCGCAAAAGTCCTTCAATTAAAGATACGATGGCGAGCGAGATGGAGATGTGGAGAAATGGGGAGAAAGCGGAGAGATGGAGCTGAAGATGGAGCAAGCGAAAGTTCGAAATGTGCAAAAAGCGAGCATGGAAAGCAGAAAGCACAACTTCGTGTGAGTGTGTGTGGGTGTGAGTGTGTGTTTATGGTACAATGAGTCCTGGGATATACATGCATATGCATGTACAGTCCAGCTTCTGTAGTTTTATATTTTTAGAATGGGAATTATGGAAAGATAATAAATAAATATAATTTTTTGTAAGATTTATAGATGGGACAGTGTTGGAAAACAATTATTTTTATCTCGAATAGAGTAGAGTTTCTTGTCCGTCTGTGCGCTAGCTGGTTTTTGTTATTTTTGAGTCTAAAGTAGAGATTTTCATTAGATACAGTATATATTTCTTAAATATTTAATGTACTAATGTATTTCTGTCCGTTTGTCCGCTCTACTGCTTGTCCGCATGTCCTTCTGTCCTTCTGTCCTCCTGTCCGCTTGTCCGCTAGTTTCTGTGTTCATTTCCAACACTATTTATAATAAATATAATTTTTTGTATGATTTATAGATGGACAGTGTTGGAAAACAATTATTTTTATCTCGAAGAGAGTAGAGTTTCTTGTCCGTCTGTCCGCTAACTGGTTTTGTTACTTTTGAGTCTAAAGTAGAGATTTTTATTAGATTCAATATATATTTCTTAAATATTTAATGTACTAATGTATTTCTGTCCGTTTGTCCGGTCTACTGCTTGTCCGCATGTCCTTCTGTCCTTCTGTCCTCCTGTCCGCTTGTCCGCTAGTTTCTGTGTTCATTTCCAACACTATTTAGTTAGTAAACATTTGAAATACTTTTCAAACCCTAAACCAAGACTAGAAAAACTTATATAAGAAATATTTCGAATCCTGGTTATGGAAGCCGGACTGTATATGTAGTGGTGGCTCTACCCATACACTCACACACACACACACTTATGTGGGCGATGGTTTCGGCTGCTGCTACCAATATTCGATGCTCGCATGTGTGGCTGCCAGTTAGTGGGTGAGTGTGCATGTGTCTGTGTGTGTGTGCCGCCATCTTCGTGAGTAATAAAACACGAAGCGACTGGCCGAAAGAAAGGGGGTGGTTGCCGGGAAGTGGGTGGGCGACAGACAACAACAACAACACATGCATGCGCATGTGGGAGAAAGCACACACGGGTGGACAGCTCACACACACAGACACACACACACACACATGCCATGCAACATGTTCGTCCAGCCATTGTTCCACCCAGGCAGAGATGCCGGCGGCGGCGGCGGCAGAGGCTGCTGCGACAGAGGCCGCGACAGAGGCTGGCACGGCGACGCGAGTGAGAAGAACGACGACCACATTCGATAGCCTTCGATGAGCAATACATTTTGCTTCCCTTAAAAACGAAGCTGGGAGCTGCTAGCTCGCACTCGCTCTTACACAGTCTGGCGTCTCTTTCTGGCGGGCTCCAACTTTACATATGTGCGAGCAGGCACACATGAGTGTGTGTGTGTGAGTGTGCGGGTGCGGGTGCGGGTGCGGGTGCGTGTGTGTGCCTGCCATTGCTGTCACTCCGGCGATAGACGTTGGGATGGAATCTCTGTTGTTGGGTCCACAACCACTCAATGACCTACCCCCCACCACCCAACCTTACCTTTTGGCCCCCCTCCTTCTCTGCTGCCTCCCCCCTTAACCCCAAAAACGCTGCGCAGGTTTTTCGGTTAAAAGGGTGCGCCAACGTCGCTGCCTCTGCTTGAGATTCTGCCGGCTTCGCTGTTGGCCACTTGGACCGAAGTCCCCTAGCACATCCCTCGACGTCTCCTGGCCCCCCACCCCCTCCCTTCGTTTAGGGAAAATTAATGTGTCGCCTTAATGGCCGCCAGTACAGCCATATATCCAGCTCCACTAGGCCATGGCGGGAAGGAGATATATCCTTAAGATGGGTATTACGGAGAGGTACTTTCAAGGAGAGAGTAATATTATAGCAACTACCTATAGTTATAGGCTGTGGTGTTCAAAGGACTTTCTAGTTATTCTCTCCTATATCCTTGTTTCTGCTCCAATCCTGTTTTATTTTTATTCTTTCCAAGCACATCTTAGTTTTAGTTAAATTAACATCCTTGCCGAATCTCCAGCTACTCCTCCAGCATATGTGTAATCAGAAACCCATGTAGTACACACTTGTGCCTTATATACTAAATACATACATACACACATGTATGCATGTGTAGGTACAGCACACCCACATGGCGCAAGTTGAAGTTTTCGTAGCATACAGAAAAGGGCGCTCTGACCAGAGGACCCTGCTCCCAGGCACACAAGGATATGCGCGTACATATGTGGGAGTTGGCTCCTAATTAAGTCCACAGTATCCTCCCTCTTTCTCTCTCTGTGCAGTCTTGTGTCTCGCTCCAACTCTCTGTATCCTTGGACCCCTCGAGCAAATCGATTTCCATATGTTAATGGTGCAAACTTTTGAGCAAATGAAGTGAAACTCACTGGCTCGACAAATGGTGCAGGGGCTAGGGATGGCAGTAAATTATCGGAGAAGAATCGATTTTAAATCGAAATGGGTCCTGGCAGCAGAGTCCTACTAAGGAATTTTTGTGTCCTTTGTTGTTAATAAAGTCTGAAGAGGAGCTTTATAAAGTAGGTTCTAGGAAGAGGAGTAACTTAGTCCGAGTTAATCGGAAACCTATCGATATCACTTCGATATACGTTTGTTCCGTTTTAATTAAATCTTAAGTATTGGCCTCCTCTTTGAAACTGTACACACATCCCCAGTGTATACACACATTTGCTTCTAAAAACAACGAAGGACCAAAAAGCTTAGGGGTTTTGGGGGATGGATGGATGGTTGGATGGATGGATGGGTTTCTGATGGATGGTCGGAGTGTGGGTGGTTCGAGTTAAAAGTCAATACATTTCGTTGACGTGTGATGTGTGTGTGTGTGTGGGTGCTACCTTGCTTCCACCCACCGGCAGGAGGATGGTACAGTTTTCAATTACGACAGTAGTCCTTTGACTGAGGCATCGAGATTCTTTTGGGTGACTTTCCTGTGGGCGGGCAAACAGTTTGCATCTCGAAATTGATTGCATTTGGCAATTTGGCAGATGGATTGTAATCAATGTAATTACCATGTCCTGGCAAGTCCTGGCATAGTTATACTTTCTGGTCCAACCGAATGTGGGACAATCGATCCAAGTCGAACCTCGCCTGTCAATCAAATTAGTTCCTAATCCTTTTTCATCCTTCTTACTTCCTCTTCTGGCATGCAAAAATCCTTGAAGAAAAGGCACGATCGTGTGAAAGAATTAAGTCCTTTGGCCCGCTTTTGGCAAATTCCATAATTTGCACACGGGGTGACGCTGGCATTTTGCATGTCCTTCGCCGATCCTGGGAAACTCCTTGCGGCCTCTCCTCTCACCTGCATGGCCCCGGTAATCAAATTACAGGGAGACGCTAGACCGAAAAGGGATGGACCCTCCCGGAAAATCGGGGTGGGAAATGGAAAATCTGAATCTGAATCGGAATCTGAATCTGAGGCCGAGTCGAGATCGGGATCGGGATCGGGAAGTGCATGTAAATTTTGTTCTCTCGCCGTCAATTATATCTGGGATGCATCGGCCAAAGGATTAGAAAAGCCCTTCCTCCTTCCTCCTTCCAGGGAGTGTGTGTGTGCCGCAATTAGAAAGGAGAGGCTCACATTTACATTTTCCGGAGGGTGCGGGGGAAATCGCAATATGCAAACGTACCCGATGTGTCCCAGGCATTTAATTAAAATTCGAAAGAGGTATAAATTTCCCTTTGAGAGCGATTGACAGGCGGTCGAAAATGTAACGTTCGCTTCAGCTCCGAAAATTATTACCCATGCAAATTGCCGGCGCTGAGGTTTTCCTTTCCTTGCGTCCTCCCCCTTTTGGGTTGCAGCACAAAAAAAAAAGAGTATCCTTTCAAACAAAAAAGGAACGTTAGAGCCAGATGGAAGGCTGGGTATGTGTGTCCTGTGTGTGCTTGTAACTTGACACACACGCGGCCTAAACGACGCAGAAATTATTACTCCTGCTGCTGCTCCCCTTTCCCTGCACTGCGTTGAAGGATTCACGTGCGAGTATCCTGTATCAGGAACACGTCCTGTATCCCTGCCATATCCTTATCTAATTCCCGCGATTCGATCATCCTGTAAACTGGAGCATAGCCAGGAGAAGGAGAGGTCGTTTAAGATAACAAATTTTTAATTTTTGTTTTGTTTTTTAGTTAAATTTTTTTTTAAGTAAGAAAGAAAATAAAAAATCCTCTTGCAACTTAGAAATTGACTTCCTACGAGTCCTTTTGGGTCCTGTAACGACCAATTTTCGGCTAATGAACTCAGTGGCTGCTTATCAGAAGCCGAGATGACAAGGACCTTAGATCCTGCGGAGTACTAAGCGTATCAGGCCCTTGAAATGGAACTTCTTCACACACTGTCGCCTGGCAGGATCATCGATAGCGTCGCCGGATCGTATCCTGACAGCTGCACCACCATTAGAGCCGCCAGGACCACCACCACCAATCAGCATTTCACAAAAATGTAAATTATTCAAGTGGTCTTCTTCACGCCATCCAGGCGACTGGAAAACTATTTAACATTTTTATTTTTTTTTCGTTCGTTCGTTCGACCCCGTTTTGGTCACCCGGCGTGATTTAAGAGGTCCTTAAAACACGGTACTTGGAATAAATTTCGCTGCAACTTTTTTCCTTCTTCGATTTTATTTTTCGCTCGCCGTGCCCTGGCTTGCCTAGTCCTGGCCGGATCCTTTTGGGACAGTTCTCCCCGCCGAAGGTCACTTAAAGTTGGGCAAGCTGTTGCTCCAGCAACAAGTTGCTTCATTTAAATGCTCCCCATCCACTCGAAAAAAAATTATATATATACGTGTGTATGAAAATGCGACACAAAAAATTGTTGGGGAAAAAAAAAATTGTGTAAAAGAAAAGCGAAATGCAAATAGAAAATGTCTAAAGAGAGGCAGGACGCTTTTTTTTCATGAGCCAGCCGGGTGTTGCGGGGCGTGTCGCGGGGGTGGGGTGTCTGGCTGGCACGTCCTTGCCAAGTCAAGTCTCAATTTGAATTTTAATTTTAAATGCCACAATTTTCCATCTATTTACAGACTGCGGTGGGGGCAGTGGTGTGGGGGGGCACTTTATTCGATTAATGGGGGGAGGGGCTCTTAATTAAGTTTTAAAGAGTTTCATTTTGGTTTATAGGGATATCCCGTTTTTAGATCCTATTTTGGGTAATATACGAGATAAATATATATAGGTGTTTCATTATAGCTGTTATGGTAACAAGTCCTCTAACTTTATTATTTTTTTTGGGTATAATTTAACACTTTTTTGATTAAAGATGACTTTTCAACACTAGTGATAGTGATAGTGAGTATAGGTACTTCATTTTCTAACACTATTAAGATTAGATATGACTTGTCAACACTATTGATAGTGAAAGTGAATAAAGGCACTCCATTTTCGAACACTATTCGAATTAAATTTGACTTTGCAACACTGCTGATAGTGATAGTGAATAAAGGTACTCCATTTTCTAACACTATTAAGATTAAACATGACTTGTCAACACTATTGATAGTGATAGTGAATATAGGAACACCATTTTCTAACACTATTAAGATTAAACATGACTTTTCAACACTATTGATAGTGATAGTGAATAAAGGTACTCCATTTTCGAGCACTATACGAATTAAATTTGACTTTGCAACACTGCTGATAGTGATAGTGAATATGGGTACTTCATTTCCTAACACTATTAAGATTAAAGATGACTTTTCAACACTGGTGATAGTGATAGTGAATAAAGGAACTCCATTTTCGAGCACTATACGAATTAAATTTGACTTTTCAACACTAATGATAGTGATAGTGAGTATAGGTACTTCATTTTCTAACACTATTGAGATTAAATATGACCTTACAACACTAGTGATGTAATAGAGGTGCCCCCTTAAGCCCTTTTTTTTTAAAGCAAGCATTTAATAATTTGAATCGCTGTTCTCGGGGGTCTCCCCCCTAAAATCCTCTCAATTTAGACGCTTACGTAACTATAAAAAAAAAGCCCAAGAGTAGGAAAGCATGACGAAGGACTAGGGGGGGTCGCCACTCTTGGGGAAACACCAAAAGTTGTCCAAGTTCCTGATGTTTTTCTTTTCATGAATGAAGCAATTTTTTTTTTTTTCGTCCTGGCTCTCAGCTTCTTCTAAAAATAAAAGAAAAGAAAGCAGAGGACTCGGCGCGCCAGGACAAAAAGGAAACAATAAAAGAGTGCAGGACGAGGACGAGAGAACAAGGAGGGGAATGAAAGGGAGAGAGAAGGCCGGAGGAGAGGAGGAAAAAAAATTAAGTCTGCCCGCCGTCTGCAATGTAAGCGTAATGAGTCTCTAATTGACGACATTGAGCCGAGCCACGCCCCCCTTTTGCACCAGCCTCCACCCCCGCCCCCCTCAAGGCTACCAGTCGCCTCCCGCCAATGTCTGCCTTGGTTTTTTTTTCTTTTTCTTTTTTTTTTATTCGCGCTTTCTCTTTTTTCTCACTGTTTGTTGTTGTTAGAAATTACGCTAAGCAGGGGCGGCAAAGTCAGTGGGCGGGGTGGCGGTGCGGGTGGTGGTGAAAGTGGGGGCGGGGGCGGTGGAGAACCGGCAGACTGATTTATTTTTTCTTGCTCTTTTCAGCCATTTTTTATTATTATTACGATTATTATTTCTGTTTTGTTTGGCCTCTTTCAAGGTCGTTGCTTTCACGCTTTAATGCGGAAGTGGGAAATGTAATGAAAAAGTTTTCTTCCTTTATCCTTAGAGGGGGGGGAGGTAGCTGCTCCTTTTTCTGTTGGCGCCGCTATTAAAGCAAATAATTCCAAATGAGATAAGAAGCAGCGCGGGGCTAGGAGCTGGGGGAGGCGTGGGGGGCGGCATTAAGGATAAAAAAAATAAAAAAAATGTGGCAGCAACAAGTTGGCAAGTTCCGTTCTGTCGCTGCCAAGACAAAGTGAAAGTGATGAAGCGGTGGGTGGGTGGATGGGTGGCAGCTACAAAGAAACAAGTGAAAAAAAAATAACGTAAAACAAGGACGAAAGCGAGGAGGGGCGGGAGGCAGGCAGTAGGTAGCAGGAGGGGGAAAATGAACTCGTGAAATTGCACAGCCACTCCCCCTTTTTTTCCTAACAATGCCCCCCACTACCCACTACGCTCCCCGCCGGTCACTGCATAATTTATCAGCTGACTCTTCTGCTTGTTTTTCCGCAGCAAGGAGCAGGATAACACGAACAAAAAGAAGAAAAACAGGAAAAATTCTTTGTCTGGCTTTCAAGTTTTTTCTTCTCTTTTTTTTGGCTCGCTTTCAGGGTCAAAGGTTAAGCGCTGGATGGACTTAATTACCCGGCAATCGCTAAGCACTGGAAAATGAGGAAATCAAGTTCAGGCCAAGAAGCTCAGTGGGTCAACATTTTCTTAGGTTTCAGCGGGATTATTGGGGAAATATTGATGAAGGATAAGAGAGTGGTAAGAGGGAGCAAGGAGGACTTCAAGGAAGAAGGGACTTTATTAAAAAGTATACCTTTTTGTGCTAATGTAGTGTTTCATTTCCTTAATATTTTATTAAAAATAAAATCATAAAGATGTTCATAAAAAATGATTTTTTTCCTTTAAAAAATATATAAAAAATCATCTTAAGTCCTTTATCCATTAAACTCTAAGCCACTCGAAATAAAATTCTTGGGGCATAACCTGATTTTCGCAAATGCGGAAAATCGCAATGATTTCCTCTCTGATTATCCTTTTCGACGCCATTGCCTTTGCCGCCTAGACAGGCGCATCCTGTTATCCTTTAGCTCACAGACTGCATCCTGCATAGCCTGCCAGCCTGCCAACAGCACATTGGTCAACGCCATTCAGGCGAACTACCCAGCCACTACATATATCCTTTGAGAGTGCCTCTATGTGTGTGTGTGTGTGTGTGTGGGATTAGCTCGTGTCCGCTGTCAGGAACAGGGGAGGGTGTGGTCATCTCGCTTTTGGGGTGGAAATCCCGGATCCTGCAGTTTTATTCGATGCATTTTTTGGCCTAAAATTCAAACACAAAATGGTAGACATCCAAGTGTTGTTTTTTTTTATTTTCTTAATTATATATTTTATATTTAAGGAATAATAAAAAATAAATCCCAATTACCTGAAATAGTCACTTGAGAGTTTAATTTGTTGACCTCTTGAGTCTTCTCTCTCCCATATATGCATGTCCTTTGTATCTCAGTGTGTGTTTGTGGGTGTCTCATGTGTGTGTGTGTGTGTGCGCATGTACAATACACAATGGCGTCTCTCCTACACACACACACACATACACATGACGGGCTCTGTGTAGAAGGAAAATTCCATTTTCCATACTCAACTGTACTGCTTCGGAATTCGAATTGCTAACCGAAACATTCGAGGCAAAAAGTGTTCCGAGGGGGTGGTGGTGGTGCCTGGTGGTACTTGGTATATCTGTATTGCCCTCCCCCCCCACCCCTCCTTGCTGTGGCCTGGCAAAAATAATCTGGGTAAATTTTTAGCATTCGCAAAAAAGTTTGCAGTTCACGGTAAATTCTCATTCGATAGCCGTCCCACCACCTCCTCGCCGATTTCCCCCCTTTTTTTTATACATTTTTTTCTGCTTGTGTATGGCCCGCCCCCTGGGCGTCAAGTGGCTGCTGGGCAAACAAGTGGATGCTGGATAAGGGCACTGAGAGAAAAAGGACATGGCTTTTAGTCAGAACTTGATGTGCTTTGAATTGAAAACGAAAAGAAAAGTTTGAATAATATTATATTTGTATATTTTTAGTCTTCAAATATCTTGGAGAAGAGTCTAAAAAGGACCTCTACAAGGACCTTAAATTTTAATCAAATAATGGTACTTTTTTCGACCGTGTTGATAACTGAAATGGTTGTGGTAGATCAGCTGGAAGGAGGGGCACGAATGGCAGGAGTTGTAGGACTCAGGACTCAGGATTCAGGACTCAGGATTCGGTTCTCCTGGACGGAGGCTGGCTGGCTGGCTGGGCTTGGGCTTCCCGTTGGCTTTGGCTTTGGCGTTGGTCTGATGCCAAGTGATTTATATTTCTGATATGCAAAACACTCGCAAACTCGAACGCAACGCGTCAAGGGGGCGTGGACAGCAGCCCACCGTTCAAAGTCCACACACACATACACACACCTATATATACACACATATATGTATAGAAAGGACTAGGGGAAAATCGGAAAATTTGCAAATGCTCCTTGGCGGAAAGCAAATGACAAATATGCGAAGGACATAAGCATAAGCAATGGGATGCCATAGGGACACTGGCAGTCGCAGGATAAGCAGTCGAATAAGGAGTCCTTCGTCCTTTTTCGAGTTTATTTGTGTGTGTCCTGGCTGCTTGTGTGTGTGTGTGTGTGCCCGGATGTGGTCGTTAGATTAATGCGCTTTGGCAACTTGCCAGTACATAAAATCTATGTATGAGCCGAAATACTTGTATCTGTATGTGTGATGTATGGCTATACACACATACATACATATATCCTTACCCACACACACATACATTGAAAAGGAGACTTCGGCTCCATTGCGCTTGGTTGAATTTGAAAACTGGGAGCACACGTTCCTCATTTCAGTTGGTCTTTTCTTTTGGTCTCTCGACCAAATGGAGACACACCGACAGAGACGGCGACACGCGGCCAGACAGAGAGGCAAGATGGATAAGGGCGAAGCCTTGGGGATAGAGGGGCATCTGTGAGCCCACTTTGGCCAAAAGCTTGGCCATCCAGGCAGCATCTCAAAGCCAAGTCGCCACCAAAATGCTCTTTTTCCAACAAGGATATTGTGTTTATTTTCTAGCCAAGCTTTATTAACCAAAAAAGCTAACAAGAAAGGATAAGAAAGGACAATCATACACTTCACAAATGTCCCTTCTCTTGAATAGTTTATTTAAACAACTATTTATTTTTGTTAACATTTGTTTTTTTGTTTGATTTTGTTTGATTTGTAAGCACATCCTTTTACCTACTTATACCCCTATATGCACTTCGTGCAGCCACTCTCGTTAGTCCAGATCCGTTTCCCTTACATTATTGGATTTGAATTTGTGCTCCCAGACTCGCAGGATATTGATGGCTTTTGGCTCAGCTCATTTGCATATGCCGTGAATACCAGAGAGGAGTGTGTTGGGGGGAGGTGTGCTGGGTTAACGGCGAAGGACATAACGAGCGATAATGCTAATGCTTTTATGGTGCACACATAAAATGTCCTCCACTCTCTTTGGTTTCTATTTTATTTTTTTTTTTTTTTCGCAAACATTGTTGCTGGCTGGGGAGTTGGGTGGTTGGGGTGTCCTGGTATCCCGTTATGCCCTTATACCGTTATACCGCTATCCCGTTAGCCAGGCACATCCTGATATCCTGGCGATTTCTGCAATTTCGGGTGGTTGCGCGCCACCATCAAGTATTTTTGCAAAATGAATAACAAACCCACCACTGACTGGCCAGTCACCACCACCATCACTGCCTCCTTTGAAAATGTCCTGCAAATGCCACCCAACCACCCAACCACCCAACCACCCAGCCACCACCCCCAGGACTTGCGAAAATTAAGCCGGGCATTGGCATTGGCAAAAAAAAAAATAAAAAAAGAAAGAAAAGCCATCCCGGCAAAGGACTCGTCAACTTTTTGGCCATATGTATGTAAAAAGGCTGGCGAGGGTGGCTGGCTCCTTTGCGTCCTGTGCCTTCTATCTCAGTGTGTGTGTGTGCTTCGTCCTTGTGTGCTATATACACTCCATACATGTACGTCCGTGCGAGTGTGTATTGTATGGGCTTATGTGTTTTGGACTTACGTTTAGGGGTTGACGGCAACAACAAGAAGGACCGCAAGGAGCACCAGAAGGACTTTCCCCACCACCCACCCACTGCAGAATCGCCCAAAACCGAAAACATTTAAAGGTATTCCTTAATGGTCCAGCAATCGATCGGTTTGTGACTGTACTAGATATTTTATAGCAAGTGCCCCGAGGTGCCTATTTTTATAGCAACGATCTTGCATAGCATACTTTTTGGGGCAAGGGATTTATTTTAGATTTATTTTAGTTTTCTAAATGAAATAGCAATTTAATTTAATTATACTGATTGTTTTTAGCCTTTCTAAGCTTAAATAAGGGTTACAAGTTAGATTTTTTTTAATTCTTTTTATAAAACCTGGCGCAGATCTTGCAGAGCCTACTTTTAGGGTCTCGATCGTTGGGATGTCCTTAGTTTCCCTCTGTTTTTTTTGTCAAAAATTGTCCAAAGACTTGTTTAATTTGATAGGAACAACTTGCTTAGTCTCTTTGACCTCTTAATCCATCAATAATTGATCATTTTGCTTAGATTCTAAGCCAATTAATCGTCTGACCACCGAAGCGCCATCTAGGGGCTCTGCAGCTTCGACCGTTGGCCGACAGATGGCGCCCCTCTGCTTATTGGACACGCGCAAACGTAAATGCCAATTGGAAGGCTCGAATTGGCTGCCATCGGGGTGGTTTTTATGGACACACACACATGTGTGTATGTGTAGTGGCAGGACGACAGGAGATGTATGTGTGGCATATACACGTCAGCACACCGAAAGGAGCCAGAAAGGGTCGAGAATTGGTCAAGGAACTGGCTGGAGAATGACGGGGAAATTAGAGGAAAAAGGATCACAACTGGTGGGGTCAAAGGGTTAAGGAGTCAAAGAGAGAGGGTTAAAGGTGTCCTGTTTGATTGGCCGTTGAGGACATCAGGGGTCAAGGGGTTATCTCTTGAGATTCCTTAACAAAGTAATTCAAATCGAAGGAGCTGGAAGGTAGTTGAATCCCTATCCAAGATCTTCAACAAATTATTTAATAAAACCATCACAATTATCCTTCCAAGTCACTATATAGATCTAGTCCTACTGTACTCCTCTGTACTTTTTGTTTCCATTTTATTTTCCAAACAAGGAATCCGAGATACCTTTTGTCGCGGTTCAAGATGCCATAAATAAAATGCTCGAGCCTGAGGGGTTTTTTTTTTTTGTTTGGAGTCTCACTCGAGTTTAGACGATGGAGCGTGTGTTTATGGCGACTAAAAAAATAGAAAAAAAAAGAACAGAAATTAAGGGAAAGGCACCTCGTCTCTAGGGCACATGTGTGTCGTGGTGCATCCCCTGTCGTGGGGGAAGATGGAGGAAGAAGTGCCCCGCCCGGAGACCCAATTGAAATAAACATAACATCCTGCAGTTGCATCTCGCAGCTCGCATCTTGCAGCTCAAGTGTCTTTCATCGGGCATTGCACAGGGCTAGTTGGCACTACAACTATAACTATATCCCCCTCCCTAGATCCAGATCCAGATCGTGTCTTCTATATGAAATTCCGTGCACGTGCAGATCGGAAGAAGACAAAGGGTTTCCTTCTGTAATTTATTGGGTTTTCAAGTCAGACGCCACAGATGCCAACTAGTGGTTTCCGAAACTAGAAAAAAGAGTACAGTTTATAGATTCCTAGTCCTTTCTTCATCATCAGGACTAAACCAAATAGGTTTAAGTCCTCTAAGGCAATGCCAGGAGTGGGGTTTTCCATCTCAAGTCAGAAGCCCCTTCCTGTGGCTTCTTTTTTATTGAATTTTTTTGCCAAGGACAAACATCTGGACTCTGGACTGCCGACCATGGACTCGGAAGTCCTTAATGCTGATTGATCAATGGGCCAGAGTGCTGCTTTTAGCACCGAAAACTTCTGGCTGCCACACAGCTGCCTTTTTCGCACATCGTCCTGTGACTCGGCGACTCCATCGAACTCGAATCCTTTCCCCTCTCCTCCTCCCTCTCGGACCTCGTTCAGGGGAAAAAGAGTCCTTTGTTGCTGGGTGGCCAGCATCTGAATCAGCATCTCAAGCTGAATCGGAATCCGAATTAGGACGAAGTCGGCGACCAGATCCTGGACCAGGACCATTGTCCGCGGAGCTGTCAGGATTGTTTTCTCTACACTCTTGCTTTTTGCCGAAACGTGCAGAAACCCAAGGACTTATATACGCTGCTATATATCCTTATATTCCGATTTAATATTTAGGCATACGCCATTCATTTTTTACGAGTATTTGGCCCAGGACAATGGATGCCATTTGAAAGGTCAGCGCTCCTTTGCCCTCCTGCGTGTGTGCCTCGGTGTGTGTGTGTGTTTTTTTTCCACATTGTTTTGTGGATTTTTTTTTGCGGTTTTTATGTAATCTCACGTTTGACGTATTGGTTTCAATGGCCCTGATCCTTCGTCCTGGCATTGGGTGGTCCTCGTCTCCTTCGACAGCGGCAACACGTTCCTCCTCCTCATCCTCCGTCTCCGGCCTCTGGCCTTTTAGTGTTTTTAGTAGTCGGTTCTAGCCCTCATCCTCAATCAATCCCCGTCCGACAGGATTCGCCACGGCCCTGCCATCCGATTGCTAATTAACTGAGCCTTCGATTCCCCGCACTCTCACTCCTCACTCCTCACTCCCACCGCCCGGCCAGAGTCGTATGTGGAAGCCCAAAACATTACAGACAGCCTGAAATTAGTCCTATTGTCTGGCAGGACGACGTATGCAAATCACCCGGAACTCTCAGTGTCGCAGCCACTTGTCAGTCGATTCGATTCGATTCGATTCGATCAACTCGGGATAATGATGGTTTTTGTCTATTCTGGCTGTTGGGTGGGAAAGTGTGTGGTTTCAGGGAGAACAATGGGCTTCCAGAGACATGAAGTAGGAGGTTTACTTTTGATAGTCCTAAGGACATTGAAAATAAATGACAAAAAACTGGATGAGGAAAGAGGATATTAAACCTATTTGTTGTGAGAGACTTTAGATTATTTTATTTTCAACAGAAAACAGTCTTTTAAAATTAAGTATTTTTATAAATTTTAATATTTCATAACTTCCCTTAAAAATCCCCAACCATTTAATCGCCAGAGACAACAATTTTGATTCCTTTTCTTCCACAAGCCACAATGTCCTGTCAAATGCCAGCCCATTTGTAAATTTTTTTATTTGCTGAAACACAAGAACAAACATTCCCCGATACCTACCCACCCCCTCTCGACTGCGGGCTGTTGCTACTTTTTGTTGCAAATAAAAATAAATCCCAACCGCAAACAAAGTGTGCGATTTTTTGGGTGGAAGTGGAAGTGCAATGGACAGCGGCCGGCTGCTGGCCCTCTGCTGGCCTCTCTGGTTCTGAATTTCAGAATTTTTGTAGAAACACTGAAGCGGAATCGGAATCAGCATTTGAATATGAGGATTAGGCAAATCGTGCGTGCAACGTTGCATGCCACGCATCAGTTTTTGCATACGCCACGAACCTAGCACCTCGCGCCCTTGTCCGATTTTTCGGATTCCCTGACCCACAACGGCCACTTGGTGGTTGCGACTCTCTTTGTTTTTACTTTTATTTCTATTTTTATTTTTATTATTTTTTCTTATTGTTTTTGTGGACCGACTGGATGGGTGTGAGGGGGGAAAGTTAGCGGGCGGCAAATTGATTTTATCGCCGGAATAAATGCGTCAGATGCCAATGAAGCAATTTGATGACTCGTTCCTGGTCCATTGTTCTTTCATGCGAGGTACCAGGACGGACTCCCTTCCCACATCGCACTTTGTGGGACAAAAAATATGAAATATGAAGAGCAAAGTATTTTGAAGAGCCACTATTCCAGACCTTCCATACTTCCGTTGCCAATAAATGCCAAAAAACGACAAGGAATTGTAGAAACTCTACTTGGAAAAATCATTCCATTGCCGCCAATGGTCCAAGGATTTTCCGCAGCATTTTCATTTATTGGAAAATTCTAAAACGGGACACGATCGCCGTTGAACTTGACTTTGAGAGCAAAAAAAGAAAAAGGAGGAAAAATAAAAGGGAAAACTGGGACCCTCGAAACATTTCGGGACCAAAATAGACAAATTCTTATGACTGGTGGGAAGTGAATATATTGCACTACAAGATGCAACCGCTACAGCTACAGCTACAGATACAGATACGCACATGGAGCGACTAAAATAAACACGCGCATCCGTTGGATAGCAGGAGCTCTGCGGCGTCCCCATCCTCCTCGGCCTCTGCCCCTTGCCGCCCCCGTCTCCCTCTCTCCACGCCACACAGATGCTCGGATGACCGTGAGGATGCCACTGAGGCGACAACTCCTCCGTCTAGCTTGAGACGCTGTCTACAGGGAGACCTCGCTACACGGGAAACGAATAATAAATAAAGGAACAACTTTTCATAAATCTATTAAATTCAGAAAGAATTTATTAGAATATAATTTATATAATATATTATATAGTGATGCAGGTCGACGGAGGATCGATCTAGAAATCGTTTAAGATGTTCCGCTTAAGAATCGGGTGGATATTGGCGAAGATGTGCCTTTCAAAGGACGATACTGTCGTATTCTTTCACTTGCCCCATTTCCGAAGGGGGTCCATCAGAAAATTTCAAAAAAATCGGATCCAAAATTGTATTTCCAGGTTTTGATGCAGATCGATGGGGAATCTATCCAGAAATCGATTGAAGTACTCCGTTTAAAAATCAGATCAGAACTGGCTGAGATATGACCTTCCCAAGGACGATCATTTTGTATTTCTTGATTTTCCCCATTTTCGAAAAGGGAATCCATCAAAAATTTGAAAAATTTTGAAAAATGGGATCGAAAATGTTGTTTCTATGTTTTGATGAAGTTTTGTGGAGAATCGATCCAGAAATCGTTTAAGGTACTCCGCTTGGGAATCGGATGGATATTGACGAAGATATGGCCTTCCAAAGGACGATATATTCGTAATCCTTCACTTGCCCCATTTCCGAAGGGGGTACATCAGAAAATTTCGAAAAAATCTGATAAAAAATTTAGATTTTAAATTTCAATGCAGATTGATGGGGAATCTAATCTGAAATCGTAAAAGGTACTCCTATTGAGAACCGATTGAGTACTGGCTGGGATATGGCCTTCGGAAGAACCCGAATATCTATACCCTGTACTTTTCCTTTATTTTTCAAAGGAGTCCACTCGGAATAATGTATCCTTGGTGATGTTTCTCATATTTTGATGAAAATTGAAAGGACAACCAATTTTGAGGTCTTCCTATGGTGGAAGCCTCTTTCGAGGTCCTCACAATCGAGTCTCTACTGTGGAAGAAGGAAAATCTGGAGCAGAAGGCGGGAGGGGTTGTGGGCACCGAGTAGCGTGGGAGGGGAGCCGAAATGACAACTCCTGGCGGTGTCCACACGGTCTTTTTTCCCGTTACATGGCCACGCACATGTGCGTAACGCCGGCCGAGGCAGCGGCAGAGGCAGAGACTGAGACTGAGACTGTGGCAGAGACTGTGGCAGAGGCGGAGGCAGCGGCGGAGGCAGCGGCAGTGGCGGCGAGTGCGTTTGACATTGACATGGTTGCCGCTAGTCTGTTTACTTAATGTCGCTTCGGATGTGTTTCATTTAGCCAACCGGCCAGTCGAAGGGGACAGCCAAGGGGATCGGCCTCCTGTGTCCTCATGTTCTTGCCCCTGCCCCCTGCTCCCTGCTCCCTGCCCCCTTCAGATACATGGATATTGATGCGCCACAGCCGTTCGTCGCGGAGGGTGGCTATTTTTAGTGTCCGCTTCAATTTGTGTTACTGTACTTTGCATGCCGCTATTCGCTTTCCACTTTCCCGGGTTTCCACTGCAGACGCATCCCGTTTTCACGCATCGCGACACCCGCCTGTATCTGTATCTGTATCTGTATCTGTATCTGCATCCCGGCATGAATCCGTATCTGTATCTGAATGTGAGCCTGAATCTGAATCTGAATCTGGGCTTGATGTAAGTCCAGGAGCTCCAAAAAAAAAAACCAGACATAACATTTAAGGACAAGAATAATATTCTAAGAAAATCAATGCCCTAGGCTCCCAGTCCTTGGCAGGATGTGTGACTAAATCGGGGATGATGACGGGGGAGTCCTTAAGGTTTATTTATATACAGTGTTCCCTGCTGGAGTACAGTGGATGCAGGCCATGTGACACATGTGTGTCCATTTGGGCGTCGCTACCCCCTCGATTTCTGGCCCCAGCGAGGCCTGCATCCGCTCACTAATGATCCCAGTATCTGTATCTGTATCTGCACTTTGATTTATTTGGACGCTCTCGGACGCTTTTCCGATTCCCACGACAGAATGCAGATGCAGAAAAGTCCATCACGCCACTTCCTGTACCCGCGAATATTGAATAACGCTGATTTTTTTTTTTATTTCGAGTTCCCGTTCCCCTCCCCTATCCCTTTTTGAATTTTTAAATAAATGCATCCTTGTCCCAAGTGGTGCAGTGTCCTGCGAAAGGGGTTACCCCCTTGATAAACCGGAACTAATAGAGAGAATGGTTGACAAAAAAAAAAGGTCATAGACAATTTTTTATGGGTCCTAGGAACAGGATCTATCAGTGCTCTTTTTTTCCATTCATTAGTTGACTATAATTTATTAATTTACATGCGTCCTTTGCGTACGAGGATAAGGGTGACCCGGTCGGGTCACCGCATCTATCTGCATCTACGGGGTAAGAATCCGTCCGCTGACCTCCCTACTGCCTCCCATATGCATCCGGACTGTCAATCTGAAACCAATTTCGCACCCCATTCCCATCCAAGGTGGTTAAGATTCTCATTTTTTTTTCTATGCAGATGGGTTCAGAGGTCACACTCACAGTCGGCATAAAAAATGGTAGAGATCGCAGGGGCAGGAGGTCGATTTCCCAAACAATATGCATAATCATTGCTGTTTTCCTTTTTTTTTCCACAAGGGGGTTCTGGAAACTATATGCTGGCTGCGATGACCAAAAAGTGTATGATTTATTGCAGGACATGGCAGACTTTTCAGCTCAAAGGACTCTGGGACTTTGGAAAGTGAAAGCCTCACAACTCCTTCGAATCCTTCCGCAAATCCTTTCCCCAACTCCTGCCTCTGTCCAGTCGATTGATTTGGAATGACCATTTGACTCGCCGGCTAGTCCATTAGTTGGCCGAAGGTCCTTTTCGGGTCCTTTTTTGTTATTAATTTTCCGTAAATTGCATTTCCCTCCACGACCAGCACCAGGACCAGGACCAGGACCAATTAAGGTGTAGATCCGCAAAAGGATCAGTTGTTCGGCGGCCCTGTGGTTTTTGATTTTGCCGTCCAATCATTGTGAGCTAAGCAATTTTCGCTGGGAAAGAACGATTAGGGCCAATGTCCTTTGGCCAGGAGCCGGCGAGGCAAGAGCAGGAAGTGTAGTGACCGCAGCCGTGAGCCTAGAGCCAAGTGCAAGGCCGAAAGGAGCTGCGATGTCCTGCTGTGGCCAGCCGCCCTTAACGGTACCAGATGTGCGCCCCTCTGTCCATTCCTGAAAGGACTTCAGGTAGCCAGCCCACGGCAAGTGTCCTTTTCGGGGCATCCTGGCGCTGTGTGATGTGTTTGTAAACACGCTGAAAATGGAATAATAGATCAAAGATACTAATGCACGGCATGGATTGGTATATCCTGGGCTATCCTCGCATATCCTGGCACTTGTTTTCGGTCACTCTCTCTCTCTCTGTCTGTCTCTGTTTCTGTCTCTGTCTCTGTCTCTGTCTGTGGTGGGAACCACCGGAAATCAAAAATAATTCATAGCGTAGCAATTTACAAATTTGTAACACATATGTTCCATCTCGAGAGAACCCGAGTCCTGGATCCTTTCCATTGTTGTGCTCTCTAGTTTCTGGTTTCCTCCAGCCTCTAATCAGTTCATCAGGTGTCCTGCGAGGTGTTGCTTCCTTCGTCCAGCAGGAGGGAAAGTGGAATAGATTAGAATAATTCCCACGATCGGTCGTCCAGTTGACCAACAGATGGGCTTCTCTTTTCAGAGATTTGATTGATTGACTCTTAAGAGAGAGGGGGAGGGGGGTTTCTACTAATAGTCCTTTCTATGAAGGATATCTGAAGCTATCTGAGTTTATTAATACTTCTAGTCCCTGACCAAGGACTTGCTATTTTTTGTTCCCCAAACAATGCCCCTTCGGTTTACAGTTAGGCCGCATCAAAGGACCAGGATCACAAGGACCCTGAGTGGGATCCACCTACCAGGTCCTTGAAGCAACTCAAAAGCGGGCAACACAACACGAGAATTAAAAAAAAGGAAACTTAAGACGCTCGGATCGTGTTTATAGCGGTACCAACATCCTGAGCTCGCCAAGGATGCCTGGACGCAGGACGAAGGATCTCGCATACTTGAGACACAAATACCTAGCGGTTTCTATTCATTTCTCGCCGCTATTCCTTCTCTTCTCTTCTCTTCTTTTTTGTACAAATATTATACAATGATCTAGGGTTTCCGATTGTCCTGCTCCGTACGTTTTCGCACGCCAGCAACCTCGTCCTTTTTTTCCATAAAAAAAAGAAAAAGAAAACAGACACACACATAAGGATAAAAAATAAAAGACCGATCTCTCGATCATGATCGGTTCGTTGGCCGAGGAAAATGTGATTGATTTTAATTGGGGTTTCGGGTTGTCTGCCGAGGGTCCTGAGTAGGCGGAGGACGTAATATTATTTGCCAAAGCGATCCCGCTGATCTCATCTGACACACAGGATACAAGGGATCTGCAGGATATCTGGAGGATCTGCTCGGAGATCTCTCAAATCTGGGGACATCTCACCGGCATCTGTTTGGGCATCGGGGAAGTGTGCGAAATCCATTAGACATGTGGGCTTATTTGCAATTAGATTAAATGATATTTGGGTCTAAGGATGGAAGGACTGAAAGGACATGTATCTGGAAGGTGTGTATGTAGGAGGGACTGTCTGCTAATTGAGATTCCATGGGACTTTTCGCTCTGGTCATTTACATTTTAACTTGGCCCGGACACGATCTCCAACATATGTAAGAGAGGTCAGCCTGCAACTCGCCGCTTTGCATTTTCAATTACTTTGTTGCAAGTTTGTTGCGTTGCTTAGGGCTTAGGGCCTGGGGGCACTAGTCACTAGCCCAGTGACTTCTCATTTAGTTCCTCCACTCTTAATCCCGAAATCTACTTTTCCAAATATGTTTCGTCTTGAAATGTTCACCTGAGTTGGCTGCCAACACTTTCAGCTCCCGACTCCCGACTCCTTGGCCTCCAACTCCGGAACACATAATGTGACTGCTGTGGATTTCACGACTCGCCAGTTAGCTGCCTGTTACTGTTACTGTTACTGCTACCACCGCCTGGGATTTCCTCCAAGTCGCACCAAGTCGAGGGAGCAGAAGGGAAATACAGGGAAGAGAGTTCAAATGGCTTGAACTTTATGGTTTAGACCAAATAGACCGGGCTCTGGACTCTCCTCCCTGGCAGGTTGTCCCTTTTTGGGCCCTGGATTCGTTTCCAACTCTTTCCTCTGAGGTTCTCCCAGGTTCTCCTAGGTTCTCCATGGTTCTCCTCGCCTTTCCGAAGCCAAGCATGCAGGCATGACCGCTGGTCATGAATTGCAATTGGAATTGGAATCGTTCTATGACCAGTTTTTTTCGCTTCGGTCAGACTTTTTGGGGTTGACTGAGAATGCTTTGGTTTTCCTTTTATTTTTTATTTTTTATTTTGTTTTGGTTAGCCCTGGCTTGGCCTGGCCCGGCTTGGCAATCAAAAGTCAAAATCTTTTTTTGGTGGCTGGCCAAGGAAAACGTGATGCAGTAGGAAATGCTGACGATGACTCTCTGGGTCGCTGCTGGGTCGCTGCTGGGATGGCATTTGGTATCATCCAAGCTCACCGGCTATCCCACTCAATTGACTGAATGACAAAGTGACGAACCGACCAACTGACTAACTGACTAGCCCCCAGAGGAGCGTCCAAGCGTCTGAGGCACGGACCTCAGACATTAGGCAGCAAATGGCACAATTGCTTTTATTGGCTGGCAAGTTTATATTTTTTTTTTTTTTGCCATCTTGTATTTTGGCCGATGAGTGCAGAAGCCGCTCCCGTTGACAACTCAAGAATTATGAACATTTTGTGGGCTTGCCCCGTGTCTCAGTGTCTGAGTGTCGGAGTGTCTGGGATGGTGTGGCTCCAGCTGCGCCTAAAAAGGAAAAATGAATAGAAGCCCCTCTTAGCCCCCAAGGCTGGTGCGAAATATTTGGCTAGGCAGTGACCAGAGATCTGCCCACAAAAGAGCTCCAGCCACTGAGAGAAAATTATGAAGGTTTCCAAGATATCTTAGACAGATTCCAGACCATTTCAGGGAGGTGTCTGTGAAGACTATCTGATACCTGGTACTTGCAACTATTATTTGTATCTTTAGTTCACTTTTCCCAAGTGTATCTGCAGCTCAGCAGTCTCAAGTTCACACGCAACAGACAAATTGCAAGTGCCACAAGATACAGATACAACTACAGATACAGATACAGATACAGTTACAGATACAGATACAGAAAATGCAAATGCAAATGTGTCAATGGCTTCAGCCGGACTTTTATTTGGTATTTATGAGGCCTAGCCTGCCCTGTCGAGTGCATCTGAAAAAAAAAAAAAACAGAAGAAAAACGTGCCACACTGTGGCATACAATATTTTGACAATCCAAAGGATTCTTCACCTTTTGCCGCCAAGCGGGCATTCAGATCCCATCTGAGGAGCCTCGGCTCGTGCACTAAAGCTATATAGACGCATATATATAATACCATTCCGATCGGGGTTGCGAAACCCCGACTCGAGAGAGGCTCCTCTTGGCAATTTTCGGCAGTGACTGGCAGAAAAAAATCCTTGCCTTCTATTTCAAGAATTCGCTTTTTGTTTGAAAACTATTTGGCAACGATCTCCTCTTACCTTGGCACAATAACGTCGCCGGTAACTAAGTAGTGCCATCATTACGACTGATCATCATCATCATCATAATCATTATCGAACATTCGACAGTTGCAACTTGCCATCTTTGAGATTCAGATTTGGATTCGTATTCAGATTCAGATGCCTCGTCGGCTGAAAGGCCCACAGCCAGTTGGCCGAAAGTACAGAGCACTGAGAGAAAAAGGTGTTGCAGGTTCTGCAGCCTACTGCCCCACAGATGCCCCTCCGGTTTCTCTCAGTGGCCACTGCTCGACTCCAGCCGCCTAAAACACTCATCATCATGTCGGACAAACAACCTTGTTGCCTCTCGGCTGGAGTGTACGTGTGTTGCATGTTGGCCCTCCCCCGACCCTCGCTCGTTTCGGGGCAGCTCCTCCCCCCTGTCAGTGGTTCCTTGTGGCGCTAATGTGGCCGTACTTGCAAATCGCACAGCTTGTGCTGCTCCATTAAAGCCGCATCGAGGCAAGTTGGAGCCGAAGTCGCGGCCCAAGCCGAAAAGCCAAAAAGCCAGAAAGCCTGCCGCATATGACAGGCGATGTCGATGTGCCACCATCCGCTCCCTGCCCCCAAAAACAGCCCGAGCCGCATGCCCCACCGACATGCAACCGAGCCGACCAGCAACAAGTGAGAATTCTTACCTGTCCAAAAAAAAAAATGGAGGGTAGGCAAGGTAGCGAAGTGGGAGATACCCTGGAAATAATTTCCAAGAAGAGATGATATTTTTGGGAATAAATATCAGAGAAGGGTCATGGTTCTATTTTATTTAATTGGAAATATTTCTGTAAGAGTTCTATGGGTCTATAGATAGACCCTTGGGCCTATAACACCCCTGATATCCATTCTTTTCAAAGAGTATCCAAGCAATGCGCGAAATATCTCGACATGAATACAATCTTTTAATGATCGTGTGTAATTTACAAAAATTGTGGACCACAAGGGGCCGCGGCTTGGGGCTGGAGGATTGGAAATGGATTTGGATTTGGATGTGGATGTGGATTTGGGTATGGAAGTGGATGTGCAGTTGGAGCTAGAGTCAGACTCTTAGTCGTAGTCGTCGTCCATCACCTGACCTCCGCTCGACTCGGTTACAATCACTCATTGAACAGGGCCAAGTTGCAATTGCAGTTGCAGTTGCAGCAGCGACTTTCGGTTGCAGTGCACCTTGATTCTGGGCATCAGTCACCCACTAACTCGGTCTCTGATCCATCTCCATCTCCAAACTGCAGTGCCACATCCACATTCACATCCAAAATCCTGGTCGCATTTCGCAAGTTGCTCGTTCACATGCCACTCAAGAAGTCGTGGCCCTGGAAACCCTCCTCCCCCTTCCACACTTTTCACCTACCGGGAGAAGAAAAACAAAACTAGATAAAAAAAAAAGCAAAAGACACAGAGAGAGGTGGCCAAGATGGATTCGAACGTTTTGGGCAATTACAATAACTCAATTTGTCTCTCCTTCTTGGCCAGGATTTCTCGCTGCTCGGTTTGTGGGTTTTTCCTCTCCTTTTTTCGCTTTTTTTTTTTGCAAATTTTTATATTAGCGGACTTGTGTTTTCGTTTTCAATTAGCCGCTTGCAGAGCAAAGAGAAAGGCAGGAGAATGGGGACCAGCTTAATGGGAATCAATCAGAGGAGACTGTCAAGTATTTGACTTTATTTGAAAGATTCTGGACACTTTTTGGGGTCTGGTGACCCCGATACTAATATTTAAAATAAAAAGTTATATATTGGTGACCCCGAAGCAGAATAATTGAATAAAACATTGGCGATTGGAAAGATTATACACACTTTTATAAGTGTGTTTGATCTGGTGACCCAACCCCCAATACCTGGTGACCCCGACACTAATATTTTGATCAAGTAGCCTAATAGTGACCTTAACGAATAGTTATAGAGAATAATTCATTCAAAATGTAATATTTTAAGGACTATAGACACTTTCGTCGGACTCTGGTGACCCAAACTCTAGTAACTGGTGACCCCGATGCATCCGAAACTCTAGTTATTAAGTCGAATTTCGCACGCCCAAAGCCTCTTTGGATTGTCATTGCTTGTTTTCCGTGTTTGATTTTATTTGTGCATCTGTAAACGTATCTGCATCTGCTGCGGCTATCTGTATCTATTGAGTGCGCCGTGTTGCGGGTCGAGTGTCTGGCGTTTAGCATTTTCAATTTACATATTACACGGCGAGTCGAACAAGCGAAGATTTGTGGTGGCTTGGTGGCTTGATCCAAAAGCCGAAAACGAAACAATTTATTGTGACACAAGGTAATTGCCCCAGGGCGAACTGGCAGTGCCGGCAAGTTGCAACTGGCATCTAGCAACTTGCAACTAGCAACTGGTAACTCGCCACTCCGATAAGGGCATTGTTTCGAGTCCAGCCAGCCGGGCCAGACCGAGCCGGGCAGGGCATCACTGTCTCATAATGCCAATAGATTGGCGAGGTCGGTCAGCGGGCCTTCCATGGGGCATGCTGCTGCATGGGGCAGAAGCGAAGAGTGCCCCCAAAAAGAAGCTGCTGTGCCATGGAAGAAGAACTTATTTGGTGTAACAATTATTTCGTGATTTAATTTCGACCTTTAGCGACCAATTTAATCGATCCAGGAGAGGCACACAGGCGCAGTTGCATAGTTGCATAGTTGCACTGTTGCACAGTTAGCATTGTTGGTTGAAGCTGCTGCCCAGTAACCTGTGTTACCAACAACAACAACAACAGGCACCAACTCGGAGCGGTTTGTGGCCAAGACTTTTGGCCAAGACTTTGCAGAACAGCAGACTCTGGCTGGCTGGGAGTGGGCAGCAGCCCAGCACCTCGATGTGGAAGATGTGGCAGCAGCGGCGGCAGAAGCTGTAGGAGCGGATGAGGCAACGGTCCGGGCCCTCATTGTTTTAGCTTCGGCAGTGTGGCAGTGGCCCGCAATTCGTGCAACGATATTCTGCGGCAAGCCTAGCAGCCCACGGCCAGTGAGGCACTGAGAGAAATTTGTCAAAACATTTTGCTAGAACCATATTATTTCTTCTTAGCTTTCAAGACTTTTCTCTCAGTGATGCTGGCTAGCAGCAACGTGCCACAGCATCGACAGCAGTGGCAAGAGCGGCAGCAGTTGCAGTTGCAGTTGCATTCGGCCGCGGGGCCGAAAGGAAAAGGGGCTGGGCAGGGTATAGAGGACTGGACGGGGGGCAGCTAAGTAAGTTCCCACGTCTCTGGGCTCCACGGCAAGTGCCATCCCTCGCCCCCTTGTCGCCCCCCTCTCCCCCACTCCCTCGCCAGCTAGCTCTCTCTCGCTCTTGGGGCGACAATGTCCCCAGAAGCGTTTCGAGCGAAAATTTAAATTTCGCACCGAGCGGCTCTTTGTTTTTTTTTTTTTTTTTTTTGGCCACTGTCTGCTGGGACTGGACTGCTTTTGTTTTTATTTTTTTGGCCTGCCTGCCTTTTGGCCATTTGACTATTGGCCATGACTGGCTGGGTCAGGTTTTGGTTCTGGGATCTGTGCTCTTTGGTCAGCGATCAGCTTTTTGGGATTTGGATCAGTGGCAGTGGGCTGGCAGCTCCCCACCACAATCCCTCAGCTGAAAATGGAAGGCAATTTGTGAAATTACATAAATCAGCTTTTATTTATTTATTTGTTTGGGTGTCGTGTTTTGGCTTTCAACTATCGGCTTCCTGTAGCCATCTTCATCTCTCAGGCCCATCATCTCCAGCTCCATCTCCCGCTCCCGCTCCATCTCGATCTCCAGCTCCATCTCCATTTTCATTTCGATTCCCCTCCATTGATTACTTATTTTCCCAAATAAATATGCATAGTAAATTGGCTCTGGCTCTCGTTGTTGGTTTCTGGTTGAAAGTTAAGAGCTTAGAGAAAAAAAGAAACTCATTTGAGGCTCTTTGGTTGCAGTTTGGCTTCGGTTATCGAACTGGCCATCTCGGCGACCAAACTACTAGGCACAGTGGCTGAGTTATCGTTAATCGATCGCCGGCCTACACTAAAAATCGCATATAAATAATTGAAAGGCAAATGGCCGTGAGTTCGAGGGACTCGACAGAGCCATCCTTGATGGCTTCCCCCGATAGGAAGTGCGAGGAACCTAAATCAAGTCCTCTTCTTGCCAGGGCTGCCTAGGAAGTTATCGATAAAAGCATGCTTTCCGGGGACTACTCCCAATTAGACGCCAAATCACTTAAGCCCAGTTATCCTTTGGTGTAGTTGCTGTCCATCTATTACAATTTATGACCCTCATTTTGTCCTTTCAGAGCGATAATCGGTTTATCGATTAATCAAAGCGATCGCTTCCCACAGGTGACCACTTGATGGGGGAACTAGTGTCTCGTTTGGCTGGGAAACCGGAGAGTTCCCAGAGAGTACCGAATGGACTTCAGTCCATCCTCCCCCCTCCCGGAGGGAGGCACTACAAGCACAATATAGTGTCCTGGTCTGTTTCGTGTTCGATTGACACGTTCCAAGACCGATTTCCATCGATTCACCCTCCCGATTCAGTGCCTCCGATCTCCGATCGCAACGCAGAATGCGAAAACCTGGCAATGGGCAGACGCCAAATTCATTCATTGAAGTGGGGCTCCCAGGTCCTCCCCGAGGATGCCCCCACTCCCTGCCACTTTTTGTGCTTTTTTGTAGTCGTGTCTGTGCGGAAATTGAATGAGTTGTGCGCGTGAGCCACGATCGGTTCAAAGATGCAAAGATGGGTTAAGAGCGGGGCAGTGTGGCAGTGAGAGAAAAAAGAGGCAAGTTTTTCAAAAATAAGAATTAGAGGTTAGCAAGAGAGATATCCTCTAGCTTATAGTTTTTCTTGCAGTGCCTTCTTGCAACTGTAACCTGCAGCTGCGTGGCGTTGTCCTCCGCATAGTAGTGGCTCGGCCCCCAGCCCCGTACTGGTGGTGCTCCGGGCAAGTGGTCGCCTTAGCGTATGATCACTGTGGCCCGCACCGACCGACTGACGGCCCGAGCGTGTGGCTTTCGGTAATGAAGAATTATTGTGGCTCATTGTAAATGTCTCTAATTATGGTTCATTAATCAATAAAATTGTTTGGCCCATTCGCTAGGCAGGATCTGGCTTGGTTTTCCAAAATCTGGATCTGGAAATTGTGTTTTGGAGCCGAGCACGCCGCGAGTGCCTTCATACACACATCAGTCTGTAGAGTCGGCGTACATGCCACGACACATGTACGGAGTGTTTTTGGCCAGATCGTGATGGTTTTCGTTAGTGGACACACGTTCCTCTTGCCCGCAGTTCCCCCCTGGCTTGGGCCCCGCAGCTCCTCCACCACATACCTACATAGCGAGCTAAACTAAGCCTGAAATTGCTCGCTTCAGTTCCGCTGAACTTTCTTATCGCCCTCCGTTTAATGGCCCAATATGAGGCCTCCATTCACGTCACACACATCGCCTCGCATTGACAATTGTGGCCAGCGCCACCAGTCACCAGTTGATAATGGTCTGGCTCTGGCTCTGGCTCTTGCTCTTGCTCTTGGGACGGGGTTAGGGTTAGGGTTAGAGCCGCGTCTAGGGCTCCAAGCCCAACAACCATCTACTTCGCGCTCCACTGCCTGAAGGCCTCCGGAGAACCTTTTGTCGCAGTCCGACTGTCATTTCCATCTCCACAGTCTAGGGTGGACACTGAGAGAAATAACTAGTCTTTTATATTTTTTTTAATACTATTTAATTATAGGAAGAGCTGGCTCATTTTTCTCAGTGCTCCATTCCGCATTGGCGACATTTGCCGACGAGTCCCAAAGACGGGGCTAGCTGCTCCTCCGCCGCCTGGCCGGGCAGGGCAGGGCAGGCCTCCTCCCCTTTTGGCCACTCTCCCTACCCCCCACCCCCCTCCTTTATTGTTTTTTGTGGACAAGAGAGCAGAAGGTAGATGACACCGGCCGGGTTGCAACGCTCTTGGCGCTTTACCGGCGTGAAATTGGTTTAACCCACTGGTCACAATTGCACGCACAGAGAACAGTCAACTGGCAACACACTGAGAGAAATTTCCGGGGGGTTAGACATTAAAAAAGTCACTTGGACAACACTCAACACTTGAAGTCTTAAAAGACCACCCTTAGAGCCTCTATCTTAAGGGAGAACCTATTTTTTTATTTTCCAAAAAATGCCTCAAAACCCTTTCTCTCAGTGCAGATAGCCGGGGAATAGTTTGGAGCACATTAACATTAGCATTAACATTAACCGAGCCGCGAAAGCGACAAGGGGCAGCCAGCCCCAACCGACCAGGCCAAAATGCCCAGCACCCCCCTCCCCCTCCCTCCTCCCACTCCCACTTGGCTATTCCGTCGTGTTATCTTTGTCTCGGTATCAACACACACATGTGTGTGTGAGTGTGTCTGGTCTTGGCCTGGCCAACTGCTAGCCGGCCAGGTCTTTTCGGCTCTAAGTATGACATAGGAAGTCATTGCACTTGCAATTAGCTCCGCAATTGGACTCGGCTCTTGGACACATATACCATATGCTACACTATATGTCTCTTCATATATCCACCCCCATTTTAGACCCGATTTTTAGATGAAGAATTGTGATTATTACGAAGGTTAATAATGGGTGGCTATTAACTTGTTTGGAGGGGGTTCTGAGGGGTTGTTGGGTCTTATACCTTCTATCTTAGTTTTTCGGTAAACTAAGTAAGACTAACTTGCTCTTTAGTTCTTGAAAAATATTTAAAAAAATTTTATAAATTAAGACGTAAGAGTATTTTAGTTCTTAAGAGTATAAATTATTAAATACCAGCAGAAATAGTTCTTATAATCAATATCCTTTCTGGGTTCTTGAGTCTTTAATCATGGAACCCCATTTAGATCTTACTTTGAATTTATTTATTGAACTTAACATTTAACGTTTATTTTTAAATTATTTATAATTAAGACTAAGGCTAAATTATTCCAATTGAGGTACAATAAAATCATATTTAATTAAATCCAGGGATAATTCAAAGGATAAGACATAGCCATCGCTTGAAGTCGTAAAGTGGCTCCATGCATTTTTAAGGGGATACTCTGGAAAATTTTACAAAAAATCTAAAAAATATTTTGTTTCTAGATTTTGATGCAGATTTATGGAGAATGGATCTACAAATCGTTTAAGGTATTCCGCTCAATAATCGGATCAAAAATGGCCAAGATATAGCCTTCTCTGGGGGCCATATAGTGGCGCCATGCATTTTTACGGAATTTGAAGGGGATCCTCCAGAAAATTTCGCAAAAAATCTAAAAAATATTTTGTTTCTAGATTTTGATGCAGATTTATGGAGAATCTTTCCACAAATTGTTAAAGCTATTCCGCTCTATAATCGGATGAATATATCCAAAGATATGGCCATCGCTGGGGGCCTTAGAGTGGTTCCATGCATTTTGAGGGGAACCTCCAGAAAATTTTACAAAAAATCTAAAAAATATTTTCTTACCAGATTTTGATGAAGATTAATGGAGAATGGATCTACAAATCGTTTAAGGTATTCCGCTCTAGAATCGGATCAAAAATGGCCAAGATATAGCCTTCGCTGGGGGCCATATAGTGGCTCCATGCATTTTTACGGAATTTGAAGGGGATCCTCCAGAAAATTTCGCAAAAAATCTAAAAAATATTTTGTTTCTAGATTTTGATGCAGATTTTTGGAGAATCTTTCCACAAATTGTTAAAGCTATTCCGCTCTATAATCGGATGAATATATCCAAAGATATGGCCATCGCTGGGGGGCCTTAGAGTGGTTCCATGCATTTTGAGGGGGATACTCTGGAAAATTTTACAAAAAATCTAAAAAATATTTTGTTCAGAGATTTTGATACAGAATGATGGAAAATCGATCTAGAAAACGTTTAAGGTATTCCGCTCAAGAATCGGGCTAATATTTCCAAAGATATAGCCCTCTCTGTGGGGCAGATTGTTACTTCATGCATTTTAATGGAATTTGAAGAAAATTGCAGTTTGATGGAGAATCGATCTGCAGACGTTTTAAGGTCTTAGGAAATTTGCTTAGGAAACTATTTATTTTTTATTTTATTTATTATATGTATTCTATATATTATATATCTCTTAATAGTCATCAAGTCTTTTATAGAAAACTTTTACTTGAAAACAAATTTCTTGGATAGCTCCCCAAGCTTTCCCTTTGACATTTTTTTATATTTTTCGTCGACTGACTATCTGGTTGGCTACTTCTGCCTCCACTCGGAAGATTCCTGCTCATTAATTTGGCCAGAAAGCCGGGCGGGCCTCCTCGCCGCTCTTATCGGGCCCTGGGCATCTGGCAGTGCTTAGATGCGCTTAGCCAGGCTAAGAGTGATTTTTAATAATCGTCAGTCAGTCAGTCAGAGCAGTCATCATCATCAAGTCGACATCAAAGTGGGCTGAAAGACGTACTACACATAGAGCACACATATGCCATATAACATATATATATATATATAGTATGAGCCGATTAAATGAGGCAACGTCACCTCGGAGAAGCAAACGGCACAACAATAAAAAATATTTCTAAACAGTTAGTTACATTAAGAGCCGCAATGAAAACAGTAACTCACTTGTAAAGAAATAATTTGACTCGCACTTGGACTTTAATTTGCCGCAGAAGCCACGGGAGGCAGTGAGAGAAATGTCAGATACAGAAAAGATATAGAAGATATAGAAATCTGTAGATATATAGTCTAGGAGTCTGGAGTCTGGAGGCTATCTTAGAGTTGGGCTATCTTTTCGAACAACTACTTCAAAGGCAGGAAAAACCTTTTCAGAGTTGAGGATTAAAAAAGTAAAAATATTATCAAAAAGCTTATACTTTATATTTAAAAAATAAAATTAAAAATTTTTTATATTTTTAGTTAATTTATTTAAATAAAAAATTAATCATTTCTCCAAGTGCCTTGGTATCTAAACTTTTCCTAAGAGTTTCTGGGTTGGGGGGGCACAACGCTCTGCTTTCCAGGGGCGCGGAGTGCCAGGGTAACGTTAGTGTGTGGGGGTGGTGAGGTAAAGGGGAGGAGGGGGGGGGGCAGGTTGGGGAGCAGCCAAGCTTACAACAACAACAACAAAGCCACTCACACGAGAAGAAGCGTCTCTGGCCGCCGTTGTCTCTTTGCAGAGTTCCGATCTTTTTGATGATAATCAGCGGCTGTCCTCTCCACCAGCTCCACCGCGGCACCACCACCCACTGGAGCTCCTCCTTGGCCCCACACCCCCTCCCCCCTCCCCTCCCCTCCCGCCTAAACAAACATTTGCTTTTTCGTTTATTTTTTTTTTTTTTGGTGGGCAGCAAGCGTGGAAACAGTTTGGGAAATCACATGCGACATTTGCTCGGGAGAAGGAGAGAAACGGAGAAAAGGAGAGGTGGCGAGTCTTGCACAGATACAGATGCACCCCAAGATGCAGATACTCTGGCAGAGATGCATCTCGAGATACAGATACAGTTGCTTCGCGTATCTGTATCTCCAAAGCGGCCAAAGCGGCCAGGGGAAGCCCTGCTAGCCCCGTTACTTGTCAGTCCAACAACAACGGAAAAAAAGGCTAAAAAATAAAATAAAAAATAATCGAAATAGCGAAGCTACTGTTGGGCTTTCGGGCGACAATTTGCTTAAAAAATAAATCACGAAAAGGCCGCCAGACAACGGCCAATTGGCAATTTATTGATAATGTCTGGAGGGTCAGGATCGCAGGAACAATGAGATGATTTAGATTCAAATCGGTGGGAATAGATATATTTGGGAATGGGCCTAAAGGGATGTCAAAGTATATTTTTTAATGTATATTTTTTAAGAATTTTTAAGGCTACTATAGAGATGGCCTTCCTTTAAGATTTCTTTTCAGACAAAATAAAATATCTGAAACCTTAAATCTAATCTCTAAATGAAGCTTAATAATTTATAAATATTTTAAAGATTTAGTAGAATTTTAAAAAATAAAGAAACCCCCCTCATCGATAAACAATTAATTGCCATTTTTGGGCTATCGTTGCCCTACACCCACTACTTCGGAAAGAGTCTCTTCCGACCCTTTTTGTTGGACTTCTGCGGAGGTGGCAGATGCCACAAGACTGGTGGCACCTGGATGCGATCAGGAATGGATGAGGAGGAGGCGATGCTGGCACATAGAGTCTGCGGAATTGTCAAATGATTTACATCCGACATATGTATGCTAAGCTCACGAATCTATCTGCGGCACGATTAGGAGGACACAAGCGCGGTGCAGGAGTAGCTCGGTGGTGCAGCATGCTCGTGTCAGCTCACACTGAGCCACCAAAAAGGAAAAACTTAAAAGCTAAAACCACATCACGGGCCAAATCGTAATCGTGGCTTATGACAAATTTCGACGATGCACCGGGCTCAGTCAGTCAGTCAGTGGGTGCTCCACTGTACAGTAGATACTCTGGATGGTCCCCTCTTGCCCCCGCCCCGCCCCCAGGTGGTTGGGAGCCTTTGTGGCATCATCAAAGTAATTGGAACCTTTCTCACTTTCACGCGCACAAATTATACGGTCGCGCAATTTTTGGTGTCTGCCCGAAATAATGTACGAACTTTCTTATTTTAGTTTGTTGGCTTTTGGGCTCATCATCCCATCCCCTTGCCTCTGCCTCCGCCTCTGCCTCTGCCCCTCCGCCTGACTTGCCACAAGTTGCAAGCTTCGTGTTTGGCTAGTCATGACTTCCGCTCTGCACTTTGGCACACATCCCGACAAGCGAACAGGGGCCCATCGGGATGATGCCCCATTATGTGGCATGTAGAGCGCGTTGCAGTTGCCACACAACCAAAAATAATAGTCACTGAATTGTTTACAAAAAAAATAAATAATTTTACACTAATTTCACACTAAGATAGCCTTCTCCTCCTTCTTTGTCTTTTCTATTAATTCTTCTAGTCTCCCACATTTTCTCTCAGTGTAGAACCAGCCTGCCATGGCAGTTCCAGTGGCAATGTTCTCCTGCCCACACACAGCAATCGAGGCGACTCGTCTCTGGGCTCGAATCGAATCCTGAAGTCCGTTTTGGTTCGTTTTGGGTGATTAAAAATTCCACCACCCCCTTGTGAGGCCACTCTGCACCACCCCCCCCTCCGGTGAATGAAAGGTAGAGCCACCCACTCGTCATCCTTCCATTCAGCAAAACAGCACACCCTCATGTGAAAAAACAAAAAAAAAAGCGTCCGGCATTAATATTTTATACGGGGCCAGAGGTCGTCTTGGCCAGGTCATCTTTATCTCTTATGACCCTGCTCCCCTCCACCCCTCCACCCCTCCTTGACTTTCCACCTTTTCAAACTGGCCAAATTAAAAGTTTTGTTTGCCTTCGCATAACTTTTCAAAGACTCTCTCTTTGAATGTGGGCCGGAGAAGCGTATTCTGTTCTGGTCATGTGTTGTGCGTGTCCTCCAACCACCGACCCACCCACAAAAAACCCACCCAATTACTCCCCCCACCCACTCTAACCTTCTTTAAACTTTTCAATTTGTTTTCTTTTTTTTTTTTTGTCCGACTTTGACAAAAGAAAAAGAAGGCAGGAAGGCTTATCAGTTGGACATGTTGTTGTATTTTAATTGTGGGCACTCGAGTGTAAACCACACAGGGCCCCCCACCCCGCTACCCCCCTACCACCCTTAAGAGCCAACTCCAAAAAACCCGCACAAATGGCCAAGTGATAAAAAATGGGTATCCAACTCGGTAATTGAGTTTTCACAACAAGTGGACTTCTCAGTGTCCAGATCCATTAGTTATGGCTGACGAGTTCCAGCTTAGTCCTCAAGTTTCAGTCCAAAGGATATACATTCAAGGGCCTATAGAGGAGCTCCCTTAACAGGAAGAAGCTCTGCTGAGAGATCAGAGCCGGAGCTGCTCCCATCCGCCTTTGGCTGGCAATGTGGGTGCGGTTTTGGCCAAGAAGCCGAGGGGAGGAGATGCACTGCTGCCCACCCACTCGCATTTGCATGTTGGCTGGCTGGCTGACTGACTGACTGGCTGACTGGCTTGCTAGCCAAGTTAGTTGAGTTGCCAAGCCAAGCCCAGACCGGTGGTCAGCAGCCACGATATGAGTAGAGTCTCCGAGGCCCCCGACTCCCCTGGGTCTCTCTCCGAATCTCCGAATCTGGTACGAGTGGCTAGCCCCGTTTGGCTTATTGATGACTTTTAGCAGCCCGGGCAGCGTCGTTTAAATAATGAGCCCACGGGTCGAGGCCACCAACCGTCGTCATGATGAGCATGATCCGCACACACACACCTCCACACTGCCTCGTCTGAATCCAAAAACCTCACATCTGTCAGAGCACTGGAGTCATCATCAATGGAATCGGATTCGAGTCTTTCCGAATCGATCCATCGTAGCACCTCGCCTAGGATCCCTCAGCTGTCACATTGGGCAATTTTTGTTTTCCTCCAGTTCATAGAGAGATGCGGAGATACAGATACTGTATCTGTATCTGTAACTCAGCATGACGAATCCCCCGAATGCAAAGTGTCGAGTCAGCAAGCCCGTCAATGTCCAGCTGAATTCTTTGAGGGATTCACTCTCGATTTTTCGCTAGCCGCTGATTTTCTTTTATGGGGATTACCGAAGCGGGAAATCGCCAAAAAAGAAAAGAGTAATAGGTGATAATAGATGATAATAATATGTAATAATAATAGAGGAAAGGCAGCTGAAAGTGAGGTGGCAGGGAAGGGGCTCCGCAAGGAGTTACTTTGCTTGAAAGGAGCTGGCTTCTGTCTGTGGGATATGACTTCTTTGCAGATATTATATCATTAAATAGTACATAGTATAGTACATAGTATAGTATATAGTATAGTATATAGTGTAGTATATAGTATATATGGTGTAGTGGCACAAACATCTCTATATATCATCTCAGACATGTGTTTATGATTAGCAGAGCATGACAATCCATCAGATGGCCAGGCCTACGCTTCGAATTCGATTTCAGACTTTATTATTTTTTTTTTCTCTAAATCTGGGAATACTTGCAACATCATTATTATGGCTGTGTGATGGCGATGATCGCGTTGTGCCATTGATGATGACCAGGAAAGAGTCATGGGCGTGGCCGGCATGCCCCGTCAATTGCCCAACTTGGGCAGGGTGAGGTGCCTGGGCCCGGGTCTGGGTCTGGGCCTGGGCCTGGGCCTGGCCACAGTCTTAACTCTGGGCGCGTGCACACCCAAAACCCAAAACCCCAAAGCCCAAAACAACGAAAATAATAATAAAAAAAAAAGAAAAAGATATCCAAAGGAAAAAAAAGTGCGATCGCTTACAAATACAAAATTGTCGCAACCTACGCTCTTTTTTCGTCGCCCCATCCCGCTCCATCTGTCTGCCCATCTCGCTCCCTCAGTGCGTGCAGATGCAGATACAGAGTCCAACCAAAAAAAAATCAAAAAAAAAGGGAGCACGAGATACAGATACAAAGATACAACATCCACTCCGAGCTCAGTCCCAGTCCCAGTCCCATTCTCATTCTCATTTCGTATTCATCGATGTGGGGCACGGCCGAGAAATCGGCGTGTAGGACCTAGCAGGAAGTTATTACCACATTTTTAAATGCACTATTATTCCCTATATATAGTGCCATTTTTTAAGAATAAGTGCGCCTTATAGGCCAAGTTAGTAAGTCCCAAACTTGGCCCAGTAGTGCCAGCCTCGACGGCGTTTCTAGGCAGCGTTTCATTTGTCATTGCGGGCCAGTGGGGCTGGGCCCAGTAAACAGCCAGCAAATAAACAAAAAACAAGCCAAATTAAATAATAAAAAACGGGCCCAAACAAACAGCACTCGAAGAAATAATAATTATTTTTTAAGACTTTTTTTTAAGAAGTTCTAAGTCCCAGAAGGCAAAGAATCAAGGCTGAAGCTCTCTTTCTTGAATATTTCCGAAACTTTTAGTCCAAACAGTCTGAATAATTGCATCCAAATACTTCACTTTATAGACAGTCTACTGTATCTCTTGGCACCCCTGAATTTTGAACAGTGTACCATCCAGAGACCGATTCATTCATTATGTGGAAGATCTCTGGCCGGGGCAAGTCATTCGAATTCATAGCGCAGACTGCGTGGGATGTCGTTTTACTAAAAAAAAAGCTAAAGAGCAAACAGGGCGAAACAAAAGGCCATGATACTCAGTACTCACAGTACTTACAGTACTCACAGCTTGGAGTACTCGAGATACTCAGTACTGGTAACCTCGTAATGAGCTCCAAACTCTGGCTGGGAATTCCTCAAGCCATTTGTCATATCTGTCCATCATTTGGGGCGGGCACTGACACACACACACCCATGAAAATCGGGTGACCCGACGACAGATCGGCCGATATATCCCGCCACTATATGCCAGAGACGATAGACTCGCACTGCAACCGAGATTGCCATCGCCAGATATCCCCCCAGATATTGCAATTAAGATAAAGGCCAGCTTTTCCGACTGCAGAGCAGAGAATACAGCCAGAGCCAGAGCCACTCCCCCTTCATCGGTGGCTTCGTGACTGTGTCTGCGTTTTCTTCGCTCTTGGTCTTCGGTCTTCGGTCTTCTGGCGGCCCTCTTCTGCGAGTCAGTCCCTTCCCTCAAATCTTCGAGGCACGCAACCCAAAGGCGATGATGCTTGAGAGCTTCTGGTGTTCCTTGAAAGCCGAAAGATGGGAAGGATACAAGTTGTTGCATTTATTGTTTTTGTAATAAATTATTAATGCTTAAAAATATTAAGAAATGGCTTCTATAGGATGAGATCTATAAGATCTATCATCCATATATATATGAGGAGTCAAGGATCGAGCTCAAGCATCGTCTTTTGTGTTTAAAAAACTCAAATATCATATTAGAATTATTAAAATTATAATTATTATGATTGTGATTAATTATTATTCTTTTTTTTTTGTTGCATTCCGCCCAACCGAACAAGGGACGCTGCCGCATAATGTACGGCTCGAATCAAGGGAGATGTTGAAAGAAAAGAGTAGGAATAAGATGTTTCTAGGAAGATTGTTGCTCAGAAAAGGCACTAAAAAGTGACAAAATGTGGTAGAGACCCTTGTAGTCCTAACATAGTACCCCAACTGCATTGGAAAAGGAGTAAAGGACGAAAGTTTCTAGTCCTTCTAGTATATGCAGTAATGAGATAATATAGAAAACGACTCAGAGTTGATTAAGAAGAGTCTACTTTATAGTTTAACTTCTCAGTTTCAATCTTCTAGGAGTAGTGTGCCCCTTGATACTACTCTTCTCCATCTTACCACTAATTCCACTCCCAATTCCTAACCTTGGAAACTACATTCCTTATTCCTCATGCCCCAAGAAGCTCCCTGTCCATTAGACACTTCTCCCCAAAAAAAAAGAAGGAACCAAACTATAAATAATAAATGTGAAAACGTACAAAAATATCCAGCACACATTTAGATGAGATTTTCAAGTTCACCCCCTGCTACGAATCTGCCACGAATCCCCCCCTCCATCTATCTCCTTCTCTGGAGCCCAGGCCGGGGGGAGCTGGTCAGAAAATGTGTGGAGTCTGGAGACCGAAACCGAAAACCAAAAGCCATTCCACAAGACGCAACTGTCAGTGTTCCATCCACCCCATCCGTACATCTATATCTCTCTATATCTATATATATATATTGTATATATATATATATGTGTAGAGGCAGAGGGAGCTCTCCTTGCCCCTGAATTCGGTGGCTTAAAATAACATTACGCCGATTCGAAGACGGTTTTGTTTGCCCGGAGATGGAGACGGAGACGGAGACTCTGGCTGGGTAGCACACATGTCTGCCATATGTTTGTCCGTGGGATCGGAATGGACTGGCCGTGGGGCTGTACTATATAGTATCCTCTACGATCTCCAATCTTTTCTGTACTTTTGCTCTCAACATGGCGACCGGCGACCCCTGGCAGCACGACTTCTTTTTCCATTTGTGGACACACTTGAGATTCCATTAATTCCCAAATATTTTCATTTTGTCGGAAATTTCAAGGCACAGCAGCAGCGCAAAATCAAACTATAAGATATCAAGTGCTCTTGTTGTCACTGGATCTTGCTTATGGCCAGGCGCTACTGTATACACTGAGAAAAAGGGAGCTACCATACTATATCTTTAAGATATAAATATTTAGAGGCCTGGAGATCGAGCTTCCTTCTATATTCTGTCAGTCTGAATATCATATATAACCCTTTCAAAAACCTAGTATACTTTTCTCTCAGTGTCCTGAGAAATTGTCACTCGGAGGGCGATCGCATCATCGCGGGAAAAAAAAAGAAACTCAGACACTTGAGCTCTGAAGTGGGTGATTGGCTGTCTCTGGACTAACCGCATTTTGAAAACCGAAGCTAAATGTAGATTTGAAGGAGAAGGGAGACGAGATCTCCGATTACCGCCAGGACAACCAAAGGACTAAGCACTGTCCCACTAACAGCTCAAGTGGAGCTCTGGCACTTGTCCTGGAATCTCTCGAAGGGTTGCCTCGTCCAGATGTCATCCCTTAAGAGGCAAGCTTGGTAATCCCAAGGATATGCAATATTTCAAAGGATACTCCCTCCGAATGATCCAAAACAGAGTCCAAATGTGAAAAGTGAATGAGGAACCACCGCAGGAATGAGGACAGTCGGCGGTTTCTTTGCCAGGAGGGGGAGGTGGTGGTGGTGGTGGTGGTGGTGGGCCCTGTTGTTGTTAGCCTTCATGGCCATCGAATGTATAATCGATCACTTGGGTGGCCAGGACACAGGCCGAGCCGGGTTTGTTGGGTCATCTAAACAAAGTCAGGCAGGCAGGCAGCCAGCACCCCGGGGGCAGGGGCACCAACGACTCGAAATGTGCCACTCGCGCCCTCCCTGCCCCACCCCCCGGGTCGCACACTTTTTTCGTCTTCGGGCGGCCGATGTTGAATTTGTTAAATCGATAAACTTTGTTTGGGGCGCGGAAACAACAAGGAGTCGGTCGAGAGGCCCAGAGGCCCAGAGACCAAGCTCCCGAGCTCAAAACCACAAGAAGCGCCCAAAAAAAAGCTAAAAGTTTCACACAAAGAATAATTTTTATTTTAAAATTAAAAAGGACTTTTAAGGAAAGAATATTGGGAACTAGTGTTCTGAAGGATATAATTTATATATATTATAAGAAAGCCCTTAAATTAATATTTTATTCATCAACAAGTCTAAAGGGAAAAATATAATATTTTAAGGACTTATTTGTCTATCGATAAGTATCGATTTTTTATCGAAAAACTCTTTTTTTTAAATCAAGTAACCAAGTCCAAGTTAGAAATCACTTTTATTAAAACGTCTCCTAAAATCTTTAAATAAATAAAGTCGTAAGGACCTTACTTTTTTTCCCCGTGTCCTTAACCATCTTGAACTCTAACCCAAAAATCCTGCAGCTCCTTGGATACCGTGTCCTGGCGGATTGCGTCAATCAACAATTTGTCAACCGGCGACCAGCTCCTCCGTTGCTGGTGTGACATTAACTCATTGGCCCCGGGGTCTTCCAACCTGCACCACCCTTGGCCCCCCACCCTCCTCCACCATCTCCCTCCCCCCTCCTGAGGCAGCCCCCCCCTTGGGCTCGTTTAATCGATCAACGGATGGCCGCTGGCATTGGGAATCGGCATCGGAATTGGTGCCACCGGGACTGGGCGTGGGCTCCAGCGGTTGACATAGCGGTAGCCAGTATCTCTTATTTTCCAACTCTTATATATTTATTTATATATATATTATATATATATATATATATATATATATATATATATATGTATGCAAGTGTACCTGACCCCCAAATCGATCTAACAAAGCTGTTCACGCGACAATTAATAGTCGAAAAAAAAATGGGAGAGAGATTGGGAGGCTCTAAGGGTTAAGGGGGTGGGGTCATGCCGAAAAGAACAGCTATAAACTAGGGGGGGTAGCCAGTGCCAGGGAGGGGGAGGGGGAGGGGGAGACAGAGCCACCCCCTGGGGCGGTAAACAAAACCGGTAGCTGTGATAATGGTCAGCCGTTGGCCAAAACGATTTAATGCAAGGGGAGCTACCTAAGAGGCACTTGGAGAAAAGGGGTTTAAGAGTTAGACTAACATAAATAATTAATATTACTAAAATTAAGAGATATATTTTATAATAAACCATTAAAGAGCTAGCTTCTACTTCAAAGTTTATGTTTTTATTTTGAAGAAAGTGTTGTTGTTGCCCCTTTTTTCTCACAGTGCCTTCGAGCTGGCCACTTTGGCGAGCGGCAATTCACGCAGCCAGAATGGCTAATAGACGAGCTGGCCAAGAACTGCCCGTTGGCCAAGTTGGCTGCCCAGGCGGGAGAATCTCGGGCATCTTGTCGAGCAATTTGTCGACACTTCTCCTCCTGGCTGGCTCGCTGGCTGGCTGGCTGGCTGGCAGCTTGCTTTTTGCGGACATGCTGCTGCCGCAGGACTCCAGCTGACATAATGATGCAGCTTGCAGTTCGGCGATGCAATTTCCTTGCAACCCAAGGAGTGCACTCCAAAATCTCAAGCACCACCGCCACTATAGCGCTCTCCCTCTGACGCGAATGTCACCTGGAATCCACCCCCCTCCCCCCTAAATGGTCGGGCAATTCCGTAATTTTCGTTATTGTTTTTCTGCATTTGAAGTTTCAGTTTTTTACTCTCGAGTTTTTTAGCTTTTTGTCAAGAAATTCTCACATCTCGCCGACAATGGATATTGGTTCGGATCATATAATGCCGTCCATCGATAGCAGACAGAGCCGGGCCTCCATCTGCATATATAATAAGTGTGTCTCTGCACTGAGAGAAATTCATTCAAGATATCATCAAAAAAATAACAAACTATGATGAAGAGTTCTAATGAAGAGGTTCTGTGAAATAGAGAATAATCTTCGAATATTTTTTTTTTAAATAATTAAATATACTTCCCCCCTATTTCTTTCAGTGCCTGCATATGTAATGCACTGTTTCATTGCAACTGTGACGGCTCCTCTCGAATCCGCGAATCAGACTCTGACAAAACTCGCACTCGCCTTTTGGTTTTCGGCTTTCGAATAATTGCCCCTCCGCTCCTCCCTCGCTCCACCTTTGATCTCGCCGCAGCGGAATTGGAATCCGCATCCGAATCTCGTCCGCATAACTCCCATTTCTTGGATTAAGGTAAGCCAGCCACCCCTTTAAGTTTACATTTTTTAAAATTTATGTTTTTCCACAAACTTCGGCCATTTTCAAGAGACTCGAGAGTGGCATGCCTCAAAATAGGAATAATACTTTAATATTGGGTTTAAATTTAGGAAAAACCTTTTTAGCGAATTTTTGCAAATTTTCATGATGGTACCCCTTGCCAAAATCTCAAAAAATAATACAAATTTGAAAAAATATGGCTCATCGAGGTTTTGAGCTTAAAAGTTAGTTATTGAAGCCCTGATGATGGATAGGGCTAAGATTGTCTGAGTTATGATTGAAAAAAGTTTCAAAAGTTGATCAAAATTTCAAAATTCCAGAAATGTATATTTTTCGTAAAAATGGCTTACTCCCAAAGCTATAACTTTATTTTTATTTGGGCGATTTTGAAGTGGGATACCTTAAAATAATGTTCGAAAATAGTTCTATAAAAGTGTGTAAAAATCTGGAAAAACATTTTTTATCATTTTTTATCAATTTTCATGATGAAAAATTTCAAAAAATAAAGTTTTTCAAGATTTATATCTGCAAAGTTAGTATTTGAAGCCCTGATTATGAAACTGTTTACCATTTATGGATAGGACTTAGAGTGTTTGATTTATGATTCAAGGAAAGTCTTAAAAAATGAGATATCCTTAAAAATATAATAATTGATAAAAATCCTATATTCCCAAAGCTGTAACTCCTTTATTTTATCTCCGATTTTGAAGTGGAATACCTTAAAATAATGTTCGAAAATAGTTCTATAAAACTGGTTAACAATCTGGGAAAACATTTTTTTATCATTTTTTATCATTTTTATGATGGTACCCCTTTCAAAAATCTAAAAAAATTAGGAAAATTTCAAAAAATAAAGTTTTTCAAGATTTATATCTGCAAAGTTAGTATTTGAAGCCCTGATTATAAAACTGTTTACCATTTATGGGTAGGACTGGGATTCGCAGAGTTATGATTAGAGGAAGGTCTTAAAAAATTAGATATCCTTAAAAATATTATAATTGATAAAAATCCTATATTCCCAAAGCTGTAACTCCTTTATTTTATCTCCGATTTTAAAGTGGAATACCTTAAAATAATTTTCGAAAATAGTTCTATAAAACTGTGTAAAAATCTGGAAAAACATTTTTTTATAATTTTTTATCAATTTTCATGATGGTACCCCTTGCCAAAATCTCAAAAAATTAAAAAAATTTTAAAAAATATGGCTTATCGAGGTTTTGAGCTTAAATATAAGTATTTGAAGCCCTGATTACGAAACTGTTTGCCATTTAGGGATCGGACTAGCATTCGCAGAGTTATGATTGAAGAAAGCTTCAAAAGTTGATCAAAATTTCAAAATTCCACAAAATCTATATTTTTAGAAAAATGGCTTACTCTCGAAACTATAACTCCTTTATTTTATCTCCGATTTTCAAGTGGAATACCTTAAAATAATTGTCTCAAGCATTACTAATAAACTGTGTAAAAATAAGACAATCGATTTTTTTTTAATTTTTCATCAATTTTTATGACCTTACCCCTTTCCTAAATCGCCAAAATGGGAGCAAAAACTTGAAAAATCTTATGCTTTAATATTTCTTTCTTAAAAGTTAGTATTTGAAGCCCTGATTACGAAACTGTTTAGTTTTTGTCGATAGGCCTCTGATTGTGGGAGCTATGATTCAAGGAAGTGATGAAAATTTCGAAATGTCCTGCGTATACGTAATATTTTTATTTTTCAAAGAAATGTTTATGAAAATGTTCAACCAATGTTTTTGAAACTGAGTAGAGATACTTCAGGAGAGGTTCAAGATTTTTAAATGGGTTCTTGATGTTTAGAGATCTTTGGCAAACATTTTAGTTCAATGGGTCGTATACGTGTTATTCTTAAAGGTCAAAGGTTTTAAAGGAAAACAAGTTATTAACTAAAAAATGGGCTAAATAATGTCAATAAATATTAAATCATTATTAATTATAATAACTATTTTTTCATTTAAAAAATATTAAGCCTATGCTTTGCTCATTTATTTCAAGATACAAGATACATAGATACAATTTATTCTTGACCTTCATTTTTTGTTACTTTTTAAGTCTAAATAAAGTCCTTCCTAGTCCTTGTCAAGGAAGGTCTACCTCTGAAAAATGTGCCAGCTAGCGCGCCAGTTAGTCCGCTGACCGGCTTGGCCATGTGAGCGTTCGCCGCTCGACTGATAAGAGATGCGGCGATGCCCGACGACCCCTTGCCGCCCAAGGCCCACAGCTGCCCACCCTCCCCCTGGCAAGGGGGGCCAAAGAAACTAGCCCTCACCTTGGCAGTTTGTGGCACACATTGTTTTCTCTCTCTCGGTTTCGGCCCGCTGCTCTGCCCGCGAGAGGGTTGGCTCTCTCCGGTTAAGTCTCTGCCGGCGCCGGCAGAGCTTCGTTCCTTTTCGCTCTCTCGCTGGCTACCTGTGCGACGAAAGAGAGCGGCAGCAGGTGGGTGGGCTGGCCGGGGAGGGGGGTTGGGTGGCTCATGAGGCTGATGATGGGTTAAGGGGTGAAAGGGGTCCAGGCTCGAGGGGAGGGTGGCGGGCGGTTGTCAAACAAATGTGCGAGAGCAGCGACGGCCAATCGATGACGAACGCGCGTGTGCGACGCCACATATGTGTGAGTGTTGGAGTGTGTGTTAGTGTGCGTGTGCATATAAGGCCTAAGCCCCAAATATATATATGTGTGTGTGTGTATGTGTGTGAGTGGCATGGCCATTGAAGCCCCCAAAAGCCCAAGTCCCGCCAAGGGTTAAGGATATTTATGGCAAACAAAAATATTGAGAATAAAAGAAACCCCTCGACCCCCCAACCCGAAAACCACAAGCCCTCAGCCCCCACGCCCCCTCCTCCATCCCTCCGCCCACCGACCAATTAACAACAAAAACAATTCGCACACACACGCACACTGACACACCGACACCAACAAAGCGCCCATATGTGAGACGCGACGAGATGAGACGCCGAAGAGAGCTCTGATTCTCACATCAAAGAGCCTGACATTAATGGCAGCAGCAGCAGCAGCAGCGGTGGCGGTGGCGGTGGCGGCGACAGCGACCGCGACAGCAGCAGAAGCGCCGCAACTTCGACGCCAGCAGAACGTCCAGTTTTTTATTTATTTTTTTCAAAACTTTCGGGGGGCCACCGGGCCGAACATGTTTGATGTTGCAACTGCCCAGGAAGCGTGGTGTGGGGGAGAAGAGGTGGCCGCGATTGGGGAAGATCATTCATTCAGGGATATGCCTGCACACACACACACACACACACGCGAGAATGACCTTTGCGAGAGATCGCCGCTGGCAGCGAGCTTACAACTTGTTGGGGCTCAGTTGGAGCCGGCTGGGCTAGCGGTCGGCCGGCAGTTGCAGTTGCAAGGCTCCATCAGACGCTTTTGGGCCTTCGGGTTGGAAAGGTTCCCCAAAGCGGATGGGAGAGTTAGAGATGGGAGTTCTACCTTGAAATATTTTCGTTTATTAGGCTTAGTTTTTGAAATTAAATCTTATAATCTTATGTAAGGTATTATTTACGTAAATATATAAAAACTGGTTCCTAATTCTTTGTAATTAAGGGATTACTCCTGTCGTTGTTTACTGACTTTGATTTTTAGCGCCAAAGGTGCGCGCGCGCTTTAAAATCCAGTTCTGTCCGTCCTCATTGTTGTCTGTCGAGAGGGTTGGAAATGGAAAAGTGACCAGAGTGACCACTTTGGCACCACCCCTTGCATTTGTGTTGTGTGTGTGTGGGCCTCTCGCTCTGGCACGCATGTCCACTCCCACACACATGCATACAAGCTCGCAATCGCACACACACACTAGGACACACACATATACAGTCATACATAAACGCACATGACCGGCGGCGAAGGCAGCAAATAAACAAACGCCGCACCACCCAACTAACCCAACCCACCCCCGACACACCACCAATGTACCGTTAAGAAAGGGCTGTGTTGGCGTCGACGGTGGCAGAAGCGGCGGCGTCAGCTTCGCTTAGCCAAAATCAAATTGCCAGATTGGCATTAAAGTGCAAAGGCAAGGCAAAAGCCTGAAATAAAATTGAATTATCTGCAGTCGCTCGCAGGACATCGTCGCGTTCGGACATGTTCGCCTAAGCTCGCATTCTCCCCCAAGCAAGAAGCAGCAGCCGCCGCTCTCTCTCACACACTCTCTCACTCTCTGTTTGTGGTTGTATCTCCCTTGCGGTGTATTGGACACTTGCGAGAGCTTTCGGCTCGCTTCCAACACGTTCGCTTGCGTTCGCGTCCACGTTTGAGCTGGCGTCGGGGCATCGGCGGGCATCGGGCATCGGGCATCGCGTCGCGCACGTTGGTGTGTGTGGGTTGCTGTTGTGTGGGTTGTGTGGGCTTTGGGCCGTTGGGCTTTGACAGCGCTGCGGCAGTGGCAGTGGCAGTGGCAGCGACTGAGGCAGAACTGACAGCACACAGGCAGCAGGCAGAGGCGGCGAATCGTCGCAAGTAGTCGCGTACTTCCGCCGTTACCGTTAGCACACGTTAGTCGGAGCTGCGAGCTGAAAGTTCCGAGTTCCGAGTGTTGCGAGTTAGCCGCTAAAACCGTTAGCTGACCGCTAACCAAAAACCAAAAAAAATACAAATCTTGCCACAAAATTAGAAGAAAGAAGAAAGGATATACGAGAAACACAAAACAAAAAAAAAAAGAAAGTGCAATTGTTATTTTTTTCAAGTGTCGCGCAGTAGTGTGTGCGAGGAGAGTAGAAAAGCCAATTGGGATTATCAAGCCTGGACAGTCCAGTACTCCGCACTCCGATTGGGAAAAAATAAATACAAAGTCGTCTGGGATGAAAAAAATGAAATTGTGTGTTAATGTGACAACAAAAGCAACAACAGCAGCAGCAACAACAACAACAGATAAAGCAACAACTGCCAAATGATAAGCAACAACAACAACAATAAACAACAAAACAAACAAAAACAAAAACCAAACAACAAGCATTCAAAATTAAGCGCCAAAAAAAAAGCCAATTAGAAGAAGAAAAGCTGAAAAGTGCGAAAGGTTCCTACAAATCACAAATCCCAAAAGTGTAGTGTGCGTTTTTTTACGAAAAAGAAAGTAACATGTCGTCTGTTTCATAAAAAATAAATCAAGGAAAACGCCAGACAGGAAGATGGAATGGCTGGGAGAGCGAAGAAACCCTCACAAACTGTCTGATTAGAAGAAACCCTCTTTTTTTTTTGGTCGAAACAAGTGCAATATATCTTTTTAAACTTAAAATTAAAAACAAAAAAACAAAACTAAAAGAGACAAAGTTAGGCCCAATAACTATACTAACAATAGATCCTTGAAGGAAAGGCTTTTGTGAGAAATCGACAGCGGCAGGACACTCAGGACATTGCCCTTCGGTGGGGTTGTGGTCCCGTGTCTGCGAAGTTTTCAAACACCTTCGGAAACTGGAAACAAAAATGAGAATTAAAATGCCCGCGGTTCGAATTGCACAAGGTGAGTAGGCGATTCGAGCTATATCCAACTATATATCCTAGAAAGTCATCGTGACTCTCAGTTAAAAAAAAAAAGGAAATCACAAGTAGCCCCTTGATGAGGTCACCACTTTACGGTGTCGGGGTCACCACTTCCCTGTGTCGGGGCCACCTTTCGGCCAACTCTGCTCTCTCTCTCTGTGGGGCTCTGGTCAGGCCCTATCAGTCTCCTGTTTTAGTGCTAACTTTTGTATCTAGTTCGGTTATCGCCGAGATATCTCGAAATCAGAGCCACTTTCAGGGTTGGCTACGATTTCATATTTTTTTTCCAGATTTTTGTTGATTATTTCCGTGGGAGTAGTGGCATGGGACGGAGGAGGTGGAAGCTCTCCAGATCACCGCTATTGAAGTTCAAAGGAAAATCAGGGCCGTAAAGCCATAAAGTCCGTATCCACGTTCGTATCATTGTCATAATATGGATTGTTCCGCCATAAAGGCATATTGTTTTTGGTTTCTTTTTTTTTTGTTTTTTTTGCACAGATTTTCCATTTGTAGAGTGAGCAAGCGGACGTTATCAGGCCTATCTAGATAAGAAGACCGAGTGGACACTGACGCACTTGCCTCCTCGACCACCGTGGGGCACACCTCTCCAGCCCCCCTACCCCCACCCATCCATGCTAGCTTTTGGGTTCTGCCGCCCCCATGTCGTCAAACAATTTTAATTGCTCGCAAAGTTGTTTGCTATTCTACGTTCTTGGAGCTCTTTCTGTTTTTCTATTTTTTTTCTTTCTTTCATTTTTTTTGGTTTATTTGTCTTACAAATCAAAATCAACACGAGTCCCCCAATGGGTTGTTTCTTGGTAACATCAGAGGCCTTGATAAGCAGAGGCCCAATTGCCAGACGATCGGGGGAGTGGACCTGGAGTGCCGGAGGAGGTGGGGCAGCACTACCACCATTCTTATCAGTATCTCTTGTGCTGTCCCCAAAATTGCTCTTGTTTAGCCACCCCCTCCTCCTACTCTCCCCCTCCCCCTCCCCGTCTCCCAATCGTAATTAATTGCTACAATTTCAATTTCGATTCCGATTCTCGCCTGGAATCTTCTTTTTGATCTCCGCTGTGCCACAACAGGAACAATATGACTTCTTACAACACATTTCGTCATGCCGCCCATGGGTGTACGTCTTATCAGTGGTGGAAGGAGCAGGGGAGCTGCATCTAGGGGGGGTGGACACTCCCCCGATGAGTAATTTCCGAGAACAAGTCGCCATGTTCATGTTCGAGTTGGAACAGAAATTGGAAGAGTTTTTTCGGGGGAAACCCAAGACTGACATTAACCCTTGGAGGGCCGCCAGCTGCCCGTTGGGCTTCACTAAGCAGACATCCTGGCCAGGATCCTGGCCATATCGCCGATGGTCAGCGCTAATCGAGCGGCACTGGAACTCGACTTCATACCACCTGCCCACCTTTAACCCCTGTTGACCCACCTGACCCTTTGTGCTCTGGTTTTTTTTTTTTTTTTGGGGTGACCATCTCATGGTCGTCCTGGCGGCGCCTGCCTCCCTGCCTTTAATTCGATTATCGACCAAACAGTGTCCATTAAATGAGCGACCGACCGAGCCACCGGGCGACCGCTAGTGCCTTTTTGTTATCCTGCCGCCGCCTCGCCATGGCAACGTCCTCCTCGCGTTTTCAGCTTTGGCAATTGTTATAACAAATAACAGCGTGTGCTGGCTCAGTTCCTGGCCCTGCCACTCTGTTGCCAGTGTCCACCCCACCCCCCTCCTTCCGCACAGAGGACAGCAGGTCCTGTGTGTCCTGCAGCCCGCAGTGTCAACGTCAAGCTCTTGTCCAGCTGCGGCCACAAATTGTTGGCATTTGGGTTTAAATCAAAGGCTTATTAAAGGGTGGCCCAAAAAGGATATCAAGGACATAGGATCAGGAGATCAATGGGGGGAGGGGGGTAAATAGATGAACTAAAAAAACTATAAATTACAAGGACTTCTTGGCCAGGATAGTTTTTTTTTTAAGAATTTAAAATATTAGACTCTTAGTCCTTGTAGTCCTTTGAGCCAAAGAGTCCTTTTTTCATTCCATAATTGTGGAAGAAGTCCCCCTTTCTTGGAATGCTCCAAGGGGGGCAAGGACATTGTTGGACACAGGACTTGTCGGCAGGCAGGATATGCAAATACATATATCCTGGCACACATAACTGTACAAATACATGCAAGGATATACATAGAAGTTGGATGTTTTATAAATTGAAACTGGCCCGCACTGGCGTCCCAGCGGGAGGGCCGCTCACATGGTCCAGACACTCCGCTTAACCTCCCCACAGGACCTCACCTCCCCCCCACTCGGAGGTCCTCCTCTGCGACTGCCACTGGCAGCATAATCAGCCACAACAGCGCCCAGCGAGTTGCTTCCGCTGCGGCGAGTCGGCCAGGCCTCGTCCAGGAACTGTCTGCCTCGCCAGCCTCGCTAGGTGCATCCTGCATGTCCTGCCTGGGACTCCCACTCGCCCAGCTGGATTTGTTGTTGTGTCCCGGGCCTTTGTCTTCCACTCGGTTTTCGGCTTTTGTTTCCATTCCCCACGGCGGCCTTTTAATTTTTCAAGTTTTCTCTTTTTTTTGTAGATTTTTTGTTAGGGGGGGAGACACTTATAGATACTCATAAATACTTGGTGATAAGTGTTGTTTTTATTTAATATTTAAAGATCTTTTTTTAATAATTTTTATTCCCATTTCGTCACTAAAAGTAACAACAGTTTCAGGCCCTTTCGTCACTGGCATTTCCCTTCTTAAGCTTAAGCTTCTTAATTTTACAATTAAAATGGCGGATAATGAGCCTCCCCCCTTGAAGCCCCCACGGCGTATACTTAATATCAATCATCCGCCCATTAGTCCCAGGGACTTTTCCAAAAAAAAAGTCTAAAAATTAAATAAAAATCCCCGTAGACATTCCTGCACTTTCTCTGCGTTTGTTTTGACGGGAAATTTCTTAGAAGGATTTTTTCTTTTTTTGTTCCCTTTTTTTTGGAGAGCCGAGTGTTTTTTTTTATGATTTTCCGCCTCGCACTTTGGCAAACTTTTCACTTTCAGCCGGAGAGGGTGGTGGGGGGTGGTGGGTGGTGCAGCATAACTTGGCACCTTTGTGATAGAAGCCTCCACCCCCACTCCCCCCCTCTTGGTGTCTCTGCAAACACAATTTCTGTTTCTCTTTTTTTTCTACTCGGCTTTCTTTCTTTATTTTTCTTTTATTTTCTTTTATAATTTTCCTTCTATTTTTTTTTTTGCGTAGCCGGCGAGCAAAACAAACCGCAAAATGTTCGAAGGCGAACATCTGACTGCGAGAGGGAGAGGATGGGTGGAGTATCCTGTCGCGCCCCGAACCGCCCCGCTCCCAGCGCTCCCTGCGCACGCGCCTCTCCCGCTTTCAATCGCTTTTCTTGCTTTATTTTTTGTTTGCTCTTCCAGCTCCTTCCGCACATCTGCTCCTCATCGAGCTCCGAGCACGTGCCAGTGTCCTCCCCATAACCGGAAATGCGAAAGATTCCCAAAAAAACAAAAAAAAAAAACAGAAATGGACAAAAAATATAATGATTTTGCATAAATTAGGCCAAGATCGAATAACTGAGATGTGCGCGAGGCTTCGCCGAGGGAGAATGATTAGTTTCGGGCCGAGGCTGAGCCATTCATTAATATCCGAAGGGGCTTGGCTTGGCTGGCAAGAGGCGCCTCCCACGCAGTGTCAGAGCAGAGGCTTGGACCTCCAGAAGAAGCCAAGAGCCGGCGAAGACGAGCCAAGGTTCGGCATGGGGTCTCCTTGGTCTCGCCTTTGAAGTCTTCTGCCAGTCCTCTGTCTTCAGTCTTCAGTCTTTTTTTTTTTAATTGAGCCAAGCAATTATTATTTCGCTCACTGGCCCATTCATTGATCCGCTGCCTGGCCGACTGCCCATTCATTGCGTTTATAAATAGCTTCGGTTTCGGAGGCGCGCAGATTGAAAAGCCAGGGCCCACGCACTCGGCGATCGCCGCTAGAGCCACTGCCGCACACTCCACACCCTGGGGCTGGTGGAGGGAGCGCCCAGAACCTACTTAGCCGGAGAACGAGTCGCGGAGCCAATAATTAATAAGACAATGAGAGAGTTCCAGCATCTATTTGGTTTTCTGTTCAAGAGTCTGGCCACTCTACGGATGTGGATGTGGGTGTTTTTGGCAGCGAATTCAATAAAAACTTCACAGCCAATGAGCCGGAGTTCGGGATGTTGGGATGTTGGCATGTGACCGAATGAACGACTCCTCCTCAATCTCAATCTCAATCCCAGTCTTCGGTTCCCAATCCCACAACCATTGTGGGTGTGGGTGCGGCCGAAAGGCTTGGACGACTGCTTGGATGGATGGATGGATGGATGGCTCTCTCCCGGGTTGGCATAATTTAATTCAATGATTACTGATTTAAAACGAAATGCGTCGCCCTGGCTCAAATAAATAAATCAATCACGGCCCGAACCGCTCCACATTCGAGGGGGGCGGGCGGAGTCTTATGCCAAAAAACAGAAAAAGAAATCAGAAAAAAATAATAAAAAATAAGAGGGAATGGAAACCCCACCTCAAATGCATGCAATGTCTTCGGTTTTCGTTCTTCGAGGTCCACGGCACTCCCCATTTCCGCTTGCCAGCGATTTATATCAGCGGCTGGGACGGAGTCCCGGCTCTCTCCTCCCTCCTCCCTCCTAGCTGCCCCACGCATCTTATCAGCATAATTATTATCATTAAGATGCCATTGTCACATAGCACTGCACACCTTAAAGTGGAGCTGGCTTGCGCCGGAGGGGAGCTGGATGCGTTGGATGCGTTGGATGGGGAACTGCATGGAGGCTGGCCCTCTCCTCTGCCTCAAGCTCAAGGGAGGAGTTTGAGCTTGAGATGAGCTGTGGGTGGATGCGAGCCTTAAAAATTGCCTTCCATTCCATTTCTCCCCCCGATTCGATGCATATTTCGGGCAGTAATTTAAATATTATTAATATTCCCTCCTTTTCCACTCCCTCGGCGCATTGGGGCCATCTCTAAAGGCCACATAGTGTCGTATTTGCCCATCCCTATTAAAATGCGTCTTGTTGTTGTTGCTTTATTATCATGTCTTTTCTTGTTGTTTCTTGTATGGGCACGCGCTCATTTCTCGATTTGCTGGCTCGCCATTCGCTGTGCTTCTCCGCCCTCTCCTGCCCCCAATCCCCAAGCCTCTCTCTCTTGCATGCGTGAGTGAGTCATCCACACTGGAAGAAACCAGGGAGATCTCTCTCCATAAATAACAGTACTTTACTCTATAGTACTAATATTAATAACTGTACTATAACTAAGAAAAGTATTTAAGACTAAGAGCCATGATACTTTTTTTTCCAGTGCCTTCTTCCAGTCTCCAGTCTCCGATCACTGATCGCCAGCTCCTCCCTCCCACCGGCCCTCTTTCGCCCCCATCTTCCGCTCTCTCGCTCTCTTGTTGACGCCTCCCCTTTTATTTATTCATTCAGTTTCCAGTTACAATTCCGCTGATAACTTATTTACTCCGCTTTGGGGCTCTGGCTTTTTGCCTTTTGCTTTTTGCTTTTTGCTCGTTGGCTGCCCGTTTCGTACCGGTTCGGACCGAGTCGGCTTCGTGCGGCTTCGTTGGCGATCGTCTGGGGGCCGGGTAGTCGGTGTGTGTGAGCGAGCGAGTGGGGGGCCGTGTGTGTGTCAGAGCGGGAGGGGGCTATAAACGAGTCGAATTGGGCAAGCGAATTGAATGAATATCAGTTTTTTAGCTTTTTTTTTGCCTTTCGATGGAAATAGGAGCTTGCGAGCAGGTTTTTAGTGCCACAGCCCTGCTACCTCCCTCCCCCCACCCAGCCCTCACCCTGGCGACCCTCCCAGCCCCCCTGGCCCACTATGCCGGCCCCCCCACTTTTTATCTGCCGGCGTGTTACGATTTTTGTTATTGTCTCGCTAAAAAACGGCTTCACACCTGTCTGTTTCTGTCGCTTCGACGATCGCCGCTGTCCCCTCGCCCCCCTCCCCCCATCACGCCCCGTCTCTGTCGTTTCAGGTCTCCCTCTCTCGCTCGCTCCCAACTGTCTCGCGCCACCAGGTGTGTGCGTTGGTCTTTTTGATTGGTCAGACCTTGATAACTAAAGCCAAGGCATCGAGACCCGGGCCAAGCCCAGCCAGCCTCCTCGGTCCTCTCGCTCGCACACTCCATCGCCCTCTCGCTCTGGGCTTGGCCACAGCATCGTCATCGACAGCGACAGCGTTGTTGTTGTTTTTCTGTCTCTGATTGCAAATTGTGATTTTTTTTCTTTTTTTTTTGTGACTTTTGCGGCTGCGCAGCTTGCTCCACTCACACACTCTCACTCACACTCACACCGACGGCCGCCATTTTGGTTGCGTGGAAGAAGAAGAAAAAGTTCATTTTTTGCGCCAGAAGAAGGCGAGCTTAGGGCCCAGCAGGAGATCGAAAGAGTCAAGAAAACGGGGGTTAAAGGACTTGAAACGACAGGACGCTACACGACTTGGCACAGTCCCGCCTCCTGAAGGACCGAGGAGGCAGAGCCCGGAAAGGTTCAGACTTGCCCGCTGACCTCGAGGAGTCGAGTGGCTTCCTAATTGAATTCCCAGTTGGACTCGCTAGACCTCGCTAGTTGGCAAGTCGGAGCTCGCTTCTGGCCGGCTTCCAAGTGCCAGGGTGTCCAGGATGTCCAGAGTGCAAAGGCCTCTCTCCATCGCACACACACACGGGCACGGGCACACCCAAAAGGATATGCTTCCTTGGCGAAGCATGTGTGGGGGGGGAGGTGGAATTTATGCATCAACAAACCCACAGACAGACGTTAAGATGAAAATCCAGCGGAGGAAGCTCAGCGAGGTGGATCCTTTTGGTCCTTTTGCAGCCCCGTTTCAAAGGGGCGAGGTGGGCGGAAGGCAGGCCCCATTGTTGGGCGCCAGTTGCGCATAATTGAAACATAAAACGCTTGGACACCAATTCACAAAAGCCACCTCCCAGCAGTGGCCACTCCCCACCCGCCCCCTCTCAGGGGCGTAGTGCATTGTGCGAGAAAGAAAAGAGACAATTGTGTGTAAGAAAATGCAAGCAGAGCATCCCACTCGTGCATTGTATTTGCATGTCTGTGCGTGTCTGTGCGGGGTCAGAGGCGTGGGCAAGAGCTTCCCTCGAAAGGGGGTTCCCATAGGGGGTTCACCTACTGAAACTGAATAATATCTCTTACTCGCACACCATCTTTTTGGGAAATATATGTTAGTGCCCCCCTCTGGCACCCGCCCCTGCCACCGTGCATGTGTGATTTATGGAGTGTTGTTGGTGTTGCTTTTGGGAGCGATTTGCTGGAAATTGAAGAGTGCCAAGCCGCATATTTGGCAGCTCTGGGGGCATCAAGGGGTTAAGGCCATGGAAATGGAGCTAAAAGGGAGGGAGAGGAGGAAGGGAAGCCGGGTCGTACACCTTTAATGGAAAATCAGCCGCAGAAGTGGGGATAATACGCCCCTGGAAAAGTTTTAGTCGCTTTTCAATTATTTTCACTTGCTACTGCGGATGCGGATAGTCCTGCTACTGCGGATGCGGATACCAAGGGGGACAAAAACGTAGGACCAAAACTAAAAAACAGACATGGCTGACTCTCTTGACCTCCAGTTAAGGCTGCCCAAAAAGGATGATGATGAGCCGTAAGCGGAACAGGGCCAACAGGACCTAGTAGACCTAGACCAGTAGAGCACATGTACAGTTGAGGAAAGGACACTCCAAAAAGGAGTAGGGAATAGGGAGAATAAAACTATCCACACTCTAAAAATATTAAAAATATTTGTTAGTCCTTGAATAATTTTTTTTTTATAAATAAATCCTAGAAATATCCTTTGGTTATCCTTTCTCTCAGTGCCGCACAATTTCTTCGCTCCAGTCGAACGTTTTCGCTACTTTCATTTGTTCGCAATTTGTGTCCTGCCCTGCGGTGGCAGTTACCAGTTGCCCCCCATCCTGCCACCACCGTCCTGCCCTTGCACCCCCCACCCCCTTGGAGGCGACGCCTCTGCCAGTTGCGGTTAAGTTCTCCAAATTGCAGTCAGCACTGAGTCAGTCTGGGGGCGAGAGGCTCTGGAACAGGACATGGCATCCTTTAAGGGGGGGCATGCCCCCAGACTAGGAGCCAGGATCTAGCAGCCAGGATACTGGAGACTGTCCAATAAGTGGCAAAAACGACGCGTGCTATCTAGTCATCTGCAGATGGTTCGGAATGGGCTAGGAATGTGGCAGGACTACTGCTCCTCTTGCCAGACCAAGGTCCACTCCTCTCTGTATGTGTGTGTGTGTGTGGCAAGAGGAGGACAGGACGAGAGGAGACGACTCCAACACGAATCACTCAGCCGCAGCGCATAAAGTTCAAGTTGGGCGATTCCTGGGTGAACAGTTGCCAGGCAGCCGTAGCTAGGATTCCAAGGATATGGCCAAGGAGGTGGACAAGGGAGGGGGGGGAGGAGATGCAGGATACCAAAAACCCTTGCTTCGACGCTGCAAGCGAATAAAATCAACAAAATTCAAGTTTTTATTGTTGCCCCGGGAGGGAGCAGCCAGCCAGCCAGCCAGTTCGTCCGGGTATCCTGGCAAAAGGATTCGCTACTGGTGCTTGCTACTTGCCACTGCCACTCCTGCACATATGTACATCTTTGTCTGGCTATATATGTGTTTGTGGCGGGGGCAAGTATCCATGTGGCAAGAACGTGTACTATCAACGTCATCGGCCACATTTGGTCCCTGGCGGCTTCTCGGTTTCAGCACCAGAGAGAGAGCGAGAGAGAGAGAGAGAAGGAGGACACCACCCAAGAGTGCCTGCCACATTGCCCCACCACCACCCCCCCATCGGCATGGCACATCGTTTAAGTGTCGCATCCGGCTGTCCGGCATCCGAGTTCGACTTGGAGTCCGAGCAAGGACCTCCCTGCCACCCGAGTATTGATTTTGGCCGAGGGGAGCTGAGGTCCTTGTCCGCCAGGGATGGACGAATGGGCGAGAGCGGTCAGCGGGCATGTGTGTGGGTGTGTCCCAGGCCCAGAACTCCGCCCATTCAGTCTCCGGAAACACCTGAACCCACTCCGTCTCTAATTTTGGGAACACTTGTGTCAATGTTTTGGGGCCATGTGCGTCTCTGAAAGTTTCCGCTAGTGCCTCTTGCTAACTAAACAATGATACCAAGCGGGCCTACCTGTGGCACGGGCTGAAGCCATTTAATGGCTGACCGTTCCAGGGATTAGTGGCATGCCCCACTGCCTCATCGCTCCTCCTGGCCCCTGGCAGCCAGAGGCTAATAACCAGGCCATAAAACAATGCCGGGAGGAGCGGATCGTGTAACCGAAGTGTAACTGAGACCCTCGACCACGGGCTGCAGCAGCAGCATCCCTATGCATGCCTCCAGGAGGCGACAACTTTGACTTATTGCTGCGACAGATACAATTACGAGCGATGGCCCGGGGTCTTGCGGTCAGTCTGCCGCGTTGAATGAGTCGAGTGCTGGGCGAGTGAATGAGTGAGTATCCACTTTTCCCACCTTTGTCTACGATCGGAAGCGATCCCGATCGGAGATTTGTTATCACGGCTAACGACGACGCGACTGCCTGGAGTCTCCTCCTCCTCCTCCTTCTCCTCCTCCTCCGTTGAGAAATCCAATAAATGCCAAAAGAAGCCACATCCGAGTTTTCCCGATCGTCGAACTCGGAGGAGGACCATTGTCTCCCCTGGGGTGTGTGGAGAGGGTCTGCGGTTAACCGAAACTTGTCTATAAATTATTAAAATTGTCTCATTATTCATATGGAGTACAATAGATTTCATTTACGTTTCATTTTATTGCCACAAACAGAGTTAAAAAATGAAAAGCGCAACCACCACAAGAACCACAGAGATCCACGGAGATCTACAGAGACCTGAACCGAACCGGTCTCCGAGCTTTGTTTGCTTTGGTTGGGCTCTGGCCCCGAGATCTCTCGGCCACTTCAGTCCTAAGTCTCAGTCTGAGATCTGACACTGAATGCGTGGGAGCACAACATTGGGGTTGCAACATTGGGGCATTCACTTATAGATCATTCAACTAATTCACAAATCTAACCTCTTTTCGTTGCAGGTGAGTGACTCCTCCTCGGAGATTCTGTTCCAATCGGGCATCGTGGCAGCCAGGTCCTTGGCCCTGCCATTTCAATCAGATGCCCCATGGAACATGGCCCCATTACATGGCCCGGCGTCTCCCGTCTTGCCACTAATTATGTAAGAAGCTGAAGTCGGCGGCGGTGACGCAACCAGCGACAGGCAACCGTCCAACCCAAGATGATCCTCCAAGCTAGTTGGCTTGTCGGTGTTTTTGAGAAACCCCACCGATGACATCTCAATACAACTTGTTTTCCTCTCCCTCCCAGTGGCCATGTCAGATGTCCGAGGTAGCTGCCTCATGTCGTCTGGTCTCTGGGAGGAAAGTCGGGCGGCAGGTCGGGTGGAAAAGTGGGGATCGGAACGCAGAATTTTCAGGGGAACAACTTTGATGCATCGTCGCTTAATTAGCATGGGTTGGACTCGAAACTGAGGAGCAACTTACAACTAATTAGTGGCCTTGACTGGTTTCTCCATTCCCATGTGTGGGGATGGAGGCAGGGATTGGGGGCAGGAATGACGGTTCCAGGAGGCCACCACAGATGGAGGTTGGATGACTCCAAAAATGACTCCACCAGAGTCTTAACAGCGACTTAAACTATAAAACAAGAGTCCTAGTCTTTCTGGCCGTGTATCCTGGCTGCTAGTGTGAGGAAAATTTGTGGCAAGTGCCGCGGCATGTTGCGTGCTTGTCTTACACAATCCCCCCAAGCCCCAAGTACGCAAATTCCCGCCGAGGACGAGCCACGAAAGGACGAAAACTAAGTGAAACAAATCGCAGATGCAAGACCAGCTACCTGCCTCGCTGCCTGCCACCCACTCTTGCCACACTCTGTTGCAAGTCCATCCATCCGAAATCATTGGAAAGGTGTCAATGCATGAAAGTGCCAGGAGTTGTCAGTTGGGAAACTGGATGCGGGAGGCTGTCGTGGGTTAAGTTGGCGGGGCAGCTGTGTGGCGGGGATGGAGGGTAGATACATAGATACAGATACATAGATACAGATACTTTCAACCCTAAAAAAGTGAATATTTATTTCTGAAAAATGTAAAAAATATATTAAATCTTAAAAATAGTGGAAATTTTAAGCCTCATAGTCGCAGCTCTCTAGTGCCAGGACGGGGGGCTGGATGAGAGCCAGCGGGGCCTTGTGGCATGTCCAACTTGTGGCAAGTGCGTGTAAATGTAAATTTTGTCAATGCTCAGCCGAAAATTGGATTGCCGGAGCGGAGGACTGGATGAGGACGGGTGGGGCCCTCCTCAGTTAAATGCCCAATGTTCGGCGAGACCGCAGACGTGTCCGTATCTGTATCCTATCCTTCCACATCCTCCCCCTTGTCCTGCCCCTCGCCCCCTTTTAACATTCAACTGCAAATCCTTAATACAAATTGCAAAAGTAACCGCGACCAGGGCTCTCGGCTTTTGGTCTGTTCAACATTTGTTGTAACTGCCTGTTGTTGCAACTATTGCTGCTGCGGTTGGCTTACAACAGCCTTTAGTCCAGAGACCAGATCCCAGATCCCATAGCCCATAGTCCATAGCCCATAGCCCAGACTAAGCAAATCAAGCCTGGCCGGGACACACGGGGCATTCAATGAATTCAATTGCCGACCGCAGACGGCAAGAGTCGTTGTTGTGTTGGGAAGCGAGCACTGGTCCTGGCACTGCCACTGCCACTACTTGGAGCCAACCAAACCAAAACTAAAAAAAGCCAAAAAATAAAATAAAAAAAAAGAAACTAAACGAAAACCAAAGACAAACCGAAACAACAAAACTAAACCAACACGACGCCATCGACGAAGCTGCACTTTCAATGTTACCCCAAAGCCAAAGTTAAGGCACTGAGAGAAGTTTTCAAGAGATAAGATATAGGGATAGGATATAGAAATATAGGAATATAGATCTCTAATAATTAAGAAGATTTTTAAGAGAGCTTTTTGTATCTTAAAGATACTATTTTAATCTCTAAGATTTCCAGACAAGAGTTGAGAAACCCAATAGTTTCTAGAGATCTATAGAGATCTATAGACATCTATTAATAGATCTATTAATAGAATAATAATACTAGAAGAGTTGAGAAAGGATCTAGAGAGCTTCAAAGTTCTATATCCATTTCTTAGATTTCTGTTAAGATTTTTTATAAAATTTATGAGAATCTTTGACTCTTTTTCTTAAAGAATGGAGGAGTATCTTATAGGAGTTGCTATCTTCTACAGTTCCTAAAGCAGATCTACTCCTAAAACCCTACTTTTAAGACAAAGAACTGTTACTATTTTTGTAGAAAAACTCGAAAATATTTTCTCTCAGTGCCTGATGGCTTTGTTTATTCTTTAATGCAGCGCCGTCTTCTTGAATTGCGTCACAAAACCGACAAGCAGCCACGCACTGGGCCGTTGCAGTTGCATCTAGCAGTTGCATCTTGCAGTTGCATCTGCACTTGTCGCGGTGCCGCATTTGCAATCGTTTAGTCCTCCTCGCTCTCTCTCTCTGTCTCTGTCTCTCTCTGGCTTCATAATCGTGCACCTCGAGACGTCACATTTTATTTTTTGGCCACATTGATATGCAAGTGACGACGACAGGCGATGGTAACGGCACACAAGCCACGTCCCCAGCTACGTCGGCGGGTGGCAGACTTACCAAAAAAAACAAAAAAAAAAGAAAAGGAAACTGCAGGTGCCCGCAGATATGCAGATACGAAAAAGTATCTGCAACATGACTTTCAAACGTAATACAAACAGCTCATCCATATGGATGCCCTACGCCAGTCCATTCTGTCCGCCAGTCCGCTCTGTCCGCTTGTCCGCCTGTCCGTTTGGCCGCTTCGACAGTCGGTCGATCACGCGGAGCAGAGTGCGCATCGTTTCAAGTACGAGTATCTAAGTATATCTGAGCATCTGGCAGATACAAGTGTCGACTCGACGCGACTTCAACTTTCAACTTTGCATCTCTCGATTCGCATTCGCTGTTTATTTATTCCCTTTTCGGGTGTCTCTCTATTTTTGAAGTTTTTTATGAACATTTGTAGGTTAGGCTTGGAGCGTTGCAATGCCTGTTGCACGTTGCACGCTGGCTTGTTGTGCCTTTGTGGCGTATTTGCTTTTGGAATTGAAGGCTTGGAGTGCATCTTTTGGACAGGAGCTGGGCAAACACTCGGGATTTGGATTTATTTTCGAGGTTTCTGCCAGTTTTGGAGCCATCGTGTGTGCCACATTTCGATTCTCACCGTTTTGACGAGTGACCTTCATGCGACAGGTTCCCATGACACCTGCCCTGTCCTGGTCTTCGACATCGACTCCGACTCTGGCTTGGCCTTTCCTCACACTTTCGGCATTCATGACATTCATCAATCAGGCCACAAAACACTCACACTTCCTCGCACTCATTCACTCACTTATTCATCCATTCATGGGCACAATGCGAAGTTGTCAACGGCCAGCTCGGGGCCTAAGTGTGTGTGTACCCAGTACCCACTGTAGTACCCAGTACCGTTGTATTCAGAGATTCGGAGACAGGCCCAGAGCCCACAGCCCAGAGACCAGAGCCCAGAGTGTGGGAATCTGTTACCCTTTCTCTCATCTCAAAGACTAAGCAAATACGAAATGGCTTTTCTGCAATGCCAGCAGCAACAACAATGAGGGACGACCAACCACAGAGGCCGAGATGCCAGGCCGACACTTTCCAGGCCACACTGGGAGAAATTCTAGAGTAGCTTATGGGTTAAAGGGGATCTAAATAGGGATAGGAAGTAGGAGTATCCCACAGAGTACTCCAAAAACCATCTCTAACATTTCTTTAGCTTAGCTTTGATGGCTGATTATTTCTCTCAGTGTGGCGAGCCACGTCAGGTGCATTTTCCGTCGAGTTTCAGTTTGAGTTTGCCATTGTTTCGAGGCCTCAGTGCTCCGAGGCGCCCCCGCACTGTCAATGTTTTCGGCCGTCCCAAAAGGGTGAGACCCCATCACCTGCCCTCCAGCTCCCCATCCCTGCCTCCCGCCTTAGAGCCCCCACGCCCCCTTTGTTCTGCATCCCTCCCACGGGGGAATCCGCTCAAGAAAACGGCAGCCAAGAAAGCAAAGAAAAACGAAAAGCAAATGAAAAAGAGAGGAAAAGCTGAGGAAAATCTGAGGAAAACTAAGAAGGAAAGAAAAAAAAATTTGAACGTGTTGTTCGGATTATCCGTGAGATAATTTCTTTTTCTCTTCGGCTGGGCTGCTGTGGGTAAAAAACGGAATAGAAAAAAACCCAAAAACCACCGTCTTGTTCGCATTTGCTGCCTGTCAACGCTTAGACACAACGCTGTTGTGGTGTGTCTGTGTGTGTGTGGTTGTGGTTGTGTTTGTCATGTGCAGGCCATAGCCATTATTCCTAATTTCGCTTTAAATCAGATCTGGCTACATGCTCTCCAGCGAACTCCACCAACTCCGCCCACCAGATGCCCCGAAGACTGACCCCCTCGCTTGCCACCTAGCATGGGTTAAATGGCGCCCAACGTGGCTCATCACTTTGCCAAAAGGGTCACACTTTGAATGTTAAATTAAAGTCGGGTTAAAGGGTCACACTTGCTATACCAAGTCTTGTGGGTCTTAAAACTGAATCTTTTAAGATCTAGTTAGTGGATCCTTTTCCCTCAGTGTGCCTTTTTGCCCCCAAACTGTTAAATTGGTAACCCATTAGACTCCTGGCCAGGGCCCATTGTCCTTCGAGGTCGTGAGCATCATGGACTGTGGGCAAGGACTAGCCCACAGCTTGGTCCTTGCTGGGGATGGGAAAGGGCTTCCAGGCCTTGTCTTCCCAGCTTCCTCATTCCTCTGTCTTTGATGTGGCATTGTTGCAGTTGCTCATGTTGATGGCGTGTTATTTAAATATATTTTAAACAGGCCTCAGCCGGAGTGGAGCCCCAGCACCACACAATTACAGTTAGGCGAATCGGAGTTGCAAATTCCTGGCAAGCGGGCAGCCGCTTCTTCCGCATCGATTCTCACATCGGCCACTGTGTTGGTGGCTGCCACGGCGTCTCCTTCCTTAAGTTCATTACAATTTATTTTTATGTGTAATGCAATTATTGTAGAGTGGAGTAGCGAAGGGCGGTGGGTGGATAGGTGGGCTATGGAGGGCTCTGGAGGGAAGGGGAATCCGCATCCGACTTGGTCGAGGTCTTTGTTACACTCTCCCGGATCGGACATGACAACGAAGGCACGACCACGACACGTTGCGAATCTGCCACATGAACATTTGTTGTTGTTGTTGTTGGGCGGATGGTGGTTCGGTGGGTGGGTGGGTTGGTTGTTGCATTGACCTGCAACCTGGCGTTGCACTAAATACAAACACGGACACATCTGGCGCTGAAGATCGCGCGATTTCTTAATATGAGAATATTCCCACCATTGTCTCCTCTCTGATGAGGAGGCTCCACACTATTACTATTTCTTCTTGTTGTTGTTGTTGCTTTCTCGGGGTGACTGACTCTGCCGCAAGAGGGGGCAGGCGGCAGATCTAGTGGCAAGTTGTCCACTCGATTCGATTGCATGCGGTGGCCAGAGGCAGCAGAGGCGAGGCGCCCAGCTCTTGGCCCATTTAGCACTCGCGCTACCCACGAGCCCTGCCACAAAACGCTGCCTGCTGCACGTTGCACAGCCACTGCTGCCTCTGCCACTTACTGTTACTGCTGCTTTAATTCCAGTTATGCGAACTTCTTTTGTTTCCCCCGATCGCTTCAAGAGCAGTGTGAAAGATTCCGCCCGCCATTCACATGAACAGCCGAGGAGCCCGGCCCTTGCCTGGGGGTCATTACTGGTCACCCCGGGCCCTGGTGGGTGGGTGTTGGAGGGGGGGGTGTTGCGCGGAAGAACGGTTCTTGCGTGCTAATTTATTTTGCACTAATTAATAATTTATGCCTCTCCTTCTGCTCTCCTCTGCTTACAGGTGAGTCTAACGGTAGTGCCAGCCACACTTTCCCAGGCCCCGAGGCGATCAGTACCCGGAAAACGGTAACTCCCACCCCAGATCGTAAGTAATGTTGGGCCTACTGCCAGGCTATAGGGAGTGGGTCTCGGCTGTCCAACAGCCAGGTTATCCTTCCAGCCACTTCCTCTCCAAAGGAACGGAAGGAGCGGAATACCTTGAACGAATCCTAGGAAGATTCTCCATCGATCTGTATCTGGGAATCTGGTCCCAGAGGGTCTCTCTTCTAGAGGACCACCTCCTGATGTGTGGGGAGCATATGTATGGCCTATTCCGCTGACCATATCTCGGGCATTATCCACCCGATTCTCTAGGGGATTGCCTCCAAAGACTCTTGCATTGAAATTCTTCTCGGGGAGATCCTTCCCTAAAGTGCAAGTTGAGGGAAGACTCTATGTCCAGCAATTGGCAGCCGAATGCCTCAAACTCTTCGGGGGACAGACCCTAAACCAATATCGGACCAAATTCCATTACAGGTTCCATTACCCCCAACCGGTGGCGATCAGCGATCGGCAGTTGTGCAAATCGAGACCAGAAAGCCCGGCTTAGCCCTCACACCATCGGAATCCAAGCGGGAATCCCGATCGAGGAGAGGGAAGTGGGGGCAGATCTCGTTTTGCGATCGAGACAATAGGGTGCACCTGCAGTCGATCGAACAATTCATCAGGCGGGGGATTAGGAGAGATTTTCCCACAATTTCCCAGGCGGAGTAGCGTCGGGGGCGAGTATAAAATTTCATTATCGCGCACTTGTAGGCTGCCGAGGAATGAAAGGAAAGGTCGAAGGATGCTCGTCTGCCTGCTTATCCCATTACACTAAGCGCATAGGCAGGAGTCCTGTGAGAATGCCTCCTCGCATCCTGCTGCCCGGCCACTTGTCGGCCGCCTCATGTTTCGCCAGAAAGGCGGCAGACAAAGCAGCGCCGCTGCAAATGCGAAAAGATCGAGTCCCGAGTCCTTGGGACACTTGATTAGCCGCTGAAGGGAATGGAGCTATCCGCGAATTGCAGCAAGGATGTACTGGAAGGATACAGAGTTCCTTGGCTATACGATACCCGGTAGTGCCGCTGTCTGATAATTTTGTCATGGGAACGGCGAGCAGGTGACGTGGCTCCTTTGGCAAGGACACCAGCTAGCCAGCCAGCCAGCCAGCCAGCTTGGGGAGTTGGTAATTGAATTGATCGTGATTCGAAAATCCAGGCCATTGTTGGGCGGCGGCGAGGATGCAGATGCATTATGATTGCTACCTGGATCAAAACCAGAGGATCGAAGGACACTGCACACAGGGGCAGTTTTTGTAGCGAAATCGCCAGGACAATGAGTGTGCATTTTCCTTTCTCCTTTTCATTTCCATTTTTTTTGCAATGTGTCATCGACGGTGATGCTTGAGAATCGGTCTTTTTAGAACGGAATGTCCTAGCCGGAGCAGTTTTTCTGGTGCGTGAGAAAAAGGATTAAGGATGTGTCGCCAAAAGCGGCGAACGGGGTAGCCAGCTGGCAGCGAGTGTGGGAATTTCAAGCCAGCTCTGCTCTCGATTTTGATCCATTTCAGGCTAATCAAAGTGGTGGCCACTTCTTGCTGGATTCCTAGGATGTGGGGGGGATCTCTGGATTGGATTGGTTTTTGGGATGCCCCCCCTAGCCGCTGCCCACTGTGCGCTGGCTTCATTGTCTCTGCAAGTTCAGGTCGATAAGCATCAAGTTCTCACGAACTTTTATTGTCCTCAGCGAGTCGACGACGACGACGACGACGACGAAGACGACAAAGACTGGAATTGCAAGTTGGAACTGCACGAGCGCTCCAGCTCCCACTCCGGCCCCCTTCCGCCCCTCCAGCGAGCGACATTTTCCAAGCAATTAATGCCAAATTTAGACAAGCCTTTCCTCGAAAGAAATCTTGGCCAGCAACAGGCCAAGTTTTATTACCACGCTCCGGGGCACTCCGCTCCGTGTGGGAGTAGTGGCGGCGGGGTGGGCCCTCCTCGCAGCCCCAATCAGCCGTGAAATATGAGCGTGGCAGCGGACCGGAAGCGTGTACGCCCCACTGACGCACCAAAAAAATACTTGCACACCGACCCCGGCCGTAGTCTCCCTGACCCAGTTACTGGCCCCCCGACCCAGACCTCACCTGAATCACCCAGATAAGACGCACTCGGCCCGGACACACCCAGTAACCCCGAAAGCCCGAAAACCCGAAACGCATGCGCGCAGGCATCCGTGGCCCGTGGCTAATAAATTTGTTGGGTTATGCGGGACATGTGGAAGTGCGGCGGACTGCCTATGGAATTGTTTGATCAAAATTTTTAATCGAAATTAGCTTAGATAATTCCGGGCAATAGGCAAAGGGTTAACCCCTTTCCGCGCCACCCGCATCCCAACTCCGTGACATAATAATCCATTTTGGCTCTGGGCATTCGATATACTTTCCAATAATTTGATTAATGATTAGAGGGGATGGCCTAGGGTTGGCTGAACTAACTAGTGGCTTAAGGATAGTTATTATTTAACAGTTATAACAGTATTAGAATAGTTGTTCGTTTTGAAGGCGCCACTTGTTGCTGGATTGTCCTGCCCCGCTGCTGTCTCTCTGTTCTCCTGCCCCTGTTGTTGTGACTGTGGGCGAGGCCTACCCGCTGCTCTGCTATTGTCCTGCCAGGTCCTGCTGGTCAGCAGCACCTCCTTTGTCTCGATTTTATTGGAAATAAATTATGGCCGAGGGTCTCTGGGCTACTGGTGTAGCTGCCTTGTTTTTTAGGGCCATGACACGCCCATTAGCCCATTAGGAGATGCGGCTTAAAGGATAACAGTGTCCTGGACTCTCCATATGCTGTTTACTTCTTGTTGACATTCTTTTAGGGAACCTCTCCTCCATAAACTGGCTCTCCCCGGCTCTGATTGCTCCACAAATATTGATTTCAGGCCAGGAACTCTCTCCTAGGAGGGGTCTTCCTATGGAGATGTGTACTCCCATCCATGGAGCTGGTCGGCCGGCGGCTCAGTATGCGAGACACGTACGTGGCCAAACAGACATCCGAAATGGGCCAAACAGACATCAGACCCGCTCGGCTCTGACGGTTTTGGCCGAAAGATGGGCACGTCCAGGGGCCCAGAGATCTCCGATGGAGATGGAGATGGAGCTGGGGATGTCACTTGAGTAATTGTCGTCATACGCGGCGGTGGGGGTACCTGCTGTACAAGAAACCCACAAATATGTTCCACAGACAAAGGCCGCCAGTCGATGAAAGTTTCTACACATGTAGGTGGGTGCACTGAGAGAAATTAGGGGGGGTTGTAGTTGAAATATTTTATGAGAAAGTGAGGGATTAGAAGGTAAAAGTTCTTTCTGAAAGAGTTCCATAATTTTTCATATTTTATTGGCATTTCCCCCCTTTTCCCTCTCTGCTTTGTTGCACAATCTGCGTGTCAATGATGACCCCCACCCCCATGGGCCACCACCACCTCCCTCCCTCCCCCCTGTCCTCCTTTGCATGTCCAAGCTGCCATGCCGGCCAACGTGCAGCTATTTAGTGGCATTGTCGGCCCCCAGCTCGCTGTATCTGAGCGCTTGCATCTGGGCAGTGCCTTTGTGTCCGAGTATCTTTGTATCTTTGTATCTGTATCGCTGCGTGAATGGGAAAAGGGCCCCTGGGACCCCAACCCCGACGCCGAACGACCTGTGTCCACGTCCGCCGACAACATTTCATCATCCGATGACGACGCTGATCGTGAAAAGGAGCACCCCGAACAATAATTGTCAAAAATATAAAAAAAAAATAATAATTTGAGAGTTTCTTTGCTGGCTTGTTTCGGGAATTAGCAAGTCCTTGTGGTCCTGGAACAGAAAAGGTGGAAAATGCGGGAGAAACTGATTGATTTGGCCGACCGGAGGAGGCCCGAAGATGACAAATCCAATCACAACAACAAAAGGGGACTCCGGGGCATTGCAGGCAGGTTCTGGTCAAGGACAGGATCAGATAAGGGTCAGATGCAAGGACGAATCTGAAGACAGGTCTTCAGGGAAAGTAAAAGTTTCTCGTTCGGCTTGAGAACCAAGAAGTATTTCTCAGATAGTTTCATCTATCTGTGAGATATTGTGGCAGAAAAACCAGAAAAACTAGCACCTCCCCTAAGCCATCCATCTTTTTTTTTTGAGAATCCTTAAAAAACCGTTACACAACCGATCCCATTTCCATAACTATTCTTTAACTTTTGGGTTTTTGAGAGTTTCTTGGGACTTTTCTTGATTTCCAAGCTTGCCGCAGGATGCTTATCTGCAACACGCAGAACCCAGCAACCCAGAAACCAAAAAAAGTATCTCGAAAAAAATTCAAAATAAATCCCAAAAACCGGCAGTCACCCTTTTCGGGGAGACATTCATTTTCCGTTAAAAACGAATGCATTTCCAGAGCGATTTGCTCATTTAAACCAAAACTCTGTCGCAGGACACAAAGGACTACGCATTCGAGGGAAAATTATCCACGGAACAGTAGCAAGGACATGGACAAAAAATTAAAAGAAAAAAAGGATGCCAGGGGAGACGACAATTGCCCGTCTTAGGGTGAAACCCGGCACCCAGGCCCAGGACATCTTCCTTTTTATCATCATTGTTTGAATTGAATTAAAAAAGCGACGGTAATCAAGGCGAAGCTGCGCCGGCTGCTTCGTCCTTGCCCAGGACCCAGCCTCACATGTGACACACTCGCTACTCACCCTGCCGCAGCCCAAACGCCTCATATTGGGAAAATCTTGGCCACCACCACCCCAAGGACCAAGGCGGACGACAAAAAAACGCAAGAAACTCATCCGGCCGGGGCACAAAAAACAATAAGGAGCTAAAGGACGAGGGTAGGACACGCACGAGGGGCATAAAAAATGAGTGTCGGGGAAGGGAACACAAAAAAAAAATTTGCATAGAACAAAAAATGCCGTTACACACGGGGCTCTGCTACCTGGCCTCGCACCAGGACTCGCAAGGATTTCGCAACAGCGATCCTGCAGGGGTTGCACGACCCGAAGCCCAAGGAAAAAAAAATCACACACACACACACTCTCCGGCAGGACAAAGGCGAGGCGAAGGGAGAAACTTTAAGAAAATCTGAGGCGGCGATCGGTAAAAATTGCATAAAAAATAATTGCAAGGCGACAGGACGCGGGCTGGGGTCCGGAGCCGGGATGTCCTGGGCATCCTCCCCTTCGCCCGATGAATTGCGTTTGATTAAAAACGGCGCACAAAGGACGCAGCGCAGTAGGCCGAGGAGGCTGAGGCGGAGGAGGTGGGGACATTAGCAGCATCCTTTTACAGGACTCGGCATCTGCGCAGGCGCCGCGTCCCTCTGCCGTGAGTCCTGCGTCCTGCCGAGGGGTAAATCAAATGCGCGCGCAAAAAACTCAAGAAAACGGGTCCTGTTCTATGGATTCCTAGGGTCCTAGGAAACTACACAAAAAAATAGCTTACCCCTGACAGGCGAAAGGATTAAGTAGCAGGAGAGGGGCAGGATCTGGAACCGGGGGCAAGGGTAAAGGATCTTTGGAAATGTTACGCATCCAGCCGCTTGTCCGTTCGAGCATCGCGTTCCTCTATTATTAGAAATTGTGAAAGGATATTGCGCAGCTTCCCTGGCAGCGCGCACAAGGAGCTGCTGCGCACATCCTTAAGGATCAGCGCAGAGAGGGAGAGAGATGGCTGTGCGACAGGATACTTTGGGGCATCTCTACTTCCTTGATGGAAGTAGAAGTTCTGCCTCTGGTTTTGGGGATTTCTGATTTTTTTTAAAGATTTCTTAATTAAGACTGATACTTAAGACTTGGTTCCTATTTTTTAATGGCTTAATTTGTTGGGCAATTAATTAAAATTAATTAATTTTGAGGGAAACCCCTTTTTTTGGGATGAGGGTCTCATATTTTATGCCTGTCGGAAATTATTTTTGTGGTAATTGGTGTTTGGAAGTGCTTTAGATTTTATTTCATTAATTTAAAAAAGAGATGATTAGTAAATAAATATTTAAGGGTTTATATTCAAAGCCTAAAAGGGTCAAGATATTTTTAAAATTAGTACTAAGGTCTGGGAAGAAATGGACTTTTTTTAGAGAAACTTTAAGAATTTTTAAACTTTTGGGAAACTTTTTACGAAAGAAACTAGAAATAATTTATAAGTTAGTTATTTTATTTTTTAAATTAATTTATTTTTTATAGCTACACAATTTATAATTATTATTTTTCAACTTATTTTTTAAATATTTCCTTAATTTAAACTTGAAACGAAGTCTTGAAGAGACAGAGTCCCCCCAATTGGTCATCCCCAACTCTGTTTCCCATTGGCCAAGCTGGCCAGTGTCCTTTGGCGCTTGTCCTTAGCCCACCACCCCCCGCCTAGTCTTGCCCCCCACCTTCAGGCTTAACCCTTTAGTGCCACAACAACTTAATTTGGACAGCGATTAGGAGCGGGCAGTCGGTTGCATGTGAAGAGTCTTTCGGAAAAGGGATTTTCCGGCCGGGCCGGGGAGTCGCTGCCTCTGTGTGTGCCCCGCGATGGGGCAGAGACGCGGCTGCGCTGCCGCTGCCGCAGCCGACGCCGACTGCTGCGCCGAGGTCCGAAGGCAAAGAGGAAGATTTTTCATCCCCCTGTTTTCCTTGCGTCCACTCGCAACATCGAACATGCGGCACATGTGTGCGAGCGAGGGGCTGCCGCGCCAGGAGCGAGCGAGAGAGGGCGAGGGGCAGAGCCGCAGCAACCCCTGCCCATGTGAGTGTGTAGTTTTTTTTTTTTTCCGTCTTGCCGGCTTGCCCCCTCAGCTCGACGACGGGTCAGGAGTTCGGATGAAAAAATGTCTCTGTCCTGCCGACTGAGGCTGTGCTGCCGACGTCGACCGAGGCAGCGGCGGACCGTCAGCGGACCGACGGACCGCGTCGAGCGTCCCAGGAAGCCGTCGTTGTGTCAGTCCACGTGAAGCCTCCGAGGGGTCAACAACATACGCGCTCTGCCCTCCAAGCCAAACTCTGGGACTACTCTCGAGAAACTCGCAACTCGCACCTCGTAAATCGAAAAAGTTTAAGCTTTAAACTCACAACGAACCGGTTAAACCGCAAAGCTATACAAGTCCCTAACCGTTTCGTGTCTTCGTGTGAAAGTGCCAATTGATATCCTTTCGAGAACCACACGCAGGACAATTGGATTACCTACGATCGTGTGCGTTTCCAGTGCCTTTCACGAAACATTTTTTTTTCCCCAAAAAAGTCCCTTCTTTTTGCAAAATAAAACACAAACTTGTGATGTGAAAAAAAAAAAAAATTAAGAAAACTGAAAAAACACTCTTTGATAATCAATTCATGAAAGTAAAATCATTTATGAATACCTTTTTTTTTGAAACCCCGAACAAAATGTACAACAAAATGCTGTCGATCAGTGAGGATCATGGATTCCGTTCCCTGAGCCGTAAGTTTCTGCTTTCCCAGAACCAGCAATTCCCCCAAAATTCCCCCAAAAAAAAATCCCAAAAAATATAGTAGACTTTTGTTTTTTTTTTGATAAGAAATGTTAATGCCCCGCAAGCGAAAGTCGGGGGAGTTCAACCTACTTACCTTGTGGATCGGATCGCAGGCCTATATTTACATAAAAAAATGTATGTCCGTTGACTTTTTTGGGAAATAAAACAAGGCCCCCCCCCCCTCCGCCTTGCGCGGCACCTTGCAACGAAGGAAGGCAAATATTTCCGAAACGACCTCAAAAAAGTACACAAGAAGGAAATTTTGAGTAGAAGTCTCTTATCGCCCAGCCCGGACAATGGAAACATTTTGTGGACAAACAGTCGGTGGGTGGCTTTCTTCTTTCTGGACCATCTCTCTCTACAATGGCCAATAGGACTCGGATACTGTAACATTTATTTTAGTTTAAAAAAAACTTAATTGAGGCCTTGTGCCCATTTCCTTTGGGCTTATCACTCCAGGCCTTGTGTGTCCGTCCAGCTTTGCCCTCAACACGCACGTGGACTGCTTCGAGATATATATGTGTCTATAGGAGTGAGTTAATGCCCGATTCCAGGCCGCGAACATATTTGCATATGGCTCATTCACTCAGTTTCAGTTTCAGTTTCAGTCACTGTCCGTCTGTCCGCTTGTCCGCCTGTCCGCCTGTCCGACGGCTACGGGTCTCTGGTCTCCGGTCTCCGGTCTCGGGGTTTCATTTGTTTGCTCATTTGTTTGTCCAGATATCCACTCGCTTACCTGGCCGCGCCATATGCGGGTGTTATCAGCCAGCTAGCTTTTGGCTAACCACTGCCCCCCTCCCTTGCCCCATCCCTGCCCCCTCTCCTTGCCACACAGAACCACAACAAATGCAGTGCCCGTTGGGGTCTTTGGGTCTTTAGGGGGGGAGGCCAGCAAGCAAATAAAACCAAATTCTGTATGCTAAAACACTTTGCAAAGGCGACCATATTACAGAGAGAGAAACAAGGTGGTGCTGGCTAATTATGGTTTTCAATAAAAAAATTAATTAATAAAAAAAGGGGAGCAGAGAGCTCTCTCCTCTGGCACCACTCCTCCACACTTTCCACCCAAAACTTGTCACTTTTTCTCTCTCTGCAGGCTAGTTGTTGTTTTTTTTTGTGCCCCACTGATAACAGGGGCCAGTCCAAGAGGGGCGGGGGGTGGGGGGTGGGGTTTTGTCACCCACACACACAACACACAACAGGAATCATTGTGATTGCCGGGCAGAAAGCGAAAAAAAAATGGAGTGGAAGTGGCAGGAGGCTCTCCTATCGCCGTGTTTGTTATAGTTTCAGCTGCTAAACACCTTTCGGCGAGTGTATCTGTATCTGTGCCAGTGCACTAGTATCTGTGTGTATCTGTGTGTTGGTTATCCAAACGTAATTTGTTTAAACAAATTAAGTCGGGGGCTCCAGTTGATTTCTGAGTCGCTTTTTTTTTCCAGCTGCTGACGTCGCTTTGTCACTGTCAGCCTTTCTGCATTTGTATTTGTATTGGACACACCACACACACACACTAAGACTCACACTAACACACACCCACACCGCCCCCACTGACTCTTATCGCCACAAAAACAATTTCGAATTTGTTTAACCTTTTTTTTATTTTTTTATTTTTTTTGTCTGGCTCTGTTGTTCAAAACTTTAAATGAGTTGGCCAAAATACAAAAAAAACGCCTTTTTTTTGTTAACTTTAAATATTTACTCAGCATTTTCTGGTTGTTCGTTTCTTTCTTTATTTTTTTCCATTTTTTATTCCATTTTTTATCAAGCACCTCCCCGAAGTGGAGCACTCGGTGTCACCGTAATCGCTTTCCCTCCGAATCAGCTGCCACTAAAGCCTTCAATTAAATTAATTCAAAACTGTTTAGCTTAAAAATAAAAAAAAAATACAAAAATGAGTGGTTGGTGGGCGGAGTCGAACCCCATAGCCCGCTATGTGGTCCAGTGGGCCGACGCCATTTTTCATTCGGTGGCTGGTGTCCTGGAAGCACCTAAAACCAGTCGGTATCCTGCCTGGTTTTTATGGCAAGACTAGCCCCCCTCTTCCTGGCAATATAGTAGTTGGGGCCATAACCTTTCGGCCATAAAACCGAACCGAATCCTTCGACTTCTTCTCCTGCCTGGCGCATGTGTGTGTGGCAGTGTGTGTGTGGCAGGATGGGGGCATAAATTAGCACAATCAGCGTATTGTTTTCGACTTGCCACGCCCCCCCCAAGCCAGTCAATAACACGAGAAGGTTATAAATAACAAAAATACAAGTCGTCCTCGCCGAAGGACCTCTCCACCGTCCTCGTTTCATATTTTCCCCCTCATGTCGCCCCGTTAATTTGCGCAAAAGTTCTATTAATATGTTAATTCGTGAGCCCACTCCTCGCAGGATATTAATGGCCCGGAGGCCCGATTGCATTAAATGGCCAGGATGTCCTCGGGCCAGAGTCGCAGCTCGTAAATATTTGAGCTAAGCTCTGCGTTTAACAAATCGACGCACTTTCATTTATTTCCCTTCGAATTAATTAACCAGGAGAGGGGGTGCCGTCACTCGGATGACATCACACCAGCCAATAACCTCCGACTCCAGCTGTTGTCCTTCGTCCTTCTTCTTCTATTTTTTTTGGTTATGGAAGTTATGGAATATCTGAGATTCGATTTGGTAGCTGGATGAAGGGGTTAATGCCATTTATGATTTCTAAGCTGGCAGCTTTATGATTTTTCTATTTGGCGACAGGACACTTGCCAGCCATCCTTGTCACCCAGTTGACAGTTGGCTTTGGGGGGAGGTCCTTCAGCTGGCGCAATATTATCCTCTCCTGTCAATAAGCCCGTCTGTTTGTCCAACTCCTTCATAAATAGTGGCTCTAATCTCCCGGCCGACATCTAATCTAATCGGTTGGGCAAACACCGGGCACCGCCCCCGTCCTCGCTCGCGGCCCTAGCCCCGCCCCCTCCACCGCCCCCGCCCTCGGCAGTCGAGCAGGTAAGAGGCGAGCTGTTACCTGGCGGGCCCTGCTGGCCAATCGCTGGCCAGAGCCAACCAGAGGGCCTCCGCCTTTGCCGATCAATAACTCATCCTGCCATCCTGCTATCCTGCCATCCTTGCAACAACAAAGTCAAAACACGAGTCCTAAATAATAATCACTACTCCGGGAGGGGGGTTGGGGTGGAGAAGGAAACATATTTTCCCAAAAAAAAGCGGAAAAAAAAGCGAAAATTGGCCGTGACCCGCCCAGGCAATCAGTAGAAATTACATATGTGTCACCCCAGAGCAGGACAATCAATTGATGGAAGCAAAAAAAAAAAAAATAACAAAAAAAGGCGACAAAAAACGGTCACGGACAATGGCAGGATGGCAGGATGGGTGGATGGCAGGGTGGCCGGGGGATATCCCTGCTTAGGGCGCATTAGTTATTGTTTGGACCCGGGCGGACCGCAAATTGGTCGAACTGCCCCCGGAATGGACATGAAAGTAGAGACAGGACTCGGAGCGACAGGGAGTCAATAATTCAAGGATCTATTTCCTAATTGGCAACTGCGAGTCCTTCGTAATTGATTCTAATGTCTGTCTAATGCCAATTGGCTCAAACTTAAGCGAGAAGAATAAAAATGTAAGAAATAAATCTGTTTGTTATCCTTTATCCTTTGTGCATGGAAGCTGCCGCATATCGTACGGCTGTGGGAATGTGGAATCCCCCAAAGGGTTCTTGACCCAAAACTTGTGTATTCTTTTTCAATTTGAAGTTGATGTCCTGGGGGCTTGGCATTGGACTCCAACCTCCTCACACCTCCCTGGTCAATCAAGAAGTCCTGCCAAACGAAAAAGTTCAACTGCCCCCGGGGCAAGATATATTTTTTTTGGGAAATGCGGGGCAGCCGGCAACCACTCAACCACACAACCACAACCAGTAGCGGAACAAAAATAAAGATACAGATAAGCCGCAACAACCTCGACACACATGAATATATATAGATTGAGGGCCAAATTAATTGCCAGCCACTGGAATTTATGGTCCTGCCTGGAAACCGACCCACATCCTCCTACCCACATATGCAAATAATCCATTCCGAGGGGTGTCGCGGGGTGTCGCTCTCCGCAAATGCTCGTAAATTAAAGTGCGCGGAAGAGTCCTGCGAGGACTCTATAGCGCCATATGCAAGTGCCAGGGATGGGCCATGTCCTGTACACTGCGAACAATTAATGCAGAATGCCAATTAGGCACGCCCCATAAAAATGTGACAGAATTAAGAGGATCTGGGAGTCGGTCAAGGGGCGGGGGACTCACCAACCACCACCACCACTGCCAGTGCCAGTGCCGCAGAAATTCAATTCCAGAGATTCCAAGGACCTCGTATTAAGCCAGAATTGATGGCCCACCACCCACTGCCCCCCTCAAATCGAAGGAATATTTATGAACTCATTCGCTAAAGGATGTCCTGCCTTCTCTCTTCCAGATTCCGACTCGACGGAGAACGATGCCGTGGCCACGCAGGACATCCTCACTTGTGGCGCCTGCCAGAAGGCGTTCGCCCTCTCCGACATCGTCAAGTTCATCCAGCACAAGGTCCTGCAGTGCAACAAGGAGAACTACGGCCAGTGCGCCACCCAGAACCCTCAAATGGATCGCGACGCCGAGGAGGGGCGTCCTCTGAGCCTCGTCAACCGCCGGCCCTCGATTTCCGCCCCCATTTCGGGTCGCAAGTCCTCCTCCTCCTCGTCGTCCTCCTCCACATCCACTGCCGTTGCCGCGGCCGCGGCCGCGTCGGCCACAGCAGGTCCTGCAGCAGCAGCGGCGGCGGCGGCAGCGGCCACGGCGGCCAGCGGCTCAAGGATACACACACCACCCCCCAGTCCGGCGGATCTGTTGGCGGACGGAGCCAGCAGCACGCCCAAGCGCCTGGTAGATGGTAAGTCCTGTCCACAGGATGCTTCAAGCAAATAGACTCATCCCAAATCCTTCCAGAAAACGACAACACCACGCCCAAGGACATCGAGACAGCCGCCACCACCCTGGACAAGGGCACAGCCGCCCCCGGCAGTCCCTGGCCAGCCAGAAGCCACGCCGATCCTCCAGCCGCGACAGCAGTTGCCAGCTGGACCAGGACCAGGACGCCGACCAGCCCGCCAAGGTCAAGGAGGAGCCGTTCGAGGACGAAACCACCGCCCCACAGAATGCCGACGATGAGGAGGATGAGCAGGAGCAGTCGCTGGCGAAGCGGCCGAAAATGGAGCTGGTCGATGCCGAGGCCAACACAGTGCACACAGGTGAGTGTCCTGCTCCTGCTGCCAATGTCACAGGATCAAAAATAGCTAGCTGAGATATTTATGGGAGGACGAAATTAAAATTCCCTCGTCCAGCTATTGGAAAAATGTGTTTGATGTGTGGGTGTGTGGATGATTTTGTTGTGTTTGTATTCGAAAGCTGATCGGGATAAGCTGCAGCTGCAGCTGCACACAAATTTTGAATCCTGGACACAGGATACCGAAGGCAAAAATCCAAAACAAAAAACCATAAAAACAGAAAACAAAACTCCCTTTTTATTTTTTTTTTTTAACCGAAAAAGCGCGGACACTGCGGGCAATGCGGACATCAAAGCGCAGCTCTCGAAATAATAAAAAAAAAAAGAGGGTGGGAGGGAGGGAAAAAAACAACAAGCTGATAACTGCAGCGGCAGCAGGACGAAAAGGACACTCGGACAGCAGCATCGTGACAATCGAAAGCCCCTCGCTCGCAACTCCACGAGCTGGCCTTTGACTTTGACATTTCAATGCAAATGATGATGAAAAGCCAAAGACAGCAATAAAAATACACAACAGGACTAAGGACGAAGGACGAAGGACGCAGGACGGGGGCAGAGGGCAGAGGGCGGGTGAGGGTAACCAGGCAGGACAACAAAGCTCTAGGACTAAAGCAGAAGCTGAAGCTGCCCTCGAGGGTAATTTGAATGCCTCAAAAACAGTCAAGGAATGCCAGGAAAAGGACGAGGAAAGGGGTCAGGGATGGAGGGCAGGGAGTGCAGCCACTTGAGTGGACAAAGGACGAAAAATCGCGCTGGACTTGACACACGCACAAAGGACCTTCCACTCGTATAGAAGGCGATTCAGAGGGTCAGTTTGGGTTAGAAACTTCTGGACACGTGCCAGCCTCGCCGAGGAGGAGGCAAGGACTCTAGGACTCTGTGAGACTAGGGGGCAGGTCAAAGGTCAAGCAGGTAACACGGCACAGAATTAGCATTAAAAATGCTCATATGCCACAATATCTCTATCCATTTTTCCTGTCATACAGGACGAAGTGACAACAGCAATTTAACCCTTGAACTCTTGAGCTTTTGACAGAGGAAGGGGTGGGGGGCTGTTGGCTGTTGGCTGGGAAAAAAGTGAACAACAAAAGTCAGTGACAAGAGTTGTTGCCACGTAAATGACAATGGCAACTGACAAGCTACAGATACACAGATACTCAGATACAGATACAAGCGCTGGAGATACAACTACAGCTGTGCGTTAATTACGCATTGTTTTTCGCTTCTGGCTTTTTTTATTTTTTTTTGCGATACAGGCTGTTTTTTTTGTATATCATGTCCTGATGTGCTGATGTCCTTGCTGTCCTTGTGTCCTGGCTGTCCAACCTAACTCCTTCCAGCCTTCCGGGCCGACTTTTTGTCCATTTGGTAATTATAAATACCATGGCAACCTCCGCCTTCCGAACTGTCAACAAAATGGATATTTGTTGCAAATGCGACCGTGTAACTGCAAGCATGTCCTTTTTTTTCACCGCTCTCCCCTCCCACCTGTCAGCGCATCCTGGCGCGAGAGGAGCGGTGTGAGAGTTAATTATCAATTTGGTGGCATGGCTCAGCGTGGCGCGACCGCAGCTACAATGAAACACCATCAACGGTCGAGTGGGTTAAGGGTTAAGGGTTAAAGGACACCTCGCAAGGGGCCACCGCAAATTCGCCATTCAATTATTGACTCATGCTGGCACTAAGCCCAGGACACCAGGACACCAGGACACTGCCAGGACGACACTGAGTCACAACAAAAAAGAAACGACACAAAAGTTTAAGGATGACCTCCTGCCTTACGCTCGTCCTTGCTCGAATGGTCGAAATCAATGGCTAATGCCCTCGGCTCATGCAATTTCACGTCGTTGGGGATTAGACGAGAGTCCTGCGTCCTACGTCCTTTTGTGTCCTGTGTGTTCAGGGCAAAAAAAATATATCCAAACAGGAGAAACCAAAACGAAACGGAAAAGGATACACAGCAGAGGGCTTAGCCCTCCGAAAAGGATGCTGCTGATAGCAATGGGGGCATCATGCAAATGTCCTGCCATCGGTATCCTGACAGTTGGCAGAGCTGCAACAATTATCCCATTACAGCAACCCTTTTTCTCTGGCCCGTAAGCCGGCCCACCCGCCGGCTCCTTGTCGACGGCGCGTCCTCCCGATAGCTCATACGCACTGTTGTCCCGGCACATCCTGGCGGTCAATTTGCCATTTCCTGTTTGCCAACTTCCGCTTCCGCTGCCACGGCTCTTCAACTCTCCTGCACTTTAAGCAAAAAAATGCAAAAGGGAAAGCCCCGAATAGTTTTCGTTTTCCATTTTCTGATTTTCCGGCTCAATAGTTTCTGGCATAAATTATTATTTAATCCTTTAAAAAACTATTTTAATTTAAATTTTTTGTTGGAGGTGAAAGGAGGCCCGCAGCTCGGCAGCTGAAACTTTATAGTTTCGAGTTTCAAAATCGAGTTGAAAAATAGGTTTTTTTTTTTGAAATCAGAACGTGCCAAGCCCGCGCCCTTTTGTTCACCTTTTTTTTTTGTCGTCGTCCTGAATAATAAATACGCGTGCGCATCGCGAGCGAGGATCCTTCAAGGACCAGATCAGACAAATAATGGCTCATGTTTTTCGACAACTTTTACCTTTTTTGTTTTTTTCTTTTATTATTTTTTATTGACGATCGTCGCGGCGGCGGCGGCAAGGCAACCCCCGGCGAGGTCCTTGCCGGAGATAAAGGGTTGGCCGTATTATCTGTCAGATTCATTTGCATTTCCTGTGGCATGCGGGCCCCGATCCCTGATCCTTGATCCTTCTGGCAAAAGGGTCGCGCTCGAAATCAATTTTAACACGAATGGGCCACCTTTAAAGGCTGCCAGCAAGGACGATAGAAACGAGAGGAAGCTGCCCATAAAAGTGGGATAAAATTGTGTAGAAAAAAAAAGGAAAAGTGTGGAGAATGCGTGTCCTGTCTCGTGCCTTCAACAGTTTTCATTTCGTCCTTTAAAGACGTCATTTAAATTCAGTGAACGTCGTCGTCGTCGTCGTTGTCGTTGTCGAGTCGAACGGGGGTAGTTCCTCCTTCAATATCCTGTCCATAGTTTTCCGGGCATTAACACCTTGTTGTCCTCGCTGGCGACATGTGGTCCTTGCTTTCCATTTTTTTTTGTTATTTATTGGGGAGGTGGAATAAAAAATAGAAAATAGGGAATATTACGCATAAAACGCTCGCTGGCAACATCTTTTCGATAGTGTCCCGCACATTTTTCATCAAATTTCAAAATTTTACATCTGTTGCTGGGCAGGACGCGGCGGGCACTTTAAAGGACATGCGGTGGGTGGTGGGTGTGGTGTGGTGCGGTGCGGTGCGGTGGTGTTTTTCGGCTTCTATTTCCGCTATGCCAAATTAACAAATGTCGCGACCAAACCGCAACAAACTACGGTATGTGTGTGGGGCATGTCCTGTTCGTGCTCGTGTTCCCGGGCCAATATCCTTCGCAATATTGCCAATCTCCGTCCGCTGGCTCATGCGTGTCCTGGCGCGCATTTTGCCATTTTGGTGGCATGCCAACGGCTGCAAAATCAATAAATAAATAAATACTAGCCGCCATCCCACTGCCACTGCCACTGCCACGCCCACTCTCGCCCAGCCGCCCCCAAAAAGGGCTCATTAATAATTAATAACGAAATTGCCAGGCAACCAGGCGGCCACATGCACTTCCCAAGCCAAGCTCCACAGGAGTTCCATGCCATTTTCCCCCAAAAACTAATCCCAACGCTCTCCTCCTCCTTCCAGAACCCAGCAACTACACCTGCTCCACGTGCAAGACCCGCTACACCTCCGCCTGGCGGCTCATCCAGCACGTCCAGCACTCGCACGGCGTCAAGATCTACGTGGAGAGCCCGGGCGCCATCGGGGGCGCCACCCTCACAGTGGCCACACCCGCCGCCCTCAACAACAGCGCCCTGGCCCTGGCTGCGGCGGCCGCGGCGGCAGCCTCCTCGGCGACAGCCAGTTCCGGTTCCGGTTCCGTTTCCGTATCCGGCAACCAGCTCGCCAGCTCTCCGCCCCCGACGACGATCAGCCCCAGTCCGGCTGGGAAGCGCAGCAGCCCGCTGGCCGCCAATCTGTCCGCCAGCTCGGCCTGCTCTTCCTCCTCCTCCAACTCGCTGGTGAACAGCAGCACCTCCAGCCTGGGCTCCCCGCAGCAGCAGCAGCAACAGCACCACCAGCAGCAACAGCAACAGTTGCAGCTGCAACAGCAGCAGCAGCAACAACAGCGAGTGCAGCAGCAGCAGCGAGAGAGTCTGGCCACTGCCATGGCGGCTGGGATGCGGCACCATCCGCTCCTGCCGCCACCGGAGGCCATGCACCCGAATCCCTTCCAGCTGCTGAGAATGCCGCTGCCGCCGGCCCTGGCCCAGGCCGGAAACGTAGTTCCTACAGTGGGCCCCCTGTTCGGACGGCCCGGGGACCACTACCGCATGGAGCAGCTGGTCAGCGAGCAGTTCCGCCACCACGGCTTCAACCTCGCGGCAGCGGCAGCGGCCGCCCAGGCGGCCCAGTTCAACGGCCAGGACGGCCGACCGCCCTCCTCCAGCAGCAGCGGCAGCCAGCGGGGATCCGTCCCACCGGCAGCCCTGCCCCCACCATCGCTCAGCTCCCAGCAGCAGCAGCAGCAACAGCAACAGCAGCAGCAGCAGCAGCAACAACAGCAGCAGCAGCAGTCCCAGCAGCAACAGTCGCAACAGCAACAGTCGCAGCAACAGCAACAGCAGCAGGGGAACGGCAACAATCCGTTGAAGCTGGAACCGCAGCAGATGGATTTTTACTCGCAGCGATTGCGTCAGCTTGCGGGCACAACAAGCCCTGGAGCTGGCAGCACTGTTAACTCGAGCTCGCCGAGTCCTCGACAGAAACAATCGCCGCACTTTGCGAGCCCATCCCCCTCCCAGCAGCAGCAACAGCAGCAGCAACAGCAACAGCAGCAGCAGGCTCCCCTCCAAAGACCACACTCGCTGACTCCGCCAGAGAAGATGAGCAGCGAGATTGCGGCCGAGAACGGCAACCTGGGTCTGATCCTGGCCAGCACTCCGCGGTCGGCCAGCACGCCGCCCTCGAAGACGGGGGAGATCAGCAGCTCGCAGGACAACTGCTTCGCCTGCGGCTACTGCGACAAGAAGTTCCGGTTCGAGAACAACCTGATCATCCACCAGAGGACCCACACCGGAGAGAAGCCGTACAAGTGCACCGCCTGCGACTTCGAGTGCTCCCACATCCAGAAGCTGATGAAGCACATGCGCGTCCACCGCTCCCCGCCCGCGGAGGACAACCAGGACGAGGGCAGCAACGCCGACTCGCTGGAGACCAATGAGGCCGATCACGACGAGGATCCCAATCCCGAGGACTCCGAGGAGGAGCTGAACGACGGTGACGGGGAGGCGGATCTCGACGGCGAGGAGGAGGATGACCTCGACGAGATGGAGGAGTGCGAGGACATGGACTACAAGGCCGAGGACCTGTCCGTGAGCAACCGACTGGACGGCAAGAGCCAGAGTCCCAAGACCACCAGCTCCGGGGCCACCTCCCTGGTCGGCGAGCTGATGGACAAGTTCGGCCTCTCCAACATCGCCCAGTACAGCGAGGCCTACAAGCAGGCGCTCCAGGAGTCCGGGCGCAAAGAGGCCGCGGCCGCAGCCGCCGCCGCAGCTGCCGCCGCCGTGGACAACAATAACCGAGGTCCTGGCAGCGGTGCTGGCGGTGCGGCGGGTCAAGACAAGCTCAACGGCCTGCCGGTGGCCGCTCTCCGGCTCCGCGATGAGTTCGCCAAGAACTGCAACATGTTCCAGCAGCCGCAGGACGGCGGCGCCCCCACCCAGGTGCCCCTCTTCAACCCCTTCCCCAATCCCTTCGAGCTGACCAAGCGCATCAAGATGGACGGCGGCGACTGGTGGGGCATGTCCCAGGCCCTGCACCGCAACGAGGCGCTCTTCGAGAACCTGAAGCTGAAGCCCCTGGGCCTCGGCGGGGCCAACTCGCTCATCCAGGGGCCGCTGCTGAAGAAGGAGAGCCGGCAGCGGAACGACACCTGCGAGTTCTGCGGCAAGGTGTTCAAGAACTGCAGTAACCTCACCGTGCACCGCCGCAGCCACACCGGCGAGAAGCCGTACAAGTGCGAGCTCTGCTCCTACGCCTGCGCCCAGAGCTCCAAGCTGACCCGGCACATGAAGACCCACGGCCGGACCGGCAAGGACGTCTACCGCTGCCGCTTCTGCGACATGCCCTTCAGCGTCCCCTCCACCCTCGAGAAGCACATGCGCAAGTGCGTCGTCAACCAGGGCAAGGCCGCCGCGGCCGCCAATGCCGTGGCAGCTGCCCAAGCGGCCCAGGCGGCCGCCCAGCAACTCCAGGCGGCGGCAGCCGTCCAGGCCGCCCAGCACCAACAGCACCAGCACCAACACCAGCAGCAGCAGCAGCAGGCCCAGGGTCAGGTACCCCAGCCGGGCCAGGCCCAGGGCCAGCAACTGTCGCCCCTCGGGGTCGTCGGCTACGCCCCCGCCTTTGTCGGCGGACACAACATCTCACTGCCGGGCAGTGTGAGCGGCGACAACGATTCGAATGCCTCTTCCAGCCTCACCGGCGTCCACCCCATCTCCCTCAAGGAGGAGGCATGACTTTTTCTGGCACCACCCATCCAGCAGCAGCCGCACCAGTACCATCCCCATCCCCAGCCGCTGCCGCCTCAGGGGCAGCCCGAGCAGGGCCAGGGCCAGGGCCAGCACCTGCCGGGGAGCAGCAGTCGCAGTCGCAGTCGCCTCATGTCGCGCATCTTCTAAAGATGCCATCCTGTAAATAGGCTTTTTAAAAAAAAGTATCCTCTGACTAAATGCAGACAAAAGGAGTCCCCCGACCGAAACGAGACACTTCCAGGCGACAAAAACGACCAGAGGCATTTAATACCAAAGCAATAAACATTATGTAATATAATTTTAAAGTTTCAAAACAATCTAAAAACAAAAAAATCGAAAACAGAAAACAGAAAATCCAAAAAAAAATCATCCCCAAAAGAGACAATTTTTTTTTTCAAAACCCACAACCCTAATAATTTTTTTTTTGAGCTTGTAATTTATAGGATTTAAATACGTAAACGTCTAGGCTTAAGGACACACATTTTCCAGTGTATTTGCTAGGACTAAGTAAAAGGATTTGTAAAAAAAAACTAAAAAAAAAACCAACCAAAACTACTAAAACCCAAAATTTCAGCTCCCAGCGAGCCGTCAAAAATTATAATCCAAAATATAATAGTACACATACATATGCGCGTGAGTGTGAGTGTGAGTGGATATTTTTTGTCATCAATGTACATTTTTGTAGGAAATCTAAAAAAAAATAAAAATTAGAAAAGTAGAAAACTAAAACTAGCACTAAAGACGAACACTTGTAAAAATTCTAACCCTAATATTATGGTAGTTTTGCGGGGATTTCGTTCACTTGAGTTGAGGTCGCCTCCTTATTTCTTTTTTATTTATAATTTCCAAAACACACGTATACATATGGTATATATTTTTTTTCATAGACATAATTCTATTATTAAATGTAATTTAAAACAAAAAACAATGAAATAATCAAATTTTTTTACATACATACATAAATAAAATATAAATGTAAAACACAAATTTTTTTTTTTAAAACAAATCTTAGTCTAAGCTGACAAATGCAAACGAAAAAGAAAGAAAGAAAAGGGAAGAGAAGAGAAAGTGTAGAAGAGAGAGGAGAAAATGATGAGAAATGCAAATTGGAGAGGACGAGAAGAGAAACAAAATGGCGGCAGGATGCAAATTTGTACGTAAAACTTCAAGTAAACAACAAAAAGAATAAAAATAAAAAATAAAAATAAAAATGAGAGAAAAATATTTAAGAAAGCAATTAATGAGAAATTGAAATACCGAAACAACAACAACAAACAAACAAGCAAAACAACAACAACTAGATTTAGAAGACTGAAGAAAAGAAAAGAGAAGAAAAGAAAAGAAAAGAAAAAGACAGAATCAACTGAAAGAGACAGACGCAGAGACGGAGAAAGGCGAACCACAAATCACACGAGAGGGACAAATAGCGGGAATGAATGGACGAAAGGATAATGGAGAGGATGGACCAGGACCAGGACCAGGACCAGGACGAGAACGTTTTTTTTTATCAATTGTTTTTTTGCTGTTGATTTTCGTTATTTGATTGAAAAGATTGCGATCCAAAATTTTGATTAATATTTAATTGATTGTTTTTTAGTAAAAATGCATTTTTGTGAGCAAAATTCAAACGCAAACACAACCTTACATACTTATGGCATTAGTTTAGACTCTGTTTGTTTTTTGTACACATAACTTAACTTAACTTAAACCCTCTTCACGAATACCTATTTAAAAACCCACCAACAAAAAAAAATGAAAAGGCAACAGAGAATGCAATCCCCCTGCCATTGCAGTTATCCTTGCTGAAGGACAACTGCAACGGCACAGGCGATTGCCAGCCAGAGACGAAGTTTACCGTGCATATTTTATCGAATTCGAGGGATGTAATTTAAGATCGAGGTTTTGAATGCATTGTGTTTCTGACGAAATCCAGACAAGTATACACAGCTATACACCCCCCTATATATACCTACAAATATATCTATATATATAGTACATATATATAAAGCAAAAACTGAATAAAACAAAAATCCATGAAAAATTAAAAAAAAAAACAAAAAACACACCATTATGTTTTATTTTATTTCGAACCCGGCCTACTAAAAATGGTAGTTTTGATTTAAACGCCATTGGGTTTTAGCCTTTTTTTCTATCTTTGTGTTCTGATTCCAAAGCAGCAGAAACAGCGGATGAGCGATAAAGCGGGAATGAAAGAGGAAACCGAAACGAAACATAGCCAGCAAGCAAACTAAAACTATCATTAAATCTTAGAAAATTAATTGTAGCTATAAAAAAAAAATAAAAAAACTTTATACTAAAAAAAAACAAACAAGGACAACAAAAAAGAATCAAGCAAATTGTTGTTGTCTCATTTGGCCCGAAAAATAAAAACAAACAAAAAACAAAAATATTTTTCAAATGTGTGTAATTTTTTGAAAGTAACAATAATGAAAAACTTGAAAAACAATTTAAAAATTAATAATTAAAAGATAGTTGTCTGTGTTACAAAAATAAACGAGACTTTTATTTGCCATAAAAGGCCCTGTGGGATTTTTATAGCACCGACCGCCGCTCAAAAGTAGGCAACGATCGAAGAATCGGCTGCTAGGGGCGGCTCCTCCCCGCTAGAGGGCGCTCGCCAGCGGAAGTTGAGAAAATAGGAACTGAGGGATACAACTTGAAGCAAGTGAAAGTGCGAGCGAGAAAGAGTGACCCCAGCAGTCGCCATTGGTCACCCCCCACCCCCGCTCAGCTGACCAGTGACCAATCCAACGCCACTGGCCGCCCCAATTGTCATGTGCGGAAACTTCAATTGGCATCCAACATGCCACACATGCTGCACATGCCACCAGGATAACATCTAGCACTGCCCCAACCAAACTGAGCCTCACACACGCGACGCCGGCAGCGCAGTGGCGTCTCAGCCCGAAGCTAGCCACCCAGCCACCCCCGCAACCTGAGCCCAGTGGCCGGCTCGAACGTGTCGCGTCAGGCGCCTCGCAGTCAAACAAGTTCGACGTCCAGCAACGTCCTCGGGGGTTGCAAACGGACCATCGGGTGAAAGTCCTTCGGGGGTGGGACAGGAAAAACAAAACAGCTAATCTTTTCAGAACTCATCAAAATATGTTTTCTTGATTTTGTAATTTATAAGCTTTTAGGTTAATTTTTGTTTAAAGGCTCGGAAAAGGAAGAATACTTGGGTTAAAACATAAAATAAATAAATTAATAGTTTTATTCTTTCAATTCAGAATGTAAAAACATCTGAGGCGCATCACAGAACATAAAATAACATTCAAACTTAAAAATTAAGACGACTATTAAAAATCATAAAATTCTCGCTCCCCCTCCGCCTTTTTAGCAAATATCTCCCCAAATACTCAACCGATTTTAAATCCGAATACCATTTATGAATCAGCACTTCAATCACCTTCGATCTGCATTAAAAGATGGATAATATCATACAAAAAAAATTTTACCCTATTTTTGTCAAAAATGATGATGGTACCCCTTAGAAAAATTACGAAAAATGAGTCAAAATGTTGATTGCAAGATTTTTATTGGGAATGATGCTACTCGAAGTTCTAAGATCGGGAAGGTATAACATTTCAGGATCTGCCAAGTATTACCCGAGTTATACATATTTTTCTTTTCCGAAAATCGAAAATTGGAAACATTTTTTGACGCTTTTTATTTTTTTAAAATCTGAATTTCTGATACACTTTTTAGGGGATATTTTAAATATTTCCAAACCGATTTAAAACGAAATACCAAATACGAATCAGGGCTCCTATTCCCTTCGATTTGCATTAAAAGTTAAGTATTATAATTTAAAAAAAAATTGACCCAATTTTTGTCAAAAATCATGATGGTACCCCTTGGAAAAATTTCGATAAATGGGGTCAAATTTTTTAAAGCTAGATTATGATTGGGAATGATACTCCTCGAAGTTCTAAGATCGGGAAGGTATGGCATTCTAGGATATTCCAAGTATTAGCCAAGTTATGCCATTTTTTCTTTGGGAAAACGACAAAAATTGGATCCATATTTTAATTTTTTTAATTTTTGGCCAAAATCCGAACTTTTGGTTCACTTTTTAGCAAATATTTTAACCAATTCCCCACCGATTCAAAAACGGAATACCATTCATGAATCAGAGATTCAATCCCCATCGAACTACATCAAAAGAAAAGAAATATCAAAGAAACAAATTTTGGCTCCATTTTTGGCCAAAATCATGATGGCCCTTGAAAATAATCGAAAATTGGCTCAAATTTTTTGTGGCAGGGTTTTGATGGATAATGATAGTATTCGAAAATCCAAGATCGGGAAGGTACGGCATTCTCCGATCCTACTTAAATTAGCCGAGTTATGGCTTATTGAAGCGATCATGTTTGGCCCCAGCACACATTTCTAAACTATTTCTATTTTCTATATTTTATTTTCTAATATTCTTTAAACTGCACCCCAAGATTTTCAATATCGGACAACAAATTTCCACCCGATTTTCGATCTTAATTTTTTGCGAAAATTGGAAAAATTTTATTTTCCAAAAATTTGATGCAGATCAAAGGATAATGAGCTCCTGATTTAAAAATTACATCCGTTTTTAAAATCCGATGAGAAATAGGCAAGCAGTGCAAGCAATGAAATCGCCAAAAGCGGCGGCGCAAATTGCTCGAAATTCGTATGGGAGAAAATCTGAAGTACCAGGCGAACATAAACCAGCAGAAGATCGCGCAGTGACGTCAAAGCAAGCAGTGCGCCGATTTTTCTATACTGAAGGGAGTAAGGGAGTAAGGGAGACGAAGTTAGTTTATGCAGACATTTTGCCTCTCTTTCCCTCTAATGTCACAAAAAGTACAACATGAATTTACTTTAAATCGAAAAAACGGTACCAAAATCAATAATGGCCGACAGTTCCCCAATCCCTGCATTCTAATTTCCAGTCCGGAACGGTAATCTGCCCCAGTGATGCCAAAGCATAAATGGCACACGCTGTTTTCCAGCGCGTGTCACGATTTGGGGCTCGCGTGAGTGAAATTGCATTGGATCGTATGAGGAATAGCGGATCGTGCCGAGATGGCGGGCCAAATGTCGTGCCAATTCACACCTGCTCCCTCATCACTGTTGAAGCTAAATGGAAAGGGAGGCAGAGTGCGCCCGTTACTTAGTCAAATAGATTTGTCCCCCTCCCCCTTGAGAAGTCGAAAAGAATAATTGCTCTGACGTCACAGCACTGCTTGCTTAAGGCAGCCTTCTGCTGATTTCTGTTGGCCTAGTACTTCAAATCTGGCCACGGGCAAAATTGGCTGATAACGAGGAAAAATTTGCCGCCGCTGACCTGATTCTGATGGGGAGGCATTAATAAAATGATTAAAAAAGGATAATCGGCAACTATTAAAGTATATGTTTTTTTTAAATATAAACATTATATTATTTAATTATATTTTTTAAAAATTTTAAATCGATTTCCTAATGGCAAAAATATGGGCTTGAAAACTGGCGTTATTGCGCCGCCAAAATGTTGCGCCAATTGCTTAAAATTCTAATGGCAGAAGATCTGTAGTACCAGGCGAACAGAAACCTGCAGAAGGTGGATTTCCACCACCCCCTCACCCTAGCTTCGACAGCAATTGTCCCTTAACTGGCCCCATGGGCTTCACATTTCCATACAAGTTTCTCAGGCGAGACTTGATTGATAGAACAACAAATAATCCGCCAACTGTTTCTTTTTTACTTCTCTTTCATTCTTAATTTCTTTTATTTCATTGAATGATTGTTTTAATATTCCTATTTGGCATTATTATTCTTAATTTAAAATAAGTAAAGAAGAAATAATGTTGAAGCCAGGTGAAGGGTTAACATAGGTATTCTGGCGATAAATTAAAATCAACGGTACCTTGATCCATGATGGCCGACCTTGCGCCAATCTCTGCATTCTAATTTCCAGTCCGGAACAGTAATCCGCTCCCAATGATGCCAAAGTAAAAGTGGCACACGCTGTTTTTCCAGCGCGTGTCACGAGTTGGGGCTTGCGTGAGTGAAAATGCATTGGATCGTATGGGGAATGGCGCATCGTGCCGAGATGGCGGGCCAAATGTCGTGCCAATTCACACCTGCTCCCTCATCACTGTTGAAGCTTAAAGGAAAGGGAGGCAGATTGCGCCCGTTACTTGGTGAAATGGATTAGTCTCCCTCCCTCCCTATGCAGTTGAAAAGAATAATTGTTCTGACGTCATGCACTGCTTTAAACTGCTTACTTTCGGCCACCTTCTGCCGGTTTCTGTTGGCCTGGTACTACAGATTTTGTGCCATACGAATTTTAAGCAATTGGCGCAACATTTTTGGCGGCGCAATATCGCCAGTTTTCAAGCCCATATTTTTGCCATTAGGAAATCGATTTAAAATTTTTAAAAAATATAATTAAATAATATAATGTTTATATTTAAAAAAAACATATACTTTAATAGTTGCCGATTATCCTTTTTTAATCATTTTATTAATGCCTCCCCATCAGAATCAGGTCAGCGGCGGCAAATTTTTCCTCGATTTCAGTCAATTTTGCCCGTGGCCAGATTTGAAGTACTAGGCCAACAGAAATCAGCAGAAGGCTGCCTTAAGCAAGCAGTGCTGTGACGTCAGAGCAATTATTCTTTTCGACTTCTCAAGGGGGAGGGGGACAAATCTATTTGACTAAGTAACGGGCGCACTCTGCCTCCCTTTCCATTTAGCTTCAACAGTGATGAGGGAGCAGGTGTGAATTGGCACGACATTTGGCCCGCCATCTCGGCACGATCCGCTATTCCTCATACGATCCAATGCAATTTCACTCACGCGAGCCCCAAATCGTGACACGCGCTGGAAAACAGCGTGTGCCATTTATGCTTTGGCATCACTGGGGCAGATTACCGTTCCGGACTGGAAATTAGAATGCAGGGATTGGGGAACTGTCGGCCATTATTGATTTTGGTACCGTTTTTTCGATTTAAAGTAAATTCATGTTGTACTTTTTGTGACATTAGAGGGAAAGAGAGGCAAAATGTCTGCATAAACTAACTTCGTCTCCCTTACTCCCTTACTCCCTTCAGTATAGAAAAATCGGCGCACTGCTTGCTTTGACGTCACTGCGCGATCTTCTGCTGGTTTATGTTCGCCTGGTACTTCAGATTTTGTCCCATACGAATTTCGAGCAATTTGCGCCGTCGCTTTTGAGGAGTGAACTGCTTGCACTGCTTGCAAAGATTTTGGCCAAATAAAAAAGACAAAATATGGATCCTATTTTAATCGTTTTCTAGGGGAAAAAATAGTATAACTCGGCTAATACGTGGATGATCCTGAAATATTATACCTTCCCGAACTTAGAACTTCGAGGAGGATCATTCCCAATCATCATCCAGGAATGAAAAATTTGACCCAATTTTCGATCATTTTCAAAGGGCCATGATCATAATTTTGGCCAAAAATCGGTTCAAAATTTGTTTCTTTGATATTTCCTATCTTTTTATGCAGTTCCAGGGAGATTGAAGCTCACATTATGGAATGATATTCCGTTCCTGAATCGAATGCGTAATGGCCGAGATATTTACTAAAAACTGTATAAAAATTCTCATTTTTTGGGCTTGTGAAAGTATCTTTTAAATCTATTTATTTATTTATTTAGATTTATTTTAAATAAGATGACATTTTAGTTTTACAGGACATACTCTATAACTATACTATACTATGACATATGGGAACTAGTCGATACAAAAGGTTAGATACATGTGTTGGGGAGAATCGGGAAGACTCAGGCAGTGATGGCTTTCCAACTGATGGCTTAAGGAAACAAGGTCGTCCAGGTGCAGTAGAAGATTCCTGTGTTGCATCGGGTTGCATTGTTGACAGGATCTCACAATAGAAAGTTCCCAACTGCTGATCTCCTGGAGAGAAGGTCTCAGGACCCCACTTTCACTGCTCTCCTGAAGAACTGGAGAATATATAAAAATTAGATAGCTTGAAACAATAATTATAGGATTAATTGAGATATATTAAGCATACAATGAAATAAGTAAAATGGAGTGGATTGTATATTCTAGCTTATTGTAGGGTATCAAGGCTTCCCCCAGGCCAAAAGTTGGCTTTCTTGGCTTTCTTGTTGCGGTTGAAGGTGGGCAATTAATAACAGGGCCCTGCCGAATGTGTGGACCCCACTTGGCGCGCATTATTCATTCTCCATTTGCATGGGGTCCTGGCTCGGCCCGCCTCGTTCTGCCCTTTACTGGCTCGTCCTTCCGCCTTCGTCCTGCCCCGGCGTCGTCTTATCCTTCGGAAAACTCGAAGCGGATACAAGGACTGCGATTCGGTGTGTGGTTTGCCTTTCCTTTTTTTGGCTTTCTGTGTTTTTTTTTTGAAGGAAGGAGAACTTGGAGCTCGCAGGACATTTGTTCGTGCAGCGACTAATTCAAGTGTGTGTGTGTGTGTGTGTATACACATACATATTCATTCATGTAAGGATAACGCACACATGCGACTGTGTAAGGGTGAAACTTTTACAGTTAGCTCGCCGAGATTCTTTTCTGATGATAAATTAATTTATTATGTTCGAATTGAAGCGCCAGGCTACGGCTACCAATGTGAGCGCGAGCGGATGCACGAGTGTATCTGTGTCTGTCTGTAACCGGAGTCTGGAACACTTCTATATATACAGTGTTTAAGTGTGTATGTGTGTTAGCGTTTCAACCCCATCGAGTGTGCACAATTACAAAAACAACTGAACTACTACTGAAATAATGAACAACACCATCTGACCACTTGAATAATTTCAATGTGAATGCGAGGGCCAGGGGATGATGGTGGGCGGGGGGTGATGTTTTAATTGAAAGTCCTGCCTGGAGAATGGCTGCCACCCACTGTAATGGTATAACGGTAAAGGCTACGGAGCATGGGAACCGTTAAACAAACATGGCGTCCTGTTCCGTCCATGAAAAGGGTTTCGTTTTTTTCAGAACACGAGATTTTGCAACTAGAGATCAAAAAGTGTAAAAACTTAACGCTTCTCAAGCGTTGTTTTTATTTTTTATCATTTATATATAATTTTTTTATTGTTTGTTTATTTTTTTGGGTTGGAAAAACAATAAAGCAGCCCCAAACAGCCGGCTGCATCTCTGTTTTTGGCTTCCCAATGCCAATGGAATGATACCACAAACTTCTTCCACAGACGCGATTCGGGGGGCATTTTGGTTTGGCGGAGCAAAGGGGGCGGATTGCCGGAGGCGTGGCAGGAGAGTCGGGGGACGTTAGGGGGCGTAGGTCGGAGGGGGAGGGACGAGGGAGTGTCTAACCCGGAAAGCCGGGAAAGTCAAAGAACAAATGTCTACGGCTCCAAAAAGTAAAGCCGGCAAGCAGGTCCTTGCAAATGACAGACTATTAAATGTGCTTTAAATATTTCAAGGATTCGAGATTTCTACAAAATAAATTTTAAAAAATTTATTATTTAAAAAATAAGTACCTAGCAAATAGGCTTAAATATAAAAATGATCAAATCTGTTATCAGAAAACTTTAAAGTTGGAAGCCTAACTGATGTCCTAGAGCTCTGATGTTCGATGTTATATACCCCAAACATTTAAAGGACTACAGGGTATTGGGCAAACCGTAAAAGATGCACACGCCACCAAAAACCCAACCGAAGAACGAAAATGGAAGCTGGAACTCCAACCATGACTCCAAATCCAAAACCTGAATCGGAATCTGAGTTTGAGTTCGAGTCTGAATTTGAGTTTGAATCTGAAACGTAGACTACGTTTTGTTGCATTTTGATGGCTAGTCCTTTGGACTTGGACAGTGACAGGACTCACACATGAGCAAGCTATCAAAAAGGCCGAAAAGGGGAGCTCGAACTATAATTAATAATTTATTCAAAATGGTCTATCCAAATAGATTCAAGTTTTGTCTAGAGAAGACTTTGTTTGAAGAAAAACTAAAAAGATAAATAGAAGAATCTGTTTTAAAAAAAAACCTCTAATTAATAAATATCGACATTTTCTGCCATCTCTAACATATGCCCGCATGTGGGCATGTGTGTGCGAGTGTCCTGATGCTGGATATCGTGCTCTAGAGACCAAATGGAAACTTAAGCCTTTCTTTTGTGCCAGCTAAGGACTCTCATACTGTCCATGAACCTTTGTGGCGCCATAAAGATATAGAGAGAGTGACAGAGACAGAGATGGAGAAAAAGAGGAAGAGGTGGAGACGGAGTGGGGCATGGGGAGGGAACAGAGCTGGAGAGCGGATGGTCGAGGTCCTTTCAATGCATCCTTTTTGGTGTTGTTGTGTGCGTGCTGGAAACACAGTAAGCGTTGTGTGTGGGTGTATGGAGTGCAGTCCTTTCCTCCCCCATCCCCTCATTGTGTTTAGAGTTGCACACACACGTACACATACACGCATTCACATCCTTTAGGAGAATGTGTGTGGACACACGGCAGGACACAGGACACAGGACACGCTCGCTCGCGCATTCGCTGGTTCGTTAATAAGAGCCCCAAAGCGCAGCTCCGGCGGCATCCCCCGACGCCCAGCCACCCATGGGGATACCCATCCCACCTCCCCCTTTTCCCCAGACACTGGCTAACTTTGCGCCACTGTCCACACACTAACACAATTTCACACGGAAAAGGAGAGCTGCACATTAATATGATTTAAGAGGATAATTGTTTTTAGTTAAGTTTTGTCCTTAAATTATTTAATAAAAAAATTATCTAAAAAAAAACCAGCCTGGAAATTAATTTTTATGTTTTTAAATTTAAGAAAAAATCAACCTTATCTTTTATTTAAGCTCTCCTAATGAATAAATTTATAAATTACAATTAAAACCCATTTAAATGAATTATTGAAGAGCAACCCCAAAAAGTATGCTAACTTTTTGCAGCGCGGGCGGTGGCGCGGGCGGGAGGAAAAAAATGAAAATTATGAATAAAAGAATCATTAAGCCGGTGGAACGTGTGAGTAACAGAGGCGCCGACTCCCGGAGGGGGGCGAGTAGGTGTGGGACAGGATAACCCATGGAAAACCTGGCCAGTGGAGAGTGCAACTTTTCCACCTCACCTTTCCCCACTTCCCCGCCATGGGTTTTTGCTTTTTTTTGCTCCTCTTGCATGGCTGACATTCAATGACTTCTCTAACTTTTCACTGGGTTGTTTGCATTCTTTGTCAGCCACCCACTCGAAAGCCCCGCACTGCCATGGTTGTGTGCCCCAGCCACTCCCCTTTTAGCCGCCGCCACTGCCTTTCAGCTGTTGTTGTTTCAAACAAAACGCGGATGCGAATGCGAATGCAATCCCGAGTTGGCTTTTGCCTTTGTTCTTTGTCTCTCTCTCTGTGGCTTTCTCTCTGCTTTCTCTTTCTCTGTCTGTCTCTGTCTCTGTCTATCCCTGTCTTTTACTTTGGAAAATCCATTTGTCCACCTGGCTCACACACCTGTGACACACACACACCCACATTCAGTCACACACAAACAATTACACTTTGCGAGCTGGACGAAATTTTGTTGCACAATTACAAAAGTAAAAGCAAACAAGAAAAAAACATGAGAAGACTCTGAGAGAGACATGAGAGAGTCGAAGTTTCTATACCCTACATTCTTCTTCAAAATATCTATATATTATATAGGATATATTTTTTTAATTTTGGATTAATATTTAAATGCTGTGAGAAACAATGAGTTTAAAATCAACTCCACAAATTATGGCTTCAATTGGAATGTCGTTCTAAAATCCTTGGCATCCAGGAGCGGAGTGTCATGTCGTTCCAATAAGCAATATACCCTTTAAGAGTAAAAACAGAGTAAGCAGCCAAACAAAAAAATTAAATTAAAAATAGCCAACAATAAAACACAATGAAAGGAATTTATTTACATAGTTTGGTCCTGTTCCTGGCCTTATGTAGCACTTTTTAGGACTAGAGGCTTATATATCCTTGCAAAAAAATGGGAAAAATTACCGAAAATAATTTTGTGTTGTTTAATTAAAGTCTAATTGCGTAATTAGTGAGAATTTAGATGGTGCGTGCCTATGACAATTGCCCAGGGGCGTAGCGACATGCCAGCCCCTTTTGATGGGAAACCCCTTTTGGGATTGCAGCAGCACATGTTGAAATTTTTATGGAAACAGAAGAGTTGAGTCCTGCGATTTGCATTGCCGCACGTTTCCCCAGATCTCACCTGAGAAATCAGGCAGGACCCCTTGCTAATTAAATTCCACACTTGGGATGTCACTCGAAGGATTCTATTAAGTTTTCAGCTTGAATTTAAAGGGGTTTTTTTTGTCCCTTTTTAAGGACATAATAATCAGGTATTTTCCACAAAATTATCCACTTTTTATCCACAATTAATTAGCCATTTAATAAGCTTTTTCCAAAGCAACACCATCCCCCTGGAAACGAGATGCTAATGATGCTGAGAGCATCATTGAAATGAAAGATCCAAGGGTCAAGAGGTCGGGCAATGTCCAGGAAAATAACTAGTTTTTAAGCCCATTTGGAGAGTGACACAGCTTCCGGCTGGAGATCGGGATCATTGGGGTTAATTGGGATGATCTCTGAACCTCAGACTGACCCAGGCAGCTTCCCTCCGGACGAAACAAAAACAAAACCAGAAAATAACTACAAAATATTGGCCACTTTTTCCATGGAATAATGCTAAAGTCAACCCTCTCTGGGGTGGGCAGGACACGAAGGACGATGCTGGAGGCGGCTGACTGCTGGCTGCTGGATCTGGTTGTGGTTGGATGCCTTTTTGCTAATGTCGCACTATTTATTAGCCCAAGGATTAATAAATTTTATTTGGTCACCGTCTTAATGAAATCAGCAGGGCCAAAGGGGCAGGATGGGGCGAGGGGGAAAAAGGACTTTAGTTTGAGGAAACCATTTCAATCTGCTGGCTGTTTTTTGGGCTGCCCAGGGGGCATGCCCCATGTGTCTGACAGTGTTTGTTTGTATTCCTCACGCAATCGCACTGCCAAAGGATATTGTATCTTCGCACACACACACACTCACGCACTTGTGGACAAATAAGCCACACACACACAAGCCCACTAACACACAGACGGGACAGGACAGCAGCCTAGAAGAGCTCAGAAGTTGCCAATTTGCCTTTTTGAATTTACGCATAGCTAAGAGTATCCTTTCGGTAACCACAAATATTTACCCAGCTCAAGGCTTTGGTCCTGCGGTTTCCTCTCCACCAGCCAGCCAGCCAGTCAGTCAGCCATCCAGCCAGCCAGCCAACCAGACGGATGTGTGGCTGTGGCTCTGGATGTCCTGTCCTGTGCTGTCCTTTTTCCTTCTGCCACCCCCCTGGGGCAACTTGCAACTTCTGCCCGACGGCTGGTAATTTTGAAAATCTGTCGGACCATCATTTTCAATCTCTCCCCCAGAAGAACTTATTTTTCCATCACCATGCTAGCCAACTTTAGACCAATGCTCATATTTACACACACACACTTGCCGAAACCAATGTATGTGAATGTGTGTGTGTGTGTGTGTGGATGTGGATGTGGCAAGGACTTTGGAAATGAGATTAAAAACGGTAAATTCCTGGCCGAAGGGAAGGCGAGAAGTGGCCAGGACTCTCTCTGGCCCGGCCAAGAGTAATGAATGTGGTTTCTGCCCAAGTCAAATTTTAGAAAGTGTTTTATTTGAGTAGGTCTGTGCCGCACCTCCTCACCCCCCCACTGGATAAAAAAAAAACATTTCACAACCAGATGGAACCCATACATATACGATATTTGGAGAGCCACACACACGCTCACTTACACAAGAGCATCTGCAAGTTTCAAATTGAAAATAAAATCACAAGAGAGTAGTTTTGAAAATAAAATATGCAAATTTTATTTCAAACTCAATTAGGAGTACTACAATTTATTGTTGCTTCGACTCTCGATTTAGACTTAAATAAAAATATTTAAAAAAATAAATCAGTCATGAATGCGGCTTCGGCTATGAGGTTCCAAAAGTAATTGGCGGCAAAAAATAAAATAAGAAAAGAAGGATAAACTTGACCAGTTGAATTATAAATTTCTTAGTTTCCGAAAATCCATGGGATTATAGGAAAAAAAAAAATATATAAGTTCAAAATAATATCAGAAAAGGAGGAGGGAGCTGACCCAGTCGAATTAAAATTTCTTAGTTTCCGAAAGTCCATAGGATTATGAACAAAAAAATATGTTTAATATTATAAAGACATAGTTTTTAAAATTTAATAAGAAAAGAAGGAGTTGACCAAGTCGAATTAAAATTTCTTAGTTTACGAAATTCCATAGGACTATGGGAAAAAAAATAATATGTATGTAAGTTCAAAATAAAATCAGAAAAGGAGGAGGGAGCTGACCCAGTCGAATTAAAAATTTCTTAGTTTCCGAAAGTCCATTGGTTTATGAGAAAAAATAATAAGTTGAAGATTAAAAAGAGAAATAAGTTTTTAAAATTAAAAAAGAAAAGGAGCTGGCCCAGTCGAATTAAAATTTCTTAGTTTCCGAAAATCCATGGGATTACGAGAAAAAAAATATGTTTAATATTATAAAGAAAAAGCTTTTAAAATTAAATAAGAAAATAGGATTTATAAAACTCTGATGAGCAACTTGATGTCGGAGAACTTCCCACTCTCGTCTATTAAAAATAAATAGTAAGAAAAATAAAATTAGAAAATAAGATGCAAAAGAACAAAACCTTCTCATAAAAGACCTGGGCGTGGTGGATGTTGAGGGGCCATCTTTTATGGAACTCTGAGGTCCATTATATTTGATGTAGAATTCCTTCTCTCGATTATTGGAAAATAAAATAAAAAAATGGAAAAAATAAAATAAGAAAATAAGTTGTGAAAGAATACATCTTTCCGGTGTTAGCCGATGGAGCGGTGGTCGTTGACTGACTATATTTTGTGAAATTCTGAGGTCCATTATTTTTGGGGCCAAGGAAAGCCTACTTGATTGGAATTATTTGGATCAGAGCCTACTTGACTTGCTTTCAAGTATTTGAAACAAAATTAGTGTGACCACATTTTAGGGGATATTATCAAATAAAAGATATCGAAAATGCATATCGGAAAACCTTGGTTATCTAATTGATTGGCCATCGATTTATGTAAATAGTTTAAGTTAATGATGTTTCGCTCCGTTATCCATTAGGCTTCTACTCTCGTTTCTATTCATCAACAAGGAGGATGATAAGAATGTTATGAAGGCTGTGAAGTAGTATTTTTTAAAATAATAAACAAAAATAAGTTAAAAATAATATAAGAAAAGGAGGGAGTTGTCCCACTTGAATTACAAATTTCTGAGTTTCCGACAGTCCATGGGGTTGATGAGCAAACAAAATATGCTGAAGCTTAAAAGAAATATAATTCTTTTAAATTAAATAAGAAAATAAGATTTATAAAACTCTGACGAGCAACTTGATGTCGGAGAACTTCCAACTCTCGTCTATTAAAAATAAATAGTAAGAAAAATAAAATTAGATAATAAGATGCAAAAGAACAAAACCTTCTCATAAAAGACCTTGGCGTGGTGGATATTGAGGGGCCATCTTTTATGGAACTTGGAATTATTTCGATCTACGTTGATGTTTAAAAAAGCATAAGTATGACTTTATTTTTAATAAAAAAATAAGAAAATCAGGATGGACCATGAGAATCCCTCCTGCTGGCTTACTGCTCTCGTTTCTATTCATCAACAAGAAGGATGGAAAGATGTGTTTAGCATTGAAATAAATTATTAAAATAAAAATAAAGAAATATATATTTAAATAAGGAAATGAGAAGGAGGTATCTTTGAAATCAAAACCGAGGCGCGTTCAAAGTTCATGAACTGCTTGGGGCACAATGCTATCGAAATGTTTATCGAGATGCGGCGGCACAATCGAAAACATTGAAACATTTTGTTGGCATTTATGCAGCTCATAATGATTTACGATGCGATTCGAAAACGAGCACGTACATGCCACAAGCTGCTTCCCGTTCTGTTTTCGATTTAATATTTTTTTGTGTTTTTTTTTTGGGCAAGGTCGCGAGTGGTAACCTTTAATCTCTGCGTGCGTGCCTCCAGTTCTCCTCCAGCAGGACATGAATCCTGTTTCTATGCCGATTTCCAAGCAGCTGAAGATCGAAACTTGTCCGCCATGGCGAGGAAACAAGTTTCCACCGGGGGTTGCAAGCGCCGAAAGCGGCATCGAATGTCCTGCCAGAGGTCCTGCCAACTGAAAGCCCAGGCTCGACGAATTACCAAAGGCCAAACGTGGCACGGCTGACCGGCCAACCGGCCAACCCACCAACCCACCACCCCCTGGCAACTGCCATAAGGACTGAGGCCTGGGTACTTCCCTCTCCGCTGGAGAGTCCAGGCTTTCTTGGTCGGTTGTGTGTAAATATTTTGAGGCATGCGTGTGTTTCTTGCTCTCATTATAAAATTAAAAAAGCAACCCCAGTTGTATGGAAAATTAATTAAAATAAAAACTTGAAAAAATATCAGCAAATCAGATGTACTAGGACTATGATTACCTCGCATCTGCGTTCCTTAAACCACAATGCACTCCATTGGTAAATAAATAAATAAAATAAGTAAATAAATAAGCAGTTGCCTTGATTGTGACCTCGACTATGAGGTTCCAGAAAAAGTTAAAAAAAAAAAATAAAATAAAAATAAGAAAAGAAGATTGCATTTGAGGATAGTCTTGTGATTTGACCCTATGAGACTCCACAGTAGCTTTTTATATTTTTTAAAAAAATATTTATTGAAATGAAAAAAATAATTAAAATAAAAAGAAATGCCAATTTGTAATGAAAAGCCTGATGTTGGCCGATGGAGCGCCGAACGGCGACTAACTATATTTTGTGAAAATCTGAGGCCATCGCCTTCGAAGCCATCCATAGCCTACTGCCTCGCTTTCATATGTTTTGAGTCAAAATTAGTGTGAACGAGTTATCTGGGATATTTTCAGCTAAAATAAGCCTCAAATATCGACTGGAATCGATTGGCCCCACTAATTAATTGCCTAATCGGAACAATTGCCTCATAAGCCCACAAATGAGATGTGTACAACGGGCCGCTCTAATTATTGGTAATCCTTCGGGCCAAAGGACATCTCGCAAGCCATTCAACATTCGTGGGTCGCATCGAAGTCCTGTAGCCAGAGAGGGAGAGAGAGGCGGAGAGAACGAGACGGAGAACAATGGCGGTAGCGGGTGGATTTACGGTCTCAGAGGTCCATGTGTCCTTTTGTCCATGTGTCCGTGTGTCCGTTTGTCCGCTGAGGATAGCCGGTGGTGTTTGCTTGCCGGCAGCATTAACCCTTTTCCAACTTGTACACTTGAAAAAGGACTCGCACACACAAATACAGAGACTCACTCACACAGATGCAGAAAAGCCACCCACTTAGTGCGCCTGCCTGTCCGCCATCATCAGGACACACAGGACCCTTTCTCATTAAAAGATTCTGACCATTTGAAAGCGAATTTAACCTTTTGTTTTCCCAGGCATGTGTGTATGTGCCTGTGCATGTCCTGAGAGACATCCTTGCTATGTATAGAAGGATATACACGCATTCTTTCATGTGTGTGCCTTCGACTTTTTTGCCTTCTAATTGTCGCTTGATGGCATCACCCGGGGTATCCTTGTGCGTTTGGGTGTAAATTAATTTGGGGACTACATGGAAAAATATTTAAATAAGAAACGCCATGATGGAAAAAGTATTCCAAACAAATCACAAACAGATATTCGGCCCCCATTGTCTCAGGTCTAGACAGCACATGGCCGTCAACCTCCCACCAGGATGCGACACACTCACATACCTCCGATGATTTCAAGGATAATATTAATATATTTAAATATTTTGGGCATTCTTTTGGTATGGCATGACTTCAGCCCCTTCCCCACTTGGCCTTCGCTTCCTGGTTAATTGAAAAATAACAAGAACTTAACCCTTTGCGATAGCCATCTTGTAAATTACATTGTAACCATTGGAAATGTTAATTTCAATTTCCGAACTCCTGGCGATCGTCTTTTGTTTAGTTTCTGTAACTTAATCCGATTATGTAAATGCCCCACGGATCTGGAAACTGAAAGGATGTTCGGAAGCGCAGCAACCCCTTGGCCCAGCTATATAGTCATCTCTCTCTCCCGCCCGATACGGCTAGGGGTTGATCAAGGATAACGATCGCCAGCCACCCCTAAGTCGGGGAGTGCTAGGTGCGATTGGTTGACTGGAAGTTCTGATCAGATCGGGGTGTTGGCTATTCCGTGACCCCTACGGCCAGGGCTTGGGATCAATATTCGGGACACGACTGTCGAAAGAGTGGCGGAAAGGGATCTTTTTGAGAATTGTAGGTTCCCGGAATCAGTTGAACATAAGGTACGATCCTGGTACGATCGGGGCAGCTGTTTCAATTGCGGTTTCAATTCTAAGTGAGTTCGAGGGGTACAGTTTTGGATTTTATTGAAAAGTGAGGCTTTTCCAAACAAGAAGGTTTCCAAAATATGTTTCAAGTCTTTCTTACTTTTAAGTTTATGAAGTGTGTGTATTTTTAAAAGATTAGTAGCCAGCCTTAAGACACAGAACTGTTCTGAACTTTCTCATAAATATATTTGTTTCATCCTCAAGGAACATCCCTTGTCTTAACCCTTGAAGTCCTTAACCCATTTGAACTTGGGCTGACGGCTAATCAAGATGACCAGATGATCCTGGAACATTAAAGGCCAAGATGGGCATCAACCCCTCGTTAAGGAGGTGAGAACTGGTTCCTCGCTGGCTACTTGGTCCCTGAGACGGCATCGAAGGTGACCAGTGGTCAGTCAAGGGACCAAAGGACAGCCACAAGCCAGGGCCAAATGCCAGGAACCCCAATTAGGCTTTTCATTAGCTCCGGAAAATGCGGCAGCGGAAAATGGGATGATTGATCGAATTTGTGCCACGGCAGTTGGACAAAAAATCAAAGCTTAAATTAATCATGTTAAGAGTGTTTCTATGGAAAAATAGAGACTGAAAAGTTAGAGGTGACAGGACGGCAGGAGGGGAGGACTGGGTATCGAGTTGCAGTCCCGCCAAAGGATGGCTGTGCCTCGGTGTGGTTATTGCTTTTTTATAAGCCATAAAAAAGCATAAAAATTGCAAATTTACTGGCCGACCATTCGCCAGATGTGGGCCGGGCCACTTGACGTCCAGGGGAATTCCCGGCGGGACCCGGCACTCCCAGCCCGCAGCCGTAACTGTTACTGTAACTTTTCCGGGGCCATAACTCTCCCGGATAATTGACAGATCGCAATTAGAAATCGATGCAGAAAAGCTGCCCAAGTATCAGGTTACACTTTCGGGGAGTACTTTTTTCGGGGTGTCCTGGCCGAGTATCGATTGGAGTGTCCAGGTGTTGGGTCACTCCTTCCGGCTGTTCCAACCTCCTCAGAGTCCCCCTGGGCCTCTCAAAGTGCCATTTGATGTTTTCAATATTTATGTGGCTTTTATATCCTGAAGCGGTTTTAGGATAATCGATTCCTAAGAGGTGAGAGGGGTTCTCAGGATATCAGTTCATCATTTAGTATTTAAAGGCTTTTGAGACTATGTACTTGTAGAGAACTCCTACTCTTATCCTTAACTCAACTCATATCCAGGCAACAGAAAAGGACTTCCAATTGATTTAATTTGCCAGAGAAATTATTTCAAATCACTTTCCGCCTGTTGCCAGAAATCGAAATGCGTATATCGAGTTACAGTTAATCACAAAACAGCCCAATACAATTCCTGTTCGCCTCAAAGGATCCTTCAATGATACAACCGAAGGACTGGGAGAGAAAAGAAAGGAGTAGACGTACGAGTATGTGTATGTGGTGGTAGAATGGACCCCAAATAGAAAATGGACGTGGGGCAAGGACTATTCAAATAAGTGAATGATGGGCAAGGACATAGGGGAGGTGGGGGTAGGGTTGGCAAAAGGACACACTGAAAAGGGGATGTTGGGATATTCAGTGGCCAAGGCAACGGCGATGAAATATCAAAAGGCGAGGGGCGAAAAAATGCTTGTTGCCGCAAAAAGCTTTAACAGTGGCCATAAAATAACCCCAACCAGTTTTCCGAAAACTGACATACCCACCCTCTCTCTCCAGCCCCGACCCCCCTCTGTTGCCAATTTCTTATACATATATATATTTTTTTTTTTGGGTTTATCCCTCGTCCAAACATGCCGTCCGAAGTGACCGTCCGAATCGTAAAAATGTAAGACGAAAACGAGCTCAAGAATAAAAACACATTAGATACAAGCAAATATCCTTTCCGCAGTCGCATGTCCTTTACCAACACACCAACAGGGATGTCATGGTGTGTGTGTTAGTGTGTTTGCAAATTTATCTCCATTTGACCCTCTTCAAAGTGCTTTTTATAGTCATTTAGTGTTTTGGCCCTCCCGTCAAGTACTTTTATTATACACGTATAAATCCAATTCGGCATTCGGCGGCCCATATAGGGTCCAAGGATATGCCACATACGCCATGCACACACATATAAGACGAGTGTGTGTGTGGGTGGGCGAGGAAAAGGTAAACGAAACGAGAGTCCGACTAATGAAACGGAACCAAGTCGGTAAAGGACCCGGGACCCGGGACCAAGGACCAAGGGTCTCTCTCTGGACCGCGGCACCCAAAAGGACCACAAAACACATGCATACACAATGCCCCCCAGCAGCAGCAACAACAACACCAATTTGGTTGTCAAAACTACACCCAAAAAAGGCAACCCACACGCATACACTGAGAGAAATTGTCATTAGGAATTATTAAAACTTTTAAGAAGATCTTGAGGCTCTTTAAAAGGCCAATAAAACAACCAATCACTTTTTCTCTCACTGTTTATATGCTAAGCAGATGCCAAGGTCCTTTGCCAGTTGGCGTGGCAGCCCCATCCCGTGTGTCCTTTTTAAAATTTTAAGACATGTAAATATAAAAGGTCCTGCAACGTCCTGCGCGGCGAGTTTGAGTTCGGCAGTTCCAGTTACACTGGCAACCCCCCAAAGGTCCAAGGATGGGTCCGTCCTCTGCCTCTGAATATGTATCACCCGACTCGATCTATAGTCCTGAATAGTCCTGCAAAGTCCTGCCACTGTATGTGTGTGTGTGTGTGTGTGTGTGTGTGGGGGAGTTTATGGCCTTGTATGTTGCCAATGTTATGGGATTGGGTTTGGGGACTCGACTGGAGACGGGGATATCTGTTCATTCGTTTGTTTGTTTGCTTGTCTGTGTCTATATGCGTTTGTCCTGTACTGTACTGTCCTGTCCGGCCTTTTCCGACCACCCCCTCGCCATCCCCATCCCCACCCCTGGGCATTCCCACCCAACACCACCGCAACTCAAAAAAAGGGGCAAAGTATCTGCAAATGTTGTTTTCCTTTGGGTTGTTATTATTTTAAATTTCTGTTTTCGGTTGTATTTCCTTTTTTCTTCCCTTTGTTTTTTATTTCACAGTCGTTTTTTGTCCTATGTTTTTTTGCATATGCTTCTTCCTGCTTTTTTCGCCATCGCTATTCCGCCTCTAGTTCCATGTCCTTGCAAAGGATATTACAATTTTGGTTAACAGCCGAAATACGCCGTACTTTTTCCATACACCGTACTTTTCTCAAAGGGGGTCCACCAAAAATAATTGGAAAAATGGTACCCGAAATTTTATTTTTAGGTTTTTATGCAGATCGATGGGGAATCGATTCAGAAATCGTTTAAGGTATTCCGCTGAGGGATCGGATGAGTATTGGCTGAGATACAACCTTCCCAAGGACGATATTTTGGTATTCTTCGATTTTCCCCATCTTCGAAGGGGGTCCATCAGAAAAATTTGGAAAAATGGGATCGGAAATTTTATTTTTGGGTTTTGATGCAGCTCGATGGAGAATCGATCCAGAAATCGTTTAAGGTATTCCACTTGAGAATCGGATGAGTATTGGCTGAGGTATGACCTTCCCAAGGACGATATTTTGGTATTCTTCGATTTTCCCCATCTTCGAAGGGGGTCCATCAGAAAAATTTGGAAAAATGGGATCGGAAATTTTATTTTTAGATTTTGATGCAGATCGATGGAGAATCGATCCAGAAATCGTTTAAGGTATTCCGCTGAGGGATCGGATGAGTATTGGCTGAGATATGGCCTTCCCAAGGACGATATTTTGGTATTCTTCGATTTTCCCCATCTTCGAAGGGGGTCCATCAGAAAAATTTGGAAAAATGGGATCGGAAATTTTATTTTTGGGTTTTGATGCAGATCGATGGAGAATCGATCCAGAAATCGTTTAAGGTATTCCGCTTAGGATTCGGATGAGGATTGGCTGAGATATGGCCTTCCCAAGGACGATATTTTGGTATTCTTCGATTTTCCCCATCTTCGAAGGGGGTCCATCAGAAAAATTTGGAAAAATGGGATCGGAAATTTTATTTTTGGGTTTTGATGCAGATCGATGGAGAATCGATCCAGAAATCGTTTAAGGTATTCCGCTTAGGATTCGGATGAGGATTGGCTGAGATATGGCCTTCCCAAGGACGATATTTTGGTATTCTTCGATTTTCCCCATCTTCGAAGGGGGTCCATCAGAAAAATTTGGAAAAATGGGATCGGAAATTTTATTTTTGGGTTTTGATGCAGATCGATGGAGAATCGATCCAGAAATCGTTTAATGTATTCCGCTTAGGATTCGGATGAGGATTGGCTGAGATATGGCCTTCCCAAGGACGATATTTTGGTATTCTTCGATTTTCCCCATCTTCGAAGGGGGTCCATCAGAAAAATTTGGAAAAATGGGATCGGAAATTTTATTTTTGGGTTTTGATGCAGATCGATGGGGAATCGATTCAGAAATCGTTTAAGGTATTCCGCTTAGGATTCGGATGAGGATTGGCTGAGATATGGCCTTCCCAAGGACGATATTTTGGTATTCTTCGATTTTCCCCATCTTCGAAGGGGGTCCATCAGAAAATTTTGGAAAAATGGGATCGGAAATTTTATTTGTGGGTTTTGATGCAGATCGATGGAGAATCGATCCAGAAATCGTTTAAGGTACTCCTCTTAGGAATCGGATGTATTTTCGATTAGTTAGAAATAAAACCCCTTGTGTGGAGAATGTGTTTCTTCGGGAAACAAAAATAAAACTATGCCTATTGCTTTTAATTTATTTAACGACTAGAAACCTCAGGGCAAATATTATCCGTGTCAAATTGGGAAGCTACAAGAGGCTAGAAGGTGAAGCCGCAGGAATGCATGAGGCTGCTACCCCATATCCTTAACAACGAAATAAAAAAAGGAGCAGCTTGGAAAAAAATGGAAACCCTTTAAAAAACAATACACGAGCTGTAACGGGGCCATTAATTTCCCAATTTACAGTCTATTCGCAAGCCGTTGCCAAAATTGTTTAAGGTTTTAAACCCACACACACACACTGGCAAGAGATACAGATACGCATCCTGATAGATGTGTGTGGGTGCAGAAAAATGTTTGGTGGGGGGGGAGTGGGCGAGGAAGGATGGAAAAGAGGTGAGGGTGTGAGGTATGGGCCAGGATATGTGTGAGCCAGTGGCCATATGTCCATTTTGAAGAAGAATTTTAAACGAGGTGAGTGTGAGTGTGTGAGTGGGTGAGTGTGCGCGGGTTGTCTTCAAGGACCAAGGACCAAAGCCCAAGGACCGCCTGCGAATTGCGAATGGGGTGGTAAATGCTGCCCAAGGGACTTGTAGCTGGATACCAACAAAGTTTTTCAAAAAAATAAATAAACGAAACGCAAAAGCAGGAGCAGAAGATGCCGCCAGGAGCGCAGCCAGGACATTCGGCCAGGATGGCACTAGTAGCCCTACTGTACCAAAAAAAATCAAGAAATGACTAAGAATATATTTAAAAATCTTTAAAGAAAAATACAAAATTTATAGAAGTCTTGAAGAGTTATACTTTTAAGGATACAAGTATAGGGTATTGGGAAGTTCCATTCAACTTGATTATTCGGCCACCGGCAGATGAAACGCAAAAAGAAACGCCACCGCATGGTTTTATTATATTGTGAATGTGATTACCTTAAGGATATGCAATAAGCACACACCCACACACACACACACAGCCAAAGAAAGAGATAGAGAGAGAGGTCCTGTGGAAAAGAAGAAAGCTGGGAATGATGTGTGGAGATAACCGCGTCGGTGGAGCAACAACAGGCAACCCATTTTGAGGCTGGACAGACGACGGCCCATCTCCATCTCCATATCCCTTCCCATCTCCATTTCCACATCCTTTTTCCATTTCCATCTCGAGTCCATCCCCGTCGTCCTTTTCAGCCGCATTGCATGCCCAACAATCAGAGGGAGGCTGCTGTGGGGCTGGGGGCGTGGTGGCTGTATGAAAAGCCAGAGCCACAAAGATGCACGCGATACGAATGCAGAAAAAGTATCTCACAGATACAGATACTGCGCTGCGCTGAGCGCTGCATGAGCATTTTCAATTAGTGCAGACAACACAGCGGCCAAAGGAGGTGTGTTATGGGAGTTGTAGTTATAGTCTAGAAGCTACTGGATGTCAAGTACTTGGATACAAGTATATCCTTAAAGGATTAAGGTTTTGAAAGGATGATCTCAAAGGCTTGTAGGTTAATTAATCCTCAAGCTACAAAAGACTTAAAAACAATACCATACCCTGTACTTATCTTCTAGTTTATAAAATAAGAAAAAAAGTACTTTAGGACGAAGTTTATAAAAAAACAATAAATATTTAAAGAAAAAAGTTAACATTTAATTTATTAAATTTAAACTTATAAATGTTAATATCCAAACTCTTAAAGCCACCCTCGCTAATGGCGGAGTGCATGTGTGTGGAATGAGTTGCAGTTGAAGCGAAATATGGAAAGGAAGAGAGAAAAAAGGATGCGAAGGATATGAGGGAAATATGCAGATGTCATGTGGACCGTGTGCATCACGTAGCATCTGTGGACGGTGGGCCCACCTTGGCGAGTCCTTCGTATCCTTTTTATTTTAACTTTTATTTTTTTTTGTCTCGTTTTGCACGTTCATGCTGCCAAATGCAACTCCGTGTCTCAGTGTTTGTATTTCGTATCTGCGAGATGTATCTGTATCTGTATCTGTAGCTGTATCTGTAGCTGAGAGATTCGCCGTCGTGTTGTGACTAAAAGGGTAAAAACCGAAAATCGAGGATAAGAACGGATAATCTAATGTTGCAAGTATCTGCCACTCAGGGCACGAATAGGTCGAGTCATGCCACACACACACACACTCCCATACACATGCACATACAGGATACAGGAGTCGCACATACACAGGCATAGTCAGGACTATAAATAACTGCAAATAAATCAAAATCTATCAATGCGAACAATTCGATGTGTTACAATTGACTTCACCGATCAAAGCCGTCCTGCCTTCAGCCTTCGTCCTGTTACTGCTGCATCCTTGCGGGTCCTAAACCCCCACCCCTTCCCCCCGTCTTCTGCTTTGTTATTTTTTTTTGTACATTTTGTGTCGAGTACGCGACCAGTGAGTATCCTTTGTGTCAATATTATTAGCGAAAAAGAGAGTGAGAGTGAGTGGGACAGGATAATGGCCGAAAGGGTGACAGGGTTATGATATGGGATATCCTTCGCCATCCAGCCACCACTCCCATCCTCATCCAGTGAGTGTGCGAAATTTTACAGTAATTTAAAAACAGAAACTGTTTCACCAATTTAATCAATATTACACACACACACACTCACTCACTCACTCACACACACACAGACACCAGGCGTATCTGATATCGATGCGCTCCTAATGGACACTGCGCTCTAATTTTATTTATGATCTAATGTGCGAGGAGTGCCTTCACCAAATCCCCGCCAAAAAGGACGAGGGGTAGCTGCCATTCGGAGTGTGAAAGGGCATGTATCTGCGGATTGATATCCCGTTGTCCTTGGCCTGTGTATCTTTTTTTTTGTATCTGTATCCTGTCACTGGGCGATGGGCAATTTTTTAAAATAACTCTCCGCGCAACTCTTCTGTTGGCTCAACTCACCGCAAAACAAACGTATTCGAGAACAAAAAAGTCCACAAAGACAAAAACAGTAGCAACAGGGGGCGCCCAAGGGGGGCGCAGGGGGTGTGGCAGCCAAAATAGTGAGGGCCATAAATTCTGGCCAAAAGGACTCTTCGGTTGAGAGGACACCGAGACTCAATAAGAAATCTATACTATTTATTTTTCAAGTACTTCCCAGCTTGTCAAGTATTTAAAATTAAGATTTAAGATCAATTTGAATCCTTTTAGTCCCTAAATCCTTGAACCTTTCATATTGATATTCAAAACCAATTAATAAACGCAAGCTTCGGTAGATAGAATATCTATTATTCCTCCGGCAGGACTTAAACTCGAAAGTAATTATAAAAATATTAAAAATCCGCCAACAAGAGGCAGGATTATATAATCCTTGGCAGGAATATATGTATAATTTCGAAAATTCCCCCAAGCCGGAATCCGCTTCATGAATGAAAACTAATCCAACTAAAGTGGATAACCCCTTGCCGAAAAATTCGCACATATTACCAGCAAGGATGCTCGCAAGGATACGTATGTGGGCTTGGTAAAATCATTTTACCTACCGGCTGGATGGATGGATGGCTGGATGGCTAGATGGCTGGCTGACTGGATGGCTGGCATGAAGGGCATGCTTAATCAGGAAACCCACAGGACACAGGAAGGACTTGGTAGGAAAACCAAAAGGCGAAACCAAAACCGAAAGAAGACCGATGGCAAGGATGTCGAGGATAACCCCGAAAAAGGGCCCCCCAAGGGCCGTTTTGCACTAATTAATAACTGTGGATTCCCCAGGACAGAGCTCGGGGTGTCCTGCGCTGGCCTGCTTCCATTTAAGGACACTTTCGAGTGGCAATCCTGGCGACGGGGCGACTTCCACGCTGACAGTTAAAAATGTTCCATAGTTTTTTACGCCTTAACGAGTGTCAACCACCGGAGTCAGGACTCGAGGACTCCGGACACAGAGCTCACGAATTCAAAGCTCAGAGCTCACGTGACTCAAAATTGGGGGGTCCTGCAGGACATGCGCATGTGTGTGATGTCCATCGCAAGCAGATTCTCCCTTTTAGTCAAATTGGCAAAATTCTATTCCATTTTGCTCCATTCAGCGATGACCCACCCAGCCACCCACACCCACACCCACATCCACACCCACACCAGCACAGACAGACGCACACTCGCATATCCTTGGAAGCATCCTTGAATACCCCAAAACGAAACGATGCTAATTCATATTCAAATGAATGCGAAATAAACCCCAATCACAATTATTATGAGACATGTTAAATGGACCAAAAGTCCTGGAAACCAACAACAATACTACAGGATAACAGGACACTCGCACACAGACAGACACGCCAAACATATGAGTGCAAGACGCGCATGTCCTGTCTGAAAGTTGTCGGACCAACGAGTGGACATGTGAAGCAGGCGAGTGTCCTGTGGGAGGGGGCGGTGGCTGGCGATGGCGGAGATAAAGGGGTGGGCCACAGGACAATCCAGGTCCACACAAAAGACTCATTTGCATAAAACAGGACTTTGGACGAGTGTCCTGAAGAGAAACTACAATGATTCCGCTCAATTAATTGCTTTAGATTAAATCTGTAGATTGATTTTTTAAATATTAAAACATTTATTTAAAAATAAAGTATTTAGAGAACTATTTTAATAACATTTTTTAAGCAAAGGCTTAAGCATTTTTTTATTAAAATGATTTTTAAAACTAAATGAGAACAAAACGCCTTTCTCTCTCCAAAACAAGTACTGATTGTAATTATTTTTTAAACCGACTTAATGAATAAATAAAAATATTTAAAATTATTATATGAAACACTACAACATTCCCAAACTTGATCACAATTTTGAAATGTGATTTTTGAAAAGTTTTGTGGGTTGGGGGGAGGATTTTCGTAAATTTCTGCCTCCTTTCGGCCTCGGCCTCAGCCTCGGCCGGGGCTGTGGCAAACAAATAAACATGCTGTCAACTGCCGTCTGACATCGCACGTTGCTGCCACCCCCTCCTGCCACGGCCGCCACATTTGCATACGTGCGGCCAACGTCCCAGGACACACACATCAGGACACTCACATCCACCCACACTCCTTACGTGGGAAAAGCCGTAGAAAGTTTTTGGGAAAGAACTTTCATTAAACAATGCGACCGGGTACATTTGTGCCCAGCTCAGCCGCCAAAGGTCCAAAAATTGTGGAGCGCAGGACTCGGGCTACGGGAGGCAGGATACAGGACACAGGACACAGGAAGCAGGACAGCGGAGTCCGGACTCGGGCCCATTTATCGCTACGACCATTCGTCTGGCACTCCTTTCAAAAACAAAAAGAAATAGAGTTTCTTGGGGGGATTTAAGTTAAATTTTAAAAGGCTTTTTTACAAAAAACAAATAAAATTATTTAAGCTACAATTGTTATCCAAAAATATTGAAATATTTTTAGAAGTATTTGTCCAAGGACCATTTCTTCCAGTGTCCTTTTGTTGAGTGCGTGATTGTTGATTGTGCGTATGTGTATAATGTTTCTGGTTTGTTGTCTGTTTGGCCAAGGTCCTGCGGGGCAGGGGGGCACAGGCGCCATCCAGGCTGTGCCAGTCAGGCCCCCACGAAGAACAAAAAAAAAAATCAAAAATATTATATACAGATATGAAAATAAAAAGAGAATGATTTTAATATTAGCTAATGGATATCGCGCCAACACAAACACGACGCACACACATGTGTCCTGGCGTTCGTCCTTAGTTCCTCTCCCGCATGACGGTATGATATTTCAAATGCTTAATAATAGCACTCGAAAAATGAGGAAATGACACAGCACAGCCATTATTTCGCTGTGCTCTTTATTTATTTTTTATTCCATTTTTTCGCGACTCACATTTTCAGATTCGCATTCAAATCGCTGACAGCGTCGCTCCTGCTTCTGTTTGTGGCCCAATTATCCTGAAATTGTCTGCGAAATGCAAACGTTTAGTTTGTGGCGGCGAGAATTGGGGGGGGATTACAGAAAGTGTATCCAGAAACTCCGGGCAACAGGCCACTAAATAGAATATTACATTCGGGGGATAAGCTTCTGCAAATAGTTCTCCCCAGAAAAAAAGTAAAGCCAGCCATCCGGCAAGGACACACACTCGGCATCCAATCGAGCGAATAAATTATGGCTAGTTAACCTGGCCCGAAAGTCAAACAGTCGCACTCAATCATGGTCAAATCCTGACAAAAGTATTCGCCCACATGCCCCGAATTATGTTTATCCTGCATGCATATTTCATGGCTCTAATGGCCATCCTAGCGTCCCAGACATATCAGGTAAATGGAATGCAAACAAACAGATGCCAGAATGGAGCCGGCGAGGTCCTTGCTCCCCACTCACCTCCACATAAAATAAGGCACATATATCCGGGACAACTTATTCCGAATGCTAAATCGCTCGAATCCTTTTTCCGGCACACTCGAGCGAACAGGAGAATCACGCTCAATAGCACAAGGACAAATGCAACTGGCCCTTGGCCTGTCCTGTCCTGTCCTGCCCTCACCTCAGGATCAACGGCATCCATTCAGCCATTGGCATTCCCAAGGATACTCCGCCCCCAACTCCGGCACATGTCCCATCCATCATCACACAATCACAAAATGAGTATCATGAGCCCAGTCCGGCCGGAGAGGTGTGGGGCGGCTCCCTTGGAGTCCTGTGTGTGTCCTGGCAGTCGCACACGTAGCATTCTAAGGGCATAAAGCGTACTTATCGGCTTTTCCCCGAGCTCGGCCCAGCCGAAGACCGAAGGACTAAACAGGACCTCAACTGCTACCCAAAATACCCAAAACCAAAATCTCGAATGTCCATTAGCATACGACGGATCTTCCATCTATACTGTTGATAACAGGGGTGTGGTAGGGGGTTTTTCCAAGGGGGTTCATGTATTTTAAAATTAAATATTTAGAGTTTATATTTTTTAAAAATAATTTAAAACAAAAAGGCTTAAATAAAGTAAGCTTCTCAAAAAAAGACTCCAACTCGTTAGAGTTTTGTTCTTGGTGTTTGTTCTGGTGTTGCAGTAAGGACAATCCCCCCTTAGCTACACCCCCTTATTAACTTTAAGCTCCATTACTACGCCCCTGTCTTAACCCTTGAATATATCCTGCCCACGTCTGAAGCCTTTGGCCTGAAGTTTCTTTTACTCCTTTTCGGCTTCGAACCACTCAGCAACTTGCCACCCAAAACTGTGGCAACAGGGGGGCTTAAAGGGGTTAACCCAGAGGCGTAGGTGGAGGGGGGCTGGTCCGGCACCAAGCACACCCACACACACGGTCAGGGGAAAATCCACACCATCTGCTACACCTTACACCTAACCCAACAATCCAATTCCGAGCCAACAATATGCTTCCGAGTTTCTTCCAAAAAAGGGGGGGTCAGGGGTGTCGCTAGAGGGGGCAGGAGGGAAGGGTGTGGGGAGAGCAGCTGGTAAGCCGAAAGGGGCAGCCATATTGCAATGTATGGCCAAGAAGCTTTTGGCCAAGAAGCACGCAGCCCGGCGACTGTGAACGTGATGCTCCAGCCAGCCGCAGACCTTTTGCTTTCGTTTTCTAAGCCCCCCCCTCCTGGTTCTCTCCACCCCCCTTTAACCGCACACCCCTGGCAGTGTCAGTGCCGTGCCACCCCCTTCATCATTTCAAATTTAAATTTAACCTTTTGTCTTAATACGAGGAAGCGAAGAACGAGCACGAGCTTCTGTCCGGGGCATCATAAAACCATCGTCAAGTCAAAGGGATACAGTCCAGAGTCCTGGAGACCTGAAGTCCTTAGCCAGAGTCCCTGGGACCGGTTGGAGGCGTATGTGCTGTGGAACTTGAAGTGCTAGCCAGCTTAGACCCGTATTATTTTTCGGGGGAGTCGACTAATTTACGGATTTTCCGCCCACACCTGCGACTCAAATGGTGCCAAAGAGCTCAAGAAAGTGACCAAAGGGGTTAAGGATATAGAAGAGTATATAGGGGAGAAGGGGTTAACGGCTCAAGGGGGTGGATGCTTAAATAGTTTGCTTAAAAATAGAAGGAGTTTAAAATAATTTTGATTGAAAGATGAGACTTTATGAAGGATGAGCCTTTTTGTTTCCCATACCCCTTGGCCTTTTATTTGTTATTTAATTTTAAAAAATATATACTTTTGAAACTCAAACTTTATATTAAAATTCAAAATTAAGTTAAGGTATAAGCATCTTTTTTTCTCTGTGTATCAGTGTTTTGGTCAACTGACTTTCCCGGGAAATTAACAAAGCTGCGTTTACCTCAATCGATGGAATCCGCGGAAGAACCGGAGGAATCAGGGGAATCAGAGGAACCAGAAGACCACAGAGGAGAAAGGGAAGAAAGAGGAGCTAGGAAAGCTGGAGAAAGAGCCGAAGAAGGAGGTGTATGGGGCGGACTGAGCAATGAAGGTGGAAGAAATGGCCAAAATTCAAAATGGCCACTCGAGGGATGAGAGCGAAAAGTCTGTAGTGGACAACTTGTACAAACACACACACACACACCTACAGAGAGAGAGAGAGGGAGGAGGAGGGCGAAGGTGGTGAAGGAGGGGGAGTGGCAGGGTTAGAGGCAAGGGGTGGCGGACAACAGGAACAGGACGATGCAAAATACGGCAACAACGGAGTTATCAACACAAAAGTCAATCTGCTGAAGGGGGTTGAATGCTGAAAACAGTCCAAAAACCACGTCAAGACGGGGGGTGGAGGGGGGTGGAGTGCCGGCCAAGGGGGCTGTCCAAAAAGGGGTGGCTAACTGGCCAAGTAGTGGGGCATTCGCAGTCGTTAAGGCCCCCAGTATTGACCCCTTTGTTGGAACGCAAAAGCGGAAACCAAAGATACACTGACAAAAAAAAATATATACATAAGCTCTATACTTAAAAAATATTAATTTTAAATACTATTCTTAAAACTAATAATTCTTAAAACAAAACCTATAGACTCAAAAGCTAGAAATAATAAAGAATTTCTAAGAAAAGTAAACCCTTTTCCCTCAGTGTTTCAACTGAAGGGTTTGGCTCTCGCTCTCCGGCTTCTGACCACCCCCGGCAGGAAGCAGGAAACAGGACGAAGGACTACGGACTGCGGACGAAGGACCGCGGACATTGCTTGGAATGGTGATGGACGACGGCCCATGGAGATCCTTGAGCTGGCGCTGGAGCTGTAGCTGGAAGTTGCTGTACGGATTGAAATCGTACATATTTCACCTCAGTGGCACGGTCTCGCTCGCTCCGCTTGGCCGGGCCGGGCCGGGCAGGTCCTGGCCAGCGCTTTGAATCGAAATCGAAATCGAAAAGTCCACCCCTAATGGCCAGTCGAGAGCGAAAAAGCTCCGGACATCGGCCATTGCCATTCAACCCTATGCCAGCCAGTGGCCTTTAGAGTCCGTGTCCTTGGAACAGGACAGCCCACACTGCACCACCAGCTACAGGACACTGCCACCACCGCCACAGTCGCCACCCCTTCTCACACTGCCATTTGCACAATTACATTTATAAATGCCGCGCCAGGATATCAAACAGAAACTACCAGAACAGGACAATCGAAAGTCCACAAGTTATTTGCCTTTCGAGGGGGACAGGACACCCCTTCAACTCCCAGTCCCCCAGTCCTGTCCCCCTCTCCGCCGAAAATAATGGCTAATTTCTAGGAATCAGAAGTGTATAAATTGGCGCTTATGGGGCCAGAAACTTAAAGATTTTGGTCCGAGGGGATTTCTCAAAAAGCCATTGAAACTCTAATAAAATAAAAAGCAATATAGTTGAGTAAAAGATTTAAGAAATAATAAAAAACAGAAGGAGAAGGATATATTTTGTTTTTGGTTTTAGAATCTGAATATTTTCTTTCCGTCTTTAAGTATTTTAAGAACCATTTGAGAATTGAAGCCAAAGTCTGTTTAATTGACTTTTCCATCTTTCTAATAGATAACTTTCATAATTTTTAAAGCTATTTTGATTGTAAGTTGTACTTTTTAACATAATTATTTATGTTTAAAAAAGTAATGACTCTTTAATAGTTTCTAGAAAATCACCATCATTCGTTTTTATTTCAAAAACTATTTCCAAGTTTCGGGATTGAGAAAACACATTAATTTTTAAAGCTCTTTGATCACAAAACACATTTTAAAAAATCTCCATAAACTTGAAACTAAAATAGTAGAGCTATCTCCCCGTTGAGATCTCAAGGATGTGCCGGCGGCAGGGAAAAGGTCCTGTTTCCGGCTAGCAGGGCCGAGAACAAAGCCCGAAATTGGCTAATTGATGGCCCTCCGGCCGAGGCCACTTGACTTGATCGGAGAGTCCGATCGGAGCCGAGTCCGTGATCCTCGAAAAACTAAAGAAAAAAGCGAAAAGCGCAACTGGCGATCGAACAGGAGCGATAGGAATGAGTGCCTTATAGGTGTTTGGGTGATAATTGTGGAGTTACGATAATATCGCGTCCGATCTTGGCGGCAGTCGATCGAAATGTGAATGCTCCTGATTGAGGATGTGAGTGCATCGAAGTGACTCGCGGATTTGCCTACCGCGGTTTCAAATAATCCCGAAACCCTAAAAGAGGGTTGGCTCCTGCTCCTGCTCCTGCCGATCCTGCTGACAATTTGTAAGCACTTTCCCCTACCCTCTCGAATCCTAAAAAAAAAAAAAAGGGTTTTGCAGTCTCAACCATCCCCTACCGCGATTTGCGAATAAGTTCCCTTTCCCGTCTACCTGGGAAATGGTAATGTGTCCTGTATACAGGACACATATTCTGTTATTGGGACATCCTGGATGCATGCGTAACCCTTTCGGGTAAAGCGAGTTAATCTCCGTCCCGGCGAAATTATCATTTTTCATTTCTGTCTGACATCTGGCTGGCATGGGTTAAGGGTTCGCCAGGACATTGCACAAGATCGCTGGATAGCTGGATCGCAGGATCAGGCTTCAGTCGAAGATGTGAAGTGCCCACAAAGGAGCTGCCAAGAGGGGCAGGGAAATAATGTCAACGCAATCAAGTCCTTAAAAGGGAATGGAAAGGTGAGCATGTCACAGGGCCGGTCAGAGCAGACTCTCTGACTTGTTCAACTCGCCTAATTGAACCAGCCAGTCCTTTGTTTTCGTCCTTTTGAAAGCGCCAAGTACGACCTGTCACATGTCACCAGGACACAATAATAAAAACGGAAGTAATTCCGAACAATACAGCGTACTTGAGTTCTACTCTCTTTTCAAAAACTATAACAGGGAAGCTTAAAAAATTTCATTTCCAGAACATGAGAGCTAAAAAATGATTAATTATTTAAAAAATAGAACAAGTAACAAAAAACGAAGAGATCTTAAAAAAAATGGTAGAAATTTAATGCGTCCTAAGTGTTTATAATGACATCAAAAATTTAGATCAGTGGCCAATCAGAAATTGTTGCACACATCCTTGAGATCAGTTTTCCTTTTGGTAACCATGCAGTGCTCTGGGAGGGAGAATCGAAAGGCGCTTCGAGCTCAAAAAGGTAACAAAAATGATGTCAGGACTGATTTGAATACTGGATCCTTGTTGCTAATACAAACTGCTGTGTTAAATATCTCCAAACGAATGTCCTAGGACGATGCATGATATTGCTGTTGCTGTTGATTTTGTAGTTTGCGGCGTCGCGACTCCTCCAGCTGCTTCAAATACCTAGCGGCAATGGTCAGGATCGAGGGCTCCTCCACGTCGGAGAAGTCATCCTCGAGACTGTTGTTATCCATGGAGCTGAGGATTTGAGTGGGCGATATTGCCAGTGAAGGGGGCGGGGCGGAGGTCGAGGCCGAGAGTGGCACTTGATTCATATTCCCCGTCTTGGAGGGGACGTTCAGGGCCTTGTCATGGTGCAGTTCCCGGCGAATGGGCTGAACGGTGACCCGCTGGTGTCGCGACGTTCTCACCGACTTCGTTCTCGCGAGCTCACCCTCTGAGGCGGTCACGGCATCCTGGCCGGCTTTCTTTTGCCGGCGACGCTGAGCCGATTCCAGGGGCACTGCCATGGCCACCTTGGATCGGGGCTCCTTGAGATCCTTACCGGGATCCTTGACATCTTTACGCTCCTTTGCACTCCCGTCCCTGTCGTTTTCCTTTTCCTTGTCCTTGACATCCTTGCGGCGCTGACCGCCCGGCGCCACATACTGACCACCGAAGCCGGCCTGATTGCGATGTCGCTGATTGCGACTCGGCTGCCGCCTCTCCAGTATCCTTTCCACCTTCTCGTCCACCATCTGGTTGAGGCACTCCCTCATCTGCTGCAGCTTCTCGTCCACAACCTCGTTCACCGCCGTCCTGATGGCCGTGTACATCTCGTTCATGTAGCTGGATCGCACACTCTCCGACTGGGACCGGGGCCTCAGCTTGTCCAGGACATCCTCGGTGATCAGTGCGAACCGCAGTTTGGTAGCCTTCGACATTGCTCTGCACTTGCCTTATATGTATGTATATGCCACTCATATACACTTCTATATACTAGTTAAAAGCCAATGAAGGTCCAACAAATTTTTGGGTCGAAAGGGGGGTCCTCGTTTGTATTGCGTTGCGGAATTTTGGGCTTCTTTTTGTCGGAAACAAAACTTATTACCGAACTTCTCCGTTGCTATCACACATCTGATTTTGGGGGCCGAACTATAGGGACTGAATGGGCTCTACTTTCATTTCCAGGACTACTATGCTTGGCATTTTCTATGAAAATTTTCAAAATCATAAACGGGGAGTCTCCAGTTAGCCTGGAGGGTACTGGTACCATATATGTTATAGATGCTGCCTCGCCGATAAATGTGTCCAAAGACTAATCCGTGAAATATGTATATTGCTGAAATCGCAAGCCTGGTTAACCGTTAGCTGGGCGGACGGGGTGTCCTTGCGAGGGGGGCTAAAGGGTAGCAGTGGCACAGTGGCTTATCAAAGGACTGCAGACAGGGCCGGGGCATCAATCAAGAGTTTCCAATGAATGGCTATCGACTGGATGGTCGGACCACCTAGTCCTCTCTCCTTCTGGCCCGCGCACAGCCCTCTCCTTCTAGCTCCTTTCTGGACCACCACCCAAAAATAAAAGGCACTGGCACAGGGCGAAGGCAATATTTTTGCGGCTTAATATGTGTTTCCCAAAAAAAAAAAAAAAAGATGGGAAAAAATGGAAATAAATAAATGTGAACCGCTGGCGAAAAAAATTCAATTTTTTTGTAGCATGGCAATGCGGGAAAGGTGGCGGGCTGCTGGGCGTTCTGGGCGTCCTGGGAGGCTGTGGCTGGCTTATCGCTCGCCTTGTAGCCAGTGACAGGACATAACATAACCCCTGGTATCTCCAACAGGCCATGCGTGGGTGCTCCCTTTATTTTTTTCTGCTCACAAATATTTTAAACAAACATGGCCGACAAGCTAACTAAATATTTAAATTACAATCAGTACTTGTAATATTTTTTTTTAGATTTTAAGTCTTGGGTAAAGTCCTTGCTTCAAGTTTATAAACTTTATTCTGGTCTGGCCTTTAAATGCTATTATTTTAACCACGACTGTGGAGCGTGTGTGTGGTCACCCTGCCTTTGGGGATGGAGGGGAAGAGGGCAGAGGGACCCCTGCCACAGACAGGGGTGGAGACAGGCGGCTGCTGCCTTGCGGAAAAGGGGTTTGAAAAACTTGCTGACTAAGTACTTTGGAAAATTGCTTACATGTCTTCTATCTTCTGGCCGTTGCCCGCCTTCGTTTAGCGGTAATACAATGTCATTTAAGGGGGGAGTGGATGGTGTCCTTAAGGGGGGAGGGGGCCCATCCTGCCGCGACAGAGGCTGATTTTCTCAATCCATTTGCCAGGCCAGTGGACAAGTGTTGGATGCCATGTTTATGTTTTTCCGTTGTCTATCATTCAGTTGTCCTTACAACAACAACACCAACAACAACAACAATAGAAACAACAACAAAGAGTAGAGAGAAAAAATAACAAACAAGAATACCCAAAAAGCTTTACATTTTCCACGCTTCCAGGACATTTTCCTTTTGAAGCCAAGTTGGCGTTTGAGTTTTTTTCCTTTTTTTTCGTCCTTGTTGGTTCGGTAATATAAAATCCACAAACGCGAACAGAACTTCACATATGACAGCCGAAGGACAATCGAAGGAGGAGCAGCCGCCTGCCAGGACCTCCAACAAGGATGGCGGAGAGGGGGCCAGGACTTGGCCGCTTCTTGGGATGTTTGTGATTTTCGAAGCGGAAAATCAAAGTTAAAGGCTCTCTGCACGAAACCAACTAAGTCTTAAAAATAAAATAAAAATAAAAATAATTGTAAAATAAAATATATTAAATATTTAAAATTAAGATGAAACTAAGAGCAGTTTGTAATTATTTTTAATGTTTTAAATATCATTTGAATGTTTTAAACACAAAGACAAACTTCCTGAAAAAATTATTTATTTTGAAGAGTTCTTAAAAAAAAACACCAAAATGTCCTTTCCGTATGTCCTTTCTTCATATGCTGGGCCGAGTGTGTGTGGGAATGTGTGTGTGCGTTCGTTCGAGTTTCAGAAAATTGCATTTTTTCATATCATTAGGTTTTATTGGTTTCTTCCTGTTAAATATCCTCCAGCCAGCTCACTCCCATGTCCTGTTCCCCTCCCCGTATTGTCAAAACAACAACCTGAACCGTATGTACACGGAATACTATACATAAGAATATATTATCATATATACTAGATACTGATACACATGCGGCACGCATCATATCATTCGGAAGCGAGTCCTGCGACAAGGTCCTTGGCAGACCGACAGCTCCCTCGGAATTTTCCACACAGTTCCACAAATGCAAGTTGGCGATTTCCCGCTGCCTTTGTTGTTTTCCCACCGACCAATGACAATGAGGTCCTGCAGGAGGTCCTGGGGGGTATTGGGGCGCCTGGGAGACTATGGTGACTGGGCTGGCAGGAGGTCCTTTCGGAGCTTCTCCACCTGTGTAGAACAATGCGAAATCGATTTGCCTCGAAACCGCCCCAATTAAGGACCATCAGTGGAGCGCAAAAAGGTTTGAGGTCCTGCGGGGGTCACTCACACGAATAAAAATGAGTAGAATTTGGAGGACAGCTTGGTTCAGGGAGTGTGTGTATAGGAATTATAAAATGTGTCCTCGGAAAACGAAATCTAAGAGCGGAATTGATGGAACATTCAATGTTTTTTTTTCCTGCTGACAGTTTCCGGTTGCAATTCCGTATCCTGAATCAGGACTCGCTCAATTCCATTGACCGACTTAAGCCACTAACTGACTGCGCAGAAAAATATTTGTGTATTTGTCCAAGCAAACACATTAAAAAACGGTCAGGCAGTAAAAAAATCTGATTTCCATCCACCACGGACCAATGCCTATGTAAATAAAGGTCCTTATGTACACACACAAGCACAAACAAACACACACACACAAGCACAGGACACATACGTGCGACATTTGGGCTGGGGGGTGGAGGTGTTCGCTGAAGGGATGTGGGTCCCACATCAAATGTCCTGGCCACGAAACCAACAATGCCAATGGCAGGCCACCTGCGTAAATCAGGATCTGCAGGACCTTTGATTGACTGGCTGACACTTGGGTGGATAGCGGGGGGGAGGGCGTCCTGGGTGGGTGGCCAAAGGATAGCTGGTCAAGAGGCGAAATCGAGACGAAAGTCCTCAGATGCTGTGTCAGCGCAATATGCCACCAAGTCACCGAATCGAAACGGGCCAAAAAAGGCAACAGCACCTGCAGTGGCTTGGTTGGTCCTTTTCGTCCTTTTTGTTGCCACTTTTTTGGACCACTACACTGGCAGAATGTATCTCAAGGAGAATATGCTTCAAATGGTCCTCGTCAAAGGGGTCTGCTTTAACTTTTCCGCTGTGTTCTTCGGGGCTCTCCTTGGGGTCCTTTTTGCACATATGTGTGCGAGGTCCTTGTTGATGATGCGCTTCGGTGGACGCCGCCCAGCGGTAAAGGAAATGAAAATGAAAAAAATACATATACATATATACAAATACATATAAAGGTATATCCTTTATGGAAACAGTCCGTTGTCCTGGCCGATTCCGCTCGGTTGGTTTGCGAAATTTTTGAATTGGATACTCTGGCTTCTTTTCTTCCCCTTCCCCCAGCTTCTTATCCTGACCGTAGGACTACGTGTGCCTGTGTCTGTGTGTTTATGGCCATGTCCTGCCACGCACACACGCGCGTGTGTGTGTGTGAGTGTAGTATTCGAAATTTTGCATATTAAAATATTGTCGTGCATGCAAAGGTCGCTCGTTTGCCAGAAAGGGAAAAAGGCGCCCGGCGCCGTGCGTTTCCCGCACAGTGGGCGCTATTCTCAGGTGTTTGACTTGAAAATTGTATATTTTTTAAATTGGATTTAAAGTAGTATCCTTTTTGAACAAAATTTACTAGTGCGAACTCTATAGTTTTAAGACTTTAGTTGAAATATCTCTTAAGATTCCACTGTATATTGTGTTATGGCTCGCAGAGAACTGCGAATGTTGATGCGGCACTGAGTGAGGGATATGGGGCATGAGGCATGGTGATGTGGCAGCAACATTGGGACACAGACACATCGCCTGTGGTAACACAATAACGAATTTCCGTAGCAACTTCATCGCCAAGTCCTGCTCCTGTTTCTGCTTCTGCTTCTGCTGATTCTCCCATGTCCTGTTTGGTCCTGTCCCATCTCCTGCGTTCTGCGTCCTTTTCGGAATCCTTGGCTGCCTGGATGCTGGATGGAGTAGTGCCTCCCGCTGAAATGTTATCCTACTTACATGGGGTCCTGCCCCATTCGAAACTTCTGCCAATGCGCTCTTATGTCCTTTTTTGCGTCTGTTTTCGGTTACATTTTAATGCAGGGGCAAGGACACCCAAAGGAAATGAAATTAAACACTTTTCCAAGACAGCAGACCAATAAAACAAATAATAATAGTAATAACAAAACCAAAATTATGAAAAGGATATTCCTAGATTCAGAAACTCCAAAGCAACCTAGAAAAACGTATGTCCTTGGTCCTTGAAGCTGAAAATTATTTTGGAAACCTTTAATAACAAATCCAACTGACACTACTTTTTCCAATTTTATGAATGTCAATCAATGGGCAAAGATTTCCCTTCCAAGGACATGAAGAAATAGCCAAGAGGGGAGTGAAAACCCGTTACATTCTTCTCCAGGATAACAAAGCATTATTGCCAAAGACATTCGTCAGTTCGATCCGTTGTATTTAATGGATTTCTATTTTTTATTTGAAGTCCTGGGCTCTCCTCTATCCCGACTCCTATTTTTTGGATCGTGAGAAAGTTGTTAACCCCTTCGAGGCCACACATCTATAATTTATAATTTATAATGATTAGGTACCGTTCGAGAGGGAAAAGGTAACAGTTGCTGCTGCCAAAAGACGATCCTTTGCGGGGTAGATCCTGCGAAGGATAAAAGCGGCAGAGGCGTCATCCCTTCTTCGCCCGAGGAGGTCCTCCGCCGAGGCCAGCTGTGATCCGTTTTTTCGCAGGTTTGCAGCATCTCGCAGGATAACAGTCCTCGAGCAGACAAAGGTCCTGCGGCAAGATCCCTAACGAGATGATTGATCCACAATCGGTTCCGTTGAGGGCAACCCCTTAAGGGTTTTCTCCACAGGACAACGACACGTCGAAGGTCCTTAAAAGGGTAGCTCTAGAGTTTTCGTTCACTTTCCTTTTAAGGCTCCTTAGGACTTGAGTTATTGAGCTTGAGCTCAGTTCCTGGTTTAGTATTTAGGATCCAATATTTGTAAGATTTTCCGATGAATCCAAGGGGTATCCAAGCTATGGGTCCTTCCTTGGCGAGGAAGGGTATATCTCAGCCAATCCTCGTCCGATTCTTAAGCGGAATACCTTAATCGATTTCTGGATCGATTCTGAATCGATCTGCATCAAAACCTAAAAACAAAATTTCCGATCACTTTTTTTCGAAATTCTTCTGATGGATCCCCTTCGACGATGGAGAATATCAGGAAATACCGGAGCCTTGGGAAGGCCCCATCCCAGCCAATACTAATCCGAGTCCTTAGCGGAATACCTTAATCGATTGCTGTATTGATTCTCCATCGATCTGCATCAAAACCTAGAAATACAGTTTCTTTGAAGATGGGGAAGTCCCCTCATCCTAATCGATTTGTGGATCGATTCCCCAGTAGGCTGCACCTAAATTCCTCAGCAAGGACACGAGTAGAGAGCTAGTAGCGCCCTCCCCCGCAATGTCAACTGACCCGCGTCCGTTAAGTGACCCCCCGTGGCCGTGTCCCTGCTCCGGCTAATTCATTAATCAAGCAATTAGTCAGGTTTAAGTAGCCGAGGATAGAAACACGCACACCCCGACTGGCGGGGAGGGGGAGGCCTAGTCCACGGTCCATGGTGCTTGGTCCTTAGTCCTTATTATACCATAAACGTATAAATATCAATTTGATCTGTCAAATATTGACACATCAAACCCTAAACAAACCAATGACAGGCAGGGGCTACCCCCTGTGCCATTTAGCGGCAATTTATGAGCAACAAAACACCCAAAAAAAGGACAAAAAAAATTGGTGGAAAAATAATAAATGAAAACAGAGAAGAGCAGAGGACGGGGTGGCACAAAAAAGGGATTTTTTCAGATCATTTCAAGGGTCCTTGACTCTGAATGAAAATGAGAATGAAGCGAAAATGATGCTGCGTCCCATGAGCTGGGCAATTATGTGTATTCCATAACATCATGTTTGCAGTTTAATGTCAAAAACTTTGTTTTTTACCCCAAAAAACGGCGAGGGAATAGAATGGGAAGTGGCAAAGGTTAGGGATGCTGTGTGATCCGCATCCGAATCCTGTTTTTCTCTATTTTGTTGCTTGTGGATCACGCTAGGGTTCAAAGTGCGTGTGAATTCGAGGATGCTGGGCGACTTTTGTGTGATTTTTGTTGCGGTATTGTTAAGGTGTGAATCGGACGATTAGGGCCACAAAAGGCACAGGTAATGCGATAAGGCGCCTCTCGGGTCAAACGGAAAATGGAAAATGAGATATATGGGGGAAAATACGGGAAATTGCATTTGAGTTATCCTTTATCCTTAGATGGCTGCTATCCTTTCCGGTAGCAATTAGTCAAGTGGCTAATGAGTTGAACAAAATCGGATCGGATAAGGATACAGCCCAGTACTGTACTGTACGGGGATTTAAGGATTTCTATTTTCGGTTTAGGATTCCATTTCCCTTCGCTGCATTTTTTGGCGGCACTGCATTCGCAAAATTTATTGCAATGGCGGGCAAAAGGGTTAAGGGCTTAGGGGGTTGGGCTAGTCAACCCACCGAGGGGCCGGGCAGGGGGAGGGGTAAATGGGTAAATGACAAAAGGCGAAAAATTATAAAAAATTACACAACAGGCAAATTTTGGATTTTTTTTGTTTTTAGAAAGGGTTGAAAATGGCAGGACTAGCAGGATCTTAAATTTTCATGTTTTGGGAAAAGTGCAGAGCTCCCTACCTATCTGTTTAGTCCTTTAAATTAGGCTACCTCTGGAAGTATCTTTCAGATACTTTTTAAATTCGGTTCGCCCAGCTCATCAATTCAAATCAAACTCAAACCCCTCAACCCCTACTGCCCGTATCCTTTTTAATATAATTCCAAAGCTTGCGATTGAATTTCGGATAGCAACTGTCCGCAGATATCGCGGATATCGATTGCCAATCGATGGTGGCCAGGTGTGTTTGTATCTGTATCTGCGTTTGGGCAATATTGGCACCAGCACCCCGCTCCAGCCCCTCTCTGTCCTTAAAAAAAAAACCGAAAAACCCTCAACCCCTAATACCCACATTGTATCTACATACATTTGCATGGCCTCATTTCTTTTCATCCATAATTTCAAATTGCGAGCAAATTTTCCCCGCTGCCGTGGCATAGTTTTTCCAAACACACACGCACACTGCCACACTGCCACACACACACACACACTCACAGAGGGGGGGAAAAAAAAGGATTATTTATTTATTACGAAATTTTCGTCATTCGATGCGCGGCTGTGGCGCGTGGAAAGGTGGAAATCAAAGGTGGAAGGACTATGAAAAGGACTTCCCCCCACCACTTTACCCGCGAGCCGCAAATGTCGAATTATTCAAATGATGATTCCAACCCCCGAGCACCCCTTTTTCGTCCTGCCACTGCGATATGCAAAAAAATTGAAATAGGTATATGTTGGGCGGAAAAAAAATGAAACGGAGAGAGAGCAGGAAGAATAAAATACGCACAGGATTCAGGCTACAGGACACAGGAGATACCGAGCGCGTCGCGTTGATTTTGTGTGCACTTTTTTTTTTCTGCTTCTGCCTTACCTTGCGGCAATCTGGCGGCTCACACACACACAAGCCCAAGCATACACGCGAAAGGACACGCACGTGGTGTAGTGGAAATGGCCCTCATGTTCCTCCTGTTTTTGTTGTTATTGCTCGTCCTTTGTAGTTTGCATGTCCCGTTTCGTCATATGAGATCGCGAACGTTTACAAATTTTTCATTTTATTCCAAAAACAAGAAAGGCACGTCATTAAATTTCAGGCAAGGACACAACGAACAGGAAATGCTCTAAGGACGTTAATGGGGAATATATTAAATGGACATTTTTTGGCATTTAAATATTGAAGTCTTAGGAAAGTCCGATGATTAAATAATTATATGAAAGTGTATAGTTCTATTGGAACTTTGACTATTTAAGGATACTCTAATAATACTCAAAAGTCCTAAAAGCATATCCCATCTGAAAACCACACATACCCCTCTACAACACCTCTCCTCGTGTGGACGGAGAGGAACAGGACTCGTTTTGGAATGTGTCTGTGTGTTGTTTATAAAAAAAATATCGCTTTTAAGGACATCTGCGTATTTTCGCCGTCCCATATGAGGACATACCATATATGGGTGGCACCCAACACCCAACCCCTGGAACCTCCGCAGACAGTGGCCACCGCATTCAAAATTTGAATTCTTTAATTTGCACCTTGTTGAGCAATTAAATTTATTATTTGTTTGCCTTTCATAGTTTTTTGGTGGTAATTTTATATTTTATTGCGGCCTGGTAACATCTGTTCTTATTTAAAAAATTATTGTAAAAAATGTAAACAAAAGGAAGCCTGGGCATATTTTTTCCAAACAACTAAATCAGTTCTCGTTGTATTTATTTTATTTTCAGTTGATTAACCATTTCGGGGAGACCTTCACCAATATTGAGGAAGAACCCAAATCGAATCGAAATCAAATTTGAGTAAAAGCCACCAAGAAGACAAACACACCACCGCCCACTGCTAAGACCCACCCACTCCACCTCCCACTCCCACTCCCATTCTCCCGGAAATTGGCCAAAGAAATGCGAAAAGTTTGCATAAATGTCCACAAACATGTGGGCCAGTCCGCAGTTGCCTTCATTTTTTTTTGGGGAAACTCCCATAGAAAATATACCCCCCAACCCCCTCCAATCATAAGCAACTCTTTTATTTTCCAGGACATTTTTCTTTCTTTTCTTTTGGGGACTTTATAAAAATGTTTGCCCTTCGGTTTGTTTGTTTGTTTGTTTGTCTATGCCTCGATTTGTTGGTCTGTCTGTGTGTGAGTGCGGGCGTGTTATTATTACACACACACACACCCCCACATAGATCCTTCAGTTCAGCTTGTTTGCTTGCCCGACTGCGTTTTTTGTCGTAAATTTAATGGGCAGTGTGTGTAGCCGATGCGAAGGAATCGGAAAGGAATCGAAACGAATTGAATGGCAAACGGGAGCCATGCATAAAAAATTGCCAAAGCCATCCTGGGGGATGGGCCTGGTGGGGTTAAGGGCTTGGACGCAGGCAGCCAAGGGTTAACTTCGATTAGCCCGAAATGTTGTCATGGCCTGTGGTCGCACATATGTGCCTTCTTTTTTCTCAGAAGGGTGGTGTATCCTCTACGCCACTGCGTGTGTGTGTGTGTGGTCATAAGGCCAAAGCACAAATAATAACAGTCACGCGTTGTCCTTGTTGTCCCCATCGTCCTTTTCTCCTTATCCCCCCCATCTCCCCGCCCTCATAGGCCGACGCGGAAAAAGCAGCAGACGCGGCAAAAATAAATAATAAAAAAGCAAAGACCAAGACAAAGTTAGCCATTGCCGAAGAAAGTTGGGAGAAATGTAAGAAAGGGATGCGACTGGCTGCTGCCCAGGACGTATGCAGAAATGTATGCTATGGAAATTGGGAAAAGGGGGCGGACATTTGAATTAGGTTTAATTAATGTTTTGCCTGATAGTTTTCATCTAAGAATTAGGTAGTTTAAGTTTTTAAAAGTTCCCTTACCTTAAAGAAACTATAAATAATCTTCAAATGATATCATTTTAATAAAATTAAGTAAAAATCAAAACTTACCAGTAAGATAAGCTTCTTAAAAATTGTATTATTTACAATTATTAAACATAGTTTAGTAAATATTACTATTAATTAATGATAGTATATAGCTACTAGCTTTTTATCAAAATTTAAACACTCGCGAAAAATATGAAACTTTTAAAAACTCAATAAAATAACACACAGAGTTCAACTAAAGATGCAAAGACTGGAATTAATTTCCAAAATTAAACTATTTCTTAATCGAAAAAGCGAGTTTTAAGTAAATAAACACACGCGTTTACCGGCCAGCGAAAGCACAAGGGGGGAGAGCGAAAGAGGCTGAAGATCTTGGAAGAAAACAGGTGAGAGTGCGTGGAAGGAACAGCTGGTGCTGCCAAAGATGGCACTATCGGCTGGAAGGCTTTTGAACCCTTACAAGGGTCTTGGCGGAAACTAAAAATTTTAAACTAAAAGCCTAGTTTACCATAAAATCACCTAATCAGGAATAAAAAAAATAGGTTCGAAGATAAACAATATTAGAATACCCCCTGATGGACCATAACCAAAGCTTGAAGGACGAATCGAATCCCCATAGTGCCTACATGCGAATGAATATGAAAGCGTGCCTCTCCCAGGACCTTTTGTCCTTTGGCGGACAGCGTCCCCACGCAAAAATAGGGCCATTGATCAAAATTGCTACAATAATGGCGCAAAAATCCACCCCATGTGCGCGACGGGCAACTGGACTCGACCTCCCACCACCATCCACCCACCACCCCCTTGAGCCGCCTCCTTTTATCACCACCTCCTCGTCCTCGTCCTGCCGCCACACACATTTCATTTCGTTTCATGGCGGAAAGGAAAGCAAATATCGCCATTGCTGTCCAACATGGCAACGTGGAAAAACGGACAAACGGACGCAAGGATGCAGGGACTTGGTGGGCGGGGTGGGAAGTGGCAGGGGGCAGGGGGCGGAGGGCGGAGGGCGGGCAGGACCTCGTCTACCATTGAAAGCCTTTTTTGATGGCGGCCCTTATTGTTGTTGCTGCCTCTGCTACTTGTGGCGGTGGTGCTCTGGTGGCAGCAGTGGTGGTGGCGAAAGTACCTCGGTGGTCCTCGGTGGGCGTTGGATTGCTGCTGGGCGGTGCAAGGTGGCAAGGTAGCAGGCGGTTGCCAACTCCTGCCCAGAATGTCCAAAAGGACCAAGGGACCCACTGCACTGTAAGAATATTTGGATAGAAACCTCATTTATGGAAAGTATGGTGATCTACTAAAGAAAGTTTAAGTTAAAGGATGCTCGAAGATGTCTCATTAATTTAAGTATAAGGAATATAATAATTTAATAATCGCCCCCTAGTTTCTGGCAGTGTCCTCACATGTGTGTGTGTGTTCGTATCACATGCTTTGGCTTCGTAATGGCCACAGTTGTTGTTATGGCCAAAGTTCGTACGTGAGGGTCGAGTTGAGTCGCAGAAAGCGGCGAAGAAGAAGACGAGGGTGGCGGTGGGGTGGGGCCCGGGGATGTGGCAGGAGGCAGGGGGCAGGAGGAGAGCCGGCTCACAGGACACCAGCCATTCGCATTTGGTCCTTTCTGGTGGCCGTTAGCTGGTCGGGTCGTTTGTACATATTGCATCAAAGAAAACTTTTGCCTGGGAAAAATAAAGCACACACTCTATCACACACACTCACACACACACATACGCAGTCGCAATGGAAATGGGGAAAAACCAGAAGGAAAACTCAGAGGAGGCGGTAGGGGCAGGGGACAGGGAGTAGGGGGCGGGCGGTGAGAGGTGGGAGAAGGAGGCTATGGCAACAAACGGACAAGGGACAACGCCAAAGGACATGGCCAAATACGTGTGTGGCAACTCACACATGTACATCCTAAGGACTCATACATATACATATATACAAAGTATATAGGAGCTATTAGGAGAAAATCTTAAAGACAGCCACGCCTCCTCTCCTGAAGTATAAATTAAAATCTTTAATAGTTAAGAACTCTTTTTGTTTCTTAAAATATAACCAAAAAATGAAAGTCTAGCTTTGAAACAAAATATTTATTTAAAAACCCCAACAAGTCTTTAAAAACAAAATAATATTTCAAAATTACAAAACCATTTCGAAGGAAGCTAGGAAAACCACAAACACACACGCACACACTAGATATCCTTCAAGCCGCACCCCCCAAAACCACAGCCCCAACTGCCACACACACACCCACCCCTTGAGCCCCTAACTCCACCACCCCCTTCTGGCCAAAAAAAAAAAAAAAACAGGCAATCAGAGAGTCCAGAAAAGAAGGCCAACACATCAGGAGCAGGCCCCTGATCTCTGGGACAAAATATTAGTTCTGTCAAAATAAATTTCTTTGAGTAATGTAATCCCATTTTGCGGTCTTCGCCCACTTACACTGGGAACACTGCGAAAAAAATAGGGGGGAGGCGGGGCGGGGCCACCCGAGGGGGAGGGGAGTCTCATTTTTTCAGGACTCACCCTCCTGGTCACATACGAGTCTGAATATCGCATCAGCCTGAATATGAACGCGATAAATCTGTTCGCGATTGTTTTTTCCTGATTTTTTTGCTGGGCCTCCCCCTCTCAGGCGGCTGTGGTTGGGTGGGTGGGTGTGTGGTTGGGCGGAGCAGGCGGTGTCCAACGCAAAAAAAAAATATAAAAAAATGGCAGCGGAATTCGCTAATCCCAGGCAAAGGGGTCTCCGGCCTCAGATTCAAAATTCAGCCGAATCTCAATCAGAATCTGAAGCTTCAGCTGTCCTTTATTACACTATTTTCTAAGCAGTCCGTGAGTTTAAAGCACTGAGAGAAATTTTTATAGAAAATAAATATATGAAAGCTAACAAATTTTAAATCAAAGGTTCTTAAATATTTTTTATTATACTGTGCCTCTAAAAAGTAGTGTGTTAAGTAGATTTAATAAATTTTAAATTATAAAAAATATACTATTCGTTTATTAAACTATTCTTGAAAATACTTAAACTCTAAACCTCTCCCTGGATTTTCTTCCAGTGTAGACTGCGGCAAAATCAGAGTCGATTACGGACACATGTATTGTCGTTTCACGCACACGAGCGACGTGACCAGGTGGGTGGATGTGCCTCCTCCCCCCCAAGGACATGCCACGGGGTGGCTGGCTGGCTGGCTCTTGACTTAGTCGCTGGATGATGACAATGTCTTCTGACAGCTTTTGCGGCCGCCTGTGATTGCCAAAAAAAAAAAAAAAACTGCGACACGATGACGAGAGATTGCAAAAAAAATACATATAGTATTATATATTTTTTTTGTCATGTATAAAAAATGAATCCCTGAAATGTAATACACTCAAAGCCATACACGCACGCACATTTTTTGATCCTGGGCCACCAGACATTGATGAGGCCAAATTTCTGTGATTCGTCATCTAAATAGGTTTTCACACACCACACACACACACTGCGCGGAATTGCCAAGCATTACACACACACACACCACGCACACTCGTAAAAATAAGAGGGGGAAAATTGTCCAATCTATGGGAAAAATGCTCTGCAGCTGGGCAGGTCCTTGGGGAGGAGAGGATGACATTTCTGGCCTCGAATATCATCATTTAAATATTTATAGTATTTTTCATCCTTCAAATATTTTCCCACAATGCCTCTCCAATACGTATATTTTTTAAGATAGTCTGAAACGTTAATTTTATTTATTTAACTTAAAGTTGAAACTGTCATCTTTAAATTGGGAAACGGTTTTTGAATATCGTATTCCAAGGAAATCAACGGTAAACAATTCCAATTAGAATTGAATGAGATTCGCCCGCCAGCCAATAGATGGCTTTCTTTGGCATTAATTAAAACGTTAAATAGATATAAACAAAACATTTAAAAGAATCATTATGAAATCATACTCTTTAATATAAAATGGACAAGCTAAAAAATCAACTACATAAATTCATACATTTAAGAGGCCTACCTAAAATATATTTCGAATAATAATTAAATATACGTTACAGCTTCCTCTCCCATCCGCTAGATGGCTTCAAAACCACATAATTAAAAACAAATATATTTTATGTTTCTTGGCTTTTATTTATAGTCTATTATTATAAACAACTTGTTTTAATGCTCCATTGTTGGTGGTAAGTCAAGGTGGAGTCGGATGTGGTTGGGTAAAAGAAAAGCTGGGGTGTGGAAAAAAAAAGTTTCGACAATATTATCATTAAAGTCTACGTTTCCTGCAGTTTGCTGCAGTTTTTGGGGCACGGTGGAAATACGGAAATTTGCATGCCGCTGCCCCATCGAAATACGATGCGAATGTTATGTAACCACTGAGGTTGATTGGCGAGGGACTACATCCGGAGTACCGGATACACTTAATCGAATCCAAAAGGGGTGGGGTGAGGTGGTGGTGGTGTAGAGCTGGACAGTGTGGGCTAAGTAAGATGAGAGGATAGATGGGTACGCTTGTTCTCGTAGAGGATATGGATGGTTGTGTGGAATTATTAGGTCAGCTTGGAGCGCTTCTTGGCAATGGCATCCTCGACCGCACGGAGCTGCTTCAGAAGTTCTTCCCGGCGCGACTTCTTCCCATCCTTGTTATCCTTATCTTTATTGTCCTTATCGTGTTCCTTGGTGTCCTTCTCCCGGTCCTTGTCCTTTTCTTTGTCTTTGCTGCCGCTGCCGGTGCCGCTGTTGCTGCTGTTGTGCTCCTTCTCCTTGCTGTGGTTGTCCTTGCCGTGGGGATCCTTCTCCTTCTCGGAGTCGATTGAGTTGGGCGAGGCCAGCGCCGACACACCCACCATGTTCGACGTTTTCTTAATCTCAATGGATATGGGCGAACGCTTCCTGGGCACCTCAGGGGCTGTCAAGGATTCAAATTGTGAGGAACTACTTTAAATCAGTCACTTGTAGTGGACTTACGCTTCTTGATCAGCTTACGCTCGTTGAGCGCCTTGTCGGTGGAGCGGACTCGCTTCTGGGGCGTCTGGGATCCCGACGAGCTGTCCGAGGAGGATGATCCCGACTCCGATTCTGAGTACGAGGTGTCTGATGAATCTATTGAAATGTTCTTCATTTTAACCCAGTGTTGCAGTGTTACCCGGACTTAGAATTTAAAGCTATAACCTCCCGATCCACCTGACCATTCAATATTCCCCCTCTTCCAATCTAGGACTGTGTTTTACTGTGTGATCCGCTGCACTCACCTGAGTCCGATGAACTGGAGCTGTGCCGGCGCCTCAGCTTGTCGAACTTCTTCTGCGAAGGCGATGAGAGCTTCTTCCGCTTGGACGCGGGACTGTGACCGCCACTGTGCCGCTTATGCTCCAGGGCAGCTCGCTTGTACGACGGCGAGTGGCTGCCCTCTGGAAGGGAAACGAAACAAAAAGGACATGAGTAAGTAGCACCACTACTGAGAAGCTGCAGACTCACTGGATGCGTGGCGACGTCGAGCTGCCTGACTGGCGGAGCGCCTGTGGCCCGAATGGCGGCGCGCGGTGGAGCCGGGGGCACCAGCCGCCTTGTGGGAGCTGCCGCCATAGCGCCGCTTGTGCTCCGAGGGGCTGCTGGATCGCGAGGTGCTGTCGGAGGAGTCGCTCTGGGAGCTGTTCGTGGTGGAGTAAGACGAGTTGGTGCTGTAGCTGCGACGCTCCCTGCGTCGACGGTCGTCCCGCTCGTATGAGCCCCGACCCATGGACTTGGAACGCATCCAGGGATCGCTCCACTCGTCGCCGCGTCCAGCTGCCTCCACGCGCTGAACAATCACCTCGCGCGCCGGCCGCAATCGCCGGTCGTCCTCGTAGTGGGGCATCCGGTGCGGCGGCAGTTCGCGATACCGCGCCATCCTTCCATACACGTCCACATCTTCGTACGGCGGATGCACGTACTGGCTGCGACCGTAGCGATCCGTCATGGGACCATACATCGAGTACTGCACCGGAAGGAGGGCACGGGGATTGCCGTGGCTCAGGCCGGCGTGCGGGTGCATGGACATGGCCATGCCGTGGGGATTCATGGGCGGCTCCGCACCTCGGGAAGGCGGCGGCGGTGAGCTGGCCCCGCCACGCTCCTTGAGGTAGTACGGATCCTTCTCGAGCTCGTCCGGCGACAAGGTGAGGTTCATCTTCTTGTCCTCAAAGTCCATGTCCTGCTCCTTGCGTTTGTTCGCCTTGCGCATCATCTCCTTGGCAGTGCGCAGACCCCGCTCCCAGGCATTCTCCACGACGACAGGCCCTCCGTCGGGCAAGATACCGCTTCGGGGCTCGTGCGCGTGGCTGGCGTAGACACTCGACGGGTGGTGCGACATGGTAGAGCGATGGTGCAGAGCCGGCCGCTCGTTCCTATAGTCATGGTAGTCCGCCACCGCTGCAGCATGGGCGGCACTGTAGGCACTCGCCGCTGATCGCGCGGCGGCAGCAGCAGCTGCGGCGGATGTGGACGACCCGCCCGTCGTGGAACCAGTGGCGGCGCTACCCTGCATCGGCACGGAACGCACCAGACTCTCGAACATCGTATAGTTGCCCTTGTCGGTGACGCCGGGGTGCAGGAAGCGACAGCTCATGCCCCAGGTGCACTGGCCGCGGGTGTAGAACCGGCAGACTGGCTTCGGCTCCGTCTCTTCTGGCCGTTTCTCGTCCTCGTCAGACACCTCGCCCTCCTCCAGCTCTTCCTCGTCCTTCTTCTTCTTTGCCTTTTCTTTCTCCTTCTCCTTGCTGGTTTCCTCGCCCTCCTCCAGACTGCCATTCTCCTCGGAGGCGTTCTGGGCGTCCTTGCTCTTCTCTTCGCCCTCTTCGGCATCCACCTCGCCATCATCATCGTCCTCCTGGGCCGGCTTGGGCGTGCCCTTGGCCTGGTTTGATTCATTGGCTTTCGTCTCGTCTTTCGGCTGGTCCGCGGACTCCTTCGCTACCGGTTCAGCGCACTCACCCTCCTCTGCCTCGAAGTCCAGGGCGTCGTCGTCGTGCGTCTTCACCAAGTCCTCTTCCAAGCCGCCTCCTGCTCGACCGTTCGACGCCGCATCCTCAGGCTGAAACAAATGGGAAATGGGATCAGTTAGAACCATGCTTCGATTGCTTAGCAATTCACTCACTTTGGACTCTTTGGCGGGGGCGGTGGTTACCTTCTCATGGCCGCCACTAACCGCAGCCTTGCCATTCAGCTTGGCCTCCTTCTCCCCGGGTCCTGGCAGTGAGTCATTGGAGATGGCCCCGTCCTCGTCCTCATCGACTGGATGCGGCGATGAGTTCTTCGACGAGGCACGCTTCTCCGTCTCCGCCTCGATGTCGCTGACATCGCTGAGATCCTCGTGGCTGATGTTGAGATCCACGGCAGCCTGGTTGTACAGCTGCTGATCCCCCGGACTGTTGCTCCGGCTGCGCACCGAAGACAAAAACGAGCTAGGCTGCGATTTGGCGCTTGGCGAGGGGACTGGCTGATCCTCAGAGACGGCTGCCTTAGGCTCTGGCTGCTCCTGCTGCTGCTGCGGCTGCGGCGGCTGTTGTTGCTGCTGCGGCGTCGGCTCTTGGTCGGGTTCGTCCTCGCTGGAAGATCCGCTGGATGAGCTGCTGCCACTCCCGCTACCGCTGCTGCTGGATGAGCTCTTTTTCATGTTCTTGGATATGGCGCTGCGGCTCGAGCTGGAGCTGGAGTTCGAGGAACTGGAGCTGGTGGAGACGGACCGCGCCGACCGAGCCGCGGTGATGGGAGGGCGCGCATCCGCGGCCGCTTCGTGCGAGGCGGCATCCTTGTTGTTGGCGGGCGAATTGGAGCGCGACTCCGAGGAGTTGGACGGGGAGCTTGCACGAGAATCGTCCGACTCCATGTCTAAGACCATAAGATCTCCTCCTGTTGCCTCTTGGGTCGCGTTTCTGCAGGAGATTACGGAGCAAACGGGGTGGAGGATTAGCGACAACGGCATTAGATAGTGGTCGTTACAAAACTGCAAGACAAACACCCTGGACAAACATCCTGGAGGCGATTAATACCCAGAATCTCGGCGGGATGGGTGTAGCCGAGACAAGCTGGAGAGCTGGAGTGGTGTGGAGCAGGTCGGTCATTTGTTGTGGGTTGCGGGCGAGGATTCAGATTCGGGACGGACAACTTAGGTACTTCTGGCAATCGATAACTAAGCTAATATCGATAGTTCCATGGGAGAGAATCTCAAGACTTCCCAAGACAAACTGATGTGTATTAGTTTGGGGTTTCTACTGAAGGTTGGCCATAACGGGGACGGGTTAAACAGGTGCAAGAGACAGATGCAAGGGCAAGGTCAAGGACCCGGGCTGCACCCCAACAAATGCCGATGGGCTTTCGATTGCTCCGATGACACTACCAATCGGTATTAGTACATTCTTTATTCGTATTATGGCAATGAGTGGTGGGGGTTGGAGGGGGGGGTTGAAAAGAAAAGTTTTGATCGATCATTTGTCATTTTCTGGTTGACTTTTTATGGGGTTCTTACCTTCATTTTTTATAAGCTTTAACTTTTTTAATTTATTGATTATGTTCTGTGTGCGCTACTGTTACTTTTTACTCGCGGGAGAGAGAAAGCGAGGGAGAGAGAGAGAGTGGCGGAGAGTCAGGGTCGCGGTGCAGCCACCAAGAACAACAATTGGTATGCAATTACGGGACTTATCAAAATTGGGGAGATCTGAGCACCCACCTCCCGCTCTCGCTTTTCCTCTGGCAACTGAATGTACACACACAGGTAGGACACGAACACACAGACACAGAAACACGGGAGAGAGTTATTGTTCTTTCATTTCTTTCTTTTTTTTTTTTTTCTTTTCTTATTTTACAACTTTTTTCTTTTTTCTTGCGGACTTTAGCGCACTTTTCGCGACCGACTACTTGACTTAAGAACTTGAACCACTTTTCACTTTGGGTGACTTTTACTTTTTACATTTTAGTTCGTTTTTCGTTTTGGAGGGGAATAGAATAGAATACTTGAAAATATCAATTTGTTGTTGTCTGGTTTTCTTCAATATGTAGATTTTGTAGTTGCCGCTTACCTATGGCTGAGTGGTTGCCCGATGCGAGGAGTAGTGAGATCCGGAGTGGTGGAATAAGAGGAGAGCTCCTGGAAGCCGCCGCCGCCGCTGCCGCTTCGGTGATGCTTCTGCCGCCGCTGCCGCTGCCTCTGTCGCTATCGCTGTCGCTGTCGATGTCTATGCCACTGCCGCCCTTGCTTGCTTTCTATATCAATGCTTTTTTCCAGCCGGTTGCTGCTTTTTTGTAAGTTTTCCGATTTCCGTTTGTGGTAGGACGGGCGAAGGGTCTTTTACCTGCTTGGATGATCAAGTTAGTTTCGTTTTTTTTTTTTCGGTTTTTGTCTGGCGTTCGGAAAAACGCTATATCCGCTCGATGAATGTGACCAGTGGTGGTACATTCATCGAACATTCGACATCCATGGAAATATCGAAGCTGAAGTATTTTTCTGGTATTTTTACTCCCCGCACTATCGCGTGGAAATATCGGTTAAATTGAAACGATGGTACATGAAGCACACAATTGCTTAATTATATTATTTAAGAACATGATATTAAATTATGGAGAACAAACCTTGCTCTGCTCTTCTTGCATTACACTTTTTAAGGCCTTTGTATTAAAAATTATTTTTGGAAAGTAAGACACATGAAAATCGATTTATTTTTTATCCTTTTAAAATAAATATTAAAATTAAGCTTGTTAACTGATGTTGCCTTACTTCTGGATAAATTACATAACAAGCAATCCATTTTAGGTCAAACAAAGAAAACTGGGGCACATAATATAAAGTATGTTTCATAAAAAATAAAAATTGTTGAGGCGCCAAGTTCAAAGTCTGCATAAACTATAAAACATGATAAAAAAATAATTTCTCTAGAAAAATAAATATGATTTTCAAACTGGCCTCTCCCCATCTGGACTCCCCATATTTTTGGCGCTTAAATAACATCTTTTTAAAAAAAAGTGCGTGAGAATGAGTGATTCCGGTATGCCGATGGGAAAATGACAAGGATAAACATATATTCCCACACGGAAACACATAGTACTACAAAATAATAGCATAGAATATTGAACTTTTGATTTTGCATTTGCTAGGCCTATGTACATGGTCAACAATTTTATTTTGGGTTTCAGAATACACTTTTCGGCTGATCAGATTCAAAAACAAATTCGAAAATAGGGGCAAGGTTGGGCTACAGGGCTGTAGGGATATGAAAAGTTGGTTTGGTTGAAAATAATTATTTACACACTCGCCTCGCAATGGACAATTTACAATCAGTATTGCTTTGCATTTTGGGGAAGGGACAGGACTCCTACAATACAAATACTATAATACGCTACAAGAGACTAACTTTTAACCCAACAGGCACAACTCAAAATACTCGGTTTTCAATCATTTCGTATGAAAAATCATTCATGTCAATATATTTAGTGTCATCTTTTGTTTTTTTGTTTGCAAAGAAAAATATACAATCTTAGATAACTATTTTTCAATGCAATTGGAATCAATTTACTCTTTAAAATATAATACATAGCAACTCAAACAGCTCCAATATCATAAACTCATGGTGTCTTAGTAAATTCCGAATTGCGCCTCTTCAGTTAAAAATATAAGACATATATTTACACAGCTAGGGGACACAGAGAGACAGGGAGTCGTGGGTATGGTGTGGGGACGTTGTCAGGGATTGGGAGGGACTGCTGACCCGCTTATTGGATTGATATACAGATTCGCTAACTACAAACTAGACAAAGAGCAGCCGCGTGGCCGTTCCGCTGGGCATCCCGCTTCCGTTCGCCAGCAGGCTGTTTCCCGTCGACTTTTGCTGCATGCCGTTGGTCAGCTTCCCGTTCACAGATCCCCGATAATAGGGATCGCGGTTATGATGCTGCTCCAGTGGGGCGTACTTCACATGGCTGGTTTGCGACAAAGGCAGCGTCGGTGGTTCTCTGCCCTTGGTGATCTGCTTGGCACGATTGTAGCAGAGTACGCCGACGATGGCCAGCGTCATGCCCAAACAGTTAACCCATGTCACAGGGTTGCCCAGGATCAGCAGGGACACGGCGATGACGAAGATGCGCTTAGACGCACTGGCCACCGCATAGGTGAGCGGGGTGACCAGGGAGAGTACACTGAAGGCGATAATGTTCTGCAGCCAGTTGAGTACGCCATCGGCGAAGAGCAAGGCAATTACCCGGTAATCCAGGTTTTTCTAGAAGGAAAGTAAATAAAATGTATGATAGAATTAAAAACAGTCGGTATAGGAATGGAAACTTAAGCGGTACAGTATCCAAAAGGCTTCAAAACTACACGAAAACTTAACCCTAAAATGCAAATACAAGTGTTTTTCACGTGACTAAACCAACAAGTCTCTATCTTGCCAAACAAATGAGTCTATTCGGTAACGTGGAGTTTGGCAAAACATGAAATTAGTTAAAACAAAGTCGCCAATACTCTTTCTTCATGAGTGAAGGTTACACAGAGTTGTAGCTAATTTCCTATCAAGGTTTCCTCTTTATCAAAATTAGAGAAAATGTTTTCAAGATAAGATTGGTCTGCGAGATCCCAACTTACGATGGCGGTGTGACGGAAAACAGCGAAGCTGTCCATGTACAGCCAGAGGGGCAGGAAAATAAACAGCGACAGCTTGCCGAGAAGGTGGAGCAGCCGCAGATGGTGGATGTTGGTGTCCTTGAGTACCTGAAGTTATAAAAATATGTATACACAGCTCTTCAAGGTGACTATCCAATCCACTTACCTTCTTAGAGAAGATGTTCTGCATGGAGAAGCCCATCGTGGAGATTAGGGCGCTGATCAGACCCATCATGTCGAAGGAGATCTCCGTCACGGTGGCAATGCCCACGCCCGTAATGATGGGCAGCAGGCTCAGGTACACGAGCGTTGGTTGCTTCTCTCCAAAGAAGAGGCGGGTCAGGATGACGGTGAACAGTGGCATGGTGGCCTTGACTAAAAGAAACCAATTTAACACAAAACATTCATTACTTCAGATAAATTATAGTTTAATTAATAAATCATCAACGGTATCTCGCTGTCGAACCGACTCCGCACTGCTGACGTGTTGAGGTAGGAACATTTGGCGGGGAAACTCCCATCACGACTCACCTGTGTGCGCGTAGGAAACTGGTACCTTCCACAGCGAGATGTGCGAGGTGACCGAGGCCAGCAGCTTGCCAACGGCCAGCGGTACGATTAGGCGCCAATAGTAGGAGCGGGGGATCTCCTGGTACTTTCGTATGCGCCACAAATTGAAGAACGGACCGCTGTAGAGCGTAATGCTGCACAGTTGCACCAATGTGACGGTCATTGGAAAGGGAAACTCGTTGAGGACCATCTTCCCAATTACATTGTTGCTGGAGGAGATCACGTACCAAAAGAGGCACATCATCAACACCACAGCCACATGCCGTGTACCAGTTCGTTTTCCACCCAACATTGTATTCCCTTTCCTTTGCTCGCTCTGGAATTCCCGGAATGCAGTCCGATCCCTCCGTTGTCCGGCTGCGGATTTCCGTGCGCCCTAGGTCTGGTGGCGGAAGGGAGGTCTGTTTACCCGTCTGATGGGTCTGCTAGCTGTTAAACACACAGAAACTATTGCATTGCGCTTGGTTTTAAATAAAAAACTTCGTCTGTTTGTTTTCTACGTGTACCTAGTGTGACCACATATTCGGCAGCTCGAGATGACCCACATGGGCAGGGAAAGTACTTATCGATGTTTCTGGAATTATCGTTGGGAGACCATAGGTTTTTATTTAATATTTAATTATCCAATTACCCACTGTTTCAAAATCTAGTTAAAATATGCTTTAGATAAAAATGGAACGCCAAATTTTATAAATTAAATGCCCATTGGTAAAAAAGGTTTTCTTTGCAGATTCAAAAATCCCATCTCTAATATGTGGTAAAGTTTTAAAACGGTCTTTTTGTCTAAAAAACCGAAATATTTATTTGTTCTATCGTTGATAATGGAATAATTAAGATTTTATACTAATTTTTCATTTCCACAGATAAAAGGCTTGCTATCGTCGAAAACATCAAACGGGAAATGAAAAGATTCGACTGCCACTATTAAAAAAAGAGTTTCTGGTTTATGTCAAAAAATGCACACAATTCTGAACTTTAATAATGACATTCTGTTTTATTCTGACATTCAGTGCTACGGATAAAAGCGGCGGCGACTGTGCGACTGTTACCTACAATTTAAAGATGCCCCTCGTACAAGAATTAGTACTTTATGAGGTTGCCGACTGGGAACGAGCGCCTCAAGCTCATGCACTTCTCGCGGTCGATGAACAGGGCATTCACCTTGTTGCGCAGGTCCACCTCCAGACTGCAGCGGGTCTTCAGGAGGCCCTGGTGAGAGGCCTCCGCCTCCTGGAGCTTGTGATGAAGCGAGTCCACGGAACCTTGGATATCGAAAACCTCCTGCACAAGTCGATCTTGGGCATAGTCCTTGCACAACTCGATACCCTCTCTGTGGGAACGAGCCTCCAGACGGGTCTGGGCCACTTTCAAAGGTCCAGACTTATCCTGGATGGCCTTCTGCAGCAGGAACAGATGCTTCTCCATGTCAAACAGCTCCTGTTGCACCTTCTGCAGATGCAGCTGCACCCGATTCTTGGCCTCGGCCATTTCCTGGGAGCGTCGGTCGAATGCGTTGTTTGTGTTGCTCCAGAAGTCCCACACGGTGCTGGCCACAGCGTTGACCACGCTCTGGGAGTCGCTTCGTAGCTGCGACAGCTTTGCCCGCTCCGCCTGGGAGCTGTGGATTAAGGGATAACCTTATACTATTTGTACAACAATCGGAAAAGTCGAACTCACCGCCGGACGTGCTCGCTGCTAGCCTGAGCCCAGGATTCCTGGGTGCTCACAGACGGATCAAACTTTTCGATGCCGCCGTAGTAGGTGATGCCACGACTATGGTTATTCAGTTGGTGACACATCGAGTCTATGCCCAGAGAGGACTCCTTGTGGGACACGTCGTCCTCGAGCAGATGCTGGGCACCGCGACAGTCCAGGGCCTGCTTTGCAATCTTCTCGTGAAGTCCGCCCAACTTGTCCCTAGAGTTGCGCAGATTGTTGATCTCCACGAGCAGCGCCTTCTCGACGATGTCGTGCACCTTCTCAGTGCCCTGACGTGATTCCCGATGGAACAGGCACTCCTGGGCAATGTGCAGAGGGATCTCAAGGTCGAGCAAGGCCTTGCCGCACTGCCGCTGGAGTTCATTGATGTCGGACATCTCGGCAATTAGCTTCTCCAGCTCGGCGTTCAGCTCGTTACGCCAAAACGTGAGGTCGGTGATACGTTCCCCAAGGCGCCTTCCTGCGTCCCGTTGGCCGGAGGTGGCCTTCTCGTCCGTTTCACGCATGAGACGCACTGCGTCATTGCGCATGCGTTCAGACAGGTTCCTGAAAGGTTTCAAGAGACACGTAAGTCACCTATTCGCTTCCAAATAGCCATTAATGTCTTATATTTAGGAAGAAAGCCTTCATATGGATTCAAGGAGTCTGGAGGATCACTTACCGGTTCGTGTTTGATTCTGAGTACTTGGTCATGTTGTTGTTGTACCATTCGTTGCTGGTGTATCGGGTATAGAGGGCAGCTCGGGCGGCGTGCTGGGGATTGCGGTCAAATCCGGTGACCAGATTCGGAAAGATCATACCGTCGGTCTTCATGCCCTTGGGCAGGAAGCACTGCTTGGTCAGCTGGTTGGTGACCGGCTGCTCCGGCAGATGCTTAACCTGGATCAGTTCATAGGCCATGGCCGGACGCCAAGGATGTTTCGTTGTCGTCTCGTAGGCGGTGCCCACCCGGGGCGGAATCGATGGCCCGGTGACGGGCTCCATGCACGGGGGAGCGCCCGCCTGGCTCCATGGCTGCAATTGGGAATACATGACCGTGGTTTGTGGTATTCCTGATCCTCCGGATCCCCCACCCGCCCCATGTTGTGCCATCTTGACGGATACCGGATTGCGAAGAGCGAAACGCGAAAGTGGTTAACTGGAAATTTGTTCCACTTGGAATTTGGATTGCTTTGAATTTAAATAATAATATTTTGAACGCAGATACGAGCTCGTTAACGGAGCGGAATCAACTGAGATGCGAGAGGTAGGGCAGGTGACAGGTTATCCAGAACAGCAGGAATACCAGAACACGGCCTGCTTTGATGAGATTTCTCTAAGGTGCCAGGATGACTCTGATTATGGAGATGTTTGAAATATTTTCAAAAACGGAAGAATTTTTTGGAAAAAGACAAAACTCAAATGCTTTCGAAAAGAAAGAGTTGAAAAAATTATTTTTGAAAATGAATATAAAATTATGATTACAATTTCTACTTTAATCTAAATTTTAAAGAGTATTTTAGGGTCTTGGAACTTTAAAAAAAGTACGGAATCCTGGTTGAATGAATCCTTTCCAGAACCCTACTCTTGGACAATAAATAAAGAGAGTGTGGATGAAAATAATGGTTATAGATTAATGATATGTGGCTGGTACATAGGACTCCATTAGGTTGCGATGGTCCTTGCGCTCGTTGTACTCGTTCATGTCCGCCGTGGGCCACTTGTCCAGCAGATTGTCCTTGACCAGGCGGTGATCGAAGAGGCGATTCTCGAGATATGAGTGCTTGTGAAACTTGAGGACCTCCTGCCCCTTGAGCGGTGCCATGGTGGTGGTATCGATGGACTGGGGATTCGGATTCGGTTTCGACGATGCACTCACTATCGGCACACTTGAACGGAGGAGTAGATTCTTGAGGGTTTCGGGCGCCTTCTGCTGCGGATTCGGATAGCGTTGGCTCAGAAAGTGATCCTCGTTGGCCCAGCAGAGCATTGGTTCTGACACACAGCTTTTAAATGCAACCTAGGTGTCCTGGCACTCTCGCGTTGGTCTTCGTCTGCTTGGTTTCCTGGCTCCGGGTAGAGTGATGGAATTCCGTTGGAGTTCCAGGCAATGTTTGAATTTGAAATTATTGATTAAACATGGTATCCTGGCAGCGGAATCGGTTGGCATTGGTATTCGACGATGTTTTGTGGAATCAATGGCAAATGACACGGGTTTATTGACCCACTTGCCCGCCCGCCCGATTGGGGTCAAAGTGGGTTAAAGTCCCGGATCGGGAAACGTATTCCGGAATTATTGACCTTGCTCAGGGAAAAATGAATTATGGATGCCCCGTAACGATTATTGCTTAAAGCCGTAGATTTATTTTAACAAACACTATGTATACGGGGCTACACGGGCTATTCCACTAAATAATTAGCAACGCAAAGAAAACTAGAAACATAAAAATTAGGTCCTGGCTTTAGTTAGTACCGCCTCCCGCCGGCGCCGCCGAATCCTTCTCCTTGAGAGCCTTGAGGTTTCGCTCGAAGCGCTCGAACTCACTGTCCGCCATCTTGTCCACCGCGTCGAAGACCTGCTCCACGGACTCCACCTCTGGGATGTAGAACTGCAGCATATTCTGGACGCCATTTTTGAGCGTCACAATGGAGCTGGGACAGCTGGAGCAAGAGCCCTGCATCTTGAGCTTCACAATGCCATTTTCGTAGCCCATGAAGACGATGTCGCCGCCATCCTCTTGGACGGTGGGTCGGATGCGCGTATCGAGCAACTCCTTGATCATCATCACCGTCTCGTCGTCATCCTCGAGGATCTCGGTGTCGGCATTGGGTGTGGACTCGTGCAGAATGGGCAGGCCGCTGGCAAAGAAGTCCATGATGACGGCGAAAACCTCCGGCTTGATCAGACTCCACTCGGCGCCCTCCTCCTTTGAGATGGTAATGAAATCCGCTCCAAAGAATACAGCACGCACGCCTTCCACGCGGAAGAGGAGTTTGGCTGGAGAAGAGAAGGTTATGTCACGTTCTAGCAAACGATTCGGAAACTCACCAAGGGGACTGCCATGTGCGGTGGTGCCACTGGGAAAGTCGTGGGTGTTGCCCTTTCCAAGAACCTCCACGCCGGGCAGGAACTTGAGACTCTCCGGGTTGGGAGTGTCCTGTGTCTGAATGAACATGTTACGTGCTCCGCTCAGCTGTATTTGTCTCTGCTGTGTCTGCACGAGTCCCTGCTTGTACTCCAATCCATATCCGGGTTTCAAGTTTACCGGCTGTGCTGTGGATGCAATGCCTCCAAAGTTCCGGGAGCTGTTGCGGGTTGTAATTGTAGTGATTTAAAGGATTAATTGGTCCTGGGAGTGCTTACAGTTGACGGGCGGCGAAGCGGGTAGTCCGGAAGGTGCTCAACGCCGTGTTTGTTAGTAATTTCGACATTCTTTTATATTTTTAATGAGAATTGAACAGAAAAGTCAGCTGTCAGAGCCAGCTGTTATGTGACAATCGGCGAGTTATACAAACTATCGATATATATCGAAGGGGATCCGTAAGTCTCTATGTGCATATCATATATAAGAGCGTATAACACTTTCCAAAGACAATTCAAATAATAAAAAAACGTTTTTTTTCGTTTCGTTTTGAAATAGTTTTATTAGTCTTCAATATAATCTGTTTCCCTTACAAAACGGCTGCTATATTTGCAAATAAAAAGTATATTATATATGTGTATGAAATCTTTACAATTGATTAATTAAATGCTACTTCATTTGCATTAAATTAAAAAATAAATTCAAATAGTTAAAATCAATAAAATATTGGCAAATCGTTTCAGACAATTTACGTCGCGAAAATGATCATGAGACTATGCTAAAACTAAGGAATAGAACTATAAAGGGGACTGCTTCACAACAACATTAAATACTTCTAGGTCCGTGCACGACGGTTTATTGCAAAGAGTGCGTAATATTGCGCATGTGACAATAAGCCGTTCAGAAGGGTAGGCTGCTAGCAGTGTTTATTTTAAGCGGTGTTCTCGTACGAGAAGTTGGTGTTAAACAATGAATTGCACACATTAACGGCCACATTGCGGCGGGCAATCTTCTTTGACCTGCCGCTGGCGGTGAACTCCTGGTCATCCACCACAATGCCAAGGTGCTGAACCACGTTCGGCTTCTCGCCAGAGGTCCCGTAGTCCACGTAGGTAATACCCGGACGCATCTGTGGAAAATATTACAACTGTTAGCTCTCTGTTTGGATATCTACATGCCTACTAGGACTTACAATGCACAAAATAGTGGCCGGATGCATAGTCTGCCAGTTGGGCGGCAAATCGCTGCGAATTGGCGGCTTCTTTGGCTCCTTGGGAGCAGCTGGCGCTGCTGGAGCAGCATCCCCGCCACCTGAAGAATTTGGATTGGGTGTGGAATTGGGATGCATTTCGGGAACTACGTATCCCTCGCGCTCCCACTCGGCGAACAGTTTGTAGATGGCAAACGAGGCCAGATTCAGCATGGGTAGATCATCCTCCGGCGATTCAGCTTCGTCCTCGTTGATGTCCATGGGCTCCACGCCGTTGTTGGCCTCGTTCGGCTGCGAGCGAGTCGGTTTGGGTGTCATTTTGGCTATTATGAAGTCGCGCCAGGCTTTCTCACAAGCAGCGTTCTTGGCGGACATCTTAGAGAGTCCCTTGCCCTCGTACTGATTCGAGTTCACCGTGACTATGGCGGTGAATCCCCCATCGGCATTGCTGTCAATGGTGAAATCGCTGATGGTCACGCCCTTGACTTCGTTGAGAGCCATGAGGGCGTTCTTGGGAAGCATCGACTTCCGAAGCTGCCGGTTCTGGCGCTGCTTCTTGTCCCGTGTGCGCTCTGTATTTAAAAGAAATTCCACATTGATCGGCTTTCCGACCTTACTGTAGTTTTCTCCACTTACCCGATGACTTCTTGCGCTTCTGGAAGATTTTCTTAAAGGGAATCTTGCCACCAGATGTATTGTCTTCGCTTAAGTCAATGGTCATGTCACGCTCGCACTCGTTATCTTGAGAAGAATCCATCACCGGGTCCGCCTCCGCGTCGATAGGCTCCTCCTTTACGAGTATTGGCATGGGCAGCTTGGAGGCGACAGAGGCTGCATCTGGCTTCTTCTGTGGCTGCTCCAGCTGCTTCTGCTGAGCAGGAGCTGGAGCTGGATCGTTAACCGGCGCCGGTTGGGATACGATATCTGGCTGATTCTGGACCACATTAGCGGTCTGCACCGGAGGCTGGATCAACGGCTTGGCGTTGGCGTTCGGGTTCTGTTTTTGCAAAATTATGAAATTAGTGGAATGGGTGGGAACCCCCCGGAAGGGGCCTTAGTTTGTCTAACATATGGAATCCATATTATGGATATATATTTAAAAAAAAATTAGTTGCTGTTCCAACGGAACCCATCGAGTCTCATCATAAACGGAAGCGTCAGGGGCTGTCAGGCTGTCTGGTTGGCTGGTTAATCTACTAAAAACCATAGTTCAGGAACTAGCCATGGCCATTCCTGCGACCCGAGTGCACCGAACCGTAGCTGAGAGCCGGCGGAGTCCGAACCACGTGCCCAGCAACGGTGGATCAGTCGCCCCCGGCCGAGGACTTCGAGATCCGCCAGTCCAGATACTCAACGCTAGCAACGGGGAGCACCGGTGAGCACCGGTGGGATCTTTGGGTCCTTGTCCTGTATCTATAGCCGGCGTCTCGGTTCGGAGGCACTTTCGGTGGAGTGAATGGGCATTGCTATCTGACGCAAAACTAATAATTTTAGTTACAATTTCGGGTGAATGCATTTTCAGTAGCCACTAAAGTTGGGGGAAACCGCAAGTCCAGCTTCAAACGAATAATAATTCGTGTGCTGGCCATTTTTTAGTTGTTCGAAAACGCGTTCAGCGGATAATGTGAGATAGTTGCTGTATACATTGATTGAGAAATGGGGTTGACGACGGTAGATGATAAGGGTGGGGAATGCTGTCGGGTGTCGGACAACGGTCTGCACTTTCGATTAACCCGCTTGTAGTGGCTACTGCAAATGGATTCACAATTGGGCTGAATACACACATTATCATTTTTGTGCGCTGCAAATTATAGAAACGAAAACAATCTCCGTTATTACACGAATCAAATGAGTAAAAAATGATTGAAACAAAATGCTTTTCTTTGCACCTTGGGTGTCTAGCACACACACACACTCATTCACGCGCGTATACATTTTCCCAGATGTGCAAAAAACAATCAATTTGTGGTCTATTATTATGTTCTGCAATGAATAAAATGCAATTGATACTTACGTAAACGCCTCCGGATACGAATTGCTTATTCCCAGCAGTATTAGGTCGACGAGTTCGCTTCATTTTTCCTTTTTCTTCGTATTTTCCGGATCTGCCCTTATTACGTCCGACTTTTTCCAGCTGCTGATTAATAATGACAATTGGAGATGATAAGACATCTACTTATATCGACAAATAAGGGTTCTCCCTATTTTTCGCCAAAATATCGTATGTATTTTCTAGTATTTTCTGTTGGGCACACTAAGTCCCACATAACGATTACTACTATCGAGTGCCCATTTTCCAACACTGTTTCCGATAGCTGTTATCAGACCATCTCTAAATGTAGCAAGTGCCAGTTTTCTTGCAGTTTTTAATAAAAAGTTAATAAAGCAAATTCACCGTTGGAACAGATTTTCCATAGAAAAGGTTGGGTTCGGCAGGAAGGCTTTAAAACCAACAGATCTTGGGCGGAAAATCGCGAGTGAGATCGTGTCGGTGAAGCCATAGTCCGCATTAATAACCGGCGACTATTTTTTACGACCATTTTAAAAACTTTGACTTTGTAGTGGTTTTGCCGTTCTTTGTTTGGAATTTTCCATATTTAAATACATTATGAATTAAGGGGTCAACTGTTAGCTTTATCATTCGGTCGTTGGCACCAGAATAGAGTACATTTTTTTGAGTAAATTACCATAACTACATCTCTGACGTGTACATTGGCTGACTACGTTTGAAGTAGGCAACGGGTTTTGTCATCAGTTAGTTGCTGTTTATTCATGTACACTGTACAATATTGAATAACTTTCAGGTCAAAAACAAGGACCAGGCAAAATGCGTTGTGCCCTTGGCGTTTTGGCAACCCTTTGCGCTCTCTTTTTAATCTTCAGCGATGCTGTTGATCCTTCAAATTTCAAGACCTGCGAGCAGAGTAGCTTCTGCCGGTGAGTTACTCTAATGGAAAGGGTTAAAATTTCGCAACTAACCAATTACAACTGTTTTCCAGTCGCTCTCGCAAGGTCCAGACTTCTGGCAGCAAGTACGCCCTTATCCCGGGCACTTTGAACACATACGCCGATTCGCTGACTGCCGATTTAGTCAACAAGGAGAACCACCACCAGTTCGCCTTCAAGTTGGAGGCTCTTGTGGGCAGCTCGTTCCGTCTCCAGATCGATGAGAAGCAGCCCCTCAAGCCAAGGTATCGCGTGGAGCACGCTCTGAAGGGACAACCCCAGACGGGACGCATTCGTGTCCAGCGGGAGACTGACGGCGAGATTGTAATCACATCGGAGGGCAACAAGGCTGTAATCCATGGCGACCCCTTCCGCGTCGACTTCTACGAGAATGATGTTTTGGTTGTGTCGGTAAATGCCAAGAACTGGCTGTACTTCGAACATTTGCGCCAGAAGTCCCAGGAGCAGCCAGCCGAGCAGGCAGAGCACGAGAATCAGCAGGAGCAGGATGCTGCTGTGGAGACGCCCAAGGCGGCCGATGCCATCGACGATCCCGGTGCATGGGAGGAGAACTTCAAATCGCATCACGATTCCAAACCTTACGGTCCCGAGGCAGTGGCTCTAGATTTCTCTTTTCCCGCCGCTGAGGTCCTATTTGGTATTCCCGAGCATGCCGATAGCTTCGTGTTGAAGTCCACTTCTGGTACGGATCCTTATCGTCTCTACAACCTGGATGTTTTCGAGTACATTGTGGACAGCAAGATGGCGCTGTATGGGTCGGTTCCAGTCATCTACGGCCATGGGTGAGTGAACTCTATTGGGGTCAGAGGTTTGGCAATGTCATTAAAATTAATTGGGTGTCATTAGTCGTTTAAAAGATTATTTAGATGAAAGATATTGTAGGAGACTTCTTAAGGTATAATTACAATTATTTTAGTTTCGTTTTCATTACAATCTCTGTTTTAATTACGGACAGTCTTGGAAAGAAACTGGCTCAATATCTTCTCCCCGAATCTCTTGCAGACCTCAGCGCACTGCTGGTGTCTACTGGCAAAATGCTGCCGAAACCTGGGTGGACATCCAAACGACGGAAACCAATGTGGTTTCCTCGCTGGTCAACTTTGTCTCCGGCTCGCGTAAAACTCCTCCGCCAGCTGCCCACTTCATATCAGAGTCTGGCATCGTGGATGCCTTTATTTTGCTGGGACCCAAGCCCATGGACGCCTTCAAGCAGTACGCTGCTCTGACTGGCACCCACGAGTTGCCGCAGCTCTTTTCTTTGGCCTATCACCAGAGCCGCTGGAACTACAACGATGAGCGCGACGTGACCTCGGTTTCGGCCAAGTTCGACGAGTTCAACATCCCCATGGACACCATTTGGCTGGACATCGAGCACACCGACGGCAAGCGCTACTTCACCTGGGACAAGTTCAAGTTCCCCGAGCCGCTGACGATGATCAAGAACTTGACGGAGCTGGGACGCCACTTGGTGGTGATCGTCGATCCCCATATCAAGCGGGACAATAGCTACTTCTTCCACCACGACTGCACAGAACGCGGATATTACGTGAAGAACCGGGATGGCAACGACTACGAGGGCTGGTGCTGGCCAGGATCAGCCAGTTATCCCGATTTCTTTAACCCTGTAGTGAGGGACTACTACGCCAGTCAGTACGGCCTGGACAAGTTCCAGACGGTCACGTCGGATGTGATGTTGTGGAACGACATGAACGAGCCGTCGGTTTTCAACGGCCCTGAGATCACGGCGCCCAAGGATCTGATTCACTACGGCAACTGGGAGCATCGCGACGTCCACAATCTGTACGGTCACATGCACTTGATGGGCTCCTTCGCTGGCCTGCAACAACGCGATCCCAACCAGCGCCCCTTCATTCTGACCCGATCACACTTTGCCGGATCGCAGCGTTATGCCGCCATTTGGACTGGAGACAACATGGCCGACTGGTCGCACTTGCAGCACTCGATCAAGATGTGCCTCACAGAGGCAGTGGCCGGCTTTTCGTTCTGCGGCGCTGATGTGGGCGGCTTCTTTGGAAATCCGGATGCTGAACTCCTGGAGCGTTGGTACCAGACCGGCATCTTTCTGCCCTTCTTCCGGGCTCACGCCCACATCGACACGAAGCGCAGGGAGCCGTGGCTCTTCCCGGAACGCACTCGCCTAGTTATCCAGAGCGCCGTGCTCAAGAGGTATTCCTATCTGCCGCTGTGGTACACGGCCTTCTACGAGTTGGAGCAGACCGGCGAGCCTGTGATCCGTCCCCTCCTGGCTCACTACCCCCTGGACAAGGAGGCCTTCGGCATCGACAACCAGCTGCTGGTTCAGGATCGTCTGCTGGTCCGCCCCGTTATGCAGCAGGGCGTTGGCAAGGTCGACGTCTACTTCCCCTCTGTGGATGATAAGAAGAATGGCGATTTGTGGTACGATGTCGACACCTATCAGCGCCAGGAGAAATCTGGCTACGTGTCCGTTTCTGTGGATGAGTATAAGGTAAGATTAGGGGTTTCCTTCTCCACTATTTTGAGTTAATCGTTTGTTTCCTTTCAGATTCCCGTGTGGCAACGCGGCGGCAGCATTCTACCCAAGAAGGAGCGTCAGCGACGTGCCTCTACCCTGATGACCAACGATCCCTACACCCTGATTATTTGCCTCGACAGGCAGGGCAAGGCCTCCGGCTCTCTGTATCTGGACGACGAGAAGTCCTACGCCTACCGCCAGGGTCAACTCATCCACGTCAACTATGAGTTCTCCAACGGACAGCTGATTAATCGCTTCATTGGAAAGCCAAAGTACAAGTCCGGGGCCTGGATCGAGAGGATCGTGATTGCCGGCCTGGAGCGCGTGCCCAATGGAGCTGTCATTACGGTGAACGGAGTCACCCAGCAGCTGGAGGTGCTGCCGCATGAGGGACACGTGGTCGTCCGCAAGCCGGGCGTCAAGATGGACGTTGACTTTGCCCTTAAACTCAAGTTTTAATAGCAAGTAGTAGTGTCTCCGATGTCAGGTATTAATATGATCTTCATATATTTGAATATTAAAAGAATATTAAAAGTTGCTATTAAAAGAAGTGATTAGAAGACGCGGAGCCTACGGACTCGTATTTTATGTAGAACACGTAGAAAACTATGGTAGACACCCAGCACCTTCCCACAATCCTGTCGCTAATAACCTTCCCTACTGATCAAATTCCAATGTACGCCGAGTGTAATTCGATTTGAATTTGAAATGTTTCAATAAATATGTAATTTTAGTAATAAGCGAGATTTTTCATTGCCCGCCCAGGAGGAACTCTGACCTTATTCCCCGGCTGGTTTTTGGAAAAAATCTGCCCTTTTATGATTATGTATTGCGGCATGTTAATTTCGCATTTCCTTGCTTGGTTTTCCTCGTGCATTATCAAAGCTATTTCAATTAAAATCTGACCACATGAACCCCAAGCCGCTGACCTCTGACCGTTCGAGTGTATGATAATTCAGGAGAGGCGGAGGGGGCGTAGTGAGGGGCCGGGAAAGAAGTACCAAGACCGGAACCGGGAGACGGATTTAGATGAATATTCATAAAATGTTTCATAACTTTGCGTTTCGGTTAAGCTTAAGAATGTTGTTGGATGTTGCCTTTCTCCCTCCATCCTCATCCCCATCTCCTCCACCCCCATCACCCCTCTCCCTCACACTTTCACCATGCCATATCTGCGGCATATATATGTATGTTTATATTCTTATATATAGTTCCCATCTGGCCATGCGTGCATATGTATGTAAGTCAGCAAATTTTCCAGCAGCATAAGCATAATTATTTTTAATGCGCTCTACAAGAATTTCCAGCCAGAGCACAGAGAAAGGGGTACAGCGACAGAGAGGGAAGATGAAAGAGAAAGGGACGGGGCATAGACTGGGAGTGGAAAGCGCGGAAAAACAATATTAGCAACAAGCATATCCTTGGCATTTCTGGCATCCTTGGCTTCTCCATGTCCCTTTGGCAAAGTCCCTTTTGGAAACCGACCGCATTACAGTGCGAAATTAGAAAATTAGCTGAGCTTTTTGCCGCCCCCTCGCCAACCAACACACCAGACTACGATTACATCTTTGGCTGGGCCAGGACTCCCTTATACAATGGTCAAAAGAAAACATTTCAAAACAATCCAAAGTAAACAATTAAAGAATTTCCTTTTGATTCTTTTTCGCTCAATGCATTCGCTCCAAACGGTAATTTCTTAGGCTCCACAAGGTTCTTTCACATTTTCCTAGGGGGTTCCCCAGAAATTTATCGTCAAGATTCGTTTTATGACTTGGACTAAAAGTATTGGCCATCGATAGACGAATCGGTAAAGGTATTCCGTTTGCGGATCAGACTCCTATTGGCAAAGATATAGCCTTCGGAAGTAGCCAAAAGGCCTCTTCCCCCTTTTCTGAGGGGGTCACCCAGAAAAATTCAGAAAATATGGATCCAAAAATAGTTTTCAAGGTTTAAACCCCGATTTACGGGCAATGAAGAGACGAATCGATAAAGGTATTCCGCTGGCGGATCAAACTCTTATTGGGAAAGATATAGACTTCGGAAGGAGCCAAAAGGCCTCTTCCCCCTTTTCTAAGGGGGTCACCCAGAAAAATTCAGAAAATATGGATCCAAAAATAGTTTTCAAGGTTTAAACGCAGATTTACGGGCAATCGATAGACGAATCGGTAAAGGTATTCCTTTTGCGAATCAGACTCTTATTGGCAAAGATATAGCCTTCGGAAGTAGCCAAAAACCCTTTTCCCCCTTTTCTAAGGGGGTAACCCAGAAAAATTCAGAAATTATGGATCCAAATCCAAAAGATATAGCTTTCAGAAGGAGCCAAAAGGCCTCTTCCCCCTTTTCTAAGGGGGTAACCCAAAAAAAATTCAGAAAATATGGATCAAAAAATAGTTTTCAAGGTTTAAACGCAGATTTACGGGCAATCGATAGACGAATCGGTAAAGGTATTCCGTTTGCGGATCAGACTCTTATTGCAAAGGTATAGCCTTCGGAAGGAGCCAAAAGTCCTCTTCCCCCTTTTCTAAGGGGGTCACCCAGAAAAATTCAGAAAATATGGATCCAAAAATAGTTTTCAAGGTTTAAACGCAGATTTACGGGCAATCGATAGACGAATCGGTAAAGGTATTCCGTTTGCGAATCAGACTCTTATTGGCAAAGATATAGCCTTCGGAAATAGCCAAAAACCCTTTTCCCCCTTTTCTAAGGGGGTAACCCAGAAAAATTCAGAAATTATGGATCCAAATCCAAAAGATATAGCTTTCAGAAGGAGCCAAAAGGCCTCTTCCCCCTTTTCTAAGGGGGTAACCCAGAAAAATTCAGAAAATATGGATCCAAAAATAGTTTTCAAGGTTTAAACGCAGATTTACGGGCAATGAATAGACGAATCGATAAAGGTATTCCGCTGGCTGATCAGACTCTTATTGGCAAAGATATAGCCATCGGAAGGAGCCAAAAGGCCTCTTTCCCCTTTTTTAAGGGGGTCACACAGAAAAATTCAGAAAATATGGATCCAAAAATAGTTTTCAAGGTTTAAACGCAGATTTACGGGCAATGAATAGACGAATCGATAAAGGTATTCCGCTGGCGGATCAGACTCTTATTGGCAAAGATATAGCTTTCAGAAGGATCCAAAAGGCCTCTTCCCCTTTTTCTTAGGCGGTCACCCAAAAAAATTCAGAAAATATGGATCCAAAAATAGTTTTCAAGGTTTAAACGCAGATTTACGGGCAATCAACAGACGAATCGGTAAAGGTATTCCGCTGGCTGATCAGACTCTTATTGGCAAAGATATAGCTTTCAGAAGGAGCCAAAAGGCCTCTTCCCCCTTTTCTAAGGGGGTAACCCAAAAAAATTCAGAAAATATGGATCCAAAAATAGTTTTCAAGGTTTAAACGCAGATTTACGGGCAATCGATAGACGAATCGGTAAAGGTATTCTGCTTGCGGATCAGACTTTTATTGGCAAAGATATAGCCTTCGGAAGGAGCCAAAAGTCCTCTTCCCCCTTTTCTTAGGCGGTCACCCAAAAAAATTCAGAAAATATGGATCCAAAAATAGTTTTCAAGGTTTAAACGCAGATTTACGGGCAATCAACAGACGAATCGGTAAAGGTATTCCGCTGGCTGATCAGACTCTTATTGGCAAAGATATAGCTTTCAGAAGGAGCCAAAAGGCCTCTTCCCCCTTTTCTAAGGGGGTAACCCAAAAAAATTCAGAAAATATGGATCCAAAAATAGTTTTCAAGATTTAAATGCAGATTTACGGGCAATGAATAGACGAATCGATAAAGGTATTCCGCTGGCGGATCAGACTCTTATTGGCAAAGATATAGCTTTCAGAAGGATCCAAAAGGCCTCTTCCTCTTTTTCTTAGGGGGTCACCCAAAAGAATTCAGAAAATATGGATCCAAAAATAGTTTTCAAGGTTTAAACGCAGATTTACGGGCAATCGATAGACGAATCGGTAAAGGTATTCTGCTTGCGGATCAGACTTTTATTGGCAAAGATATAGCCTTCGGAAGGAGCCAAAAGTCCTCTTCCCTCTTTTCTAAGGGGGTAACCCAGAAAAATTCAGAAAATATGGATCCAAAAATAGTTTTCAAGGTTTAAACGCAGATTTACGGGCAATCGATAGACGAATCGGTAAAGGTATTCCGTTTGCGAATCAGACTCTTATTGGCAAAGATATAGCCTTCGGAAATAGCCAAAAACCCTTTTCCCCCTTTTCTAAGGGGGTAACCCAGAAAAATTCAGAAAATATGGATCCAAAAATAGTTTTCAAGGCTTAAACGCAGATTTACGGGCAATCGATAGACGAATCGGTAAAGGTATTCTGCTTGCGGATCAGACTCTTATTGGCAAAGATATAGCTTTCAGAAGAAGCCAAAAGGCCTCTTCCCCTTTTTCTAAGGCGGTCACCCAAAAAAATTCAGAAAATATGGATCCAAAAATAGTTTTCAAGGTTTAAACGCAGATTTGCGGGCAACGAATAGACTAATCGATAAAGGTATTCTGTTTGCGGATCAGACTCTTATTGGCAAAGATATAGCTTTCAGAAGGAGCCAAAGGCCTCTTCCCCCTTTTCTAAGGGGGTAACCCAGAAAAATTCAGAAAATATGGATCCAAAAATAGTTTTCAAGGTTTAAACTCAGATTTACGGGTAATCAACAGACGAATCGGTAAAGGTATTCCGCTGGCTGATCAGACTCTTATTGGCAAAGATATAGCTTTCAGAAGGAGCCAAAAGGCCTCATCCCCCTTTTCTAAGGGGGTAACCCAAAAAAATTCAGAAAATATGGATCCAAAAATAGTTTTCAAGATTTAAACGCAGATTTACGGGCAATCGATAGACGAATCGGTAAAGGTATTCTGCTTGCGGATCAGACTCTTATTGGCAAAGATATAGCCTTCGGAAGAAGCCAAAAGTCCTCTTCCCCCTTTTCTAAGGGGGTCACCCAGAAAAATTCAGAAAATATGGATCCAAAAATAGTTTTCAAGGTTTAAACGCAGATTTACGGGCAATCGATAGACGAATCGGTAAAGGTATTCCGTTTGCGAATCAGACTCTTATTGGCAAAGATATAGCCTTCGGAAATAGCCAAAAACCCTTTCCCCCTTTTCTAAGGGGGTAACCCAGAAAAATTCAGAAAATATGGATCCAAAAATAGTTTTCAAGGTTTAAACGCAGATTTACGGGCAATCGATAGACGAATCGGTAAAGGTATTCTGTTTGCGGATCAGACTCTTATTGGCAAAGATATAGCTTTCAGAAGGAGCCAAAAGGCCTCTTCCCCCTTTTCTAAGGGGGTAACCCAGAAAAATTCAGAAAATATGGACCCAAAAATAGTTTTCAAGATTTAAATGCAGATTTACGGGCAATCAACAGACGAATCGGTAAAGGTATTCCACTGGCTGATCAGACTCTTATTGGCAAAGATATAGCTTTCAGAAGGAGCCAAAAGGCCTCTTCCCCCTTTTTTAAGGGGGTAACCCAAAAAAATTCAGAAAATATGGATCCGAAAATAGTTTTCAAGATTTAAACGCAGATTTACGGGCAATCGATAGACGAATCGGTAAAGGTATTCTGCTTGCGGATCAGACTTTTATTGGCAAAGATATAGCCTTCGGAAGGAGCCAAAAGTCCTCTTCCCCCTTTTCTAAGGGGGTCACCCAGAAAAATTCAGAAAATATGGATCCAAAAATAGTTTTCAAGGTTTAAACGCAGATTTACGGGCAATCAACAGACGAATCGGTAAAGGTATTCCGCTGGCTGATCAGACTCTTATTGGCAAAGATATAGCTTTCAGAAGGAGCCAAACGGCCTCTTCCCCCTTTTCTAAGGGGGTAACCCAAAAAAATTCAGAAAATATGGATCCAAAAATAGTTTTCAAGATTTAAATGCAGATTTACGGGCAATGAATAGACGAATCGATAAAGGTATTTCGCTGGCGGATCAGACTCTTATTGGCAAAGATATAGCTTTCAGAAGGATCCAAAAGGCCTCTTCCCCTTTTTCTTAGGGGGTCACCCAAAAAAATTCAGAAAATATGGATCCAAAAATAGTTTTCAAGGTTTAAACGCAGATTTACGGGCAATCGATAGACGAATCGGTAAAGGTATTCCGTTTGCGAATCAGACTCTTATTGGCAAAGATATAGCCTTCGGAAATAGCCAAAAACCCTTTCCCCCTTTTCTAAGGGGGTAACCCAGAAAAATTCAGAAAATATGGATCCAAAAATAGTTTTCAAGGTTTAAACGCAGATTTACGGGCAATCGATAGACGAATCGGTAAAGGTATTCTGCTTGCGGATCAGACTCTTATTGGCAAAGATATAGCTTTCAGAAGAAGCCAAAAGGCCTCTTCCCCTTTTTCTAAGGGGGTCACCCAAAAAAATTCAGAAAATATGGATCCAAAAATAGTTTTCAAGGTTTAAACGCAGATTTGCGGCAACGAATAGACTAATCGATAAAGGTATTCTGTTTGCGGATCAGACTCTTATTGGCAAAGATATAGCTTTCAGAAGGAGCCAAAAGGCCTCTTCCCCCTTTTCTAAGGGGGTAACCCAGAAAAATTCAGAAAATATGGATCCAAAAATAGTTTTCAAGGTTTAAACGCAGATTTACGGGCAATCAACAGACGAATCGGTAAAGGTATTCCGCTGGCTGATCAGACTCTTATTGGCAAAGATATAGCTTTCAGAAGGAGCCAAAAGGCCTCTTCCCCCTTTTCTAAGGGGGTAACCCAGAAAAATTCAGAAAATATGGATCCAAAAATAGTTTTCAAGGTTTAAACGCAGATTTACGGGCAATCAACAGACGAATCGGTAAAGGTATTCCGCTGGCTGATCAGACTCTTATTGGCAAAGATATAGCCTTCGGAAGGAGCCAAAAGGCCTCTTTCCCCTTTTTTAAGGGGGTCACACAGAAAAATGCAGAAAATATGGATCCAAAAATAGTTTTCAAGGTTTAAACGCAGATTTACGGGCAATGAATAGACGAATCGATAAAGATATTCCGCTGGCGGATCAGACTCTTATTGGCAAAGATATAGCTTTCAGAAGGATCCAAAAGGCCTCTTCCCCTTTTTCTTAGGGGGTCACCCAAAAAAATTCAGAAAATATGGATCCAAAAATAGTTTTCAAGGTTTAAACGCAGATTTATGGGCAATCAATAGACAAATCGGTAAAGGTGTTGGTTGGATTCTTGTTGGATGCGGGATTCCTTGAGCAACAAGTTATTATATATACTTTTTTTTTAACTTTTTGGGCTATAAATATGTAGTTCGTTTATCATATACGTATTAATACTCCGGGTTCTCGTCTGTTTAATTACATTTGATTCAGATTATTTAGCCGAGGTGGTGTTGTTGCTTTTAATGTTGCTGTTGCTGGTCCTGGCACGTTGTGGTGTTTGAAACTGTCAGGGAAGAACCGATTCCCACCCACCATTCCGCTCCGTGGAATAGGCAATATGTAAACCATATATTCGCATATATGTATATCCTTTGTATATATGTGTTTATAGTACGTATCAGTGTGGGTATGGCTATGCGTGTTTGCAACATTGAATGCAATGTCAGCAATAGAACAAATGTCAGCGGCAACGTCTCGTCGCCCATTATTTCAGGCCCCATCCCTTGATCCGCCAGACCCCAAACATCAGACCCCAGACTCTAAAACCCCAGAATCCAGGCCTCCAGGCCTCCATAACCAACATATCCTACATCCCCGATTCCCACATGGATGACAGCTTCCAGCATCAGCAGACACACCATCCATTCCCCACTTTTCCTACCAGGGATGGGATTGCATCTGGGTTCTCGGTTCTGGGTGCTGGGAACTGCCAACTGGGAACTGGGAACTGTGAACTGGCCTGGACGTGGTGCGTCTGTGGCTTAGGAATTATGTGCGTCATGCTCAGGGCGTTGTACAAATTCTGTCACCGGCAATACCCGTACAGTCTTAGTTACATAAAGTATAGGGCTTTGTTTCCATATTACCCGTAAAATATACAAATATGTCATGGTTCGACTCCTTTTGAATGTTTATAAATATTTAATTTTTATTTAAACAAAGAATACTATTTCAAATAAAAACTATTTGCCATTGCTTCGTTATATATATAGCTATACATAGATATAAGTTGATGTTGCTGACTGGCGAGGCTTCACTGTGGGCAGATGCGAGTGTGAGGATGGCAGGGGCTGAGGTTGAAATGACGGCAGCACTTGGCTGACTTGCTGACTGTTAAGTGCGGCGCATGCACACACGTTGTATGAAACGCCCACCGCCCAATGGCCTCGTCTGCCTCCCCCACCTTGCTACCCGTCTAGGGGTAGGGTGGGTGGTGAAAAGGCAGACACGCGTTAGTTTCGGGAGGATCAGCCGCAAAACACAGTAAAACGCGCGCATATTTATAACGAAATGCTCAATTTAAATTCCCATCAATCTTGGTCGAACTCCGCACACAAACCCATACATAGAGGCACACGCACACAGATAGCTGCTTACACGTACAAGTCTCGAATTCGGGAATTCAGTACCCCTCCTAGCTGCCCGGCTCCCCCTACCCACGCCCACCAAATGACGTAGACAGGTTTTTATGAGGCAGAGTTTTTTAAGCCAACTATTTCTAAAGCGATTTATTTATTTCTTGGTGGACTAAGTCATCACATATTCCTACCCATATTCCTGCCTCCCCCTCCGAAGGACACCCCTGACTGCGTGCTATATGCTATTTTTTTTTTAAGTAAATGCAGATTTTCTTGAAAAAAATTCGCGCCAAAAACAAAAAAAGAACAGAAACAGAATGAAAATTCAAAACGTAACGCGGCAAAAGCTTATTGAGCGTTAAATTAAAAAATTCTTATGGAAAAACCAAGAAAAGGCAAAAGATAAAAGAAAATGTCGTCGTGAGGGTTCCACAAAAAATGGGAAAAAATGTAAAATTGCTGAGAAAATAAGCATAACAAGAAAATTTGTTAAAAGGCGCTGAATATGGTGACATTAGTTGTGGAATTTGGCATATGCAGTTGCAACTTTTTATTATAAATGGTGTAGTGGGTAAGTCTATTAAAGTTTATTTCATTAAAAAATTGTGGAAAGAAAAGAAAATGTAGGAAAGGTATAGCAGCGAGAGTTACAAAAAGCATTGCCTACATTTGAGGGCTTCTTTGGCTTCCTTCTTATTTCAATAATTTTCGCCAAGTTTTGAAAATTAATCTACAATCGAAAGACAAAGAAAAACAATACCAAAGCTAACCGCAAATTGGATTGAAATGGCTGAGCAAATAAATGTAAGCGACTTTCCTCCGCATTAAACAAAGCCAACAAATTGCAATGCAATTGGTCAAATGGAAGTGGGTTGGCTGGTTGGTTGGCTGGTTGGCGGACTGGATGGTTGGCTGATTCACTTGGTCATCGCTTGGCGAGATGCAATACAAATATTATACATGCGATGACCAGGGGGAGCTGCTGCTCCAGCTGGAGGAATAGTAGGTGCAGGTCCTTGTAGCTTAGCAATTGAAATTGAAAATGAAATTGCGGCAAAAAAATAAAACGGAAGGAAATGAAAAGAAAGTAAAGCAGCGGGCAAACACACACACCCAGAGTCGCTCATATTTTTACTTTGAAAACCCCCAGCTCGGCGGAGGGTAGCCGGCCCAACCCCTCGGCTCTGACCCCCTTTGGAAGTCCTCTTTTTGGTCCTTGAAGAACACACGTCGCGCTTTTTCATTACGGGTCCACGCACACAAGTGCTCCACTTGACCATTGAATGCAGGGGCGCCACCAAAGGGGGGCGTCACTTTGATCTGTGATGCAGGTGCAAATAGACACAGCGCCAGAATCGGATAGCAGGATAGCCAGGATGGGCAGGATAGAGCGGCAGTCATGGGGACACTAGGACATCACGCAAATGCCACCGTCAGCAAGTCAAAGTTTATTGTTTCACATTTTTTTTTAGCCCTTTTCTTTTCTAGTTTTGTGTTATTTTCCTTTTTTTACGCTTGTGTGGCATTTATTTTAATTGAAGCTCTCTCTCTCTCAGTATCTTTCTATCTCTTTTCAGCAAGGACACACTATATAAAATACAATTTTTTTTAACTTAATTTCCAGTGGCTGGGTTCCATTTGTGTGACAGCGAGACCATTGAGAGTACTTACTTGAGGGGATTACAAGATCTCAGGAGGCTAGGGATCAGGATGCACAAATGTTTAAAATTAAAAAAAGATAAAGATAAGGACAAGAAATATACTATTAAAAATACTACAAATAAATACTATTTTATAAGGAAATAGCATAAATTACACAATATCTCATTCAATTTTTTATTATTTCACATTTTTGTAAAGTGTACTGTCTCCCCCCTTTATTGGCGGAGCACCTGAAGAGCCGCCTTTGGCTTCCGCGCCACTGTCAGTGTTTGCACAGCATTTGGCTTTTATTTAGCTTGCACTTCCCGATGATCAAAGCCATCGCTCTAATAATATTTATTGATATCCGATCGATGTCAGGCAGCCACTGTGCTGGCACAGATGTTTGTTTATTTTCCGTCTAATCTCTTTCTCAATTTTTTCAACGAAATTAAATATTCCGCAAAAAAGGGAAATAATAAAAAAAGGGCATTGTTGCCGCCTGAGAGCTTCTCTTATCGCTTTTTGGCGGCGTCAGAAAAAATAATGTATAAATAAAACTAAAATAAAAATTGAAAGCCAAACAACAGGGCGACATTCTATAAACTGGCTACTTGCGGTACGCAGTGTGTCCCAAAAAATGTTGTGTCAAGTGGGTGTGGGTGTGGCAAGGATGCTGATGCTGATGCCGATGCCTGGGCCAAGGATGATAACTTGCTAGCTGCCTCGAGTGGCAAGCTCCACGCTCGTCGCCGCCTGTCATCGTTTTATGCAAAAGCAAACATGTCAAGTCGATGCGGGGAGTTCCCTTCTAGCTTTGGATTGCACTGAGAGAAATTTAAGAGAAACTAAAGATTATAGTCATTTTTATTTATTTTTAATAGTAACTTATTACAAGTCTTAAGGAAATGCTATGATTTTAAAAAGAATGTTTTGAAGAAATAATTTTTCTCTTTAATTTTTTCTTATAAAAATTATTCGCTTAATTCTGGTATTTAATTTTTACATTTTTAAGAAATGATCCTTAGTTTTCAAAGTCTTAAAAGGCCTGTAGATATAATCTGTAAATAAAAAAGGACATGTTTAACTTAAAATAAATCTAATGATAAAAATATTTAAGTCCTTGTTTATAAAATGGTTTTTCAGTGCAGTATCCGTTACCCTATCGAGCTCCAGAAGCATAATGTTTATCCAGCTGGCTAAGTCAGGCGAAAGATGTTTTGCGTGATTCCGAGGGACGAAGGACGAAGACGGGATGGCTGGGCTGCGTGGGCGGGGTTCTTTTTTGGGTAAAGCCAGAGAGAGTTCATTTCGGGTTAATGTTAATGCCGTTCTGGCGCTGCAGGATGCGTGTGTCCTCGCAGATTTCATAAGAGTTATGACCCCGGCTATGCCAGGATCTGGATTTGGCTCCACAGTCTGGAGTTGTGAGTTTTTGGAGCTTTGTTTGACTTGCCAGGCCATCAAAGTTGACGGCGACGGCGACGGCGAGGACGACGGCACCTTGAAAAAGGCGGCAACAAAATTGGCAGAAAATTGAATTTGCACATTTTACTGCACTTTGTCAAAAGTGCGTGGCAGGACGAAGGAGGAGGAGGAGTACGACGACGACTTTAAGCCGACAGACAACATGACGTATGCGCAATATATGAGCGTGCAAGGAAGAGTCCTGTCTCTCCTTGTTCGTAAAATTTAACTACATTTTCCTTCACAGAGCACGAGCTTGGGTGTTGAAGAAAAATCAGCCACAGTCGGAAAAGTGATGCTTTTGTTTTGCGAAAGTATCCTTTGTTGCAAGTGCAACTGTGCAGCGTGCTCTCCAACTTTCCACAGCCCCGCGTGGCACTCGAGTTTTTATTCCTCACTTGCCAGTGGCCGCCAGGTAGTTTTCGCGTCAATCGCTTGTTTATTGTCCGGCAAAAAGCAAAAGAGCCATGGATTTTTTTTTTTTTAATGCCATGTAGCATATATGTGGAAAAAACTGCGAAACGATTCCACGCTTTTGAATTTTCAATTGGCCAGAAGTCTGATTATAGCGCCAAAAGTGGTGGGATTTTTATTCCTTTGTCACGCAATTCGTAAGGCCTATAGGGATTATATATATATTTTTTTTATTTCTGGCTATATGATACCTGGTACTTGAAAATGCACAAAGGTATATTTGTGTTTGCAGGAGAAGAGGACATTCCCGCTTTGTTTTGTTTGTTTTTTTTTCATCAACTAAGTGCCATCTAGCCATGTCCTTGTTAAAAGCCAGAAAATATGTAGTGTTCTATCCTTTTAAACTTAATGAAGAAAACACATCCTTTGAAGTCACTAATTAAGTCCTTTGTTAATCTCACCAACACACGTGTATTAACTTATTTCCCGGGAAAGCCAACTGCCAACTGGGGAAATGGCTTTTATTTTTTAATTTTCTTACACTCCGGTCTGGTCGGAAGTCAGTTTTGTTTATTTCAAATTTCAAATTTCAGCTTCTCGAATCATTTTGCTGGGAAATGTTGCACATAATTCTTGTTTAAGTATCTTGTAAATTGCTTAATAACGCCGAAAAGGACCTCCACGCACACACACACACACCCGTTGGCAATTACCCTTTTTGGGAGGGAGGGGGGTGCATGGGTAAGGATAAGAGGCGTGGCAACTTTGTATTCAAGTGCGAAATGTCGAGAGAGGAGCTCGAACAATTTAAGACAAAAACTTGAGAGCCAAGATGGCAACAAAAAGGCAGCCAACTGAGCAACTTCAAATTAATAACAGGACCTTCTTTCTCACTCAGTCTATATGTATGTGGGTGTGGGGGTGTGTGTGTGAGGGGGTGGAAATTTTGGGCCACCGACACTTGTTAAATTTAATAACAAAATAAATGTTCACGCGCACGCTAATTTATGAGTGGAAAATGTTTTCGCATTGCACACATTAACACGCAAGTCGCCCCTGGGGGTGGAAATTGGGAGTCCTTAAGGACTCAGACCTCCAGGACCCAGGGCCAGAGGCATATTTGAGGCATAACTCTTCCATTTTTTTTCTCGCGGTGTGGGCGTGTGTTTGCCCAAAGAAATCAACCTCCTTCCTCAAGGACTCTCTGGCGAAAATTACTTGGCTTTGAGCCTGAGGTATTTGCACAGATTAATGGTAAATTTAATTGTTCCAAGAAGTCTGCTTGTTTGAGGAATTTTTTAAATTGTTTTTAAGACTTAATACAAGGATGTGGGTGGCAGGGCATTGGTTATTTGGTTAATAGTTGTGAGGTTTGAAGAAAAATAAATGTTTCTTAATGAAAACAAGTTTCTAAATTAAATGGGCTCCCATTTAAGACTATTTGAATTAACTCAAATAATAGATAGACTATCTAAAAAGATAGTCTAAATGCTCCCAAATATCCCGAATGTTAAGTCCTTAAGCCAAAATGTCCAAAATGGATTGAAGCCAAAAGCAAACTCCGCTGTGAAAATTATTAATTAACAAACACAAGACGCTGCTGGTGCTGCTGCTGCTGCTGGAGGAACTGTTCTCAGGATTTTCAGGATTTGAGGATGAGGCAAGCCTGCCCAGTCTGCCTAGTGCCCCTCCTCACCGCCACCATGCCACCTTACCGCCTTGCCACATCGTTATTCCGGCCAAGACGTGCGGCGGCTGGGGCGGGGAGACCAAATTATGCAAAGTGTTTGACAAATTAGCTAAAGAAACTTGTTAAAAGCGGAAAAGCGCATGCATAGCAACGAGATCCGGCCAAATCCTGCATCCCGTCGCCATCAGCTGAAAATTGTTTTCATAATTAGCATTTTAAGCGGGCCAAGTTAAGTGGAGACTCTAAGCCACCCCACTTTGTGGATGGAGCCATAGCTTGGATCGTACTATTACTTATATGTTTGGGTCTTCCAGTTGCCAATAAAAGATTGTAAGGATACTTTGGTTAGTCCTCGATAGCAATTATTATATACTTGTCACTTGAAATTTATTACGCCCTTTGAAAGCCAACATTCATCCGAAGCATGGGTGGCCGGAACCAAAAGGTAGGGATTACTTTTTCGTTGCAGCTTCCGGGTTGCTTTGGATTCATCAGGAAGATCGTCACAATTCGCATAATAGGAGAGGGGACTCCTCTGCTCACGAACTCTTGATTGCCCCTACATCAAATATCGTCACTTTCTGGGCAGCAGAATCCGTCCGCTCCCCTTTCCTTTTGTCTTACATCTTGCTGGAGAATCCAAATATCGTCCCATTGTTGCTAGTGATCGTATCACAGACTAGTCTAATACCATATCATCTGGGCACTTTATCCGTTCTGACTCATCCGTTCTGGAACCTTTAGCTTCTGGGCAGAACGTGAGTGCATCTCTTACACGAGCTTGGAGAATGTATCTTTGTATCCTGGCTATCTATCCTAAGTCTATCCTCATCGTAAGAATTTTGAAAAGCCACTCGTTGTGGAAACTGGAATAGCAATCGTTGCAATACCTTGAATTAAATTATATTATTTACTTACATTTAACTAAAAAAATGTCTTTGGCAGTCCCCGTTCCCGCTGCGAGGCCCATCCCCCGACCTCTCTGCTGGTGCCTCCTTGGGCCCCTTACATGGGTTCGTCGTAAAGCAGTTCTCCATCTCGCCACCTACCATTGCGGCGCTCTGATCAACACCCGGGTCAGAGATATTGTAGGTCGTTGGGACTGCGCCTCCGGCTGCTTGGATATTGTAGAAAAAGGAAAAAGGCTCCCCAGGAGCAGGAATAGGCACAGGAATGGGAGTGGGTAGAATGGCTTGAGTTTCCTCCTCTGGCACCTCAACTAAAAACGACCAAAGGGCTAGAACCATTCCTGGAGTGACTTTTAGGAGCTACCTACATGACCTGGGACGTCTTCTGGCAGAGAGAGACCGTACTGTAGCCTGGGTGCGCTTGGGGATTCTGGGCTTGCGATTCTTCAGAGAAATTGGCTTCTTTTCGGACATTTTGAGCCCCTACTTATTTAGACAAAATTTTAAACTTTTTACCAAAAAAAAAATCGATAGAAAAAGTTCACTAGAAAAGCCACTAATAAAAATTCACTTTTGAAAACTATTCATAAAATTTGTATAGCACGAAGCTATGTTTGCTCCCCGAGAGGTTGTTGTAGAATGACTATGAACTGTCCAGGGCCTGGGCTCTTCGATTTGACATAAGGTCTCCCAAGGACAAAGCCTACTTGTGGGGTGATGTTTTGCGAAGGCAAGGGTTGCTTGATTTTATTCCAAATAATATAAAAAAAAAAATTAATGCCTTTAGTTATTAGCTCCCGAGTTGTAGGGACAAAACGCCAACTAATTTCTTCAACTGTACTTTTTTTACCGTTCAGGTGTATCTTTAAAAAGGATATACGAGCCAAGAGACTGGCTTTCGGAGCTCTTATTTGGAAAACGTTTTATTTTTATTGCAGGACTCCCAGGCGACGAGTGCTCAGTGTCAGTGAATGTCATTTTAGCTTTGCCGTAACCGAATACGGGAAAAGAGACAGGAATCCTGCCAAGCAAGTGACAAGCAAGGACCTTGGATACCCTAAAATAAACGTATATTTAATGTATTAAATAAAAAAGCACTGGAGTTGACTATTAATTTTAATATTAATTTTAGTTTAATTTTTTTAAATATATTTCTGAAGCAAGAGTATTCATAAAATCAAGAAGTACTCAAAAGCTCTATAAAAACACCGCCACAAGTGTCAGGACTTGGAGGGCGGTCCTTGTGGAAACCCTTTTCTTCCTTTTTTTTTTTTATTGATGTGGGAGTGTGTGCTTGTGCTTTTTGTCCTTTTTGCATTTATCCGCGTCTAAGGACTCCGATGTCGGGAAGAAACATTTGACGAATCAAATGCGGATCAAGTGTATGGACTGGGAAATGAATTCCCGTCAAAAATGAGAAACGCTGAAGGTTAATACGATGCGATTTGGCTTCTTTTTGGCGCCACCACTTATCCTCATATCCTGTGAGGTCCTTTCCGGTGTCATAAAGTGTCCCAGGAGGTCCTGATGGCTGGCAACTGAAACACACTCGTAACATACACATTCAGTGCTTTTTGTGGGTCAGGCCAAAGTTGGCATTTGTAGGCCACAAAATCAGTGGTGGAGCCTCGGCAATCCAGTTTATTCCATTTACTTGGGCTAATTTCACGCCATATTCAATTTACCGCATCATGGCCATTCATTATTTATTCAGATCATGAAAAATCAATGGACAGCCGAGTCCTGAAATGGCGGCAAAAAAATCAGGTCTGGGTTGGGTTGGGGGGAACAGTGTTGAAAATATAGAAGAAAAGTTACTAAATAGTTTGGGGATTTTTTAGGGATAACTTTCTAAAAGGTTATCCTCTAAAAACATATTTCTTAAAAATACCAAACAAGATCTTTAATCTTTAAAAACATTTCTTAGTTGATTCCCTCAAAACGTGAGTTTCGAAACGGAAGCGGAAATGGAAACAACCTCAGAAACGAGTGGAAGAGGAACGTGCTGGAAAACCGCTATGTGGCTAAGGCCAGAGGGGGCCAGAGTCCAATGGAGTGCATTTCTGGAATTCCCAGGACAGAAGCCAGAGTCTAGGCATTCAAGGTTGACTCGCAAACGAAACAAGATTTAAGTCTTTAATGCGTTGAGACTAGAAACTAAATGAATAACAATTAAGTTGGGTTAGGGGGGAGAGCTTAGTGAAAAGTATGTGTACAGGACGTTGGGGAGAACGCAGTGTACTAGCTGTGGTTAGTATTGCCTTTCGTTTTGTTTTAGGCTTTCTTTTTTTTTGCCGTGCTTTATGGCCAGGATATTCAGAGTCGAGCGTGGACATTGTGTAAACAAGTGGCATAGGCCCGGTCCCAGTTCCGAGTCCTTGCCACCTCTCGTCCTAGACCGTTCCGGTGCCCGGTCAGGTAACGGTAAAAGCGCCAGCTGTTTGCACGGCCGTCGCCGTGGGAACTGGAACAATATTTGCGTAACGTGTTTGACAAAGAAATGAAAACTGAAAGCGCCAGCTTGGAAAATCAAATGAAAGCACACAGAGTCCTCCCACCCAGAACACACACACGACCTACACACACACCCACAGAGACACCATATCTCCTCCCAATACCAGTAACGAAATTCAAGTGAAACAAAGCATGAATAAATAAATATTTAATAAATAAATATATAATAAATAAATAGATAAATGAATGGACACATAAACTGTATGTAGAGTGGAACCAAAGAGCACTATTCATCTTCGGCGTGTAAACAATGTAATGCAAATGGCCCTTGATGGACATTTAAAGTCCTTATAAATAATAAAGCCCCAAATTGTAATCATCAGTCCGGGTCATGTTTGTGTCACAAGCCAATGAATATTTTGAGAAGCGAATGCAAGACCAACTGAATAAATACATTTTTCAGCCTAAATGTGGGTCAAAAAATCAAAATAAAAATATACAAAAATGCAAGTTATTGTTCATAAAAAAGTGGAGAGAACCTTATATAACATTTTCTCTAAACCATAGTTGAATCTCAAGGAAAGTATAATCATTTTCCAACTCTAGTCCAGCATTCTGACATTATACCCCTGCAAAAGGTAAGTAATTTTGGTCAAAAGTGTGCAACGCAGTGAAGGAGACATAAGGATAATAAGGAGACTGATCTCCGACCCTATAAAGTCGATATAAGCATGTCCGTCTGTCTGTCAGTCAACTAGTCTCACAGTTCAAACATCCTTCTTTCCTTTGCAGGCAGATTATAAATCGGAAAGGCCGGGATCTGTCAACTATATCCTATGGCTGCCATATAACTGATTGATCGGAAATGCCATAACTTTGTAGTTTTTTAAGCTAGAAGGATGGACAAACTTGTAAGATCTGCCACATTTTAAAAGGATCGGCCGACTATATAAGATCCGATATATATCTAATAATGTAAGCTGCCCCATATCTGCAAGGGTATATCAACTTTGAAGTTAGCTTCCTTTCTTCTTTTTTTGTAATTTTGCTGCGAAAATATAGGCCATTAAAATACTCAGTGGCCAATGATTTCCTACGAAAAATAACACTGAATGTTGGCCTAAAAATGGCACTCACTTTGGCAATTCCATTTCCGTTTTCCATTCAGCCGGCCAACAAAACATGCACACATGTCCCTTTATATTCCTGCCACAGTCCTCAGTCCTCATCTGATTCAGCTCTGGCTTCTCCTCGTCCCTTCGCCGGCGCCTTTTTTCAATTATTTTATGGGTGCGGGAGCTTGGTAACAACAAACAGATTTCAATTTGATTGATAAATACGGCAGAGCGTGTAAATGATGTTGCAATCGAAGAAAGGGACACCAAGAATTACAAGCCAGCCCAGAACAGAATCATCATCGATGCGATGCGATGGGATTTTCCGGCCCGCCAATGGAGCCAAGGGGGATTGGGAAAGTGCCGAGGGGGGCTGGGCGGGATGCTACCATCTGATACGCTTGACGTTTCATGTGAACTTGTACACTGCAAGGAAAATATTTAAGAATTGATAAGCATTAGAAATTTTCAAATCCAGGAGTATTGAACATGGATGTATGGCAGCATCTGGACAGCATCATTTTCTTCCATCAAAACTTTTTATGTTATTTTTTTAACTTTTCAAATAATTAAACATGAATTAGATATTCAATATTAATTAAAAATTAATTTAGAGCTAAAAAAAACATTGTAGAAAATATATATAATATATTTTGTTCAGCTACAATCAATGAAACTGATAATCTGATAACTTATCAGTGATAAAAAATTCTCAATAACTAGCAATAGCATCGACTCTGATACATTTTTATTTGCTTTGAAATATTTCAAAAATTGTTAAGTAAATGTAAAATATTATTAAATTTGTTAAATTTAAATTATTGTACATTTTTCCCTTTAAAAATATGTGATTTATGTGGTTGACGTTTCCGGAGAATTATTATTATTCCAGAAGCTATATGCTTTTGAGATGAAAAGTATCGGGTATCATACAGTCTTATTGGATATCTCAACTAATTTCATTGTTTCAAGGACGGAAAGGATCTGAAACCATTTCTTATAGTAACATTTCAATATTACTAAATTTACTAAAAGTTTTATATATGTTTTTCAGTGTACCCTGCCACACTCGCACACAATCACAATAAGTGGCTGTTACATTTCACACCAAAGCATTGATGAAGCGGCAAGGAAAATGAGAAGACAAGGAGCAGTGGGGGAAACGAAAAAGGAGCTGCTGAGGCAAGAAGGACAAGAGAAAGGAGCAAGCCACAGAATGGACAAGCCGAGTGAAATGGCTATGTATGTGTTTTGTGGCGCAAAAAAAAACGAAGCTACGAAAAATCACAGAATTTTCACAAAGATGTTTATCATTTTCACTCGAAAAGTTTTTCCAACCGAGAGCGAAGGCAGAAAAAAAATAAAAGGGAGGATGTGGATGTCGTGGGTGATGGACAAAATATTTTCTGCATACAGATTTGGCCAGTAGATAAAGTGCTAGAAGCGCCAGAAATAAACTAAGGAAATGGCAAGGAGTAGGGACTGCTGACGACTAGCAGATACCCGATCCCAAGTAGGCTGTTGCTATATTTTCCAAATCGATAGCCCTGGGACCCGAACCCTTCTACTTCATTCCATAAACAGATTCGAGAGCAGAAACATCATCGAGCCAAAATTAATAGTATATTTTTCGATCCATAAAAGTAAAAAAATTTAAAAAAAAAATACCTCTTGGTTGTGTACTTTTTAGCTAAAAAAAAATATATATATAAAGGATGGAGAACTTTAATAATCGGCAGTTACCTGATGGCGATGAATTTGATTTAAATCACGTCTTTCGGCCACATCCGCGTTTTCGGCTCAGACCCGATCTAGACGTGAACCGTTCCACGGACAACGGGCTCTTCACGGAGGACGTACGCAAGTCCGACTGGCGGCTGAGGAGCGTCAGGCCGACCCTCCAGGTGTCCCCGCCGTTCAAGCAGAAGGCCGTCAAACGGAAAACTCTCAAATCCTCCACCAAGCACCGTCCGAAGAGCGGGCCCAAGGCCAGTCTGAGGAGCGAGAAGGCCAAGCTGAAAATGGCCCTGAAGCGCCTGAGGAACCCCAACAAGCTGGCAAGACAAACCAAGCAAACCCAGGCTCCGACTAGGCAGGAAAGGCCACCGACTAGGCAGGGAAGGCCACCGACTAGGCAGGCGAAGAAACAAACTAAGCCCGCAAAGCCTCCAGCAACGCCAGCACCCGATACACGGAACTCCCTGTACCCGTTTCTCATCAACACATCCGGCGGAGGAGGTCTTCGAATGGAGTCCAGCACCATGTTCGGGGCCCCACTGATGCCGAAATTCGGATTCTCCGACATAGTCGGCCAGTTTCAGATGGCCAAGGAGCTGGAGAACAGGGCCCTGTTGGTACCCAGCGAGTATGACGCCGACGTGCCCGGGACTTCGAGGAGCACGGCCCATCGACGCGGTCGGAGGGAGTCGCCGTCGGAGCCCTTCTTTTCTGCCACCACTGGTCCAGAGTACACTCATTTCTCTGGAGTCGGCACTGACTCGGAAGTGGACTCCCTCTTGTCGGCCAACGTAACGCCCAGTGAGGTGCAATTGGTGCTCGATCATCGTTTGAATAAGCCAGCTAATAGCTAAGCAGGTGATTATCTTAATCTTACGATTTAAATATTATAATAATTTTTATTTCTACAGTTTGAGGTCCTTGATGTCAGTGTCATGTTTTAAAAATTACACTCTTTGGATATAGTTTTCGGCCGTTTTTAGATGTAGACCCCTTCGAAATTTTGTGTGCCCTTTCGACTACAACCACATATGCACACTAACACTAGGATTCGATATACCCTCATCCTTGGCGGAAGTCCTGGGTATAAGAGCATGAAATAACCAAATGCCGAAGGGCGAAGAAACAAGAAAGCAGCAGCGAGGAAGACTGGGGAATAATGGCAAAAGGCACCCAAAGGACATAATCGGCCATTGGGCCAAAAACTGTGCGGACGTTGTAAACTGCCATGGCAAGGATACACCAGAAAACCCAGAAAAAAAAATAGAAAAGGAAAATCCAAGTGGTTTGGGACTCGGAAATAACGGCAAACAGTAAAAGTGGCAGTTAAAATTGTGCTGGGAATAAATCTATCATCTAATGCAATATTACATCGTAATGCTATTCGGCACAAGGATCCCTCACTCCGCTGGCTTGCCATCCTTGCCATTCTGGAGGGCCCAGCTGTGTGCGGTGTTGGGGTGTTTTTCAGTTAAATGAAGTCGATTATTCGAGTGCCTCGGGGACTGCTGGAAATATGATTGAACAAATGATTGAGAGCCGGATGATAAACTGCTTGACGCGTCCAATATGGTTCGGCAGGGGAGGGGGTAGCTTCTTATAATTGCAGTGTGATCGAGGGAGCAGACCTCTTGCCGATTACCTGGTGAACAGTTACCTAATAGAATTAATAGAAAAATTGCTGGCCAGGATAATAGGACACCTGATAATGGGACGAGCATAACCATGGCTCGCGGGCGGGCACATCGAAGGACAAAGCACGTCCTGAGTTGGCCATGATTGGGGTTGGACATTATTTAAACGAGAAGGCCAACAAGGAGGAGGAGCGAGGGAAAGAGGACATCAGTGTGCATATCCTGGAGCACAATTGAATTAGGTTAGTCATGCTTTAATGCACATCAACATACGTGCAGCGAGGCAGGACCTCCTGCAGCATATCCTTGCTGTGTGTGTGTGTGAACGAGTTCTCTCATAAATCTCATTGTCAGTGTTTAACTTTCTTGTTGGCTTAACTTCTCTTTGGGCCAACAAACAATAACAGCCAGAACCAAATACAAAGGCCAAGAAGCAGCAAAGCCAGAGTCATTTGTCATTCCAGTTGGCAACAAACCTGACTGCCATTTACATCAAACTAGTGCATATTTTTTTTTTATTTATTTTATTTGAATTCAACAACCCCTCAATGCAGAAATATATACTTCAACGTTGTACGAAATTGGTAGGAATTTGTACAAAAAATTTGTGGGATAGTTCCAGACTAGTTGCTTGCATTCCAGCATTGGTTCATAGGACAGACCGACATCTCGACTAATTAAACTTCAATTTGAAACGAAATTGGTGCTCGAACCTGTAATTGGAGATTATTGGAGGTTAATGGGGGATATCTATGACCCTTCATGGTGGTCATGGCCTAGAAGCTTAACGCCCTACTCTAGTAGCCATTAGATGGTCAGTACTGGTTTGCCAAACTAATCTTAATCCTTAATCCTAAAGTCTTGGATAGTTCTATTGGACAGGAAGGCTCTGACCAAAAGGTCGTCTAGATGGGCCTTCAGAAGATCTTGCCCCCCAGAGTAGCGATTCCTAGGATCTCTCTAGAACAGCATGATTCCCCCAAGTGTACCAGTTCGTCAGAGTCCCTTTTCGATGGCCTACACCTCCTGCCAGCTTCCTTGCAGACCCTGATATATGTCCTTAATCGTACTTCTACTCACCCTCCTGTTGGGTTTTTGATAGAGCCGATTTGGACATCCCTGGATCCTGGGGCATGGCCTTCGACTGTATCTTCGATTGGGCCGATGAGGCAGAGTTGGGGGTGGCAGTGGCGCCACCTGGGGGGTTCCTGGGACGGATCTTGGTGTGTTCGCCGCTCTTCAGCGCCACGACATCGGGGTTCCTCTTCTTGGCGACAGTTATCTTCTTAACCTTCTTCTTGGGCGTCACTGTGCACTTGAGATCAATGCTAGCACTGGAGCCGGACGGCATGGACTCAACCTCCGGGTCCGACATCGCACTTGACTGGGATAACCTGGAGAATGTGAGAAGAGAATTTAGGAATATGTTTTTGATGACCAGAACTAAATACGAACAAAATATAATCCGTTTCGATATTCACTATTTTCCGTTTAGGAGCTTTCGGTTGATGTTTCTCGTACGGAGGGATAGTGAGAAGTGAAGTTCCGGAGCTCGGCTCACCGGGGGCTCGGTTCGGAGAGGTGACAGCTTCGAATCATGGACTACTTCTCCATCCTTTTCAGATCTCAAGGCTATAGCGATTGCTTGAATTATTCGGGGCAAGGCTGGATGGATTTCGTCTTCGATTTTGACGACACTATTGCTCCTTCGAGCCTGTGCCGCAAATGCTACTGGCCCAGCCCCAATCCCAGCCCAAAAAATACACAAACTTTTTCGATTATATGCTTGTGAAAGTTTTCGGGTGTTTGTGCAGTAAACACGGTGGAGGAGCGGTGGAGGGCAATCCTGGTTCTGGCCATCGAATTGGGCCAAGAACGAACCGCAATTTAACCGCACATCGACAGTAACAACAAGGACAGTGGGATGAGGAGCAGGAGCAGGAGCAGGAGCAGGAGCTGGGGCAGCCAGAAAACCAAACTAAACCTCTCATTTTGCCACTGTGTTGATATTGGGAGTGATAAGGACCAGAAAGCTTGGGCTAGAGGGGCCAAAGGACACACGACACACAGGACATGGAGCCAAAGGACTAAGGGCAAAGGCTACCCCAAAGTCAAGTAAAACCGAAAAGCAGCTCGTAAACAAGCAATAAAATTGTAAAAAGGACAACGCCGCTGCCGTTGCCGTTGCCGTTGCCACCAATTGGCATTGTCAAAGGATATAGCCAAGGATATAAACACATACACACACACACATATGTATAGCACATATTCGCTTTTCAATAGTTTTTGCTTTTCCGGATTTCTTTTGGGTTGGGCTAAAGGAGGAAAGGAAGGATGGTTAAAGGATAACGAATAAAGGCTCAAGGATCAAGTGTGAAAGTGGCTTAAAAATACTAAACAAGAATATCAAATTAATGGGTCTAATGGAGCTAAAAGATAGCCTTCTATTGATAGAAACCAGACTTTTGAGTATTATTCTCCAGTTCTTTCTGCTCCTTGAAAATCTTAAGAAAAAGGACCTGAAGCCTGGAGCCTGGAGCGACTAAATGTGTCATTAAAAAATTAAATGCTAAGAAGCAACAATGTTGTTGCCCAACCAGGACGTTGAAAGTGCGGCCAGATGTTGCATTAATTTTCTTCTGTCCGCAGCTTGAGAGGGAGTCCTGCCAAAAACTAAGGCACAAATTTGTGGGACAATGTAAGGATAAGGGTATAAGATGTATAAGTTTTTAAGTTAAGTATTTGAAATGGTTTAAAAATAAGTATAAGAATTATATTTTTATAAGAGTATACTCCTTGAAGAACTAGAAGAAAGCTAAGTGTCCGTGAGCCCCTTTATGATTTTAATCTATTTATTAAGTTTATACATTTAAATGAAAATAACTATCGAGGGAATATAAACGTCGCCTATACCCCCGAAAAAAAAACTGCCACTCATTAATGGGCATTAAGAGTCGAACTCGTGCGCGGTTCATAAATGAGAGGCGACCAAAATCGAATTACATGCCAGTGTCAGTCAATCGCGGGCTGTGTCCCGCAGCCCCAGATACCGGACCCCCGGACCTGGCCACAGACTGACGTTGATTGCTTTCACCAGGTGGAGACGCGTGGGTGGTCCGGTGACCAGGGACCAGGGACCTGGGAGTGAGTAGAACTTGTCAGCTTTTATGCTTTTAAAATATTTTATTATTTCAATTAAATGTATAATTATGCGGTCGGGGTCTGCTGATCAACGAAAAAATGGTGAAAATTGCAAATAAAATATAAAAAGGATATAAAAGGCTCCACAGACCTCACTTTAAAAGTAGAAATAAAATATAATTTATGCCAAGTGTCCTTAAGCCGATGGCAATTGAAGGATTTGGCCAAAAACTTGCCAGCTGCATTAATTTAATAGAATTTAATTTACTTACAACGTGGCCAGAGCGAAAGTGTCAGAAAAGTGCCAGGAAGGAGGCTCTGAGGACATGGACTGAGGCTGAAGCTGAGGGGGTCGTCGGTCGTCTTAGACTTCTGCACAGTTCACAAAGTGTCGTCCGGAAGTTTCGATTTATAATTAGCATGACACACACTCCAAGTGAAAAACTGCAAAGAAGTCGTGTCTGGCGAAAAATGCAAAACTTTGGCCTCTCCACTCTCAAGGATAAATGGCAGGGGCGTGTAAGGCAGTGGGAGTGGGAGACGAGACGAGAGAATCAATATTTCCGCAGGGCAAGCGACTGACTCCGGATCAGTTCCGCCTCTTCCTGGCCTGCCAGGAGAGGTCTCCTTCGGGAGTCGGGACAAAGACTGAGGACTGGGGACGCCCCCACATTTCCGCCATAGACAAAGTTTGCAATTTTCGTACCTCAATTGGTTTTCAGCTGCTTTCCAAGGGTAAATGGTCTTGGGATAATACACAGAGAGAAAAAGGGGGGTTTTGTATTATTTTTCTTTTAGTTTAAATATAAATTATAGCCTTTTTTAGTTAAGATTTATTTTGGTAGGAAAGGCTATCCTAGCTCTTAGCTCTTCTTATGTTTATGAAAGTTAGAACTAGTTGGGAATTATTAACTTCCCTTCCTCAAACCCTATACATATTTTTTATGATTCTCTTAAACTAATATACCCTACTTGGCTATCCAAAATACAGGGTATGACACTGACTTGTTGGCTTTGTCGCGACTTTGCTCCAAGGTTTTAATTACAACTTTCGACGCGTTCTCGCCTTGAGACAGTTTTGAGATCCCACGACCCCTCCCACTGCTCAGCTCAGAAATCAATGTGAGTCAAGTGGTGGAAATATGCTTACTCCTTGGTTACCCCTTTTTTGCACCTCTGCCACCGCCGTCCATGACAAAAAATCGAGAGTAAACTTTCAGCAAGATTTTGGCTTTTTATGTTAGTTTTCAGTTGGATTTCCACCCCAGTCCACCCCAACCCAGTCCCCCTTGCCGCACGCCACTGTTTCGGTCTGCAACGGCATTTAAAACTTTATCTTTGGAGAAATTTTTGCGGAAGGGGGAGGGAGGGAGGAAGCTTTATGCAAGATTTCCGTTGACTTTTTCCGAGTTTTTCCCCAGAGCCATTTTGGCCTTACTTTTCGGCGAAAAAATAATTTTATTACTCCTTCTGCTTCTATTCTATTTTTTGGTTTTTCGCTTAAACTGAGAAGCCCAACGGCAAAGAATTGTATGACTTGCACTGATTACAATTGAATTTCGCTGAGGTTTTCAGATTCTTTTACTTTTTTGGGGGGGAGACCATCTCCCTGAGTAGCCCTCAGACTTTGGTCTCAGACTCGTAAAATAATAAACAGAAATGTATTTGTGGGAGCGATCGGTGGATCGCCTTTAGTTTGATTTTGGGTTTTGTGAGGAGCGGACGGCCGGAAAGGAATTCGTGACGAATCACTTTCTAAAGGTCTTGAAAGTTCCTCAGTGCACTGATAAATATTTTGTGGAATGTTTTCGAGACCTTTGCGAAAGTGTTTGGTCCCCGCCATCGCCAAGTTATTAGTGGCTCGCGGATTAATCAATTTCGACGGAAATTAGATGGAAAGGTGCCGAGGGTGTGGGCCATTATATCAGTCAGAACAGAGTCAACAAATCAACGAAGCCGTCAACGGAAAATGTCATTAAACTTGCGGTCATTTCGGGTGATTGGAGGGGGGCTCACTGTTGGCTCTGGCTCACTGTTGGCTGGCAAACAAAAACAAAAGCGCCAAGAAATCTATTATGACATTTGTGCGCTGACAAGTTGACGGAAAGTCATTAATGATTAAGTTCGCCAACACTGCCACCCCCGGCCTTTGGTAATTATTGTATTACCAAATTAGGCGGAGCTCCCTCGGTTTTGGCCATAACACCCACACCCCCTTGTTTGCCAAGGCGACGAAAAAGTCATAAAAATTCCAACACGAACATCAAACATTGAATAGACTGGAAAAAAATACAAGCATATTAAACAGGGTTTTTTTTAGTTATTGTTTAACAAATTATATATTTTTTGTAGGTTATTTTATAAAATAATATATTTAAAGTTTATAGAAATTTTAGATACTATTTTATACAAAATATACATGATCTTCCCTAAGAACTCTTTTCAAACTTAAATTGTTTACTGACTTTTGGATTAATTTTTGAAAGCATTAGCCACTTGTTTATAATTTTTGTAAAATTTCCAAAAATAAATCCAACTTTTCCTTCTGGAAAAGCTCTAAAATATTTCCCAGAAAGGTCACCAATTTCCACTTGTCATTCATTCTGTGGGTGTTCCATATATTTCGTGTGTTATTTTTTGAGTGACAAGTCAACTATTTAGCAAGGTCGTTTCCTTTCAACAGAAAAGGATATTTTTTGCCGGCTTCTGATTCTTTTTGTGGCACTTCAAAGGCTTTGATTTGTTGTTGCTGGTCATGTGCTTTTCACTTTAGAAAATTGAATCCTTTCGCCCGCGATTTTCTCTTCAGATTGCCAAAAAAAAGTACGCAAGTTTTTCCTTGAACGATTTCTCCTCCGACTCTTTGTATTTTATTATAATGTTTTTTTTTTTTGATCTTTTTAAAACTCAGCACACACAGACATATATGGTGGGGACGAAGGACCTGGGAGGGGTTCTCTGTGAAAACTTAATCGGATTTGGCGTGCGTTTTCTTCCAAAGAAAGGGAAAATTTTAAAATTCAACCGGCATAAATCAAACACTGGGACGGCAATTTTCGTGCCCTGCCTTGGAAAAAAGGATAAACAGGATTCAGGAGGATGCGGGATGGGGGAGAGGGTGTATGACTGAGGGTCAGGGGTTGTGGCAAGTAAGGCCCCGGCTGCCACACAAAATATTTACGCCTCACAAAACTTTTTCCTCAAAAAGCTCATATTTAAACTTTGCGTGTGTGCCATATATCCTTTTTTCCTTTATTTTTTAAGGACGAGGTCGGAGGGGAGTGAACGCTAATGTCCTGGGCGCGCGTGTGTGTTGTTTATTTTGAAAATCTAATTTTGATTTAAATTGATTTTTTTCTTACTCGACTTTTGCTTCAAGTTTCCACCTAAAATATCAAAAGCATATACCATTTATTGAAAAAATCATATACATGTGTACTGTGGTTATTTATTAAATTGTTCAAATCCTTTTGGCCCTTATCTACGCTTCAAAGCGCTTATCCTTTGCGGCCACTTAGGCAAATTGAGAGGTCCTTGCGGTCGGCTTAAGGATTTCGTTACACATTTAATTTGCTAATTAAAAAACGTGAAATTACAAAAGCTTACATATATGGCAAGCCGGTCGGAATTAATTGGAAAAGGTTATTTTACAACATATTCCATAAAAAACGGAGAGACTATTGTCCGTTTGGGGCATGTTTTGTGACTTTAAGGATAGTCTTGCTGGCAGTTTATGGCCGAACATTCGCTCCAAATTAAAAGAACTAAAAATAAGGAAAATTAATAATTTAAGGATACTGCACAGGTACTGCTTTAAAATTACACAGACACACCTGGCAGATAATGAAATTCTTGATGCTGCCGGATAGCGTTTGGTGAGAGGTTAGAGGTTAGAGGTTGAGGTGGCGGGACCTGGGCTTTGAATACCAAATAAATAAATGAAATGAATACTATTCCCCTACACACCGACACACCTCCAAAAAAAAAAAAAGACAGAGAGATGGAGAATGTGAAAGTCCAGGTTTGAGTTTTTTTTTTATTTTGAGGTAGAGTGAGAGAGAGTGGCACCCCCGAAGGACAACAAACAGCAGGTCACGTGAAAAGGAAGAAAATGTGGTTTGTTCAATTTTTAGCAGCCACAATTTGAAATATTTCTCCAGCATATTTGACAGACAGCTAAAGTTGTGGTCCACCAGGGAAGAGCTAGGGGGGGCCAGCAGGACCTGGCTGACACATTGCAATGCAAAAGGTAGCGCCAGGACTCCCATCTCCCAGCTGTGGGCCAACGACCGAGGGCCATTCCCTTTGTTTACGTGCCAAGTGTGAAAAGAGAATGTGAAGGACAACAAATGAAATGCTGTTGTCCTGTGGCCAGAGTGTCCTAGTGCCAGGATGCCCAGTTTCCCAGTCCAGTTTTTAGTAGGTTTCACTGTAAAATAGAGTTCAAGAAAATAAATTAAAAGTTATTTTTGTAATTATTTTTTAAGGACTAAGGATAATTATTTTTACTATCTTTTTTTTACCCAATTAAAAAATTAGTAATAATTTTGTTCAGTGTACAGATACGTGCACAATCGAGCGCAATAATGAAGTACTTTTTGATGCCTCGCCAAGTGGCGAGTGGGCTAAGAGGGGGCGTGGCTGGTTGACAATGGGCAGGCAACTTACTGAAAAGGACAGCCGGCATGCTGCCCTGTGTACTGATGTGATTTTCGAGTTAAAGCCCGAATTCTTACCGGAATGCTCACATCGCTCAGTAACATCCTCCCCTTAAGCCCCAAACCCTAAACCCTTCCCCTCCCTCCTAAGCCCTAATTCAAACCAAAAACCTATACAAGCCTCCTCCCGCCCCATAGCCCTTGTAGAGATTTTTGGTTTATTTTCGTTACGTTTTCTGGTTTTTCGGTTCGTTTTATTTTGTCTATTTGTTGGGGAGGCCCCAGGACGTGGCCGGCCACCCTCCCGCTCCCCCCAGCCCAGCTCCCGAACCGCCAAAACAGTCAGTCACATGTGTAGGCCAGAGAGGGAACTGGCAGCCCAGTGCCCGGTGCCCGGTGTGCATTGTGTGAAATTCCTTGCTTCCACTTCATTTAGCATTTTGTTTGAAGTGAATAAGGACGAGGGCCAACAATAAAATCAATGCCACTGCAAATGGTAGCAGAAGCTGGTAACAACAAACGCCAAAATTTACTTCAAATATTTGGCCGAAAAGCATTTAGACTTGTGTCCTTTTTGGGAAAACTATTTCATGTCCCTGGAAAATACTCGCATCTCACTTTTGTTAAAAAAAAACAAAATATCAGTAGTAACGATGTGTTCCGAAGATCGTAGAATTTATGCGAGCATTTCCGAAAAATATAAACAATAAAAAATATAAACTATCGGCTGGGGGACGGAAGTCCTTCCCTGGACTTCCCTAGCGAGGGCGCTTGCTGGGCGGAAGTTCCTCGTCGTCGTCCTCGCGCTTCCTCTTCCTTAGCTGACAATTCGGGAAGAGCGAGACGCTCTCATCAGTCTTGGCCTTGTCTTCATCCGTTTTCTCTTTCTCAGCCTTTTCAGCCTCCATTTTCTTCTGTTCTTCAGCCGCCCTATTCTTTTCTTCAAATTCTTTTTTTTCTTTGGCGGCTTCTCCGTCTTCTATCATCCGCCCAGCCTCTGCCATTTTTTTTCTTTCTTCTTCTAACATCTTTCTCTCCACTTCCAACATCTTTCTTTCCTTTTCTCTCTTCTTTCTCTCCTCTTCCTCTTTCTTTTTCTTCTCATCAGCTTTCTTCCTATCATCGTCGTCTTTATCGCGGCTCCCGGAACCATCACCCCGTCCGCCCCCATGACCTCCTCCACCTCTTCCTGGGTCTTCTCCGCCGCCAGCTGCGGCAGTTCGACGTCCTGCATTTGCGAGTCGGTTCTTGCGTCTTTCTTCGCGTCTTTCTTCACGTCTTTCTTCGCGTCTTCGCTCGCGTCTTCGCTCGCGCCTCTCACGCCTCTCAGTGTTAGAATTATATCCGTCAAGCGGTTCGTCCCCCTCAACGGCAGGAGCCCTCCACTGCAATAAGTCACTTCCCCGGCGCTCCTCTGAGCCTCGTATTTCAGCAGCTTCTAAGCCAGGTCTTTCGGCAGTGTCTTCTGGGCCTGTGGCTTCTTCGCCGACGTCTGAGCTGCGCAGTCTCTGGAATCTTCTTTCGCATTCCTCTACAGCACGGTCTTCATCGAATTCTTCTACGCGACGGATTACTGTATAGTCGTCCATGACAGGGATGGTGTTTAAATCGTGTGAGCCACGAGAGTCGTCTAAATCATGGGTGCCACAGCTGTAGTCTAAAGCTTGTGAGCCACGTCTATAGTCTACATTTTGTGAGCCATGACTGTCGTCATTGTCTCGTAAGCCACGGCTTGCGTCCAAGCCTCGTAGGCTGCGGATTGCATCAAAGTCTTGTAGTAAGCCACGACTGTCGTCGCCGTCTGGAAGAAAGCCACGGCTTTCCTTGAATTCTTGTGAGTCACAGCTGTCTTCGTAGTCTGGTAATAAGCCACCGCTTTCTGCCAAGTCTTGTGGGCCAAGACCTTCTGCAGCATGGCTTTCTTCCGCATCCTTGGCTCCAGGATTTTTGTCAGAGTCTTCCGAGCCACGTGACTCCTCACTCTCTCCGCTCAACTCTTCGTTTTCGTCCTGACTTCCCACATCAGATCCTCCCGAGGCTTCAGTGGCTTCCCCATCAGAGGAGACTTCCTCCTCAGACTCTCCACTTTCTCCCTCAGAGCGGCCTTGGCTTCCTTCTTGGAGTCCGGCGTCCATCTTGCGCTTAGTGCGTTTGTTGCGTCCGCCAGCACGCCCATTACGCTTATCTCCTGGCCTACGCTTGGGGGTTTTGGTGGGGCGCCTGCGATCACGACTCTTGCAGGGCCCGGCCCTCTTGGCGGGAACTGCGGCAAGACTGGTGCCATGACGCATCCGGGGGACTGGAACAGGACGTGTGTCCTGGCCGCCCAATGGCACTGCCCTGGGGTTCCGGACTATTGGCATCACTTCAGGTCGTGTCTGTGCCTGGAACAATTTTCTACTTCCCCGTCCGTTGCGCCATATTTCTACCTCGCCCTGCTGGTGTCGGGGCGGTGGAGTCCACTGGTCGCAGTCGCTGGGAAGAGTGTACACTATATTGTCATACATGTCTGAGACCCAGTGGACGACGGTGCTCAGGACACAGGTGGAGCCTGGCTGGATGTTTATGTCGAGGACGCGGTCGACGCAATCGTCCTCACGGCTGTCTATGTCGAGGTCCACCGTGTAGTTCTTCCGGATGATGCAAATGTGGGTCTCATTCCCCGAGAACGGGTCGTTCAGCAACCCGGCAGCGACAGCTTCACCGATCAGGCGACGGGCCGCCGACTCGCTCATCCGGCTTCTGTAGTGGGTCTCCAGTACGCCCATGGCGGGCATTCCCCCCGACCCGATGGTGGCATAGGGCACCACGTCGGTGGTGCCATCGAATCGAGTGCAGTAGAGATGGGGGCCATCCTTGTCCACGCCGCCGATGATGAAATTGGCTCCGAGGGCGCCCCTGTAGCGGAAGAGGAGCTGCTTGATGAACTGATTGGCGCAGCGGACGGGCACCCGGCGGCCTCCAGTGTTCATGCGATGGATGTTCATCTGGGCGTAGGTCAGGTCGACCAGGGCGCGGATGTCACGTGCTACTCCGGCTCCTCCGGCGCTGTAAGGGGGTTAAGGATTAGAGATTAAGTGAGATTTTCTAAGGAATTCAATAATTATGGTACGATACCCAGCTCCAATTTTAAAATAAATTTAGGAACTGTGTGATATCCGGTACTGTCGCAAATTTTAAATAAATTTTGTTCTACATTTTGCAGCGAAAGTTTCTCGGGAAGAAGAGTACCGGAATGACCAAAAATTAGACTCAAATTTGGAGTATTTTCGCATAATTTAGAACCGACACCGACGACCGTCGACCGATTTGTTCTGGACACCATACTCACAAAATATGGTCCTGGATCGGGTGAATCTTGCGGCTTGCCTTCATGGGAATGAGGTGGCCAATGGTGGCCCTGGAATCACTGGCAATGATGACGCCGCCGCGATAGATGAGGCCCACGACGGTAGTGCCAGTGCTGCAGACATCGGGACCTTCAACGCCTTTCTCGACCAAGAATCGGTTGCTATGAGGGATGTTTTGGATGGGGAGGGTTAGTCATAAGTGAAAGTCAAGTCTTACCGAAGGCAGTTTTCGAAACTAAAGCCCGTGGAGCTTCTCTGATCCGTAGACTGCGCGTCCAGCTTTTCCGATGCTTGCCTTTTGCTGAACATTTTCAGTTTTTCGTTTCAGTTGAATTGTTGAATCGAAAAAATTATTTTTTAAATCGAGAATATTGAGAGAATATTTATGTTTTTTTTAGCTGTTGCTTCGACAGTTGCCTGGGATTGAATGAGGTATCACATCGACTCCAGGGAATGGGACTTAAACACACAGGCCTACTTCTGCTTCGATTTTCGCCTTTAAAGTTCTGGGACTTTTCCGGACAGCCCATGGCGGAGGTTTTCCTTCTTTTTTTTTTTGCGCTCTCCCTGCCAACGTATGCGGGTCAAAATACTTTGGCCAAAAGGCCTCCGGAGGAGGGGAGCCTGATGTTGCACTGAAAAGAAATCGCAGGAAAATGTGGCAGCTGGTGAAGGTCAGAGAAATGGAAGAGGGCCGGATGCCACCAAGATGAACCGACATCATCGCCGTCAGACATCGGTGCAATATCTCCCCACCTCTTTCTAGCCGGCTGAGGGCATCTCTCTCCCACCCTTTTCAGGCTTTTCCCGGGCCCCGGCCCTGTGTCTGTGATGAGCAAATGAATTTTTAATAAAAGCGCCACATGTTGCCAATAGAAGTGCAAACAGAGATGGGTGGATCCATTCCCGGTTCTTCTATTTTTTCTATTTTTTGTATCCCCTTCCGCCCAACGCCCCTGCTCCGTCTGCTGCTGCAATGACGAGCCATTAGTCGAATGAATTTTTATGACCCACACTCCTTGGAGGCACTAGCTCCCTTTTTGCACTCCGAGTGGAAAAGGATTGCCGCTTTATCTTAGCCTGACAGCAGGATGATCGGGGGATCACGGCACTAGATCAAAAGCTTAAAGTCTGCACTATATGGGGCTGGCACAGTCTAATTGAATAAACCAAAGAAAAGCAATTGGATTCCGCCTGAAGGGGTTTTCCGCTCCGGCGGAAAGTTTTCCCCCAGACCTGCCTCGACACAGCCAAGTGATTCTTCCGCGTGAAAGGCTTCTGTTTGCATTACATCTGGCCAATGATTTTCCTCAACAGGAGCAGGGTATTGGCTTTCAACTTCTTTTCCAGACAAAGACTAGGACAAGGTTATTATATTGAATATTGAATTTATTTATTTTGAACACAAACTGATTGCTAAAATTATTCTCTTCAACGTTATGTTTTCCTTTCGGATGACCCTTTCTCCCAGCATATTCAATTTTATTTTATAAAATATATTAACTGCGGAAGAGATCGAAATAGTGGGGGATTATTATTATCAGGAGGCCTTCTCACCTAATCAGAGGATTTACAACCTATTTTGGAAATTGAATGACTTCATTGGGCTCCTTGAATGGATAAGGGTCCGGCTTGAGGGGCTTGGTCATTTCCTTCTTCCTTGGAGACTTCATGCATGCGGGCTCCTCCTCGGCTTTACGCTTCCTCGGGTTTGTCGGAGGCATCACAGTTTTGGGAATCTGCTCTTCAATATCCATCGTGTTTTCTACAGCCAGAATGAATATAAAGGCAGATCTCACCAGGGGCTCGATTCCAAATGTTGACACTTTATTTCCAAGGAATACTTTGGCCAGAAAATTATTCAAAAGTATTTCCTTGGCAGTGCGGCGACAGTGCGCTGATTTTAATTGGAGCCGAGCCTCGACCCTTAACCTGGCCCCGACAGCTTCGATTGTGTTTATTGTATTTAAATTAACTTATTTATTGTCATTGCCCAACTGTGGTCCTCCCATCAAATGCCCAACGGCGGTGTCAGTGTCTTTATTTTTTCCGCTTTCCTCTGGGACTTTTTTGGGGGGAGAACCGTGAGTTGCTGACCCCGAAACGGTCCTCGGTCAGAGGAAAGTTGACAATAAAAGTAATAAAAACAGAAATTTGTCGCCGCATGTAAATGGAATTGTTTAAAGGTGAAACGGCAAAAGGGCAGAGGGCAAAGGGCAACAAATAAACAAATTAAGACGATGCACAATGCGGCCAAAAAAGAGGCCAGCCGGGGTTGGGGTCACCAAGTGGGTGGGAAACGCGGAATCCGTAACGGATACGTATTATTCCTGGCCCTGCTGCCAGAGAACAGAAAGTGGTTGTCCAGAAAGTGGTTCTCCCTTCGAAGAGGGAGCTGTTGGCAACAATAAGCCAAAAAGGGCAAAGGAGGATGGTGGGAGGATGTGGGCCAGCTGGATGGGTGGTGAGGCTGGGATTGGGCTTTCCCTGGGAAAATGGGAAACGTCTGCGAATTGCAGACGGCGGCGACTGTCGGCTCATGGCAATGGTGATTTAATCTTTGCAGACATTTTTATTCAAATTTATTTTAATATTTTTCCTTTCCTGCCAGCAATGGTGTTGTTATTGCCGCAATTTTTACTCAGCCAGCTACACAGTAAACAAATATGGATAGGTTCATAAAAATAATATGACTTGAAGCTAAAGCTTTGTATAATATGTCTTAAGATTATTGTTTATGATAATATTTATTTAAACATTTTATTTGATTTAATATGTTGTGATTTGGTTGATTTTAATGCTTTGTGGTTACTTATATGACTTTTGCTGTTGCCTTTTAGGTTTTCATACCCGGTACTTATAGAGTTCAATGGGTATATCTGTTCCCCAAAGTCAGACATCTCTTAGGATATATGTATATATCCTTACCTCTAACTGATCTCTAAGTTAGTTTCTTCTGACTTTTATCCTAAAAAATAGAATTAAAAAGTAATGAAACACAAATACTGATAAGTACTTGAAGCTTCAAACGCCTGAAAGTATGCTACAAAAATTAAAAAACCCCAAAGAAGCTCTAGTATCGGGTATCTCTACAGTCAGAAGCATTGCATTTTCTTCCCTTATTGGCCTTATTGTTGTTGCGAATATTTTTTATTGTTGGCTGCTATTACTTTTGACCATTGTTGTTGTGGTTGTTGGCTGTGTCTGTTGCCACTTTGGCGGATGTGGACGCGTCGCTTGCACAATGCACGGGAATTATGGCCAAGATCCGGGTAGGAGAAAAAGGTCTCTGGACAAGTTGCAGACGCAGGTCTCCACTTTCTCGCCTTTCTCCGTTCTGCCCTCCTTTATTTGTCCTTATTTTTTCCTCGGTTTCTTTTTTTTTTTGCTTTCCACTGCGTCGGCACTTTATCATGCAAACAGGACCAAAACTGTCCTGGCAATTCACCTTTAAATTGTCTTACCGGGAAATACTTTCCCATTGTCCTGGCCATTAAAAAAATAAACATTTATTTGTGGGCTATCTTTTGATCGCAATTACATTATTTTACAGGCTTTTATAATTAAAATTCTGTGGAAATTGATCGCTTAACTGTTTTCTGTGGGCCGGCATTTGTTTTTGGCCAAATTAGTGGCTGGAATACAGAAATGCGAGAGTAATCCGTAAGCCTAAGCACACACTAATGGGTCGGGACGCTAAGCCAACTTTAAGGACACGTTGGCAGGACGCATATGATGCCGGGCCCGAGCCGGACAGCCAAGTTGTCAACTTTGCAAAAAGCGGAAGTTAGAAATTTCACAGTGTGCTGCCAACCCTGGACTCTCCTATCCTCTCCTCTCCAGTCCTCTCTGGCTGCTCCTGTTACAGTTACGTTGAATTCATTACGGCGGAAAATGTAAAAGGCATAAACAGCATCGCACAACATCCGCTTGTCCACTCACATGTGAGTGTCCTGTCTCTGGGCTTGTATGTTTGTGTGTGTCCGAGTATCCGGGAGTGCACGGCAGCGAGACGGACGACCTGCTCCTTCTCCGTACGGCTTTCGGTCAGAAGGGCCGGAGTCCAGTTACGGCTACAAAAGCCGTGCTGCCCCGCTTAATACGCTAAATGTTGAAATTCGTCTGAATTTAATGCGAGTTAGCCAAAGGTCTGCAGGCCAGACGGCTGGGATTGAGATTGCCGGCTTAGTTGGCCAGGTTAATACACAGTGACAAAATATTAAGTTAGAGACTCATTACAATGATATTAAATGACAAATAAAAGCATGTGACGGCTTTTGGTAAAATATAGCACTTTGAAACACTGCCATAAGTGTTGAAAAATGCCATAAGGTGTTGACTAAGTTCTGTTGCAACTCTGACACGTTTAGCTTTTTCTTAAATAAAAAAGTAGATATATTAATTTTAAAATTAAACTGCCTTTTATAAACTTAATATTTTTCATCGTTAAAGTAATCTTCAAACAAATTTAAGCCCCTGATTTAAGAAAAAGTCCCCAATAAATAAATTCCCATCGAAAGAGGTCCGACAAACTTTCTCAGTAGCAAAGTAAATAAAAAGTATTAAAACTGAAATGAGGATATGGAAACGCGAATCCGCTTTAAAGCAATAACTTCATCCTAGCCACATTTTAATATCCCGCTCTACAGGACACTCCGCAACTTGTTCCGTATCCCCTTTTAATTGCAAACAGTTGGCTTAAAGCCGAAAACCGATTTTGGCCCAAAGCACAGGTATAAAGCGAGTGGCTTAAAAGCGATGAGAAGCCGTCAGTGCCGCCATTAATCAAACGATCCGAGTCCTGTGGCAAGGACTTCAGACAATTAATTAATACAACGACTACAAGCCGAGGTAATTAAATGCGGACTCCGATTCGGGAATCGGGAATCGGTATCGGTATCGCCAATGTTCAGTTGAAACTTTTGTGCATCGATAATGTGTGGAGTAGTGGGTGGGCGATGGATGTTGATTTTATTAAATGCCAAGCTGTTTATCGATTTCATTTGAGTGCATGTCGCGCACAGGCATGCCACGCCTTCTTATTTATCAGCGCCCACCCACCGAATTTTTTTTAATAGCACCAGCCATATGCAAATCCGGCAGCAATTTGTGGCCTCAAGGAGCCGGAGAACTGCAAGCAAATCGAAATCGAAATAAAAAATCTTCAACTTTTTTCAGAGGAAGGTAGAGCAGGGTGGGAAGGAGAAAATTTTTGCACAAATCCTGAGCTGAGTTCAAATTGCGTTCACCCGCGCCGTCCAGGACAATGCCTATTGTGAGGCTAATTCATGTGTCGACTGCAGGATTCGTTGACTTCCGGCGTTGGCTTCGGAATCGATTAAAAAGTCAACGGATGCGGATATTGCTGGGGGTTGAGGTGGCGTGCTTTCTATACCCTTGCTTGGAGTTTTTTTTTTTTATAATTTTGGAAGGATTACTTTAAGGGAGAAGGTTATGCTGTCCGCTTGTTCGTTTAACTGTTTGTAAGACATCTAGTTGGGGCTTCTTTCTATACCAATAATTAATAAAATGGTTCTCAATTATACATATCCCATATCATTAGAGCCTTGTCCGTCTGTCCGCTTGTCCGTCCATTGAGAAGCCATTGAGAAACTACTCTCTTAATTCTTCGTATGTCCTTAAGAGTTAATACTCTCTCCTACCCCATAGCCCACTGCTTCAATTGGACTTAAATCAATTTGTAATTGTTTAAAATTAATTTCAATTACAGCAAACAAGCCGCAACAATTGGATTCAACTAATACGCCCTCCATACACCCCCATACACCCTCTACAGATACAGATACAGATATGTATTTAAAAAGCCAGTGTGTGTGCAACATTTGTGAATTTCATAATTAAATGGCGAGCTGATGCCTCTGCCATTGTCACTTAATAATTTTGTAATTGTAATACCATTGATAGTGGGTTTAAATGTGTGAAAGCACCCCTCGGGGCGTGGCTGGAGGGGGCTGGGGGCGGTGGTGCGACCAAAATGTCAATACAATAGTGGCCTCGATTTTGATTTAAATAAAGCTTCATTAGCATCTGGCCCATAATGAAGCGTTACTGGCCGTCACAAAATGAATATTATTTTTTGACTAATTGCGTTAAATAGTTGTTTTTAAAGCAATCGATTCAATAGACACTTTTTAATTAAAACCCTTTGGAGTAGCTCTTTAGAAGCGTGCTGTTTAAAGGGACTAGTTGCAGGCCTTTATCCTGGCTTATATCCTATTGAAACATGGCCAGTGTCGAGTGCAGGTCCTGCACACACACACACACAGAGAGGACTCTTGTGGCTGGCAACATTTTTACCATACTAATTAGCCTTTTGTAAGATTCATTATCATAATTGTAATTAACAAAACGCGAACAAAACGTGACTCGCTGGAGCCGCCGTGTCACCTTTAAGTACGGGCCTCCAAAAGGGGGCGGTTGGCTGCCAAAGGGGGCGTGCCGTGGCTGGCAGAGAGTTGGCTAAAAAGGGAATAGCAAACGCCTGTTGCTGTGGCTGCCTAATCCCGACAGCTTTTACTTTTTGTTGTCAGGGCTGGAACGACTTTTTGTAACAAAATCTAAATTATATTTTATGCAATTTTCATAAGAACTTGTCTCAAAAAATATTTATTTGAAATTTTTTTTTTATGAATAATTTTAATGCAAAAACGTAGCATCCCTTGGCCGACTAGAGAGCCTCTCGAAGGACAGCCAAGGCTGTAGCTGTCCCCCTTTTTTTTCCCGCCTTTGTAGACTAAGCCCCTGTGTATGTGTGAGCCGAGATTTGCATAAGCACTTAACGGTTTTAATTTTTGCTGTGGAACAGGCCACAAAGGCCCATCAATTCAGGGCTTAGCTGGTCCCCGAGACCTAATATTGCCCGTCTCAGGCAGTACTACTCCCAGATATTCCCAATCAGTTATTAAATTTTAATTAAGAACAATTTCACAGCCCAGTGGGCCGTGAAGAAAAAAATGTCACTCTCGGCCAACAGGCGACAATAACAAAAGACTTGCCGCCAAAACTTGTCAATTGTTATCCGGGAACCCATTAGCCACCATTATCATACGCTTTTAATTCATAATTTTATGCATTAAAAATGTACATTAAAAGCGAATCATTCGTGGCTGCAAGCGACCATTCAACAAATGCACAATTTTACCAAAAAAATAAAAAATAAAAAAAACGAAAACTAATTTGGCTCAAAAGTCGCAGTGTTGCGGGCGGGCCTCGTATTCAGTCATTGGTAATAATTTATTATGTAATCATTTTAATGAACTCTAATTGAATTACAGCGCAAACTGGGATTGCTGATATGATTACTGCGAGGATAGCAGACCATATTTGTCGTGTCCTGTCCGTCCGTTAATGTTTATTTGTGATTTCATTTGTCGCCTGTTTGCTTAATTAGAAGTGCAGCCAGTCGTGTGTACAAATTCGGAAATTTATTATATATTTCAGTAGTCTGCGGGGTCAGGGGATTTTCATGCAGATTAATACGGACTCGATTCACACATCGTTCAAGCTATTCCCTTCAAGGATTGGATGCCAACTGGTAAGGATATTAACAGAGTTCGGGCGGATGTCGTTTTCAAGAGCTCCCCTTGAGGGGACAAAATATTGAGGAAATATTCATGAAACATTTTAGATTAAGATGTTGGTGAAAATTGAATAGGAATCGATATACAGCCACTGGAGGTACTCCACTGGAGAATCGTACAGGAGTTGCAGAAGATACAGGCATCGTAGAGAGAGATATCGTTCACCCCGATTCTTCAAGGAATTTCTTTCCCAGCAGGAAAAGTGGACGAAAAACTGAAAAAATATTTCGTGTCCAGATTTTGATTCAAAACGATGGGGAATTCGTCCAGAAATCGTTCAAGGCATCCCGCAGGAGGATCGGATCAGAATTGAAGAAGATATAGCCATTTCCGTGAGCCATATGGGGAATTTCGCGTTTCCAGGGGTTCCTAGCAGGAAAAGTGGACGAAAAATTTAAAAAATATTTCGTGTCCAGATTTTGATGCAGAATTGTGGGGAATTCATCCAGAAATCGTTTAAGGTATTCCGCAGGAGAATCGGATCAGAATTGGAGAAGATATAGCCATCGCCGTGAGCCATATGGGGAATTCCGCGTTTCCAAGGGTTCCTAGCAGGAAAAGTGGACGAAAAATTTGAAAAATATTTCGTGTCCAGATTTTGATGCAGAATTGTGGGGAATTCGTCCAGAAATCGTTCAAGGTATTCCGCAGGAGGATCGGATCAGAATTGAAGAAGATATAGCCATCGCCGTGAGCCATATGGGGATTTCCGCGTTTCCAGGGGTTCCTAGCAGGAAAAGTGGACGAAAAATTTGAAAAATATTTCGTGTCCAGATTTTGATGCAGAAAGATGGGGAATTCATCCAGAAATCGTTCAAGGTATCCCGCAGGAGGATCGGATCAGAATTGAAGAAGATATAGCCATCGCCGTGAGCCATATGGGGATTTCCGCGTTTCCAGGGGTTCCTAGCAGGAAAAGTGGACGAAAAATTTAAAAAATATTTCGTGTCCAGATTTTGATGCAGAATTGTGGGGAATTCATCCAGAAATCGTTTAAGGTATTCCGCAGGAGAATCGGATCAGAATTGGAGAAGATATAGCCATCGCCGTGAGCCATATGGGGATTTCCGCGTTTCCAAGGGTTCCTAGCAGGAAAAGTGGACGAAAAATTTGAAAAATATTTCGTGTCCAGATTTTGATGCAGAATTGTGGGGAATTCATCCAGAAATCGTTTAAGGTATTCCGGCCGCTGACCTGATTCTGATGGGGAGGCATTAATAAAATGATTAAAAAAGGATAATCGGCAACTATTAAAGTATATGTTTCTGTTAAATATAAACATTATATTATTTAATTATGTTTTTTGCAAATTTTAAATCGATTTCCTAATGGCAAAAATATGGACTTGAAAACTGGCGATATTGCGCCGCCAAAAATGTTGCGCCAATTGCTTAAAATTCTAATGGCAGAAAATCTGTAGTACCAGGCGAACAGAAACCTGCAGAAGGTGGATTTCCACCACCCCCTCACCCTAGCTTCGACAGCAATTGTCCCTTAACTGGCCCCATGGGCTTCACATTTCCATGCAAGTTTCGCAGGCTAGACTTGATTGATAGAACAACAAATAATCCGCCAACTGTTTCTTTTTTACTTCTCTTGCATTCTTAATTTCTTTTATTTCATTAAATGAGTGTTTTAATATTCCTATTTGGCATTATTATTCTTAATTTAAAATAAGTAAAGAAGAAATAATGTTGAAGCCAGGTGAAGGGTTAACATAGGTATTCTGGCGATAAATTAAAATCAACGGCACCTTGATCCATGATGGCCGACCTTGCGCCAATCTCTGCATTCTAATTTCCAGTCCGGAACAGTAATCTGCACCTAGTGATGCCAAAGTAAAAGTGGCACACGCTGTTTTTCCAGCGCGTGTCACGAGTTGGGGCTTGCGTGAGTGAAAATGCATTGGATCGTATGGGGAATGGCGGATCGTGCCGAGATGGCGGGCCAAATGTCGTGCCAATTCACACCTGCTCCCTCATCACTGTTGAAGCTTAAAGGAAAGGGAGGCAGATTGCGGCCGTTACTTGGTGAAATAGATTAGTCTCCCTCCCTCCCTATGGAGTAGAAAAGAATAATTGCTCTGACGTCATAGCACTGCTTACTTTCGGCCACCTTCTGCCGGTTTCTGTTGGCCTGGTACTTCAGATTTTCTGCCATACGAATTTCAAGCAATTTGCGCCGCCGCTTTTTTCACTGCTTGCTAATCCCATATCTTGGCCATTTCATATCAGATTTTAAAAAGGGATGTCATTTTGAAATCAGGACTTCATTATCCTTTAATTTGCATTAAAATTTCAGACAATAAAATTTTTGCCCATTTTCGCAAAAATTGTGATGTTACCCCTTAAAAAAATTTCGAAATTCGGGTCGAAATTTTTTTTGTCTGATTTTTGTAATCTTGGGATAGGGTTGAAAGGATATTGAAGTGCTGATTCGTAAATGGTATTCCGTTCTTCAATCGGTTTGGAAATAATTAAAATATCCGCTGAAAAGATAATCAAAAGTTTGGATTTTCCAATTTTTATGATTTTTGATCGATGCTGCAGATTAATATTATTATTAAATTCTGAATTATTATTTTCAGTGGCTGGTTGGCTCCTGTTTGGCATTGGAGCTGCCCAGTTTCCGTTGTGGGGTCTCTGGTATGTTTCCCGCCACAGGGAAGGATCCTTCTGTTCGGTGAGTTCTATCTGAAAAAAAATTTATTTTTTGAAATTCTAATTGTTTAACCAATCTAACCAATTTTATAGTCCATTTTGGCATCGCTGAAACCAAATGAAAAGTGGGGTCCTGCCAATGCCGAGGTGAAGCGCGAATGGCAGATATTCAAAAGCCAAAAGGCTGCCCAAAGAGCCGTCCAGAAAGAGTCCTCCAAGCTCGGCTTCTTCTGGCGAAAAATCAGCAATTTCTGCGGCAGTAATATTTAAATTCTAAGGATTAAATGCAAAAATGAAAGAACACAATGGGAGAGTATGGGGATATCGAGGGGATATCAGAGATTACGATTTATATAACCATTTGCTAGTTATATGCCATTGTCAGCCTCTATGAAGCCATCTTTAAATGCGAAGAAATCCTTCGAACGAATACATCGCATCCTTAATCTGTATGTATATCTATAAACCAATATTATTCTATGTACATCCATTTTTTTTTATATTTTAATGTGATAAAGTCGCGCTGAAATAAATAAATTATTATTAACAACGAAAGAACCAAGAGCCTTTACTTCTCAGTCGTTTAAAATGGGATCACATTTGACTGCATTTTCAGATTACAAGCAGTGCAATCCTCAAAAGCGACGGCGCAAATTGCTTGAAATTCGTATGGGAGAAAATCTGAAGTACCAGGCGAACATAAACCAGCAGAAGGTCGCGCAGTGACGTCAAAGCAAGCAGAGCGCCGATTTTTCTATATTGAAGGGAGTAAGGGAGTAAGGGAGACGAAGTTAGTTTATGCTGACATTTTGCCTTTCTTTTCCTCTAATGTCACAAAAAGTACAACATGAATTTACTTTAAATCGAAAAAACGGTATCAAAATCAATAATGGCCGACAGTTCCCCAATCCCTACATTCTAATTTCCAGTCCGGAACGGTAATCTGCACCTAGTGATGCCAAAGCATAAATGGCACACGCTGTTTTTCCAGCACGTGTCACGAGTTGGGGCTTGCGTGAGTGAAAATGCATTGGATCGTATGGGGAATGGAGCATCGTGCCGAGATGGCGGGCCAAATGTCGTGCCAATTCACTCCTGCTCCCTCATCACTGTTGAAGCTTAAAGGAAAGGGAGGCAGATTGCGGCCGTTACTTGGTGAAATAGATTAGTCTCCCTCCCTCCCTATGGAGTAGAAAAGAATAATTGCTCTGACGTCATAGCACTGCTTACTTTCGGCCACCTTCTGCCGGTTTCTGTTGGCCTGGTACTTCAGATTTTCTGCCATACGAATTTCAAGCAATTTGCGCCGCCGCTTTTGAGGATTGCACTGCTTGTAATCTGAAAATGCAGTCAAATGTGATCCCATTTTAAACGACTGAGAAGTAAAGGCTCTTGGTTCTTTCGTTGTTAATAATAATTTATTTATTTCAGCGCGACTTTATCACATTAAAATATAAAAAAAAAAATGGATGTACATAGAATAATATTGGTTTATAGATATACATACAGATTAAGGATGCGATGTATTCGTTCGAAGGATTTCTTCGCATTTTAAGATGGCTTCATAGAGGCTGACAATGGCATATAACTAGCAAATGGTTATATAAATCGTAATCTCTGATATCCCCTCGATATCCCCATACTCTCCCATTGTGTTCTTTCATTTTTGCATTTAATCCTTAGAATTTAAATATTACTGCCGCAGAAATTGCTGATTTTTCGCCAGAAGAAGCCGATCGCCGTGAGCCATATGGGGATTTCCGCGTTTCCAAGGGTTCCTAGCAGGAAAAGTGGACGAAAAATTTGAAAAATATTTCGTGTCCAGATTTTGATGCAGAAAGATGGGGAATTCATCCAGAAATCGTTTAAGGTATTCCGCAGGAGAATCGGATCAGAATTGGAGAAGATATAGCCATCGCCGTGAGCCATATGGGGATTTCCGCGTTTCCAGGGGTTCCTAGCAGGAAAAGTGGACGAAAAATTTGAAAAATATTTCGTGTCCAGATTTTGATGCAGAAAGATGGGGAATTCATCCAGAAATCGTTCAAGGTATCCCGCAGGAGGATCGGATCAGAATTGAAGAAGATATAGCCATCGCCGTGAGCCATATGGGGATTTCCGCGTTTCCAAGGGTTCCTAGCAGGAAAAGTGGACGAAAAATTTGAAAAATATTTCGTGTCCAGATTTTGATGCAGAATTGTGGGGAATTCATCCAGAAATCGTTCAAGGTATCCCGCAGCAGGATCGGATCAGAATTGAAGAAGATATAGCCATCGCCGTGAGCCATATGGGGATTTCCGCGTTTCCAAGGGTTCCTATCAGGAAAAGTGGACGAAAAATTTGAAAAATATTTCGTGTCCAGATTTTGATGCAGAATTGTGGGGAATTCATCCAGAAATCGTTTAAGGTATTCCGCAGGAGAATCGGATCAGAATTGGAGAAGATATAGCCATCGCCGTGAGCCATATGGGGATTTCCGCGTTTCCAAGGGTTCCTAGCAGGAAAAGTGGACGAAAAATTTGAAAAATATTTCGTGTCCAGATTTTGATGCAGAAAGATGGGGAATTCATCCAGAAATCGTTCAAGGTATCCCGCAGGAGGATCGGATCAGAATTGAAGAAGATATAGCCATCGCCGTGAGCCATATGGGGATTTCCGCGTTTCCAGGGGTTCCTAGCAGGAAAAGTGGACGAAAAATTTGAAAAATATTTCGTGTCCAGATTTTGATGCAGAATTGTGGGGAATTCATCCAGAAATCGTTCAAGGTATCCCGCAGCAGGATCGGATCAGAATTGAAGAAGATATAGCCATCGCCGTGAGCCATATGGGGATTTCCGCGTTTCCAAGGGTTCCTATCAGGAAAAGTGGACGAAAAATTTGAAAAATATTTCGTGTCCAGATTTTGATGCAGAATTGTGGGGAATTCATCCAGAAATCGTTTAAGGTATTCCGCAGGAGAATCGGATCAGAATTGGAGAAGATATAGCCATCGCCGTGAGCCATATGGGGATTTCCGCGTTTCCAAGGGTTCCTAGCAGGAAAAGTGGACGAAAAATTTGAAAAATATTTCGTGTCCAGATTTTGATGCAGAAAGATGGGGAATTCATCCAGAAATCGTTTAAGGTATTCCGCAGGAGAATCGGATCAGAATTGAAGAAGATATAGCCATCGCCGTGAGCCATATGGGGATTTCCGCGTTTCCAAGGGTTCCTAGCAGGAAAAGTGGACGAAAAATTTGAAAAATATTTCGTGTCCAGATTTTGATGCAGAATTGTGGGGAATTCATCCAGAAATCGTTCAAGGTATCCCGCAGCAGGATCGGATCAGAATTGAAGAAGATATAGCCATCGCCGTGAGCCATATGGGGATTTCCGCGTTTCCAAGGGTTCCTATCAGGAAAAGTGGACGAAAAATTTGAAAAATATTTCGTGTCCAGATTTTGATGCAGAATTGTGGGGAATTCATCCAGAAATCGTTTAAGGTATTCCGCAGGAGAATCGGATCAGAATTGGAGAAGATATAGCCATCGCCGTGAGCCATATGGGGATTTCCGCGTTTCCAAGGGTTCCTAGCAGGAAAAGTGGACGAAAAATTTGAAAAATATTTCGTGTCCAGATTTTGATGCAGAAAGATGGGGAATTCATCCAGAAATCGTTCAAGGTATCCCGCAGGAGGATCGGATCAGAATTGAAGAAGATATAGCCATCGCCGTGAGCCATATGGGGATTTCCGCGTTTCCAGGGGTTCCTAGCAGGAAAAGTCGACGAAAAATTTGAAAAATATTTCGTGTCCAGATTTTGATGCAGAATTGTGGGGAATTCATCCAGAAATCGTTCAAGGTATCCCGCAGCAGGATCGGATCAGAATTGAAGAAGATATAGCCATCGCCGTGAGCCATATGGGGATTTCCGCGTTTCCAAGGGTTCCTATCAGGAAAAGTGGACGAAAAATTTGAAAAATATTTCGTGTCCAGATTTTGATGCAGAATTGTGGGGAATTCATCCAGAAATCGTTTAAGGTATTCCGCAGGAGAATCGGATCAGAATTGGAGAAGATATAGCCATCGCCGTGAGCCATATGGGGATTTCCGCGTTTCCAAGGGTTCCTAGCAGGAAAAGTGGACGAAAAATTTGAAAAATATTTCGTGTCCAGATTTTGATGCAGAAAGATGGGGAATTCATCCAGAAATCGTTTAAGGTATTCCGCAGGAGAATCGGATCAGAATTGGAGAAGATATAGCCATCGCCGTGAGCCATATGGGGATTTCCGCGTTTCCAGGGGTTCCTAGCAGGAAAAGTGGACGAAAAATTTGAAAAATATTTCGTGTCCAGATTTTGATGCAGAATTGTGGGGAATTCATCCAGAAATCGTTCAAGGTATCCCGCAGCAGGATCGGATCAGAATTGAAGAAGATATAGCCATCGCCGTGAGCCATATGGGGATTTCCGCGTTTCCAAGGGTTCCTATCAGGAAAAGTGGACGAAAAATTTGAAAAATATTTCGTGTCCAGATTTTGATGCAGAATTGTGGGGAATTCATCCAGAAATCGTTTAAGGTATTCCGCAGGAGAATCGGATCAGAATTGGAGAAGATATAGCCATCGCCGTGAGCCATATGGGGATTTCCGCGTTTCCAAGGGTTCCTAGCAGGAAAAGTGGACGAAAAATTTGAAAAATATTTCGTGTCCAGATTTTGATGCAGAAAGATGGGGAATTCATCCAGAAATCGTTCAAGGTATCCCGCAGGAGGATCGGATCAGAATTGAAGAAGATATAGCCATCGCCGTGAGCCATATGGGGATTTCCGCGTTTCCAGGGGTTCCTAGCAGGAAAAGTGGACGAAAAATTTGAAAAATATTTCGTGTCCAGATTTTGATGCAGAATTGTGGGGAATTCATCCAGAAATCGTTCAAGGTATCCCGCAGCAGGATCGGATCAGAATTGAAGAAGATATAGCCATCGCCGTGAGCCATATGGGGATTTCCGCGTTTCCAAGGGTTCCTATCAGGAAAAGTGGACGAAAAATTTGAAAAATATTTCGTGTCCAGATTTTGATGCAGAATTGTGGGGAATTCATCCAGAAATCGTTTAAGGTATTCCGCAGGAGAATCGGATCAGAATTGGAGAAGATATAGCCATCGCCGTGAGCCATATGGGGATTTCCGCGTTTCCAAGGGTTCCTAGCAGGAAAAGTGGACGAAAAATTTGAAAAATATTTCGTGTCCAGATTTTGATGCAGAAAGATGGGGAATTCATCCAGAAATCGTTTAAGGTATTCCGCAGGAGAATCGGATCAGAATTGAAGAAGATATAGCCATCGCCGTGAGCCATATGGGGATTTCCGCGTTTCCAAGGGTTCCTAGCAGGAAAAGTGGACGAAAAATTTGAAAAATATTTCGTGTCCAGATTTTGATGCAGAATTGTGGGGAATTCATCCAGAAATCGTTCAAGGTATCCCGCAGCAGGATCGGATCAGAATTGAAGAAGATATAGCCATCGCCGTGAGCCATATGGGGATTTCCGCGTTTCCAAGGGTTCCTATCAGGAAAAGTGGACGAAAAATTTGAAAAATATTTCGTGTCCAGATTTTGATGCAGAATTGTGGGGAATTCATCCAGAAATCGTTTAAGGTATTCCGCAGGAGAATCGGATCAGAATTGGAGAAGATATAGCCATCGCCGTGAGCCATATGGGGATTTCCGCGTTTCCAAGGGTTCCTAGCAGGAAAAGTGGACGAAAAATTTGAAAAATATTTCGTGTCCAGATTTTGATGCAGAAAGATGGGGAATTCATCCAGAAATCGTTTAAGGTATTCCGCAGGAGAATCGGATCAGAATTGGAGAAGATATAGCCATCGCCGTGAGCCATATGGGGATTTCCGCGTTTCCAAGGGTTCCTAGCAGGAAAAGTGGACGAAAAATTTGAAAAATATTTCGTGTCCAGATTTTGATGCAGAAAGATGGGGAATTCATCCAGAAATCGTTCAAGGTATCCCGCAGGAGGATCGGATCAGAATTGAAGAAGATATAGCCATCGCCGTGAGCCATATGGGGATTTCCGCGTTTCCAGGGGTTCCTAGCAGGAAAAGTGGACGAAAAATTTGAAAAATATTTCGTGTCCAGATTTTGATGCATAACGATGAGGAATTCGTCTAGAAATCGTCTAGAACTGGGAAGCCACCAAAAATTATATAAAAAAGGAACGAAAAGTCTTGCATTGAGAGAGAAAAATCATTTAATATGGTGAGTGATCTTCTATTTAAACATCGGCATCGATTGGCAACACTCGAAGCCATTTCCAATGGCCGCCCGCCATTGGCAACGCGGCCATACTGGAAGTGCCGTCGCTAAGTGCCGCCATTATCGCCATTCGCTTGATCCTCCATTCTTCGGGCTTACAATAACAACAAAAGCAAGGCTTATTGAGAAGGAAGCTCTGCCTATGTTAGAAAGAGATAACAACAAAAGAGTTAGAATCTCTCGTCTTGTTCTTATTTGTTACAGATGCCGATGGAGAAAAGAAGAAGAGGAAGCACTGAATGATTGCTTTTGTTTTTTGGCTTTGCAATATTTGTTTTTGTTTTTGGTTTATAATTTGATGCCTTTTTTATTGACTTTTATTCGATTAAAACTATAATTAATTTACTATTTTTATGGCTTTAATTTGTAATGTTTACCGATAAGTCGTAGGTTAAGTTTTCGATTTTGTGCCAAACTTGCAATTTTAGTGACCCTTGAACGCACACACACACACACTCGCTTAATGAAATGTTGTCGAAGAAATGCCACGCCCCCTCAAGCCCTACGCCCCACGCCCCACGCCCCCCAAGCCAGCCCAAGGAGAAGGACTAGCGCAGACAAGGAAACACAGAAGCCATAAAATTTCAATTAGGCGAACCATTCAAGAAATTAATTGACAAACCTCCTTGAGATCCACCAGCCACCCACCCATATCTCGTTGGCGGCAGCCTCCTCAGCAGCAGCCTTCTTCCTTGCAATTTGCAGCTTTTCAAAATGAAAATTAATTTTCGACAATTTACTGCGCAATCTTACGCAAAAGTTCAACAAAAGCGGAGCCGGCGCGGAGCGGCAGGACCACATGACTTTAGTCCTGCACCACCTGCTCCGCCTTCCTGGTGGGTTGAGTGGCATTCCGCGCCACAGTTAAACCAAACAATCTGCCAGGAAGCCTTAAAATTCCTTTACACTTGGACTGATGGCGCAGATAGAGGGATGGGTGGAGGAGCATCAAGCTCACAAAAATTGTATGAAGCTCGATGAAAAATTTGCGGGGCTCGCAGGAACTCCCAGGACACTTGCAGGAACGTCTTCCTCACACACACACACATGACCCCGTGAAGTTATCTACCTCACACCGTGGCCCCGGCCCCCGTCTTCCGTTTCCGCAAAAATCATCCGCATCTATCTCCGGTTACAACAAACTTGACTCGCCCACCCACAGCCGCCCAGAGCCGGCCCAGCCGCCCACTGCCGCCCAGAGCCGCCCCCTTTTCAACTACATTGTCATTTAATTTTGGCAATAAATGTGAACCGCTTTCGGGTGGCAGCCACTGGATACGGGATTCAGGATTCAGGGATAAGGACTCAGGAGTCGGGAGTCGGGACTGTGGATCCCTAACTTTGTGTGCAAACTGTCTGATAATCGTCTTCCGCCTATTTTAACGGGCTCTGCCACCCCCAGGATGCTGGAGCACATGTGTGGCGTTTAAATAATTCAGAGGAAGTGACTCCAGCTCCCCCGGCGCTTATCCTTGCGCGCGTCCTTGTCCTTGTCCCAGTGTGAAATATGACATTATGGCGCTCAAATAAATTACGCGGAAAATTATTATGGCCAAGTGGCATGACTCCTCTCTGCTCCCAATCCCCACACCCCCCGCCCTCCCCCATTATAGTAATGTAAAATTAATGCTGCCCCAGGATATCCCATCCTGAGCAAGATGTCCTCTGTCAGAGTTGGATATTTTATTGGAATGGCCATCGGATGGACTCGGCGAGTGGCTAAATCTTCAATAAATATCCTCCTACTTCCACTAGGATGCAGGCAGGTCCTTGTAGGTCCTTGCCTTAAAATAAAATCCAAAGCCGATAGGGGGCGATGTGTTTGAGTCTAATTAGGGGGGGATAGCTGGCAATTGAATAATACTGAGACCGCAATGTAGTTGGTTAATAATGCCCGGCAGCCAGGACCTCGGCCAGGACTCTTCAACACCTCTGGTCGCCATAACAATCGAATCGGCATGGCGGCCGGCCGGAGCTCATCAATGGCCCCTGTCCCACGTTAATTACGCACAAATTGAGGTCCTAATATAGGCCGAAGTCAGGACCAAAAGGACATGCAGGCAGGCCGAGGTATACTGCCAAAAATCGTTCTCTTCACTTTGAGAAAAACAAGTTATTTGTGTTCTTTGGGAAATGTTTGTCTCGATTACGACAGACAACATTGGATAAGGGGAATGCAACAACTGTTAAGGACTGTTGGCCAAGGACTCTTGAGCTCTCGTAAGGACACTCTCTCCCATAGCACACGGTTTTTCTTTCAGTTTCCCTGAAAGGACCTAGTTGAGTTCGAAATTCGAAATTTGTGCTACCCATTGACCCGACAACACAATCAAATATTAGCACTCGGGGTTAGGCCGGGGCCAAAGGGTTCTTTGTGTCTGTGTCTGTGTATGTGTGTGTGTGTGCTGGCAGGACTCTGCTGGCATGAAATGAGCTGCAAATCCTTTTGACAACAGAACAGGCAGGGGGGCTGCTGGGCTTGGTCAGAGGCATCTTCCGAGGAACTCATTCGAAAATTTACTCAACTGAGCCTCTGTAATCTCTGCTGTTGGCACGACCCTGCCCTGTCCTGGCTGGCCCCATCCTTGGCTCCTGCTGCCTAAGCCCTTAACGAAACTGCCGTCAGCAGTAAATATTTATGCTTGTGTTTTATTTATTTACATTGTCAAAACCAATTTTGCCCAAGGGTTCAATTGTTTTTCACTTTTATGCTCCACGGCAGGACCTGTGGCAGGACCATGGCGGGGGTGGCAAGGTTTCACTTTCGAAACACTCCCGAAACACTCAATGGCTGCTCCAAAAACTTTAATCCGCCCACCTAGAGAACCCTTCTCCTTTGACCTTAGCCGAACGCCTCTGGTTAAGAGGTCCTGGCCAACGTCAGCGACACGCATGCAAACAATCCGTGGTGTTCCCGGAAAATAAAGAATGGGGATCCAAAGTTGGCTTAAGTTCTGTTTGTTTTCAATTAAAAACCTTGAAGAACCTCACGCCAGTGGACTCTCCTTGAGGATGGCGAGAAGGACATGGCCATGGCAGGAGGCATTCATTTTTTATGGCAAGTGGGCGACTTAAAATCAAAGAAGTTGATTGCTCCCCGGCCGGCACTAAATGCGAATTGCATTACACATTTCCCGCATCAGGCCCCCCCTTTGACATATGACTCAATTAGCCAGGAAGCCCATGTGGGACACATAAGATGCCAGTCGTATCTCATCTCGCTGGGATGAGGGGAGGAGGGCCTCTCGAAGGGATACTCTTTGTATCAAGTTATTCAATGGCATTATTTCTCAGCTTCGGCTTTTTATTGTTCGGTTCAACATTGTTGGCTTCTTTTCATTTTTCAGAGCTCTTTGGGAAGATCTTGCCATGCAAAGTGCTGGCTCGAAGGGTCATTCCAAATCCAATTTACTTAGTCATCCCCCCAGGAGTGGGACTGGGCCAGTCCAGTCCAGTTCGGTTCGGTCTGGCGGGTGTCTCTGTATCGGTCGCAGTGCATTAGGCACTTTATCGAGTTAAAAAGATTGAATACGCCGGCCGGATAGCTGGCCAGGCCAGGACTATTGTTGGGATAATGGCCCGGCCGCCGTAATGGCTCCGGAATACAATTCCCTTTCGGCTTTGAATCTAGATCCTTTTTTTTGGGAGGGACTTGAGTGGCAAATGCATTCGGGATGGCCTCGCTAATAAATCGATTTATCATCCCGGGCAGACAATTAATATTAGTTTTATTTGTGGGAGCTATAGTGGTTGGTATGGTGGGAGGTCCTTAAAGAAACGCCTTCTTGGCGTTATCCTGCTGGCAGGATGCTTCATTATGCGCCTGGAATTATGCAAGCAACTTTAATCCCTGTCGCAGTTAAAAGGATGTGGCGCAGCAGCTAAGAAAGTGCCAGGATATTAGTGGCACGCCCACTACCCCCACGACTTATCTCCGACAGTTTTGTGCATTAATGGCGCGACTTTGCCGCTGACGTTGCCGCTGCCGCTGCCTCGCATATATATCTATGTGTTTTTTTTTTTTTTTTTTTTAGATAAATCAAGTGCAGGAAGTGCTATCTGAAAGATACATAACGCAGAGCTGCAGTTGCAGCTGCTCCTGGGCATCAGGACATCGATGGCTTAACCAAAATGCAATTAGTGGCCACAATATGGCGTCGGGCGGTTTTATTGACGCCACTTTGGCTCGGCCGGGGGGCCAAAATGTAAATGTGACTGAAAACCGAAGCGCACTTGCCGGAGCTGGGGAACTGAAATGAAAACGAAAATGAAAGATGTGGCAGACGGCGACCGCCAGTTTCAAAAATCACTAATGGATTTTTAATATAATAAATAGTATGCACTAACATAAAATGCCCATAAAACGCTTTTGTCATCCATTAGGAGACACTCCACGGCCAGAGTAAGGGCTTTCGGTATGTGGCCCGAAAATGTAGATCCACTTTTGATGAGAAAGGCAAAGGAAGTGGAAGCAGGCTTCGATATAATTGAATAGATACACCATTATTTCCATTAACCTTCCGATAGATAGTCCCCAGCCCCCCCCAAAGCACACAAAGTGCTATTTTAGCCCACAAAAGCCACACAAAAGTTTCGCCCACACAAAGGACACGGCTCCTGAACACGGACGGGTGGGTGCCAGGTGGGTGTAGGCCTTCTGTGTTGGAAGAAAGCAGTTGCCAGGCCAGTGCCGCAACAGATTGAATTGAAATTAAGCATTATGAATTATAAGGAAATGGAACTAACTAGAATGCCCTTCCCTGAGAGGACATCACAACTATGATGAAGTCCAGCTCATCCATCAAACTAAAGGGCATTCGGTATTCAACAAGGTGGGGGAGTTGAAAGTCCAGGGAATCGAACGAAATCAATAATTCATTAAAATAATGTATGCATAAAGGATGGATGTTTATGGTCGCCGGCTTTGCTCTGCTATGCTCAGCTCGGCATGCAGAAACAGGAGCAGAAAAAGCAACAGATCCTGCGAAATATATTCACATTCCGGATAATCCATGCAAATCGAGCGAGTGTATGGCAGGCAGGGGAGGTATAACTACATATTTATTGGCTCGATGGCGGCCAATTGGTGACAAAATCCCGATGTAATCCCCGACAATGTTGTTAATAAGTGAACTCCGGAAAACACAAACAGAAAAAACTAACTGGCTGTGAGAAGGGATAGGCGGATGGATCTGCAACCAGTTGCCAGAGTTGCGAGAGTTTCGGGAGCTAAAAGTTGGCAATAAAGTGAAAAGCTGCCCCGAAATGGTTACTGGCAGGACGAGGATAAGGCCAAACAATCAAGCAAGCACTTAACCGAATGAAATACAAGTAAACAAATGAAAGTAAGCAAACACAAGACAAGCCATAGAGCAAATAGCCCAGCACAGATAAAGATTCAACTACAGCTAAGATACTGCCAGATACAGATGGAGAGCCAGGACCGAGACTGAGCCCAAGACCAAGTCCAAGTCCAAGTCCAAGTCCAGACACTATGCCGTGACCTCCGCCAACCTCCGCCCGCGGGCCTGGTCAGAAACTAAAGCAATGAAATAAAATGAAAATGCATTAAGTATGCAGATGGAGTGCTCTGCACTCTTCGCGACGATAAAGCACAGTCCCTACACTGCGGATAATAAAGTTTTATGAGAGCTAACCAGTTCCATTCGAGTCTTAAAGGGGCTTCCACTCGACCCTTTCATAGACATTCCATTGCATTTGTCTTCGTAATCGAATGAGAGAGTTCCTTTGAATGGAAGACGAGCCACATCCTTTCGAGGAGTGCACAATAGAGGTCCGGTAAATAGAGCTGCTAACGGTCATAACGAAGTTGCCACCACTGTTTGCCACCGGGCGGCCATCAAGTTGATACATGGCCTCCAGCAAGGAACTTGTCACTCAACGAGAGCTCCATCGGAAAGAGAAATGGACTCAGTACTCCGCCTCCAACTCCTACTCCAGCTCCGCATTTAAATCATTTTTATGCTGAACTCTCTGGTGCGGCTGAAACTGTTTTCATTATTTAACCTTAATGCGCGTCCTGGACAGGACTCCTAGACTTTTCCCCAAAAGTCCAAAAAGAGAAATCACACTCGAGACAACAGCGGCTGCTGTCGCAACTTTTCCTATTAGTTTCGGGCTTGATGAGTTCTGATGTGTCTTTGATGTCAGTTTTGTTGTGTTGATGGCAACCCTGATGGCAACCCTAAACTACACATGATACATGAACAAAAGTGGACAAGCATGTGGTGTAGCATCATAACTCATCACATCGAGTTCAATAGCTTCGGAGATTCGTTTGGGGAACAAGTAGTCCATGGACCTTCTACCGAACCAAGTAGTCCCTGAGCCCCAACTGTCAAAATCGAATTCTGAGGCCGTTGGGAGCTGGGAGCTAGAGCCTCATTTTGTATCCAGCGTTCAACCGCATAGGTTCTAATAGGAGTGAATATTTGATAGACTCAGGAAAAGAATCCGTTTCGAAATCGTAATTTGTGTTAATTTTTCGTCCGGCTTGAGATTAAGAGTACCAAGTACCTTTGACAGTCCCAGCGCTACGAAGATGGTATCGAGAACTAAGCCCAAGAAGGTGCGCTCCACAAGAAAGCCTCATCATGGCATGAGCGTTTACAAGAGAGGGCCCCGGACTACCGTTGGACGGCTGAGCAAGAGGAGCGTCACCCAGAAGGAAAGGAAGTCTTCCGTCTCCACCGTGTTGAAGAGGATAACTAAGCTAAGGGGAAAGCCGAGGAAGCCTCTGGCAGGACGGAAGCCCAGCGTCAGGATCTCGGCGAAGCCCAAGCCCATCAAGTTAAGGACTCGCAGCAAATGTGGTCTGTTGGTTGTCCTTGCAGCTTGGTTCCGTTACCCATGTTCTGTGTCCTTGCAGCTGCCGTAACTCCAGAGAATGAAGCCGCGGTGGTGGTGCTACTCACGTCCTCGCACTTACCCGTACGCAAGAGAGTCGTCATGACTTATACTAAGCCTCTGGCAAAGACCACCAGGTCTAAGCGTGAGCGCGATGGTTCCGAGGTGTTGTCACCTTCGCGGATTCCGACAGACCTTTCCAGGGATATGAAGGTCAGCACCAGCATGAGAAGTTCCAAGGGCAAGGCCAAGCCCAAAACCAGCGGGTATGTAACTCCTTTTGGGGACTAGGAATGTCCTGCATTCACCCTTAACTCTTCCGCAGCGTGAAGAAGAGGGTGGTTCCTGCCAAGCGGGTACCCAAGGCCAAAGCTGGAGCTTCACGGGGTCTCAAGAAGTGCAAGAGCTCCAAGTCGGTGAGTTCCCGGAAGCCGTTAAAGAGGTCGATGAAGGAGAAGAGGCCCGTTATTGAAATCGCACCGCACGTGGATAGGAAGGATGGCAATGCTAAGGCCCAGTCGGGTCATGGCTCCAAGCGTGAGGAGAAGAGAGAGACCGCCGCGAGGAGACCATCCAGGATGCCGCGCAAGCCTTCGAAACCCAAAGCCTAGACGTTCCACGGCATAAAAGGTCGCAGTGGACATGTGATAATTTCCAATTTTCTTTACGTAGTGTGACCAAATTCGATTTGTAAGCGTGGATTATTTTTCAAATTTTATTTATTTTTACCCATCAGTAAGATAGGGAGGTGAGAACTTGACATTCTTTTCACGACATTCTTATACCTCCTGTCTCCTTCTCCCTTCCAGTTTCAAGAAAAATTCGTCGTGTTACCAGGACTCGGAGTGCCGAATGGAAATAGCCGCAAGAAGTCGACTCTTCGCATCACCAAGGAGGCTTTTGGAATTTACATTTGCTAGCACCCAGCCGTGTATTTTCACATACTTTTTGCAGTATTTTAAGCTTTGGATATATATTAGCTACCGCAATACATTTATGTATCGAAATTCAAACACTTGGTCGTATTCCTTGAGGCAGTGGGTGGGGGCCAGGTGGCCAGGCCAATTAGGCCGGTGTGCGTGGCCTGCGCCACCTGTGGTGAGATGGAGGCGGTGGTGCACCTAATTTGATGCTAATTAACTCAAGTGGCGGCTGTGGTTGTGTGTGCTTTGAACAGAACGGCTGACAATGCAACTGTTTTGGGCAAACACAAACGCGGCTTCCTTTCAAACAAATTGCAAGCTCGAGTGCATCTGCTATTGGCTTCATTTCCGAAGCAAAATGTCAGTCTCCGAGCTAATTAGGCAGCACAGTCTATTACTGGAACTTTGTGACAATATTTCCTTCTCTTCAAGAGAATAAAGTCATGAAATTAATGAATTTAAAGCTAATTAGCTTGTGTTTTTTAGGAGGCTGGTCACTCTGTGGCGAGTGGTTACCCTGTCACAGGGGGGGTGTCTTTACAGGGTGCCCATACAGGGGGCCTGTGAAAATAAACTTTTCAGCCAAGTAGGCCTTGCCAAGTCCCAAAAATTGAAGGCCCTGGAAATCGGTCCAACATAGATTCAGTCTGGCGGAGGGGCTCACAGCGAACAGACCTCCTCCCCACTCTCAACCTGATTTCCTCCTTTATTTTATTTAAATATTTTTAATTATTTTCTTGCAGTCGGACTGGCAAGAATGCTCTTTTTAATATTTTATTTTTTATTTAAATGGCCTGGGACCTAAGAACCAATTTCGGCCGGTCATTTCGCCTCACTTATTTCCTGCTTTCTCTATTTATTTTTTATTTTATTTAATTCCTAAGGTTGGAGCCTAGAACCAATTTCGTGCGGTCATCTGTGGGCCTTTTGTAGTTCGGGTTCGAATGACGTCCCCTGATTTCCTCCTGGATTGTCCAGTTTTTTTTTTTATTTTATTTGGGTACTTTGGCATAAGCCTAATTATTTTATTTTCTTTCATATTTTTTATATTTTTTTTGATTTAACGGAAAATCAGTTCGTATACTATAGAACTGCTCCTGAAGCTTTCATTTCAAAATGCAACTGGAAATGTATGATTTTCAATTTAAAAACATTTTTATTTTAATATTATTTTGCATCCAACCATTGCCTTACATGCAGTTCCATCTTGGGTTCTAGTTCCTCCTAATTTGGAATAATTTTTTCGGAACTTTGTTTTATTTTTTTTAAATGAATATCTATGGAACTCGGCGATAGTTCTTAGCCAGTTCTAGCTCGGGCTCTTATACTCCTTAAATTATTTTTATTTAAATCTTATTTATTATCCTGCCTTGGCTCTCTATGTCACCGCTGTGAGAGAAGACTGGCTCACATGCAGTTCCATCTTGGGTTCTTGTTCCTAAACCTTTTCTCACTTCATCATCACTTAATTGCGGTTCTATTTTTTTTTTAATAATCTTCAATTAAATCTTTAATTCTTGCACTATTTTTAATCCCTTGTCCATCTATTGTTCCAACTTTGACTTTTTGAGACATTGGCTTTTAAATAATTCGCTCGGATCGCGTTCTTGCTTATTTCCTTATTTTTTTTGATGATTTATTTTTAAATATCAATGGAACTGTGCGATAGTTCTTAGCCAGTTCTAGCTCGGGCTCTTATACTCCTTAAATTATTTTTATTTAAATCTTATTTATTATCCTGCCTTGGCTCTCTATGTCACCGCTGTGAGAGAAGACTGGCTCACATGCAGTTCCATCTTGGGTTCTTGTTCCTAAACCTTTTCTCACTTCATCATCACTTAATTGCGGTTCTATTTTTTTTTTTAATAATCTTCAATTAAATCTTTAATTCTTGCACTATTTTTAATCCCTTGTCCATCTATTGTTCCAACTTTGACTTTTTGAGACATTGGCTTTTAAATAATTCGCTCGGATCGCGTTCTTGCTTATTTCCTTATTTTTTTTTGATGATTTATTTTTAAATATCAATGGAACTGTGCGATAGTTCTTAGCCAGTTCTAGCTCGGGCTCTTATACTCCTTAAATTATTTTTATTTAAATCTTATTTATTATCCTGCCTTGGCTCTCTATGTCACCGCTGTGAGAGAAGACTGGCTCACATGCAGTTCCATCTTGGGTTCTTGTTCCTAAACCTTTTCTCACTTCATCATCACTTAATTGCGGTTCTAATTTTTTTTAATAATCTTCAATTAAATCTTTAATTCTTGCACTATTTTTAATCCCTTGGCCATCTATTGTTCCAACTTTGACTTTTTGAGACATTGGCTTTTATATAATTCGCTCGGATCGCGTTCTTGCTTATTTCCTTATTTATTTTTTGATGATTTATTTTTAAATATCAATGGAACTGTGCGATAGTTCTTAGCCAGTTCTAGCTCGGGCTCTTATACTCCTTAAATTATTTTTATTTAAATCTTATTTATTATCCTGCCTTGGCTTCTCTATGTCACCGCTGTAAGAGAAGACTGGCTCACATGCAGTTCCATCTTGGGTTCTTGTTCCTAAACCTTTTCTCACTTCATCATCACTTAATTGCGGTTCTATTTTTTTTAATAATCTTCAATTAAATCTTTAATTCTTGCACTATTTTTAATCCCTTGGCCATCTATTGTTCCAACTTTGACTTTTTGAGACATTGGCTTTTAAATAATTCGCTCGGATCGCGTTCTTGCTTATTTCCTTATTTATTTTTGATGATTTATTTTTAAATATCAATGGAACTGTGCGATAGTTCTTAGCCAGTTCTAGCTCGGGCTCTTATACTCCTTAAATTATTTTTATTTAAATCTTATTTATTATCCTGCCTTGGCTCTCTATGTCACCGCTGTAAGAGAAGACTGGCTCACATGCAGTTCCATCTTGGGTTCTTGTTCCTAAACCTTTTCTCACTTCATCATCACTTAATTGCGGTTCTATTTTTTTTTAATAATCTTCAATTAAATCTTTAATTCTTGCACTATTTTTAATTCCTTGGCCATCTATTGTTCCAACTTTTTGACTTTTTGAGACATTGGCTTTTAAATAATTCGCTCGGATCGCGTTCTTGCTTATTTCCTTATTTATTTTTGATGATTTATTTTTAAATATCAATGGAACTGTGCGATAGTTCTTAGCCAGTTCTAGCTCGGGCTCTTATACTCCTTAAATTATTTTTATTTAAATCTTATTTATTATCCTGCCTTGGCTCTCTATGTCACCGCTGTGAGAGAAGACTGGCTCACATGCAGTTCCATCTTGGGTTCTTGTTCCTAAACCTTTTCTCACTTCATCATCACTTAATTGCGGTTCTATTTTTTTTAATAATCTTTAATTAAATCTTTAATTCTTGCACTATTTTTAATTCCTTGGCCATCTAGTGTTCCAACTTTTTGACTTTTTGAGACATTGGCTTTTATATAATTCGCTCGGATCGCGTTCTTGCTTATTTCCTTATTTATTTTTGATGATTTATTTTTAAATATCAATGGAACTGTGCGATAGTTCTTAGCCCGTTCATGCTCGGGTTCTTTTTTTCTAATTTTAAATAATTTTTGTTTGAATCTTATTTTTTGTTGTTCTACCATGGCATTCTATGTCACCGCTGTGAGAGAAGACTGGCTCACATGCAGTTCCATCTTGTGTTCTTATTCCTATTCCTTTTTCAATTTTTTTATTTATAATAATAATAATTTTTATTTATATCTAATTTTTTCCTATCTTGCCATCGATATAAAATGTCACCGCAGTGGTAGGATACGATCTATGAGCTCTTTTCTTTTATTTTAATTATTTTAAACCTTTTAATATTTTTCATTTGATCCTGATTATTTTAAGTTACATAGTTATAATTATATATAACTATAATTATAGTTATTTAAGTTATTTTTCGAAGTTGTCGATGCCATCGCTATAAAGTGTCCCAGTGTTGGCAGACGATCTATGAGTTCTGTTTTATTTTATAATTATTTCCAACACTTCATTTAAAATAAAGTATTTGCTTTAGCATTTAACTAGTTTTTGTTCCACGACCTCTGAAATAATTTGTATTTGATTTATTTTTTTGCTGCGGAGGACAGGAAAAGTTGCTAATTGATTTGGCCAGCCAATGGATCCTTTTTAGATGTTGGACTCATTAAACTTACACGGAAAAGATTAATTTTTAATGCTGGTTCTTATTTTGTTTATATCGAAAATTTGAAGGGATCTTATTTAACTTCTTCTTCAACCTTTAAATATTTTTCATTTAATTCAGAATAATTTGTAATTATTTTATTAATTTTTTGCTGTGGATATCGATGTATCGATATGCCAAAGGCACGCACTGAATCGAAAGCGATTGCTTCTTAGAGTGCCGGAAACGGAAATGGATATGGTGTATATATAATGGTGGAGGTGGAGAGTGCAGGATGGAGGGAGAGGCATATAGGGGTCAGAGGTGCAGAGATCCGATCCAGTTCCAGGAAGCCCTACCAGCAAACTCAAGGTCCCCCCGAAAGCATTTCATTTTCTCTCGTCCTCTCGTCCTGTCGTCCCGTCGGCTAATTTTGCATGCAGCGCACAAAGGCGGCGTTGAAAAGGCGTGAAGCATGACTGAGATGGAGGGAGGCTGGAGGTTGGAGGTCAGAGGACCCAGGTCGCAGGACGCAGGACGGTCACGCAGACGATTGATTTGGAAACGGGCCATTGTCACGCCGTCTATGAAATGGCCAGACGGATACGGATCCAAAATGGTTTCGTTGGATGTGGGGAAGGAAAGTGAGTGTGGATTGTCCCGAAAAGGATTTTCTTAAAGCCCACACCCAAAGAGGGGTGTTTCTTCCTTTTTATGCGGAATGCACGTACGCCTCGTGTATTGAAAACAAGAACAGACATCCTTAAACCACCCACCTCACACACACGTCGACATTGAAAAGTTTGTTAGTTCGGACACGAAATATTTTATTATTATATAAAATAAAATTTGCCATTATGATGATTATGGCAGCTAGTCCTGGTGCTAGTCCTTGTTGCGGATTCAATGAGCAGTGGCTCGTGCTCGCTTCGGGTGTTGCATACTTTATGTCCTTGGCGCAATCACAGTCCTGTCTGCACTCCCGGTGGGAGATCCTGGGCAATCCGATTGAATCCCCTAGCGCCCACACCGGGGGCCAGCTGATGACAGACCCTGCCCGGACTCGTTCTCTTTGCATCTTAAAGCAGAATGCCAAAAGACTCAACAGGATAATGCGTGTGTGTGTGTGTGTGGCATGAGGATTTTGGTTTTTTTTAGACTGGATTTCCATGCACAGAGAGTCCTTGGTGGAGCGCAGGGATGGCAAGTATTTAAAAGCAATGAATTGTAATTTTCGCAATTATGCCGCCCGCCGGAGAACGGAGCCTGATTGTCCTTGTTGGGATTGCCGCCTGATTGTCGTCGCTTTGACGTGGCAGGACTCGGAAAGTTTCTCCTTTTTTTTGCACTCTCCAACTGCATCCCGCGATGACGGCAACTCAAGTTTCACTTAATTAACTGCAATAAGAAACTGAAATTAACCTCCAACGCACTCTTCAGTCCTTGTGACGAAGTTTCGCGCCGCCCCTTTAAGGATGCTGCGATGACGATGATGATGATGGAAAGTGCGCCAACTTTGGCCCCCCGCCGCCACTCATAATTCCGTTAGCTGATTTGCATCCCTATGGCCAAGGATTGAAGGACGTGACCCGAGAAAGGATGCTCCCCGAAAGAGAGAAGCTATTCCTTGTTTTAATCAGCGATAGTCGGTTGGCATTCCCTAATTTGAAAAGAATATGTGTCCGCGATCGGGATGTCGCCCCAAGGAGGGCCCCCATCCTTTGGAAACTCGGAAATGTTGCCGGATGGCTCTGGCGTGTTGCCAGCAACATGTTGCCAAGGAGGAGCCGCCGCCGCCTCGTCCAATTGGCTCGCTGGGGTTCGTGGCGTTTGGTCGGCTTCGGGTGTCGGGAATGGCCTGACGGTTAACGGGGCTGCCGCCTTCTGTGGCACAGTGTTCGTGCGGCAACGAGACGACTCGGTGGCTGCCATCACCGCATCTGTTGTCCTGCCAGGTGTCCTGCCGCCTCAAAGGCGATCTTCGAGAGTGATGTATCAGAAAGCAGTTTTAGATTCAGTTTCAGGATGCAGGTCCTAAGCATTCCGAATGCTTACGGCCAGAAAGGCCGGAGGAGGTCGGAGCGGAGTGTATTGGGTTGCTGCATTCCGCGAAGGAGAACTCTCGCCAAGGAATAAAGGAGTAGCAGTAGAAGCGGGCTATGAGGGAGGGATGGTTACGGGAATGGATAACCAAAAACCCGAAACCCCAACCCGTAACCTGTTACCCGTAACCCGTAACCCGTAACCCGGAACAGAACCGCAACCGAAACGAAACGTAACGAAATGAAATGAGGAAATGGAAATGGAGATGGAGATGGAGCTGGGAAAGTGGGAATGGAGAATGGGAGGAGTATGTGGCATGTACTACTAGCACTACTAGCTCCTGTAGTAGAAATGGGAAACGGGAGTGCGCAGCTCAACTCAAACGGAGCTTAACTTAACCTTTGGCTCAACCACAACGCTCCGGGTGGTGCCATTGCAGTTGCCGTTGCAGTTCCAGTTGCACTTGGCTGTTGCATCATCAGCTCTTAAAGCCGCCATCTGGATCTGTGGAAGGAATTTCAATTGCCCGGCCAGTGAGTCGGTGAGCTGGTGAGCTGGTGAGGTGAAGACCTCGGCTATTATCCTATTTTCCGTATGAATTTTTCATTGCACGAGTTTCTCCACTCACCCATCACCACTCTACAAATTGTTCGTCATAAATTGCTTGTTGTGGTTGTCACTTTGGCTGAAATTCGTTTATCCTGGCAAGACCTGCCACCACCTGCCCCATCCGGCAAAGCCAAAATTTCATTAAAATGACAAATATTCTCGCATTAGTATTTATTGATTGGTAATTCTTTTGGCCCCGCAGGCTGTAAAGGTATTATGCATTTTCCTCCAAAAATTCAACAATTGAAATCGATCCGAAAGTCCTTTCGTGGAATTAAGGATAAGCCAGAGACATATCGTAGATGGAGACTCAAACTGAAACTGAGAAGCAACTCGCAACTTCAACTAAAAGTAATTCCACTAAAATGTTTATAACAAATCCAAACACAAATGCCGGTGGTGGTGGTGCATGGATAGTGGATTGGGGCAAGGGATAAGGCCTCCCCATCCACCCTACTCTCCAAAGGATAAGCCGAGCTGAGCCCGTATTTACCTCCGTGTCTGAGCAAGCAGACGAAACGAAATTTAAAAGTGAAATCAAACAATGCGAAAATAACTTGCGAAACAATGTCAAGTGTTTTGCGAATGAATCGGCGCGTGTGTCGGCAGGACGAGCAGGACCTTCCACTACCTGAAATGGGAGGTGGTAGCCGCCGATGCGGAAACGGAAATGGCACGACAAGAAACGAGAAATGAATTGGACGAGCAGAGCAGAGCAGAGCTGAACAAACAAGTTGGCCACGGAATTGTTGGCTTTCCTCGTCCTTTTTGTCCTTTTTTTTTTGTCCCCCAATTTGCATGGCGCATACATATGTTGGTTCTGGCTTTTTGTTTCCGGTCTGGGCTTAAACTTTTGATTTGCAAATCTTCGACTCGTTTTGCCAACTTCTTCGATTGGAATTCTGTAATGTGTTTATGCCAACTTTTGTTGGGAAAAGTGTGGAAATTAGTTTAAATTAGTTGCAGGCTTATGATAGTTTGGAAAAAAGTGAGAGTCCTTACAGATTTAACTTGGTTTTTAGTAATATTAGTTGGGATTATAAGGACTAAACCTTTTTTTTTAGTGCTCCTTAGTTGAGATCTTATTTTTGAGACTTGAAAGCTATAAGTTCTTTCCTTTTTTTAGATTATTTCAATTAAGAAACTCTATAATTTTACTATGGTTTTCTCTTTCTTAAGTCTAAATACATTAAAGTGTAAAGTATCATTAATTTCTATAGAGATCTTCATAAAAAAATTCCATTTAATGACACTAGTTTGAAAAACAATATCCTTCAGAATTGAGGATTTCTTGAAGTGTTTTTTGGGAAACGTCTTTGGGCCAATAGATTTGCTTGGCAGTTGCTTTCGGCCTTGTTGCTCTTGTTGTCTTGTTGTCCTGGCGGCAAGCCAGGTCCTGGCTGTGCGTGTGTGTGTGTTTGGGTGGAAGCCAAGCTCTCGGGCTGGCTGCAGCTACAACCGCAACAGTTGCGGCGACACTTTTGTCGCTTTGAAGCAGTCGAGAAGGCCACTTGAGTCAAGTGCAGCCAGGGCAACAGGCGGCGACAGCCAGGGGCAGGGGCAGGACCAATTGAGTCAAGGAACGAGGGGAAGACTTGCCACAGCAGAGAAGGTGAAAAGGTATGCCCGCCGTCGACGACCTTAGACCCCTGGCCCTCCCACTCCCCCATGAAAACACATTCCTGGCACAGCCCTCCGACTGGGGGCGCTCCTTTTTTGGGGGCGCCACCCCCTCGAGTCCTGGCAGTGTCTCTGGTTCGCCTCCATTCGTCCTTTCCGCTGACAAAGCAAAGTAAAAGTTAACTTAAGCAGCTGCCAAGTGACTTGAAAGTACTTGAGCGCATCCTTAAGCAGGATATCAACTGGCAAAAGCGCTGAAAGGAGCAACCGCTGCTCTGTCTCCCTTCGTCGCCCTTCGCCTTCATCCTTTCGGCTTTGTTTCTGGGAAACGCATGAAAATATTGCAAGTTCAGGACGAGCATCTCCGTCCCCGACTGCCGGAAATCACAGTCGGAACACGCCCTCCGACACTTCCAGGCTGAAGGATGCCCCGAAAACTAGCCTTGTTACTTGTTCCTCATCCTTTTCTTTTGAGTTAATTAGTTGTAGACCCATTTTGGATTGAAAGTTTGACAAAAAATAAAGGAAATAGGAACGGGGGTTGAACTCGATACCTCAAGGAGTAACATCCAGGATTTCGCATCGCATTTCCGTGATTTTTCCGGGACGCAGTGACACTGTGACTGGCGGACTGGTTCCTGGCTACTGTAGCCTCTCTAGACTGGCGACATCTGGAACGCATCTCCGTCCGACTGGGCGTCATCCGTATCCGCCATCCGGCAGCCGCCAGCCGCCATCCGCCTTCCTCCCGCGACCACAGCGCCATGGCATCACGTTGTGGCCTTTTATTAGATACGTGCTGTATCTCTGTTTACCAACTTTGATGGTGTTAATGCTGGTTTGTTGCCAGAGCCAGGCGAGAAAGTGCCAAGGACGAAGGACGAAGCGGCCCTCTGTCTGATATATATCTGTCGGACGCATATATCCCCGGCATGTGCGATGTTAAAGGGCCAGGATGGCAGTAAGAAGTGCAGCACCAGCAGCCTGTTTTAAAAAAAAATGTCAAATATTTTTGAGAGGGAGGGCCGAAGGATAATCAATAGGGGGCAGTGGAGCGCAGTTGCCTTCGTCACGAGTATCTGGAGCCCAAGGGCAGCAGCTCTCCAATGGAACGGAAGCCTGTTTACAAATTTAATTAAAAGTGCAATTGCGCCTGATTTCCACACAGAGCTTCTATGGCAAGTAGTTCTGTATATATATTTGAATATATATAGTGGGGTTTCTGGTCCTGATTTTGGTCCTGTTTCTGCTCCTCCTCCTCCTCCTGTACAGGAGTACATGGTGTAGTTGTGTATATTTTCGCTGGCTGGCTCCTCCACAGCGCATTGAAAATTCAACAGCAATTGTGTTTTGCAGTTCGGGTGCGGAGCTCCAATTGGAGGTCACCAGTGGCTCTGGTTGGGCATTAGGGGGGTTGGCTTAGTGGCCAGCACTTTAGCCAGGATTAGCGAGTGTGGGCCAGTTTCTTCAAAGGATATATTGTAAGAGTTGGTAATTATTTTATTCAAGTTTTGAGTAGAAAGTTGAAAGGATTGGAGTATGTGGCTGTGGCGCCTTCGTCACTGGAATCGCTGCAACCGGAAATGCGCAAAACTACAGGATAATGGATAACGGCCCTGCTGGTAACTGAATCCTGGCGCAGCCGAGTGTGCCCTTAAATGGTGCTACCTCGCCAACGAGAAAGTTTCCTGGTGCGCCAGCAGAAAGGTGGGGGGGGGACTAGCATCCAGTATCCTAGCATCCTGCAGGATGCATAAACTCCCGAATAGCGCTAAATGTCATGGTTATGTTTACAGGCGCGGTGGAATTAAGCGGAAGTGGCCGTTGAAGTTTTTTCAGCTCGCAGCAATTAAAGCAAATTAATGCTGAATTAATTCATAGACGATGGCTGCCTCTGTCTCTGTGTCTCTGTATCCTGGCAGGACGAAAGCCTGCCTGCCTGCCTGCTCTCCTGTCTGACGATGATGATTGCGCTGCAGGCAGAGTGTAGTCTATAGGCGGATTCCATACTCGTCCGGATTATGGAGTACGGATCCCAATTTCGATGATGTGTTTACGGCGCCCGCCGATTATAATGGCCATAATGATGATTCTGCTCGCGGAGGAGCTGAAGCTGCGGGAGGAGGGGCTGCTGCTGCCAGGAGGTGGCCATGTGGCAAGAGGAAAGTGCAATCAGCAGAGCTGTAAATTATCAAAAGCATCTTTCGATGCGCCCCTCCAGTCGACCAGGCACTGCAAAGAAAAGGATGATAGTTTATCAGGAGATTTCAGGCGTTAAAAGGATCAAGGACATGGCACTACAACTGTTATCCTTCGATTAGTGCTTGATAAAGTTGTTTTTGTTGAATGAGAAGGCCTTTAGTTTGTTGCAGTGCACTGCCAGGTGGCATTGCAGCACAAATTCCGGATGAACCGGGGGTAATGAAGCAAATGCTTCGGTTCTGTCCAGACCTGCCTGCCATCCAGCCGGCCAGCCAGCCTGCCTGCCAGCCAGGGGTGTAGGTAGTGCGGAATGGATGGATGGACTATCGAATGGTCAAGAGAGAGCCCGGGCTTTGAACGGCAAACTGGCAAACAAGCATCAATTATTCCGAATGTTGAATGTGTATTCCGGATAGAACGGGGCGGGGCTACAAGGATTCGGCGGCAGGACACCTGGATAAGTGCTAGATGGTGCGCTTTGGACAATCGCCGGTAGGGGGTGGCCGGCCGAGCAGATTACACAGCCCTTTCATTACCACTTCATTTCATTTTCCTTCAAGGATAAGCCCCCAATTATCCCTTCTTTTTGATCCAGCCCCACCGACCCGACCCGGGTCCTGTTTTCCGATTGATGGACAAAATGGATCAAGGGCGTGGAGGACCCAGGACCCAGGACCTAGAACCTAGGACACAGCACCCTGGGCGGCCGAAAAGTTGGCTCAATGAAATCGAAATTGTGGTCACACAGCTTTTGCCTCGCCAGGAGAGTCCTGGGGGAATGGGGGGATGCTTGCAGGACGCGTGCCTCCAAAGTGTCTGCCTCATTTTGTGGCACGTGCACGCACATTTCTTGTGGGCTGGCTGGGTTGGCTTTCGGGAGGTGTCGCACCCGAGAGCTTGTCACCAAAACTTGGCTGGCTCCTTAATTGCTATTCTAAACAGGCTGCACTCTTGTTGTTCTTGCCTCCTAGGGGAGGGGAGAGGGGGGGTGGGGAGGGCAGAGTGCCTGCCACGCCCCCTGTGTTTTGCGGTAATTGAATTAGGCAACTTTGGGAAATGGAGCGCTTGTTGCTGATGGCTGGTTGCTGGGAAGATGATCCGCATATGAGCTCTAAGATGGTAGGGATAGTCTAGAGAAAAAGGATATCCCGGCAGTCTGAGTATCCTAGTCTTCAACTTTGAACTCTTCCCGGGCATGGCATTTATTTTTGTTCAATTAAATGAAATAAAAAGGATAAAGCCAGCATATTTCCATCAATTCCGGCCGTAAATAAAACAAAGACAGAACCAATCCTGGGCAGCCAGCCTTCCTGGCTTCATGGCTCCATCAATCAGCCAGATGGACTGCGGCCGAGACACTCCTCCTTGGCATGCACATCCTTTTCTATCCTTTGGGCCGGATGCCTTGCCATTTTCAGTTTGGCAATGCGAGAGCCGATGCAAATAGTTAATATTTATTTATTTGCCATTTGGTTTTGTCTGTTTGTGTATTGTCCTTTCGGGGGAGAAAGGATGCGTTCGAGTTTATTTGACTTTGGTCGTCAGATGTGTTGCAGCTCAAGTCCCAGTTCCACTCCTAGTCCTGGATCTGAAAGCTTTCTGGTTTTGCGTTTGACCGAAAAGTTTGCCGGCGGAGCAGACAGGCGGAGAGGCAGTCTGCTCGCAAATCGCTTGCTATTTTAATTAGTTTGTCCAAAAAGGCCAACAACGACTTGGCCAAAAGCAAACAACCAAAATAGTCTGCAGGGCAGGATGGCAGGGTGGCCGGGGTGGAATTCAATTATACCAGCTTAATTGCCTGATGTCTGAGTAATGGCCAGGAGTGGTGCGGGAAAAAGGACTCTTTGGCTTACAATGGGATCACAATAGTGGATTAACCCACTCGTATGACTTATTATTTGTCGGCCAAGCTCCCAGTCATAGTGTTTATTGTGTGTCCACAATTCAATATTCATTGCCATCGCAATTAATCCGGATTCAGGGATTTCTGTTCGTCCTGCCAGGACTCGAATGGTGATCGAATATTGGAATCATTTGAAAGAGCTTTGAGAGAAAAATATGAATTCCTTTGCACTTTATTGCATTCTTTTGTGAATTAAATTTAGAATTGGATGCCCAGCAAGGATTCTCTTCCTTGTTTGGGCTTTATCCTTTGTGTCCCTGTGGATCCCTGTGTGTGTCCCGATTCTATATGGTAGTCATCATCATAGTTGATATTGCCCGGGGCGATTTCTATAACGCGTCCGATTTTATTACATATTGTGTGTTTATTGTCACACACACACATTATCCTGCACGGCACTAGTGAAATTTTCTTAAAAAAAAATATATATAAATATATATGGCAGGACCAAAAAAGGGGGGGCTACCAGCAAAAGAATAGAAAAGGAGAATAACAACAAAAAAATTGGAAGCAAAATGCCCCAGAGCACAATAAGGGATGATGGGAATTTTACTAAGAATTTTTCATTTCCTTTAACACACACGGATACAGGACACACACATACACATACACACAGGACACTCACAGGACAGAGTGTTTGTTTGTGTTAGAGGGCGGGGCATAAACATGTCTGATGATATGGCTGCTGGCCCTTTCCTCCAACTCTCCAGTCCAGATCTCCAGATCCAGACAACGACAACCAACGACGACTATTCAATATTTCCTTCAGCAATGGTCCATGGACTTGGGCCAGGAGGCCAGGGGCCAGGAGGGGGTACGCCAAGGAGGCTGGCCAGGGAAAGCCAATGGAGTGTGTCTCCTGGGAGCCCACGCCCCCAATTGGACAGTGTCGGCGCCGGATATTGGCCAGTTCGGTGGCCGAAAATTTATTCATCGCCTGGCCCGCTCTTAGCTTTTAGCTTTTAGCCAGAAAGTAGAAAATTACACAATTTTTCATGTGAATGGAGCAGTTAATTTGTTGTTGTTATTAGTTAGTGACTAAACCAACCGATTACCTAGTAGCACCATCAGATATCCTTTGGATACCCCCTCCGACCACTGTCATGTACAATAAATGAAATCAAAATGGCAAAAAGCGATTACAAAACTTGTCAAACTTTCGGCTGACCAACAACAATCTACTGATAATTACTATCTGGGGAGCCCTAACTTATCTCTCCAGGTCCTTCCAGCACCCCCTCCTCTGCTCCTCCAATGACAAGGACATTTTTCCGCTTTTCCAATTTCAAGGAAGAGAAAAAATAGAGAAGAGAAGAAATGACGAAGGGAGGTCAACTTGCCGACACTTGTTCAACTTTTGGCTTCTTTTTTTATTTATTTTATTTGATTTTTTTTTTTGGCTTTGGTGGCAATCAAGGATTCGCAATACGTGTGTGTCGGCGGAAAGAAATGACTGACCCGGCCACGCCCTCCGAAGTTAGTCCTCAGTGCGTGCAATTATTTTACTTTTCATAACTCGTACAAACTAATAATGCAACACAGCGACAAATATTTGTTGACAACACACACAAACACAAGTAATCGGGGCAAGGGGCAAGGAGCAGGGGTCATGACCCCACATGCGTGCCTAAAGACAACAACACTCAGAGAAAAGCTATGCCTACATTTTATGTCATAAGTAAGGTCTTTAGGGAGAGACTTTCAAACCATTTAGTTGTCATCTATTGATATTTTTCATTATATTTTTATTATTATTTTTAGCTCATTTCTCTCAGTGTAGAACAAGTGCAGCAACATTGTTGACTTGTTTCTTGTTTGGCAGTGTCGAAAATTACTTTATAACAGCCAAGTAAATTTGGCTGACTAACAAAGTACAGATGTGGCGGGAGGAGCGTTCGAGCGGGTGCCAAAGGACTTCTACGGGGAGGACCTAACAGCTTCCCCCAGCACTGGCCATATTTTGTTGCACTGCAACACTCGGTTTACTAATTAAATATGATAAATATGAGACGATGAGCAAAAGTTTTGCGCAACGCTCGTCGCCCCTGTCGCTCTTCAGCTGGCTGTCAAAGCTAATAAAGTTGCAACTCGTGTTGCAGCTGCTTTTTGCCGGATTTTGTTGCAATGTTGATACCCAAGCCCCGGCCACAAATTGTGGCAATTGCCAGTGGCAGTCTCGAGCGGGGTACAATTACAGATCCCAATCAAAAATAAAACATAAATACAGTATTTGTCTCCAAGGGAAAGGAGTTACTCAACACAAGCACGGTATTCCGTTCAAGGATTAGATGGATATAGGCCAAGATACAGCCTTCGCAAGGACCTTAAACTTGCAGATAAATAAATAGCTTATATGTATTAATTAAATTTACAAATCTGTGCAAAATTACATAAAATATGGTTGAAATATTCAGTAAAAAGTGAATCAAAAACTTCGCTTTTGAGAAAACATTTTTGAAAGAAAAATTTTCATAACTTGGGCAATATTGGGCAGATCAGTAAGTGTTATACCTTCCCGATCTCAGAATTCTCAGTAGCATTATTCCCATTGAAAACCTGGCAACAACATATTGGACCCATTTTTTTTAATTTTTCCAAGGGGTACCCCTTATGATTTTTGACAAAAATTGGTCAAAATTTTGATTGCTTGATTTTGGAGAAGTTTTGATGCAGATCGAAGGGGATTGGTGTCCTTAATCAGAAGAGGTATTCAGTTTTTAAATCCAATGAGAATAAGTCGAGATATTGGCTAAAAAGTATTCAAAAAGTAGGCATTATAGCCAAGTCCTGATGATGTCCTGATGTCAAACTGTACCGACTTATCCTGGGTATGAATAGTCCAAGTGCCAGGACCCTCTCACCACCTCTCCTTGAAGGAAATTGGCCATGTCTGGCTTCGAAGAGAGACGGCAGACAAATGCGAAATCAAAAAGTCGCGCACACAATTAGCCAGGCCCAAAGGCAGTTGGCTTAAACGGTTGGCCAGGTGGGGGCGGGGGAGGGTCAAGGTTGTCAGCGGGGGGTGGCGGGCAGGGGGCGAATTGTCGCCTGATGTCAGACTGTGTCAGAATGGACAACAGTGGAAAAGTTGTCCGGCTCCCATTGTTGTTGCTTTTGTTCCGGCTCGTATTATTTTTGTTTTTGTATTCAAAGCAGCTGTTAACAACAGAAGCAAAGGGGGGGGGGGGGAGGATGAGGTGGGGTCTTACACATAAAGAAGATGACTTTAGGATTCTCCAAAGCCCCCCATTCCCAGAAACCTTTATACTTCCTCCCCCCAAACAACAAAACCCCTGGAAGGGAAGTTTTTCGATTATGCGCTCGTAAAAAGTTCTCTGTGGGTGGGTGCCCTCCTTCACACACACACATACCACACACACACACACACACAGACACAGACACAGACACACATAAAACAATAGCAGGAGGCACATGTTGACAAAACTCCATGGGCGTAGGCTGGCCCGGGAGTGGGGAGTGGGGGTTCCACCCAACGACAATGTCATAGACAAGCAATAAAAAAGCATAAAAAGCTGGCGGGGCGCACTGATTACCATGTGATCATCCGACCATCCTTGCTCCTTTGGCCCCTTGGGGTCTGGTGAAGCCCCAGGACTTCCCCCTCTTCCTAAGGTCGTCCTGGCTTTTCAAATGTCCAAGACAAAGGCCTAAAGCCAGCGTGCCATCAGGTCGCGATTTAGTTCTCATTGGGTTGAGTTATCCTGTTTTCCTTCAAAGGGTTCTAATCCTTTCTGAGGATATTCTGACTTGTATTATTTATGCACTTCTTCTTTAAAGGATTTACTTTTAGAAGCTCTAATACCTTTGATCTTGGAACTCTTTTTAATCTGATTTATAAATCGGAAGCTTAAAAGGCAATATTTATTAAAGGAACACTCTTAGTCCTTGTAACATTTAATGGCTTTTTATGTCCTTGTTCAAAAACAATCAAATCCTCACACATGATGCCTTAAAGACTCCTTTTCTTAACTATTTAAGAGGGATAGCTGGCAGGCATAGCTGGTACCCATCCCCTTTTCCGACGCCCATTAGGCCCCGAGTCATTCAGCTCCAGGGAGTCCTGTCAGGGAGTCGGTTTGTCGGCCAGGATTTATTGTAAGCCTCGGGTTTCATTTGCGCTTTTCAGGCCGCTCGCTTATGCGGACCTTAAAGTCCAACAAGGACTTCCGGCTACCCTTTGTCGTAATGAGTTTTAAGCCGAGAAGGCACTTGTGTCTCGACTTCTAACGCTAATAACTCTAATATTTAGTTTTTTTTTTGTGTTTTGTGATTCTGGGAAATGGAGTCAGGTGGTGGGAAGAAAAAAGGCAAAATGCTAAAAAGCAAAAAGCTAAAAAACAAAGGCTAAAAAAGCAAAGCAAAAGCAAAAGCCAGAGCCCTGATCAAAGGTTAAAATAAACTGGAGCACGTCATGTAAATGTTTACACATCATCACCACCATTCAGCTAACCAAACATATCGACCTCATCGGGGCAAGGACGTGGCAGGAGCAGGAGCAGGAGCAGGAGCTGGAGCAGGTCCTGTGCAAATCCTTCAACCCCCTTTCCCCTCGATGTGTGTGTGCTTCGAACATTATTGGCGCATATGTTCAACACAAATTCCACAGATTGATGTTGGAATTTTTTTATTAGCATTTCTATTTGCCCCCCCCTTGGAAAGTCTATCCCCTACCCTCCACTTCGTCCTTGTTTTTTTTTTTCGATGCCATATACGCCGAAAATGTTCATGTCTGTGCCATTGTCCTTGCGCTCGATGGATGAACAACCTTCCTGTATGTATATCCTTCCCTTCAAACAAAGGCATTTTTAAATTGTGCGTTCTATGCCTTTATTTTTTTTGTTTTCTATTTTTTGTTGCTCTATATTTCCCCTGACAAAAACAATAAAAACACAAACACACACACACACACAACACACACACACAATATGGAAAAGCGTCAACAAAAAGGGAATCACAGAAGAGGGAAATCGAATTGAAAGCTAAAGAGTAAATCGATTGATTTCATGTTGATTACCTTGATTTGTGTTCCATCCGAGGGGGTCGATCCCAGTAAGAGGCTTAGCGGAGGAGAGTCAGGGATTGTCTTTCCATTTACAGGCTTCCAGCCATCCCCCTCTCCCCCGCAATGGCTCAGGACATTCAGGACTCTGTCAGTGGACCTCCCACCATATCAGTATGACTAGATTTTTGACTGTCTGGAAATGGAATATGAAAAGACATGTCTAAGCATGTCCAAACATGTCTAAACTTGTCCCAAAAATACTCTAGTCTAGTGTTGGTAAAGGCTTTTAGTTCATTTTTTGGGAGGAGTTGCTTAAGAAACTCTTTTAAATTAATGAAAGGAAGAGCCTTTTTTTCAACAAACTGGGGCCTTTCAAGTTCCATAATTTATATAGTCCTGGAAAATTGGGCAAATTGAAAAGCTAATCCTTAAGGACATGGGCCTCTCTAGGCTGCTAGTTAAATCAGAGTCGAAAAAAAAGGACACATTACGCATTCCAAACACGAATTGAAACTTAAAAACTTTGCACGATAAGTCGTCGGGTTGGCTGCCAGCGACAAGGTCAGAGGGGTATATCCTTATACATATATACGATACATACAAAGGATATAGATGAGGCTTAGGCGGGGGAGGACAGATCCCTTCGAAGGGTGCCAAATTGTCGGAGATTGTCAACTAAAATTGGCATTAAGGTGGAAAATCACGTACGCCGCCGGATTGTGCCAGTCTTCCTTGTATTTTTTTCGTCCTTTTTCTCCGTTTTTTTTTTTTGGTTTAAAATTGGAACGTTGAAAGCCATGATGACGTCTCGCTGGCCCGTCAACAAATTGAAATGAAATGGAAGGATATACGGGTGTATCTGTAGCTGTATCCTTGCTGTATCCTTGCTCTATCCTGATTCTGACAATGCCGTTAAGCTTAAGGCCGTTGATGAAGTTGTTAATAAAGTTGTTAGGTTGATTGGCCCGCCTAAGATGCGGCGGCATGAAGTTCCTTGGGATGGGCTTAGTTATTCGGGCTCATGTGGCGGCATCATCCTTCGTCCTGATTTCGTCCTTTGCTGCGAAGCGAGGTGGCTGCATAAATCCGAAGAGGAAATCATCTTGAAGAGGAACCGCAGCCTCTGCCAGACTCCCTGCTCGGCCCGCACTTTTCTTCTCTTGCTTTACTTTTCTTTATCTTTCTTTGCTTTTTGTTCCCCAACTTTCTCCGCACTCTACCCTTTGCTTTCTCATGCAGCAGCGTTAAATAAACACAATTTTCGCAGCTGCAATGGCCACCACCCACCCACTAACCACCCACTGCCTCCTCCTTCTCAGCTTTTCCTTCTTATTGCTGCGGTCTCCTGTTTCATAGTTTCCAATTTCCAAGAGTCCAGCGGTTTGCTGCTGCGCTTCTTTTCTTTTCTTCCCTCCTCTCTTTTTTTTTATCCTGTATTCTTTGCCAGATTCCGCCTCCCAAGGACTCGCATCCCGCCCTCCTGCGGCTGCGTTCCATTTGTTGGTTTCGGCTAACGAAAATTTTATTACAACTTTTCTATAATCGACTTGCGAGCTGTGGTCGCACCAAAAAGTGGCAAGTGGCAAGTGGAGAGTGGCTAGTGGCAAGTGCCTTCGCCCTCTTAAGCCCTTAAACCCCTAACGATAATATCGTAAAATTCTTATCGAAAGGATGTTTATGCAAGTGTGTTTGCCTTTTTTTTCTTACCCAGAAAACGATTTTTAAACGTGATTTGCTTTTCCTCTAAGATCCAAAGAGTTACGAGTGTGTGCTTATTGAAAGCAAAGTCATTAATGTCCTAGAAAGCAGATAGTTTGCAGATCTCAGCAGGATATGCCTTAAGGACTAGTGAGGAGGGGTGTCCTTCTGGAGGGTTATCTTCCAAAGACAGAGCTACCGAGCTACAGAGTACCAGGTTTTAAGAGTTTCAACTCAGAAATGCTTAAACTGTCTATATGTTGATCCTTTTTTGTACCAAGGACTCGCCTTGGATGTCCTGGATCTCAAGTTTTCTTCATGAAAGACTTCATTTTTGAAAGAGCTAGCCATGCAAGTACCAAGTTTTAAGAGTTTTAACTGAAAAATGCTAATACTATCAGTTAGTTGATCCTTTTTTGGGTAGAAAGGACTCCCATTGAAGGTCCTGAAAACCCAAAAAAAGGTGTCCGACATGGCCGACATTACAGACACTTGAACAAAACTGAAAAAAAACCTCGAAACAGAAATAGAAATAGAAACGTGTTAAGTTCACCTCCGGCTGTTTTGTGGCATTTTTGTTGATTTTGTAGGCTTGTGGGTGGCCAACAACAAATTGCGGTACTTGTTATTATCCTGACAGCCACACTAGGACACACACACACACATACACATCCATACAGAGACATAGAAACACACGCACAGAGGGGAAACTGGAGCGTGAGGCACTTGTGTCATTTGTAATTGAAAATGAAAATGCAAAAACAACAAAAGGATATGCCAGGCAATAAGGACACACACGGCAGAAGAAGAGAACAAAGCGGAGAGGGGGTGAAGAGGGTGAAGGAGTAAGGGGGTAAAGCGGGAAAAAAGAGTGAACACACAATACGAGTTGCTACTTTGACGTAAACTCCAAAGGAGGCAAGTGGGTGGGAAAGGGGAAAGGAGCAACCATAAAGGATATAGAGGCTATATCCCTGTTATAGTGTTCTCCCCCCCTGTAAACCTCTTTCACTGCTACAGCCCGGGCATCCTTGCTCCTGGCTCCTGGCTCCTGGCTGGCTGGCACGCGAAAAACCGTCAATTTATATGCCGTTAGCGTGCTGTCAATGAGCATGAATATGAAGTGCTGCCAGCTAGCCACCCATTCAACCACCCAACCACCCAACCACCCATCCACCCACCACCCCTCTGTAAGTGTGTGTGTGTGTAAAACGGAAACGCATTCGTCAGTTCCATCGGAAGGCACTAAAAACTAAGGACACACTAATCAACAAACATTTACGCCGACATTGCGTGCATATTAAACAGTTTACACAGCCTGCCACACTGGAAGAAAAAGGATACAAGTCAAGGATATACGTAGAAGTACCATTCTAGAGGGCTACCTTATCCATAGTCTACTTTTCAGCGTCTTAGATTTAGAGGTCTCCTCCAGGAGAGCTACTAGACTTGAATAGTTTTCATAAAACTGACATCTGCAGATGGATTTCAAGGATATATGAGGTACAGTATCTATGAAGGACTACCGTATCCTACTTTCAACTTCTTAGATCTCAAGATCTCCTCCAGGACAACTCTCAGTGTAGTCTAAGCCCCCGGCAGTGGCACAAGACTTATTAACTGAGCATGCCAGGACGTCAACTGGGGAGGACAGGGGTGCCACGAGAGGGAGAGGGATGATGGTGGGCCATAACCTTTGCTTATCCTGGCACCCCTTTTCACCCGCCACGCCCTCTCATTTGGCTGGCAAACGTAAATTATATTCAGCAATTTATCATTTAAAAGTTTAATGTACTTCTATAAATTTAAGTTGCATGACTCGAGTGTCGGCTGGGAGGGGAGGGGTGGTGGGGGACGGTAGCAAGCGCTATTAGTTGCAAAATAAATTGCTTCCCCCCCTTTTAACCAGTGAGGTAGAGAGAGGTGAGGGGAGGGAAACCAGTAAACCATCAACCAGAAACCAGAAACGAGAAACAGGTTCATGTTCGGTTCGGTTTTTGGGGTTAAGTTTTGTTCCTCAGTCCTTGGTCCTTGCTATTCAGTCCTCAGTCCTCGACTGGGCCCCCTTGAAGGTCGAATGGCGTGCCAAGGTGAAATGTATAAATGCCCCAACATGAACTTCAATTGGCAACAATCGACAAATGGCCATTCGGGTCTGTCTGTTCTGGTTGGAGTGGCTTCCGAAATAAACAATTTTTTAGGCAATAAGTTTTTGGGTTTTTGGCTTAAAGTTGGCCAGGATTTCGGGGAGAAGTAGTTGTTCTTCAAAAAGATTACCCTTTTGATCCTTGAACACGGGTAGATCCTATGAGCTGTAGTCGCGGAGAGCTTGGAGTCAGCGGAGCATATTATGGAAACTATTTGCCACCTAGATGGCAGGATGGCAGGATGCTGGAGAGGAATGTGTTTGGCGGGGAAATAAGGATAAAGGAGATGGTGGGCAAAAGGACACTTCAGTCTGTCGGCATGTAATTTGTTTAGTGTGTGAAAATGAAACATTTTTGTTGCCGGCAGAGGCAGTGGCACTGCTCCCCGAATCTGTCGACTGCGCTTTCTGTGTCGTGTCCTGTAAGGACGAAGGACATCGTACTACACGGCGAATGATTGATGGTTTTTCTTAACGAAGAACGGGACAAACAAATGAAACTTTTGTTTCTTGCATAATAAAATAGCGTAAACAGTGGCAGGATGAGATGCTTACGAAGGCACAGGCAGGGCTCACTCAAGGAGCAACAGCCCAGCCACCACAGCCAGGACATACAAAAACCGAATCCTAACAGAACCGAAGAAAAGAAAAACAAAGAATCAACTTACTCTTAATTCCTTAAACAAAAGAATTTTTCAATTTTACGCCAAAATAAGTTTCGCCATGCCAGTAATTTTTCACCCCAACCAGTCAGGAGACCAGTTAGGCGGCGGGAGGGGGAGTGTCCTTAGGGGAGGGGTGTCATGGTATTTGGTTAGTTGGTATTTGGGAGTAGTCCTTCGTCAGAAGTGGGTCCAGGGAGCAGGACAACCACTCCAAGTGCATCCTAATTAGTTGTAATCATTTCCAAGTAAGACCCACTACTTTAAACCTGGCCCAGAGGTGTATCTGTACCTAAGTATCTGTATCTGTGTGTGTGTTTCGAGGGGTGGGGGGGTGTGTGGAGGGAGGGGGCATGTTACCAAAAACCGAAAGTGTCAAAGCTTATAAACGTCAGGCATAATTATGCCTGCAGGATAATTGTTTAGACACATGAGCATAATGAAAACATGACATGGCATCCTGCGAGAATCAAAATGTGCCCAGCGACTGCCACTCCCACTCCCACCGCCCACCAGCCATCCTGCCAGTGTGTGTGTTAGCTGATGTGTAAACATTTCCTAGGGTGGTGTTTGCCAGCGAGTGGTTGGGTATTCTCGTTCCTGGCAACACTTGGGCCCACAAACAAGCGCCCAAGGTGGCGCGGCTGGCAAGTGGGTGGGTGGCAAGGATGTGGATATCCTGGCCCAGGAACTGTTGGCTGGCAAAAGCGCAAGAAAGGGGGGATACCTGGGGGGAAATGGTGATTTTCCAAAAGATTGTCAAACAAGTTTTTATTCAAGTCTTGTTATTTTTTGAGCTTAAATATTCCTTTAAGCCAATTCATGATCTGGACTAGTTCATGATCTTGTCTTGTTCATGATCTCTTAGCCGGCATAAACATGACCACTCATCAACCATTGATGAAAAGACAAAAAAAAAAAGGACATCACGGGGCTTTTGGCATTGTTGTTGCTGTTGAGCTTTCATAATACACACACACACATATACCCCCTCACACACACCCCCTCACACACACACACACCCACACACATGTTAATTACCGTTATCATTATGAATCGCATACAAGACTAATTAGTGTGTTACACTTTCATTTATTGTCGAGGAGGGTAGGAGGACGGCAGGATGGCCGGATGACGAAGCTGACAAGAACTCTCATGTATGTACAACAAGGATAATGCACACAAATAAACAAACAAGGACACACAGACATAGACACAACCACCCACACATGTTAAGTGTTTAACATAATGAACACGCGTATTACGAGGGAATTAACATGACATTTAACAACCAACATAGCCACCGAGACAAAATCCAGCCATCAGCGAATACGAATTGTTCTCTGTGATTAAAAGTGTGACATTTTCCGGCAAAGCCAGTCAGAGTCCTTCCGCTTCCCACCCGCCAACAAAGTAATTTTCAAAAAAGCTTCAAACTCTTCTCCGAGATTTTCTTTCATTTTTTTTTTCTGCAGAATCAGAATCACTTCCGCTTCCGGTTCGGGACAAAAAAAAGTTTCAAACATAATGGTGGGCCATCATTATCTATTGGATTTTATTGTTATGCTTATGTGGCGCTTTTTGGCGGCAAGTTTTTCAGTTTTCAGAGTGGAGTGGAGGAAGGAGTCTGAAGAATATGGAAAAGTGCCAGACAAGCCGTAACATTGCTTTGAAGCACTTCCGCGGCCAAGGACAATGGCCAGAGCCAGAGGATAGCTCTGAAACAGTTATAGTTGCTAGCTTTAAACTGAGAAATTGGCAATTGAATCAGGAAAAAATGTCACAAGGCATGATTAAACATACATGAATCAATTAATTAAACATGTCTGAACTAGCAGTTTAGAGGCCAAGGATAATGAGAAGCCAAAGGATAACTCTTAATCAGTGAGAGTTAGTCTATAGCTTTAAATTGCAAAAATTGGCAACTCAATCACGAAACATGTCAGTATACATGATTAAACATGATAAGACATGATTTAACATGATTAAACCTACTTTTGTGGGTCTCTACCAAATATCGCATGCTACTTTTTTTTATAATAAAAAAATGAATTTCTTTTTGTTTTTTTATTTTTCATGGCGAAACAATGACATTAGCCTCACAGGAAAGCCAAATATCAGGTGTCTAGTAGTGGAAGGCGTATCACCATCGAGGACACTTTGCGGCAATCCTGTACCCCCCAGCTGCAGGAATCGAGCCCAAATGTCCCCGTAAGTTAAATTCGCCAAATCGCCAGTTTCTAGCATTCCACAGTATAGGTAAGTACTTCAGTAGAAATCTAGGACTTTTAAAGACAACGAGCAACATCAGGAATAGGATGACAGCCAGGATGGGAGCAAGTCCTGGACTCCTAGGGACGACAGCTCTCCGGTACTGGATCACTATACTGATCCTTCATCAGATGAGCGGAGAGGCCAGAGTCCATCCATCCATTAGTTGTACCTGGAAAACAGCCATCAGCTCCTTGAGGTCGGGAACTCTCCCAGTTACTCACACATGGCGACCGTGACACAGAGACAACACGAACATCCAAGTTTTCCATTTCGACTCCACATTCCCGAAAATATCACTCGTTTTCCGAACACGACCCGAAAGTTTATCAAAATATTACACAAAATTTAGGCACAGACAAAAAACGGAAAATATTAGTTTTCTTTTTAGTTTCGAGCACGGGAATTTAGGACCGGTATTCTCAAAGCATGACCCCCGAATGAGTTCAGTTGGGTAGGGCCCTTACCCCATCACTTTTTTTGACAGATGCCGGGCTTGAAATGAAAGCCATCGCCTACTTGTTCATGGAATTCAAAATAGTGTCCTTTAAAGCTTAGTCCCTTGCTCGAGGGATGGAGGACTAAAAATAGAGGACCCAAATGATACACAATAATAACATGATTAAACAAGTCTGAAAAAGCATTTCTGAGGCCAAACATTATCAGAAGAAGTAAAGAATATATGCAATTTCGACTTTTAATTTGAAAAATTGGCAATTAAATCATGAAAATGGAAAAATATGTAAAAAAAAATGTCATGAGACATGATTAAACATGGACCAACAAGTCTAAAAAAACACTTCTGCAGCCAAGGACTATAAGAAGAGCCAAAGGATAACTAAAAAGGAAATAATTTCCATATTTAAATTAAAAAATGGCTCATTTAATTATAAAAATGTCAAATTACACTCAAAATAGTCAACGAACATTGCCCGACATGATTAAACCTGATTAAAAAAGTGTAAAAAGCATTTTCCAGGCCAAGGACCATGAGAAGAGCAAAAGGATAACTAAAAAGGATGTAATTTCCATCTTCAAATTAAAAAATAGCCAACTTAATCATAAAAATGGCAAATTACATTCAAAAATGTCAACGAACATTACCAGACACGATTAAACATGATTGAACATGACTTTTTAATAATAACATGTTAAAAAGGACATATTTGGCGAAGGGAGAGGACCAAGGCTCGAATAGAAAAAAGTATCAAGATGAGAATAGCAAAAAAAAAGGGAATAGCAATCAAAAATGCAAAATGCAAACATTGTTCGGCATTCGCAGTTAATAAATGACGTCAAAAGGACATGTCCGCAAATGTGTCACTACGTATGTGTGCGTTTATGCGTTAGAGGGTGTTAGTGTGTGTGTGTTTGTGTGAGGGACGCATTGTTTTTTGATTTTATTTCAGATTTAACGAATTTCCTTTCTTCTTTGTCTCTCCAGCGGGTGTAAATGTGCGCTGAAATATGCCAGAAATGTTGGTTTCCTCGCCATTCTCTTTCCTCCAAAGCTGCGCTAATGTTTGGAATGTGTGTGTGTGTCCATTATGCAAATTAATTTTTGGTAACTCCAACAAACACCTCCACAAACACACACACACACTAACAGCAATTGCAAACACAACAATGGCTCCGGCTTACCACAAGTATGACGACAAAGTGATGACCAAAAACGCAGTCAGCAACTTTGTAACCATTTCAACAACAAATTCTAGGTCCTGCCACCACCCCCACCCCCTGCCAGTCACCCCAGAAGCCCTGATCCCCCTGACGATCAAGGTCCCAGTACAAATTCTCATTTTCATTCCAGGTCCTGCTCCTGTTTCCAAATGCAATGGCCAGAAGTCAGTGTCCTTTTTAGGGCCAGGAAGACCAGACCGATAGAGTTGCCCATCTATCTAAAATAGTCTCTAATTTTCTTAAATTAAATTTAAAAAAAAATATATTTTTTTAATTATAAAAACTTGCTAATTTGCAAGACAATTGATCATCTTGGTGCAGGACTCACTGGACAGTTGATGTCCTCGGCGCATGGCCTGGGAACATGAATAAACTCTACATACTTTGCAATCATTTTGCGGCCAGAAGTCCTTTCCTGCGTTGCATACATATGCATGTCTATATGTAGGCATGAGTGTGCGTGGGTGTGTGTGTGGTCGCCATCAAAATTGACAAAAATGCAAATTTATTTACAACTGCAGCAGCCAGCGGGCCAGGGTCGAGATGCCACGTGAATGAATGCCAACTGGTGGGGGTGGTGTTGTGCCTGAAACAACTCGACAAAAATCAACACACACACACAGCACACACCATCGCATATGGCTGTGACAGTCGGAGCTGTCAAATGTTGGAAAGTGTATTTGAAAAACGCAGCTAAAAAATGCGCAAAAAACTTTCCAGAAAATACTTTCGTGGGCGCTTTCCCATAGCTTTTAGTTTTATTTTTTTTTTCAAAAAAACGTTGCAGGTTGGTCTTTTCCCAAAAACAAATAAATATTTGGTGTACCTGTCGCTACAATCTACAAAAAAAAATATTAAATGGATGGCTTAAAAATATAGCAAGAGAACAAAAATCATAGCATACTTTTGTGGGTCTCTACCAAATATCGCATGCTACTTTTTTTTATAATAAAAAAATGAATTTCTTTTTGTTTTTTTATTTTTCATGGCGAAACAATGACATTAGCCTCACAGGAAAGCCAAATATCAGGTGTCTAGTAGTGGAAGGCGTATCACCATCGAGGACACTTTGCGGCAATCCTGTACCCCCCAGCTGCAGGAATCGAGCCCAAATGTCCCCGTAAGTTAAATTCGCCAAATCGCCAGTTTCTAGTATTCCACAGTATAGGTAAGTACTTCAGTAGAAATCTATGACTTTTAAAGACAACGAGCAACATCAGGAATAGGATGACAGCCAGGATGGGAGCAAGTCCTGGACTCCTAGGGACGACAGCTCTCCGGTACTGGATCACTATACTGATCCTTCATCAGATGAGCGGAGAGGCCAGAGTCCATCCATCCATTAGTTGTACCTGGAAAACAGCCATCAGCTCCTTGAGGTCGGGAACTCTCCCAGTTACTCACACATGGCGACCGTGACACAGAGGCAACACGAACATCCAAGTTTTCCATTTCAACGACTCCACATTCCCGAAAATATCACTCGTTTTCCGAACACGACCCGAAAGTTTATCGAAATATTACACAAAATTTAGGCACAGACAAAAAACGGAAAAAATTAGTTTTCTTTTTAGTTTCGAGCACGGGAATTTATGACCGGTATTCTCAAAGCATGACCCCCGAATGAGTTCAGTTGGGTAGGGCCCTTCCCCCATCACTTTTTTTGACAGATGCCGGGCTTGAAATGAAAGCCATCGCCTACTTGTTCATGGAATTCAAAATAGTGTCTTTTAAAGCTTAGTCCCTTGCTCGAGGGATGGAGGACTAAAAGTAGAGGACCCAAAGGATACACAATAGAAGAACAAACTCGTGCCACCCAGAAGATAAAGTCAAATTAGCTCTGCATGCTTTTCTTTTCTAGTTTCTTATTTTTTTTTTTGCCAGTCTCCAACGCAATGAAAAGCGATTAAGTGAAAAGTTTGCCGCAGTAGCTGCCAGCAAGAGGGTTTTTCTACTCGATTTGATGGCAGAAGCTGCATTCAAATTGTGTTTGCACTTTGCACTCGCTCGGAACAGAGCTGCCTCGCCGGAGCAGCTTCGATTTTATTTCACGTTTTCGGCAAGGTCGTCAAAAGAGTTTCCCTCCCCCCCAGTAGAGAGGGGGGAGAGTGGTGGTGGTGCCAGGGAGTCAATTGGAAAATTGCCCAAAAGAAACCCAAAGCCAAAGCCAAAGAGTTCAAAGGTCAGCGTGGAGAAAGGCTGCCACGGCTAGACTTTAAGTTGAAAAGGTATTTGTGTTCCAGTCTAGGCTCTTGAATATGCAAGTTGCTATATGTGGGGGTAGTATATCTATATATATGTACATATATATATCCAACCGATATTCAATGTCGTGGGGGGGAGGTCCTTGTCGTCCTTGCTACTATGAGCGCCGGTCGCCGGTCGCTGGGCGCCGGAAGAGGCGATGATAACACGCCAAAAAGGGAAATGAACACTTTTTGGGGCAATGGGGTGCGACGGAGTTAGTATAAACAACAAAAACAACAACAACAATAATAAGAGAAGCAACAACAACAAGAGTGGAAACAACAACAAAAAGGAGGCATGTCTATATTTTTCAACAAAATTATTTAACAACGAAGAGCCAAGACTCTACGATTTTTGAAACTTTTGAAGCTCTCAAGTCCTTGAATAAATTATTAATAATTAATAATTTAATTATTAAAATAATAAAAAATTAAATAATTAATATTATAAATTAAATAGATATTCATTAAAAAATAAAATAAAAATAAAACAACTAACAAAATGGTGAAAATTTAAATAAAAACTAAAGAAATATGTCCAACCACCATACTCTACATCACTCATCCGCCCCGTTGTCTCAGTTATCTTTCTCCACCCCCACCCTCCAAAACAGCCACTCCCAACGCCCCTCCCCCTACCCCTACCCCGCCAACTGTCTACAGCCTTTGGGCGTAAATTTTATTGAGGTCGAATTGAAAATGTGGCCAAGTGGGGGCGCAAAAGGCGTCGAAACGGTGGCAGGAATCAAGTGGCCAGCCGATGGCGGTAGGGGGGATCAAAACTGGGGGGAGGGGAGTCTGGGAGTCTGTGAAAAGCAACAACAAGAGAAACAGAATGAACGACAAATGTAACGAAAAATTAAAAGCATTTTATGCGCAAATGGCACGCGGCATTTGAAACGAATGCGAAATATGGTAACACGCGATTTGGCGGCGGCAGAGGCCCCAGCTGACAACAGGCAGGCTCTTCCTCTCGTCCTCCCTCCGCCTCCTCCTCTCATGCCTCCTGATTCCAACCTTGCCACAACCTACCACCTCCTCCTCCTCCCCCCTTGCTACTGCCACCCGAAAAACAGCCATCACAGTGCGTATAATTTATGTGGCATTTAATGAAAACGGAATTGAAATTTAGTGCGAATTTATTAAATGATTTTAAATTGATGTTGGTCTGTGGACCGCATGGCCTTCGCCTCCCTCTCCCTCTCCCTCTGCCTCTCCCCCTCGCCATCGGCCGAAAACATTTAAATTATTGGCTAGATGGCGGGTATGGGCGTTTAATGATGACAGGGGCGTTGGGGAGAGAGGGTGGGGGTTGTTTGCGATTTTCAGACTGATTTTTTGATACTGAAATTCATATTCAAGATCATGTCTGTTCAGGAAAAAGAAGACAAGGATGGCGATAGTGTGGGATGGGATAGGCTTTTTAAGCTTTAGTTTCTACTTTTTAACTCTAAGGACTTTTAGAGGAAAGCCGACACTTTTTATAGGTTATGGGTTATATTTAAGATCTTGTATGTACATGATTGATCGTGTCTTTCAATTGGTTTGTAGGTTATGACTGATATTTATGTTCATGTCAGTACATGATACTTAAAGAAGGATGAAAGAAGAGTGATCATGATAGATGAGAAGAGTGATCAATAGATTCTAACTAACCATAGACTATAGATTCTAACTAACCAAGAACTTATTCAAAAAAAAGTTCACATTTTTTATAGGTTATGGCTGATATTTTAGATCTTGTTTGAACACGATTGATCATGTCTTTCAATTGGTTTATACGTTATGGCTGATATTTATGATCATATCTGTAATGATAATTAAAGAAGGATGAGAAGAGTGAAAAGAGTGGATATCTTTTAATTAACATTTTCTATAGGTTATGGCTCCTGTTTAGTATCTTTTTTGAACATGATTGATCGTGTCTGTAAGAGAAACATAATATAAGAGTGACCAGAGTGAGAAACCAAGAACTCTGCAAAAAACAAGCATTATTTTTATAGGTTATGGCTCACATTTTAGGATCATGTGCATACATGACTGACCATGTCGGTGCGTGAAAAATAACAGCCTTAAATTACAGCTTGAAAATTGCGAAAAGCTAATTAAATGCTATTCATCGGATTGGTTAACAATAATTGGAATTGGTAATGGAAATGGTTGTGGGCGTAGGAGTGCGAGGGGAGTGGCAAGTTGGCTTACAAAAGCAGTCAGTAGCTAACCAAAAACAAAATGCCAACTGGGCTAAAAGTGAAAATTGCGCATTAATTAAATTTATAAGCGAGCGGATACCGCGCATCATTAGAGTCGCACAATTAATGGGAATATTGTTGGGACATGCAACACACTCACTGGCACCTTGCACCTTGCACCTACCACCCCACCCACCTTCACATAGGGGGAGGGGGTAACCGCAAAAGGTAAACTTGTTGGCCGGCATACAGTTTTGTGGAGCAGGTCCGATGTCTGCGGCTCGTGTGTGCAATTAAATTGTATAATTTTACACAATTAACAAACAAACAAAGTGGAAAAACTGAAAAATCTCTTTCCAAACATAACGGTTAACATATGTACTCGGATCTCTCCCCCGCCCCCTTCCCCTCTATATATATTGAAATACAAATATATTTAATTGTACACCTTTCCTTTCTCACACACACGTAATGCACCCGAAACGAAATAATTTCAGGTGTTATTAATTTATAAAAAAAAAAATGAAATAAAAAAGAAATAAAAAAACATATTATTAATCATTCAGATAAATAATGTAAGCAGGGAACGGAATAAGAGACTGAGAGAGAAAAATGCTATCCATTATTCATGTTTGTTTCGGAATTTCCACAGGACACGCGCGTGTGCCACGGAATTTTTGTGGCATAACTACTTTGTTTGCCGATCATGGCATTGATTTAACATTATTTGTAAAGTATTTTAAACTAGATTATAGGACAGAGACACACATCCTGTGTGCCCCATCGACTTTAACTCCCAGCAGCTGCAGCTGTTGAATCATTAAGCCACGTTGTCTGCGGCACGTTTGGTCGCGTTTGTGCAACATCTCGGGGCGCATATTTGAGGGCAGCTAAAAGTGAAAATCGGCCAGCAAGTTATCCCAGTCGTGGTGGAACAAAAAACCACAATGGCACTGCCATGACAATAGTCGGCCCCCACAGTCGGCCCGGCTCTCCTGTCCCGTGCATCCTGTCGTCGCATCCTGGCCCCAGCTCCCTCCCCCCCCTGGGCCACATTCCCGGGACTCCCTTTTAATTCCGAAATGCCGCCAAACGCTGCCGCAAAATGTGAGTTATTAAAATTGTGGACTATTTGTTTGCATTTTGCAATTCCGTTTGCCGCTTCTGCCGTTTCCAGTCGCCTATCATTCTATATTTTTTCGTCTATCTCCTTCATTTTTTATTGTTTAAATGTTTTTTTCTTTATATTTTTTGTCGTCCTAGCTGGCCCAGTTTTTCTTCCCAGTCTCGTTTTTTCCCCTCCCCGTTTTGTTTGCAGGCAGTGAGCCTAAATATGTTTTATGTTCTCCGCCCTCGAATGCCAAACGCTGCCGTGCAAATGGAGGTCTGTATGACACCACAGATCACAGTGATGCCAGATCGTGCGTTTTTCATGCTTGTACATGACAATTCCATGTTCAGACTTGATTATTTCATGTCTAGACTTGCATTCTTCAAGTTCAAACTTGATTATTTCATGTCAAAACTTGTTCAGACTTGATTATTTCATGTCAGGACTTGCATTTTTCATGCTCAGACTTGTCTGACGACGAATTCAGATCACAGTGATGCCAGATCGTGGGTTTTGCATGTTAAGTCTTGCATTTTCCATGTCTAGACTTGCATTCTTCATGTTCAGACTTCCAAACCAGATCACAGTGATGCCAGATCGTGCATTTTTCGTGTTTAGACTTGATTACTTCAAGTTTGGACTTGATTTTTGGTAAGTATATCTCTCCCAAGCAATCCATGACTTGAAATGTTTAATATTTTGTAACTTTTCCCTCCCAAGTAGGCCCTGACTCGAACTGTCAAACTGTAGCGCCAGATCCCTTTCCAGTTTCTAGTCATTCTGTATCCGCACTCCGAGCAGTGAGGTCGTTTTCAAATTCAAAGGTTCTGAATATTTTGTGAAAGTCCGAAAATTTTTCCCCCGTTTTTGTTTCATTGGTATTTTTCTGGAATTATTTTTCGACTTTAAACATGGAAAAGCTCTTTGACAATTTTGAAAAGTCAACTGCACAGACCCGTATGTCCACAAGGACTGCCAAGCAAGGACAGTCCGTAGACGAGAGATCGAAGTGCAAGAACAAGAAGGAAACCCGTGTGGCGAAGAAACAGAAAGTCAAGCCCATTAAGAAGACGAAGAGCAAGAAAGTCTCCGCGAAACGGGGTAAAAGTGCAATGAAATTTAAGTCCATTCTGAAACATTGTGGTCAGCGAAGCGTGCGGAAGGATAAACGTAGGTCTTGTTGATCCTTTGGCCTATCATTTTGGTAATACTCTCCTCTATTTCGTAGAATGCCGAGTCCGATTCGCTGGCTGCAAGAGCTCAAAAGGCACCTCGGGACAGGCGATCTGCCTACAGTGCCTGGAGAACATCTGCGATCTCGTCAAAGCCGGCATTACGCCGAGTGAGATGCAGATGGTAATTCGCCATAGACACCACAAGAGGCACACATAGGCGCAATGGTACACGAGACACTATTACACTTTAGGCATTTTTAGGTTACTTTTATTTTTTAGATTTCAAAATTTTAGAATTCTATTTTTTGTTTTTTTTTGGATGAAGTCGCCATGATTTCTAAATTTTAAATAAATTTATAATGAAATTGGAGTCACTGTAGTAGTCACTGTACACAACAAGTGGTGGTGGTGGTTTAGGAGGTGGTGGAAGACAGCTCCGACTCTGGTCATGTCGCTTAAGCGTTTTGGTTGACATCCCGTCAACGTCGCTGTCTGGATTTTGGTGTTTGGCCCCTGGCTGACTTCTAATGGCAGCACACATGTCCTTCGTGCAAGTCCGAGCATTCATTATTGCTCTCCCTCATCTCTATTCCACGTCCGTATCTGTATCTGTATCTGTATCTTGCTGGCTTCCTTCCACTGTTACTGTTGCTGTGTTGCATTGTGGCACTTATTAAAAATTTTCTGGTATTTTTTCTTGGGTTTTTGTTTCATTCCAGGGTCGGGTCTTTGTCTGCCCAAGGGTTGAAGGATGAAAGAGTGTGGTGTGTGTGTCTGTGTGGTGCGATGGAGAGGAGCTAGAACGGAATCTTCTTTTGTTTATTTATCTTTTTGCTCGGTTTCGAATAACAAATCATTTTGGCTTTACACATATTATGCGGTGCTGCAACGTTCACCCCTTCCTTGCCACTAGATCCTCCTTTTTTTTTGTAGCATCCATTGTGCAACGTACGGTTGCAGCCGTTGCAATTGACTCCACTTTTGTCAAACGTATTGTTTCAGTCCGACCCAGTCCACCCCCTTTTCTTTTTTTTTTTTCTTAAGCCACAATCAGCCTACCACCCATTTCCATGCACTGAGGGAAGTAATTTTCAGTTCTTGGTATTAAAAATATATTTTTTAGATTGTTTTTTGGGAGATATGTGGTCTAATCTCTGACGTATAACATGTCCTTGTTGTTTTAGGGTTCTACGAAGTTGGATCCTTCCCCGCCCTGCTCCTTTGGCGGTTTCCGTTGCGTGTGGAACCCTGCCGCAGTCTCCTTTCCTTTCTGGCTTTATTCCGTTTTTTTTTTATTGTTGCCACAGATTGTCATAGATACAGATACTAACGGGGTTCTTTGTCCCTTGTTCTTCCCTGGTAACATTTTATTTCTTCTTTTTTTTTTTTTTTGTGGCGCTTCTTCATCAATCTTGGTTGCTTTTTATACCACTATCCCCCCTTGCAGGGGCGTAGGACGAAAAGAGCGCTGAGGGATCTGAGAGGTAGGCAGATTTCTATTGTCATTGTCGCGTTTGCCTCGCCTCTAACAACAATTCTGCATTCATTGTTGTGTTTTGGTCTCTGGCACTGTTTTCTTTTATTTTTGTCGTCCAACTGCATAAATGTCAGCATCAGGCCATTGTCTCGGCAATCGGGTCCAAAACTCATTAGAACAAGTTATTATTCAGCATAGTTTCCGAATAAAAATGTATTTTAAAAATTATTACAAACATTTCAATTGAAATTGCGGGGAAAGGTTGATCCTATCATTGATCCTGGCGCTTGAGGAGCGATTTGCACAACAAGATAACTCCTTATCGCCAGCCAGGCTCTTGGCCAGCCCGAGCTGGTCGTCTTCTAAGCCGCTTTGCTCGTTGCCGGTTTCCTCTTTTTTTGGCCTCGTCGCCAGCCAACTGACGGGCTTAAGCCTGTCAAACTGTTGCACCTTAAATTGTGGTCGAGTCGCAGGACCTGCAACCAGAGAAACCAGCAAACCAGCAAACCTGCGACCTACGACCAAGGACCAAGGACCTGGGCCTTATCGCGTCGCCAGTCGGCGCTTCACGCTCCAGAAGCGAAACCGGATGTGACATCCTTTTAAAGTCGGAAGTACTTATGCTTAAGCGTGCGTCCTTCCAGGCAGGCGGCAGTAGCAGGACCTGTCTCAGTCAGCCGGCTGTCAAGCTGAAATACTACTCCGCCTCTGCCTCTGCCACTGCCACTGCCAGTGCCTCTTCCCACAAACCCCTTTCACAATCCTTGTCGTCTCGTCGGCTGTCTTGCATCATTTTTGTACTTAAAAATTGTTGCCAACATTCAAAAAAAAAAAAAAAAAACGGCAGGACCAACTCTCTTGCCAATTTCTCAGTGTTCAGGCCAGATATGAATGGGCTTGTACATTTTATATTTTACGAAAAAAAGGATCTCTCAGGACACCATTTTAATTCAAAGATTTTCAAGTAAACTAAGCTGATTCTTGATGTGAACTTAAGATATATGTTAGATATGAAGAAAGAGGCTCGAAGGACCAAAAGTACTTTAGTCTCGCAATACATTATTCTAATGGATTTCTAGATTCAAACTTTAAAGAATTTAGATATCAAAAAAATAGGCTCGAAGGACCAAAACCATTTTCAAAAAACCCTATTCTCTGAAAACCATGCCACAAATTCTCTGTTTATGCCACAAATTTAGAATAAAACAATATAGATATCAAAAAAATAGGCTCGAAGGACCAAAAACACTTCACAAATTATGTTATTAAGACTCTCTCGCTCCAAAAACCCATTTTAATTGATAGCTTTTCGAATAAAACACCCCCTCGCTTGGTGTAAATTTTAAAGAAATGTCTAAGGATGGAGAAAAAAATACAGAAATCACTTTAGACCCGCAATGCGAAAAACATTCGGCGGTGTCTTTACGGTTATTTAAGTGCCGTGGGGTGGCACGTCCGGTTCGAGTTCAAGTTCGTTTTCAGTTCAAATGGTCCAAGGATATGGGCTATGCGCGAATTCCTTCGGCTCCGGGGCCAGCTCACTTCTTTGTATTTATTGGAAACAGACACGCGACTGCTGCATATTTTATAAGCTCTACCAGCACTCCGAGCACTATCAGGACCAGACCAGGACCACCAGGACTGACGGCAGTGGCAGGACGAGAAATGGACGAAGCCCCGGAGTGCTTTTCGGGGGCTCTCGTTACAAATTGTAATAAACCTGAACATCCGCTGCTATTAAGTGACTTCTAATCAACTTTACGGCATCATTTTTTCAGTTCACTTCAGTTCGGTTTTAGTTCGGGGGGCGAGGTGAGAGTCCAGGTGTTAATGATTCAATAACGTTCGCCTTTAATAGCCACCGACGGGTGGCAGACAACACTCTAATGCGGTTATGTTTTCGGGTGGACGTCTGTCCTGTCCTTAGCTGTCCCTCCCCCTCTTAACTTTCACTTATTTTTGTTTGGGGAGTGGGTGTGTGGGTGGTGGGAGTGGTGGGGCCAGGCCTCTCACCCACCGGTCAATTGTTGCGTAACTTTCAATTTGTGAAAACATTCCGGCCCAGTGGGGGTGTTGACGCTAATGTATGCCATGATTTTGCGCCACTGCGGCAGGAACCTAATCAATTTGAGGGTTCTGGCTCAGTCAGGCTCTGTCCTGGGGGTCTGGGTCTGAAGATCTACCTCGACTATGTCATCCCCCGTGGAAGTCACACTGCTACAAGTCCAAGGACATTAAAAGCAACCATTAACTTTTAAATGAAGCAACGGAAACAAGATAAGCACGTGAAGCGACAAGGCGACCCTCGTTGGCCCTCCAACTCCATCCAGATAGTATCTCCGCCACGCCCACCACGTCGCCGCTCACAAATGACCCATAATTATTCAATAAGAAATAATAAAGCATGGGGCAACGGGGGTCCTCGAGTTACTCAGGACTCGGGACTCGGGACCTGCAAGCACATATTTCCATTGATGGACAGTCGGCGAGCGACGAAAGGTGGCAAGAATGGGGAGGCAACGAGGCACTTGGAGAAATTAGGGCGGCTTTTTAAAAGGAGTACTTTATATTTCCTTAGTTGAGTTACTGGAAGTGAGCTAGAAGTGGGAGGTAGTTGGTTTTCAAAGAGTAGGTCCATTCAGAGAGCTTCTAAGCCGTTGAAGTTCTTCAAAAGTACCGGGTATCATGTAGTCCTCAAGCTCTCTTCTCTTTTAAGGATCTATTTTAAGGTACTTGGTCTTCAAATAGTAGGGTCCTTCAAAAAGCTACTTAAGATACTATAGGCACTCTACAAGTAACGGCTATCATATAGTTCTGAGACTATACTCTTTCTTTTTCCCTTTCAAAGCAAGACCTCTTGATTTCTTCTTCCCAACATTATAATCCGGTCTTTTCCCTACAACCATTTTTATAAAATCCCTTTGTTAAACACTATTTCTCGCAGTGCAGTCATTGTACTGCTTTGACGTTGACCAGGCCAAATGATTGTTGCGTGACTGGCAACTTTTTTCAATGAAAATTCCTTAATTTGCCCCGATAATCGGTCCCAGCCACACCCCCAGAAGGCACCCAGAAGGCTACCCCTCGCCGAAAGCCCCAGACACCCCACGGAACACCCCCAGCCATGTTGTCGCTGTAAAGTAGTTACATTTTGTAGCGATTTGTGTCCCGACAACACCACACCACACCACAGCAATAATCCTGGGGCAGGACACGGGGCGCTGTTGATTTTCAAACAAAACAAAAAAAAAAACAGAAATAGCCGGAAAAAGTCGAGTCCTATGTCACTCATACTGTGCCAGTTACCCAAAAAAAAATGTCAGAAGGTCAGTGCAAAGTAGAGGGCTACTATTTTTGGGTCTTAAAGTATTTCTCCTTGTATCCTTGTAGAATCCTTTACATCTCTCTTTATTTTTATTGAGATTTTGTGGAATATTTTGTACGATACCTGAAGTCTTGAACACCTTCCTCTCATTTCGCTCGGGGACTCGGCATTTTAATTACAATTTTAATTTTAATGAGTCCTTTGGGGGAGTCCTGGGAGCGTTCACAATTTCAGTGATTAGCAATTCCAGCTAATACATGAGTTAGAAATGAGTCGGACATGCTCATGTGAACAAATTCTCAGTTTAAGGCTGTAATTTGGCGAAAAGGATGCGTTGATTTGGGGCTTCTGGTTCCCGAAACCGGATTTCAGATTAAAATTTCCCAATTTTTTGTCACATTCGAACCCGATCCCAGAACCCAGAACCAAAAACCAGAAACCCAAAAGCCACCAAAAGCCAGCGAAAGGTCTCCTCCGGGAGAGGCCTTTAATTATGTGTTGCTGTGCTGTCATCTGTTTCAAATGTGAGATGATGTTGTTTGTTGTTTACGGTTTACCGTTTACCGTTTTTGTTTCGGCTTTTGGGCTTTCAAGGGTTGTGTCCTGTGTCCTGTGTCCCCAGGACCCTCTCCTCCCACAGGCCAAACAGGCACAATGCATTGTAAATTTCCCATCTGAAACTCTACAATGAACAAGGCTTTTGAAAAAGGTGAGGTGATGGGGAGAGTTATTTAGTGGGTATTTAGTGTCACATCATTAAAATCGACAAACAACTTTCGGGAAAACAACAATTCAGCAAAACTAGCTCAGGAAGGACTCAGGATATCCCCATTTCGTTCAACAACTACAAGTGAGGTTCCACAAAATTAATGAGTCATCGTAAAAGTTAACAACTTGCACAAAATTGTTTATCTAAAGTGCTAAGCTTTCGTTATGGCGTTCGTCTTCTATAAATTGATGTACTCGATTGGATTGGCAAGATTGGGGAGTTTCAGGAGAAGGTCCTGGAGGGAGGGGTGGGGGACAAGGGCGACAAGGGGGACAAGGGGGAGTGGAACACGCAGACGTAATCACTTTTTAAGTGTTGGACAATTTATGATACATGAAAGTGCTACTACTTGCCAGGCACACACACACACCTTATTCCGATATCCAGCGACCCAAAGATAACTTCAGGGTTGGGTCCCAAAAGGGTAGCACTCCAACACACCCATACACAGACAGATAGTAGGTCCTGTCTGTATGTAGATATCCTGGCAGCGCAATAAACACCTCAAAGTTGATGACATTTCATTAAGATCAAGGTGTGGGACTAGGGTAGAGCCAAATGAATTTACCTTTGGAGCATGAAAGTGGGTTTCTTTAGATACTTTCGGGGCATACATCCTGGCCACCCCTTTTCGGCATCCTTTTGCGGCCCAGCCGCTCCACCCCTCCTCCACACCGCAGCCACCATTGATGAAAATTTTCGTGTTCATTTGGTGAAAAGGTTTGCCGCCGCCACCGCTGCCGCCGCCGCCGAGCTTCCTCGACGACGCATTGAATTTCATTAAAACAAGCGCAAAAGTGCTTTTACCTTTCCAGCCTCTAGCCGCCAGCCTCTTGCCACATCTCATCCTGCCTGCCACACTCATCAGCCGCCGTTCAGCCCACATGCTAGGCTGCTTGGCGCCCAGGACTCATGATAGGCGGAAGACGACTTTGCCGCGACTCTCGCTCTCAATCGCGGGCTGTCAGGACTAAGTGTTGCCGCCTTTTTGTCTTTATTGGTCTCCTTGATTTGCCTAAGTGATGTGGAGAAAGGCGTTTGGGAAAAAAATATGAGTGGGGTGGAGTGGGTGGAGTGGGGGAAGTGGGCGTGGGCGTACCTTAAGCACTTGGTAAGTGAATTTTCGCAAAGCGAGAGCAAAGCAAAGTGCCTTTGATTGCAAAAGCCGCAGTTATTTAAGTTATTTAACGCTCGGCTGCCGGCTGCAATTTTAATTATTTTTCAGAAACGAGAAGGGGAGAGGCAGTTGGGCTCAAAATATTATAATTTAATTATAGAAACTGTAAGTTGGAAGGACATAAGAAGGATGAGAGTGGTTTTGGCCAGCGGACAGGGCTTTCTAGGCTCGAGAGATGACTCTAACTCTAAGTCTATATAACTATTTTTTTTTTATAAAATCTACACATTTTTAATGAATTTAAAATTAAAAAATAGTGATAATTAAACTAAAACGTGAAAAAATCAAACTTTTTTTAAATTTTTATCAAAAATGTTGCTGGGCAAGCTTAGCAACATGTTGCCAAAGGCACTTTGAAGCCTTCGTGTCCGCCGCACGAAGCATCCATCGCTCGCTTCGGCTGCGGCGTCGGCCAACTTCGGCCTGTGATAAAGGGGACTCTGGATAACGGGACGCCAGGACTCACGAAGGAGCGTCCCGGCGTTGCGCTAGGTCAGAATCGGTCCAATGCGAAACGCGCTTGGCGCGACAGGTTCAGTGCTCGGGCAACTTCCTAGCGCGTCGGTTCAGTTCACTTCCAGTTCTTGGAAATACAAACTCCGACTCGGGTGCCGACCGCCGTCATCCTTGCTGGACAGAACAAGGATTCTTTGCGAGAATTCCGGCAAGCCACGCGCTACGATCCTAAACCAAATCCCCAACCGTTCAAGTGTCACCAAACCACTGAAGCTCCAAATCCCAAAAATATATACAGAAGTTAATACAAAAGTCTTGGTTTTGATTCGAAAAGTGCTCTTTCGAAAGCAGGCACTCGTTTTTGCATTTTTTTCAAGTGTTGGCCAGTGTTTCGGACCACAAAGTCGACTTTTGTGTTGTTTTTCAAATAAATTTTAAATAAAACTAGAAGGTAATTACCAAAAAAGAAACTAAATCCTTAAAAATGTGTCAAGTTAAGTGATCTTGTTTTTCAAATTTCTTGAAAAGTTATCTGATTTTGGGTCTAGGTTGGTAAAAAGTAAAGTTTTTTAGAAACTAAAGTAATCTTCTTGGCTTTCAAAAATAAGCTTTTCTGAATGGTTTCTGAGAGATCAACCTGGAAAGTCCTTTATCCTTAAAAATGTTCGGGTTAGATGTTAGGGTAGGTTTTATTTTTTAAAGCATATCCTTTGAAAAAGAAAAGAAATGAGAGTTCTTCCTATTTATGAATCCAACAACTAGTAAGATTTCTATTCTCTTCTTAAAAAAATCTTCAAAAAAATGATTAAAAAAAGGGCAATTAGGAGAACCATTTTTGAAACCATTTGGTTACAAGGATGGCTGTTAAAATCTCAGCCAACTTTAAAGTTAAGCCCCTGAAACCCATTCCTGTGGCCTTTTCTTTTTTTTTCATCCTTGCCACCTTGGCAAATTCTTTGGGACCCTTTTTATGGACAACTTTCCCGGCCATCTAACACAAAAGGCGCCAAACCGAGACGCTGCTGCTCCCGGCTGCATCCTTCTTTTTAAGTTTGCCGTGATTTATGTTTTATTAATATTAAAAGTGATTTATTAGCCATGAAATTCGAGAGGCGAGAGCCTGGCCAGCGGCGATGCCTTTGTCCCTGCTGCTGCATGCGAGATTGTTTAATTACAGGTGCGAGGGATGCGAAAAGGACAAGGATGAGGATGGGGATGAGGATGGAGATGCGATGCAGGCTAGCTTCGAATCCTTAAGCGTCCGCCGCACTGTTCATTATCCTGGCTGGGAGGGAACTTAAGGACTAAACTGCTGCACAACGAGATTAAAATTGTAAATGACAGCTAGACTGACAGGAGCTGGCGGGTGGGTAGAGGCCAGTCCCATCTGCTGCTCCAGTGTAGTGTCCTGTGGGTCCTTGTCGCGACTGGCCCGACTGGCGACCCTGGCTCGCATTTTGTCGTGTTTTTAATGAAAATTAATTAATTAAATAACGGTTGTGCCCAGCAATTCGCATTGTTCCTTTGACGCTAAGTGTGTGTGTGTGTGTTTTTTGTGGATGCAGTTTTTATTTATTAACAAATGTAGATAGAATGTCCTGCAGATTGTCCTGCCAGACCATCTGATACGAATCATTTGATACGAATTTCGGGCATTTAGGCCTTTAGATGGAAAGTGCATGCACTTCAATTAGCATTAATTTGGAATTTGAGTTGCAGGATCCTTGCCAGCTCCACCTTCCCATAAAGGTAGTCCTGGGAGAGCCTACTAATGTGTTTTTTTTTGTTAATTGAAATCCTTAAATTTCACTGAACGACACTGCCACACAGACACATTCGGAATTCGATTAGTAACCAGACCAGTTGGGGGGCCAGGAACTCTAGACCTCTGACCGACCGGCCGACCGCGCGATGGCTTTTCAAACACAAATTGACGGCATGCCCGGGGCAATTAGGTCGAGCTAATTATTTGGAAATAGGATATGACTGATGGCCCATCATCCGAGAATCATTCACAGGCCCTGGCCCCCAAACAATGCACTTGCACTTCCACAGGAGAGACGCAAATAAAAATGCTTGTAATTTGCATAAATTGTGGCTGACTTTTCAACAAAGAAACCCGAAACTGCAGTGAATCGAAAAATGTACAAACATGTTTGACAAAAGCCAAGTATCTCTCAGGCTCCCCAAGGGGCCATAAATATTTTCAGTCGCCACTTTTTTATGCCAGTGACGAAAAAAAAAAAAAAAACAAAAGGACTGGAGGCTGGACCATCGAGGACACAATGTCAGCGAATAAATTAAGCTGCTGCTGCTGCTGCTGCTGCAATATTAAAGCCGAAGATTGATCGACACTTTTGCTGAAACAATGAAAGCACAGAGAGGGTCACTTTTTCAATGGGCGACAGTGGTGGTGGTGGTGGAGTGGGCGTGGCAGCTAATAAATGACGTGTCACACACCAACCCGGAAATAAACACAATTAAAAACGCATCAGTGGCCCAATAGTTACATGTGTTTGTGCTTTTTTTTTGGCCAGGCTGGGAGAGTCGAGGGCTAAAAGGGGTCTGGCCTCCCCCACAAAGCCGCCGAGCACTTACACATTAACAAAAGGCCACCCCGACACACAAAAGCGCAGCTCACGGAATAAAGAAAAAATATACATTTCCCAGTCCATGGAGGACAAACAAAAAAATGAACAAATTGCACAAACAATTGGAAGAGTTGCAAAAAGTAGAAATGATTTCAGTTACTTTAAGTGAACAAATAGTGGCACTGCAGCTCTAAACAAAAAGCAAAGCCAGGACTTCATGAAAAACAACAAAAAGACAACAGGTAACAACAAGCCAAGCTACAGGACACAAAAAGGGAGAGTAACTGGCGGACAGACGGACAGGCGGTCAATGCAGATTCCTTCTTAAATGGCTTGCTTCATAAGTACTTGTGTGTAGGGCCACGAAATACAAAGCATTTTATTGATTCATAATACATTTTGGAAAGGGCTTTTACATAAGAGAGTAGTTAAGAAACAATCTAGCGGACAGATGGACAAACGGACACGCGGACAGTTGAAACTTGACTTTCTAACACTTAGCTTTGCAACTAGAAACAGGATTTAACAATATAAAGCACTTGATAGAAACTATAACACATTTGTTTTAAAAAGGTTTCTACATAAGGGACTAACTGACTTACAAACTAGCGGACAGACGGACAACGGACATAGTTCTTTGACTTTTTTTCTTTAGAAGAATGTAAATGATATAAAAATATAAACTATTTTATCTTTTTATACTTAATTTTTCAATAGGTTTCAGAGTAAGAGAGTAGTTGAGGAACAAACTGGCGGACAAAAGGACAAAAGGACAAGTTCAACATAATTCTTAGGCTCTTAATCATCATAAGTATGTAAAGGACATAGGGATATAACATATAACATCCTTTTAGAGCCCTTTATGGGTGTAACTGAGAAACAAACTAGCGGACAGACGGACATGCGGACAAGGCTCCCAGGACTAAAGAGGTTCTACCTCATCCAGACGAAAACTTATTTCAAATATAGACACTGAGTACCTGCCAGCCCAGAGGGGCAACCGAAGAGAGGCGACCTCCCCGACCCCCAGGGACCTGATTTCGTGGATTGCATGTGTAGCCCCCATAAGCGACATGAACAGATCATTTACACAACATTTGCATCGAAGGCAACGGAAGGCAAATAAAGTCTGAAGTACCCACGAATGGCGGGGACTGCGCACCCACTTGAATTTTGATTAGACTTCTCGCAGAAATATCTATTTAAATATCAACAATAAAGGACGAAACAAGACGGGGAACAACTTAATGTTTGTCGGAGGAGGTCGGGTCTGTTTAATAAATACGCACTACCAGAGTCCCAAGTCCTGAACACAGACTAGTCCTTGGAGAGAGAGAAATAATTCATTTTTAAAAACAAAACAACTGAAATATTATAATTCCTTGATAATTACATTCGATGATTGCGTTGGCATTCATTTTCCAACAAGGACTTGAAACCAATTGACCATATTTCCCGTTCGGTGTTTAGTTTGGCAAATAAATAATATTGGAGTATATATTCCGACCGACTCCTGGCAACAGGATATTTGGTTCGATCTGGTGTTGCTTTTTTTTCTTTTTGTTTTTTCCGCCACTGCCGACCTGCCGACTGGCGACTGGCCACGAAATTTAATTAAAACGATTTTCCACGATTGGCAAACAAACTGCGGTGAGCCGTTTGGAATTTTCCGAGTCCCCGATTTTTGTGTATCGTCCTGCTGCTCGTTTTGTCATTAATTTAAAAATTTCCCAGCAACCCTTTTCAAAACTGACAACAAACTGAAAATCCAAGCAGAGTTATTTATTTTTTTCGCTCAAGGCCAACACCGATTGAGATGACATTCTAAAAATAAGTGGAATATTTTATGGTTCATATCAGGGATGTATATTCTATATATCCTTGTGGCCATTCTACAGTCTACATTGCTCTGAGGGTGGGAAGCCTAGTCAGCCTTTTTTTGTTTTGTTTGGCAATAGTCGCTTGTCGCTTGTACTCCCCCGCTTTGCGGCAACATGAAAAAGGATGTGTCCTTGCGACATTGACTCATTGCACTCCACACACACACTCCAGCCAGGACATGCCAGGACCAGCACACACACACACTGAACATGGCACAGAACGCATTCTGGCCTCAGCAACAAGTCGGACCAGGGGCTAACCTCAAACTTTTCCTCACTATTGAATGGGACTCGGCTATTTGTAGCATTTAATAGACATCCCAGTCTGGCCAGGCCAGGCACTTGCCCTGCTCCGACCTCTGATCCATGTCATCGCATGTCCTGGCTTCCTGGCCTCTGTCATCTGACTTTTTTCGAATTCAAGCTTTAACTCTTGGCTTTTCTTTGGGAATATGGGGAAAGAGAGTCATTTATTGTTTTCCCCAACCGATTCAGAAGGCGCTTTGCCGTTCAACACATCGACTTGATCCTTGATGTCCTGGCAAGCAGCGAACATGGCTTAAAGCTGCCATCAATCAAATTGGCTCCTTGGCCTAATACCAGCCCTAATATTTATGCCGCAACTTAATTGTTTGCCCTCCGTTTGGCTTAAGCAGTCCTAGGAAGTTCAGTGAGGTCCTAGGAAGTTCGGTGAGGTCCTGGCAAGTTCGGGCAGGTCCTAGCTCCCGCATAACAAAATTCATTCTCCTCCGTGCTAAGAGATTTATGCATGTCAGCAAAGGGAAGCAGAAAAACAGTGAGACGGACACAAGGACTCACATCCCCACGTCCTGACGGACACCAACGGACACACATCAAGCCGAGTATGACAGGTGTGTGACTGGGCACGCCCAGGTAGTCGCAGCCGCCCGCCCAGCTGGTGGTGTCCAGACGACAGTTAATTTCCTATTTGATATTTGCTGTTAATCTAATAAATTTGCACGCCGGCTCCCCAATCGACAGGCGACCAAATGAATCGAAAGCCAGCCAGACAGAGTCGGTGACAGGACCTCGGTGTGTAGTTGTAGTGAGGACCGAAAGGACGCACAGCTGGAGGCAGTGAGAGTCACCATCAGAGTCATTGTTGTGGTCCAGCGTAATCTCAAAATTAATCTCATTTAACCTATAAACTGCATTGGCCAAAAACCCGAGAATCGTCCAGGCTACAGTAGCTGGCCGCAAGGATGTGCCCAGCTGTTCCGCATCCAGCGGAAAAGGGAGTCTCATAAATTGTCTCTCTCTCGCTGGTTTCTGGATGGTCTGGACTTGATAATTACCCATTGGTTTTGAATAGAAAGGAGAACAGGTATAGGATATCCTGTATATCCTTTTATATGTTTACTTAAAGTCCTCTTATTGTTTTCATTCTTGGCCAAAAGATTAACAGACAAGTCCTTCCGATCCCACTATCCTCGCTTCCATCCCTCTTACACGGCAATTACATGACAGGGAAAGCGTGGAAAGCGTCGGAAAAACCAGCTTCTACTTTATTTTTTTTTGTTTTTTTTTTTTTTGGGAAGGATACCCGTTTGTTTGCATACCTGGCTAGCTGGCGATAACAATAATCCTTGACAAGCCATAAACATCTTAACGTCCTTGTTCACCCGCTCCCCCTCCTGCTCCCGCTCCTGCTCCTGCTCCTGCTCGTCCTTGTTTCCATTTCCATTTCCAGAGTCGGAAAAGTCAGCGCAGACAAATGGAGTGGAGTTGCAAATATCACAAGAGTCCTGTTCACTGAAAACACAGCCAAAGGAGTATTGTTGAAAGTTTTTGCTATTATTCTGGGAGTCCATCTATGCCACATCCTGTTTATCCAGAGTCCTTAATTTTTTCTCCGAGTGCCGCATTCCGGGGTGGCTCTTTCAAATTTGAAAACCCAACAAGCGCGCTCTCAAAGTCGCAAAGTCAATTTGAATGTTTGTCCAGAAGCGGGAGGGGAAAGGACTTGCCTTTTTTACTGGCTGGGTGTCCTGGGGTGTCCTGCCACATCGTGGGGTACCTCGGGTCATGGCCCTTGAATAAGCAGCTAATTCGTTTATTATTTTTATTGTTGCGTTGACATTATTTATGTAAGCTGCTTGTCAGCTTTTCACTTAGGCGGCTGGGGGGGAGGGCGCTCGGTCTCAGGATAACGACAATGACACCCCCTTGACTAAGGGGGGGGGAGTGGTTGCGAAAAGTGGAAAATGAAAGCGGAAAGCGGAAAGCTTCGCCTCGCAGACTTTGACTTTATTCATTTCCATTTTATTTGCCCATTTGCAAGTTTCAATCTTTATGCCTTAAGTTTCTCGTCCTTCGTCCTTTCGCGCCCATCGTTCTTCCATCCCAGAGTGGCGACAACCCTACTTATATTCTAACGCCATATCCTTATGGCAGGACTCGGCCGAGTTATGCCTTTATTTGGCACTTGACGGCAATTGCCTTCCCTCCGAACCGAAGCCCATTGACTTGGCCAGCAATCGCTGAGCCGGATTGGGGTTTAAAGGATCAAGGACTACAAGGACCTGGGCCTTGGGTGTCAAATGGCTTGTTAACTCCAGATCCTGGCCCTCTAATTGGCGTCTCATGACCAAATCATAATAACTTGAGTGTGAGTGAGAGAATCCTTCGCAGGATCTTACCCGCCTTTTTTTTGCTGTGTCTTAAATCAAATCCTTTGGCAAGGATTCGATTGCTTTTTTTTTGTCTGAGAGCTGGCCACTTTTCCACTTCAGTGCCTGTCCAGGCAGAGCATAACTAAGGATAACTAAGGATCAAGCGAATGGGACAATTGTCCTGCCATGCCACATGGCATATCACACATCCTTGCTGCAGGAGCAAAGCCAAAGCCAAAGCGCTCAATTAGACCGCAAGGCGTGCAACAGTGGGCGGGTGGCAGGGGGCGTGGTCAAGCGTGCGGCACAAACTACAAGGTACAAGGACCAACTGGCAGGAAAAAGAGAGCTGGCTTTGGTGGCTGGACAAATAAAAATATGACACGGTCTCTGTGTGTGTGTGTGTGTGTGGAACGCATATTCATGCATTTTCTAGAGCAGGACCTAGGGGTGGGGAGGGGGAGGCGCCAGGATAACTGAGGGGTGGCTAGTGGGGCGGCAAGGACTACTGCTGGTGTGACAATTCCGCCGCTGGCCCAGGCAGCCAGGACTGCTCACATGTCCCAGTGTCTCCGAAATCTGTCGCATCAGCACTAAAGTCCCCCAGACTAACACGAGGTGTGGCACAAAGCCTGGCGGGGGAGGGGGGCGCCTCAGGAGGCAGGAGGTGATGGGGCAAGTCTAGGACATTATTGTTGTACGAATGAGGTGGCCGAGTACAAGGCAGACTCTGCCTGTTTTCCTCACACTTTTAATATTTAAGACTTGGTTTTTAATATTTTTATATTTAATTATTTAATATTTAATATTTTAACATTTTATTTAAATATTTAAGAAAACTATTAGCTCCCAAGTCCAGTAAAAATAAATTATCCAAGCAAGTTACTTTGATTATTTGACTTTCTTGTTCAGAAATATCCTTTCGATTTCTTTCTCTGTACACAAATACCGTTGGGCTAGTTATCCTGTTGTCCTGGGGAGTTGGCCCGCCCCCCAGTGCCCCGCGAATAGTAAGTTTTGCTGACCAAGGACCCCCCACAGACACGACTATTGACCAGAAACGTAAACAGGACTACAGATCCCGGCCTAAATAGCCAAAGTCGAGATGAAGAAGGGACAGCGAGGAAGTGGGAGTCTGAAATGAGAACGTGTCCTGGTCATAGTTGTAGTCCTGATCCTGGTCTTGGTCCCGGCGTGTGTCTAATTCTGTTTACTTTGAAGGCAACACTGTCCTTATTCCTTGAACTCCCCTGTGTATAATTTTAAATGTCAGCAACTAACTGGCCACCTTGCTGGCCCAAAACAGGACGCGGTTAAAGTTGCCAAGCCAAAAAGGACTCGAAGCTTTAGTAGGAGAACAATTAAATGCCAACAGTTTCGGCCAGCAATCAGAAATTATATGCCAGGAGGCCCTCGGGCTAACCAAAATTATTTCAAACCGAAAACAAGCAAAGGATTCGAAAGGCAGCCTCCTGCACGAAGCTTGCCAACAATATCCTGCCATGGCACTTTGTTTCAATTAAAAGCATCCTGCTCCTAAACCGAAAGGATGCTAATCCACCTGACCTGCCTGAGCTCTCAATTTTTAACCAATTTGCTGATCCCAAGCCCGAAAATCAATATAATAATATTGGTTAGAAATTCAATTTGTTTTCCTTCTCAGGCATCGGCAAGGACAAAGACGAGAGAAGGATATTTTGGGGAGAAGGATGCCCTGAATCGGGGAGTATCCTGTAATCAGGCCATTACAAAGATTTCAGTGGCTGATCCGAGCCACGAAACGGGGACAGAAAAGTGTTTAAGTGCCAAGTGCACCCCAAAAAAAAAAGGAGGACGGCTGATTATCACTAAAGGACTAAGGGACCTCCGAACGGGGACACAGACTTGGACATGAGCGATAGATAGGACACGTATCTAATAAAACGCCTCGCCTCGCCTCGCACACGTACCCTGCACACACACTAATGTGCTGCCGTTCGATCCTGGCTGCTCAAATATTTGGCCTCTGCCTTTGTGAGCTCATTAAATTTCGTCAATTTAAATATGTGTGTGGTGTAAAGGACTATACGGCCCCCGAGTCCTTCGAGTGTGCAACACATTGCTGTGCAGATGGATGATGGTTGGGTGGAGAGGGACAGCCGGCATATGCACTTCCCTGTCCGACACATTTCCTGCAGCGACTCCTAGTCCTTCGTGTTGCTCCTTGCTCCTTGCCTTTTGGGTCCTTGGTCCTGCCGGTGAATTTATTACGTGCAAATGTAAATAGCGGCACGTGCGGGCCACGACAGTATCCTGTCCTTCTTCTTTGAAAGCTTCCAAGTCCTTTGCCAAAACAATTGCAAGTGCATTGGAAGAAAAGTGCCCCACCGACCTAGTCGACTGAAAGGACACTTTCAATCGCTTCTCACGGTGTACAAAAATGTTCTTGGCTTCCTGGCAGAGTCCTGGCACTACTTCTCCTCTACTTTTGTGGCAATAAAAATGTTGTCCCCGGCAAACAAAGGCGAGAGTCTGGAGTCCTGTCTTCCCCCATCCGAGGCATGCAATTTGTTCTGTCAATAGATAATGCAGCTACAAGATACAAGATACCAGATACCAGATACAAGATACCAGATACCAGAATGTAAATACTATTTATGTTTGTTTCGTTTCACAGAGATCTCAAGTCATGCCCAAGGACACTAGGACAGGGCACTTATGATGAACACAATCGTGGTGCAGGAGAGCGGCGAGCGGATCGCCGACATCGGCCGATATATATCGATTAACGATAATAAACGAAAGCCCAAGCACAGCAACAAGCTGGCGGCGACTGAGTCGGAAACAGGATCTGGAACAGGATCAGGACCTGGAGCTGGATGTGGACCGGCGTTCCGGTGGCAACTATTGCTACTCTTGCTTCTCTGCAACTGCATTGGTAAGTCATCGGATTTGAATCCAGTCTCGGCCGTTGAAGCGTTTCGCAAAAGCCACTCTATGCTAATGCTTTGCTTTTCAATCGTTATCGGCTTATCGATTAAATACTCGTTCTGTGCTTGCTTCTTATCGTCTAGATCAATAATTAATTAGTTATTGATCTTATCCGTGCGTTCCTCAGAGCTTTGTTGCATTAATATTGATTTGGCAATCGTTGACAGGCCTCCCGCTGTTGAAAAGACCACAAACAGACACCCTCATTGCCCCATTAATCGTACAATCGATATGATCCTAGTCCCCTAAATGTATTACCCCATTAAACACTATGCCACATGCCACATATGTATATTAATTTCGAAATTGTGTTAATTGTTCCGTTCCAATCAATGTCTCCTCTTCACGGATATTATCTCAATTGAAATGAAGATCTTACCGTTTCAAACAAAATCTCCCCAGTGGGCGCCTTCGAGCCGGACTTTGTGATTCCATTGGAGAACGTGACCATAGCCCAGGGTCGGGACGCGACCTTTACGTGTGTGGTAAACAACCTAGGGGGTCATCGGGTGAGTGGTGACGGTGCGTCAGCCCCAGCCAAGGTATGTATCGGTTTCTTAAGTGCAGCGTTGAATTTTCTTTCCATTTTTAATTATTTTTTTCTTCTTAAATGTATTTTTAGTTTATTTTTTGTATTTCTGGTTTCATTCGCCATTTCAAGTGCACAATAATCTAATCCAGTTTTAACGATTTTCCAACTAAAAGGCACCAATAACAATAACGATTACCAAACTGCACCACCACCACAACCACCACTATTATCGCAATTATGTAACCTTTAAGCGCACCTATTCCTATACATAGCTATACATATAATATCTATAGTCAAGCACCAGTATAACTGCCATAGAACGATGCAATATTTACGATATATTCACAATACTATATACGCATTAAATACTATATATATATACATATATATATGTATATCTGTGTGTGTATAGAGCACTCTGCATATTAAACGCACCAATGCACTGCCACAGAAACTAAAACAAAAGGACCTCCGAACAATAACAGTAAAGAAAACCTATTTGGTAGCATCCCAAATAGGTAGCCACTACATATATATATATCCTGTCATATATATATATCCTGTCATATATATATATATGAATCGAGCGGCAGAATCAAAATAAATTTAAATAAACATTTCAAACTGCATATAGCTTATTGTTTTTGTCATCGTATTATATTATTATTAGCACTCACATTTCGTTTGTAACAAAAGAGCAGCGCCCCACTGTAAGCGATTGTTGTTAACAACAATAAACAATCGCCAGTAAACAATCATTAAAAAAATAAAACGAGAGTCCACAATAAATGCATAATAGAATAGTATATTCGGGCCGCTGGGGAGCTTCGCCGCGAAACAATGCCAGCAAATTGAGTCCTTGCCCCAAAATAGCTTCAATCGCTTAAAGTCCTTGGTGTAATCGAAATCCATTACATTTATTAATCGAATTGGAAGCTTTGTGGTTGGGAATTCGATTATTAATCGATTCAGGCATTCCTCTTCAGAATCGGATCAAAATTGGAAAAGATAAAGGCGGCTCGCAGTGGGTCATATGGGCGATGTCCTCATTTTCTAGGGGCTCCGTCAGAAAAAATGAGAAAAAACTTGAAAAATATTGCTTATCGATATATTGATGCAGAACGGTGGGGAATTCGAATAGTAATCGTTTGAGGTATCCCTCTCGGAAATCGGATAAGAATTGGAGATGTTATGGGCTTCGTCGTGGGCCATATAGGGGATGTCCCCATTTTGAAGGGATCTCTTCGGAAAAAATGAGAAAAAACTCAAAAAATATTGCTTATCGATATTTTGATGCAGAACGGCGGGGAATTTGAAAAGTAATCGTTTGAGGTATCCCTCTCGGAAATCGGATAAGAATTGGAGAAGTTATGGGCTTCGTCGTGGGCCATATAGGGGATGTCCCCATTTTGAAGGGATCTCTTCGGAAAAAATGAGAAAAAACTCAAAAAATATTGCTTATCGATATTTTGATGCAGAACGGCGGGGAATTTGAAAAGTAATCGTTTGAGGTATCCCTCTCGAGAATCGGACTAAAATTGGAGAAGTTATGGGCTTCGTCGTGGGCCAAATAGGGGATGTCCCCATTTTCAAGGGATCTCTTCGGAAAAAATGAGAAAAAATTCAAAAAATATTGCTTATCGATATTTTGATGCAGAACGGCGGGGAATTTGAAAAGTAATCGTTTGAGGTATCCCTCTCGAGAATCGGACTAAAATTGGAGAAGATATAGCCATCGCCGTGAGCCATATAGGGGATGTCCCCATTTTCAAGGAATCTCTTCGGAAAAAATGAGAAAAAACTCAAAAATTATTGCTTATCGATATTTTGATGCAGAACGGCGGGGAATTTGAAAAGTAATCGTTTGAGGTATCCCTCTCGAGAATCGGACTAAAATTGGAGAAGTTATGGGCTTCGTCGTGGGCCATATAGGGGATGTCCTTATTTTGAAGGGATCTCTTCGGAAAAAATGAGAAAAAGTTCAAAAAATATTGCTTATCGATATTTTGATGCAGAACGGCGGGGAATTTGATAAGTAATTGTTTGAGGTATCCCTCTCGAGAATCGGACTAAAATTGGAGAAGATATAGCCATCGCCGTGAGCCATATAGGGGATGTCCCCATTTTCAAGGAATCTCTTCGGAAAAAATGAGAAAAAATTCAAAAAATATTGCTTATCGATATTTTGATGCAGAACGGTGGGGAATTCGATAAGCAATCGTTTGAGGTATCCCTCTCGAGAATCGGACTAAAATTGGAGAAGATATAGCCATCGCCGTGAGCCATATAGGGGATGTCCCCATTTTCAAGGAATCTCTTCGGAAAAAATGAGAAAAAATTCAAAAAATATTGCTTATCGATATTTTGATGCAGAACGGTGGGGAATTCGATAAGTAATCATTTGAGGTATCCCGCTCGAGAATCGAACTAAAATTGGAGAAGATATAGCCATCGCCGTGAGCCATATGGGGAATAACGCGTTTTTCAGGGATCCCAGCAGGAAAATTGGACAAAAAATTTGAAAAATATTTCGTGTCCAGATTTTGATGCAGAACGAATGGGAATTCGTCCAGAAAACGTTCAAGGTATCCTACAGGAGGATCGGGTCAGAATTGGAGAAGATATAGACATCGCCGTGAGGCGTATAAGTCTGCCCGTTTCCGCAAAAAAAATTTGAAAAATGCAGTATTCGAATATCGATTAAGGATATCGATAGGCCAGTTGGTATATTGGGGTCTCTAGTGCCTAGTAGGCCTTGCGAAATAGTTTTTCTTGGAAGTGCGACTCGTTCATTTCGACTAGGAAGCGTAAGGGCGAAGTAGCGCGAGCAAAGGTTGTCAGTTCACTCAGAAAATCAGTACCTTTTCCAGAGAAGCCAGCAAACAGCCAGCAAAATTACGATGAGTGACCCTTTTGGAACCACATCCAGCGACCAGCTCCCGGCCCAGCACCCGGAGAGTCCCGAGAAGCAGGAGAGTGCGACTGTTGTCCAGAAGGTGAAGAAACCGAAGCCGAACAACAAGAAGCTGCGCCAGGCGGCCGCCGAGGCCGAGGCAAAGGCCAACGAGGGACGACAGGACCTGGAGGCAGGACCGGCGCCGGACAAGCCGGAGGCACTCGACGGAGGCTTCAACTTTCGCGAATCGCTGATGCGCCAGCAAAAATTGGTGGCCCCCAAGGGGAGTGTGTGGGAATTTTTCATCGATGGCAAGGTGCCCCAGGGCGAGATCCAGGAGTATCCCAAGTCCCAGGACGATACCACGGCCGTCGACCGGTTCACGTCGGAGGAGAAGCGTCTGCTCGACCGCCAGAACGATGGAGTCTACACGCAATTCCGGCTGGCGGCGGAGGCTCATCGTCAGACCCGCAAGTATATGCAAAGCTATATCCAGCCGGGAATGAGCATGATCCACATTTGCGAGACCTTGGAGGAGACAGCCCGCCGCCTGATCGGCGACAAGGGGCTGACAGCGGGCCTGGCCTTCCCCACCGGCTGCTCCCTCAACAACTGTGCCGCCCACTACACCCCCAACAGCGGGGACACCACCATCCTGGGGGCCGACGATGTCTGCAAAATCGACTTCGGCACCCATGTCCAGGGCCGGATTATTGACTGTGCCTTCACTCTGACCTTTGACCCGAAGTACGATCCACTGGTGGAGGCGGTGCGTGCGGCCACAAACGCCGGCATTAAGGCGGCCGGCATCGATGTCCGTCTGACCGAAATCGGTGCTGCCGTCCAGGAGGTGATGGAGTCGCACGAGATTGAGCTAAACGGCCAGGTGTATCCCATAAAGAGCATTCGGAACCTGAACGGGCATTCGGTGAGCCAGTACCGCATACACGCGGGCAAGACCGTGCCCATCTGGAGCAGCGGCATTTCCGGCGACGGAATCAACACCCTGCGCATGGAGGAGGGCGAGTTCTATGCCATTGAGACCTTCGGCTCCACCGGACGCGGCGTGGTCCAGAGGAATGGGGAGTGCTCGCACTATATGCGACTCTGGAGTCCGCCGCGCACCCAGCTCCGGCTGCAGTCGTCGCGCCAGCTGCTGAACTGCATAAACCGGAACTTTGGCACTCTGGCCTTCTGCCGGCGGTGGCTGGAACGGTATGGTGCCTCCAAGTACCAAATGGCCCTCAAGGACCTGTGCGATAAGTCCGTGATCAAGGCTTATCCGCCGCTGTGCGACATCAAAGGATGTTACACGGCCCAGTTCGAGCACACGATCCTGCTGCGCCCCACCTGCAAGGAGGTGGTGTCCCGCGGCGACGACTACTAGGATGCATGATTGCCTTGGTTCGCTGTGCATTGCCATATTAATTCTTTAAATTAAACAAAAAAAATGCACTCTTCAACTTGAAACACAAAAATACGAATTAAAGGGCTACTTTATATAAAAATCAAGTAGCCGACATGTTGGCCCACAAAGGAGACACAATTTCACTTAAAATCTCAAATAAAGAAAAGAGAAATAACTTAATATTCCTTTCCATTCCTTTTTGAAAAGTTCAATGCAAACAACATGTCGTATACGTGATATGCAGAAATCAAGTAGCCGACACGTTGGCTTCGCATCACAAGAAAAAACATTCCCAAATAATTCCAGACACATTCCCCCAATTAAATTGAACTCTTCCGCCTTCGACAGGCAATAAACATTACGGCTTTAAATATTCAATATTGAATGGACCGCTTTCGTGCACTATCTATTAAGGATAATGAAAACACCTGCTCGCTCGGCGAGCGAGAAACTTTTGTGGATTGCAGTCGCCATGGCGAACTACCCATCAATTGAAAAGCTTCCCAGTCCACTCAGCAACGAATATGTTTTCCACATTCCCGTTCAAACAGAATTTAAATAAAAAATAGGAAACGAAATCAAAACATACAGAGTCTAGCTAGCTGGCTGGATGGCTTAGCTCCAGTGCTGGTAATGGATATACCAAATAATGGGTATGGAATCCGCTTATAGCCTGCCAACCGGATAGAGAGAGATTGTTAATCAACGAAATGGCATCATAAATAAAAACACCATTTCATATAAATCCTTAGATGTTTCAATCAAACAAAAACAAGCCAACGACGAAACAGAAAAAGGGGGTACCATGTCGGGGTATTTAAACAATAAATAAATACACATAAATTATTGCAATGGCAATAAAATAGGTTTCAGGCCCGAAACTAATGCCACGACCACTCTATGCCCTTATCATGAATAATTAAATCGAAAACGATTATTGAATAGCTTAGGCTAATGGAAAAAGCAACAAAACACAAAAAAAACGTGAGAAAAAGAGTGCGCCGACTGTGATTTATTTATGGCGCCTAGTTTTAAATGCGTTTTAAAGCTTAATTAAGAATTCCATTTTCAGCAAACTGTGAAGTAACAAAGGCAGAGTCGTCCCCCCTCCCTACGTATATCTTTAAAAATATTTATGAATATATATACTATACTTTGTTTGATTCTATGATTTGGTTATGTTCCATTGTAAGCCAACTTTTTACATTTTTCGTTTCGTAAAATAGAGAGAAATATTAATAAAATAAATTCAAGCGCACCGAGTTCAAACCGAAACAGACTTTGCACCATTTTTTATTATGTCTACCATATGTGTGTGTGTGTATATAACTTTTTGTATGTAGTGGAGTGTTTTCGTGTGCCACAAAATGTGTCTGCGAGATACGCGCCATGTAGTCGTGTGTCGTCCTCGTAGTTGTGTCTCTGTATGTAGACTTACTTTATGACATTTGCTCGCTTTATTTGCATTTACATTTGAAATTTTTTTACAATCCGTTTTTTGTTTAAACATTTCTTGCTGCTTTTCGTCAGTCATGTGCCTCCTGTGCCTCCTCTGCCCTTTTGTACTTTTTTTTTTTTTGTATTGCCTGATTTTTCCATCACAATCCGTTTGAGCCTTTGTTCCCCGAAAACTTCTTCCCCCGACCAGAGCACCGACCGTGGTGCACCCCTCCATGCATTACTCAATAAATTTGCTTTATTGAGTAAATAAATAAAGCGTCACTGCCACAGCGAGTGCCCCAGCCACTGTCGATGTGGCAACATCAAACGGTTTGTCCGTTGTCCATGGGTATTTATTCGCCCCCTCTTTGTGACAGAATGGGCTTAAATTCTGGTCCCTGATGTTGACACACTTGGAATAAAAAATAAAGGCGCTACCCACGGCCACCCACGGCCGATGTACGCCCAGCTGTATTGGCATTCCTGCTTATTGGATTGCCGAACTCTGCCAGAAATATGAATAACCTGCAAAAAAGCAGGACTCCTGCTAGTCGGGGGTAGATAACAAAGAACTAATGGCACATATTCGAGTAATTTTTTTTTGGCTGGACACCAATTGTTATTGGTAGTCCATATCAATCAGAAACTAAGGCCAAAGCCAAGAGGATTTCAGCCATTTAGGTTGGACACAAGCACATACAAAGTCAGAACAGTAGCAATAGGGGAAATTTTAGGGAAAAAGGGATATCTCTTTACAAAAAAAGAAAATATATAGGCCTGGTCACACTTTTTCATCAGACTAGGTCACACTAACTCGCTGATTACATAAACTCTCATAAAAACTAATCAAGTATATCAACTTTTTAGAATCTTAAATGAATCAACTTTCCAACAGCTCATGAATTATACAATTTGAAGAGATATTTCGCAACTACTGTACTGGACTTTATCCCTTGACTCTGGCCCTCTGTTGCTTGCCGGCTTGTGAGACCATTTCCATTCGAATCCGGGCCGGACAAAGCCCGCTTAAGCCTATTAGCTAAAACCCGTAGACTGCGCTCGCTGGGCACACATCATAATGTTAATTAAAATTCGCCAAGAGCAGTACGGGTAGCGGGCAGCGAGGAAGGATATGGGAGGGGGAGAAATAAGTGCGCCTGTTTCAGGACAACGTGTGTTTGTTGCAACATGTTTTTTTCTTTTTTTTTTGCCCCATCTACCCGTCCCTTTCAGCTTATCCCTTTCCGTTTTTCTTTATTTTTTTTTTTCCTGCCATACCCGGGAGCCAGTTAATCCACTCTTTCTTCTAATTGTGCATGCCATGTTAATGCCAACTGATTAGCCGCTTCAAAACGCACTGCCAACTGCACCCATTATTCATGAATCTTCTGTTCTCTTATTTCCTTTACCCTTTATCCTTTACTTTTTTGTTATCCGTTCTATCTGTCTGACTTGAAATGTATACAAATATATGTGAGCCACGTTGGGCGCCAATTATACACCAGACTCTACTCCTCCTTGGTTAACCCAACAAACCTGATCCTAAACCTAAACCTAAAACCTGAACAAAACAAACAGAAAATGAATATAGATATGCATAAGAAATAGAAGGCGGATGCCAGTATGGATAATGCTAACTAATTGTTGAATGTTTCTTCTCTCCACAATCACACACGCTAAACTAAATACTCATACTTGGGAAAAACAAACAAACAAACAACAAAACTAAACAAAACCATACGCCAAATGGGCAACCAAAACCGCAAACCCAATTCCACTAATTGCACTTGAAATATCCCTTTTCATATCCCATCCACCAACAACAACAAAAACGACTCTAACAATCTGAAAACCCCGGAAACGAAACGAAAATTTCAATCCACACAAAAAAACCTAAACCGAAAACTTGCAAAAACTTTGCGGCTGCTACTGGGCGATACTTGGTTCTCTGTTCAAAATGGAAATGGCGTCAAATTGCGCTGACATCTGACGATGGGCAACAACAACTACTATTGCCACTGCAACAACAATGAACGGACAACAACTGAACCCCACAACTGACTATTAACACTATCGCCGGTCTCCTTTTGAATCCATTGTCAACGATACTGACACCAATGCCTAACTTTTACCATCATCCCACCACCCATCCACCCACTCTTCCCAACTTCCAAACTATTGTTGCCACATGCTGCATCAACCGACCGACCCAATGGCAAACAACAAAAATCCGCTGCAACTACATTCTAATACATCTCCACCCACACAAATCGATTTCAATGGCTTGATGGAAAACGAAACCTCAACTAACGAACGGAAATTTCTCAACAACAACCTCAACTTGAGTGATTCAACAACAAAAACAATAATAAAAACAACAACAAAACTATAATAAAAACAACAAAAATGTCAATGACAACGCGGGAATGTTGCCAATAATGGCATTAACTAAATATGACGACGTTGGTCACATCAACACCCGAAAAAAAAAAAAAACAAACTTTTTCTGGACCTGGGATATCAAACTGCAATTTCAAAACATCTGGTGTATAAACACACACATTAACACACACACACACACTCACACATACACATATATATATCCTGAATATCCTGGATATCCCTTATACCCTGCAACACAAATACAAACAACACTTTGACATGCAACAACGACCGAACGTTGTCTTCATCCGTACAAAACGGCGCTGTCATCAACTGAACAACAACAATGCTCATCCCTTTATCCTTCTCCCCTGCCTGCCACACCCCCCACTACACCCACTATCCCACCCACCTCCCACCACCATTGATTGCCACACCCCCCTATATACCCCACACTTCCACTCTATTTCCCATTTGGCAACTGGCACCATCAGGTCGCCTGGATTAAGGCCGATGCCAAGGCAATTCTGGCCATACACGAGCACGTGATAACCAACAATGATCGATTATCGGTGACGCACAACGACTACAACACATGGACCCTCAACATACGCAGCGTCAAAATGGAGGATTCCGGCAAATACATGTGTCAGGTCAACACGGATCCCATGAAGATGCAGGTGAGATTCACAATCCATCCAGTTGCACCATACTTTTATATCATTAATGATTGCTTTTGTCTTTAAGAGTTATAGAACTTAAAAGATATATATAGTAGAAGTTAAGAGTCCGTTCCAGAGATGACTAAATGATAGTTAGTACTTATCTATATACTTTAGTTAGAAGATAGTGGGAAGTTAAGAGATCTTTAGGAGTCGAACCTAACAAGACTTCTAGAGATAACTATACGATACCCGGTACTTGGACGATTTCATTCAAACTACTTTCCTTTTTCCCACTAAGCTTTTTCCTCATAAAATCTTGTTCCAAAAGGTAAGACCACTTTCTTCACCAAAGATACCATCTCAGAACCTCACAGGACCTCTAGAAAAGACTATACGATACCCAGAACTAAAAAACAAAAAGAAAATAATATCCCTTTCTTCATATCAGAGAAAGATGAGTACGAAACCGAAGCATTCCGCAAGGACAATTAAATTATTTCAAGAATGTCGGGCCCCCCCTTGTAGATGTCCTTACCCATCCTAATGTGGACCTTTGGGTTGACATTTAAACACGATATATAAACAATGAAGCGCTTTAATGACAAAAATAAATAACAAACACTGTGCCATTGCAATGTTGACGTCATCAAAGATCGCTTATGTGTGTGCCATACACTGGGAAAAATAGAGTATTGCTTAGAAAAGAAAGAGATATTTAATATAAGAATAATTTCTTATATGATATGGAATATTATGTCCTTAAAATCACCCTATTTACTTTAAAATAGAGTAAGAATATTAAATTTTTTTGGGTGCATTGCGTTGTCAGAGTATCTCATGTGACGTTTGCTACTCGAGTCGTGGAGAGTTGGATTGAATTGAGTTTTTTTTTTTTTTTTTTTTTTAGCCAGTCTGCCCTGCTCCGCCTTTCCCATTTTCACAAACGTACTCGCTTTCCCTTTGCCCCGCTTTTCCCAACCAGGACCCACCCACACCACACATCCTCTTCGTTCGCATTAAACGCTCTCTCGACATGTGCAAAACGATTGCGTTTTCAATTTCATTTCATTTATGCAGCAAGTGAAAAGTGGAAAAGTGGGCGGAGTTGGGTGGCAAAGGCAGGGTGCCAGGATACCAGGCTACCAGGGAGGCAGGATGGCAGTACACCCCCACCCATCCACGGCTTGTAATAAAATCAACCTAACAAAGCGAATTGAGTGAAAAGCAAATATGAGACAAATAAAAAGCAAACAGGCTTGACGTTTCTTCAGCTTTTTCGCTTCTTCTCCTGCCAGCTGCATGTCCTGCTTTTAAGCCTTTTTTTTCCACCGCCACTCCCCCCCACACCACCCGTCGTATAAATTTCGCGCTTGGCTTGTTTGGGGTTTTTCTTCCATTTTTTTTTTACTTTTTTTCCTTTTTAATTTTTTTCCTTCTGCGCCAGAGCCAGCCTGCCTTCCCTTTTTCCTCCTGCACTACGACGTCAACTTTATTTTATGACACAACTGTCAACTGCAGCGAGAACAATGACAACGACAACGACAATGATAGCAGCAATTCGGTTATTGTTGCTAGCAACTAACAACCGCAGGACGAAACAGAAATGCGGAGAATAAATATATATGTGAGCGGAAGGGGCGGGCATTTCCATAATGAGGCGACCATTTGTTGCAGAATGCAGCTAAAGCTCTGGCCACCAAGAGTCATTAAAAGGGTTTTCGTAAATTTGGCGGAAAGCATCGATGAATAAAAAGCATAGTCTACTTTTTAGGGCATTGTCTTTCGTCACTAGAGTACAGCTTACGAACGTTTCATGGTCTCATTCAGTAAGAAATCAAAATCATAAACTAAGGAAAGGTTTCTAGCCCTCTTTTTATAGTCTACTTTTTAGGGCACTGTCTTTCGTCACTGGAATAGTCTAAGATTTCTCTTATAAAGCTTACATAAGCACCATAACCTTTCTTTCAAAAGTAATTGCCCAAAATTGAAAACTGTAACAGAGTAAGCCAATTTGAAAGGGGTTATCAGAAAAAAGAAATCATAGTCTACTTTTTAAGGCACTGTCTTTCGCCACTGGATTAATTATAATAGCATTTTGTTAAAAAAAATAAATAAATCAGAATCAAAAACTGTAACAGAGTAGAAAACTGCCAAAAAGAAAAGAAATATAGACTCTAGTCCTTAAACCATTGTCTTTCGTCACTGAAGTTTTGAAAGATTTCTCTAAAACAGTCACTATTCACTTTTCAATTCACAGACAGCCACCTTGGAGGTGGTCATCCCACCGGATATTATCAACGAAGAGACCTCCGGGGACATGATGGTGCCGGAGGGCGGCTCCGCCAAGCTGGTGTGCCGGGCGCGAGGTCACCCCAAGCCGAAGATCACCTGGCGGCGGGAGGACGGCCGGGAGATTATTGCCCGCAACGGCGTCCATCAAAAAACAAAAGGTAAGGAGCCGCTGACTCTGAAACTGACTTGCTGGCGTGTCTAATGTGTTTCCTACAATGTATGACCTTTTTTTTTGTTCATTTATCGTTCGCAGCCCAAGCCGTGGAGGGGGAAATGCTGACGCTGTCAAAGGTCACGCGATCGGAAATGGGCGCCTACATGTGCATCGCCTCGAACGGAGTGCCGCCCACGGTGAGCAAGCGGATGAAGCTACAGGTGCACTGTGAGTACTCCCTCCCTCCTTCTAAAATAGAAAAAGTTCAAGCATATATAGTAATACATAACCGATATCGAGTGGCATGATAAATGGGAGGAAGGCGCCACGGCGCCACCTGCTGCTCCTTTTGGCCAAGAAAGAAAATACCTTGATTTATGGGAGCTGGAAGGCAGCTAATGCCGCATAATAATCATAATGGTAACTTATAGCCCAGTTTGGTTCTCCACCGTCGAATGTGATGTGCGTGCAGCCATCTATACCAAAATATATATAGAGGATGTAGTGTAGAGGCAGGAAGAGGAACAGGAACAGGAACTGGAACAGGAACAGAGCCGCAGCAATAACGCAGCCGCGGCAAAATGCAAGTGTTTCCGACTCGATATCCGGCAGCTTCCTTCACGTGGCGAGCAAACTTTCCAAATGCATTAGAGCGGCAAAATAAATGGTGGAATGCCGGGACAGACATGGACAGACCTAAAAAAAAAAAAAAACAAGAAGAACTAAAAGAAGGTGTAGCCACAAAGGGGTGTGTGTGTGTGTGTGCTATTCCGGGCGGGCAAACATCACGTTTCTGCAGTAAAACTTTAAACACCATCGGGCCCTGGCTGCACATGTGGGTATTCGCGTTTGTATCTTGTGAAGTGGTAATTGTTAAGGGCAGTTCCTCTATCCAGCTCCCCCCAATCCCTCCCCAATGGCTGGCGGAGCACCATTTTGATATGCCCTTAGGATATCCTGCCCCCCTGCGTTCTACCTTCCCGCATCAAAGTTAATGAAATTTCCAAAAGGGCCAAAAGTTCAAACGACGACAATTTGGTAAAAGAAACCGGGTTATCCCCTATAGCATGTGGAGAGGATGCCCCAAAAGGATATACCAAAAAAAAAAATAAAGGACAATATATAGAAGAAATAAGAGAGAGGAGCAAATGGGAGACCTTATAAGGAAATATTATACAAATTTAAAAGCAAGTTCTGTCTGTTAGTTCTTTCTCTGCAAAGACGCCAAGGTGCCACGGATCTTATCGGAAAATTGTCAAAAATTAGACTAGCCATTGTTTTTTTTGCTATTTGCTGTTTCTCATTTCAATAAAATAACTATTATTTGATTAAATCTTAGTCTAGCTTTCACAACTGATGGGTTTTAATCAGAAAATGAAGTTGCTTTTCGCTTTCAACCTTAAATGTTTGGAAATATAGAGGCCTGGGCACTCTAATTTAAAGCATTAAACAGTGTTGCCACCTGCCATCAAACAGAGTTGCTTTTACAATCAATCTTTGAATTAATTGTTGAGTCTAGTAGGCTTTGTTAGAAAAAAAGTCAAATACCTTCATCAAAATGTGAAAAAGATTCATTACATAAACTCGCTTCATGAAAGAAACACCTTCCAAAAAATTTGTAAAAAAATAAGTGAAATAAAAAAATAAGTGAAAAAATAAAACCCCTTCTTTCGCAACACCGGAAATAAAATGAGTAAGTCATTGGAGCCAGAGGACTTGGACATATCCAATGACTTGGACTTCCTGGACGCCATCTTCGAGAACTTCGAACTGGATGTGGAGCCGGAAGCCCGCGACCTGGCCCTCTCCCTGACTTACAGTGGGTGCTGGCCGGCGAACCGACCTCGAATCAGTTAACCAAAAGTGACTCTCTCCTTTCAGCCATCATCCGGGACCAGCTGGTGGACGCCCAGCGGTTCACAAAGCTAACCAGTCGCGAGAACATCATGGTCGAGGACCTGGAGATGATCAACGAGGTGCGGTCGGAGGACTTCCGCCGCCGCACCTACTGCCAGAACCCGCTGCGGAAGCTGTGCCCGATCAAGAAGAGCCTCCCGACGCCGGGCAAGAAGGACGGCCTCATCCTGCCCACCTGGCGCAACTGTCAGGTGGGCGTGACGCCCTGCCTGAAGGCCGACGAGAAGGACGAGCCAGAGCCGGAGCCGGAGGCGCTCGACTCGGACGAGGATAGCTCGGACGATGACGGGGATCTGGAGACCGATCCAGAGCTGGATCCAGATCGCACTCGTCGCAATGGCTCGTCCTCGCCGAGTCCTCGTATGAGTCGTGCTGCGTTCATATCCGCCATTATCGCCGCCGATGATACCAGGAACTTCCAGTTCCGCCCGCCACCAGCGAGTTACTACAGGAATTACGGCAGGCCCGTCGTTCCCGTCAAGCAACCGACTCCTCCGACTTCCTCCGAGGAAGTGGACGAAGACGATGACGACGACGACGACGACGACGACGACGACGACGACGACGACGACGACGACGACGACGACGACGACGACGACGACGACGACGACGACGACGAGGATGAGGATGAGGAAGATTCTGACGAATTCGGCTTCGGTAATTATGCCGCCAAGACGCCCAAGAAGCGGTCTCTGAGCAGCTCCGATGACGAGTCGGAAAGCTCCCCAGAGCCACCGCCGCCGCCCAAGAGAGCCAAGAAGAGCTCGAAGTCTGCGAAGCCGGAGAAGCAGGAGAGACAGGACAGGCAGGAAAGACAGGATAGGCAGGAAAGGCAAGAGAGGCAGGAAAGACAGGAAAGACAGGAGAGGCAAGAGAGGCAGGAGAGGCCACAGAAGCAAGAGAAGCTACAAAAGCTAGCAAATCTAGAGAAGCCAACCATGCCGGAGAAGTGGGCCAAGCCAGAGAAGCTGGAGAGGCTAGAGAAGCCAACCAAGCCGGAGAAGCCACCCAAAGCACCGCCCAAGCCGCCACCAAAGGCGGTGAAGCCACCACCGAAGCCAAAGCCAGCAGCCAAGACGCCAAAGAATCCTCCGCAGAAACCCGCAGCCTCGAAGGCCAAGGGCGCCAAGGGGGCTGCCCCACCGGCGTTGCCGTCGCTATCGGATGATCCGGTGCCGACGCTGCCATCGCTGCCCTCACTGTTCGACGACCCGGTGCTTCCATCGCTGCCGTCGCTATCCTCCCCCGGAAGTCCTGCGAAGCCAGCCGCGAAGGCTACTCCTAGGGCTGCACCGAAGAAAGCCGCTCCAGCCAAGGCAGCTGCGAAGACGGCAGGTCCTGCGAAGGCAGCTGGTCCTGCGAAGTTATCCATGGCTGAGAAGGCGGCACTTGCTGTGAAGGCAGTTCTTGCCAAGTCAGCTCTTGCCAGGGCTGCGAAGAATCGTCCTACGAAGACTCCTGCTGCGAAGACTCCTGCTGGAAAGGCACCCCCTGCCGCGAAGACTCCTGCTGGAAAGGCACCCCCTGCTGCGAAGACTCCTGCTGGAAAGGCACCCCCTGCCGCGAAGACTCCTGCTGGAAAGGCACCCCCTGCTGCGAAGACTCCTGCTGGAAAGGCACCCCCTGCCGCGAAGACTCCTGCTGGAAAGGCACCCCCTGCTGCGAAGACTCCTGCTGGAAAGGCACCCCCTGCTATGAAGGCCCCCCCTCCCATAAAGGCAACCCCTGTCTCGAGGGCGGCCGCTGCTGTGAAGGCGGCCCGTGCCGCCCAGACAGCCCTTACCGTGAAGGCAGCTCTGGCGAAGCGTGCCCCGAAGCCAATCCCTGCTGCGAAGCCAGTGCCCCCCGTTATGGAAGCCCCAGCTGCGATGGCAGCCCCTGGAGCAGAGACCCTGGCTGTCAGAGCCGCCCCGGCTGTGAAGACGGGCGGCCCGGTGAGGGCCCCTGTCGTGAAGACTCTTTTGGGGAAGGCTCCTCCTCTGAAGAGACCCGCTCCTCCGAAGAAAGCCCCTCCTGCGAAGAAAGCCGCCACCATGAAGCTGCCAGAGTCGCCGCCAGCTCCCGCGATGCCAATGCCCAAGATCAAGATTTTCTCGGCGCCCAGTTCTTCGTCATCCCGGACTCTGGCACGAGCCCGTTCTATAGCTGCAGCTCCTGCCCCGCCTCCACGCCCTGCTCCAGCTCCTGTTAGAGGTCCTGTTGCTGTAAGAGCTTCTATTCCTGTGAAAGCTCCTGTTCCTGTTAGAGCTCCGGTTCCGATTAGAGCTTCTGTTCCTGATCTAGCTTCGGGTCTGGTTCGAGCTCCTGTAGCTGTTAGAGCTCCTGCTCCTGCTCGCGGTCAGGCTCCTGGTCTCGTTCGAACAGCTACTATAGCTAGTCCTCGCCCCATGCCTCTCCGAGCCCAGCCTAGTGTCTCCATTCCTATACCTTCTGTGCCTGGTGCCTTCATCTCCATACCTTCCATCCCCGGTGTCTCCATTTCCATTCCTTCCATACCTGGTGCCTCCATTTCCATACCTTCCATGCCTAACTTCTCGGCACCTCCATCGTCAGCACCACCGGCCTTGTCCGCCTTCGCTCCGACCTATGTCGCTGGGCCCATCCCCTTCACCATTTCCATTCCTGCCCATGCCTTTGACCCTGCCCCTGCCTTTGACCCTGCCCCACCCCTTAAGCAGGGACCACCTCTTCCGCCTCCTACAGCCTGTCGAGCCCCTGAATTCGAAGAAAGCTGTCTGCCTCCCAAGAGACCACGCCTGCGCATCATCAGCGCTCCCCCGATGTCGTGGTCCAACAAGAAGCCCAAGCCCAAGAAGGTAGCCCAAGCCCAAGAATAGCTCCAGAAACGAGAGTACCTCGTGGATATCTAGACAAGATTCTTGCAGAATCAAAACAATCTAACTCGTAACCTGCTACTGCTACTGAAGACACTCCAAGAAACCGATAAGATGACGCCTGCGCATCATCAGCGCTCCCCCGATGTCGTGGTCCAACAAGAAACCCAAGCCCAAGGATGTCTCCTGGATATCTAGACAAGATTCTTGAAGAATCAAAACAATCTAACTCTTAACCTGCTACTGCTACTGAAGACACTCCAAGAAACCGATAAGACAACAGAGGTTATCCTTTCCAGCCACACAACCTACAAGAGTAAGAAGCACAGATCCTTATTCAGATCCTTGTCAACACCCTAGTCTACATCCTGACATCCTAGATCCAAAAACAGAACCTACACCCAATTTTTAAGCGAGAAGTTGAACTAAAAGCCCGCTGCTCAAGACCCTCCAAGAAACCGATAAGAAACAGAGGATTTCCTTTCCAACCACACGACCTACATGAGTAAGAAGCACAGATCCTTGTCAACATCCTTGTTGATATCCTGACATCCTAGATCCAAAAACAACCTTCACCCAATATTTAAGCGAGAAGTTGAACTAAAAGCCCACAGCTCAAGACACTCGAAGAAGCGAAGAAGTCTACAGAGGATTTCCTTTCCAACTACATTTACTCTTTACTCTTAACTCTTAAGCACTCTTGTCCAAATCCTTGATCCTTAATTTGAAACCTCAAAGAAGAAGCCAAAAGAGGCTTCACTTTTCTAGATCCTTGAAGAATTGTAAAGAAACCTCTTCTGAAGATAATTTAAGAAACTTGAAAATTAAGGAGCCAACAGAGAATCAAGACACTATCCTATACTACTATACTATTCTATATATATACTATATATCCTTCACTAGATATATACTTAAGAAACAGGATTGAAGTATGAAGAAGCAGTCCTCAGACCCCTAATCTTTTTTATTTTTAAACAAAAATCAAAGAAAAACCCCTCTTGAAGACCCTTGAGAAGCTGGAAGTAAGAATCCAGCCCCACTGAGACAGTCCCCTGTCAAGACCCCAACTAAGATGCAACACAGAAGCCCACAGAGATCAGGAATGTAGTCCTTGACAGATGTTTGGAACGAAATAAGAAGCCCCCAAAAATAAATAATAAAATGTTAACCAAACTCCAATCTTTTCAATTTTAAAACAATTTCTAGTTAAAAGCTTTTAAGTTTTGCATAAATTTTATTGAGGAAAAAAACAGTGGAATGCCATGAGACTCCCTGAACTCTAACCCGAGGTGCTCTCAGTAGAACTGCTAGTGTCCGAGCTGCTCTCGGTGGAGCTGCTGGTGTCGGAGGAGCTGCTCTCGGTGGAGCTGCTGGTGTCAGAGGAGCTGCTCTCGGTCGAGCTGCTGGTGTCGGAGGAGCTGCTCTCGGTGGAGCTGCTGCTGGCGCTGGAACTGCTCTCCGTGGTGGAAGTGTTGCGGCAGGGCCAGAAGGGCGGAGGACGGCGTGGGGGACCACGTCCGCCACGACCACCGAAGCCGCCAGGACCACCAAAACCTCCAGGACCGCCGAAGCCTCCAGGACCGCCGAAGCCACCAGGACCGCCGAAGCCACCCGGACCGCCGAAGCCGCGACCTCCAAAGCCGCCTGGTGGTCCTCCACGGCGTCCACCTCCTCCGCCGCCGCCACCGAATCCGCCCAGGCTGCGGCCTCCTCCGCCACCGCCACGTCCGCCTCGGAATCCGCCGCCCCGTCGGCCGCCTCCCTGGGCCACCACAACCGCCACCAGGGCCAGCAGGGTAATCGCAATGTAGGCACGCATTCTAATAATTCTCCTCGAAGGCTCCAAGCAGAGACTGATGCCAGAAGCCCCCAAGGCCCCAGCTTATATAGCAGCTGGGAGAACCTTTCTCCAAGTCCCCCTTTCTTCGGCGTGACGTCAGTGTGATTAGCTGGTGTCTTCTGAAGATCGAGTCCACGGAAGAATTCCTCCGATTTGTTTCTCTTTTTCCGTCTCTGTTTGTCTGTTTGCTCTCCAATTCTTCGGCTGGTTTTGTTTTTCGTTTTAATTTGTGAGAACAGCTGGCGTTTTGTTTTATTTTAATATTTTTTTTTTTTTTTACATTTTCTGTTTATTTTAAACCCGAAATGGAAGACCAAAGAAGACTGCGTCTATGTGGCGTAAAAAGTGTAGATATTTGATCTTTAATGATGGCAATTTTGGATTAAAATGAAGAGCTAGAGGGAGATGTGTAATCCCTTTAAAACCAAGTCCGTATCAATATTAGCTGCCTGCCCAGCTGCCTTCCGAAAAACTCTATTGGGACAAATTGAATTTTCAATAAGTGGCAGGCTAAAAACGAGTATCCCAGGTCCAGGTCCAGGCCCAGGCCCAGAACAACACATGACATATGCCGCCTGCCACCCACTGTGGCATGGCAGCTGGCCGAGAGTGCGGCATGCACAAATCCAATAAATTGACCAATAATGAACGCTTCGATGCAGCCCGCCAGGGGCAAAGTTAAAAGGCCAAAAACAATGATGGTCGGTGGTCGGTTGGTCCTCGCTCCAGTCCCCGGGCGGTTTCAAGACAACGTCAAAGACCAGGGAGGCAGCACAGCAAAAAGTAAAGCCAAAAAACTATAAAAAAAATAACACAAAAAACAACACACACAGAAGTTGTAAAAATCTCAACACGACACGAAGTGCTCCTATGTTCCAAGGACCAATAAATTAATGGCAGGTCCTGGCCGTGAGAGGAATACTCTTCATCAGAGGGACTCAAATTTGTTTCTAAAAAATAAAGATAAATATAGTAATTATATTAAAAATAATAATAAATATTTAAATGGTAAGATAATAATATATTTAATCCTTAAGCCTTATTTTAAATTAAATAAATAGTTCCCAGCCTCGATCTACACTAAAAAGGGTCTCAATTAGTCCTCTTCATAGTCCTTGACCCGCCAGGATCTCCCACCGACAATCCATTCGAATTGGGGTAATAATTAAGCCCTTGGAGCCTTCATACCGATGGCCGAGGGGCTTCAATTCCCAGCCATAAGTGAGGAAAAATAGGGAAAAATTGCATCGTCTATTTAGTTTTTTTTTGGAACTGCCAGAACTGAGTGACCACTGGGATCCTGGGTCCTTGGGATCGCAATTCCCCTTTTATCCCTCTAACAACAAAATAATTCATTTTCAATTAAAATCGTATCAGTTGTTGTTGTTGGCGGCGTTGCTGTTGTAGAGGGAGGGAGGGAGGGGCTGCCATTAACCGAAAACAAGAAAAACGAAGGCGCAAAATCACAGCTGGAGAAGAGAAAGACCGGAATCAGGAATCCGGAATCCAGAATCCCGCCAGTTGTCCGACAAAAGGGTTCAAAGTGGCTCCCCCTGGTGGTGGGCAGCTTAATTGCCAATCTAGTCCATCTAGGGGGGAGTGGGTGGATGGGTGGCAAGGTCACTGATGGCTTTACAATTGCTGCACAAACTTACCCTTTTGATTTTCCAGGATTTTTCCACTTCTTCGCTTGTGTTTTAATCTGCCTTTTGGATCTTCTTTGGTTTCTTTTGCAGTTCATCCGCTCGTCCAAGTGCCAAATCAATTGGTCGGCGCCCCAGTCCTCACGGATGTCACATTAATTTGCAATGTCGAGGCATCGCCGAAGGCCATCAATTATTGGCAGCGCGAAAATGGTGAGTCGCAAAACCTCTGCTGCACAAAAAACTCAAGTCCACTGAACAAAAATTAAACATTACTTAAAAATTTTAAAATAAAATTAAACAAAAAAGCTCATTTATTCATTTCCCATCTCTAAGAAAACAACAATGTGCCAAGATCCCGTTAGAAACAAAAACTTACTCCCATTACTCCTCTCCACTCATGTAAAATTACATGTTTATTTACACAAGCCAAGGCAATGGCTTCCAAGCTACACACCTACGTAAGAAAACTTTCCAAGGATCAGTAGGGATGACACTTTCTGCTTTCCAATGGAAACTTTCCAATTTATAGTGGTGAAAGTTGTGCGATCTGATTATTATCAGTGATGGCATTGATCGATTATTTATTTTAATTTATATGCTGAGAAAATATTTAAATTCAATATATTTTAAGAGATATATTTTTTTTTGTGTAATTTTAGGGCTACGGGGTAGCCACGAATTGAATTTTTTCATTTAGCATCTGTTGGAGCTGGAACTTGGACTCGTTGAAACTTTATAAACCTTTCAATGCCGCAATTTGTCTTTATTTGGTTCGTGTTCGAAGCTCAGATGTTTTGTAATGCCATCACCGCCACCCCACCCAGTGGGGGGCATCCTAGCTTTCTGGCTGGCTCTTTTGTCAAGTGCATTTGACGTATATTGCAAACGTGACGCTCAACGGCGATGCCTGGAAATGTCATCATCCACGGCTCGTCATCACAATCTCCACCACCACCACCACCCTCTTTGGCCCGTCCCCTACGGCACCCCACCCCGTCGTGTCACCTCACGTAACTCAAGCTCATTTGACCTGTCGCCTCGCTTCGTATTCATGACTTCATTCGCACCTCAAACTCCACTCCATTTAAATTTTCATTCTCTTCCTGTTTTCTCGATTTCGACGTTTGCTCATTTGCTTTTTCCGTCCGTGTTATTTTTCCACCTCTGTTTTTTTCCCCCCCACCAGGTGAAATGATTATTGCCGGCGATCGTTACGCTCTCACCGAGAAGGAGAACAACATGTACGCCATAGAGATGATACTCCACATCAAGCGACTGCAGTCGAGCGACTTTGGGGGCTACAAGTGCATCTCCAAGAACAGTATTGGCGACACCGAGGGCACCATACGGCTATACGGTGTGTTGATTTTTCTCATTCTTTTAATAAAAAATTATATTTAAAAAATTGATAGTTTTGTTGCTTTTTATGAATGGCATTACCTCTATAATATGGCAACCCCTTTCTTTTCTTCAACCTTTCAGAAATGGAGCGTCCTGGTAAAAAACATTCCCGCTTAGACGAAGATGCCAACGAAGTCACGGTTAGTTTTTTAAGAAATCTATGAATAAATTACACAAAAAAATAACATGAATTACCTGAAGAGAAAGCACTTATTGGAAACATATTTTTTTTAATCTAAAAAAAAAAAATTTTTAAAGGGGTAGTCCTTGAAAAAAATCGAAAATTTTTAAAACGAATTGTGAGCTTTGCTTTGAATGAGAAACAGATATAATCGCCTTCCTGGTGACAGAATGGTCTGCTTTTTCCCGATCTTATAAAAATTGGCAAAGCTATGACCACCGGAAATAGCCTAAAACCTAAATCGAATCCTGTTAATCCTCCTGTTAATTTTGTATCCTTTTTTCTGTACTTGGCCAGAAGCACGAAGTCGTGATGAAGGACAACCGGCACGAAGACGGTTCCCGGAACACCAACGGAAGGCTGTACAAGGACCGCAACCAGGAGCAGGACATGCCCAATAGCGGGGATTCCGGGCCGAGGACCCAGGCCCAGGGGACAATGCGACTAATCGGGACATTTGTGTTAGCCCTATTGGTGTTATTAACGGCGACGGCGGAAGCCCAGACAGTAACAATGATGTCCTGCGACGGCAGTGCTAAGGCGGGGGCGGCAAGGACACTGGAGGTGGACGCCGCAAGGACCTTGGAAAGATCAACGAGTTGGCGGCAGCGGGTGGGAGCAGCGGCGGAGTAAGATTATTATAGCTTAATTCAATTGTAATTACACAAACAAGATTATGATGCAATGGAGAAGCGTCCTCAGCTCTGGCCCTGCTCCTGCTCCTGTCCTTTCCCCAGCCCCCTGTCCCGCAACCCGGAAGCTCCGAACATTAATCAAAGGGCGGATGATAAAGCTAATCAGGTCCGCCAACGCCACCGCCACCGCCACCGCCCACGCCTGCAATTGGCTAATTGAAAGGCGAGGCGGGAGGAGGAAAGGAGGAGAGGAGTCTCGGGGCTTAATTGAATGCATATTAAATCAAAAAAGGATGCTGAGAACTAAAGTGTCGTAGTTAAATGGAAAAGAAAACGCGTTTAAATGTTACCTCGTTAGTGGAAAATAAAAATGAAGAAAACTATACCAAAAAAAAGAAATACAATTAAATATAAAGTTAAAAAAAAAGAAAGGAATCAACTATAAACATAATCGAGAATAAATGGTGTTCGGTTCTTTGAATGGCTTTAGCTCTAAAGTAATGGAAGTATGACTACTGAATGATATATATAATTACGATAAAGATAATTACGATCAAAGAAATTCTAGTTGTCTAAAAACTAAGATAAACTGTTGTATTTATTTTGGATTTTTTTTAAGGTTGAACTTCTTGAATTGTTTGTTTCGATTCTTACCATTTTTTGGCTAGGATAAAGTTTATATGTATATCCATTTATATATGTATTTATGAATAGATGCATCTATGTATTAAGTGTTTAATCGCGACTTCTGTATATACATATGCAAGGCACCTTCTCATAGAGCAGGTGTGTGTGTTTTTTTTTTCCACGAAATTGAAATATTTAGACTAAAGCCCAAACTGTAAATATTTGCACCCTTAGTGATTCGTAACTATTAGTTTCTTTGTTAGATTCTTCTGGTTTTAAGCCCATTGTTGTACCCTTCACTCATTGCTCTATTAAAAGACTTACTACAGCGCAAGTACTACTTAAGAATATGTCCAAAACTATGCCATACATCTCTCCGGTTGGCGGTTTTTGTGGCATATTTTAAGTCTTGAGTCATATTATAGCCCAGAACTAATCCAGTCTAATGTAATGTATGTACTACTCAACTCATGTGTGTTCCGCTCAATTCAATGTTTAACTATATATTTTAAATCAAACACAAAAAAAAAAACGCAGCTAAAAAACAGGAAATAAATAAATGTGCCAAAAGCATTAAAAGCAACTTGCAAGAATATACACACAAAAAATATATCTAAAAAAAAAGGAATAAAAAATATGGGAAAATGTGAGTGCATATCCGGAAAATACAGTAATACCCACATATCCAGCTCCGCTCTCAAAACAAAAATCATAAAAAATAAAATCCTTAAAAGCGACTATTCAGATGTACTCTGACTTCATATACGTACCGAAAAAAAACATAAATATTAAAAAAAATATTGCAGAATTTGGAAGTATATTGTATGTGCACCCAAAGGGGATTGAAAGAAGGCAAACAAAAAAATCGTAAAAGCATTTTAAGTAAAAATATTTGTCGGAAAAATATTATAAAGTTAATTATCTATAGGGAATTTTTTTTGTAAGTGGATGGGACATAAAGAATAGCGCCTAGCAAATTAAATATACATTTAAGGCAATGGAATAATGTATAATGTTGTTCAAAACTAAAAATCTAGTGGAAATAAAAGAAAGAAAAAAGTAAGCAAAACTATAGTATGCTAAGCCCATCATTCGAAAAATCGTAAAACATTCAGTGTCTACGCTACAGCCATACAAACATTTAAAAAAAAAAATAAATCAATTAACAAAAAATATAATAATATTTGGGAAAACTACATATTGCATAATACACAAGCCACGAGAAAATATCCAGTAATTCCACAAAAAAAATAACCAGAAACGAAAATTATATATAAATTAGTTGGTTTTGTGTTTATGTACATAAGAAATGAGCGAAAAAAAGTGTTTATACTGTAAAATCGAACTATTCGAATAACAAACGCGTAACGAAAACACCCCCCATCCCAAAAAAAAAATGAAATGATTACAAACAAAAAAAAATGGAAAAAAAAATAAATGCAAAATAAAGAGATAAATATGGAAAAGGAATTTTAGTTTTTAATTCTATGGGAGGGTGTGGGCAGGTAAACAAGTTTCCATGATTATTTAAGCAAATCTGTGACACATTCGCTTTATTTTCCAGCAAATATTAACCTCAATTTTCAGAAAATACACAGCTAATATGGAGTAGAGCCATTGGTGCTCAATTTGCTTCGCAAAGAATAAATATAAAATGCAAACACAAGTCCGGCGCCAAGCTGGGCAAATAGTTTTGGTCGAAAGACAAGAACGACAATGGCCATGGCCATTATTTTACATTTATTTTAAGTTGTTCGTTACAAAACATGCACACAACTCGTGCCAGTGAGTTACTCACTCACATTGCCACACCAGATGCCCATGCGTCACAATGTTACCTCAGAACGTTGCACTCAAGCCCAGTGTTGCGCCCCAGAATCCATAATCTGAATCCGGAAGCCCGCATCCTCGCTCGCCCCGCCCTCGCCCGGCCGACAAAATGTAAATGGAATATGAAAAAAATATCTTTACATTTGCATCTTTTATATTCACACAAGAAGGAAGCAAAGATTGCGTTTATCACAATGTGCAGGGTTATGTCAACTCGAGCCAGAAGGAGAGCCAGAAACAGGACTATATCTACAATAAAGGACAGAAGGCATAAAAATGCACTTGAAAAAATAATAGTTTCTTACTAGCTTAAGTTTGAATTAATCGATTAGATGGTTTTTTAATCTTTTAGACTTGAAATTTGCATCAGAAACCTAAATTTTATCAAACAAAAAGAAATATTTCAGTGACGAAAGCATCTAAAAACTAAGAAATTGTGACGAAAACTATTACAAATAAAGATAAATAATTTAAATTAGTAAAAGTTAGTATCTTATAGATGATTTTTTGAAATAATATTAACATAAATAAACAATTTTTCCATACAAACTAAATATTAGTGACGGAAGATACTTAATAATAAATAAAACACAGAACTCTCTCTTTAAGAATCACAAATATATTACATATCTTCAAGTTAATATTTTTAAAATATTCATTTAAATCATTAATCATTGTTAATAATCATCATAAATTAATCATTTTTCCATAAAAACTAAATATTGGTGACGAAAGATACTTAATAATTAATAAAACACAGAACTCTCTCTATAAGAATCACAAATATATTCCCGTGTAAGCAAAACCAAAACCAAATCCAAAAGATGAATGCACCTTGTTGCCAGAGATAGTAGTTGCCTCAATTTCTTGCCCCTGTTGCAAGTTCCAACTGCCACTGCCACGGCTAATAGTTTAAATTCATCTGCATGTCTGTGTCTGGTTTCACGCTTTATGCACTGCTAATGATTTGATGTCCTCTCCTGCCCGGAATAGAGTGCAGCCTCAGATGGCAGCTCATGGGGAAAAAAAGGCGCCCGGGCCGGAGCAAAGCCAAGGATATGGAAAAATAAGCATAGCAACCATGACTTCCATCCTACCGACGTCAAATGCAAAAATCTCCGTCTAATATTTTTCCCCAGTGGCTTTCCATTCATATACGAGTACATATTTGTGAATAAATGTACATGGTCTGGGCCGAAGCTCTAAAAGTCTCGCAGAGAAATCGATTAGCCAGAAATAAACAAATAATGAATCGAGTTTAGTTTGGCAAAACACTAACAGAACAAAGCCATTTTGCTTTTGAGCAAATTTTGGTAGCACAAGTGCCAATTAGTTTAAGGAAAAATATCAATTTGTGTTGGGAAAATAAATAGATAATTGCTGGTAAAGTAAGCAAACAAATAAAATTCGGAGAAAGTAAACAGAAAATAGTAAGAAAATAAAATCTTAAAGGCGAAAGTTCATGAAAGTTTGAGATTCAGGTAGAATCTCTTTAAAGAAAAGAACAGTACAGTGTATCAAATAAATTATAATCAAAAAAATAATTAAAAAGGAATCAGGAAGGATATACCAAAAGATGGATAGGTTAAAGGATGCTCAGAGCTTAGAGATTTCCCTGTATGCTTTTTATTTCGAAAAAGTACCAAAAAAAGAAAGGAAAGTACCGGGTATCATATAGCTTTTTAAAAAGGAAAAAGCAAGAAGGATATTTGTGCTTTTTATTTAGAAAAAGGCTAAGTACCGGGTTTCATATTGCTTTTAAAAAAGCAAAGCTTTCATAAGCAAAAACTAGCACAACTTTAAGGATATTTAATGCATATTCCCGTTTCCCTTTGTCTTAGGGGAAAAAAATATAGAAAAAGAATGGGCCAGGTACCGGGTATTATGAAGCTTTTAGAAAAGCTATTTAAAGAAATGTGCATAAAGGCCTAGACAACAAATTTGTATAACTGTAAAAATTGCTGACCAACTTCCATTTAGCCAGCAGACTCTCTTCCGACTGCTACCCCCCCACTACTCCCCGCCCGTTTTTTCCCGTTTTATTTGAACCACTTTCTTTACACTGCGAGTTCACATTTGTTCAAATTTTTTTTTGTTTTTTTTTTTTACAGTTGGCGCAAATATTTGAGGATTTTAATTGTTTGTATTTGTGAGGAGAAGCGTAGACAGGGAAAGGGCTAGAAAAAATACAGCAACAGCAACAGCAACAACAACAACAGTGGCCAGAGACCAAAGAAGAAGAGCGAAAATATTTGAACAATTCCAAAATGCGATAGTAAAGTGTTTTAAGCGGTTTTTGTTTGAATGTGGCCAAAAGGGGGACGGCCAAAATGGCGGTGGGTAGGAGGAGGGAGGGTGACTCAGTTGGGCGCCATTTTGGAGTGGAGTAGAGCGAATCGTTGCATACTTTTAGGCCCCAGCCTGTTGTTTGGCCTGTATGTTTGCGTCATTCTCTGTTTGTCTGTTTGTCTGTTTGCCGTCCTGCAGCCTGTTTACATCACATGTGCATTTATTTACTGTGCGCATGTTTTATTGTTAACATTTAAAATATTTGCGCCTGCATAATATCGGTAACCTACCTTTGCCCTCTCTCTCCTTCTCTTACCTTCTTCGGTCTACTAACTATTTTTTTACATTTGATCCCTTATTGCCTTGCCTTTCTTGTTTAAGTAAATACTTCCCTTTTTTTAGTATTTTTTCTACCCACAGATTTTGTATTGTATTTTAAATTGTTTAAGCATTTAGTTTATTTGCCATTTGCAACGCAACAAACTGAATAAACACTCGAAAAGCAAATACAAAGGCCATGCGAAGCTTAAACTGTTGGATTCAACAATTTATTCGAAAGATACAATCTGAAAAAATGACGAGTTGAACTCTTGAAAATGAAACGCGATTTATTAACATCACTTTATAAGAGTTGTTCAATTAATAGACGTAGAGTCCTTAAATATGTATGCGGAGTCCTTAAAATATTCTGGTAATGTTTATATGACCACGCCCTCCGCCTTGGCCTCCACGCCTCCGAGCGTGATTGCATGCAAGCCGTTGGAAAATGTGAAAAATGAAAATGAAAATGGAAAATGGAAACGGATATCCAATGTGTTGCCCAGGAGACCTGTGCTCTCAGCCAACAAAGCACCTCATATGTATTTTTTTCTCTTCTCATTCTCTTTTTTTTGGTATCTGCACTAAAACTGATTCGTTTGTTTTATTTTTATTTCGCATTTTTTTGTTGATTTTTAGACACTCTTTCAAAGAGTTTCAGTATTTTTCTTTCAAAAAATAGTGGCAACCCTACCTAGCAGCTTTGTCCGTCTGTCCGTTAGGTTTTTAACCAATTATTAATTTATTTTTAAAGATAATGATTTAAAACTTGATATTCAGAGTCATTATGAATAGTGGCTTTATATACGAGATTATGGCAGCAATTGGTTGACTAAATCCTATAGAAAAAGACTTGTCCGCCTGTCCGTTTGTCCGTAATTGAACTGTTCTTTTAATTTTAAAGCTAATGAACTAAAATTTGGTATATGGACTTATATTAATGAGAACCAACATATATATCGAAATGACTCGAATCAGTCAACGCAAATCAAAGATAGAACCACTATCCTGCCTCTAGTCCTGACTAGTCTATACAAGCTTCGTCCTTACTTTTTACTTGTTTTACTTTTTTGTGTCTGCTGATGTGATGCAAGACAGGGGCGTGGCTAAAAAACAGAGGGCGGCATATGAGGGGGGATCGCCATTCAGACAGTCGGCAAACGGAAAACCTAAAATTTTCAAGCAGACCCACATTAATGTGGAGCACATTAGTGCACGTAAGTGTATTAGGGATAATGGATGCACTCATAGATATTTCGCTATGAGGCGTGGGTGGTTGGGTGGCAGGTGGCAGGTGGCAAGTGGCAGGTGGGTGTGGCAGTTTAGGTGATGGGCCTTGAATAGAAGCCCGAAGGATACGAGACCCTCAGGCCGTGGGATTCAGGTCGCAATTCAGTTCTGACGGAAGGTGGAAAGCACACATTTCTGTCTGAGTTTAGTTCTGTGTTTCGTTTGTAAAGAAAACGAAAAATAACCCTTAAACTAATCTGTATATTAGTCGAAGAAAAAAAACTTTAATGTTAATTTTTGTTAAATATAGAGGCCATTAAAAAGCAAGCTCAAAGCGGATTAATTTCGAGTGGTGCTCATCAATCGGAGTTGAATTTCAATTGCCGTCCTGAATATACATCCTCGTATATACATTCCACTTCACCTCACAGCCTCCACAAAAAAAAGAGAAAAAATTGCTATAAAAAAGCGAGAAAAATATATCTCGAAGAGCAAAAGATAAATTTTTTTTTGGCGGTGAAGGAGAGGAAGGTTGTGGGGTAAAGCATTTTTATTGCCATCATTGTCAGCGGGAATTGTCATCATAAATATTTGATTGTTGCATCAATAAAAGCTTATGACACATAAAATCCATAATTTCAATTGTTTGGCCCCCGGGTGTATCCCCTCGGTTCTCATTCGAATGAAATCAGAATCGGATCAGCCCAAGGTTAATGCAGCCAAAGGAGGCAAACAATAAATAAAGAATAAACTGAATACCAAAATACAGAATACACTCTGCGGATGGGATACTGCGGATGGGTGGTATGCCACCACCTCGTTGCCACCAAAAATGAGGTGGAAAATCAGGGAAGTGGCCACGAAATCAGAGTGGGCTCATAAATCATGATTGTTATGTTCGTGGCCAATGCCAGAGAGTATTCTAGGTTTGATTTTCACCAAAAAAAACATAAAATTTGGTATTTATTTATACAAGAGCACTTGATGGTTATCGGAATGGAAATAAGTAGAAAATATCGGAGGCAAGAGGTCTTAATAATGTTATGGTTTTGAAAAGATTTAAAGCAAAAAAGTTTTAAAGCCAGAAACTAAATTAAATCCTATCCATTCAACCTTAAAATTTATCGAAATTATCGATAATTTATTATTGGAAACAAGATTTTAATGTTTGCACTTTAATGATATTATTTTTTGTTAAATATTTATTTATTAATTATTATCTAGTATATGATTCTTACAAATATTTACTATATAAAATATTTACACCGATAAACTATGGATATTTATCGATTTCTGTAAAAACTTCGTACGATTTCCCTTAAAAAAACTAAAAGCTTTTATGTTTTCGAGAACATTCCCATACCAAGCACACCAATCAGTGGTTTTTGTTATTTAAATCTCATTTGAGGGGTTTTAAAAATTCCACAAAAATATACATACATATCCACAATGTCCACACATACATTAATTTATATATATTTGTATGTATATTCATTATTTACGCATTAATTGAAAACTTAAACTGTGCGAGGACTGGATGGAGTTCCTTTGCAGGGATATCTCCTCACTTTATGCATCGCTACATATGACAAATTAATGAAGCGTGCCCACACACACACATTACCATACTTGTATAAATATGTATATATTATTATTATATACATGTGTGTGTGTGTATTAAGGATCGAGTATTTATGCAGTTGGGTGCTGCGGTTGTTCATAAATCAAAATTTATGCCCATCAGGCGAAACCTCGCTCGCAGACGTCAGGCATAACACATTTTCAACTGTTCGGCTGAGGAGATAACAACAATTGGCATGTAATTGACATGATTGAGAGTTCGGCGAGGGGTTAACGTGGCCTTTCGGGGGTTAATGTGGCATATGTAGCCTGTAACATTCACCAGAAGCAACAACAAGTGCCGATGTCAGCGAAAGTTTCAACCGCCGGACACACTCCAAAATGTGTTCAATGTGGCAATGTGGAAAGTGCCAAGCTAAGCAGGAAAATATTCAGCTTGACCTCTGACCCCCACCCCCTCCCACCATCTTCTCCCGCTACTCTATAGAGCGGTTAAAGGCAACAACAAAAGCAAAGGCAAGGGCAAGGGTCAGTGTCAGTGGCAAAATGAAAAGCAATTGAAAGTGTCAAAGAGGTGACAGCTCATGGAACAGGAGCAAGGGCGTTGAAAAAAAATCAACAAAAAAAACCAAAAGTACCTATAGACTTAATAAACCATTTAGCCAAGTTTTAAAGCCAGAAAGAAATCAGGCTTTAAGCCAATAGCCAACTAACAAGTAGAAAGATTCTTTTTTCTTTCCTTATTTAAACCTCTAAGACCTCTTTATTTTAAAAACTAAAATATTTCCTAAATTTCCCCTTAAATAAATACTAAATGTAAAAAAAAGTAGGCCAAGAAAATACCAGTCTTGAAGAATTTGTTCAATTTTTTTGCTAAACCAAAGCCCCAACATCCTTGAATCAAACGCTTTTCGTCTTTTGGCTTTGGTCTTTATGAGGTCTTTTTTATACACACCTACATATATACCCTACAAAAAACACATACACATATATTTTATATATAAATATATTGCACATTTTATTTCATTTAATTTTGTATATAAATTTCCTTTTTTTTCAGCTGCTGTTGCTTTTCCTCTGGCTTCCTGCACGCCTTTACCATTTTCGTTTTATTTTAATTTTAATCCAATTTTTGTTCACATATAAAAGGCCAACAGAGGGAGTTTATTTTTATTTTTATTTTTATTTTCATTTTTATTGTATGCATTTGTTTGTATGTGTATGAGTGTGGTATATTTTTTTTTATTTTCTGATTTTTTTCCCCCCTGGCTTGTGGCAAAATATATTAAAAGCTACTTACAAAGTGCAGAGCCAAACGCTTTGGCCCCGTGTGTCCATATATGTACATATGTGTGTATGTGGATGAGTGTGAGTGTATGGGGAGTGCATACACACACACACACCAACAGATATTTGTTGTGGTTCGAATATACCAACGTTGCCAACAACGATGACGATGATGATGCAAGTGATTCATGCGGAAAACGAGCAACAATTTTGGTTTACCAGACAGACAACGCCAGCAACAGCAAAAGCAACAACTACAACAATACATCAACAACAACAACAACAAGCTACAAACAACAGTAACAACACAATAAAACAACAACATGGACACATACATATACATATGACCAAAACCCACCAACAATCAGGCAAGTCATACATGTGTTTACACCATGTTGTTGTACGTTGGAATTGTTGCTGTTGCTATTGTTGTTGTTGTTGTTGGGCATGTTTGGTCATTGGGCCGTCTGGTTGTAAACCATGTCCTGCCTCCAGGGGCCTCACACATCCTCACACCCCCCTTTTTTTCGCGTCCTTTCCGTTGCCTGCTGTTTCAATTTTATTATGAGTGCATGCGGCCCTCCATTCCTTTTCTTTTAGTTTTTGTTTCCTTTTTTTGTTGCACTTATTTTTCATTTCGAGAGGCAAGCCAACTAAGAGAAAACCTCAGAATATATTAAAAATAGATTAAATCAGTTGCAAAATGTACTTAAGCCACCATGGCGTATGCGTAATGTGGAATGGACATTTTCTATTGCCTACTTTTTGGGGCAAAATTGGGAAAAGGATCTGTAGGCCCCAAAAAAGATTCATTTTCTTAAAAGTAACTACTTCTAAGAAGAGAATAAGTCTATAAATTTATTTAGACCAGAAAAAGGACCTTATTTTATCTACCCTCCCCCTCCCCCGGAGCCCCCATCCAATCGGAGTGCAATGAAGTGCCAGCAAATAAGTGAGTTGAAGCCAACTGAGTGAGCAGCGGGCCACAGGATTTGCAAATTTCCAAATCCAACTTGATTGCCAGCCAAATAAGCATTGATCTTAATTTATACGTGCCCACAGGATATGCACGCATGCACGTGTGAACTTAGCGTTGGTGAGAGCCTCCGACCTGACCTCCTTCCAAGAAGGAGGACTTGCACCGTTTCGTTTATCGTTGAAACTGAAACTGACAGAGGCAAAGGCAGGGACAGAGATAGAAACACAGAATTGAATTGAAAAGAACAAGTCGAAAGGCACTCATGTGGATAATTCAATATTGAGAACAAATTGTTTAAAACACGTTTCATTAGATTTCGAATTGCAAAGACCATTACCGACACACGCATCCTACATCCTACATCGAGCATACATTTGAATTCTGTGCCGGAATCTAGAGCATCAAGGAGTCAGGACCCAGGACCAAGATGCAGACAACCGTCTAAGCAACTGATGCACCACCCAAACCACTTTATCCAACCACCACATCACCCACACACACCCACACACACCTTATAAACTCACTCCCATTTCGGCATATTGTTCTTGCCAGTGACAACTGAAAGATTGAATTGAACTTTGCGTTTGAACGCCAACCCTGAAAGAAACCGACACAAACTTTGAACTTTAGGGCTTGGAATATAGATAATTCGTAAAACAAAACATTAACATGAATTTTCGTCAAGTGTACGGAATGAAAGTGGTCTAAAGAGCGGTGGCCAGGGGAGAGGGTTTTGGGTTTTGGGATTGGAGCGGCAGTTCCGTAATTGTGAATTGATTGCTTGAGTGTAGCGAATTTTCCAAAAGGACACACAGGACATAGGGACAGAGACAGAGACAGCAGCAGAGACAGCGGGAGAGACAGGGGGGGTGGCGGGAAAAGTCATGCGATCAATTCGGGAGTCCCCTCAATGCGATTTGTCTTGTGTCAGATTTGAGTGACAGAGCCGTTTGTTTGCCTTTCGCTACTGCTGCTGTTGCTCCTGCTGCTCCTGCTCCTGCTCCTGCTGGTGCATGTGGGTGAAAGCCAAAGCAAAAGCAACACAAACCCCAAATAGCAACAGCAACACAAAAGCAAAGGAATCCTGCTGCGACACTCACAGATATTCAATGGTTGCCTATATGCAGAATATGCATTAGTCCTTTCACACCCGACACAAGTTTCAAGGATAAAGTGAGGTCTGAAAAAGATATAGTCATACCAGGCACTTATAGGTAGGATCTGTCCATTTCTCTAAGGACCTAGATCCTCTAGACTTTAAAAGTTAGAAGCTTAAAAGTTTTACCTTAAAAGGACTTTATCTTTAGTATTAATACCCGGTACTTATCCTTTTAAGTGCCTTGACTTTCTGAACTATGAAAAATAAAACAAGAAATATTTAAATTCAATGAGTAACTGGTATCATATAGTATAATATTTTTAAAAAAGATATATAGTATTTTTTAAACACCTCATCCAATCGAAAGTTAAACCCAACACATATGAACATGGCCACTCTTATCGGTTACCAATAAACTGGCTTCCTTTTTAATGGCTCACACTGTCAATCTGCCAGCCCCGCTCTCCGGATGAGGATGAGTGGTGGCACACGCCCCACCCGAAGCCACTGAGCCACCCACTCAAGCCGCTCAAGTGGCTTTCAGTTCGCGCGGTGGTTGGAAGACTCCCCCAGGTTCATTGGGACCCAGTGCATTAGGGCGTTGGATAATGCGCTTTCCTTCCCCCAGACTTCGTCCTTGTTACTTCCTTGTTGCCGGATTGCCCTTTGTCCCGGATCGCCCCTCGTTCGTCCTGGCTCGTCCTGCTTCACGCCAACTTTTGCTCCATAATTTGGAAGTTTTTTGGTTGTTGGTGGTGTAGCCGTTGTTTGTCGGCCTTTATTGTATTATCCTGTATTGTCGTTATCCTGGTCCCAGTCCCAGTTCTCCTTCCTGCTTGCTTGTTGCTTTAATCTTCGGCGTACCCCCCCTTGGCTCCATCTAATTGCAGGGGCGTAGCTTATTGCCTTTTTCCATTTTTGGTGAGCTGGGGCGCCCCCCTTGGAAAAGTTACCTGCCAGAGCCCCTGGAAAAGCATCCTGCTCCTTCCTTCCATCCTCCTCGACTGCGACTCATTATGCGCTTAATTTTCGCTTTTCATTTTCAATTGCCATAATTTAGTTTTATTTTGCTTCATTTTCTGTGGAGAGGCGAGGACCGTGGACGGAGGACCGAGGACGGGAATATGATTCACCTGGCGAAAGTTTTTGCCGCAGGATCGGGGGGTGTAGGGAGAATGGGTATAAGGATGGCATATTTTCATTTGAAAACCAAGCTGCGTCTGATTACATCATAAGAAATGCGTAATAATTGCGTTAACATAAAGGTCCTCGAGATGGGAAAACAACAGCAGCGGCAGTAGCAGGATCTTCGCCAAACGATGGCGAAAAAGGATGAAGAACAAATTTCTCCCCTGGCCACATTAAGAGCCAACAAGCACGCAATGTGCGGGAGGTCCTTTAATACAACCAATTATATATTTTCATATAATTTATATCCCATAAAACCAAGAAAGAAAGTTTGAAATTTAATTTAAAAAGAGCCATAACCTTTTCGCTTTATTGTTGATCCTTTTGGGATCCACTAAATAAAGATGCCCACAGATTGGTCTTAATCGCCTTCCATCGCACTCTAGCCACCTGTTGGTCCTTTTCGTCCTTATTAGTCGGCAAAAAGTTCTCCTCATTTTCCACAATCAATGCACAAAAACCACAAAAGCCGAAAGGGCAAACATCTGACCATAAATCAAATGCAATGAAATATTATTAGTGCCAGGACTCGTAGGAAAGGCAGCTGACTTCGAAGGACTTCGCAGGACTTGCTGGACGAAACGTGCACCACAAAAGTGCAACAATAACAAGAACGAGAACTAGAAACTCGGTTTCCTGGTGGAGTGTGTAAAAACTTGAAAAATTGATTGAGCGCGTGAATAACAGCCAAGTGAAATGGCTTCAAGGAGCCGTTACAGGATAGCTGGATGGCAGGATAACCGGCTTGGTGGGCTGCAGGGCTGGCAGGATACATGTTTGCCCTTACAAATGTCTCTGCTCGCGAATCGTTTCGTTTTTTTGTTCGTCGAAAGGCAATAAAATGTACAACGTGCAACGTTTTCAAGGGGGGTGGGTGGCTCTCTGGGTGGCACGATTATGCCACAGCCCGAAATTGCAGTTTGCGCATTTGTATGCCACAAAACTACAAGAATTGCACAATTTTTAAAATCAGCAGTTGAAAAAACTATACACTTTTTTAAAGGAAAAGAAAGTTAAGAAAAGGACAACACTGCGTATGAGTAATACGTTGGGCGCCATTAATTTTTTTTTATTCTTTTGACAATTTAAAGCTTTTATTTCTTATTTAATTATTTACTTTCAACTATAATTTAGTTAAAACATAATACATAAAAATGTAAACTTTTTTTATATTTAAGGATAAACAACTATTAAGAATCCCTTTAAAAAACCAACCTACTCCAAGGAGAGAGTATAACAAAGCGAAATTGTTGAGTGGCAGTGTTCTGGAGTTCTTAGTCCTTGCCGAAAAGTAACACACAGAGAAAGCCAGAAGCACAAACATTCAGACAGTGGAACAGATACGGCAACAGTATCATTCCAGAGGATCCTTGCAGCAGGACCTCTCTCCCCTAACCCTCTCTACACACGTCCCGTTCCCCCACTCCTTCGGGGCATAAACAGCACGTAGCCGGGAAGCTAAAACACCACGTAGCATTATCGATGTAATCACCGGATAAGCTAACAAGTTGCCAGGATTTTCACGCATACTACGCTGCACTATGGCAGGACGAAGGAGTGTGTTGGTGTTGGTGTGTGTGTGTGTGTGTGTGTGCCAAAACAAAAGAAATAGTGCAAACTTTGCCACTCTTTCCACTTTCTCTCCATCTAGTTTGGCCGCAGTTTCCATTCCATGTCCTTTTTTTTTTTGCCTTTTGAGTGGCATTTTATAGTTTCGCAGTCGATGGAGGAGAACGAAGCTTATGAGGAAATCGAGCACAGCAGGATGTAAAGGGATATATGGCTAAGGATGCAGCCGAGCATTCTACTTAGTATGGATAAACTGTTTTGATAACTAAAAACGTTCAAGTTATTGATACTGCAAATATTGTGAGGAATTTGTTTTACTTTCCCCCTGGAATGGACTTGATTGTGGAGTAGTTTATTTGCAGTTGAATGATTTGAAAGAATGGAACAAATTCATAAATTAATATGGGAAATGGTACAAAACTATTGGTAGGCAGTGTAGGCGAGGGAGAGGGACTAAAGTTTAAAGTCGGACAAGAGTCTTTTACTTTAATTTCTTAAAGATATATGGCCCTCTATGGATATTTGTTATAGATGGATATGGATAGCTTTTATTGAACTTAAAATAAAAGAATTAAAAGTAAAAGATTATAGGAAAAACAGGCACACAGACAAGCGGACACACGGACAACCAGAAACGTGCTTTTTAACAAAAATTCCCCACAAACACTTTTAGAAATAAAAGTAACACCTTGAAACTCTCGAAACCCAGAGACTAGACTCCTTAAACTTGCCGAAAATGAACAATTATTTGGTGTTGCATACATTTGGCTGGAAAGTTCGCTTCTCTACGTCTATGACGTGCCGCAAAATATGCGCCAGAAGCATGCAACCTGCAACCTGGAACTTGCGGCAGGCGAAGTGGCACGGGTCCGGATGGAGGCGTAACCGGATGGAGAACGCCGGCTGGCCGTTGCAACATGTTGCCTTGGCTATATTGTTTCGATGGCGAGCGCATCAATTTCTAGACAAATTTCAAGGAGGCAACCTCCAAGGACCGCCTCCAAAGCACAACAAAAAAGAAAGACAAGGTCCTGGCTGCGCTTCATGTGTGCAATATCACATTCTAAGGAGCAAAGAAACACGGGAAGGTAGAGTCGAACTCCCCCTTCCCGGTTCGCCTAAGAAGTTTCAGACATGAAATCAATTTGTCTTCCAAAAACTCCCACGAAAATGAAATCGAGTCGAAACAATGGCAACTGTTTCCCCAATAAGTTTCCCCAATACTCTACGCCAGAAACTTTAAATAAATAATTAAATTAATTAAATAATTTACAAGAATGGTAGTTGTAGAGACCCATTATGCCATTTGGAACAATAGCTGGGCTTCCGTTACGAAGCACTCTGCCAATTAGGAGGTCAGACCCGGGAAAGGATACCAATTCTTAGGGCATCAAATCAGGCAGTCAGGACTACGACCTGGCAGGATATGCAGCCTCAACCTCATCTTTATCCTTATCCTTTACCCGCAAGTTTCGAGTTTCATTCAAAGACCAAAAAGGCAGTCATGTGGCAAGTTACATACAACACAACACACATGTGTGCTACATGTGGCATGATGTCTGGTGGCTGCAATAACTTGTATTTTAAGTTCACTCACTGCTGGGATTCAAAATTTAATTTCATAGTGCGATGCGTTGTTATTATTTTGCATATTAACATTTCTGGCCTCAGTTCCGCTCACTCAACCAGCTCATGGTCTAGCTCATGGGTCCCCTTTGACCCCCATATCCGTTTTTCGGGTCATGAGAGTGCACTGAGAGTTGAATATTTGGGAATAAAGATAATTCTCCTATAGGAAGAGGCCCTAAAGTCGAAAACATACAGATTGACGGACAGACGGACACACGGACACAGCTCTCTATTCTTATCCTTCCAAAAGGTCTCGAAGAAAGTCTCAAAGTTGAAGCTTATAGCCTCAAAAGTAGGGACTAACTCTAATAGTTCCTGATTTTTTTCAAGTGTAACATTTTTGGGGCCATCGCTGGGGGAAATTCAAAATTTGAGCTCGACCTGCGGACCTGCGGACCGGAGGAGGATTGGAGGACTGGGTGATTGTGCAATCGAATCAGGCCTATTAGACTCCGTTCGGCGCATTAGCAGTGCGGACTGGACAGGATGTACCGGATGGGCCGGGGAGGTAGGGAGTACTGCCGTACGGAACTGGATCCGGACTAGAACTAGGACCAGAGCGGAGCTCGACACCAGACACTAAATGCCTCATCAGCATTCCGATGTGTGGGCGGGCGGTGGCGGCGGCGGTGTTTATCTGAGTGTGTGAGTGGATTTGCGTTTTGGTTTTGGGGGCTATGGAGGTTTTTGCATTTTGGGTTAATCAAAATGTGACCGATGGCAGCGACAGCGACAGCGACAGCTAAACCGCAAATCACCACAGCCTCCGGATGGGCCCATTAACGAAATAAACAAACTCCATTTCGAGGATAATTTTCCGCAGAACTAACAAATAGGTAGGGCTATTTCCCCGTTAACTGACAAGTAAGTGCTATGCTTTAAATAAAAATTGAATTTAAAAAGCTCATCACGACTAGACATTAGGGAGAAGCGACTGAAAGTGCCTTCGCCACAAAACTCACAGCATGAGGTCCCCCAGAATGGTGGGAATCGGGTTTTTCTTTCGGGAAGCCCTCTTAGTCCTGGAATTGTCTATTTATTGACAATTCACAGCACGCGCCATGCAAACAGATCATCAAAGGTTATTACGACTATAAGAAAGGTCCTTTTTTTGTTGGCTTGCTCCTTTGGCTCCTGCGAGTTTCCTTCGAAGTGGATTCATAAATAAAACTACAGTCTCTCACACAAACAGAAAAGAAAAGTGTAAAAAGAAATTTAAAAAGTGAAAGTGTTACCCCCCAAAAAACCAACAAAAAAAAAAGAGTGTGTAAAAAGTCAGCAGGATACAGGATACGAGTAGAGGATATATGCATACATCTCCGCGGGATAAAGACAACTTGCAGTTCTGAATCTCAAAGTTTCAAACTGACAACACTTGAAAATATTTATTTAATTTTAAATATTTATTTTTTAAAAGATTTCAAAACAAAAAAATGTAAAATGAATGTAAAATATTTAAACTTTAAATAGTTTTTTTATTGTATTTTTTATTCTATAAAATATAATTTTTTTAAGTGCATAAAATGCAGCCAGGATTTCTTTTCCAGACACACACACACACAGTCATAAAGCAATAAAGCGAAATCATGTGTAGAAATTTTTATAAGTTTCTCTGCTGCTCCTCAAGGATCCTTGGCAGTGGAAGGACTTTTCATTTTGGTTTTTGTCCAAATCCCAGCCAAGAGCTTAAGGATTTAGTTCAATTGTTTCTGTCCGACTTTATTTTATTGCCAAAAAGTTTCTAGACCAGAAACGTTAAAGTGTTTTTTTATATAAAAAAAAAAAACATCTAGATTATATCTAGATTATAAAAACTATATTATTTATTTTTTAATATACTTTAAATAAAAACAGACTTTATATTTGCAATTTTGTACAAATATATATTTATCTTAAATTTGATCATATACTGGATTTTATTATAAAATTAATTTCCTAAAATAAAAATTAAAAAAAAAAAACTGATATTAAGTTGACAGTAATTATTATTAATTTTTATTAATTATTTCCACCAACTTCATAAACATTAGTTGTAGAAAAAACGCTTTTGAACTCAGTTTAGAGCTGAAATTAAATAAATGTATGCCTACTTCCCCCCTTAATAGTGAATATAACCCCAAATATTCCAAATTGCAGTTCCCGGTATCGACTTTTTATGAAAAAAGGAATTCCAAAAATGAGACTCTGCAGAACCTTCCATTAGGCCCGCCACGCACGTCGCCAGCCCAGCTATGCTAGGTGGCGAGATAAGAGGGGTCTTCCCAACTCTCGACGTTTTCTGTCGTTTTGCAGGTGCGGGTCGGATCGGTTTCAGTTGAATTCTCTTCGTGATCGACGGCACACCATGGAGTCGCATCTTCGAGCCACTCATCCTTTGTACAAACTATTTGCCTTCTGCTGTTTCCTGGGGTTCCTCGTCTACCTCATCCAGCGGCAAAGTGAATCCGACTCGTCTTCGGAATGGTCGGAGTCCCCTCCACTGTCAAGACTGGTCAATGGAAATCCAAAGACCCAGGAATATTATGTGAAAACATCGAAATGTCATATTCCCTATGTGGATCCGTTCACACCGGAAGTCATGAAGTTCTACGAGCCCCAGACCCTGGTGACCTGCACCAACGACAGCGACCTGGTGTCGACGGAATATAGCCCACAGATGCAGAGGTATATATTGCGGATCGACGAGGAAGTGGCAGTCGAGTTGCTGAACAACACGGATGTGGAATACAATTGCTTCTACCGGGAAGTGGAGTACGGCAGTGAGGCAGACACCTACGACAAGTAAGTAATACATTAAGATAAAGCTATTTTTATCAATTCGTATTTGTTTGCTTCCAGACTCCGGGCCAACAAGTACTTCTCGGATGGGTATGTGGTGCCGAAACACGTTGAGGGCATTGTGGTCGAGTGCCGGACCGCGGATGAGCCCACCAAGCTCCTGCAGAAGGACGCCTTTACATTTGTGCAATACCAGCCACTGCCCAAGGACATGAAGGAGAAGCATGCAACGCGAAAGCCTAGTGTTATTATGTACGGCATCGACTCACTCTCTCGGATTAATTTGAGAAGAACTATGCCCAAGGTGTTTAAATTCCTTCAAGCAGGTGGTTGGTACGAAATGCAGGGATACAATAAGGTAGGGCTTTATTCTAAAACACAAATCTGGGAATAAAATTAACCATAGAATTTGCTTTAACAGGTTGCCGACAACTCTTTTCCAAATATCCTTGCCATGCTCAGTGGCTATTCGGCCGAAACGGCAAAGGACCAGATTTGCGATACAGACACAAAAGGATGTTTCGACAAAATGCCCATGATATGGAAGTACTTCAAAAACGCCAGCTACCTGACAGGATATGCGGAGGACGAAAGCGACTCAAATCACTTCAATTATTTGAAGCCGGGCTTCCAGAAGAAGCCAGTGGACTACTATTTCCGGCCCATGTTGAAGGCTCTGGAGTCCAAGTTGGATGTATACCGAATACCAGAGCATGACTACATGCGATATTGTCTGGGCCGCCGGATAGCGAATCGTTATATTTATGATTATGGAAGGATGTTCGCGAAACGATTTGTCCACGAACGTCCCGTATGGGGAATGTTCTGGTCGAATCACTTCAGCCATGACGACCCCTTCATGCCCTCCGCCATGCAGGACAAGATCCTGGGCGACCTCTTGGACCTGAAGGCGGCCGGGGTGCTCGAGGAGACGATAATGATATTTTTCGCCGATCATGGTGTCAGATTCGGGCGTCTGACCAGGCTGAAGGAGGGCTTCCTGGAGGAGAGAATGCCCATGATGTTCATTTATCTGCCGCCCTGGTTCCGGGTGACGTATCCGTCTTTTGTGCGCGCTCTGGAGATCAACCAGCATCGGCTGTGCTCCAACTTCGACATCCACAACACGCTCAAGCACATCATTGAGATGGGTGGCACGCCGGATGGACCCGTGCTACCCAAGTCCTTCGACTGCCCCACTTGCCAGTCGCTGTTCCATGTCCTGCCAGAGGATCGGACCTGCTCCCAGGCGGCCATCGACAATCACTGGTGCATGTGCGAGCCCTACATCCCCGTAACTGGCAAGGACTGGACCGATCAGATCTCTCGCAGTGTGATCGATCGGATGAACGAGTACTTCGTAGCCAAGAACCTATCCGACCTCTGCTCCAACCTGACCCTTAACTATGTCATCAAGACGGAGATCAAGACAGGACTCAACGTCAAGTGGCACGACGACCGACTGCCGGAGCTGGAGGAGGCTGTCTACCGGGTCAAGTTCAAAGTGAACCAAAATAGCGCCGACTTCCAGGCCACTGTCACCTACAATAATGTCACTCAGATCTCAAAAGTGAATGTGGAGCAAATCAGTCGAACAAACTCCTATCGCGAAGACTCCACCTGTATCGAGAGCAAGCTAGCGAAGCTCTACTGTATTTGCTACAGTGACCTCAAGTCCTGAAAATCTTCTTCTCCTAAACTAATAATTTTTTTAGCTCTAAGTAGATATTGAATTTAAAAAAGGTTCCAGGGTCCTTCTGTGTTCCCAGTCCTTAAATAATCAAATAAAAATAACGGTGGCGAACCTGCATGCCATGCCCAAAATATCTGATTTTAATTTTGGTGACGAAAGAATGCATATATATATTTTTAAAAAATTACATTACGAGCCACCTACAAGCTAGGGCATGCGTGTCGCCACCTAGCAGACTGCCCACCCACCTACTAGCTAGGATATACGTGTCACCACCTAGCGAACTGTCGTCCCCTGTGAAAATGTACTTACTTTCATTTGGAATGCCAGTTAGAAGTGCAAGGTATTTCCGGTTTACACAACTTTCAGTGGATTGTGTTGGCCTTTGTTGACTTTAAGTTATTTGTGCAACGGCATTATGCGATTCCAAAACACCTGCATTTGACGTATCTATAGGGATCTGCTGGGGGATATATAAGGCAGACCCATTCCCAGGTAAAGTCAGTTCAATTTGTTCCAGCAAACTTCTTGAAAGAAATCATAAAAATGCGTGTTCTTTTCCTCGTTGCTCTTATCGCCGTGGTGGCCGTGGCTGCTGCCCAGAGAGGACAAGGCGGACAAGGCGGACAGGGCGGACAAGGCGGACAAGGTGGACAGGGCGGCCAGCAAGGAGGACCTCAGGGAGGACAGCAGGGTGGACAGCAAGGAGGCCAGCAGGGTGGACAGCAAGGAGGCCAGCAGGGTGGACAGCAAGGAGGACAGCAGGGCGGCCAGGGAGGACCACTGGGTGGACCACCACAGGGCGGCAACAGCTCCGACTCTAGCTCCAGCTCCGAGGAGGATTCCAGCGAGGTCTCTGCCTAATTTTCATTGGACAGGATAACTGATCCTAATCCAAAGTCAATTAGACAAACAGAAATGTATATTAAATAAAAATCTGTAAAAAATAAAAATAAAAAACCGTTCATTACACTTTTAATAGTCAGATATTTTGGAGATTTATCCCAAGTCCCTTTCGAGATGCCTTAAAAAATGTATTTTGAAGAAAAAATTAATCTAAAAATACTAGAAAGTACTGGGCTCATACAGATTATCTATAATACTAGTATTTTTTAAAACATCTTCTTCTCGAAAACCTTTTTTTTTCAAAACTCTCCATAATTCCAACATCATTTAGGATTCTTTAGTTCCAAAATAGGGCAACACCAAGTGCCATATCCTGTTAGGAAAAGGTATTCCAAGGAAACAAAAAAAAACAAAATAAATATAAATAAAATAAAATAAGAAGGAAAAAAGGAGGAAGGACGAAGGACGAGGGAGAGCAGTGGCAAAGGCAACAAAGTTAAACTGTAACAATAACCAAAGTCAAAGTTTGTCGGCAAAGTTTTAGCCTTTTTCGTAGCCCCTCTGGTTGTTGTAGTGTTGGTGTAACTTCCTATACGTATGGGTGTATCTATGTGGATGTGTTGGTGTGTCTGCAGGATACAAATTCATTTCAATTGTGTGGCAACTCGGAAGAATCTGTGTAAAATGAGTTTGGTTTTTTTGTTGAATTTTTTTCCATTTTTTTTTGTTTTTTCGCCGTTGTACTTTTCAAGATGAAACAAGTTTTCCCCTCCCCCCGACCAACTCCCATGGGTTAAAGGGAATCCTGCCAGAGGAACAGGGCAGAGGGTAGTCCTTGCAAAGGATTCTGGGGCAGGACATGCCGCATCGCATACCTGCAGACTTCACTTTCTTTTCGGCAGCGAAATGCCAAAGAAATGCAAATAAAACTTTTCATTGTTGGTCTTTTTGTTTTGCTTTTGGCTTTTGGCTTGACGTTGTGGCTTTAACCCTTATATGGGCTCCTAGACATAAACACAACAAAAACAACAGCAACAAAACCAAAAACAATAAGAAAAGTCAAACAAAACAAGAAAACAAATACAGGAACAAAGTGTGGCATTTTTTGAGTATTTTTAGAAAAGTCTTTTGAAAAAAGGTGATAGGAGATAAAAATTAAATCCTCTAAATATATACATTTTTAATTCAAATATTTTATAAATTAAATAATAAATTTTAACACTTTTTTTTATTATAATTTTAAAATTTATATTATTTTTTTCTGCCTGTAAACTATCTTCTATCTTTTCAAACTTTTCATTATCAACTTTGAACTTTTGACCTCCCACACACCCACACTGACACACACACACATCTACACCTTGGGAAAAAGTGTAGACAAACAATAATAGAAACAACATGAGGAAAAACTTAATTAAGCATTTTCTTGCAACACGATGTTGCAACAAAACACATTCCTCCTTAAATAAAGCACCAACGCAATTTATTCCAATTAGCAACAACAACTTCATTGAATATTTAAGCGCCAATGTGCGTAAGGGATAGACATAGATCAAGTGAAAGAGAAAGCACTCCTTTCCCTGGCTTCGGCGAAAGAGGCAGCACTACTTTAAGACAAACACATGGATGGAAATAATTGAACAAAATAAACAATCGCCAGGTTCTGGCACCGACAGGAGTTTACTAACGCATCGACTTTTGCTTTAAATTTAATCCATACCTTCGGATGACAATCCTAGTTTAGTCAGTTAGGTTAGTGAGAGGGGAACCTTTCAGAAACCCACTCTTTTGATGGGGGTACCCCTTGGAAAAAATCGAAAATTTTTAAAACGACTTTTAAGCTATTTTTTTAATGAGGAAACGAGGTACTTGCTGTCCTGATTACAAAATGGTATGTCATTTCCTGATCGGAGAAGAATTGGCAGAGCTATGTCTATCGGAAAGGGGGCAATGGGGGGAATCTTAGAAACCCACATTTTTATAGGGGTACCCCTTGGAAAAAATCGAAAATTTTTAAAACTACTTTTAAGCTATTCTTTTAATGAGGAAACAAGCTACTTGCTTTCCTGATTACAGAATGGTATGTCATTTTCTGATCGGAGAAGAATTGGCAGAGCTATGTCTATCGGAAGGGGGGCAATGGGGGGAATCTTAGAAACCCACATTTTTATAGGGGTACCCCTTGGAAAAAATCGAAAATTTTTAAAACGACTTTTAAGCTATTCTTTTAATGAGGAAACAAGCTACTCGCTTTCCTGATTACAGAATGGTATGTTATTTCCTAATCGGAGAAGAATTGGCAGAGCTATGTCTATCGGAAGGGGGGTAGTGGGGGAACCCTCAGAAACCCACATTTTTATAGGGGTACCCCTTGGAAAAAATCGAAAATTTTTAAAACAACTTTTAAGCTATTCTTTTAATGAGGAAACGAGCTACTCGCTTTCCTGATTACAGAATGGTATGTAATTTCCTAATCGGAGAAGAATTGACAGAGCTACGTCTATCGGAAGGGGGGTAGTGGGGGAATCCTCAGAAACCCACTCTTTTGATGGGGGTACCCCTTGGAAAAAATCGAAAATTTTTAAAACGACTTTCAAGCTATTCTTTTAATGAGAAACGAGCTACTCGCTTTCCTGATTACAGATAGGTTGTTCATTTCCTGATCGGAGAAGAATTGGCAGAGCTATGTCTATCGGAAGGGGGTAGTGGGGGAACCCTCAGAAACCCACATTTTTATAGGGGTACCCCTTGGAAAAAATCGAAAATTTTTAAAACAACTTTTAAGCTATTCTTTTAATGAGGAAACGAGCTACTCGCTTTCCTGATTACAGAATGGTATGTAATTTCCTAATCGGAGAAGAATTGACAGAGCTACGTCTATCGGAAGGGGGGTAGTGGGGGAATCCTCAGAAACCCACTCTTTTGATGGGGGTACCCCTTGGAAAAAATCGAAAATTTTTAAAACGACTTTTAAGCTATTCTTTTGATGGGGAAACGAGCTACTCGCTTTCCTGATTACAGAATGGTATGTCATTTCCTGATCGGAGAAGAATTGGCAGAGCTATGTCTATCGGAAGGGGGTAGTGGGGGAACCCTCAGAAACCCACATTTTTATAGGGGTACCCCTTGGAAAAAATCGAAAATTTTTAAAACAACTTTTAAGCTATTCTTTTAATGAGGAAACGAGCTACTCGCTTTCCTGATTACAGAATGGTATGTTATTTCCTAATCGGAGAAGAATTGGCAGAGCTATGTCTATCGGAAGGGGGGTAGTGGGGGAACCCTCAGAAACCCACATTTTTATAGGGGTACCCCTTGGAAAAAATCGAAAATTTTTAAAACTACTTTCAAGCTATTCTTTTAATGAGGAAACGAGCTACTTGCTTTCCTGCTTACAGAATGGTATGTCATTTCCTGATCGGAGAAGAATTGGCAGAGCTATGTCTATCGGAAGGGGGGCAATGGGGGAATCCTCAGAAACCCACATTTTTATAGGGGTACCCCTTGGAAAAAATCGAAAATTTTTAAAACGACTTTTAAGTTATTCTTTTAATGAGGAAACGAGGTACTTGCTTTCCTGATTACAGAATGGTATGTCATTTCCTGATCGGAGAAGAATTGGCAGAGCTATGTCTATCGGAAGGGGGTAGTGGGGGAACCCTCAGAAACCCACATTTTTATAGGGGTACCCCTTGGAAAAAATCGAAAATTTTTAAAACAACTTTTAAGCTATTCTTTTAATGAGGAAACGAGCTACTCGCTTTCCTGATTACAGAATGGTATGTTATTTCCTAATCGGAGAAGAATTGGCAGAGCTATGTCTATCGGAAGGGGGGTAGTGGGGGAACCCTCAGAAACCCACATTTTTATAGGGGTACCCCTTGGAAAAAATCGAAAATTTTTAAAACAACTTTTAAGCTATTCTTTTAATGAGGAAACGAGCTACTCGCTTTCCTGATTACAGAATGGTATGTTATTTCCTAATCGGAGAAGAATTGGCAGAGCTATGTCTATCGGAAGGGGGGTAGTGGGGGAACCCTCAGAAACCCACATTTTTATAGGGGTACCCCTTGGAAAAAATCGAAAATTTTTAAAACAACTTTTAAGCTATTCTTTTAATGAGGAAACGAGCTACTTGCTTTCCTGATTACAGAATGGTATGTCATTTCCTGATCGGAGAAGAATTGACAGAGCTATGTCTATCGGAAGGGGGGTAGTGGGGGAATCCTCAGAAACCCACATTTTTATAGGGGTACCCCTTGGAAAAAATCGAAAATTTTTAAAACTACTTTCAAGCTATTCTTTTAATGAGGAAACGAGCTACTTGCTTTCCTGCTTACAGAATGGTATGTCATTTCCTGATCGGAGAAGAATTGGCAGAGCTATGTCTATCGGAAGGGGGGCAATGGGGGAATCCTCAGAAACCCACATTTTTATAGGGGTACCCCTTGGAAAAAATCGAAAATTTTTAAAACGACTTTTAAGTTATTCTTTTAATGAGGAAACGAGGTACTTGCTTTCCTGATTACAGAATGGTATGTCATTTTCTAATCGGAGAAGAATTGGCAGAGCTATGTCTATCGGAAGGGGGGTAGTGGGGGAATCCTCAGAAACCCACTCTTTTGATGGGGGTACCCCTTGGAAAAAATCGAAAATTTTTAAAACGACTTTTAAGCTATTCTTTTGATGGGGAAACGAGCTACTCGCTTTCCTGATTACAGAATGGTATGTTATTTTCTAATCGGAGAAGAATTGGCAGAGCTATGTCTATCGGAAGGGGGGTAGTGGGGGAATCCTCAGAAACCCACATTTTTATAGGGGTACCCCTTGGAAAAAATCGAAAATTTTTAAAACGACTTTTAAGCTATTCTTTTAATGAGGAAACGAGCTACTCGCTTTCCTGATTACAGAATGGTTTGTTATTTTTCGATTGTAAGCAAATTGGCAGAGCTATGATAATATTATTCACAATAAAAATTAGTTTTCGATTTTTTAAATTTTAATTAAGTGTATTAATTGGTTTTACTCTTTTGTGTACACATTTTTTTTATTTTTAATTACCATGTTTTTATGGGTTTTCCCATGTTTGCCATAACAATGATTTTGGAGCAAGATTTTGGAGCAGCTGGCCCTTTTCAGATCAAAAGTAAATATTTTGAAGGTATTGTTTGTTTATAATTCGTATTTTCAAAGGGCCTTTTCTACGTTTTTTTATGGCTATATATACTTAACTATATATGTATTCCAATATATCTTAATATAGAATCTCAAACTCTTGGAAAATTTGACTTTTTTAAGAATCATGTTATCTTTAAAGACCTTCTGGTATAAAAATTTTACAAAACATCATACATATATTGATCTGAGAGATCTCCTTCTTAAATCTTAATTATCTTAAAGCTATATCTATATCTATATCTGTTTCTATATCTATATCTATTAGATTCAAATCCCCCTTTAGTAACCCCAATATCCACTTGTTCAAACCTACTCGTCATCACATACCACTCCAGTCTATTTTTTTCTGGGCATCTGTTTGCCTTTGACGGTTAAATATTTTGAAAGCTTGTCGCTCCAGCTTATGTAAAAAATAATTATATTATATTTTGAATTAAGTTAGCAGACATGCAAAAACCTAATCCAAGGCCAGGGCCAGCGGAAAATACCGGATCCCCTGACTAACTGACGTTAGTTTGCTCAACCGTCGCCGGATACGTCATGGACTCCGAACACTTGTGCCGGCGGAGTTAACTTTCTCCAGACTCCCATCTATAAATAATGCTTGCGGGGAGTTCAGAGATCAGTTGGAGATCGAGTTCATTCACTATCCGATATGCGCACCCTTATCCTAGTTGCTCTTGTTGCCATCGTTGCTGTGGCCTCTGCCCAGGGACCGGGAGGTCCTGGTGGTTGGGGCGGTCCCCGTGGCGGTCGCGGTGGTCGCGGTCCAGGTGGCCCCGGTGGTCGCGGCCCAGGTGGCCCCGGTGGTCCGCCACGTGGACCCGGTGGTCCTGGCGGCTTTGGCGGACCAGGCGGTCCAGGTGGTCCTGGCGGTTCAGGTGGCCCAAGACCATGGGGACCACCATGCAACAGCACCACCAGCACCACCACCGAGGCATCCACATCCTCCTCTTCCAGCTCCAGCTCCAGCACCACCGAAGCCAGCACCTCCACCACCGATGCCAGCACCTCCACCTCCACGGAGTCTTCTGGTTAATTGTCTCGATCCCCTCAGGATCCAGATGATCCTGCTCCTGCTCCTGGAGCTCGGATAAAAAAGTGTGGAATAAAAAAAGCGTTTTTGTGCATATTCAAAATAATGGTGTTTTATTTTTTTATAATTTTTTAAAAGTGACGACAGATATTCGTACTTGCGAAAAAGGATAATAATACTAACGGACAGAAGGACAAAGTTTAAAGGACATCACTACTTCTGCTGATCTAAAACTCATGTTTGAAATACTATTCCTCCTAAAAAGGATTATAGAGGGGAAACTTGGGGCACAGAAGGACTGTCTGGCGGCCAATAGATCTGACGGTATATATCCTTCAGCAAATATCATAAAACTATAAATTATGAGCAAATAAATAAGTCAGCTAATTGGCCAAAACACAATGCACTAAGCCACCTTGATTGAAGGACTCTAATTGGAAATTAATAACCAGCATTCGCGCCTTCCACAAGCCCCATTCATTTGCCATTCAATTGTTCTTGGTCGATTTTGTGTGGAGTGGCAACAACAACAAGTTGAATGCCACAAACCCACACATACACAGTACTTAAAGGATAACAAAATAAGGAGCCATGTCCTGGGAGAGAGAGAGAGCTTATTCGGCTTAACAGGAGCATGAGGAGCAGCAACAGGATTAGGCGGCATTAAAAGTTATAGAACGACAGGATTATGGGTTTCTGCCACAGCCACTCCCAATGTGGCTTCTATTTCTGTTTGTTTTTATTTTCAGTATTTGTTTATTTAGTCTTCTAATTGGTTAATAGTTATTTTTTTATTTTTTATGGGTCTTAGTTTATTTTTTTTTGTAAGTAAGCCTTGAAATTGTACTCAGTAGAGAGTATTTTAAAATAATTCTTGCTCAAATCTTTCAGTTATTTTTTCATAAAATAATAAATAAAATACATTTAAAAATTAATATTTTATTCACACATATTTGACATTTTTCTTATTTAAAAAAAAAAGATAAAACTATCAAGATTTAAACTTCAAGCGCGGAATATGGTAGAGATCGGGAGGCTATGGATGTGATATCTCCCCGCGGAGAGTCCTCGGATGAAATGGGCCGAAATGCTTATGGTTCATAGTAGTATCGTGGTCATCTGAATGGGTGTCCTGGCTGGGTCGAAGCGAGTCCTAGGCGGTGGCGGCAACGGTGGTGCTCCAGGCAATGGATGTCGAGGAGGTCGGCGGTGGTGGGGGTGGAGGTCCAGGTGGCGGGTTGCCATGGATGAGGGTCTCCCACCATTCCAGTCTCGTACGTCAGCTCCTTCTCCTCGTCGTCGTCCTCTTCCTCAGTGACTTCCGGAATAGTGGACCCTGGCATGCCAACCATCCGCCTTCCCAGCCGATCATAGTCGATTTAGTACTGCGGGAACTGTCGCTTGGAGGTGCTCATGTAGGAACGCCTATATATAGGAACACAACATCGGAGGGTCTTCTGGAGGACCTGTTTCTTGGACTTGGCAGGAGATCTCATTGTGTCCAGCAGAGCGATCCACTGATGAGTAAAAAAAATGCAAAAGGTTTTAATTTTCCCGACCAGTATTCGTTTGGTAATGAAGGAACATGGGACTAGCCTTTGGGGGGTTGAGACTTCCAGTCAAGTCAAGGCCAACTATTCTCGGGGAAAGTCAAGGCCTCCCTAGGAGCTCCATTTCTAGCCAAGCACTTTATCAAATCACGCTCCACCCGTTTAACAATTAGCACCGATAACTAATTTATGGCTTCTTGCGCTGCCACTGGCTTTTTTTTGGCCAAGTTTAATGGATGTCCCAGGATGTCCTGGGATTGTTTTCGAGTGCGAAGCACTTACACGTAATAACAATTACCAATGCGCGGGCTCCATAAATCAAGGGAAGCCATCACTAGCACCCATTCCTTCATCACAGCCAGGGTAGTAGTCTCTCCTCTCCCTGAAAATAAACTGTCCAGAGGATACAGCCGCCTGCCGCCTGCCGCCTCCTGGCAGATCCTGCCAGCTCCTGGGCAGCACTAATTACAATTCAGGACGCGTTGCACTCGAAAGTTGTTGCTCATTCAACACTCGAAACGATGGAGCGGGTGGCTGGGTGGTCCATTGGGTGGTTTAACTTCAAAGCCACCACGCATCTTGCCTCACAATGCTGCTGGGTGTATGGGTGGTGGGGTGGTTGGGTGGTTGGGTGGGTGGTTGTGTGTCTGGGAGACACCCGAAAGTATTGTTGTAATTAAATTATGTGCCAAATGACGTTCTCGGAGCTGTCCTCAGTTTAGTATTCGTTTACTTTTCCCTAAGCACTTTAACTAAATTTGGGGACTTTGCCGGAATCTTGAACTTCATTTTTGGGATTTTAAATAGGAATTCAATGTATCACTTAACGGACAGACCGACAAGCGGACAGACGGACAAGAGGACAAGTGGACAGGCGGACATGCGGACAGGGTTATGGGGAAGATCTGGAGTAATGCTTTTCTTATAGACTTGGACTATATAGACTTGGTTCTTGATACTTCTGTAAGTATTATGTTATGGGAGATATATGGAAAAATATTTTACTCGCGGACAGAGGGACAAGCGGACAGGAGGACATAGAACTAATGGATCTAAGTTATTCCTGAATATTTGTGATCTATAAGATACCACCTCTCTATAAGACCCCACCCATCCTATCCCACCCAGAACTAACCCCAGGTTTCTTTCAGTGCCTGCTACCCCTCCGTCTGTCTGTTGCCTTTTTCGCCCTGTGCCATCTCAGATGTTGTGGCAAATTAAGTTTGCTTTTGTTCTAGATTAAAAAGGCATTGAAATGTGGACGGAGTGTGAGGGGGAGTGGGGGGGGGAGGACCTCAAGACTACTAGAGGCAGGACCAGGACGAGGACAACGTCTAAGAGAAGGTGGTGGTAGTAAGCGGCAGTTAAAATGACGCCTTCGGTAGAATTTAGCTAACTTTGTTAAGTTTGTTTTGGCCGTGGGTGATGAATGGCGGGCGCATCCAAGGGGTTCCGCCGGATGATGATGAAGTGCCCGGCCCAGACGACAGATACAACCGCAAACGACGGAAGGAGATGAGTACCCAATGGATGGATGGATGGCCGCCGGATGGTTGGATGGTGTGGGTTTGTGGCCAGAAATTAAAAATCAACTGCCGCGTGGGAGAACCAGCCGAGCACTCAAGTAGCTGACCGACTGGATAATTGAAGGGACTAATTGAAAATTAAGGGCAGGACAGTGTAAGCTAAGGAGTGCTCCTTCCGACCCTTCAACATAAAGGATTTAACACTATATAGTATATAATGTATAATGACTTGAATTGCTTCAGGGTGGAGTGTGGGGGGTGTGTCATCCCCATATTTGAGAAAAAAAAGGAAGAAACTGGCATAGGGACTTGCATGCTAATGTCCTGGATGTGTCCTTGTTCAAATGCAGCCTCCAGATCGGAGAAAGGAAAATGAAATTAAAAGCAGGATACAAAAAATGAGAATATATTGGATCGAGACGAAGTTGAAGTACACTTCTTGATGGGCTAGTCATAATCTCTCATAAGTCCCAAAATTCTATCTTAAAGGTATTCCAATTTTTAGGTTATGTGAAAGTTAAAGGATATAGTCAACCGATCCTTACTATTTAAAAGTATATACTTCATAAAAAGATAACAAAAATATATCCCAAATCTAAAGACTATAGCTTTTAAAATGAAGAAATAGTTTGAAAAGAAACACTCTGACGGACAAACGGGCAAAAGGACATGGCCATAACGACTTGTATCATCTCCTACTCAATATTAGTTGTATCCTTCTCCTGATAGAGTATCAAAAACAAAAATATATACTACACTATACTAGCTAGTAGCTACACAAGGCGATTCAATTTTGGATTTCAAATTCCACGCACATATTCCATTAAAGTCGTTGGCGTAATTTTAATTTCGGATTTTCGGTCCTATTTCTGTCCCAAGGAAGTAGCAGCAGCTGCTTTAAGGACCTTCAAGGATGCAAAAGGGCTCCAATGCTTAAAGGCCGAGGCAGCGTTCCAATCAAATTGAAATTTAATTTCCACAACAATGTGGCGGTGAGGGGGACTTATGTACTTGACCGAAGGACAACCGAAAAAAGAAAACGCCTTCGAGTCCTTGAGTGGCCAACGATTATTAACCCCATCCACCGGCCTCCATCCCTCCGCCCGGCCGTTAGCAGTCCATAAAATTGTGATTTACTCCCATTGAGATTTCAATTACTGCCGCTTTATTGGCAATAAATTTCCGTATAAATTAGGCCTGGCCGCCAACTTTGGGCCCGCAAGGGTTAAGGTTAAACAAAGCGGGAAGCAGCCGCACGTCCGCAAGGTGAAGCCGGTCAGAAAAGGTTCATGGGGTTAAGCAGCCGAAGATGCGAAAACAAACGAAGGTTTCTACCAACTTATAGATACCCTACAAATGCCATTTTATTTAATTACAAATTTTATATAAAATATATTTTGTTTTATTCTTTAACTTATGTACTAAGTTCATTATTTATTATATAATTTATAATTAAATTAGTAAGATTATCTCACAGCTCTCTGTCATTCTCATCTATATGCCTGAAAGTGAGAAACTCCCAGGATAACACGAATAAAAATTGATTGCCATGCAAATAAAAAAATATAAAAAAAAAAATATAGAACGATATCTTTTGGGCACGTTCATGTCGTTGTCGTCATCATCGTCCTTTGGAAATCCATTGACGACTCTTTAAATCTCTGCTGGCAGCCGCCACGCCATGCCCCCCACCATCGACATCCACATCCACATCCTCACATCCGAAACCCCTCGAGAAAATTGTTTTTGTTTTCGTGTTCTCTAGCCTGTGCTCCTTGGCATTTTCCGTCTAAAGTCGCGGGAAATATCAAAGCCGCTTCCGAGCCTGCCAATCACGAATTTGCCGCAGGTGGGGCAAACAACTTCCGCTCCGGGCCCAACTTCCACGGGGCCACATAAAAAAAGGTGACAGGTCGTGAACTGGAAGGCGTGAAAATCAGAACAGAAAGTGCTATATTTTCTATCCACAAATATACATTTTTAAATGCAAAAAGAGGCACAGTTTTAAATTAAATGACTTCCTTAATAAAGAAACAATACCTTACGGAGGAGGACGCCCCCTTCCTTACCCTACAGATACTGCGAGTCCGCATAGAGATCCCGGAACTCTAGGAGCTGGTCCAGCGCCGTTTCATACTCATCCCGCTCGAGGCTGGAATTGTTGTAGGCCAGCAGCTTGGCCAGCTGGATGCGATGCGTCTGGGCGTGCAGGTTATCCAGGTGCTCGCCCAGCTGCGTGGAGTTCTGGACAGCCGCCAGCGCCGGGGCAGAGTCCACCCGCAGGCCAGGCTCTCGTTCCGCCTCGCCAGGCAGCCGGTAGCCACTGGCGGTCATGCCGGCTCCGAATATCTCGTACGGGAAGGGCAGTTGCGACTTCAGGGGCAGTGGTGTGGAGGCTGCATTGGTCACGCTGCCGTGGTAGCTGCACTGGTAGTAGAGCTGCAGCATCTGGGAGACACTGTCGCATCCGTAGGCGGCCATACGCATCTGGTCGCCGGCCTTCTCCCTGGGCCGCTTGAGACGGTCCAGGGGAATGCCTCGTGCTGTCACAGACTGCACCACATACGAGGTGCCCGGCTCACATCCCGGGCTTAGTTGGGTGAGCAGAGCATGGTCGCCGCTTTGGTCAAGGAACTCGATTAGATCTTGATCCTCGCCCACTCCCAGGGGCAGGGCCAATCCAGCGGCAGTCATCTTCCTGCCCGAGGGCGTGACCCGATCACAGAAGCGCATCAGAGATTCTGGAGTATTTCGCAGCCGGTAACCTAGAGTGACGGTGTCCAGGAAGGCGGCCAGCAAGCCCGACGTCTGGTAGAGATTATCCGCCTGCCATTGGAGGCCGGAGAGGCTCCTCGACTTGAGGTTTGTGTTCCGCCAAATGGTTTCCAGCGTGGACAGTGGCGTGAACATGGTGGCCTGCTCGCTGAGATTGTGGTAGCTCAGGATGGTGTTCGCCACGCGGATGGAGTGCGACAGACGGGAATCTGAGGGAGGAAAACCAATGGTACTAGAAACTAATATATTGTCTTGCCAACTAACCCGCTTGTGGATAGGAGGTGGCTCTGGGATAGTGGAGAGGCACTACGAAGCTCGCCCTGCCGTATTCGTCGTTCAGGTGCTCCAGACACTTGCCCGCCAACCCTCCAAAGCCATCGTCAATGTCGAACAGCATCTGAAATCCCTGCAAGCCGTCACACTCCTCGATATACAGGCGTATGCGGTCTGTAAGCTCCTCGTTGAACGCGGCTTCCTCCCACAAGGCCGCTCCAGCGGAATATGTGCCTATGGTCTGGTGGACCGGACTCCTGGCCAGTCCCGGCAGAACATTCAGGCTGCGGGGATGGTACCTAGCATACAGGAAGTCCGGCCAACTACGTACGGTCTCCGCCAGCTGGTAATCCTTATCCGGGACCACAGAGTTCTTCATTAGATCCCGCTGGTACTCGGACAGTTGCGTGGGCGGCTCCTCCTGCAGCTCCAGTTGGCTCGTGGGAGCCACTCCGCTCTCCTCCACCCGCTGTCGTGTCTTTTTCAGGTCCTCGCCCGTTCCAAACGGCAGCAGCTCCTCATCCCGCTGCACAAAGTTGCCGTAAAGCTCTCCGCCCAGCGGCAGATGGGCCAGAGTCCCAGCCAGGTCCACAGACACCAAGCGCGGGGTGTACGTAGTGCGATTGTGGCTGTTCAAGCCCTCCCGGTAGAGGATGTCATTGTGTAGCAGATGCTCCTCGGCCACCTGGTCGTCTCCGTCGCCATCGCCGTAGCAAAAGTTTGCCTCCTGGAAGCAAAAGTTTCGTCAAGTTTCAGCGGGTTGGAAGATCCGAGCTCACCTGCTGGTTCCAGAAGTGGGCGCCCACGTAGTTGGCGTAGGTGCCGAACTGGAGGGACAGAATCTCGCGCGTGTGGGCCATAATACTATTTAAAAAATGACTAATTTGTACGCAACTTCCAGAGGCCGCGCTGCCCTATCGATAACAGCTTGTTATCGATAGTCGAAGCATATGTTGGGGGAATATTTGAAATATCCTTTTTTGCGATTTATTTACTTGATTTTTGGAATGAAAATCCAGTCGGCCATGTCGTGTAGGGTGTAGAGATGCCCCTCCAACCCAAAAACTAATTTAATTTAAATTCTGTTGCTGAACTAGCATACCCCTTGCACTCAACCCCCCCTCCTGAGAAAACGGCGAACAAAACAAAAACAATAGCACGTGTTTGGTACAAGCCTACATATTACAAATTTATTGGAGAGATTGTCATGGAGTTGCTCCATGTAGTGTGAACACGAGTTGGGAGCCTACTTCTTGTTGAGCATCATCGAGAGGTAGCTGTTCCAGAGCAGGGCTATGCACTGGACATAGATCACCTGGTATTGGAGGGGCACGAACGAGAAGTTGATGAACTGTGCCAGCGGCCATAGCATGTAGTTCCTGCTGAGTATGGTGGAGTATGATTCCCGGATCCTGTTCCGTATTCTTTCCTCCTCCTCGCCGTTTATCTTGGGCACCATGTAGGTCATCGCCAGCGTAAAGACTGGCGCAAACAACGCCTGATCCACCACCATTTTGGTAAGGCCGCGACGCATCGGCGTGTGCTTCTGCGAGACTCTGCCCTCCATGAACATGTACCACGTCCTCAACACCGGTCCAACCACCACAAATCCCAGGGCACTGAATCTCGCCGTCCGTCCCACATCCCACTCGCTCAGAGATCTCCTCTCGATCAGAAACTGGGCGATGCCATCGCCCACTCCCATTATGGCTGCCACATTGATGCCTTCCGCGACGTACGCCCGTAGAGCCATTTCGAATCCCTCTCCTTGTGTGTTGCTGTACCGGACTAGTGATTATGGCATCTGCTCCACCGATGCTAGTTTTTTTTTTGCGGGCTAAGGAAAAAGGGTTGCCAAGTCACCCCAAAGGCCCCGACAACCCGAAACGGTCTGCAACAACACTGTGACAGTTAAGGACAGGATATCTTCTGAACTTTTTACGAAAAATCCATCCAAACACATCTCTCTTTTAACTACACTCTCCTTTATTCGTGGCCCACCCCTTAACACAAACAATTTACAACTTTTGGCAACCAGGGAAGTGGTAACCATTTCATAATTATTTACTTTATTTTACATTTAAAAAATAACTATAGAAGCTTTCGACTTATTTATTTCTACATCGTCTCAGTTGGCTTTCAGTTCCTTTCGTTTCTTTCGCTTCTTGGGTGGAGAGTCCACGGGCTCCTCTTTGATGGAAATCTCCTCCAGAACTGTGGCAGATCCATTGGTCACAACCTCACCATTGGCTTTCCGCTTCTGCTTCTTTTTGGGGGAAACAGGTTCCTCCTTGATTTTTATCTCCTCAACATGTCCGTTGCTCTTCGCCTTCTTTCGCTTCTTGGCGGGCGTCTCTTCGTTATCCACCGGCTCCACCTTGATCTCCACCTCGTCCACATCATCCATGTAGCTGGCCGGATTGGCCGGCGTCTTCATGAACGAAGGTGTTAGGCCCGTCAGCACAGACTGCCTTACATCGAGCTCCTTCTCCTGCAACGTCTGGCTGTTGGTCAGCATTTTTCTCCGGATGGTGTAGAAGTTGGCGGTGCGGCGCAAGCGGGAAGACGTCTCCAGGCTCTTTTTGTCCGCCTTGCCCAGGTTCTGGGTAATCACCTCCGGCACCTCGATCCGCTTCTTGTAGTCCGTTCCAAAGAAGGGATGCCGCACGGGCAGCTTGTACTTGAGTGGTGGCAATGGCAGAGGGAAGGTGGCGCTGCTGTCATCCTCGGATGGCTCCTGTGCGTTCAGTCGCCTGCTGACCACAACGTACCCGGACAAGGGTAAGCTGCGAAGCGCGTACTTTCCTTTGGAATTGACATAGCCCACGGCCTCGTTGAGAGGCTCCGAATAGTTGCTGGCCCTGACTTGTAAATCGCCGACATACCGGCGCCCGGGCAGCTTAATTTTCTTTCCGACCAGCTGCTCTGGATCCACTCCCTTGGGGCACTGGAGCAGCCAGGCATCGTGGGTGTGAGCGTCGAATTCCTGGATGGTGGTGCCGCAACAAGTCCTTCCCGAGTCAGACTCCAGTTCTACGCACTCATTCTCCTCGAGGAACTCCCGGCGCATCTCCTTAGCCAGCCTCCGGGCATTCTTCTTGTCAATCTTTTCCATAAAACCGTATAAATATTAAGAGAACTAAGAAATAGACGAAACGAATAATAAAATCCACACGTGCTGGGTGGCGCAGTGTTGGTAAACGACTCAGTGGCGCAACAGCTGAGCATTGCAACTATCGATAAACGTTTTTATTTTAAAATAAAATAGAAGATTCATATCTTTGAAAGAACATAAGTCGCGTAGAGAGTCATATAAATTACAATAGAATAATAGTTTTTAACTATTAATGTGTAAAATCCTTTGTTTAATTACCGATAAAAAAAACTATCGATACTCCCACAATCCTCGAATTGCCCAGCACTGGACACGTTGTTTTGCTGCCTCCAAGAAAACGTGCGTTTGATCCTCTTGCTGCGCATTTTCTTGAGTTTCCCTTCGCCATGAGCCAAAAAGCACAGACAGCGGTGCAGTTCCACGAACTGGAGCTGGACCAGCGGATACTCAAGGTGAGTTCTCGTACCCCATCGTTGTGGTTCCAAATTCCAAACCTCCGAAATGAGCCATCCCTCTTTCGCGGTTTTCTCAAAATCGTCCTTTATTTTCATATATCCCTTTATTTTAGGCAGTAGCGCAGCTCGGATGGCAGCAACCAACTTTGATCCAGTCCACGGCCATACCCCTCCTGCTGGAAGGCAAGGATGTGGTCGTACGAGCCCGCACCGGCTCCGGCAAGACAGCCACCTACGCCCTTCCACTAATCCAGAAGATCCTCAACTCGAAACTCAACGCCAGTGAGCAGTGCGTGAGTGCAGTGGTCCTGGCTCCCACCAAGGAGCTCTGTCGGCAGTCCCGGGCGGTGATCGAGCAGCTGGCCGAGTCCTGCGGCAAAGTGATACGCGTGGCAGACATTGCTGGGAGCTCCAGCGATGCCGCCACCCAGAGGCACGCCCTCGCCGAAAGGCCCGACATTGTGGTGTCCACTCCCTCGAAGCTGCTGAACCACGCCGAGGCCGGTGGCGTCGTGGATCTGAAGAACGTGGAGACGCTGGTGGTGGACGAGGCGGACCTGGTGTTTGCCTTCGGCTATGAGAAGGACTTCAAGAAGTTGATCAAGCACTTCCCGCCCATCTACCAGGCCATTCTGGTCTCCGCCACCCTCAGCGACTCCGTGGTGCGCATGAAGGGCCTGTGCCTGAACAATCCAGTGACCCTGAAGCTCGAGGAGCCGGAACTGGTGCCCCAGGACCAGCTGACGCACCAGCGCATCCTTGCCGAGGAGAACGACAAGCCGGCCATACTGTACGCGTTGCTGAAACTGCGCCTGGTGCGGGGCAAGACCATCATCTTCGTCAACAACATAGATCGGTGCTACAAGTGAGTTCAACATAATGCTCCTCATAACCCTCGTTGGGATCGTCCAAAATGATGAAACCACACTTCAGGGAGTGGGCAGCTGGCAACAGTTGGCGCACGCATGACCAGATTCTAATCTTCTCGCTGATTCCATAATCTAACTATGTAATCTTCTCATGAAAGGACCAACATCTAATAAATCCTTTTTCGCATTCCAGAGTCCGCTTGTTCCTGGAACAGTTTGGCATCCGTGCCTGTGTCCTCAACTCCGAACTGCCAGCCAACATTCGCATCCACACCATCAGCCAGTTCAATAAGGGCACCTACGACATCATCATCGCCTCCGATGAGCATCACCTGGAGCAGCCGGCCGGCAAATCGTCCGCCTCCTCCTCCTCCTCTGGAAAGCGAAAATCCCCCCGCAGCGGCGACTTCGAGTCGAGTGCGTCGCGTGGCATCGACTTCCAGTGCGTGAACAATGTCCTGAACTTTGATTTCCCCCGGGACGTGACCTCCTACATCCATCGGGCTGGTCGCACAGCGAGAGGCAACAACAAGGGATCGGTCCTGTCCTTCGTGAGCATGAAGGAGGCAGCCGTGAACGATGCCGTTGAGAAGAAACTGCACTCTACGTTCGCTGCCCAGGAGGGAGAACAGATCATCAAGTGGGTTTTCTATTTAAGGAGCTAAGGCGAAGGATTTTATTGAACTTATCCTTGAATTTTCAGAAACTACCAATTCAAGATGGAGGAGGTGGAGTCCTTTAGGTATCGTGCCCAGGATTGCTGGCGTGCTGCGACGCGGGTCGCTGTTCACGACACCCGCATCCGCGAGATAAAAACTGAGATCCTCAACTGCGAGAAGCTGAAAGGATTCTTCGAAGAGAACAAGCGCGACTTGCAGGCCCTGCGACACGACAAGCCCCTGAAGACGATCAAGGTCCAGAACCATCTCTCGGACATGCCCGATTACATCGTTCCCAAGGCCCTGAAGCGAGTAGTTGGCACCACCTCCACCTCGTCTGGAGCCTCCACAGCTAAGCATCCGCGCCAATCAGCTGCCAAGACGGCGTTCGAGAAGCAAAGCAATGATCCCTTAATGGTCAGCCAAGTGGATTTCGGAAAGAAACGACCGAACCCGCGGCACAAAAAGAAAGCCTTGTAAGGGACTTAGTCTAAGCTCAAGTTAGTCACTAAAACGCCTGCAGTTGTTTAGAATATTTTAATATGTGTGGACTCTAAGCGAAATACAGAACTAGTTAATGGAAAAATCATTCAAAAATGGTCTAATTATCTAACTTAATCTTACATGGCTACTATACAATCCAACTTACTTAAAAAATGCCTAACCAGTTAGTGCCCTAAAGCATCTTAATCTCAGCCCCACTTATTTCGGAGGCTAGGCGGTAAGGAATCAAAGATAATGGTCCATCTATAGGCTCAATCAACAGATAATTGGCCCTACGACAGGCACGAGGAAAGGGAGTAAACGGGCGAAGATCCATCTGGGACACATTCAAGCTGATATATTATTGAAATATTATATTTCGATCTGATCCCTACACGGAGTACCTTAATCGATTTTTGGGATGCTTCTCCATCGATCTGCATCAAAACCTAGAAACAACATTTTGGATCCGATTTTTTCAAAATTTTCTGATGGGACCCCTTCAGAAATGGGGATCACCAAGGAATTCCGAAATATGGTCCTTGGGGAGGCTATATCTCGGCCAATATCCATCGGATCCTGGAGAGGAATACCTCAAACGATTTGTGGATTAATTCTCCATCGATCTGCATCAAAACCTGGAAACAAAATTTTGGATCCGATTTTTTCAAAATTTTCTGATGGGACCCCTTCAAAAATGGGGACCACCAAGGAATTCCGAAATATGGTCCTTGGGGAGGCTATATCTCGGCCAATATCCATCGGATCCTGGAGAGGAATACCTTAATCGATTTCTGGATTCATTCTCCATCGATCTGCATCAAAACCTAGAAACAAAATTTTGGATCCGATTTTTTCAAAATTTTCTCATCGGACCCCTTCAGAAATGGGGACCACCAAGGAATTCCAAAATGTGGCCCTTGGGAAGGCTATATCTCGGCCAATATCTATCGGATCCTGGAGAGGAATACCTCAAACGATTTGTAGATTCATTCTCCATCGATTTGCATCAAAACCTGGAAACAAAATTTTGGATCCGATTTTTTCAAAATTTTCTGATGGGACCCCTTCAGAAATGGGGACCACCAATGAATTCCGAAATATGGCCCTTGGGGAGGCTATATCTCGGCCAATATCTATCGGATTCTTGAGCGGAATACCTTTATCGATTTCTGACAAGTCCCTTTCCAAGTGGGGATTCCTGAAATAGAAAGAGAGAGGGGTAGGTTGGGTAGGCCCTCCCTTTCTAAACCGCAAAGGTTCAGCGTGCTCACAATGCGGTGGGTCTGGGGGAACTACATACCTGGTGATCGTTCCACGCCACGGAGAAGCAGCTGGAGACCAATTAAGGTCATTATCCCGGAGAGCAATAGATCAGCGTTGCAATGCGACCGTTTGCGGCAATTGAAAAGGCGGAGTGGGGTTCCGTTTTTAACATTTTATTATTGTCATTGAAATAGTTAACATTCATACAATTATTTATTCATTTATTTATAGCGTTATGCAGTAGAATAATAATAATAGTCATGAGAATAATAGAAGCCTACCGCCCTAGCTCTGGGGTGGCTCTGGGTGTCGTCTAAATGGATCTATGGGGAGGGTCGGAGAGGAAGCGGGGCACAGAGGTGGAGCGACTAAATCGACTAATATGCCTATCGTAGCACAATGACTTTTATAATATCGCTTCGTTACTCGCTAAATTAAATTAAATAATAATTTGTAGGTAATCCCTATAGATATATGTATGTATGTATGTATGCTCCGATATCGAGAGGCAGTATTTTGACTATTTCGGATGGAGGAACAACAACAAATATTTATTTAATTACGTTACGAAATATAAACTTATATATGGGGGGAGTAGTTGTAAATCAGATTTAATCACATCGCAAATGGAGGAGAGGGTATTAACTAAACTCATATACTGTTATAATGTTATATTATACTGTTATACTGTTATACTGATATACTGAGGAGGTATACACTGAGACTGGAGGCAAAAACGAAACACGAAATCAATAAATTTTTCGACTAAAATGCAGCCATACACATTCCATGTATCTAGTATATATATATTATCATATATGTCTCTATATAAAGGTTCTCTTTTTCTTTTTTTTTCTCAGTATATATATATACTATATCTCGATTTATGCTTCATATTACGATGCTAAAAAATGTCCTTTTTTTTCATTTCTTTCCATTTTTAACTCAAAATCCGAACCGTAATATCCTCTAGATGGTAGCCTTTCAGATTTCTTCCATTTCATACTTAATAGTTTTTTTTTTGTTGTATTTTTTAATTGTTTTTTTTGTTTTTAGTTTTCGTTTTAACACACATACAGAACTCGTTTAGATTATTGTTTGCAACAAGACGTAAAAATGTACATATTTCATCAAAAAAGTGTATCTGTCTCTTTAATTGAAATTGTTGCCACGATCAGGACCATCATCTCTGATCCTGCCGACGATACTGATCCTAATGACATTGTTAGGACCTTAGTATATACACAACTTTGCATTATTTTTTTTTCTATATATAAACATATATATTTGTATATATATATATCTATATAGGCAAAAATTTCGTAAAGATTAGTTCGAAATGACGAAAAGAATTTAAAAAAAAAAGAAGAAGGAACACACACACACACATTAAAATAGGTCCAACGGCCATATCCTATGGCCGATGGGGTTCCCCCACTTTTTTTTTTTCGGTACGATTGGATTTTGTGGATGTGAGTGCGAGCGGTGTTGGTTGGGGGGGACGGTGTTTCCCTCTTAGATGGGCACATAGTTGCCTTTGGGCTTGTAGAACATCTTGCCGGTGAAGATGCGACGCCGGATCTCGCTCAGCAGCAGTCGCTTCTCCTTCTTGATCTTCTTGAGCACGCCCTTGTTCTCCTGGGCGCGACGGGACAAGTACGGCAGCACCTCCTCCACAGGTCCGTAAGGGATATACTTGTAAGCCGAGTAGCCCGCCTGGCCTGCAGTTTTTTAAACCAAAATATTACATCTACCACTGACACGACTGGAAAGCCAAATACTTACCCAGAGGGAAGGTGATGTAGTCGCACATGCCCAGCAGCTGGCCAAAGCAGATGACCTTGTCCTCTGGCGAGATTCCAATCTCCTTCATCTGTTGGATGGCAAAACGCACCGTGTCCTCGTTGTGCGAGGCAACCATGATTCCAATCTTGCGGGCATCCTCGCCGCCATCCTTCATCAGCTGTTCAAATAGAATCAGATTACTATATAATACCGGGTACTCTCCGGGAGGTAAGCCCACCTTGATGCGTCGCAGACACTCGGACAGGGTCTTGTGGTACATGTCTGTGGTGGCCTCGAACGTGGGATTGACCGGATCTGGATAGCCGAGGGCCTGAGCACGAGCCCGCTCCTGCTCCATGTAGGCGCCGCGCACCAGCTTGGCGCCAAAGTAGAAGTTCTGGCGCTTGGCCTGCTCCAGATCGGTGCAGACCTCGCGGAAAGTTTCCCGCAGGTAGCACTGGTAGGTGTTGAAGACGATCGCCTTGTCCTTGTTGAACTTTCGCATCATCTCCAGCGTGATGCGGGAAATGGCCGGTTGAAAATAGGTTTGCTCGGCATCCACCATAATGCGGACATCCAATTCGGCAGCAGCCTGGGAGGTATACAAGTTTTTATTACAAGTTTAAGTTTAAAACTAATTTAATAATATTTATTGCAAATAAATCTAACTTATGGTAGTTAACTAACCCTAACGATGGTGTTCAGGCGACGAATCATATTCCGGAACATCTCCTCCTCTTTGGGCGATATTTGTGAGATCAGTCGACGCATCTGTCCGGTTTGGGGGTCGGGAACGCGGAAAGTATCGCTCAGCTGCGAGTCCTCATCAACGATGCCAGACCATGGGAAAAGATGCAGGATACTAAAAGTTGGAATAAATATTCCATAAAATCTATAATTACGAGGAAATAATAAGATATCATACCCTTCCTTGTCGGATGTTACATTCTTAAGAAAGTCCTTGACGTTCTTGTTGTCGCCGAGACTGGCATAATACTTCTCGAGATCCTTGATGGTCTTGTGGTGGGTGAGGACGTTGCCCTGGCCGCCCACCATGTCCTCCATGTACCCTCGTGTGCGCATGATTACCTCAGAGAGTTGTAGCTACGAAACAGAAAGGATATTAAGGATATGTTAAGGATAAAGAAGTCAAGTTCCACTTACCAACAACTGCGGACGGCCCAGGGCGGTAAGTTTGATGGCCGTAATGCCAGTTCCGAAGGTGGCGCCTATGGTTTATCGATTCCAGGATAAATAGAAAGCGTGGGAGAAAGAGATCGGTGAATGCGATGCGATGGAAAAGGATATATAAACGCAATATAGGATAAGCGGACACTAAAACAGGAGCAGGAGCGTAATTAAAAAGTAAAAGCAACCGAAAAAAAAATACACATATCTAGCTACATGACACGGATACAGATACACAGATACAGATACAGATATACGGTCTATATAGCTACGACAAGTTAGCCACATCGATCAGCTAAGACGCACACTAAAATGGCCCAAAAATGTTCAAACTCGTTTGCATTTCTCTGTCGGAATGGATACTCTTTAGATAATTGTTGAGAATACTTGGTGTTTTTATATAAAAATATTTTTGTAGTTTTCTTTTTTTTCAGTGTGTTGGCTTACCCGTGGCCACTGCCCGGGGCGCCTTGCGATCGTCCTCTTTTTCAATTCAATGTTTACACATTTTTATGATTTATGACGGGGGGAGGATTGGATTTTTGATTCAGATTTTTTGATTTGATTTGATAGTGCCATTTGGGGATATTTGCGGATTTCATTATCGAGAATGCGGGGCAGAAGAAAATTAATTAATTAATCATCAATTTGTCACATAGCTCCTCCGCTCAGGGAGTAATCGTAAAAAAGCGATAGCAGGAAACAATTTCTTATAGAGAATATCCCTAACTATCCCTAACAATGACCATGTTTATGTCCAAGACTCATGCTTGCATTCCAAAAAGAATAAATTTAAATAAAAAAAAAAAATACTAAATTATTTGCTGAGTGAATTATGCAGCCGGATCATGCTTATGTACAAAAATCTTAAAAGGACTCGGGAGGAGTGAAGGTGCAGCAACATTCTAGGGCAGATCATCGCTCCAGAGACATACCGGAAACGGCCTCCAGACACTTGATGAAGATCTCCATGTTGCGCTCACAGGTGGCCTCGTTGAGATAGAAGTAGGTGCGAGCACTGCTCACTTTGTAGCGACGATCGGCGAAGGACTTGTCCACATGATACTGGGGCATGGCGCCCTCCTCCTTGCCGTCGCCGGCACTGGAAACGGAAGATCTAAAAAAGGACAAAGCGATTAGACATACAATTTTGCAAAAAAAATAACTCAAAGGACTCACTCAACTTCACGCTTCTCAGCCTCCTCCTGGGAGATATCCTCCTCGACGGAATAGTCCAGAATGGGCTTCACGCCAAACGATCTTAGTCTGCAAGATCGATATATATATCGATTAACGATAGTCTTACAATCGCTTCAGTCACACGAATTAGTAAAATAATAAAATTTTGATTGTGTTTGGATTAGCAGTCGAGGGGAGGCGAGCGAGTTTCAAAAGTGCATTCCGGATGGTTTGGGGGGGGATTTCGGATTCGGGGGATATACCAGGTATATATATCTATCGATATATATTATTATATATATATATATTATATTATTATATAGATATATATTATTATATATTATTAATATATATTAATATATATTATATATTATATATTAATATATATTATTATATATATCTATCGATATATATATTCGATATATCGAATAGATCGAAGTTTCATGCTAACTTTTGGACTGAGAATCGCATAACCGATAGTAGTTCTCATTCCTGGGACATTTACAAAAAATATACATACAATAGCGGTTTTTTTTACATAATTTTTAACATAAAACTTTTTTTTGTGGAATTTTGAACCCGCCCTATGTATGCATAAGATTGGTTTTTTTGGGGATGCAATAGTATTGGTGGTTTGTTGTGGGAGGTTAACCTCTCTAGGGCGGGGACGATCGTGTGCCGGTTCTCGCCGGCCACAAAGTGTCCGTAGAAGCTGGACTTCATCAGCAGGATAAAGAGCTTCGTTCCCAGAATGCTGCGCGCCAGTTTCAGTAGCTAATAGTCGGCAATCGATTATTTATCGATAGTCGGTCGATGGGGTGTGTGTGTGTTAAGCGGGTTTTCGCATAACCGTTTCGCAATCGTTATCGAAATTGGATGATCGGGTGGTAAAAAAATCGAACGAAACGATATAGCGCCGGAAGAAAGCATAAAAGGGGGATACAAAAAAAATAAATAAAGAAAAAGAGAAAAAAGAAAAGAGAGAAAAAGAAGCGATGAGTGGACTTGCTGTGACAATAAATTACCTTTCCAGGGTGGGTATAATCTTGATCTGATCCTCGCCGGCGACAAAGTGGCCATAGAAGGTCGCCTTCATGAAGGATGTGAATAGGCGTTTTCCGAATACTTGCTTAGTCCATTTCATAAGCTGTATTATGTTTTTTATTAGTTTAGTTTCGTTATTAAAAAATAGAAATATTATTTTTTTGCTTAAAGAAATATTAAATGTTTTCCATTAATTTTTAACCAAAAAATCCATTGCATTCTCTGCTCTGACATGTTCCATGTTCCACGTTTAGCTTCTGGCTGTCCTGGATGGGCCATAAATCACTTTGGATCTCGGCCAAAATACAAAAAACTCGAATAAGTCAAGGCCAGGAAAGGAAGGCGTTGCCAAAGTCCAATTATAAGCAAAAAATGCGACAAAAATCGAGTGGGCGGCCGAAAAAAGTCTAACAAAATATAAATCATGGAAGACTGAAGACTATCCTTCATAAATATCCTTAACTAAACATCCTTATTCCCCAAAAGCAACCAAGAAACTTGCCAACTTCTGAACCAAGCAATTAAGGGCGTTGCCCTTTCTGGGAAGCCTTATTATGAAATATTTGCTGGGCACGTGTGGTGCGGGATCCATCTCGGATGAATGACATGATGTGTGGTGCTTCAAGGAGAAGGCTCCCGGCTCCAGTCGCCAGTCGCCAGTCTCCAGCTCGGTCGCCGTTTAGGGAGAACCGGTTGTGTCTCCGGCGAGACACTAAGTAATTAGTGGAGTGCACAAAGTTGAAAAGCCGCCAAAAACAAAAACAAAATCAGAAAAAAAAAAACTGGTTACATAAAAAATAAATTCTCGTTTCGATTCTGGTGCTTTTGTTTCGGTCTTATTGCTTTTCGCTCTATCTAAATTTTTTTGGCAAACAATTCGAAAAAGTAATCGCATTCGAGGAAATCGAGGACAGGTGTTTGTCGTTGAGCTTTGGCCCCCGCAGCAGAAAAAAACAAACGGCTACTAGTACCCACTCACCCCTTCCTCCCCTCTAATACATATACTATATATATCACCACCACCACCCCCTCGCCATCCCAACCCATCCCTATTGGATCCATTTACCCACTTGCTCATATCACGAGACCCGTAGTCGTCGTCGTCGTCGTCGTCCGTCAAAGCAAACGACGCGTTACTGTAAATAGAATCAGCAAACCCGACACTTGCCACAAAAAGTTCAAGGAAATCGTTAAAAAAGCAGAGGCATTCATATCTTGTAGCTAGGTCTTCCAAAAAAGGGGGTATGAGTAAGGATATAGGAGGTAGTCAGAGGGATAACGGCAGGGTTGGAAGGCAAAAGGTTGTAAGATGTGGGAGCAGGTTAGATTCCAACACGCGGACAGGGATCTAGGGGCTTGGGAGGTGGTCTTCATGAAGGAAGAGCAAATCTCTCAAGAGAGTACGAAGATCTCTAGACTAGATCTTTAAGATCCAACATAGATTGTGGCAACTGTGACTTCAAGAAAAGGAAACAAGCGGACAAACGGACACGCGGACAGTGCTGCATGAGCTTAGGGGGGTAGCCCTTATGAAAGAAAAGCAAACCCTACAAGATCTAAGATCTCTAGACTAGATTTTTAGGATCTAACATAGATTATGGCAACTATAACTTAAAGAAAAGGTAACAAGCGGACACGCGGACAGACGGACAAGGGTTTGGGAGGTAGTCTTCATGAAGGAAGAGCAAACCTTAAAAGATCTAAGATCTCTAGACTAGATTTTTAAGATCTAACATAGATTATGGCAACTATTATAGCAACTATAACTTTAAGAAAAGAAAACAAGCGGACAAACGGACACGCGGACACGAGGACAGGGCTTAATAAGCGCTTTTGAATAAGCCTTTTGAAGGAAAAGCGAACCCTATAAGATCTAAGATCTCTAGACTACAATTTTCAGCTCTAAAATAGAATAAAATAACAATATCTTTAAGAAATAAAAACAAACGGACACGCGGACACACGGACAAAGGTCTGTAAGCTTGGGAGGCAGTCTTGAGGAGCCTTTGCAGAATAAACAATCTTTTAGTTCTTCAAACATTCATACAGCAAATAGTCATAAAAAAGCAATCATATATCCTTGAGAAAGACAGACGGACACACGGACAGGACACTACAGGACAGGAGCTGGAAAGGTAGGGTGGGGTGGGGTAGATAGCCCCACATCCCTTAAATATTTATTCGAGTGCCTGGGAAGGGTAGCAGCGTATGAATGACTAATGACACACATGTAGTATTATTTGCCAGGAAGCCGCCCACACACTCCTGCCGGCACTTGCCCCCGAGGGGCAGACATTTATGCAAATTGCATGTGGCGGAAAAAGAGAAAAAAAAAAGAAAGAAACAACAATCTAGCGACGCATGCACTTCCAGTAATCGATTAACAATCAAACGACAGCCATGCAATGAGGGGGGGAGCTTGTTTTTCGGGGTCTACGGGGGTCTGGGGGCTAGCTGGCCCCATTACGTATTGTTCTCAGACGGCTCTGTAATCTCCTCAATCAGAGGCACCCGCCCTTTCATCTTCCTTCCCGGCCAATCAGTCGCCCCATTCACGACACACACACACGAGCTCAGCAACACCTGTCCGGGTAGACAATTAGCGATGGGGGCGTGGGGAGGGGAGGACAACTGGCACCTGACACAGTTAGAATGTCACGGGAACTAATGGGTCACAAGCAGCAGATGGAGCAAGATCAGGGCCATGTAGGGGCTCTAGGAACTATTTTTTTAGATCATGAGATATCAAGGACCTCTCCGATCTCTCCGATATCTTAGATGTCCTTCAAACCCAACGACTCACCGTCATGTTGTGCTCAACTAGCTTCTCGCTACTACAGATCATATAGACTAGGTAGGCCCGGACCAGCTCCCAGGTGGTCTTGCTCTTAAACGCGGCGATCGGATCATTGAAGCTGACATCCAGTGGATCCCGCTGGGGGCTACCCCCAGCCGGCGAGGGTGACGACGATGACGATGGCGGTGAGCATTGGCTGCTCTGCGACTTATGGTCCAGCTTATGGGCGGGCTCGGCGTAGGCCGGCTGGGCGGCGGTGGAGGCCTTCTCGCCGGAGTGTAGGAATCTACGTGTTCCATGACAGTTGGATGGCGTTAGGCCGGAAATTCTCCGGCGGCTGATGCTCAATGGTGTTACAGAATCATTCGAATCGTCCTTGGCGGCTACGGCTGCTGATGGGGAGGAGCGGGTGGCGGACTGGAGACTCCTTCGGGCGGCAACTGCGGCACTGCCGGACTGGCTGCTATTACGGCCGTAGACCAAACTGATGGCTGTTCGTTGGGCGCTCAGCGAACGGAGTAGAGCCATTACAAACGCGCTTCTCTTCGGGGGGTGTGGGGGATGGGCTTCGGTTGGTACTTCTCTTTTTCTTCTTCTTTTTTTTTTTTGATTTATTTTAATTTTTTTTTTTTTTTAGTTCGGATTCAGATTTGATTGCTAATTAATCTGCAAGTAAAAAAAGTTACAAAAAATCATAAACATCAAGTTGGATCAGCTGTGATTTCGAAAGCTTTTCTAACTACACTTGAAGAAAATTTAGTTTTTCTAATTTTTTTTTTTATATAATTTTAGACTGAATGGGGGATGAATTGGGAGAGTAACTGTTTCCACATTCACAAATCCCTTTCGAGGGAAATTTATGTTAAATTTCCTGTCACTCTCACAGTTATTGTTTTCCGTGTACACGTTTTTCTTCTTCTTCTTCTTCTTCTCAGAGATGTTATACAATTGCAAAAAAAAAAAAAAAAAAAGAGAGAGAGAGAGCAATGAAAACAGAAAAAAAAAACAAAGACAACACACGTACGCTATGTACACCTCAGAATTTCAATTAAAACAAAATTCAATTTGTGCGCTTCGGCACAGCTATTCGATTTTTCTGTCTTTTTTTCTTAGTTATTTATACTATTTATTTTGTTGTCTTCTTTTTCTTTTTTTTTCTATTCTGTACTCTTTTTTTTTTTTGTATTTTGGCGTCGAAGCTGTGTGTGCGCCGCAAAAGCACGAAACAAAATGTGAAGCTCAGCGCGCTGCTCTGCTCGGCGGCGAATTCTAAAAGGGGGGAGCGAATTCGGGCAGGCTGGCGAATTAAAGGCGAGGCGAAAAAAAAGGGAAAATCCTGTTCGCCGTACGGCGTACGGTGGCTTACATAACAGCTTTCACGTGTGACGTCACAGAAAGGAATCAAGGCAGAGCAAGCCGAAACTCGAGCCCCTTTTTCTCAGATTTTTCTTTGTTTTTTTTTTTTTTTTTTTTGATTTAATTGAAATGCGCCGCAGCCACAATTAGTAAGTTAATGGGGGGGCCTCCTGCGGCTGCCACTGGCTCTCTCACCCTCTCTTCTTCTCACTCTCCTCTCAATTAATTAGCGGCTTGCTAATAATTCGCCAGACGCGAAGAGAAGCTGCAATCAAATCAAAACTTGGCGGGTTTCATTGAACAGATTTCATTACAGTTCGCGGGCGACAAGTCGCAGATTCAGCAGAAAATTAAATAAAAAAAAAAAGCAAATACTCTGCTGCTGGGGTTGTTGCCAAGCGGGGCGAGAATCAGTTGCTTCTCAGGATGAAGTAGTTAAGGGCTGGGGGGATTACTTTACTCTGTGGTGGCCCTATTATATAATACTGCTCTCTGTGCCGTGTATCCTAGGACCAGATCCTTTTCGGGCAACACACGCGCACACCTTCGAATTCGCCGCGGCGACTTTTCCTACCCCCTAATAGTAGCAACCGCCTCTTACTCCTCCTCCTGCTCCTGCTTTCTTCCTTTCCTTTGGGAGGGAGTTTCAACACTTAAAATTTCTTCGTTCTCCAGATATCCGTTAGTTTGTTTAAAAAAATAATAATTATAATTAAAAATTAGGCGTTTTTTTTTGGTCGAAACTATGCCGGAATCTGCTTAAGACTTTTTTTTCTGTTTTTTTGTTTTCTGCCCAATTTTTTACACCAAAAAAAAAACACACACACACTTCTCGGTGACCCGACGAATGTGTTTGACAAACTTTTCAATGCAAGAAGACGGGAAAAAGGAAAAATAATTCATATTCCTACCTCAGCAAACACGACCACACTTTTTGGGGAGGTCTCTAATTTTTTTAATTTCTTTTGCGAGGGTTTTTTTTTTTTTGGGTTTGATCTATTTGTTTGTTGTTGCTGCGAAAGACACACACACACACGCACACACTCGCACACGAGACGAAAAAAAACGCTCGCAAAAAAAATAGGCGGAGAGCGAGAACTGCAAAGGTCTGACGCCGCGACGAATCTGAAAAAGCTCCACATCCAAGCGCTTGGCGAGAGTGGTGGTAGCGCCGAATGGTAGACGAGAAAATCAGTCAAAAGCGGTCGTGGCCGTTACGGGCGGCTGGGGGTTTTTTTTGGGGGGAGAGCACCACCACCACCAGCACCAGCACCAGCCCCAGCAGCTGTCTACAGTTGTTGTTTGCCTTGCACGTGAGCGCAGGGAAAAAAGAAAGATGAAGCGAACGAAAAGCAAAAAAAATAAAAAAAAATCGAAATTCAGAAATCATGCGACCGCCGCCGCCATCTTCTTCTTCGGGCAGAGCCCCAATTTCCGGCCAATTGCAGCCAACCGGCTTATCTACGTCCCCGGCGGTTGGCCAGTGACACTTTCTTATCACTAACCTACTCCCTCCCCCACCCCTGGACATACCTTCCTTATCGTCGCTCCAGCCGGCAATGCAGCTGTTCAGTGTGACCATAGCTGGCCGTTAATTTTTCAGTCGCCATCTTTTAACTATCGATAACACGCTTGAGCCCGGCCTAACCGTAAGCTTTCAAATTTGAAATTTAGGCGCCAAAGTCAAATCCCAAGTCTTTTTAATAAAAAACTCCAATATTACATTACATTGAATATATTTGTGTTGCAAATTGCCATGGACAAATGTTGCAATAAATTATATCTAAATATTAGAAATAATAATTAACAGTTAATGAGCGTTCGACTTTTGTTGCTATCGTTGTTGGATTCTCTTGCCCGTTTTGGCTTCGAACGCGATGAAAGGAGAAACTTAACAAAAAAAAATCAAATAAAATAAACAGAACAAGTTATCTAAATATATATATGTGTATATATATATAGACAGTATGCGTGTATGAAATTGAAGGGGTTCTTGCCCGCATCATAACAAAAATACATCTTTTGCTGCCGTCTCTCCTTTTGCCATTTCCTTACCGGCGGCTCATCTCTTCCTTCCTTCCTTCCCTTCTTCTTTCATATAATATTATTGACTAAATTGTAATAGATCAACGAATGTCTGTTTCTCCATCATTATCCTTGATGCACCGCCAGCACCAGCGTTTTAAATTGGACAACTTACTCACTACTTGATTTTTAACTTTTAAATTAAGGTTTTCTCATTTTTCTTCTAATTAAGCGGCTCTTCTGATAAAAAATAAGGTTTAAAATAAAGTAATGTTTAAAATTGAATATTCCTGCTTGATTCTAGGAAAGTATTTTACGTATTAGGGGTACAAAGTAAAAGGAACACCTCCAAACTTTTAAGAAAGGAAAAAAAATCAAAATTGGTGACGCCGGTGCTGATGGCGGGATTTCTACTACTGCTGCTCCTGCTGCTTCTGATTTTGTTGTTAGTAGTGCTGCTGTCGCTAGTTGGACTTGGTCAGCTCAGTGCGATTGGCGGCCACTTCGGCCAGAATGAGTAGATCTGAGGTAGAGGAGGTCTCTTCCAAGTTCGGCGAGGAAAAGGAGGAGGAGTTTGAGGAGAGCGGCGACGAGGAGTTGGATGCCACAATCGATACGGGTCCAGTGGTCGCCTTCGGCACGGGACTCTCGTTAAAGTAATAGCACCCGTTGATCGTTAGCGGCAGAATGGAGGCCACCTCCTGCTCGATGGCACTCACGTCCCGGCGTGTGATGCTCTCCTTCCGTGCCTTGCGTCTCTGACTGCCCACGGCGGCTGCCTGCTGTCGCTGCTGTTGTTTCTGAAGTTGTTGTTGTTGCTGCTGCTGCTGCTGCTGCTTGATCCTCTCCAGATCACCAGCACCCACCGCCGGATCAGAGAGTGCCGCCGCTCTTCCTCCACTCGAGCTGCTGCTGCTGTTCAGGATGCTCCTCTGCTTCCTGCTGCCGCTGAACTTCTTCTTCTTTTTGGTACTGCGCTTGCGCTGCAAATATGCGTCCAAGCTGAGAGCCGGCAGCTCCTTGATCCTCTCCTCCAGATTGAAAAAGCCGCTGCTGCTCGACTCGGACACGCTGCGCTGATGCCGGCTGCTCTGCGGCCGTTCTGGTGGCGATATGGGCGGCGTATTCGGTGCTGCGTCCAATGATGTATCCGTAAAGCTTCCCGACACTGTCGGATTCCTGTTCTTGCCCTTTTTGTTGATGGCCGCCAGCTGGCCGGAGTTGACCAGCTCCTGATAGATTTTGCCCTTGCACGAGCGTGATGATTTGGCTTTTTTGTTTGGCGAACCGGTCGCTCCCTCCTCCTCGCTGGAATTGCTAGACTGGCTGTCGAACGATCGCTTGAGGCCAGTTGGGGCTGAGGCAGGCTGATTGCCAGTGGCGCCTGGCATGTGGGCGGATAGAAATTGGCTGGTCTCGCTGAGGACCTGTTGCAGGGCGTAGTCCTTCTCCTGGACCTGCACCTGGAGCAGCGAGCTCAGCTCACCCATCTGCGTTTCGTCGGCCAGCTTGAAGTAGTTTTTGCGCAACAGGTCCAATGGTATCTTCTGCAATTGCAGCTGAGTGGGATGCGGTGGCGGTGGCGGCGGCTGGTTATCATCGCCAGAAGGACCAACACCGCCCGTGGCAGCGTTACTGGGACGGGTTGCTAGTGTTCTCAAGGGCGGAGCGGGTAATTTGTACCACTTGAAGTTGGGATTGGCATTAAAGAAGGCGTCCTTGTTCTGAAAAGAGCACAGATTTCATTAAAAATATTTTTAAAAAAAAGTGAAAGTTCAGTGGAAAGCTCACCTGCTGCGCCAAGTCGGTGAAACAGTGCTTCTCCTGCTCGTCCAGTGCGGCCCACCAGTCACCCAGGATCTTTGTAATTGCTCTAAAATGTGATAGAAGGTGTTAGGATGCTCTCGGTCTCAGTAGAGCTTCGGGAACCTACCGATTCTCCAGAGTCTTGTAGCGCTCCTTGACGATCGCGCGATGTCGCTTGCAGAATATAAGGAACGCGTTCATGGGACGGCGGGCATGGTGCTCGGGCTGAATGATTTCCACGGCTTCCTTGTGGTGCTTCTCCTGATCGCATTCCTGCTCGGGTTGCGGCACTGTTACCACATCGACATGCTCTTCGGTGTCTTCGCGTCGGATGCGTGTGACTTCCTGCTTCGCAGGCAACGCCTGCACCTGAATCTTGACTCCAGCCACCGGCTCATCGTCGTCATCGTCATCGTCCTCCTCCTCCTCCTCCTCCTCGTCCAGCTCTTCCTCCTCCTCCTCCTCGTCCTCCACGTCATAGTCCTCGCTGCTGTAGTCCTGCAGCTTGGCATAGTTGTGCACATCCTCGATGCGTCGAAAGGCATTTTCTTGGTCCTCAGTGCGCTGGGTTGGCTGCTGTTGGGCTCCTGATGGGTTCAAAGTGGTGACTAAGGCACTTTTGGTTGCAGCCGGTGCTTCGCCCGCTTTCTCCACCGACATTATGGCTTCTCCACTATCTCCTCCCCCCAAAGTTGTTGGCTTCCCCATCGGAGTTGGCGCTGGCAGCAACCTGAGGCCTGCGGCCGCTCCTGTTCCTATCACACCGATGGCACCCGTGGCTACCGCTATCCCCGCCGGCAATCCTGTCACAATTCCCACCGAGTTTCCTCGGGCAACTCCCAGCAAAGCGGCCGATGCAATGCCACATGATCTTGATTGGAATCCCTTGAGGGTCTGCGACACAGGGCCGATACCTTTGGTAACTCCCATAATGGTCGATGATCCTGGAGATAGTAGTATGGGGGCGGGTCGGGAGACAGCCCGGATGGCGCCCAGTGGGGATGCAGTCGAGGTCCAGGATCCTAGCGAGACTGATGTAGAAATTTGTCGCAATTCTGTTGTTGATTGTTCGCCCTTGTTGTTGTTGTTGTTGTTGTTGCTATTTTTGATGTTCATTTTGTGCTCTACTACTTTTTTAAGGCCAGCGTACATGATGTTTTTGTTGTTGTTGTTGCTATTATTATTATTATTATTATTATTATTAATGTTGTTGTTGTTGTTGTTGTTGGTTTTGTTGCAGGCAAAGTGCAATTTAATTGCAGCACCTGCTGGCGTCACCTGCGCTGCTGCCTGCTGACCACCGATCATGTCTTGTATTTTTCTTTTTTCTTATCACATCGGCTGCTGGGTATCCTCGAACATATCACGCACTGCAAGAAAAAATTGGCAAGATATTAGCTTTCCAGTCACTTCCTCTCTCAAGATCCTTGTTGTTGGCTTTTCTGTCTTAATTTCACAAATGTTTTCGCAAAAACAACAAAAAGTGGAATGGTGTTGCCAGTGTGGCTGGAAAATGGTTTGGCAACCCTGTTGTTTACAAAAATCGAGAACGAGAGAGAGAGAGGGAGAGCGAGAGAGGAGAGAGAGCTTAAAAATAAAGAGAGCGAAGCTGCGTCAGCATCAGTGGCGCTGTCATTTAACCGATAAAGGGGATCGGATCAACAGGGAAACATTTAGTCAATCACTCTAAATTTAATTTTCAACTGATATTAACAAAAAAAAATATTAAAAATATAAAACAAAGGCCAAAAAGACTTTCCACGATCCCCCTGCCGACGCCTCTTATCATTCACTATCAGTTTAAGAACAAGAAAGCCTATCTATCAGCTGTGTGTGTTTGTGGATCCTTAAACAATAATAACGCCTTATATTTCAAATTATGAAACTTTGCTGGCTCTTTTTTTTCTGCGCAGAATGAATAATTATGAAGAAATTTCACTTTTTTTTTTTTTACTTATATACAACTGTGTAGACGATCGGTCGACGAATACATAAGCTTGAACTTGCGTAAATAAACTCGGCGAGTAGAAGATATTTGCAAAGGAAATGAATAAACAACAAAGGCGACGCACTCACAACAAAAATCCGAATCGGAATCAGAATCAGAGAAAATGAAAAAAAAAAATGAAAACGAACAGCCAGGAGAAGACACCCAATAAAAGTTATCGCTTATTTTTTTTGTTTTGTCTTTGAAACTCTTTTCAACACTGTATTGCCAGGCTTGCAAACTTTTCAGCAAAACTTTTCGGTTCCGATTGATTGTATATTGTTAACGCTTTTTTTTTGATTGTTTTTTTCTTCTTTCATTCCTATTGCACAATTATCTGACAACCAAACAAAATAAAAAAAAAAAAAATACAAAAAAACTTGAGAAAAACAACGCACACAACAACAACAAACTAATGTCTACGTGTACAGCTGAGCGTATGCCGGTGTGTGCGTGAGAGAGAGGGAGAGAGAGTGGCCAGAAAGAGATGGTCTGCCTGTTGTTTTTGTTTTTATTTATTTTTACTTTGATTTTGCACTTTTTTGTTGTTTTTTTTTTGTATATTTGTTTAGTGCGAACTAATTGTTTTTGGTGTTGTTGCGGTGGGAGGATCGCTAGGACTGCCACTTGGCGTAAGATTCAAAAGTGCAGCTGTCAGCTGTTGGTTACCGTTGGCTTTTATCTTGTTGTCTCGCTCTGGTGCACTCACACCGATGTACACGGTCAAGGCCAAGCCATTAGGGGGGAGCTGAGGTGAGAGGGGTATCTGCCATAACCTTCAAACGGCCAGTTTCCTAGATTTCTAGGTTATGTTTACGACTTTCATGATACAATTTTAAATAACTTGTAAAAAAAAAAAAGAAAGCAACAACCCAACTTATCGAAATGTTCTCCCACATATGTACTTTTCACATAAAGTTCACTCTCTCTCTCTCTCTCACACAAACACAGACATTCATGCTCCCACAAACACCAACAAAGAACAGCTGATGACGTTTGTTATTTTGTGCGCGTCGCTTAATTTTCGCACAAAAACAAATATCATTGTTTTGTTAAATGAAAAACTGAACCCATCGCACTGCCATAACTAAAGCCCCGTTTCAAATATCGAATTTTTGTGATTTACTTGAAATAACCGCACCAGAAATATACGCCGATGATACCGTATTAATTGAAAGTTGCCTCCTGCTCTTCTTTTAATTAAATTTCAATGTTGATGATGTCAAATGAGAATGAAAACTGACTGTGTTTTTGTGTTTTTCTGCTGGCAGAGCAGCACAGCGTCAACAGCGACGTCGGCGACGACGACGTTGGGGCGACGTCGTGCCGCACAATGGGCCCACTTGTACCGTTACTTCAAAAAGGATAGGCAAGATAAAACTTTAAAAGATCATGTTTAACATTTAAAAAATATATATCTTCTCTTGCTGACTCACGCTACTAACTAATATTGTTTCTAAAAATAGTCTCACAAAATATTATTCTTATCAAGGTTCTTAAAAATTTTATATAAATTATAATTAATTTTTGATTGTCATCACGAGCCACATCCCACTGTTCGTGAGTTCAATTGCGCGCAACAACACTGGACAGCGAAATGAATTTTACTTTACTTTTTATTTTCTTTTCCTTTACTGTTCTGCAGGCGCCTCTGCACTGGTGTGTGAGTGAGATCCAACACACATGCACTTCAGCCCCACAAAAACAATAACAAAGGTAACTGTTTGTGAGCGACAATCGAGAGATGGAGAGAGTGCCATCTCTTTTGCACCTGCGTTTGGGGCTCAGCTCGCACAGCTGCTTTCTGTTGTTGTTGTGCTTGTTTACAGTGTTTTGTTTGCGAGAGAATCCGCAAAGTGCAGCTGATTTTTCTGCCGATTTACAGAGAATGTTAAAAGTTAAATGAAAAATCAGGTGTGCAAAGAGTTACTAATTAAAAAATGTCTCATTGGCTTAATTAGCGGAATGACATTTGAACACTGCATCTCTCATAATATTTTTTTTAATTAACTCGATCGATAAAAAGAAGTTAATTTAAAACGATATTCTCGTGATTTTTTAGTTGCATAATAATTTAACAGTTTTGGGCCGAACGGTTGCCGATTCGGTTTGTTTGCAATTTGCATTTCTGTCCGGGGGATAACAACAATGTTATGGTTTTTCAAGGTCACCCATACACAAGCACAGAGTAAAACACTGAAAACCTCACTGATTTACAGGTTCAGCTCTCACTTGATTCTCTCTCCCTCTCTCATTCAATGTGCGTCCCTCTTCGTTTCGCGTAAACAAAAGCAAAGCCACAGGCGAGAGAGCGACACAAGCCAACAAACTTGCAATATCTCACACCTACACATATAAGCACTCTCACAGGTATCTCTCTGTAGGTGTGTGTGAAGGATACATTATATCTTGCTATCTCTCTCTCTCTCTGCACTCATCTGGTTGTGTGTGTGTGTGTGAGAGTGTCTGTGTGCCAGTTTTCAGGGTCAGGAAAATTCGATTTTCTGCGCCAGTTTCTCTCTCCTCCTCTTCTTTTCTTTTTCTTCTTCATACTTTCCTTCCAACAACAACCAGACGGAACTCACAAGGTCACCAACTGCACTAAAACCCCAACAAGGTGAAGTAGAAATACCCTTTTGCCATCGAAATCGAACCAATTAGACTTCTAATGTTAATGAACTTTGTAGGCGGGGGCGGGCCACACCCACTGCCACAGTGACTCCAGTCGAGAGCCATGCCATATGCCAGATAAGAGCTATCGCAGCGGACATGGTGGAGAGAGATGCGGGGTGTGTCCCGGAGAGGGAGTCCCTGATAACGGATTATCTCAGACTACATTCCGAATGATAAGAGGAGGAACTTCATCCCTTGGATTGGCTACTCACCCAGTAAGGATGTAGGTTAGTGGCGCTCCCCTGCCCCATTATCCGGCTATCGCTTCAGGACATTGATGAAGGTCTCGTGCGGCACCCGAATGTTGGCAAACATTCGCATCTTCTTCTTGCCCTCCGCCTGCTGCTTGAGGAGCTTCATCCGCCGGGTCACATCGCCGCCATACAACTTGGCCGTGACATCCTTCCGATACGCCTTGATCGTCTCCCGGGCCAGGACCTTGCTGCCCACGCACGCCTGTATGGCGATTTGGACCATCTGCTTGGGGATGAGCTCCTTCAGCTTCAGCACCATCTGGCGGGCCACGCCCGTCGCCTTGGATACATGGACTATCCGGCACAGCTCCTCCACCGGCTTGCCGTTCAAGTGGATGTCCAGTCGCACCAGGTTCGAAGGATGGTAGCCGTGATCCTCGTAGGTGAAGCTCGCATAGCCGGAGCTCATGGACTTGAGGCGGTCGTGGAAGTCGAGAATGATCTCGCTGAGTGGCAGGATGTACTTCATGAGGACGCGGGTCTCGTCGATGTTGACGCAACTCTGCTGGAGGCCGCGCCGCTCCACGCATAGCCCGATGATCTGGCCCACGTACTCCGTGGGCGTGATAATCGTTCCCAGCACCAGGGGCTCGAAATACTCCCGGATGCTGTGCGGTTCCGGGAAGAGAGCCGCATTGGAGATGTCCAGGGTGTCGCGACCCTGCTGCTTGATGAGCTTTGGGTTACTGAGAGTCAGTCTGTAGGTGACCGAGGGAGCCGTGATAATGGGCTCCGCTCCGTGCTCCTGTTCCAGTCTTTGGCAAAAGACCTCCATGTGGAGGAGGCCGAGGAAGCCCAGGCGCCAGCCCTGGCCGAGGGCCGGACTGGAGTCCACCTTAACGGTGACGGCCGAGTCGTTCAACACCATTTTGTCGATGGCGCTCCGCAGGGCCACGTGCTTGGACTGATCGGATGGGAAGACTCCGGCGAAGACGAGCGGCTGCTGGGGCTTGTAACTGCCGGCGGCGGTCACCGCCTGGTTCTTCAGGTGTATGGTGTCGCCCACGATGGACTCCTTGCTGTTCCGCATGTTGCAGGCGATCAGGCCCACCTGCCCGGCCGATAGCTCGGCCACCGGCGACTCGGCGGGTCGCAGCACAGAGATGCTTTTCACGGGATACACTTTCTTGGTGGCCATCGACTGGATGTCCTGGTTCGTCTCCAGCTTCCCATCCAACACATAGATGAGGTTCAGCGCCCCCCGGTACTTGTCGAACCAGCTGTCGAAGATCAGGGCCCGAAACTCGCTCTCCCGCTGCACCTGTGGCGGCGGTATCGTCTCGATGATGCGCTCCAGGACCTGGGAGACTCCAGTGCCCAGCTTGGCAGACACCCGGAGCACCTGGGCGGGATCTATGCCGAACAAGAGCTTCATATCCTGGCACACCTGGTCGGGGTTGGCGTGCTTGATGTCAATCTTGTTGAGGACCGGCACCACGGCCAGATTACGCTGCTTGGCGAGGTGGTAGTTGGCCACCGTCTGGGCCTGGACACCGTGGCAGGCATCCACCAGCAGGACAACGCCGTCACAGGCCGCCAGGGAGCGGGAGACCTGGGAACAAAGGTGGAGGAGTCGGTTAGTTGGACTGTAATTGGGTTCAGTGCTCCATGGCGCTCACCTCGTTGGAGAAATCCACGTGACCGGGCGTGTCGATGAGGTTGAGGAGGTAGAGCTGCCCCTGGTGCCTGTGGAAGATTGACGCTGTCTGGGCCTTGACCGTGATACCGCGCTCCCGCTCCACCTGCAGGCTGTCCAGGACCTGGTGCTGGCCGGCATTCCTGGCAATGGCGCCCGTCAGCTCCAGTATCCGATCCGCCAGGGTGCTCTTGCCGTGGTCCACATGGGCGATGATGCTGAAGTTGCGAATGCGGTCAACGGGCATGCTTGCGAACTGCCGCAGCAGTTCCGCCGGCGAGGTCTCCGCCGCCTCGTCCTTGACCCGGTTGGCGGTGCAGAGGGCGCGCCAGCGGGGGGCGACGGCGGCAATCAGCCCTCGACATCCTGGCGGGGATCGGTGCAGCAGCCGGCGAATGGATATCGTCCTGAACATAACCATCTAACCATTACAAAACATGCGGAGTGTGCCTGTCGCCTTTTTCCCACTTCGCGCCACGAGTTTCTCACACGGCGGTGAAAAAAAACGATTCCGACAGTGCTGCCAGATCGTCGTATGATAACAGGGATTTCCTCATTTTTCCGATTTTGAGCCTCACAGTCAGCGCTTTTCTTAAACCATATTGTTTCTTACGACCTTGGGGAGTCATCTCGAGCATAAAGCCCGCCTGATGGTGTTTCCAAGCCTCTAAATCCGAAAATTATGATAGCGGGGGCGGTCAGACCACGCTACTTTTGGTATTTAATTCGTGGTGCTGCCAACCTGTTTTTCGGCTCATACACGTAAAAAAAAGTCACAGCACACCATTTTTAATCGGTTTTCAGGTTATACCTAAGGTCTTTTAATACCATGTTAAGTTGAGTTAATACCAAGCACAAGTTTTATTTTATTTTAAAAAAAATGAGGAATGTCATGGCCTGATCCTTTGACCTTTGCGATGATTATATCTCGGCCAGAATCCATCGGATCCTCGAGCGGAGTACCTTTATCGATTTCTGGGATGATTCTCCATCGATCTGCATCAAAATCTTTAATCAACATTTTGGGTCCGATTTTTTCAAAATTTTCTGATGTCCCCCTTCAAAAATGGGGACCACCAAGGAATTCCAACACATGACCCTTGGGAAGGCTATATCTCGGCCAATATCCATCGGATCCTGGAGAGGAATACCTTTAACGATTTCTTGATTCATTCTCCATCGATCTGCATCAAAACATGGAAACAAAATTTTGGATCCGATTTTTTCAAAATTTTCTGATGAGACCCCTTCAAAAATGGGGACCACCAAGGAATTCCGAAATATGGGCCTTGGGAAGGCTATATCTCGGCCAATATCCATCGGATCCTCGAGCGGAATACCTCAAACGATTTCTGGATTTATTCTCCATCGATCTGCATCAAAACCTAGATAAAAAATTTTTGATCCGATTTTTTCAAAATTTTCTGATGGTTCCCCTTCAAAAATGGGGACCACCAAGGAATTCCGAAATATGGGCCTTGGGAAGGCTATATCTCGGCCAATATCCATCGGATCCTTGAGAGAAATACCTCAAACGATTTCTGGATTCATTCTCCATCGATCTGCATTAAAACCTTAAATCAAAATTTTGGATCCCATTTTTTCAAAATTTTCGAAAGAACCCCCCTTGAAAAATATGGCCCTTCCGATGGCTATGGCTATATCTTTTCCAATATCTATTTGATCCTCAAGCGGAATACCCTCTATAACTCGCAGATTAATTTTCTGGAGTTTAGATCCAATCCTTCTTCCCGGACCTCCCACCGGAGCATACCTGGGATCCCCTAGAGGAAAAATAAATAAATAGACGGATGGTTTATAAATCGTATAAAAAGCATATATATATGTATTCATCGAGGATTATGTTAGGATAAAAAAAATGTTCAAATACATAAAGGAGATTTCACATTTTGGTTTTTGTATTGTTTGCTGCGAGAGTGCGGCTGTCAGTCGAATTCGTGGCCGAAGTGAGGCAGCCTAGGTGTTCGATTCGGGGCTCGCAGGAAGTACATGAGTGTATATATAGGAATCGGGGAGTCCAAAAGGACGTGCCACCTTTACTAAAAAAAAAGTTATGAACAAATTCGAGTTGGCGCGACGCACTCCTACACACATACACATGTATGCATATATATACAAACAGATATATATATGAATATATATAGATATAGATATAGAAGAGGATAACCTAAACAAGGGGCTACAGAGACGATGGACGTACAAAAGAATGGATCAACATACAATGGAAATCGGATATAGGAATCGCTTAGCCTAAACGCAGAGTACAATAATAATCGCTTTTAAATACATAGTAGGAATACAGTTGTTTTCGAGTGAGTGTGTTTGCGTTTTTTTGTAGGATTGATATGAAATGGGTTTGTAATTGTTTCTGAATGATGGTGTTGGTGTTGGTGTGTGGAGCAATTGCATTGCAGACGTTTTCTTTCGATTCTATAATATATATATGTTGTATATGTATAGAGTGTGTATATCTAAGACCTACGATTATTAGTGTATATGTATATGAAGAATGCGAAATTAATACAGATTACATAGCGCCCGTCGTTTCACAATTGAGAGTAGAATTAAAGCGCGATCGCAACTTAAATCTGCATACAAAATATATATGTTTATGTATATGCATGTGTACCTAATCGTTTGCTTCCCAATTTGCATATTTAACTTATCGATTGCACGACTCTGGTGCTGCTTATCCGCATCAGACTGCGCGTCACGCAGAGATGAGAGCGTGTTCACTGCTGGGCCTGCATGCGCGCCTGCATCTGGGCGAGCATCTCCTGCATGCGCCGCAGCTCGGCCTCCTTCTCCTGCAGTATGCGATCCTTCTCCGTCAGCACACTGGCCTGGCCCGGCACGATGCTTTCCCTTTCCGGCTTAACCCCGTTCTCGCCGGCCCCCTTGCCGCCCTTAATGCCCTTGGCCAGGCGATCGGAGCGATAGTTCTCGTAGTGCACCTCCTGCGTCACTTCCTGCAGGTCCTGCATGTGGGTGCTGTCAAGCGGATACATTATTAGCCATTTAAGTGGGAGAGAGAGTAGTATATCCTTACATCAGCATGGTGCGCAGCTTGATGAAGTCGCAGTGGTCGGGATTCTCCACCTCGACAACGCCCCAGGGATAGAGGCGACCGCGCACCTTCTTGCCCTTGACCTCGAGCAGAGTGTTGGCGCCGCAGACGGCGAAAGGCACAGCTTCCTTCAGTTGCTTCACCTGCTCCTTGTAGTCTTCATCCTCGTCGGAATCACAGTCTGGCAGTGGGTAGATCTTGATGCCGTGGCTCTCGATCTCCTGCATGATGCGGCACTTGAGGCGCAGTATCTCCTTCTTGGTGAGGCAGTCCGCCTTGGCGATCACCGGCACAATATTCACTTTAGAGTGTAGCTTCTTCATGAACTCCACGTCGAGGGGCTTGAGGCTGCAGGCAAGAGTAATAAAATGATATCATCGAGATGAGTAACGATCAACAGATCAGCAGTACACACCCGTGTCCGAACGGAGAGATAAAGTAGAAGCAGCAATGAATGCGATTGTCCACAATGTTGCGTCTGTTTAGGCCACTTTCGTCGCGCAGGAAGCGCTCGTACTGCTCATCGATGTACTCCAGGATGGCACCGAAGCTATTCGAGTTGTCGATGGCATCCCCGAAACCGGGAGTGTCCACCACAGTGAGTCGCAGCTTGACTCCCCGCTCCTCGATCTCCACGGTCGAGGCTTCCAGCTTAACAGTCTGTTTTTGTTTCTCTAAAAAATAAAAATAATTAAATATTCCAAAGACTTCTAAGGACTATCATACCAATGGCATCGGGAATGATGCGCTCGGGGTAGAGGTCGGTGAGGAAGAGACTGTTCACCAGCGTGGACTTCCCCAGGCCGGACTCCCCCACCACCATCAGCGTGAACTCGAAGCCCTTTTTCACGGACTTGCGGTGCACCTGGTTGGGTAGGTTGGCGAAGCCCACATAGCCGGGCGTCTCGATGCTAGAAAACTGTAGAACTGTAGATTAGTTAAGTGTCCAAGACTGGCCGGTGGTCATAGAAAGCTAGGGCGCCGCCCCATCCCCTGAAGACATTGGCATGCCGGGCACGCACACTGAAAGTTTCTCTGTCGCCACATATTGGTATTTCTCCAAAAGGGGCACAGCTGATAAGCATCGGCATTCCGCCCGCATTATCTAGGTCGCCCCTATGCCTGTTAAGTGCAGATGCAGTGCATCTGCGAAAACAAAGAAATATTCTGAAAGAATGCCGACGCCTGGGAAATCGCACAATGAAGCGCGGGGACAACGAACTGCGGCAGAGGCGGGGGTGGCGGCAAACAAACAGACGCAGAGACAGAAAACAGAAGCGGCACCGCCACACCGAAAATGAATCAGCCAGCACCCAAGCCAGAAGATCGAAGATGGCCGGTGGCCATTTGTGGCGCCGAGTGGATAGTCGGTGGCAGGCGCCACGTGGATTTATTATATACTTGGCTACTCACGCCCTTTGTGTCGGCCATTTTATATTTTTAAATGGTTTTTTTTAATTTAAAACAAAAAAGAAACTCAACGATTGACGAACAAAACTAGAGGTGGCACAACATCGATGTGATAGAGGTGGACCGCAGAACAGAACGTGCCGGCAACATGACACCCAAAACCCAAAACGATAATTATCGATATCGATATTCAAAAGTGGAGACTATCCGTTACTATTTGAATTTCAAACTACAACCGCCAATAGACAAGTCGTTGCCCCAGCTATGAAAACGTGCCTTTTGCTCTGGGAAAGATTTCAGAGAATTGAAGAATATGATATTGTTTAGGCCGTTTGTCACGTCGCCAAGCCATTCTAAAATTAGACCAGCTATATCTGCCCACTAAGCAGTCTGCAATTTATAATATACTTTTAAAATTATACATTAATTTCTTAAGCATACAATGGGAAAGGGATGTTTGGCCAATTGTTTCTATATTATAGAGGTTTAAATTCTGATTAACGTGGCCAGCACGTTTTATGTAAATCTTTTGCAGCATTTGCAAGATTTCTTGGCTTTTGCAAACCGAAATTGCAAAATGTGCTGAAAATATTCGCAATATTGCATTCTGTTTATTCCAGGAAAAATCTATATACGTGTAGTACTTTGTGTGCATTTTGATAAACAGAATTGGGGTAGGTTAAATGGGTTTGCAATTAGCCATTATCGGTCGTTTTTCCCACATACGTTTAAACAAAACCCGATTACACGACCTGGTAATATCTATTACCTCCCACTTGTGACTAATTGTGACTAATAATTAAAGGTATTTCGCCTGACATATCAGTTTAGGACATAATCTTGGGACGTGCTCTCCAGATATTGTCTCTTTGGAAAGTACTGGAAGAAAATGTAATGGAAAAGGGAAAATAATTAAATAGATATCATAATTTATAGAGATATATAATATTCTGGAAGAAGGTTCTGGAAAATCTGAAAACTACGTCTTGGGGTGGTTGAGTGGGAATTTCCTAAAACTCACCCTTCAAACTCCATACATTTTTTTGTCATTTTTCGTCACAAGACGAAAGGTAATTTTCTATAATTTATATTGTTGTGACTGCCCCCCGCCCACCCTTGGCTCGTTATCGATCAAATTCACTTGCCAATGCAACAGCTGTTTGTTGGGGCTTCTTATTTAGTGGCGGGGTGGGGGAATGGGTAATAGGGGAGGGGAGGGGGGTTGGAACAAAGCGAGAGAGGGGTGACACGCAATCAAAAGGCACTCACTCACTCATTCACGAGTGGAAATTTCCATTGCAATTTTTCGAGTAATGTGTTGCGCGGGCTTCTCTTAACCCCACTGGGGGTCCAAGCGAAAATATTTTGTTACACAAATCATTTTCATCGAAATTTGTAGCGCCAATTGACTGCATTTTTTGCCAGACAACTTTCAAATAAATAAAAATGCATATCAATTACCACTAATTGATCAAACCGAATCGGTTTTAGTTTTCTGATTTTCATTTTCACTTTTTTTTTGCAAGCTTTTCCAGCGCTGCCGGAACGACCCCACGGGCACGAATGGGTTTAATGGCAGTGCCCCACCTCCCCCCTTTCTCTTTCTCTTTCGCTCCATGCGATTTTTCGTTAATGCAAATGGCATTTGGGGGCAGAGTGAGAGAGAGAGAGAGAGAGAGCGACAGCGCCAAATTGACGGACAGAGTGACTGACTCGTGTTCCCTGTCTCTGTCTTGGTTCTCCATATATAATTGCATTGCCAGAGGGAGAAGAGAACACACTGCAAGAAAAATCGGAGCAAAAATATTATTTACTAAATTGTATGACAAAAAAAGATGATGAGTCTTTTTGTTTTATGATTTTAAACTAAAATATTTAATTTAAATATTAAAAGATAAATAGTTAAGATTTCTCTCAGTGTAGCGGCAAAAACGTCAGTGTCCTCTTTGGGTTTTGGTCTGTGGCCGTAAATTGTTCGCTTTATGCCCGTCGGAGGAAGGAAAAAAAAAGTAAAAACCCAAACAATTGCATGACGGAGCATAACTTCTTTCTTTTAATGGGTTTTCTTTTTTTCTTTTTCTTAAAATTAAGCACAGGATATACAAAAAAAAAACACGTCAAATGAAAGGGGGGGAAAGTCACTTTGTAATACACTGCAAGAAAACTCCCTCGCTGATCTTATGATAATGGATATTGATTAGAAACTATGAACGATTCACCACCACAGTGTCCACTGATTGCATGGCTCCGGGTCCGGAGCTTCCGTTCCCGTTACTGGCGCCATTGTGGGCAGGTGATTCCGGTGGCGGGGAGGAGGGCGGCAGCCCCACCAGCTTCTCACTTTCCCGCCACAACCAGTCGGCGGTTTCCATGCTCCTCGCCCACGGCGCCAACGGCCAGCGTATGCAGTCCGAGTAGTAGCCGCCCGAGGTGCCCTCCAGCTGGGGATCGAGGGCCAGCTTGAGCGTGGTCTGGGCACCGGCCTTGGGCGTCTTGAAGAGATAGAGGGACACCACCTGGAGGGCGCTCTTCATCCAGGCCGGGCCGGCAAAGTGGCGGTTCAGCTCCGTGCGCACCACACCCGGATGACAGCAGTTCACCGTCACACCCGTATCCTTGAGCATCGTGGCCAGCTTCCGGGTGAACAGGATGTTGGACAACTTGGACTGGCTGTAGGCGCCGAAGAACTTGCTGTACTTCTTCTCGCTCATCAGATCCTCGCGGTTGATCCGCCCGAACAGGTAGGCCGCCGAACTGACCACCACAATCCGGCTGGGAGTGCTCTGCTTGAGGCGGTCCAGCAGGAGGTTGGTCAGCAGGAAGTGGCCCAGATGATTGACGCCCATTTGCTGCTCGAAGCCGTCGGCGGTGAGGGAGCGGGGACAGGCCATCACGCCGGCATTGTTGATCAGCAGATCCAGTCGGGTTTCCTCCGCCTTGAAGCGCTCCACGAAGTTCCGGACGGACTGCAGGGAGCCCAGGTCCAGGGTGCGATTGAAGAGCTGCTGGTTCTGGCTGCTCCTCATGATCTCCAGGCGGGTGGCCTCGCAGCGCCCGGGATCCCGACAGGCCATGTAGACCCTAGCTCCGCGCTTGGCCAGCTCCAGAGCGGTTTCCCTTCCAATTCCCGTATTGCATCCCGTGACGATGACCACCTGGCAAGGACAATGATACTATAATGGATGTGAGGAGTTGGTATGAGATGTATTACCTTCCCATCGATTCTGTTGGCCTTGCGGTATATTGGTCCTTGGATGCACTTCCTCAGCAGCCACATTATGGCCGAAACGAAGACGACTATCAGGAGGATCAGGACGAACCAGGCCCAGAATCCCCGGAAGCAGAGAGTCTTCTCGGCAGCCTCGGCCGCGGGATCGAAACCAGGTGGAAAGGGTGTGCCTGATCCGGATCCAGGTTCAGAGGACATAGCTATGGATGAGCCCAATGTCCAGTAATTCTTCTCACAACTTTGGCTTTCTTCTCAAGATCTGAAAGAGAGGACAGGGGCGGGGGAAAGAAAGTTTTCTTCTTTTTAGAGAAATGGGAAATCATGAATTGGAAGAGCAACTGCCCTAAACTGGTTTCTGGAATTAAATCGGAGAACTCTGGGCCGCCATTTAGGTCAATTATGAAGAGGAGAGTATCGGAAGAAGTTTTAATTAAAAAATAGTTTGAAAGCTTTTTCAATAAATATTTTATTTACTTTTCCAATTGCCAGTCATTGTCATTCAAATCAAGCTTTAACTTTCTTTTGGCAACTCACCTGTTTGGCTCTCAAAGGTATCCCCTTAATGGAGAAACTGGACCAAATTTTTGGATGGGAACTCCTAAGCTGGGTAGTCACAGTCAGGTGCCGATTTCGCACATTTCCAGGGACAGGGCTATCGTTTGCTCGACCAGTTAGTGAGGTGTACTAGGCCTGTTAGATGCTAGTCTCTACTGATTCGTGTCCAAGCGAGGCGCGAGATCTTGGCCAACTGACTGCCGTGGTCTGGGACTCCACTGGCTCGGAGAGCTGAGCCGTGTTAACGCGTCAAAAATAACCTGAACAACAACAAAATATGTATGCCGCGGCGTCTGTTATTAACATGAGACGCTGCTGCGGCCTCTGCTTGTTGCACGTCCCCTAGGGTGAACCTTCTAGATAAATCTACCAAATAAAAGTAAAGATAATCTAAATAAAGATTTTAATTATTTAATGAGTTTTTTTTCTTTTTTTTATTTGAAACCTTTAACCCTTACTAGTCGTATGAGTAATATTTTAGTATGTGTTGAGGTCCATCCTAATGTCTTCTCTGCCGGCGTCGCTGCTGCTGTTTTTGTGGCCAACATACCAAAGAAGAGCTTCAATTTCATTTCTTACCAATTTGGCTTTCTGGCTCTTTGCTTTTCTTCTGCGAGTGCACAAGAAACTTTCACTCTTGCCGCGCTTTGGTTGGCTCTGCCTCCCCCTCTCCTGGCCTCTCCAATCGCTCCGTTTGTTTTGCTCCGTCATTCTGCCATTCTTCAAGACTAGCTCGCGCCCCGCTTCGCTGCCTTCGGTGGGCTCCTCCTTTCCCAGCTATTGTTGTTTCCTCACCTTCGCGATTTGTTTCTCTTTTTAATACTCTTTCTAGGGGTATTTATCATTTAAAGTGATGGGATTTTTAGGTATTTACAAAATAACGGAAAAATTGGGAAGTTTTTGGAGAGACAGTGTGACCATAAGGAGCTTCCGCTCTCACTTTCTCTCACTCTTTGCGATCCTTTTTGGTTGTTCTTCGTGGAAAAGCTTTGTTGTTCTTTTAATTCCAAAGTATTCCCAAAATAACGGAAAAAGCGGGAAGTTTATGGAGAGACAGTGTGACCATCAGGCTCCTAAGCTTTCGCTCTTCACGATCCTTTTCTTAATTTATTTTAAAATAAAACTGAAAGGTTGAATTTTTTTCGATTTTAACTTATTATATAACTCAAGAAAAATAACCAAAAAGATCTTAAGAATATCGACATTTTTTTGTTAAACGCGTTATTAATAAATTTTAATAAAAGTCGCTTTAGAACTAAAAACAAAACCTTAAAAAATCAATTATAGATTTTTTTTTAGCTATACGAGGAAAGAAAAAGAACAATAATCGATAAAAAAGCAAACCAAAAGCAGCCAGAGTTGAATGTCCTTGACACGAGCCGAAAAGCACGGGTCACAGGACCTTCTGCCGGCTTTTTTCACCATTGTTTTTTGTTTTTGTTTGGGTGGAAAGAGAAAATAAAAAAGAGAGGAGAACATTTTTGAAAGAATTTGTAAAGAATTTGAAGACTGAAATCTTTGCCAAGTCATTAATATGAAAGAAAGTATTATTTCTGAAGAAATTCTTGGCTTGATTTTCATTTAAAAGCAAAAAGGCCCGAAGCCTTGGAAAGGGGGTGGCGGTGGGCGGAGAGTGAGAGCGTGAGAGAGAGGCAGGCAGACTAGGCAGGGACGGAGAGAAATAGCGCAACTTTGACTAGGTCAGGACATGAGGCGTCGTCCTTCCTTCCCTCGCACACCTCGCCCCCCTTCTGCATTGTTTAATCGATGAAGAGTAGAGTCTAATCCTTACTCTCTCTCTCTCTCTCTTGGCACTGGGATTTTCTTGGGAATTTTCCACTGCACCACGAGGGGGTGGAGGGGCGTGGCAGGCATTGTTCAATTGAGAATATTAATTCAATTCCTCACAGAGTCTCCACCGAGATGAGAATGAAAACGGAATAACGGGCCACGTGATAAGATATTTTTTGATGTTTTTTAGAAAATGTCACAAATCACAAAACTAATTATGTAATGTCTTTGGAATTTTTATAGTTTTTTTAATCTCATAATCACTGGAAACAAAAACATTCGGCCATGGGGAGGGGATCGAACTGGAAATTGTTCAATTCAGCATCGCGTTGAATGCGGCACGCGCGTTGAACAAAACGCAAATGGTAGCATGGACTGTGATGGGGCAAGATAGGGAGGGGGGGTTGGGTAAAAAACCTGTTGCCTCTTATAAAAGACAAAAAAAAAACTAAAAAACGCAATAGATTGTTCTGGTGATTCATAAATTAGTCAATCGAACAGAACTATAGAGGACTTTTCAGCAACTACTTTGGAGTGAGGTACTGCCGTGGCAAGGCTTGGATTTATGGATGCAGAAAATTACAATATCTGCGCTGTTCACGCTCGATATCTTTCCGGCCATTTATGAGCATGTGAACCTGGAAATGTGCCGCATCGGATCGGAATCAGTAGTATCCGTAGTATCCGCCTGGAACTGGTTATAGAGCACACCGGAGATAAGAACTAATAAGGGTTTCATAATAATAGAACTGATGTACACTTCGGAAAAGGTTTTCAGATGCACGAAAGATAGTCAGAACTCTATAGATTTTTTTTTTCTTTAAACTTAAAATATATAATAGTTTATTAAGAGTTCTATGAGTTCTAGAACTTAACTTTCTGATTAAAAACCATAAAGATATGAGCAATTTTATGAGATATAATGATAGTATCTGAAAGATTGTGGGATCTACCTATGTAGATGTATTTCCGAAAACCCGAAAGATGCAGATTCATCGTAAGATTATCAGATGTTTCTAGATATATTTCTTCTTTAATTCAAAATAAATCATAAATATTTAATAGATCTATAAAATATATAAAATAGCACCCTTTGTATCTGACTTTAGGATCTAACAACCCTAAAGATATGAGGAAATTTATGAGAGATAATAATAGTATCTGAAAGATAAGCAGATCCATCTATGTAGATGTATTCTAACAGTAGAATAGAGTAGTTCCTATACTTTTAGATCCGAAAACCCGAAAGATATGAGGACTTTTATGAGATATAATAACAGTATCTGAAAGATTATGCGATCTATCTATGTAGATGTATTTCTAATAATCGAATAAAGATGTTTCTAGATATATTTCTTCTATAAATTTCAAATAAATAATAAATATTATACAAGATATAGAACAGAACCCTTTATATCAGACTTTAAGATCCAAAAACCCCCAAGATATGAGTTCTATTTAGACTCTAGATATATTATGTTACTTCTGGAAACCCTAAAATAAATAATAATTAAGCAGAATTGTTATTTTTAAGGCGATGGCAACTGTGCAAGCAAATATATTTGTTATTATATAGGAGGTTCTGGACCTTCAATGTTGCATGTATATACATACATATATTATATATATAGTATACATTATATATTGTTGTGGACCTTATTTTTCGTTTCTAATTTCTGGGGTGACTTTGTCATTTTCCAGCATTGCCACATCGTTTGAGCTTCGAATTGCAGTTGCATTTCCATTACGGCTATGGCTCTGGCTCTGGCTCTGGATGCGGTTGGGTTGCACAGCTGTTCTTTATTTAATATGCAACACTTCGCTTCCGCTAATTTGCCGCATGCGCGAATCAGAACAAATCGAAATTGAAATCGTCAACGCACAGAAATTAATTCAGAATAGCAGTGACTGATTCACAGCCAGCTAACTGGTCACCGAATCGGAGATCGTAGCGTTCATAAAAAAAATATTCATTTCATGGTCACAGCTCCCGTCGCATTTCGTTCCAATTTGTGCATCTTTTTGGACCCGTGATCGTACGCCTTTCCAAGCTCTTAATTGGAAATGTAGAAAAAAAATCTCCCATACAGTATCTTTCATAAATATCTTTCACGTAACAATGACATAGATTTTTATCTCTTGCCTATCTTTCGCGGCAATTCGGTTCGACGCCACTGTGTCCAAAGGTCAAGGTTACTGAGGCGGCAGCAGCCGTGACGCTCTCTCATTTCGGGGCATAAGAGTGTGACTCAACAGTGATCGCTCGCAAAGAGAAAAAAGTTCTGTTATTTTGGGTCTTCTTTCGTTTTGTTGTTTCCGCATACCATTTTACCGTTTTACCGTTTCACCCATTCCCTCCGACAGCAGTGCCAGAGGGAGATAGGGAGCTTGTCTAATTGTGGCCGCATTGGGGGCGCCCCTGCGCCCGCCCACACATGACGCATTTTTTGCGCACTTGGCTGCAGTTGCTGCAGCTTTCGCCCTTTCCTTCTCCTCTCTCTCTCCCTCTCTCCCTCTCCCTCTCTCTTCTGTGCTCTCTCTTTCGCTGACATTTAAAATTGTTTTTCGCGTGCAAATAAAATTACATATTCTTGCTTTAGTTTTTTATTTTACTGTGTATGCTTGTGTAATTACAAAAATTACTAACTAAGAAAAAAAATAAAATTAAATTTAAAAAAAAAATCAAGCTTAAATGTAGGTTTTTGTCTAGGTACATTCTTGTATACATATTTATATAGATATGTATTCATATATACATATACATATATATATTTTATTTTATGTGTATAATAATATTTAAGTCTGTTTTCAGCTGCTTTTTGTTTGATTTAACTTGCTCCGTTATTTTAATTTTGTTTTCTGTTTTTGTTGCTTGTTCGCAATGCTTAAAAAGTATATTGTCGATTGCTCTTACTAATTATGCAATTACAGTGTATAAATAAACACGAAAAATAAACTATTTAAAATCTTTTTTTTTCTTAATTGTTTTCTCTAGATATTTATTTTGTTTTTTGTTTCTTGTTTTTTTTTTGTAGGTTTTTGTTGTACAATGCAATTGGCAGTTGCAATTACTGTTTTCGTTTACAAAATATTACAAAAAAAAAAAAAATAAAATTAAAAATTGGGGATTTTCTGGAAGCCTGATACACACATACAAACATATATATTTTTACCTTCTTTTTTTTTCGACTTTTTGTATGTTTTAATATTACATAATTAGTTAGAATTAATTACACCGTTGATTAAATAAAGTATTTTGAATTATTTATCAACAACCGTCAACTTTTTTTTTCTATTCTAATCCAACTCTCTCTGCTTCTCCTTTCTCTTTCTCCTCCTCCTGCCTCGTTTACTCACTCCCAGTCTGTCCTCTCTCTCTCTTGCTCTCTGTTGCTGGCGAGAGTGCTACTCTCTGGGATCACCTGTAGCGATCTCAGGTAGTGGTCCTGCTCTGGCCACCTATCCTTTGGACTGGGGCTCCGGCCTAACTGTTGTTGGGTGCTCTCTCTCCTGCTCTTTCTAGCCCGGTGAGGAGGTGCAGCGTCGCAGCCGCATTTTCAGCCGGCTGCCGGCGCTCCCGATGCTGCTGCTGCGCCTTCGCTTGCCGTTAGTTAGCTGCTCCATGGAGCTGCCCACGGCAGAGGCGGCCGCCGAGCCCGAGGCCTCGGCATCCCCTTCGCTCTCCCTTCGGGAGTGGAAGGGCGAGTGGGAGAGGAACTTGCAGTAGCGCCGGAATCGTCGCGACAGACGGCTGACCATGCCCCTGTGCTGTTCTCGGGGCAGCCCCCCATCGTCCTTGGCTGCCTCCTCCACCCAGCTGTTGTTGTTGCCGCCAATCAGAGTTGCACTTCCGCCTGTGTTGTTCTCGATGTTGTTGTTGTTGACGTTGTGGTTGTTGTACTGTTGCTGTTGCTGCTGCTGTGTTTGTTGTTGTTGCTGCTGCTGCTGCACCTGCTCTCATGACCGTTTACCGCTATCCTTGCGAAAGGATTTGCGCAGCTTGTCGACCAACCGAAGGTGGAATTTGGTGTAGTCGTTCGAGGATTCCCCGCCGGTGGCGCCACTACCGCTACTCTGTTTCAAATTCAATTGCGCGGCTGCCTGGGCGGCCGCTTGTCGTTCCAGAGCCGAGGCGGTGGCCGAGCGACTGGGCGGACTGGACCGTGTGGGCGATATCATTTGCATGTGCTGCATGGAGCCGTGGGAGCTGCGGGAGGTGTTGCGGGGGAAGGCGCGCGAGCTGTTGGAGCGCTGCATCTGCATGCGATGGGAGTTGGAGCCGCCAACGCTGCTGCTGCCGATGCCGACGCCGACGCCTCCACCAAAGTGCGATGGACTCGCCGCGAAGCTCTCGGACTTGCATTCGGACACCTTGCGGCGTCGCTGCGAATGGGGGGCACTGCCCGGTGGGGCGGGCGTGCCGAGGGCAGAGGCCAGGGCCGTGGTACCGTTACTGCTGGCATTCGAGCACTCGGAGGTTTTGCGGGACCGCGTGTCCTTGTAAATGTCGTAGTTGTTCTTCATTACGGGCATCATGAACGCCATGGCTCTGTCTTTATTTAAACACAAAACAAAAACAAATAATTCTAGTTCGCTTTCCGTTTTGCCGCCTTTCGCTTCAATATATTTTTATTTATATTTTTTTTTTTGGTCTGCGCGCCGTTTATTTCTGTGATTGACTGTCGACCCCGTTAGCACGCCAAGTACGATGGGCACTTTTCAACTATTTTTGCGAAATCGCCGAGCGGCGTTGCCTTATATAGTCGGCGCTCTCCCGCAACATCGACTCCACACAGTGGGGTGGCTGAGAGCACCCAAGTGTTAAATACGAAAATTAACATTAATTTCGCAGGCACGCTATATCGGTTTGGAAAGGATATAAATACAATTAGTCGGATTCTGTTGGATTAATGAAAACATCTCGTATACATACTCTTTTTCCTATTTATTTGATTAATTTTCTTATTTCGGCCCTAAACCCCATTGTCCCGTTCTGCTACTCTCTCAGCCACTGTTAACCGATTACAGCATGGGCATTACAGCATCGGTTATGTTACAGGGTGTTAGTTTTTGATGTCAATTGAATGTTTGGCTAAAAAATATATCTTAAAAATCTTTAAAAATGATAAAAATATGTATTCCATATCTTTGAGTTGTATATGTGTGGGAAAATCGTAAAAGCAATGTAACAGAAACGGTTGAATCGGTTAACAGTGGTGCAGAGAGCCGAGATGGGAGAGCGCCTGCGCAGAGAGCGGAAAGTGCCTACGTGTATTTGTGCGCGACGACACTGTGGAATGTTTACACGGCGACCAGAAACCACGAACTCTGCAAAATATATAATAAATATTTATTAAAAAGTTACATTGTTTCCAGGCAGCTTGTCAGTCTTGACGTCGTCGGTATCTAAAATATCTAAATCCCGTATTCATGTTAAATAGCCGTAATCATGATCGATTGCCAACGGTGGGCTGGTTAAGCCCCAAATCGTGATAAGAGTCCAATTCACAAGTCCAAGTCGCATGCAAATGGATTAGACTCTGGAATTTGAGCAATGAAGTCCCCCCCAGATAAAATAAAACTATATTTTTTATAATTTTTTTTGTCACTTTAATGAATAGTTTTCAATTAACGTTCTGTCGGCTTTCCACCAAAAAGCATCATCCTCTTCGTTTATATGAAATCGTTAAATGATGAGAGTGCATATATATTTATTAATTTATTTTCTTTTTGCTTTGTTTTTCATTATGAATGCATTAATTTTGATAACAACAATTATTTTATAATTTTTCTTAATTAAACCTTCACTTTCCATCGTCTTGTTTTTGTTTTTTTCTTCTATTAAATGCATTTTTTTTTAACAACAACTTTTCGTCTTTTGTTTTTCTTCTAAGTTATATAATATATAAAAAAAAATTGTTATTAAAAAAGTAAGAAAAATGTATTCATCAAAACAAGATTCGGAAGCTGGAATGAAACTTATGTTTAAATGCATATACATATCTGTTATGTAAATCCATCTATATAAATGTATGTGCGAATATATTATTATATATGTATATATTGTTGAAATTATTGTACAATTTGTTAAGATCTTTTATGGAATCATCTATATAAAACATATATATGGTGCATTTTGTGCTTCTTTCATTCAAAAAAAAAAATAAAAATAAAAAATAAAACACCTCGCCGACTCGAACTCTGTACTTATTTATTTATTTTTAGCAATTTTTTGTTCAGAATTCTCAAATGGCTTCGTTAAACTCGTTCAGTTCTCTGCAAAAAGCTCCAGTTTTCCTTTCATGCTATTTATGTTTTTTATTTTTTGTATAATTTACCTATAAGTTTTTCTTAAAGTTGGATTTAATATTAATTTAACTTTACTTTATTATGTTTTTCTTCATTTAAATGAACGTCCGTTGTCCGCTAAGTTCAATAGATTTTTAGGAATTTCAAAGACTAGCTAGGTTTTTATATTATTTTTTTATTAAATTTATAGTTTGATTTCCGTTTCTTGGGATCAGATAAGAAGGGGAACTAATTCGTGATATCTGTGGCGCATGAACCGAAGGGAATAGTTACTCAACCGGTTGGTGGCGCCCCCTAAAGAATGAAGAATCCAACGAATCTTTGGAAATGTTTTCGAAAAAAAAAATTTAAAAAACGAATGCCGCCTCTCTTGAATGGCATTTGTGTGCTGGCAGTTTTTTTTTTTTTAATTTCATTCTAAACATATAATATATTATATATAAATATTTAATTTCGCAATTTAAAAAAAAAATGCGTTTATCCTGCGGTCTAGTTTCGACTTAATATGTACAACGAACTAACTAATGCGCTCCCAGGACCAACTAAAGGCTACTCTTTCCAGGATTCCAGATCATAGAGCATAGAGTCTAGATGTAAAACTTTATATATAAATATATATTATATAGAGTGTAGAGGAGTGGCTACTGCCAGTATGAGGGAGTATGAGCAACCATCACCAGTAGATCCTTCTTATCCGTATTTTTCAGATTCAGATACATATAGGTAGTTGGGGATCGCCAAAACAAGTCTATGGGTTCTGGATTTGTCTGAGCGAGTTATGTAACAAACTAGACACAAATACACCGACTTATAGCTAGAATCCCCTCCGATTTAGAGATCACATATATATATAGTATATATATATTTTAAAATTGCCAGCGAAATTCGACGATTAGCGAAAAAGAGCTCCCTCTCTCTATCTGGATTGCTACTAGAGATAATGTATCTTGTATCTTTGAGAGTGTAGAGTGTAGAGTACCGTTCATATATCGTATATATAATATTTATATAAAAAAAAACATTATCCTATCCATATACATGAGCTCTATGTATCGTATTATGTATTATGGGCTTCAGTTACAATTCGAGTCGAAAGGAAACACTTCTCCACGTTTAACAACCACTCTGCTTGAGGTACATTAAGGATATAGACCAGGGCTGCCAGGCTGACTAGACCCTCTGGCCTCCGACCAGATAGTTTACCGACTCGACTACCCCGAAGATCTGCTGGGAACCGTAGAAGCGCCTACTTCCTGTCCGGAAACTTGCGATTTCGAGAACTTGATCCATTGTCGCGGCGCGAGAACTCTCCCATTTTATTCTGTTCGAAGGATATGGTCGTTAGTTATCCTGACAGTCACTTGTCCTGCCACTCACCCTTGAACCAGCCCCTCCTTTGCCACTGTGACCCAGCAGGGAGTGAGTCTCATCCGCATATATCCTGGTATGGAATGAGGTATCTCTTCAGAAAAGGATCTAGCGGGAAAGGATCTCGAACTCACCTGCCCTCCGTTGAAGTTTCGGGATCGAGGAGCGGCAACATGTCCTCCCCGTGCTCCGCCGATGGCAGGGACTCGCTGCCCGTCCCAGTGCCCGTGCCCGTTCCGGTGCTGGTGTCTCCCGCTCCGGCCGTGGCGGTTGAGGACTCGTCCCGCTCCGCCTCGTGGCACTCGCACTGGCAGTCCTCCGGCTTCACGTAGTTGTAGTGCAGCTTGTCGCCTCCGTCCGCTCCCAGTTTCGATTGCTGCTGGTGGTGGTGGTGGTGATGGTGCCCGGAACCGGGCCGATGGCCGCTTCCGCAGGCCGAGGAGGAGCTGGTGGTGGTCACCACAGTGCCCCCGGCGCCAGTGCCAGCCCCCGCCAGGGACTCCTTGGGCAGTGCCGTGATCCGCTTGGCGGGCTTCCGCTTCTCCGGGATGTTCTCGAAATCAATCCAGTGGCCGGAGAGCTTCCGCTGGGTGGATGCCTTGGGCTTCGGCTCCTCGAGAGTGGCGCCCGCCTGGGGCGGAGGCGTGACCACTGGAAGCAGCTGCTTGGCGGAGTCCTTGCGCTCCAGATTGTTGTTCGCCCGGAGGCCCTCCTCCGCGAACTCGAACCAGGACTTGCCGCTGGCGTTGGAGGTGCGTCTTGGTGACTTGGAGCTCTGGATGCGCTCCTTGCCGGCGGACTCCTTGCGCGGCAGGCTGATCCGAAGCTTCTCCCCGCGCACGGGTGCTCCTCCGGTGCCTCCTTCTCCTGATCCCCCAGGAGCTGAGGTGCCTGCGGAGCCACCAGTGGGATCTATACTGGAAGGATAACCGACGGTATCCTGCGGCACTGGGACGCCGGTGCAGTACTCCTCGATGTGCGATGGATTTAGGGGGGTGGTGGAGCGTGGCCTGTCCACCGGGCAGGTCTTCAGCTCCATGTTGGCCCGCTCCCTCATGGGGATCAGGGGCACTCCCTGGGCCCGCTCCTCGGGCAGGGTGGTCGGGATGTAGGGTAGCTCGTCGTCGAAGGACTCCTGCGAGACCAGGCCGGTGCTCTCGTGCTCCTCGATGACGCACACGTTGCGCGGGAAGTGGTGGTGGTGGTGCCGCTTGGCGGCCTCGTCTCCCGCCGGCACCGCCGTCGTCACGGAGGAACTGCCGGCCATGTCCGAGTCCCGCTCGCTCTCCGACGACTCCACCGGCTCGTGGTCGTCCGTCGACTGGGAGTTGCGCCGCTCCGCCGGCGGGGAGACCAGCGCCGACGTCATGGCCGAGGTGGCCGGCGGCAGCTGGGCGTTGAAAGGCGCTGAGGAGGAGGGCGTGGCAGCCCCCATAGTGGTGGTTGGTGTGGTGGCGGTGGTGGCCTTGGAAGTGGATGGAGGCAGAGGCTGGGTGGCTGCTGGGATGGGCGTGGTGGGCGTGGCGCCACCCGAACTTTGACTAGCTTCTCCTGGAAAGGATACAGGATAAAGGACATGGGGTGGAGGCAGGACATATGATGGACTTACGTCTTGATTCCGTGATGCTCTGCCGCTTGGGCTTCCTGGGAATGGCGGCGGTGGCCTGGCCCGCCGGCACCTCCGCCTCCGCGGGCAGGTTGTCCTGCAGCTTGAGCCGCACATTGAAGTTCTCCAGATACCGCGAGTGGCGCACGTCCGCGCCGGGAGCCTCGTCCCCGGACGAGGGCTTGTGCTTGGAGCGCAACACCACGCTCTCCCGGCCGCCCGCCGTCTTGGCCCCCGCATCCGGCTCGTCCTCCGAGGAGGACCACACCCCGCGGGGCGGCGGTGGTGGTGGGATCGACGGCTCCACCCGCCGGATGACGGTACCCTGGCGCTGCAGGCCGTCAGGAGCGCCGACTGGTCCGCCGACCGTGGCCTCCGAGGTGCTGGAGTGCTGCTCCACCTGCTCGGACAGCTGGCTGGACTGGCTCTCCGTCTTCGAGATGCTGAACTGGGTGGAGAAGAGCTGCTCCTGGCTGCCGGAGCCCAGGCGTGTGGCGAACAGGAGGCGGCGGCGCTCCTTGGCGGCCGCCGTCTCCACGTCCGGATGCGGAGCGTTCACGGTGGCCACCGTATGGACCAGCTTCGGCTCACAGGCGCTCTGCGTCGACTCCACCGATGGCAGTCGCTGGATCTCCGCCTGCTGCTCCCGCTGCTGGGCGAGATTCGCCGCCCGGGCACTGACCACCGAGCCCACGGAATCGGCCGTGGTCTCCTGCGAGTCCTGGGAGCTGTGGCGCTGCACTTCCAGGCTCCAGTTGGCTCCAGTCCCGCCCTGGTCGCTGGTCGGCGGCATCGGCGGCTCGTCCTGGCTGGGCAGCGATTGTATGGCGTCCAGATCCGGGCGCTGGGCCACCTTCTTGTGGGCCACCGGCCGGAGAGCGGCGGCAGCGGCGGCCAGTTGGCTGGCCGTGATGTGGGTGCCCGGCGGGGCGGTGGCCACGCCGGAGGCGGGCAGGACACGGTGGGAGGGCAGGGGCGAGGGATCCACGGAGGCCTGGGCGGCGCTGGCCAGCTGCTGGATGCCCTGGAGCAGGGTGCGGGCCTCTCGCTCCTCCGGCGGCGTGTGCAGCGGTATGTGGATGTAGCCCTCCACCGGCTCATCGTAGTACCGGAGTCTGGAGCCCGGCCGGGAGGTCGGCCGGCTGCGGTTCTCCGATCCGGCGGAGCCCGGCGCTGGCGGCGGTGGTGGTGGCGTCGGCTCTACGCTCGACTCCACCGGCGAGGAGCTCTTGCTGCTCTGGCTGCCCCGCTTCCCGGGCTTGAAGATGGCCAGCACGGACTTCTGCTTGCTGGGCGTCACATTCTGGGAGCCACCACCTGCTCCTCCACCGCAACTGCCACCGCCCCCTGCCAGTCCTCCCGAGGCCGTCGAGGGCCTGTCTTTGCTTTTGCTTCGCGAGCGGGCGGTCTCGCGTGGTGAGTCCGGAGAGTCCTTGCCCAGGCGGAACAGGGAGCTGAAGGAGCTCTTGCGGGACACGGAGGCGCCGCCGCCGCCGCCGGGGCCAGTGGCCGGCGAGGGCGAGCGGCTGGTGAAGCGCCTGCCCGGCTTGGGACTCGCCGTCGGTGTCAGGTGCATCTCCTCGATGACGGAGGCGGCTGCTCCGCCGCCCTGCAGGCTGAGGGAGGCGGGCTTGGAGTAGACCGGGGCCAGCTGGTTGGGCGCCTCCACGACCCGCTCGTTGGCGGCGATGCCCTTGTCGCTGTACATGTGATCCGGACGCAGGTTGATCCTGATGTACTCCGTTCCGCTGGCGGTCTTGCCCACCACCATCTGGCCGGGGCTCTTGGTGCTCCTCCGTTGGGCGCCGATGGTGGTCTTGCCGGCGGACTTCGACTCCCGCTCCCCGTTGGCCAGCGAGGCGGCCTGCCGGCTGCGACGCGACGTGGAGGAGCTCGGGGCGGAGCTGTGGAGCTGGGCGGGCGGCAGGACCTTAATGCCCTCGGCCAGGACCGCCTGTGTGGGATCGTGTTTCCGCGCCAGGAGCAGTTGCTCCAGCAACGCCGCATTGGCCGCCACAGTGCCCGCCCCGGGTACACAGTCGCCCTGGCTGTGGGCCGAGGTGGCCGCCGTGGAGGCGCTGCTGCCCCCGCTGGCTCCAGCCCCGCCGGCAGCTCCGGCCAGTTCCACGGGCTTGGGGCCGCAGAAGGAGGTCTCCAGGAGCATGCGATGCGGCGAGGGGGAGCGCGAGATCCCGGAGACGGCCGACAAGCGACTGACGGCGGATCCCTGGCTGCCGACACTGGAGATGCGGCTGGTGCGGCCGGAGATGCAGAGGAGGGCGGCCACCTCCGAGCTGGCCGAGTCCTTGCGCTGGTGCTGCTGCAGGTAGCTCTGGTGGTCGTCGAACTTGAAGATGTGCGGCGAGGAGCGCTTGGCCTGGGAAGGAGAACAAAGAGGGCTATAGACAAGGACCAGCTTCTAAAAGGACTACAAAAAAGGACTAGAGAGAATGGAAGGATATAGCTACAAGTCCCTCAAAAAATAGACCATTAGGGGCTAGGGAAATGGAGGCAGGACTCGCAGGACCCGCGACTGACTGAGATGAGGGTCACAAAAACAGTGGAAGGGCAGGAAGACTTGAAGTAGAAGTGGAAAGGATCTACCTATTTACAGAAGAGGCTGGAAAATCATTCCATTACAGTTCAAGGATTCAAGGATTCAAGGATCTTACCAATTAGACGCCCCACTTGCCACAATTAACACTGTCACGTGTCCAAATAATCAATTGGAGCTGCTCCTCGCAATTAGCTCAAGGCTTCCTTCCCAAAAGGTCCTTGCTTCCATTGATAAGTTTCGTCCTTATGCCACAGCAGCTGACAAAGTAACTCATTTCTCCCGGGAGGCGGGCGGGTAAGTGATTCTCGCGAAACTTTTCCTTCCGACCAACTTTTCGTTTCGTTCTTCCCAAAAAAAAAAAAAAAAAAACACAAACTTGGCCCAAACAATTGCTGGTGGTTGGGTGGGTGGTTCCTGGGTGGTTGGGGATGATGGCTTTCTGCACACTTGTCAGCTGTCATTCAGTGCTCGCCCGCACGATGAGTTTGCCCTTGACACCTCCCACCACCCACTATCCTCTACTATCTCTCTGCCATCCTCCCCCATCCACTTCCGCTCTACCCATTTCCGTTTCCCCTTTTGCTCGTCCACCGCTTCCGCTGCTGTTTCACTTCCCAGCCACTTGAATGCAATTTTGCATTATTAATTGAACTTGTGATGCGGTTACTGTCTCCCCTTCCACTTCTTGTCCTTTTTGATTCCATCAATGTCCTTAAATGTCGCTCCATCCATGGCTCCAATACTGGCAACCAACCGAAAGAAATGGATTTTTGATCCATTCTCCGGGAGGGGATTTGTTTATGAAATGTCTGTTGATGGAATATTCGATTAGGAAGTCGGGCACTGGGGATTCTTCCAACCGTTTGTGGTTCGTGATAGATCTATTAGAGTAATCCTGTTACCAAGTTAGACAGGACAGGTAAACCATCTCTGTAGCACATCATAGTCCTTCTAATCCTTACTCTTGCTCCAGATTACCTCTAGATCTAATGGGATAATGCATTCTTGCTCTTCTTTAGAGATCTCTGGAAGACCTCCCTCTGGAAGACCTGCCTCCAGATGTCCTCTAGATCTCAAAGATTGAAGGATTAATGTCTTACTCATAGATCATATTCCAGAGTTAGACAGATCTCTTAAACCATCTCTATAGCATATCACTCAAGAGGAGTTAGAACCCGGGTATCCCCATTCATGTTAGTCTATAGAGACCTCTGGAAGACCTCTAGAAGACCTCTAGAAGACCTCTGGAAGAGGACCTACCTCTAGAAGACCTCTAGAAGACCTCTAGAAGACCTCAAGAAGACCTCAAGAAGACCTCCAGAAGACCCCTAGAAAACGTCTAGAAGACCTCTAGAAGACCTCTAGAAGAGGACCTACCTCTAGAAGACCTCTAGAAGACCTCTAGAAGACCCCTAGAAGACCTCCAGAAGACCTCTCTCTAGATGACCAGTAAAAGCTCTATTCGGAAAGAACAGTAATATTGAAAGTAATATCTTCTGGATCCTAATATAATATATCTTTTAATGGAATCATATTTATGAATCAGACATCTATACCATATAGCATCTATAAAATATCACTCAAGAGGAGTTAGAAACCTGGTATTCCCATTCATATTTTTCTATAGAGATCCTGGAAGACCTCTCTCTAGATGACCCGTACCACTTCTATTAGGAAAGACATCCAGATCTCAAAGACTATACCCATTCGAGGATCAATGTAGTACCGCAGTGTAATCTAGTAATGCTTTAAAGCTCGTATAGCTCTAATAGATCAATATCTATTAGAGTAATCCCATCCCTATGGACCATCTCTATGTCACATCATTTATGAAGAGAAAGAAACAAGTACCGGGTATGAATAGTTGTATCCTTATTCTTGTTGTTCTATCTATAGAACCTGGAAGACCTCTCCCCATCCCTACCCCCAGGACGAATTCTAGATCTCAACAACTATACCCTTTAAAAAAAAAGATTAATGTAGTACCGGGTATGAATAGTTTTATATTTTTTCTGTTTTCTCTATAGAAGTCTCTAGGGGACCTCCAGAAGATCTTTAGATGACCTCCATCTCCCAGAAACCCGACCCTCCAAAGGATCAACGTAGTACCGGGTATAAATATTTAAAAACTCCCTTGAAACCTAACCCGATCCTCTTCGGCTCACCTGCTGCTGTTGCTGCTGGATGCGCTCCTGCTCCTCCTTCTTCTGCTCGGCATCCATGAAGTACAGCTCCTCGGTGGAGCTGCGCAGCTCGAGGGCGCCCTCCTCCCGAAAGCCGAGACCGATTGTTTCCTGTAGGGTGCCAGTGCCGACCTTCAGAGCATTAGTTCCACATAAGGACATAAACCAGCCAGTACACACACACATCGAGTATTTCGTTTTGTCAGAGCGATAGTTTTATTTTTTTTTTTGCGGAGGGGGGGGGTTTGGGAGGGGGGGGTGGATAAAAAGGATACGGAATGGAAATAGGAGGGCCATAGGGCGGGAGGGGCGGTGCAGGAGAAGCCAAAAAATTCGGAAACGGAATCGAAATCAACAAATCAACAGCCAATTTTGTGTGCAGGATTTTTATTTTCGAGGATGGTTTTTTTTGGGGGTTTCAAGGATATAGGATATAGGATATAGGATGCAGGATGTAGGATATTGGGGTTAAGGGGGCGTGTTCGCAGGACAAGTGTGTGTGCAAGGGGTGTTGCGTTGCAAACAGAGAAAGAGACAAATGTACACATAGTATGTATAATGTTCAAGATAATCACATGAAGTGTACAAAAAGGATGCAAAGGATAACAGGATAAGTGGATAAAGAGGATACAAAGGATAAACGCATCAATGGATGTACGATTTGAAAGCAAAACAGGAAAATAATTAGCAACTAATCACTCTCCCAGAGACTCCCAGCCAGTAGTTGTCGGGAAAAAGGATATTCGTTAAAATATTTTATTCAAAAATCCAAAAAAAAAAGTCACTAAAAGGACATATATAGATATATCTAGCACATAGTCCTGGCCATCACTTACTGGTCCTTAAGGATCCAAACTCACCTGCTCGAACACATTCTCGGGACTGCTCTCCCGACTGTCCTCCTCGTGATGCGACGAACTGGACGCCCGGCTTAGCTCGATCCTGGGCGTTGAGGGCGTGGTCAGGGTGGCTGTACCACGGTAAGTGCCACCCCCAGCAGCACCACCTTGACCAACACCATGGGCGCTGGGCGGCAGGGGCTGACCGCCCTCGCTGCTAGACACCAGAGTGGTGGTGACCGTAGTGGTGGCCGTTTTCAGGGGAGGCGGTCGCTGCTTGGCCTGGACAATGGTCGCCGAACAGGTGGCCGAGGACATGGACGACGACGAGGAGGAGGAGGTGGATGCGGTTGCTGTGGCGGTGGCGGTGGCGGCATTTGGAATGTTTCTATTCCGGTTAGCCATCTCTGTGGTTGGCCTCGTTGTTGTCTGTTTTCCCAAACTCTGTTCCATCATCTTAAAAGGGAAGAAAAAAAAGGATACCTTAGACAGGATAAAGGATATGCTTTAAAAGGCAGGTGCCTCCTCCCCTTGGACTCCCACCCACATCCTACCTAATCACATATTTCATAATCCCCAGTGTTCTAATTAAAAGTCTCCGAGTCCTTGCCACTTTTTGTGGCAAGTATCTCCCCTCGGGCTGCAATTCACAAATTGAAATCAAACGCTCTCACAATCGTCCTTTTTTTTCCGTCGATTTCTCTGTGGATTTTGGCCTCAAACACCGACACCCACATGGGTGTCCTTTTTGTTTTCCTTTTTCACAAAACGATGATTTGCTTTGTCAGTGTCCTTGCCCGACTTTTTATTGAGTTCCTTTGATTGAATTTCCATTGCTGGGGGGTTTGTGAAGCCATCTATAAGGATATAGGACTCATATCCTTATAAGCCTGAAAACTGTTGGCCTTAATTTCGACCTACTTTCTGGGCAGACAGTCTTTGGCCAACAGCCTTAAAGTTCTTCAACTTCCAAGAGGACTGGCCAAAGCAGCTTAGCAACTCCTTCGTATCCTGGAAGTTCCATAAACTATAGATCCTGAAATCAGTAAAGTCTAAGGACTTATTTCTAGATGGTCTTGCTTTTTAGGACATGACGTTGCTGTTGCAGGATTTGTTTAAGGACTTTAAGGAGAAATCCTTGTTAAAAAGGGGTCTTAAGGGGGTGGGTTACAAGGATCTAAAGAAGGTTCTAAAGATCCTAATATTCATTGTCTCTGCAGGACCTTGGGGCCCAAATTAATTTAAAGTTGACGTCTGCAACTATGCTGCGATTTCCGATTAAAGGCAGCGCCTGCTGAGCGCCCCTCGACACTCCCCATGCCCCATGCCTCGTGCCCCAAAAATACCCCCCCGCTGTGTCCTTTGGTCTTTGTTTTTGTGGTGTACAGAAAGAAGGATAACGATTCTTTTCTTCTTTTTGTTTTTTTTTTTTGGATAGAACGTAAGGCAAGTGTTTTGGGAAAAATCATAGCATAATTCTAGGCATACGAATTCAAGAGAGAGAGAGAGGGAGAGAGAGAGTGGAGAGTGGAGAGCGAGCAGGCGAAGGGGGAAGGAATGAAAGAGAGTGAGAGAGCACAGGTTTTGGTTGAATGGGAAGAGAGCCGGAAAGGCAGTCACATAATGTGTGATTAGATTAATTAAAATTTAAATAAAAAGCAAGAGGGTGGCACCATCTAACAGTACAAAGGCAGTGCAGAGGACGATGGCGAGAGGGGGGAGCGTGGGGATGAAGAAAAGGGAACTGGGCCGGGACCTGAAAGAGCCGCGTGCTTTCTATTTAGTTCTCACTTACACACACTTACACCCAATGTAAACTCACCGCCAGCCCAAAAAAAAAAAACGTCCCGTCTACGCTTGCTAGTTGTGTGTGTGTGTATTGCTTGCCGCTATTGTTTTTAATTGATTAATTTTCTAACGATTTCCACACTAGACACACGATTGAAAAAAAAGAAACAAAAAGGCAAATTTTGAGTTCTACTTTTGACTTTTTTTTCGTTTTTTTTTGCTTTACTTTTCACTCAGTTATCGGCTATTGCATGCCCCCCGTTAACAAACAGACACACGCACACACTTGTATACACTATACGAACCGACACGCGCTCTCTCTTTATCGTTTCTCGTTCCCCAATCACGCTCCGCACTGTTTACCGTTAGACTGCACGCACGCAGCGCCAGCGTCGTACTACGGGCAGCAAAAGCCCTGAAATGTATGCTACAGTCACTCGACCAGCATTCCTTCAAGCAGCTCGGCCAAAAGCTTGTCTCGGCTGGGAGTTCGTATGCCGAAAGCTTTGCCACGATTACGGTTCGTCTATATAGGGGGGGTGGGGGGCGGAAGGGAGAGTCGGCTGGAAAGCTTTGCTTCGCTTGGACTCAGCTGTGGCCTGTGAAGCTTCAAGAGTCAACTTGATGTGTGCTAAATATTTAAGTGTATGTGTGTGTGTGTGTGAGAGAGTTTGTGGGTGCGACTCTGAGGGGGAATAAATGTTTGAGGAAAACTAACTGTAATCTTAGAGATGGGAAAATCAAAACTACAAAGTTTTTCACATTTATTTTTAAAATAATTCTAGTTAGATCTTAGAGTAGAGATTAGAAAATAATTTTGAGATTACGTTTCCCTATTTCTGTGTCCTCTGTTGTTTTCCATTCCCTTTACCTTGGCCCGGCGGAATGTTTCATTTTCGGGTCCCCGCCGCTCTATCGTGCTCTGTCTCTCTCGGATTTTAACCGGTCTAGCCATCTCTCTTCCACCCATTTAATGTCCCTACAAATGACATTATTTTTTTTTGGGGGTGGGGAGGGGGGGCGTGTTTGAGGTACTTCACTTTTGATGCAAAGGATGCGTGCCAAATATATTTGTGAAACGCACGCCAAAAATTTTTACAGCCACTGATCCTGCGGCGCGTGTCACGGATATTGTTTCCTCTTTCTGTTCTCTCTCTCCGTGATGTTGTTGTTGCTGCTGCTGCTTGTTTGTCGTTTAAGGTTCATTTTGTTTATTAGCCGAAAGCGTTTGGGCAGCTTGCCTTTTAAGTGGCCTTTTGCATGATTGCGGCATACCACCCCCATACCCTTGTTCCTCTACCTCCTCTGCCTCTGCCCACCAATACACACACACACAGACACATACACAGAGAGGCATGGAGAATTTCATATTTGGAGTTTGGAGAGCTTTGTGAGCTTGTAGAGCGCCCCAGAATGCTTTAGTTGACTCCATGTTTTGGTTAATTAATTTATGCCCTGCATTTGGTGTAAAAAAAAAAGCTGTTATGCTACTGGCCTGCGAAAATGTTGGCCGGGCCACAGGGCGTATGAGTAATTTTTGCTTTTAAAAGTTCGAGATTCTAAGGATTTGCCTTCAAAATTGTAAAAGTAATTAATAGTTTGTTGTTTTAACACTCGTTTAGCATAAAAGTTGTCTAATAATATTCGAAATCTGGCTTTAAAAGAAAATATTTGATTGGATAACAGGGCGTATGGGTAATATTTTATAAGAATTGTCTCTTGAAACATGTTTTAAACATGTTTTAACTTGTGGAATCATATTTTTTGCATAAAACCCGTCATTTAAGAGGCCATAGTTACAATTGAAGAGCGAAAGCCTTATCAAGGACCAACCTAGTGGGCCAACCAGCGAGCGCTCTATGAAATATTGTGGCAAGGCGTGTTTGTGGTATATAGGCTAAAGGACACTCACCGCTGCAGGATTGCCATGGTGATGCTGATGGTGATGCTGCTGTGGCTGCTGCTGCTGTTGCTGCTGCTGCTGTTGCTGTTGCTGGGCATTTGTCGTGGCATTGTCCTCGAATGACTTTTCGAACGATGCAATTGGCGCTTGGCCAAGTCTTTTCTGCCGACGAGCATCCATTCCGAAGCCGTTTACCTCTTCTATATTTTTTTTTTTTATATATTTCAGGCCCTTGCACCGCTTGAAAACGTTTGGTTTCTCATTCACCCGGCTGCATGGCCTCAAAGTTCCTTTAATGGGGCACAAGGATATATAGAAAATAGCAGTAGTGTGAGTGCATATATGAAGGAAAAAAATATAAAACGGCCGTTGGCTCAATTTCTGGCATAATATATGGCTAGTATAGTGATTTGATGAACTTTTTGCTCAGAAGGAGAGACACCATTCGATTCCTGGTAGTCCTTGTTGTGTAAAAACGACAAGACCCTGACGCCGAAGGACCTTATATGCCGTGCTAACGGTTCATTGAACCGTGTAACAACCGTTAGCGAACCGGAAGTGCAATAATAACATCAACAATCGATGAATATTTAAAGGCCCCGGTCAGCCACGGTCAGCCGAGTCGAGTAATTGACGGCAAGTCCCCCCCCTAACCTCTATCCTTGGAGCTGAAAAGGACACTCCACTGTATGAGAATGTATTTTTATTGGCCATAAAAGCAATTTGGCAAACAAATATTAATCCCTCCAGTGCAAACAATTCATCGCCAAACTGGAACTGTGTCACTCCCATGGCGTTGGGGGGGCAGATGCAGAAAAGTATCTGTATATCTTGGAAAAATTACCTCATCCTGGCAGCCATTCATGACTTCATCAATTCCTATTGTGTCCTCAAAAAAAAAAAAAAGGAGAAAAACTAGAAGGAAAATCTCTGCACAAACTGTCAGCCATGACTAAGAGCTATCCTTTGGGATGATGTGTTTCCGAACTGCCGGCTTTAAAATTTAAGCTTCTACTTAACACTTAGGTAAGCATTCGTAGAAAAGGACACACACCCAGGACATCCGAGCGAAATCGGTGAACAGGAAAAGGAGATTCCATAGACCTTCGATTCGAAGGTGCAAGTCCTTTTCCTTCGACTCTTGTTTATTTTTGATTTATAAATTATTTATGAAATAGGAGTCTGTATAAGTCCTGCAGCAGTGTCCTGGGAGGATGCTCGAGAAAATAAAGTTTTTCGCCTGCAGCCTTGCTATGAAGGACTCTCGTCCTTGTTAAATAATTTACTTTAACTTTCATCTCCTAATTACGCAATGATATCATTGTTCCCAGCTCCGTGTCCTTTTATAACTTTTTTCGTGGCAAACGTGGCAAGGTCCTTGAAATTAGCAGCGACTTTGAAAGTTTTTCCGCAAGGATACCCCGACTAGTTAAATATCGAATGAGTGTTTCAACTCGAAACTCGATCAAGCATTCAATCCTTTTCATTAATAAATTGATTTGCGCTCGACAGGACACTCTGGCAGGACTTTTTATTGGTTTTGCGCTGCCATGATGGCAGCCCAATCGCAGTTTTTAATAAACCCGCCCCGCTCACCTTCGGGCCTTTTGCGTTTCAATCATTTTATTTCATTTGCCTTCAATAGACCCAACCCCCCCACCGCCCATCCACCCACCTTTTGACCTTTTATGAATCCCAGAGTTTAAAATTAAAACGTTAAGCAAGCAAAGAGTGGTCTGCTCTTTATTTTTTTTTATAAAAATAAATAATATATATAACTTGTAACTACCAAAGGGGAAATGAAAACTGTCAGGAGCATCAAAAATCGATAGCCGGGAGATGCTTTTGGCATTAAAGCCATGTCCTGGCCCGCTCACGGAAGCCACTTGTCCCAGCCACTCCAACAGGAACTCGACTCACAAAGGTCTCTCAGTTTTAAGAAATCCCTGGAACAGGAAACAACAGGGCGTATAAGTAATTTTTCATAAAAATTGTCAAACGCAGCCTCTGAGACTCACAGGACATGTCCTCTCGAATAAGTTTATAAATATTTTGATTAAATCAGAGCCTGTGTCTTCTGGCCCAGTGCCTCGTGGCGGCCACTAGCCCAGGCCTTGCCAAATATAAAAAAAAAATAGATAAATTTATATACATTGCCCTTCCCCCGCCCCGGCGACGGGTGACAGTGGTGGTGTCTCGCGCCACCAAAGGGGGCTGAAGGATAAGGCGGCCGGCAGCCGGGGCAGCCGGGGCAGGGGTGGGGGCTGACGCCGGCGACGTCGCCGCTGTCGTCGCGGAGGGGGTGCTTGGCGGGCGGCAGAAAGACATTTCATTGACCTCATAAATTGGCCCACAAGGGGCACGGAAAGAAATGGGGCAGAACTGCCAAATGCCTTCGGAGCGAAGTCAGGGTCCTTGCGACGACCATATCTCGCCCCATATCGATCCCATTCGCCAGCGGAGCACCTCAAACGATTTCTGGGGCCACTCCCCATCGATCTGCTTTATTTTCTAGAAATACAATTTTCAATCCCATTTTTCAAAAATTTTCAGATTTTCGAAAGTGCTGAAAATCCAGATATCGACTTTGCGAAGGTCATAGCTCGGCTAACACTTATCCGATCCTTAAACAGAGTACCTCAAACGATTTCTAGACTCATTCTCCATCGATCTGCATCATTATGTGGAAACTCAATTTTTTATCCGATTTTTTCAAATTTTTTGTAATGGACCCCCTTTGAAAATGGAGAAAATAGAAAAATACCAAAATATCGACCTTGCGAAGGCTATATCTCGGCCATTATCCATCGGATCCTTAGAAGGAATATGTCAAAAGATTCATGGAATGATTCTCCATCGATCTGCATCAAAACCTAGAAACAAAATTTTGGATCCGATTTTTTCAAAATTTTCTCATCGGACCCCTTCAAAAATGGGGCCCACCAAGGAATTCCAAAATATGGCCCTTGGGGAGGCTATATCTCAGCCAATTCTTATCCGATTCTCAAACGGAATACCTCAAACGATTTCTAGACTTATTCTTCATCGATCTGCATCATTATCTAAAAATACAATTTTTGATCAGATTTTTGTTGAATTTTTCTGATGGGCCACCTTTAAAAATCAAAGAAATTCAAAATATGGATCTTGGGAAGGCTATATCTCAGCCAATTCTTGTCCGATTCTCAAGGGAAGTATCTTAAGCGATTTCCAGATTCTTTTCTCGCCGATCTGCAGATTTTTTGCTAATTTTATTAATGGACCTGCTATAAATCTTCTAAAAATTGTGTAGATTTGAAAATAAGGTCCCTTCTAGGCACGTCTTGTTACAAACTATAAGCTCACATTTTCTCGCAGTGTAGCAAATGCGATTACTTGGCTGCCATTGCATACTTCCAGTCAGTTGCAGGAAAATGACTTTTTGAATCGCAAAAAGCCCTAAAAGGAAAAGAGCCGAGAATCTGAACCCGACGGGCAAGGAATTAGCCTAAAATAACAACGACCGGCCGGAGAAAGTAGACGGGAGACAGCAGAGCCCAGGGAGAGGTACGACTAGAAAGCCATGACTAATATGGGGTAGTTCCACTCCCCATTTTGGGTTTAGTTTTTTTTGTTTCTATTTTCCCGGTGTAGGTGTAATTGTATGAAAGCGTGCCGATTGGCGGCAGTTTCCAGGTGTTAAATAGTGGCCCACATGCAGAGAGAGGTGTACGGGGCTCCACGACCAGAGGGGCTACCCGGGGGCCATCGGGAATGGCATTAGGGTTATGCCCCAAAAGGTCGTTAGTTAGTTAATGGCTATTTAGGCAGTAAGTTGGCTAATCAATAGTGTGTTTGCTGAAATGAAAATTGAAACTTTTGCACCTTTGGCACATCCTAGAACCCAAAATTTCGCCCATTGATTTGGAGGGGGGGGCAGTCGCTTAGTAACACAGGCCTTCCACCCATAAATACCACCTTACATAATTGAACAGCAAAAACACCAAAAAAAAAAAAAACAACAACACACACACACACCTGTACAAGGATTAACGAAAAGGATTTTCGCACAAGCAACAGACTGTTGCTAAAAAAATTCATAGCATACTTTTTGGGATTTCGTTGAAAATGCGTTTTGAAAGCACTTGAAAAAAATAGAGTTACTAGAATTTGAATAGTTTGTTTTATTAGATTTTTGAAATAGTTTTTTTTGAAAATTTCCCGCTAAACTATACGAGAGGCGTTCTATGGGGCAACAATTCGATGGGGCAACAATTCGAAATTAAACCGTTCTCGGCGCCAAGCGAACTCCAACTGAACTTATCAGTCACTCAACTGAGTAGCTCAACTACAGCCACAACTATTGTCACGACTACAGCTACAACTACAACTACAACTACAGTTATAACTACAGCCATGGATACAAATATAAGTACTCACATCGATTATGTAATTGTGTGAGGGTGTTGCGACGACAACGGGCATACAAAAACAACATGTTGGACCTCACACACACTAGGAAGTACAGTAAAAAGTGGTTATAAGGAAAATAAAATATTAAAATTGCTAATAGATTAAAGAGTCTTGGTAAATGCTTAAAAAATATTAAATATGTTTTTATTAAAAAAAAAAGTAAAGTCTCATTTAGTGAGACCTCACTGTAGTCTCTTACAAAAGCACTGAAAACGGTTCTTGGATTATTGTTGACTGCACATTTCGTTTATTGCCTTAGCCGCTCTCTCTCGCTCTCTTTTTCTCTGCCTCTCTCGCCGCTCTTCCGGCTGGCAAGGAAGTGGAAGGCAGTGGAAGAGAGTCCCACACACACACACAGCCAAGAAAAACAGAAGAATTCTTTGGGACAAAAACAACAAGACGGGGGGCCATAGTTGTGAAGAGTGCATTGTAAGCATTTTGGCTTAGGCATGTTAATGGGGTCATCACGCCCCCAATAAGCCCAAGCCCCCCTCTGACCATCACACCCACACATGCATAGTAGTAGTAGTGGTAGTAGGAGCCCCCAAGGACTGCGCCTGTTATGACAAAATGTAAAATTGATCAATTTTGGGGAAAAAATTCATTTGGTTTTTTGCTCTCTTTTGCTTCGTTGGCCATAAATTGAAAATATATATAATCTAGACTCTTGTTTTAGCCAGACAGAAGGAGAGAGGGAGAGATAATTGCGGTCTAAGTGCAATTTAAGCCAAGTATTTCCCATTGAGGGCTATTATGGAGTTAAAGGAGTGGAAACTGACCACTAAAGGACTCACTAGAAACCTTCATAAATCTAAATCAAAAACAAATTAGAGTTTAATTTAAAAAAAAAAGATTGTTAAGTCAGAACCACTTGAGAAATATAAAGGAAAAACTATATATTTCTATAAAATATTTCAATAATTAAGAACAAGCCCTACCTTAATGTTTCGGAAATTTATTAAAGTCAGCTAGCCACGCGTAAAATATTGGATACCCAACCACCGTACCCGTTCGACCCACTTCCACTGACACTCCTCCCTTTTGTGGCCAAAAGCAGAGCTGCCACATAATTTAATTACCATACATGCAATCGCATGCACAGCACGTCTGGTTTGGGATAAAAACGTCCCAGTCCCAACAGCCACCCACCCACCACCACCACCCATTGTCCCCAAGTCACCCACCGGGCGCTACCACCCCATAGATCCCTTAATGGAACTCCACGCATCCCAGTCCGACGGCTGAGTTGCAGCATTAAGTGGCGTTAAATGGAGGCACGAAGACATGAATTTATGCCTCAGTCGAAGAAAATGAATTGCAAAAATGATTTCTCAACAAAAATTAATTATGTTTTATTGTCTTAATCAAGATTTAATGAAAAAAAAGAGTCACTTTCTGCTGAATCACCAAATGATTTTGGTATTTTGGGGGCCTGCCTAGTTTCTAGTTGGAGTTTTTTACTCAAAACTATCTAAAGTCTGCCTAAAAAAAAGATCTAAATATTTACACTTGAAAATTAATCTTTAAAGAAGTAAAAAAAATGTTTAATGACTTTCGTAACCTTTCTGGCAAGTCATGCAAAGTTGAAAAACTTTTGGCATTAATTTTTCTTTTTTTTTTCTTTTCCTTAAAAAAGTATGTTAATTATCTTAATAGTTTACACATAAAAATGTATTTTTTAAGAAGTTTTTTTTTTAAATAATAAATATTTAATAGCTTTCGTAACCTTTCTTTCAAGTTATATTGAAATTATATGACTATATTTTTTTCTTCTATAATTTTTCTTCTCTCTTTTTTTTTCAAGTGTATGACGTAATAATCGGAATGTATGCAAACGTATTTTCCGCAGGGCCACACACTTGAATGTGGCAGCCACACGGTTTATGAATCTCCATGCCCAATGTTGATGTGGTTACTGCACATTGGATAAATGGACAGTTGGGTGATTCTTGGGTGGCTGTCGGTGGTTGGAATGGATTGGTAATTGCACGTTGGACATGGCCTGTCTGGCGATGACGTTCTCGATGTACCGACTGTGTGTAAAGTGTCATTGGGCGTTTGCGAAATGCAGAGTGTGTAGGCATACACACACATGGATTACGGATAGCTGGCTCTGAATAATGGACTCGAAACCGTGTCTGTGTGTGGGCATGGGTATGGGTATGGGAATGAGGACGAGCCAGGTCGAGCAAGTTGGCCAACCGAACGGATGTGTCAATAGTACTTCAAGGGGTCCTCGCCAGGTCTGCTTCCATTACGGATTTCGTTTTGCTCTTAATTCCGTCCGGTTTTTGTTGCTCCACTTACACTCTCTCTCTTCCCACACACCTGACACACCTACTTAAAAAACTGAACTCAAAAAACAAACAAAAAATGGGCCACCTACAAGAGCTACACTAAAAAAACATGAATTAACATAAAGATTAACTCCAAATATTAAAAAAGTGGATAAAAATGGGTTACCTATAGACTGGGTGATACCTGGTACTCCTGGCGGACTCCCTCCCCCACCAGCCTCTCAATAAAAAAAAGAAAAAACTTTTTTGGTTAAAAATAAAATATTTACTCACAAAAGCCCAAGCCCAGCTGGGAAATACAAGGATTAAGAAGCAATAACAATACATATACAAAAAAAATACTTTAAGGACGATGGAGGAGGAACTAGTCGATCTCCAGGGTGCGAAGGCTGTGGGCCACATCGGCGGTGACCTTCGGCTTGTTGCCGCCCTTCTTGGCCTTGGTCAGCTGCCAATTTTTGGCATCCATCAGGTAGTCCCTAAGGCACACAATCAACATTAGTTAAGCCAATTAACTAAGAGAAAGTCTGGGACCCACCTTTGCTCCTTGAGGAGCTGCATCCACTCCTGCTTCAGGTCGGACATCTTGCCGGCCGAGCCGCCGTACTCCTCCGGCAGCATGGAGCGCGGAAAGTGCTGGAACGGAGTCTCGGCATTGGGCAGATGGAAGTGTATCAGCTTGAAGACCTCGCCCTTGATGAAGGGCTTCACCACGGTGAGGACCTTGTCCAGGAACGAGGGGCAGTTGAGGACGTGGATCTCCTTGAGCCGAACGGGATGCGCCTCCTGGACGAACTTCATGTAGACCCGCAGGGCGCCCAGGGCGGTCTTGGTCAGGTGGCGCAGCGTATAGCCGGCCATGTCGAAGATGGGTATCTCTCCGTCGGACAGCTTCGCCTCGTCCTCGGTGGCGAACCGGCAGTCGGCCACCATGAAGAAGACCTTGATGCCAGCCGTAAAGTTGAACTGCAAGCCAGTACTTCAGTTACATCTCCGTCCCATTAACCCAGCCCGAGACTTACCTTGTCGGCGTCAAAGTCAACCAGGCGGTAAAAGAGCAGCTTGCTGTTCTCCGGGGTCAGTCCGGGCAACGGCACCAGGTCTCTGTGTGTGTGTGTGTGTGTGTGTGGCGGGGCGGAAAAGGGGGTTAATAAATATACAAAAGTCGGGATCCCAAAACCGGTTGCCCAAATGACATGCCAAGCAGACAGACAGGCGGACAAGCGGACAGGCGGACATGCGGACATGCGGACAGCGGACTGCAGCACCCTAAGTGCAGACACTGCGCGAAATTCGCAAAAGTTGCCAAATCACTTGATTTTAATTTGGAAATCTTATAACAAAAAATTATAGCCTCATTTTGGGTTAAAAAAAAATATAAAAAAATAATCTGTTAACCCCACAGAGTAGTCGAACTCTTGCTTACGCGACTTTCAGTAGCTGCTGGGAACTGGCGTCCAGGGGATCTCGATCTAGGAAGATATTGCTGTGCTTGTTCCTCAGCCCGTAGTTGAGTTCCAGGAGGCGCTGGGCGTGGCCGACATCGCCTCTAGTGGAGTGCAGAAAGCGACGCAGCAGAAGACTGGCTGCAAGGGAAGGGAGTCGGGAAATCAGAAGGGTGGAGAGTGGGGTATGTGGCAATATGAGCTTATGCAACCGGCTGAGAGCCATCCAGGCCATTGACCCAATTGCACTTGCCGCACTCACATATATTCTGCGGCAGCTGTGGATGCGACTCGATCCATTCCCGCAGCTCCAGCATCCGATCCGCCAGCAGTTGGTCCTCGTTTTTGTGCACCATTTTGCTAAACGATGGACAGCGGGTTTAGTATTTATTTTTTAGAAAAGATTTAAAGTTTATTTGTTTTATTTTTTTTATTTAGGATTCTAGCACAGTCCTATACCATCCTAAAACCATCTTTTTTTTCACAAAAGCTCCTTAAAAAGTAATCCTTTTTATGAGAAGTCCTCTTTAAAAAATTCTCAATTATTTTTTATTTTAACACAATTATTTTAAATTACATTACTCTTTTTTTATTTATTTATTTTATAACTAATCCCCCTTTTTAGTCACTGAAAAAAATAGAAAACCCTTTCACAAAAAATCTACTTTTTCAAAATCATTTTTTATTCCTGGCCTAGACTTTAATTTTCAGTTAAATTTTAAATATTTCTTGGCAATAAAACATCAAGTTGGTAGTAAAAAATGAAGACCCACTAGAACTTGGCCGGATTAGGAGTGGAACGCGTCTATGCGAGACTTAACCGCGATTGCAACTGATTGGGCTCCAGCGTGGTCTTGGTTTTGGCTTTTTGGCTCTGAGCTGCTGGCTCAGTCGCTAGCTCTGCCTCTGCCTCTGCCACTGTCTCTGTTGGCATCGCAAATAACCAAGTTATTACCTGAATAAAGCCAAGGGGCGGTAGCGGGGCGAGGAGCACAACCACAACCCGCTCCCAGCTCCCAGCTCCCATCTCCCAGCTGACTTGCAAAGTTCGTGCGATCAGAGTTTGGCTTTTATGTAAGATGCATTTTTTGCACATTATTTATTCGCTATTTTTAAGTGGAATGCAGCATTATTTTCAAGCATTACTTAAATGCAAAAATATTAAAAGAAATTTAAAAAAAAATCCACACTATTCTTTAAGCTTAAAGGATAATTGGACGTATCCTGGATCAGGACCACCTCCAGTCTCCTTATAGACATGTCCTTCGGTCCGTTTGTCTTAAATATTAGTGACAAAAAAATAATAAATAAAATAAAATAATAAAAAATAAATTTAAATGAAGCGCCCTCCTCCTCGATTCTCATAGGAAGCACTTAAGTAAACCCAAAAATACGAAATAATTTTACAAAAATACCAAACAATAAAAAAAAATACTAAAAACGGGAAAAATTAAATATTAAAAAACAGCGCCCTTCTCCTCGCTTCTCATAGGAAGCACTTAAGAGGCCTAAATTTTAAAATAAAAATGTTTTTTTTTTAACATTTTTTATTAATAAATAAATTAAAATATTAATATTAAAATATTAAATATTAAAAACAGCGCCCTCCTCCTCGCTTCTCATATGAAGCACTTAAGTAAACCCAAAAATACGAAACAGTTTTACAAAAATACCAAACAATAAAGAAAATACTAAAAACGGGAAAAATTAAATATGAAAAAACAGCGCCCTCCTCCTCGATTCTCATAGGAAGCACTTAAGAAGCCTAAATTTGAAAATAAAAATGTTTTTTTAAACATTTTTTATTAATAAATAAATTAAAATATTAATTTAAAAACAACGCCCTCCTCCTCGCTTCTCATAGGGAGCACTTAAGAAGCCTAAATTTGAAAATAAAAAAAGGATTTTTTTTAATTTTTGTTAATAAATACATTGAAATATTAATTTAAAAAAAAAAAACAGCGCCCTCCTCCTCGCTTCTCATAGGAAGCACTTAAGAAGCCTAAATTTGAAAATAAAAAATGTTTTTTTTAAAACATTTTTTATTAATAAATAAATTAAAATATTAATTTAAAAACAGCGCCCTCCTCCTCGCTTCTCATAGGGAGCACTTAAGAAGCCTGAAATAAATAAAAAATTATTTTTTTCTATAAATATTTTATGGCATTTTCTTTTCGCTTTTTATTAAATCTTTTTATTGAGAAATTTATTTATTGGTTTATTGATTATTATTTTATTTATTAATCTTTTCTTTGTGGCCTCCATGTCCACTAAATTAAGAACGCTCTTAACTGAATTAAATATTTTTTTTCAGTTTTTAAATCCCTTCTTTTTTTTTTGTTGAATTAAATTGTCACCTCAGGCCTTGTTGTTTTTGTTGTGCAATTCAATTTGTTGACTTTTCTGTGTCAAAAGGTCAAACACCTATATGTGCATGCGTGTTTACTATTGTTGTTGCGTGGGTGGTGTGCGGGTTTTCCGGCCATAACTTACTGGCTTTTAGCTTTTTCCACGCGTCCGCCATGGCGGCCATTGGCGGCATTTTTTGTTGTTGTTTCCGTTGTTGTACATGTACATATGTCTTCGATCTTGGTCTACTATATGGGTTTCCAGCTTTACCGCGACATTGGCAAACAATTTTCGGCAAAGGCAAGGCAAGGCCCACACCATCCGCTAACCACAGTCCGATGGAGAGTCGCGCTCCACTTGTTAAGCCGCCGGCTGGCCGAATCGCTCCGTACGTGTTTCGCAACTTAAACTATTTACAACAGCATGGATTAAAACAAAAAAAACTGTCAAAAAACAAAAAGAAGCCAAAGCAGCCGTCTCGAACCAGAAAAAAAGACGGAACAGCAAAAGCACCGAAGAACACAAAAATAAAAATAAAAAAAACAACAAGCTACTAAATAAAAAATAAATAAAACAAACAAAAAAAACCATAACAAATGTATATAAAAATTTTTAACCTGTATTTGCGTTAGCAGCGATTGCATTACCATATAACATACAAGTTTACAGTGAAGCCTCAGTTGTGCGATTTTTTACGTTCATAATAAATAATTTATTGAAAGTTATGTTAAAAAATAAACAAAAAAATGTTTTTTTAATCATAGCGCCCTCCTCCTCGATTCTCATAGGGCGCACTTAAGAAAAACATTTAAATTAAATAATTCTAAAAAAAAAGAATTTCAAAACAGCACCCTCCTCCTCGATTCTCATAGCGAGTACCTAAGCAGCCAAAAAAAAATACTTCAAATTGAAGTATAATTTATTAATTCTACTAAAAAATACTAAATAATAGCAATAAGCCGCTCCTTCCTCCTCGCTTCTCATTAAATATACCTAAAGAAGAATATTCATAATAATTACTCATACGCCATGTAAGCCACAAAGTACACGGATTCTTTAAAATTTTGCTGAAATGTATACATTTTTCTTATTGAAGCTCCACTGTATTATTTGACAGTCGGTTTTTAATGCAGCTGTAAACTTAATAAGCCAGCAAAATCCACACACAAGCGCCATTTTTTCACATTTCCATAAAAAGAGCAAAACAAAACAAAACGAAAAGCATTTTTATGTGTGCCTCAGCAATGAAAATTAAAAGCAATTGCTCTTGACCTTGGAAATGGAACTTAGCCGTCACCCGAAAAAAACAATTTTTAATTCAACAATTTAAATACTTCCTTAAGAGTTAGCTTGACAATTACTAACTTAATTAAGAGTCAAGTATATTTAAAAAAAATGCATATGATTAAAAGAAAAAGTGAACATAACATTCTATGAACTCTTTGCCCTAAAATTATATTTTGATCAATAAAGTTTTTACTATTGAAATACTTAAAATTCTAAAGTTAGTTTAAAGTAAATTAACGTAGTTTTTTATTCTTCAATCAAGCTTTTAATTTAAATTTAAATTTGAATAGAATTTTTAGGCACCGTTTCTACATATGTAACTTACATCGTTCTTACATCGATTTTACAGTGTGCCCATATTGCTCAGGCGTCGACCAAAATGAGCTGCCCATACCGTGCACTCCGCAACTGGGCACACTTGTTCGCATATCCGATGGTGGAGCAAATCCCAACTTAGGATAAGAGAAACCCAATTACAAAATGATCTGTCGCCTGTGTCTGAACGCGCTGGACGAGCAGGACGCGGTGCTGCTATTCGGCGGTGCCACCGAGGCGGCAGCGGAGGAGGAGGGCGACGGTGCCAGCGGCCAGGCAATGCCGGAAGGCGACCTGGTCCAACTGATCTCGATTCATCTGTACCTCTGCGTGAGTATTCCACCTGAGCCACTCAATCCCCCCTGGTAGCTAGGAGTGACAAGTGCAATCGTACAATTCCATGCATCTTCCAGCTATCCCGCGACGACGCCATTTCCACCTGCATCTGCACGGAGTGCTGCTCCCAGCTGGAGAGCTTCCACAACTTTTGGAAGCTGGTGGAGCTGAAACAGACGACGCTGTGTAGCCAGTTCCTCGAGATTGACTGTGACGTGAACTGGTCGGAGGAGCCGGACGAGGAGCTGGTCCAATTGGAGCCCGAATTTCCCGTGGAATTCTGCATAAAAGCAGAACCGAAAGCAGTGGTCACCACCGTTGCTACGGCCGTCAATAAGTTCCCTTGCATGTTCTGCGAGAAGTCGTTCAAGATGCGTCGCTACCTGGAGGAGCACATTGCCACACACACCGGTGACCGGCCCATCCCGTGTCCCTACTGCGATATGGCCTTTCGCTGCCGCTCCAACATGTACACCCACGTAAAGAGCAAGCACACCGCCCAGTGGCTGAAAGCTCGGGAGGAACGGGATGCGGCCAAATCGCAGAATCACGCCGTTCAGGAGGTTAAAACTGAGGTGGCGGAGGAGGTTTCAGTTCTTGCTCCACTCACAACTCCAGCCAGCATTGGTATTCCCGCAACGGCATCGGCCACAGCTCCGCCATCCATCCAGCAGCTCCCGCTGTCCGTGATTAAGACAGAGCCCGGAGAGTCCATCAACTTGACCATGGCCAAGACCCCACCCACAGCCAGTCGTGCATCTCGGACTCGCTCCAGCCGCCGCAAGACGCATTCGCCCAAGAAGGCTCAGCCCACTGAGTCCAGTGACGGCAGCGGCGACGAGGAATCGCCCCAGAAGCGTCTCAAAGAGAACGAGCTCATTCTGGCCAACTACAATGCTGTGGCCGCGGCTGTGGTGGCTGCCGCTTCAATAACGGGCTCAGGCGGAGCGAGTGGCGGAGGAGGTGGTGGCCATGGAGGAAGTGCCAACCAGACGGACAGCTTGCAGCAGCGTCTGTGCGCCAGTCTCCTTCAGCAGCAGCAACTCCAGCAGCACATAAATCTCCTGTCCGCCATGACAGCCTCCACAGCTGCCGGGGGATCAAGTAGCACCAGTACCACCACCACCACCACCACTAGCAATCCCTTCGGGTAAGTCAACTCAAGTGTTCCTTCGACAGATTTGAATGACAATCCCTTTTCCAGATCACCACCTGGGCAGGGTGAGAAGCGAACGCCGGACAAGCGGCGAGCAGCACCGACAGCACCACCCATCCAGACGGCCATCAAACCGGAGGCGCCCATCTCCCTCATCTGTCCCAACTGCGGGGAACTGCCCGGGCTGAATCACCGCTGCCTAAGCAAACCCAAGTACGCCTGCGATGTGTGCGGCAAGAGCTTCAAGATGAAGCGCTACCTGGAGGTGAGTTGGCCATAGTTTGTGAAGATCTAGCTTTAATTATTCCATTCCCTTCAGGAGCACTTTGCCACGCACACTGGCGTTAAGCTGCATACCTGCGCCTTCTGCCCCACTGAGTTTCGGTCCAAGTCGAACATGTACCATCATACGAAGCGCAAGCACAAAGCCGAATGGGAGCGCTCCAGGGCCAGCCGGTCGGCGGCGAAGGAGCAGAGGCTCCAGGAGCAGATCCAGATGAAGATACAGTTACCCAGTGGGGCACAGGCCCAGTCCGGACCGGCTGCTGTCTAAAATTTGATATACATTTATATAAATATATATTTTTTGCATGTTAGACGTACATAACACAAGATAACGAGAATAGCGATGTACTTAACCGAAGTTTCGTATAACTCCAGTCGCGACCGCGGATATTGCCTGGCACCTTTTGTGTATACTCTCTTCTCATTCTCTATAATGCCTTGACCAGTTTTGATTAGATCTGGTTATAAAGTAAACATTAATTTCAACAAAAACCGATACAGAATCGTTTTGCTTACTAGGCGGCTCAGGCGCTACGGATCCTATCCTATCCAATACGGATGTATTGAATTTCAATCGTTTGATGTTTACTTCGCACTGTTTATTTGGATTTGATTCGGGTGGGGGCTTCAAATAAGCAAATCTGTCATATATCCCCTTATTTTCTCCCCAAAGAGTCTGAAAAGATAAGTTAAACAGGATACTTCCATCTCTTTCCATTCGAACTATGGTCAGCAAAAACATAGCTAAGCTCCGTAGGCCCTGTGAAGAACAAAAAAGGAAAGTTCCCACTCTGCTGGAGCTCGAAAAACGAGTAAAATTGCCACAGAAATCGGCCGGACTACCAGGAGAACAGAAATTGGGGCTGGTGGAGATTCAAAAAGAATAATACTGCAACGGTAGCCAACTCCAACTGCCGCAGTATATAATATATACTATATACCAGCTTTTTTGGTATTCCCTTAAGTGCCGACAGCAGGTCACACTGCAGAGCGCGCGAAAAAGCGAAAGGTTGCTGCAGATTCCTGTTCGCCTGTTATTCTGGGTGCGTTTTGTGTGCATTTTGGGGAGCGTTTTGTGGCGTTTTTTTTACAGCAAAGCTGGGCTGTTTTTCTGGACTAAGTTGGTGAATAAAAAGCAAAATAGTATGGCCGTGGTGCTGCTGCTGGCCACCAAATGGAAAGAGACGATGAATTATTATTGCAAATTCAATTTACAGATTTAATTTTAATTTATTTTTGTTTTTTTTTGTTTTTTCTCCTTTGTACAAATAGAAAACAGTTAATAATTGCAATTGCAAATTGCTCAATGCGTACGTTTTTATATAAGTTTAGTTATGATCCTCCCGCCAAACAAAAAATTTTAGTGGTTTCACATCCGAAATAAAAGGGGAAACACAAAGAGTGTGAACGGATTATACGCGTAAATTAGTGTTAGGGACAAAAGTGTGTTAATATGATAGAACTAAGGTATACAGTATAATATATATATCGGTATATCAAGCTGCTTTCTGTTCCTCCGCCAGTTCTGCGAATGATCCTTTCGTGTTCGTTGGTTCTCCTTTCAGTTTCGAGAGTTCGTTGTAACCAAGAAAGCAGCCCCCGCTTGACATCCTTTTTGGACAAATAATCCCAACTCTGTTAGTCGATCGGCGCTACTTGAATGGATTGGGCCGTGCCTTGAATACCGTCATCTTCCGTATTTCCTTGATCTCCTCTTGCTCGCATCGTTTCCGTTGTTCGTCTTGCTGGAAAAGGGAAAGAGATTGGAATGAGATGTTTCCAGAATAGCATCATTATTAAGTTCCTAAAACCCCCCACAACCCACTGAATCATTCTATGGAGCCGGGCTTACCCCCGATTAGTCAGAAGGCAGGAGGCCATGTGATAAGGGGACCTTGCTCGCCACAGAATATGGACAGTGGTGGCGACGTCCACTTGGTATCGGCAGTGGCTGATCCAGTCGGCGGTTTGTTTGCCAGCAAAAAAACAAAAAAAACTAGAGAAACAGCCACTGCCATTTGGGCTGATAAGATTAGCGCAGCGAACGGAATTCGCGCTAAATGGGATCAGGGAATAAAAAATGAAAAGAATGAGAAAACAAAGCCCCAAGGCAAGGTCAAAGTCACAACTTCAAAAAAAAAAGAGAAAAGATGAAAAAAAGCTTAGCTTACGCCGCTCCAAAAGGATAATTGTAAGAAGGCCACTTTCACAATTAAAACGATGGCCAGACAGACAGACAGTTTCTTAAAACTAATCGTTTATTGCTAATCTCTTTTGAAGCGGAGCCCCCCGGCTATAATCATCTTAGATTCTTGTTTGTGTTGGATATCTACCAGTGGGTTAGCTCTCCTCTTCATCTTCTCAGCAGTGGCTGCCGACTACGGGGGCAGCAGCAGCTGGATTCGGGTTGGCTTGGGCTGGCTCGCCAGCAACGGGTAGGCCCATCGCTGACGCGGCGGCGGTGGTGGTGGTCGTGGAGGAGGGAGTGGCTATCGTGGAGTCGTCGGCGGAGGAGAGAACGCTGTTGTCGCCATAGAAACGGGGCTCGTCATGTGACTCGCCGCCCGGCGAGACAATATCTTCGTCGGAGTCCTCATCATTGGAGCTATCGCCGGCGGTTGTGTTGAGCTTATTGCCAGATGCGGCAGCCACAGCTGCCGAATCCTCGCCAGAGCTAGAGCTTGGCACATGCTTTAATCGATCGTAGCAGGCGTCGCAGACGCGCAACTGTTTGGTGCTCTGCTGGGGCAGCAGGAACTTCTTCGCAGAGCAGCCGGCACAGACGACAGCGCCGCAGTTGCGGCAGTGATGGCGGCGCTGGATGAAGGTGAACTGGGTCTTCTTGCAGTGCATACAGACACTGGCCTCGGTGTCCGGCACCCAAACAGCGGCATGATTCTCCACCGGCTTCTTTCCGCTCTTGCGCAGCAGGTCCTCCACACACTTGTTGATGTGCGCCATCCACTCCTGCTTCTCTGTGCTGGTGGCGGCATACACCACAAACGACTTGGTGGTGGTGCGTATGTACCATCCATTCCTGTAGTGCTGATTGTCGGCAATCGACTCCAGGGACACCTCCTCCAGCGGCATGATGTGCTGCTTGTTGTACTTCTTCTTCCCAATCACTATGTTCCCGTACACCAGGATATCGTTGAAGAGGAAGAATTGTCGGCTCTTTGGCCGCTTCCGGCACATCTTGGTCAGTACACCCTCGCCGACCAGGACACGGCCCTGCATCGCCAGCGGCACACCCGAACTGCCGAAACAGTTCTCCACGGAGGCGATGCGACGGGTGTTCGCTTCCGAGTTCACCAGACGGTCCACCATGATGATGATGATGTGAAAGTTCTGGCTCCGGTGGTCCCTGTTGCTTCGCTCGGTTCCGAGTGCTTAGTGTTCAGTAGTTGGCGCTCGGTCGGAATCAAAAATAATGAAGACTCTGAAATCCGAAGAGTAGCCAACTGTGACGACAAAATCACCTGTGTGTTGGTGTGCAGCCAGCGCTCTGCTCCGTGCTCTGCCGTGCTGTGCCGTGTGACCCTCGGTACCAGGTATCTTTGCCTGTGTGTGTGTTTGTGATAATGTATCCACGATACTGTGTGCAAGGGTGTGCGTATGGGTATGGGAGGAACTCGGTAGCAGCTGTTGCGTGTCCTGCGGGCGCCTTGGATGCCTCTACCAGCGGATGCCAGTATCTCCTCCTTTGTCGGTAGTCCGCTATATCCAATCTACGACTGTCAACTGGCTTTTTCTACGCCGTCCGCGACGTCATGACTCACTCACACCACTAACAACAAAAACAAACTGCGCTCTCGGCGCCCCCGCCTCGCTTCTCGTCACTTTCGCTCTCCCTATCTCTTTCCCTTGCTCGGTTCGGTGCCGTTCCGTTCGCGTCTGTCCGCTTTTGTCGCTTTATTGGCGTACTCGTTGCGATTTTTTAATCAGAATGTTGATTTGTGTGGCGAGATCCAAGGAATACAGTATCCCGGCTGCCCAGATAGGATGCACAATTTCCCTCGATGGCAGAACCAAGTAAAACCTTTTCGACGTTTTAACTCTTATCAGTGTGGCCAGCCACTGATGCTAAAAGAAATGTCCTACTTTTCACCCCAAAACTTGCCATAACTCAGTGTTGTAAAATGCCGTAATCGAGGGCTGTTTCCACCCGCTGTATTTGGTTTTGAAATCTTTTAAACATTAACGTTTAATTACCTCATTTTTCTTCTGCTCCAAACTCGCCTGCACAGCAGCGTCGAATTCGCGCCGTTCACGCAGGCGCTGTTCGCTGCGCAGCTGGAACGGCTTGGGTTGGCAATGTCCAGGTCTAGTTGGTGGATGCTTATCCTGCTCCGGCTCACGCATCCTTCGCCGTTCCCTGTCCAGTCGTCCGTGCTTGACGACCTCTGGAGTGACCGGCATTGTCACCTTGTGGACCACACGCATCTCGCCGATGCGATTGTGAATCATTTTGAAGTTGGGCATAGGCCGACTGTGGAATTCGCGCGCCTTGCGCTCCTCATCCTCGCGTTTCCGCAGCGCCAGCTGCCGATTTGACTCGTAGAGGTTCTTGAACTCGTAGGCTTTGGGAATAGGAACCGCACCGCCGGCAGCAGGCTCTGTATGCTGTTTCTGCTCGACGGGTGACCACATGAGACGCAAATTGGGACCTGGTGCGCAGCGGTTCTCCGTACTTTGGTGTTGATCAGCCTCAGGCCTGTTCTCCTCCATGAGCTCCTCCTCGTCCCAGCTCGGTTGAGTGATCGGAATCGGTTTGATGTCCGCATCTTCATTTGGATTTTGGCATAGCTCCTGATCTTTGGCCACGGGAGTGGCACAGGCCAGCAGAGGGTTCACATTGTTTATGTTTCCAATATTTTCCTTATTTGCCTTTGCTGTACAAAAATTGGCAATGGGGAAAAATGGCGCCTTTTTATTTAACTAACTGTGAACGATGTGCTTCCGAAATTCTTACCGAAAAAGTTTTGGGAATGATCCAAGCGATAATCTCCCACGTCAATGGCGTCCCAATCAAACTTAGACTTCAAAACAGTCGCATCCTCCATAACTGTTTTGTAAATTGCGGCTATTTATTTTAAAATACAAACAAGGTAAGATCCAGGCACGCTGCAAGTGACCGTATATCTTTGGCCAGAAAACCCCACATATCGTTTTACAACACTCTATCGGTAAAATATATCGATAGAAATACTGTGGCGCCACATATTCATTTTAAATATTCTGCCCTTCGGGGGAATTTGTCGTTTTCGAAAAATATAAATTCTATTAACCGATTTTTAATGCAAGAAATACCGCAGTATCTTACACATGATCTATTTAAAGACTTAGCTTCTATAAAAGAGATGATTTGTAGCTCCAAGACTTTGATTTATTCATAAAATTCACAATAAAAAAATTTATTTCGAAAACTTAGTTGATATTATTGATGTTTGTAGCTCCCATTAGCCCCACACTCAATGCGGCGAAAGAATCAAACAAGTTGAATGGTTTAAAATAAAGTTAATGGTATAATTTGAATTCAAGTTTGAAATTTTGAAAAAAAGTTTCCAGATTTTTTGGTCAGATTTTGTCATGTTTATTAGTTTCTTCTTAAATGTATTATTATTAGTTTGAGTGAGGGTGGATTATCGAGGACAGGTGCCCGGAATCGGGGTATGGCGAGACACCTATCTGCAGAAACGTGGGTAAACTTGTGAAGAGTTTTATTCTTTATATGTGGAGAGGGTTAGGTAAGGCAAGGGTGAGTACAATATTATTGAGAGGTTTACATTAGGATTATCGTATTATCGTTTTGAATATCTGCATGTGTATATATATATATAGCTTTACCCATATTCTGTATCTGTATCTGCGTCTGTATATATTTCAAAGCGGTTGCGCCATTCTGGTATTGCTGTTTGCCGGATCCGGGTATATATATTACGGCATTAACCGGGAGAGCTGCGTGAACCAAAAATTCACGTTAGCATAATTTAAAGTTATTCTCTAAATAATCAGCACGCACCTTACGTTTCTCATAAAATAATTCAAAATGGGTTCGAGTAGGTGGCGACGTTCATTTTTTTTGAATTGTTATCAAATTTTTCATATTCTCGTGTATAAATTAGTATCTATGTATTTAAAATTATATACATTTATGTACTTATCATATTATATTATATGCCTGCCTGAACATAACGTCGCCGGATAGGGGTTTCGCTTATAATTCCATCATTTTTGTATTATTTGCTTTTTGTTTTCGCCATTTATATTAATTAACATTTCTCCTCACTATCAAATTTTCAAGTTTTTCATATTTTTGAGTGCAAGTTCACATAAATTCAGTCGTAATTCATTAGTGGATATCATTGTTTTTGCTTTTCATGTATTATTATTTTTTTTTTTTTTGTATTTTTCACTTAAATAAAGCTCAAAAGGTAGTAGCCGGGGCGTACAAAACGCGGAACAATTTGTTATCCTTCAGGATCAACTATTCGTTTGCAGTCTAAAGCTTCCCTATGGAGCCCTATATCACTGCATGAACGAATAGCAGGTCCTGGGAGTTACGGCTCTACGGCTCTACGGTACTGGGGAGCATCCAAGTCTGACATGTAAATGCAGCTCCAAACTTAGAGTAGAGTTACGAAATAAAATTGCTTAACCAAGGACGCGACTGCCCACGCGGCGAAATAGTCGGTGTTGTTATTGTAAGCACTATAAAAACTACTAAGACCTAACCCTACAAACATCCGCTAAATTGTGCATAATTCCTACCTTAATGTACGCAAGAGAGATCCGTTCAGGACCTGAGAACTGTGCTCTCGCGGAGCTCAAAGCAGAGGCGCTCAACAAAGCACGGTTGGCTGGTTGTGGTTCTAGCTTAGTTTTTTAATATTAATTATTTTTTTTAGTTTTTCTTGAGTTATTTTTTATAGTTTTGGTTCCACTCGAGTTGAACACATGCACTCCAGCCCACAAATTAGCTCTCTACAGTGCCTATAGTCTATAGTACAGGAGCAAGCGCACAACGCAATTGAAATCGAATTTTCTTTGTCTGTTAACTTGTTTTGAACGCGGCTGCTTGGGATGAACTTGGTAGGTGGCTTTGGCTGTGGCTGGTCTGGTATGGTATGGTCTGGTCTGGTATGGTCTGAAATGAACTGCCTAAAGATGTAGATACTGTTGCTAATGTGGCGCTTCCTTGGCGGCTCTTATTGTTGCTGTTGTCTCTATTGTTTGCTGATCGGGTGATGAGTTCTGTTTCTGATTCTGGTAGATGATGTGAGTTCGATCTCGTGAAAGGATTAAAATATATGCTTAGGAGTTCTATGTGAACATTGTGCGTTTTTAAATTCCAAGACTGCGATTCAAATAAGAAAGGGATGGAAGTTAGTTTTGGAAAATGAAATTAATATCTTGACTCTCACATTCGTGATCCTTTTTGCTGCAGGACCTTGGCGCGATCGTTTAGCTCTAGCTCGCGGCCGGCCGTCGTTCCACACTCTTTGGAGACCACGCAGAGGAACTCATTGTTTTCGAAGGGCCCATAGTTGGTGTACTGCATGCCCACACTGATCAGTTGCTCGAAGCGCCAGCCATCCGACAGCGTTGAGATCATCTGAGAGGATGAGATAGAAACATAAATAGATTGTCAAGGAGTTGCCGCCAGGACTCACCTGAGTCAGTTCTTGCTCCCGACACTGAAGCACACGATAAACCCGTTTCTTGTCCGATTGCGGTCGCTAGGGAAGAGGATATTTCGTTTAAAATAGATATGGGATACAGTTTGAGGACATGATTGGTTACCTGGTCCCTGTGACTGATGCACTCCTTCAGCAGTGCTATTAGTTGTGTCACATTGTAGAACTCGGCCTCCTCCAGCACTCCCTCCTCAGAGACGCCATCTAGCACTAGCTTGCCGTGGCGCAAGTAGTTCAGCACTGGAGCAAAGTATTTGGGATCTCTGTCGATCAAGTAGGCGCCAGTTTCGTCCTGCAATGGAGGGAATATGGTGTTGGTAATTACTAATCGAGCGACCGCCACCTTCAGGCATCATTAAGCGCTGGCTACCACTCAGGTAATAGCTTAAATGGACTTGGGGTGGGTGCGGTGGCCCGGCCGGACTCTGTTCGGGGTGTATTATGTTCTGGTCTGGTCTGGTCTGGAATTTAATCAATAGCGAAACACCCAGCTTTGACACATGAATACAAAGTGCAGTGCTTATTGTTCGGCAGTATTTGAGCATCGTGGGAGGAATGTACAAACGAAATTACTATCCATGCACGAAGAGAAAAAGCCCAGTGACTGTTGTGGTGTCGCTGGGAATGACTGTTCATTGCCGTATTTGTTGAGCTTATTTATTTATTAGTTCGGTGTACATAACACAAGGCCTTCTGGCATTTCTCTATGGAATTGTGTTTGAATATAATTGTATGTGGTTTGGCCGCCGCGTTCATGTTGTGATTATTGTTATGATTGGGCCTTTATTTTTTTCTATCACCCTCTCTCTCTCTGCCCCACCCCCCACCACCCACTGAGAGCCGCCCGCTCCAAGGCTGCAAGGCTCAAGGACTTTGGTCAGCAGGCAGCAGTTTGAATAACACACAGGGCCCGCCTGCCTGCCAGTCACTGCGAAACTAGTTCACCCACACAACCGTCCACAACTGCAGCAAGTGCAGAGCTCTCCGGCTCTCTTGCAGCAAGGTCTCCGCTCTCTCCGGGTTCTCCTTAATGTACACTGGGTCACGGCATGGAGCAAACTATCCATCTGATCCGTTTTCAAGCATTATTTTCAAACTATTCGTCTTGAACGAAAAACAATTAAAAAGAAATAAACGAAATATACAAAAATACTAATTATAGAAGTAATACAGACCGATTCCATCTGTTTACAATATTCTGTATCTTAAATAGGTATTTAGCTCTCCACTGTGTGACCTGCGACCTAGAAAACGATTTTTCTTGCTCGCTAGCTATGCTTTCCCTCGACGCCACTGCCACTGCATGACCTGCATTGGGTCACCAGTCACCAGTCACCAGTCACCAGTCATACATGTGCACGCAAATTTTTGGTGTTGGAATGGCTGGCTGCCTTATTACTATAATTATAGCAGCTCCCATGGCGGGGCGATGCTATTAATGTGTAGTATTCATGTGTTGGTGTGCTGTGCCCCAGCAAGGGCAAGGTGGGAGGGGGGCGAGAGAACCATAATACTCACACGATCCGATATCAAGTCGCAGTCCTCCTGGATCAGACGTGACAGAAAGGAGTTGGGGTCGCGGGAGAGCGTCGTCTTTGTGGTGAGGAAGTAGGTGCCGCCTACATTCAGCTTGACCCACTGGTCGGTGCCCTGCTTCTTCAGCACATTGGGGCTCTTGCGAGAGTTTATGAACACAGTGCTCATAGTGGATCCGTTGTTATCTCCGTCTGTTGCTGCTGCGTCTGCGGACTTGATTCTGCTAGTTGCCTCGCCGTGGAGATGCTGATGTTGGTGGCTGCAGGACTTGACTTCTGTCTCTGACGCGGAACTGCCTGGACACCTGAAGTTCATGGGCAGCACTTCAAGTCACTGCCTCGCTGCTAATCCAATTACCCAACTTTTCGTCACGTTGTCTGATTGTCCGCCCACTCTGCTCGGTTGCCCTCGCCACTCGTCGTCGTCGTCGTCACACTCCTCCGCACTCCTGGTCGCCGTTGCAGTTGCAGCTTTAGTTTCGATTTCAAGCCCAGCTCATGCTTTGCCCCTTCCTTTCCGTTGCCGTTTCCTCTTTGTTGTCGCGTCGTCGCTGTGTCGCTGCCCGTGGTGCTGGTGCTGCTGTCGCTGCTGCTTCTGCCCTTCCGATAATTCCACTTTTCCTTCGTATCCTGATTGCCTGCGCTGGTCACTTGGTCGTCCGTTCCATTGGCCTCGACTCCTGGGCGATTTTGCTGATTTTCATTTACCTCACCAAACAAAAACACGGCCAAAAAACGCAAATACCATTACATTATAGAGCTGGGAAAATATCGTACGGGTAGTGCGATAGGCATTCTGCATGTGCCATTGATCTATCGATATATCGTTTTAGGTGAGAATATCGGTCTGGTGAGTTTTTCAAATACGAATTTGAAATTTCTTTTTGATTCCGATGTCGAACATACTATTATTGTAGATCCATGGATCAGTTAATACTAGACGACTGAACTGTCAACATGACAACGACAACTGTTTTTCTTCTTCTGGCTTGCGTAGCCACCGCATTGGCTTCCCCCATGCTCTACAAGCTGAATCCTGGCGAGAAATACGAAGTTGGTAAGTGTTTTCAAGATAAATGTAATTTATTTATTATTATAGCAATCTTTTCCTAGATCTAGTCCCTATCTCCTCCACTGTGATCCCTCTGACTGTCCTGGAGGTCAGCTACGGAGCCGGCGGAAAGCCCAGCGAGGAGTACAAGGCGGCCTACCTGCGAAAACTGAGGAAGCAGGTCCTCCAGCGGACGGACAAGGAGCAGCAGGGTGCCGCCGGAGAAGATGAGTATGCGCCCACCATAGTTGCCGTGGCACCGGCTGATGCGGATTCCCTGATTACAGGTGAGTTCTCCTTTAGTCTTCTGCCCAATCTGATCTGATTAAGTTCGGTTTGCAGCCAAGACACATCAAGTGGAGAAGGCCAAAGTCAAGGACGCGTGAGTGGAGGTGGACCTGTCCCCGGTGTAGTGACCAAACTGGTGCTGGACTGCTGGAGGTGCTGATGTCACGAAATGCGTGGAATAAACAACATCTAGCCACTAGCCGAATGGCAAATCTTGTTTTGGTTTTGGCCTTATTGGGTCGATTGTGTGGGCTTTGCTTGCGGATGACGCAAGATTTTGGCCAGACATCAGACTTGAGACTCCAGACTCTCGAGTCTCTTCTTTTGTTGAATAGGAAGTGCCAGTGGAGCAATCAATCGCCTGGGGCGACTGTAATAAATGATGGGGACCAATAGTTTGTCAGGCAAAATGGTTAAAAGTAGAAAAAACTGTAACAAACAAAGGCTCCAACCAGCCATGGGATAGTGGCATTATCTAGATTTTCAAGCCAGTTTGTCAGTTTCCTTCCCCTTGGTTGTCTTCTGGCCAGATTCCCCTTCTTTGTTGGCTTGTTTGTGTGGCTTTTTGTGGGGGTGCAGGACTCAGGACTCAGAACTCAGGACTATGGACTCAGGTGAGACTTTATTGTGCTGAATAGAGAGCTTTGTTGTTTTCCGTTTTGTTTGATTTCTTTTTTTTAGAGCCTGGTCCATTGTTCGGAGTCCTGCATTGTGGACTTAAGCCGTCTAATGTATGTTAAGCTGTAGTTGGGTGTAAGCAACACAAACAAGTCAAAGGCGGCACTTTAAAGGTCTCCTAGAGTTCCTAATCAACTGGCCAGAGGAAATATTTATAGTTGCTGTATCCTTGGCTTGTTTTATTATCAAATAGGGTTTAAATTATTGCCCTTGTTTGCCATTGACACTCTTTTTCCAGCCTCTAGGGCTTCAATTAATAGCAGCGCCTCTTCAAATTGAATGTCAACATTGCGTATACGCCTACGTGTTCCAGTTGTGTTTGCAGATGTGGTTGCTTTTGTTGTTTCGGCGGTTGCAGCCGCTGATTGTTTGTGCCACTAACGGCAGATGCCGCAACTAATCGTTTTTCCGCTTTTTTTTTCTACAGAAGCAAGGCCATCGAAACTCACAGAGGTTTCACCCAAGGACTCTGTATTTGTGGAAAACCACAATCCTCCATCAGGCTATGGGTTGCTTAAAAGGATAACTGTGTGATTTGAAGGCTTCTTCTTGATAATTCTCGATTTTCGGAAATCGGAAAAAGGAATACCATTCCGGAATCAGAGCTCCAAGTAGCCTAAGTACCCCTTGAAAATTCTCGATTTTCGACTTTCTCCACTTTGCCTCCTTCCGGTAACCACCGTTGCCCCAATTTCCATCCGATCGGAAAAAGGGATGCCATTCCGGAATCAGAGCTCCAAGAAGTTTAATTCCTCATTTAAATCTTTTCTTAAATGTCGTTTTCAAATTTTTCGATTTTTTCCAAGGGGTACCCCTTGAAAATTCACGATTTTCGACTTTCCCCACTTTTCCACCTTCCGGTAGCCACAGTTTCCCCAATTTCCATCCGATCGGAAAAAGGGATGCCATTCCGGAATCAGAGCTCCAAGAAGTTAAATTCCTCATTTAAATCTTTTCTTAAATGTCGTTTTCAAATTTTTCGATTTTTTCCAAGGGGTACCCCTTGAAAATTCACGATTTTCGACTTTCCCCACTTTTCCTCCTTCCGGTAGCCACAGTTTCCCCAATTTCCATCCGATCGGAAAAAGGGATGCCATTCCGGAATCAGAGCTCCAAGAAGTTTAATTCCTCATTTAAATCTTTTCTTAAATGTCGTTTTCAAATTTTTCGATTTTTTCCAAGAGGTACCCCTTGAAAATTCACGATTTTCGACTTTCCCCACTTTTCCACCTTCCGGTAGCCACAGTTTCCCCAATTTCCATCCGATCGGAAAAAGGGATGCTATTCCGGAATCAGAGCTCCAAGAAGTTTAATTCCTCATTTAAATCTTTTCTTAAATGTCGTTTTCAAATTTTTCGATTTTTTCCAAGAGGTACCCCTTGAAAATTCACGATTTTCGACTTTCCCCACTTTTCCACCTTCCGGTAGCCACAGTTTCCCCAATTTCCATCCGATTGGAAAAAGGGATGCCATTCCGGAATCAGAGCTCCAAGAAGTTAAATTCCTCATTTAAATCTTTTCTTAAATGTCGTTTTCAAATTTTTCGATTTTTTCCAAGGGGTACCCCTTGAAAATTCTCGATTTTCGACTTTCCCCACTTTTCCTCCTTCCGGTAGCCACAGTTTCCCCAATTTCCATCCGATCGGAAAAAGGGATGCCATTCCGGAATCAGAGCTCCAAGAAGTTTAATTCCGCATTTAAATCTTTTCTTAAATGTCGTTTTCAAATTTTTCGATTTTTTCCAAGGGGTACCCCTTGAAAATTTTCGATTTTCGACTTTCCCCACTTTTCCTCCTTCCGGTAGCCACAGTTTCCCCAATTTCCATCCGATCGGAAAAAGGGATGCCATTCCGGAATCAGAGCTCCAAGAAGTTAAATTCCTCATTTAAATCTTTTCTTAAATGTCGTTTTCAAATTTTTCGATTTTTTCCAAGGGGTACCCCTTGAAAATTCACGATTTTCGACTTTCCCCACTTTTCCACCTTCCGGTAGCCACAGTTTCCCCAATTTCCATCCGATCGGAAAAAGGGATGCCATTCCGGAATCAGAGCTCCAAGAAGTTAAATTCCTCATTTAAATCTTTTCTTAAATGTCGTTTTCAAATTTTTCGATTTTTTCCAAGGGGTACCCCTTGAAAATTCACGATTTTCGACTTTCCCCACTTTTCCACCTTCCGGTAGCCACAGTTTCCCCAATTTCCATCCGATCGGAAAAAGGGATGCCATTCCGGAATCAGAGCTCCAAGAAGTTAAATTCCTCATTTAAATCTTTTCTTAAATGTCGTTTTCAAATTTTTCGATTTTTTCCAAGGGGTACCCCTTGAAAATTCACGATTTTCGACTTTCCCCACTTTTCCACCTTCCGGTAGCCACAGTTTCCCCAATTTCCATCCGATCGGAAAAAGGGATGCCATTCCGGAATCAGAGCTCCAATAAGTTTAATTCCTCATTTAAATCTTTTCTTAAATGTCGTTTTCAAATTTTTCGATTTTTTCCAAGGGGTACCCCTTGAAAATTTTCGATTTTCGACTTTCCCCACTTTTCCTCCTTCCGGTAGCCACAGTTTCCCCAATTTCCATCCGATCGGAAAAAGGGATGCCATTCCGGAATCAGAGCTCCAAGAAGTTAAATTCCTCATTTAAATCTTTTCTTAAATGTCGTTTTCAAATTTTTCGATTTTTTCCAAGGGGTACCCCTTGAAAATTCACGATTTTCGACTTTCCCCACTTTTCCTCCTTCCGGTAGCCACAGTTTCCCCAATTTCCATCCGATCGGAAAAAGGGATGCTATTCCGGAATCAGAGCTCCAAGAAGTTTAATTCCTCATTTAAATCTTTTCTTAAATGTCGTTTTCAAATTTTTCGATTTTTTCCAAGGGGTACCCCTTGAAAATTCACGATTTTCGACTTTCCCCACTTTTCCTCCTTCCGGTAGCCACAGTTTCCCTAATTTCCATCCGATCGGAAAAAGGGATGCCATTCCGGAATCAGAGCTCCAAGAAGTTTAATTCCTCATTTAAATCTTTTCTTAAATGTCGTTTTCAAATTTTTCGATTTTTTCCAAGAGGTACCCCTTGAAAATTCACGATTTTCGACTTTCCCCACTTTTCCACCTTCCGGTAGCCACAGTTTCCCCAATTTCCATCCGATCGGAAAAAGGGATGCTATTCCGGAATCAGAGCTCCAAGAAGTTTAATTCCTCATTTAAATCTTTTCTTAAATGTCGTTTTCAAATTTTTCGATTTTTTCCAAGAGGTACCCCTTGAAAATTCACGATTTTCGACTTTCCCCACTTTTCCACCTTCCGGTAGCCACAGTTTCCCCAATTTCCATCCGATTGGAAAAAGGGATGCCATTCCGGAATCAGAGCTCCAAGAAGTTAAATTCCTCATTTAAATCTTTTCTTAAATGTCGTTTTCAAATTTTTCGATTTTTTCCAAGGGGTACCCCTTGAAAATTCTCGATTTTCGACTTTCCCCACTTTTCCTCCTTCCGGTAGCCACAGTTTCCCCAATTTCCATCCGATCGGAAAAAGGGATGCCATTCCGGAATCAGAGCTCCAAGAAGTTTAATTCCGCATTTAAATCTTTTCTTAAATGTCGTTTTCAAATTTTTCGATTTTTTCCAAGGGGTACCCCTTGAAAATTTTCGATTTTCGACTTTCCCCACTTTTCCTCCTTCCGGTAGCCACAGTTTCCCCAATTTCCATCCGATCGGAAAAAGGGATGCCATTCCGGAATCAGAGCTCCAAGAAGTTAAATTCCTCATTTAAATCTTTTCTTAAATGTCGTTTTCAAATTTTTCGATTTTTTCCAAGGGGTACCCCTTGAAAATTCACGATTTTCGACTTTCCCCACTTTTCCACCTTCCGGTAGCCACAGTTTCCCCAATTTCCATCCGATCGGAAAAAGGGATGCCATTCCGGAATCAGAGCTCCAAGAAGTTTAATTCCTCATTTAAATCTTTTCTTAAATGTCGTTTTCAAATTTTTCGATTTTTTCCAAGAGGTACCCCTTGAAAATTCACGATTTTCGACTTTCCCCACTTTTCCACCTTCCGGTAGCCACAGTTTCCCCAATTTCCATCCGATCGGAAAAAGGGATGCCATTCCGGAATCAGAGCTCCAAGAAGTTTAATTCCTCATTTAAATCTTTTCTTAAATGTCGTTTTCAAATTTTTCGATTTTTTCCAAGGGGTACCCCTTGAAAATTCTCGATTTTCGACTTTCCCCACTTTTCCTCCTTCCGGTAGCCACAGTTTCCCCAATTTCCATCCGATCGGAAAAAGGGATGCCATTCCGGAATCAGAGCTCCAAGAAGTTAAATTCCTCATTTAAATCTTTTCTTAAATGTCGTTTTCAAATTTTTCGATTTTTTCCAAGGGGTATCCCTTGAAAATTCACGATTTTCGACTTTCCCCACTTTTCCTCCTTCCGGTAGCCACAGTTTCCCCAATTTCCATCCGATCGGAAAAAGGGATGCCATTCCGGAATCAGAGCTCCAAGAAGTTAAATTCCTCATTTAAATCTTTTCTTAAATGTCGTTTTCAAATTTTTCGATTTTTTCCAAGGGGTACCCCTTGAAAATTCTCGATTTTCGACTTTCCCCACTTTTCCTCCTTCCGGTAGCCACAGTTTCCCCAATTTCCATCCGATCGGAAAAAGGGATGCCATTCCGGAATCAGAGCTCCAAGAAGTTTAATTCCTCATTTAAATCTTTTCTTAAATGTCGTTTTCAAATTTTTCGATTTTTTCCAAGAGGTACCCCTTGAAAATTCACGATTTTCGACTTTCCCCACTTTTCCACCTTCCGGTAGCCACAGTTTCCCCAATTTCCATCCGATCGGAAAAAGGGATGCCATTCCGGAATCAGAGCTCCAAGAAGTTAAATTCCTCATTTAAATCTTTTCTTAAATGTCGTTTTCAAATTTTTCGATTTTTTCCAAGGGGTACCCCTTGAAAATTCACGATTTTCGACTTTCCCCACTTTTCCACCTTCCGGTAGCCACAGTTTCCCCAATTTCCATCCGATCGGAAAAAGGGATGCCATTCCGGAATCAGAGCTCCAAGAAGTTTAATTCCTCATTTAAATCTTTTCTTAAATGTCGTTTTCAAATTTTTCGATTTTTTCCAAGGGGTACCCCTTGAAAATTCACGATTTTCGACTTTCCCCACTTTTCCACCTTCCGGTAGCCACAGTTTCCCCAATTTCCATCCGATCGGAAAAAGGGATGCCATTCCGGAATCAGAGCTCCAATATGTTTAATTCCTCATTTAAATCTTTTCTTAAATGTCGTTTTCAAATTTTTCGATTTTTTCCAAGGTGTACCCCTTGAAAATTCTCGATTTTCGACTTTCCCCACTTTTCCTCCTTCCGGTAGCCACAGTTTCCCCAATTTCCATCCGATCGGAAAAAGGGATGCCATTCCGGAATCAGAGCTCCAAGAAGTTAAATTCCTCATTTAAATCTTTTCTTAAATGTCGTTTTCAAATTTTTCGATTTTTTCCAAGGGGTATCCCTTGAAAATTCACGATTTTCGACTTTCCCCACTTTGCCTCCTTCCGGTAACCACCGTTGCCCCAATTTCCATCCGATCGGAAAAAGGGATGCCATTCCGGAATCAGAGCTCCAAGAAGTTTAATTCCTCATTTAAATCTTTTCTTAAATGTCGTTTTCAAATTTTTCGATTTTTTCCAAGGGGTACCCCTTGAAAATTCACGATTTTCGACTTTCCCCACTTTTCCACCTTCCGGTAGCCACAGTTTCCCCAATTTCCATCCGATCGGAAAAAGGGATGCCATTCCGGAATCAGAGCTCCAATATGTTTAATTCCTCATTTAAATCTTTTCTTAAATGTCGTTTTCAAATTTTTCGATTTTTTCCAAGGTGTACCCCTTGAAAATTCTCGATTTTCGACTTTCCCCACTTTTCCTCCTTCCGGTAGCCACAGTTTCCCCAATTTCCATCCGATCGGAAAAAGGGATGCCATTCCGGAATCAGAGCTCCAAGAAGTTAAATTCCTCATTTAAATCTTTTCTTAAATGTCGTTTTCAAATTTTTCGATTTTTTCCAAGGGGTATCCCTTGAAAATTCACGATTTTCGACTTTCCCCACTTTGCCTCCTTCCGGTAACCACCGTTGCCCCAATTTCCATCCGATCGGAAAAAGGGATGCCATTCCGGAATCAGAGCTCCAAGAAGTTTAATTCCTCATTTAAATCTTTTCTTAAATGTCGTTTTCAAATTTTTCGATTTTTTCCAAGGGGTACCCCTTGAAAATTCTCGATTTTCGACTTTCCCCACTTTTCCACCTTCCGGTAGCCACAGTTTCCCCAATTTCCATCCGATCGGAAAAAGGGATGCCATTCCGGAATCAGAGCTCCAAGAAGTTTAATTCCTCATTTAAATCTTTTCTTAAATGTCGTTTTCAAATTTTTCGATTTTTTCCAAGGGGTACCCCTTGAAAATTCTCGATTTTCGACTTTCCCCACTTTTCCTCCTTCCGGTAGCCACAGTTTCCCCAATTTCCATCCGATCGGAAAAAGGGATGCCATTCCGGAATCAGAGCTCCAAGAAGTTAAATTCCTCATTTAAATCTTTTCTTAAATGTCGTTTTCAAATTTTTCGATTTTTTCCAAGGGGTACCCCTTGAAAATTCTCGATTTTCGACTTTCCCCACTTTTCCTCCTTCCGGTAGCCACAGTTTCCCCAATTTCCATCCGATCGGAAAAAGGGATGCCATTCCGGAATCAGAGCTCCAAGAAGTTTAATTCCTCATTTAAATCTTTTCTTAAATGTCGTTTTCAAATTTTTCGATTTTTTCCAAGGGGTACCCCTTGAAAATTTTAGATTTTCGACTTTCCCCACTTTTCCTCCTTCCGGTAGCCACAGTTTCCCCAATTTCCATCCGATCGGAAAAAGGGATGCCATTCCGGAATCAGAGCTCCAAGAAGTTTAATTCCTCATTTAAATCTTTTCTTAAATGTCGTTTTCAAATTTTTCGATTTTTTCCAAGGGGTACCCCTTGAAAATTCACGATTTTCGACTTTCCCCACTTTTCCTCCTTCCGGTAGCCACAGTTTCCCCAATTTCCATCCGATCGGAAAAAGGGATGCCATTCCGGAATCAGAGCTCCAAGAAGTTTAATTCCTCATTTAAATCTTTTCTTAAATGTCGTTTTCAAATTTTTCGATTTTTTCCAAGGGGTACCCCTTGAAAAATCTCGATTTTCGACTTTCCCCACTTTTCCACCTTCCGGTAGCCACAGTTTCCCCAATTTCCATCTGATCGGAAAAAGGGATGCCATTCCGGAATCAGAGCTCCAAGAAGTTTAATTCCTCATTTAAATCTTTTCTTAAATGTCGTTTTCAAATTTTTCGATTTTTTCCAAGGGGTACCCCTTGAAAATTCACGATTTTCGACTCTCCCCACTTTTCCACCTTCCGGTAGCCACAGTTTCCCCAATTTCCATCCGATCGGAAAAAGGGATGCCATTCCGGAATCAGAGCTCCAAGAAGTTTAATTCCTCATTTAAATCTTTTCTTAAATGTCGTTTTCAAATTTTTCGATTTTTTCCAAGGGGTACCCCTTTAAAAACCTTTTTTTCTCTCTCATTATGAAGGACTTTTACTTACGTGGACTATATCCTTGCCAATATACTTCCTGTTGGTAAGGATAATCCCTTAAAGGATTGGTGGATGTCTTTCCCATCAATCTGCACAAAAACTGAAGATGCCAAAGATGTGGTTATCGATGGGCGAGCCTGTCAAGGTGGACACGGCAGAGGGCGTGATCTAATTGCGGATTTGGGTTGCATGCCGATGCAGTTGGTCCTGCGATTCCGATTCCTATTTTCATTTCCATTCGCATTCGGATTCAGTTTGCCTTCCGGCTGGCCTCTCTTGACCCGGCTATGGCTCCGGTTCTGTGTTGTCCACCCGGAGTATCGTGCAGCGTGGGAATTTATGCAAATGAGGTTGGGGGAGGAGGACGGGATGGCTGGATGGGGAATAGCAGTGTAGGGGTTTCACGTCTAATTGGCGCACGTCCTGTTCGTCGTGCATCATCCGGTGACTTGAGCGCCCGGCCATCCAATGATGTGGAAAATTACTTGAAACTTGTACTGTTTTGTCGGTTTATCAGATGAAACAGGAAGAGTGCTTTCCCGGCTAACCAATTTATTTTAAATGCTTTTATCTCTGTTTTCTGCTTTCTTATTTCTCGATTTTAATGTATGAGTATGTGTGACTGTGTATCTGTGTCTGTGTGTGTACTTTGAAGGATGAACTGAGGGGGGGAGGAAGGTGGAAGAACTCTTTAGACTCCGTCCAGGTTCTTCGTCCTTACAGAAAATGTCTCGGGGGCAACAAAATCGGAAACTTAATGAAATTTTGGGTTGGGCAAACAGAGAGCTTGCAATAACAAGGACATACATGGCCCAGGACACAAAAGGCAAACCAAATTATAACAAACTTAAAGTCAACGGATGAGGAAACGGAAGAAAGGGTCGACCGGATGGGGCGTGGTTCTCCCTATACCAAAATCATCGACTAGCGTAATTAATCGTCCTTTCAATGGAACCGTATCGTAATCGCATCCATCAAAGTCTCGCTCTCAGTTTCGAACTAAAAAACCGAAAACCGAAAATGCGAAGTACCAACCCGAAAACAGGAAGCCGGATAATCCCGCAACAGGAATAGGAACAGGAACAGGAGCCATGGTAGCAGCCTCCCATCATCTATCATAGACACTCGCATTCTCTCTGTGTGTGTGTGTATCTCCACCTTCACACACACACACACATAGACCATATTTATCTAAAAGCGTTGCCTCATCACCTCCCCGCTCATTCAAATCTAATCAACGAATACACGTCGCTATCTTTTTCCAGCCCGAGCGTCTTTACAGGCAATTTATTAATTTGGCAAGTTAGGCCACAGGACTCGGGGAGGAGTGGGAGTTGGGCCCAGCTACAGCTACAGCATCAAAAAATGAGAAGAAGAAAAAAAAAAAACAACAAGGATATAACGGAGGATAACATGGAAACTATGGAAACAAGAAAAGCCGCAAAGCGTCTTCTTTGGCGCAGATGGCCTGAAATTCAAGCCGAAAGCTGAAAACTGGAAAATAGAAACCATCAGCCATGGTCCCCCGCAGTCGAAGGATCCAAAGGATGACACGCTATGACACAGTGGTGGCAGGTGCCACACAAATTTCGGCACTAGATTATCGGAGAATATAATATTGAAACTAAATAGAAGAAATGAATAAATAAATTACTCATACGTCATGTTGGCCGACTCTGAGTCGGTTGCCTTTTTAAAGAGCTAAGCTCTGCTTGGGGACTTCTAAATTGAATTTGACATTTCAGATTGATTAAAATTATGTGTTCGGAGGACCTAAGCCTCATCACTATGCGGGGGGCATGTCGGCATAGGATTCAATTGGAGGACTTGCACGGAGAAAGTCCGTACAGGATAAAAGATGGCAGCGAAAACAGAAGCAAGAGCAGTAGCAGAGGCAGAAGCTGAATCAGAATCAGAATCAGAAGCTAAAGCATGAGCTGGAAACGCGACAAAAGCGTACAATAAAAACAAATCAACACGTGGTTTCTGGACACCATCCCGAGTAGTATGGCCGTTGAGGTCGAGGCCTACCCTTCACCACCCCGTCGTGGGTGAGAGCGACGCAGACGCAAAAGAGAAATTTTAAGGGTTGCCAGATGAGTAAAAGATGTAAAATATAACAGGCTTTATTACAAACTTTCTAAATATTATTCATTGATTTTTATTCCTGTTACAATGCTTTGCTTAATTAACATAATTAATATTTATTAAAATGATTTAATGCCTTAGTCAAACTTATTTGATTTAAATTCTATTATTCTTATTATTCTTGTCCCTAAACCCTTTTACATGCATGGGGTGACAACCCACACAGCCATTGGGTTTGGCCAACTGAGAACCGGAGCGAAGAGAGCCAGAGCGCCGGAGAGAAATATTACGTGAACGCTGCAGGAGGGCGTGTTACATGCCCGTTTGACGCAGGCTGATGACGCGAGGAGAAACGAAATCGAAATCGGAACCAAGTCAATCCCTCTTTCTCTTTGACATTGACAATGCTCCGGCTTCGGGAGCTTCGGCCCAGGCACACACCGCCCCCTAGCCCCCCTCCCCATGTAGCGCCACGAAAAACGAGCGCACCCCCAGCCAGCGCCTGTGTGTGGATTTCGTAACTAGCCTCGGGATGCTTGGGATGCTGCTTCTCGGGATGTGCTTGCTGCTCTGCGGACCCGGGATGATGATGGCAGTGCCATTCGGTGGCTCGTCGCATTCAGTCCGTAGAGCGCGCTCCGTTCCTCTCCGTTCCGATCCGCTCTGCTCAGCTCGTTCTATTCTGTTCTGTTTTATGGCTTAATTCTGTCCTCCGGTTCTCTGTACAGAAGGCGTTCTTGTGTCTGTTCATTTTTTTTGTTGTTGTTGTTAATTGTATGGGTTTTGATTAGTGTGTGTGTGTGTGTGCGTGTGTGCTTTTGCCAGGGGATCCTTTGATCCTTAGCAAGCACTGAGAACTGAGACAGCAGGATCACTCAGCGACAGGAGAAGCCGGAACGAGCCGACGAGCGGACCAACAAAATAAAAAAAAGGAGCGCCAAGCTAGGCGCACCCCAGCCCCCAGGACGACGAGCAATGTGAAACGGAAATGTAAGCAAAAGCATCCTCGATGTCCCCGCCCTTGTCCTGCAGTGCCAATCCGATTGTGTTTTGTTTTATAACAAAGAACAACGGTACATTATTTGGCTGGCAATGGAGATGCTGGCTGACTGGCTGACAAAAACAACAACAACAACAACAGCGAAATAACGGTACTCTAGAACAATAATACCAAACGGAGAGCGAGCCAGTAATGAGTGAAAAGAGCAACAACAAAAAGAAAAACAAATTAAATGAATTTTTTTTTCGTTGCCTATTTTTTGGGGCTGTATGTAAAAAGTCTGCCTGTTTTATGGCCAACTGTATTAGTGTGCGTGTATATTTTTTTTTTCTCCATTTTTTTTGGCAATGTGTGTGAGTGTGGTAGTGTGTTAGCGTGTTAGTGTGCAAGTCTGTGAGGCTGCGTCGTCGTCGTCGTCGTCATCGTTGCCTTCTACTCGTGTATTTGTATTTGTACTTGTCGTGGCTGTTGTGCGTGCCTTTGACTTTTTGGGTGTGGACTTGTTTCATGTTTCAGCTTCTGTCTCATCTTTCCATATCCGCCCTCCCCACCCCTCCCCGTTTTGGCGCCCGGGCAGCCCTGAACTGTCAGCATAAAACAAAAACTTTTTGGCCAACAAGAAGAAGAAGAAGTAGAAGAGGGAGCTGCAGCCCCAACAACAACATCAAAAAACAACAAAATTATGTGCATTTTTGAAAAAAAAAAGAAAAAGTAAAATGCAGTCTCTAGGCTGTCACTTTTTATTTTGTTTTTGTTCAATCCTTTTTTTTTTGGGGGGTATGTATGTGTGCAAGGATGTGTGTGTGCCAATAGCAACACTAACACCAACACCAACACCAACACCAACAACAAAGGCCGTGCATTAAAAGTGTCGACAAAAAAGAAAGGCAGCGAAGGCAGCGCGAAATGCAAACAAAAGCAACGGGAACTACCTGGCCACCACATCCGCCCCCTCAGCGTCGCCCTTATGACACATTTTAATTATGAGACCTGTCCTGTGTCCTGTGTCCTGTGCCACCTCCACCCCCCCCCCAAACATCCTTTTCATAACTTGCATTATTCTAAAAAAGGATTCGCAAATTCGAGACGGTAGGCCAAGCGGATCAGGTGCCTTGAGTGTTTTTTGGCGGGTGTTGGCGCATCCTTTTCTCCCGCTTTCCGGCCCATTCTTTAATCCTTTTTGCCACCACACCACACCCCCCCCCCCCTGCCTTTGTGTGGCAGCCCGAAACGTAAACAAACCCACGGAGGACAAATTATTCATCAAAAGTCATGCAAAGTGCATCAGCATAAATCAATAAACTCCTTCCAAAGGATACAGGATACAGGATATATAGAAGCTATACCTGAAAACTATACAGTCTTGGTCCTTGGAGTAGCTGCTGAGAGAAGCTTAGAAATCCTTTTTTTTGTTGCCCATCGGATTACAGTATCTTACAGGATATTAAGGATAATGGCCATAAGGATATTAAATATTCCAGTTGGTGGCAAAAACAGTTGCAGTTCCAGGGGAGCTGCAAACTTTCTTGTCCTTTTTTTTGGTAACAAAACACTGGCAAACATCCTGGCCGGCCAGGACACTCGGTAGACGTGTTTTGTGTTCGTGTTTGTGTTTCCTAGTCCTTCTCCTCCTAGCCAGTAGTCCTTGTTGTTTTTTTTTTTTGGTTGTTGCACCAGCAATTGGTGGCGTTGTCGAGTACCGTGTTGTGGGATTTGCATTTTGGGGCACAAACTTTGTTTGCTTGTTGTTTTGGCGGCTCGACACGTACCCTTCCCTCCACCTCCCCCTCCGAGTCCTGAATTAATGAAACGGCTGCCAGACTTGGATGTGATAGATTATACATACATCCAGTGGCACTACTCCCGGCATCCTTTGGGCAAAGGATATGCCGTTTGGCCAAAAAAAAACTAATAAGCCTGACAGCGGTCGTGGCTCTGTCAAATTAGAGGCCAAAAAAAAGGATACACGAGGGGGCGGGGAGGGGCGAAAGGAGTGCGAACGAAGCCACAAAGAGAGGCCGACGAAAATAAATGAAAATATTGCATTTGGTGGGCGTGGTCAGGGCGCAAAGGAGCAAGGAGCCAAGGAAATGTGAGTAGGGCTGAAAAGTAAATAACTGTCAAAAGGGTCCAAGGACATGGAGGGAGAGGCAGGACTAGGGAGTTGGGACATCCTTGCCCAAGATGCCTCCGAAAGGCATCTCATAAATACAAGCACACGCACTGGCACACATCCTTGGCAAAATGGCGGCCACTTTCTAATGCCTTCTCTCCGCCAAGGACTAGAAACATCCTAGCCGCATTAATAAGACGGAGCTGGCGGAGCAACAAACATTTGCAATCAAAAGTTTAATACGCCGTGAATTCATTACACGTCCAATGAATGATCCTGCCAGCCTCTGCCACCACGCCCTCCTCCCCCACCGAGCATCCTTGTTAGTCTGTTATTTTGGTCCTTTCGTTTTTTTTCGTTTTGTTCTCTCCTTCTCATAAGATACAATTTATTGCCCTCATGTACGAGGTGAACAAAACCGACACACACACACACACACACGCACATGTCTTGCTCCTTGCGGACACACACACACACTCGCACATCCTTGTGTATCCTGTGGAAAAGAAGCCCATGACCTTCGGCGTTTTTGGCGGCCATTGCATGGCTGAGGATTTTGCTTTTCCTTTGGCTTCCAGTCAGTCGCCTGCCTTTGAGTCCTGGCTGTTAAGTCCTGGCCCCCCCTCAGTAATCACTCCTTTTACGAGAGAGAGAGAGAGAGAGCGAGCGAGAGAGAGCGCCTATTGACAGTCAGGATGTCTGGCATGTGTCAAAATACAGTTAGGAGCAGGGAGCAGGGAGCGGGTCAGGGGGGTCAGACAGAGTCGCCACCAACAAATTATAAGCCAAAGCATATTCAGCCAGCAGGTCCTGGGAGGAGGTCCTGGGCTGCGTCATGCATTCCCATTCAACGATGACGCGAAGCCACAGCAGGCGACGCCCAAAGGCCACACCGCGCGAATCAGTGGCGATGATATCCTTCTCCCGAGGACTAAGAATACAACTAGGATCTATCCTATTTCTTTCAGTGTCCTTTTCCCTCGACCACCCCCCCGCCCCTCCCCGAAAAATAAAAGCCAAAGCCAAACAAAAGGGAAAACGCGAAGCAGAAAAAAAAAAGGACGAGAAGGATAAGATACGGGAAACTACCAGCAGTGGTATACCCACAGTATGTGGGAGATATTTATGATGATGACTTTCATAAGGGGGCCAAAAAGGACCAAAAGGACCAAGGGGGCAAGGACCGGGAGCGACCACACCCCGAAAATATAGGCGTTTTCCGACGCTTTCCGATTTCGAATTGCTGATTTTTGCTTCCGCACGTTGCTCCTGTCGTTCAGTTATCCTGCCACCCAGCCATCCTTTTATCCTGCTCTCTCTCCTCTGTCCCCTGTCCCCTGTATGACTTTAACAGTTGGGATTTGTGCTTCCGCGATCCTGAAACATTAAAAATAATTAAAAGTGAGAATTTCACGGGCAGGAGCAGGAGCAGTAGGAGTAGCAGGAGCAGCAGGATGTGAAAAAGTAACAGACTGTGCACAGTACAGGCCAGGCCAGGACGAAGGTGGAGGTGTTGCCGTCGGCAGCCGGTGTCCCATTTAATTTATGTAGAATGGCAAATTGCGCACAAATTGAATCTGTGTGAACAACATAACTTGGAATAATATGATTTGAAGGAGCCACACACACACAAGCACACTCACACACACACAGTACACTCACACACACACAGTACACTCACACACACTTGACTTTCCACTCTTTAGTCATTTTGCTCGCCCATCGAATAAGTCATCAGGCTGGGCTTTAAATTGCCGGAAGTTGCTGGAGAAAAAGGACACACCTTTTATTTTCAATCCCAGCCAGGAGTTGAACAAAAGGACAGAGTGTGTCTGTGCGAGTCCTTGTAGAGCAGAACTATAGCATACTTCTCTGGGCGCCCCGTTATGCCACTGCGGCGGCCATAACAAATTAGTAGCGGAAACGGAAATGGCGGAAAACGTCAATGACGACTGTTGGCTGTTCGCTGTGTTGCCATGTTGGCCGTGTCCTCCATGTTGTTGCCATTCCTGCAGATGTTGCAGGCAGTCCTTATCCTTTTTTTTTCCGTTACACTCCCCCCCTAGCAAGACTAACCGAACGAAAACCATTTTTTACAAAAAATCAACACAGAACCGAATGCCAGCACAGTAAGTTAACGGAGCAGCAAAAGGATATCCGGCAGCAGAGAAGCTACAAAGCTAGGAAGCAGCAACCCAAGTCCATCCAGGCATCGGAACAGTTCCAGATGCACTAGAGAGCGTCGCCCATAAGGATACCCGTGACGGCCCGAGTCTAGTCGCAGTCATGCTGCTCAGTCGCGTGAAGCTGAAATGGAGGAGCAGCGAATGCCACCAGACTAACCACCAGAAGGACCTCCTCCAGAACCACCACCATGATGATCGGATCACTGCCAGCCGACAGCACAATATTACCAACAAAGCCCAAAAACATCCGCCGCCGGCCAACATTCGGGGGCTGCTACTGCCGTTGCTCCTGGCGATCCTGGCCAGCCAGGCGGCGGCACTGCGTCTCACCAACGGCGGCAGCAGCCTCAGCAAAGGGGCCGCCGCCAACAAGGAGCAGCTCAACATCGGCCTGATTGCGCCGCACACGAACTTCGGGAAGCGGGAGTACCTGCGGAGCATCAACAACGCGGTGACAGGACTCACCAAGACGCGCGGCGCCAAGCTCACCTTCCTCAAGGACTACTCCTTCGAGCAGAAGAACATACACTTTGACATGATGTCCCTGACGCCAAGTCCAACAGGTGAGTCCTTCAGAAAAGTATATATTTTTATTCTTAAGATGGAAGGGCATGAAGTATCCTCTCAGTGTAACTGAAAGGTCCTGCAATTTCGTTTATTGTCCAGAGTTGAATGCCAAGGACCTCCCGCGATTCGTTGCGGAATGCGTAACACCTGGCAAGTCCTTTAATTACGTTCGCCGTTATTATGGCCATTAATTTTAAGCTACTTAACCCCTTTCATGGCAATAAGGCGGGGAGAGTCTGAAGGATATGGCAGGGCCGTCATCGCCAGGCCCGCAGAGAGTGAGACCAAAGGATCAAAGTAGTGTCAGGCCGTCAAGGATGTCAGGTTTCTAGTTGAAGTCTCAGCGGCGCTGGGAGTTTAGAGCTTAAGCCTTCAAACCGTTTCATAAAGATATACAGAGAATCCTTTTCTGGGACCAGGGGGGCAGGACTCTTGGCAGGACCAAGTTAATATGCATTTCTGGGAACAGCAGCTCCCAGCATATTGACATTTTTCGTTGAATTTTTCCCAGGATATGGCTGGGAGAGAGCCGAAACGAATTTGCAATCAACCTTAAATGATTCTTATGGCCAGGACCTTGGCCCGCGCAGGATACGCAGGACGTGCACGGAGATACAGAATCAATAACCAAATTATCGGCAAAGACAAGCTCCCCGATATTCGTGGGGGGAATTGGAAATTGAATTTAATCCTAATGCCAGGACGAGGCTGGCAATCTAATTGAATCCTTTAAGGACACAGAAGGGAGAGCTGGCGATTTATGTGGGAAGCTTGGGAGGAGAGGGCCGGCCTGTATGTGGGAAAATAATTCCATCGACAATGATATTACCTCAACCGCCAGACACCACAAGCGATTCTGCCAGCATCCTTAGCAGAGTGGTTTTGCGGCCAAGGACCCGCCTCGAAGTCCTGTCCTGTCCTTTTGGGCCATCAACTTTGATGGCCCGGTTATCGAGTTTGGCTCATTTTCTGCCCGACGTCAGGGGAAAATTAAGGCCAAGCACCTTAGACACTTGGCTCAGGACACCACCAGTGTCCTTTGTAAAAATTTACACATTTATTTATTTATAGTCGAGTCCTGGCCTCGTGATGGGATATCAGTTGAAAAGCCTCGACTACTGGCAGTTTGTGTTAATTGAACGTTTGTCTGCAATTAAGATTGATCCTTCGTCCTTCGTCCTTAGTCCGTAGTCCGCAGTCCGCTGGCATGTTGTTCCCTGTCTATGTTTAATGTAAACTGTTGTCGGTTGGCTGTCCTGTTTGGAACAACATCCACTGCGCCTTCTTATCCTGGCACGGATGCAAATGATGACTGACACGGTCCTTGATTCCAATGGACATGAATGGACATGCCCTGGAGCGGAGGAGGGGATAAAGGATGCGACTGGCAATGCGATTGCGAATGCAAGTCGACGGCTGCCAATGAAAGGATAATTAAATGAGCTCCCACTGCCATACTGGCCTCTTTCTTTTTTCTTCTCTGGCTCACTCAGAGTGAGTCCTGCGCCAGGACGAGGCACTTTGCCAAATGAAATATTATGCTGCAGGATCGCAAAAGGACTCCCCATCATATATCATTCCATTGTGAGTGTCTGGAAAACTCCGATACTCCGATATCGGCCAGAAGTCATTTTTTACTTGTCATCCTGTTACTGGTTCGGGTCCTGGCACCCAGCCGAGCTGAGCTGAGCTGTCCTTCAATTGATTGTCCTTCAGTCGAAGTGGCCGCACTCCTTTCTCTGTGTGGGTGTGCCCGTTGGGGCTGGCAGGTCGTTATTATTAGCCAGTGACCCGCGATTACGGGAGGTGTGGATTGGCCAGCACCTTGTCTGCCAGCACCACAGCATCCTGCATCCTGCATCCTGGCCGTAATAAGCTTTTGAAGCCAGCTGGCTCCTGCCATTAACAGCCATCGCTTTGCACACCTGCCGGGTGTCCTTTGGCCCCCCATCGAGGCCCTCCTATTTATCCTGCAACTGTGAACTATGCAAATTGTGAGGAAAATCGTAAACTGTTTCACCCGCCATGGAACGGCGGACATTCCCAGGACATTCAGATGCCACTGGTATTGTCCTGCCGGGACAAGGCAAGTTCTAAACAAATTCCTCGCTCGAAAGGACATTATTGCATGGAAGAATCAAATTGAAATGCCCCGACGTGTGGCTTTGTATTCTCTTAAAGAATGAAGGATGCGATACCCACTACTGGACAGGATTAGGCCACAGGACTCTCACTCTCCGGGGGCCAGAATCATTTCCCAAACAGAGGCCCCGGAGAAGGAGTCACTTGCAGGTCAAAAATGGCCCTCGAGCGTAATCGTCCTGTCCTGCCTTTTCATTTTTCTGCCTTTTCAAGTGAATTGCCCCGCCCACTCTCCCACTCGGCCACAGGACTTTTGAAGTAAGGATATGTGTGGAGGAGCCAGTAGCCTCGGGCTCCTGCGGTTGACGTCCTGCCGGACAGAAGGCAGTTAGTCTGGTTTGGGTTTCAGTTTTGCTTTTCAATTTGCCAGTGTCCTGCCAGTGTCCTGCGAGCTTATGACCTTGCTCTCCCTCTCTTTCACTCTGTCTGTCTCTCTCTCTCTGGAAAAATAATTAAATCCTTAGCTTTCAGAAATATTCAAAAATCCTAAATTATTAAAATAAACTGTGTAGAGTTCGACAGGACCTCCTCGACAGGTGCAGGGATTTTAATTAAATTCCATTTATTCTATTTTCGAGGCATGGTTGTGGCATTCACACGTTCCTGCCTGCGACACTCGGGGTGTCCTTCTGGAACAAATAAGTAGAAGGAACAAAAAAAAAGAACGAAAATTGGATAAGAAGGGAAAGGGAAGCTGGGCAGGACTAGACAAGGACATGAGGCGGAAGACAGAGACCTCTCTCCCCTTGGCATCCTCGTTGCGAAAACTGGCATAGTTCCCAAAGTTTTCAAGTTTCCTTTTTGCACCCGTTGCATGCCACACATCCTTCACTTCTCCAAGTAAGTGTGTGTGTGTGTGTGCTAAATATTTCACGTGCACAAGTCGTCCTGGTAAGGACATGAAATGCGGGGAATCATCTGGCAACACTTTGATATTCGATAAGATGCTTCTTTTCGGAGGGACAGTCGTCTTTGTTGAAGTCCTTGCTACCTTATCGCTGTCCCGTGTCCTGTCGCCATTATTTCCGTCATAAGGATTTCGGCAGGACTGTGAGTGACTGTGACTGACTGTGTGTGTGTGTGTATTGGGGACTAGTGACGTCAAGTTATAAAATATGCGTCGAGTTGCCAGCGCATAGCTTCCAGTTTGCTTAAGTTTCTCCCCCGCCCACTCGTCCTGTTCGTCCTGCTCCTGTTTCGGCTCCTGTTTTCCCAGCTACTGCTCCGCCAAATATGCTATTTTTTTCTCCTCCTTTTTTTTTGCATGCCACGCCCATGTCAGTTGTGAGAGTGTGTGTGTGGATGGCAGGATATGAGTGGGCGAGTGTGTGTGTGAAGGATGCCTACTTGTCTGATGAGGTCAGGACTCTAAAATCATCCAAGGAATCCCAAGTTTGGAAATAGTTTGCCGAAATTCTCACAAAAATGTACGAAGGACGAGGAATTTATGATTTTTTCGAACATGTCCTTCCGTGCAGGCACACCCTGGAATCTGGTTATTCCAATTAGGATACAGCCAGGATGAGAGGGCTCCGGGCTTTCAGTTCGATTTTCGGCGAAGTGGTTGTGGGTGTGGGAGTGGGTGTGGGTGGGGAGTGGGAGTGGGAGTCCTGCCTGCTTCACTGAATCTGCTGACGAAGCTGAAACATTTCCTGGCCAGGATGCGGGAATTAAATTGGCTTTCGGCTTTCGGCTGTCGGTGTCTGTATCGGTTTTGGTTTTGGTTTTGGTTTCGGATTCCACCACAAACCAAGACCAAGACCAGGACCAGGACCGGCACCAGGACCCCAAGGCGACAGGCCCCTAATCGAGCGTTATTCTAAATTATCGACAACGAAACCGAATCCGGAATTGAGATTGGTGAGATGGCAAGGAAGTGTGTGTCCTCCAGAGACTCCTCCCCCCCCCCCACACACGCGCTGTCTGGTGCGGAAGGCAGGCTGGCAAGGACATCAGAACCCTTTGCTTTCTGCCGGGCGAGTTGTGATAACGAAGGCAATTGAATGATGCTTAAATGAAATTAATGGATGTTATAATAAGTTGACAGAGTCGCTCCCCTCCCCCCACCCCACTCCCCTGCCTAGCTAGTCCCTCAAAAGCTGACAAGGACGTGCGGCAGGAGGCCGGAGGAGTGGCAGTCTCTCCAGGCGAGTCACGCTGACAGCTGTCAGCTGCCTCACACTCGTGCCTCCACTCCTTGCCACTCACTTGCCGCTGTGTACTTTGTCAGGCACAGGAATAATCAGCTCGAGGTGGTCCTGCAACTGGTACTAGGTACTTGCCACTTGCCACTAGGTACTTGCCACTCGCGACAGTCAAATTGAGGCGGCAGTCGGTGTCGAAATTCAATTTTCCCATCACAATAGGCAGGAATGTGTCGCCGAAGGAGAGTCCTTAAAGAAGCCCGACCCAAGGAGCGGAACAATAATGCAATTACCAGACGCTTTCTGCACGTAATTAAGTTTTTAATGGAGGATTTCAAGGACACCCCTCCCGACAAGGAACCAGATTGAAATTCATTTCGGTGTCAACAGAGTTTCTATTTATGTTTTTTCTTTTTTTTTTTTTTTTGAAAATGTTCCTCATCGATCTGTCACTGTGCGGTCTGGAAGCCTACTCGAGCCCAGGCTCCCAATGGAAGGACTTAGGAGGACATATAGCGCCCCCAGGACTCAGTCCCTCTAGCCTTCGTCCTGTCATTGCTGAAATGTAGATGGCAGAAGTAAAGTGATGAAAAAGTTAATTAAACTTTTTGATGAGATTTCACATTTTTGCCAAAGTATTGACAGACGGCTGACAGTCCTGACTGGGCGGAGGGGGGTTGTCAAGGACTTGACAATGTCTTGTCATCGATTTCCCCGGAAAATATTCTTCCTGCTTCCTGGCTTTCGTTTTGGATTTTGATTTTAAAAATGATATCCCGCGAGGACTTTTTAAATAACCAAACTGGGATTTCGAGGGAAATTGTCATGTGGTTGTGTGGTGGGGAAATTTTCAAACGCCCACCCAGCCATGGGCCGACCTGCACCTCCCTCCCATCATCGTAACCCGTTTAAGTAGGTCAATTAGCGAGTGGTGCGTATAGCCTGCCCCTCAACCCCCGCCCACCAGGCCCAAGCCTGCCCCACTTTGATTCGGTTTCAGGCGTGGCATCACCCCTCCTGCCCTACCTCCTCCCTACTGGAAAAGGTGGCTAATCTGCAATTAATTGCCACACATCTGTACACAAGGCACGCACGAGCGGAGATTGGGATTGTGATTGGGGCATGGGCGGAGGGAGGGTCAGAGGCTTGGGTCAGAGGTTAGTGGGTCAGAGGCCTACCATAAACAATCTAATTTAGTTTAGACTTGGCTGCCATAAAATTGGGCGTTAGCCAGACCCGAAAACGAACCAATAACCAGTGAGGTCCTTCTTCTCCTTCCTTCCAGCCATTCTGAGCACCCTCTGCAAGGAGTTCCTGCGCGTCAACGTCTCCGCCATCCTGTACATGATGAACAACGAACAGTTCGGCCACAGCACCGCCTCGGCCCAGTACTTCCTACAGCTGGCTGGGTACCTGGGCATTCCGGTCATCTCGTGGAACGCCGACAACTCCGGGCTGGAGCGGAGGGCCTCCCAGTCGACGCTGCAACTGCAGCTGGCGCCGAGCATCGAGCACCAGAGCGCCGCCATGCTGAGCATCCTGGAGCGCTACAAGTGGCATCAGTTCTCGGTGGTCACCTCCCAGATCGCCGGCCACGATGACTTCGTCCAGGCGGTGCGGGAGCGGGTGGCCGAGATGCAGGAGCACTTCAAGTTCACCATCCTCAACTCCATTGTGGTCACCCGGACGAGTGACCTGATGGAGCTGGTGAACAGCGAGGCCCGGGTGATGCTCCTCTACGCCACCCAGACGGAGGCCATCACCATCCTGCGGGCCGCCGAGGAGATGAAGCTGACGGGCGAGAACTATGTGTGGGTGGTGAGCCAGTCGGTGATCGAGAAGAAAGACGCCCACTCCCAGTTCCCGGTCGGCATGCTGGGCGTCCACTTCGACACCTCCAGTGCGGCGCTGATGAACGAGATCTCCAATGCCATCAAGATCTACAGCTACGGCGTGGAGGCCTACCTCACCGATCCTGCGAACAGGGACAGGCGTCTCACCACCCAGTCGCTGTCCTGCGAGGACGAGGGACGCGGTCGCTGGGACAATGGAGAAATGTAAGTGGTTAGCGTAGAGTAATCCTTCTTAGAACTCCTTAGTCAGAGCCAGTTAGTCTTCATCCGTAGTGGTCCTTAGAGTGGGTGTTGCTTTGGGGAATGTGTCTCCCCTTTTAACCTATGACCTGCTGTCTTTCGTAGCTTCTTCAAGTACCTCCGCAACGTCTCCATCGAGGGGGATCTCAACAAGCCGAACATCGAGTTCACGGCGGACGGGGATCTGCGCTCCGCCGAGCTCAAGATCATGAACCTCCGGCCGAGCGCCAACAACAAGAACCTGGTCTGGGAGGAGGTAAGTGGAGAGTTCACTGCCGGCATGCCTTTTTTCGCTCACATTCCTCTACTACTTTCTTAACATCCTGTTCCGATCCTGATCCGCACCTTCTTTGCACCGCTTTGTAAATTATGCCACCACTACTACCACCACCACCACCACCACCATCACCACCAAAATATAAATGCAATTCCCTCCTCCTCCAATCCGATCCGATCCGATTGGTGGGATGGGATGGGATAGATTGGAGTATGGAAGTCGTGGGAGACCCAGAAGCTGGACATTCGCGACATTGCGTGGCCCGGCAACTCGCATGCCCCGCCCCAGGGCGTGCCGGAGAAGTTCCACTTGAAGATCACGTTCTTAGAGGAGGCACCCTATATCAATCTGTCGCCCGCTGATCCGGTGAGCGGCAAGTGCCTGATGGACCGCGGTGTCCTGTGCCGTGTGGCCGCGGATCACGAGATGGCCGCCGATATCGATGTGGGCCAGGCACACCGCAACGAGTCCTTCTACCAGTGCTGCAGCGGCTTCTGCATCGATCTGCTAGAGAAGTTTGCCGAGGAGCTCGGCTTCACTTACGAACTGGTGCGGGTCGAAGATGGTAAATGGGGTACCCTCGAGAATGGCAAGTGGAACGGCCTGATCGCCGACCTGGTTAACCGCAAAACGGACATGGTCCTCACCTCCTTAATGATCAACACGGAGCGGGAGGCGGTCGTTGACTTCTCGGAGCCATTCATGGAGACGGGCATCGCCATTGTGGTGGCGAAGCGGACGGGCATCATCTCGCCCACGGCCTTCCTGGAGCCCTTCGACACGGCATCCTGGATGCTGGTAAGTTTTGCTCCCCCACTCTTCCACTGTTCTCCTGTTCAGTCCTCCTCCTCCTCCGGGTAAGTCTCTACCATCTACTCTTCTTCAAAACCATCCGTTTAGGTGGGCATCGTTGCCATCCAAGCGGCCACCTTCATGATCTTCCTGTTCGAGTGGCTTTCGCCCAGCGGTTACGACATGAAGCTATACCTCCAGAACACCAACGTCACTCCGTATCGGTTCTCCCTGTTCCGCACCTACTGGCTGGTGTGGGCCGTCCTCTTCCAGGCCGCCGTCCATGTGGACTCGCCGCGCGGTTTCACCTCCCGCTTCATGACCAATGTCTGGGCCCTCTTCGCTGTGGTGTTCTTGGCCATCTACACTGCCAACCTAGCCGCCTTCATGATAACCAGGTTGGTATCCACTTGGTTTCTGGGGATTATCCGATCTAACTTCTATGCTGTGTCCTCAGGGAGGAGTTCCACGAGTTCAGCGGGTTGAACGACACCCGGCTGGTGCATCCCTTCTCCCACAAGCCATCCTTCAAGTTCGGCACCATCCCCTACAGCCACACCGACTCGACAATCCACAAGTACTTTAATGTCATGCACAACTACATGCGCCAGTAAGTGATGATCCTTGGATCCCCCAGATCCTCTAGATCTTAAGCCTCTCTTCCCCCCCTTCAGGTACAACAAGACCAGCGTGGCCGATGGCGTGGCCGCCGTTTTGAACGGCAACTTGGACTCCTTCATCTACGACGGCACTGTGCTGGACTACCTGGTGGCCCAGGACGAGGATTGCCGGCTCATGACAGTGGGCAGTTGGTATGCCATGACGGGTAAGCTAATGGCCACCACTGGCTATTCAAAAACTAATCCTGTTTCGTTAGGCTATGGCCTGGCCTTCAGTAGGAACTCCAAGTACGTCCAGATGTTCAACAAGCGACTCCTCGAGTTCCGGGCCAACGGGGATCTGGAGCGGCTGCGACGCTACTGGATGACGGGCACGTGTCGTCCCGGGAAGCAGGAGCACAAGTCCTCCGACCCGCTGGCACTCGAGCAGTTCTTGTCCGCCTTCCTGCTCCTGATGGCCGGCATCCTGCTGGCGGCTCTCCTCCTCCTCCTCGAGCACGTCTACTTCAAGTACATCCGGAAGCGGCTGGCCAAGAAGGACGGCGGCCACTGCTGCGCCCTCATCAGCCTGTCGATGGGCAAGTCGCTGACGTTTCGCGGCGCCGTCTACGAGGCCACGGAGATCCTCAAGAAGCACCGCTGCAACGACCCCATCTGCGACACGCACCTCTGGAAGGTGAAGCACGAGCTGGACATGTCCAGGCTGCGGGTGCGCCAGCTGGAGAAGGTGATGGACAAGCACGGCATCAAGGCACCGCAGCTGAGGTGGGTTCTCTTTGCGCTCTCTCTCTTTTGAAAGCATATCCCTATGAGGTGTGTCCTTTTGCAGGCTGGCCTCGTCCTCCGACCTCCTGAATCACCACCATCTGAAGGAGCGACCGCCGCTGCTGGGGAATCTGAGTCTCGCTGCCAGTGCCCAAGATCTATACAGGTGGTAAGTTTTTTTATGCATGTCCTAGTGTTTCCCTTGCACTCATCCCGGCCACATCCTGCACCTGTGTCCTTGCCCCGCCCGCTCTTAATTGAATTCCCATCGCTTTGGTCAGGATTTTGGGGGAATTATATGTTTATTTAATTACCAGATCCCATCACACACTATAATGCCCCCGGGGATCCCCCCTCTCAACGCCATTCGCAGGACTCTGCCAATCAGTCCTGCCCTCGAACCATAGACTGTTTGAAAATAGAGCTTTTGTCCTTGTCCGGATTATAAGCGGATTGTGTGCCGAAGGGTGGGGCCTGGCTGGCATATCACTGGCAGACAATGGCCAGGACCCTCCACCGCCCCGACCTCGAACATGGCCAGCAATTAATGGAGCAGGATCCAAGCCAACCAATGCTTCAGGTCAACTGGGCAAGTCAGTCAATCATTTACTCGTCAAAAACAATTGGTGGCATGAGGGGGTGGGTCCTGCTCAGGTTTCTCTCTAAAGAGGATACTGGCGAGGCCCACCACAGCCAGGCGGAGGGCATGGGGAGGAGGAGGAGGAGGAAAGCCGACAACAATTGCCCGATTCAATTGCTAGGACCTTTAAGCTTCCCCAAAAATATGAATCCTTTTGCGGGCAATCCTTTGTGCCAGTTGGACTTGTAGTTGGCAGGACTCGCATTCGCTTTCTGGCACTAATTTATTTACAAGCCAGCCCTTGACTGCTCCCGACCCATTAGGCCCTGATTGATTGATGATGGTGCTAGGATCCTGGGGTCCTTGGGCTTTAATTCTATTCCCGGGCCGTTATGACTAATGCGTTCGATTTGCCAAAAAAAAAGAAAAGAAACAGAAACCGCACAGCACATAAGTATGCTAATTTTTTTGCCATCAAAGTTCAGAAAGCACTCTCTCTCTCTCTCAAGCATGCTTGTAGTTGTTACCTTACTGTTGCTCTATGTTTGTCATTTGTGTGTGTGTGTGGGTGTGTGCCCTTAAGTATTTTCTGTACTAACTCTAGGGAAAACGTTCTTCTCTCCACACAACATACAACACAAAAATAAACACAAATTACAGGTCGTACAAGACGGAAATAGCCGAGATGGAGACGGTGCTTTGAAGAGTTCAGAGAAACGGAAACGGAAGTGGAAGTGGAACTGCCATGAACAGGAACTGGATCGCTAACCCAGGCATACGCACACACCGGCCACAGCACTACCACTACCACTCCAGATCCCCCTCCCACTCCTGGAAGAGGTGCCGGGTTTGGGGCTACTGGGAAAGGCGCTGGCACAATAGAGCCAGTGCGTCAAATCAAAATCAACGTTTCAAAAAGTATGTTAACTAGCAAGGAGGACGACGGGCAGGGAGGCCTCACCTATAACTGCACACACACACACAAGCCCAGACCCAAGCGAATCCAAAGAGTGTATAAAAAATTAAACTAAACCAAATGTATGACTTAAAAAATAACTAATAACTAAAAACCTAATTGAGAAAAAACAACCAAACAACCAAGCCGCCGCCGCACGAGTAATTCATAAACTAAGTTTTAAACAAAACGATAAACGATAAACGATAAATGATAAACGATAAACGATAAAGTATAACGCATGAAGGAGACCTAGATCAACCGTTACATTTTTGGCGATTGAACTGTTAACAAAAAAATCTTAAAAAAAGAAAGCAAGTGCAAGGAGTGAAGGAATGGTAGAGGAAAGAAAGAGTCGTCAAAAGATCCCCTACTTAAAAAAAAAAAACAAAAAAAAAAAAGAAGAATGTTTGTATGTAATCTGTTTGATTGTTTGTGATTGTTGTTTTGTTTGTTGTCCTTTTTTGGATAGTAAGAATTTACCAAAATTATGCTTAATTAATAAAAATCCATATACATATATATACATAAACAGTATCGTAATCGAAACGGGGCGGTGCAGGTTGCCGCGCCCCTTATACAATGTACACAAATTTATATGTATTTACCTTGCTATGATTACGACGATATACATAAATGTTATTGCATATTCACATACATAACTATTCAAGGATCAAAATCCAAGCAAAAAGAAAACAAATATTTACAAGTGGATGTTATATATTTTCTCTGATTTTCAAACAAAGAAAAAAACAAAATGAAAATGCTTATGCGCCGCCAGAATCAAAATTATAATTATAAATCCTTGCAGTGATTCAAAGATCGTAAGCTTGATCGTAAAATGGCCGCCCAACAAAAATAGGGATGGTCACACTCGCTAGATCAACAATTCGAGCGCTTTCCAATACTGATAGTTAGGCATTCATTTATTCGATTCATAGCTTCGATTAAAAAGCATTTTTTTTAATGACTTCCCACTGCAAGGATGTAGAAAAGCACACTTTAACGAAATCGATATCTCTCCAGGAGATTATCTACACTCGTGGCTTTTTTTAAGTTGCTCTTTACCGCTTCGCTAGAGAACCGTTGGCTTTTAATCATCGTTTTTATGTTTGTTTCGCTTTCACTTTGCTCGCTCGCCGTCAGAGAAAGGGCGACTTTGCTTTCTAGTTCGTGTGAATCTCTTGCATGTGCCACATCCTTTCAAACACACACACACACATCTTCACCCACAGATACTCCTGCACCCAGAGACACCAACATAAATGGAAATATGAATAAAACGAATGTAATTTTAAATGTGCATTGTTGTTGTGACGAGCAAAACATGCTTAATCAGAATTAAATTAAGCTCCAACTCTAAAATTGAATAAAATATGTACAAAGGGTAACAAGTGAAAAGGATAAACAAAGGAATAACTAACAATCGAGGCGTATATATGTACATACCAGGCATATAGGAAGAGGCAGTATTATATAACTGTTTGTGTTGGTCTTTTTTATGTGTTTCTTCTATGTGTTTAGCGAGGATAAATAAGATAAACTAAAGCAAAGGATGTAACTGTAAAGGACGAACGTCCACAAAGTCGCATCTCCGATAGGTGGAGCGTTTGTGGGTTTATCGGTTTCCCTCCTAGAGATCGTAGAGATACTTAAAGTGGAGTCGGAGGTGCGGGCTTTCTGGAATTTCGTCCTATCAAGAAAATTAAACAAAAAAAAAAAACAATTCATGTAAGAATTTTAAATCGTTGTGCCAATTATAAGAAGGCAACTTTAATCACACATACATACAAACATATGGAAAACAACCAAACACACGCGTACGTATTCATGTGTCAGATGCGACAGGTGTGTGTGCTTCTTTCAGGACCTTTTCGTTATCTTTATATGGTATACCGTTATGCGTTCGAATGCCTGTTCTTATTTCCGTTAGAAACGAGAGCGCTGAAGTGAGATAGCGACACAACACGCCAAACGACAAACAAACAAAAAAACAAACAAACGAACAACCGAACAAACAGGACAGAAGGACAACAACAACAAAAACAATGTTAACAGAAAAACACGAAACAAAACAAAGGAACTTATTGAGTTTTATTTGCAAAAGAGTGATTTTTTATAGTGGATATATTTTATACACAAGTTACGGATGAATGGAACGGAGAACATAGTGAAATGTTAATTATTACGTATATGTATATATTTTTTAATACAAATTGTTCAGATTTGTTATACGAGTACTAACAAGAGCGAGTAACAAGTATGGAGAACGATCTTGCAGACATCTTAGGATAAAGGCCCGATAACCGAAACGAGGCAGGATAGTGGGGAGAAGCAAAACAAATAGGGTGGCAAGAGGACGAGACGATGGTGGTATGAGAAAACAAACCCTTTACGGACAAATTAAAACAAGTAAAAAAAGTTAACATTACATTATATAAGTAGTTAGTAATTTAAAAACTAAACCCAAAGAAATAAGCTAAATCACGAAAGATGATACTAAAAGAATGGAAAATGTTTATGAATATAAAAAAAGATTTTTTTTAGTATTATTAATGTTATTAATTTACGAGTACGAATAACGAACGGGAAGCAGTATGAATTAAAACACTCCCAGACAGAGTCACACATTCACACGAATAACGAGTGCATTTTTTTAGGTGTTGAATATCAGAAACATAAAATAAAAACAAATATATAAAACCGAATCAATTTTTAAACGCAAAGATATTTCCTCGATCATAACGAATCAGTAAATCTGGATCCAAATCTGAATCTATTCGAAAATATGTAACCTGAGCATACATAAACGAGGTAGTAACGACGACAGATCGTTTTTTATGTTACTAACACAACATCCGAACATATTTTATTCCGCCAGGAACTCAAAAATCTAAACTCGAAATCGAAATTGGACGAGGAACGTTTCACGTACATAAAATTTAGCAAATGAAATATGCGTACATTGTTGTGGTAGTTACGGATGGCGAGGAGCATACACGTAATTTAAAATATAAACAAACCAACTTGCAATAAATGTGTATACAAAAATCAAGTGTTTCATTTTAAATAATTGGGGTGTCTGAAAAATATTACAGTGGCTTGTTCATTCATTAAGAACTGGTGGACGTTGGCGGGATACTTTCAAAAAAGATACTCACCACACTGCATAACGGCTATACTTGTAATCGATAGTTCCACCCTTGCTAATATCGAACTTTACCCATCACTTGCGCCGACCTACTATCGGAAAGCTAGTGTGACCAGACACAAAATAACGGAAAATACATCTCCAGTGTCGCCGTACAATCGGTATAAGCGATGTAAGGTGGTCTATCGACTTCCCTTCAATCGGCCATTTTGTCAAAACTCCCAGCGGCATCCAGACGTAAGTTCCGTGGATCATCCAATTTTTTTTAATGTTATAAAAGATTATTAAGTGAAATATGAACTCCCATGTGCCTCCTAAAGATATTACACTCTGCCTTGCGCTAAAAGCATCAAAGCTCAGTCAAATTTCATGGCTAAAGTGTTCTTTTTTTTGGGCACGTGGAGATGGTGAAATTTTGAGGTTGTGTTGAGCCGACCAAGTAAAGTTTTTTGTTTTGTGTCCTGAATATTGCAGGTTCCGTAACTCTCACCACGTTAACATGTCGGGAGGCTTAGATATTCTGTCCCTCAAAGAGGACGACATCACCAAGATGTTGGTGGCCACTACCCACCTGGGCTCCGAGAACGTCAACTTCCAGATGGAGCAGTACGTCTACAAGCGCCGCGCCGACGGTGTCAACATCATCAACCTGGGCAAGACCTGGGAGAAGCTGCAGCTCGCTGCCCGTGCCATCGTGGCCATCGACAACGCTTCTGATGTGAGTATACGATCCCATGTGGTCTTAGAACTTATTCCTTCCGAAGGCGTGGCTGCACGTGATGATTCTTTTAATCTTTCGGGTATGAAATGCAATGATTTCACTTTCACCGCTGACCAGCCAAGTCTCCCTATGGAAGAGTGATTCTTTATATCCCATTTTCTGAGAAAGAAACTAACTATTCTATTCTTTCCCCTTAGGTCTTCGTCATCTCGTCGCGTCCCATTGGCCAGCGTGCCGTGCTGAAGTTCGCCAAGTACACCGACACCACCCCGATTGCTGGCCGCTTCACTCCCGGTGCCTTCACCAATCAGATCCAGCCCGCTTTCCGCGAGCCCCGTCTGTTGGTGGTGACCGACCCCAACACTGACCACCAGCCCATCATGGAGGCCTCGTACGTGAACATCCCCGTGATTGCCTTCACCAACACCGACTCGCCCTTGCGTTACATCGATATCGCTATTCCATGCAACAACAAGTCTGCCCACTCCATCGGTCTGATGTGGTGGCTCCTGGCCAGGGAGGTGCTCCGTCTGCGTGGCACCATCTCCCGCACCGTTGAGTGGCCCGTGGTTGTCGATCTCTTCTTCTACCGCGATCCCGAGGAGGCCGAGAAGGAGGAGGCTGCCGCCAAGGAGCTCCTGCCTCCCCCCAAGATCGAGGAGGCTGTGGATCATCCTGTCGAGGAGACCACCAACTGGGCCGATGAGGTGGCTGCCGAGACTGTCGGCGGAGTGGAGGACTGGAACGAGGACACCGTCAAGACCTCCTGGGGCAGCGATGGCCAGTTCTAAGGAACCGCGCCCAATGACATCCGCTTCTGCGGCGGCATAAATAAACATCTTTTGTTTTTCCACCTACATATATGTACCAATGTTTTCATCCCGATGGCCCATGAGGTAGTCCGAATGGAAACCAAGACCCGATAGATAGAGAAAATCAGCTTTAACTTTTACTGAAAATGCCTTAAATGTCAAACAAGTAGCACCTTAGGAACAAGGACTAAGAACTAGAGGTGGCTGCACTAATATTCCAATAGCAACTATCTGATTTGGGCGCGCAGGGCTATTCCGCTGGGTATTTCCACGTTGTTCACCTGGAGTAACTGCACCAGGTTGCGCAGGAACTCTTGCGAGACCTTCAGTTCGTCGTCCGCCTCCAGGCGCTCGAACAGATCCAGCGCTGCCTCGAAGTCGTTGGTCCGACTAAACTGGGCCAGCAGCAGGTCGTAGATGCGCTGCTCGTCGATCGTCCTCTGGACGCCGCGCACTCCTCTGGCCAAGCGCAGCAGCGTTCGCACAGCTCCCTCCTGGCCCAGGTGCTCACAGTTCTTCACCAGCAGCTCGTGGTTCAGCCGGAACTCTGGGTTGATGATCAGCCGGCGCAGTTGGGACTCGGTTCCGGACTCCGCCAGGGCCAGAAGCAGGGCGCTGTTCATGTTCGCCGCTCCATGGATCTTGCTAACTGTCGCCGTCACCGTGGCCAAATACTTTTGTGCCATCTCTGCGGTGGTGCCCGGATAGCGGGCCAGCTCCTCCTCATCTCCATTCCCCAGGCGCACCAACAGCGACAGGAGTTCGAACTGCAGCGGGGTGTGCCTGTGGGTGGTGGCCAGTCGCTGAAATTCCGCCACTGCCGACTCCAAATCTCCTCGGAGCAGCCACTCGCGCACCACTGGTCCGAGGAGGGCGTTGTGCATGTGGCAGTATCCCAACTTCCGCAAGTATTCGAGCGTTTCGGAGGTGAGATTAGGGCGTTTGGTGTCCGTTTCATCTGGTTTTTGGTTCGAGTTGGCTTTCGCCGACAGCTGGGCCACGTTGGTCAGCAGCTGCCAGACGTTCTTGATCACGTAGTCGCCGCCAACGATCTTGTGCCGCTCCGAACGCTGCTGGAGCATCTGCTTGGCGATCTCCAGCTGGTCGCAGTGGACGAGGAGGGCGGCAAAGTCGATCAGCTTGTGCTCGTCGATCTGGAATGCTGCAAGAAGGAACAGGCACGATTAGGAAATGAAGGCCAGAAGCCAAGTACCCACCTGGATAGACGCTCTGCAGGCGCTTGAGGCTTTCCTGGGCACGCGGCAGATCCTTCAGCTTGATGTGCAAGTCGAGGATGGAGGCCAACATGCCGGCACTGTGCTGCACCTTGAGCGCCTGGCACTTGACCAGGAGCTGCTGCGCCCGCTCCAGTCTGCCGCTGCGCACCGAGAGCTGCAACAGGCGGCGGAGCACGCCGCGGGGGTTCAGCTGCTTGGCCTCCAGCTCCACGAGGTGGCACTCCAACTCGTCCAGGCTCATGTCGCGCGGATGCTTGATGAAGCCCCCATTGGCAGTCAGGTCGGCGGCCTGCACCAGCTGGGCATTGCTCATACTCTGCAACGCCTTGCCCAGGGCCTGGAGCAGCTCGTGATCCTGCGTGGCTTGGCGGGCGAGTGACAGTATGGACTCGGCGGCCGACGGAGAAATCTCCAGTTTAAGGCGACGCAGCTCGTGGACGAAGCGAGCCAGCGATGGCACATCCTGGCGCAGACGAGACTGAGAGCCACACATTTGCAGCAGCAGGGAGCCCACAAAGTCCTCCTCCGGCTGGAGAGATCTCTGTTGCAGCGCCTGGACCACCTGAGCGAACTGCTCGAAGCGCTTGGTGGCCCTGGCGTTCACCGCCAGCGAGGACAGTGGCTGGACTAGGCTGGAGAGTTGAATGCGAGTGGGATACCGCTTCAGCAGCTCCAGCACGTCGTTCATCTGCTGGTGGTGGTTCTGGAGTATTGATTCAATGACCAGGACCAGCGTCTGGGAGGGTCGCACGCCCGCGGCGTCCAGAGCCTTCAAGGCCTCCAGTGGCTGGGCCAGGGAGTGCTTCAGGTTGGGCAGTAGGTAGTGGCGCAGCGTCTCCTCGTCACACTCCACCTTCAGACGCTTCATCTCGCCGACCAACCGGAGCATCCCGCTCTCGCCCTCGCGGCTATGATAGTGCAGGATCAGGGGCCAGAAGTAGTGCGGTCTCAGTTCTTGCCCCGCCGCCGACAGTTCCTCCAGGCAATTCAGCGAGGCTGAGGGCAGGCGGCGCAGAGCCAGTTCGGTCACCATGTGTAGGGCCCAAGAGTTCTGACCCCGCTGGACCAGTTCCTTGGCGAACTGGAGCGTCACACTCAGCGGCACACTGGCGCGGAAGAACTCCTGAAGCAGCAGTGCCGCATACTCGTCCACGTTCTGGTTGGATGCCTCGAACTTGGGAGCCGGCAGGGCGGCCACCAGCTGAAGCACGACCTCGGCGCGTCCATTGTGCGCCAGCTGGATGCACAGATTCCTCAAAGCCGAGGGCAGGTCAAGCCCCGTCAGATAGTCGCGCGGTAGCTTCTTAACCACCTGCTGCACCAGCTCCATGTCCACCTCCTTCGCAGCCAAGACAGCCCTGAGCATCTGGAGCAGCTGAGCTGCCGTGAAATCAGTCTCCGATAGCACCACATTCTTGGCCTGCTCCCACTGTCCGTTGGCCACGAGAGCCTCGAAGCGCAGAGCCTGGGTGCTCGTGCCCACGGGAATGCCGGCGGCTCGCATGCTGGACAGAACCGACTCGGTTCCGGTAAGATCGCCGTTGCGGGCATGGCCTAGGAGCAGGGAGTGGAAGTTGTGCTCGGTGAGGGCGAAGCTGCGCTCGCGCATCTCGGCCAGGAGCTCGGTGGCCTGGCGCATGTTCCCTGCCGAGCAGGCCACGGCCAGGAGGGCGCTGTAGAGCGAGGCATCAGCCGCTCCGTGGTAGACAGCGATCTCGGCGAGCAGCGATCGGTGATCTGGCAAGGGCAGTCGGTTCTGGCGCAGCACCTCCAGCTGCGTGTGGTAGTGGGCCAAGGTGGGCTGGCCCAGTTTCAGCAACTGCGCCCACAAGCTCTGGAAGAGCTGCAGCCGTTGCTGGCCGCTCTGGGCGGGCAAGAGTTCGGGCACGCAGGATCCCAGAAGAAAGTGCAGCTGTTCGATGGTGACACCCTCCGGCTGGTGCGACTGCTGCAGGTGCTCCAGCAACCGCTGACAGTGCTCGAAGCTGATCAGGCTGTTTTGTTTGTAGTAAGAGTCCAGCTGCGTCCACAAGTGTTCCACGTCGACTGGCCTCTTTGGAGAGGATTTAGGATTTCTAGTCCTGCTTCTCCTGTCCGCTGTGCTCCAGGCAGCGCTCCCGATGCTCAGATTCCGCTGTGGGATGTCCAGATTCAGCCGGCTGGTGCTAGGCAATCCATGGCTTCCCCAGGCGGCAGTCCTGGGCGGGAGCTGCAGCACACGCTGCCAGCGCAGGCACACACTGGATAGTAGGCGTGCTCGCTGCATGTCGCCCTATTTCATTCAGCTCCCAACAAAATTACGAAACAAAATAGCCGAAACCCACCGGCACCATCTGGCGAGCTATCGATAACCGATAACAAAAAGCCCCGCCGCATGATTCTCTGCGTCTGGAAGCGCGCCCAATGTGAGGCCCAAAACAGCATGGCGATTGTAGGATTCCCTCCCAGTAAGTCAACAGAAACTAGTACGGGTCTACAGAATTTAAAATAATATTTTATTAGAAAGTAACAACCATAATTAGCTAACACTTTTTGCAGAACGATAGTCAAAGAGCTTGGGGAGCACGTCGCCGCACTTGGCGGATATCTTGATGTCGGCCAAATGATCGGCCCGGGTGTCGCCAATATTAACAATAGCCACTGGGAGCTTCAGGTCCTTGGTCTGCAGCACAACCCGGTAGCCGGAGAACACCAGCAGGCTGGATCCCAAGACGAGCAGGCCATCGCTGTTATACACCAACGCTGCAATCTCGTCCAGCCGAGCTCGTGGCACACTGTCGCCGAAGAATACAATCTCCGGCTTGAGGTCACCGCCGCAGTCCGGGCACTCGGGGATCCGGAAGTTATCAATGTACTCGGCCGGTATTTCGACATCTCCATCGGGACGAATCATGTCGGGGGCATCCTGAAAGGCTGGATTTAGGGAAGACAGAATGCGTTGGAACTCATGACGATCGATGCGGTACTCGCAGGACAGGCACTTGACGACATAGCCGCTTCCATGGACCTCCACCACCTGCTTGCTTCCGGCTTTCGTGTGCAGCCTGTCCACGTTCTGTGTCACCACGGCCTGGACTCGTTGCTCGCGCTCGAATCTGGCCAATGCGTGGTGCGTCGAGTTCGGCTGGGTGGCTGAGAAGGTGGGCCAGCCCACAAAGTTCCTCGCCCAATAGCGCTTGCGCACCGCCGACGATTTCACGAACTCCATATGCTGGATTGGCTTGTGGTTTGTCCTGGCGTACAGGCCAACGCCTTCGGATCGGTAATCGGGAATGCCTATGAGGTATTCATGAAAATTTTTGTTTAAGCCCAGACCATCAGACCAAAGCCGGCACTACTCCTTACCGGACTCTGTTGAGATTCCCGCTCCCGTTAAAACCAAAACATTCGGCTTGGACAAGAGGAAGTCCTCCAGCCGCTTGATATCGTCCTCTAGGACGGGCTTATGCTGTGGCACATACTGTTGCCTGGCCTTGCTGTTTGCCAAAGCGGTCCAGCGGAACCTGAGCAGGCTACCTACTCGCATTACTCCGTTGTTCCTTTTTTGCGATTGTTATTTGTTGGTAGTTACCGCATCCAAATCAGCTGATTCGTGTTTGACACACCTGGTTTGGTCACTCTGTTAATTACGAGTGGGACGGATCAGCTGGAGGTCGTCGATGGTTGCTTGATATTATTTTTACTAATTGTTGAAGCTCCAAGAAGATAATATGGTGCTTAAAATACTTTTGTCGGATTTAAAAAATATTTAAAAACATCCCGATAACATAAATATCGGTTCGACGTTGCCACCAGCTCGTGAAAAAGGGACTATCGATATTTCCACGCCTGCCAACCGATAGAAGCTTGTTAGACATGCACATCTCTAGAGCAGCGGCCGCAGAGTTGTGAAAAAGAAGATTGGATTAGATTTTTTTTTAGTTTTCGGCGTGTTTTTTGCATGCCTTTGTGGAAGCAGCTACTCCAGGACAAGAAGCAGGCCATCCGGCAGTGAACTCAATCAATTTAAGTGATTTTGAGTTACCAAAAGCCAATAGTACACCATAATTCAACGCACATTCCCACTCTTTTGCGTGTGTGTGTCGTGTCTGTGTGTGTGCGTGCCTGGTGCGTTTGTCTGTCTGTGTGTAATTTGTCGGCTTTAATTTGCAAGCACACCAGTAGTTGCGATTTAAAACTATCTGAAACCGGAGAGCAGGCGAAATGTCGTACCCACCAAGGGCGCCCATGCCGCCCTACTTGAATCCCTCGATTCCGCCCCCGCACGTAAGATGCCAGCTGTCCCAGAACCCTCCAATCCAACCGAGAATCACCCTCCACTCTTTCCATTTCCAGATGATGCCGAACATGGGTAATCCTCCTCCACGAAGTTTTCGCAACTCGGCAACAATCAGCTCACAGCCGACAGTTTACCATCGCCCGCCAGAGCCGCAGCCTCAATTCCGGGGCCCCATCATCACCGTCTTCGTGGGCAACATCAGCGAACGCGTTCCGGAGGCCCTCCTCAAACGAATCCTGGCCACCTGCGGTGTGGTGATCAATTGGAAACGCGTTTCCACCTTCGGATTCTGCGAATTCGAGTAAGTTGACTTCGCATGACCCCTCAAGTCGTTGTTTGTGGCTTGTCCTAATAAGCAGTTGTACTTCCAAATCGTTTTCAGTGGGCCCATTGCAGCCATGAGAGCTGTTCGCCTGCTTAGTGAGATGGAGATCGATGGCAAGAAGCTGGTGGCCAAGGTGGATGCCAAGAACAAAGTTCTGATCGAGGACTACAAAGAAAAGGAGTGCAAAAACGGCGATGGCGGCAGTTCCGTGGATGAAAAGACGGAGGACGAGTACGCTGTCAGTCAGATGCACGATCTGCTGGAGGAGCACAAGCACGAGTTCGAAGGATTCGATGGGAGCACCCGCGGCGATCTCTACGGTAGCACCAACCGGAACAAGAAGACCCGCCGCGACGACGACATCAAAATCAAGGTGATGAACGACAACGCTCTCGAGGAGGAGAAGCGTAATCTTATCAGCAGCGAGATCGGCAAATTCCGCATGCGTGCTGAGGCCGACGAGCACCGCAAGGAACTAGAGAAGGAGAAGGAGAAAGAGAAGTTGGCGGCGAGTAAGGAGAAGGAGCGGGACAAGGAGCGCAAGAAGCAGCAGCGGGAAAGCGAGCGCTCCAGCAAATCCTCCTCCAGCAAGTCTGGCTCGGCGTCTGCTGCTGCAAGCTCAACTACAGCCAAGGAAAGTGGCGAGATTGTGGAAATAGACGATAAGGACACACCATCCGCTACCAAGGAATCATCGGCATCAAAGGAGTCGAAGGAGTCTTCATCGGGTGGACGCAGCAGTGGGAGCAGTCGCAACAAGGACTCTGCCAGTGCGGATACACACAAGGAGCGACGAGCAGACTCCAAGGAATCCCGGCGCCGGCGCTCCAAGTCCCGATCAAAGGATCGTGAACGGGAGCGCGAAATCCGAGAGCAGCGCGACAAGGAGCGTGAGAGGGAACGGGAGCGGGAGAGGGAGCGTGAACGGGAACGGGAGCAGCGGGAACGTGAACGAGTCGAGATGCGGGAACGCGAACGGGAAAGGAATGAGATGCGGGAACGGGAACGGGAGCGTGAAAGGGAGAGGGAAGGGAACGCGACCGGGAGCGTGAACGGGAACGCGAGGAGAAGGTCCTGAAGCCGGTACGCGACTCCCGCCGCGAAAAGGAGATGGAGGAGGAGTTAAGGGAGCGCAAGAAGGCCGAAAAGAAGGCTCGTGAGAAGGAGGCAGCCTACCAGGAGCGTCTTTCCAACTGGGAGATTCGCGAGAAGCGCAAGGCCAAGGAGAACGAGAAGGTAAGTGGGGTGGGCTCTTAATGGAAATTTTCAAGTTAAATGGTTTTCCTTTTGCAGTACCGTCTGAAGGAGCTGTTGCGCCAGGAGGAACGTGAGACGGACGCTAAGCGGCTGAAGGAGTTCGTGGAGGATTACGATGACGAGCGAGATGACTCTCTGTATTATCGTGGGCGTGAGCTGCAACAGCGTCTGGCGGAGCGAGTGCGCGAGGCAGATGCCGATTCCAAGGATCGCGAGAAGGAGGCTGACGAACTGGCCGAGCTGAAGAACAAGATCTTCAGCGGCGAGTTTGAAAATCCGTCGCTGGAGTATGAGAAGGCGCGGCGCGAAATCGAGAAGCTGTACGAACCTCGTATCCTGATCAACGTCAACCAGGACCCGTCGGCCGGCAATACGGCGGTACGTGGCAAGCAAGCAGCCTCGGCCGCCGGGGAAAGTGGCACGCCATCGAATCTATCGTCTGGTGGGCAAAAGCAGCGCAAAAACCCGTCGTCCTCGGAGAGCTACGATCCCAACCTAGCCGGGCACAACGAGGACTCCATATCGAACGACGACCACGCCTCCATGGCGGACACAGCCTCCAATGCTAGCGGTGGCTATGCCAAGAATAACAACAACGAGAAGTCTCTGTCGTCGCGCCAAAATAGTATCAGTCGCCAGAACAGCGAGTCCCGCGACTCGCTCTCCCACATCCACACGCCGACCCAGTCGGCCATGCTGAACGACCAGGGCTCTGGGTCCGGATCTGGATCCGGCCCCGGGTCGGCGCATGATGCCCACCTGCCCTCGGCCACACCGCCCATGACCATGCCCCTCATTTCGCTGACGCTGGGCAACAACCTGAAGAAGAAAAAGATTGAGGCCACGGGCGTCTTCGTCAACGACGACGACAATGACGAGAACATCAATCCCAAGAAGCGCAAACTGGTGCCTCTAGGTAAGTACAAATCATTGGAATATATTTAAAGTTTTTCTGACCATTTCATCCTCGCCTTTTCTAGACTACGACGACAACATGAGCAACAGTACGCCATTGGGTCATCCAGCTGGCGATATTGGCAGCAGTGAGGGCGGTGGGAAGAGCAGCAGCAATAGCAACAGCTCAACGGACCGTCATAGCTCCGCCGTGTCGGCGGCAACTGCTGCTGCCGCAGCCGTTAGCCAGAAGATTGCCCAGGCTGGGTCCGGGACGGGAACCGGTTCGGGTTCCACCGGCAATGGCAAGAGCAACAGCAACAGTGGCAGCAATAGCCACAGCCATAGCAACAGCGGCGGCAGCAGTAAACACAACAGCGGCGGCAGCAGCAGCAAACACGGTAAGAATGATGCAGCTGCATCTGCGAGCAGTAGCGCAGATGCTGCCGCTACAAACACCAAAAAGGATGAGAATGGTGCAAAGGTGTATGATGAAAAACGGCGGCATATAAAAAGCATTATTGACAGGATACCCACGCAAAAGGAGGAGCTATTTAATTATAAGCTTGACCGCAACGAGATTGACAGCGGTCTAATGGAACGCAAAATACGTCCATGGATCAATAAGAAAATCATCGAATATATCGGTGAACCGGAGCCAACGCTTGTGGACTTTATATGTTCCAAAGTGTTGGCCGGCAGTCCGCCCCAAAGTATCCTAGACGATGTTCAAATGGTGAGTGTCATCATCGAATCCTTCATCTCAAGTCTTTCATTGAACACTAATCCTTAAAATACTATTTCTGTCTCTTTTCTTTTCGTACAATGTTCATAGGTATTGGATGAGGAGGCTGAAGTGTTTGTGGTGAAGATGTGGCGACTGCTAATCTACGAACTGGATGCTAAGAAGAGCGGCATTGCGGGGAAGTAGAGTGCGGATACCAGCAATACCAGCAATTCCGGGGTCAGGGCGGGAAAAAGGCTGCGGATCCAGGGATCATCGTGCTTGGAGGATCAAGGCCCTGATTAAATAGACTTAAGTTAATGCTTCAAATTGTACATATTGTGCGGCGTACCCCCGATTATTATGTTGAGCTTTCTCTTCTAAGACTCTCCTTATTAGAGTAAATAAAAAGCCAGGGGAACATATAAAAAGAGCAATCCCGTACGCTCAATGATTTCTCAGTCCACCCTGTTAGTGTTAGCGATAATTGCTAAATTTAATCATCGATAAATGTAAATACACTCCAAATTCACTTTAAAGCAACCACCCACAAATATCAGCAGAACGTAAAAAGCAATAGTCGCATCGAGAATACCGTAGACCATTTACATTTCGGTTTCTTTTTATCCAAAATATTCTTTATCGTGTTATCGCATCAAAATCCTTTGTCCTTTCAAGCGACATTTTTTTATCCAGACCATTTTTTAATTGAGAGCAAACAAATAAATCATTAAATAAAAGTAAACATATAGTTTATCCGTCCATTTAGCCGGATTAGCTGGGACTCACGGGACGGCATTAGGCCAAGGTCTTCAAGAAAAACTTTTTGTGACTATTTCGGTTGATTCCAAACCGAATTGCAGAACAAAATATCGGATTTAAGTCCATGAAATTTTGGATTTCCGGCATTTTCCCGTTTTTTGATATTTTCTCTCCTTCCGGATGGCATAGCTCTGCCAATTTGTATCCGATCGAGAAATGAAGTACCATTTCGTAATCAGCGAACCTTCTGCCGCATTTCCTTATTCAAAATATTGCTTAAAACTCATTTTGAAATTTTTCGAATTTTTTCAAGGGGTACCCCCATGAAATTTTGGATTTCCGGCATTTTCCCGTTTTTTTATATTTTCTCTCCTTCCGGATGGCATAGCTCTGCCAATTTGTATCCGATCGAGAAATGAAGTACCATTTCGTAATCAGCGAACCTTCTGCCGCATTTCCTTATTCAAAATATTGCTTAAAACTCATTTTGAAATTTTTCGAATTTTTTCAAGGGGTACCCCCATGAAATTTTGGATTTCCGGCATTTTCCCGTTTTTTGATATTTTCTCTCCTTCCGGATGGCATAGCTCTGCCAATTTGTATCCGATCGAGAAATGAAGTACCATTTCGTAATCAGCGAACCTTCTGCCGCATTTCCTTATTCAAAATATTGCTTAAAACTCATTTTGAAATTTTTCGAATTTTTTCAAGGGGTACCCCCATGAAATTTTGGATTTCCGGCATTTTCCCGTTTTTTGATATTTTCTCTCCTTCCGGATGGCATAGCTCTGCCAATTTGTATCCGATCGAGAAATGAAGTACCATTTCGTAATCAGCGAACCTTCTGCCGCATTTCCTTATTCAAAATATTGCTTAAAACTCATTTTGAAATTTTTCGAATTTTTTCAAGGGGTACCCCCATGAAATTTTGGATTTCCGGCATTTTCCCGTTTTTTGATATTTTCTCTCCTTCCGGTTGGCATAGCTCTGCCAATTTGTATCCGATCGAGAAATGAAGTACCATTTCGTAATCAGCGAACCTTCTGCCACGTTTCCCTATTCAAAATATTGCTTAAAACTCATTTTGAAATTTTTCGAATTTTTTCAAGGGGTACCCCCATGAAATTTTGGATTTCCGGCATTTTCCCGTTTTTTGATATTTTCTCTCCTTCCGGTTGGCATAGCTCTGCCAATTTGTATCCGATCGAGAAATGAAGTACCATTTCGTAATCAGCGAACCTTCTGCCACGTTTCCCTATTCAAAATATTGCTTAAAACTCATTTTGAAATTTTTCGAATTTTTTCAAGGGGTACCCCCATGAAATTTTGGATTTCCGGCATTTTCCCGTTTTTTGATATTTTCTCTCCTTCCGGTTGGCATAGCTCTGCCAATTTGTATCCGATCGAGAAATGAAGTACCATTTCGTAATCAGCGAACCTTCTGCCACGTTTCCCTATTCAAAATATTGCTTAAAACTCATTTTGAAATTTTTCGAATTTTTTCAAGGGGTACCCCCATGAAATTTTGGATTTCCGGCATTTTCCCGTTTTTTGATATTTTCTCTCCTTCCGGATGGCATAGCTCTGCCAATTTGTATCCGATCGAGAAATGAAGTACCATTTCGTAATCAGCGAACCTTCTGCCGCATTTCCTTATTCAAAATATTGCTTAAAACTCATTTTGAAATTTTTCGAATTTTTTCAAGGGGTACCCCCATGAAATTTTGGATTTCCGGCATTTTCCCGTTTTTTGATATTTTCTCTCCTTCCGGATGGCATAGCTCTGCCAATTTGTATCCGATCGAGAAATGAAGTACCATTTCGTAATCAGCGAACCTTCTGCCACGTTTCCCTTTTCAAAATATTGCTTAAAACTCATTTTGAAATTTGTCGAATTTTTTCAAGGGGTACCCCCATGAAATTTTGGATTTCCGGCATTTTCCCGTTTTTTGATATTTTCTCTCCTTCCGGATGGCATAGCTCTGCCAATTTGTATCCGATCGAGAAATGAAGTACCATTTCGTAATCAGCGAACCTTCTGCCACGTTTCCCCATTCAAAATATTGCTTAAAACTCATTTTGAAATTTTTCGAATTTTTTCAAGGGGTACCCCCATGAAATTTTGGATTTCCGGCATTTTCCCGTTTTTTGATATTTTCTCTCCTTCCGGATGGCATAGCTCTGCCAATTTGTATCCGATCGAGAAATGAAGTACCATTTCGTAATCAGCGAACCTTCTGCCACGTTTCCCTTTTCAAAATATTGCTTAAAACTCATTTTGAAATTTGTCGAATTTTTTCAAGGGGTACCCCCATGAAATTTTGGATTTCCGGCATTTTCCCGTTTTTTGATATTTTCTCTACTTCCGGTTGGCATAGCTCTGCCAATTTGTATCCGATCGAGAAATGAAGTACCATTTCGTAATCAGCGAACCTTCTGCCACGTTTCCCCATTCAAAATATTGCTTAAAACTCATTTTGAAATTTTTCGAATTTTTTCAAGGGGTACCCCCATGAAATTTTGGATTTCCGGCATTTTCCCGTTTTTTGATATTTTCTCTCCTTCCGGATGGCATAGCTCTGCCAATTTGTATCCGATCGAGAAATGAAGTACCATTTCGTAATCAGCGAACCTTCTGCCGCATTTCCTTATTCAAAATATTGCTTAAAACTCATTTTGAAATTTTTCGAATTTTTTCAAGGGGTACCCCCATGAAATTTTGGATTTCCGGCATTTTCCCGTTTTTTTATATTTTCTCTCCTTCCGGATGGCATAGCTCTGCCAATTTGTATCCGATCGAGAAATGAAGTACCATTTCGTAATCAGCGAACCTTCTGCCGCATTTCCTTATTCAAAATATTGCTTAAAACTCATTTTGAAATTTTTCGAATTTTTTCAAGGGGTACCCCCATGAAATTTTGGATTTCCGGCATTTTCCCGTTTTTTGATATTTTCTCTCCTTCCGGATGGCATAGCTCTGCCAATTTGTATCCGATCGAGAAATGAAGTACCATTTCGTAATCAGCGAACCTTCTGCCGCATTTCCTTATTCAAAATATTGCTTAAAACTCATTTTGAAATTTTTCGAATTTTTTCAAGGGGTACCCCCATGAAATTTTGGATTTCCGGCATTTTCCCGTTTTTTGATATTTTCTCTCCTTCCGGATGGCATAGCTCTGCCAATTTGTATCCGATCGAGAAATGAAGTACCATTTCGTAATCAGCGAACCTTCTGCCGCATTTCCTTATTCAAAATATTGCTTAAAACTCATTTTGAAATTTTTCGAATTTTTTCAAGGGGTACCCCCATGAAATTTTGGATTTCCGGCATTTTCCCGTTTTTTGATATTTTCTCTCCTTCCGGATGGCATAGCTCTGCCAATTTGTATCCGATCGAGAAATGAAGTACCATTTCGTAATCAGCGAACCTTCTGCCGCATTTCCTTATTCAAAATATTGCTTAAAACTCATTTTGAAATTTTTCGAATTTTTTCAAGGGGTACCCCCATGAAATTTTGGATTTCCGGCATTTTCCCGTTTTTTGATATTTTCTCTCCTTCCGGATGGCATAGCTCTGCCAATTTGTATCCGATCGAGAAATGAAGTACCATTTCGTAATCAGCGAACCTTCTGCCGCATTTCCTTATTCAAAATATTGCTTAAAACTCATTTTGAAATTTTTCGAATTTTTTCAAGGGGTACCCCCATGAAATTTTGGATTTCCGGCATTTTCCCGTTTTTTTTATATTTTCTCTCCTTCCGGATGGCATAGCTCTGCCAATTTGTATCCGATCGAGAAATGAAGTACCATTTCGTAATCAGCGAACCTTCTGCCGCATTTCCTTATTCAAAATATTGCTTAAAACTCATTTTGAAATTTTTCGAATTTTTTCAAGGGGTACCCCCATGAAATTTTGGATTTCCGGCATTTTCCCGTTTTTTGATATTTTCTCTCCTTCCGGATGGCATAGCTCTGCCAATTTGTATCCGATCGAGAAATGAAGTACCATTTCGTAATCAGCGAACCTTCTGCCGCATTTCCTTATTCAAAATATTGCTTAAAACTCATTTTGAAATTTTTCGAATTTTTTCAAGGGGTACCCCCATGAAATTTTGGATTTCCGGCATTTTCCCGTTTTTTGATATTTTCTCTCCTTCCGGATGGCATAGCTCTGCCAATTTGTATCCGATCGAGAAATGAAGTACCATTTCGTAATCAGCGAACCTTCTGCCGCATTTCCTTATTCAAAATATTGCTTAAAACTCATTTTGAAATTTTTCGAATTTTTTCAAGGGGTACCCCCATGAAATTTTGGATTTCCGGCATTTTCCCGTTTTTTGATATTTTCTCTCCTTCCGGATGGCATAGCTCTGCCAATTTGTATCCGATCGAGAAATGAAGTACCATTTCGTAATCAGCGAACCTTCTGCCGCATTTCCTTATTCAAAATATTGCTTAAAACTCATTTTGAAATTTTTCGAATTTTTTCAAGGGGTACCCCCATGAAATTTTGGATTTCCGGCATTTTCCCGTTTTTTGATATTTTCTCTCCTTCCGGATGGCATAGCTCTGCCAATTTGTATCCGATCGAGAAATGAAGTACCATTTCGTAATCAGCGAACCTTCTGCCGCATTTCCTTATTCAAAATATTGCTTAAAACTCATTTTGAAATTTTTCGAATTTTTTCAAGGGGTACCCCCATGAAATTTTGGATTTCCGGCATTTTCCCGTTTTTTGATATTTTCTCTCCTTCCGGTTGGCATAGCTCTGCCAATTTGTATCCGATCGAGAAATGAAGTACCATTTCGTAATCAGCGAACCTTCTGCCACGTTTCCCTATTCAAAATATTGCTTAAAACTCATTTTGAAATTTTTCGAATTTTTTCAAGGGGTACCCCCATGAAATTTTGGATTTCCGGCATTTTCCCGTTTTTTGATATTTTCTCTCCTTCCGGTTGGCATAGCTCTGCCAATTTGTATCCGATCGAGAAATGAAGTACCATTTCGTAATCAGCGAACCTTCTGCCACGTTTCCCTATTCAAAATATTGCTTAAAACTCATTTTGAAATTTTTCGAATTTTTTCAAGGGGTACCCCCATGAAATTTTGGATTTCCGGCATTTTCCCGTTTTTTGATATTTTCTCTCCTTCCGGTTGGCATAGCTCTGCCAATTTGTATCCGATCGAGAAATGAAGTACCATTTCGTAATCAGCGAACCTTCTGCCACGTTTCCCTATTCAAAATATTGCTTAAAACTCATTTTGAAATTTTTCGAATTTTTTCAAGGGGTACCCCCATGAAATTTTGGATTTCCGGCATTTTCCCGTTTTTTGATATTTTCTCTCCTTCCGGATGGCATAGCTCTGCCAATTTGTATCCGATCGAGAAATGAAGTACCATTTCGTAATCAGCGAACCTTCTGCCGCATTTCCTTATTCAAAATATTGCTTAAAACTCATTTTGAAATTTTTCGAATTTTTTCAAGGGGTACCCCCATGAAATTTTGGATTTCCGGCATTTTCCCGTTTTTTGATATTTTCTCTCCTTCCGGTTGGCATAGCTCTGCCAATTTGTATCCGATCGAGAAATTAAGTACCATTTCGTAATCAGCGAACCTTCTGCCACGTTTCCCTATTCAAAATATTGCTGAAAACTCATTTTGAAATTTTTCGAATTTTTCAAGGGGTACCCCCATGAAATTTTGGATTTCCGGCATTTTCCCGTTTTTTGATATTTTCTCTCCTTCCGGATGGCATAGCTCTGCCAATTTGTATCCGATCGAGAAATGAAGTACCATTTCGTAATCAGCGAACCTTCTGCCGCATTTCCTTATTCAAAATATTGCTTAAAACTCATTTTGAAATTTTTCGCATTTTTTCAAGGGGTACCCCCATGAAATTTTGGATTTCCGGCATTTTCCCGTTTTTTGATATTTTCTCTCCTTCCGGTTGGCATAGCTCTGCCAATTTGTATCCGATCGAGAAATGAAGTACCATTTCGTAATCAGCGAACCTTCTGCCACGTTTCCTTATTCAAAATATTGCTTAAAACTCATTTTGAAATTTTTCGAATTTTTTCAAGGGGTACCCCCATGAAATTTTGGATTTCCGGCATTTTCCCGTTTTTTGATATTTTCTCTCCTTCCGGATGGCATAGCTCTGCCAATTTGTATCCGATCGAGAAATGAAGTACCATTTCGTAATCAGCGAACCTTCTGCCACGTTTCCCTTTTCAAAATATTGCTTAAAACTCATTTTGAAATTTTTCGAATTTTTTCAAGGGGTACCCCATGAAATTTTGGATTTCCGGCATTTTCCCGTTTTTTGATATTTTCTCTACTTCCGGTTGGCATAGCTCTGCCAATTTGTATCCGATCGAGAAATGAAGTACCATTTCGTAATCAGCGAACCTTCTGCCACGTTTCCCTATTCAAAATATTGCTTAAAACTCATTTTGAAATTTTTCGAATTTTTTCAAGGGGTACCCCCATGAAATTTTGGATTTCCGGCATTTTCCCGTTTTTTGATATTTTCTCTCCTTCCGGATGGCATAGCTCTGCCAATTTGTATCCGATCGAGAAATGAAGTACCATTTCGTAATCAGCGAACCTTCTGCCACGTTTCCCTATTCAAAATATTGCTTAAAACTCATTTTGAAATTTTTCGAATTTTTTCAAGGGGTACCCCCATGAAATTTTGGATTTCCGGCATTTTCCCGTTTTTTGATATTTTCTCTCCTTCCGGTTGGCATAGCTCTGCCAATTTGTATCCGATCGAGAAATGAAGTACCATTTCGTAATCAGCGAACCTTCTGCCGCATTTCCTTATTCAAAATATTGCTTAAAACTCATTTTGAAATTTTTCGAATTTTTTCAAGGGGTACCCCCATGAAATTTTGGATTTCCGGCATTTTCCCGTTTTTTGATATTTTCTCTCCTTCCGGATGGCATAGCTCTGCCAATTTGTATCCGATCGAGAAATGAAGTACCATTTCGTAATCAGCGAACCTTCTGCCACGTTTCCCTTTTCAAAATATTGCTTAAAACTCATTTTGAAATTTGTCGAATTTTTTCAAGGGGTACCCCCATGAAATTTTGGATTTCCGGCATTTTCCCGTTTTTTGATATTTTCTCTCCTTCCGGTTGGCATAGCTCTGCCAATTTGTATCCGATCGAGAAATGAAGTACCATTTCGTAATCAGCGAACCTTCTGCCGCATTTCCTTATTCAAAATATTGCTTAAAACTCATTTTGAAATTTTTCGAATTTTTTCAAGGGGTACCCCCATGAAATTTTGGATTTCCGGCATTTTCCCGTTTTTTGATATTTTCTCTCCTTCCGGATGGCATAGCTCTGCCAATTTGTATCCGATCGAGAAATGAAGTACCATTTCGTAATCAGCGAACCTTCTGCCACGTTTCCCTTTTCAAAATATTGCTTAAAACTCATTTTGAAATTTTTCGAATTTTTTCAAGGGGTACCCCCATGAAATTTTGGATTTCCGGCATTTTCCCGTTTTTTGATATTTTCTCTCCTTCCGGTTGGCATAGCTCTGCCAATTTGTATCCGATCGAGAAATGAAGTACCATTTCGTAATCAGCGAACCTTCTGCCACGTTTCCCTTTTCAAAATATTGCTTAAAACTCATTTTGAAATTTGTCGAATTTTTTCAAGGGGTACCCCCATGAAATTTTGGATTTCCGGCATTTTCCCGTTTTTTGATATTTTCTCTCCTTCCGGATGGCATAGCTCTGCCAATTTGTATCCGATCGAGAAATGAAGTACCATTTCGTAATCAGCGAACCTTCTGCCACGTTTCCCCATTCAAAATATTGCTTAAAACTCATTTTGAAATTTTTCGAATTTTTTCAAGGGGTACCCCCATGAAATTTTGGATTTCCGGCATTTTCCCGTTTTTTGATATTTTCTCTCCTTCCGGATGGCATAGCTCTGCCAATTTGTATCCGATCGAGAAATGAAGTACCATTTCGTAATCAGCGAACCTTCTGCCACGTTTCCCTTTTCAAAATATTGCTTAAAACTCATTTTGAAATTTGTCGAATTTTTTCAAGGGGTACCCCCATGAAATTTTGGATTTCCGGCATTTTCCCGTTTTTTGATATTTTCTCTACTTCCGGTTGGCATAGCTCTGCCAATTTGTATCCGATCGAGAAATGAAGTACCATTTCGTAATCAGCGAACCTTCTGCCACGTTTCCCCATTCAAAATATTGCTTAAAACTCATTTTGAAATTTTTCGAATTTTTTCAAGGGGTACCCCCATGAAATTTTGGATTTCCGGCATTTTCCCGTTTTTTGATATTTTCTCTCCTTCCGGATGGCATAGCTCTGCCAATTTGTATCCGATCGAGAAATGAAGTACCATTTCGTAATCAGCGAACCTTCTGCCGCATTTCCTTATTCAAAATATTGCTTAAAACTCATTTTGAAATTTTTCGAATTTTTTCAAGGGGTACCCCCATGAAATTTTGGATTTCCGGCATTTTCCCGTTTTTTTATATTTTCTCTCCTTCCGGATGGCATAGCTCTGCCAATTTGTATCCGATCGAGAAATGAAGTACCATTTCGTAATCAGCGAACCTTCTGCCGCATTTCCTTATTCAAAATATTGCTTAAAACTCATTTTGAAATTTTTCGAATTTTTTCAAGGGGTACCCCCATGAAATTTTGGATTTCCGGCATTTTCCCGTTTTTTGATATTTTCTCTCCTTCCGGATGGCATAGCTCTGCCAATTTGTATCCGATCGAGAAATGAAGTACCATTTCGTAATCAGCGAACCTTCTGCCGCATTTCCTTATTCAAAATATTGCTTAAAACTCATTTTGAAATTTTTCGAATTTTTTCAAGGGGTACCCCCATGAAATTTTGGATTTCCGGCATTTTCCCGTTTTTTGATATTTTCTCTCCTTCCGGATGGCATAGCTCTGCCAATTTGTATCCGATCGAGAAATGAAGTACCATTTCGTAATCAGCGAACCTTCTGCCGCATTTCCTTATTCAAAATATTGCTTAAAACTCATTTTGAAATTTTTCGAATTTTTTCAAGGGGTACCCCCATGAAATTTTGGATTTCCGGCATTTTCCCGTTTTTTGATATTTTCTCTCCTTCCGGATGGCATAGCTCTGCCAATTTGTATCCGATCGAGAAATGAAGTACCATTTCGTAATCAGCGAACCTTCTGCCACGTTTCCCTATTCAAAATATTGCTTAAAACTCATTTTGAAATTTTTCGAATTTTTTCAAGGGGTACCCCCATGAAATTTTGGATTTCCGGCATTTTCCCGTTTTTTGATATTTTCTCTCCTTCCGGTTGGCATAGCTCTGCCAATTTGTATCCGATCGAGAAATGAAGTACCATTTCGTAATCAGCGAACCTTCTGCCGCATTTCCTTATTCAAAATATTGCTTAAAACTCATTTTGAAATTTTTCGAATTTTTTCAAGGGGTACCCCCATGAAATTTTGGATTTCCGGCATTTTCCCGTTTTTTGATATTTTCTCTCCTTCCGGTTGGCATAGCTCTGCCAATTTGTATCCGATCGAGAAATGAAGTACCATTTCGTAATCAGCGAACCTTCTGCCACGTTTCCCCATTCAAAATATTGCTTAAAACTCATTTTGAAATTTTTCGAATTTTTTCAAGGGGTACCCCCATGAAATTTTGGATTTCCGGCATTTTCCCGTTTTTTGATATTTTCTCTCCTTCCGGATGGCATAGCTCTGCCAATTTGTATCCGATCGAGAAATGAAGTACCATTTCGTAATCAGCGAACCTTCTGCCACGTTTCCCTTTTCAAAATATTGCTTAAAACTCATTTTGAAATTTTTCGAATTTTTTCAAGGGGTACCCCCATGAAATTTTGGATTTCCGGCATTTTCCCGTTTTTTGATATTTTCTCTCCTTCCGGTTGGCATAGCTCTGCCAATTTGTATCCGATCGAGAAATGAAGTACCATTTCGTAATCAGCGAACCTTCTGCCGCATTTCCTTATTCAAAATATTGCTTAAAACTCATTTTGAAATTTTTCGAATTTTTTCAAGGGGTACCCCCATGAAATTTTGGATTTCCGGCATTTTCCCGTTTTTTGATATTTTCTCTCCTTCCGGTTGGCATAGCTCTGCCAATTTGTATCCGATCGAGAAATGAAGTACCATTTCGTAATCAGCGAACCTTCTGCCACGTTTCCCCATTCAAAATATTGCTTAAAACTCATTTTGAAATTTTTCGAATTTTTTCAAGGGGTACCCCCATGAAATTTTGGATTTCCGGCATTTTCCCGTTTTTTGATATTTTCTCTCCTTCCGGATGGCATAGCTCTGCCAATTTGTATCCGATCGAGAAATGAAGTACCATTTCGTAATCAGCGAACCTTCTGCCACGTTTCCCTTTTCAAAATATTGCTTAAAACTCATTTTGAAATTTGTCGAATTTTTTCAAGGGGTACCCCCATGAAATTTTGGATTTCCGGCATTTTCCCGTTTTTTGATATTTTCTCTACTTCCGGTTGGCATAGCTCTGCCAATTTGTATCCGATCGAGAAATGAAGTACCATTTCGTAATCAGCGAACCTTCTGCCACGTTTCCCCATTCAAAATATTGCTTAAAACTCATTTTGAAATTTTTCGAATTTTTTCAAGGGGTACCCCCATGAAATTTTGGATTTCCGGCATTTTCCCGTTTTTTGATATTTTCTCTCCTTCCGGTTGGCATAGCTCTGCCAATTTGTATCCGATCGAGAAATGAAGTACCATTTCGTAATCAGCGAACCTTCTGCCACGTTTCCCTTTTCAAAATATTGCTTAAAACTCATTTTGAAATTTGTCGAATTTTTTCAAGGGGTACCCCCATGAAATTTTGGATTTCCGGCATTTTCCCGTTTTTTGATATTTTCTCTCCTTCCGGATGGCATAGCTCTGCCAATTTGTATCCGATCGAGAAATGAAGTACCATTTCGTAATCAGCGAACCTTCTGCCACGTTTCCCCATTCAAAATATTGCTTAAAACTCATTTTGAAATTTTTCGAATTTTTTCAAGGGGTACCCCCATGAAATTTTGGATTTCCGGCATTTTCCCGTTTTTTGATATTTTCTCTCCTTCCGGATGGCATAGCTCTGCCAATTTGTATCCGATCGAGAAATGAAGTACCATTTCGTAATCAGCGAACCTTCTGCCACGTTTCCCTTTTCAAAATATTGCTTAAAACTCATTTTGAAATTTGTCGAATTTTTTCAAGGGGTACCCCCATGAAATTTTGGATTTCCGGCATTTTCCCGTTTTTTGATATTTTCTCTACTTCCGGTTGGCATAGCTCTGCCAATTTGTATCCGATCGAGAAATGAAGTACCATTTCGTAATCAGCGAACCTTCTGCCACGTTTCCCCATTCAAAATATTGCTTAAAACTCATTTTGAAATTTTTCGAATTTTTTCAAGGGGTACCCCCATGAAATTTTGGATTTCCGGCATTTTCCCGTTTTTTGATATTTTCTCTCCTTCCGGATGGCATAGCTCTGCCAATTTGTATCCGATCGAGAAATGAAGTACCATTTCGTAATCAGCGAACCTTCTGCCGCATTTCCTTATTCAAAATATTGCTTAAAACTCATTTTGAAATTTTTCGAATTTTTTCAAGGGGTACCCCCATGAAATTTTGGATTTCCGGCATTTTCCCGTTTTTTTATATTTTCTCTCCTTCCGGATGGCATAGCTCTGCCAATTTGTATCCGATCGAGAAATGAAGTACCATTTCGTAATCAGCGAACCTTCTGCCGCATTTCCTTATTCAAAATATTGCTTAAAACTCATTTTGAAATTTTTCGAATTTTTTCAAGGGGTACCCCCATGAAATTTTGGATTTCCGGCATTTTCCCGTTTTTTGATATTTTCTCTCCTTCCGGATGGCATAGCTCTGCCAATTTGTATCCGATCGAGAAATGAAGTACCATTTCGTAATCAGCGAACCTTCTGCCGCATTTCCTTATTCAAAATATTGCTTAAAACTCATTTTGAAATTTTTCGAATTTTTTCAAGGGGTACCCCCATGAAATTTTGGATTTCCGGCATTTTCCCGTTTTTTGATATTTTCTCTCCTTCCGGATGGCATAGCTCTGCCAATTTGTATCCGATCGAGAAATGAAGTACCATTTCGTAATCAGCGAACCTTCTGCCACGTTTCCCTATTCAAAATATTGCTTAAAACTCATTTTGAAATTTTTCGAATTTTTTCAAGGGGTACCCCCATGAAATTTTGGATTTCCGGCATTTTCCCGTTTTTTGATATTTTCTCTCCTTCCGGTTGGCATAGCTCTGCCAATTTGTATCCGATCGAGAAATGAAGTACCATTTCGTAATCAGCGAACCTTCTGCCACGTTTCCCTATTCAAAATATTGCTTAAAACTCATTTTGAAATTTTTCGAATTTTTTCAAGGGGTACCCCCATGAAATTTTGGATTTCCGGCATTTTCCCGTTTTTTGATATTTTCTCTCCTTCCGGATGGCATAGCTCTGCCAATTTGTATCCGATCGAGAAATGAAGTACCATTTCGTAATCAGCGAACCTTCTGCCACGTTTCCCTTTTCAAAATATTGCTTAAAACTCATTTTGAAATTTGTCGAATTTTTTCAAGGGGTACCCCCATGAAATTTTGGATTTCCGGCATTTTCCCGTTTTTTGATATTTTCTCTACTTCCGGTTGGCATAGCTCTGCCAATTTGTATCCGATCGAGAAATGAAGTACCATTTCGTAATCAGCGAACCTTCTGCCACGTTTCCCCATTCAAAATATTGCTTAAAACTCATTTTGAAATTTTTCGAATTTTTTCAAGGGGTACCCCCATGAAATTTTGGATTTCCGGCATTTTCCCGTTTTTTGATATTTTCTCTCCTTCCGGTTGGCATAGCTCTGCCAATTTGTATCCGATCGAGAAATGAAGTACCATTTCGTAATCAGCGAACCTTCTGCCACGTTTCCCTTTTCAAAATATTGCTTAAAACTCATTTTGAAATTTGTCGAATTTTTTCAAGGGGTACCCCCATGAAATTTTGGATTTCCGGCATTTTCCCGTTTTTTGATATTTTCTCTCCTTCCGGATGGCATAGCTCTGCCAATTTGTATCCGATCGAGAAATGAAGTACCATTTCGTAATCAGCGAACCTTCTGCCACGTTTCCCCATTCAAAATATTGCTTAAAACTCATTTTGAAATTTTTCGAATTTTTTCAAGGGGTACCCCCATGAAATTTTGGATTTCCGGCATTTTCCCGTTTTTTGATATTTTCTCTCCTTCCGGATGGCATAGCTCTGCCAATTTGTATCCGATCGAGAAATGAAGTACCATTTCGTAATCAGCGAACCTTCTGCCACGTTTCCCTTTTCAAAATATTGCTTAAAACTCATTTTGAAATTTGTCGAATTTTTTCAAGGGGTACCCCCATGAAATTTTGGATTTCCGGCATTTTCCCGTTTTTTGATATTTTCTCTACTTCCGGTTGGCATAGCTCTGCCAATTTGTATCCGATCGAGAAATGAAGTACCATTTCGTAATCAGCGAACCTTCTGCCACGTTTCCCCATTCAAAATATTGCTTAAAACTCATTTTGAAATTTTTCGAATTTTTTCAAGGGGTACCCCCATGAAATTTTGGATTTCCGGCATTTTCCCGTTTTTTGATATTTTCTCTCCTTCCGGATGGCATAGCTCTGCCAATTTGTATCCGATCGAGAAATGAAGTACCATTTCGTAATCAGCGAACCTTCTGCCGCATTTCCTTATTCAAAATATTGCTTAAAACTCATTTTGAAATTTTTCGAATTTTTTCAAGGGGTACCCCCATGAAATTTTGGATTTCCGGCATTTTCCCGTTTTTTTATATTTTCTCTCCTTCCGGATGGCATAGCTCTGCCAATTTGTATCCGATCGAGAAATGAAGTACCATTTCGTAATCAGCGAACCTTCTGCCGCATTTCCTTATTCAAAATATTGCTTAAAACTCATTTTGAAATTTTTCGAATTTTTTCAAGGGGTACCCCCATGAAATTTTGGATTTCCGGCATTTTCCCGTTTTTTGATATTTTCTCTCCTTCCGGATGGCATAGCTCTGCCAATTTGTATCCGATCGAGAAATGAAGTACCATTTCGTAATCAGCGAACCTTCTGCCGCATTTCCTTATTCAAAATATTGCTTAAAACTCATTTTGAAATTTTTCGAATTTTTTCAAGGGGTACCCCCATGAAATTTTGGATTTCCGGCATTTTCCCGTTTTTTGATATTTTCTCTCCTTCCGGATGGCATAGCTCTGCCAATTTGTATCCGATCGAGAAATGAAGTACCATTTCGTAATCAGCGAACCTTCTGCCACGTTTCCCTATTCAAAATATTGCTTAAAACTCATTTTGAAATTTTTCGAATTTTTTCAAGGGGTACCCCCATGAAATTTTGGATTTCCGGCATTTTCCCGTTTTTTGATATTTTCTCTCCTTCCGGTTGGCATAGCTCTGCCAATTTGTATCCGATCGAGAAATGAAGTACCATTTCGTAATCAGCGAACCTTCTGCCACGTTTCCCTATTCAAAATATTGCTTAAAACTCATTTTGAAATTTTTCGAATTTTTTCAAGGGGTACCCCCATGAAATTTTGGATTTCCGGCATTTTCCCGTTTTTTGATATTTTCTCTCCTTCCGGTTGGCATAGCTCTGCCAATTTGTATCCGATCGAGAAATGAAGTACCATTTCGTAATCAGCGAACCTTCTGCCACGTTTCCCTATTCAAAATATTGCTTAAAACTCATTTTGAAATTTTTCGAATTTTTTCAAGGGGTACCCCCATGAAATTTTGGATTTCCGGCATTTTCCCGTTTTTTGATATTTTCTCTCCTTCCGGATGGCATAGCTCTGCCAATTTGTATCCGATCGAGAAATGAAGTACCATTTCGTAATCAGCGAACCTTCTGCCGCATTTCCTTATTCAAAATATTGCTTAAAACTCATTTTGAAATTTTTCGCATTTTTTCAAGGGGTACCCCCATGAAATTTTGGATTTCCGGCATTTTCCCGTTTTTTGATATTTTCTCTCCTTCCGGTTGGCATAGCTCTGCCAATTTGTATCCGATCGAGAAATGAAGTACCATTTCGTAATCAGCGAACCTTCTGCCACGTTTCCTTATTCAAAATATTGCTTAAAACTCATTTTGAAATTTTTCGAATTTTTTCAAGGGGTACCCCCATGAAATTTTGGATTTCCGGCATTTTCCCGTTTTTTGATATTTTCTCTCCTTCCGGATGGCATAGCTCTGCCAATTTGTATCCGATCGAGAAATGAAGTACCATTTCGTAATCAGCGAACCTTCTGCCACGTTTCCCTATTCAAAATATTGCTTAAAACTCATTTTGAAATTTTTCGAATTTTTTCAAGGGGTACCCCCATGAAATTTTGGATTTCCGGCATTTTCCCGTTTTTTGATATTTTCTCTCCTTCCGGATGGCATAGCTCTGCCAATTTGTATCCGATCGAGAAATGAAGTACCATTTCGTAATCAGCGAACCTTCTGCCACGTTTCCTTATTCAAAATATTGCTTAAAACTCATTTTGAAATTTTTCGAATTTTTTCAAGGGGTACCCCCATGAAATTTTGGATTTCCGGCATTTTCCCGTTTTTTGATATTTTCTCTCCTTCCGGTTGGCATAGCTCTGCCAATTTGTATCCGATCGAGAAATGAAGTACCATTTCGTAATCAGCGAACCTTCTGCCGCATTTCCTTATTCAAAATATTGCTTAAAACTCATTTTGAAATTTTTCGAATTTTTTCAAGGGGTACCCCCATGAAATTTTGGATTTCCGGCATTTTCCCGTTTTTTGATATTTTCTCTCCTTCCGGTTGGCATAGCTCTGCCAATTTGTATCCGATCGAGAAATGAAGTACCATTTCGTAATCAGCGAACCTTCTGCCACGTTTCCCCATTCAAAATATTGCTTAAAACTCATTTTGAAATTTTTCGAATTTTTTCAAGGGGTACCCCCATGAAGTTTTGGATTTCCGGCATTTTCCCGTTTTTTGATATTTTCTCTCCTTCCGGATGGCATAGCTCTGCCAATTTGTATCCGATCGAGAAATGAAGTACCATTTCGTAATCAGCGAACCTTCTGCCACGTTTTCCTATTCAAAATATTGCTTAAAACTCATTTTGAAATTTTTCGAATTTTTTCAAGGGGTACCCCCATGAAATTTTGGATTTCCGGCATTTTCCCGTTTTTTGATATTTTCTCTCCTTCCGGATGGCATAGCTCTGCCAATTTGTATCCGATCGAGAAATGAAGTACCATTTCGTAATCAGCGAACCTTCTGCCGCATTTCCTTATTCAAAATATTGCTTAAAACTCATTTTGAAATTTTTCGAATTTTTTCAAGGGGTACCCCCATGAAATTTTGGATTTCCGGCATTTTCCCGTTTTTTTGATATTTTCTCTCCTTCCGGATGGCATAGCTCTGCCAATTTGTATCCGATCGAGAAATGAAGTACCATTTCGTAATCAGCGAACCTTCTGCCACGTTTCCCTTTTCAAAATATTGCTTAAAACTCATTTTGAAATTTTTCGAATTTTTTCAAGGGGTACCCCCATGAAATTTTGGATTTCCGGCATTTTCCCGTTTTTTTATATTTTCTCTACTTCCGGTTGGCATAGCTCTGCCAATTTGTATCCGATCGAGAAATGAAGTACCATTTCGTAATCAGCGAACCTTCTGCCACGTTTCCCTATTCAAAATATTGCTTAAAACTCATTTTAAAATTTTTCGAATTTTTTCAAGGGGTACCCCCATGAAATTTTGGATTTCCGGCATTTTCCCGTTTTTTGATATTTTCTCTCCTTCCGGATGGCATAGCTCTGCCAATTTGTATCCGATCGAGAAATGAAGTACCATTTCGTAATCAGCGAACCTTCTGCCGCATTTCCTTATTCAAAATATTGCTTAAAACTCATTTTGAAATTTTTCGAATTTTTTCAAGGGGTACCCCCATGAAATTTTGGATTTCCGGCATTTTCCCGTTTTTTGATATTTTCTCTCCTTCCGGATGGCATAGCTCTGCCAATTTGTATCCGATCGAGAAATGAAGTACCATTTCGTAATCAGCGAACCTTCTGCCACGTTTCCCTTTTCAAAATATTGCTTAAAACTCATTTTGAAATTTTTCGAATTTTTTCAAGGGGTACCCCCATGAAATTTTGGATTTCCGGCATTTTCCCGTTTTTTGATATTTTCTCTACTTCCGGTTGGCATAGCTCTGCCAATTTGTATCCGATCGAGAAATGAAGTACCATTTCGTAATCAGCGAACCTTCTGCCACGTTTCCCTATTCAAAATATTGCTTAAAACTCATTTTGAAATTTTTCGAATTTTTTCAAGGGGTACCCCCATGAAATTTTGGATTTCCGGCATTTTCCCATTTTTTGATATTTTCTCTCCTTCCGGATGGCATAGCTCTGCCAATTTGTATCCGATCGAGAAATGAAGTACCATTTCGTAATCAGCGAACCTTCTGCCACGTTTCCCTATTCAAAATATTGCTTAAAACTCATTTTGAAATTTTTCGAATTTTTTCAAGGGGTACCCCCATGAAATTTTGGATTTCCGGCATTTTCCCGTTTTTTGATATTTTCTCTCCTTCCGGTTGGCATAGCTCTGCCAATTTGTATCCGATCGAGAAATGAAGTACCATTTCGTAATCAGCGAACCTTCTGCCGCATTTCCTTATTCAAAATATTGCTTAAAACTCATTTTGAAATTTTTCGAATTTTTTCAAGGGGTACCCCCATGAAATTTTGGATTTCCGGCATTTTCCCGTTTTTTGATATTTTCTCTCCTTCCGGTTGGCATAGCTCTGCCAATTTGTATCCGATCGAGAAATGAAGTACCATTTCGTAATCAGCGAACCTTCTGCCACGTTTCCCTATTCAAAATATTGCTTAAAACTCATTTTGAAATTTTTCGAATTTTTTCAAGGGGTACCCCCATGAAGTTTTGGATTTCCGGCATTTTCCCGTTTTTTGATATTTTCTCTCCTTCCGGATGGCATAGCTCTGCCAATTTGTATCCGATCGAGAAATGAAGTACCATTTCGTAATCAGCGAACCTTCTGCCACGTTTCCCTATTCAAAATATTGCTTAAAACTCATTTTGAAATTTTTCGAATTTTTTCAAGGGGTACCCCCATGAAATTTTGGATTTCCGGCATTTTCCCGTTTTTTGATATTTTCTCTCCTTCCGGATGGCATAGCTCTGCCAATTTGTATCCGATCGAGAAATGAAGTACCATTTCGTAATCAGCGAACCTTCTGCCGCATTTCCTTATTCAAAATATTGCTTAAAACTCATTTTGAAATTTTTCGAATTTTTTCAAGGGGTACCCCCATGAAATTTTGGATTTCCGGCATTTTCCCGTTTTTTGATATTTTCTCTCCTTCCGGATGGCATAGCTCTGCCAATTTGTATCCGATCGAGAAATGAAGTACCATTTCGTAATCAGCGAACCTTCTGCCACGTTTCCCTTTTCAAAATATTGCTTAAAACTCATTTTGAAATTTTTCGAATTTTTTCAAGGGGTACCCCCATGAAATTTTGGATTTCCGGCATTTTCCCGTTTTTTGATATTTTCTCTACTTCCGGTTGGCATAGCTCTGCCAATTTGTATCCGATCGAGAAATGAAGTACCATTTCGTAATCAGCGAACCTTCTGCCACGTTTCCCTATTCAAAATATTGCTTAAAACTCATTTTGAAATTTTTCGAATTTTTTCAAGGGGTACCCCCATGAAATTTTGGATTTCCGGCATTTTCCCATTTTTTGATATTTTCTCTCCTTCCGGATGGCATAGCTCTGCCAATTTGTATCCGATCGAGAAATGAAGTACCATTTCGTAATCAGCGAACCTTCTGCCACGTTTCCCTATTCAAAATATTGCTTAAAACTCATTTTGAAATTTTTCGAATTTTTTCAAGGGGTACCCCCATGAAATTTTGGATTTCCGGCATTTTCCCGTTTTTTGATATTTTCTCTCCTTCCGGTTGGCATAGCTCTGCCAATTTGTATCCGATCGAGAAATGAAGTACCATTTCGTAATCAGCGAACCTTCTGCCGCATTTCCTTATTCAAAATATTGCTTAAAACTCATTTTGAAATTTTTCGAATTTTTTCAAGGGGTACCCCCATGAAATTTTGGATTTCCGGCATTTTCCCGTTTTTTGATATTTTCTCTCCTTCCGGTTGGCATAGCTCTGCCAATTTGTATCCGATCGAGAAATGAAGTACCATTTCGTAATCAGCGAACCTTCTGCCACGTTTCCCTATTCAAAATATTGCTTAAAACTCATTTTGAAATTTTTCGAATTTTTTCAAGGGGTACCCCCATGAAGTTTTGGATTTCCGGCATTTTCCCGTTTTTTGATATTTTCTCTCCTTCCGGATGGCATAGCTCTGCCAATTTGTATCCGATCGAGAAATGAAGTACCATTTCGTAATCAGCGAACCTTCTGCCACGTTTCCCTATTCAAAATATTGCTTAAAACTCATTTTGAAATTTTTCGAATTTTTTCAAGGGGTACCCCCATGAAATTTTGGATTTCCGGCATTTTCCCGTTTTTTGATATTTTCTCTCCTTCCGGATGGCATAGCTCTGCCAATTTGTATCCGATCGAGAAATGAAGTACCATTTCGTAATCAGCGAACCTTCTGCCGCATTTCCTTATTCAAAATATTGCTTAAAACTCATTTTGAAATTTTTCGAATTTTTTCAAGGGGTACCCCCATGAAATTTTGGATTTCCGGCATTTTCCCGTTTTTTGATATTTTCTCTACTTCCGGTTGGCATAGCTCTGCCAATTTGTATCCGATCGAGAAATGAAGTACCATTTCGTAATCAGCGAACCTTCTGCCACGTTTCCCCATTCAAAATATTGCTTAAAACTCATTTTGAAATTTTTCGAATTTTTTCAAGGGGTGCCCCCATGAAGTTTTGGATTTCCGGCATTTTCCCGTTTTTTGATATTTTCTCTCCTTCCGGATGGCATAGCTCTGCCAATTTGTATCCGATCGAGAAATGAAGTACCATTTCGTAATCAGCGAACCTTCTGCCACGTTTCCCTATTCAAAATATTGCTTAAAACTCATTTTGAAATTTTTCGAATTTTTTCAAGGGGTACCCCCATGAAATTTTGGATTTCCGGCATTTTCCCGTTTTTTGATATTTTCTCTCCTTCCGGATGGCATAGCTCTGCCAATTTGTATCCGATCGAGAAATGAAGTACCATTTCGTAATCAGCGAACCTTCTGCCGCATTTCCTTATTCAAAATATTGCTTAAAACTCATTTTGAAATTTTTCGAATTTTTTCAAGGGGTACCCCCATGAAATTTTGGATTTCCGGCATTTTCCCGTTTTTTGATATTTTCTCTCCTTCCGGATGGCATAGCTCTGCCAATTTGTATCCGATCGAGAAATGAAGTACCATTTCGTAATCAGCGAACCTTCTGCCACGTTTCCCTTTTCAAAATATTGCTTAAAACTCATTTTGAAATTTTTCGAATTTTTTCAAGGGGTACCCCCATGAAATTTTGGATTTCCGGCATTTTCCCGTTTTTTGATATTTTCTCTACTTCCGGTTGGCATAGCTCTGCCAATTTGTATCCGATCGAGAAATGAAGTACCATTTCGTAATCAGCGAACCTTCTGCCACGTTTCCCTATTCAAAATATTGCTTAAAACTCATTTTGAAATTTTTCGAATTTTTTCAAGGGGTACCCCCATGAAATTTTGGATTTCCGGCATTTTCCCGTTTTTTGATATTTTCTCTCCTTCCGGCTGGCATAGCTCTGCCAATTTGTATCCGATCGAGAAATGAAGTACCATTTCGTAATCAGCGAACCTTCTGCCACGTTTCCCTATTCAAAATATTGCTTAAAACTCATTTTAAAATTTTTCGAATTTTTTCAAGGGGTACCCCCATGAAATTTTGGATTTCCGGCATTTTCCCGTTTTTTGATATTTTCTCTACTTCCGGTTGGCATAGCTCTGCCAATTTGTATCCGATCGAGAAATGAAGTACCATTTCGTAATCAGCGAACCTTCTGCCACGTTTCCCTATTCAAAATATTGCTTAAAACTCATTTTAAAATTTTTCGAATTTTTTCAAGGGGTACCCCCATGAAATTTTGGATTTCCGGCATTTTCCCGTTTTTTGATATTTTCTCTCCTTCCGGATGGCATAGCTCTGCCAATTTGTATCCGATCGAGAAATGAAGTACCATTTCGTAATCAGCGAACCTTCTGCCGCATTTCCTTATTCAAAATATTGCTTAAAACTCATTTTGAAATTTTTCGAATTTTTTCAAGGGGTACCCCCATGAAATTTTGGATTTCCGGCATTTTCCCGTTTTTTGATATTTTCTCTCCTTCCGGTTGGCATAGCTCTGCCAATTTGTATCCGATCGAGAAATGAAGTACCATTTCGTAATCAGCGAACCTTCTGCCGCATTTCCTTATTCAAAATATTGCTTAAAACTCATTTTGAAATTTTTCGAATTTTTTCAAGGGGTACCCCCATGAAATTTTGGATTTCCGGCATTTTCCCGTTTTTTGATATTTTCTCTCCTTCCGGTTGGCATAGCTCTGCCAATTTGTATCCGATCGAGAAATGAAGTACCATTTCGTAATCAGCGAACCTTCTGCCACGTTTCCCTATTCAAAATATTGCTTAAAACTCATTTTGAAATTTTTCGAATTTTTTCAAGGGGTACCCCCATGAAATTTTGGATTTCCGGCATTTTCCCGTTTTTTGATATTTTCTCTCCTTCCGGATGGCATAGCTCTGCCAATTTGTATCCGATCGAGAAATGAAGTACCATTTCGTAATCAGCGAACCTTCTGCCACGTTTCCCCTTTCAAAATATTGCTTAAAACTCATTTTGAAATTTGTCGAATTTTTTCAAGGGGTACCCCCATGAAATTTTGGATTTCCGGCATTTTCCCGTTTATTGATATTTTCTCTACTTCCGGTTGGCATAGCTCTGCCAATTTGTATCCGATCGAGAAATGAAGTACCATTTCGTAATCAGCGAACCTTCTGCCACGTTTCCCCATTCAAAATATTGCTTAAAACTCATTTTGAAATTTTTCGAATTTTTTCAAGGGGTACCCCCATGAAATTTTGGATTTCCGGCATTTTCCCGTTTTTTGATATTTTCTCTCCTTCCGGCTGGCATAGCTCTGCCAATTTGTATCCGATCGAGAAATGAAGTACCATTTCGTAATCAGCGAACCTTCTGCCGCATTTCCTTATTCAAAATATTGCTTAAAACTCATTTTGAAATTTTTCGAATTTTTTCAAGGGGTACCCCCATGAAATTTTGGATTTCCGGCATTTTCCCGTTTTTTGATATTTTCTCTACTTCCGGTTGGCATAGCTCTGCCAATTTGTATCCGATCGAGAAATGAAGTACCATTTCGTAATCAGCGAACCTTCTGCCACGTTTCCCCTTTCAAAATATTGCTTAAAACTCATTTTGAAATTTGTCGAATTTTTTCAAGGGGTACACCCATGAAATTTTGGATTTCCGGCATTTTCCCGTTTTTTGATATTTTCTCTACTTCCGGTTGGCATAGCTCTGCCAATTTGTATCCGATCGAGAAATGAAGTACCATTTCGTAATCAGCGAACCTTCTGCCACGTTTCCCCATTCAAAATATTGCTTAAAACTCATTTTGAAATTTTTCGAATTTTTTCAAGGGGTACCCCCATGAAATTTTGGATTTCCGGCATTTTCCCGTTTTTTGATATTTTCTCTCCTTCCGGATGGCATAGCTCTGCCAATTTGTATCCGATCGAGAAATGAAGTACCATTTCGTAATCAGCGAACCTTCTGCCGCATTTCCTTATTCAAAATATTGCTTAAAACTCATTTTGAAATTTTTCGAATTTTTTCAAGGGGTACCCCCATGAAATTTTGGATTTCCGGCATTTTCCCGTTTTTTGATATTTTCTCTCCTTCCGGCTGGCATAGCTCTGCCAATTTGTATCCGATCGAGAAATGAAGTACCATTTCGTAATCAGCGAACCTTCTGCCGCATTTCCTTATTCAAAATATTGCTTAAAACTCATTTTGAAATTTTTCGAATTTTTTCAAGGGGTACCCCCATGAAATTTTGGATTTCCGGCATTTTCCCGTTTTTTGATATTTTCTCTCCTTCCGGATGGCATAGCTCTGCCAATTTGTATCCGATCGAGAAATGAAGTACCATTTCGTAATCAGCGAACCTTCTGCCACGTTTCCCTATTCAAAATATTGCTTAAAACTCATTTTGAAATTTTTCGAATTTTTTCAAGGGGTACCCCCATGAAATTTTGGATTTCCGGCATTTTCCCGTTTTTTGATATTTTCTCTCCTTCCGGTTGGCATAGCTCTGCCAATTTGTATCCGATCGAGAAATGAAGTACCATTTCGTAATCAGCGAACCTTCTGCCGCATTTCCTTATTCAAAATATTGCTTAAAACTCATTTTGAAATTTTTCGAATTTTTTCAAGGGGTACCCCCATGAAATTTTGGATTTCCGGCATTTTCCCGTTTTTTGATATTTTTTCTCCTTCCGGTTGGCATAGCTCTGCCAATTTGTATCCGATCGAGAAATGAAGTACCATTTCGTAATCAGCAAACCTTCTGCCACGTTTCCCTATTCAAAATATTGCTTAAAACTCATTTTGAAATTTTTCGAATTTTTTCAAGGGGTACCCCCATGAAGTTTTGGATTTCCGGCATTTTCCCGTTTTTTGATATTTTCTCTCCTTCCGGATGGCATAGCTCTGTATCCGATCGAGAAATGAAGTACCATTTCGTAATCAGCGAACCTTCTGCCACGTTTCCCTATTCAAAATATTGCTTAAAAATCATTTTGAAATTTTTCGAATTTTTTCAAGGGGTACCCCCATGAAATTTTGGATTTCCGGCATTTTCCCGTTTTTTGATATTTTCTCTCCTTCCGGATGGCATAGCTCTGCCAATTTGTATCCGATCGAGAAATGAAGTACCATTTCGTAATCAGCGAACCTTCTGCCACGTTTCCCTTTTCAAAATATTGCTTAAAACTCATTTTGAAATTTTTCGAATTTTTTCAAGGGGTACCCCCATGAAATTTTGGATTTCCGGCATTTTCCCGTTTTTTGATATTTTCTCTACTTCCGGTTGGCATAGCTCTGCCAATTTGTATCCGATCGAGAAATGAAGTACCATTTCGTAATCAGCGAACCTTCTGCCACGTTTCCCCATTCAAAATATTGCTTAAAACTCATTTTGAAATTTTTCGAATTTTTTCAAGGGGTACCCCCATGAAATTTTGGATTTCCGGCATTTTCCCGTTTTTTGATATTTTCTCTCCTTCCGGATGGCATAGCTCTGCCAATTTGTATCCGATCGAGAAATGAAGTACCATTTCGTAATCAGCGAACCTTCTGCCGCATTTCCTTATTCAAAATATTGCTTAAAACTCATTTTGAAATTTTTCGAATTTTTTCAAGGGGTACCCCCATGAAATTTTGGATTTCCGGCATTTTCCCGTTTTTTGATATTTTCTCTCCTTCCGGATGGCATAGCTCTGCCAATTTGTATCCGATCGAGAAATGAAGTACCATTTCGTAATCAGCGAACCTTCTGCCACGTTTCCCTTTTCAAAATATTGCTTAAAACTCATTTTGAAATTTTTCGAATTTTTCAAGGGGTACCCCCATGAAATTTTGGATTTCCGGCATTTTCCCGTTTTTTGATATTTTCTCTCCTTCCGGATGGCATAGCTCTGCCAATTTGTATCCGATCGAGAAATGAAGTACCATTTCGTAATCAGCGAACCTTCTGCCGCATTTCCTTATTCAAAATATTGCTTAAAACTCATTTTGAAATTTTTCGAATTTTTTCAAGGGGTACCCCCATGAAATTTTGGATTTCCGGCATTTTCCCGTTTTTTGATATTTTCTCTCCTTCCGGTTGGCATAGCTCTGCCAATTTGTATCCGATCGAGAAATGAAGTACCATTTCGTAATCAGCGAACCTTCTGCCACGTTTCCCTATTCAAAATATTGCTTAAAACTCATTTTGAAATTTTTCGAATTTTTTCAAGGGGTACCCCCATGAAATTTTGGATTTCCGGCATTTTCCCGTTTTTTGATATTTTCTCTCCTTCCGGATGGCATAGCTCTGCCAATTTGTATCCGATCGAGAAATGAAGTACCATTTCGTAATCAGCGAACCTTCTGCCACGTTTCCCTTTTCAAAATATTGCTTAAAACTCATTTTGAAATTTGTCGAATTTTTTCAAGGGGTACCCCCATGAAATTTTGGATTTCCGGCATTTTCCCGTTTTTTGATATTTTCTCTCCTTCCGGATGGCATAGCTCTGCCAATTTGTATCCGATCGAGAAATGAAGTACCATTTCGTAATCAGCGAACCTTCTGCCACGTCTCCCCATTCAAAATATTGCTTAAAACTCATTTTGAAATTTTTCGAATTTTTTCAAGGGGTACCCCCATGAAATTTTGGATTTCCGGCATTTTCCCGTTTTTTGATATTTTCTCTCCTTCCGGATGGCATAGCTCTGCCAATTTGTATCCGATCGAGAAATGAAGTACCATTTCGTAATCAGCGAACCTTCTGCCGCATTTCCTTATTCAAAATATTGCTTAAAACTCATTTTGAAATTTTTCGAATTTTTTCAAGGGGTACCCCCATGAAATTTTGGATTTCCGGCATTTTCCCGTTTTTTGATATTTTCTCTACTTCCGGTTGGCATAGCTCTGCCAATTTGTATCCGATCGAGAAATGAAGTACCATTTCGTAATCAGCGAACCTTCTGCCACGTTTCCCTATTCAAAATATTGCTTAAAACTCATTTTGAAATTTTTCGAATTTTTTCAAGGGGTACCCCCATGAAATTTTGGATTTCCGGCATTTTCCCGTTTTTTGATATTTTCTCTCCTTCCGGATGGCATAGCTCTGCCAATTTGTATCCGATCGAGAAATGAAGTACCATTTCGTAATCAGCGAACCTTCTGCCACGTTTCCCTATTCAAAATATTGCTTAAAACTCATTTTGAAAGTTTTTGGAATTTTTCCAAGGGGTACCCCCATGAAATTTTGGATTTCCGGCATTTTCCCGTTTTTTGATATTTTCTCTCCTTCCGGATGGCATAGCTCTGCCAATTTGTATCCGATCGAGAAATGAAGTACCATTTCGTAATCAGCGAACCTTCTGCCGCATTTCCTTATTCAAAATATTGCTTAAAACTCATTTTGAAATTTTCCGAATTTTTTCAAGGGGTACCCCCATGAAATTTTGGATTTCCGGCATTTTCCCGTTTTTTGATATTTTCTCTCCTTCCGGATGGCATAGCTCTGCCAATTTGTATCCGATCGAGAAATGAAGTACCATTTCGTAATCAGCGAACCTTCTGCCGCATTTCCTTATTCAAAATATTGCTTAAAACTCATTTTGAAATTTTTTGAATTTTTTCAAGGGGTACCCCCATGAAATTTTGGATTTCCGGCATTTTCCCGTTTTTTGATATTTTCTCTCCTTCCGGTTGGCATAGCTCTGCCAATTTGTATCCGATCGAGAAATGAAGTACCATTTCGTAATCAGCGAACCTTCTGCCACGTTTCCCTATTCAAAATATTGCTTAAAACTCATTTTGAAATTTTTCGAATTTTTTCAAGGGGTACCCCCATGAAATTTTGGATTTCCGGCATTTTCCCGTTTTTTGATATTTTCTCTACTTCCGGTTGGCATAGCTCTGCCAATTTGTATCCGATCGAGAAATGAAGTACCATTTCGTAATCAGCGAACCTTCTGCCACGTTTCCCCATTCAAAATATTGCTTAAAACTCATTTTGAAATTTTTCGAATTTTTTCAAGGGGTACCCCCATGAAATTTTGGATTTCCGGCATTTTCCCGTTTTTTGATATTTTCTCTCCTTCCGGATGGCATAGCTCTGCCAATTTGTATCCGATCGAGAAATGAAGTACCATTTCGTAATCAGCGAACCTTCTGCCACATTTCCTTATTCAAAATATTGCTTAAAACTCATTTTGAAATTTTTCGAATTTTTTCAAGGGGTACCCCCATGAAATTTTGGATTTCCGGCATTTTCCCGTTTTTTGATATTTTCTCTACTTCCGGTTGGCATAGCTCTGCCAATTTGTATCCGATCGAGAAATGAAGTACCATTTCGTAATCAGCGAACCTTCTGCCGCATTTCCTTATTCAAAATATTGCTTAAAACTCATTTTGAAATTTTTCGAATTTTTTCAAGGGGTACCCCCATGAAATTTTGGATTTCCGGCATTTTCCCGTTTTTTGATATTTTCTCTCCTTCCGGATGGCATAGCTCTGCCAATTTGTATCCGATCGAGAAATGAAGTACCATTTCGTAATCAGCGAACCTTCTGCCGCATTTCCTTATTCAAAATATTGCTTAAAACTCATTTTGAAATTTTTCGAATTTTTTCAAGGGGTACCCCCATGAAATTTTGGATTTCCGGCATTTTCCCGTTTTTTGATATTTTCTCTCCTTCCGGATGGCATAGCTCTGCCAATTTGTATCCGATCGAGAAATGAAGTACCATTTCGTAATCAGCGAACCTTCTGCCACGTTTCCCTATTCAAAATATTGCTTAAAACTCATTTTGAAATTTTTCGAATTTTTTCAAGGGTTACCCCCATGAAATTTTGGATTTCCGGCATTTTCCCGTTTTTTGATATTTTCTCTACTTCCGGTTGGCATAGCTCTGCCAATTTGTATCCGATCGAGAAATGAAGTACCATTTCGTAATCAGCGAACCTTCTGCCACGTTTCCCTATTCAAAATATTGCTTAAAACTCATTTTGAAATTTTTCGAATTTTTTCAAGGGGTACCCCCATGCAATTTTGGATTTCCGGCATTTTCCCGTTTTTTGATATTTTCTCTCCTTCCGGATGGCATAGCTCTGCCAATTTGTATCCGATCGAGAAATGAAGTACCATTTCGTAATCAGCGAACCTTCTGCCGCATTTCCTTATTCAAAATATTGCTTAAAACTCATTTTGAAATTTTTCGAATTTTTTCTAAGGGGTACCCCCATGAAATTTTGGATTTCCGGCATTTTCCCGTTTTTTGATATTTTCTCTCCTTCCGGTTGGCATAGCTCTGCCAATTTGTATCCGATCGAGAAATGAAGTACCATTTCGTAATCAGCGAACCTTCTGCCACGTTTCCCCATTCAAAATATTGCTTAAAACTCATTTTGAAATTTTTCGAATTTTTTCAAGGGGTACCCCCATGAAATTTTGGATTTCCGTCATTTTCCCGTTTTTTGATATTTTCTCTCCTTCCGGATGGCATAGCTCTGCCAATTTGTATCCGATCGAGAAATGAAGTACCATTTCGTAATCAGCGAACCTTCTGCCGCATTTCCTTATTCAAAATATTGCTTAAAACTCATTTTGAAATTTTTCGAATTTTTTCAAGGGGTACCCCCATGAAATTTTGGATTTCCGGCATTTTCCCGTTTTTTGATATTTTCTCTCCTTCCGGATGGCATAGCTCTGCCAATTTGTATCCGATCGAGAAATGAAGTACCATTTCGTAATCAGCGAACCTTCTGCCACGTTTCCCTTTTCAAAATATTGCTTAAAACACATTTTGAAATTTTTCGAATTTTTTCAAGGGGTACCCCCATGAAATTTTGGATTTCCGGCATTTTCCCGTTTTTTGATATTTTCTCTACTTCCGGTTGGCATAGCTCTGCCAATTTGTATCCGATCGAGAAATGAAGTACCATTTCGTAATCAGCGAACCTTCTGCCACGTTTCCCTATTCAAAATATTGCTTAAAACTCATTTTGAAATTTTTCGAATTTTTTCAAGGGGTACCCCCATGAAATTTTGGATTTCCGGCATTTTCCCGTTTTTTGATATTTTCTCTCCTTCCGGATGGCATAGCTCTGCCAATTTGTATCCGATCGAGAAATGAAGTACCATTTCGTAATCAGCGAACCTTCTGCCACGTTTCCCCATTCAAAATATTGCTTAAAACTCATTTTGAAATTTTTCGAATTTTTTCAAGGGGTACCCCCATGAAATTTTGGATTTCCGGCATTTTCCCGTTTTTTGATATTTTCTCTCCTTCCGGATGGCATAGCTCTGCCAATTTGTATCCGATCGAGAAATGAAGTACCATTTCATAGCTAGAAGGCATAGCTCTGCCAATTTGTATCCGATCGAGAAATGAAGTACCATTTCGTAATCAGCGAACCTTCTGCCGCATTTCCTTATTCAAAATATTGCTTAAAACTCATTTTGAAATTTTTCGAATTTTTTCAAGGGGTACCCCCATGAAATTTTGGATTTCCGGCATTTTCCCGTTTTTTGATATTTTCTCTCCTTCCGGATGGCATAGCTCTGCCAATTTGTATCCGATCGAGAAATGAAGTACCATTTCGTAATCAGCGAACCTTCTGCCACGTTTCCCTTTTCAAAATATTGCTTAAAACACATTTTGAAATTTTTCGAATTTTTTCAAGGGGTACCCCCATGAAATTTTGGATTTCCGGCATTTTCCCGTTTTTTGATATTTTCTCTACTTCCGGTTGGCATAGCTCTGCCAATTTGTATCCGATCGAGAAATGAAGTACCATTTCGTAATCAGCGAACCTTCTGCCACGTTTCCCTATTCAAAATATTGCTTAAAACTCATTTTGAAATTTTTCGAATTTTTTCAAGGGGTACCCCCATGAAATTTTGGATTTCCGGCATTTTCCCGTTTTTTGATATTTTCTCTCCTTCCGGATGGCATAGCTCTGCCAATTTGTATCCGATCGAGAAATGAAGTACCATTTCATAGCTAGAAGGCATAGCTCTGCCAATTTGTATCCGATCGAGAAATGAAGTACCATTTCGTAATCAGCGAACCTTCTGCCGCATTTCCTTATTCAAAAAATTGCTTAAAACTCATTTTGAAATTTTTCGAATTTTTTCAAGGGGTACCCCCATGAAATTTTGGATTTCCGGCATTTTCCCGTTTTTTGATATTTTCTCTCCTTCCGGATGGCATAGCTCTGCCAATTTGTATCCGATCGAGAAATGAAGTACCATTTCGTAATCAGCGAACCTTCTGCCACGTTTCCCTTTTCAAAATATTGCTTAAAACTCATTTTGAAATTTTTCGAATTTTTTCAAGGGGTACCCCCATGAAATTTTGGATTTCCGGCATTTTCCCGTTTTTTGATATTTTCTCTACTTCCGGTTGGCATAGCTCTGCCAATTTGTATCCGATCGAGAAATGAAGTACCATTTCGTAATCAGCGAACCTTCTGCCACGTTTCCCTATTCAAAATATTGCTTAAAACTCATTTTGAAATTTTTCGAATTTTTTCAAGGGGTACCCCCATGAAATTTTGGATTTCCGGCATTTTCCCGTTTTTTGATATTTTCTCTCCTTCCGGATGGCATAGCTCTGCCAATTTGTATCCGATCGAGAAATGAAGTACCATTTCGTAATCAGCGAACCTTCTGCCACGTTTCCCTATTCAAAATATTGCTTAAAACTCATTTTGAAATTTTTCGAATTTTTTCAAGGGGTACCCCCATGAAATTTTGGATTTCCGGCATTTTCCCGTTTTTTGATATTTTCTCTCCTTCCGGATGGCATAGCTCTGCCAATTTGTATCCGATCGAGAAATGAAGTACCATTTCGTAATCAGCGAACCTTCTGCCACGTTTCCCTATTCAAAATATTGCTTAAAACTCATTTTGAAATTTTTCGAATTTTTTCAAGGGGTACCCCCATGAAATTTTGGATTTCCGGCATTTTCCCGTTTTTTGATATTTTCTCTCCTTCCGGATGGCATAGCTCTGCCAATTTGTATCCGATCGAGAAATGAAGTACCATTTCGTAATCAGCGAACCTTCTGCCGCATTTCCTTATTCAAAATATTGCTTAAAACTCATTTTGAAATTTTTCGAATTTTTTCAAGGGGTACCCCCATGAAATTTTGGATTTCCGGCATTTTCCCGTTTTTTGATATTTTCTCTCCTTCCGGATGGCATAGCTCTGCCAATTTGTATCCGATCGAGAAATGAAGTACCATTTCGTAATCAGCGAACCTTCTGCCACGTTTCCCTATTCAAAATATTGCTTAAAACTCATTTTGAAATTTTTCGAATTTTTTCAAGGGGTACCCCCATGAAATTTTGGATTTCCGGCATTTTCCCGTTTTTTGATATTTTCTCTCCTTCCGGTTGGCATAGCTCTGCCAATTTGTATCCGATCGAGAAATGAAGTACCATTTCGTAATCAGCGAGCCTTCTGCCGCATTTCCTTATTCAAAATATTGCTTAAAACTCATTTTGAAATTTTTCGAATTTTTCAAGGGGTACCCCCATGAAATTTTGGATTTCCGGCATTTTCCCGTTTTTTGATATTTTCTCTCCTTCCGGTTGGCATAGCTCTGCCAATTTGTATCTGTTCTATAACTAATGTACCATTTTGAAGGATGTGCCCTCTCTGGTAACGTATCATTGTCGGGTAAGTAAACATCCTTAATAGGGAAAATCAACATTACTTATAGTTTTCATGTTTCTATTCCCCCAGGTGAACAGGATGAATATGCTGTCGCAGGAGACCCTAAAGAAGATTTACCAGGACTGGTGGCTGGTGGCTGGGGCTACGCACAATCGGAGCTGGTCGTCGCCCATCGGATCAAGGATTCAACTGCGACTCATCGACATTATTTGTGTGCCAGAAAACCATCAGGATAGCAAGTCTGCATTCGCGAAATGTCCTTCGATACCCGGAGAACTGCTGATCAGCGTATCGAGAACCTAGCAATACATGTATCTTTAGGTTGTACTTATTTGAGATTTAAGTATGTGTGTGAATCTAAAATATCCTGATTATAAATAAAAACTGAAAAAAACATCCTGTGTGGTTTATTCAATGGGGATAACTTTGGGGGCCAGTAGGTGGATCTCGATTTTGCAAACTGTGATCAGTGACGTCATTCGTCGGGCTTTGATCAACTGGGTTGCTCAATTCGTGACGTCATAGATTTTTGCGGATGAAAATTGTTAAATTTTGGGCCGCTACCAGGCTCGGAGTACTAGGCGAACAGAAATGGCCAGTAGGTGGATTTCGATTTCCAAAACGGTTTTTTGTGAATATCTCGGCCATTTCGCGTCCGATCCTGCAATGAAATGTTCCAAAAAACCCAGGAAAATATTCTCTACTAACTTGGCTAAAAAAGATTGGAATTGGCCAAGTTAACACCGTGGGAAAAATATGTTTGGCCAACAACTTGACCTTTGTTTCATTCCTTTGTTTATATCTGGGACATTCCATAATCGATTTTGGCAGGGAATGCCATTTCAGAATCAGGACTTTAAGGTCCTTTGGACTGCATCAAAAGTTTCGGCATCAAAGGATGTTTGATCCTTAAAGTCAAATAAAATCTAATTCATTCAGTTTTGATTTTCTGGGCACCTTTTTGTTAAGGATATCAAGGATATTTTGGCAGAGATCGAAGGATATTTATGTCCTGATCCCAAAATGGTGCCCCGTTTCTAGATCGGTTGGAAAATGACCGAGATATACGCAATGAGAAATACGGGAATTTATAACAATATTCGTTTTAAGCCAATTTTAATTTTTCCACGCTGTTAACTTGGCTAATACCAGATTTTCTTGGCCAGTCGATGCGCCTTAATTTTCTGCATTTTCTGGGTGGTCACAATCCAGGATCAGATGCGAAATGGCCGAGATATTCACAAAAAACTGTTTCAGAAAATAGAATCCACCTACTGGCCATTTCTGTTGGCCTGGTACTCCGAGCCTGGTAGCGGCCGAAAATCCAAAAATTTTCAGGCGCAAAAGTCTGTGACGTCACGGATATGGCTGCGATCAGTGACGTCACCACTGGGTGCTGACGTGGTTGCAACGGGTTGTGTCTTGGCTGAACCGGTTAACCGACTGATATTTAAATTTCGCGGGGGCGGGTAACTATTTTAAATTTGAATTCAAATATAACGATCGAATTTGGATCCAGCGGCGTGGGCGGGAAATCGTTCTTTTGAATTTGAATTTAAGTTTAGTGGGTAACGTTTATATCGATACTCTGTGTATATCGATACACAGGTTTGTGTCTTGGGTCCAAATATGATCCACATACAATCCACATATAATCTACTTATGATCCACTTATGATCCACTCATGTTCCACACAGGATCCACAAATCAGCCAAGACACAACCCGTTGCAGCCACGACAGCACCCAGTGGTGACGACACTGATCGCAGCCTAATCCGTGACGTCACAGACTTTTGCGCCTGAAAATTTTTGGATTTTCGGCCGCTACCAGGCTCGGAGTACTAGGCGAACAGAAATGGCCAGTAGGTGGATTCTATTTTCTGAAACAGTTTTTTGTGAATATCTCGGCCATTTCGCATCTGATCCTGGATTGTGGCCACCCAGAAAATGCAGAAAATTAAGGCGCATCGACTGGCCAAGAAAATCTGGTATTAGCCAAGTTAACAGCGTGGGAAAATTAAAATTGGCTTAAAACGAATATTGTTATAAATTCCCGTATTTCTCATTGCGTATATCTCGGTCATTTTCCAACCGATCTAGAAACGGGGCACCATTTTGGGATCAGGACATTAATATCCTTCGATCTCTGCCAAAATATCCTTGATATCCTTAACAAAAAGGTGCCCAGAAAATCAAAACTGAATGAATTAGATTTTATTTGACTTTAAGGATCAAACATCCTTTGATGCCGAAACTTTTGATGCAGTCCAAAGGACCTTAAAGTCCTGATTCTGAAATGGCATTCCCTGCCAAAATCGATTATGGAATGTCCCAGATATAAACAAAGGAATGAAACAAAGGTCAAGTTGTTGGCCAAACATATTTTTCCCACGGTGTTAACTTGGCCAATTCCAATCTTTTTTAGCCAAGTTAGTAGAGAATATTTTCCTGGGTTTTTGGAACATTTCATTCCAGGATCGGACGCGAAATGGCCGAGATATTCACAAAAAACCGTTTTGGAAATCGAAATCCACCTACTGGCCATTTCTGTTCGCCTAGTACTCCGAGCCTGGTAGCGGCCCAAAATTTAACAATTTTCATCCGCAAAAATCTATGACGTCACGAATTGAGCAACCCAGTTGATCAAAGCCCGACGAATGACGTCACTGATCACAGTTTGCAAAATCGAGATCCACCTACTGGCCCCCAAAGTTATCCCCATTGAATAAACCACACAGGATGTTTTTTTCAGTTTTTATTTATAATCAGGATATTTTAGATTCACACACATACTTAAATCTCAAATAAGTACAACCTAAAGATACATGTATTGCTAGGTTCTCGATACGCTGATCAGCAGTTCTCCGGGTATCGAAGGACATTTCGCGAATGCAGACTTGCTATCCTGATGGTTTTCTGGCACACAAATAATGTCGATGAGTCGCAGTTGAATCCTTGATCCGATGGGCGACGACCAGCTCCGATTGTGCGTAGCCCCAGCCACCAGCCACCAGTCCTGGTAAATCTTCTTTAGGGTCTCCTGCGACAGCATATTCATCCTGTTCACCTGGGGGAATAGAAACATGAAAACTATAAGTAATGTTGATTTTCCCTATTAAGGATGTTTACTTACCCGACAATGATACGTTACCAGAGAGGGCACATCCTTCAAAATGGTACATTAGTTATAGAACAGATACAAATTGGCAGAGCTATGCCAACCGGAAGGAGAGAAAATATCAAAAAACGGGAAAATGCCGGAAATCCAAAATTTCATGGGGGTACCCCTTGAAAAAATTCGAAAAATTTCAAAATGAGTTTTAAGCAATATTTTGAATAGGGAAACGTGGCAGAAGGTTCGCTGATTACGAAATGGTACTTCATTTCTCGATCGGATACAAATTGGCAGAGCTATGCCATCCGGAAGGAGAGAAAATATCAAAAAACGGGAAAATGCCGGAAATCCAAAATTTCATGGGGGTACCCCTTGAAAAAATTCGAAAAATTTCAAAATGAGTTTTAAGCAATATTTTGAATAAGGAAAAGCGGCAGAAGGCTCGCTGATTACGAAATGGTACTTCATTTCTCGATCGGATACAAATTGGCAGAGCTATGCCATCCGGAAGGAGAGAAAATATCAAAAAACGGGAAAATGCCGGAAATCCAAAATTTCATGGGGGTACCCCTTGAAAAAATTCGAAAAATTTCAAAATGAGTTTTAAGCAATATTTTGAATAAGGAAATGCGGCAGAAGGTTCGCTGATTACGAAATGGTACTTCATTTCTCGATCGGATACAAATTGGCAGAGCTATGCCATCCGGAAGGAGAGAAAATATCAAAAAACGGGAAAATGCCGGAAATCCAAAATTTCATGGGGGTACCCCTTGAAAAAATTCGAAAAATTTCAAAATGAGTTTTCAGCAATATTTTGAATAGGGAAACGTGGCAGAAGGTTCGCTGATTACGAAATGGTACTTAATTTCTCGATCGGATACAAATTGGCAGAGCTATGCCAACCGGAAGGAGAGAAAATATCAAAAAACGGGAAAATGCCGGAAATCCAAAATTTCATGGGGGTACCCCTTGAAAAAATTCGAAAAATTTCAAAATGAGTTTTAAGCAATATTTTGAATAGGGAAACGTGGCAGAAGGTTCGCTGATTACGAAATGGTACTTCATTTCTCGATCGGATACAAATTGGCAGAGCTATGCCAACCGGAAGGAGAGAAAATATCAAAAAACGGGAAAATGCCGGAAATCCAAAATTTCATGGGGGTACCCTTGAAAAAATTCGAAAAATTTCAAAATGAGTTTTAAGCAATATTTTGAATAGGGAAACGTGGCAGAAGGTTCGCTGATTACGAAATGGTACTTCATTTCTCGATCGGATACAAATTGGCAGAGCTATGCCATCCGGAAGGAGAGAAAATATCAAAAAACGGGAAAATGCCGGAAATCCAAAATTTCATGGGGGTACCCCTTGAAAAAATTCGAAAAATTTCAAAATGAGTTTTAAGCAATATTTTGAATAGGGAAACGTGGCAGAAGGTTCGCTGATTACGAAATGGTACTTCATTTCTCGATCGGATACAAATTGGCAGAGCTATGCCAACCGGAAGGAGAGAAAATATCAAAAAACGGGAAAATGCCGGAAATCCAAAATTTCATGGGGGTATCCCTTGAAAAAATTCGAAAAATTTCAAAATGAGTTTTAAGCAATATTTTGAATAAGGAAATGCGGCAGAAGGTTCGCTGATTACGAAATGGTACTTCATTTCTCGATCGGATACAAATTGGCAGAGCTATGCCATCCGGAAGGAGAGCAAATATCAAAAAACGGGAAAATGCCGGAAATCCAAAATTTCATGGGGGTACCCCTTGAAAAAATTCGAAAAATTTCAAAATGAGTTTGAAGCAATATTTTGAATAGGGAAACGTGGCAGAAGGTTCGCTGATTACGAAATGGTACTTCATTTCTCGATCGGATACAAATTGGCAGAGCTATGCCAACCGGAAGGAGAGAAAATATCAAAAAACGGGAAAATGCCGGAAATCCAAAATTTCATGGGGGTACCCCTTGAAAAAATTCGAAAAATTTCAAAATGAGTTTTAAGCAATATTTTGAATAAGGAAATGCGGCAGAAGGTTCGCTGATTACGAAATGGTACTTCATTTCTCGATCGGATACAAATTGGCAGAGCTATGCCATCCGGAAGGAGAGAAAATATCAAAAAACGGCAAAATGCCGGAAATCCAAAATTTCATGGGGGTACCCCTTGAAAAAATTCGAAAAATTTCAAAATGAGTTTTAAGCAATATTTTGAATAGGGAAACGTGGCAGAAGGTTCGCTGATTACGAAATGGTACTTCATTTCTCGATCGGATACAAATTGGCAGAGCTATGCCAACCGGAAGGAGAGAAAATATCAAAAAACGGGAAAATGCCGGAAATCCAAAATTTCATGGGGGTACCCCTTGAAAAAATTCGAAAAATTTCAAAATGAGTTTTAAGCAATATTTTGAATAAGGAAATGCGGCAGAAGGTTCGCTGATTACGAAATGGTACTTCATTTCTCGATCGGATACAAATTGGCAGAGCTATGCCATCCGGAAGGAGAGCAAATATCAAAAAACGGGAAAATGCCGGAAATCCAAAATTTCATGGGGGTACCCCTTGAAAAAATTCGAAAAATTTCAAAATGAGTTTTAAGCAATATTTTGAATAGGGAAACGTGGCAGAAGGTTCGCTGATTACGAAATGGTACTTCATTTCTCGATCGGATACAAATTGGCAGAGCTATGCCAACCGGAAGGAGAGCAAATATCAAAAAACGGGAAAATGCCGGAAATCCAAAATTTCATGGGGGTACCCCTTGAAAAAATTCGAAAAATTTCAAAATGAGTTTTAAGCAATATTTTGAATAGGGAAACGTGGCAGAAGGTTCGCTGATTACGAAATGGTACTTCATTTCCCGATCGGACACAAATTGGCAGAGCTATGCCAACCGGAAGGAGAGAAAATATCAAAAAACGGGAAAATGCCGGAAATCCAAAATTTCCTTGAAAAAATTCGAAAATTTTTTTTTTCGTTGGGGCATGCGAATCTTGGACTAAAAGTTTGATCGGAAATACACACAATTTTGAACTGAGACGGCCCAGATCTCTGACCTCATGGAATTTCCACTGTAGAGTACTTTACCAATCCATGTACTATTTAATAAATATATATAAACTAGGCAGTTGGGTAGACTTTATGCTAATGATATTGAAACGATTAAATAAATACATGCTAAAAATTTGACAAAAGCACAACATCCAAATATCAACAGTAACACGTTGAATCATTCGCCTCCAGATCCTGGTTGGCGCCGATCTCCATGCCATTCGCGGATCCGTTGCCATTGCCAAAGTACTCGGAGGACACAATCTGTTAAGAAAAGAATAAAAACGAATTATAAAGGATTGAGAACAAATCACGAGGAATCGGTTCTTACTTTCTCGACAACGTCCTTGAACACATCGCTGACAAATTGATCGCACTTGGCCGAAGTTTCAATAAACAGGGCCCGGTGCTTGCGGGCAAACTTCCGGCCCTCTTCGCGATCCACCACTCGCTCCTGGTCGATTTTGTTGCCCACCACAATGATGGCTATGTTCGGGTTGTCGCTGTAGCTGTCCAGTTCTGCTAGCCACGCCTCCAGTTTCACTAATGAATCCCTGTTGGTGATGTCGTAGACAAGAATAGCGCCCAGCGCCTTCCTATAGAAGCTTGGGGTCAAACTGCGGAACCTTTCCGCTCCGGCCGTGTCCCATAACGCCACTTTGTAGTCGATCCCGTCCACATTCATCACCTTGCTTTTAAAGTCCATGCCGATTGTGACGTCATGGTTCTCGTCGAACTTGTTCTCCACGAAGCGACGTATCAGACTACGCAGTGGAAGCAAAAAAACAATGATGCAATGATTGCTATTTAGAATATACGCAGCGGATAATTGCTGAGGTCGCTGCTGGAATCTCTTACCTGGACTTGCCCACTCCGCTTTCTCCGATCACTAGGAGCTTGATAGCCCGATCTGCCATTGTTGTTTAGAAACTCTGTTTGGGTTGTGTGTGATTGACGTTCATCTACCTAGTCTATTTACTATCAGATAAGGAATAATGCAAATCGAAATATTTATACAGCGAAAATGAGCAACCTAATGCAGCGTTGCCACATCGCTCGTTTGTTTACATTCTCACGATAGCGATGGCCCTCTGCGATATGTTATCGAATTCAACTCTACGAGCGTTTCCAGTATATTCTAGTACTTTATATGTAAATAAACGATAAAATTTATTTAATCATATGATAATTAAGTTTACTTGCCACAGTTTGCGCTAGATCAAACAGATCCATTCTTTTCTATGTAATTTCTGTGCTATTGGGACCGATAGCGATTCATACTGATTGGGATTTTTTGGCGTTAGACCGATTGCTCAGTTGGGATTTTTCTTAGGCCGCCTGGCAACTCTGCTACGTTCTTTTCCCTATCCGTTTCCGGCGAGGTATAAACGCTAAATTTTTTGCTCCACGTTTTTTCATAATTTTTTAAACAGTTTGTGTCTCGTTTTAGGTTGATAAATATCCATTCAAAATGGTGGGTGTGCGATTCCAGACGAATACCGAATTATCGTATTAACGACTGCCGTGCTGTTTGTTTTGAGAACGCAGGCGTTTCTGTGTCAAAATAATAATGCTTATTTTTGTGCTCTTTTTGCCGCGCAGGTGAAGGTTAAGTGCTCCGAGCTGAGGACGAAGGACAAGAAGGAGCTGACCAAGCAGCTGGATGAGCTCAAGAACGAGCTCCTCAACCTGCGTGTGGCCAAGGTGACTGGCGGAGCTCCCTCAAAGCTCTCCAAGATGTGAGTACCTTTGGATTATGTGCCTCCTGGATGGCCCAGTACTTTAATCAACTCTTTCTCTTTCCTCTTCCCCCTAGCCGCGTGGTCCGCAAGGCCATCGCTCGCGTCTACATCGTGATGCACCAGAAGCAGAAGGAGAACCTGCGCAAGGTCTTCAAGAACAAGAAGTACAAGCCCCTGGATCTGCGCAAAAAGAAGACCCGCTCCATGCGCAAGGCTCTCTCGCCCCGCGATGCCAACCGCAAGACCCTGAAGGAGATCCGCAAGCGCTCCATCTTCCCTCAGCGCAAGTTCGCCGTCAAGGCCTAAGGTTGCGGGCTCCTCGTGGCGTCCCAGCTGACTAGTGTGCGTTAAGAGTTCTCCAGCGATAGACGAAGAAAAATAAAACTTTTTTTTTAAAGTGAAACGCAATGTGTTGTTTTTTTTGGCGCGAGTGCCAGACGGCGGAAGGCGTAAGCCTCCCTCACGTGGATATATTCGGTGTGCGAGTGGTTTATTGAAACTCCGCTAATGTGAAAAAGAATCCCTGAATTCCTATGGATTATCGAAGCAATGTGTCGAGTCCCAAAAGCAATCCATCAGCGGAGCTTCAGTAGACTAGTTAGAGCTTGGAGTTGAATCGGAATGGAAACACTGGCCACATTCTTTCTCAATTGGTCTACATATGTTTAATGTATTTATTTCGATTGTCTTTGCAGAGAGCCTCCTCTGCTCCCCGCTTCTGCTCGCACAAATGCATAAATTAAATGTAATTAGTAGTTAATTTTTATGAATTACAAGCTCTAATACAAAGAATCAAATCTGAGCTATAAGGCGACTCGAATCATACTGAATATGTTTGGCACATTTGGTTAATACTATTCTTCTGCACGGCGTGGAAGAGCGGCGTGCTCCGGACGACGCCCGACAGCTCCTTGGAGTTCTTGCTTTGGTGATAGTTTCTACTTGGCATCGGGGACAGCGGCTCGCCCCAGAACTTGAGCAGCGCGAAGATCTTGTAGTAGGCGACTCTGCAAAGGGGGACACAAAAGATGTTGACTCTTAGCGACCTGAACCTGCGAGGCACCCACCTGTAATTCCTGTTACTGGCCGCATAGATGATCGGATTGATGACGGAGGAGGCCCAGGCCATCACCGAGGCGATGATGTGCAGCCAGGGATACGATGTCTTGCGCTCGTCGTCCACCACATTGGCCAGCATGAGCGGCAGGAAGCAGACGAGGAAGCACAGGAAGATGGTGACCATCATCACGGTCAGGCGGTTGTCCTCGCGCGCCTTGCGCGGACATGTGGTGGTCACATAGGAACCCCCAGCTCCGGGGGAGCCAGCCTTGCCCGCTCCACTGGCTCCAATCTGGAAGTTGTCGTGGCTGCGGATCTTCTTCTTCTGGTGCAGCACCGTGATGTAGATGCAGGAGTACGAAACGATGATCACCAGGCAGGGCAGCAGGAAGCCGATCAGGAAGAGGGTTTTCTTGATCGACTTGCCCTCCTTCTTGAGAATCGTGCAGGAGAAGGTGGCCTCGTCCAGTCCCATCTCGCCCCAGATACCCAGGATGGGCGGCAGCTGTATGAGAGGTAATGGATTAGTATACCCTGGAGGGATCTCCTGTGTCGGATGTACCTACCAGGAGCAGAAAGGACACGGCCCACACGAAGAGCAGCTGCAGCGTGATGAACTTGGGCTTGTAGATTTGCGAATAGCGGCTGTGGCAAGCGATGAGTATGTATCTGTCGGTGGGATTACGATCGGAATGGAGGGATTAGCCAGCTGAGCCGGATTTGCGACGAACGAAAGGCGACAGCAGAGGCTTACCTGTTCAGAGTGATGCCCACCATACTGAGCAGGGAGACGGCCACGTTGCCGTAGAAGATTACCGGAAAGATCTTGCACAATGTGTCGCCGAAGGTCCAGCTCTGAAACGGGGAACAGCATGGACTGTAGTGCCATGTTTACAGAATGGGAGGAAATGGTGACTCACCTCCTGGAAGAATCGCACCGCCGTCAGGGGGAGGCTGAAGGAGCAGAAGAGCAGGTCCGAGATACTCAGGGAGATGACAAAGGCGGTGGTGGCGTGCTCCCGTATCGTGGGGCTCTTCAGCAGCGCCAGCAGTGTGATCAGGTTACCTGTCCACCCAACAAGTTAGTCAAGACAAGAGAGGAGGGGGAGCCAGGAGGAGATTACTCACCCAGAACGCCAACCGTCACAAAGACACAGGCGCTGATCGCGGCAAAGAGGGTAGCTGAGTGCGGGTAAATGGACTGGGTGGCCGCTGGGGCGTCCATTGGCATGTCCGTGCTCAGGTCCATGTCCAAGTCGATGTCCATGCTGGGGGAAACAAAGGGAAACGGCATTAGTAAGGGGGTGGCTGAGGGGCTTGCTTATGAGGAAGAAGCTGGGTCCAGGGTCTATCTCTTCAGATACATGCATGTGGCATGCAACATCTGGGTCTCCCACCCCACCTCCTCCTCAACGGCCATTAAAACGGAAATATTATCGCAAAGTCGCGTGAAAATCCGTGAATGAATGGACTGACACATAAAAAGTGTGTGTGCCAGGTAACTAATTGCCGCCTGGCGGATGCAATAGCCCAGTTTGCTCCGCTGGAGACCAGGCCAGTGGCCGGCCAGGCGACCAGATCCCGAGGAAGTCTCCATCCAGTATACAAATACTCCCACCGCCAGCGACCGCATCCGAGACATTTGATTTATGTGAACCGATTCCTGGCCGCTTAACTGGCCGGCCATAATGACTGCCGTGGTCCAGTCCAGGGAGCCGGTTTGCTCACGATTTGAATTCGCATTTAGTCGAATTTGTGTTGAGAAATGTTTCCATTGGATTTCCTCATGCGGCTCTATGCCGAGGAGGTGGCTCGGATGGATATTGTGGACTTTTCGCATCACCGCCGCCGACTGCCTGATTGATGGCTACGAGATTATTAATTATCGAATCAGGATTCGCGCCGGAGATCAATGTCAGAGGCAGACAGGAGCATGAAAGCTGGTCATTCCATGCGATAACAATCTTTTTCGAAACGAAAACAGTAATTACGCGAAACGGAAAAGCATTCGGCAGAGGCATTTGAGCCACAAACAGGTCTCTTGCAGAATCAGGTGGCGGTGGTGGTGGTGAGTCACCCCCTTGGCTTTCTTCTCACTTAACGGTCTTTCCCATTAGTCACCTTCAGCCTCATAGCTCTTCACGGCACTTGGCAGAGGCTGAAGTTTGATAATGTCTGAGATCCAGTGCCCTGGACACTCAGACACCTGTTCAAACCCAAGTATTTTCCAAAACAATTATTAAGTTTTCGGAAAGAGACGGACAGGCGATGGAAGAAAACGGAAGAAGTATGCGACGTAGTGGGCTGAAGACTTCCTATTTAGATAACCAACATGTTCGACGATCCCCATTTCTTGATACAAAACATCTGATCGAAAAACCTGATCCTGATCCTGATCCTGACTAGAAATAATAACAGGGGGGAGGCCACTCTCTGATTTCTGGAAACTAGCTGCCATGGACAACTGTTCGGGGGACTGCCAGGTGGACGACAGCTCCACTCTCCCGATTTTCCGATTCGAAAAAAGTCTGTTTCTAATATGGTTCTGGATTTCCTTATCGCCTCCCTGGACTCCACAGCCGAGAACCATATTTTGTAAGACTTGTTGTCGACGCTATCGCCGCCAACAACCGGCGATAACTTTAATGCACTTTTTTACGACCAATTAAATTTTCATTTTCCTTTCTTTTCGAAATGATAAGCGCGGCGAAAGCAATGGCAACAGAGTCTTGCCCCATGCCACCAGACATGCACGCGAAGAAATTCCAGCTTCTAGTTCTATTTCTAAGATTTCTAATAAAATATTGTTTAAAAAAAGTGATTTTTGAAAGGGTTTTCAAGCTAAAAGAAGTAGTTTTAGGGACAGTATTGTAGGGAATGGTGATCTAAGGACTGCTAGAGATCTTGAGTGAAAATCTTATACTTATTTATAGAATAGTTTGGTATGGAATAGAGTTCTATAGTCTAAAAGATACTAAAGTATAGTACTGTAGTCTTTTAGAGACTAAAATATAGTATAGTCTAATATAGTGTTCTTTAGTCTTAAAGACCCTATAGTATAGTATAGTTTGGTATGGAATAGTGATCTATAGACTTAAAGATACTAATATACATCCTATGTCCTGTAGTCTTATAGATAGGATGCAAAGTATAGTATCTTGAAGTAGTATATATAGTAGTCTAAGTGTAGTATCTATATAGTATATAGAATGTGAAGTTTTCTATATTCTAGTAGTTTCCTTTAGTCTCATAGATACTAAAGTACCCCCTACTTTGGTATAGCATAGTGATCTACAGTCTTATAGACACTATAGTATAGTATGGTATGGTGTAGTATTGTGTTCTATAGACTCAAAGATACTAAGGTATAGTATGGTATATTCATATATACATCCTATGTCCTGTGGCCTTATAGATACTAATGCATAGAACAGCATCCTATAGTCTAGTATAGAGATCTCCAGTCTTATAGACCCTATAGTGTAGCATAGTTTGGTATGGAATAGTGACTATATAGTCTTATAGAAACGAAAGTAAAGTGTGGATTAGTATCTCATAATGTAGAACTGAATAATCTAAAGTATCCCCTGATTTTCCCAGTGCACCAAGCTAATGTACAATCAAATGGTTCCCGTTCCCGTTCCCATTTCGGTTTTCCGTTTTCCGTTCCCCCGCCAGCACTATGCTGCTGGCAGAGTGCACCGAATCAATGGAAATTTCAATTAAAGCCCGGCTTGTCACTCCCCAGGCCCTGTGTCTGTTTATTTTTTGTCAGCTCCCCAGCCCGCTGTGATAAGGCGGGCGGTCGGGCGGACTGGCAACCGTTTTGCATATCCACACAATTCCATTTATTTAATACTTTCGTTCGGATCGGCTAAATTAAAAAGCGCCTTGTTACGCATTTAACGATATTTCCGGTGCGTGCTACTCTTCTGGGAACCTCGCTGGCCGAGAAGGGGTGCCACGGCATATAGGGTGCCACCATATGCACATATATATCTTGTATGTGGAGAGGGGGCATCTGCGGCGGCTTTCATGCATGATCAACATGTGTGTTTGTTTTGAGAGTTCAGAGCTGGGTTGTTGTTTCGGCTGCGTCTCCGACAAGGGGAGCTCCAGAGCATCCCACACACTTACCCCAAAAAAAACCGTACAGATCCCGATGGTTCCAGGGTGCTTGCCACAGATACGGTTGAGTGGGGATTTCGGGGATCAGAAGACTGTTCCCGAAATCAAATAACAATGTCTGTTGGATGGCCTGATACTCGGTTTCCGTTCAGAGAACTAAGGCGCCTATTGAGTCGCCCAGCCCCCTCGGGCTGCCACCAGTTGGCCATGATGATGGCACAGATATCCCAGATAACGCTCCCCCTGATCCACCGCCCGCTGTGTGGACACAGCTAAGCACATAAGAGCTTATGTGCTTTAAGTAAATAATATTTACATCGAAATATCCATTTATCAGCCGCAGTTGCTCCACATTCCTCCGGCTAACGACACTCTGCCACTCCACAAGTCCAAGACAAGCGGCTCAAAAAATAATCAATCAATAAGGAAGTGTGTTTGTTTTATCGAAAAAAGGGGGGGAGCCGTGTACTGGGCATGCAAATTACTTTCCCACAAAGGCAAATCATATGGAGGAATATAATCCAATCTTCATTTTAGTTATTTTTTAGTCATTTTGCTGACATTTTGCTGACTAATCGAAAGCTTAATGCCCAAATCGGTAGTCCGGGGGGTACTATACTATATATATATATATAATTATATATATATTCATAAAGATATATATGCAAGAGCCGCTGTCTTGTAATGAAACGTTGCGGGTTGGGGTTTTTCGTTGCTTCCCGAGACTTGAGCTGAATGAGTCGCTTTGCTGCCAACTGTTGCGGCGGAGGAGGGGCTCTGGATGGATGATTCATGCAGCTGATGTTTTGGTAAATGATATTTGTATGAAAAGATATATATATATATCCGATTAGGGAGGAGGGAGTAGGGAGTATGGCGGAGGGGGGAATAGCATTGGAGGAAATCTGTGTAAATAAAAACAAAAGACTTTGGCGGGCTACAGGGCCAACAGGAGTGTATTATTAGAATGTCAATTTCTACAGAGAGAGAAAAAAAAATCTGGAAACTAATTAATAAGTATAAGTTTTAAATAAAACTTTAATAGAAATATTTTTAAAAAATTTTAATCATTTAAGATACATTTTAGAAAACAATCTCAAGATTGTATCTAAAAAAGTATCTTTCTGTGCATCCTTAGATTCTTTTTCCCCCTCTACTCCGTTTTTGCTGATTTTGTGAGAGAGAGAGAGGGTGGAATCGGAATTTCGGATGCAGTTGCAGAGCAGCTGGAAGTCAAAGAGAGGATGCACTGGAAGCAGCCGTTCCTTTATCACACAAACACACACATACACGCACACAGGCCGCCACTGCGTTTGCGCAAATGTTACAACAACAACAACAAGACACTGACAATTGTTAACAAAAAAAAAAAAAAAAAGGAAAAGTAGTTAGCCAGGGAGGCTGAGAGGCTTTCGGCCAGAAACTCACCCGAACTCTATTTGATTTCTGTTTTTAATAAATTCTCAGACAATTGTTTTTTAAATACTTTCGAATCGCATTTTGGTCGAAATTCAAAATTGATATCACGCACTGATATTATTGGCTCTAACAGGTAGCAGATACAACAGAAACATAAAAAAAATATCTCAAATAAATACAGCTCTCTGGCCTTCTGACGTTGGCACAAACACACTGAGCGAATTTCGAGGGGCGAGTTGGAATTAATTGATTTCTGTTGAGAGATCTCGGATCACGGAGCCCGTGTTTTCTTTGGCAATTAACAGCACAGCTTATTAATTTGTTTATAACTAAGCCTAAGCCCACCGGACAAAACCAACGTTTTCGATCGCGAGTCAAAAGAGAATTACGGTTCGTGCCTTCCAGATTCGATTCTCCCCCTTGTTTTGGCTCGATGGCCCGCTCCGATACCGATTGTAAGCTCGGATTCATCATCACCATCGCAGAATGTTCTATCGATAGCCGATTTCTGACAGCCGATGGCGCCATTTTTGAAAAATTCCCTCTGAACTCTGATTCGGATTAAATCATCTTTGATTGCATGCTATAATTAACATTTATTTCATTTCCCATCCGGCAGCTTGTCTCACTTGCTGATTAAATTCTGAATATCTGATGTGCGGAACAATCAGTCGCAGAGTTGCCGGCGACAGCTGGTCATACGAGCAAAGTAGGCTGTGATTCGACCAAATTTCTTTGACAATTTGAGACCCTCGGACGAAGCCCCATTTCCATTCAGTTGCCGTCAACTCCTCGAACTGAACAGCTCGAGCTCCCTTTTTATTTTAAACATTTATTTTCTTTTTTCTTATTTATTTTTTATTTTAATTCTTTTGCAAGCGACTGTCTTGTAATGCACTCGCTTGCTGTTGGATTTTTTTCCTATTTAATATTTAATAAATAATTTAATTTTCCATTAGCTGCAATGGGCTCTTATGATGCACTCTTCGCAGTTCATCCTTCTTTTTATTTTTTAATTAAACCTATTTGCTTCCTTTTATTTTTATTATAAATAAATAATTGCTTGGACTCTTAAATAAAAATTTTGATCGTTCCAGGGTTAATCTGCTCCTTTTCTTATTTTTTTAAATATTTATTTTAATTTTTTTCCATTTCATGCAATGGGTTCTTACATAGCTCTTATCACAGCTCATGTTGGTTCTTATTTTCTTATTTTATTAATTTTTTTTATTAAAAAAAAACCTTGGGTTCTCCAATGTATTAATCAGATCGCAGGCGAGCTTGGGTCCTCCTATTTCTTTTTAATTTCCTTAAATCATTTTTTTTTCATTTTTTAATTAAACCTATTTGCTTCCTTTTATTTTTATTATAAACAAATAATTGCTTGGACTCTTAAATAAAAATTTTGATCGTTCCAGGGTTAATCTGCTCCTTTTCTTATTTTTTTAAATATTTATATTAATTTTTTTCCATTTCATGCAATGGGTTCTTACATAGCTCTTATCACAGCTCATATTGGTTCTTATTTTCTTATTTTTTAATTTTTATTTTATTAATTTTTGTTATTAAAAAAACCTTGGGTTCTCCAATGCAGTAACAAGATCGCCAGCCAGCTTGGGTCCTCTCTCCTTTTAATTTCCCTAAAGTATTTTTCCCATTTCATGCAATGGGCCTTACATAGCTCTTATCACAGCTCATGTTGGTTCTTATTTTCTTATTTTATTAATTTTTTTTATTAAAAAAAAACCTTGGGTTCTCCAATGTATTAATCAGATCGCCAGCGAGCTTGGGTCCTCCTATTTCTTTTTAATTTCCTTAAATCATTTTTTTTTTCATTTTTTAATTAAACCTATTTGCTTCCTTTTATTTTTATTATAAACAAATAATTGCTTGGACTCTTAAATAAGAATTTTGATCGTTCCAGGGTTAATCTGCTCCTTTTCTTATTTTTTTAAATATTTATTTTAATTTTTTTCCATTTCATGCAATGGGTTCTTACATAGCTCTTATCACAGCTCATATTGGTTCTTATTTTCTTATTTTTTAATTTTTATTTTATTAATTTTTTTTTATTAAAAAAACCTTGGGTTCTCCAATGCAGTAACAAGATCACCAGCCAGCTTGGGTCCTCTCTCCTTTTAATTTCCCTAAAGTATTTTTCCCATTTCATGCAATGGGCCTTACATAGCTCTTATCACAGCTCATGTTGGTTCTTATTTTCTTATTTTATTAATTTTTTTTATTAAAAAAAAACCTTGGGTTCTCCAATGTATTAATCAGATCGCCAGCGAGCTTGGGTCCTCCTATTTCTTTTTAATTTCCTTAAATCATTTTTTTTTCATTTTTTAATTAAACCTATTTGCTTCCTTTTATTTTTATTATAAACAAATATTTGCTTGGACTCTTAAATAAAAATTTTGATCGTTCCAGGGTTAATCTGCTCCTTTTCTTATTTTTTTAAATATTTATTTTAATTTTTTTCCATTTCATGCAATGGGTTCTTACATAGCTCTTATCACAGCTCATATTGGTTCTTATTTTCTTATTTTTTAATTTTTATTTTATTAATTTTTGTTATTAAAAAAACCTTGGGTTCTCCAATGCAGTAACAAGATCGCCAGCCAGCTTGGGTCCTCTCTCCTTTTAATTTCCCTAAAGTATTTTTCCCATTTCATGCAATGGGCCTTACATAGCTCTTATCACAGCTCATGTTGGTTCTTATTTTCTTATTTTATTAATTTTTTTTATTAAAAAAAAACCTTGGGTTCTCCAATGTATTAATCAGATCGCCAGCGAGCTTGGGTCCTCCTATTTCTTTTTAATTTCCTTAAATCATTTTTTTTTTCATTTTTTAATTAAACCTATTTGCTTCCTTTTATTTTTATTATAAACAAATAATTGCTTGGACTCTTAAATAAAAATTTTGATCGTTCCAGGGTTAATCTGCTCCTTTTCTTATTTTTTTAAATATTTATTTTAATTTTTTCCCATTTCATGCAATGGGCCTTACATAGCTCTTATCACAGCTCATGTTGGTTCTTATTTTCTTATTTTTTAATTTTTATTTTATTAATTTTTTTTATTCAAAAAACCTTGGGTTCTCCAATGCATTAACAAGATCACCAGCCAGCTTGGGTCCTCTCTCCTTTTAATTTCCCTAAAGTATTTTTCCCATTTCATGCAATGGGCCTTACATAGCTCTTATCACAGCTCATGTTGGTTCTTATTTTCTTATTTTATTAATTTTTTTTATTAAAAAAAAACCTTGGGTTCTCCAATGTATTAATCAGATCGCCAGCGAGCTTGGGTCCTCCTATTTCTTTTTAATTTCCTTAAATCATTTTTTTTTCATTTTTTAATTAAACCTATTTGCTTCCTTTTATTTTTATTATAAACAAATAATTGCTTGGACTCTTAAATAAAAATTTTGATCGTTCCAGGGTTAATCTGCTCCTTTTCTTATTTTTTTAAATATTTATTTTAATTTTTTCCCATTTCATGCAATGGGCCTTACATAGCTCTTATCACAGCTCATGTTGGTTCTAATTTTCTTATTTTTTAATTTTTATTTTATTAATTTTTTTTATTCAAAAAACCTTGGGTTCTCCAATGCATTAACAAGATCACCAGCCAGCTTGGGTCCTCTCTCCTTTTAATTTCCCTAAAGTATTTTTCCCATTTCATGCAATGGGCCTTACATAGCTCTTATCACAGCTCATGTTGGTTCTTATTTTCTTATTTTATTAATTTTTTTTATTAAAAAAAAAACCTTGGGTTCTCCAATGTATTAATCAGATCGCCAGCGAGCTTGGGTCCTCCTATTTCTTTTTAATTTCCTTAAATCATTTTTTTTTTTCATTTTTTAATTAAACCTATTTGCTTCCTTTTATTTTTATTATAAACAAATAATTGCTTGGACTCTTAAATAAAAATTTTGATCGTTCCAGGGTTAATCTGCTCCTTTTCTTATTTTTTTAAATATTTATTTTAATTTTTTCCCATTTCATGCAATGGGCCTTACATAGCTCTTATCACAGCTCATGTTGGTTCTTATTTTCTTATTTTTTAATTTTTATTTTATTAATTTTTTTTATTCAAAAAACCTTGGGTTCTCCAATGCATTAACAAGATCACCAGCCAGCTTGGGTCCTCTCTCCTTTTAATTTCCTTAAATTATTTTTCCCATTTCATGCAATGGGCCTTACATAGCTCTTATCACAGCTCATGTTGGTTCTTATTTTCTTATTTTATTAATTTTTTATTAATTTATTTTAATTTTTTCCCATTTCATGCAATGGGCCTTACATAGCTCTTATCACAGCTCATGTTGGTTCTTATTTTCTTATTTTTTAATTTTTATTTTATTAATTTTTTTTATTCAAAAAACCTTGGGTTCTCCAATGCAGTAACAAGATCGCCAGCCAGCTTGGGTCCTCTCTCCTTTTAATTTCCCTAAAGTATTTTTCCCATTTCATGCAATGGGCCTTACATAGCTCTTATCACAGCTCATGTTGGTTCTTATTTTCTTATTTTATTAATTTTTTTTATTAAAAAAAAAACCTTGGGTTCTCCAATGTATTAATCAGATCGCCAGCGAGCTTGGGTCCTCCTATTTCTTTTTAATTTCCTTAAATCATTTTTTTTTTCATTTGTTAATTAAACCTATTTGCTTCCTTTTATTTTTATTATAAACAAATAATTGCTTGGACTCTTAAATAAAAATTTTGATCGTTCCAGGGTTAATCTGCTCCTTTTCTTATTTTTTTAAATATTTATTTTAATTTTTTCCCATTTCATGCAATGGGCCTTACATAGCTCTTATCACAGCTCATGTTGGTTCTTATTTTCTTATTTTTTAATTTTTATTTTATTAATTTTTGTTATTAAAAAAACCTTGGGTTCTCCAATGCAGTAACAAGATCGCCAGCCAGCTTGGGTCCTCTCTCCTTTTAATTTCCCTAAAGTATTTTTCCCATTTCATGCAATGGGCCTTACATAGCTCTTATCACAGCTCATGTTGGTTCTTATTTTCTTATTTTATTAATTTTTTTTATTAAAAAAAAACCTTGGGTTCTCCAATGTATTAATCAGATCGCCAGCGAGCTTGGGTCCTCCTATTTCTTTTTAATTTCCTTAAATCATTTTTTTTTTCATTTTTTAATTAAACTTATTTGCTTCCTTTTATTTTTATTATAAACAAATAATTGCTTGGACTCTTAAATAAGAATTTTGATCGTTCCAGGGTTAATCTGCTCCTTTTCTTATTTTTTTAAATATTTATTTTAATTTTTTTCCATTTCATGCAATGGGTTCTTACATAGCTCTTATCACAGCTCATATTGGTTCTTATTTTCTTATTTTTTAATTTTTATTTTATTAATTTTTTTTATTAAAAAAACCTTGGGTTCTCCAATGCAGTAACAAGATCACCAGCCAGCTTGGGTCCTCTCTCCTTTTAATTTCCCTAAAGTATTTTTCCCATTTCATGCAATGGGCCTTACATAGCTCTTATCACAGCTCATGTTGGTTCTTATTTTCTTATTTTATTAATTTTTTTTATTAAAAAAAAAACCTTGGGTTCTCCAATGTATTAATCAGATCGCCAGCGAGCTTGGGTCCTCCTATTTCTTTTTAATTTCCTTAAATCATTTTTTTTTTCATTTTTTAATTAAACCTATTTGCTTCCTTTTATTTTTATTATAAACAAATAATTGCTTGGACTCTTAAATAAAAATTTTGATCGTTCCAGGGTTAATCTGCTCCTTTTCTTATTTTTTTAAATATTTATTTTAATTTTTTTCCATTTCATGCAATGGGTTCTTACATAGCTCTTATCACAGCTCATATTGGTTCTTATTTTCTTATTTTTTAATTTTTATTTTATTAATTTTTGTTATTAAAAAAAAACCTTGGGTTCTCCAATGTATTAATTAGATCGCCAGCAAGCTTGGGTCCTCCTATTTCTTTTTAATTTCCTTTAATTATTTTTCCCATTTCACACAATGGGCTCCTATATAGCTCTTATCACAGCTCATATTGGTTCTTATTTTCCTATTTTTTTATTTTATTAATTTATTAAAAAAAAACCTTGGACTCTCCAATGTATTAATCAGATCGCCAGTGAAAGGTCTTCTCTTTTTTTATTTTCATTTTCTTAGTTAAGCCCTTTGACCTTATCTGACATTTGCACATTTTCCTTTGGGTTCTCCAAGGCATTAATTAGATTAATAATATCTTCATTTATTTTCTAATTAAATTCATATTGGATCTTGTTTCCTTGTTTTATTTATTTTTCGTCATTTTTTAAATATATAATATTTTTAATTTCATGCAATGGGTTCTTAAGTAGCACTCTTTACAGCTCAAGTTGTGCCTATTTATTTTATTTAAAAAATATATATATTTTTTTAATGAAACCTTGGGTTATCTCTACGCGATCTCCTTACCTTTAATATATTAATTTAAATATTTTAAGCTCCTTCCCTTTCTGCCACATTTTCATTTCATTTTGGAGCTCATTTGGGGTTCTGATATTGATTTTAATTCCGTTTGAGATTTGCATGTTTTGTTGCAATTTGCGGAAACAATTAAAATGTCATTACCCGGAGCCTGTCCTGGAGTCCTAGCCTCATTCGAGGACTAAGCCCCGGACGGAATGCCAACCACAGGCGAGAGGACTCGGACGAAACGCTGGATTCTACGGTGGAAAGGCCACGCCAGGAAGTGGCTGCTCCAGGTCAAGAGAAGCAATGTCCAGTGGAGAGGTGAGATGAAACTCTAGTTCTAATACACCTTTACTCACCCTTTATCCCTTTCAGTTGGCCAGGAACGAGGTACCAGGAAGAGCTTCATGCACAAGGGTAGCTTCCACGAGGCAGTGGCTCCGGTGCTGACGGTGGCCCAATGCTTCTGCCTGATGCCGGTCCTCGGGATCGGCGACTCCTCGGTCCGCAGCTTGCACTTCACCCGGAAGAGCTGGCGGTTCTGGTACAGTTGCCTCTACTTGTGCTCCACCACCCTGGACCTGATGTTCAGCATTCGGAAAGTGTCCCACGGTGGCCTGGATGTACGCAGTGTGGGTGAGTCCCAGTCCTCCTCCAATAGTGACCTCTAATCCTTCTTAGAGCCGATTGTTTTCCATGTGAGCATATTGATAGCTTCTTGGCACTTCCTGAACCTGGCCAACCTCTGGCCCGGACTGATGCGCCACTGGGCGGCGGTGGAGAAGCGCCTGCCTCGCTATGGCTGCTGCATGGAGAGATCCCGTCCCGTCCGTCGGATCCGCTTGGTGGCCTTCCTCCTGCTGTCGCTCTCACTCAGTTGGGTAACCTTCCGCCGTGTGGAGGAGCACGGTACTAACTCCTTGAGCCTTTCTAGTGGAGCACCTGCTGAGCATCATCGCCGTGGTGTACTACGACTTCTGTCCGCGGCGTAAGGATCCTTTGGAATCGTATCTGCGCGGCACCAGCCTGCATCTCTTCGAGGTATTCCCGTACTCCAACTGGCTGGGCTGGCTGGGGAAGCTCCAGAACGTCCTGCTCACCTTTGGCTGGAGCTACATAGACATTTTCCTGATGATCATCGGCATGGGCCTCAGCGAGATGCTGGCCAGGCTGAATAGGAGTCTGAAGAGCAATGTGCGCCACGTGAGTTCTGAGGCGTATCTGTCACCTTATTCCATCAGTTTATGGTTTCCATCTGGCAGCCCATGCCGGAGGAATATTGGACCTGGTCCCGGACCCTCTACCGATCCATTGTGGAGCTCATCCGGGAGGTGGACGATGCCATATCGGGCATTATGCTGATCTCCTTTGGCAGTAATCTCTACTTCGTCTGCCTGCAGCTGCTCAAGAGTATCAAGTGAGAGGGCATTTCCAAAGGATCTTTCAAGGATCACTTTAGTTAGTTTTTTATCCTCCAGCACCATGCCCTCCTCCGCTCACGCCGTCTACTTCTACTGCTCACTCTGCTTTCTCCTTAGCAGGTCCTCCTTGGTCCTGCTCCTGGTTTCCGCTATCAACGACCAGGCCAGGGAGCCGCTGCAGCTCCTGCGACTGATTCCCTCGGAGGCGTACCATCAGCCGGAGGTCTCCCGCTTCGCCGCCGAGCTGGCCAGCGACCAGGTGGCCCTGACAGGAGCCAAGTTCTTCAACGTGACACGGCGACTCTTTCTGGCGGTACTTTAGGCTTGAGTCCTTGGACCTTATGGGATTATGATGCTGGACTTCTTTTCAGATGGCGGGGACTGCGGCCACCTACGAACTGGTGCTCATCCAGTTCCACGAGGACAAGAAGTCTTGGACCTGCTCGGTGGAGACTTTTGATTGAATTATTGCTACAGCCCCATGAAGACCGTTTCCTGAATGAATTAAAGCCCAGTACTTGGCGTGGATGTGTTTTGTTTTCTTAATTGAATTAAATCGTGAATGCATCACTCATACGCACTGTTGGCCTGGCATACATCTGAGCCAACCACCTTTTGTCGGCAGATCACAAAAAAAGTTAACACACATCTTTGGATTGGATTGGTTTGGGATTTCTTACGCAGATACCTCCATAAAGCCATACACCATGTGCTACACACACCGCATCGGATCGGATCGGATCGGATCGGAGGATAACCAGTTTTCATCTGCCCGCGTTTTTTCACTTTTCACATCGTTTTCGTTTTCATTTTCATTTGGCCTGACTTGGCTTCGACCTGGTCTGGCCTGGTCTGGTCTGGTCCGGTCATCCAGTGCATAGATAGTGGCGGTGTCCATGTGATGCAATGCCAACCATAAATGGTTCACGCTTCCTAGCCACCAACTGAAATGCGTAAATAGCGATTCGTAGTTGAAATTGGAGTTGGAGTTTCTGTTGGAATGGGAATGGGATTGAACCAGTTAACCAAATGCCAATGCCGATGGAGACTCCCCCCCGTCCTACCCGCGCCTTGGGGACTCGGCAAGTCCCGAGCCTGATGCTTCCGGCCTGCTTCACCGCCGTCCAGGCCGGTTCCAGATCCAGAGCCTCAGAGTCGGAGTCAGCCTCAGCCAATTGTTAACCCAGATCCCAGGCATATATAAGAGCCAGTGCAGCCGCTTAATCCCACAGACACAAATCGCGCTTCGCTAACGATGGCTGGTTATCCGAGTAGCATCCACTGCCTCCTGCTCCTGGTCCTGCACGTGGCCAGCGGCCAGTTCCTTCACGGCCCCGCACCGCCCCGACCGCAGCGGTCGCTCTTCGGCCCGCCGGCCCATGCCATCGGTCCGCTCCACGGACCCTGGGGTGGTCCCAGCTTCAGCTACGGCCACCTGGCGCCCTCCTCCAGCCCCCACGTGACCAAGGACGAGCTGCTGGCTCTGCTCTCCGCCTGGAAGGATGTGGAGCCGAGGCCCACAACGCCCGCACCTGAGCCGGAGGAGGAACCGGAGCCAGAGACGACTCCAGCTCCACCCCCACCACCACCGCCACCAGAGGAGGACGAGGATGAGCCCGAGCCAGAGGCGCCAGCTGCTCCTGCGCCACCACTTGGCCCGCCTCCCGGCGTTCCGGTCACCGTCTCCCTCCCCGCTCTGGTGCCCATCCAGCTGGCGGCCATGTGGCAGCAGCCGGCTCCCGGCGCAGCTCCTGGCGGACTCGGCAACCTGGGCCTGGCCGGCTTGGGCATCGGAGGAGGCATAGCTCTGAACAATCTGGGCGGCGGCGGAGTAGCAGCCGCCGGAGCCGCTGCCGTAGGAGGTGGTGGAGGAGCGGCGGCAGCCGGAGCAGCTGCTGCCACTGCCCGTTCCGGTCGTTCGCGGGCCAGAGCAAGGATCGGAGGACGAGCCCCATCCGCCATCCGCTTCCCGGTGGCTAATCCTCGCAGCTTTGCATCGGGTAACTATGTGGCTCCCAGGCCACGCTACTACCGCGACACGGACTCCATGCGGTGGGTATTTTCGCGCCAGAATCTGAATCCTATGACAAGTTTTCTCTCGCCAACAGCCTGGACGTGATGTCCGCTCCTCCCCAGTACCCGATGGCCAATCTCCCGGGTCCTGTGCAGCTGGTGAACGCCTACTGGCAGTGAGAGTCCTTCCGCCCCGCAGTCCTGCATCTATCCTCCAAGTCGTAATATTACTCTAAGCTCTAAGCTCGACCTGTACAAAGTTATAGTTATGTATATGAGCAGGTGTATGTGGAATGCCATGTATTGTTAACAAGTCGGATTTGTTTTTTTTTGTATCTGTTTAACTTGAAAATAAAATATTTTAACAAACTAAAATAATAATGGTTTTAAGTGGGGAGTGGGCTATAAAATATGGAAAGTTTTTAGATCTATGATCTATAGATTTGGGCTTTCTGGTTTCAGATTTTATAGTTTTAGATCTATAGTTTCAGATCTTATAGTCTCAATTCTCTATCTATAGTTTCTTAAATCTCTAGTTGCAGATCTTATAGTTTCAGATCTTCAGTTTAAGAGCTATAGTTTCAGATCTTATAGTTTTAGATCTATAGTTTCAAATATGTATTATAGTTTCAGATCTTATAGTTTGTAGATCTATAGATTCAGATCTTATAGTTTCAGATCTTCAGTTTAAGAGCTATAGTTTCCGATCTTATAGTTTTAGATTTATAGTTTCAAATATGTATTATAGTTTCAGATCTATAATTTCAGATCTTATAGTTTGTAGATCTATAGATTCAGATCTTATAGTTTCAGATCTTCAGTTTAAGAGCTATAGTTTCAGATCTTATAGTTTTAGATCTATAGTTTCAAATATGTATTATAGTTTCAGATCTATAGATTCAGATCTTATAGTTTTTAGATCTATAGTTTCAGATCTTATTCTCTCAAGTCTCTATCTATAGTCTCTTAAATTTGTAGTGGCAGATCTTACAGTTTCAGATCCATAGTTTAAGAGCTATAGTTTCAGATCTTATAGTTTTAGATCTATAGTTTCAAATATGTATTATAGTTTCAGATCTATAATTTCAGATCTTATAGTTTGTAGATCTATAGATTCAGATCTTATAGTTTCAGATCTTCAGTTTAAGAGCTATAGTTTCAGATCTTATAGTTTTAGATCTATAGTTTCAAATATGTATTATAGTTTCAGATCTTTAGTTTCAGATATTATAGTTTTAGATCTATAGTTTCAGATCTTATAGTCTCAATTCTCTATCTATAGTTTCTTAAATCTCTAGTTGCAGATCCTATAGTTTCAGATCATCAGTTTAAGAGCTATAGTTTCAGATCTTATAGTTTTAGATCTATAGTTTAAAATATGTATTATAGTTTAAGAGCTATAGTTTCAGATATTATAGTTTAAGATCTATAGTTTCAGATCTCATTCTCTCAAATCTCTATCTCCAGTCTCTAATATCTCTAGTTGCAGATCTTTAGTTTAATATCTACAGTTTCAGATCCTATAGTTTCAGATCTTATAGTTTCAGATCTCATAGTTTCAGATCTAATAGTTTCAAATCTCAAACTCAAATCTCTTTCTATAGTCTCTTAAATCTGAGATAATCTTAAGTTTCAGATCTTATATTACCAGATCCATAGTTTTAGATATACTTTAGATCTATACCTTCAAATCGCATTGTCTCAGATCTATAGTTCCAGATCTATTATCGATTTCTGGTTGGTCTAGATTTCAGTTATATATCAGAGATCAGAGATCAGTAAGCCTTCCACTATGTTTTGAAATAGATATAACTTTGAGAAATGATTAAAAACAGAGCTTAAAAACCGTATAAATTAGTGAGGTAACCCAGTTTCCATTAAAAGCCCGTCTGGAGCCAAAACAACTTCACACGCCATTGCAATCTCTTATCAGGGATGTTGCACAACCGATCCTTATTAATTAATTGATTTGCGGCGGAAAACCTTTCGCCACTTGGTTAAGAGCCGACTCCCCTTTGATTTATGGCGGCAGGGATTAAATGTCAAATTAAAATAAATTCATTTCGGCAGCCCGTTTGCTTATATCACGAAGCGCCAAATTGGATGGCAGATCAGGTCTCGAATGGCATCCATTATGAATATGTGTATAGTCTTAATGCACATTGGTGTGCAATTTTGAATGTCCTTATCTGGGGGACAGGCATGTTTGGCTACTGAATTGTGAACATCGCCCCAGCACGGCTCCCCGGGGTGTTGTAGCGCAGCAGCCTCACCCAGTGACTCGATCCAGATCGACATCTACCGCCAAGAGAGCCGCAAGCGACACATGCCACACGCTGCTGCCAAATGAGACATTAAGTTGATGGGCCGGTTGATGGATGGAAACTGGATTGGAGGCAGCAGGTCCGGTCCCAGTTGGGTGGTGCAGCTACTCCCGGCCTCCTTGTGGGCGAAATTGGCACGTACTCGACGAATTTCAAATTATTTACGCGTTCCTCTGCTTTGCCAGTACACTGGCCAACAAATCGGATATCGGGCTATATTATTGCTTTATTTATATACGCAAGGTTAGATAGTACATAAAAACTGGTTAAAAAACACAGAGGTAGCCTTGTTTCCTCAGAAGGACTATCCGAACGATTGTGACTGGTGGCAGTTGGGTTAGTTTAAGGCTATATGCTATCCGCAGGACTTGGACTTCGAAATCAGTTAACTGATAAAGTGTAAACAATGATAACAAATACTTAAGTTAATGGGAATATAAAATGTGCTTAACTAAGAAGCCTACTCTGAAGAGTTCTACGATTAGGTCTTTGGCTAAAAGGAAACTGTCGCCGAGTCTGGGCGAGAGAGTGTAACGAACCGACGACAGTGCCTGACTTTTATGGACATTTTCACACATTGCCCCAAAATGGAGAGTGACGTGCCTCAGCCACCCGATGGTTATAGCGGTCCATGGATGTCCAAAATAGCCGCCGGCAGGCGTAAAAACAATTTACTATGTAATGCGCCACTGGGACCACGCCCAGTCCGGCTCCGCCGTTTGGACTTCCCGCTAGGACCGATTGAGATCACTTATGCAACGCAATGCCCCGACTCGGTCTAAACAAACATCAACTAATACAGCAATTAAATAAACAAATCAAACGCGACAAGGAACGAATTTTGAAATCAAAGAAGCCTCTTATGACAGGCGGCGTATCAGCGTCCAGAGCGTATGGTGGGCGGCCAGCAAAGCGAAGGCGCCGGCGAAGACAAAGTTGAGTCGGTAGACGGCCGCCTGGCAGTACAGCAGAACCACGCCGGCGAGGAAGTAGAAGACAATGGACAGCAGCCAGTAGCCAGCACTGTAAGGGGGATTGATTAAAAAGGGTTGCCCCTAAAAGTCACTTTTCAAACAAACCATTTCTGGGGCGCCCGCAGCTGGAGGAGCAGGCTGAGTGAAGCCATGACCGCGATACTGGGATACAAGCCAGGGTCGGGCAGAACAATTCCATGGCTAGAAGTTTAGAGAAAGAGCATGAGTTCTAGAGAGGATCTAGATGGGAAAGGATCTGTACTCACTGTCGACTGCGCAGCCAGGCCAAGCTAGCAGGAGCATTCAGGAGGAGCTGTATCAGCAGCATCAGCAGCAGGGTGACGTGGAAGGAGAAGTTGTGCAGGCCGACACACGGCTCCGGCTCCTCCTCCTCGGCCTGATCTTCGCTGGCCGCCACCAATTCCTGATCCTCTTGGCCCTCCTCCTCACTGGAAGCGTCTTCTGGCTTTACAGCCGGAGCGGGAGCTGAGGGTTTCGGTTTACCCCGCACCAGGTTGGCCGCCTTCTGCCACAAAAGGTCCTCCAGGTAGTCCTTGTAGGCATTCGACAGCATCAGGAAATAGAATATGAACGCCAGGAGCAGACCCACTCCACTGCAGGTGCCCATGGCTGTGGCGATTGACAGGACGCCGAACGTGATGGGCAAGTGGGTGACTATCGAGACGATCACATTGGAGGTAGTCTGGGAAAGGGTGGTGAGGCGCAGGGCCAGCCGGTAGAAGGCATTCCCGTAGAGCGTCAGGGCCAGCCAAGTGGCCAGGGTGGCTATCAGCGACAGGGCTATCGCGGCGCAGTGGATGATGATGGACACGTTGATGCTGTAGTCCAGGGGCTCCGGCTCTGGCAAGAAGCCGATGGTGATGATTAGCTTCTTCAGAAGGCGGCAGGCTGTAAAGAAAGAGAGGAAAACGTACATTGGAGAAGTTGTGATTATCGAAGGGGCTATTTTAAGGGGTACCCCTTAGAAAAATTCGAAAAAATTAAAAACGGCTTATTTGAAAATATTTAAATGAGGAATTAAGCTACTCGATTCACTGATTATGGAAAGGTATACCTTTTCCAGATCGGATCAAGATTTTAGAAACTTTTAACATCTGAAGGGAGCGAAATGGGGGATCCCGAAAATGGATACTTTTTAAGGGGTACCCCTTGGAAAAATTCGAAAAAATTTATAACGGTTTATTCGGAAATATTTCAATGAGGAATTAAGCTACTCGATTCACTGATTATGGAAAGGTATACCTTTTCCAGATCGGATCAAGATTTTAGAAACTATGAACATCGGAAGGGAGCGAAACGGGGGATCCCGAAAATGGATACTTTTTAAGGGGTACCCCTTGGAAAAATTCGAAAAAATTTAAAACGGTTTATTCGGAAATATTTCAATGAGGAATTAAGCTACTCGATTCACTGATTATGGAAAGGTATACCTTTTCCAGATCGGATCAAGATTTTAGAAACTATGAACATCGGAAGGGAGCGAAATGGGGGATCCCGAAAATGGATACTTTTTAAGGGGTACCCCTTGGAAAAAATCGAAAAAATTAAAAACGGCTTATTTGAAAATATTTAAATGAGGAATTAAGCTACTCGATTCACTGATTATGGAAAGGTATACCTTTTCCAGATCGGATCAAGATTTTAGAAACTATGAACATCGGAAGGGAGCGAAATGGGGGATCCCGAAAATGGATACTTTTTAAGGGGTACCCCTTGGAAAAAATCGAAAAAATTAAAAACGGCTTATTTGAAAATATTTAAATGAGGAATTAAGCTACTCGATTCACTGATTATGGAAAGGTATACCTTTTCCAGATCGGATCAAGATTTTAGAAACTATGAACATCGGAAGGGAGCGAAATGGGGGATCCCGAAAATGGATACTTTTTAAGGGGTACCCCTTGGAAAAATTCGAAAAAATTGAAAACGGTTTATTCGGAAATATTTCAATGAGGAATTAAGCTACTCGATTCACTGATTATGGAAAGGTATACCTTTTCCAGATCGGATCAAGATTTTAGAAACTATGAACATCGGAAGGGAGCGAAATGGGGGATCCCGAAAATGGATACTTTTTAAGGGGTACCCCTTTGAAAAATTCGAAAAAATTAAAAACGGCTTATTTGAAAATATTTAAATGAGGAATTAAGCTACTCCATTCACTGATTATGGAAAGGTATACCTTTTCCAGATCGGATCAAGATTTTAGAAACTATGAACATCGGAAGGGAGCGAAATGGGGGATCCCAAAAATGGGTACTTTTTAAGGGGTACCCCTTGGAAAAATTCGAAAAAATTTAAAACGGTTTATTCGGAAATATTTCAATGAGGAATTAAGCTACTCGATTCACTGATTATGGAAAGGTATACCTTTTCCAGATCGGATCAAGATTTTAGAAACTATGAACATCGGAAGGGAGCGAAATGGGGGATCCCGAAAATGGATACTTTTTTAAGGGGTACCCCTTGGAAAAATTCGAAAAAATTTAAAACGGCTTATTTGAAATTATTTAAATGAGGAATTTAGCTACTCGATTCACTGATTATGGAAAGGTATACCTTTTCCAGATCGGATCAAGATTTTAGAAACTATGAACATCGGAAGGGAGCGAAATGGGGGATCTAGAAAATGGATACTTTTTAAGGGGTACCCCTTGGAAAAATTCGAAAAAATTTAAAACGGCTTATTTGAAATTATTTAAATGAGGAATTTAGCTACTCGATTCACTGATTATGGAAAGGTATACCTTTTCCAGATCGGATCAAGATTTTAGAAACTATGAACATCGGAAGGGAGCGAAATGGGGGATCCCGAAAATGGATACTTTTTAAGGGGTACCCCTTGGAAAAATTCGAAAAAATTTAAAACGGCTTATTTGAAATTATTTAAATGAGGAATTTAGCTACTCGATTCACTGATTATGGAAAGGTATACCTTTTCCAGATCGGATCAAGATTTTAGAAACTATGAACATCGGAAGGGAGCGAAATGGGGGATCTAGAAAATGGATACTTTTTAAGGGGTACCCCTTGGAAAAATTCGAAAAAATTTAAAACGGCTTATTTGAAATTATTTAAATGAGGAATTTAGCTACTCGATTCACTGATTATGGAAAGGTATACCTTTTCCAGATCGGATCAAGATTTTAGAAACTATGAACATCGGAAGGGAGCGAAATGGGGGATCTAGAAAATGGATACTTTTTAAGGGGTACCCCTTGGAAAAATTCGAAAAAATTTAAAACGGCTTATTTGAAATTATTTAAATGAGGAATTTAGCTACTCGATTCACTGATTATGGAAAGGTATACCTTTTCCAGATCGGATCAAGATTTTAGAAACTATGAACATCGGAAGGGAGCGAAACGGGGGATCCCGAAAATGGATACTTTTTAAGGGGTACCCCTTGGAAAAATTCGAAAAAATTGAAAACGGCTTATTTGAAAATATTTAAATGAGGAATTAAGCTACTCGATTCACTGATTATGGAAAGGTATGCCTTTTTCAGGTTGGATTAAAATGATGAGAGCTATAATCATCGCAAGGGGACTAAATGGGGTATTACGGGAATGGACACTTTTAAGGGGTAACCCTTGAAAAAAAGTGAATATATGGATTGAAGAGCTAACTTTTCTGCTACCACATACCTGTGACTACGAAAAGAGAAGTGTACTGCAAGTAACCGACGTACGGACGCAGGCTCCGGAAGGTGCCCACCTCGTGGAAGGTCTCCACCTGCTTGCGCAGCACGATCAGCAGCACGCAGGCAAAGTGGGCCGGAAGCCAGCCGTAGAACTCCAGCACCAGACGAGATAAGGCCGAGGTGTAGGAGTACTCGTAGCTGTGGAGACACCAATTAGAGCGAGGCAGAGATAGGGAATGGAAGACAGCGACTCACCTAATGCGATACCGGCAAATGGGGTCCAGATAGAGGTCGAGGGTGACGGGATTCAGCGTGGTGTTGTAATGCCTCGGCACCAGGGTGGGCACATTGGCGAAGAGCTGTGGCTTCTGATCGGCAGACCTGTGGAGTAAAGTCAGAATTAGATCAGGGACCACCATGAGAAAGATTACCTACTTGAGGGTCTGGAATCGCTCGAATCCTGCAGCCCAAGGGACACACAGCCGAGCCGTGACACGGTACTCCGGCTGTAGGCACTGCAACGGCTCTACGTTTATCCGTAGACTCTGATACGGATCCAGCAGCCCGGAGATGCGCAGCCGCAGGTGGAGAGTGCCCTGCAGCGTCTCGTTTATCAGCGGCAGCTTGGCCATGGTGTACCAGCGCGGCATCTGGATGTCCATTACCCGCTCCCTTGGATCGTAAATGTCCAGGTTGTAGCCAATACGCCGATTGCCAGGCGGCAGGCGGACCACCACATGCGTCCACTCCAGGTAGGTTCGACGGAGATTGTGCAAATCGAGAATGGCGACACTTCGCGCATCGCGGTCTTCGTTGGGCAGTCGCTGGACGAGATGCATCAGCGAGGTGACTTTGTCGCTGCAAGGATAGGTGTAAGGATTAGGGATTCAATTCTAGTCCCGTTACCTACCAGTAGAGCTGACCCGAGCCATCGTGTTCCTCCGCAGAGCAGCCAAATAGCCAGTCGGCATCGTCCACGTTTAGGGCTTCTATGGCCATCTTTTTGTAGCGCTCCTGCCGGTGCAGTCCAATCAGCTCCAGGTAGGTGCCCTTGAGGCCATTAGCGAAGTACTTGTTGATGACCAGGCGGCGCTCCTCGTGCCAGCTACCGCTGTTGAAGCCCAATCGCCCGAAGCTTTGCTGGCGCCTGCGTGGTTTCTGAAGAATCATAATTACAAATATGAATATTATAGGTTCCCTCTACTATTTACTCACCACAAAGGTGTACAGGGCCGACTGCAGATTGCGCTGCTTATTAGTGCCGAAAACCACCGAGGAGCGGTCATCGCGCAGGTGGGCCATGCTGAAGAGGAAGCGGTTGATGGCCTGCATGAACTGGAGACACCACACGGCCGACAGGTGATCACAGCTCAGGCTTACGCGTGGAATGGCCGAGGTCATGGCATGCAGGTCGTTGAACCGGGAGTTTGTCAGGCCAGGCCTGACCAGGAGATCCCTGTTGCCACCGCCAGTGGAAATCAGCAATACGTTGTCCAACCGCCTCGAGCTCTCCTGGTTGGCCATTCGCTGGACGCTCGGCGGCTTCTGGTGCAGGCTATCGCACACGTTCGTGGTGCTGGTGGGCACGGTGGAGGTACGCATCTTGCCCAGCACAGTGTCCGTTTGCCAGTAGAAGGCCTCCAACTCCGAGTCTAGATTCAGCACCGGCTGATCCAGCGGCGTCGAGATGCTGATTATCGTGTTTATGTGCTGGGCAATCGCCGAATCTGTAAGCACTGACTGGGCCAGCTTGCCACCCATGGAGTGTCCAATCAGGACGATGCTCGGCTTGTCCGCGCGTCCCTCGTAGATCGATAGAATCGTGCGGATGCAGAGCTTGAGGAAGTTCTGCTGGCGTGGGAGGTAGCCGCCGTACAGGGCGGACAGCTCCTCGTCGTAGTCGATGGTGTAGTAGTCCAGGTGGATGCCGGCATCGTTGTCCCGTCCCTTGCGCAGAGCTACCGATCCCAAGGAACGCACTTGCTTGTACGAGCCGGCATTTCCGGGCACAAAAATAACCGGCGCACCCGTCATCCGGCTTTTCAAGGGATCCAGCTGCTGTTTCACGCCTTCATAGTAATAATACAGTCCATAGTTGGGGTAATGGTCTCCATCCTGGACTCGCACTCTCTGCAAGTCAAGAGATAATAGAGTTTTTCCAGCAAAAGCCCCACTTGGAGAAGAAATAAACACACAACTTACCGCATACATGGGCTCGCCGAACATATAAGTCATGCGGCAGGCATTTGGCTCCACCTCCGCCTGCAGGTTGAAGAGGCCAAAGATGAAGCAGCAGGCTGAGCCAATTACCAGCAGAACCGCACAATTCCGGAACATAAACATCTCGGAAGTGTTACTTTTGCATTCTTATGTTTACGTCTGGGGTGTTGTTGTTGTGTCGCGACCAGTGCTGCCAGACTGTCGCAGGGTGCAGTTATCAGGGCTAGGAATGGGTGTATCCGATAAATGTATCTAAATCTTAACTATTTGTATCTCTAATAATGAATCTTAAAAAGACAATGATAGAATTTCAAAAGTATGCGCCCAATGGATGAAAGGTACATTTTCGAGACATTCTGCGCCGCTAGGCAACAGCTCCGGCCATCTCTAGCCATTTGATCTTCATGCATTCAGTCATTCATGTGTGTGTGTGTGTGTGCGATTGCCCACTGTTGTGGCTCCCCTATTCGAGAGTTGATCAGTTAACGTACGCGTGCGCTCGCTCCCGATCCACCGATCCAGCGATCCAGCGAGCGATCCACCAATCCACCGATCCCCCGATTCTAAGATTCGTTCGATCGCGTACCGGAATTGTCAACAATCTTTGACGCGACACAGCTTCGTAACGTGTTTACGTCTAAGACACTGTTTCTATCTATTTTTTTTTCCCCCGTTTTGTGTTGTTTTGTTGTCCTCTCTCTCTGTCACTCCTGCGCTTCGGATTTCCGTGTGTGTGCGGGCTTAATCACCTCTGTATTGGTGGCCGTGTTGTCTAGCCTGTTAACTTGGCTTGGAGCGACGACGACAGTTATGCCCTACCAATAGCAACAAAAACATCGAGACGCGGCAGCAGCATCCGCTCCGATCCGATCGCTAGTGTTTCCCTATTGTTGTTGTTGTCGTTGCTTTGATCGATCGATCGCCCGATCGTAATATATATATATATATATATATATATAATTATTCATAGGCCAATAAAAATAAAAAGAAATAATAGAAAGACGAAAGGAGAAAAAAAAAAAAAACAAGAACATTTACAAGAGTTTTTAGTGGTGAGTGGTGGTGCGTCGTGTTGTGTGCGTTCCTATTTGTTTTGTTTTGTACAAATCGGCTGTAGATATATAGCTCGGAGTCTATATAGTATCTGAACATTCCATTCTCCTGCACATCCGCCACCATGGAAATTTGGCGCTCAGTGACGTTGAGTGCCTTCCTGGTCCTGGGACTGGTCTTCCTCTATGGCACCGTCGAGTCCTGCAACGAGGTCGTCTGCGCCTCCATCGTGTCCAAGTGCATGCTCACCCAGAGCTGCAAGTGCGAGCTGAAGAACTGCTCCTGCTGCAAGGAGTGCCTCAAGTGCCTGGGCAAGAACTACGAGGAGTGCTGCAGTTGTGTGGGTAAGGCGATCCTCATCCTACTTCTTCTTCTTCATCTCCATGCCAAGGGGAGGTGCTGCAAGTGGGTGGTAGTAGTGGTGGTGGTGGTGGTGGGGTGGGCTCTCGTATGAATAATATATGATGCCCATAGCTGTGGCGATGATGTGATGGGGCCTTGTTTTTGTTGTTGTCCAATGTATTCATTCCATCTCTCGTTTGAGTGTGTTCGTGTAGGTGGAGGGGGGAGTTTGAGATGTGCCAACTAGTTATCGGCTATCGATAGCAGGCTTAAACGGGGCCCTTGACTTTAACCCCTTGATTGCGCACAGGGCTTACTTGATAGATCTCTACTTAAGCTAAGTAGATAATTGTGTCGCCTAAAGGTCTTAGCTTAGAAATCAATAAGCCAAGCTTACTTGTTAACACTAATCCAAAGGCTACATATAAACAAAATTCCCACGCACGCCCGCCCGACACTCCACGATTACTGAGAAAACAAATTTTCGAAAATGTAAATAAACATTTGGCACAATTCTCATCGTGCTTGGACGACTCTAGAAGTGTATCATTGTCGCACCATAAATGCTTGTAAACAATTGTTGACAAATGAATAATTTTTGTTTATTTTGTTATCCCAGAACTCTGCCCAAAGCCCAATGACACGCGTAACTCGCTTTCGAAGAAGTCTCACGTGGAGGAGTTCGATGGAGTTCCGGAACTATTCAACGCAGTAGCCACTTTGGACGAAAACGACAACTACGGTTACAATTGGGATGTCTTCACGTTTCAAGTGGACTTCGACAAGTACTTGAAGGGTCCCAAACTGGAAAAGGACGGCAACTACTTCCTAAGTAAGTGGTTTCCCACTATTAAGCTCTTGATATCTGTTCTTATCCCTGCCTCCATTTAGGAACTAATGACAAGAACCTGGATGAGGCCATCCAGGAGCGAAACAACATAGTGACAGTAAACTGCACGGTTATATATCTGAACCAGTGCGTTTCGTGGAACAAGTGCCGGCACAGCTGCAAGTCCACGGGCGCCAGCAGCACGAGGTAATGCCGAACTCCTTCCCAGATGTCACGACCTCTAACTAATTGAAGTAATTGTGTTTATTGTAGATGGTTCCACGACGGCTGTTGCGAGTGCGTGGGCTCCACGTGCATAAATTACGGTGTAAACGAAAGCCGTTGTCGAAACTGCCCGGAGCAGGATAATCTGGGCGACGAGCTGGAGGACAACGTGGAGGAGGAGATGCAGGACTTTGGCGAGAGCATGGGCCCCTTCGACGGACCCGTGAACAACAATTACTGAGCGCGGTGCGGTCATGAATGCCATTATTCAATGAACAGAACAACTTTTAACAAATTAGCTACTCAATTCAGTGACATTATTATTATATATTGTAGTACGAAGTAATATTTGTATCCGGAGGGATAGAACGCTTCAGTAGCTCCAGAGAGCGGCGTTCCGAAATCACCGCTTGGGCTGCGGCAAAAAAAGTTTGTTAGTCAAAGAAACGATTGTATTGTAAAATTAAAAGTGTTTATTTCTTACCTTTTTGATTTGGATGTGGTGGTGTTGGTGGGCGAACATCCGGCGATCTCCGACAGCACTTTCGACTTCGTCCTCGGCTGGACGAAACTGTAGCTCTGATGATGGAAGGAGCGACCTTCAACAGGATCGGCTGAAAATAACGTATATTGTGTTAGAAAAATGTAGTTTTTGAAAATTAGTTTGGCGCCATTCTGGCTCACCCCCTAACCGATAGTCTCCGATCGCAGAGCTGCCACGTTTTGTTAAAATTGATAAAATACTATTAATTGGCAGATTTTAAAACTATGCGCAGGCGCAGGCTTAGCATTCATTTAGAAAACAAGCCAAAATTGAAGTGTAATTAAAAATTAGGCTTTTGATCTAATAAAAAATTTTGGAAATCTAAAAACCAAAACATCTGCTTTGTGACCATCTGGCAACGCTGTGCCGCCGCCGCAATTTCAAGCAAAGAACCCAAAGTTACGTATTCGCACCGGATTTCGGAGGCCATCCGCCGGCAAGGGAATCGGAAACACCAAATATGTTGAAGGGGCTGCGGCATGTGCGGCAAGTGCTGCAGCGTGGCCGCCACCAGTTGGCTCAGATCCGCGGCGCATCTGAGATTTGTCCGCCTCCAGGCACCAGTAGGGGAGAGCTCTCGTTTCTGCCGCTCAGCCGGCGACAGGTGAGCCAATTGGGTCACAGATTCCAACGGCGGATAGCCAACGTCTTCACCGACTTCTCCACCCACAGGTGCTTCAGTTGCAGGCAGAGTACAAGGCAATCGTTGGCGTGATAGCCAGATCCCTGCAGCTAACGCCCCGCGAGGTGCGGCTGATGCATCTGCGCTGCATGAGCTCCAACTCGGGCAAATCGTCCAAAGACGGAGCCAAAGAATCTTCAGACAAAGCAAAGTCTGGGGAGGAGGGGTTCGCAAAGCAACCGGAAAAGGCAACGTCAGACAGTAGCAAAAAGAGTAGCAAGGATGCAGGGGAACAGCCCCCCAGCACCGCAAGCTCCAGTTCCGACCCCACCAGCACCAGTGGCAGCGACCCCGCTGAAGATCCCAATAAGAACAACAATGAGAACGAAGAAAAGATGCGCTCTGTACTGACGAAAGCCGTTCTGTGGCTCTTCACCATCTACATGTTCGTGGCATTCTTCTCCTTGCTTATCACCCCGCGCTCCGAACGACCCGAGGTAGATCTCCCGTAACTAGGAGCTCAGAAACAATAATAATATGTTGCAACCTTCTAGGGCTCCACGCGCTATGTGTCCTGGAACGAGTTCGTCCACCACATGCTAGCAGTGGGCGAGGTAAAGGAACTGATCATCCGGCCAGACATGGAAATGGTCACAATCATTCTGCACGAGGGGGCTGTCATTAAGGGCCGAAAGGTGTCCTCCAACATCTTCCACATGGCGGTGGCCGATGCCAACAAGTTCGAGGAGAAGCTGCGTGAGGTTGAAAAGCGGCTTGGCATTAAGGATGGCGTTCCAGTTACCTACGACCGCCAGACGGACACAACGGGCCGCATCCTCATGCTGCTCCTCATCTGCGCCCTGCTCATGTCCATAGCCACCCGCATGAAGAGCTTCAAAAGCCCGCTCAGCATGGACTCTTTCGTGAGCAGCCCGCTTATGTCTTTCAATTTCTGTAAAATAACTTATACCTTTCCAAATAGAATCAAATGGGCCGTGCCAAGTTCACTCTGGTGGATCCCTTTGACGGTGGACGGGGTGTTCTCTTCCGTGACGTTGCTGGCTTGAGCGAAGCCAAGCAGGAGGTGAAAGAGTTTGTAGACTATCTGAAGTCGCCGGAAAAGTACCAGCGTCTGGGAGCCAAAGTTCCACGCGGTGCCCTGCTCCTTGGGCCGCCCGGCTGCGGAAAGACGCTCCTGGCCAAGGCAGTGGCCACCGAGGCCCAAGTGCCGTTCTTGAGTATGAACGGCTCCGAGTTTATTGAGATGATTGGAGGTCTGGGGGCGGCCCGAGTGCGGGATCTCTTCAAGGAAGGCAAGAAACGGGCGCCCTGCATCATCTACATTGACGAAATCGACGCGATTGGACGCCAGCGCTCCGGTACAGAGAGCATGGGCCAGGGCAGCTCCGGCGAATCAGAGCAGACGCTTAATCAGCTGTTGGTCGAGATGGACGGAATGGCAACCAAGGAGGGTGTCCTCATGCTGGCCAGCACGAATCGTGCTGATATTTTGGACAAGGTGAGCCATCTAGCTCATTATTTTTGAAACTAATATGAAGTCTTCCTGTTTAGGCTCTTTTGCGACCTGGTCGCTTCGACCGACACATCCTCATCGACCTGCCCACGCTGCTGGAGCGCAAGGAGATCTTCGAGAAGCATCTGTCTTCGGTTAAGCTGGAACAACCGCCGGAAACCTTTTCCCAGCGATTGGCCCGCCTTACCCCGGGATTCTCTGGAGCGGATATTGCTAATGTGTGCAATGAGGCAGCTCTCCACGCCGCCCGCAACACCCAGAAGGAAGTGAGCAGCAAAAACCTCGAGTATGCCGTTGAGCGGCTGGTTGGTAAGTGGCTTGGCGATAGCTTCTCCGTTTCTTGACTTACCCATTTGTGTTCCAGGCGGCACTGAGAAGCGGTCGCACGCACTCTCGTTGGCAGAACGCAAGGTGATTGCGTACCACGAGTCCGGACACGCGCTCGTTGGCTGGATGCTGCCCAACTCCGATATCCTGCTGAAGGTGACCATTGTCCCGCGCACTAGTCTGGCTCTGGGTTTCGCCCAGTACACGCCCAGCGAACAGCATTTGTACAGCAAGGAGGAGCTCTTCGACAAGATGTGCATGGCCCTGGGCGGCCGGGCGGCGGAGAATCTGATCTTTAACCGCATCACCACAGGGGCTCAGAACGATCTAGAGAAGGTTACCAAGATCGCGTATGCGCAGATCAAAAAGTTTGGCATGAATCCGAGCCTGGGTCCCATCTACGTGCGGGATGCCGACGAGACGGAGGGTGGGGGTGCGCTGGGAGCCGGTGGCGGGAAGAAGCCCTTCTCGCGGGCCATGGAGAGCATGATAGATAACGAGGCGCGCAATGTGGTGGCCACCGCCTACCAGGCAACGGAGTTGATTCTCACCGAAAATCGCGATAAGCTGGAAAAGGTGGGCTTTGTTTAGAGTGTTGACTGTGGATGCAGTCATGTAGTTATCTTCCGTTTTATTTAAATTTTTGTAATTTATGGCCCTAGTCTGAATAGGATATACCGGTTATACCGAGTATACTCTACTCTTGGAAGTATCATTGCTCTACTCGAATGCATACTCACCCCGTCTCTTTCCCTTTCAGCTGGCCGAGGCTCTGCTGGAGAAGGAAACCCTGGACTATGACGAGGTGGTGGAGCTGATCGGACCGCCGCCCCACGAGATCGGCAAGCGGCAAGTGGACTCTGTGGAGTTTGAGCAATCACTGAAGAACCTGGGCAGCGCCGACACCGACAACCCGAAAGCCTGAGCGGACGGATTACGGATTTGGTCACACACACACACACATTCACAGTCAAGAGTCGAAAGTCGCGAATCGAGAGTTAATCATCATTCAATCGCCGTCGTCGTCGCCACCACGTGTTCCCAGTTGAGTCGCTCACCTGCGTGGCCCGTGGTGCCCCTGGTTCATGTTCGTTGAATGTAAATAAAGTTGTTTACCTTTTAAATGACTCCGAGACGGTGTTCATTCATTTAATTGCCTCGCTAAAAACTAAAAACATAAAACTATTAAAAAAAACAAAAAAATTTAGTAATACGACTAGGTCCGGGCTGATCATGGGGATGTCTGACAAGCTAACGGATATTACACTGCCGACATTGGGTCCCTCCCAGACTATACATTTTCAAAATGTGCATTATAAAATATTATATTCCGCGGTGTTTGGATTAAATTGTTAATTATACAAAAAAATAAATACGATTATACTTGTTTTTAAATATTATTCTTTGTATATATATCTCATATACCCTGTCGGATACCCTCGGGAGATCAAAGGCGGTAGAGGTGATCACCTAGCACTTCAAACTGCCAGCTACTGGGGTACACTCATCGGAGTCACCTAGCTACCTAGTCACTCCGTCACCTGATCCCCAAACGCTTCTTCCATCCCCAAGGGTACTTCTCATTTGTTGTCTCTGGTGGGTTCTCTGGGGGGTCAGCCATCTATCCAGAGTTCACAGCATTTGAATATCAATTGTAAATATTTATCCTAACCCGATCCGGTCCTACACCGATGTGATACCGCTATGTCATCCATAATTCCATGTAAAAACCCCTTCAAACTGATCCAGTATTTTTCCATAATTTCGATTTAATTTTAATTACAATTCAATGAAAAAACCCAAAATAAATATACAAAAAATCCCACCTCAAAGCTAACTAGGTGTCATGCCGGTATGGATCGGATCGGGTCGGGTATGGAGTCGTCGTTAATCCAACCTGAACACCCGAATCGGAGGATGCATAAATAGGCCCGGCTCCGGGCTATAGTTGATCAGTTGGCGATCGTCGAAATACGGAAAACGAATCACGGAAATCGTAAATCTGTCAGAATGCACTTGGTCGATGGATCATTGTTCCTCGGGTGGATATATCTCCTGGTGGGTGTGAGTCTGGTTCCTGAACTGGTGCAGGCTTCCACTGGCCTTCGTAAGTAGCACTCCACTGGATAGGGAGATTAGTCCTTCCTTAGTACCAGCTTTATTACTTCCAGCTTCTCCCTTGAAACGCTGCAAGTGGCAGGATGAAGCCTGTCTGGTGGCCCAGGCCAACGTCTTCTTCAAGGCTTTCCAGAATGGAGTCCCCGAGAGAGAGGTGCCGAACATGGATCCCATGGAATTGGGTACAATGCGGATCGAAAGCGGCGGACACTCGGACTCGCTGCAGTTCAAGCTGACCTTGTCCGACTCCAAGCTGTACAACCTGCCCCAGTCGGTGAAGGTGAAGGGCATCAAGGGCTTCAGCAAGGACCTGACCAAGCCCCTGAAGATCACCCTGCTGATGCTGGCCACGGACCTGGAGATCCATGCCAAGTACGAAGTGGACGGCAAGCTGCTCATCCTGCCGATAGTCAGCTCGGGAACGGCGCTCATCAAGCTCTCGGATGTCCACTCCAAGTCGAGGATAGTAGCTGAGCCTGTGAAGCGGTCGGATGGTCATACCTACTTGAATATTACGGACTTTAGAATCGCTACCAAGTTGAGGAAGTAAGTCAACAGTTTATCTCTATGAAGTGCCTGTTTAAAAAAAAAACATAGCATACTTTTTTGGGACGAAACTAAGCCCTCATCCTTTCCATCCCCCAGTGGCAGCTTTGATATGAGCAACCTGTTCAATGACAACGTGGAGCTCCGGGAGAGCACTCTAAAGGTCCTCAACCAGGAGTGGGACGCCCTCGCCGCCGATGTCCAGCCGGCCTTCAACCTAGCCTGCAGCAGAGCCTTCAAGAATATCCTGCAACGTCTGTGGAACGATATTCCTTACGATGAGTTCTTCGAAGATGAGTAATCCTTAATTTTGATTAAAAAATAAATCATTGCAAGCATTTAATTCGAAGTTTTTCTTTAATTCTGAATAAATAAAGTTCTTAATTACAAAAAAAAATACTTAAAATAATTCTATTCAGTTTTTGAGAACTTCAAATGTTAATTTTTCGATGCTGGTTTTGTTTCTTGATGAACATCCTTTTGTAGTGATTCTAGAAGGATAATTTCCGAGGGACTATCATCCCCCGAGTCCAGTCTATATAGTGTGGAATGTGTTTGTACGGTTGGGTAACTATTGGACATTACGGATACTATATTATTGGATCGGAAAGCCACATAATGAAAGGATACTCACACAGTGTTGTGATCCCTTGGGGTTTTGGGTGTCTGCTTAAGGGATCGGTGGGGATCGCCTAGGGTTCCACATCGGTCACATTGTGCACCCGGTTGTGTACATCGGTGAGCAGCACCCGCGGGTTTAGCTATCCGTCTCCGTGCTGGGTCTGGTCACCCTCCGGGTGCTCCATGATCTTGCTATCCGATGAATTGATGCTCTGCAGTAGGGTAGACCTTTAGTCACATGTCCTTTCGTGTCGAGCAACTACTCACCTTTAGCTTACGGTGCTTGGCATCCTTCTCATTGTCCGGCGGACTCTCCGATCCGTCCGTGGTCTTTATGAACGACGAGTAGAACGAGGAGAAGCTGGAGCCATCCATGTCATCGCTATTGCCATTGCTGTCGGTGTATTTCTGGAGGAGGATTCTGGAATTAAAATCTGTAACCGGAGGACGGGTGTCCTTACCTTGGTGTTGGTGGGATTGCTGCTGCAGGGCTGGTCCGAGGTGTAGTCTCCCATGACCGAGGCTATGGGGGAGTCGGGAACTTCCTTCTTTGAGGACTCAGAGGGAGCCACATTCGAGCCCGGCTCTGCCTTCACGGAGGTGGCCTGCGAGGCCGATCTCTGGCTGGGAGTGATTGAGTGGAAGGCACCCGGCATGGGTCCCTTGGTGGTTGAGGGTTGTGGCGGCATCACCACCTGAGGCTGGAGAAGAGTGGCATTAGAAGATATGGATGAGCAAGAGATAAAATCTTACCGAGAAGACACTTTTCCCGAAGCTACTGCCCTGCCCTGAACTTCCTCCGTTCACTGGCTCCTGGGCCATCGGCAAGGCATTGGCCATCCCGGGGAATGGCATTGGCTGGTACATCATCGCAGTGGCCGCTGCCGCCGCCGCCGGGTGGGTGTAGAAGAGGGACGGGTGCGGATACATCACCCCGGCCATGTACTGGAGCGGCATGGTGGCCGCTGCAGCCGCTGCCGCTGCCGCTTGCTGCGAGGTGCTGGGCTGGTCGACGCTCTTATGGGGATTGGAGTGGGGATGGGTGTGGGTGGGGCCGTGCTGGTGGGGATGCTGCTGCTTGGATCCGGCGGAGGGCGGCAGCGAGGCGGCCGGTATGTAGTAGAAGGTGGGGAACAGTCCGGCTGCCGCCGAGGAGAAGCTGCTCTGGGCCATGGCGGTGTGGGTGGAGTGCACCGGCGTGGTGATGCCCACGGAGAACGGTGGCCAGAGATTAATGTTCTGGGTGCAGGTCATGCTGCTCGTCTGGTACTGCGAGGCGGAGGGTCCGGGCGTGGAGCTGCCCACGGAGCCATTCCCGGGATTGACTCCGGCTCCTACGCCAGTTGTGCCTGTTCCCACGGAGATGCCACCGCCACTGCAGAGTCCTCCGCCCGCCACGCCCGCTCCCCCAGATCCCACACCAGCATTGTTCACGAGTACTGCCTTGGGCGTGTCCATGCCCATGCCCACGCCCACGCCCACACTGCTCAGGGTCAGCTGCTGCTTCGGCTTGTTGGCCTCGCCCTCCCACGAGTGGGAGCCACCGCGCTTGATCCCGTGCCCCGGGCCGCTGTACTCCAGCATCTTCAGAGTGGAGGATTCGTTGGCCGACTTCTTGGACTTGTCCCCGGACCTGCCGCGCGACTCGCGATGCTTCTTCAGCATGAACTTCTCCATCTCGTCGTTGTGCTTGTTCAGCAGGGACTCGGTGAGGGTCACGGGCGGAGAGGCGGCGGTGGCCGTGGTGGTGCTCCTGGTCGTTGTGGTTGTGGTGGTCCCAGGACCAGCTGTTTCATTGCTTGCCGTTCCTGTACCCGTTCCAGCTCCCGTTCCAGTTCCTGTTCCCGTCCTTGTCCCCGTCCCCGTTCCCGTCCCTGTTCCGGTCCCTGTCCCTGTTCCAGTTCCTGTCCCCGTTCCAGTTCCTGTTCCCGTGCCTGTTCCCGTTCCGGTGTTGGTTCCCGTGTTCGTTCCTGTGCCTCCAGTGCCCGCATTGCTCGTATTTGTCACACTGCTCATGTGGACGTTGCTGCCGGTGGTGAAGTTGCCGGAGGAGCCGCTGCCGCCGCTGCCCTCGAAGCCGAACCCGTGCACCGGGCTGAGGTTGCTGCGGTGGGCGTCCGCATAGGGCGAGTCGTGGGCACCGGAGACGGCGGTCACTGTGGTGATCTTGGGCGGATCAAACTCGAGGGGCGCGGTCACAGGCTTGCTGTTGAAGAAGCGCAGCAGGTTCTCGTTGTAGTTCAGCTGATTGTAGCTGGGCGGCGTCTCCGTGGAGCTCTTACTGTCGTAGTAGTCATGGTGTGGCGAGATCTCCCCCAGCATCACGCTGTCCCGCTCCGAGACGGTCAGCTCGTTCTCGTGCGGCAGCTCCAGCTTCAGATCCGCGCGGGATACCTCGTCCATGAGGGTTTCCATGAAGCTGGCCAGGGCCTGGCAGCGACGCGACACCTCCTGCTTGACAGTGTCCGAAGGACGCGACACAGTCTCCGCCAGTAGCTTGACAATGTCTTCCTTGATCCTGGCATTCCGGCCTTGGGCCTCCTCTGAGATTTTCAGCTTGCAAATGGGAGCAGTTTCAAAAACATTACACTGCTTGGGTCCTGGAAGAAAGGGATATTTAAGACTTTACTTCAAACACCTTACGGCAAGGACTCACCCTGGAACACTCTGTGGTGGCCGACCACAAACTCCAGCTTGCGCGACCAGGGATTCACGAAGCTGGTCCACTCGGTTTCGAGGAGGACATAGCACCCATTTTGGATCAGGAACCGATACGGTTTGCTGCAGAAGGAGGCGCCGGCCGTCTGGCCCTTCTTCATCACCGTCTCGTAGGTCTCCTTCATGACGGCCAGGTCCTCATGGTGGTAGAAGTCCATGATGCTGCGGCCGATGAGGTCCTGTGGCAGATACCCCAGGGCACTCACCGCCGCACTGTCCACGTGGGAGATGATGCCAGTGGCCGTGTGACGGATGGCGAACTTGGGACTCTTCTGCGAGAGGATCTCGTCGGGAACTGGAACAAGAATTTAAGAGCTAATGAAGAAGGAGGAAAAAGGACTTGAAAGTACTCACCGCGATAGCTACTCTTGATGGGCGTGGCACAGATGACGAGGAGCATGTTGGTGCCGTTGGAGACCATGTAGTTGTCCGGCCTGGCCTCCTCGGGCGCCTCCCGGAATGTGAGTCCCAGGCGGAAGGGCTCGTAGCTGACAGAGCGTCCGATCACTCCGAATCCTCCAGAGTTGAGGCCACGGTAGCGACGCAGCATCACACAGAATGTGCTCCTGGCGTCCTTGGGGGTGCTGCCCCGAGATTCGGCAATGGGAATGCCAGTGGTTATCTGGCTGGCGAAGGTGGCCCGATCCTTCAGGTGGACAAAGTCGATGAAGGAGCGACCCAGCCACATGTCGCGCGGAAAGCCCAGGACGTCGGTGATGCTGGGCGTGGTGTACAGGACGATGCCATCGTGCATGGAGATGACGCAACAGAAGCTGTCCTCCTTGACGCGCTCGGCCCGGGCAGCTCCGGCTGCTCCTCCCACACCGGCCACCGTCTCCAGCTTCCCCGGGGCCGACTCACAGGTCTTCTCCGACTTCCCCCCGCCTCCGATGCCAGAGTCTGTGCAGGAAACTCCAACGTGGCAGCTGTTTCCTCCAATGACACCGCTGAGGGATGTGGGCAGCGTGGTCACCGACATGGGCGAGGGTGTGGGAAAGGTCTGGGTTGGCTCCGACTTGGATTCGCGGCCCTCGCACTCCTCGCCCTCGGCCTCCTCCTCCGAACCAGAGACCTCCACCTCCTCCTCCTCCTCCTCCTCCTCTTCCCCGGCCCCCAGACGTTCCTCCAGCTTGTGGGGACGGGCACCCGGCTTCTGGTCTTGTTCTGGACGCATCTTGGGGTCACTGCAGCTGGGTGTGGTGGCGGTTCCCTCCTCCGACTGCTGTCCGGCTGTGCGACTCTTCAGAGAGCTTGTTCCCGCCTGGGATATGCTGGCCCTGCTCTGCTCCTGGGTCTGGGTCTGGGCGAGAGTCTGGGCTTTGGTCTTCTTCTTCTTGCGGGACTTGTCCTTGTTGCGCTTGATGATCATGTCATTGCTGGATGCCTGGGTGGAGGGCTTACCTCCGTAACCGCTGCTGCCGGATGAGTGACTTCCGCTGAGACGGGATTTGGAGCTGCCACTGAAGATTAAAAACAATTTTATTTCCTTTTCATTATTTCCGATTATTTTTTAATTTTTGAATAAAAAAAACGGGCAAGAGTTAATGCAAAATATTATTATTTTATTTGGAGTTGAAAGTAAGATTTATTTTTGTCACAAGCTTCACTTTGAAAATGAATGAAATGGGAACCAGACTAGGCCCTTTGAAAATAAAATTCAAAATTCAAGGATGACTAGATGGCTTCCATTAACAGCCATAAATATCCGTCTAACTAGCTGACCTTCGTCCTTGTTCCAGGATAACTCACCTGCGCTGCGACTGACTGTTGCTGCAGCTGTTCGAATATGCCGAATCGGACACCTTGGTGTTGTGATTCGATTCCGTAGACTCGCCGCCCTCCATCGTATTCAAGTTCTCAGAGCTGCCAATGGTGATATTTATATATTGGGATGATCCTACAATAAAATATAATAGAACATCCATTAGTAAGAGCTACTAAGAATAGCTTGCTTTAAATATTAAATTTACCCAAAGATAGTTTACTGAATTCGGTTCTAAGAAGGTCAATGAGCAAGGCCATTTAAAAGGTAGCCATTCTGAAAAATATTTAAAAAAAATAGAATTTCGAAAGGGTTGAGTTACCAAAGAGCTCATCAAAAACGGCCAATCAGTCACCTCTAATGGGTCATTAATTTTCTATAAAAATGGCATAAGTGGCATAAACACTCGAATCTCGCAGAGATCATAATGGTTATGGAGCGACTAATTGGTGGCCGGCCGACACCTTGATTAACACCTGCGTCAGCGGCAGAATAATTAGGAGCAGACACGCAACCTACAGGAGGCACGGGGCAACAGAGAGAGAGAGAGTGCCAATCCGTTGCATTCACGTGCAGCAACAGGCGTTGACAAACACAGGCGCAAAACGGCCTCACAGATACACAGATAGCAGTGCAAGATAGAAAGATAGTTGGATAGAAAGATAGATAGGCAGAAACATAGATAGACATGGCAGATAACCCAATTTCCATTTAAATCTAAAAAAAACTACATAAATTTGTATATAATTCATAAAAAAAAACATTTCTTTTATGAATTCGCAGCACTATTTGCTAATCGCGCTTCTCCGATTTGCCAAAAACATTCACGTTTGGGATGAGTTGCCTTTAATTACATAAATTCGCCACAAGAATGTGGCCAGAACACTGCTTACATAACAAAAACACAAAATAAACAGAAAGCCAGAAGGAAAAGAAAATAATAAGACCCATTATGCAACAAAGAACCCGATTCGCTGGCCAAAATCGGAGTCTGAGACATAACATAATTCCCAGGATGGATGCAACAAGCTGGGCTGCATAATCAGCACTTTTCGGCGTCAGAGATGTCGGACGGAGACAAAATGCGACGTTTATGTAAGGTGTAGAGTCTGTCAGGAGTCAGGAGCGTGGAGAGTATTAGGTTACACGCAGAGGACCAACGTCACAAGGACATGGATGGTTAGATAAGGCAGAGAGGGGCAGGCATCGTCACGTAATGGTCCTTAACCAGACACATACGTCTTTACCATAATTAGTGTGACCAAAAGTGTTTATAAAGCAGAACTTAATTATTCACAGTTCATACAAAAAAAAAAAAAAATTATAAAAATAAATAAATAATAAAACATTTTCCATTAATTAGTGTGACCAAGTATTTAAAGCAAAAGTAACACAGTGCGTATGAGTAATATTTTCTAGCTCTTTTCCCATACAATTAGTGTGACCAAAACTGTATTTGAAGCCAAACTGTACTAGCTGATGTCAGCTACTCTCTTCCAATGAGTAATATTTCACACTCTAGCTAATGCCTTTGTTGCATAAAGGCGCCACAATGTGACTGAAACCCACTCGGCTTATAAGCAATATGCTTGAAGCAATTATCTTTTAATATTCCGGATTCTGGAAATTGTGAAGTCCCGATAGACTCCCAATGAAATCCATCTGGTGCAACACTGCGTATGCGTAATATTGGGCGAGTCTAAAATTAAAACGAAATCGAAACATTCCAGGTGTAGATTTTTGTTGTTCTAATGCCCGGCTTTGTTTACGCTGCGATTACTTTGTTTTTTATTTATTTTCATTTTTCTTTTGTGCAACGTGCTATCCGGTTCGGACTCCCCATTGTTATTGTTTTTCTCTCTGTATATGTATTTGTAAGTGTGTGTGTGTGTGGGTTTTCTTTTTCTCGCTCTGGCAACCGACCGGCACTTATTAATAAGCACTATATACCCGTTACGAACGTTGTGTTTTTATGTAAGCTGTTGGGGCCACGAGATTGTTTTCTGATTTTTTGCACTTTGTTGTTGCAGTTGTTTTTACTCTTTTTTTTGTTTTTTTGCAATATGATAATGCGGTTCTCGCTCTCTGGCTCTCTCTCTCTCGCCGTCTGAAGGCAACTGTTGCTGTTTTATTGAAGCAACGTGACAGTATCACTCACTTGCACTCTCTCTCTGTCTCTCTCTTTATGTCTCACTTTGTATGTGTGTGGGTGTCACTCGCAAGCTTATTGTTATCCTTGGAGTTATCCTTTATTCCTTATTTCACAGAATAATAAAATATTTTTATTTATTTTTGAAAGTAGGCCTTGATTGGTATCTGTAGTATATTCCGTTCTCTCGACCGCTTCTGTCGACCTACTGGCTGGAAATTCGCGTGAATACTGCCGTGCAATCGCATGGAAATGAAAATGAAAATGAAAACGAGCATGAGACTTCCCATGTGCAGTCGAGAGAACGCCGAGCTTCTCATGCCCCAACGGGGGACTCGCATTTTCTCTTCGCAGCCCAGCTTCGGGGGCTCCGCAGCTTATGGCTCTCCCCAATCGTTAACCCTTAACTGGGTAACGATATTAAAACTAATATTTTTCGCTTACATTTTTAAATTAAAAATAAATATTTTTTAATTACTAAAATTAATCAATACACTTAATACTTAAACACTAAAAAGTAACTGCGTGATCCTGCTACATAAATTGCAGTACCCCTGGACCATAGTGGGGTTAAGGGAATCCCTAGAATACGCAGCTCCCTGGGCTCTTGCCTTCTCTGCCTCTGGATGGGGGGTGGTGGCATGATGAGACTCCGGCCTGGGCTCTGGGCTTGCCATGTGCGTGTGTGGGGGTGCTGCGGGTGCCGGCGACGAGCGAATTTGTGGGTCAAGTCACGCACCATGCCACGTGAGTTGGGTCTTTTGTTGTTGTTGTTGTTGTTATTGGCTTTCATTGCTGTTGTGTTGTTGTTGCCTTTAACTTTGTTTTCCATTCATGGCAACACAATTTATTTATTTCCGACGGACAGGGCCTGCCCCAAGATGCATTTTGTTTTGTTTCATTTCGCAACGCCGTTAGTCACTGACTGCACTGCACTCTCTGGGCTCTCTGGGCTGGCTCTCGCCCGCTCTCTGATTTCCCCTCCCACCAGCAGCATCGGCTCTGTCATTCAGATTTCCTGGGGCTCTCAGGTAAGAGAGAGGGGGTATGGAGCAAATCGTTTAAATAATTTACAAAAATATACATAACTTAAAAATAACTAAATAAATAATAAAATTCTATTTAAAATCTATTATCAAATTCTATTATTTAATTCTAAAAATAACTATTTCAAATCCCCTTTTTTTAAACCCCTTACTCCACCACCTCTGCTCCCCACAGGCTCAGCATGTTGCTCCTTACCCTTTGGGGTCTTCATACTCCCGGCGAGTCTATGTGTGTGACAGCTCTGTGAGAGACAAAGATGTGCCCAGAGGCACGTTCTCCATTCACAATGAACTCTAACGGTAATATCAGAGCTTCGGAAGCCATTTTCCCACAGAGGGAGGCACCGACCTCGAACCAAAATAATAAAAAAAGATATCCTTTTTTTCTAAAAAGAAATAAAAATGTATATCCTAGACATATGTATATAAAATTTTAGCAATATTCGTAGCTGACCACGCCCCCTTACCACCACTGGCAATCCGTTTTTTATCGCCACTCGCCATCGGCAGGCTGCGGTGGCTCGAAAGTAATTGAATTTTATTAATTGGCGGCTTTTGGCCGTCGAGTGGGTGTGAAAATCCATTTAACTCGGACACGTGTGAGTGTTTGCCGTACTTTGGCTCTTATCTATGCCAACCATACACGTGCCAGACACCAGGACACCCCCGCCGGAAACTCCGGAGTGCGAAGGTCCTGCCGTCCGGATGATAGAACGTCTTTGAATTAGTTACCAAAAATGCTGCTAATTTGATTTTGATACTCGCCACTGTTGATATTTGCCTGACTTTTGGTTTATTTTGATTTTTTTTTTGGCTGATGTATGATTTGATTGCCGCTAAGCGGCTTAAGGATTTAAGATTTTCACTTTTCGAGGGTGGGTTTGCCCACCCACCCTTTATTGGGCCAACTGTGCATCGGGGACTGAGAGCGGGATTAGAAATGGGTTCCCAAGGACCACCCTCTAATGCCACAATTATGATCTCCGAGGGGGAGTTCAGGTGCTTGCGGGTAGTGCTGGTAGTTCATCCAATTTTTTTATTACTTGGCCATTAAAAGGTCCTGACAAGTAGTCCATGACTTGATTCTGTTTCCAATCAGAGCAGGCCTTGGATATAACTTTCCTATCGTGGCATTCACTTCACCGAGAGTCCGGCATTCACTTCACTAACTTGCTAGAGTCTGGAGGTAAACAACAAAAAAAGGGAACAGCATGACTGACAAACATCTGGATGTGGCCTATAGCCGCTTCGTCCTGGCCACCGATTACGAACAGCGTCTGGAGCAATACGAGCGTCGTCTGCTCCTGGGCAGCGTTGCCCAGACCCTGGACAGTTCGATCCACAATGGTCGCTGGACCCACGAGTTTCGTGTTTATATAAAAGCCCTGAAGGAGGGAGAGGTTGCCAAGGCGGCGGCCGACATGGACGACTCTTACGAGCCGCTGGCCGACTACGTCCAGAAGGTGGTGTTCCGCTTCAGCGACGACTGCAACGATTGCATCCAAATTGTCGAGAGTCCGCCGTTCGAGAGTGGCACCTTGTGCAACACCAGCACTACGGTCAGCGTGACCCTGCTCTTCCTGGACACCAGCCACACTTGCACCATATTCCACCACGGCGTGACCATGCCGCTTCACTCCTCTAGCCGCTCCATCCAAGAGTCTGTGCGCACCATTATCTTCGTGAATCCCTCCATCCGGATGAAGGGAATGCTCAAGATTCCAGTGGACGACGAGCCGGAAGCAAACGATGCTCCGGAATCGCCACGTACGGCTGGGATGGCTGAGATCCGGGCCCAGGAGCCAGATGAGGAGGAGCAGCAGCAGGAGGAGCCGATTAAGCAGCAGGTCGAGAATAATCCGCCGGACGAGCAGTCGCAGGAGGATGATGAACCACAGGACGATGCCCAAGAGAAGCTGGGCGATGATCCGCAGGAGAAGGAGCCCGACTCGGAGCTGGGTGACGAGATAGAGGACTACTTGAAGGAGATGCTAGAAGACTACTCGGACGACGACCTCGAGGAGGACTCGGAAGACGAGCTGGAGGAGATCGAGGAGGAGCAGGAGGAAGAGGTCCCGGACAAGGACAAGCAGGGCAAGCCAGATGCTGGCGAAGCCGAGGCCCCCCAGGTGGAGGAGAAAGAGCTGACCGAGCAAGAGCTGGAGCTCCAGCGCCAGCAGGAAGAACTGAAGAAGGACCTCAAGCGTGCCCGTCGGGCCATGAACCAGGAGCGTCGCTTCATCGTTAATCCCGGACCCCGTGACCTCTAAGCTCCCCCCAGCCGCCATCCAGCACCATGTCCCGATTACTTTTTTTTACACACATAGTTATATATATATATATCCTAAAATATATACATTTCGTATATATATATTGTTATACATTTTTATGCTTGTTGACCCGAACACATGGTAATGGTATTAGTTGGATTCCGATTCATGGCAATCCCACAAATTTCAAAGTTAAATGAAGATTTCGTTGCAAAGACACCACAACCCCAAAAGTTCTTCCTTTTTTTTTGTTTTTTTTTTCACAAAAGGCTCCGCCCTTTGGCGCCTGCGCCGTCTTAACCCTAGACTGCCCTCCTCCACTTTTTAGCCATAAAAAAAATAGCGTTGAAATTTCCACGCTTTAAGGAAAACTTTTAAGTGGAAATATTAATCCCCGCGATGGGTCTTGAGATTTCCGGAAAAGAGAAGAAAAAAGGATAAGAAACAGGTGTTTTTTTTAAACTTTTTTTTTCCATTTTTAAGAACTTCCGTAACCGAAATTTGTTGAAAAAAAATCATTCCTAGCAACCCTTGATTTTTGGATAATTTCCAAATGATTTCCTTTCAGATTCCAGACATCAGTTGATTCCAAGACTCTTCCCGTAGAAAGTTTAAAAATTTGTTCTGTGAATCTTTTCGGTTAAAATTTTGAGAAAACAAAAAAAAATTAAATATTTAAGACATATATAGTACCTATTCCAGAATGAGTTATACCCATCTTTTGCGACATCAGAACGTGGTCGACGACTGCCAGCGAGTTAGCTGCAACCGAGGTCCTGGCTGCGCCCTGTCCGGACGATGTGTGATCTCACGGGACATCGTCCTTGGTTGCGAAATGGAGCTCTCCGACCCGGATCTGCCCTATATGCTGGAGCCCACCTGGAGCGTCTATCTGCGCTCCGGGCCGGATGGCGGCGACTTGTCCAAGTTCGTGCAACGCGTCTCCTTCCGGATGTCGCCGAAGCTGCCGCTGCGGTTGCATGTCGCCGATACGGCACCGTTCGAGATTAGCGAAGTGCTCGGCAGCGATTTCCCGGTGGAGGTGCAGGTCCAGTATATCGACGCCCGGATGACCCCCACCACCTACATCTTCCGGCCGCGGGCCGTCCGCGAAGGACACGGTGGCCAGCGGGAGGAGATGCACGACAAGATGATCTTCGTGAATCCCTCGCCGACGATGCGGCTCAACCTGCAACCGATTCCGGTGGCCGGCGGCATGCGTGTGGCTGGTGACGGCGGTGCCTCAAAGATGGGGCTAACCTTGAGCCGAGACGACGTCTTCGGGGGCGGGGAGGAGGAGCGCGAGGAGGTGGGCGACTCCCCCCGTCGCTCCGAGCACCAGCTGTCCACCGACTATCTTCTCAAGAAACGTTTCGGAGGAATCTAGTTGGAACCTTTACCTTTTCACTCTTTTTTTTGGTCTATGTGGAGTACGAGCCGCGATTCACTGTTACAGAGATCATATAGAATCCATAAAAAAAAGTCTAAAATCTTATATTATCAATCAGAACTGAGGTCCTTTTCAATGTCCTTAGAGCAGGCACCTGGAGAGACCGATTTTGAGACGAATATCTCAAAAATAAATAAATTTAATGACCTTTTTAGTTGAAACACCCTGCTCCTTGACGAAGGACCTCTGTCTAGGCTAGGCTCCACCCCCTTTTTCGTGTGTATGCCCAGCCTGGATGCAGAGTTCCTGTTCAACCCCCGTTTCCTGTGCGGCTGCTGGCTCCGCCCTCTTTTCAAGGCTGCAACATGGTGGTTGCAACATTGTGTCCCTGCGACTGTCCGGGCTTCCCGCGCAGCTCAGACTGCTCACTTGGCCGTGGCACTTGGACCACAGCAGACGTCCCATCCTCCGGAGAACAGAGTGCGACATGGCCTGGCTACCGAGCAGCTCCAACGGAGCGGACAACGGCGACGAAAGAAGCACGGCCTCCAGCGGAGGTTCCTCCAGCGGTCGACGGGAACAGGACGAGGCAAACGGAGGAGGTGCAGGAGCAGTCTCTGGAGGCGGAAGTCTCCCGGAGTCCACCAGGTCGACCTCGAGGCAACCTCCCGCCCTGCTCCGCCATGCCACGCCCCATTTGCAGCCCAAGACGGAGTCCATCTCGGATGGGGACGCCGATGGCGATGCCGAGTTGTCCGACTTTTCGCTAAACGATACGGAAGAGGACGAGGAGGACCTGAGGGACTACCTGGTCCTGAATGGAAATCAAGGAGATGGTAAGGATAAGAAACATTCACCTGAAGCATCTGGAGTACATGGTGTCTGTCGTCCGCAGCAAACCGTTCCTTGTCCAGTTCTCCGCGCAGTCATTCCCGGAACGGACCGTTGACGGCTCCGGCGAGTTCAGGCAGCTCCGTCGGTGGAACTGGTGGCGGTGGTGGTGGTGGCGGCAGTAGTTCCGCAGCTAGTTCCGCTGGCGTAAGTGGCGGCAATGGCGTCGGTGGTGTCCGGAAAGTGTTCACCAACACCCGGGAGCGATGGCGGCAGCAAAATGTGTCCGGGGCATTCGCCGAGCTCCGTAAGCTGGTGCCCACGCATCCGCCGGACAAGAAGCTATCCAAGAACGAGATCCTGCGCTCGGCCATCAAGTACATCAAGCTCCTGACCGGCATCCTGGAGTGGCAGCAACGCCAGAATCCCGAGCAGAACAACAACGACAATCGTACGGTGAATGGCCACGCCCTGGACTCGTATATTCCGGACTCCGGGGACTCCATGGATAACCCGTCCGTGAGACACATCAAATGCGAACGGGGGGAGCACCGGAACGGTGGCAATGACCTGCTCATGATCGCTCCAGGAGCTCTGATCAAAACGGAGAATCTACAGGATGCTAGTGCTCCAGCAGCCACACCCACCATGCCGCCCCTGCCACTGACTCCGCATGCCCAGGTACCGGGCGAGAATAGCCGGATAGGGGCAGCGGGAGCAGGATCGGGTCTGAGGATGGCGGCCAGGAGTAGCAAGCGACGTCACAAACCGGAAAACGGCAGTGGCAATGGAACCGGAAGTGGCACTGCAAACGGAAATGGAGCCACGGATCTCAGTCTTGGAAAAAGAAGACGGACATGAAAATATTTCAAATATAATTAGTTGGAATCTTTTTTTTTTTAATTTAAGAAAAACTGCTGGTAAACCAGTAAAAAAAAAAATATTTTAAGAATAAAATTTTATTAGTTTCTGGAAAAAAAGCTACAGTACTATTATAGTCGCTTTAGAAAAAAAAAAAAAACAAAGCAAAAACAAAAATAAATTTAATTTTTGCCCCAACTGGACCTTCTAATTCCATTTCTGAAGGAGGCTGCTTCCTTCAATCTTTTCTTCGAATATGCATATAAAACCATCCATTTTTAATCCAAATTGGCCCTCTATCGAAAGAAAAATAAATAAAAGCCATTATTTTATGAAGATGGTGAAGAATTCGAATACCTACTCAGAACTAAACCAGAATCCATAGCCATATTCCCTTGCCCAGTTGTGATCCGGACTTCCATCTTCATCGTGATCGAATGTCGAGAATTTTATTCCCTCAACGAGGTTGAAGTTCGAAAAATGTCCACGACACCCGTCGAGTCGTTTCAGGTTGAAGCCTTCGCTCCTGCCACCCACAACGAAGTTGTCGCAACTCAAAAAATACAATTCGTCATGATTACCCATGAACATCCTCATCTCATGCGGCTTCCGGGTCGTTAAAATATGGATTTTTTCAAGACCAATGAATTGTTCGTCGTCCTCATCTCCAAACCCGTTTAAATATCGGTCATATGTACGATTAAGTATCGTTGAATCCTAAAATTTATTAAAAACATTCATCCATTCAAATCCCATATTCAGATCTGAGAGGCATCTCACTTTAAAAGGTTCAAGCCCTGGGAGTTGAATTTCGTGGGTGGCAAAAAATACTTCTTGTTCTGATGGACATCGATCTGGAAGACCTAAATCATTTGATATTTCATGTTCCGAGTTATTGAGTTTTAGAAGCTCACCAGTCGTAGTATTCGCAGCTTCATTTGTTGCCAATTCTTCACTTTTCACAATCGTCGTATTCTTTCCATCATTACTGGGCTCTGGAGACTTTTCTCCGCTTTGAATTAATTCCTGCAATTGATGGGCTGGAGCACCCTGTTGAGCTGGAGCATCCTTCATCTCACGAGAGACGTAGGACGACTATGGAATTTGAATACTTGAGTATTTTTGAATAACTACACTTTGGACCGCTCTCACCTCGTCGTGCGATGCCAGGGTCATTAGAATCATTTTCGCTGTTTTCGATTAAAAGGGATGTTTTGTTTTCGAAATGGGATTTTCCAATAGGCCCCACTGGGAAGGCTATATCTTGGCCAATTCTCGTCCGATTCTTGAAAGGATTACCTTAAATGATTTGTGGATCCATTCCCCACCAATCTGCACCAAAATCTGGAAACAACATATTTTTTGGAATTTTTTCAAATTTTTCCTGGGGAGACCCCTTTCAAAATGTGGGATGTCCCACTATGCCCCTCTGGGAAGGCTACATCTTGGCCAATTCTTGTCCGATTTTTGCTAAAAAAAATAGGTAATTTCTGTATGGATTGATTCTTTATAGCTTAGCCCTTCTTCTGTAGCCCATTTGTTTTGTAAATGTTTTTTTTGTCAGTGTATGTTCTAAGAATGGCTGGCATCGGCATCAAACCACAACAAAGAGCAAAAAAAATTTCCATGGGACTTACTGACGTTTCTATGTGGCTCCTTCAAGCTGTCTGATGCCCGTTTTGGGTTGTGCCCCAGTCCGGGGAGTCCGCTCTAGTGGCACGCCCCCCTCCCCCAGCATCGTCCCTGCGCCTCTCGTCACTGTCTCTATCTTCGTCCTCGTCCTGGTGCTCGTACTTGTCTGCCCCACTTAATGCCTATTTATTGCCCCTTTAATCTTCTGTCAGTGGAGCGGAGGAGGATGTTCTGAGTACGGAGTACGGAGTCCTTCGTCCTACGTCCTGGATCTCCTGGAACTTGGATTCTTGGCAGAGAATGGCAGCATGCCACTCACACAATGAGTGCACCCGAAAAATACCGGGTGCTTTATGCACCCGAGTGCCTTTCGTGCACAGAGTTTCGGGTTCAAGTAGTTACTGTGCAAAAAATGTCGGGTGGCTGTAAACACCCATCATTTTGAGTACTTGCCTTTTCTTTACTATGTACAATTTTTAAAAGTAATCATAGGCACTCATGAAAAAAAGATGAGTGGAAAGAAAGGCACAAAACAAATGTCATAAAACAATAATAGGCACGGGTGATTATGGGCAGATTACTGCTTATTAAAATAACTCGAACATATATATTAATTTTTAATAACTTATAAACAATAAAAAACAATGAATATATATGTTTAGGGACTTTATTGAAATAACAAAATTTTTAATTGACAAAAAAAAAGAAAATAAAATTGAATAGATATTTAGCTATGCTTTGAATATTTATATATTCAAGTTCTTATATAGGCCAAGCCAGAACTGGTTGCGAATTATAGCGGAACCCGAAGCCCCGGAACCCTTGACAATAAAAAAAAAATACAAAAACATTCTGCCTCCGTCTTCGATCTAGGCAGGTCTCACCCTTATTTACTTATTTTTTTTTATTTTTAATTTTTTATTTTTGCCTCCACCGCTCCAAGCCCCAGATATTATTTTGCGGTGGTTATAGACGCACAAAATCCACCGTCGAGCGCCTCTCTGCTTTCCTTATTTTACTTTGTTTTAAGGACGAATAGTCGGTGGCCTCTCGACCAACTTTCGACTCTTATTTCCTCCATTACTTTACTAAGGCCTCCTCGTTTTTATGAGCAGTTGGTCACTACTAGCTTCCACCACAAGTTGCATGGATTTTTCGCGCTTTTCAATCTTAAAAAATAAATAAAATGTTACCGGCATCTTTGAGGTTCTCCTAAAAATATTATTTTATTTCCAATTGCATCCTATGGATTAGTAGGTGGTCGCATCGTAGTTTTTCGATACATTACCTTCTTCATTTATTTTTTTTTGTTTTCAATCGTTTCTATGGGCCGCCTTTTTATGCTACGGGCGACGATTGGGGTCTCCCTCAAATTTTCATTATTTTTCATTCTTATCCTATGAATGGTATCTTTATTTTATTTTCAATCTTTAAAATACATAATATGGGATCTAACTCCACGGCGTAGGCGAGACCTTGTTTTCTCATTTATATTTTTAAATTGCCAAAAAAAAAAAAAAAAAAAAAAAAATAAATTTTTAATTTTCGCCAATAATCGACCTACTTATATAGGCCATGCTCAGAACTGGTTGAGAATTATAGCGAAGCCCGAAATTTTTTTTTTTATAAATTTTTTTTATTACCTTAACAACAAAAATACGTTTCTTTCTGTTTTTACATTGGAGGATATGACGATTGTGATTTAGATGTTCATCGAAAATTTTCGAAAAATGGGTAAAAAATTTTATTTTCAGGTTTTTGTGGAAAGTTATGCTACTCGGAGTTCTGAGACCGGGAAGGTATACCATTTCAAGATCTGTCCACTATTCGCCGAGTTATACGCATTTTTCCTTTCGAAAATCGGAAAAATGGGATCCACTTTTTTTTTAAATATTTATTTTCTCAAAATTTACATTTTCAAGGCACTTTTTAGCGGATATTTTAACTATTTCGCATCCGATCCAAAAACGGAATACCATTTATGAATCAGAAATCCAGTCCCCTTCGATCTGCATTAAAAGTTCGAAAACATTTTCAAAAAAAAATTTGACCCAATTTTCGGTAAAAATCATGAGGGTACCCCTTAGAAAAATTTCGAAAAATGGGTCGAAAATATTATTTCCAGATTTTGATAGAGAACGTTAAGAATCAAAGTTCTAAGATCGGGAAGGTATAACATTCCAGGATCTGCCGGATATTAGCGGAGTTATGGTTATAGGAAGCTTCCCATTCTTCCTGATTTCCGACTTTTTGTGAAACTCTGAAAGTCCCAATCCATTAACAAATTCAAAAACTTGAATGTATATTTTTGTTTGTAATTTTTATTGTTTTTAAATTAATGTTTTCTTTACGCTTCTGCCTCTCGGGTTGTTCGAGTTTCATTATCATTTCCATTTTTGTCAATTTTGGTTTTAGTTTTAGGTTTCTCATTATGTTATTTTTGTTTTCTGCCATTTTTACTTTCTTTTATTTATATTAATTAAGTTTGAGTTTAAGTTTTGTTTTATGTTTATTTTTATTTTCTTGCCTCATATTTTAAGCGAAACGCTGAAATTGTTCTCCATATAAGTATGTTTCTTTTCCTTTTTCTATGCATATATATGTGTGTGTTTATATATATATATATTGATTTAGCATTTCAATAATTTCTTTCAGTGTGTTTTTGTGTTTTGGGTGGAAAATAAACTGTACTTTGCTTGGATTATACAGTTTTTTAGATAATAAGTTTTTCTTTTTTTATTTTATTTGGAAATTATAAGTCGTATGTGCGTGAGTATTAGTGTGAGTGTGTATGTGTGTGTGTGTGTTTTGTTAAATTTAATTTTATTTATTTTTAATGGCGAAAAACTCAACGTTTATAGTTAGTAAAAAAAAAATATAGTTACATTTAATATATATGCTTTGCAAGGAGTTTCTATGGAAATACATACAAATAGGCTTGCTTTTCCGTACATTTTTGGGTTTTGGTTTTCATTTACTTAGTAGTGCTGAGAAGTTACTAAAGAGCTTACGGCTTTCAAACAAGTATCAAGCAGTTTAACTGGGGTTCAAGGATCATGGGCTAAGGACTAAGGACTAAGAGCAGAATCCAATCGAAGAGGTGAGTCCTGTTGTTCTAATAATGCCTTAAATACCTATGCCTCAATTTCTTTTATATTATTTTAAGTTTTCAATTGCAGCTAAATGGTTTTTGTTGATTAGTTTTACATATTCCTTTCAGATCCTTTTCAGATCCTTTTCAGATCCTCCACTATCCTCTGACATTTCATTATTTATTTTAAGTTTATGGGTGGCGTCGCGCGCTAAAAGCGTTTTCTCATTCATTTCCATTGCACTTTTTTGTTTATTTTCATTTATTTTTTTTATTTTAAACTTGAATTCTTTCGATTTTTATTATGTATATAGTGTATATTGCATTTGACAATCGATCTGCTTCCGGTTCCGGTTGCGCTTCCCTCTTACCGCTTCTCGTTTCCGTTTCCGTTTCCGTTTCCCCTTCCTTAGTTAATCTAAACTTGACTTAAGAACAGGCCACCACCAAAAATGTCACTATTACTTTGCTTTATCTGGGTTTTTGCTCTACTAGGATTACGAATGTTTGCTTTAATATCTCGTTTACATATATATATGTCAGTATATAACTATGTTTATATAATATCTATATCGTATGTATATAGATGCACTTGCGCGAGTTTAGTAAATGGTTTTTTCTTCTAGTTTTTGGGTTGTGTTTTTTTTTTGTTATTTATATTTTTTTTATCCACTTTCCCCCGAAATATTTCATCTATGGCTTTGATAACTTGTGATCTTTCATATACTTTATGTATAACCGCATATATATATATATTTATTTATATATATAAACGTTAAATGGGACAAAAAATTTTGATTTATTTCACTAAGTATTTTTTTCTTCTTAATATTTATTACGTTTCGCGAGCTATTTTTGGTTTTTTTTTTTTTTTTTTTTTTATTTTGGGGGGAGGGACTTTCGTTTTCCAATATTTTTCAACATTTTTTTTTCTGAGATTTTATTTTCCTTTTAATAATACATATTATTTTAATTATTATTTATGCAAAGTTTTAAAGTTGATTTTTTTTTTTGTATTTATTTTTAATTTTATTTCAAGTTTTATGCTAAATATTTTCCTGCGCCCAATGCATTTAGCAAGGATATACATACATACATGTGTGTGTGTGAGTGTGTGTTGGTGTATGTATGTGTAAGTGTGAGTGTGTGCGAGTGATAGAGAATTGTGTTAATTTTTCATCTTTTTTTTTTTTTTTTTTTTTTTTGGTTTTGAGTGGAATTAACCCTTTTTTGTGGATTTTTTTGTTTTTGAAGTTTTTTAAGAGTTTTCTTTTTAATGGGATTCATGTGACGAAAATCCTGTGATTAAGATTAGATTAACAGAGCGCTATTATCCTTCTAATCGCGCTAACCCGACGCTGCTGCCTCGTTTTCGGCTGCTGCTGCTGGCGTCTCTGCTGCTGCACCGGCTGCTGCCTCGTCTGCCGTCTCGCCATTTCCGCTTCCGGCGCTGCCGCCGCCATTTCCATTTCCGCTGCTATTGCCATTGCCAGTGCTATTGTTCAAGGCGCTGTTCGATTGGGAACCTGCGAATGTTTTTTTTAGACAAATTTGGTTTTTTTTTCCATCAATTTTTTATTTTGTTAAAAGAATCCTTAAAACCCTAGTTCAACCCTTTGAACTAAAGGTAACTCAAGAGTGGACCTCCAAACTCCAAGAAAAAATATCACTCATACGACCTGTGGGCAAAAGTACATTACTCATACGCAACGTGGTACTGAACTATTTCTGTTTTTTTTTTTAACCCCTTAAAAAACCTCTTTAGAAGTCCACTCTAATCTTAAAATGCAGAAAATACGAGTCCAAGAGCAAGGTTCGAATACGAATGGGAACTCTTCTAGCATGCACACATAGATACATTTACGGTTAGAGATACATTTACAGTTACAGTTACGTTATGCAGAGGATACATATACGAAGAAGAAGAAGAAGAGGTGGCATATCCTTGATGACGATGCTGATAGAGAGAGAGAGAGAGAGAGAGAGGATGGTGATGATGATGATGATGCCCCGCCCACCAAAAGCCCAAAGAGGGCAAGTCTCAACGGAAAACTGAACCAAAAAATGATCAAAAGTTCAAAAAGGAAAGGCAACAAAACGGTTTTGTTTTTTTCTTTTACTTTTCGTTTAAATATTGTATTTGTTTCTTTTTATTTGTTGGATTTTTGTTGTATTTCATTCATTCATTTAATTATTATTAGCAATTATTATATTACGGCTTCTTGGCTCATTATCATCAACGATTCTATATATTATCATGATTATTACAGCATTACATATACAATTGTCAGAGTATGCGTATGTATGTATGTATGTATGTATGTGTGTGTGTGTGTTTCTGGTCTGTGTGTGTTTCTTCATAGTATTCCTTTCCTTTCTCTTCTTCATTCTCTTATTTTCCAAAGTAATTAGCAAAAATTATTTTAAAAATTAGATAAATGTGGTTGAATTTTTTGTTCTTTTTTTCTCGTTTTTATATTTTTCATTTATTCATTTTTTATTTTTTTTGTCAATGTTTGTGTGTGTGAGTGTGTGCCTAAATTACTAGGAAAATGTATTTTATTCTGCGTGTGTATCCATTAATCTTTTTATAATTAGCATAATAATTAGTTTAGCTTGGATTATAATAAACTATAGAAATAAATATAAGTTTTTTTCTTTTTTAATCATTTCTTAATATTTTTTTTGTTTGCTTTTTTGTATTTTTATTTTTTATACAGTTCTGCTTGCATTTCTTTTCTAACCATTAACCGACGACAACCAAAAAAAAAAAATCATTAATATTCAGCAGCTCTGAATCCAGGGGGTGGGGCGGGGAAGGGTTTACAGGATAAAAGGGACTGTTGGGCGGGCGAGGCAAGGCGACACTGACTATGCACTACTAATGCAGCTACAGTTACACAGTAATTTATCGGCTATCTCTATCGATAGTTTTCGATTGAACCGATTTTGGACCTTATCTACATATTGCAACTAAACCGTTGGTTCTCCGATGCCAGCACATCTTCATCTTCTTTGTATTCTTTACTCTTAATCTTCCATCTTCTTCCCTGTTCTAGCTGTTCTCTAACTGTTTTTCTTCTTTTTTTTTTTTGTCCTACATACACATAATCGATATACGATATACGATATACGATATACGATATACGATATACGATTTACGATATCCGCTTTTCGCGTCTAAATAACTTCCGTTTCCGCTTCCGCTTTCTCTCTTTTAAATCAACATACAACTTTCGCGCGACTTCTACTGGCTAAGTAATAATACATCTCATACATAAGTTTCTCTCCACTTCTCTCCATATATCTCTGTACATGTATATTTTTTAAGCAAAGAATAAAAAAAAGGATAAAATGTATACTTTTTACCTGGACTTAACCAACAAAAAATATATATATATTTTGCGTACATGTAGTATTATTAAGTTAAAATTAGATTTCTCCTCCACACTCTGACTTGTTTTTCTCGATTTGTTGTTTGTTTTGTTGAATCATTGAATTATTTGCTTTTATTTATTACAAAATAATAATAATTATTTAATAAAAATAAAAATAATTTATTTATTTAATATGTATGTATACATAATTGCAAAAAAAATTGGTTTCTTTTTTTTTTTTCATAGGTATATATATATATATATATATTTATATTATATATGTATAGTTTAAACAGGTTTTTGCTTTTTGTTTTTGTTTTGTTTTGTTGCTTGTTTTTGTTTTTTGTTTTTAAATCGTTTCCTTTAAATTTAGCATAACATTAACATTATGTTCGGCTTCGGCTTCTGCGTCTGCTTGAATTTTTTGGGTTTTTTTTTTGCGTGTATTTTCATTTTTTTTCATTTTGTTTTAATTTAATTTATTTTTCTGTCTCCTCTGGTTCTTCTCCTTCTCTGCTTCTTCCCAAGCAAGTGTCTATGTGTGTGTGTGTGTAAGTGCGTGTCTGTGTGAGTTTTTTTTTTTAATTAATTTAATTTAGTTTTTTTTATTTTATTTTTTCTTGCATATAAGTATATGGTGTGTATAATGGTGGCTATTGAATTTAATTAATTAAAATGTGATTTTATTTCTTAAGTTGTTTTTTTTTTTTGTTGTTTTTTACTACACAAACTCGTTATTTATATTTTAGATTTTTTGCTTCTTCTCCTTATACTCTTCTCACCTTATTCGTTAAAAACATACTAAACAGAAAGTTTAAAAAAAAATATGCAATGACTCTTGTTCAATATACATACATTTAATTATTATCATTATCCATTATGATTATTTTATTATTAAGGTGTCTATGTGTGTGTGTGTGTTTGTGTGAAAATTAAATATAGCAAATAATAAAAAAAAAAAAAAAAAAAATTAGAGAGAGTAGTGGGGCGGCGGGGAAGAGATGGGCGAAGATGGAGAGGAAGAGAGTCAGGAGAATAATAATATAATAATATATAACTAAAAAAAATGACAATCAATCAGCGCTTTACTATTATAATTAATGTGTTTTTGTTTTTTATTTACCATTATTATTTATTATCAATATTAATATTATTATTATTTATTATTATTATTATATTTATTATTATATTCTTATTAGTTTTATTTTAGATTTAAAATAAATTTAATTTTACCTAAGTAAAATGTTATTGTTTTTTTGTTTTTGTTTTTAGTTATAATTTTGCTTTTTGCTTTAGCTTTCTTCTTCTTCTACTTCTTCTACTCTCATCATTAATCATCATCTGTTTCTTCTCCTTTTCTTTTTTCTAAATCTAACTTCTGTGCTGCTGCTGCTGCTGCTGCGCTTCCGTTTCCGTTACATTTTGCATCTTTGTTTTTGTTGCTGTTGATTTTTCGTTTTATTGTTGTTGTTTTTGTTGTTATTGTAGCGGGTATGTGGGTGTGTGGGTGTGTGGCGGAGTGTGGTTGTGTTTGGGTTTCTATAATACTCTTATAGAATCGGCCATGTTGTTTTTGCTGCTTCTCGGCACTTCCTTGTGCCTCTTTCTCTTTGTTGCTGTTGGATTTTCTTGATTTCCGTTATTGTTGTTGTATTATTACATGCTTATTGTTGTTGTTGTTGTGTGTTTTATATATATATATATATTTATTACTATATATATATATAGAATATATGTGTTTTTTTTTTGTAAATTATATATGTTACTATTGCCCCTATGCATCTGTAAATAAAAAATAAAATAAAAAGAAAAAAACAAAAATAAAATTAAAATTTAAAATCTTAGCATCATTCTAATTAAGAATTAAATTTTAAAAAAAATGATAATGAAATGTATGGGTGGGTGGATGGTGGGCGGTTGTGGCATCTCAACCCAATTCTCTGGACCAACAACCAACCGCTGGGAAAGCCGTTTGCAGTGTGACCAGACCTGACTCTGAAGCAGAAAAACGGATAACAAACAACAACAAAAAATCTACGAAACACACTGATTTTTTTCATAAATTTTATTGCATTTAACTCTTGACAGTCGGAAAAATTGAGCGAAAAAACTGGCTAAATGGTTATATAACTTCTTAAATCTGTAGAAAAAATAACCATCTATTTTTTATTTGTTGTTGTTGTTGTTGTTGTTGTTGTGGCATCCTAAAAAGTTCATCGATTGATTGGAGAAGATATTACTGCACTGTGCGAACTGTAGACGCTTTTTGGGAGATTTCTAATTCTATATATGCTGGTACATCATCATGCTTCATCGATTTTTTCCATAGATTTATATACACATATAGATAATATATAGGATATAGGATATAGGATATATAGGATTGTGTGTTGCCGTAACGGGAGAGAGTCTCTCTCTCTCTTAAAAGAAACTCTTAACTTCCCTCCGCTGGCCTTCTCTTAACTTTCACATTGCCTTTTCTTGGTTTTCTCTTTTCTTGTTCGATTTTGGATGTTTCTTTTTTTTATATTGTATTATTTTTTTTTTTTTTTATTTTTTTTTGTTGGTTGGTATGGTTGTTGTTTTTGGTTTTCGGCTCCCCTACTGGTCTTTCTTCGGAAATGGAAGGGTATTGGAGGAGGAATGGTTCAAATATGCTTGATTTTGCTTGAGTGTGCTTGATTGATTGATTGATTGATTGATTGATGATCGAATGGGTGTGGTGCGCGCCTCAGTTTTGGAGATGGTTGCTCCGCATGAAGGGCTTCCCCGGCTGCGGCAATTTGCGCGGTGGCTTCAGCATGAGATTAACGTCAACTAAGGATGTGCAGGATATTTGCAGGATACATCCGGTGAGGATAAAATTATAGAAGAAGCGGGTGGGGGAAAAGAAAAGCATCTACATGGAAGTCATATCGAAACTAGCATTCGAAAGTAATTCTTATCGATATGACAGTCGATAGATATCGATATATATATCGATATAGATATCTGTCGAGAAAACCCGAACATCTTGATGCAGAAAAGCAGAAATAGGAGAGCAGGAGGAAGAGAGGGTGAAGTGATGAAGGACCTTTCGGGGTGGCTGCTGATGGGCCGGCCAACCGCTCACTCACCTGTTACGTTGGCGCCGCCAGCATTGGTCGCGGCCATGGCGCCGGATGCAGTGGCTCCAGTGGCAGCAGCTGCCGCCGCACCGCCCCCACCGCCCGAGGCGGCAGCGGCGGCCTGCTGCTGCGCATTACCGGCAGACGGCGCTCCCACGCCGCCGCCACCACCACCACCGCCGCTGCTGCTGTTGTTGCCCCCCGATCCCGATCCGCTAGTGCCAGCTGCTGCTCCTCCCAATGCCCCAGCTGCTGTCCCAGCTCCCGACGATCCCGAACCGGAACCGGCTGCTGCACCCGATGCCGATCCGGCTGCTGCTGCTGTGGACGATCCAGCCTGCTGCTGTTGTGGCTGGGCCGATCCTTCCGCCGAAGCGCCGCTACCCGTCGAGGAGACACTGGTCGAACCACTGGCCGCTGCTGAGGCTCCAGCCGATGACCGATTGCCGGCACCACCGCCGGCTGCGTTCTGCAGATGCTTGGGCAACAACTGTGGCACTAGGCTGGGCTGTATCGAGAGTTCTGTGGAGCGGATGTGGGCGGATTAGTTGGATGATCCTGGAGAGAGGGTCTAAACTAAGGACTCACCATGCTCTGTGAAGTTGAACAGCGGCGGCATCTCGCGTCCGTTCGGCAAGGTGTGGTTGCCCTCCATGCGGAGCTCGTCAAAGAACGGATGTGCACAGGCCTTGAGCGGTGTGATCCGGGCGCTGGGCGTGTACTCGAGCAGCAGGGACACCAAGTTGATAGCTTCTGTCGGAGTGCGTATACGGAAAACCTGTACAAAGGACATCAAAAGGATTAGCAACCAGTCTCTACCGGGGGGAGGAGAGGGAGCAACTAGCCGGGACGGGACGGAACGGGGCAGAGAGAAAACAGGACAGGATAACGAACACACAAAGGAAGGATATTGCTTATATGGCAGAAGGACATCCTTAGTCCTTTCAAGTAGTTGAAAACAAACGTTGGCAGTAGGCGGGGCAAGAAACCAACACAATGAAAATCAAAATCAACTTCAATCAATCAATCAGTCAATCAATCAATCAATCAATCAATCAAAATAATCAATAAGAACATTCTGTACAGCTGGGAAGTGCTGGCAGATAAAAGCGGAGCATGAGATAAGCCAGGGTGTTTTCTATTCTTGAATTGAAGTTTCTTCATGACTATCGATATTTATCGATAACTATAAAACGATAGTAATCCCTAATGACATCCTGAACAACTGGGAAGTGCTGGAAATCTAAGTAGATCATGAGAAAAGCAAGGATATCAGTTACTTCTATTTAAAGTCCTTCCTATTCTTGAATATTTAACACTTTCTTTATGACTATCGATAGATATCGATGACTATAGATCGATAATAATCAATAATGCCGTCCTGAACAGCTGGGATGTGCTGACAAAAAAAAACTGAGCATGAGACAAGCAAGCATACTTTAAAGTCGTCCTATTCTTGAGTTTATACTTCATGTATCATGACTATCGATAAATATCGATGACTATAGATGGATAGTAATCACTAAGAACATCCTGCAAAGCTTGGAAACTACTGGCAATCAAAGCTGAGCATGAGAAAAGCAAGGATATAAGTTACTTCTACTTCAGTCGTTCCTATTCTTGCATTTTTTTTCGATAGATATCGATGACTATAGGCACTCATCGATCATTCATTATATCGATAATAATCTGGCGAAGTAAGGATATAAGTTAAGTCTACGTTAGTCTTTCCTATTCTTGAATATTTAACACTTTATGACCATCGATAGTTATCCTTTGTGAGATCGATACTTATCGATAGAGATATCTTTCGAAGAACCTGAATCTTTTGATGGAAAATGCTTTCTTCATGCCATGATTGATTAATTATGTCCGCATGGGAAGGCATTATGGAAGCAATTCTCAATATTCTTGAAACAATTTGGGGTCTCTGTGGTTTTCGATTCGTTTCGTGGCTTACTCGCAATCGTTGTTTCTGGCTTAGGGCGTTTGGAAATTGGGTGCGTTCGAGTAGTGACTGCAACGAGTTTTTATGTACAGACAGTTTCGGTTAAAATAAAAAAACAGAAAGGTCCACAAGAGGACATGACCTGGGGGGAATCTTATGACAGAATTGGTTAGCGACGAAGGCAAGGTGGGGGCGTATTGAGATGGGGGGTCCTGAAGCAAGGCTTACTTTCTGCCACGGATGACTCTTGATTTGTGGGAACTTGAACTCCGTATAGTTTGGATTCATTTCGCGTATCTGTTCTCTTGTCGGTGTGCCCAGGACCTTGATGACCTCGACGAGCTGATCGACACCGGAATCGCCGGGGAAGATGGGCTGGCCCAGCAGTAGCTCGGCCAAAACGCAACCGGCACTCCAAACGTCTAAAAATTATATAGATTTTAATATGATTTGAAAAGATATAGAATAAGATAGGTGTACCGATTTTTGTGGTATAATTAATGGCCCCGAAAATGAGCTCTGGGGCGCGGTAATAGCGGGAGCAGATGTACGAGACATTCGGCTCGCCGTGGAGGAGCTGCTTGGCGCTGCCAAAGTCACAGAGCTTCAGTACGGCCGTCTCCGGATCGAGCAGAAGATTCTGCGGCTTGATATCACGGTGGCATATGCCCAGCGAGTGGATGTAGGCCAAACTTCTGAACAGTTGGTACATGTAGAGCTGAAAAATGAATGAATTAATTATTAATTCATTAATTAGTTGGGTGGAGGATAAAATGTCCTTGGAGACTCACCCGAATAAAGTTGATTGGTATCGTTTGCTTGGTTTTGGCATATTGGCGAGCCACTTTGTATACGGTTTCTGGTATATATTCGAGGACTAAATTCAAAAATACTTCATCACGCTGTCAGGGATAAAGGATAATTACATTTTCATTAAATTATTTGATTAAAAAATATATTTTTTAATGAAGAAAAATGTATAGAATGGGCAGGAGTCGACCGATGAAGTTGCGAGCTTTTTCATGCTAAGACAGCGAACTTTCTAGCAAACTAGCATAGCCAGGAGGATCACAGGATCACAGGATCACAGGACGAGGTGTTATTATACCATGCGGTGTTCTGTGCAGGCGCTCTCGTCTGGTATAGCTTTTTCTTAGCTTAAGGATTCAAATGAGAGAGAGATAGAGATTCGATCTGCATCTGATTATGGAATCGGATTCTGGAGAAGGTACCTGCGGCTTCAGTACACTGGCAAAAATGCCCAAATCGATGGGGAACTCGGCCATCTTTTTATCAGTTTCGATATGCAAGTGAAAGAGTCATTCGATTAGTCATTTTTTGGCAACAACTTCAGCGGTTGATCCTCCCCTTCTGGCCTCTGGCCCCCTAAGGCTAAGGAGTCTCTCTGGTCTGGTCTGGTCCCTTGGGGATGAATAGATCCCCAGGAAGGACACTCCTTTCTCTTACCTTTTCACCACTCGAATAGAAAAAGTACAAAAGCTTCACAATGTTACAATGCTCCAGCTTGCGCATAATTTGCAATTCGCGATTCTGCAACAAAAAGGATAGTCATTAGAAAGGATAAGAGATGGAAAAAAAGGACACACTCACCTTAAATCGTCTGTCTTGTAAAACTTTTTTGATTGCCACCAGCTCGCCGGTGTCGCAGAGCTTCGCCTGGAACACAACGCCGAAGCTGCCATTGCCGATGACCTTGGTGTCTGTATAGGAGACCTCTTGGACACGATCGGTGCCTTGGCCGGGTGTTGCAACAACTGTTGTAATTTTGGAACCATCGCGGCCTAGAGCGAAAGATTAATGTAGATTAGATCCTGGTAGAAGTCTCTCTTAGTCCTTAATCCCTAGTCCTTAGTCTTAAGCCCTGAGTCCCCCCTGGAACCAACAACCTGTCGTCTCCCAGGCTCCCTCCAGCTTCTCCTTGCTCCTGTCAACCTCCTTTGGAATGGATAAAGCAACACTGTGCTCGGGCCAAAGGTCATTCAGTTTGCCAATCAGTTGCTTCATGCCTGCCAGGATATACAGGATATACAAGGATCTATAGATCAAGGGGAATAGGGACAAAGAGGGTGGGTCGGTTGGTTTTCAAACAGAAACAGCTTCAGTCCCCTGACCTCTGACCTTTGGATTACGGTCTTCGGGCCAAATAATTTTGGCATTGGGCGGCCGAAGGTGGCACTACGTCTGCTAGCATCTGTTTGATTGGATCACCGACTCGGGGGAGGAGGAGGAGGAGGAGGAGGAGGAGGAGGGCTGTCTGTACTTGGATCCTTGTACTGCTTGCCGCCAGTGCTGGAGGAGGTGGCGGCGGCGGTCAGGCTGGCGGCACTGCCACTCGCCGAGATCCTGTGACTCGCCGCCCCTGCTGGCCGCGTCGTCTTCTTGAGGGCCGCCAGCGAGGAGGAGCAGGTGGACTGGGCCGCCTTGGCCGCCGCCGACAGCGGCTTGTGGTGGCCCCCCTGACGCTGCCGGCCGTTGGCCTTGCCCCGCTCCCCCGGGGAGGAGTCAGTGGTGGTGGCACTACTCGACCCAGAACTACTCCCACTCTCGCTGCTCTCGTTCGAGTCGCTCTCCGTGTCCGCCGAGCCACTCGATTCCCCCGTCGACCGGGATTCGCTCTCCGAGGTGGTGCTATCGTCGCTATCCTCGCTGGAGGATCGGCGCTTCGCCTTCTTCTTCTTCCCCAGCAGGGCCAGGGGTATGGGCGGGGGTGGTGCAACAACAGCTGCCCCACCGCCGCTCTTCTTGCTTTTGGGCGGCGGCTTGGTCATCGCCCCACTGCCACCTGGTATGGAATCTATCGAGTTCTGCCTGCCGGAATTCGTTGTTGTGGTGGCGGTGGTGGTGGTGGTGTCCGATTCGCTGGCATCGTTGAAGGAGGCGCCCGGACGCTTCTTCTTTCGCACCACCCGCACCACCTTGCGCACCCCCCCGCCACGGGGCACCACCTGTGACTTATCCACCTTGACCTGTCCCAGAGGTCCTCCCCAGGTGGTTTAGGGTGGTTTGGGGTGGATTGGGGGGGGGGTTTAGGGTGGTTTAGAGTGGTTCGGGGTGGTGCAGAGTGGCTGGGTGGTGCCTTGCAGGCTTTGGCCTAGTTTTATTTTCGGGCACTTGACGTCTCGTTCAGATCAATCGATCGATCGATCTTCAAATAGCTTCTCTCGGCAAAAAAAAAAAAATAAAAAATAAAATATCACAGCACAGCAGAAAAAAAAAAAAAAAATAAGAATAAAAAATAGCACGAGTTCAGCGTTAGAGACTATTTTTTGTAGTTTCTACTTTTTTGTAGTTTCTATTTTTTAGAATTTTAAATTTAAAAAAAAAACGAAGAGAGTAAAAAATATCTCAGCTCTCCGCTTGGCGAACCGATCGCTCGAGCTTCCGTTGCACAATTGGCCAATTTTTGAAGAATCCACCAAGCCGATTCCCCAAAGATCCACACGAGTCTCCTCGCGAATGCCGTCCACTTGCGATCCACACAGAGATCGACGACTGAGATGAAAGTATCCAACGGATACACGGATACAAAAGGCAACAGATCTCTCGATCCTAGATACTTTTTCTTTCTTTTAACTCGGAAATTAATGATTTAATAAATAAAAACAAATACTATTTATTAAATAATTAAATTTTCAACATTTTATTTTTGGGAGAAAAACAAGAAAAAAAATAAAATAAAATTTTAATTGGAGGAAAATTGGCGATTGCCAGAAAGCCAAAAACGATAAGACGAGGCCGTGCGAAGAATTCGCGGGGCCAGAAGACTGAAGAAACAGAAGACTGAAGACTGAAGACTGAAGACCGAAGACAGCGGCTGCAGTCGGGCGTGGTGAGGCATGCGACAGCCACGCCCCCTTTCGAAACGCCACCCAGACAGCCGACTGACAGTTCAATGAAGAAGAGAATCAAAGGATACCCGCAGCAGCAGCAGCAGCAGGCGGCTTTCAATTCATTTTTATTTTAATTAATTTTTAAACAAAAATAAATCAATTAAAAGCGTGTGGCATTCATATTCTTGAGAGTGAAAGCTCTTCGCCAGGGAAGTCTTCTCAAGGGAGCCGACGGGGGGCGTGGCTAGGCGGCCGAAACAGCCCAGGGAGCTGTCCAAATGGGAAACCCATTTGTTTCTCCGACAACCCACGACGGAAACTAATCGATATACAAGCAGTTGGCACCACTTTGCGGCAGAAATAGAGGGCGGTGGGTGGTTTTGGGTGGTGGCTGACATGCAAAAATGGAATGACGCAGCAAAAAAAAATTAAGGAGGAAGAGCTGGCGAAAAATATTCTCCAGGAGAGGAGAGGAGGTAACTGGAAGGGCAACCAGAACCGCAGACGGACAGAAACTGGCAATAAAAGTGAGTCGAGACTGTTGGGGAAACAATCAGACAAAACTATCAAAGCACCACCCTAAAACTATCCACAAGCACCACCCTAAAACCACCCTAAAACCACCCTAGCACCACCCACTAGCACCTCCAATAGTCATCAGAGTCATCGCTCCATTCCACCCGCAGGACTCGTGTCAAAGGAAAATTAGCAAAGCCCCCCCAGGGGCTAAAATTAAACAGGAGACCACGCCCAGGCCCACAAACCACAAAAAACAAAACCCTTTCGATAAGAATTTGCATAAAATTGGAAAAAAAACGACTGTTTTAGGCTTTCAGGCTTGAATTTCAAAAGAAAATCAAGGCTGAGATCAAGATTTCCAAGGAATTTTAAGGATATTTTAGGGAAAGTTTAAAGAAGGTTTTTCTTGAAAATCTTTCTAATGAATATATAAAATATAGTATATAAAAATATATACAATATATATAAGAAAAGTATATAAGAAATCCTAAACAAAACCAAGCTTTTTCCAAAACATCTAAGAAAGATTTTTAAGAGTAAGAGTTACTCTCTTGAACTCTCTTGTTACTCTCTTAGAAAAACTCTCTTAGAGTTTTGTTTCCTTTTCTTATTTCTTATTATTTCATTCTTAAATAAAAATAAAAAAATAAAGGACATAAGTCATAACACTAAATATTTAAATATTTAAATACTTAAATATTTTTATTTAAATATAAAAACAAAATTAATCTCAGAAAACTTAAAAAATAAATAACACAAAATTTATTATAAACTTTTTCAAAAAATATTTCAATGTTTTACCCCCTCTAACCCCTAAAACCCTAAAAAAAAAAACTCTCTTAAAAAAAATTACATAACTCTTAAGCAAAAATAAATTTAAAAAAATAAATAGAACCCACCTTAAATTGTAACAAATTCATAGAAAAAAAAAAAAAGAAAAACTATTTTCAATGCCATTTTTTTGAATAGTTTTTTTTTTTTTCAATCTTATTTTATTTTTTATTTTTTGGCTGGCAGCACAAGCTGTCGATCAGAAATCGTGAAGAAAAAGCTATAGATCGGAGTGGGGGAGTGAGGGGGAGAGGTGGACGGGGGCGAAAGAGATGGAGAGATGACGACAACACGCGGGCGGAGATCACGAGATGCCCCAGAAAGCGCACCTGAGGCATTTGGCAGGCCAGAGCCAATTAACTTTCAGCCTCATCATCGTCGTCGCAAGAGTCCTAGGCTCGAATATTTTGTGGCATACTTTCGGGCGGGCAGCGGAGACTTTTGCCCAGAAGCCAACTAACTGAGCCGAAAGAGAAATCGATAAGCATCTAAGAGAGAGGCGAACTAGTTCTCTTTTGGCTTAAGCAGGGAGGGGGAGAAGGTGGGCCTCAGCAGCTGATCAAATAAGCCGTAATAAATCGTAGAAGAGAGTAAAAGAGAGCAGAGCATATAGAAAAGTGCGAAAAACAAGATTATTATAAAAATAAATAAATAAAAAAAATGAAAAAAGGGGGAGGCAGAAAAACAATTATTTAAAATTAATCATACGATCGGACTAAAAATAAACTAATCAGCTGGAGATTAAAATTAATCTTTAATCTGTAATCAATAATCTCTAATACTTCTTATGGGAATAAAGTTCACCCTAATGACTTAAAAAATCTATTTAAGAATTAAAACACAAACTAAACCTGCCATTGGCACAAATTAATAAAAAAAACAATAAAAAATAATGAAAATATAAAAACAACAGCTGAGGCTGTGAAAAAAAAAATAGAACGCTAGAGGGGGGGCGGGGAGGGGCAGAACAGCTGCTGTTGTCAACCCAACCATGAATAAAAAATTGCTACACAGAGCATAAAAATTTATACAAAAAAAAATTAACAAAAACATAAATTTACAAAAAAAATAATATTAATTTTTTCTTAGCTTTAGTTTATAAACTTTTTAGGAAATATTTATTTTTTGAACTAAAAATTTCTTGCTGTGTAGTGCTGTTATCATCCCCCCCAGCAAACTCTGACATTAAAAAAAACATATTTTTTCCTCTTGAATATTCAAATAAATAGCTAAGCTAAAAAACATCATAAAAAAAAATAAAAAACAAAAAGCGTGAGGCAGGCCACAAACAAAAATTAAAAAAAAAAAAGAAGCGAAAAAAAGCGGAGAGACAAGCCTCCATTTGGACACAAATTTAGTTCCGACGATGTGTGCAAAGCCCAAATATATATAATTATATATACTTGTATATATATACATATACATATATGCATGATATTTTTGGAAAAAAAACTTTTGTTTTTTTGCTCAGTCATCCGTTTTATGAGACGAGCGCGTGATTCTCAGCGTCAAAGCGTCAAAATAAACAAAAACAAAAAAAAAAAAAAAAAAGGCAATACTAAGGGTAATCTCGGGTCCCTCCTCTCTCTCTCTCTCAGAGTCCTCTCGAGACCCCAGGTTCAATCCCAGCGGGTATATGTATATATAGAGCTTATAGTATAATGATCTCTGATCAGGCAGACGGCATTAGCTTTCAATAATAGGCAGAAAAAAAATATTATTAAATAAAAAATAGAAATCACCTGCCAACAAGCTTAATCGAAAAATATTTATTTAAAATATTTTTCCACCTCGATTTCTCTCAGTGCATCCCTTATCAGTGACTAAAAAACACGACCTTATCAGTCAGCATCTGCCAAAGTCGCAAATCACTTTTTATGACTCGGCCGGATGGGAACTAGCTTCTAAATCTCAAAGTTCTACAAAACCCAGCAAAGGTTGTCACCGTGAGAAAAAAAAAAATAATAATATATATATAGCTATGGCTTTGTCATAACGGTATTGTTATATTTCACACAGTTGTGTTACTTCTCCAAGATCCTGAGTGACATAACCCGACCAGCTCTTCTAAAAATAAATCATTTCTGGTTCTTAAATACCAAAAATAACTATTATTATGGACTTGGTCAAGGGGGTTACTTAATTAAGATTTAAAAAAAAGAAAAAGGTATCAAGTAACATCTCCTATCTATGACTGGAGATTATAAAAGCAAGTTTGATCCAATATTTGATATAATATATCTCATATCTCAATTTTTGGCTTATAATTCGCAACTGGTTCTAGCTATGAAGGAGAAAATTATACCCCCTAGCTGTTACTCCCCAAAATCTTACTGCTTTTCTAGTTCTGGGCTTAATGGAGAAGATTATTAACCCAACCATGATCTAAATATCTAATAAATCTCATTTTTGGCTTATAATTCGCAACTGGTTCTAGCTTTGAAGGAGAAATATATACCTCTTAGCTTTTAATCCCCAAATCTTACTCCCAGCCCAGTACTGGGCTTAAGGGAGGAGAGTATTACTAACAAAAATGATTAATAATCACCAACCCTGATCTAACTCTCTAAAAAATCTATTTTTTTCTTACAATTCCCAACCAGTTCTAGCTTTAAAGGTCAAAAAGGTAACCCCTAGCTGTTACTCCTATTTCGTAACCCCCACTACCCCATATTATGAGTAGTATTTTCCAGAAAAATCCCACATTTTAAAACCCCAAGTCATAAAAAGTAATTGAATCACGAGCTCATCCCTCCCCCATGGGTGGTGGGTGACTTTCTTCTTTCTTATCGAAAACCCAAATGCAACAACAGGGATCTACATATAGTACTTATATAGTACTATATAGTATATAAGAAATATGTATATACTGAGAATATAATAAAATCTATATGGTGGAGGAAATTCCGCTTTCTGTTATCTGACGACTGGGCTGGATTCTTTTTTTTTTTTATTATTATTTTTTAAGGCAATTAAGTGACAAAAAAAAAAAAACAATAAAAAATGGGGAACAAAATAATGCAAGAGATGAGGGGAACAAAATATCCCACTTATATGGATGGGATAGCATATTTCCCTGAACATTTCCGCTCTTGAGCATTAATTTCCCTTCTCTGTTTTTATCGCAAAAGTACACACAAAAGAGACAAAAGCCTGAGGAAGCTAACGGGACAAATGCTATTCCCCCACCGATCGTTGACCCTTTCTTCTATACATTCTTCGTACATATATCGTATGTACCATATATCATCTCCCTCCGTGGAAGATAAAGTCCCACAATGGAGATCAGCCAAATATTTCCCCAACTTTATCAATGGACTGTGAAAATTTTCCATCGTCTTATAGAAATAATACTTATCTACGGATGGGCAGTCATGGGTGTGTGTGCGTGTGTGTCCGATAGACCCTCTAGGGTGGACGGATTACGGTTTTTCGGGGAATTTTTTGTTCCCATTAGCACTTACCTAGAAGAGAAAGGGAGAACAAATATTAGAATTGGAAGTATTGGAAGTGATTGGAAGTCTAAATATTTATTTTTATAAATTATTTAATGGATCTATTGTGGTAGAGCCCTAACTGAGGCTCTGGTACTACCAAATAGGGGGTAATCTGCTTTTACTTAAAATTAATCTTAAAAAATATATTTTTTTTTTAATAATTTTTTTTATTATAAATTATTTAATGGATCTATTGTAGTAGAAACCTGAGGGTCTGGTACTACCAAATAGGGGGTAATCTGCTTTTACTTAAAATTAATCTTAAAAAATATTTTTTTTTAATAATTTTTTTTATTATAAATTATTTAATGGATCTATTGTAGTAGAAACCTGAGGGTCTGGTACTACCAAATAGGGGGTAGTCTGCTTATATTTAAAATTAATAATAAAAAATATATTTTTTTAATTATTTTTTTTATTATATGGATCTATGTAGTAGAGCCCTAACTGAGGGTCTGGTACTAGACCTGGTACTACCAGATAGGGGGTAGACTGCTTATACTTAAAATTAATCTTAAAATATATTTATTTCTTCAATTATTTACCAAGAAAAGGGTTTTATAAATTATTTAATGGATCTTTAATAATAATATCTTCAATAATAGACCTGGTACTACCAAAAAGGGGGTGTCTATATTAATAATTAAATATTTTTTTCCATTTATTTCCCAGGTTTTATTAATTATTTAACACATCTATAGAACCTAACCTAAAAGAACCATAACTCAAGGTCCAATAGACCTGGTACTACCAAAAAGGGGGTGTCTACACTCAAAATAAATCTTTAAACACATTTTAGGATTATTTCCAAAGAGTCTTAAACTCAAAATGATTCCAAAACAATACCAAGACTAGCTTGATTTTTGGATGAACTTTAGGGGGTAATCTGGTTGAGATGTTTACCTAAAATGTTCTTGAACTTTTGGACCACTTTGGTCCAACTGACGCAGGACTGGGTGCGGGCCAGCTTGGTCTTGACGGTGTCGGGACTGTGGTCCTCCAGGAGGGCCGGCTCGGCACCCTGTTCTATGTCCTGATCCTGATCCTGATCCTGATCCTGGTCGGGATCTGCGGGGCGGGTGGTGGTGGTGTTGACTTGAGCAATGGTTCTCCGGCTGCTCTGCTGGCTGTCGTAGTGATTGTCGTGGCTGTGGCGACGCATCTTCACAGGACCATCGGCGGTCTCATCGTCCTCGGCCACGTCCACATCCACATCGTGTGGATCCTCCTGGATCCGGATGGGCGGTACTGAGTTATGCTTGCTCCGCGTAGCGGTGCTATCACAGTGGGGGGGTTGATCATCTTTGGTGTCGCCACTGGCGGCCAGGTTGGAGGCCACCGTGGTGTTGCGCTTCTTGCGCTGCTCCTCGCTCCTCCTCTCCCGCTTGAGGAGCTGCTTCTGCTGCTTGGCCAGCAGCTGTTTCTGCTTCCGGGCGAACTTCTCGCGCAGCTTCGGGCTACCGAACTCGTCCAGATAGTACATGGTGTCCTGCAGCCCGTCCCTCCGGTTGATCAGCTTGGCATCGATGTGCGGATCCTCGCTGATCTTCAGCAGCGGGAAGTAGATGTGTCCGTCGGTGGCCAGCGACTTGGCGTCTCGCCGACGGGCCAAAGCGGCGGCCACCGTCAGTTCCGCCTGATCTGGTGGTGGTAGTCCCTGCTCTCCAGCAGCTCCTTCCGCCTGCTGATCCTCCGGCTTGCTCTTGAGGTTGATGATGATACCTGACTGGCTGTCCGACTGGTTGTCCTCCGCCTCCTCCACATCGTCCACATTGACGCCATCGTCCTCCTCGTCGTCGTCCTCGTCGTCATCACAGATGTCCACCTCATCGATGCGATCCTCGACATCGAATCCCTGGGTGCCAGTGCTGTTGGTGCTCTTGTACTTGATTCTGCTCCGCAGGATATTAGTGCCACTGGCGGCGGAGGACGAGGTGGCGGATGTGGATAGCTCCAAGGCGGAGGCTGCACGAATCCTGGGAGGATTCTCCACCCCAGCTCCGATGCCGCCGCTCTCTAGGCTCTCGCTGCTGCCGCCCTTCTCCGCCATCGAGGAGCCACCCCCCGCGGGCTTCGTCTGCCCGGACTTGGTGGTGGTGGTGGCCACACCATTCTCGATGCCACTGTCCTGGCTGAGGAGGAGCTGGTGCTGCTTCTTCTGCCGCCACTTGCCGCCAGGTGGCGCCTGCGGCAGACTCAGTGATCCGCTGCTGCTGCGCGGAGGCGGAAGCTGCAGTTGCTGCTGGGATGCACTGGAAACGATAACTCCGCTGTCGGCGGAGCCGGTCGATGTCTGTGAGGAGAATCTCTCGCTTAACGGTATCTTGATCGGTTGGCTAATAACGGTACTAGCTGTTGTGGAGCTATTGTTGTTGTTGTTGTTGGTGGTGGTGGTGCTGGCTGTGCTGCTCCTGCTGCTCGAGGACTGCGACTCGGACTGGGAGCCGGACTGGGAGCGATGGCTGCCGGTGGGCAGGATACTGAGTGCCGGCGCAGCAACAGCTGCCGATTGTGTTGTTGTTGTTGTTGCCATCAGGTTTTGGATTTAACTTTTTTCAAATTCTTTTTTTTTTTTTAAAGGAAATTATTGTTGTTTTTTTTCTTTAAGAGTGTCTCTCAAAGGCACAAAAATGTTTTTTTTTTTTTTTTTTTTCAAAAATATTTATTTTTTTCTTCCTCACTTCTTCACTTTTCTTTTTGGGAAATTTTACTTTTCAGTCACATTGCCTGCTCATAAAAAATAAAAAAATTAATTATATACCGGTTTTTTTTTTTTTTTTTTTAATTTTCATTAAAATTCTCTTTTTTTTCTCTTTTTTTTTAGCATTCAAATCAAAATCAATGTTTTTTTTAACACACACTTTTTTGTTGCTAATTTTAGACATTCACAACAACAAAAATAAAACCAAAATATAAATAAATAAAAAAAAAAAAACAAACAAAATAATTTAATTTTAAAACCTACACTCACACACTGTTACAAACACACGCACACCAACGCCGAAAAGGAAAAAAAAATAGAGACAAAAGAGAGAGTTTTTCCTGCCGATTTGTGAATTTTTCAAAAATCTCAGAAAACAAGAAAGAAAAAAAATGGAAGAAATATTTTCGTTTTGGCTATTTTTGTGGCTGCGCTTTTCTGGCTTTTCTGTATTTTTCGTTTCTTTCGGCGCGTGCAACATGTGCGGCGGCCGCCTTGGGAGTCGCGAGTGTTCGCTTCGGTTCGAGTTCGAAGTCGCGAATGAACTGAGAAGCCGACAAGCTGGGAAACGAAACCGAAACTGGCACGAGAGAAACTGAAACGCTGGGAAACGGGAGAGGCGGCAATTCCAAATTATTATCGCTGACGCACACACACACAGGCACACTCTCGCCCGCTCTGTCGAAAAGCTTGCGGGGGAATGTGTGGAATGAAACAAAGGCGATTGTTTTTTTGAGAAGAGTGCGTCGACGCTTTGTGGCGTTGTGGAACTCTTGGCAATGGAACACCTGCAGCGTAGGGAGAACGAAACAGCTGCATTTCGGAGAGAGAGAGTGAGAGAGGGTGCCACTGATAAGTTTTCGACATCAGTCCGACTCTCTTCCTCTTCGGCCCCATATAAGCTTATCAGTGCTCTTATCAGGCGCAACTTTAAAATGGCCTTTTATCGGAGCACAGCCCGAAAAAAAAGGGAAAATAAAATTATTAAACAATAATAAAGCGAGAGGAATTTTTATTTCTCAATGTGCATGTAGCTTTTGTTTCGGGCCATAATTCACAATTTATCAGCCAGAAGTGCTAGCCCGGAGGCGGGCCTTAAATCAAACAAGAACAAAAATATAAATTAAGCAACCGCTCCAGCTGGAACAAAGGGCCAGCTGGAGGATCGGCGGCTAAATACACTCAGAAACCGAAATTAATCCACAAATAAATATTATTTTGTCTTTAAGAAGAAAAAGCATGCTTTTCTAATGCTTTCTTCCACCTATTATTCCACAAACTGCCAATAAGCCAAGAAAATTGATGCAAATTGGAAGTAATTGGAAGCTAATACTGTTTACCAACTCAATGGCATCGAAAAAGGATAATAGGATTCCTCTAAAAAAAAAGGAAAACAAGCAACGCTACACATTACCGCAAATTAGAGGAGTGTCCTTTGGCCAAATGAATTGAAAAGAAATGAAATGAAATGAAATGAAATGGAACCCCCAGAGCCAACAAGAAAGCCAGGAGGCAGCAGAAGCCCGAAGAACAACGGTAAACACAACAGCGCCATCTACATCACACAAATGCAATACTAACTCTCCACTGAAAGCCCAGCTAGTGGCAGTCTTGTTTTTCCTCTCAAATGTCTCTCCACAAAAAGGAATATTACTTTTTTTTTCGCTCAGTGTATGCCACCAGAAGCAGACAATGCGCAATAGACCAAAGGCAAGCCCTGTTAAAACAACAACACAATTATTGCATGAGTCTCCACTGTCCGTCTGTCCGCCTGTCCACTTGTCCGTCTGTCCGCTAGTATACGGTTTCAGGTTGAAAGCAGAGTGCGGTGGCTGGAAATTACGGAGGGTGCTTAGGTCAGTTTGTTGGCTTAGTTGGTTAGGTCATGCAATGGCACAAAAAAACAAAAAAAAACATAAAAACAAGAAAGAAAAAAAGCCAGAGAGAAAAGAAAATAATAATAAAGAAGGAAAAACGAAACCCAGTTAGTGGAGGGGATGAATAAAGAGCATCTCTACACCAGGTTTGATGGCTTCCAGATACAGTCTTTAAGCTTAAGATACAATATCTTTGAAATTTCCACTTGAAATACCTAAAAAGCCATCCTGTTCGCTTCTAAAATATGACAAGTCCTGAGTCCTCCTCCCCCCAAGAATTTAAAATCACTTCGCTAAGCATTTCCTTCATTTTCCTTCAAGTCAGCCCCCTGAAACTTTGTTTGGTTAACATTTTCCAGGGATATGTATGGACTACACCCCTTTCTTGCCCCACTGCGTCATTTGTTTTTATTTTTATCGACTTGACATTGAGCTATCCCTTTCACCTCTCGAATATCTAATGTCTGTTAGCCATTACACGTTCTCTACGCTCCAAAGGGGTTCCTTAGACTTGGTATTCCATTAATCAGGTTTAGATTTGCATACTGCAGGTTACATAATTGCCAATAGATACTATTTTCCAACCAGAAATACTGGTATATCTCTCGGGGAAGGGTATTCCATAGAAATGTTACGTTTGGCCGCCAGGTCGGAGACTTGCACTGATTTCTTCCACGTGCCGTGGGGTTCTAGTTTCGAGTCAACTTCCATTTGAATAGCAAATGAGTTGGGCTACGGCTACCCCCAACACTTTCCACAGAAAGGGGCGGCTGTTCTTGGACTTGAACTTGCATGTCGTCAATAATGCGGCCTGACATTTTCCGTATTTTCCTTATTTTCCTTATTTTCCGTGTGGCATTAACATTGTAATTGCCCCAAGTCGTGTGTATGGTCTATTTTTAACATCTCGGCTGGGAATTATTGATTCTTGTCATAGGCATTCGAGAAATGTCGCTTTCATAGCACAATTTCTTATGTTCCTCGAATAATCCCACTCGTTTCGGTGTTTTTTTTTTTTTTTTTGGGTCTAGGCTAATGGCCAGATCGAACTGATTTGAAAAATAAATAAAAACTAAAAATAACAAATGCGTCGTGGCCCATAGAAAGTGAAATGCAAACATTTAGAACAGAGAGACACAAAAGCTAAAAATAATTTGAAGAAAAACCCACTTGTAGGTGTTTCATTCCCACTGTTCCGCTGCCTGTTGCTGCTGCACTAGCATCACCAGCGCCATCTATCGGTGATTAAAGCGTAGAAAGCGAAAGTACGAGAGTCGAAAAAAAAAAATACTATTTGCCTTTCATTTGGGACTCGAAAAGGGCCGCCGCAGGACATCTCTGCAACTATATTTGCCAAGGACTCGACAGACAAAGGCGAAGAGAGTGCCGCCCCCGCCCCGGGGGGTATTATCTTCTATATGTATGGAGAGTCCATTAAGTGCCACAGCTTGTATACTGTTATCGGGCTCTTCACTCGCCCCAGCTGCTAATGACCGACTCGCCCCAATCAATAATTAGAGCTGACCAAGGCAATTAACCCATGACAGGCGACCACTCCACCATCCCGTTAATCGAAAACAAGCTTCGATTTTGGCGATAGAGATAGCGATAGCGATAACGATAATCTGTCGTGTACAGTTTCGAGTGGCTGCCAAAAAAAACATCGATTTTAATCTCTTGATTTCACAAGAAATATAAATTGAATGAAAAAGTAACACTTTCTGCCAGTGTGACCATCGTTTGTGATGGAGTTTTTTCTCCCAGTGTGACCATAGCTGTTTGTATGCACTTTTCTGCAAGCCAATCGATAAACAGAGGGGCAGCGAGGCAGTGAGACAATGGAAACACACACACAATGAAGGAATGGCAAAAAGCCAAAAAGAAGAGGAGGCGCCAGCAGTGGAAAATTGGAGGAAAACAACAAAAGAATGAAAGGAAGGTGGCAGCACCAACACGCGATTAGTGGCAGCTAAAAACCAACGGTTTCATGTTCCAAATGGCAGCCAGAACAAAAAAAAAAGGAAACAAAGAAACCAGAAAAACTGCGTCTTATGCCAAATGCGATAATTCGCGAAAGTAAACAGTAAAACTATCGCATAATACATGGCACATCGCTAATATTGGGTGGGCATTATGAAAAACAAAGAGTATTGGGGCTGGAGATTAGAAAGAGGGATGGGGGAGTGCTTGCTCGTATCATTAGAGCGGCAATTATATGATAATTATTTAACCCACTTATATGACAGCAACGTGACAACAGATCGGGGGACAAAGAAACTGCGAGTTGAGACTTTGACTTCTAAATTCGAATCTTCCTCTATAATCGAATTCTGTGTTTTTTGATTAAAACGCCATAAAGAGTCTATACACTGTAACTCTGGACTAAAATATGACTGCAAAAAGTTGGACACGTGCCAGCCCCAACAACAAAAACCCCAACTCACGCCAACGTACTTCCACAATCTTATCACTAAAATGCAAAAAAAAAAAAAATCAAGCAAATTGCCTAATTAATCAAAAATAATAATATGAGAAGCTCTTAGCTGAATTTGAACTTTGAACGTGTGCGGACTTGACGGGAAACAGGATGGAACGGAACACGAAACGATTGGGAAGCGAACAGGCCACCACTAGTCGTTAGTGGTGGGGCGGCTCTCACACATCCGTCGTACATATATCGGCTATCTATATGGCCCCCACCATATATTTTTTTTTTAGTTGAAAACCCAGACGATAAGAGTAATTTTCACTCCAAAAGGCAACAAGAAAATATAATATTACCCCCTAAAATACTGCCAGTGCAAGTGTTTTTGTTTTTTAACTGCACTCGATTATCATAATTACATATTTTGCTCATTCGTCCTGCTGGCCAAAGACAAACAACATCAAGTCTTGAGACTCTGGGGGCCTCGCGATGTAAACAAATAAACAGAAAAGGAAAAACAACTGATAACAGTTACAAAATATAAGCCCATTTGTTTATTCTAGTTGGGAATTCATGGGAAAGTCTCGTAGCTGATTGACTTTTTTTTTTTACTCAAAGTTAAATATTTTTAGAAATATTTCCTGAGTTAGAGGCTCTACTTTGAGGCTTAGAACAAAAGTCCTTCCTGTCTGAAAAGTTTCAGTCGCAAAACCCCCTCAGATTACTCGTTAGTCTCTTAAGAGGCAAGTCTTTGTCTTTAATGGGTTAACATTGGCAGTGGCTTAGTCATCGGGGGACTGAGTTTCCCCTAATTAATAAAATATAAAAAAAATAACAATCGCTGACTAAATGCAGAGTTCCAAGTACTTGGGTTGTCCCCCAAATGCCATAAATCGGAGCTCAGTAAGCCACGAAGCTCGAAACAAAACAAAAGCGAAGAAAAAAAAGTTAAAAGTAAGACGGCGAACTCCCTTCAACCTGTTGGCCAAAAAGCACCTTCCTTTTTTTTATGAATTTGTACGCAAAACCATCAATGAATTGCATCAGCCATTTTGGTCAATGATTTTGATTAAAATCTACAATTTAAAAGGAAAAAAATTCGATTTTTTCGTCATAGGAATTACGCACCAAAAGAGGTCGCTTGCACCACAGAACTACCAATTTTTTGGGTTTTATTTATAGAACCCCCACTCTCTCTATCTTTCAGTCTTTTTTAGGGGTCTGTCTCCCCACACACCTCCACTCCTCACTAAATTATTAAAGCGTGTGTCATCAACAACAAAAAATCGAAACATTAATCGGAAGAAGAAAAAGCCGCCAACTTTGCTCTCCCTCTCTCTCTCTGCCTCTCTCGAAGAGAGAAAAAGCTCTCACACACATTCTCCCTCCCTCACTCTCTCTCTCTCCCCACGACAATGACGCAATGCGTGACTGCTTTTACGTCAGGCGATGATGACGCTGAAGTTTCTCTCACTCTTTCTTCAAAGAGTGGCTGCTGTGTGGTTTCTTGCCTTTGTTCTCTTCGCCCCCCATTCTCCACCACCCGAAAGCGAAAAAGGTCAGTGGATTAAGGTGGCAACCCTAGACAGCAAGAAGTAACATGAATTTTCGCCACATGATCCACATAGCCAGACGAAACGATGACAAGAATTTGTTGTAGTGGCGATAAGACTTTTCCAGACAAACCCCAGACCCACTTACGGTCCTCAGTACACCTGCACTCGCCCCCGCTGCTCATCCCATAGCCGGTTCGGGGTCGGTTGAAACCAGACCAGCCGACCGACCGACCCTCGGGGGCGTCCGTTATTTGGGATGGCACGTGATGAGCGGCGAGCCGATTATCGATGAACTTATCGCCCGCTAAGTAATCGAATAAATATATAATATTTGCTCGCTCGATAAACTGCAGTACAATGTCCGGCGGCAAAGGCGGAAAATGAATCTGACAGATAAATAAGAAAATAACAAACACGCGAGTGCTAATTGCCGATCAGCAGTGGAAAAGTTGTCTCTCTTATCAATAATCGATGGGAATGCAGCACAAAAGAGCCGGGAAGGAGGAAGCCACCTCTTTAGCTCCACAACTCACAGGGCTGCGCTGTCTCTTTCCGGCCTGCTAATTGAATTTGCACGCAAATGCGATGAAGAGGGACGGCGGTAGTAGTGGTGGTGGTGGTAGTAGAGTGCTAGATATGTGCTAATTGCGCATCTCCTCCGCTCGCTAATTGCGCCAAAAGATTCGCAATGAAACGCAAAAAAAAAAAAAATAAATCAAATATAGGAATCAAGAAAAAAAAAATAAGAAAAGAGGAACGATTCGTGTTCCGATTCACATTGTTGGGCAGTAGACTGGAAAGTTTTGGCGAACGGTGAAAAGTCGCAAAGGGGAATCGCGATTCGCTATTTGCGATTTGCGATTTGCGATTTAGTTTGGTCATGCGATAATTTCGTTAGAGACGCGCCACGCGCCGCTGATTAAACGCCTTCTCCTACCTGCCTGGCCTGTGCCCACTTCTCCAATCAAAATTTGCATTTAAAATAGCCATAGCCGAGTGATAAATATTTGAGGAGGCAGCAAAATCAACTTTCGGTCTATTTTTGGATGCTATTCGATTGTTGATCGACTAATTGGCGCCCAACTAAATGCCGCTAAGTGACGTGGAACGATATGGAATGGAACGCAGCAGAGTTTGAACTAGAGATGGTACAAATATTCTTCCTGATCATGTTTTCTGCAAGATTTATTGAAAAACTTGCCACTAAATGAAGTGAAACGATGTGGAATGGAACGAAATAGAGTTCGAACTAGAGATGGTACAAATTATTTGTCACATAACTAGGGATGGTACAAATATTTCTTCCGTAATTAGGGATGGTACAAATATTTGTTTCCTCTTTTTCCTTCCAGATTTCTTAAACAACTTTTAGAAAATCGCCTCAAGGCCAATCTGGCCATTAACCTGGGAAGGGGTGTATAGGGGGGGAACCCAATCAAATACAAGAAAACAAATCAATCAAGGCAACTACTATTGCAGAGTTGGTAACTTTCTAAACGGTTTCTTGTTTTTTTTTGTTTTTTGTTGCCTTTTCTTCGCAGCCTTCGCAGGCCAGCGGTCGATAATCGGCCTTGCCGATTTTGGGATATCGGGGGGCGGTATCGGGTGGAAAAAGAGGGTAGGTGTTGGCGGTATTGGAGTTTTAGCTTTTTTTTGTTTTAGGTTTTGGCTTTTAAGCAACCGAACCACCAAACAACAGGTTTCGCGATGTGGTTTGCTGGCCTCGCACGCCGAAAAGCCAAACAAAAGAACACAACGCAGCACAAATGTTACAAAAACCGCAAAGGTTAAAAGCACTTGAGGTTATACTCTACAAATATCGAATAAAAGTGTGTAGATGTTCCACCAACCAGGCGGTAAGGCCACTGCAGCTACAAAAGGCGAATGCTTTTCCGCCATTTCCACATTCTCGCATAAATTAAGTGCATTTTTTTTTTTTTTTTTTGTTCGTGTTGCGCTTGGAATTTCCGTGAAATCGGGCGGAACAACAATACAAACAGCATTTTATCGGAGAGCAACACCCTCTCTCTGTAGCACCACCCCTTAATTGACATTTCCCCGTAGAACTCAATCAATAGATTACTTTCCGCTTGTCATCGTCAATCATATCATCAAAATCGGATCAGATCAATCAATGATTGCTGAAAGAATTAGTAGGAAAATCTTTTAATTTTCAAAAACAATTAAGAGACTAAAATCCCAGCAATCTTAATAGAAATGTTGGCCAATAAAAAATAAATAAAACAAAAGTTAATTAATTTGAAACGAAACTCGAGCATGTGGGAATGAAACGGAATGGAACAGCGCGTGCTGTTGTCACACTTTTATTATCATTAACCCTCCATTGGCGTCGTGTGGCTTCTTGTCTTTGTTTTTTTTTTTTTTGCATTTTTTTGTATCCAAGCGAGTTGTTTACGTCGAGAATGTGGATATTATTTTGTTTCCCTTCTCTTTCAATTCAAGTCGAGTTCCTGGCCTGTACGTGTATTATTTTATTGCAAATCGAATTGAAAAAAAAATTAATTCAACGCAGATTCCTTTCCATAAACTTTATTTATTTACATTCCATTTTGTATCAAGGAATCGTTTGGAATCACTGACCTCATTCAATAATTGTAGAAGAACTGGGTCGAGTATCTTATCTATTTGGATGGGTGTAGGTGTAGGTGTAGGTGTAGTGTTGATTAATTCCCCAATTGATAATTGATCCCTGGGGGATCGTAGAATGTTAAATATTCCCACCACCGGAAGTCCAAAGCCTCAACAATCATTGCACTTATGAAACGGACTGTACGGGCAAACAGGCAGGTATTTATGACTGTTTTGAGGTTGCACTGGTTTTTGTTTTAAAAAAAAATTCATTTCTGGTTGCTGACAACAACAAAAAATGCTGAAAGCCAAAAATGGGCGTGAGAAATCACTTTTAATTCCGATGCTTGGGGTTCGATACGCGCGTCATTACATTTTTTTTTTTTTAATTTTTAACGATATTTAATATTAATAAAAATATTTGAAGCCTAAACACAAGTCAGCTGACTAGAGAGGGAGACAGGAGGCCAGTCAGAGGGAGATGCCACTACCACAAAGATTATAAAATTTGAGAAAAAAACATCCACCATATATTTCTATTTTTTAGATTTTTATTCGAGTTCTGATTACAAATTAAATACCAAAAGATATTTTTGTTTATGTTTTCCTTTTTTTTTTTTTAATTTTTTTTTGTCGATTGCACGCGTCATGCAGTTTCGGCCCCCAAAAAAAAAATTTAAAAAAAAAAGGCTTGACGAAAGCTCCTTGAAGAAGGAGAGCTTTTTGGGGAGAAAAGCTTTTGGTGTCTCGATTTTTCTTATTCTTTTTTTTTATTCTCGGGCGCCTGCCTTGAACCATTGACACATTTAAGGCGTGGGAGAGCCAAAGAGACAAGGAGAGAGACAAGAGATGAGACTAGAAGTGTGGAAAGAAAGAAAGTGTAAGAGAAAGAGGGAGAAAGGCGGCTTACTAGACAAAGAAAAGTGATCTTGCTTCAAACAAAAAAATGCAAGAAAAGGAGGGGGGGGACAGGCCACAAATAAAAAAATTTTTTAAAAATAAAAAAAAATATAACGAAACAAACGAAGAAAATTAGCAAATGCTTCACACACACACTCGCCTACGTATGTGTGTGTGCAAATATTTCTGCGTCTGTGCTATTTTTAAAAAATGAAAAAAAAAGTAAACGAAAAAAAAAATAAGATAAGCAAGTCGAAGTTTTTAGACTCTTTTTTTTTTAATTATAAAAAAAATATTAAATATAATCCCCTTAAAAAACACTCATTTAATTAAAAAATAATAAAATTATGAACAAAAAAAATTATAAAAAATTCTTGCATACCCTATAGTAGGGTATCTAAAACATCGAACAACCCAAGCCACTGACTCTCTGTGACTCTTCGACTCCGACATTTTGCCTTTGGGGCCACTCGACGGCGAAGAAACCGGCAAAGGGGAACACGAAGGAGGAGGTGAAGGAGCACAGTCTGGGAGGCGGACGACGGGGAGGAGGAGGAGGAGGAGCAGTCGGCACAGTTCATGCGAATTTTTTTTGGGAATTTTCCACTGGCAGAGACGACAGCAGCAAAAACATGAATAATTCACTTTTGGCCCAGCAAACCATCACCAAAGACAATTGTGTTCACAAAACTATGATCACTCACCAAAGACTACTTAAAAAAATTAAAAAAAAGAATGAAATATTTATAAAAAAAAACTAAAATAAGAAAACTTGCTTTTTATTTTTCAAAAAGTTTTTTAAAAAATTGTAACTAACAACTTGACTGCTGGTGTCTCTTTGGAGCAGGCACATATTTCAACATTGTCGCCAATAAGGAATTGGATGCACGTACTGCAGCTCTCCCCCCTTTGCCACAGCCCCTGCCCCGCCCCACTACCCTCCTCGCAGCTCATTGAAGAACTTTTGCCCATAAAAGCAAATGCGGATCGGCCGAGGGGGCCTCCAGGGGCCGGCAGGGAGAAAGAGCCGAGCCACCAACACCAATTAGCGCGCAGACGCAGCAGCAACAGTAACAACTACACTTGCAAAAATCAGTGTCTTATACGGTAATTCACCTTAAAAGTGGAAAGTCTACTAAAAAAATGGAAAAAGCAAGACTTTTCGTTCAAAAAGCAAGTTTTTGTTTAAAAAAGCAAGTTTTTGTTTAAAAAGAGCAAAACTTTCTTTGAAAAAAGCAAGAATATTGTTTCAAAAAGCAAGGTTTTCTTCGAAAAAAAGCAAGAAATGTGTTTTAAAAAACAACATTCCAAGTAAAAAGCAAGCAATTGTTGAAAAAAGTAAGATTTGTGTTCAAAAAGCAAGAAATTTTTGAAAAAAGTAAGATTTTTGTACAAAAAGCAAGAAATTTTTGAAAAAAAGTAGGATTTTTGTGCAAAAAGCAAGACTTTCTTTGAAAAAAAGCAAAACTTTTATTGAAAAAAGTAAGAATATTGTTTCAAAAAGTCATATTTGAAAAAAACAAGACTTTATTGAAAAAGTCAAGATTTTGTTGAAAAAAGCAAAGACTCTTTGAAAAAAGCAAGAAAATTATTGCAAAAAGCAAGTTTTTGTTTGAAAAAATGAAGACTTTCTTTGAAAAAATCATGATATTGGTTCAAAAAGCAACATTCTTTGTAAAATTAACAAGAAAATTGTCGCAAAATGCCATATTTATTTGCAAAAAGCAAGAAACTTTTTTAAAAAAGCAAGATTCTTTGAAAAAAGCATGAAAATTGTCACAAAAAGCAAGATTTTCTTTGAAAAAGCAGAAAATTTGTTTCAAAAAAAGTAAGTTTCTTCGAAAAAAGCATTAAAACTGTTGCTTTTTGAGCAAAAAGCAAGAAACTTTATGAAAAAAGCATTCTTGCTGTCAAAAAGCATGCTTTTTCCGAAAGACAAGCCCGCAAGCCCAGAAAGGGAACTCGAAATGTTAGAGCCATAAAAAAAATCATAAAAATAGACTCCATAAACTTAATTAGCCAACTAATAATGATCATTTTTTTATTTCAAGTGTACAGTAAAAAAAAGACAACAACAACAACAAGAAGAAGAGGGAAAACTGGTTTGAAGACGACGCCGCTTTGCTTCGCTTCGCCACTTGTTGTGCCGCTTTGGGAGTGAAAGACAGAGCGAGAGGGAGAGAGAGAGACAGAGCGAGAGAGAGAGAGATGGGGATATTGCAAAAAACTTTTCCATTGATGAATTTTTTTTTGTAGCTTTCGTCGCTATCTGCTTCTTAGTTTTAAGATTATAGTGAAGCTGCATTCATTGTTAAAAAAACAAAAAAAAAAAAAAAAACTCAATATTTTGAAAATTAAAAAAAAGAGAGTGTAGAGTGTAGCTTTCGAGAACATTCTTCTTCTAGTATTAATAGATTTCCCAGCCAAAGACCAGCAAGTGTGTGAGTGCGCGGGTCACTTCACTAACTCTCCAACTCTGGCAACAAAATAAAAAAAACAAAAAAAAGATTTCACAATTCCATGAAACTTCAATTAAGCGTGATTTGTATGGGAATTTTTTAAGGTCTATTTTTTAATGGTGTCGTCGTCGTCGACGTCGACGTTGGGCAACGACAACTGATTTTGATTTCAATGCATATTGATTTCGATTAGGGGGGGAGGCGATTCGACACATTACACTGCACACTGTTGACACAAAAAAAGGAAAAATAAAAAACAAACACCAACAAAAAATAGAAGAAGAAATAATCAAGCGCGTCACGAATTTGTTTCACTTTTGTTTCGCTTGCACAGCTTTTTTTCTTGTTATTTTTCTTTCAACTTGGTTGTTTTTTTTTGTATTTTTTTTTATATTTATTTTTTTTTACTGATAAAAAGTAAATAGATCCGCCGGGGGGAACGAGGCGAATCGGAACGGAACGGAACGAGAGGAGAGTACGACGCGCCTGCTCGATGGATTCAACGCGAGTGAGCGAGTCGAAGCATCGCCATCGCCATCGCATCAAAATCCACATCCACATTGCCGCCGGCAGAGGCAGCGACTGCGACGCTGGCGCCCCAAATGCTTGGGCCACACAAACGGACACCAAACTAGGTGACCTCCTGCATTAATGCTGAACTTTAAACTAGATTTTAATAATTAATATTAATTAATTCGCTCTTTTTAATCGTTAATCGAATTTATGAAAATTTATAGCTTTGCAACACTAGTTACTTGATAGCAACAAGACTCCTATTGTCTTGACCAACACTGTGCTAGTATCGGAGCATTGAACGGGGCGAAGAACCGCAAAATGGATCCCCACATGGAGTGAAAGAGAGAGAGAGAGAGAGAGAGAGAGAGATAGTGTGGCCGGAGAGAGGAGAGCGCGGGCGCAAAAGAATTTCTAGTCGGCCGAAAGCTCATTTGCATGCGTGTGTGTGTGTGTGGCTCACAGGTGAGCTTATGTGTGTGTGTGTCTGCATTGGAATCTCGCGTGTTGGCTTATGCAAAAAAAAATTAGGTAACACCGACAAAGAGCGACGATGCGACGCAGACAGACTGAGAGACGCGAACGAGAGAGAGCGAGAGAGAGGAGTCCATGCCGATGACTCAACACACACACACATACGCACGGGGGCAGCATAAAATCAAACAAGCTTGGGTGGCTGGTGGGGGAGAGTGGGCGGGAGAAATGCCAATGGTTAACCGTTAACCGGCGGCAGGTAATCGGGCGAAGGCACCCCCGAAAATGAGCAAGGTACCGTTCGTTTAAAGCCCACAGCCCGAAAGTATGCAATCCAAGGTCTCTCGCGTGCATAGAAGAAGAAAATAAACAGAATCAGCACTTTTTAGTGTGACCCAAATTCAAATTTTGACCAATTTGGCAAAAAATTGATAAAAAAAAAAATAATAATTTGCTTAAGATTGGTAATTGAAATGGGGGAGATTTGCTAAAATACTACGTATTTTAATATTTTAATATTTAAATATTTTGTTTCCTTTTTTTAAGTGTAGTATCGTATAGTATTACCTTTTTTTAAGCTTAGATCATAGATCACATTATTATTAATTATAACAACTTAATTTACCCAATAATTAGTTAAAATTAAGTAACTTCTGGTCACACTTGGTAATCATATTTAATCATAATTATAGCTAGACTTTTCGCTTACCAACATTATCTATGTAGTACATAATATTATTAATAATTTTCATTAAAAAATACGACCAACTTACCTAAAAAGAGAAGAAAAAAAGAATAGATTAGTTAAGTTTTAACAAAAAAAAATGCTTAAAATTGTAAGAAGAGAGAAAAGGGAGGAGAGAATGCATCGAAGGACACTACTAACTATTCACGGATTGAACAAACTGCCTGTCCAGATGCTGCTTATCCGCCGCCGGCTTCGGTGCGCCCTCTTGGGCGACTCCCTTGAGTTTCACATCCCGCTGGTTGGTGGGTTTCACAACTTTCTTGTTAGCCGATATTTTTACAGTTTCACGCGACTAACGATCGCGTGTGTCCTATCCTCACGACTAACGGGTATTATATAGATGCAGGATATCCGGCAGACAAGGCGGAGACACGGCACGGCAGGTGTTTTGTTAATCTCGATTATTTGTCGCGATTGGATGGAATTAAAAGCGGTGCCGATTTGTCAGGCGTATGGCAACGGAATATTAAACGAAGGATTTTGAACAGAATTTTGACAGCCTAGGCGGAAATAAAACGATTACTTTGTTGATCAAATTTTCCATTCTCCCAATTCGAGACAAACGTCGTAAAGGCAAGTTAATGGCCGCCTTGAAATGGTAAGAGTTTGTCCATTAAACTTGAATTACTCATCAACTACGCCAAGAAATTGGCTGAAAATTCTTAACAAAGCTGGTAAGTAATCTACGAAACCATTCAGCTGGTTTTCCACTCAAAGAAAATTGTAGAAAAACAAATATGAGGCATTTTATAGGCGATTGGAGGCAAAACACATGTTCTAGGGGTCTCTGCCCTTGCTCGATATTATTTTTTGTTAACTCAGATCCTATTATATATAGTATATAGTATATATTTGTAATTAAATTGATAAATTATGGATTGTGGATTTGGAGCAGTGCCAAAGTGCACGCACAAATGCACAGCACACATGTTTTTTTGAATCAAAAAACGCATTTGGGGGTCAGATACTAATTATTTATAAGAAAAAAAAAAAAAAAAAAAAAAGGAATTATAAATTATAAATAAAAATAGAAAAATGGCAAGAAGAGAACAAAATGCGAATTACATAAATATTTATGAGAAGAAAGAGAAGGAAACATTGCATGTGCGCCGCTTGCTTTACCGCTTGGAATGCACCCACCACCCCTTTACCACCCACCATCCCCCCCTCTCTTTCTATGTGGGTCATTATCTTGTTTACGCCGGACGCCGATGACGCAGCGCTGCCAAGGCGAGCAGCGACGCCAGGCCAGGCTACGCTGAGAACGCACGATCCCCATTGAAAAATACACTGAGAGAAAAAAAAAAGTTAGCTTAAGTAGTGCCATTTATTATTTAAAAATAAAAAAAATAAACCAAAAACCAAGTCAAGTGCAACCAAAATACACAAACTCTGCCGCGCATAAACAAAGTTTGCGAATTTCATGGAAAGTGAAAGAGAGCGGGCGGCACTAAGAGAGGCGCGAGAAAGAGGCGGCGAGTGGGTGGCTATGACGAGAGGCAGTTGGTTCGGAAACTGCATTCCAATTGAAAAATTAATGATTGCGATTTAATGATAGCAACCACCTTGATCAATGAATCATAATGGATTCTACATTAGGCACTGCAAGAAATCACTTTTTTTAAAGAATATTTAAGAGCATAATTACTCTTAAAGAGTTAAGAGAAGAATAAGAGCCAAGGAGTAAGAGAAGAGCATCCTCTGCTGCTTCTTCTAGGCACATTTTAAACAAAAAAAAGAAATGAAAAGTGAAGAGAGGCCAAGGAGCGAAAGAGAAAGTCTTTTTCTGATCAGAAAGAGTGGAATTAGTGATTTAGTTATTTTAGTTTAATTTTTATTAATTAATTTTAAATTAATTTTTTTTTTTTTACCTTCCGTTAGCGAACCGCGGTTAATCCACATGCTCATCCCTTTGAGAAGCCAGCAGTAAAGGCGAAAGAACAAAAATACGCTGGGCAACGGCGACGACGTCGACGTCGACGCCACTGTCGCAGTCGCTGTTGCCGTCAGCGTCGACGGCAGCAGAAAAGCGCAATGAAGTTTTTCGACTTTTGCTGGCTGACTGACCTTCTTCTTTGTTATTTTTTTTTTGTCTAAAAAAACAAAAACGTAAAAAACAAAAAAATCCAAGAATACTTCTTGACTGCAGCAGCGCTGTCTGCGTAGCAGTTGCTGCGCTGTCAACTGCAGCAGTACACACACACACACACCCTCACACACGTAAAAAAAAAACACTTTTTTTGGCTTAATTTTCTTTTAGTTTTTTGTTCTATTTTTTATTTTTGAATTTTTTAAATATTTTTTTGTTTTTTGGAATTAATTTCTTGGGAAAACTCGGAGGGGGGAATTGAATATTTCGAAGCGAAAAGCGAAGAGCGGCGAAGAGAACTCAACTCGCAGCGAACAAATCTCAAAGCGAACTGAACGGCAGGGGGCAGAGGCGCTGGCCGAGGCAGCAGCAGCAGCAGCAGCAGCAACAGCGCAGCGGGAGCAGTGGAAGAAGCAGCACTACTTCTCACAAGCCGCAAAATTGAAAGTTTTTCCTTTTTTTTTAAACTTTTTCTTAAATTTAAAACACTATTTCTTTATTTTATTGCCGCGTTTTGTGTTTTTTAGCTCGGCGTTCTTCTCGCCACGAATTTCGTGTGCTACTACTTAAAAATTGCCTTTTTCGCTGCGGAATTCACAAAAAAAAAGAAAAAGAATTATAAAGCCAACAAAAAAATCACAAATGAATAAAACAAAAACGGCAGGCACTCTCCCGCACCCATACACGCGCAGCCACAAGCTGTATGCAGCGGCAAAAGTGCGGCGAAAACGGCGAAGAGAGAGGAGCCACGGCGAAGCCCCCACAAGAAGAGAGCGGCCAGAACATACGACTGTGGTGGGAATACAGGCCCCACTGATGAGTGAGTGAGAGAGAGAGAGAGCATGTGTGTGTGTGTGGAATCGATTGACTTGGGAGAGAGCGAGCGAGAACAGTGGGGTGGGGTAGGGGGGGGGAAGCAGCGCACAGGTGGACAGGCACTAGGCCGAGGGGGTGAAGAAAGTAAGGCGGCGGTCGGCGAAGAAAGAGGGAGGAGGGCAGCAATAAGAGCTGATAATACAACGGAATTTCGCAAAAAAAGATTAAAAAAAAAAATAAAATAAAATTAAAAGTAATAATTATTAATTATTAGAATTATTTATTAAAAAAAAAACTATAAGCCCCCACCATAAACTTCAAAGAGAAAGGCAAGAAATCTTATCAGTTGAGAGATACCGTTAAGCGGAAACGGCTTTTGCATTTCTTGCGCTGACCTTGAACTTCCCTGCATCTTCGGACTGCATCTTCTCTCCTCTCCATCTCCTCTCCTGGCCTCCTCCTGTAGCACACTTTCGGGCTGACCTCGGAATTCGCAAATCGATTTCCAAGGAAGAGCGGAGGCTGATGGAGGGGGGGTGGCACATTGATTTAGAAATCATTTAAGAGAAATCGGTTGGAAATTGGAAGAGAAAGGGTCTTGGTGGGTCATATAAAGGGATAACCTCACAAAAATTAATGAAAAATATTAAATTCTTTAAAAATTATTTCTTAAAAATTATTCTTTAAAAACTAATCTTAAAAACTATTTTTAAAAATAAGTAAAATTTGAAGGACTTACTGCATGTTTTGACGCCTCCCAGGACCAGACTCGGCGACTGTTTGTTGCCCTCAGCGAAGGAGGAAGTTCTCGGACGACCGCTCATGGTGACGCTGCTCTTCTACTTCCTTCCGCTGCCTCGCTGCCTCGCTACTTCTTCCGCTTTATCCTTTTTCCTTAGTTTGGCTCTTTTTCTTGACTTTTTCTTTTTTTTAATTAATTATTTTGTATTTTTTTTTGGTCGGTGTAATTAGTACTTTAATTAATTATTGTTCTTGATATTGCTGATTGGATTGTTGATTTTTTTTTTTTTAATAATTTTCTCACCAAGACGGAGGGGGAATGGTGGCGGAGGACAAAGAGAAGAAGGGGGGACAGAGTAGTGTGCAGAGTTAAGGTTTCCAATGCCCAGCGAATCGACAAAAAAAAAAAAACAAAAACTAGTATTTTTTTCTCTTCTATTCCTTTGTATCCTTGTGATCCTGTTGGCTTGTGGCTTTTGTATTTTTTGGCTTCTCGTGTGGCTGCTGCTCCAGGTGCTCTTTTCCGCTGCAAGGCACGGCCATTGGCATGCACGCCTCAATGTATGCTATACTTTTTCTCCTCCTCCCTTTTTCTCCCTGTTTTCGTCTTTTTTTTTTTTTTTTTTTTAGTTTTTTTTTTATTTTTATTTTTTAAGCTTTTTTTTAAAACACACACCACACAAACTCGTCAATGGATCAAAAATTGTCAATTAGCTGAAAAAATTGTTTAAAAAAAAATTATATATTATTAAAATGATTTTTTTTATTTGCACGTCACGTGTTTTTTTAGCGAAGGTTTTTTTTTGGTTTTGATTTTTTTTCTTTTTTTGCTGTTATTGCTGACTCATTCACACACACACAAAGAAATTAAGATTTTTTTTAGCTTTTTTTTTTGTTCCTAATTGCACAACCTTAGTTTGCTGATTTTTTATTGTTTTTTTTTTCTGTTTTTTAACACAAAGCGGAAGTTCTCTCCTCTCTCTCTTATTGGCAGTGCTTCAAAATGCCAGAAAAGGACGACCTGCAAAGAAATGGGAAGAAAAAAGTAAACAAATTAGTTATCAGAGTGCACTCTTAATGATATTATTTTCAATTTTAAATTAATTTCAAGACAAGAGCATCAGCCACCTCTCTCTCCCACTCTCTCTTTGTTATATTTTTAAGAGATTGACTCCTAACGGAGTTAATTCGATTTACCTGATAACGGTAAATGGCAAGTAAATGGGAGCCAAGGAGAGATCGACAGGAAGAGAGGCAGGCAAGAGTAGTGCACTTTGCCCGCTCCTTGCTTCGCCCCTCCGTTTTCTCCTTCTCTCTTCGTGTCAACAAAATAAATTGCCTCGTAATTCACAAACAGATGTTAATCAAAGACAGAGACAGGGACAGGCAGACTGATGGGGGCCAGAGCGAGGCAGTTAGAGGCGGCGGGTCAGCTGGGAAAGCCACAAAAACAAAAAAGCTTAGGTCAGTTCAAGAGAGACAGACAGACAGAGAGAGAGAGAGAGGGAGAGAGCAAGTAATTGCGAATGCATTAGTCAGAAATTCAGGGGCTAAGGCTAGGGCGTGGCCCGAAACTTTGAGTGACCTATTTGGGCATTACTAGGTCCCCCCCTAGCCTTTATTTGAATTAAATTCATTGCCTCCTTGGGGACTTTAAAACTTTAATTGGCCTTAAAAAACAATTCAATTAGTCTGTCACACAACAAGTCCTTGCCTGCCTTCCTTTGATTAAGTGTCCTTCCAATAGAACGGTAAACTGCAAGCGAGGCAAGGCTACAAGGGCAAGAAAGAGATGGCCTACGACCGCCTGACAATGACACCATTTAATTATAAATAGATCTCTCCCTCTCTCTCGCTCTCTCTCTCTCTGTTGCTGAGACCGAAAGGACGAAGGGGATCCACCAATTTATGACTTTCCGCCACGCAAGTCGAACAAACTGCAGGTAATAAATTTAAGGACAAAGAGGACTCAAAGGACACAGCAAGGAGTCTTTAAAAAGGATATAAAAAGTAAAAAAAAAAAACTATCTAAAAAGAATTTTTTTTCTTAAAAAAAAAAAACAAAAAAACTGCACTTGGGAGTCGAACTCTAGTCTGGGATATCTTTTCCTACAAGAGAGCCAGGAAAGAGAGAGATAGTCACCGTTAGGCGTTCTCTTGCAGGCAGCCATGCCAAAGAGAGAGAGAGGGGGGCTGACTCTGTGGCGACACACCGACGACGCTGACAACGAGGACGCTGCTTCGTTGCTGTCGTCATGCCGATGCCGATGCCGCTGCCGCCATTTGACCCACAAAAGCCGAAATGCCGCAGCGCCGAAAAGGTTCTCCGATTTCCAAAGGTCCATCCCTCCTCCCTACCCCCCAGAAACCAGGGACTAAGCTTCATTCATTCAATTAGCTCATTCAAACTTTTTACAAAAAAAAAAAAAAAAAAATGTTTGAGCAAACAAATGTGTGAGAAAGAGAGGGAGAGAGAGAGTACTAAGTGAAATGGCGTGTTGGGAACAAGTTAATTCGCACAAAGTCAGCCCCAGTTCGGTAATTAAGGTGGAATTTTAGCCAAATTGAAATTAGGGTGGCCCTGAATGGGGGCGACAAGCAGGCCAGGGCCACCCCAGGGCCAACAATAAAACTAATAATAGCATTTAAGAGGGTTATTAAGAGACTTTCTTCAAAGAAACACTTTATCTCCATGATGCTGATTTATGGATTATCGATCTATGGGCAGCCCCCCTAAAAGGGGGGTACTATTGTAAGCATTGTGGCTGCCTGGCAACCCAAAAAAGTCAAGAAAGTAAAGAAAATAAATAAAAAGAAAATATAAAACTAAACAAACAACAAAATCAAAGGAAAAAAGTCAAAGAAAATCAATGAGATGGCAAGAGGGGGGGTAGGAGAGTGTGTGTGTGTGTGAGAGTGTGTGTTAGTGTTAGTGACCAACACTCCAGAAAGTATGCTATGAAAGTTCAGCAGCAAACATTGCCTCCCTCTGCCTCCTTTCTCCACCTCTTCCTTCCTTCTTCCAATCCATGCTATTTTTTTTTTTTTTGCGAAAAACCACCCAAAAAACGCCCACAAATGCGAATCCATCAAGGTTAAAAGCGTCAAGGCAAACATTTTGGCAGAACAAGCAGGCCAGGGGAGGCGGGGGAGGTCCAGGAGGGGGGCCTGAGAGAAAGCTAACGGGTGACGACAGCTCCCACTCTCCCACTCTCTTACTCTCTTAAGGTTTACCTCCTACTCTCGCTCTCTGGTGTCTCTTAAACAATAAATAATCAAAAAAATAATAAAATATATTTAATTTTTTTAACCTTAAAGAGTAACCCTTTTCTCTCAGTGCCTCTCCCTTAGAACTATTGGCATTTCGATTCCCTTGAGCTGACTTCTAATTGAATTTAAAATGGAGCTGTCGCTGCTGCCCCTTTGACCTCCTTCCTCGCCACCTCGCCACCTCCCCACCTTCTGCTACCATTTATTCTTTCCACTCATTCGCCTAAAAAAAAAAAAAAAAAAACAGAAATGTCGCCAATAGGGATTATTTTTGGCAAAAGGAGGCGGGGCACATCGAGCCGCCGCCGCCTTTGCGCGTCATAATTTTTTTTTTTCTTCTTCCTCTCTCTCTCTCTTCTTTATTTAAATTTATTTTATTGTTGTTGTTGGTTCTTTGCTCTTTGCCGGCTATTTTCGCGTGCCTTTCACACGTATTTTTAGCTGCCTCCTCTTTATTTTATTGACACACGCGCCCCCTCCCCCGCCCCCCACACACCCACAGCGACATAGACCGCCGACATGGAAATCTTGTTTGGATTTCAAGTCCTTTTGGAAGGATTAAAGGATCTACTAGATGTAGTGAGGATCTATTAAAGTTAAGCGTTGTGACTAAGAAAGAAGTCTACAAATCTGGATGGGATGTAGTAACTCTTGTCCAAAAACCATAGGATCATGGGATCTATAAGATATATCTCTAAAATAATTGATTAAAATGAGAAATTACAATATATTTTAGTAACTGTTGTCCAAAACCTTTAGGATTTATGAGATATATCTCTAAAAGACCCCTTTAAAATAGAGAAAAAGGTTTATATATTAGTAACTCTTATCCAAAAAACATAGGATCGTAGGATCTATAAGATATATCCCTTAAAAACCCCTTTAAAATAGGAAAAAAGGTTAGTATCTTAGTAACTTTTATCCAAAAACCTCGGGAGACCTTGAGATCTACAAGATATATAAGATCTCTAAGAAAAAAGACTATATTTCAGTAACTCTCATCCATAAACCACAAGATCTATAAGATAGATCGCATATTTTAGTAACTTTTATCCCTAAAAACCTTTAGATCTATAGAATAGTATCTCTAAAAGATCTCAGATCTCCAACTCAGATCTCTTTCGACTAAAAAAAAAAGGAAAAAACCTACATTTCAGTAACTTTTATCCAAAACTTAAGATCTATGGCATAGAATCTCTATAGAATATTATATTTCAGTAACTTTTTTCCCTTAAAAACCTTTAGATCTATGACATAGTATCCTTTTTCGATCCAAAAACTACCCAAAACACTAAAATATATCTTTTTTTTATGAAAATTAAAGAAAAAGACTGTATTTCAGTAACTTTTATCCAAAAACTATCCAAAACTTGGGATCTATAGCATAGTATCTCTATCTATATCTCTAATTTCAGTAACTTTTATCCCTAAAAACCCCCAGATCTATGGAATAGTATCCTTTTTCGATCCAAAAACTATCCAAAACTTAGGATCTACAGCATAGTATCTCTTACAGATCTCTTTTTCGATGAAAAAAAGCCAACAGACTATATTTCAGTAACTTTTATCCAAAACTTGGGATCTACAGCATAGTATCTCTATCTATATCCCTAAATTTCAGTAACTCTTATCCCTAAAAACCTCGAGATCTATGGAATAAGAGATATAGTAACTCTGGAATATCCAGAGATAACCAAAGAACTCTTAAAAGCCTATCTAGAGCTACCGATCGACCGACCCACCGACCAACCCACCAACCCACCAGCCCACCAGCCCCATTATCGCCCAGTCACTCCCCAATATTATCTATGAAGGAGCCCCAAGGCAGCAGGTAGTACCAAGAAACACACAAAAAACCAATATATGGAAGAAATGAAGCAACAAAAAATCATAATCTTATCTCCGATTCTCGGTGTGTGTCGGGGGGAGGGAGTTTCAAATCTTTGGCATTATTTTGCGTTATATTCCTCGGCGTTTTGAAATTGTGTTTTTTTGGAAAAAAAAAAAGCAAGAATGAAAGGCTGATTGTATCAGCTTTTGTAGATAGGAAAAAGGTATTCGTTAGATTATGGAGGGGATTTCTATTAGTAGGTTTTTCTTTGGCTTGTTTTTATTTTTCTTTTTTTTTGTTAAACTTACTTTAATTGTTAGAGGAAAGAGTTTCCAAAAAGTTCATCATTTTAACACAAAAAAAAAAAAGTGAGAAAAAATGTGGAGAAAAAAGTCAACCAACCGGCAGGCAGGCAGGGCAGCTTCCAATGAAAATGCAAATTTTTGCACTTTTTTTTTTTTTTTTTTTTTGACACTCACACACACACACACACACAGAGAAAATGTCAGACGCACGTGACACACACAATTATGTAATTTGCAGCAGCTGATTTTTGGTCTAAAAACACACATATTCCATAAAAAGGCAGAGACGGAGGCAAACGAACCGCTATTAAGGGAAAAATGCGAAAAATAACTGTATGAGAGAGACAGGGGGGAAGGAATAAACGTGAATAAACGACGGCAGCGTGCGGAGAAAAAGTTCGCATTGATTTTGAGTCTGCTGCTGGCCAAAATCGACTGACAAGTCGGCCAGGCAGGCCAGAATGCGAAAAGTTGAATCGAACCGTTAAGAGAGAGAGAGAGAGCGAAAGAGAGCCGAACAGGAGTACAGGACGCTAGCTGAGACGCGACTGCGACGCAACTAGTGCTGTCAGCCGCTTTACAACACTGGCCCAATTGCCAAATGATGTCAGTCAGGCAGCTTTCCCGCCAAAAACATGTCCCTGCATGTCCCAAAATGCTTATCTTTTATTCAAGGTTTTCTTTTTGAAAAAAAAAGAGTTTACATTACTCTTAAATTCTAAACAGGGCTGGGCACGCCTCCAAGGCCAAGACAACAACATTAAATTATTAACAGTTATGGGGCGAGAGCAGCGGCGATGGACGAAGGGAATAATCGATAAAACGTTGGCGGCGTGCAAATTGTGTACAAAGTATCGGAATGAATGTACATATATCCTTCATGCGCAGGCGAAGGACAGGACACACACACAGCTGTACGTGTGAAAGTGTTGCCAACGAGACTCGGAAAACCGGAGCACACGCACACACACTTGCAGGGCGGAGGAAAATGGGGAAACAGCTGTGCTGGTGGTTATTTCTCATCCGCTTATTTCTCTTCTCCTTACAGGATTCTATATATTTTGTGACAATTGGAACGGCGTTGCCACGCGAAGCACGCACACGTGCACAGGAAGTTGACAACTCTGGCTCGGGACGTGTGTATGCGTGTTCGTGCCCCTGCAAAAGTTTCGTGGGCGTTGGTGGGCATATGTGTGGGTGGACGAGAGTGTGTGTGTGTGTGTGTGATGTCGTGCCGTCGCATAGCGTGCAATCTCTCTTCCGCCTTTGCTCCACACTCTCTTTGCCCTGCGCCCACTCCCTCTCTCTCTCTTAAGCTACCTGTCCTGCTTGTACCTTGCACCCCCTGCTATGAATGATATTTACTGTTAAGCTGATTCCTATACAAGAATAAACTTGCACACAAAAAATTGCCTAAAAGGATGAAATTGCAAAAAAGAATCAAAGTAACACATAGAAGAGGAAGAAAAAAAAAAAAACCAAGGACCGTGGGAATAAATGTGATTTTGTTGTCGAATCGAGTTACCGAATGGATTTTTTGTTTCCTTTTCGCAATTAATGAAAATAAATAAACGAATAATGGAACGGGAATCGACAAACACGCGCTCCAACATCGATTCTGGCCTATATGTTTGTTTATTTGTCAGACGCGAGTGTGTGTACACACTGGCCGGCGTCCATTTCAATGTCACACACATACGCCGTGCAAGCGTTGCACTTTGCAGCCCAGAGTAGTAATGGCCAACGATAACAATAACAAGGAGGAGAGCAATAATGGAGGACAAATCATTTTCGCACGAATATCATTTTATTTAATTTAAAATTTCTTTCTGTGGCCCCCCCCCCCTCCCCGGTGTACCGTTAATTTTATGAAAACGTCGCCATAGCCACTCTCCATACAGTGGGATTTTGAGGAAAAAAAGGAAAACAAATTAGAAATATTTTTAATGATTGTTTTTTTTTTTTATTAAAAATTAAATTAAAACTAAATATGTAATTAATAATTAAAAAACAGTCTCTTTCGCTGACAGCGGCAGGTGCAATCATGCATGTGTGTGAGTGTGTGCTTGTATGAGTGTGTGACCCACACAGCTGACCGATCTTTGAAAGGAAAACCTCAACAGAAAGAAAAGAAAAAGTGAATAGAATCTCGTTCCTATTGCCTGGCGAACTGAAAACTAGGTTAGAAAAAGCTGCCTCCGCCTTCCGGAGAGAAACAGAGATGCCCCGTTCGCGACTCGACTACGAAATACAAATGAATAATTTTAGATTCTAGATATTAGAGGGTACTCACTGGGTCGCTTGGCTTGACACTCCACTGTGCGCGGTTGGCAGCGCGGCTGACGCTGACGCTGACGTCGACGCAGGCGTAGGCGTAGGCGTGGACTGCAGTTCGTTCGTTTCTGTGCATTCGATTTCGCGAGTGTGTGTGTGTGTGTGTCTGTATGTCTGTCTGTGTGTGTTTGTTTGCAACAATTTCTTCCGATTTGCTTTTATCTTTTTATTTCTTCATTTTTTTTTTCTCTTCTTTCTTTTTTTTTTTTTTTATAAATATATTTAATTTCTTGCTTGGTTGCAACACTCGAAAAAAAAAAAATTATTAGATTATTGAAGCCGCACACACGCACGCACACTTCGAGGCAGAGAGAGACACGCGACACTCACGGACACTCTCACACACACACACACCCGTACACTTGTTCACTTGCTTGTGTAACGCAATTTCCTAGCCTTTCTCTGTGTGTGTGTGGGTGCGAATTTTTTTTTTTTTGCAATTGTTAAAAAAAAATTCTTTTTTTTTTTTTTATCAAAAATTGTATTAATTTTCAAGAATTTCCTTCAGTCTTCAGGAAAATTCTCCGGTTCTTCAAGCAAAAAAAAAAAGGAGAAAAAAAATGGGGTGAAAAAAAAAAGCGAACATACACGCAGGCACGAAATCGGTCGGGAGAGCGGCGTTATTTATTGGATATATTAATGATAAATTCGCTTCTCATATACTACATACGATTTTCAATCCTATACTGCGTTTTTTGCGCCGCTTTGCCCGACATTTCTTGCGTTTTATTCCATTTTTTCCCGACTGCTTTCCTTCACTTACGCACACACACACACATGCACACACACACATGCACACATACGCATTCACACGCTCTTTTTTTCGTCTTTTGCTACACCTTGCTTCCGCATATACCTTTCACACTCACACTCACTCAGCACCACCAGCACGAGATGAGGAAAAACTCCCGTATGTTGCGGCCTTTTGTCGACAATTTTCGTTGGCACTTTGTTCGAAAGTATTCGGCACACTTGAATATTTTTTCACTTTGGTGTTTTGGAATTGAGGAAAGAAGAAACACAAACCACGAAACTGAAGAAAATCGACGCCAAAATGGAGGCTAGGGATGTCGAAAATATTTATTTATATCGAGCTATCGATAGCTCTGCCTACTCCTGCTAAACATCGCATGGATATGGCCACACTAAGTCCCATTTAAGGTTTTGCAGCACTGTTAATCGATCTTTGCAATGGTATCGATAGTACTCTGCCTTGAAACTCAACAACTTGTGTCTCAATTAACCCTTTTTCGTGTTTTTAACACTGCCTCTGGTGACTATCGATAGTTTTGTCACATCGCTATGGAAACCGATGAAAATACTACTAAAAATACCAGAAATCTTCCCCGCTGGCATTGCCACAATGTTATTTTCGATAACATTAATCAGTGTTGCAAAGTGAAGAGCTAGTCCCGCCAAACTAATATTCCAATTGTTTTCAAATTCAAATAAAACAATATTTTTTTTTTACCTTGGTATAACATATTGCCCTATAATTCATTTAATATTTATAAATATTTTATAACGTATGTATGCGTCGTAAAATCTTGGAAAAAGTTCAACATCTTATAAGTACGAAAAAACAAACGATGAAAAACACACACACTGATAAATACCGAGGAAAGGACAGTAGAAAACAATAATACGGTTAAGGTAGCGGGAGGGATATATATATATATAATGTCTGGAGTTCTGGATCTTGGTGTTTTTTTTTGTTTTTTTTTTGGCCAACAACAACGAACAAGAGGCGCCTGTATCTGGGGGGAGGGGGTTTTCGTTTAGGAAGTTTAGTAGGGTATCTGATTCTGGTAGTACTGGATCATATCGTAGGTACGCGTGCGGAAGTTCTGATACGAGTTCCGGATAACAGCCAGCATGTGGGCGGCCGCTTCCTTATTGTTTTTGGTTGCCACAAATCGCTGCTTCAGCAAATTAATCGTCTGCCCCCGGAAACAGGGCAGTCCGGTGTCGAGCATCAACGAGACGAGAGAGACGATAGCATCCTGGTAGGGTCGCACGGCGAGGAAGGCCTGGACGCACAGCTCGCAGAACCATTTGAAGGCCGGCGAGTCCATTTTGCCGCCCATGATCATCACCATTTCGTCGGTGAGCTTCATATCAGGCTCGAAGCCAATATTGCCGCCCGGCGACGACTCGAACATGAAGCCGAAATCTGTCGGAGATCGGGTTAGAAACTAGATGATATCGAAGAGTCCCCCTCCAACTCACCTATGTGTATGATGTGGCCGTCCTTGTCGATCATGATGTTGCCGTTGTGACGATCCTTGATCTGGAGCAGATATCCTATCAGCGAGTAGGCGGCCATCGACTTGACAAAGTTCGCCCTGGCCGCCTGGAATTCCTTGGAGCTCTCGTCGCCATACTGGTGCTGGAAATACTCGGACAGGCCGCTGTCCGTTTGCCGGCCCAGCTGGTCGCGTGACTTGGCATTTGGCACACACTCGATGACGCCGCACTGGAATGAAGGATAACACGAAGGATTAGAGAATCCTGTTTGTGAGATGGATTAGTTACCCCGGGAGCGGTGGCCACCACGCGGTAGGGGAACAGGAACAGATCCAGTCCCACTTGCTGGAAGATGTTTTTGAAAATGGTGATGACCTGCAGGGCCAGCATATCCTGGCGGACATCGTCGCCCACCTTGAAGATGGCCGCCTGCCACGACTCCACGCCCAGCGTCATCTTGGCATCCTCCTGGGAGTTCTACAAAAAAAAAAATAGTTCTTAGGATTAAGAAAGGCAAGAAATCATCCCAATCCCTACCGGATTATTGGACACCTCCATGGCCCTCGTCTCCAGCTCGTTGATGCCGCATCTGTAGACCCGGAAGCGCGCCAAGTACGGCGCCTTGGCGGCGCTCTGCATGGGCGTGCCACTGCTGTAGTCGATGTCCAGGACCATGGCCTCCGGATTCGAGGGAAGATAGCAGCCGCCCTGCACCTTGATCCGGCTGAGGGCCGCCAGGCAGGCATTCTTCCGTTCAATGCCCTTGGGGAAGGAGCGTATCTCGCCGGATACCGCCGTAATCTTGCCAAAGAAGTCGAACTCCCGCTCGTAGAACCTCTTGGCCGCTCCCGAAAAGGAGGCGATAATACTTTGGGACAGCTGGTCCAGTGCCTCGTACAGGTTGGGATCGCGGTGCTGCTGGTCCTCGTCCATGTACATGTTCGTCTGCATGTTCCAGATCAGTTGGTGGGCCACAATCTGCGATCGGCGCGATATATTCTTGATGAACTCCACCACATAGCCCATGGTGTCGTGGCGCAGGGCCTGCACCAGTTGCGGGATGTACGGCAGCACCGATTCGGCCGGATAGGAGGACAGGGTCTTCACCGCATACTGGGCCGTTAGCGGATGCGATGGATACTGACGCGAAAAGTAGGCCAGGGCCTGGATGGGCGTCACCGGCGACCAGGAGAGGATGTAGACCAGGTCGGGGCTCTCCTGGAGCAGGTTCTTGGTGGTGCACAGGTACTTCAGCGCTTCGGGAATGTGGCAGACGGCAATGGGATCGGAGCAGACCAGACGGGACACCTCCTCGTCGATGATCTCGGCGTTCTTGATGCGCTGCGGCAGGAAAACGGCCAGCGAGGGATTGTAGCACCAGGCCAGGCGGGCATAGTCCCTCCAAACGTTCGGTTTGTACGGCCGGTTGCGCCACTCCGTTATCTGTTCCTCGCCTGGAAGGGATTGGGATGAAAAAGTGTAAGCAAGATGATGAAACCAAGAACTCACCTGGCACTACCAGATCCGGCAGACAGTTGGGATTATACCAGGTGATGAGGAACTCCAGCTCCACGGCCAGCAGCTCCAGGATCAGGTTGCGCTTCTTCATGTAGTCCTTGTCGTAGGAGTCCTTCTGGTACTGGAGCCGCTTGGAGCGATTCGATCGCTTCGACAGGGTGGATGTGGAGTGTGGAATGGTGTTGTACCAGCCGCTGCTGCTACCGCCGCCGGCCATGCCCACGCCCACCACATTTCCGCTGGCGCTCATCGAGCGGGTGTAGTCCGTAATGATGCCACCGCCGCTGATCAGGGAGGCCGTCTCCGGGTTGGTCTTTACGGCCAGCATTTGGGTGGAGCTGACCGAGGCGTTGGTCAGATCGTAGTCGCCCACCTCGGAGGTCACCAGGTGCTTCTTTTCGCTGCGCATCGTCTGCCAGAACTTGAGCAGGATGAGGATGTCCTCCAGCAGCTGGTCCCGGCTCTGGTTGGGGCAGGTTGGCGGGCCGCAGAAGTAGTCCAAAGCATTGGAGTAGATGCGCTCGCGTAGGATGTTCCTGGCCAGGGACTTGGGTATGGTGTTGCCCTGGAGGAGCGACAGGCCGCACTGGAGCAGCTTGAAGCGACAGCCGACGGTGGAGACCTGGCGGTTCTGCTTGCTGCTCTTGAGGATGGGGAGGCAGCGGTGGAGGAGCAGGCAGAACATCTCCACCTTGTCCCGGTTGCAGTACTTGGCCGTGTCGACCATCTCGGAGAGGAGCTGCAGCCAGATGAGGTGCGGTGTGATGAGGATCGGCTTGCTGACCAGCTTGCAGCCCTCGTAGGCGGCCAGGGGATTGGTGACCTCCGTCTCCCAGGCGAACAGGCCCATCCGCTTCTCGAAGGTCGTCTGCCAGGCGCTGACCATCTCCTGGATGAAGCACAGCTCCAGATCCTGTCGCGCCGTCAACACCCACTGCCAGCACTCCACGGCCGTTTCCATCGCCGACTCGGTGAAGAGCTCCAGCTGGGAGCTGGCCACCGCATGCAGCAGTTTCCTGTCGATCTCCGAGCAGATGATGAGGTAGGCGGTGGCCCGCCACAGAGCGCCGCGATGCCGGGCGTCGCTCTTCTCGGCACAGGCCTCCCACACATCGCTCACCAGCCGTTCCGCCAGCCCGGCCTTGTCCTTCTCGCTCAGCACCGACAGCAGTCCGCTGATCTCGCCGGCGTACTTGCTCCGCAGGCACAGCACCGACACAAACCGCGGAGTGTCCGAGTTGACGCAGCTGGGCCGCTTGCTCAGCGTTCCCGGGTGCAGGGCACTACTACTGACCACCGAGTCGAAGGCCAGCGCCAGGCCGCTGTGATGCGCCAGCACCGGGGTGGGGATCTGGTTGGGGTACTCCTGCAGGTGCGACCGGGTGGAGCGCGGCGCCCACTTCATCGCCTCGTTCACAATGCCCTGGCAGCGGTCGGCGAAGTCCTTCAGGCGCAACTCTCGCGCCGGCATGGAGTCCATCAACTGCAGGGTGTACGGGGTGGACACCACCCGCAAGGTGGGCGTCTCCTCGTTTGGATCCAGGCTGAGGGAGTACGCCAGCAGCTGGAGGATGTCGAGCATGCACCAGAGGACGCGGCGATTCCACAACAGGTGCGGGAAACGGTCCACCAGGAAGGACAAATACTGATCGGCCACCACCTGGATGGGCTTGTGGATGTGGTTGAAGTAGACGAGGAGGAGTGTGGCCTGCGATTCCAGCACCTTCTCCCGGATCTCATCATGGGCGTACAGAACGTTTCGGAACTTCTCAAAGACCTGGTCGGCAACACTGCAAAAGGGATGTAAGGACAGTAAGGAGGAGCATCAAAGGACATCAAAGGATGAGAGATCGTACCACTTGACACACTGCCAGATGCCTGTCTTGTCCCTTTGGAGCGCCGTGTCGCAGAGATAGCTCATGATGGGCTCCAGACTGGGCTCGTCCGCGTTCTCCACCCGCAACATCTCCAGCCAGTAGACGCTGAGGAGGTAGGTGCACTGGGCGAAGGTCAGCTTGTTGATGGAGGTGGCCACGTTGTCCGTGGAGTGCTCGAGGAGTACGAGGATCTGGCTGCGCAGCTCATTAACCGAATCACTTTTGATGGCCAGCGTATAGTTGAGCTCCCGCATGTCCGATTTGTGGGCCGTTTGGGAGATCAGCAGGGGCGACTTGGCCGCAATCTGCTGGACACCCTGGTACCAGTCGGCGGGCCACAGCCGGGCATTTGTGAAGCCCATCACCACGCAATAGGCCCAAAAGTCCTGCAACACATAGCGGATATTAGTCCACAATTAGGAGGGGATAGAGTAGTCTGTACCTTGAAGAGCTTGTGCAGCCGCTGGCGGGGATTCTTGATCGGCGGGAGGCGGCGCACCAGTACCGCAATCACCGGTATTAGCATGCCCAGATTACCAGCCCGGGAGCTGGCCTTCTGGGCGCCCGGGGTATTGTCGTAGCTGCGCTCGCCATCCAATCCGATCTGGACGAACAGCTCCAGCAGCTTGCCGAGCAATTCCAGCATCTCCGAATCCCCCTGAATGTTGGCAGCGATGTTGCCGAGGGCATTCACCACCGCATCCGAGACATGATGGAATTGCTTGCGGTGCTCCGGATCCGAGGTGTACGCCAGGGAGGCCGACTGCACGGTCACCCGCGAGAACATCTTCATGATCTCGTCAAAGACATGGGTCTCGCACTGCGAGATGATCATGCAGCCGAGCTGGTCGACGATCAGGGCGTTCTGCTCCGAGGGCACCTTGCAGAAGCGTTGAATGAAGAACTGCAGGATGTTCTGGGTGGTCTTGGAGGTGTCCTTCAACGCGACAGCCACATGGCCCAGCATCACGATGATGTTGAGGCTGACCAGGTTCGATTCGCTGCGGGAGTTGGACAAGATTAGAGGTGGAATCTCTCACAGATAGCTCGCCGACCTACCTCTCTGACTTTTCGGCGGTGAAGAGGCGATTGGACACATTGGCCACCAAGGCCGGGACACAGAACTGATCCAGGGTGTGGGCTGCCCTCAAGGCGATCGATAGATTCTCGATGGCCGCATCCCGCAGAGCCTCGAAGGCCGCCTGGCCACTCCGGCCCGTCGATGGGAGCTTCTGGTTCTCCCCGAAGATGTCGACGACGGCCCGCGAGTCCGAGTGCTGGACGACGATCTTGAAGGGGGTCAGCTCCTTCTCCTTCTTCTGCTGGGCGAGGGTTTGCATGGCGTGGGCATGCAGCTTGCCCAGGATCGGGCTGGGATCGACGAGGAAGTCGCGCAGGTAGGAGATCGAGGTGCCGGCTATGTTGGGGAACTTCTGGGCCAGCTTGCCCAGCCCCTCCAGGCAGACCATCAGCAGCGGCATGTGGTCCATCACGATCTTGTGGCTCAGCACCAGGTTGAGCTTCTGCGACAGTCGTCCGCACAGCTTGTCGGCCTCTGTTGGGGATTCAGTGGAGAGATTCGTTAGTAAAGCCATCAAGGATCGAGGGTGGATGGTGTTGTATCATTCAGCGAACTGGGAACAAAAGGGGGGGTGGAGGAGGAGCAGGAGGATCTGTTGCAGCATGCAGCGAACGAAGGCCAGGCATATCACAATCCAAGTATAATAATAATAGTAACCACAAAAATCGGGGTTCAGGGCGGGGATAGACTATACAATATTTTTTTTTGGTATGGAATGTGGTTAACCCCTTGGGGGGGGCCTAGGAGTGGGGACGGGGACGGATTTAAAATACAACTCTGCTCTTGACCTTTCTTCAATAAAAATTGCAAGCCATTCTGCAGGGATGGCACATTATAGTCGACGTCAACTGAACGAATGTTCCCGGGTTCCGGGTTCCGGCCACCAAAAAAAAAAATAAAATAAAAGTGAAATAAACAAAAAAAAAAAAACTATAAAAAAACTAAATTAAAAATTAAGGAAATAAAGTGAAGATCAAGAAAGAGGGAATAGGAGTTACTTTTCTTTCAAAGAAATACATTAATTATAGTCCTTAAACTAGGATATAGAAGGAGTCAGGCTATATCCTTCTCTTTTCAATTTAAAAACAATTCCCATCTCTCTCTTTCTTAACCAAGAGAGCCGTTATGCCATTTCTTTTGCTTTTTTTGCTTTTTTGCTTTTGCTTTTTTTGCTTTTGCTTTTTTGCTTTTGCCGTAGCAGCTGTGAGAGAGATCCTGGAGAGGATTGGAGGATCTAGATCAACGCTTACCCGTCTCATCCCTTATGGCCCAAACAAGGAGGTCCACACAGGCCGCATTGGCCATCACGTTGACCTTGTACTTGTTCACCACAGCGATGCCGTTCTCCTCCCGCCGCTCTCGCTCCTGGTCCTGCTGCTTGTTCTGCAGCTCCGTCTGCCCGTTGAGGAACAGACGCTTCACAAACTCCTGCACGTCCTTGGTGAAGGGGGTGGGCAGGTCCACCTGGTGCTGCAACAGCTCCCGCAGCAGGGTGACCAGCACGAGGTTCAGGGTCTCCGAGAAACTCTTGTAGCAGTAGCCCTTGATCTGATGCAGCGAGAAGATGTCGCTGGCCTGCTCGTCCAGGTGCTCCAGCGTGTCCTTGGTGAGGAGCTTCTTCGAAACGGCGAATATCGTCTGCAGGTGCTGGATGGGAAACGGCGGCACTCGGTACAGGGGACGCGGGCCGCCCTTCGTCGGCGACTCGCAGACGCGCATGTTCGGGAACTGGTTGAAGCTGGAGCCGTAGCGGGTGAAGAAGTGGGTGCGCGGATCGTACGGCACGGAGAAGTAGCTGTGCAGCGAAGGCTTGTGCTTGCTCGGATACCGCAGCCGTGGATCGTCGATGTTCTGGGCCTGGGCCAGGCTGCCGGACATGGAGCGCGGTATGATCGGCCGGAACTGGTGCGTGGCCAGTCGCTCGCTGCTGCTAAAGGATCCACCGCAGGTGCCACTGGCACTGCTGCTCGAGCCAGATCCGTCTCTGCCGTTGCCCCGCTGGATGGGCAGCAGTTCCGGGGGAAAGATGCGACACAGCAGGGGTGGATCGTTGCCGGCATACCGGCCCATGGATCGGGCCAAGCCGAAGAGCAGCGGCACCGTCGCCTTGCACAGGATAATCGGCGGTGGTGCCGAGCTGCTGTCCCTACTGGACTTCACAATGTTGGCCAGAGCGCCCAGTGTCTCCACCTGGTTGAGGATGATCTCCTCGCGGGACTCCGGGCATTTGGCAGCAATGTCCGAGAGCAGGGTGTTCAGGCAGAAGCTGAACTTCTCCGCCGATGGAATGCGAACTCCTGGCAGAACAAGGACAAACATTAGTTGTGAATCGAGTGTCCTTTGGGGGTAACTTACGTTCGATCTTGCTGCTCCGGGCATCGTCGATCCAGACCGCCTTGGGCAGGCACTTGGCCAGGCGGAGCAGATAGGGCACGATCTGTGCCTCGTGCTGGCAGCCGCCCTCGAGGAAGTAAATGCCCAAAGCTATCACTGCATCCTGGGCCCTAGTGTCCAGGCAGAACACTCCGGCCGCATTCTCCTGCGGGCAGTAGCGGAACAGGGTCTGCACCTGGAGGATAAAGGAAACGGAAAATGATGTCAGGTAGTCCACGGATGACACATCTTTGTTGGTTTATCTGTGTCGCTTTTCGCAATTCCCTTTCCACCACCCCACCGACCCCATGGCCCCCCCCCCCACACGCATGTCTGTTTTGTGGTCGCCTTTCAAGGTCAGTGTGGGAAGTGAAAAGTCGATTTCCATGGCAATTTCCCCTCCCCGGATATCCGGGATGTCACATGTGCTGTGTACCTTCTCCCATGGCGTGGGCTGGATTCCGGCCAGAACGCGGGCCAGGCAGAGCACCGTCCGCTGGTACGTGTACTTGTCCGAGGCGGTCATCGTCATAGCTCCTCCTCCTCCACTCCACCTCTCCAGGGCTGTTCTCCGATCGCCGCTCCCCCGACGCTCTTTCGTTCGTTTCGCTTTGCGTCGCCGATGCGTTTAACTAATTATAATACCACTTGATTTTAGCTAGGTGTCGTCATAGTCGGGATATTCGAAATAAAAATCGTTTCGCAAATTGGATTTTTTTATTTTGTTGTCGGCCAGTGGGACCGTACTGCACGCAGCAGCGATTCGTCAGCCGCAGTGTTACCGTAGACGATTTCTCCCTCAAATACCAAATAATTCCGTTACTATTCGTTTAAAATTTAAAACAAAAATCCTTATACTAACTGAAAATTTAAAAAATAAAATATATTTCCTATATTTAAAACTGATCGAGAACGTAAAAGAAAGACCAAGTTGAATGCGTTTCATAAAACATAATATAATTTTTTTTTTGTTAATTTTTAATTTTAAAAGCTCAACGTAGCTTTTTTTTGGGCCCAAAATTCTGTAACTAATAATTGAATAGAACCTCCAAGGTCGCTAGCAGCAAGCCATATAAGTTATCGGGGACATCGTCGTCGGAACCTTCGGAGGATGTGTCTGAATTGTAATCGTCCTCTTCATAATCTGTACTATCACTATCATAGTCATCACCATCCTCGGAGTCAGTGTATGGTTCCGCTGGCTGCGGTGGCTGGACGGGATCAGGGGCTTGTTCTGCTTGTTGTGCTTGTTGTGCTTGTGGTGCCTGTGTTTCCATGTCGTCTCCTAAAATAATGATCTCTCCATTGGAGGAGCTTACCGATATAATTGTTTGAGTTGCTTTCTAAGAGATAAAGGATTGGTCAGGTGGATTTCGATTTGCGGTCACGTCATCCTAGCTTATTGGTTTTAGTAGAGAGTCTGCTCTTAGAGCAGACCTACCTGCACTTTGATCTTTAAAGGCTTAATCTTGGGCTCGTCGGTGCCGGTGGCGGTGTCGGTGGCAGCAGCGACGGCGGCAACGGCCACAACAGCAGGAGCAGCATCAGTGGAGGTGCCACTGGCTTCAACTGGAGATTCCTCTATTTTGGGCATCTTCTCGACGACTCCCTGGCGCCAGGATCGGTTCGAGTTGGAGAGGACACGTGGTGGCGGCAAATTCGCGATATACAATCCCACCTTACTGGGCACATGCTGGAACCGGCGCTGAATATCCGGTGAATGTATGCTTCGAAAGCCGAAGCATACATTCTTTTTCCCATTGTTCTTTTTCTCCATTATCCTTCGATAAGCAATTCCTGGATAATATATTAGCAAGATAATAAGAGCTACTAAATAAATAGAATCAGATTAGAATAGTTACCGACTCAGACCCACAGCAAAAATATTAGGTTGTATAGAGACCCCTTTACTGTTCCACCTTTGCAATGATTCCTGAAAGTTAAAAAAAAATTAAATAAAAATAAATTATAATAGAAATAAAATCATTTTTAAAATTTTGTATTTTTGATCTTACTTATGTAGTTGTCTACTCAATGATGTTAGTCGTACTGAGGCAGATGTGGGTCTCCAAATCGAACTCGGTTGAAAGATTTTATTCCAAGGCCTCCTTGACTTTCCCAGCTACTAGGTTCCCATTTGGGGTCGGGATAACTCCCAATGAGATTTCTATGTATGAGGTACAACTATGACCTCTGTAATAGCCACATCCTGGTCAATTTTATTCGGATCCTAGCAAGGAAAAACCTTAAGCGAGTTCCGAATCAATTTCTCCCATAGGTTGAGAGTTGTGCCCTATAGTGCCCAGGGGATGTCTACATCTTCTCCAATTCTGATCCGATCCTCAAGCGGAATACCTTAAACGATTTCTGGATCGATTCCCCATCGATCTGCATCAAAATCCTGATACGAAATATTTTTTACATTTTTTGTCCTTTTTTCCTGATGGAACCCCTTGAAAATGGGTTATGCCCCATGGGGCCCAGGGGGATGTCTATATCTTCTCCAATTCTGATCCGATCCTCAAGCGGAATACCTTAAACGATTTCTGGATCGATTCCCCATCATTCTGCATCAAAATCTGGCAACGAAATATTTTTTACATTTTTTGTCCTTTTTTCCTGATGGAACCCCTTGAAAATGGAGTTTTGCCCCATGGGGCCCAGGGGGATGTCTATATCTTCTCCAATTCTGATCCGATCCTCAAGCGGAATACCTTAAACGATTTCTGGATCGATTCCCCATCGGTCTGCATCAAAATCCTGATACGAAATATTTTTTACATTTTTTGTCCTTTTTTCCTGATGGAACCCCTTGAAAATGGAGTTGTGCCCCATGGGGCCCAGGGGGATGTCTATATCTTCTCCAATTCTGATCCGATCCTCAAGCGGAATACCTTAAACGATTTCTGGATCGATTCCCCATCGGTCTGCATCAAAATCCTGATACGAAATATTTTTTACATTTTTTGTCCTTTTTTCCTGATGGAACCCCTTGAAAATGGAGTTTTGCCCCATGGGGCCCAGGGGGATGTCTATATCTTCTCCAATTCTGATCCGATCCTCAAGCGGAATACCTTAAACGATTTCTGGATCGATTCCCCATCGGTCTGCATCAAAATCCTGATACGAAATATTTTTTACATTTTTTGTCCTTTTTTCCTGATGGAACCCCTTGAAAATGGAGTTTTGCCCCATGGGGCCCAGGGGGATGTCTATATCTTCTCCAATTCTGATCCGATCCTCAAGCGGAATACCTTAAACGATTTCTGGATCGATTCCCCATCATTCTGCATCAAAATCTGGCAACGAAATATTTTTTACATTTTTTGTCCTTTTTTCCTGATGGAACCCCTTGAAAATGGAGTTTTGCCCCATGGGGCCCAGGGGGATGTCTATATCTTCTCCAATTCTGATCCGATCCTCAAGCGGAATACCTTAAACGATTTCTGGATCGATTCCCCATCGGTCTGCATCAAAATCCTGATACGAAATATTTTTTACATTTTTTGTCCTTTTTTCCTGATGGAACCCCTTGAAAATGGAGTTTTGCCCCATGGGGCCCAGGGGGATGTCTATATCTTCTCCAATTCTGATCCGATCCTCAAGCGGAATACCTTAAACGATTTCTGGATCGATTCCCCATCGATCTGCATCAAAATCCTGATACGAAATATTTTTTACATTTTTTGTCCTTTTTTCCTGATGGAACCCCTTGAAAATGGAGTTTTGCCCCATGGGGCCCAGGGGGATGTCTATATCTTCTCCAATTCTGATCCGATCCTCAAGCGGAATACCTTAAACGATTTCTGGATCGATTCCCCATCGATCTGCATCAAAATCCTGATACGAAATATTTTTTACATTTTTTGTCCATTTTTCCTGATGGAACCCCTTGAAAATGGAGTTTTGCCCCATGGGGCCCAGGGGGATGTCTATATCTTCTCCAATTCTGATCCGATCCTCAAGCGGAATACCTTAAACGATTTCTGGATCGATTCCCCATCGATCTGCATCAAAATCCTGATACGAAATATTTTTTACATTTTTTGTCCTTTTTTCCTGATGGAACCCCTTGAAAATGGGTTATGCCCCATAGGGCCCAGGGGGATGTCTATATCTTCTCCAATTCTGATCCGATCCTCAAGCGGAATACCTTAAACGATTTCTGGATCGATTCCCCATCGATCTGCATCATAATCCTGATACGAAATATTTTTTACATTTTTTGTCCATTTTTCCTGATGGAACCCCTTGAAAATGGAGTTTTGCCCCATGGGGCCCAGGGGGATGTCTATATCTTCTCCAATTCTGATCCGATCCTCAAGCGGAATACCTTAAACGATTTCTGGATCGATTCCCCATCGATCTGCATCAAAATCCTGATACGAAATATTTTTTACATTTTTTGTCCTTTTTTCCTGATGGAACCCCTTGAAAATGGGTTATGCCCCATAGGGCCCAGGGGGATGTCTATATCTTCTCCAATTCTGATCCGATCCTCAAGCGGAATACCTTAAAAGATTTCTGGATCGATTCCCCATCGATCTGCATCAAAATCCTGATACGAAATATTTTTTACATTTTTTGTCCTTTTTTCCTGATGGAACCCCTTGAAAATGGGTTATGCCCCATAGGGCCCAGGGGGATGTCTATATCTTCTCCAATTCTGATCCGATCCTCAAGCGGAATACCTTAAACGATTTCTGGATCGATTCCCCATCGATCTGCATCATAATCCTGATACGAAATATTTTTTACATTTTTTGTCCATTTTTCCTGATGGAACCCCTTGAAAATGGAGTTTTGCCCCATGGGGCCCAGGGGGATGTCTATATCTTCTCCAATTCTGATCCGATCCTCAAGCGGAATACCTTAAACGATTTCTGGATCGATTCCCCATCGATCTGCATCAAAATCCTGATACGAAATATTTTTTACATTTTTTGTCCTTTTTTCCTGATGGAACCCCTTGAAAATGGGTTATGCCCCATAGGGCCCAGGGGGATGTCTATATCTTCTCCAATTCTGATCCGATCCTCAAGCGGAATACCTTAAAAGATTTCTGGATCGATTCCCCATCGATCTGCATCAAAATCCTGATACGAAATATTTTTTACATTTTTTGTCCTTTTTTCCTGATGGAACCCCTTGAAAATGGAGTTTTGCCCCATGGGGCCCAGGGGGATGTCTATATCTTCTCCAATTCTGATCCGATCCTCAAGCGGAATACCTTAAACGATTTCTGGATCGATTCCCCATCGATCTGCATCAAAATCCTGATACGAAATATTTTTTAAATTTTTTGTCCTTTTTTCCTGATGGAACCCCTTGAAAATGGAGTTTTGCCCCATGGGGCCCAGGGGGATGTCTATATCTTCTCCAATTCTGATCCGATCCTCAAGCGGAATACCTTAAACGATTTCTGGATCGATTCCCCATCGATCTGCATCAAAATCGTGATACGAAATATTTATTACATTTTTTGTCCTTTTTTCCTGATGGAACCCCTTGAAAATGGAGTTTTGCCCCATGGGGCCCAGGGGGATGTCTATATCTTCTCCAATTCTGATCCGATCCTCAAGCGGAATACCTTAAACGATTTCTGGATCGATTCCCCATCGATCTGCATCAAAATCCTGATACGAAATATTTTTTACATTTTTTGTCCTTTTTTCCTGATGGAACCCCTTGAAAATGGGGTTATGCCCCATAGGGCCCAGGGGGATGTCTATATCTTCTCCAATTCTGATCCCATCCTCAAGCGGAGTACTTTAAACGATTTCTGGATCGATTCCCCATCGATCTTCATCAAAATCCTGATACGAAATATTTTTTGTCCTTTTTTCCTGATGGAACCCCTTGAAAATGGAGTTTTGCCCCATGGGGCCCAGGGGGATGTCTATATCTTCTCCAATTCTGATCCGATCCTCAAGCGGAATACCTTAAACGATTTCTGGATCGATTCCCCATCGATCTGCATCAAAATCGTGATACGAAATATTTATTACATTTTTTGTCCTTTTTTCCTGATGGAACCCCTTGAAAATGGAGTTTTGCCCCATGGGGCCCAGGGGGATGTCTATATCTTCTCCAATTCTGATCCGATCCTCAAGCGGAATACCTTAAACGATTTCTGGATCGATTCCCCATCGATCTGCATCAAAATCCTGATACGAAATATTTTTTACATTTTTTGTCCTTTTTTCCTGATGGAACCCCTTGAAAATGGGTTATGCCCCATAGGGCCCAGGGGGATGTCTATATCTTCTCCAATTCTGATCCGATCCTCAAGCGGAATACCTTAAAAGATTTCTGGATCGATTCCCCATCGATCTGCATCAAAATCCTGATACGAAATATTTTTTACATTTTTTGTCCTTTTTTCCTGATGGAACCCCTTGAAAATGGAGTTTTGCCCCATGGGGCCCAGGGGGATGTCTATATCTTCTCCAATTCTGATCCGATCCTCAAGCGGAATACCTTAAACGATTTCTGGATCGATTCCCCATCGATCTGCATCAAAATCCTGATACGAAATATTTTTTACATTTTTTGTCCTTTTTTCCTGATGGAACCCCTTGAAAATGGAGTTTTGCCCCATGGGGCCCAGGGGGATGTCTATATCTTCTCCAATTCTGATCCGATCCTCAAGCGGAATACCTTAAACGATTTCTGGATCGATTCCCCATCGATCTGCATCAAAATCGTGATACGAAATATTTATTACATTTTTTGTCCTTTTTTCCTGATGGAACCCCTTGAAAATGGAGTTTTGCCCCATGGGGCCCAGGGGGATGTCTATATCTTCTCCAATTCTGATCCGATCCTCAAGCGGAATACCTTAAACGATTTCTGGATCGATTCCCCATCGATCTGCATCAAAATCCTGATACGAAATATTTTTTACATTTTTTGTCCTTTTTTCCTGATGGAACCCCTTGAAAATGGGGTTATGCCCCATAGGGCCCAGGGGGATGTCTATATCTTCTCCAATTCTGATCCCATCCTCAAGCGGAGTACTTTAAACGATTTCTGGATCGATTCCCCATCGATCTTCATCAAAATCCTGATACGAAATATTTTTTGTCCTTTTTTCCTGATGGAACCCCTTGAAAATGGAGTTTTGCCCCATGGGGCCCAGGGGGATGTCTATATCTTCTCCAATTCTGATCCGATCCTCAAGCGGAATACCTTAAACGATTTCTGGATCGATTCCCCATCGATCTGCATCAAAATCGTGATACGAAATATTTATTACATTTTTTGTCCTTTTTTCCTGATGGAACCCCTTGAAAATGGAGTTTTGCCCCATGGGGCCCAGGGGGATGTCTATATCTTTTCCAATTCTGATCCGATCCTCAAGCGGAATACCTTAAACGATTTCTGGATCGATTCCCCATCGATCTGCATCAAAATCCTGATACGAAATATTTTTTACATTTTTTGTCCTTTTTTCCTGATGGAACCCCTTGAAAATGGGGTTATGCCCCATAGGGCCCAGGGGGATGTCTATATCTTCTCCAATTCTGATCCCATCCTCAAGCGGAGTACTTTAAACGATTTCTGGATCGATTCCCCATCGATCTTCATCAAAATCCTGATACGAAATATTTTTTGTCCTTTTTTCCTGATGGAACCCCTTGAAAATGGAGTTTTGCCCCATGGGGCCCAGGGGGATGTCTATATCTTCTCCAATTCTGATCCGATCCTCAAGCGGAATACCTTAAACGATTTCTGGATCGATTCCCCATCGATCTGCATCAAAATCCTGATACGAAATATTTTTTACATTTTTTGTCCTTTTTTCTTGATGGAACCCCTTGAAAATGTAGCTGTGCCCCATGGGGCCCAGGGGGATGTCTATATCTTCTCCAATTCTGATCCGATCCTCAAGCGGAATACCTTAAAAGATTTCTGGATCGATTCCCCATCGATCTGCATCAAAATCCTGATACGAAATATTTTTTACATTTTTTGTCCTTTTTTCCTGATGGAACCCCTTGAAAATGTAGCTGTGCCCCATGGGGCCCAGGGGGATGTCTATATCTTCTCCAATTCTGATCCGATCCTCAAGCGGAATACCTTAAACGATTTCTGGATCGATTCCCCATCGATCTGCATCATAATCCTGATACGAAATATTTTTTACATTTTTTGTCCTTTTTTCCTGATGGAACCCCTTGAAAATGGAGTTTTGCCCCATGGGGCCCAGGAGGATGTCTATATCTTCTCCAATTCTGATCCCATCCTCAAGCGGAATACCTTAAAAGATTTCTGGATCGATTTCTGGAACCCCTTGAAAATGGAGTTTTGCCCCATGGGGCCCAGGGGGATGTCTATATCTTCTCCAATTCTGATCCGATCCTCAAGCGGAATACCTTAAACGATTTCTGGATCGATTCCCCATCGATCTGCATCAAAATCCTGATACGAAATATTTTTTACATTTTTTGTCCTTTTTTCTTGATGGAACCCCTTGAAAATGTAGCTGTGCCCCATGGGGCCCAGGGGGATGTCTATATCTTCTCCAATTCTGATCCGATCCTCAAGCGGAATACCTTAAAAGATTTCTGGATCGATTCCCCATCGATCTGCATCAAAATCCTGATACGAAATATTTTTTACATTTTTTGTCCTTTTTTCCTGATGGAACCCCTTGAAAATGTAGCTGTGCCCCATGGGGCCCAGGGGGATGTCTATATCTTCTCCAATTCTGATCCGATCCTCAAGCGGAATACCTTAAACGATTTCTGGATCGATTCCCCATCGATCTGCATCATAATCCTGATACGAAATATTTTTTACATTTTTTGTCCTTTTTTCCTGATGGAACCCCTTGAAAATGGAGTTTTGCCCCATGGGGCCCAGGAGGATGTCTATATCTTCTCCAATTCTGATCCCATCCTCAAGCGGAATACCTTAAAAGATTTCTGGATCGATTCCCCATCGATCTGCATCAAAATCCTGATACGAAATATTTTTTACATTTTTTGTCCTTTTTTCCTGATGGAACCCCTTGAAAATGGGTTATGCCCCATAGGGCCCAGGGGGATGTCTATATCTTCTCCAATTCTGATCCGATCCTCAAGCGGAATACCTTAAACGATTTCTGGATCGATTCCCCATCGATCTGCATCATAATCCTGATACGAAATATTTTTTACATTTTTTGTCCATTTTTCCTGATGGAACCCCTTGAAAATGGAGTTTTGCCCCATGGGGCCCAGGGGGATGTCTATATCTTCTCCAATTCTGATCCGATCCTCAAGCGGAATACCTTAAACGATTTCTGGATCGATTCCCCATCGATCTGCATCAAAATCCTGATACGAAATATTTTTTACATTTTTTGTCCTTTTTTCCTGATGGAACCCCTTGAAAATGGGTTATGCCCCATAGGGCCCAGGGGGATGTCTATATCTTCTCCAATTCTGATCCGATCCTCAAGCGGAATACCTTAAAAGATTTCTGGATCGATTCCCCATCGATCTGCATCAAAATCCTGATACGAAATATTTTTTACATTTTTTGTCCTTTTTTCCTGATGGAACCCCTTGAAAATGGAGTTTTGCCCCATGGGGCCCAGGGGGATGTCTATATCTTCTCCAATTCTGATCCGATCCTCAAGCGGAATACCTTAAACGATTTCTGGATCGATTCCCCATCGATCTGCATCAAAATCCTGATACGAAATATTTTTTACATTTTTTGTCCTTTTTTCCTGATGGAACCCCTTGAAAATGGAGTTTTGCCCCATGGGGCCCAGGGGGATGTCTATATCTTCTCCAATTCTGATCCGATCCTCAAGCGGAATACCTTAAACGATTTCTGGATCGATTCCCCATCGATCTGCATCAAAATCGTGATACGAAATATTTATTACATTTTTTGTCCTTTTTTCCTGATGGAACCCCTTGAAAATGGAGTTTTGCCCCATGGGGCCCAGGGGGATGTCTATATCTTCTCCAATTCTGATCCGATCCTCAAGCGGAATACCTTAAACGATTTCTGGATCGATTCCCCATCGATCTGCATCAAAATCCTGATACGAAATATTTTTTACATTTTTTGTCCTTTTTTCCTGATGGAACCCCTTGAAAATGGGGTTATGCCCCATAGGGCCCAGGGGGATGTCTATATCTTCTCCAATTCTGATCCCATCCTCAAGCGGAGTACTTTAAACGATTTCTGGATCGATTCCCCATCGATCTTCATCAAAATCCTGATACGAAATATTTTTTGTCCTTTTTTCCTGATGGAACCCCTTGAAAATGGAGTTTTGCCCCATGGGGCCCAGGGGGATGTCTATATCTTCTCCAATTCTGATCCGATCCTCAAGCGGAATACCTTAAACGATTTCTGGATCGATTCCCCATCGATCTGCATCAAAATCGTGATACGAAATATTTATTACATTTTTTGTCCTTTTTTCCTGATGGAACCCCTTGAAAATGGAGTTTTGCCCCATGGGGCCCAGGGGGATGTCTATATCTTCTCCAATTCTGATCCGATCCTCAAGCGGAATACCTTAAACGATTTCTGGATCGATTCCCCATCGATCTGCATCAAAATCCTGATACGAAATATTTTTTACATTTTTTGTCCTTTTTTCCTGATGGAACCCCTTGAAAATGGGTTATGCCCCATAGGGCCCAGGGGGATGTCTATATCTTCTCCAATTCTGATCCGATCCTCAAGCGGAATACCTTAAAAGATTTCTGGATCGATTCCCCATCGATCTGCATCAAAATCCTGATACGAAATATTTTTTACATTTTTTGTCCTTTTTTCCTGATGGAACCCCTTGAAAATGGAGTTTTGCCCCATGGGGCCCAGGGGGATGTCTATATCTTCTCCAATTCTGATCCGATCCTCAAGCGGAATACCTTAAACGATTTCTGGATCGATTCCCCATCGATCTGCATCAAAATCGTGATACGAAATATTTATTACATTTTTTGTCCTTTTTTCCTGATGGAACCCCTTGAAAATGGAGTTTTGCCCCATGGGGCCCAGGGGGATGTCTATATCTTCTCCAATTCTGATCCGATCCTCAAGCGGAATACCTTAAACGATTTCTGGATCGATTCCCCATCGATCTGCATCAAAATCCTGATACGAAATATTTTTTACATTTTTTGTCCTTTTTTCCTGATGGAACCCCTTGAAAATGGGGTTATGCCCCATAGGGCCCAGGGGGATGTCTATATCTTCTCCAATTCTGATCCCATCCTCAAGCGGAGTACTTTAAACGATTTCTGGATCGATTCCCCATCGATCTTCATCAAAATCCTGATACGAAATATTTTTTGTCCTTTTTTCCTGATGGAACCCCTTGAAAATGGAGTTTTGCCCCATGGGGCCCAGGGGGATGTCTATATCTTCTCCAATTCTGATCCGATCCTCAAGCGGAATACCTTAAACGATTTCTGGATCGATTCCCCATCGATCTGCATCAAAATCGTGATACGAAATATTTATTACATTTTTTGTCCTTTTTTCCTGATGGAACCCCTTGAAAATGGAGTTTTGCCCCATGGGGCCCAGGGGGATGTCTATATCTTCTCCAATTCTGATCCGATCCTCAAGCGGAATACCTTAAACGATTTCTGGATCGATTCCCCATCGATCTGCATCAAAATCCTGATACGAAATATTTTTTACATTTTTTGTCCTTTTTTCCTGATGGAACCCCTTGAAAATGGGGTTATGCCCCATAGGGCCCAGGGGGATGTCTATATCTTCTCCAATTCTGATCCCATCCTCAAGCGGAGTACTTTAAACGATTTCTGGATCGATTCCCCATCGATCTTCATCAAAATCCTGATACGAAATATTTTTTGTCCTTTTTTCCTGATGGAACCCCTTGAAAATGGAGTTTTGCCCCATGGGGCCCAGGGGGATGTCTATATCTTCTCCAATTCTGATCCGATCCTCAAGCGGAATACCTTAAACGATTTCTGGATCGATTCCCCATCGATCTGCATCAAAATCCTGATACGAAATATTTTTTACATTTTTTGTCCTTTTTTCTTGATGGAACCCCTTGAAAATGTAGCTGTGCCCCATGGGGCCCAGGGGGATGTCTATATCTTCTCCAATTCTGATCCGATCCTCAAGCGGAATACCTTAAAAGATTTCTGGATCGATTCCCCATCGATCTGCATCAAAATCCTGATACGAAATATTTTTTACATTTTTTGTCCTTTTTTCCTGATGGAACCCCTTGAAAATGTAGCTGTGCCCCATGGGGCCCAGGGGGATGTCTATATCTTCTCCAATTCTGATCCGATCCTCAAGCGGAATACCTTAAACGATTTCTGGATCGATTCCCCATCGATCTGCATCATAATCCTGATACGAAATATTTTTTACATTTTTTGTCCTTTTTTCCTGATGGAACCCCTTGAAAATGGGGTTATGCCCCATAGGGCCCAGGGGGATGTCTATATCTTCTCCAATTCTGATCCCATCCTCAAGCGGAGTACCTTAAACGATTTCTGGATCGATTCCCCATCGATCTTCATCAAAATCCTGATACGAAATATTTTTTGTCCTTTTTTCCTGATGGAACCCCTTGAAAATGGAGTTTTGCCCCATGGGGCCCAGGGGGATGTCTATATCTTCTCCAATTCTGATCCGATCCTCATGCGGAATACCTTAAACGATTTCTGGATATATTCCCCACTATTCTCCATCCAAATTTTGACGCAAAATATTTTTTAAATTTTTTCTCGTTTTTTTCCCATGGGTCCCCTTGAAAAGTGGGTTTTCTTCCATAGGACCCATAGAGATGGCTATATCTTCTACAATTTAGATCCGATTGTCAAGCGGAGTATCTTAAACAGTTACTTTGTTTAAATCGAATCTGAATATAGCTACCCTTGACCTACTGCCCTATTGTAAATCTGCTATATAGCTTCTCAAACTTCATATAGAGATATATCCCAGAAAAATGGCTAAAAAGTTGAAAAAGGCGCACATTGTTTTGTTCATAACGACGGTCGGGATAATGCTGGGGTGCATGGTCCTGATCGGGATATACTCCGGGTACAAGCACGAGGTCGTCAAGTTCAAGACGATGCTGGCGAGCATGGTGGTGGTGCTGATCTTCCAGTACCTGATCGGGGATCCTTTGAAGTTCGTGATCCTCTCGATAGACGAGGCCTTCTGGCCGTCAAAGATATACCTGCCGCGGCCCCTGGAGAAGGACGACAACGAGGTGTACAACAGGCGCGAGTACCTGAAGATGCGCCTCAACATGGAGAGGGGCAACCTGGTGATATCCTCGCAGTACCGGAACTGGGCCCTCAACGAGCGCTACAAGCTGATTGCCGCCGATTTGCTGATCTACGGACAGTACTTCCTCTGCCTGATGGCCCTGGTGATGGTTACCCGGGACGAGACCCTCTACCACAACACCCGGATCATCTACGACCTGTTCCTGAACAATCACACCGACTACTATGGCCTCAAGGAGATCTATCACATGAACCAGCTGTTCGACTTCATCGAGTCCACGTTGGTGGCGGCCTTCAATACCAACTCCAGCATGGGCATGGGTTGGGTTCATGCCGAGCAGACGGTGCTCATGGGCGTGATCCGGTTGCGGCAGGTGCGAGTGATAGATCCGCGTCATGGCTGGGATGCGCCAAAGTACTCGGAGGAGTACTACATGCCCGACTGGCAGCTACCCTACCGGAAGCTCCACTATGCCGAGAAGTACTGGAGGATCTATGAGCCCTGGATTCCGGTTACCGTCAGCTTTGAGTTCATCGATGGACTGCTCATGAATTTCATGCACCATGGCTATCTCAACAAATACCCGGAACTCATTGGATACGTTAGTTTGCTGGCCCGGAGTCAGGCCAATAGCATGAAGGTATTCCTGAAAAAAATCTACATATGCTAAGGGTTAATCCTTTCTCTTTTAAGGTCCTGGATTACCTCACGGAGTACAACTGGCTGACCTTGAACACCACGGCTGTCTTCATAGACTTCACCCTGTACAACGTGGATGCGAATCTCTTCAGCATCTGCACCCTGCGCGTGGAGAAGACCCCGTTCGGAGGCACTCTGCCCCACGTGGATGTGGAGAGCACGAAGCTGGTGGAGGAGGTGGATCAGATGCCCTATACCGGCCTCCTTGCCCTGCTGGTCTATATCGTGGTGTTCATCCAGTTCTCCCAGACGCTGTGCATCAAGCTGTGGTACGAACCCTACCTGCTGAAGATCATCTGGAACAAACTGGATCTGGGGATATTCCTGTTGAATCTCCTGGTGGTGGTGTTGGTGGTGCTGCGCGAGGGTCTAGTCAAGGGCATGATGCAGCAGGTGGCCGGGGCCAGTAAGATGGAGTTCATCGACTTCCGGCGGCCGTCGCGGATGCATCAGTTGACCACGATAACGGTGGGATTCCTGATCTGCATCACCACCCTGCGACTGTGGCGGGTGTTGCAGTTCTCCAGTGTATTCCAGCTGTTCACCCAGACCCTCTCCCTGGCCTGGTCCGCCGTGGCCAGCACCGCCATGGTGATAGTGGTCTTCCTCACCGGCTTCTGCTTCGCGGTGGTCACCATCAACGGGAACAATAGTGGGAACTTCAACAACTTCATCAAGAGCATGGTGATGTGCATGTGCTTCACGTTCGGATTCAGCAACCAGGTGAAGCCGTCGGAGCTCTTCCACGGCGGCGAATTCCTTGGCATCGTCCTGTACGGCATCCTGGGCTTCGTCATAGCCGTCCTCCTCATCAACGTCTTTGTGTCCCTGATCAACGACTACTTCAGCACCGCCAAGGCGATGCGGGACTCGGGCAAGCAGGAGCAGTGCATCAACTTCATTCAGTTCCTGCATGTGGAGTTCCCTCGCATGTTCACCGTCCTCCAGAACCTACCCTTCTTCCGGAAGCACTACGTCCGTAACAACCGCACCGTTACCGAGAATATCCGGCGCCGGCTGGACGAAATGGACCGGAAACGAAACATGGCCGAGAGGCAGCGAACAGGATTCAGTATTGTGGAGAAGAAATCGGCCTACATAGAGAAAACCAAGTACCTGGACAAGGGCGAGAAGGTGATCAAAATGGGCAAGATCCTGAACACCCAGCTGGAGCTGCTGGCCTTGTTGCTCTTCGATCGGGATGCCAAGGAGGATAAGTACAATGCAGAGAAGAACAAAGATAAGGATAAGCATAGTGCGGAGAAGGATCCTCCACCCGAAGATCCCCTGCCGCAGGAGCAGGATGTTCGAAAGCGTCGGAATATCTTAAACTGGAGGAGGCGCCAGAAGGAGAAGGATGAGGTCGACGTATAGCTTTAGTTTTCATTCAAAAATCTTACTTTTAATCGCGTCTCTTCATTACAATTTCAAAATGTTCAATAAAGTTTAAAAAAGTTAAATTAATGTCTTGGGATTATCTTAAAATAAGGAATTATTATTAGGATTTTAACTTCATTTTCCTTAAAAACGTTGATAAAATGTCTAAAAAATAAGTATTTGTGCCTAAAATATAAAAAACAATGTGGGAATGCCTTATAGAAGGCATGTCCTTAAAGAAGACCCGCTTTTCCACTCTTGTTTTGTAAAAAAAAATAAAATATATCCTATTTCTCATTTTTAAAAGCTGCTTAAAGTATGGGACTATGGCGATATACGGAATATAATGCCGGAATACTTCAGATGGCAGCCGGAATAACTAACCTACGCCTCCTACGAATATGTCTGGAATATAACCTATTTAGTCTTTGGCTCAAGCGTCACATGGGCGGTGGACTGAATCGGCTGTCTTCGGTGGTAATCGATAGTCCTGTTCAGGATCCTCTCAACTAGACTCTACTTGTCAATGGTCGGCGGTGGTCTTCTTTTTGGGATGACGCCGTCGCAGAGAGTCCTGATCCTTGGACTTTTCAGCATCCGACTTGGCCACCAGCAGATCATCGGCATCGGAATCGGCCAGAGGATCGGCATGGCCACCGCTCACGTCAACGATATCGGACTTGTCAGCGTCCGAGGCATAGGCCGACACCACGCCCAGATCGTCCAGGTCATCGTGCAGGCTGCTAGTGCTGCTGCTGCTCTTGATCTTCCTGCGCCGGCCGGTGAGGATCACGCTGCCGGCTGCTGCAGTGGCGGAGGAGTGCAGCGTGTCCGTGAGCCGGGCGTACTTGATTTGCAGGCTGTGCAGCCAGCTGGCGTCGGACCAGTGGTACCAGCTGAGCAGAAAGATGACCAGTATAAAGAACAGATTGGTGCTAATGGCTGGAAAATGGAAAACGGATTAGCGCTTCTCCCTAGCTGGTCTCTCTCTTCACCAACATACCCACTATGGCCGACAGGACGGGCCAGTTGAACATGATGTACCGCAAACCGGTAAAATCGGCCACTATGTGGAGGGTCACCGTGTAGAACTGGATCTTCTGCGACTGAATCTCCACATAGACATCCGTGATGGGGTGCTGGCGTTCCTCCAGATATCTGGAGAATATCTCCACCGGCACCTGCTGGAATTCCTCCTTCCATCCAAGCACATAGAGCGGACTGAGGGCCCACGTCGAGATCATCCGGATCAGGGGCGATCGGTAGCGCATCATCGCCGAGCGGCAGGAGTGACCACGCAGCATGGAGTCATAGTCCCGCATCTCGGCACAGACCATGAACATGCCCAGCTCCAGGTTCTGGGGCGATTCCGGCATATCAATGTTGACGATAACCTTGTAGGCCTGACCCACCATCAGCAGCTGTTGCTTCTTGGTCAGCGAGACATGGGCGTGGGGGAAGGTACAGGGCGTACTCGTTTCCAGGCAGGTTCTGCAAGAGATTACAGAGATTACAAAGGAGTTATGGGGAATCCCCTACATATACTCACTTGAACTGCATGTGAACCGGACGGGTGTGGGAAATAGCCGGCATGTAGACGTAGTAGAAGGCGGCGTACATGAACACCGCCAGCCAGATGATGAGGACCACGGCGAAGGCGATGAGACCCAGCCGGAGCACCAGTTCCCGCACGGTGCCCACCTTCTCGTCCGCCTTGCTCCGCACTCGATCGTACACGTTCCAGGCCAGGTCGAGGCCGGGACGGACGAAGAATCTCCTGCCCAGGCCCAGGGGATCCAGGCAGAAGATCATGAAGCGCAGCAGAAAGTTCATGGCGGCGAAATGCAACTGAAATCGCAAATGGCAATTAAATACGCTTGTTGCTGTAGGTTTTTGGTAGAGATTGCCAACGACGCCGGTATCAACTGATTGCTTATCGATTCCTTATCCGACAGTTGGACTCCAACTACAGCACCGCTATCCGCACTGCTCTCCTCGACGGCTATTTGCATGCTCCCTATCGACTAAAGGCTGATTCATTAACGTTATATAGAGCGGATCCGTCCAGACGTTGTACCGGCTCAAAGGTCATCGCCGAAATGATATTGCCGGGCAGCTTAATCGACTTGTTTAGAGCTTGTCGCTTCTGGATGATAGCGAAAGAATTGGACACTTGCCAACAAACTTATGGGGATCTTCCAGTGGGGGATCATCCAATAAGGATCAGTAATAAGTCTGAAAAATATGACAAAAGCTTAAACTAAAGAACTTGGTAAAGAATACCAATTATTTTTTATGTCAAATACTTTTAAGTTTAATACCTTCATTTAGAATAGAACATGAATAATAATTTTGTCGCTATTTTAAGCTTATTTTTGAAAAGCTTGTAGTTCAGTGTTGAGTCCTCCCCAAATCAGATGGTCTTAGGAAACCCCAAGAAACTTGTCGGCTGGTCACACTGTGACTTCCATTTACCAACACTATACAACACTATACCGTAAATATTTACACATTTTATCTTTGCTTCGTGATAAAGTTTAAAAGTTGTTTACCAAGGCTGGGTTCTTAATTCGAACTAACAGTCTAAGAAAAAGATAATTATTTAGCTTAAAGCTTGGAAAAAACTTTAAAGCAAAACACAACAAAAACTAGCAGAGTCTGAAACTGAAAAAAGGATTCCGGCCGGAGATGAGCAACTACAGGTACCAAGGAGGCGGCAGTGGCGGAGTGGGTGTCGTGATAGGAAGTCGGGGCTACAGCGGAATAGAGCTGCATGAGATGCATCCTCTCCATAACTTCACATACGTGAGCGTCTGCGTCAAGTACATGATCTTCCTGCTGAACTTCATCTTCTGGCTCTTCGGCGGCTTGCTTCTCGGGATCGGCGTGTATGCGTTCAAGGACAAGTGGGAGGAAGGCAACGGCTGGGTACGACTGGAAACCATCTATGATGTCATCTTCAACATCTCCCTGGTGATGATTATCACCGGCATCGTCATCTTCGTGGTGAGCCTGTCCGGCTGCTTGGGTGCACTTAGGGAGAACACCTGACTATTAAAGTTTTACTCGTTCTGTTTGCTGCTCTTCTTCCTCATGGAAATGGCCATCGGTGAGTCACAGTCGTTATTCGGTTTCCTACTGTTTCACGCTTCTACTTTCTCTTCCATTCATCTCGCATCTGTCCAGCCATCGTCTGCTTCGTGTTTCCGCAGTACATGAACACCTTCCTGGAGAAACAGTTCGCTGACAAGATCATCCACTCGTACCGCGATGATCCAGACTTGCAGAACTTCATCGACTTTGCCCAGCAGGAGTTCAAGTGCTGTGGCCTGAGCAATGCCGGCTACCAGGACTGGAGCAAGAATGAGTATTTCAACTGCTCATCGCCGTCGGTGGAGAAGTGCGGTGTGCCCTACAGCTGCTGCATCAATGCCACCGACATCTCGTCCGGCCTGGTGAACATCATGTGCGGATATGGCGTCCAGGAGGCACCGGTGCCGGAGGCAAGGAAACGCATCTGGACCAGTGGCTGCATCGAGATTGTGCGCGTCTGGGCTGAAAGAAATCTGTACTTGATTGCCGCTGTCGCTCTGGGCATCGCCCTCGTGCAGTTGCTGGTCATTTACTTGGCCAAAACTCTGGAGGGCCAGATTGAGCTCCAAAAACTGCGGTGGTCGGCGTGAGATCCGAGCCAGGCCGAGTTCTATGGGCCATACGATCGAACCTGATAGATTTCCAGCAAGAATCTCCAGATGCTCACTTGCCAGAAGACTGTCTTGATTTACTTAAATCTTTATAAAGCTTTTCACTTATTCATTGTTTTATTTTCTTTTAAGAAAGTGAGAGTTTTTAAACAATTTCTGAAACAGATTTAAAGTAATTTGTTATTTTTAATTCTTAATTATGTTGAGACTTTTGTTTTAAGATTACGAATATATTTACGCACATATGTAAGCTCAAACATAGACTTGCTCATCCGACTGCCAAACTTATATATTTGGCCAGCTGCGAATATCCCATAAACCTCTAAATGTTATAGACTCTTTACATATTGTATACACAAAATATCAAATACGGCATGTACTCAGACGGTATATCAAAAATCTGACTACCTTCAGTCCAATGGTCCAATTTCTGGTCCAAGAACCAGATTTCAGAATCCGTTTAGCGGTTTTGAAGCATTTATTTAGGCATTTCTAGTGAAGAATGTAGAAATATAAGAAAATGAATAACCACAAATTTTAAATATTAATAAATGTATCTTGAGAACCCAAAATATTTAGATTTTCTAATAAAAAAAAAGGCATACAAGGTGTGTTTTAAAAATAGAGTTAATTTGTATTTTTTAATTTGAAAATTTCAAGTGCTTTGGAGCACTAGATCTTATTATTTTTAACAATATTTGTTAAAAATCCACCCAAGTTTATTTCAAATTTGAAAAAAAAAATCTGCCTATCGATAAATATCGAATAGTTTGCCTAAAATCAACCTCCTACTTGTCATCTCTAATCGGAACGTCACTGAACAACGTGCTTGTCGTTTGAATTGGGAATACATTCCCAGGCAAAAAATTAAATAAAATAACTGAACAGCTTTATCAAAATGAAAGTCAAGACAGGAAAAAACATTGCCAATGGCGGAAAACCGAAAATAAAGCCCAAATCAGATCGCAAACGTTCAAAATCCGTGAAGTCGGAGGACGATGCAGTGAAGCCAGCCAAGATTGTAAAGGTTTCTGCCGAGGATCAGCCGTCTGAGGAGAAGGAGAACACCCCCAACAATGCTCTGAAGTTGTCAGACATCAACAAAGCTGTTTTCGTAGTCTTCAAGAAGCTCCAGACCAGTCCATTGTCCCAGAAGATAATCAACTCCCTGATCGTGTTGCTCCGGGATGACAACAACATTCCCCGGCGTACAGCTACTTGTTCCTATGTGCTTAAGCGCCTGATCCGTTCCACGGGTGCCGACGACATCAAATCAGTGGTTCAGGCCGCCAGCTACATTCACTGCATCCTGAGTTCCGTCCCCGGCATAGATGCCCTGGAAGTCCTGGCCACCCTGAAGAAGGACTTGGCCGTGGGAAGTCAACAGAAGGGCAAGGACGATACACTGGCGGCCGTGGGTCAGCTGGTTACCGCTTTTTGCATCGTGCAAACGTCACTGTTCATGGAGAAGCCAAACCCGAAGCTGGTGGCTTCCGTTTATGAGATCCTAGTGTCCCAGCTGAAGGGGCGAGAGTATTTGGTGTCCATGTGCTCCGACATACTGGCGGGATCATTCAAGATGGTGCGTGGAGCGTTACATATCTTTTTAAAACAAAATCTTGATGGGAAACTCTTTACTTTCAGCTTCCTGCCGATATCTTCGAGGAGCACGTCTGGCCCCTGTTGCAGTCGCACTTGAATAAGCCACTGAGTGCTCTCAAGGTGAACACCTGCGACGTCCTGTTGTCCATACACCTGGCCTATCCTGCCATCCTAGGCCGCAAGCAGCTCTTGTCTAGCCTCTGGGCTAAAAAGCCAGCTTATGAACAGCTCTTCGAGCTCTACATCGCCGGCTCCACGATCCACAGTGACGGTGTCTACTCGCGTTTGGCCAGATTCATTGCCTCGGGCGGGCAGGAGCTACTCTCCGCTTGGCAGCAGTTTGTGGATGCCAAGCAGCCGATCAAATTCAACTCTGCGAAGGCTTGTGTGATCCAGGTGCTCGGCCACATCATCCTCAGCTTTGCCGACGAGGACGAGCAGCCCATTCTGGATCTTTTCGCACCGACCACAATTAAGTTCCTGCTCCAGGAGCTATCCAGTGTCAAGGGGGACAAGAGCGAAGCCAAGAAGCCGTCCCAAAAGGAGCTTCGCGAAATCATCTACAAGTTCGAGGGCTCCCTGCTGCTGGCCTTTGAGAAGCATCTGAAGAAGGAGGAGACCAAGCTGCAGTTGTTCCAGAAATTCGTGGACGAGAGGCTCCAAGTGGATCTGGCGATTAGCTTGCCCCGTTTCAGTCAGCAGGTCATCGGTTTCCTCGGCGTAGAGAGTCTTAAGACCCTGTACGAGTTCTATCAGACGAAGCTCACCACTGCGGGCGACGAGGAGAAGCTGAACAGATCGTACTGCCTCAATCAGATGCACTTCCTCCTCCAGAACGCCCAGCTGGCCGAGAAGGAGAGCAAATGGCGCAACAAACAGCTGCGTCAGTTGATGCTCGCCGGGCTCTTCCACTTGGATGGCAGCCTGGAGCCGTGCGCGGCCAGCGAGGCTAGCGCCTTCAGCCGCCAGTGCTCGGCGCGCTGCGAGGAGATCTTCCTGGGCAGCCTGCTGCACAAGTGCCCGGGTCTGCCCGCCCTGTGCCAGTTGCTCCAGAAAAACCTTGGCTTCCTCAACAAGCAGCTGTCGAAGGCGGACGCCGAGAGCAAGTTGCTCAACCAAAGGGATGAGGCTCTCAAGAAGGTCTGGCCGCAGGTGGAGAAGCTACTGACCAAGCCCAGCGAGGAGTCGGACGTGGTGGCCCAGAGCTTCGAGGCGTTGATCCTTTTCGTCGCCTTGGCGCTCTGCACGAAGAGCAACCTCCCAGTTGGCGTGCTGGATGACCTGATCATCTGCCGCAAGAACGCTTTGGAGAAGAAAAAGAAGAAGGTTGGTATCGAAGCTATCTCTGTCTCCAGCTAATCTCACACCCTTGTTCCCATTTAAGGCTGCTGGTGAGGAGCCCGAGTGGCAGGACGTCCTCACTGATGCCCTTCTGCAGCTGCTCCTGCAAACTGGTCACTTCTGGCGCGAGTTTGTCAACCTGGTGACCTCCGCCCTGATTCCCCATCTGAGTACAAGCAACTTGGAGCAGATCCTGGAGGTGCTCAACATGAACAAGAATCCTCTGAGCAAGAAAAACGACGACGAGGAGGAAAGCGATGAAGAGGGTGAGGAGGAGGAGGAGGAGGAGAAGGATTCTAGCGATGATTCGGACGAAGAAGATTCCGATGACGATGGGGTGGAGGAGGAAGAGGACGACGAGGAGTCCCACTTGGCCCAAATCCGGGAGAGCGTTCGTCAAGCTCTAGTGGCTGAGGGTGAGGCCGAAGATGATGCCAGCAGCGTGGATTGGAACGATGTCGACGAAGAGCAGGGTCAGCGCCTGAACGCCGCCCTGGAGCGATCCTTCCAGCTGTTCAAACCGAAGTCTGGGAAATCCCTGGCCAAGCAGAGACCCACCAAGTCGGAGCGCATCGACAGCACCAGCCTGCTGCACTTCCGCATCCGTGCCCTGGACTTGCTCGACCTGTTCTCCACCCAGAAGCCGACCCAGACTGTGATCCTGGATGTACTGCTTTGCGTCTTCCAGGTATTCAGTCACACCATCACCGACACCAAGCTGCAGTCCCTCCGCGAAGCCAGCCTAAAATTTTTAAAGAAGCTACTCACCAAGAACATTGACTTTGAATCGAAAGCCGACAAGGCACCCATTCTGGAGGCCATTGAGCAGCTGATGAGCACCGGCGAGGAGCAGGTGGATGAGGACCAGGAGCATAAGAAGAAGCAACCACAGTCCAGCCGCCAATCCAAGGCCGAGGTAACCGTCTGGCGCGATAAGTGCTTCGCCTATTTGGTCAGCCAGGGATCTGTGAACGAGGAGCCGAAGAAGAGCGCTGTCTGGCCGCTGCTGGTGGAGTTCCTGGAGCTATGGGTGGCCAACCGCCGGAGTCGATTGTCCCTGGCCAGTTTCGAGGCTCTGTTCCAAGCGGGCCAGTGGGCTGGAGTAGCTCCGTTGGCTGTGCTGCTAGTTTCCCACTTGGATGTGGCCAAAACCCGTAGTCTGCGACGCGCCCAGATTCTGAAACTGCTCGGCGAACAATGCCGCCGTCTAGAGGCGGCTTTCCAGGACGCTGGTGCCTCCAATGCCCAGGAGTTTGAGAAGCATCTGGCCAGGTATGTGGCACAGCTGGAGAAGTCGGACAAGAACAGTCCCAAGGAGCTGCAGTTGCTCCAGAAGATTCTGGCCCAGGGCGGCGAGAAGCGTGCCCAGCTCCTGGAAAAGGTCAAGGTCCTGGCCAAGAAACCTCAAAAGAAGGTGAACGGAAAAGAGGAGGATGCCGACGAAGAGGAGGAAGAGATGGAAGTGGACGAGGAGGAGGAGGAGGAAGCTAAACAGAAAAAGAAGCCAGCCAAAAAGGGCAAGAAGGCAAAGAAAGAGAGGGAGGATGAGGCAATGGAGGTCGAAGAGAATGAGGATGAAGCCAAGAAGGCCCTGAAGAAGCCAAAGAAGGCCAAGAAGGCCAAGAAGGTCAAGAAGGGTGAAAAAAAGGCCGTGAAAGTCAAGAAGGAAGAAAAGTCCGTGAAGCCAAAGGACACTCTGAAAAAGACTAAGAAAGAAGCAGGAAGAGAAGTCGCTAAGCAGGAAGAGAAGTCGACGAAGAAACTCAAGAAGACGTCCAAAAAGGCCATCAAGAAATCGAAAAAATAACCAGATCCTTTAATTTTAAAAATATATTTTAAGTTCTTAGATAATCTACTGCGAAGTAATCAAAAATAAATGAGTTTTAGGCCGAATGGTCACAGGATCATTAACCAAACAAGATTTGGAGTTAATTTTTTTTATAGAAAGTGCCTTCATAAGGCAAAGGTCAAATTCACAGAATTGGAAATGGAACTAGGATTGGATCCGTGGCGGCAAGTAAAAGTTCTCCACGAGGCATATGTGGGTGCTCAGGAGCATGGTTTCGTTGTTGTCGCCGCGTTTCATCCCCACTTTATTGGTGACGATGGTCATAATGTCAACAATGTGTTGGCTGGAAACAGGATAAAGCATTAATTATTTATTTAATTAAAATTTTAATTAAAAGAGAGAGAGAGAGACTCACCTGTCGGAATGTTGGACTATAGCCTCGCACAGGCACTGGATGAACCAGCTGCCCTTATGGGTGTGCCGCAGGGCTGGGAATCCAGAGACTGGCATCACTCTCACCATTTGCTTATGCTGGCCCGGCTCCCTGGTGGTGGCATCCAACTTGAACTGGAGAGTGGTTCAAGATTAGTTTCCAGAAACTCGAAACAGACATATCCCACTTACCGGCAATCCCTGCTGCCTCCGGTTGTTGTCCTGGCACGCCTGGATGATCAGCAGCTTTTGCTTGTCGTACACGTTCGCCTCGCTGCACAGGACATTCTCGATCTCTGGAATGCTCAACGCGATGCTATTCGCTCCGTAGACAGCTCCCTCGAAGCCGTGACTCAAGATGCACACCACTATCGAATCGCTGAGGAGGGATCGCTCGGTGGCACTCCGCATTAGGTGGACCATTTCCATGTGATCGATGTTGTGGTGCGACTCCACCTTGTAGCCCATCGCGGCGAAGACCTTCTTCAGCGACTGTTCGTCCACATCCGTGCCCAGGCGTGGGGCAAGTGGCTTGGGCGATAGGTATTCCTGAAGGGACTAAAATGTGAGATTGATCCTTTGGATTTTTATTCACTTACCTTAAGAGTATCGTCGACTTTACGGTGGAATGCTCTTTGATTGATGATCAGACAGATGCCGGCGTTGGCATGGCTCAGCTGAACACCAATTCGTGGCACGGAGGTGGATGCGGCTGGGGAATCCCGCTCCTCCCGGGTTTCCTGCTTCACGGTCGTCGGTGGTGGGCTGGCGGTCAGGCTAGAGGTGGCAGGCTCATCCCGGGCATTGCTGTTGATCGTGTCGATCAGGAGTTTGGCCTGCTCCTGCAGGTCATTGAACTTGAGGTGCTCGATCAGCAGCTGGACATCGCTGCCGTTGGTATTGATGTCGCCCAGCTTGATCGATTTCCGCGTCAGCCAGTCCAACAGATATATTTCCAGGTAGGCGGGATCATGGAAGTGCATTGGGTCGCCAGCGCCCATCTGCTGTCGCGCCACCTTCTCGCCCACGTCCAGGACTAGACGACCGCTCTGGGCCAGCGTCATTTGCTCGCAAATCGTGTAGAGACTCTTCAGCAGCGGATGTATGTGCAGGGTCAGTCCACCGATGTGGGGCAGATAGTGCAGACGGAGCTCCGACCAGCGGAGGCCCAAACGACGGATAACTTGCCGGGCACCGATAATGCAAAGCGCCTCCACGAGATGCCTTCGCCAGGTGTCTGGACGGGACTTTGCATATTGCAGCAGGAGATCACTTGGCTGCCAAGCTACCGGAGCCAAGGCCAGAAGCTTCTGCAGAACGTACGTGGCGCTCGAGTGATCATCGCCGTACAGAAGGAAACAAAGACTGATCTGGAATATATTATTAAATGAATCATGTTTCTTCGAATTATTTGGAGTACTACCTTTTGGCCAAAGTTGAGATCTCTTTCCAAAAAGAGAAGATCGTTGGAGTCGATGCTGTCTATTTGGTTTAGAAGGTTCGATCCGGCCATCTCGTCAATTGCGGGGGAAGCACAAAAAAATAAATAAATATCAATTCTCCCTCCGACGGCTACAGCTGGTTAATCTGTTGCTACATTAGTGATGACCGCAGAGGGTTGTCGCGATCGATAACAACACTCTCGATATATCGAATAAAAGTCCAACTGGAACTCCCATTGAATTGGACTAATAATCGATAACATTTTTTAGTTTATTTTAAATAATTAATAGCTTAAATTTTGTATATTTACATTCTTAATTAAATAAACTAAAATATGAAAAGTCTTTTGATGTTATTAAGGTTTTTAAAGTACTGGAATACCTTAAATTTACATGCAGAACTGCAGTGGAAAAACTATATTTTCAAATAGTTGTTACACACTATTCGGTGGGGGGCATCTTCGTAGTGTGACCGTGTTGCGTTGGAGCTAGAAATCCCCAAATGAGGGGAGCCTTTAATGTCATTCGTTGACAGTTTTTGGGGGGCCGCCGACAACACTGCTTCAGTTCACCTTAGTAACTTACTTATTCCGGTTTTGATTTAATTTAGAATCGGTCGAGCTGCTGTGCTGGTGACAAAAAATAATAGAAACAATATATTTTTTTTATTCTACATTTTCACACACACACACACATACACACACTTGGTAAAAAAGAAACACGCATTATCACATAACAAGTGCATACGGGTGTGCTGTAGTGTAATTTTGTTGTTGTGCTGTGGCTGTTTAATTTGTTGCTGATTTTTTTTTTATTTGGATCCAACACCGAAGCCGCCCCCCGCAAGGAACCAATCGTGGGGGAAGACCAACAAGTGCGCTCGCTCACACACACAACCGCACACCAAACTCTGAGTGCGCGGGCTGGCAGCAATTGAAAGTGCATTGTGAAAATAGATTCGACACAAATTTTCAGTTTCTGTAAATTTCTGTCTGTTAGTTTCTGTGTGGGAGAGCCGACTACTAGCGCCTCATAGCCAGGAGCATCATGACCGACCTCAACGAGCTAATGGGATCGCCGTTCGTGCGAGTGAAGGTAAGAGAGGCCGACCATTCCATACCCAGCATCCCCGAAATTCGGAAGAATATTAAAAAAAATGAAAAATATGGGCGTAGTTGACAAAATTTGAGACCCCCTGGGGATTACAATTCCATATATATAGCCAGTCTGTCGTCTGTCGTCTGGTTCTGGCTTCAATACCGCTATTTCAACTTAAATTATAAATAATTTCAAGCTTTAAAAGTTATTTTTAAAAGTGTTTGTTGTTTAATAGAGTGGAGGATAAAAAAATACATTTATTTTTGTGACAATAGTGCTGGTAATAGTTTTTTTTCTATCATTTATTTGAAAAGATAAACTAATTCGATAAAGCAGTCTCTTTTTTTTCGATAAAGCAGTCTCCTTTTTCGATAAAGCAGTTCGGATGTCCGCTGTGTCCGTTTATCTGTCCGTTCTTTTGACTATTTTAGGCTTTTTATTTCTCTAACTTATAGAAATATATAAAAATATGATAACTTAATCAAATAGCATTCAAGGCAAGGCCTTGTGGCTCTTTCCAAACTCATTCACTCTCACTTGTTGGGCCTCCTCCCCGGGTTAATGGCCACAGAAGTGGATGAATGGATGGGTGGTTGGCTGATTAGCGTTCCAAGTTAACCGCAAAAACGACAACCGATACGCGGCGAGGGCCTGCAATTTGCAACTTCGCTCTGGGTGGCTGGGGTGGCTGGGGTGGCCCGACTTCGTGGGGCTTCACTTGGCACTAAACCGCTTATGCCGATCGCTTTCTAGCCGATACTTACTACACTGATGTGCTAACCAAAATGCATTTTTACCATCTATGTATCCCCTTCTGCAGCTTGTGGCCTTTGTCCACTTCTTCTTCATATCGAATGCCATGATTGGAAGCTGGGGCCATGGGGCGTACGAGTTCTACAACTTCCTCTTCATAATCGCCATGTTCTGGACGATGCACAGCAAGGACTCCATCGAGGCGGTTCAATCGGTGAGTCAATCAATTGAATCAATCTTAATTGGCTCGCATGGAGAGTGTACATGGAGCGTATTATTAAAGAAATATGGAATTGTTATCAGACACATTCCCACATTTTATTGTGAGCTCAGACCCTTTTTTTTCTGTGCCACTCATTCAGTCAACCCGATAAGAATGTGCCTATATATATATATATATATCTGGCTATCCCAGCACTTCCTTATGTTTGGCTAAGCTTTGTTATTTTTTTATCAAATTCCAAAAATAGATTGCTAAAAAATAAAGCAAAAACCGGTTGTAATTAGCATACAAATTCCAAAAAAAACTAGAAATAGTTTCTGATTGGAAAGAAAAGGGATCTTGCTTCCATTAATCATCAATCTATAATAATACTCTTAAAAATAAATACTTAGTATGTTAGTGAATTGTTTTAAATCTTTTTTAAAAAAAATATATCTAGCTACCTTGTTTCTCAACCGATAAGATAAAGCTTATTATAGGATTTTCTTTGTGGATTTCAGAGGAGAATCAAAAGTGTCTCCTACACCAGAGACTCCAGGGCTTGTGGGTCAAGCAATTTGTGAACCATAACAGGTTCCACGCCCCCTTTGCCGAGCCCGCCCACACTAGTCAAGTGGCTTGACCAAAAAATAAAAAAAAATTATAATAAAAAAGCGGAAACCGATTTCGAACACCGCGTGGTATGCTAATGAAAGTGGTTGCTTTTTGGTCGAAACACTGAGAGAAAATAATAGAAATTATACATTTCATTAATGTAGATTTCACTTGAAATTTCTCTCAGTGCTGTCTTATTATTTGAATAAATATTTTCACATACTTGCCCATATTGGGGATGATGGCGTGTTAGGGGTATGCGTGTATTAATAGATGATTCCCTCAACTTTGACCTTAGAGCCAAAAAACTGACCCCCTGGAGGACCTGGAGGAGGGAAACACTTCAACACTCCTCCTCCCCCCTTGGCTTTACACCTTTTCCAAAGCCCACCCCCTCCTTCCCCCCTTGAAGGCTATTCGAAGGGAAAAGTAGCACGCGATTGCCATTTTGGGTCAGAGGCCCCGGGAGCTGTATAAATCGGGCATTTCGCTTCCATTTACGAGGGGCAGCCTCGTCGGTCACTCACACGACTGGCCCGGTGGGCTTTAGGTTTTTTTAGTTTATTTTATTTCGTTTTTTTGTGTTTCCCCGAAAGCCATTAGCAACGCCTCTTAATCAACTCTACTAGCCAGATCCTGTGCAGAGCCTTCGAAACTAAAAAATAAATCAATAAACATAATTTATTTAATTTCAAATATAATCACTTGTTGGCTTCGGTTGCTCCACTTTTCTGGCCACAAAAAACCTTCCTGGGAACCTTCGAATGTGTCTGTCTAGCTGGTTTATTTAATTAATTATTAAGAGCCACTAAGCCAAACAAGTGGCTACTTAGTATTATTATTTTAGAAATACTATCCAGTTGGTTAAACAGAAAAAATGGCGACAAAAAAACAAACAATTGCCAGGCAGCAGGTGTTGGCTTATCGGCAAAGACTTTTTTTTTTAGAAAGTATTATAAAAAATATCTATTCTTCCAGGGAATTATTAAAAGAATAGAACAACTGCCATTTGGTGACTCATTTTTGTCGTTTTTATACCCTTGCAGAGGGTATTATAATTTTGGTCAAAAGTGTGCAACGCAGTGAAGGAGACATCTCCGACCCTATAAAGTATATATATTCTTGATCAGGATCACCTCCTGAGTCGATATAAGCATGTCCGTCTGTCCGTCTGTCCGTCTGTCCGTCTGTCCGTCTGTCTGTCTGTTTCTACGCAAACTAGTCTCTCAGTTTTAAAGCTATCGACTTCAAACTTTGCACACATCCTTCTTTTCTTCACAGGCAGTATATAAGTCGGAACGGCTAGGATCGGTCAACTATATCCTATAGCTGCCATACAACTGATTGATCGGAAATGCCTTAACTTTGTTGTTTTTTTTAGCTAGAGAGATAAGACTTGCTATGGATTAGAAATTTGGCAAACTAATTCGATCTGCCAAGTTTCATAAAGATCGGCCGACTATATCCTATAGCTGCCATACAACTGATAGAACGGAAATGCCATAACTTTGTTGTTTTTCAAGTTAGAAGGGTTGGGTCTTGCTGTGGATTCCATTTTGGGCAACCTATATCTATCTATATAAGATCGGCCGACTATACAAGATCTGATATATATAATAATATAAGCTGCCACTTGACTGAAAGGGTATATCAACTTCGGCACCCCCCGAAGCTAGCTTTTCCTGCTTGCTTTGAGATTGAAGCCCAAAAGTAGGCTATGATTTCCACACTCCAGTCCTAAGCTTAAGTTTTATAATTAAAACTAAACTATTATAGTCCCCCCAACTCATTCCCCGGCAACTCATTCTCCTCATCTCCTCTTTCCAGGCGCTCGTCATCAACGCTTCTAGCATATTCTTTGACATAGTCAGCATTGTAATTTATTTTAAACTCATGAGTAAGTAGTGCAGACCATCGTTTCATTCCAATCTTGACTTTAAACTACAATTTATTCTATAATATTAATGATAATCCCCTTTCAGATGGCTGGGCCGTGGCGTTTAGCATTATTAACCTGATCCTGAGGCCGGTGAGCGTGGCTCTGCTCTACAGGGAGTTCAATACGCGGGGCGGGAGCCTACAGGCGGGCTCGGTCTTCCCCACCAGCCAGCAGCGCAGCTACCAGGACATCGACCGGCCCACCCAGCCCACACCCACCAACTCCCAGCCGGGGCCGAATGTGGCTAGCATTTTCTAGGAGTCGACCCTTCCAAGTACCTAGACGACAGCACGCCGGATCCGGAGACTCTCCCTAGTCAGCCCTCGAACTCTAATCAAAATTGTATAATTATTTGCATTGTGGACGTTGTTTTGTTTTAAGTGCATAATCCTGTAATATCCTGTGTGAGACAACGATTAAGATTAATCGATCCTCGTTTGAGGATCAACAAAAAATTCTAAGCCCAAAATTTCAAAGTGAAAAAAGTGTGCGTGTTTTTTTAGTCCCATTAAATTTTTTTTTTTCTTTGTAGTTTGATTAAAAATTAATAAAGACAAGCAACTAATCAATATACATATAAATAATATATATTTATACTTTTATTTGTATTTTTTTTATAACAAAAAAGGATTGCAACACTACTTTATATACTTATCTATAAAAACGCTAACTGTTAACTAAAAAACAACCAACAAAATATTAATTGTTGGCGAAAGAAATAAAAAATTAAATAAATTAAAAGTTAGTATTAATATATGTTTGATGTCCTTGTTGTATAATCATTTGGCCTCCTGTACAATGAGTATAGTGTATTGTTTTGTCCCCACCCCCGTGGTATCCCCCGCTTCGTAGTCCTGGAACTAGAACTAGAAACCCTCCTTGGCCGCCCGGAACTTGTAGTGGTTGCTCCGTCCATCCAGGCACGGCACCTGCACCAAATTGAAGTAAATGGAGCCCATCAGCTGCGAGGCAGAGGTGTTGGTCATCTTCAGGCAGGAGAAGAGCAGATCATCGCAAATGCAATGGGATCTGGGAAAGGGTTAAGAGATGTTACCAGGACATGCCCTCCACATCGTATGGATTATACTGACTTTGTGTATAGGGAGTCGTTGTTCAGTTCGTATTTGTGCTGATAGGCCCGGATCTTCACCGGACAGAGATCGTGCTGGCGACAGCAGCGGTCCATGGCCATTTCACTGCCCAGGTCGCTGTAGGTCTCAGCTATGTCTCCAGTGCCACACCATTTGGTTCCTGAAAGGGATACAGTCTCTATAGGAAGTCCTACATCCAAAGCAATGGTCATAACCCACCTGGTATAATGCCACTTAGCAGGGAGAAGGGGCTTCTCGGAAAGATATTGGTGGCCAGTTTCAGGGCCACACCATCGTTGGCTGCTCCTGGGGAGGAGGCATCACCAGCCGTACCTCCGCCACTGCTGCGTTCTCCGTTCTCCACTTTGGCCTTGTGCCTGGAGGCGTAGCTGATCTTATCCACGTGCTCGCACTGGTCCATCAGCTTCAGCATCTCGTCGAACTTGATCTCCAGAGGACGATTGTAGTGCGAGAGTCCTTCCAGCAGCATCTTGCCCTCCTTGTCGTTGCTGGAAGAGGGAGGAGGATCGGAGGAGGACATCACTTCCGCATAACTTTGATTCTATCGGCGTACTCACTAGATTTCGATCAGCTCACAGCCCAGCAACAGCTTCTGGGGTCCCAGCTCCGTAACGGCTATGGTCAGATCGTGATAGTATATCATAATGAGGGAATCGTTGCTCACCCGCTTCCCGCTGAAACGGCAGAAGCACACAATGGTATGAGGGAGTGAGAGCTTATGGCCAGCCCACGTCTACGTGACGTCCATGCCAATGGCCTGGGATTGGGGATTGGAGTGGAAAGCCTCTGTTCGATTGACAATCAACTCACCTGTAGGTTTTCATCTGCCGGACACTGCGCTGTTCGATAATCTGCTGGGTGAAGGACTGGAACGAGGGGAATCCCTGCAGTCCTTGCGGCAGGCTGAAGGATAACGTCGGCTTGGCCACCGCCGCCGAGGTCAGATAGCCCAGCAGGCAGCAGAAGAGCACCGAGGCCAGCAATTGGAGGCGCCTCCTCAGCCACAGATTGTAGGGCATTGTTCTAGTTGTTTCTGCAGGATCGGGAGGAGCTGCCGCTATGGCATCGCCGGCTGGACTGAGCCGCTACCCAAATAGTCCTTCAGCAACACCAATATCCTCCCTCTATATGGAAAATGAAAGAGAGACAGCCACGAATATTGTTATTCTTTAATTAATCAGCTGGGTGAGTTCGCGGACTAGGCAGACCTACATAGGTCTACTATAGCCCCTAGAGTGGGTTCTTTTTGTAGTCCTGGGATGGGGTTTAGCAATGGAGCAATTGTGAGGGCTGCGTGTCAGAACGTTGAAGGCGTCGCCAAGCGGCTCTGAATAATTCAGACAACCATTTACGATACAGAGCGAAAAACAGCGCCCTTCTACACGCTTCTCATGGAGTTGAGCTAATGGGGGTGTCATGTGTCATGTCCATTCTTCCCAGTGTACTGGCTTGGAAGCTAGAGAGGCTCGTCCCTCAGGTGGATGGTTTCCCATTGAAAACCCCCTGATTTCAGTCGAAATGGGAGAACAGGTGCCAAAACCGCGATTCAGATGACATCGTTCCCAGGGCCTGGACAATGGATACACGTGCTCGGGGGCCCAGTCACTGGCACACATATGTCATCCATTGCATCAGGCCGAGCCCAGGTCGAGAATCGGTCGGGCCACGCCCTTTCATTAGTTGGAATAGCAACTGGGCGGATACATGCAACATATTACGTATACGCCGGGTATGGCTACCAGAAGACAATGGCCAACGGCAGACAAAAGGTTGCGATACATTGTGGAATGATTGCCGACAGGTTGGATTAGGAAATTCTATAGTATTTTTGTTGGAAGATGATTTTTTAAAGAGTTCTGTAACTCGAATTTTATTTTTTCTTTTTTGCAATCTCGACCTGAACTGACATCATGGCCGAAGGTTGTCCCTTGACCTTAGCGTGGTCTCTCCAGTGCCTTGCCATTCCTTGTCGTAGCAACTCTATTGCCTTAAAACACAGACCTGGCCCCCTCGAATGGCCGAAACACACGCACCACCAACCCGCTAATAAAGCTGCCACAATGTCCGCCACACAACCACCTGATTCACACTCCAACCGGACCCTGCCCTGCCCCTCGTCTGCCATTTATTGTTATTAACATTTTTTTTTCTCTCTTTATTTTTGTCAAAGCATAAACATATATTTTTTATTTGCTTTTTTTTTCACGAAAGTTTACGCAAGCCGAGGGGGGAGGGGTCTGCCAGGTTGGCCCTGTAGGTGAGCCAAGTGAAAGTGATTCGAGCCAGACGATATGGCCAATAAATGGGATGACGAACTGGCCAAAAGATACCCATATTTGGCAATAGACCTTCGGCTCCACCCACTCCTGCACCTGCACCTCGGCCAACAGATACCAGATACAAGATACAACCTCTGAGATACAACCTGGCCAAGGTGTGTGTCAAGTGGAGCTCTTAATTCAATGCTAAACGAAAATGCAAATAGCCAGTGGAGTCACAACCGAAACGAATCTGCAATGGAAAACACGCCAGTCTGGGTTGTCTAGAGATCTAGTCCTCTGACTATGTCCAACTTTTAGTTAAGACTTAAAACTTAGTGACTCATAGCTACCGGAAAGCTACTTCCTAATTCCAAACGGGTTAGGATAGGTTAGAATTGGAACACGTTTATAGGTTACTTTGCGGTCTAAACTTTGGCTTTTTGGTCATTAGTCAGGGCCAGTGGATGTACTGGATGGGAGTCACTACAAAGCTTATATAAAGACCAACATGTCAAGTCATTGGGAGCCCAGTTAGTGAGATCTAGGAGGGAAATAAAATGGCAGAAGAAAGCCTCAAATCAAATAAAATGATAAATGAAATGTCTCTAGAAAACAGTTTTCATCGCTGATATGGGAAACGAATGGGATCGAGATACAAGATGATGATTACAATGAAAGCTCTTGGAGGGGACTAGGTCTAGAGATCATCTCTTGAGTGCTTCTTCCGCCAACGATACTTGGCTAACTTGAACTTGGTCCGAAGCCCTTTTTCGGCTAAAAAGTCTGGTTTTCTGGCGAGAGTTGGCCGAGTTCAAGAGTTTAAAAGCAAAGTAAAAAAAGCAAAGCAAATTGTTGGCCCAAACAGCTGGCTGGGGGCCTTGGCATAGGTCAGTGAAGCGTATTATTATGGCCAGGCCAAAAAGATAGCCCCTAGGGGGCCAGATACTCTTTTCTTTAAGTCAAAAATTATACTTTTTTCAACCTGAAACTATACCATCTTCCCATTAATATATTTTATATTAAAATAAGATCTTTTTATTATTAATTATTTTCACTTAAAGCCATGTACTCTTTCGAGGCAGTGCAGCAAAAGTGGCCAAGACTACAGATGAGCCACAAGACACAAACAAAACAAACTAAAGAAGCAACAGGTTTTGCCTTAACTTTCACATTGGGCACCTAATTGTGGGCTTAATCTCGGTTAATTTGCTCCACTTTTGATCGCCCCTTTGTGGCACACGCGATGCTGATGGAACGCTCATGAAGATGCTCCAGTGGGCCAGTGGCTTAGAAGGAGAATGGTGGCACAGGTAGCCGCCCAACCACCCACCCGCATTATGCAACTCGATGGGGAAGTCACACTTCACAGGGGTCTGTTAATGATCTCATTCCGTGAAATCTTCCGTCGGATTTAGGGCCTACAGCTATAACTATTATATAGTTTTCATAAAGTTTTATGCGGCTTATAAAGTTTATGAAAATATCCATTAGCCTCTGTGGGTTTGGGTTTGGCTGTTTTGGCTCGGAAACCATAAAGCTATTTTGATTTTAGAAATTGGCATGCAATGGGTGTACTATAGCTTCGAGGTCTTCAAGGCATATACAAAATACAATATTTTTATTTATTTTTTTTTCAAGTGCATCCAGTCCATGAAAGGCAGTGGCTGCAACTGGTCTCTGGGAACTCTCTGGCCAGAGCTCTCGAGGCACTTTTGAACTTGCGCGCCACTTTTTATGGCCCATTAAAAAAAAAAGTCCCAACATATCTATATTGTTATAGATCTGTTTCGTTTTAATTATAATGCACCCAGAAGTTTGGGTTTCACTTTCAAAACACCATCACTCACTCGCTGGCGAAGCACGAACAAAATGTGTGCCCTGGTCTTGGCCAAAAAAAAACTGAAGACCACGATTCGAAAAGAGGCGCATGCGCAGCTCACAGAAAAGCACAAAAACTCGAACCGGATAAAACACAACAACAAAAAAGCACTACCAACTAGCTGGAGACTAAAAAACTAAATAGAAAATCAACAATCGCAATGTGCAAACCGCTCGCTGCCGCGCAAAGTCAGCAACTGATCGATCAAAAGCCAAGCCGGGCCCCAAAACCCGCCAAGAGAGACTCCGCCGTTGAGACTCCGGCTACGCGGCAGCTAAAGCTACACAGGCACTGAGAAAAATTAAACAAAATTACTAAATCATATACTATTTTAATCAACTATAGAAAGGCTTCTATGCTTTCAAAGGAAATAGGTTTAAAGGTGATTTCTTAGAAACATTTATTTTTTTTAGTTAGATTTTAATTTTTATACACAAACTTTGAACAAGATTTTAATTTTAAAAAATATATAAAAATTTAAGGTTTTATATTCCATTTCTTGTGAATATAAACTTTTGGCGAATATTTTATGGAATAAAATTAAAACAAAAGGCAATTTTCAAAATCTTTTCAAAGTTTTTGAACTTTTTTCTTACCTATTTTATGATTTTAAATAAATTAAACATTAAAACTCTGTTAAAAAAAAAAGAAAAAATTAAAAATCTAGGGCTTAATGTTACATTTCATAAATAAATAAACTTTTAAGGAGCAGTTTTTAATAAAAATCAAACAAAAAACATTTTAAATCTTTCCAAATTACTTAAACAATTTTTCAAAAACAGCTATCTCCTTCTATTTATTGTTAAACTATGTATAGTTTAATCTATAGTTGATGTATTTTTTTTATATTTAATTTAATGCATTTTTCTGCCAGTGTATAAAAACAAAGCTTCGCGTTGGCGGCAACGAGACAGCGATGAAAATGTGTCAAAAGCAAAAGCAGCGGCACAGCAACAACCATTACTCCGCGGACAGGTGAGGACAGGTAGACACCTGTTGATACCCTACACTAATGGTAGCGATGACTAAAATCTGAATATCACTTGCCAGGTAATTAAGAGTTGGCCAGCATTAAGGAAACCCATTGCTTTTGTTCTTAATTATTACAGATTATCGCATTAACAATTAGGAAGCTCATTAAAACGCTATTCATTTTCACATAAAAATACTTAATGGATTATTTTTTAAATATATACATTTTGCCCAAAGTGTTGTTCCTTGTTTTTTAGAGTTTTTGTTACTTTATCACTCTACAAACCTATTTTTTTTTGTTTGAAAACAATTTACTTAATGAGAATGATAAAAAAAACAAAAGTTGATAACAAAAGGCTTGCACAAAATGCAACAGCTTTTAAATTTAATTTACAGAGTTTTTTAAGGTCTATATAATACATGTTTTTATATTTTGTTTTTTTAATAATTAAGGCCCTTGGTTTAGTGTATTTAATAGTTAAAAAAAAAAACAGTAACTGCAACATGTGGCAGAAGACACTGAGAAAAGTATTGATTTTAATAATTTTATATAAAAATATAAAGAAATTAATATTAAAATTAAACAATTTAGGGCATAACTTTAGCATTATGTTATTTTGCTTTTTTTTTTAATGAGTGGGCGGTCTGCAAGATGTTGCTGCTGTTGGTATTGCTGTGTTGCTGCTGCATCTGTTGTTGAAGTTGCTGCTGCTGCTGTGGTTGCTGTTGCGCCGTGACCCATTTTAGAGCAACTTGGCGGCTGGCTCTGGCATCGGGGAGAGCCGTGCCTGCATTGCCAAATCGAAACGGTGGCTGATCTTCGGCTGCGTAGCTTCCCATTGGCGCGATCGGTTGGTCTGGTCGGCTGGTCGGTCCATCAATTGTTGTCGCCGGGCCAGGTGAAAACAAAGCCCAGCCAAACAACTTTTACAACGCCAGCCGAATGAAAAGTGACAGTGGGGCAGGCAGAGTAACCAGCAAAGCAATTAAAAATGGTTTTTAACACCGACACACCGAAAGCGACACACAAAAAGGTAAACAATGCCGCCGGTCGGGCCAGTAGCCGTGAAAAAAGGTGCTGACGCCCAGGGGCAACGTACGGTGAAAACTCTGAATGGGAAACCAGCATTTCTACATCTCAGATAATTCATTTTAACATTAATTCTTGTTACCAGCTACTGATAGGTTTAACGAATCTATATTTTGGTATATATCGTACAAAAAATCTAGCCCTAAGCTATTTCTGTTTTAGAGTCGCTTGACCCGTCAGGGGCAGCACCTCCAGCGCATGCGAGTCCGCTCCGTCTTTGGCAAAGTGCAGCACCTCAAAGCCCACCTCCACCATGATCAGGATGATAATCATCCACTCCAGCCGTATGTGATGTGCGTCGTTCAGATTGTGGGACACCAGCTCGGCCAGTTCCACGCAATGGTTGATCTTCTCGTTCATCACCTTGGTGCGACGCGTGATGCTGAAGTAGGAGCACACCTGCAGATACAAGGCCTCCAGCTCCTCACGATCCCAATAGAAGTCCGGAGCATCCAGCAGATCCGAGGACAGGTTGATGACATGGCGCAGAGCGAAGAGTTCGCCGGTTTTCCGGAGCATGGCTGCGCGCGATATCTTGAGGCGGCGACCGCGCTTCAAGTCCTCTGTGAGATGTTCAATGGAACCGATATAACGATCCAAGGTGGCCTCCCATATGCCCAGCTTGATGGACTGGGCGATGGCGTTGGAGAAGGTGTACTTGTACAGGAAACTATCCGTGTCGGCGGTCACAAAGAACTTTCCATTCTGGAAGAAGGCCCTCGATGTGACGTTGAAGTCGCTGCTCTCCGCCACCAGGTCGCCCTCCACATCCACCGCCGTGGATGGAATGTAGGTGTACGGCATCACCTCGCTCTCGCCGTGGACCAAGGCACTCACGTAGGACTCGCGCTCGAAGGACCTGAGGAAGCTGAGCACGTTATTCGTTTCAATGTCGCTGCAATTCCAGAAGACGACGGAACCCTCACGGAAAAAGAAGATCTCCCGGGGCTGCTGACCGGTGGGATACTTGGCGGATACGTATAGAACATTCTGCTCCACGTCCTGGTTGTCGGTGGAGAAGAATCGCTTCGTCTCGTACAGGTTCTGTTGGCGGAGAGCTATTTGCAGGTCCTCCAGATTGTACTCCTCGGCGGTGGTGTATCCCCGAGTGTTAAGGAATCCCAGGGCGGACAGTTCGTCAATGGCCAGACGCTTCTTCCTGATGATGCGGGTGCGGATGGGCGACAGGACCGTTTCCAAGCGCTCTTCAGCCAGCGGTTTCACCCTAGGCGTGGCTTTCTTAACTGCTGGCATTGCAGAGGACGCCCGACTCTCCGCCGCAGCTGGGGAAGGAGCTGTTGTGGCCATCCATCGTCTGCGTTGGCTCCACCACTGCGTCTGTTTCGACGGGGCCCGAAGACCTCTTAGGAGCATCTGCTCGAAGCGCAGGCGTGCAAAGTTCATCTTTTTGTTATCAGACTTTGTCCAGGAACGACTAGTTATCCATATCTGGCAGCAAGATATTACAAAGATATGATTTAATTGGTCTTTCTATAATGCTGTAACTAGCCGGTTAGTTTTAGCCGATTGGTCCTTTGTTGTGATTATCGAAAACGTTAGCGATGGCTGTTTTTCGATAAATTCTTATAAGAATATTTTTAATTTAACGAATGGGCTAGAATATAAACAAATAAAGACTTAAAATGTTAAATAAATATTTAATTTACTTTTTAATAGGGTAAGAGAGGTAATAATTTAACTATTTTCAATAATTCCTAACGATAGTTTCAAAACTAATACAATCGATAAACAAAATATCAGCTGGTCGAACTTGTGCAACCGAAATTGTTGTGGGGCGACTGTAATTGTGGTTTTTATAAATTAAATATAGAAAAATGCAACTGACGCTGATAAACTTCTTCAAGAAGACCGTGCCGGGTCACATTTTCCGTGGAAAGCGGCGGCTGGTGAAGCCCGTGAGCAAAAAAGCCATGGACACACTAACCCGCGAGTACGAGCGGCAGGAGCAGGTGATGCTGCTGCTCCGAAACCCCTACCTGACACTGGTATGTATTTTATCTTTTAAAAAAATCATCAAATAATAAATACTATTACTATTTTGTAGGAACAATCATCGGGCCATGCTAAGGAACTGCAGAAGCGCGACAAGCTGGTGGCCAAGTGGACGGCTGAGCAAACACTGCGGAAGATGAAGCCCCATGTGACCATCGAGGAGCGTCTGAACCAGCTTAAGATTAAGGAGGCCTGGGATTAGCCGATGTTCCGCACAATCGTCCTTGTTCACCCGCATTAAATTTAAAATAAATTTAGATTTTATGGAAATTATGTAATGACTATTCCCTGGAGAAGGCTAGATATCGCTCTTGTGGGAGTTTTGTTGGGAAGATCTCATTATGAAGAGCTTTGAGACTTGCATAACTTTAATGTCCAAAGAGTCCACCGTGTATAGCCCAATCCCAAGCCTGTATAATGCCTCTGAAACGCACTGTACTTTGGGAAAAAAAAAACTGTTCCCACCACTGTACTTCTGTCTCTGTCGGTTTTGGGTGTTTTAGCGCTTGCTCGCATCGCTTTATTCGTTTAATTGCGGTTCTAAGTGTATATATATATTTATATATTTCGTGTATATTATGTATATGAACTGTGTTATGTACATATGCAAGGCATGTAACATGTTTTGTCGCTTCTATATCCGTTCCGCCGTACCTCCGCATCTCACCAGCGAGAACATCCTCCCAGCATCCATCCATCGATCATCGATTCGTTAGAACTTTATAGACTAAAAACTTTATTATTTAATGTGGTTTTGTTTGTTGTTATTGCTGTTATCTCTCTCTCTGTATTGGAGTTCTGTTTCTTTAGTTTTTAATGCAAAACTTTGATTTTAGGGATACTGTTCTCTTACTTTTAGAAAGCAATTTCAACATTTTTAAATTGAAAAATCTGATTTTCCAAACGCCCCGCAAGGATTAGGGAATGATAATCGAAATACTAAGGGAGTTAACTAGTTTTTTTTTATCTTTTCTTTGTTTTTTTTTTGGGTGGGGGAAGAGGGAATAAGGAATAGTAGGATGGGCCAAGGTAAAGTGAGTTTGTTTTCAATTTTTTTTTGCAATAATACCAATGGAAATTTATCTCATATATATATATATATAGCTACGACGACATCGCCTCCTGTCACATTTGTCCTAGGTTTCGTTTTCGTTTTCGTTACTATCATTTGCGTTTTGTTTTTTGTTTGCTTTTGCATTTGCTTTTGCTTTTGGTAAATGATGCGCATAACCTCAATAAAAGATTTTGTAACAATTTTAAATTAACTTTAAAAAAATAGATATATGCATATTTTGTTGTTGCTGCTGCTGCTTCTCCTGCTGTATACGAATATATGCGTAATAGTTCCACCTGCCCGCCCCTGCTATTGCGGCAATACATGCCAGCCATCCGTCCTCACTCAATCGGTGGCCAGCGGCGTGGGGCTGTTGGTCTTTTTCGTGGCCAAATCTTCCGATTCATCGTCCTGCGGCTCATTGGAGTCACCGCCCTGGGATCGGGTGAGCGGCGATGCTGGTAGCAAGGGCGGCGGCGAACTGGATAGCATGGCAACTGGCGAGGCACTTGTGGTGGCCGCTGCGGCACCATCGCCCATGCCACGCTCGGGTGCGGGCGGCTCTGGGCCAGATGTCGCCGATGATGATTCTGGTTGTGTTCCAACCACCGTTGACGTCGGCTCTTCGCTGGGCGTCAGCGGCGGTGAGTCCAGCTGCTGTTGGCTAAACTCCTGATTCGGGCTTTCCCGGGTGAAGAGGCCCATTTTGGACTCGGATCCGGCAGTTCCCGCTGCCGGAACGGCACCACTCGCCTCTCCACTATCCGTACTGGTGCTAATCAGTGAGTGAGCCACCGTTGGCGCCGCCGGACCGCTCACCAAATGGGGCGGTGCGTGCAGCGGGACGTGCTGGTGCTGCTGATGTTGCTGTTGGTTCTGTTGGGCGACATGGTAGCGCGGTATATCCGCCTTGCGCCACAGCGTAATCTCCTGCTGCTTGAAGTAGCGCCTGTCCTCGGTGTCCATCAGGACCAAATTGAGGAAATACTTGACCGAGAACTTCTTGTTAATATCCCTCATGGTGGGCGTGAGATTATAACCGGCAAGGAACACCCTAATGGGTATGCTCTCGCCCTTAACGGGGGCACCATCCATAATCTCGTACTTGGCAATCGTTTCGTTCTCATTGAACATAGTTGGACCTGTGCCGGTGCTTTCCCGCTTAATGATTGCTATCTCCATGTGCTTGATCTTGATGCGTACCAGCAGGAAGTAGATCTTGCCGATGATCGTGTCCCTTAAGTGATACTTGCTCTTGTTGTACTCGAATTCGATGTGCAGGCAGTCCTCGATGCCCACTTCCATTTTAATGGGATTGTTCATCTCCGGATAGCTACACAGGGTGTGCACGGCGATGTCCACCTCCCGGGTGATGTCGCTGATTCGCCGCACAATCGTGGCACGCAGGAAGTAGCGCAGCCTAACATTGCTGCCAGCATACACCTCGAACTGCTTCTCCACATTGGGGAAATCGAACGGATAGCTGTTGTTCTGGATGAGATCTCCGGGTCGGGCCAAGGCCTTGGCCAAGCACTTGAACTCGTGGTGGTTGCCTCGATCGTAGAATAGTTCTATTTGTCCAATGAACTCGATCTTGATGCCCTGATGTTCCAGCTTGCTGCCCGGTTTTTTCAGCGTTACATTCACCTAGATAATGATGGGAAGGAAAAAGAGTGATGATTCATTGGGATGCGGGCAACTCCCCTTTTATTTTTGGGCGGGTGGGGACACAAATAATAAATAAATTCAACAACAAACACGAACCTTGCCCGAAACCGTTTCTCCGTCGTAGAAGAGAAGCATCTTCTCCACCTTTCCGTCCTCCCCTTTGACCTCGGCTGTCTTGTGCTCGGCGCCATCGAACACGATCTCAATGTCCGCTGACTGGCCAAAGCCCAGGAAATTCATAATTGATAAACTCGGAATCGGCTTCCTCCCCTTCTTCCTCTTCCTCTTCCACTGCCTCTGCTTCTTCTGCCTGCGCTGTCCGTTGCTGCTGCTGCTTCTTCTTACACCCGCTGCTCTGATGCTACTCCGCTAGGCTGGAATGTCGTCTCCTCTTCACCCGAAAGGCTCAGCGGTGTAATTAGCCCAAAATTAACGCCTTGGAGCCTTTGTTAACTGAAAATTTGATGGGCGTTTTTGCGGCGTTATGTGCTGGCGTGTGTGTTTTATGTCGTGTGTGTGTGAAATCGGAAAAAAATTTCAATTTTTCAGCAGCACAGATGCCACCTAGTTGAAACTTGCGCCCGGTGTTGCCACCTAGGGATGGGCGTAGTTAGCTATCGATAGTCATCAAAAATACCAAAACAAAACAACCGATAGTACCAAATATTTTTATTTTGGTAGACTATGGACACACTAAAAGACCGCTAAAAAATTAAAACAAGAAAAAATTTAAATGAACTTGGGAACAAACTCTAAACACACGCCACAAACAGATTGAGGGCGCTTGCTGAACTCTGCACCTTGTAGGGTGAGTGGTTAGCCAGGCCCAGACTGCCCACACAGTCCCACAAACCGCGAATGAACTGCCACCCGCGCATCAGCGTCGGTGGCATTAAAAGCGGCCATTGATCCTGAGCCAGCCGCAAGAGCTGCACCTGTTCGCACAACTGCCGGCGCCGCCGGATACGACGGAGCTGCAATTCCAAGATGCGCCTGTGGAGATCAGATTAGTGAAGGCCATAGGATTCTATTTTCTGACTTACCTTTTCAATTGAGCCTTGGCGTGCTCAAAACTATTGATGCGCATCTTGGTGTTGATCAGCTCCTGGGTGAGATCAAACATCCGCGAGCAGAGCATCATAGACCGCGATTTATAAAGCTCGCCCTTGTCCACAGCCTGTGGGAATAGACAATAAAAGGCTATAGAAACAAAAACCATTTTCACGCTTTACCTACCAGGACATCCAGCTTCCGATGGCGCTCCTCCAGCAACTTGGTGGTGTGCCTGGCTTCCTCCAGGCGTTCGGTCATCTGGGCCGAGGCATGCATCTGATGGATTAGCTCGAATCGTTTGTTGCGCAGCTCGCACTGCGTCCTCCAGAGCTGGGCCTGCCGACTTTTTAGATCACAGTCCAGCTGCGACTGCTCCACAATGAGGAGCATCCTGTTAACGTCCAGGCACAGGTGACTGGCGCGTAAACTGTGCAAGACACCGGACACATTGGTTACGCACTGACCCATGGCGTCGTTCAGATCCCGTCGCTCCTGCAGGCTAAGGCACTGCCGTCCCGAAACGGGAGCCTGTCGGTTGGGCGGGTCTTTTGAGTCAGTTATCCTGTTCTATTAATAAAATCCTTACCAAATGTTGATTCCTGCCTAGCTTCGTGGTGAACATGCGGAAGCTTTCGTTGAGCAGGCGCCAGGCTTGAAGCGATCGTTGGGGATCACGACCCGGATTGGCCATGTCGGTTCTAGCTGGACTCTTGCCTTCGCCGCTGGTACAATACGTTCAATTTGGAATTTCGATTCGGACGGATCGGGCGAGTAAAACATCAGTTGCGTTGGGGGGCTTTCGGAGAACTGTATTCAGGGTAGGGGGGGGATCCGTCAGGTTGACAGATGACTCAAGGCTGGTTACTGGAATGCCACAATATATAATCAAACCTCGGCCTATTTAGGACTACTTTCCACAAAATAATATCAAAAAAACCAATGGAATAAATATTAAAATTCAATTTAATTGAAAAAATATAAAGAATACCTGGCCGGCTTGCTAAGAACAACCCACCAATTACAATTCAAATTTAATATACACAGATAATGTCACACATTTGCATAAATATATCTATATATAGACGTATGTATACTGAATACTCAACGATTGCATGAAAATATATATGTAGGTATGGTATAATAACAACAGATCTTAGGGATTAATCTCAGGAGTTCTCTAAAGGACGGGGGGCAGGGGCTCGGCTAGCTTCCTGGTCCAGTCCTGACGGGTGGCAGGATCGCTGATCTGGTCAAGTCCCAGGCACTTGCCCTGCGAGATCAGCTCAGCGAACTGGGCCACAACCGGATCCCGGCCGCAGGAGGCCACTGCAGTGACGGTGGCCGCATCATTGACGAAGTAGGCCACAAACTTGAATCCCTCCAAGTCGCCGTCGATGATGACCTGGCTGTAGGTGCCATGGCCGGCATACCGGAAGCCCTTGCCGAAGATCAGGGTGAAGAAGAAGGGAACGGTCTCCAGTTTCTTGACGCCGCCGCACATATTGATGGCCGCCACCCGGCCGTGGCACTGGGCCAGCTGGTAATGTCCGATATTGACGCGATCGTGGGCCAGGCCCAGGATATGGGCATTGGCGATGTCGCCGCCCACATACACATCCGGGACATTGGACTCGAGGAAATCGGTGACGTCCACGGAGCCGTTCTTGTTGACTTTCACGCCGGACTTGCTCAAGTAGCTGGTGTTGAGCTTGGAACCGGTGCCCAGAATAAGCAGGTCGCAGGGCACCCGAGTGCCATCCAACAGCTCCACTTCGGTCACCTTGCCGTCTTCGTTGCCAATGATCTCGGTGATGCCGCTCTGCATCCGCATATCCACATTGTTGTCCTGGTAGAGCCTCAAAACCCGCTCGCCGATCTCCGGACCGAAGGACGCCTTGAACGGCACGGTGTCCTTCGCCACCAACGTGACGCTGGCCGCCTTGGAGACCAGGCCGGCGGCCGCCTCCATCGCTATGAAGCTCGATCCGAGGCAGACCACCCGGGTCTCGGGAGTGATCATCTCGTTGATGGCCTTGGTGTCGGCCAGCTCGCGAACGGTGCGCACGTTCTCCAGATTCACGCCCGGAATGGGCGGGCGGAAGGCCGAGCATCCGGTGGCCAGGTAGATCTTGTCGTACTTCACCACATAGCCGTTGCTGCAGTGCAGCTCCTTTTGGGCCGTATCCAGTTTCTCAGCGGCCACTCCCAGCCACACTTCGATGTCGTGATCCTTGTAGAACTGCTCGTCCCTGAAGCGTAGCTGATCGATGTCTAGCGTCATGGCCTTGGAGATCTTGACCCGATCGTACGGCAGATAGTCCTCCTTGCAGATGAACACCAGCCGTCCGGTGAAGCCCTCCTGACGAATTGTTTCAACCGCCACAGCTCCTGACGGACCGCCGCCCACAACGATGAAGACTCGTTCGTCCTCCGGCTTGCGGCGTACCATGTTCTTGAGGCGCTTGGTCTTGGCCAGGTCGGACTTCTTGGCGCGCAACATCACCTGACCCTCGTCGCCCAGTTCCACACGGTAGCAGGGCAGCGAGTCGAGTCCAGGAAAGTCCTCAATATCACCGGTCTCCAGGTTGAAGCAGGCACCATGCCACGGACAGCGAACACGTCCCAATCCCAGAGCTCCGGTACTGAGGGGAGCACCATAGTGGGTGCACTTGGCGCCCACAGCCTGGAGGCGGCCGTTCTGCTTGACCAGGAGGACGCGAGTGTCCTCATCGAAGTCCACCTGCCGCATCTCGTTGTCCTTCAGGTCGGTGATCTTGCATTCCACCGTTATGGCTTCCGTATACTCGACGGCATCGCTTGTGGAGGGCATGGACATTGTGGCGGCCATTGTGGGATTGTTGCACTTGGACTGGTAAGAACCGACGGTGCCACCTGGTTCGGATCAGATTGTTGTTCGTTGGGGAAAGTGATGACCAATAGAAGAGAGAGAGAGAGATACAAAAATTAGACTCAAAATGTAAAATGCAAATGTGTGGCACACAAAAATTTTCAATTTCCAGTTTTTCTCCTACTTCTGTTTGGTTTGGTTTTTCATTTCGAAGGGAAAGTCATCGGCCTGCTCAGGTAGAAACTAGTCGAAATTAGTCCTAACTATGTCGCGTTGGTGTTCGGAGGTCTTGCTGGGACTGATTCTCATCCTGGCAGCTGGCGAGGCTAGCGAGAAGCTGGCCGAGTTGCGGCTGGAGCTGCAGCTGTTGCAAGCGGAAATGGAGCGTCTGTATGTGGAGCAACCGCCCCGGCCGGAGACCCAACTCGTTCTGGGGGAGCTTCAGTCAAGGGAGCACCAGCTGATGCTGCTGATCGATAACCTAAAACGTGCCGGAGGCATTCCCAGGCTGGCCATCAATCTGACGGCCGATTTTGAGAATCTGCAGCACAAGCTGGACGATCTGAAGCACCAACTGGAGCGGCTGGACGGTCGCTTCGCCACCCAGAGCAAGCAGCTGGAGGCAGAGCACACGCCGGCTCCTGCTCCGGCTGCTCCCTCTCCCGGCCTGGGCTCCTTCCTCTGGGGACCACTGCTCACCATGCCCGAGTTCCCTCAGGGGAACGTGGCTGGCGATCATCAGCACCAGCATCAGCAGGATCAGCCACAGCAGCCGGAAACTGGCAATCCTTCGATAATCAAGCGAGTTCTGGACATGCTGAGGCCTTCGGTGGGCGTGGCTGGCTTGCGGAGTCGCTGGGCCGAGTCGGACAAGTCGGCAGGATCTATGGGAATTTCGGGGAAGACTGCCTCGTCGCCGTCCAGTGTCAAGCAACCTCTGAGTGCCGAGGAGTTGCTGCCACAACTCCAGGAGCAACGGAGGTTCCTGGACGATGCCATTACCCGCCTGGAGCTACTGGCAGCAAAAAATAAATTTAAGAAGGTCTAGACTAGTGAGCTTTTAATTTTTTTTTTAATAAATATATTAAGGAATTTATACTTTCAAATAAATTAAAGAAAAATAAATTAAAATCAATAATCAATGAACTGGATTAGAGAAGAGTGATAGTTCTGGAATCTATCCATTGCACGACACCTGTCGTGTCAACCAGAATAGCCACAGCACCTGGGCAACCTGACCACAACAAAACGGCTCTTGACTCATCCATCAATTATAAACAATACTAACTACTTAATAGTCATCGCCGGAGGAGGAACACTTGGACAAGTGGGAGCACACCTATTAACCAGTGTTTTCCAGCCTGGTCTCGGGTCTCTGATAGGGTCAGAAGATATGGAAGCACTATCACTGGTGACTTGCTGTTCCTTTATTGTTTTCCAGATAAGGGAATCCCAACTAGTGTAGCCAACGACTGGTGGTAATGGATCTACATACAATCTTTAGAAATAAAAGATCTAATTTATGGACCATCACCTCCTCAAAAAATCAATACTGGCCAACCTGGATAGGCGATTTGCTTTGTAAATAATTACAGAGAATTTCTTGTTTAGTTAACAAAGATTCGCCATGTTTTTTTTCGGATTTGGGTTTCTTAAAAAACAAAACCGGTTAACCTTGCTCGAGTCAGAGAATGACTCAAATCCACAACACCATAATAATAATAATAATAATAATAATAGCACTTGCATGAGAACACATACCTCTCTAACGAAACAAGTTTCACGAAATTAGGCTTAAAAGAGTGCCAATTATTGGGGGAAAGGGTGGAGTATTATTGTTTTCACTGGAACTTGGGGGAATTATTATGATTTTGTGACGTTTAGGGGCCGGCAGCTGGTCGGCGAATGAGTCTTCTATCCACCGATTTCAGCGAACGAATCCAAACTATGAGGGGGTCAGGCAAAAAAAAAAAACTTAAAAGGTAAAGCCGATGGCGTTGACTAACGAAGGTACAGTGGGGACTAGCTATAGTCGAAGGGGGGAGGTGCTAGTTAAGCTATTAGGGTTCTAAAGAATATTACATTATACTTGTACAGTGAACACTTGCTATAAGGGAAGGTATAATATCTAGGACATATTATAATAAAACTATTACTAATATTTCTTGTATCTTCAATCCAATTTCCACCGTAGTGACAATGACTCAGCAACTTGCTACGCTCTCCAGCCATCTCTACATTCTCTTTCGCCATCTCCGCCATATGGGGGGCTCATTCCGGTCATTCCCACTCCCCTAATATCCGGCCTTGTTCGATCTCGGCTATCACTCCACCTCTTTCTAATTACAGTCTGGCTAAGATTATAATCCAACCCATAGTTTACCTTGGGATTGGGTCTTTTTGGGCGTGCTGCCCGTGGTTTTGTATTCCTTGCAGTTCACGGATCCCATGTTGATCCTACGGCTGAGCGATTGGAGGGACGGTGTGTTGAGTATTTTTGAGATTTGGCTAAAAGATTTGGGTTTTTCAAAATTTTAGAAATATTTGGAGAAAGAATATTAACCTTACCTGGGCTTGAGCTCGAGTCTTTTGGCCAAGTTAAGAGCTCCGCGATACCTGGAAGAGGGAGAATCGTTAAGAGCTTCGTTTTAGCGACTCGAAGCGACAATAATCAATCAATTAAACACAACTCGTTATCACTGGGTTTTATTTAATTTCCCGGATTGAGTCACCCGATGGATGTGGAATTTCCGAATTCCTAAACTCGGCTCTTTAGGAATTTCTAATATTTTTCGTCCTTTTTTTTTTGTTTTGTATTCCTATTCCTATCTCCTTTTTCCTTTCACTCACCAACAAATAAACAAGAACAATAACAAAAAGAGAAACGAAACGACACTGGAAATGCAATGGAAGGGATGCGAGAGAGCGTGCAACAGGTCTGATGCTGTTGATGCGAGATGCCTGCGAGAGAGAGAGAGAGAGCGGGAGCGCTGGAGCTGAGCAGGTGGGGCGGCGAGGTGGGGGAGTGAGAGAGCGGGCACGTCTATCGCGCGTGAACTGCAAACCGCGTATGGCCCGCAACCTCAACCGCACGAAGCTCCAAGCGCTCCACTCGAAGCGGCCGACTATAGTGCCGGTCAAGATAATAGGACTCGATAGTAAGCCATTATTCTATAGAAAAAATAATAAAAATCTTTTCTGTTTTTATTATTTAATCAAAATGGTTGGCATACATGAAGATTAAAGGCGGTCAAAATATATACAATCATTGTGGTTGTATAACTTTAGAATACTCCCAAGTGCCCCTATTATCGTGACCACAAGTGTCCCTCATCGGGCCAAATAAAATACTTGTGTCTTGAGTGAGTTTTACTAACGAATTGTAGCGACCTTGCCACCGTCGCACTTCACTTCCATGCCTCGGACACGCCCGTCTCCCTGCCCTGCTTCTCTCGTCCTCTTCTTACTGGTTTTGATTGTAAAAAGCCAGCTCAGCTATTAACCAAAAAAATAAAACAAAGATCTAATAAAAAAAACTGTCTGTTGTAACCTTCATCGAGTTACAGACCAATGCACTCTGCACCTGTTGCTAGAACTAGATCGCTGCTAACCACTGTTCCCAATTTAGCACCCAGCTCTATCATATTTAATTGAAAAAGGCCTGTTCTACTAGCACGCAATAAAGCGTTGCTGATAAAAATGTGTGTTACACCGAAGGCTACAAAAATAATTAACTATAAGAGCTAATCTAATAAACTTTCCCAAACAATCCATCAGATAGTTTATCTTTTGATCCTAACTGTAGTGTGCAACAAGGATGGCAAGAGAGAGAGGGAGAGAGAATAAAACCACTCTCTCCTTCCAGCCGGCTGGCAATGGAAGGAGCTCCCAAAACTTACATGGTAGACCTTGATATTGTCCAATGGCCAAGCGTTTATTTCACTTCCTTTCGAAAGTATTAACGCCTAATGGCTGTCGAACGCCGACTGGTCTAGATAATTGGCCCAAACCGATGGCACGTTACAGATAAATTAATCTCCTAAAGGCGGCACGTACTTGCGTTGACACAAGTACCTTGTCTATTAGCCGCACACATGCATACATTAGCCAGCTTTAGTGCACTTTTAGTACAATGGCAGCGATGAAATCAGCTCGGCACACGCTGCCCTTTCATTTTGTGCATTGATGTCGGCGGTCCAAAACGATTTTACTTTCACTTGACTTTTACTATCTTTTATAGTAAAATAGTTTGTTTACAAGCTCGCAGCGTTGCCAGACTAGGTCCAATTGAACTTTAACGGACATAAGTGAAGCGATACTTTTTGCGATACTTTTTAACACTAAAAAAGGTTTATTAATAAATTCCTAATTGTATTATTAGTTTTAATTATGCATTTAGTTTTTAAAAATTACTTAAAAAGCTATAGAAATATTTATATTTTCAAAAATAAACATGTTTGGAAAAGGAGAGTATACGATAGTTGTCTTAGGCCATCTCTGAAAACGTGCCGAGTTGCTCTCTCTTGAACCGACCCCTTTTGCTCCCCTTTATCATTTTTGGTTGTTTTTAAAGTTTAGTTTCGATGGCCAGAGACAGTGAGGACCAGGATATGGAGACGGAGACCAATGGCGCGGCCGAGGGGCTGGACCCCACGTCGGCAGTCACTGGCCTGCCACAGAAGCGCTTCTACCGGCAACGCGCCCACTCGAATCCCATAGCGGATCACAGTTTCGACTAGTGAGTTGTCGGAATTCTGACGAAATTCCTCTAATTAATACATTATCCCTAGCCCTGCTCGTCCGGAGGATGTGAACTGGCGTGCCCTGTATCCCAGCATCCAGCCAGACCAGAAGGTTACCTTCGCCGACATTGGCTGCGGCTATGGAGGATTCCTGGTCACCTTGGGCGAAATGTTCCCCGAAAAGTTCTCCATTGGCATGGAAATCCGGGTGAAAGTGTCCGACTACGTGATGGATAGGATAACGGCACTGCGGCACAAGAGCGGAGAGGCCGGCGCGTATAAGAACATTGCCTGCCTCCGCACCAACGCCATGAAGTATCTGCCGAACTACTTTGCCAAGGGTCAGCTGGAGAAGATGTTCTTCCTGTACCCCGATCCGCATTTCAAGCGCGCCAAGCACAAGTGGCGCATCATCAACCAGGCCTTGCTCTCTGAGTACGCCTACGTCCTCAAGAAGGGCGTGAGTTTCCCCCAGGGCACTGTTTAGATGGGCACTAAAAAAAAAGACTAATTGAATTTTTATTGCAGGGTCTGGTGTACACTATGACGGATGTTGAGGATCTGCACCAGTGGATAGTCCAGCACATGGAGGAGCATCCCTTGTACGAACGCCTGAAACAGGAGGATGAGGTTGGAGAGGCAAACTTGGAGAGATTATCTAACAAAGACTAAAAATATTCTTGTTTAAACCCACAGAAATCAGACCCAATCACCCCGAAGCTCTACCAGAGCAGTGAGGAGGGCGCCAAGGTGGTGCGCAATAAAGGTGATCACTTCCTGGCCATTTTCCGTCGGCTCTAGCCTCGCATCTCTCTGCGATTTATTCTTTATAAATAAATGTAAACATTAATTATAGCGTACAGTAGCTTAAAGTAGATTTCCGTTGGGATAGCCCAGGCCGGAGCAAGAAACCAGCGTTTTGCCAGAGGGCTCCACCTCTACCTCGAACTTCACTCCGGTCATCTTCTCAGCCACATGAATGGCGGTGCGAGTATGCTTAGTGAGAGGGCCAGTACGCATCCGGGAACAGCCTTTGGCCAGGCACATGTAGATGATTAGCTGATCCTGCAGATGGGCATCCACGCAGATCTCCTTGCGCACGTATTCGGCCAACTGGCAGGAAGCGTCCGAGCCAAGAACGTGGCCATCGATCTTCTTCTCTCCGAGAGTAGCGGCACCCAGAACGCATCCGGTTGAGGTTTCAGCAGTCATGATGATCCCGGCACCATTGTCGCGTGCCTTATCCGGAGTATGCTTCACCACCTCAATGCTGCACTTCTGATGCGGCCACAAGCGATGAATCTCGCGCTTAGCCGTCTGCTGCATGTCCAGGGCAATGCTCTTTGGCAGCCTTCCGGCGCAAAAAGCAAATCCCTCCACCGTCTGCAGCTCGCCAAAGTCCAGGAACTGCACGGGTTCCAGGCGGCGCATCGGCAAGATCTCCAACAGGCAGCGTCCATTGCCGCGCGGATAGAATCCGTAGTGTTGGATTTTCAAATCAAAATGAATGCCAAAGCGCATCAGGTTCGGCAGTAGCACTTGCTGCATATATTCCACCTGGGGGGCGAAGGCGACATTGGTGCCCCCGGTGACGTCCAGACGAGAGGAGCGTGGGGCGTAAAGGAGAACCGGCAAGGCCATCTGATAGATGAGAGTAATGCTGGCCGCAGTTCTGGTCTCCACGCGGTAGGTATCGGAGCGTACGGTGCGCGGCGAGAACTCCAACTGGGTGGACAGCAACGAGTTGCCCACCACATCGGCATTGGCGATGTCCCGCAGCAGATTCACGCCGTGCAGATGCTGGTGCGAAAGCCCCGGCTTGGGGCGATTGGCACGGATCTTGATCACACGCACTGGCTTACCCAAAATGCAGCTCAGGCTAAGAGCGTTGCGAAGCGCCTGTCCACCTCCCTCCAGATACGAGCCATCGATTTCAATAAATTCTGTATCCTCCATGTCGTTCAGCTAAGAATTTCTCAAAAAGTAAAAAGGTTTTTCTGATGAATTTTTTTTTTTTTTGATTTTTTTTTTAGCACTTAGTGGGATACCAGGTTATGCCTCGGCGAACTGTCATCCAAAAGTAAGGAGTTTCATTCAATAATGAAATGAAATATCATGCCGGTTGAAATTATTTCCGTCCCTTGCGAAAATACGGCCTACTTGGTGATTTGTTTCTTGTTGCTTTAAAGCTTAGTATCATGTTTCCACTGGTCTGCATTTTCTAACCTAACAGCTTTTTTGTTTTATTTTACTATTTTAAGCACTATTATTTACAACTATCAACTCTTTATTTATATTTTTAGGGAAATAATTATTGTTTATATGGAAATGCAAATTTTAGCCCTTTTCCCGCCGATTCTAGCGGGAACTGCAGTCCAGAACTTGCGCCATCTGGCAACGCCATTCAGATTGCCTGCAGCGCAATAGCAAACAGCTGAAAATTGTTTATCTGCGGAGCCAAAGCTCCAGTCCAGTCGCCACTAAGCCCCATTGCCACCGATCCTCGCTAGATTCACAAAGAAAGATGTCCTGGGTTTATCTGCTTCCAGTTGTCACGTTCCTGACATTTCAGGTCACCTTCATTGGGACGTAAGTGGCGGATGCAGGATTCTGTTGGAACAGGACCATGGTTACCCCTTTCTTTGTTTTCGTTTAGATACATTTTTGCAGTGCTGGAGGGGCATGTGGTGCCCACCGTTCCCTACATATCCGATGCGGCTACTTATTCACCGGAAAGCTGTGTTTTCGGGCAGCTGATAAATATCGGGAGCGTGTTGTGTGAGTTTGCAGCTTCCCCACTCCGATCTCCGGCTGGGTGACTCATTCGCTAATTGTATTGAATTCTGGTTTGCAGTGGGAATCACAATATATGTGCGGTACCGACAGGTGCTACAGCTCTTCGAGCACTACCCGGACCTGGACCAGGCTGTCTTGCGGCACAATCGCCTGGCCCTGTGGTGTGGACTCATCTCATGCCTGGGCATCAGTTTCGTCGGCAATTTCCAGGAGACGAACGTCAGGATTGTCCATTTCATTGGCGCCTTCTGCTGCTTCGGATGCGGGACCTTGTACTTCTGGATGCAGGCGCTCATCTCGTACCTAATCTTCCCCATGTCGGGCACCCGTCTCTACGCCCACATCCGCCTGGGTATGTCGGGTTTCTGTACGATCCTCTTCATCCTGCTGGCCGTCACTGGAGCGATGTCGCACATCCTCTTCAAGGGCCAGAATCCCCGTAAATGGTATCCCTCGGATGGGGGCTGGTACTTCCACGTTATTAGTAGTATTTCCGAGTGGATCATGGCCACCATTTTCAGTTTCTACATCCTTTCCTTTACGGACGAATTCCGCGATGTGTCGCTATCGCATCCCCAGATCGCACTGATCTCCCATTCCACCACAATCTAGGGGCCTTAAGCCTCAGGTCTGATCTTAAAGTATGTAGGATTTGCCGACGAATTTAGTTAGTCCGATGGGAGATGCATTTGCCCCCCACTATTGGAGATTTATTGTAAATTCGGAGTACTCCGTCGCGCTTCTCTCTCTCTATCTCTCTCTCTGTCACCCGCTACTTCTTTCTCTATCGGATTGCTGTGATATATGTAAAGTGAATGGGGGGAGGGGGATTGGCCAGCTCTGCTTGATTGAGGAGTTCCATTTATTGTTTACCCGAGAGAGTTCATTACAATTAAAATTATTAAATCGAACTAGGCGCCCAGGATAGCAATCGGTTCAATGATAAAATATATATCCTGAGCAAAAAATCTGTAAAATAAAGTTCAATTACAAATCAAGGAGTGTGTTTCTAGCGTTTTCGGTCCCTGGAACGTTCGCCGTCTCTGTGCTTATGGCCGACGCGGCTGCCATGGCTGCCACTGCCTCCACCTCCACCACCGCCACCGCCGCCGCTGCTGCGGTGCGACGACGAGGAGTAACGACTGTGCTTTCCCGAGTTTCGATACTTGTCGCCGTCACTGCCCACATTGTTGCTGCTGCTGCCCGCGTTGCCGGAGCGATCCTTCTTCGAATAGTAATCGGAACGGTCTCGAGAGGATTTTCTGAAAGGATTTTCCACTTATTATTCAAAATATCCATTTCAATCGAGATAACTTACCTTTTGCGGTGCTTGCTGTGCGGCGAGGCAGAGCGCGAGGGTGACCGCGAGTAGTGGCGCGACGACTTCTTTTTGTGCTTGGCCGGAGTACGGGAACGGGAGCGCGAAGATCGGTGGCTACGGTGGGACTTCTTCGTGCGCTCCCGACTCGGCGACCGGGAACGTGGCGAACGAGAGCGCGGCGTTCTCGACTGGGTGCGCGTTCGGGAGCGAGACCGCGATCGAGAATCCTTCTCCGGCGACTTCTCCGATGGCAGAGGCAGTGGCACAGCCCTCTGGATGAAGCCGCCCCATGCGTTGTGCGAGCCATTGTTCCGATCCACCGTGATCACGGCCGGCGATGTGTTCGCCTCCTTGGTCTTGTTTCGTGCATCCATGTAGCGTTTCTTCAGCTCATCCACAGCGGCCTCCAGCTTCTCCACCACCGGCTTGGGCCTAGTGTACAGCTCCATCACACGGTAGCATATATCCGTGATGTCCGCCATCGGTACACGAAAGATGCCGAACCACGGCGGCGTGCTGGGCAGCGGGATGTTGAGCTTACGGGCACTTAAATAGATGCAGGCACAGGCTATTGCCTCGGGAGTGTAGCGCATAAAGACATCCGTCCGCAGGGAGTCGTTCATGAAATTCCAGGAGAGCTGCATCAGCTTCTCGTGCTTCTCATACTGAAGCACTTGCAGGTACATCACGATCAGCTTGTGCGGATGCTTCACATGCACACAGAAGCCCAATTCCTTAAGTACTCTCCGCTCCGCCTTGATCACTTGCATCTTGAGGCTTGTGTAGTACGGGTCTAGCACCATGGGTGATATTTCCCTGTGAAATAAATAATCCAATTAAAGATTTGAAGAGATTTTTGGGAAAGAGGACTCACTTTTGCGCTCGCACTTGCTTGATGTGGTGGAAAACATTTATCACATCCCGGATACGCCTGGGGGCTTCTTCGATCTTGGAGGCCAGGCACACACAGCTCATGGCCACGGTCTCCATGTTGTGGCGCACAAAGCTCTTGGAGTAGAAGAAGCGCTGGAAGAGCACCTGGCCGGTGGCCATGGCCACCTGTGGCAAGCGCAGCAGAATTCCCGCCGTTTGTATCAGCTCACAGCCAAGGATGCGCAGGTCCTTCTCCGTTTCGTGGTCCAGGCCATCCTGACTCGACGGCGTCACATCGATCTTGGTCTCGGGTATCAGGCTGTTCTCCAGCGTCAGCACAATCTTGTTGAACAGGCGCGGATAGATTGGCTTGTTGACGTCCGTCTCCGCCACGACCACGCTTCCATCGCCAACAGTAGTTTCTGCCCCGCCACCGGCGGGTGCAGTTGTCCCCGATGCCACCACCGTGATGTTGCTGTTGATGCTGTTACCGTGAAGCGAAGAAACGGACAGCACGCTGGCGATGGTCTCTACTACTCCACCTCCGGATAGCGATGTGGCTGTTGTCACCTGGGCGGCGTGGACGACAGCGGCAGCGGCCCCACGACTGGCCATTCGTTTCCGGTGTCCACGTCAATAAGTTCTCCTTCCGAAGACTTTATTTTCGCAATTTTGTTTGTCTATTTTCGTCAATTCTTGAGCGACAGCTTGTACAGTGTGACCAAACTATCTAAAGATGATACTTGCCATCTATCGAAGTAGGCTGTTTATCGAATTGAATGCAAGGCGGGCATATTAAAAATATCGATTTTATTTTAAACAAATTTTTAAAAATGGCTATAATTTGATAAATAAATGCAGGATAAGCTTTATGGATTTAAGCTTTTATACAATTTTATATAATTTGGAAATGCTTTTTATCGAAATATGTTGAAAAACACCAGTTTCTAAATTCAAACACGATTTTCAAGAAATTTATTCCTTTAAAAGATTTGTAAGGATTTGTATCCTGAGTCCTGTAAATCCTAAATCAGGAAACAAAACTGGTATAGTTCTTAAGATTCTACAAAATAGGAAGTGGGTCGTTTTTAAACGTTTACTTAAGTACAATAACATCCTCCTTAAATGTTCTCTAAACGAAAAAGGCGCTTACAAGCGAATCTGATTGTAGGGCCTACATTTATGGGGATTGTGCTATTCAGCAGAATTTCGCTTTTTAAATTTCGCTTTTCGCCGGGATAAACAAAGTTTCGTTTGGACTTCCGCTTCCTGGTCAACATAATTAAAAGTACTTTCCCTGGTGCGCGGCTACCATATGCAGGATTAGCAGAGAAACCAGTGCCGTAGGTCAGGGGATTCTCCATTGAAGGATTAGATGATATCCTAATATTATAATCTTGAGGATACAATACTTTAAAATATATTAAATTAATTTAAATCTTTCAGTGATTACATTATAATTCACAAAGATTTCCTTACATTTTTAAAAGTATTTTTATAAAAACATTTAGACCCAACCCCCTATTAAAAAAAAACCCGGCATCCACACATGGCGCTCTCTTTGGGGGAGCGTGTTTGTTTTGACTTTCAATGGGCTCCACCTCTCTCGCTCTCTCGCGGAAGCGGAAGCCAGCATGTGTGCGTGCGAGGGAGCATGGAGCCAGGACATATAAATAGCAAAGGACCCGCAGGACTCGCTCACTCTGCCAGCGTTGCTTGGAGAGCCGAGTGCCAGCGCTCCCGCCAAGGAGCCTGAAAAATAGACAACAACTTGGGGTTTTTTATTTGGTTTTTGACTTTTTGCGCAGTTCGTCGGGACTTTCTATCTATCGCCAAGTCCTTGCGCCAGGAAGCCGGAATTGAGGCAATCATTGAAGGAAATGGAGACCACAGGCTATCAGGACATTAGTGCGCTGGAGAAATCGGTAAGTTAATCGACCGAAAGGTCCTTATCAGTGTCTAGGAGATAGGCTCCTCCTATTTTCATCTCTGCAGTGCTAGAAAATTGATGTGTTTATTGTCCTTTTTTTTTTGTGTCCATCCAGGGGGTCAATTACGTGCAAGTAATAAGCCATAGTATAGCCATAAATCCTGGGGCAATTTAGGAGCGAAAGCTATATTTTAAGGACCTGAGAATGGGCAACAAAATTTTAGGGTTTCCTTTCAAGAAAGACTATTTTGTGAAAAGAGATAAAAACAGGTTAAGATGCTTAAAGTTGGTAGATAGAAACCACAAATACAGGGCTTTAAACTATATTTTTATAAAGAGTTAATGAAGAATATTTCTAAGAGTTCTAAGCTTAACTAATTTTAAATTATAGAAATAGGTTTTTAATTTAAAATACTTTAAAAAGGCAACCATTTAGCTTGAAACTCACTAGAATCTTTTCCAGTGCCAGTGGATATGAATAGCGAATTCTGGTTTCAGTTTCTGGTTAACTGACCTTTACTGACCCCTCGCTTTTATCCTTTTTATCCTTTTTCCAGGTGGCAAATGCCGGTTCGCAGCTCTATACGATGGCCCACAAGCTGCATGCTGTGGAACGGAGCCTGGAACAGACAACCATGGAGCAGATGGACGAAATGGAGGTGCTGGAGCTGCTCGAGTCGATGAGCGAGGTGACCAATGAGTACCAGAATCTGCGCAAGGACATACGGGAGGTGCAGCAGTTGCAGCGTGACGTCAGCAGCTCCATACGCTACCAGATGCGCAGCATGCAGCAGACATTCCATACCCTTAAGCAAAGGATAGCCACCTCCCAGAAGCAGCAGCAGCAGAAGCAGCAGCAGCCGCAGCCAAGTCAGCAAAAACCCTAAATCAGAGTGGGGATAGTGGGCTAATGGGAGGGAATATTAAAGGACCCACCCCATTGCCCCGGCCAGGCCATTTATGAATAATCCATGAACTTTATTGATTGGCCTGGGCGCTGAAAATGTGTCAAAGTGGTGGGGCCATAGAGGGAATAGAGAATAGGGGGAAAGGTAATGGGAATTGGGGGGAAATGGGGGTTAAGAGGTCTGGGGACACCAATCTGAAGCAATCAACTGTGTAACTATATCGCTAATACACACCACACCAAGCATTTAGACTCGAAATCAGATCCTCTACTTTATACGATATACTTAGAGAACTATAAACCAAATAACACCCGATGTAAGCACACAACACGCACACACTTCTAGTCTTAGGAATAGCGTACTTTACGATGAACCGAATGTCTGATGCACTTTTCCAAAATTTGCCTTAACATAATCGTATTTGAGCTAGTTTTTGATACGACACGTTTTGAAAATATAACTGATACCCATAATACAAAACAAAAATATGATTAACAAGACATACATATTAAGCTACACACAATGGCAACCTGTTTTTGGTTATTCTTGTGTTTGTTTCACTTTTTGGAAATTTGTTTGTTGAACGAAAACTGAATAAAATGAATAAGTTAACAAAGCCCTGAATGGGAGGGGAGTTTGAATTTGGCGCCACTTTCAGTCGAAGTTATCGATAGTTGGAAGGACTTGTTTGGCAGACCGTTATAGATTATTTCTTAGAGTTTATTAGTTTCCATTACATGTATCTTAAATGCTTAAATTATATTGTTTTTTAATTGATTTACTTTTTTTGTGGCAAACTATCGATGACTATTTTCAACACTAATTACCGTTACAACTCTGATCAATCGCGATCGGCTCTTGTGCATACGTTATGCAACACTAGACCGTTGCGTTCGCGTAGTTCGTCACGAAATTTGTATTATTGGATTGCTTCTTTATTTGCATTTTGCACCTGCCTTCAATAATAGTGATCAAATATGTTTTGCCAGCAGGTGGTGTGCGTAGCTGCCAACGGGGCAAATGAAATGCACTAGCGGTGAATGATAGAGAAACAGAACAATTTCGGCCAAAACCCCCCTCCCACCCGTCTGTGTGTCAAAAATTTGTTTATTTGTGACGCCGCCGCGTTCGTGTGTGTCGGTCGGTGTGTGTGTGTGCGTGTCAACATTTGTGGCAAATTCGAATTAATTGCAAGCCGAATCGCTGATAGAAAGCGGAGCAACAAGTGGGTCTGCAACGGACACCCTTCCGTTAAAACACCTCTCCCCTTTCTCCAGTGCAATCAGTCCTCCCCTCTCTCTCTCACACACGCTCTCTGTCGCGCGTAGAGAGAGCGCGCGCCTGCGCCTTGTTCTCGTTGTTGTTGTTGCTAGTGCTTACGTGTCCACAAATCCGTAAAAAATCAGCAAAATGTATAGATATTGGATGGCATTAGTGGCTTTGGTTATTCTGGCCACTGGATCGCCCTCCTCCGCCGGGGAATACACCGAAAATGCCGAAGTTCAGGTGGTCCAGGAGACGGAGGACTTCCTCGACAATCCCCGCTACCTGAACAACCAGGAGATTGGCGACCTTTTCGATAAGATATCCAAGGATTATCCGGAAATCGCTCAGACCTACAGCATTGGCAAGTCCATCGAGGGTCGTCCTCTCAACGTCCTGGCTTTGAGTTCCCGCATTCCGGACTCCGTTAACGGGGATCTGCTCCGGCCGATGGTCAAGCTGGTGGCCAACATCCAGGGCGACGAGGCTGTGGGCCGCCAGATCGTCCTCTACTTGGCCCAGTACCTGGCCGCCCACTACGACACCGACAAGGAGGTCCAGCGGCTGCTCAACACCACGGACATACACTTCCTGCCCACCTGTAATCCGGATGGCTTTGCCAAAGCCAAGGTGAGTCAAAGCCAAGGTGGCGTTGGTGGCGGCAGTCGAGCGGAAGAAAGCTGAGAATCAGAACAGCTGTTGTTGGTGGTTGTGGGGCGACCTGCCGCAAAAGAAAGAAAGAAAGAAACAAAAAAAGTGAATGTAAATGACTTTCATAATCAAGTTTAAAGATTTTAAGATTAACAGTCGACTATCTATAAGGGGTAGTCCTATTATAATCTTAATCATAGTCTTAGTAATCTTTTGTAAAAAGTTTAGACTAGTTTCAGTCATAAAGTCGACAAAGTCAATGATTCAGAATCTATTGCCCACATCTCTCTCTCTCTCTCTTTACTATATACTAAAATATATATATGTATATATGTACTTTTTCCCATTCGATCCGCTGAGCTTTTGTTTTTGAATCGTGTACGCTGGGCTTTTGTTAAAAAAGAATTGATGGCGGGGGGGCTTTGGAGGCCTGAGACTCTCTACAATCTACGTTCTCCTGGAAACCAGATCTCGAGCTACAACCATCGGAATGCTGACCCACTTAACAGCTCTACTAGCAACGTGGTATGATCGCTCAATTAGCACTCTCGATCATTTCCATAAAGCGAACTATATAGCCAGGTTGGTGCATTCATCTCTTGGCCTTAATGGCCATTCAGTGTCTTGGCCAGAGTGCTCCTCGAGTACCACTTGAGAGTTTCGAGAGGTTCAAGTGGTGGAGTGGTGGAGTGGCTTATGGATACAACTCTTTAGATCTTGCTGAAACTCTATGGATTTGAGTATTATGTCTTGTAATATGGAGAAAGATGGATAATAGTGTCATCTATGGTCTAGTATCTAACTAACGCCGTTAAGGAGGCACAGCAAGTCACACTCTAATATATTGCCCCGTTTAGCCTCCACACTTTTTGCCACTCCAGTGAGCAGTTCCTGGCTTAGATTAGATTAAAAGGTTAGTAAACAATTTTGCAAGCCATGGATGCAGTGAGAAAAAATTATTATTAAAAAAAATTATTAAAAAAAATTATTAATTAAAAAAAAAAGAATTCCTAAGCTGTTTATTACTTTTTATTCCTAGAAAGATTATTTGAAAAGAATAAAAAAATATTTTTTTTAGTGCATGGATGGGGGTGACAGTTTTAGGGCCTCCCCCAATAATCGGGCGATAAAGTAAACACCGTTAGTCGCTCCGCTAAGCTTGACGGCTGACGTCATCATTTCGCAATTTCCCAACTGGGAGGGGGCTGTGGGGGTGTTGCTGCAGCTTGCAGCCCGTTGTAGCTTGTAGCTTGTAGTTTGAAGCGAAAAATGGCAATTACCTTGCAAGAAACTGGTTAGATGTCACAACAACAATTACCCACCGATGACGCTTTATTTTTTTTTTTTACATTTTGATGTTTCTTGGTTTGATTTTATTTTCCCGCAATTGAGACACTTTATTTGCAACCGGTTGGCATTTGTTGTTGTAATTTAATGCAAAAAGTTTGCCAATTTCCGCTGCATTGACACTTTTTATTTTTTTTTATTGCCTCGTGCGGCAGCTGTGCTGTTAAGACGATAATACAAATCATTCGGGTATCAATGCGAGACGTGTTAAGTTCACTAAAGCATTGCTCTTGGGTCATAAAAAATATTTAATAATGAATTCCATGAATCTAATCTTAAAATTCCATTTAATCGACATTCCATTTAATTGAAAATAAAAATTTTATTTCATATAAGTAGGGTATCTGTGATTCGTTTTAGACTCTCGACTTCAAATGTACCGCAATTTCCCAAGGAAGTGCATTACTCCTTGGCACGCTCTTTCCTGGCCCCCCTACCATCTCTCTTCGGGTGGCGCTCTCTCTCTATTTACGCACTCATTTGCAGATCAGCTTTCCAATCGGACTATCAATTGTAACGGGACTGGAGAGCGAGTGGAGTGGGAGAGTGGGAGAGTGTGGAAATGCCCATATGCTCTTATTTTGATAAGACCAAGGCCTTGTTGCTAATTTCGTGGCAGTTGCTTATCGATAACGCTAACCCCCACTCTCGCTCTCTTTCTCTCTCTCTGTTGGTGGGTGGTTGGTATGGCCTGAGCCCACGCAGGCTGACAATGTGACGTCACAACGAGTGCGTGGGAGTGAAGGAGGAGTAGTTATCGATTTTTGTTGTGCGTCGTTGGTCTCTGTTTTTCGCTAAAAATATCCTGTTGACGTGCGACCCGCTCTCTCTCTTCGCGGGAATCTCTCCCACACACTCTCCCCACGCGCAGGCGCCCCACTTTTTGGGTCTGGCAACTCCGACTACCATCTAATTGGGCCATTAAAAGCGCTTAAATAATCCATTAATAGGCGACAAAGCTTTCGCCAAGCCATAGAGTGTGATTTTTATGTAAAGCTAGTGTACCTCCAGTAATTTCCCTACAATTAGCGCCTTTTTTTGTTGTTGTTGTTGAACTTTATAGTTGTTTGGGTTTTCGTGGGTTGTTGTTCAACGCGACGAGGTACTCTCCGGCAAAGTGTGCGACTCTCTGAGCAGAGCGCGCGCGGGCAGCCGCGACGCCGACTGAGACGGGGACGGCAGCGCTTAAGGCCAATCAACGCAGCAAATTTTCAAACAGTTGATTTTTCGAGGCTGAGCTGCAACGACGACGAACGTCCCTAGACGGTAGACAGCGCAGACACCAGAGGGCAGAAGGCAACAGCAGCAGCCGCCGCCTCCCACCCGCCTTTCTTTACCGTTGCGGAGGAGATAGAGAGAGAGACGAGACGAGACGAGACGAGAGAGGAGCGAATCAGTGGCACCTCCGAACATAACTGTATCTGTGGAACGTCACGCCGCCCGTTCAATTTGCACAACAGTGACAAACGAGCCAGCTTCTCCGAGAAGATGAGGGGCCTTTGGTACATTTTCCTCTTCGCCACTATGGCCCAGGGGTATACCATCAAGGAGGAGGAGTCCTTCCTCCAGAATCCCCACTACACCAACCAGGAGCAGCTGGAGGATCTGTTCGCTGGCTTGGAGAAGGCCTATCCCGAGCAGGCCAAGGTCCACTATCTGGGCCGATCACTGGAGGGCAGGAGTCTGCTGGCCCTCCAGATCTCGAGGAACACGCGGGAAAGGAGCCTCCTGACGCCTCCGGTTAAGTACATCGCCAATATGCACGGCGATGAGACGGTGGGCAGGCAGCTGTTGGTCTACTTGGCCCAGTATCTGCTCCTCAACTTTGACCGGGTGACGGATGTGGGTCGGCTGGTGAACAGCACGGATATCTATCTGATGCCCACCATGAATCCCGATGGCTATGCCCTATCGCAGGTAAAGTTGAGTGCACCTGTTGGGTGTACATGTTTTTTTTTTTTTTTTTTTGGGGAAAAATCAATAGTTGTTGACGTAGGCGGAAGGAAGGGGTGGTTGGTAGCCTTTCGCACCTCCCACCAGACACCTCCCATCTGTGACACTTCCCTCCATCAAAATACTAAAAAATGTCATTTTTTAGTCGTAAAAAAAGTGGAATTACTATCAGTATTTACATTTTAGATGCCTTTGTTCGGAGAGGGGGAATCACCATGCACTCTCGACTGATGAGTCAGACTCTTTTTTTTGATTAATCCCATCCAGCTCCCCCCATTCCAATCTCGATCCGGTAGCGTGGCCATAATTACCAGCCGATGACATGATCCATTTAGCTTCTAGCCCTCTCTCTCCGATGGGGTTATGCAAGGGAGTTCCATTATCCAGAAGCCAGGCTTTCTTCCACTCGATTGCACAATGTTGTGCCAGTTCCCCCAACTGGATCCCCCAATAGGCCTTTCCCTATGGTGTAATCACACATTACAGGTGACACCTGACTGCCATGCTAAATGGCCAATTCCGGTCAGGAGCGACCTGCATGCCAATCAGCCCATGACAGGCCCAAAAAAATTAAAGAGAAACTTTATCTGGAAACTTGTTTAACGAATTGCTGTCTTTCCAGGAGGGCAGATGCGAATCTCTGCCGAATTATGTGGGTCGCGGGAATGCAGCTGGCGTGGACCTGAATCGGGACTTCCCGGATCGCCTCGAACAGGCCTATGTCCAGCAGTACCGGGCCCAGTCCCGCCAGCCGGAAACCGCAGCCCTGGCCAATTGGATCCTCAGCAAGCCATTCGTCCTTTCGGCCAACTTCCATGGAGGCGCCGTCGTGGCCAGTTATCCCTACGATAACTCTGTGTAGGTTTCACTTTCGTTTTTAAAAAAAATATCTAAAACTATATTTATTTTTTAGATCCCACAACGAGTGCTGTGTGGAGAGCCTCACATCCGACGACATGGTCTTCAAGCAGCTGGCCCTCACCTACTCCGATAACCATCCCGTCATGCGACGCGGCAAGAGCTGCAACGACAGCTTCTCGCGGGGCATCACCAATGGCGCCAACTGGTACGAGCTATCCGGGGGCATGCAGGACTTCAACTACGCCTTCAGCAACTGCTTCGAGCTGACCATCGAGCTGTCGTGCTGCAAGTTCCCGGCGGCTAGTACGCTGCCCCAGGAGTGGCGCACCAACAAGGCCTCGCTGCTGCAGCTGCTCCGCCAGTCGCACATCGGCATCAAGGGCCTGGTGTTGGATGTCAGCGGTTTGCCCATTGCCGGCGCCGAGGTGTATGTGTCCGGGCTGGAGGACAAGCCGATAAGGACCACCAAGCGGGGAGAGTACTGGCGCCTCTTGACACCTGGCTTCTACAAGGTGCATGCTGCGGCCTTTGGGTGGGTTTCCCCGACACCAAAAAGTCTGCCTGATGATCATTTTGCTTGTTTAGTTACCAGATTAGTGCCGCCCAGGAGATCCGAGTGACCAACGAGAACCAGGAGGCACTGCGCCTGGACTTCAAGCTGGCGCCCGTCGAGGCGAACTTTGATGGTATTTCCAGTTTTCACAATCCCTATTATTTCTAAGGAGGATTGAGGCCGCCGGATGGCCCCCGCCCCGACACCCAAATAACGAACAAAATCGAGAAACATACCACATACTATATATGTATATGCTGCAGCTGCTACTCCAGCCAGAGAGTCCACGTAGCCATGTCATGAACTGCACTTTAGTTAGCCTGCTCCTGCTCACACCGCACCTCCTCTGTACTATATGCTATACATCTGTATCTATATCTTAATCCTTGTATATGTTATGGCCCTCATCTCTCCCCTTTCCCAAGCAGCATGTTGAGGTGCTCCTCCTAGCCTCAGTTTGTGTTTCATTTTCATTTTGGTGCAAGTCACACTCTTTTTGCTTATTTTTTTTTTTTATATTTTATTTTTTAGTTATTTTTTTACGCTCTACTGCCAGCCTATTTTTTTAAGCTCTCTAACCCCAGCATCTCTGTATAATTAAAGTATATCTCACTCTGATTTGTACATAAAAGAGATACGAATGATCAAAAATGATGAACAAAACCCAAACAAACCATAATCGAATAATTGTACTTAGGAACTTGTAAAGGACACAGTCAGCCCACTCACGGGTCATCCAATGACCTCCGAAATGAACCCTAAAAAAAAATATACAATCGAATGACAAAAGTCCAAACGAAAGCGGTTTTTTAGCTTCTAATCCCAAGCGGAGAGTGTGTCTTTTTTTCGCTAAACTATAAAAGCAACTTATATACATATATAGTATATATAGTATAATATATATAGTATATATAACGCTATCCTTATCAGTATACCGAAAAACAGATTGTATGCAAAACATATAGATAGTCCTATCGAAAGAGGTTCCATTGCCCGACATTGTGAATTATGATCCGATTATATTAGCACACATGGATTTTTGGCTTTTTTTGACAAAATAATTTATAAAATATATAACATATATCATCTCATATCGGATCTGTATCTGAGTGATGATGACTCGATCTGGCGAGGGGAATAAAATTTATGATTTCGCTTGGTGCGTTTTATTTTCATCCTGGCATCGCGTCATTGGCATTAATTATTAAATTATATTTTTATTTTTTTTTTTTGGTTTAATGGCTAATTGTTTTCCTTCTTAGTTTCCTTTGCCGGCCTCATCTATCTGTATATATCCTTTGCCTTACGCTCCTGTGAGATTTGGGGGCGTCTCTGAGTCCTATCACAATATTTTAAAAAATATATAAATTATAATCCACTGAGTACCTAAAAAAAAAATAACTAACAAAGAGCGTGTGTGCCAAAAAAAAAATAAATAAAATTTTAGAATTATATTGTAATGCATATATGTGTGTCCTGGCACTTGAGCGTACAAGGATCAGGCCCTTTCTTTGCTCTTTACTTGGATTTTATCTCGAAAATAAATGTGTCATTATCTATTACGTAATATATATATATATATATGAGAAACTATTATGGCGAAAAATAAATAAATTCGAAATTATGTTGGCATCTGCTTGTGCTTGTGGCTCGGCTGCTCTTTTAGGTTCCGCTCTGCTCTAGCTCTAGTCCTTGGCATTATCCTGCTATCCTCTGCCACCTCACGCATGCACACTCACACACTAACACTAACACTCACACTCCGACATGTTGCTCAACCATTTCCGTTTCCGCTCTCCATTCCATTTCCGCGCAGGCAACTTCCGGAAGGTGAAGGTGGAGCGCTCGGAGCCGCCGGAGAAGCGCAAGGAGCAGTTCAATGGATTCCTCACCAAGACCGCCTTCGAACACCACAACTTCACGGCCATGGAGAGGTTCGACATCCCAGGACGACTCCTAGAAAAAAAATTAATTGAAAAACCTTCCTATTGCAGCTTCCTGAAGGACATCGCCGCCAGCTATCCGACACTCACCCGTCTCTACAGCATCGGCAAGAGCGTCCAGAATCGGGATCTGTGGGTCATGGAGATCTTCGCCACGCCGGGCGGCCATGTGCCCGGTGTTCCCGAGTTCAAGTACGTGGCGAACATGCACGGCAACGAGGTGGTCGGCAAGGAGATGCTGCTGCTGCTCACCAAGTACCTGGTGGAGCGCTACGGCAACGATGATCGGATCACCCGGATGGTGAACAACACCAGGATGCACTTCCTCTACAGCATGAATCCGGACGGATATGAAATCTCCAAGGAGGGCGATCGCACCAGCGGTTTTGGGCGCGCCAATGCCAATGGCGTGGACTTGAATCGCAATTTTCCGGATCAGTATGGCACGGATCGATACAACAAGGTGACGGAGCCCGAGGTGGAGGCCGTCATGAACTGGACCCTGTCGCTGCCGTTCATCCTCTCCGCCAATCTCCATGGTGGCTCCCTGGTGGCCAACTATCCGTATGACGATAACGAGAACGACTTCAACGATCTCTCCATGCGGCTCCGAAACTCGACCATCAATGGCCGCAAAGCCAATCCCACGGAGGACAATGCCCTCTTCCGCCACCTGGCCACCATCTATGCCAAGGCCCATCCGACCATGTCGCTGGCCCAGCCGTGTGAGCTCTTCAAGGGCGAGTACTTCGCCGAGGGCATCACGAACGGAGCTCAGTGGTACAGTGTCACCGGCGGGATGCAGGACTGGAACTACGTTCGTGCCGGATGCATGGAGCTGACCATCGAAATGGGCTGCGACAAGTTCCCGATGGCCAGTGAGCTGCCCAAGTACTGGTCCGATAATCGAGAGCCCATGCTGCAGTTCATCGAGCAGGTCCATCACGGCATCCGCGGCTTCGTCCACAGCTCCATTGGCACGCCGATAGCCGGCGCTGTGGTGCGCCTGGACGGAGGCAATCACTCGACGTACAGCCACACCTTCGGCGACTACTGGAAACTGGCTCTGCCGGGCCAGCACAACATCACTGTCCAGGGCGACAACTACGCGCCCATCCGGGTGGAGGTGGAGGTGCCGCAGGAGGCGCCTTTCGAGATGCGCCTGGACGTGACCCTCATGGCTGACGATCCCCAGCACTGGGCCTCGGCCAACGACTTCCGTATCATCGAGAACGTGGTCAACACCCGCTACCACACCAATCCGGAGCTCCGCGCCCGCCTGGCGGAGCTGGAGAACCAAAATGGCCAGATCGCGAGCTTCGGTTACGCCGACAACGAGTTCAGTCGCTTCTTCAACTACCTCAAGATAACTTCCGATGTGAGTTCCTAATCTTTCAAGGTATTCCGTTCACCAATCGGATGAGAATTCAGGCACTGTCGTGGGGCAATGGGCCTAGACCCATTTTTTCAAAGGGGTTTCATGCGAAAATTAAGGGAAAAATGATAAAAAATATCTTCGTTCTAGATTTTAATGCAGAATGGCGGGGAATCGATCCAGAAATCGTTTAAGGTATCCCGCTCCAGGATCGGATCAGAATTGGGGAAGATATAGCCATCTCTGTGGGCCATATGGGGGAAAATCCACTTTTCAAGGGGACCCATGGGGAAAAATGGAGAAAAAATTTGAAAAATATTTTTTGCCACGATTTTGATGCAGAAAGATGGGGAATTGATCCAGAAATCGTTTAAGGTATTCCGCTTGAGAATCGGATCAGAATTGGGGAAGATGTAGCCATCTCTGTGGGCCACATGGGGAAAAATCCACTTTTCAAGGGGACCCATGGGGAAAAATGGAGAAAAAATTTGAAAAATATTTTGTGTCAGGATTTTGATGCAGGATGACGGGGAATCGATCCAGAAATCGTTTAAGGTATTCCGCTCCAGGATCCGATCAGAATTGGGGAAGATATAGCCATCTCTGTGGGCCGTTTGGGGGAAAATCCACTTTTCAAGGGGACCCATGGGGAAAAATGGAGAAAAAATTTGAAAAATATTTTGTGTCAGGATTTTGATGCAGGATGACGGGGAATCGATCCAGAAATCGTTTAAGGTATTCCGCTCCAGGATCCGATCAGAATTGGGGAAGATATAGCCATCTCTGTGGGCCGTTTGGGGGAAAATCCACTTTTCAAGGGGACCCATGGGGAAAAATGGAGAAAAAATTTGAAAAATATTTTGTGTCAGGATTTTGATGCAGAAAGATGGGGAATTGCTCCAGAAATCGTTTAAGGTATCCCGCTCGAGAATCGGATCAGAATTGGGGAAGATATAGCCATCTCTGTGGGCCATATGGGGGAAAATCCACTTTTCAAGGGAACCCATGGGGAAAAATGGAGAAAAAATTTTAAAAATATTTTGCATCAGGATTTGGGTGCAGGATGACGGGGAATCGATCCAAAAATCGTTTAAGGTATTCCGCTTGAGAATCGGGGAAGATATAGCCATCTCTGTGGGCCTTATGGGGGAAAATCCACTTTTCAAGGGGACCCATGGGGAAAAATGGAGAAAAAATTTGAAAAATATTTTGTATCACGATTTTGATGCAGGATGACGGGGAATCGATCCAGAAATCGTTTAAGGTATTCCTCTCTAGAATCGGATCAGAATTGGGGAAGATATAGCCATCTCTGTGGGCCATATGGGGGAAAATCCACTTTTCAAGGGAACCCATGGGGAAAAATGGAGAAAAAATTTGAAAAATATTTTGTGTCAGGATTTTGATGCAGAAAGATGGGGAATTGCTCCAGAAATCGTTTAAGGTATCCCGCTCGAGAATCGGATCAGAATTGGGGAAGATATAGCCATCTCTGTGGGCCATATGGGGGAAAATCCACTTTTCAAGGGAACCCATGGGGAAAAATGGAGAAAAAATTTGAAAAATATTTTGTGTCAGGATTTTGATGCAGAAAGATGGGGAATTGATCCAGAAATCGTTTAAGGTATCCCGCTCGAGAATCGGATCAGAATTGGGGAAGATATAGCCATCTCTGTGGGCCATATGGGGGAAAATCCACTTTTCAAGGGGACCCATGGGGAAAAATGGAGAAAAAATTTGAAAAATATTTTGTGTCAGGATTTTGATGCAGAAAGATGGGAAATTGCTCCAGAAATCGTTTAAGGTATCCCGCTTCAGGATCGGATCAGAATTGGGGAAGATATAGCCATCTCTGTGTGCCATATGGGGGAAAATCCACTTTTCAAGGGGACCCATGGGGAAAAATGGAGAAAAAATTTGAAAAATATTTTGTGTCAGGATTTTGATGCAGAAAGATGGGGAATTGCTCCAGAAATCGTTTAAGGTATCCCGCTCGAGAATCGGATCAGAATTGGGGAAGATATAGCCATCTCTGTGGGCCATTTGGGGGAAAATCCACTTTTCAAGGGGACCCATGGGGAAAAATGGAGAAAAAATTTGAAAAATATTTTGTGTCAGGATTTTGATGCAGAAAGATGGGAAATTGCTCCAGAAATCGTTTAAGGTATCCCGCTTCAGGATCGGATCAGAATTGGGGAAGATATATCCATCTCTGTGGGCCATTTGGGGGAAAATCCACTTTTCAAGGGGACCCATGGGGAAAAATGGAGAAAAAATTTGCAAAATATTTTGTGTCAGGATTTTGATGCAGAAAGATGGGGAATTGCTCCAGAAATCGTTTAAGGTATCCCGCTCGAGAATCGGATCAGAATTGGGGAAGATATAGCCATCTCTGTGGGCCATATGGGGGAAATCCACTTTTCAAGGGGACCCATGGGGGAAAATTAATAAAAAATTTTAAAAATATTTTGTATCAGGATTTGGGTGCAGGGTGACGGGGAATCGATCCAGAAATCATTTAAGGAATTCCGCTTGAGAATCGGAATAATAATACGGAAGATATGGACATCGCTGTGGGCCAAATGCCGTATTCCCTTTTCTAGAAAAAACTAATCTCCGACATTGTTTCTTTTCCTTCACAGATCGGCGAACCTGAGGAACAGAAATACAAGCTGCTGGTGGTGAGCTCCCTGTTCGATACGTTGGCTCCCCTGGGCAGGGAGCTGCTACTGAACCTGATCCGCCACCTGCTCGAGGGCTACAAGGTGCAGGACCACTCCGTGGTGCAGCTGCTGAAGCGCAGTGTCATCTACTTCTTGCCGCAAACCCAGAAATTCCCGGCTGTCTTCGACATGTACAACTACAAGTGGGTCTTCTATACTCGACATGGTCATGTTAACTCCCAACTGATCTCATGATTCCTTGTTGCAGCACCTCCATTTGCGATCCTGTGATGGGCGACGAGCTGGCCGAACGCATCCTGAGTCCCGAGACGGAGCAGAGCAAGGACATGTTCCTGCAGTTTCTGCGCACCGAACGCTTCGATCTGATGCTCACCTTCGGAGCAGGTAGCTCGGAACTGGTTTACCCCAAAGGGGACTCCATACTGGAGAGGTTCGCCCATGGGATGCAGAAGACGGAGTTCAGCTACTCGCCCCTGCACTGTGCCCCCTCCGCCACGAGGCAACAGCACCGGAAGACCACGGAGCGGCTGACTAACTTCATGTACCGGATGTACAACCTGCCGGTGTACACCCTGGGCATATCCTGCTGCCGGATGCCGAGCCACAAGCAAATCGCCTCCGTGTGGCGCAAGAATATTGACAAAATCAAGAACTTCATGGCCCTGGTCCACACGGGAGTCAGTGGTCTGGTCCAGAACGACAAGGGGCAGCCGCTGAGAGAGGCTTCCGTCCGGCTGCTGGAGCATCAGCGGTTCTACAACGTCACCCGGAACGAGGCCCGCTTCCAGCTGATGCTGCCGCACGGAATCTACGGCGTGGAGGTCTCCGCCCCCAACTATGAGTCGCAGATGCTGAAAGTGGACATCCAAAGTGGTCAGATAACTGACTTGGGCACCATACACCTACATACCTTCAACGTGATCCGCGGCGAGGTACTGGAGCTGCCGAACAAGTCCACTATAGGGGCGACCAGTGTCGAGGGCGTGGTCCTGGACGAGAGCAACCATCCGGTGCGCAATGCCAAGGTGTCGGTGGTGGGACAGGCCCAGTTGCGCAACTTCACCAACCGCATGGGCGAGTATCGGTTGACGGCAGTGCCGCTGGGCACGATCACATTGAAGGTGGAGGCACCCCGCCACCTGGAGGCCACCCGGCAGATGCACTTGTACGCCGGCAGTTCGGCTGCCGAGCATGTGGTGTTCCATCTGAAGGTCAACGAGCACATCTTTGGGCTGCCCCGCTTCCTTTTCATCCTGATCGCCAGCATCCTGATCATTATCGGTGTGGTGGTGTGCGTGCTGTGTGCCCAGTTCTGGTTCTATCGTCGCCATCGCGGCAACAAGCCGTACTACAACTTCTCGCTGTTGCCGCAGAAGGGTCGGGAGCAGTTCGACTTGGACGATGAGGCGGGCGATGATGGCGAAACGGAGCTCTTCCGGTCGCCCATTAAGCGTGAGTTTGCTGTCATTATAAAGAGACTGGATTAGTTAACGAATTTACGATTTTTTAAAAGGTGGCATGACCATTCAGCCGTACTTCGATGAGGAGCAACTGGAGCGCATCTTGCATACGGACGAGGAGGAGGACGAGGACGGGCCGAGGATGGAGCCGGAACCGGAGGATGATGTGGTCGACGATGAGAGTGGCGACGAGATCGTGATGCTGCACAATCATGGCAACAGGCGACGTCACTAGAGGATCTCCCACTCCCCCACTGCAACACAACATAACTGTGATTCGAAACGTTTTCAAGAGAAGCAGCAACCAGCGTCCTGCTCTTCAACAATTTTTTGTATAATTCCTTAATACTTTTCTTTTTTGGTTTGCCTAATTCTTATTTAAATGCATTTGTAACTTAATTCGAGTTAGAAGCGGCGCTTAATGTTAGTAGAATTATTGGAAAGCCTGCAGCTGGAGAAAGAAATGCAATGCATCACAATCGTCACGTCAGCTTTAAATAGATCATGTTGTGCCCCCAATCCCCCCTAGAAACCTCGGCGAATCTCTTCCAAAAGCTTCTGTCCAGCCAAGAGAACTCTATAGGCATTAATCACCATAACCATGAACCTAAACTTAAGACTGAGAAGAAAGCAGAAGGGTATAACGAAAAATAGTTAATTGTACAAAGACATTCCAAGCTGTACTTTTCAAGCAAATCGAAAATGGAAATCTAGCCAAGGGCATACAGTGCGGTTCAAGACTGTAGAACGGTCTTATTTTAAGTTGAAACCTTAAAGCTTTATTCTCCTTAAATGTTCTTTAAACGAATCTTAACTCAAACTATTATTTTTTAAGTTTTATCATTTTTTTTTTTTTAATTTTTTGTAAACTTGAAAATCAAAAGAAACCCACTGTATGCGTATTTTAGGGCTGAACTTGGCTTCCATAAATTAAAAATAATAAAATATATTTAATATTAAATATTAAACAGTTAACAGCTTTTGTATGCCTAAACTTGAAAATCCATAAATCCAGAAATATTTCTATGCACGATTTTAAAATTTATTAATATATTTAGAAAGCACACACCTAAAAAAAAAGAAATAAAACATAAAGGTGCAGCATATATCGAGAATATATGTAAACAAATATATATATTTATGTATGCTATAATATATATATACTGATAAACCGTATACATATCCACCAATATGGCAATTATATAGCTACTTAAGCAATTATTTGAATAAATGGATATATCAACGATGTGGTTGGATTTCGATTTAGGAAGTGCTTCAAGTTGCCTAAATTATTTCCTGATATATATACTTACATAGTCCCCCCCGATTTGTGGTGGCTTTGGAGCATTGTTGGCGTCAGAGCCAGGATCAAGGTTATCTGGTGATAGCCGGGCCTTATCGCTCCAGCTCCCCCATCCCATCCCATTCCATTCCACTACAATGTCCATTGGCGAGCGATCTCCCCTGAACTGTCGCTTGTCCTTATCTGGGTCCACCACCCAAGAGATAGTTGTCATCGTCGCTGTCGTTTCCATTGCGTTGTCTCTTCGCTGTGGCTCCGCAGTTGCTCAGCTTCCAGCGTTGCGTACAAACCGAAAATGTGGTGGAGCCGTAAGTTAGCCTCGAGATGTCTCCGCCTCGCCAGGGCCAAGAGCACCACAGCCCCATCGGAGCCGGAGCAGACGCTGGGCATCATTGGAGTGCCCTTCGCCAAAGGTCAGGGCAAGCAGGGCGTGGAGCTGGCTCCGGATCTCCTCCGGCAGAGTAGTCTGCGCCAGGTGCTCCAGAGTAGTCATGGTGAGTTTTAGGGAAGCTCTATAGGCTTGAATGCCAGGACCAGTTGAGAATTCTAGTGTCACTTCCCATTAAAAACAAAGTCTTAATCTTTAGTTGAAATTGTCTTTAGTTAAATTGTTTTCTTTATTCATTTTTTGAGATGGCTTGGTTATACGGGACTATGGAAACCTGCAGTACTCCGTGGACGAGTCCTTGCTGCAGCAGCAGCGCGTCCACTACCACCACATCCGGAACTATGCCGACTTCATGGCCTGCAACCGGGCGCTGATCGAGCAGGTGAAGCAGATGCTCAAGGAGAACTCCCAGTTCCTGGCCATTGGCGGTGATCATGCCATCGGTTTCGGTGAGTTCCTCTCTCCTCCAGTTACTCCTTATGGAGATGGAAAAAAAACGGATTATTATATTGGATTTAATGGGAATTAAATGGCAGGCTCGGTGGCTGGACATTTGCAGCATACGCCGGACTTGTCGCTGGTCTGGATCGATGCACATGCGGACATCAATCTGCATAGCACCTCGCAGTCGGGCAACATCCATGGCATGCCCGTGTCCTTTCTATTGGAGCAGCTGCGCACCACCTGGCAGCATGCCGGCCTCCAGGACATAGCTCCCAACTGGTGAGTGTCGAACTGATACGTTTATAGGCTTGCAAAATGGCGGAAAAGTTTGTAATTTTTAAAATTTTTCAAATATTTTCAATATTTTGAAAGAGTTTTTATGAAAAATCAAGATTATAAAGGTTCTAAGCTTGCAAAGTGACAAAAATACTTGTGATGGAACTTGAAAAACATGTCATAATGTTGTAGTTTTGAAAATTTTTGAAATATTTTCAATATTTTCAAAGAGTTTTTTATGAAAAATCAAGATTATAAAGGTTCTAAGCTTGCAAAGTGACAGAAATACTTGTGATGGAAGTTGAAAAACATGTCATAATGTTGTAGTTTTGAAAATTTTTGAAATATTTTCAATATTTTCAAAGAGTTTTTTATGAAAAATCAAGATTATAAAGGTTCTAAGCTTGCAAAGTGACAGAAATACTTGTGATGGAAGTTGAAAAACATGTCATAATGTTGTAGTTTTGAAAATTTTTTAAATATTTTCCATATTTTGAAAGAGTTTTTATGAAAAATCAAGAACATAAAGGTTCTAAGCTTGCAAAGTGACAGAAATACTTGTGATGGAACTTGAAAAACATGTCAACATTTTTAAAAAATATTTGGAAAACGTTTTTTTTTGAAAAGCAAGCCTATAAACGTACCAGATGATGTCTCTTGTGAAATGAATTTCTTTATTATTTTTGGCGTCAAATCGCTTATAGCTACACAAATTCAACTTATCTATCTAACTGCAAGGGGGGGCTTATTTATTTTTAAACACATATACCACAATAGTATTTTATTTTCATGTATTTCTCATTCGATTATTGGGTTGCTGGGTGGGGTTATGGCGAAGAGTTTCGCCTTATCACAGTTGCCTTAAAAAACTAAGAGACTTTTCGTTATTTTTGATTAGGTTCATTTTTCATTTTTCGCTTTCGATTCTTTTGATTTTCTATTTTGTTTTCTTATATATTTTTTTTTCTTCAAATATATTTCAGTCTTTAGTTTAGTTGCTATCAACCTTAGAATCTGCTAATTTATAGCATTAGTTTATACATTGCTTTGTTTTGCTTTCGGCATTCCATTTGTTATTTGTTTAATAATTCTATTTTTTTCCATAAGCTTGGCTTAATCGAAATCTAAAACGAATGACATTAAAAAAAAAAGAATCAAGTAACTGGAAAATATTAAATCAGCGATCAGAAAACCCAAGGTGCGCGAAAATCAAACGATAATTCGACTTCTAACCGACTTCTAATATGTTTTTTATATAGCGCTCTATTCTAGGCACAACCAACATTAATTATTAATTAATTATATATATATAAGTATATAAAAAAAATATCTTCAAGGGCAGTGGATGGTGCTATTTTTTTTAAATGGTGGTTCTACGCGTTTTGAAAAAAAAAGAATTCGAAAAACTGAAATTCAAGTTTTACAAACCAAACTTCTCCCTGACTTTTTGTATTATTTTTCAACCTTGAACTTAAAAGATTTATGTACACTGAACAAAATATGTGTGGCACACAACGGACAAAATGACGGAAACGGAAACGGAAAGAAATTATATATATTTTTAATATATATGTACATTATACATCACAGAATCAGACAATGACATTTGAGAACCAAAGAAATATTTCGAATTTATGTAATACTGCCTGCCTTTTTTTTTGGTTAGTCTTCAAGGTCACAGGGTGGGTGGGGGTTTGGTGGGCGGTAGGTTTAAGTGCATTGCATTGATTAAAAAAAAAATCAAATTCGACTAGAAACTAGAAAAAGCATTTCATTGGAATTAAAAATTATCTGTGGCTCACTAAGGTTATTATTTTTTTTTTTTTTTGATATTTTCTGAAAATACAATACATAATGCAAAAGTTTTTCTGTCAGTGTGTCTGCGTATGTGTGTGTGTGTTTGTGTATGTACAAGATCATGTATTCAAAATATATATATGGAAGGTATAGGGATCAAGGATCAAGGGATTAAGGATAAACTGGGTGATGAGTTGTGGGATTCTGGAATTTTTTGGATAATTTTTGGATAATTTTTGGACATTTGTGGTTTATGCATTAAATAATTACAATCAATATTAAAGATTAAAGTATCAATGAATCAATATAATTACACAATCATTATCGGTTTAATCAAGTAATCAATTAACTAATCGAATCGAAATTCAACTTGAAGAAATGTGTTTTTGAAATATATATGTGTCTCATTTCGGTTTGTTTTCTTTTTTTTTTTGGTTTTTTTTTTATTTTTTTGCATAAATTCAATTATAAAATCGAACGAACATTAAGAACACACGCCTGAAAATAAATCAAGAGAAAGAAACAAATTAGAAAATGCTTCATAAATTATTATATACTTTTTGTTTTTTTTTTTTTTTGGCTGCAGGATGTGAAGTTTACAGCTTTTTTTTTTTTTTTTTTTTGCTACAAATATATATATAATAAGAGAAAGAAAACCATTTGGAGAAATCATCAGTTTTGGCTGATAAAATATATGTTTATTTTTGGGAATTATAAAAATATATATGTGTGTGCCGAAAAATTGTACGAAGCTCCAGCTCCCTCTCTCTCTCTCTGTTTTGTTTGTTTTTTTCTTTTTTTTTTTTTTTGTCAATCAGGATCGATAGATCTAGGGATCGGCGTTATCAGCATTATCTTCTCCGATTTACTTACCCAAAAAATCACACGAAACAATAAAAGTGAGTGAGAGGTACAACAATACAACAACGACAACAACGGAGATACTGAAACTGAACTGAAACTCAAAATATCCCCAAAGAGACAAAACCAAAATTCAGCTACAAACACGATGGAATCGATGGAATATATAATAATTATATATACTATAGACAGCCGCAGACGTTGGTGGGTGGGTTGGGGAGAGATTAATGGGAGATTAATGAAAGAGGTTTGAGGAGAAAGGAAAGTTTCCAAAAATCAACAGAAATTTTTGAAAGAAAAAGTATCAGAAAATCGGTTCGGATTCATGTCCTTTATATCAGACGCCGGTATCAGATCAAGATCATCCTCATCTGGCACATCTTGTGTGTTTTTCATTTGCACTGGGACCAAAGAAGCATTATGTTCAAAGTACACTGAGCGAAATCATAAGAGCAAACAAAGTTCATACTCCCATTCCAAAGAAGGGAAGGAGGGTGGGCGGGTCACACAATAAACTGAAAACTGAAATTTCCTTTTTTTTTTTTTGTTTATATAGAGAGAGAGTGTGTCTGTGTGTCTTTAGTGTGTTAGTGTGTGAGATACACTGTAAAAAAAACAATAATAAAATAAAGAAAAGTCAGTCTAAGAGATGAAAAAATGGCGTCAGTAGAAACAAGCTATAAATGGTTGAAATCATTTGGAAAAGTTTAGTATCTCAAACTAGAAATCAGAAATTAGAGTTTTAAAAAAAGAACAGTTTCAACAAACTGAGAGAGAAATGGAGAAAATGGCGAAACCCAAGCGGAAACAGAAATCCAACTCAACCTGAAACGGAAACGGAAATCGAAATGGTAATCGAAACGGAAACGGAAGCGTTGAAACAAAAGGTTTGGTGTCTTCTGATATATACTATATAGAGAGATATACATACAATATATGCAAAAAGCAAGAAAAACTCATAATTATATATTTTTAAATACATTTATAATATTAATATCTTTTTTTTTTGTTGTTGTTTCATTTGCTTGTATCCTATTTTTTTTTTTTAGTTTTTTGGTTTTGTATTGTTTCCATTTTGAAATATCATTTGAAATGTGTGATAAATATTATTAATTAATTAATTAATTAATCGATATAAATATGTTAATAAAATAAATTAAATAGTTGTCTCCTTCCATCGTTATCATTTTAATCATAATAATAATATATATATATATAGAAATGTATATATATTTTGTTGTTTTTTGGTTTCTTCTTTTCTTTTTTATTATTACTCTTGTTTTTTTATGATTATTAACGGTATCATTGTGTAATCGTTATCGCTACTCTAAGCATCCAATCTTTCCTGATCGCTCTCAGCCCATCATCGATGAATAAAATGATAGAAAAATCAGATGGTATATAAATATTACACAAAAAATGACAAGATACTGGGGTAAAAATCATACACCATAATCTCACCGCTAAAACTAAATAAGATTCTGAGATTCAATATAACCATTAAACATAATGGATTATTTTTTAGTTTTTTTTTTTGTTTTTTTTTCACAAATTAAAAATGGCTTTGCAACTGGCAGATTATCCAAAAAACCGAGCAACAAAAACGGAAATCAATCGGATTTAACCCGGAATGTCTTGGGTTCTATATGTAATAATATTTTTAAGTGTTTTTTTTTTAATATATAATACTGATCTAAACAAAAATATTTAAACCATTTGGGAGTGTCTTTCGTTTTGTTTCATTTCTGAGATCAATGTTTTCCGATGGCATCTCATTAAAGATATAGATAGGCCTTGACTAGATCGTTTCCTATAACTTTTGAGTGTCCGTCTTGGTTATTATTTGTTTTTTCTTTAAGTGTAAAAAAATACAGTTAGAGAGAGAGAGAGATAGAGGGAGAAAATATAAATCAGGCTAAAAGAATTAAGCCCGGATGGGAAAATCATACAATATAAAAATTAAATAAAATCAAAAAAAAAATTAACAAATAAATCAAAAATGATGCTAACAAATTTTCATCAAGTGTTTTTTTTATTGAAAGTAAATTTTTTCTTCATTTCTTTTTTTTTTATATATTTTTTTTTGTTTGTTTTTTTTTGGTGCGGAAATTAAGTGAAATCATAAAAGTAAACATAAATGGATCGTAATTTTCAAACATAATTTGTTGCGTAATTCGATCAGAAAAGCAAAATATACACGAAATCAAATAAAGAAAATAAACCATACCATACAAAATCATAATAATAATAATAATAATGAACATATAATCGTAATCATTCGATTGTTTTTGTTTCGAATCTCACAGGATATTCAAGTACACACAGATCCGTATATCGTATATATCTAGATATATCTTAGTTTAATTGTTGTTGTTGTTGCTGTGGTACAAATCAAATGAGTAGCTTTTTTTTTTTGGAACAAAAAATAAAATTAAAACTAAAAAATTAAACAAAATAAAATACAAAGTACAAAATTAAAATTAAAAGTAGAGTTTCGAGTTCGAGTTCGAGTTTGAGAGAAAAGGGATAAATAATGAATTCTTTTTTTGTCGTAATTTTATTATTTTTTTGTTTTAAGATTTAGAGAGAGTAGATCCTGATACTATATTGAAGATATATATCATATATATAACGCCCTCCTCCCGTCTCTCTCTCATTCTGTTCAGGTTTAGGTATTTTTTTGTATAATTAGGCTAATTCTTCATCATAATCGTCTCGTAATTTCTTCGCTTTGCTCAAAATCAAAGGAATATTGAATTCAAATTGAATTAAATTATATTACGTAATTATAAAGTACAATAAATAATGTTCTGTTTCCGTTTGTTTTCTTGGTTCTTTGCTTACTTAATAATGATAAAGAAAAAATGATGAGATATAATAAATATATATATATAATTATATATATCTGATCAATGCACGATCAGTGCATATCAAATTCGCTTAAATTGTAAATTACACGACAAAAAAATAATTCTATATATTTTGTTTGTAAATTTTTTGTAGTACTATGTGGTTGGTGTTGTAGGAGTTACATAATTGCTGGTCATTTCGACTCGATACACTTGAACAAAAATTTATAAATTTTTTTCTTCTTCTTTAATTATAATTTGAGATGCTAGAAAATTGGTTGCTGTTGTTGTTTTTGTCGTTTTTGCCGTTAGTTGCATTTTAAAACTATTGCACAAGAATTAGAATTACTACAATTAATTAGATCATTGATGACAAAAAATATAAGCATAATTATATAATTATATATAAGTGTATATATAAAGGATTAATTAAATTATATATTGAATATATTTGTGTGTGTGTGTGTGGTGTGTGTGTGTGGTGTGTGTGTGTGGTGTGGTGTGGTGTGATGACAGAAATACAAATTAAACAAAATCAAGTACATAATTGTTTTTTGTGTATTATTTTTTAGTATATAAATAAACTAGCAGATTGTTCATAATTCAAAATACTCCCAGAAGAAGCTATCTAATTCTTCTCAGGAGCCTGGGGAGGCTAATCTTTGGAAAGGGGAGAGCAGGCCGTGTTTTCTTCTTTTTTCTTTTTTTTTAATCATTCCATTAATCATTTTGCTATGCTTATTGGTAGCTACTAGAAATTGCCATAGTTTTCTTTTGGTTTCATCTACTATATATATTCTCTTCTATATATATCCTCGTCCTCATCCTTTATCTTCTGACTAGATTTCTTGTTGCAAATTTTGTTCAAACACAAAAAAAAAGATTTCTTGTTGGCCTATAATTAGATGTATAAAAAAAAAATATTTTGGATTACATTTAAGAAGGTATATATACTGTAAATAGAGTATATATACCCGATTACACATAGAGCTAAGTATCGTAATAATAATAATCATAATTAAATCAATTTCTACGTGGCTCCTCGCTTCTAAGGACATTCTGTTCAAATCGGTTTATGGTTTTGGTTTTGGTTTTCTTGTTGGGGTTTGAGAGAATTTCGCTATTTTTTTTAAAGAAAATCAAAAATAATTTATAATATATATAGATATAAGAACACAAATCGTTTCGTATAAATATGCATGGTCGGGTCGTGATTTTGTTTTAGTTTTTTCTTGGTTTTTGGATGCAGGAGCCTCTATTCAATTCGTACACAAAGCAAACAAAGAAATCAAACTTGAACTCAAATACAAATCCAGAATCGAAATTATATAGATTACAGATAGATATATGTTTTGTTTGTTGGTTGTATTGTAGTGTATTGTCTCACTCTCTTCTATAAAAAAAAAAAAAAAAACCAAACAAAAAACGAAAAAAATTAGAAGCAAAACTAAAAGTCGATTATACAAAAGTTCAACTAATAAATCAACACAAAAAAATTGCACAAAACTTTGATATTATATATATATATATATGGGGGATTTGGATTATATATGGGATGTGCTTGGAGTTATCCTTCACTATATCCTTCCCTTCAAACCTTTCTCGCTTCAACTTACTTGGCTAAAGAAAACGCTTTGCTAATGATTTTGTTTTTCAACTTTACGCCTTTCATTAATTTTTTACTCTTTTGTTTCAAACTTTTTTTTTTGTAAAAAAAATTGTTGCTTTTGCCTGTTCTGGTTTTCCATTTTTTGTCTTTAGTTTTTTGTTTTTTGTGCTACGCTTTGTTTAAACACTAAAATGTTTTATTTTTTTTTGTTTTTAGCAAATATCGGTTTATGCTTACTTGCTCCTTGAACTATACATTATATAAAGTATATAAGATGCGCTTACGAAAGCCTGCCTGTGCCTGCATTCAAGGATAATACTAAATATATCCACCTATATACACACGCACATGTATTACAGTATTTAAATATTCACTAACAATTATTTACTTTAGTAAAACGTTTCAAATTTGCGCATAAATTATTGTATTACTTTCGCCCTTCCTCTCCTACTCGATCTGCTTCTTTCTCTATATATCTTTACAGTTAAAACTGCTGTTTAAAGGACACCAGTTCGGCCTCTTCGTCACCCACCATTCGGGCTTTCTTCGCTTCTCTAAGTGTAGGGGGTGGTGGGGGGAGAAAAAAAACAAACACAAAACATTTAAAAAAAATTCTTTAAACTTCTATATATAAGTGTATATCTAGATAGATATAGAATTATCGCATATACATATAGATCTATATATATATTAATATTTTTTTTTTAGAAATATTAAACTTTGCTGTTTGTTTTTGTTTTTTTTTTTGAAAGTTTTTAATACTGTAGCAGCCTCCATGTTATATTTATTTTAATTGCGATTTCAATCGCCCTTCGAATACTTTTTTTTCCTTTTCTGCCCAGCCCTTCGGATCAAAGAAGCCCAACTGAGGTCCTGTAAGCACTATATCCTGTGTATATCCTAGAAACTGAACTCCTCAGAATGCCCATTGTTTTTTTTTTTGCAAATCTTAATTCTGGTTTTTCGTTTTTTTTCTTTTTTGTTTAGTTTTTTTTTTTTTTATATCAAGATTTAAGATTTTTTTTTTTGTTTATGGTAGAAAAGTTTTTGGAGTGTAACTAACAGAGTTTCTTGTTTTGTTTTTTTTTTTTTAGTTTTTGGAAGATTTCATTGCTGCGTTTTTCTTAAGTTTAATAAATTTTTAAAATTTCTCTTTCTTTTTTTTTGCTAGTAATATTTTTTTTAAATTTCTTTAAGTGTTTTTTTGTGTGTATGGTTGATTTCTTTGTTTTGCTTTGCGACCTAACTTGGATTGCGAGTGTGCAACCTTTGACCTTTCTCGCTTTAGCTGCCAAAGTTTTGAGGCAATTTCCTTATAATCTCACTTGTATGCCTACTCCCTCTCTCTCTATCTCTCTCTCTCTCGCTTTTCACAAATCTCGTCCTAATACAGCTCCTTGTTTTAAATGTTTTTAGTTAGTGATTTGTTACTTAAATGCTAAACAAGAAGAATTTTTCTATTGCAACGCTTTTGGCCGGCGGTTGGATTTGTTTTCATTTTTTAAAAAGAGGCTCTTGGGTTGGTTCTTTGCAAGGACATCAAGGATGGCAGGGATTCAAGGGTAGAGGTGGAGGTAGAGGAGGGATGCCGTTATGTTCGTTGTTTCGACACGACGTGAGAGAGAGTCCTACACTCCGCCACCTGCCTGGCCAGGACTTTTCTTTCATTTCAAGTCCTTTCTTTCTTTTCTTTTTCTTTCTTTTTTAGTGTTTTTTTTTTTTTAAGTGTTTTACACATACTGTTTTGTTGCGCTTAGTTACCGTTATACCATGCATATTTATATATGTGTGTGTGTGTGTGTCGGGTGTTAAGATGTGTGGGTGTGTGTGTGTGTGTGGTTCAGGGTCAATGGCTGCTCCTCCTCCATGGCTATGGTTTACTTGGGCTTGTTGGTCTTGAAGCTGACCTGCAGCACCCGATTCCCCATAGTGTAGCCATTGAGGGCCCGGATCGCCATCGCCGCCTCGTCGTAGTTCGTCATCGAGACAAAGCCGTAGCCCTTGCACTGATTCGTGGTCGGATCCTTGACGATCTTCACCGATTGCACCGCCCCGAATGGGCCGAACAGCTGCCACAGGGCAGCCTCTTCCGTTTCCGGCGCCAGATTGTAAATGAAAATGGGATAGGCACCGCCTGGGCCGCTGGCCAGCGTTGTGGCTGCCGCCGCCGCAGCTCCCAGCCCATTGGGCAGCATCACGTCGAGCATATCACCGGCCATCGGCGAGAATCTGGCCAGGCCCTTGTTCACCGGCGTGTGCATCGCTCCGCCAATGCGTCGCACCAGCTGGGGATTGAGGAAGGCCGGCAGCTGCGGCTGGATGATCTTGCTGGTGCTGCCGGGCGTATTGGAGAACTTCACCACAATCGGATCTGTGCAGCTGGAGGGGGTGGTGCCGTTCAGAGCAATAATGGCCCTGGTGGCCTCTTCCCGCTTATCGAATCGAATGAATCCCACGCCCTTGGTCTGGGTGTCGTTGCCGGCGTTCTGCAGGATGCGGGATGTGATGATGGCACCGAACGGAGCAAAGATCGCCTCCAGTTCCTGCTGGGTCATCGTCTTGGGCAGACCGGAGACATACAGATTGGCGCCCTTGATGGCGTCCGACGAGGGACGGGCGAACGACACCTTGATCGTCTTATTCTGCAGCCGGAGTCCATTGAGGACATTGACGGCCTGCTCGGCATCCTGCGGCCGGACATAGTTCACAAAGCCATAGCCCAGGGACTGACCCTTGCTGGGCGCCTGGGGATTCAGGGGATCGATGTAGACCTGCGACTTGTCCCGTATCAGCTTCACCGACTCGATCTCCCCCACGCTGGAGAACAGCGACCGGATCTCGTCCTCGGTCATCGTTTGCGGCAAGTAGTTCACAATCAGATTTGTGCGCGTCTCCGAGCTGCCGTTGCTGCCATTCTGGGCAGCTCCACCGCTACCGTTCGTGTTCGCCTGGGGCTGTTGTTGCACCACCGCCTGCGGCACTGCCGCCGGCTGGGGCACGACGGCTTGCTGTTGCTGCTGCTGCTGTTGTTGCTGTTGCTGTTGTTGCTGTTGGACTGCCGTTTGTTGGGCGGCGGCTGCCTGCTGTTGTTGCTGCAGCTGCTGCGTCACGGCCGCGGCTGCTGCGGCGACGGCCTGTTGTGTCTGCTGCTGTTGCACCTGTAGTATGGCCTGCTGCACCTGCTGCTGCTGTTGCAGTTGAGCGGCCGCGGCCACGGCAGCGGCGTTCTGTACTGGTGCTGCTGCCGCATTTGTGGCTGCCACCGCCGCAGCGGCTGCTGCATTTTGCATCAGCTGGGCCTGTGTGTCGACTCCGCCGTTGGCTCCGTTATTCGCCATCATAAAGTCCACTTTGGATGGATGGGATGGAGTGTTGGTGGTGGTTGGAGGACCAACGCAGGGGGTGGCGCATGGAAAGAATAGTTAAATGTCAAGATTAAACCATTTGTATGATGTGTTAGTAAGTGGGTTAAGGCCATGGGTTAATTCTCAATAAAATAATTATAGGATTAGAGGATTAAGATGATTATTAAATGAGGTTCTAGCCTCAAGAGCTCCTAACTATATTAATTCTATTTCAAGTCTTATAGAAATTCATATCTTTTTTTTTTTTTAGTTAAAAAGGAAGAAAGTGTGCCTTTAGCAAGGATAACTGTAGACTCCTAACTGTAGACTTTGATTTTTTTTTTTTTTGTTGGGGAGAGGGGCTTAAAGTCAAAGATATTTTTGCAAAAAAATTTACATTCCACTGAAGAGCCCAGATCTCTCATATTTCCGGCTCTTTGTGGGGTTAGGCGGCTGATTAACGGTTAATAGGTAACGGTTAACGGTTAACGGTTAACGGATAACGGTTAGTTGAAGGAGCTTTGCTCACTGGCGCCGCCCAGCGGCCCACTTACTTGTCTCTCTCTCTCTCTCTTGCTCTCTCTCCTCCCTGACTTTCTCTCTCCCACTATATTTGCTTCCTTTCTCTCTCCACCACCCACTCGGCAATCAAAGCTCTCAGACACTCTCTCTCTCTCACACACACACACTATTAAAGCACTCACAGACACTACTCACAGAACTTCCACTGGATTTGCTTTTGGCTTATTGACTTTAATCTGCCGTTGATTTATGTGCTTTTTTTGCTTTTGTTTTTGTTTGCTTTGTGTGTTTTGCTTTTGATTCTGAAATACTCGATTTTATTTGGAATTATTATTCAAATAACTTTTTTTTTTGGCTATTATTGGCAATGGAGCGGCGAGACAGAGGCACAGATCCGCTACCTTCCAGGCACACGATGCTTCTGAGCGCAGGACATGCTGGCCAGGCTCGCGTGCTCTCGCTCTCCCAGCCGGTCAACCCCCACCCCCTCATAACTGTTACAGCTCTCCTTTCTTGGGAGATGTCTCTGTGTGTGTGTGTGTGTGTGAGTTTGTGCTTTACCCCGCCCAGTTATGTAACACAGCAGCAGCAGCAGCAGCAGCAGGAGTTTGACCGGTTAAGGGGGCGGGGAAGGATACAGGCTCGCACCCCTTACAAAAACACCGAAAATTGCCGAAGGAAGCAAAAATGAGCAACCATCGACGGCGGCGGCCGAAAACCCACCCTTAGCCCAAAACAAGTTGTAATATTTCCGTTTTTGGCGAAACATCCTGGGCTTCTATGTACAAGCTTGGGCGCACTGCTTAAGGGTTAAACACGCCTGGCGTTGCCACCCCCTGAGCCCGGCTAAAAGTTACAAGGCTCTCTCTTGGAAGTGCTCTCTCTAAGTCTCTCTCTCTCTCTCTGAGCTGTCTGGCAGAGGCTGCGGGCAGTGGGATGTTTGCGGTTCTCTCTCGGTTCAATGAACTACGATCGCCAAAAAGGATATTATGGGGATAGGGATTTCCCATAAAAAAAGAGGGGATCTTTTAGAGAGAGAGTATCCAGTATCCTTGCTATAAAAAATAAATATTTCTAGTCTTAGCCAGGCTCTACTGTTATTGCCAATTCGCACATTCAGGCATCAGCTTCTCGTCGGCGTCTGCTCGACGGAAAGAGTCAAAAGGTCAAACGCACATACATCATCCATTCTGCCGCCTCCCCCCTACTCACCCCACCCACAACATACAGTCGTCTCACTCTCACCAACTATCACCATGACGGCCGCCAAACATCGTGTTCGTCTATCCCTTTTCCATGTCCTTTTGACGATTTACTGTTATTTAACTTAGTCTATAACTAAAATATACTCACTTGTTATAATTTAAGTTAAGCTGCTGATTTCTCGATGGGTGGGGAGGAGGTTGTTGTTGGGTTTTTTTTTTGTTGAATTAATTGCTACGATTTTTCTATATATATGTATATAGATATATATATGTGTATTTCTCTCCCGGTGTATCCTTTGAATCCTTGTATGTGCGCGCGCTCTCACGGCGCTGCCTCCTCACTCTCGCTCTCTCGCTCTTTCAGACTCGTCGCTGGTCCAGGACTCTTCCTTTCCTTTTTTTTTTTTGTTATTGTTGTTGTTGTTGTTGTCGTTTGTTGTAATGTAAACGCTAAACAAAAACAAAAAATAAAAATAAAACAAAACAAAAAGAAGCGGTAAATTTTTGGTATTTTTTTTTGTTACAGTTCTATATGGGAAATCGATTATATCGATTTTCTTTGCCTTTCCCCTCCCCCTACCATCCCCCCACCCCAATCGCCCATCAATCTCGACAATTTATTGTTTTTCCATACATATCACTCTCGCAAAAAAAAAAAAGAATAATAATAATAATTGGAATGCTAAAAAATATACACATATTATATCAAAAAGCTATTTGTTGTTATACAATTCTATTGTGTGAGTGGCTATTTTTGTGATGCTCATTATAACAGTATCTCTCTTCCTCTCTCTCGCTCTCTCTCTCTCTTTTGGGGGGCTGCACTGGGATACATCAGACAATCAGATGAGGGGGAGGACAAGGAGGAGGAGGAGGAGGAGGGGAGCTATGTGGGAGGAGGTGGTGGCTCTCGCACACTCCTTTCTAAATACAATGTATGGCTGCCTTTGCAATTGTTTTTGTAAAGCCGTTACCTATTTTTTTTATTGTTTTTGGTTGAAAAACGAAACAAAAACACACACAGACAGACACAAACACATGAGCGAGAGAACCCGCTCTCACAGATACAATCATTTAGTATCTATAAGTTTTTTTTTTTTTTTTTTTTGTTTTTGGAACTAAACACGCGCTGCTCTTCTTTAATTTTTTTTCAAAAAAAACACAAAAATGGTTCTGATCTAGGGACAGTGGTCGCCACAAATACACAAAATGTGAATGTATTTGTTCTTGGAACTGCCCTAATTTCTATTTCCGCGCGCATTACTAACTTTCCTGTAACTACTAATACTACATGAGGGTTTAATTTTTTTTTTTGCTTTTTATGGCAACCGGCGTTTTGTTTACTGCAAAAATCCGCCCCCTCCATGGCGCTGACTCTCTTCTCTTCTCCTCTCTCTCTCTGGGGTTTGCGGCACTCCTTTCTAGCTCCCTCCCTCCCACTCACCACCCACCAAAATATATCTAACTAACGGTTATTGTTGCTGCTATTACTATTCCCCTTGTTGTTGTTGTTGTTTGGTTCTGCGTCCAATGCTCCTTGAACATAAAATCGATATGCTAGCTGCGCCCTTTTTGCGCCGCTGTAGCTCCCTCTCTCATGGAGATGGATGAGGAGGAGGAGGAGGAGAGCCAAAGCGCTCACAGATACACAGCACAGAGAGACGGCGGCAGAGGTAGCAGCAGCGACAGCGACAGCGGCAGCGGCGTAGGGCAATAGATTTTAAACACTACTACTATTTCCAGTCACATCCCCTCCCCCTCCCTACTAAGAAATTGTTCCCTCTGAGGTTTGCTGACCTCCCCCTCTTCTTCTTCTTCTTCTCTTAGCGCCGAATTGCATATTGTTTTTTTTTTCCCCCCTATTAATTTTTGTTTGAATGTATAATATTTCCAACACACACACACACATACACTCTCACACACACCAACACACATACTAGACAACAGAAAAAAAAAAAATTAGATATAGTTTGTAATAAAATTGCACAATTATGCAGCGCGACGCGATTATTTAGCAAAAAAAAAAAAAAAAGTAACAATTTCAAATTGTTATTGTTTTGTTGCAGCTATCGTTGTTGTTGTTGTTTTTGGTGGCACAGTTGTATACATATTTCCGGATATCCGAGATTCTTGGTATTCTTACGTTTCTGCTACAAGATGAGCTTGGCTTTCGTGTTTTGATGGGGGTTTTTTGTTGTTTGTTAGTTTGTCGTTTAAACTGTTATTGTTTTGCACTACTTTCGAAAAAAAAATCAATTGCAGAAAGAGCACACGGAGCACGAGATTTTCAGTGGCAACGCACACGGAGCGTAGCGTTCAAAAGAAAGTTCAAAAACGAATGCGAACAGTTTGTGGTAGCACGGATGTTTTGTTGGATTTTTCGGTGGCGGTGGCGGCACATGCTCTCTCCCGCTCTCCCGTTGTAACGTAGAAATTACGGTGAGAGTGGTGAGAGAGAACCGGAGAGAGCAGTGCCATGGGTGTAGGCTGGCTTGGTGAATGGGGGCGGGCGAAGAAAGTAATCGTAAAATAGTACTCTAGCTTACATCTCTAAATAGCATTTTCCTTATTAATTATAAATAGTTATTTTTTTTTTTACTACCATTTGTACTTACGAACAAGCGTTGTTATACGAGTCCCCTTTCACCGATCCAGGACGCCTCTGGCACTGCCCCTGCGCTCACTGTTGTGCGTCGCCTTTGCATAGCTCCAACAATTTCTGCAACGGATGCCGTTGATCACTCACCACTCGTTGCTGCATCCACCATTTAGTTAAAGTTTTCAATTGGAGCCCTGTTTAAGCCGGATTCGTCGTAGGGTTAAGTGATTAGTTAGTAATATTCAATTGGGCAATGTAAGCGCAGTTTAGAATTGAAGCCAAAATGGCCGCCGCCTGCCGCTATGGCTTATTTGTTGTGATCGGTACCTGGGTTTGAAACCGTGCTTATCCCGGTTCGCAAACGCGTTACCGGTTCGCTCTCATTATCTGAGAGCGCTTCGGCCGCGAGAGAGCCCATTCACAATTCTTATTGTTAAATTTAAAATTAATGGTTTAATATCAATAAAAAATAAACAATAAATTAATAATAATGCGTTTCAGAAAGTTTTATTTGAAAAGTAAAGACCTAGAGATGCCCCAGCAGCTTAGAGCGCCTATCGCCTATCGAAGTACCTATCGATCGTTACAAATAGAGGGAATTCCACTTTTTTTGAAATTAGTTGCGCTATTGGAAATCATGACTCTGACCATTTGCCTGAAAAGAAAAAGAGGTCGTCAACCGTTTTATGATGCACGCGACCATTATCCTTGCCAAATATCTGAGTTCTAAGGGCTGTTCTGGTTTTATGTCCTTCTTTACTATTATTATTCGTATTTTTTTTTCGTTTCTTGGATTTTGTATTTTTGTATTTTTGCACTAGCAACCACCAACGCTCGACGGTTGGGGTGGTTTCCGTGCAGCATGCTACACCACCACCCTCTATCCTCTTTCCGAAACCCAAAAGGACCCATTTCCAAGAGGCGTTTCAATTTCAACAGCAATCCTGATGGTTTTTTTTTCAGTTTAGTTTATTCCTCCAATGTTTCCCTTCGTTATTTTTGCTTTTTCTGTGTTTGTTCCATGTTGCGTGTTGCGTGCGTGTGCTTAATTGCGCTTGTATTCGGCACTCGACATGCTATAGGGTATATACTATACCCCATATATACATATAGCCACCCTCCGACACCCCCAGCCCTTGTAACTTCCTGTTCCATGTGCTGATTTTTACCCTGTGTGTGTTCCCAAAGTCTGTGGCAAGGGTCTGTTCCAATTTTCAAAACACTTTTCCACTTTCAGAAACTCAAAAATCTTTTATTTTTAAGAACATTTTTTTAAACTTGAATAAAATATTAAAATTTATCATTTAGTTTGTTATTTTTTTTGGAAAAGGTCTGTAAATTATAAAGGAATGTTATCAGATTTTTTTTCTGTGTAAAATACTTGCAAAATGAAGTCCAACGAAATTGTAACGCAACTTTTGCCCTGGGGGTGGTTTTTGCCGGCGACTGTGCCCGTAGGGTGGTGGTGAGGTCCTTACGAGGAGGAGGAGGTGGAGGTAGTGGTGGTGGTGCCACAGTCAGTGGTGTACTGTCCATGCCGGATATGCGGATTCAGACAGATCGGCGTCGCAAGTGTCTGGTTTTGCATTCAAAACACACAAGTATATATGTATTTATATATTTTGTGTAAACAAAAGGACGAAAAGTCCTTGCTCTGGCTGCCATGTAGAATGCAAATGCGAAAGGTGGTCTTTTAATCACACAGGATTTGCATAAGAATCCTGGCAATGTTTGAATTTAAATTATTTTCAAATATTCTGGATCCCAGTCACGTGTCCTGACCCCAAACAGTAGGCTAAAAAGGATATAAAGAAAGGGTTCCCCTTTTTTTAAAAATATTTTAAAAAAAAATTTCAAGTCGAAAACAAAAACAATACCCGATTCGAAAGGGTTGTCTAATCCGTTTTAGCCACGGCCGAGAAGCAAAACAAAACACCAACAAAACAGGATTAAAAAAGCAGGACCAACACAGGATTACAACAAATGCTGGGCAGCCGAGGGTCTGGCGGCAAGGGAGGATGTTCGCCAACCCCTAAAAGTTACAGAAACATCCAGTGATCCTTTGGAAATGAAAGTTTTGAGAAACAGGAACACTAGAACTGGTAATGCCACTGGAGTTGGCTAAGAAAGGATCCTGGAGAAAGGTAGCTCTCGATTGCATCTGTCAGGACCTATCCCTCCCTGCCGGCTCTCCTGCACTCCCCCTCTGGCACACATATATGTATATATTTACATAAAAAGGATCCTTAGGGCGCTTTTAACTTTGCACGTCTGGCTGAGCACAAACACCATTCCATATAGGGTGTACATTATATTGGAACCGAATCCGGATTCCTTCCTGCCCCGACAGATGCAGTTTAACCCCGAAACTAATGGTTAATAATCATAAAAATTACCATAAGACTCCAGGGGCGGCAGGACTACGATCGATGGAGGAATAGAACAGCCAGGGAGGAATACATATAGCATGTCCTTTGTGTATAATAGAGCACGATCGGTGTGGAATCGTGGCATGTGTGGCTGTGTCCTTTTACAAAAATTTTTAGTTTTTCAAGCATTGTCTGCCAAAGTGCAGCCTGCTCTCGTTCCCACTCCCGGATCCGATTCGGTTGCAGTTCGGGGTTGCAATTTAGGGCCAAGGACTTGCCACCTGGCTTATTAATCAGGATCAAAGAATGGCACACACTAAGGGGAGAGAGGGGGAGGGGGAGTGGGAGGGGAGGGGAACATATGCATTCCATATACTTTTTGCAGGATCAGGAAATAATATACACATATCCTTGTGAGATATCCCTAAGGATCCCCGACCTAACCCAATCAGGAAACCGGAAGGACTTTGCCACGAAGCTTTTTGAGAGAAACTTGTCAAGTCCTTTTATGTCCTTTTTTTTAAGGAAAGATCATTGACATGCGAGGGGTTCGTTTGCGTTCGGCACTTTAAGGACTTCTCCTGCGGGAGTGCCTTGGAGTGGAACCCACGACTATTTGTTTACACGCTGGTCGATCCTGTCAGCTGTGTCCTTTAGCGAGAGGCATATATATTAGTATTCCCCCTATTCCTAGTACTACTGATCCTTTTCTATGTCCTTTCAGTTTGCCCAAGGATCAGTTGGTTTACATCGGCCTGAGGGACATTGACCCCTACGAGGCGTTCATCCTAAACAAAGTTGGAATACGCTACTACGCCATGGATGTAAGTACACTGAGCGAAAGTATTAAATACCTAAAATAATTATAAAAAAAAAGGTAAAAAGGATTCAAATCAAAGAAAACTATTAATATTTATTTTTTTAAAATTATTTTGTTCCTCCTTTTTCTCTAAGTGTAGAAACTAGCCGCACCTAGGTAGAAAAATCGTCCTTTTTTTTTAAATTTCCCTGCCTTGCATTTGGGTTCTCAGATCCTTTTCGGTTATCCTGGCAGTTGTAAAAATTGTAAAATTCCGGTTTCTGCCTCCCCCCCAAAGGATCGTATCGAATGACGATCGTGCGTGACACACAGAGTCCTGCATCCTTGCAAGCGTGTATGTATGTGTGTGTAAAGTTGTAAGCTTGGCATTTATAGGGGTTGCCTCTTGGCCCGAAGGAGCCAGAGCCAGAGCCAGAAACAGAGCCAGAGCCGGAGCCGGAGCCTACAGGGCATGCATTGGTGCCACCCCTCTGTTACAGGGACTTCTGATCCTTGCAAACGGTGGTGACTCACACACACACACACACACGCATGTGTAAATTACGTGCCCGGCCACATCCTGCCCGGCGTGGTTCGCATCCTTGTCAGCCCATTGCCCATTATTTATGGCTCGTGCGAAATCGGCGTATGTTGAAAAATGGTTCCTGCTTCTGATCCTGCTCCCCCTCCTCCCCTGTCCCCTTCTTCGCCTGATCCTGATTCTGTTATCCTGTCGGAGGCAAAGCTGCAAATTTATTATAGCTCATTAGTTCGATCGGAATCAGGAATTGGAATTTGCGAAAAACTCCATCAGGGGATGGGATTTGGATAGTTTCTGGGTACAGTTCCGATGGGAATCGCTTCCTAATTGCAGTTCCAGATGAAAAATTGTAGATATGATTAATGGTGCTGCCTAGTTTGTGTCCTGAAATATGAGATCCTTTAATAATCCGAGTCCCTATCCTCCTCCTCCTCCAGACAATCGATCGCGTGGGAGTGCCGAAAATCATTGAGATGACTCTGGATGCCCTGAATCCGCAGAACAAGATCCACGTCAGCTTCGACATCGACGCCCTGGACAGCAATGTGGCGCCCAGCACCGGCACCGCCGTTCGGGGCGGTCTCACGCTGCGCGAAGGCATCAGCATCGTGGAGGCACTTCGGGACACCAAACGAGTCCAGGGCGTGGATCTCGTGGAGATCAATCCCAAGCTTGGCAGCGAGCGAGATGTTCGCACCACCGTGGAGTCCGGCTTGGAGATCCTAAAGAGCATGTTCGGCTACCGGAGATCCGGAAACTGGAGCAACATCGACACCGGCATCCTGGGGAGCGACTAGACAGTGGAATAACAAATCCAAAGCGCCTTGGAACTTATCAATATTTATGTACAATATTTCTCCAATATTTGTGTTTCTTTCCATTTTTTTTTGTGTTTTTTTTTGTGAATTGAATAAAAAATTAGTTTAAAAATAAAACAAAAAACACGCCGAGATATTGCAGACTGAGATTCGCATCCGATTATAATCCGGACTTGAGCTTGGGTTGTGCCGTCGGCAGATACGCCGAAATGTCCACTCTCGCCATCAGGTTGGCAGTCTGGAGGAGTTCGTTGACAGGCGGCGCTGTCACGGTTGGGGCAGTTGGTATAGCCGAGGGGGCGGAAGAGTGAGCTGCCTGGGAGTTGGCCAGTCGCTGGTACAGCTGCGGAGCAAACGTCCGTAGCAGTCGCCGCTGGATGGCAATCAGGAGGGAGTTTATGGCTCCCGATATTACAATAATCCCCGAAATGATCGAGCACAGACGGATGATGAAGGTGGCCAGGTGATCCCGATCGTTGTCCACGACTATCTTGAGCGCCGACCAGTCGTACTTGAAGTAAATGCCCGGCGAGCCGTACGAGTTCCTCTCGGAATCTGAAAGAGAGGGAGAGTTATTGAAAGTTGTAGCTTCCGTCGATAACTAAGGACTCACCCAGTTTCCTGACGTTCTCGGTGACGGAGTACTGGAACGTATTGATTGTGCTGAACGTCTGACGGATCTCGGTGGGCACCACCTTCAGGAAGTACTGCACCGTGGTGGCCTCCTCCTGGATGATCGTCTCGTCGCCCTCCAGCGGCTGTACAATCCTCCGCGAGTACTGTCCAAAGCTGAGCCTGTTGATGCGATGCGTGAAGTTGGCCGGCATGCGACGTAGCTCGATCATCCAATGGTCCTCGAACAGTCCCACCACCGGCTGAGCACCACCGACCAGGTGCAGGACACCGGCCACCTTGTTGATCCCCAGAGTGCCGTGCAACCGGCAGGCATCGTACTTGGTCTCGGGATTAGCAGCAGCAGCAGCTGCCTGTTGGGACATATGGAAGTCCAGGGCCACGGGCAGGGCGCCCGGTGGCGGTGGAGCTGCCGGGAATGTGGCTGGACTTTCACGCTGCGGATGAGTGTCGCGCATAATGTCCTTGAACAGAACATCGGCCAGGGAATGGAACTCCTCGCGCAGATAGTGATTCTGGATCTGGATGGCCTGGAACTGCAGCCGGTCGTGGTCGTTCATCTCCCACCAGACGCCCTCGCGCTGCAGGGTCCCGTAGGCGAACACATCCTGTTGCGTCTCGTCCATTAGATCGACGCCGGAGAGCGAGGCGCAGGGCATGGCCACCGTGATGTCCACATGCATTTGGACCTGATCATCCAGCGACATGTCCGGCTGGAACTGATACACGATGTCCGTTTCGTGCCAGTAGTAGTGCAGTTCCGTGTACACCAGATACACAATCAACAAGCGGCTTAGCAGGGAGACTGAACATGGGAGTAATTAAGTAATTAGTAGAGTAAACACCCTTTATTGTGGGCAGGGAAACGCTTACGTGTTCCTCCGATTTCCGTCGTCTCTGTGTACTTTTCCGGGACCTTTTTGAACGCATCCAGATTCTTGGCAAACTCCAGGAGCTGGCTCTTATCACCACGATACCTCAAGGTGGCCGACATCGTGGTAAAATCGTATCAGGTCGCACAATCAATTGGATGTAGCACCGGCTCCGGTCAGCGGTTTCATTGCCACGTACTCCGTAGCTCTCCGGGCGCAATGGTGCCGTCTGTCACCGGCGGAATGTGGGCTTTTGGGCGTTGGCGGTGTTTCTGGAATGTGGTTAGTTTGATTTTGGCACTGTCTTTTCCTTTTTTCTCAGAAATCGTTGATTTTTATAATAATAAACAAATCAGGAGGTTGTCTTCATATTTACAGCAGTCTGGCAGCACTATTGGATACCATATGGCGGTACGGTAGCACCGTGGTGCAGAATGGGTACTTTTTTTATCTAATATTTAATGGTAATTTTTTATTTTGTAAATTCGGGAATATTTAAAAAAAAAAATGTCCTTATTAAAAACTGTTTAACTTTGAAAATCAATCTTATGTCTTTATGATCTTTTAAAAAGTTAGGTACACTTTAAAACTGTACCTATACACGTGTCTGGCAACGCCGTTAGTGTTACCGTATTCCCCGGATTTCTCCAGCTTGGCGCCACTCTCACACCTGGCTCATTAGAGAAATCGCCTCCTAACGGTTCAAAGCTTTAGCCGACTTCTCCGGATCGAAAGCTATAATTCGCGCTCCGCCGTAGAGACAACGACACTTCGACGCACGAGCACCAAGTACACCAGCATCGCTTCGCATCGCATCGCATCGCAGCCAAACGGGTTTAGGTAATTAGCGTTCATCATTCCGATTCCGAGTGGCCGATTTACGACCGAAAGTCATCATCATTGACGTATTTTTATAGGATTCTGTCGCTGAACGACACCGGATTGCAACGGATGATGGCCAGTAAGAACAGTCATCGTGTCCTTGTCATCTGGACGGCGCTGGCCCTCCTGCTGACGCACGGCAGCCATGTTGTGGATGCCCGCCGTAACCAAGGCAACAATCAGCGGAAGACCTCCTCATCTTCATCCTCCTCTGGCTCCAGCTACGGTCACGTGACCCAGCCAAGCTACAACACCAATGGTCATGGCGCTGGCAACTCGCACGCCGATGTCGCCAAGCTGAGCTACCCGAACTACAATTCCCAGCCCAACCGACCTCCCAGCAGCGGCAGTGCTCCCCAGCCCGGCTGGAATGTGCCACAGGGTCCGCCTCCGGCTTACTCCGCCTCGAATCCCGTCGGCGGAGCTCGTCCCAACATGCACGAACAGCCGCCGGCCTATCATGCCCCCAACTACGGCGCTGCTCCGCCCAGCTATGGGGCAGCCACTGGATCGAATGTCCACCAGCCGATTACCGCCACCCAGAACCATGGCACCCAGTACTCGGGTGTGCCTGCCGGTGCTACTTACTATCCGGCCGGACATGCCGGTGGCGGCTATCCTTCGAATCTGCCGGCCGGCGCCACCTACTATCCTTCGGGTGGTCATGTTCCCATGGCTGGTGGCTATCATCCTGCAGCTGCTGCTCCTCCTCCGGGTGCCACCTACTATCAGGCTGGCTCGGCTCTGCCCCCCGGCGCCACCTACTACTCCTCGCCGCCGCAGCAATCCTCCTCGGGTCTGGGTTTCGGTACGTTTTCTGAAAGTTTTCCGAAAAAAAAAAAGAATCTGGTTTGGTTGTCCATCAAATATTAACCCAAGTCATTACCACTTCGGTCAACAATTGGTTCGCTTTCAGCATTACTCACCGTTCTGTGGAAAAAAACCTTGATTAATAATTGAATGTTGTTTGCAGGTACTGGCCTCTTGGCTGGCGGCTTGGGCGGCGCTCTGTTGGGTCACGCTCTCACACCCTCTGGTGGCAGCTCCTCCTCGCAGCCGGTTGCCGCAGCTCCTGCCGCTGGACAGGATCGCATCATCATCATCAACAATGGCGTCCCGGTGAATGCCACTGATGGCACAACTGTCATCAATGCTGGCGGAGTGGCAGCGGCCCCTGGAGCAGCTGCCGGAGCAGTACCAGCAATGAACGCCACCCAAGATGCCCAGCCAGCTGTACCAATGGCTCCAATGGCACCCATGGCTCCCTTCAATCCCGAGGCCTCCAACATGACGGCTCCCAATGCCACGGATGCTGGAGCACCGCCACCGGGCGGCATCATTTGTGTGCCCACCAAGGTGAACGAAACGGATCCGAACGACAGCACCAAGATGGTCGAGGTGGAGAAGATCGCCTGCTATCCGGCACCGCCGCCACCAGCAGCTCCTGCAGGGGAGGGCCCAGCTCCACTGGCGCCCATGGCACCCGTCCAGCCGGGCTCGCAGCAAGTGCAACAGGCACCGGACGTGGCCAGCCCCGTCCAGGCGTCCGTCAAGTCGAATACCAATGGAGCTCAGGCTCTGAACGGCCTGATGGCTGCAGTGACGTCGCTGGTGTTTGGTTTTCTGGCCAAGCGCTTGGCATTCGCTGGCTACTAGAAAGTTATCCGCTTCTGGAACGTTCCAAGCTGCATTGTTGGCAGTCGCTGCTTCTCTCTCATCCCTCCCCATTCCCCCCACCCAAGACCTTTAACTATTTTTATTTTTTTTATGCCCGTCCAAGCTTTCAAGGTCTGTGTTTGTTATTTTTTTTTTGTCACCGCAACGCAGTTTGTTTTTCTGGCCAAGATCGATATGGCGGCCAGTTCTGCAGGCGCTAATTGGACAACATTTCGTCAGTTTACGAATAATACGATGTCCGCTACCCAGTATTTTCTCTTCAATAATCCCCAGTAATTAGAATACTAATTATTTTGTTAATTAATCCGTCCTCCCGAATCAATCAATCCTCCGCTCAGCCTTTAAATGTGATTACGATGGGCAAGCCATCCCCAAAAAAAAACAAAAACAAAAAATCAACAACGAAACTGAAAAGAAATCTTAAATAATGTTTAATTATTCGAATATATATATGTGTAACTTTTACTCAAAAACCCTTAAAAAAAGACATAATCGAGTGCCCGCGAGCTCTCACTAAAAAGTGTATTATATATTTTTCTAGAATTGTTAGCGTAACTGTTGCTTATTTTTTTTGTTCGTATTGTTGTAAGCAATTGTATTTGTTGCACTCCTACTCAACATCGTTATAAATAAACGCTTTCGCCTTAAAACACCCATAGCACCGACATTTAGTTGTTTTATTTTTTCTACTTGTCGGGTTGCTTCAAAAAAATAAAAAAAAACAAAGAAAAGCACTCTGTATTAGTCATCTTCATACATAACTAAATGGGGAATCGAATATTCAAGTCGGTGGGCTAATAATAGTATACCTTTTAGGGAAGCTACTACCTCTCCTGGTAGCGAAATGTTGACATAATGTCAGAAAAGTGGATACCCGGATAAGGTGAGCAAATATTTGGAAGGTATATGATAAGGTAGCTCTTTTCAAAGGGGCCTTTCCAGATATGATATCTAAAATAGTATATACCTTTAGTATAAAGGTATATATATTAGTATTTACTAGTATATAAAATAGTAGTAAATGCCTTTTCAAAAGGGTACCTCAAGAAAGGGGGATCTTAAAAGTATTTATTTTTTTTTTTTAAGATTTCATTTCATTTTATAAAGAAATCCTGCAAAAAGTACTTCTAGAAAATCATATACCTTATCTAGAAACATTAAAACATTCCATACTCTATTTTTCCTTTATTTTTTATATTCCAAAACTATCTGAACTGAAATTATATTTTTAAAAACCTTTGAGGTTCAGACCTTGAAGATATTATTCATTAAAATCATAAACCTTAGCTCGAAACCCTAGAATTATATCTGATCTTTACAAATATTATACTTTTCCATGTCCAAAGTATCTGAAACATTTATATTATTTTTTTTTAAACAATTCTGGCTTTAAATTTGGAAAAAAATACTTTAAAAAGGACCATATCTCACTATAAGGATCTAAAACTCAGTAATCTTAACCTCAAACGCTGACCTTTAAATAGTAATATATCTTTAAAATATTCCAACAGCTTTTGTAATTAAAAGTATTCTTTTTTAAAAACATTTTAGGTATAGAATTCTATTTAAATCAGACTATATATTCAATATCCTATCGTATTACTTCTTATTTGAAACCCTATATCTAGAATATATATCCCAAACTCTGACCTTGACTTGGTAATATATCTTTAAACTATTCCAACACCTTCCTAAATTCAAAAAATCTCAAAAACCCTCAAAATAATTACCTCTAAACTATTCCAACACCTTCTTAAACACAAAGAATCTTAAATATTCATCTATAAACCCTAAAAACAAATCCCCATATATGACCTTGATTTAGTAATATATCTCTTAAGTATTCCACGCCCTCCCAAGCGTGTAAAAAGTTCCCATAATTGTAGATTCATAAAAAAAAAAACTAAAAAATGCAAAAGGGAAACCAGACGACTTTCACTTTGCGAACACAAACCAGAGCGAGAGAGCGATAATAGACAAAGTTAAAAAAAATAAATAAAAACAACCAATGCAATTATAATTTTTATCTCAAAAGGCCAATCAAGTCAAGCTCTTGTTTAAAGGGTTAATTATAATTAGTTTGCTAGAAAAACTAGTCACCAGAAATGGCATGTTTCGAATTGCTCTATTTTTTATCGTTTATCGATTAATCAAAAATCGATAAAGGCTAATTATAGCTTGCATGCTTCTAATTGGACTTTTCTTTATAGTTTATCGATTAATCAATAATTAAGGTTAACTATAGTTTGCTGTAAAAACTAGTAGCTAGAAATGGCATGCTTCTAATTTGACTTTTCTTTATAGTTTATCGATTAATCTATAGTTATATCGATATATCTATAGTTTTCTGGAAAAACTAGTAACTAGAAATGGCATGCTATAGTTTATCGATTAATCGGTAATCAAGTTTATAGTTTGCTGGAAAAACTAGTAGCTGGAAATGGCATGCCTCTAATTGGACTTTTTTTATAGTTTATCGATTAATCAATAATTAAGGTTAATTATAGTTTGCTGGAAAAACTAATAACTAGAAATGGCATGCTTCTAATTGGACTTCTTTATATTTTATCGATTAATCTATAGTTATATCGATATATCTATAGTTTTCTGGAAAAACTAATAACTAGAAATGGCATGCTTCTAATTGGATTTTTCTATATATTTTATCGATTAATCTATAGTTATATCGATATATCTGTAGTTTTCTGGAAAAACTAGTAGCTAGAAATGGCATGCTTCTAATTGGACTTTTCTTTATAGTTTATCGATTAATCTATAGTTATATCGATATATCTATAGTTTTCTGTAAAAACTAATAACTAGAAATGGCATGCTTCTAATTGGACTTTTCTTTATATTTTATCGATTAATCTATAGTTATATCGATATATCTATAGTTTTCTGGAAAACTAGTAACTAGAAATGGCACGCTATAGTTTATCGATTAATCGATAATCGTCTTAAATGAACATTTTCAAAAGAAAAAACACTAAATTCTTTAAGGTTTACACACAAATGTTTATTTTTGCGGTGAACCAGCATGGATTCTGTAGAGTTCACAATAATATTCCGTTTGCTTATAAAAGCCCATCAAGGGCAGGTGTATTAAAAACAAATCATCAGCCATACAAGATTCATTGTAAACCTAATCTTATGATGTTGTTGGTTGCTTCTGCAGCCGTTTCTGATGTTGATAGTGAAAGCACAATGTTTACTCGGCATCGTCGTCCTCGTCGTCGTTGGAACTGATCCTGAAGTAACGCAGCTCGTACGAGTCCTTCTCGTTGGCAACCACACGGATCCAATCGCGGAGGCTGTTCTTCTTCAGGTACTTCTTGGTCAAGTACTTGAGGTAGGCCTTGGAGAAGTGGACGTCGGAGCTGACGTGCAGCTTCAGCTTGGAGCGCTCGAAGGTGACGTTGTTGCCCAGGTTGTTGACCTTGCCGTTGACCTTGAGGCGGGCCTTGACGTACTTTTCCTGTGGATTAGGATTTAGGTCAGGAGATCGGTTAGTATCTCATCGTAATAGAGTCGAAATATCTCTCTTAAGTAATAAGTATTATCTCTTTCTTTGTTAAGGCCGAAAGTCAAAGGATGGAAGAACAAAAGGCCCAAATAAAGAAGAGTGACCAATTTTTTAATCTGCCACTGAGTACACTGCCATCAGAGCGACGCCACAGGGCTCACTCTCTGACGGCAAATCGGCGTGGCCAATCAGCAGTGGCCGGAGGAGGTCATGGACGAGATGAGCACTCCTCCTGGCCACTGCCTAGATGAGTTATGAGTCATGTATTAGTTGGTAGTTACCTGATCCTGTCGTGGAAAGGAGATATTTTGGGCTACGCACCCTGCTCTCTGTGTTCTGGTGGCTCGTCTGGAGCACTCGGTTTTCCCAACTTGTTGGGTTCTTGGAGCTTTTCGTGGGAGGGGGTGGTTCCAAACGGAAACAAGAATCCTCTTCTACTTAGGTGAGTGGGAAAACCTGCAGTGCCTCGGAACATCAAAAAGAGACACCTTAAAGCAGGGCGCACTATGAATTTTGGCCTGAGGCGACACGGTTGTGACGCACTCAACCCAGGGCCCACCACGTGGCGGTACACATAGCACGGCTTGACGCTGTTCGCAGACGGTTGCACCACTGGCCAGTGCCAGGTCACTGGCGGTCAGTGGCTACCCCGTTGCGCAACGCCCAGAGCCCCTTTGTCAGAGAAAGTACAACAGACGCGTGTGCCATGCGAGTGGCAGCGAAGGATATCGATTCGAGGTTACGGATCACAGTTCTTCTACAAGCTAAGTAATACTACAATCTAGAGTCTACTTCTACTTTGAAGCGTTAGTCTTGTTCCAGAAGTTGTTAGCCGCCAGCAGCACGGATGATGGTCTGCTGGCAGTAATCGCAAATGGAGAGGCTTCGCTATAACCACAACTTTTTATCCAAAGCCCCTGGGATGGTTTGGCGGGCAATGAAAAGCTTGGTGCGGTAGCAACAGATTCTGATATGGAGAGGCAGCAGGCAGCAGGCTGGCGGGCAACCAGGCACCTTCAGCCTGGTGTGAGATCTTCCACAGTCCATGCTGGTGGTACTTACAAAGTCGGCCACATCCATGATGCTGTCCTCAGCAATGTTGGTGCAGTCGATGGTGAAGCGGAGGGAGACCTTCTTCTTCTTCTGGCCCTTGCCGCGGAGCACGTTCTTCTTCACCACCTTGCTGGGAGCCGGGGCAGCCTTAGTCTTGGGCTTGGGGGCAGCTGGCTTGGCAGCGGCCGGAGCAGCAGCAGCCGCAGCCGGAGCTGGGGCAGCGGCGGCGGCGGCTGGAGCAGCGGCCTTGGCAGCGGGAGCAGCCTTCTTTGCCGGAGGAGCGGCAGCCGGGGTGGAGGCGGCCTTCTTGGCTGGGGCAGCAGCCTTGGCGGGGGCAGCGGCCTTAGCGTCCTTCTTGGGAGCAGCGGCAGCGGCGGGTGCCTTCTTGCCGGCATCCTTGGCGGCGGCTGGCTTGGCGGCAGCGGGCTTAGCAGCTGCGGGCTTGGCAGCGGCGGCAGCCTTCACGTCCTTGGCGGCCTCGGGCGCCTTCTTGACGTTCTTGGCGGCAGCGGCGGCGGGCTTGGCGGCCTCAGCCTTGGGCTTCTCCACCTTGCCCTTGGCGGCGGCGGCAGGAGCGGCCTTCTTTTCGGCCGGCTTGGCAGCAGCCTTGGTATCACCCTTGTTGGTCTTGGCCTGAATCACAGAAAAAAAAAAGAACACAAAAGTGACGCGTGTTACATGGTTTGTCTTTTAGGTTTCTTTTGTTCGTTTATTTCGTAAAACTCCAACCCACGGTTTCTGTGGCTTGTAGTTGATATTATTTTGTCATTTAACTATTCTTTTTCAAGAATATTGCTTGGAATAGCCACTTCTTGGGAGCACTTACGGTAGGAGCCATCTTAATCAGTCAAAAACCACGAGGAAAAGAAATGGCTGAGGTTTGGAGGTTAAAAAGAAGAAAATAGTGTGGCAGCTCATGGTAATGGAAAATGGCCAAAGAAAAATCCCGTTTACACATTTGAGATAGTTGGCAACGCGAAAATTAAGCAATTTATGAAAAAGATTACTTTTTGTACAAAATTTAACATAAATTTATTATTTTGAAATGTATATATGGCATATTAAAATAATCTAAATAAAAGAAGACTAAGAGCAACTTTGGTAGTTATTGAACATACTGTTCGCCTCGCCTCACCAATTCGCCTCGTTGGAGATACTCTTTTCTGATGAAATAACTTTTTTATTGTTTTTAGTTAAATTTTATTATTATTAATCATACTTGAACTCTTCTATTTTGTTTATTTATTTTTGTTTTTAAATGATATTCCCATAACCTGACAACTCTATCTAGTGAGACCATGCACGGCCGCTCTTATTTAGGGTGATAATCCGGGCTTCTGGCCACACTCTTTTCGTTGTGCTGAACCCCGTTCGCTTACTCGTGGCGAAATTTTGCATTTTCCGTACGCTCTCAATTTGTACAGCAAAACAAAGTTAGTAATCTCGAACCGGACACTCACCCCTGACAGATTCGAATAACATTGTGAAACCTTTCCAGATGCCGGGCATTGAAACGATCAAGTCCTCGTGGGCCGATGAGGTGGAGCTGGATTACGGCGGACTGCCGCCAACAACCGAGACCGTGGAGAATGGCCACAAATACGTGACGGAGTACAAGTACAACAAGGACGACAAGAAGACGAAGGTGGTGCGAACATACAAGATATCCAAGCAGGTGGTGCCCAAAACTGTGGCCAAGCGACGCACCTGGACGAAGTTCGGCGAATCCAAAAACGACAAGCCCGGCCCGAACTCCCAGACGACGATGGTGTCCGAAGAGATCATTATGCAGTTCCTCAACTCCAAGGAGGACGAGAAGGCCAACGATCCGCTGCTGGATCCCACGAAGAACATCGCCAAGTGCCGTATCTGTAACGGCGAGCATTGGTCGGTCAACTGCCCGTACAAGGGCACCGCCATGGACACGAATATGATGGAGAAGAAGGCCACCGCTGCTGCTGCCGCCGCCGTGGATGCGCCCAAGTCTGGCAAATATGTTCCGCCGTTCCTCAAGGACAGCGTTGGCAAGATCGGCATGGGTATGCGGGGACGCGACGACACCGCCGCAATCCGTATCTCTAACCTTTCCGAGTCGATGACCGAGGCCGATCTGGAGGAGCTGGTGAAGAAGATTGGACCGCAGAGCAAGATGTACCTGGCCCGCGACAAGAACACCGGCCTCTGCAAGGGCTTCGCCTACGTGCACTTCAAGCAGCGCAAGGATGCGGCCGCCGCCATCGAGATCCTCAACGGCCATGGCTACGACCATCTGATTCTGAGTGTCGAATGGTCCAAGCCTCAGAATAATTAGGTTTTCGTTCTCCGTGTCCCAATCCACTTCATCCTGTTTCCCCCCGCCCTGTCTCTACTGCTTATAGGAGTTTTAGGATCGATCACATATTATGTCCTTAATCTATAAGTTTGCTACAAAAATAAATGAAAAACAAACTGCCCCGCAACGGGCACCGAAAGTGTCTACAAAATTAATTATTTTCTTAAGAGTTTATACTCTTAATTAATATTTATTTTGAAATTGTAAGATATAGTGATAGTGCTATCTCTTTCTGTTTTGTATTTATGGGATAGAATATATACAGTATCCAACAAATAAAGAAATTGGTTTTTTTTTTATTTTAAACTTAAATATATTTTTGTAAAGATTTCTAATATTTTTTTAAAGATTAATAATATATTTTTTTTATAAAATTTGTAATTTCTTAGCAAAGCCCTTCCACTTTAGAGAGTGCCCACTGTCTCGATCACACTCTGGTCACACTGGAACTGATTGTTTTTATTATTTGTGTTGTTTTTGATGTTTTTTCTGGTTTTGCCAGCGATTTGCGTAAATTGCGTTTGCGTTTGGGTCTAATTATAGCCCCAATAGATGCCGCAAAACATTCAAAATCGGCCAACCGACACGAAACAATATTTTTGAGCTGCAGGTGTGCGCTCATTTTCAGTTGGACGTGACCGGCCCCCAGAATCGAACCGAATCGAAGAAGGTGTTTTTTTGTCGCCCTCCCGGGAATATGGAACTGCGAAAATCCTCAATTGTCAAGGCCAGCGGCGCCTCCAAGTCCAAATCCAGCATTCCCAAGCCCCAGATCAAGCGGGGCCAAAGGATACTCACCGAAAAGCCATTTGCCTTCGTCCTGAAATCCAAGTACCGCCTGGAACGATGTGATAACTGCCTTGAGGCGTAAGTTTATCCTCTGTCCTGATCCTTGCCAGCTTGCTAGTAATGTTATGTTATTGCTTTAGTACCAAAGTCCTTAAATGCTCCAACTGCCGCTATGTATCTTACTGCAATCGAGCCTGCCAATCGCAAGCCTGGATCCAGCACAAGCACGAGTGTCCTTTTTTGAAGAAAGTCCATCCCAGGATCGTGCCAGATGCTGCCCGGATGCTGTGCCGCCTTATCCTGCGCTTGGAGAACGGCGGGGACCTCATACGTGGCTACTACACGGAGCACGGCTCTCGCAAGTTCCGTGATCTGATGTCGCGTTAGTATCCTTATTTCTTCCGAGAATACCCATATATATATCCTTTTTACTTCCTCTAGACTATGCGGAGATCAAGAATGATCCGATGCGTCTGGAGCACTTGGACTCCCTGCATGCTGTCCTCACCGACATGATGGCCGAGAGCCCCAGCACGGTGCCAAACAAGACGGAACTGATGAGCATTTACGGGCGTGTAAGTGATCAGGGTGGGGTAGAGCAAGACGGGCAGTACCACCTGCTTTTCAGGAGCGGACTATCCCAAGATAGCAGGGCCGTAGCTAGCGTTTAATAATAAAAGTGTGAAAGTCTTAAGGAAATCCTTGTAATATCCTTAAGATTTGTCCACAAATCCATTATATTTTTAGTTTTTTAAGTTAAGTGTCTTACCTCTCCTCCTGGAGCCGCTCCTGGTAGCCTGGTTGGCCGCCAATTTAAGTGACAATCGCTGCCGTTTGGCTGGCCGCTTGCCAGACTATTGATCATCTCTGGGGAGGGGGTCACTGCTTTCACATTCCCCGACTATCTTCTCACTGCTGTTTGTTGCTCTCCCCACCACCCCGGCAGCTTATTACCAATGGCTTCAATGTGTTGGACGCCGAGATGAACTCCATTGCCACGGCCATCTACCTGGGCGTCTCGATCACGGACCACAGCTGCCAACCGAATGCGGTGGCCACGTTCGAGGGCAACGAGCTCCACATCCACGCCATCGAGGACATGGAGTGCCTGGACTGGTCCAAGATCTTCATTAGCTACATAGACCTGCTGAACACGCCGGCGGAGAGACGGCTGGACCTCAAGGAGCACTACTACTTCCTCTGCTGCTGCAGCAAGTGCATCGATCCGCAGGAGGCGAAGGAGATGACGGCGGCTCTGTGTCCGAATCGCAACTGCGGCGTCGGCATCAATCCGGAGCGGACGAACTGCAAGCGATGCGACGCCGGGATCAATCCCAAGCTTAGGAATGCCTACAACAGTGCAATGGCCTTCACCCGATCCAATCTGGAGGCCATGAAGGATGTGGCATGTAAGGTTTATGGATGATTTTCATCTCACAGGACTATTTGTTAACAAGGACCTCTCCTTCCAGACCTAGACGTGTTGAAAGTGTGCCTTAATAAGCAGACTGGAGTGCTGCATCCCCTGAATGTGTGGCATGTCAAGACCCTGGACGCCGCCTTCGAAGCGGCCATCGATGTGGGCAAGTGGGCCGAAGCCCTCGACTATGGCCAGCAGCTGTTGCCGGGATTTAGGAAGTACCATGGTGCCTGGAATCCCCTGCTCGGATTGTTGCACATGAAACTGGGCAAAATCCAGTTGTACGAGCAGCGGGCCAAGGAGGCACTGCCGCACCTGGAAGATGCCTTGCGAATTCTAACTGTTACCCATGGACGCGACCACAGACTCCTGGCCGAGCAGCTGTATCCGCTGCTCATCCAGGCACGCCATGAGGCCAACTAACCCTGCGACTTCCTCGTTGATTTTTTGTTTATTCGTAAAAAAAATAAAGCTTAAGTTATAGAATATAATGTTAGTAGTTAGCTCCCTTCTCTGCCGGTTCTTTAAACGATTTGGGTGATGGCCTTGGCCCTGCGATCTGTGTCTTGGAATAGGGCCCGGATCAGGTGCTTTATCTCGTCGGCCTTGTAGCTGGCAGTCAGGGGGCCGGCGCCGTCACACCACAGTTCGGTGATCTCCTTGAGGGAGGCATTCATCATGGCCTTGAGCTGCTGCAGCTTCAGCCAGGAGTGCACCTGCACCACCTGATTCGGTTCGCCGAACAGCTGCGGCGCCTTCTGCAGCACCACATCGATGAGGTCGCTCAGCTCGCAGGCCATCGTGGCCGATATGTCGCGCAGGGTGAACACCCGACGGATCAGTTCCGCGGCGAACGTGTTCAGGAGCTCGCAAAAGGTGCTGATGTACGTCTTCTCCGGCAGGACATTGAACCACACGTTCTTCAGGAGCTCCAATTGGCGCAGGCACTGGCGCACCAGCTTCAGCGGCCCAGTGCCCAGCGTGTGCGGACTCTCGAACTCGAAGCCCTGCATGATTTCCATCAGGATGGAGGCCTGATAGTCGACCTGGACACGGAACTGCTTTTGGCCGCACACCTGCAGGGCCTTGGCCAGGGCCGGCAGGCTGTCGATGCCCTTGTTGGCGTGCTGCGCCACCCAGTGCTGGAAGAACATGCAGTTGTTGTAGAACAGCACCGACTGCTGGGGCACGCTGTCCAGCAGCTTGCGGTGCACGATGGGCACCTCCGACATGTACGTCTGCAGCATGACGCCAATGACTCCGGTCAAGGATAGCCCGAATAGTCCCGACTCCGCCTCGTCGTCGCCCAATTTATCGGCAGGCTGGCGCAGGATGCGATCCATTAGCTTCACAAAGTCCTGAAAAAAAAAATATTATTAAGGATATCCGCAAGGACTGCATGGACTCACCTGCGCACTCTTGGACACCATGCAGCGGGGAAAGAGGAACGGATCGCCGGCTACCTCGGAGGCCAGGTTGTTGGGCGCCACAAGGACCATGTCCTGCAAGTCGCGCTGTATGATGTCGCGGGCCGTTTCCAGGACACGCTTGAAGAGCTTGTTGCGGAAGTAGGTCTCGTACTGCTTCACAAACTCCCCCAGAGCCCGGTCCACTTCCGGATTGATGAGGAAGGTGTCGGCCAGCAGCTGCTCGAAGTTGGCCACATCCTCGCACAGGTTGGACGACTGGTACTCCTCCATGGTATCGGGAACGGCCGGCACCAGGCACTCCTCGACCAGCAGCTCCAGCATCTTGTCCTTGACGTGCTCCCCGATTATCGTGAACACGTGCTGGTCGCTGGAGACGCTGCAATTGATGCCGCCGAGCGTCTGGAGCAGCAGCTGGAAGTTGGCCAGGACTTGCTTGTAGCTCGGACGCAGCTGCGAGGAGCTCGGTTCTTTGGTGGAGTACGAGAGCGACAGGTGGATGAAGGTGTCGCCCTCGGCGGTCTCGTTGAACTCCGCCATGACTGGGCGACGGATCAGGGGCTCGATGCAGTTCTCCCAAAGGAACTCGCAGAGCTTGACGGGATTGTAGCTCTCCTGGAAGAGGGCGTGGACGACGTCCTGTAGCTGGGCCTCGTCGCGGCTAACCTGCAGCGTGACACAGCGCGAGGTGGGGAAGGACTTGGACTGAAGCTGCACGAGGCGATCGAAGCGCTCCTGGAGCGTCTGTTGCAGGAGATGGGTCTGGACGTGGTACTTCACTTTGATGGTGTCGTGGCAGTCCAGTGCCTGGAAGACGCGACGCACCTCGGGCGGTGCCTCCTCCCCGTAGATGAGAGCCTGCAGCCGGCCCACCAGGTCCAGCACCACCAAGTAGTCCTTCGTGGCCTTGGCGTCCTCGATGCACTGGAACAGCTCGTCGATCTTGAGGACGTGCTCACTAACGGCCAGGCCCAGCAGGATCTCCCGCTGCTCCCGTCCACCGGCCGCCAGCTTCGAGTTTGCATCGTCCAGGGCACCCAGTCCTTCGCTGCCCACCGTGTCCAGCAGATCCATTATTTCGCGTCCCAGCGAGCTGGCTTCCTCGAGATAGATGTCCGGCGAGGTGTGATTCGGCATGAAGTCGGTGTAGTCCTCCTCGATGAAGTTGCGGACGCGCACCTGGAAGCGCTCCGCTCGCGTCATCACCTTCAGAATCGCCGTCTTGGTGGCTTCCACGCTGGCGCAGTCGCCAAAGCCACCATTCTCATGGAAGACCTCCTCCAACGGCTGGTTCTTCGGCGCTGTTGCAGCCATGTTCTCTTGCCTCGTTATGTTTCTAATCGGTGTCTCTCCTTTCTGGCCAAATGCGGCAATCAAAACAAATACTGATATTGCAATTTTCGGCTTCTGGTGCTTTGATTGTATACTGCTAGTGATGGCAATTCAAAAAACCGATAGTTAACTGTTTTATGACGTGTTTATTATTTTAATTCAAAATATAATAATAATATTAAATGAGTTGATTGTTGGACTTTTATTATAACTAAATATTTATATTTATATAGAAAGCTATGAAGAGTCTTATATTTTAAAATAGAAAACTCATTGAAGTGTTGATAAATTAATCGATAACAGTTATCGACCATGAATATTTTTCATATTTAAGCTTAAATTAAATTAAGCTTAATATTTAACTGCTTAAAATATTTTTTTTGTTAGAGAAATCTCATCAGAGTAACCTGTGGCTCAATCCCAAACGAAATAAAGTCATAGAAGAAAAATATTCAAACCAAGTAGGCAGTCCCATACCTGCCCCCACACATATCGATAGTGAGGCGCCAGTAGCAAACTTATCGTAGGGCCGATCCCACCATTTTTGAATTCTCTACAAAAAAATGCTTAGCGTCTACCAGTAATTTTTCGGCATTAATAGATAAGTTTTTTTTTTTAGCATAGGGCCCGAACAAAAACAATTTTTATTAACGAAACATAAGCCGCTGCTATTTGACAAAATTACGAATCGTGTTCGGTTGCGAATAGGATCCGCGTCCTCCGACTAGAAACGCGCCAGTGCAGGCTAAATTGTCAGTGGACACCTCCGGTTTTCCAGACGTTGTTACTCCAATTCTAATTCTAATTCCAAACACATTCACACACACCTTGCCAGCCGGTCGAAGAGGTAAGTCATTTTTACTTCCGGAAGCACAGACGTAAGACTATCCATTTCCGTAGATGTCTGGCGAGGATCCCAGCTCGGTTAATGTGGCGCTACGCGTGCGCCCTTTGGTGCAATCGGAACTGGACCGGGGATGTCGCATCGCTGTTGAGCGGGCCGCAGACGGATCACCCCAGGTGACTGTTAATCGGACGGAATCGTACACATACAATCATGTTTTTGGGATCGAGGATACGCAAAAGGATCTGTTTGAGAGCTGTGTCGAGGAGAAGTTGAAGCGTTTGCTGAATGGTTACAATCTTACCATCTTGGCATACGGTCAGACTGGTTCGGGCAAAACATACACCATGGGCACTGCCTTCAATGGCTCGCTGGACGACCATGCCGGCGTCATACCCCGTGCCGTTCACGATATATTCCGTGAAATAGCCGTAATGTCAAAGGATTATCGTTTCCATGTAACCTGCTCCTTCGTAGAGCTATATCAGGAGCAATTCTACGACCTCTTCTCGACCAAGTCGCGCGACAAGGCCACCGTTGACATCAGGGAGGTGAAGAACAAAATCGTGATGCCGGGACTAACCGAACTGGAGGTCAAGTCCGCCCAGGAGGTGACCGATTATCTGATGCGCGGCTCTGCCGGTCGTGCTGTGGCAGCCACAGCCATGAACGAGACATCATCCCGATCCCATGCCATCTTCACGCTCACTTTGGTGGCCACCAAGATCCACGGAACGTAAGTTATCCCGCCGCTTTACTTTTTGTCGATTTTTTTCTAATCCTTCTTTTCCAGACAATCTGTTACCACATCAAGGTTCAATCTGGTAGACCTGGCCGGCTCCGAGCGCTGCTCCAAGACCCTCGCCAGCGGCGATCGCTTCAAGGAGGGCGTCAACATTAACAAGGGTCTCCTGGCCCTTGGCAATGTCATCAACGCTCTGGGATGTAAGTGGGCTCTGTCGAAGATTCTTGTAACATTTCCTGACTTTCCTCATTTTGCAGCTGGCCAGGTGGCTGGCTTCGTCCGATACCGAGATTCGAAACTTACCCGCCTCCTTCAGGACTCGCTGGGCGGCAACTCCATCACCTTGATGATAGCCTGCGTCAGCCCGGCCGACTACAACGTGGCCGAGACCCTGAGCACCCTGCGCTATGCCGATCGCGCCTTGCAGATCAAGAACAAGCCGGTGGTCAACCTCGATCCTCACGCGGCGGAGGTCAACATGCTGAAGGACATCATCCAGAAGCTGCGCGTCGAACTGTTGGCGAATGGAAAGATGAGCAGCTCCATCACCAGTGCCATGGGCTCTGCCGGCCTGAGTTCTGCGCCCAGTTCGGAGGCAGATTCCCTTGCAGGATCCGCTGCCCAGGCCGAGGAGATCAAGCGGCTGAAGGAAGAGAAGCGGGTGCTGGCGGAACGGGCCCGGAAACTGGAGCAGGAGCTGCACCAGTCGTGGGCTGATCTCACCGAGAAGGAGATGCGCGTGGAAATAGCCGAGCATGCGCAGGAGAAGCTTCGCAGCTATGTCCTCCAGATAAAGGCCAAGTTGGAGCAGCAGCAGCAGCAGCAACAGAAGCCCGAGAATGGCGATGATGCCGACGATGGGTTGAGCGATCCCCTGAAAGAGATTAGCCAGCTGGTGGGGCAGGTCGAGAACGAACTGAACCGCACACAGGACGAACTGGAGAGCCATGGGCAGGAGACGCGCCGCCAGCTGTCGGGTCGGTCGGCCAGCGAGCGCGAGGAGAACAGTTCGAGTGCCGGCGACGAAGTCCAGGAAATGATGCAGTCCCAGTCCGAGGAGTTCACCAACAAGCAGCTGAATCTCGCCGGGGAGCTACGCAACATCAATCGCCAGCTGGATCTGAAGAAGGAGCTGCACGAACGGATCATGCGAAACTTTAGCCGGCTGGAGGCCGACGATGAGGGCGACAAGCTGCGGCAGTGCCACCAGAAGATCGAGGACCTGGAGGTGGAGCGGCGGGAGCTGATGGATCAGCTCCGCACCACCAAGAGCAAGGACAACATGGCCAAAATCGCCGAAGATAGGCGCAAGCGCTTACAGGCCCTGGAGACGGAAATCGCCGATCTGCGCCGTCGAGTCATCACCCAGGCGAACATGCTCAAGATGCGCGAGAAGGAGCGTGAGAAGATCACGAACCTGAGCGGCGAGATTCGCGCCATGAAGGAGTCCAAGGTGAAGCTGATCCGGGCCATGCGCGGCGAGTCGGAGAAGTTCCGCCAGTGGAAGCTGGTGCGCGAGAAGGAGCTCACCCAGCTGAAGAGCAAGGACCGGAAGATGCAGTCGGAGATGGTGCGCCAGCAGACGCTCCATGCCAAGCAGCGCCAGGTGCTGAAACGGAAGTGCGAGGAGGCACTGGCCACCAACAAGCGTCTCAAGGACGCCCTCGAGCGTCAGGCCACCGCCCAGGCCCAGCGACAAAAGCACCTAAAGGATCAACCGTCCACCAGTTCCCACAGCAGCAGCTCCTCCAGCCATTCCAAGACCGACACCTGGGTGGATCGGGAGCTGGAGATCATACTGTCGCTGGTGGACGCCGAACACAGTTTGGAACAGCTGATGGAGGACCGGGCGGTGATCAACAATCACTATCATCTAATAGAGAAGCAGACCAGCATCAATCCGGCGGACTTGGACGAGCAGGCCCGACTGCTGGCCAACCTCGAGGAGGAGCTGGAGATGCGCAACGCCCAGATAGCCGATCTCCAGCAGAAGGTCTGCCAGAGCGACATCGATTCACGGATCAAGGGCTTGGCCGAGGGCGTCCACAGTATTGCCGAGGCCCGGACGGTCAGCAAGCACTTGCTGAAGTCCCTGGTCCAGCAGAGGCGCCAGCAGGCGGCCAGCATCAATGAGCAGCGCACCCTGATGGACGAGCAGCGGGCTCAGCTGCTGGAGGCGCAACAGCACCAGGACGCAGCCACCAAACGCCTCCGGCTGGCCGAGGCCAAGCACGAGGAGCAGATGCTCAACCAGCAGCGCAACTACGAGGAGAAGGTGGCCGTTCTGCTGCGGGCAGCCAACCAGCGGCCGGCTGGCCAGGAGGAGGATGCCTCCAAGCAGGAGCAGGAACAGCAGCGTCAACAGTTCCTGGACGAACTGATTAGCAGCCGGGAGGCATTGCAGCAGGAACTGGAGGCGCTGCGCTCGAAGATGGCCGCCAAGAAGAAGCCGAAGGAGCCCGAAGTGATGCTGGCCGATGTCCTCGACGAGAGTGTGGTCCTGATGTCGGAGACCCTGGAGCTAAGCGACGTCAGTAGCGACCCGGACTGGGTGCCCAACAAAGCCAAGGTGACGTATGGGAGACAGACAGCCAGGGCTATAGTGAGGAGTTCCTGCAATCCTAAGCTAACTGTTCTTTCCTCTTCCAGAGATCGTCGCAGTCGAGGAACCGCAACAACACCGTCGATCGGGATGCCTCGGGATCGGGTCTGCCCCAGGATGGCAACAATGGCTCCATGCAGTCCATTAACTCCACAACGCCGGCATCTGTGACGTCGGCGGAGGAGGGAGGAAAACGTGCCCTCTACTGCAAGTGCCGCACCAGGTGCAACTCCAAACGCTGCGGATGCTATGGCGCCGAGAAGGGCTGCTACGTGGGCTGTGTCTGCAAGGGCCATTGCATGAATCCCAACAATTCGAGCAATCAGTCGCCGCGGGAGAACGGACAGGGCGATGCTCCAGTGATCAAGAGCGAGATACGCGAGGAGCCGGAGGTGGATGCAAATGTGGCAGGATCCTCTGAAGATCCCAAGTCGGACGAGCAGTCGGGCAAGGAGAACTTTGCATCGCCGCCGCCACCATCAACATCGTCGTCCGCATCCCTGCCGGATGAGGCCAACAAGGGCGCTGCCATGGAGCAGCCGGCGGCGGCCAATGGTGGTCAGCCGTTGGGCAGCGCCAATCCGGCAACGGATGACACAACCGCTCCGAAGCTGGCCAGGTGGGAACGAGTCAGTAATAGTGTTCGATACCAAGTCAAGTCTATGTTTCCAATTTGCAGGATGTCGGGACTGGCCTTCTCCACGCCCAGGCGGAAGTTCTTCTGATGGACCGGATGGCGCTGGACGAGCCTACATCTTTCACCCAATCGGCCCCACCAACCACCTCATCCACATCCACATCCACACCCACACCCATCGTTTTGTTTCTTGCGTTCCGGTTCGCTTTCGTTTGTCAACGTTTATCCTTTATCCCTATATCCTTTGGGACAGATATAAGCAATAAACCTTCGACAAACGTTCATTCCAGGTGCCCCTTCTTCTTCACTTTCCTTAGATCCTTTCCTTAGATCCTAGAAAAGGGTTCAGGATATTTCCCAGCCCGAGGAGGAGCTATCGGCACGGCAACGAGCGAGATGGGTATAGCAGCCTCTCCCCCTTTTATTGTTGATTTATCTTTTAATGGGCCTCTTCCCCCCTTAGCTTAAGCTTCTCTTAATTTAAAAACTATTATTATTATTTTTAAAGACATTATTTTTAAAGAAATTATTATTAAATAATATTAAGGGCACGTCCATCTCCCCTAAAGTAGTTTTGTTTTTAAATTTAAATCCATAATAAAGTAGAGAATTGGAGAATTATAAGGTTTGTCCTTATTGGGGGCTGAGGGGATCCTATAGGGAGAATCAAGATCAAGAATCGGATCAAAGATATAGACCTTATACTATATCTACATCTATATGCATAGATCCCAGGGGCTAATTACGAGAAAAAAGAGAATATATATTCTTTTCATATTTTGATGCAGAATGATGGGGAATCCATTTAGAAATCTTTTAAGGTATTACTTTTATAAATCGGATCGGAATTGGGGAAGATATAGCCATCTCTGTGGGCCATTTGGGGGAAATCCACTTTTCAAGGGGACCCATGGGGAAAAATGGAGAAAAAATGTGAAAAATATTTTGTGTCAAGATTTTGATGCAGAAAGATGGGGAATTGATCCAGAAATCGTTTAAGGTATTCCGCTCCAGGATCGGATCAGAATTGGGGAAGATATAGCCACCTCTGTGGGCCATTTGGGGGAAAATCCACTTTCCAAGGGGACCCATGGGGAACAATGGAGAAAAAATGTGAAAAATATTTTGTGTCAGGATTTTGATGCAGAATGATGGGGAATTGATCCAGAAATCGTTTAAGGTATCCCGCTTGAGAATCGGATCAGAATTGGGGAAGATATAGCCATCTCTGTGGGCCGTATGGGGGAAAATCCACTTTTCAAGGGAACCCATGGGAAAAAATGGAGAAAAAATTTGAAAAATATTTTGTGTCAGGATTTTGATGCAGCATGGTGGGGAATCCATCCAGAAATCGTTTAAGGTATTCCGCTTGAGAATCGGATCAGAATTGGGGAAGATATAGCCACCTCTGTGGGCCATTTGGGGGAAAATCCACTTTTCAAGGGGACCCGTGGGGAAAAATGGAGAAAAAATGTGAAAAATATTTTGTGTCAGGATTTTGATGCAGAAAGATGGGGAATTGATCCAGAAATCGTTTAAGGTATTCCGCTTGAGAATCGGATCGGAATTGGGGAAGATATAGCCATCTCTGTGGGCCATATGGGGGAAAATTCACTTTTGAAGGGGACCCATGGCGAAAAATCGAGAAAAAATGTGAAAAATATTTTGTGTCAGGATTTTGATGCAGAAAGATGGGGAATTGATCCAGACATCGCTTAAGGTATTCCTCTCCAGGATCGGATCAAAATTGGGGAAGATATAGCCATCTCTGTGGGCCATTTGGGGGAAAATCCACTTTTCAAGGGGACCCGTGGGGAAAAATCGAGAAAAAATGTGAAAAATATTTTGTGTCAGGATTTTGATGCAGGATGATGGGGAATTGATCCAGAAATCGTTTAAGGTATTCCTCTCCAGGATCGGATCAGAATTGGGGAAGATATAGCCATCTCTGTGGGCCACATGGGGAAAAATCCACTTTTCAAGGGGACCCGTGGGGAAAAATCGAGAAAAAATGTGAAAAATATTTTGTGTCAGGATTTTGATGCAGGATGATGGGGAATCGACCCAGAAATCGTTTAAGGTATTCCTTTCCAGGATCGGATCAGAATTGGGGAAGATGTAGCCATCTCTTTGAACCATATAGGGGGAAACCCCGCTTTCCTGAAGGTTCTAAAGGAAAGCTTGATGCTAGAAACTCCCCCAGGACCTCCCAAGTTATGGAGTACACTGGATATAATATTTTCGACATTTTATTGTTTTTGTATTTGGTTCTTTTTTCGTAACAGTTTAATGTGTTGTGTGTGTAGGTGAGGGATGTGTGTGTTGCGGGAGTGTTGGTGTGCTCTCAGGATTCACTTTCTATTTTTATTCCAAAGGATATTTATTTTTTTTGAGGCGTGGGATGGGCGTGGTTCGTAAAGCACCAGTAACAGTAAACAGAATGACAAAGAGAAACAAACAAAAAAAAATATATAGAACAGAGCTACAAAAAAAATGTATATTTAAAAAAAAAAGGACAAAGAAATTCGATGGGTGCCCGGAAAAAAAAGCCAGGACCTCTACCGCTAATCACGAGCATATCATTCACCCCACAGTCAGCCAGGAGGCAGGAGGACCAAGCCAACGATTTCGATCCCCTGTCGGTCCCCAAGGATGGTCCTTGTGGCAAGGACTTGTTCGGCGGGGAAGTGAATGATATTTTTTTGTACAAGTACATCGATTTTTTGCGCTTGTAAGTACATAGAGTCTAGAAATCTTTTTTTTTTTTTCATATTTTCTCATTACGTTCCGCTTAGCTTTAATCTTTTTGTTTCTTGCAGTGTATTTTGGTGTGAATGATAATTATTTTATGGTTTTTTTTTTAAGATTGTGTGTGTTTTTGTTTGTTTTTTTTTAACAGATTATCAATTTACAATACATTAATGTACAAATTTTAAATAATCGTAATAATAATACATAATAGTTCTACTCAATATACATATAATATTTATATTTTTGTTTTTAGTTTTTAGTTTTTTTTTTGTTTTTTTTTTATAAATATAGCGCAATTCTTTCACTACAGACTATACAAAAAAATTATATATATATTTAATCAAAAATTACACATAATGGAGAGTTTTTTTATTTTCTTTTTTGTTTTTCTTTCTGTGTATGGGATTTACCTAATTGTTGTTTTTCGTTTTTTTTTTTGAGTGTATGTGCATGTGCGTGTGCGCGTGTGTGTGTGTGGTGTGTGCATTTCTTTCATATTTCTTGTCTAAAATATTTGTTCTTTTTTTTTAAATTTAATTTATTTAATTTAATTAATCCTTAGTTTCATTTTGCTTAATTTTTTTCTTAATTTTTTTCTTAATTTTTTTTTTTTTGGCAATTATTTTAGAATGAATTATGAAACGGATTTAGAACAAAACAACAATATCATAGGCGCGGTTGTGGGGTGTGTGGTGTGTGGTGTGTGAGTGGGGGCTCTTATCCTTAGAAAAAAAAAATGTACAAATAAAATAAATCAGAATAGTGACAGGACAACACTGAACCTTGCCAGATCTTGTGCGACATTTGCATTTTTTGTTTGTTTTTAGTTTTTTTTTTTTTTGGTTTTGCTGAGGATGCTACGATGGCTTTTATTGATGACTTGATGCTCTCCATGACGATTACTCTCCTCCGGCTAGGCTCTAGACCGTCTCCAGCACACGGACATCCTTCTGGACGACATAGAACTTGTGCTTCTTGCCCACCAGCCCCCAAATGACGGCCACGTTCTCGATCACCACGTTCACGGGTATCGTGCACACCGCCCCCAGCACACAGGCCAGAAACCGGAACAGTCCGAACCGGTACAGCGAAAAGGACTTGATCACACCAAACACATACATGTAGATGTTGATGGCCGCTATGAAGGCGCAGACAAAGTCAACCAGATTGGGACACGGTATGGGGTAGACGGCGGCGAAGATGATGTTCGATGTGGAGAAGGGCATGGTCACCCACGAGTAGACGCTGATGCCGAGCAGCAGCTTGTGCTTGAAGGGTATCATCTTGGAGTGGACGACAAGGAGGATGCCCTGGAGCCAGCGCTTCCTCTGCTGGAGGAAGTCCAGCATGGTGAACGGCGACTTCTCGTACATCTCGCCGTCTATGAAGTTGAAGGTGTAGCCCTGGCTGAAGGCGCGCATCGCAAAAAAGCAATCCTCGGCCACAGATCCATCGATGCCGTTGTCAAAGGACACTGACCGTTCAGCTGCCACCTGTTGGGATAAAGAGGAGACATTAGTCAGTGGCCCTAGACTTGAACAACCTAATGGCTGGACTATTACCCACCTGGGTGACCACGTAGCTGCCCTTCCAGCTGAAGAGCGGCTTGTGGAAGAGCTTGAACTGCAGCCGGAGCTTGCCCATGTCGTCGGATACCCGGAAGCTGTCCGCCAGCGTGGTCAGCCAGTTGACCACGTTCTCGTTGGCATACGTGATCAGGCCCTGGCCGAAGGGGTGCTTGCCATCGAGGACAAAGTTAATGATGCCCCGGACAGAGTTCTCGGTGAGCAGGGTCTCCTCGTCCAGATGGACGATCCAATCGTTGTCGTTCAGGACATTGACATTGTCCTCCAGACAGTACTGCAGTGCCCTGGACTTGAAGAGGGCACCCGTACGCGTCTTGTACTCCTTGGGCACAACAATCTCCCGGATGCGACGATGCTGGGCCAGATGCACCGCCTTGTCGGTCACCACTTCGATGAGAAAGTTCTCCAGGCCGGTGTCCAGGCAGGTGTTCATATTCCGCAGGACATTCGTCTTGACCAGATCGGGAAAATCGCCGCGTGTGACCACCCGGATGCAGATGAAGGGCGCCAGGAGGGGGCTGCCCTTGAGGATGACCTTCTCGGGGAAGGCGTTGTAGAAGACCAGGCCGCAGAAATTGAACAAGACCTGGGGCAGGGTGAGGAGCGTAAGGAAGCGGAGTAAGTACAGCAGAACCGTGGCCACCTGGCCGTATTCAGTCCATGGATCGACGATCGTGAACGAGTTCTCGTCGATCTTAATACCGCCGGAGAATACTTCGAAGGTAACTATCACAGTGATGAGCAGTGTGCAGTGCAGCAGGTGCTTTGTGGTGGAGTTCATCCTGATTTCGATTTCGATTTCGATTTAATTTATTAATTAATTAATTTAATTAAATGGCTATGCTCCAGAGATAGCCCTTAAGTAGACTTGGGAGGGCGGGGATTAGTGTGCTGCTTTTTGTTCGTTCGTTTTTGGTGAGTCAGTAGCGCCTCGTTTTTTGATTATTTTATTTTTTATTTTTTATTTTTTATTTTTGAGCTTCAGTGTGTGACTGTTTCCGGAACGGAAGTCCATCCAGTCACTGGCTTGATAAGTGGGTTTTTTTTTCTTTTTATCTTCCTGGACTCCTCCGCTGGGACTGTGGTGCTGGACTAGGATGCTGCTCCCTCTTGTCTTTGCTTCCAATAGCTGGCATTTGAGACTCTCAGCTCTGATTCCGGGTCAGACATTTCTACAAAAAAAAAATAAAAAACAATTAGAGCTTCAATTAAAAAAAGAGTAATTATTAATTAATATTTGAATCATATTCTAGTTGGCCTTTGGCCTCTTGCGTGCCTGGAACTCTGATCATGGCGTCTATAATTGGTCGTTCTGGCCAATTGCCAGAGTTCAAAGGTCTCTGCCTCTGCCTCTGCCTCTGATCTCTGTCCTATAGATTCTCGGCCAATTAATTTTTAACATCAATTATTGAGTAGCCCAACTACATAATACTCCCTGATGGTGTTTGAGTCAAAAATTTCCATCAAAAGTCTCCGGAGTGGGAGGAGGAGTGGGCCTGGGAATTATAGGGCGGGGTGTGGTCTTGGCCCGGGAATGAGATTCAAAATACGGGCGTATTCACATCGCCGGCATAAAGATTACATACATGCCCCATTTCCAAGGCGACACCACCCATATAATATCGATTTAGTCCCCAGCCCATGGGAGTACGGGAGGTACGGGAGGTATGGGAGGTACGGGTGTATGGGAGGTATGGGAGGCATGGGAGGTATGGGAGGTATGGGAGACTACGGGAGAGGAGGTACGGGTGTATGGGGACTACTGGGAGAGACCTCTCGAAGCCCAATGGAGAGGTGGGGTGCTGCCATCGATAGCACAATCGAGTATTAAGAATCGAGACTACGTAACAATGGAAGGTTTAGCACTTGGCACTTTTTTTATTAGTAGTTCTCTAGAAGTATGTAGTTCTCTAGTGATAGTTCTCTAGTGATAGTTCTCTAGTGATAGTTCTCTAGTGATAGTTCTCTAGTAGGTAGGTCCCTAGTAGGTAGGTCTCTAGTAGGTAGGTCTCTAGTAACATGTAGTTCTCTAGAAGTAAGTATGAAGTTATCTAGTGGTATGTAGCTCCCTATAGTTCTCTAGTAATAGATAGTTAGATAGATAGTTCTCTAGTAAGATAGTTCTCTAGTAATAGTTCTCTAGTAGAAAGTATGTAGTTCTCTAGAAGTATGAAGTTCTCTAGTAATAGTTCTCTAGTAGGTAGGTCCCTAGTAGCATGTAGTTCTCTAGAAGTATGAAGTTATCTAGTGATAGTTCTCTAGTAATAGTTCTCTAGTCCCTAGTCCCTGGTCCCTAGTAGGTAGGTCTCTAGTAGGTAGGTCTCTAGTAGGTAGGTCTCTAGTAGGTAGGTCTCTAGTAGCATGTAGTTCTCTAGAAGTAAGTATGAAGTTATCTAGTAGTGTGTAACTCTCTATAGCTCCCTATAGTTCTCTATAGTTCTCTAGTAATAATTCTAGTAGTCTAGTATTATATTCTAGTAATAATAGTAGTTCTCAAGAAGTAAGCATGAAGTTCTCTAATAGTATGTAGCTCCCTATAGCTCTCTAGTAATAGTTCTCCTGTAATAGTTCTCCTCTAATAGTTCTCTAGTATGTAGTTCTCTAGCAATACTTCTCTCTCCTAGTCTCTAGTTCCCTAGAGAGACTTCCCAGAAGTACCCTGGCACTTGGAAGCCCACCTTTGTACAAAAACCAAACACTTGAACCCCCCCTGCCACAGTAAAATGTTTATTGGCGCAAACCTTATCGTTTATGTGAGGGCGTTCTTGCTTATTAAGCAGGAAACAACTTGATATCGAAGATATCGATATCGATATCGACACCAGATAAGCAGAACAACAAAGGGCTCTGCCCAACAACGGGTTACAAGCAGAAACACGACTCCAACATTTGTTTACTTCCAGTTCTTAACTCGAAGACTAATGCCATTGATCACTGGTTATCGAAATAATCGAATTTCTGCATACTCTATAGAGTATTTTATTGATTTTTTTAATAGTTATGTCTCTTTTTTGATAGACTTTTCTCCATTTAGTCTGAGATTTGTTTACTAGACAGTTTTAAGTTGAAAACTAATGCCTTTAATCACTGGTTATCGGAATAATCGATTGCCATATAAAATAATTTAAAAGTTGCATAAATTATACATTTAATGACAAAGTTTTTAATATATTTTCCATTATTTGTTTTATAAAAAACAGCACTAATTGCCAATTAAGGTCATTAATCAGTGGTTATCGAAATAATCGATTTGGCTCAAGCTCTAAATAGTTTTCTTCAAAGATTTTTCATAAATTAAACCATTTACGATAGTTTTTTTCATTTATTTCCTCCACTAATTCTTAGATTTGTTTGAAAATCAGTTTTAGACTTGAAACTTATTGCCATTAATCGCTTGTTATCGAATTAATCGAATTGGTATTGCATCCCATGCCCTATTTTTTATAGTTTTTATGAGAAATTATTAATTCGAATGTCTCCCAACTGATGTAATTCCCTCTCTTAGTCCCAGATTTGTAAAAATTGCTACAATTCATAGCTTGTTATCGAAATAATCGATTGAATATCGATCAAATATTTAAACTCTTCTCTGGAGAGCACTAAGTGGGTTTCTACTGTATCCCATCCGTTGCCGTCTTCGATAAGAGGCCAGCCGATTCACGTGGAGACTTTTTGTGGATTTTTTTTAGAGAAACTTGCGAGGGTTTGAATGAGTAAAGTTTTTACAGTCTGGTTGCCGATAAGCGCCGGCCTTCGCGAATTGCGAAATCCTAGATACCCAGAGCCGTAGTGCCTCAGCCTCAGCCCCAGCCCCAGCCCCAGCCTCAGCCTCTTCGCTGAGTGCCCCGCATGACTAATAAGATGCCATTGACTCGATCGCCTTATCAGCTACCAGGTTCAGCGTGGAGGAGCTACCCGATCCCTTCCAGATTCCCGCATTCCCTCATTCCCTCCCATTTCCGATCAAGATTTCCATTTAGAATGAATCACAGCCTGTTAGGTTCAACGACAATTCCGGTGGCGTTAAAAAAAAAAAAAAATAAAAAAAAATATATAATTTTTTCACTCATTCTCTGATAACTCTGACGGGCGGGCTGCTCTCTCGCCGTCAGATTTGTGGCGTTTCTGTTGGGGGCGGAATGAACTTGGATCGTTGGTGGCGATAACCGGTCCACAACTCTCTTACATAAACAACACAAAGCGGTTAGGCCCCAGCTACCCTTTTTTTGCGAGAAATTAATGAAAAATGAATGCAACGCTCGAGCGATTGCAGTTCGCAGTGGCTATGGGCTGCAGGCTATGGGCTACAGATGGATGGCTAAGCAGGGCTTTGCATTGAAGATCGAAAGTGCAAACAGTACTGGGTAGTTAGTTGAAGGGAAAAGAGTAATTAAATGCTTAATCGCACCGGAGAGCCGCCATTAATCTTATCCAGAGCTCAGATTTAGAAACTATTGCGAGGCGATAGCCGCCTCGGCGATCGCCGATATTGTTCGACATTGTTACTGGGTGGCTCTCTGGAGGGAAGTGAAGCTACAGCCGAGTGCAGGCCAGTGGGAATCTAATCGTTGCCCTGACTCACCTGACCGCCATACATAACACATCCACTTGAGGAGTGGCGGCACAGGCGGCAGTCAAGAGTTCATAACTGCCACCCAGGGCACTACTTTGGCGCTACTCTGGCGCTACTCTGGCACTTCTGGCGCTACTTTGGCCTAGAATCCCATTAAGGCCACTCAGGCACATAGTTCTCCCAACATTTTCAGCCCAGAACTGTCCCTAAGTTAGCACCCTAGCTCCCCTGGCCCCTCTCTGGCACTACCCTAGCATCCCTGGCGCTACTTTGGCGCTACTTTGGCGCTACTCTAGCACTACTCTAGCACTCCTGGCACTACTATGGCCTTAAATTCAATAAAGACCAGTCAGGTACATAATAATTCTAAGCCTTTCAGCCCAGAACTGACCATAAGTTAGCACCCTAGCATCCCTGGCACTACTTTGGCACCACCCTAGCTCCCCTGGCACCTCTCTGGCACTACTCTAGCACCCCTGGCACTATTCTGGCTCTCCTCTGACCTAGAATTCCATTAAAGGCTAGCCAGATACATAATAATCGCAACCCTTTCAGCCCACAACTGACCACTAATTAGCGCCCCAGCTCCCCTGGCGCCACTCTGTCACCTCCCTGGCCCAGAAGTCAATTAAGGCAAGTCGGGCCGATTCGACACTCAATGTCAAAGTCCATGGGGGCAAGCACGGCATATGAATGGGAAATCCCTACACTCAAAAAAAAAAAAAAACAACAAAAAAACAATCTATTATAAATGATATAATAATTATTATTATTCCGGTTGATGAATCACTGAGCGTTGGCTTTTCCTCCCCATTACCAGTCCATGATGATGGCTGCGTTGTTATTTTCGTTTTCAGCTTCGATTTCGGGATTATAAGATATAGTTTCGGATTATATATTCGCGGCACGTTTGTTTCGATTTTTTTGTCGTATTTTTGTTTTTTTTTGTGATTTTCCTCTCGTGCTTCGAACTCCGAAGACGGTCGCCGGTACACTAAGCTTCGTAGAAACCGCCCAGGTCGAAAGCACCACCACCACCACCACTGGAGTGCGAGTACCAGGTCTACAATAATAATACCTCTGTGTAGTATCTATCTGGCTGTGATGGTGTTTGTGGACTACGGCAGTGTCGTCGTCGCCATCGCCGTCATAATAATAAATTAAATACGTTATCAAGCGTGGAACGCAATCAGCACCCAGCCAGTGTACCCAGAACCCAGTACGAAGTGCCAGTACCACTAAGTAGATCCCCTAACCACCCAGTAATGGATGGTTCGACCAAGAAGTCGAAATCCTTCGGAAACCAACGCAAACTTTTCATTCAAAAATAGCTCCTTTTCTTTAAGATTATTTTTTATATCAAAATCAGAGCCATCCTTATCAGAACTTGAGTTTCTCGTTTTTTTTATTATATAATATTATTTTTTATTCCGTTAGTCTTGCTTTTAGTCGGAGGGATGACTAATTCCAGAGGAAGCCACTCCACTGGGTGCTATCACTTTCCAAGAAGTGTCGTCATGGATCATATGGGGTTAGGAATTTTTCAAGATAATTGTTACTAATGCTACTAATACTACTCGTACTACTAGTAGCTAGTACTATGCTACTACTATTCTACTCCTTAATTATATAATCAATAGTAATCCCTCCCTACCCCACTCCTCTCCAAAAGGACATTAGTTCAGGTGCCTCCGCCCGCAGACTGATTGGGATTTGGGGCACTTTCCAGGGCTAGGGCGCTTATCAGACTGGGTTGAGCAAACACGACGGACCACCACTGTAATTGTAACTGTAACTGTATCTGTATCTCTCTCTCTCTCTCTGTCTCCGTTTCTGTAGATAAGCTCAGAGCTCCATATCAAGTCGCTTTCTCAGCACACTTGCCTGGGGATTAAAATAATAAAAATTACTAAGAAAGAATTTTATTTAAAAAATGATGAATTCTTCTCTGTAATTCTTCTCCTTTCTTTTTTCCAACGAATGCCAGCAGATCTCACCATCTCACTCTTCCATCCCAGCTGTTTACTTTCGAAGAAATGCAAACATCCTGCAATAACATGTTGATTTTTTGTATCTTTCTTCTCTTTTCTTCGTTGCAGTAACTGTACTGGGAGTAGGGAGTGCCTGGAGAGCGCCTGGAAAGCGCTTGAAGAGAGCCTGTGGAGTACTTGGAAAGCGCCTGGAGGAGTGCCGTGGGGGGGTCACACTAAAAAAAAAGGGTCACTCGGCCCAAGGAGACCCCTGCCCAAGGACATTAGCCCGTTAGCTGAGAATGTTAAGTGCAGTCGAAAGTCACGAGATTCCCGGTAACTTTCCAAGTTAACAGTTAGCGGGTCACAATTCCAGACCCACACACGCCAAGAGACAAGAGGGAAAGAGAGAGAAAATAAACCAACAATGGAAAACAAACACGCGATCTTTCTGAAAAAAAAAACATACAGTGATGGGCAGAGAGATATGACATCCTCTTTTAGGAGGAGGTTTCTTTGGGGGATTTATTTTTAAAATCTAAAAGAGATCAAGACAAGAACAAACACGATTTAAAAAAGGGTTTTCTTTACTTAAATAATTATAAAACTTTTGAGTTGTAAAAAATAATTAAAAACATAATTATTCAATATCTGTCTATACTCTTTAAAAAAAAATCTTGAAAATGTATAGTGCCTATTAGAAGATCATTGAATTTTTGGCTGGCCTTAAGGCGATGACCTCCACTGTGCGAATCAGACAATGCGAGGCAGGACAACAACAAAAGAACAACAAACGGCGATATGTGCTAATGGGCAGTCCAAGGGCGTAGACAAGCCAAAAATGGGGGTGTGGGGTAGGTAGGGGGTGTTGCGTTAACTGGATTTGTTCGATCCACTTACCATGCTCTCCATGCCAGCCGGAGTGGGGGAAGTACGATTAGCGGAGGAAGGAAGTTGCCTGTTTTTCCTTTTCGGGGCTTCTCTCTGTTCTCCCTATTTCCTTTTGGGCGTGTTGGGTGTGTCGCTGCCTCTGCCTCTGCCTCTGTCGCTGCCTCTGTCACCGTCGTAAACAATTGAAGATATAGAAGATATATATCGATGACGCGCGCTTCAAGATGCGCTTCTTCTCTCTTGCCGCTCCTCTCCCAGCCGCTCTCCCGCGTGTTACCACGCTCTCTCTCTCTCTCTTGTTCCTTTGGGCCAGGCCACTCACTCACTCTTCTTGTTGCCAGCGGCGCCGATTTGTTTGGTTTATTTTTGTATTTTTTCGTATTAGAAAATTTTGTCAATGCTGTTTGCTTTGTTTTTGTTTCTGCTGCTGCTGCTGCTGCTGCCGCCACCACCGCCGCCGCAGTAGCAGGTTCATTAATATTTTCGATATTTATATGAAATATAAATATATTTATAAACGTAATGCTTTGCTAATTTTTCCTCATATCGGACCCCCTTTACACTTTTTTTTTTCTTTCTTTTTTTTTGTTCACCTCTCTTCACCGGTTGACCGCTCTTGCCAAATTCGGAGAGCGTACTTTGCACCAGCCAAAAAAAAATATATATAAATTATGAGAATTGAAAGCACAATGAATTAAGGCTGGGAACCAACACGATTTAAACAGCGGCTGAAAATCTATCGATTTTCCCACACGGCTATTTCCTTGTAGACGCTTTTTTTTTCTTATTGCAATTTTTCACTACGCGTGTGATTGGTGATGGCGGTGTGTGGGTGAGTGGTGTGTAAGTGTGAGGCGGTTGGTAATCAAAAAAAAAAAATGCAATTGCCAATTCACTTTGAGGACTGGGCGTTTGGGTTGTCGTTGAAACGCGCGCACATCTTGGCTTAGAATGCAGATTCAGCCCCAAGCGATTGACCGTTACAGCGTTTTAGTCGACTTTTTTCTGATTAATATTTTAACCGCTGCTGCCCCGCAATGTGCCCAGTTGGCGCTCAATTTTGTTCTTAGCGCGTCTGTTATCGATAACCAGTGTTGATTAATTTTCGATATCAATCGAGAATAGTATTTTTTTTTAAGGGGAGATTTAAAAAGTGAGCGCCAAAGATTACAAAAAAATTTCAGATAAAGATATCTTTTACAAAAATACATTTCCCATTAATAATACAATTTAATTTGTTACAAATATGTGACTCCCCTTGCAAACCGCTCACTTACCAATGGTAGCTAAGCGTCATTAAGGACATATCGTTTATTTTAAATTTACATTTTTTCGTATTTTATATATATTCTTTCTTGTACTCCGGTTTGCAAACCAGAAAAACATTTTTGTTTGTGTGTGAGTTTTCTTAAATTTAGTTTTCTCGACACCAAAAGATCATCAATTTTGAGGGCGGGGTGTTGTGGCAAAGTAATTGTTTTTTTTTTTTCGGGGAATTCTTCTTAACTTTGTGGCCAATGTATTAGGCTAATAAATATATTTATTTATACATTATTTACTTTTTACTTTTTTTTGTTTTTAAGTTTTTTTTTTCTGTTTTTTTTTTTTTTACCATTTATAGTGTGTATGTATATAAGGCAAGGCATGCCCAACGTTTGTCTTAGAATGTGAGTTTTAAATTGTGATTAAAGGATACGACTTTTACTTAAAGAGTGTGACGATTAAATATGAATGTAAAAAAAAAAAAATTAAATTAAATTAGAACTTTTTTCGTTAAAATTAGATTATTCAAGAAATGTATGTGTGTTTTGCTTTAGCTGCTACGGCGGCTGCTTATTACTCTCCTGTTCAGTTTCATCTATACAGCTGGATACCAGCGATCTATGTGTCCGACTTCCACAACTTTATGGTCTTGTCGTTCTCGAGCGCCGCCGAGGCAATAATGTTCTCAGTGGGATGGCAGGCGGTGCACAGAACGGTGTCTGTGTGTCCCTGTAGCTTCTGCACCACCTCCTTGCTCTGCAGATTCCAAATATACACCATGTTGTCCTCGCTGCCGCTCACAATCCACTGCAAACGGCATTAAAAACACAATTAGGCTTTAAATTGGAAAAAAGAGTTTCCCCGATGACTTACCTTGCCGCCCGTAACCGAAAAATTGGCGAAAATGCAGTACTTCTCGTTCTTGTGCCCGGTGTACGTCTTCAGGCACTTGCCCTTGGAGTAGTCCCACAGCTTCAGGGTGTTGTCCAGCGTGGCTGCCAGAATGTACTTGCCATTTGGCGAAAACTTCACAAAGCTAACGGGCGGGTTGTCGTCGTCGATGAGGGTCTTCAGGCACTGTCCACTGGCGGTGTCCCAGATGCGGCACAGGCCATCGTAGCTGCTGCTCACAATCAGTGAGCCATCACGATTGAAGTGCACCGCCGACACCGGATCCGAGTGGGCGGGCAGGGTCTTCAGGCACTTGCCCGTGCGCACATCCCAGATGCGAACGCTCTCATCGAAGCTGCCCGACACGATCAGGTTCGATTGCGGGTTGAAATTACAGCAGAAGACGTAGTTGCTGTGACCCTTAAGGGTTTTCAGGCTCTTGCCAGTGCTCAGCTCCCAGACCTTCAGGGTTTTGTCATCGCTGCCGCTGACCAGCAGCCGGGAATCGGAGCTCCATGCCACATCGCTGATGCCAAGCTTGTGGCCCGAAATGGTCTTCTCAAATTTTCCATCATAGGCGCCCCAGATTTTGATCAGTTTATCGGCGGCTAGAAGTAGTTGGGAATTATTAGGTGATCAGGATGAGAATACATGCACTGGATACTCACATGAGCTGGCGAGCCACTCGCCGTTGGGGCTGAACTTCACAGCCGAGACCGCCTTGGTGTGGCCGGCAAGCGTGAACTTGAGCGTGTAGTTGGGCTTCACCGACAGTGATCCCTTGTTGGAGGAGACGCTGGTATTGGCGCTACTATTGACGCCGGCCGCCACTGAACTGGGCTGCAATGAGTTGGGGCCGGTGGGCGCCGTGGGCATTGGCTGCTGCGGCGGATGCACCACGCCGGGATGGCCGCCATGCACGGCTCCGATTGGCACCATCGTCTTCTATATCCTTTATATCTCTAAAGATTACAGATTACCTCTGGTGGCTACGATTTTCGTGATTTTTTCTTGCAAAAATTTCACCCTTTCCGCGCCGCACACGTGCTTCTTCTTCTTCCGGCCGGAGGAACGCTAATGGCGGTATCCTGGCCCAAAAATGTCGATTATTGGCTTAATTTCTTCCAAGTGTGATGCCGTCGACTTGTTTGGCACCGCCTAACCTGATCGGTTTGTTTGGTTTGGTGGTTTTTGGGGGCTCGCGTTTCCAGCCACACGTGAAAATAAAATAAATTGCAGTGCAAGTGTGGCCGTTTGGGCGCGGTAGCTAAAATCCAGACACGCGTGTCCACGCTAATGGGACCGTTACAGAAGTGGCCATAAAATACCATAACGCGTAATGGTATTTTATTTAAACATTAAAAAAAAAAGGAATTTGTTGCATTTTAAAACTAATTTTAAATAATTTTGTGCAGTTTTAAAAGTTTTTAAGCAGCTAATCGATAGGAACTCTTGCTAATAGTCTCTATGGAGTTTAATCAACTGCATTTGATAGTCCTATCGATTTGAAGTTTCGATAAAATATGTTAATAATTATTGAAAAATTTGGAAACTTTACAATCACAACATTTTCTAAACATGTTTTTAAAAAAAATTGTAGTTTATAAACTTAAATAAGCTTCTAAGCGTTAATACTTTCAGGATTTTTTGGCTGCTTTGCCTACGGGCACACTGCTTTACACAAAACAAGAACTACAAAGAAAAATAAAAACATTCCACCAACCAGGACATCAAAATTTACACAGCATCAGCTGGTGCACAGGACCACGGGCCCAAGGATACAACCGCAAGGATGAACGGTCTGCCGCCGAGCAAGCACTACAATCTGACGCACTACCAGCAGCGTTATAACTGGGACTGCGGCTTATCCTGCATTATTATGGTCCTGGGAACGCAGCAGCGCGACGAGTTCCTGAACAATTTCGAGGCCGTGTGCAACGATGAGGGCTTTGGATCAAGTACTTGGACAATCGACCTATGCTACCTGCTGCTGCGCTACCAGGTGCGCCACGAATACTTCACCCAAACACTGGGCATCGATCCGAACTACGCCCAGCACACCTACTACTCCAAGATCATCGACAAGGACGAGCGTCGCGTCACGCGCAAGTTCAAGGACGCCCGGGCGCATGGCCTTCGGGTAGAACAGCGCACAGTCGGCATGGAGGTCATCCTGCGTCATTTGGCTCGTCACGGTCCGGTTATCCTGCTGACCAATGCCTCCCTGCTGACCTGTGAAGTGTGCAAGCGTAATGTCCTGGAAAAGTTTGGGTAAGCTTACGTTTTTTTTTTTGTTCTAACATTCCCATCATTATGCATGTCATGCCTCCTAATCCTTCCCTCGAAAAAAAGCTGTTTTCATATAATTTGTATTGCCCGAAACACACGCTTGCCGGGACTCAAAAAAAGCTATGCTGGTCACTATGTGGTCCTTTGTGGCTACGACATGGCCACCAAGAAGCTCTTCTACCACAATCCCGAGGTGCACGACGGCCGTGAGTATTCCCAATCCCCCCCCTTCATTGATTTTAATATTTTTTTTTTTTCTGGCAGACATCTGTCGCTGTCTGGTGGAGTCGATGGACACGGCCAGGCGTGCTTACGGCACCGACGAGGACATCATCTTCATTCACGAGAAGAAAGCACCCACAACGGATTAAACAGGAGCTCGTCTAGCCAGGCTCGCAGCAAAATATAGTACCTGCCGTCGCCAGGTTGCCAGAGAGGGATACCAGGAGGATTGGAATCTGCGCTTTGTGATATTAGTTTGTTAGATGGAGGTGTTAGGGATGCGGTGTCGATGGGATGGGCTGGAATGTGGCTGAGAACTGCATGCTGCTTGGTTAACTTTGGCACAACAGTGTACTTTATTAGAGTATTGCTAGCAGTTGGTCCCCAATTACAATTACAAACGACTTATATAAAGCAGCCAGGCAGCTGTCCAAATGAGAGTAGGTCGATCGATTTTATCATTAGGCTTTCGTCACTGGTTGGTGGAAGGAACGGAAAGATTTCTTTTCTTTTATTTTATATTTTTTTTGTATATAAAAGTGCCAAATCTATATGTATTATATATTCAAAGTTATTGTTCTTATTGTTCCAAAAAATGTGTCCAGCGTTACTGTTTGTGTGTAAAATTATAGACTGAAGATTAATTATTAAACGGAGACGGACAGACGGACGGACAAGCCTGTATCAATTCCATTGGTTTAGCTTATAAGCTGAATGTTTTTATTATTTAAGGCTCTTGATCTCTCCTTCCGCCGCTTCAAAAAATTGTGTTTCGAGTTTGGTTTTCGAATCGACCCACCCTTGACTACGACATTCCAATAAGATTATGCGTAAAATATACAATATGTTCTGGATGTAGAAAATACAAAAGATTATTGTTCCAACCATAGTGCAGTCGCAGTGTGTATCCTTACTGGGTCTCCTCCCTCTCCTTACCCTCGTTGCAGATCCGTTTGTAGAGCAGCTGCAGCTTGATGTGCGGCGCCTCCACCGGCAGGATTATCTTGCCATCTGCATCCGTATACTTGTCGTATGGCTGTTCTGCGAAGACCTCGAATCCGTGCGAGCGGAATATCTTCTGCGAGAAGATGCCAGTGGCGTCGGCTTTTAGGAGACGGAAGCCGTTCTTCTTGGCCACCGCCACCGACTGACGGACCAGTTCATTGGCGATGCCTTGGCCCCTGTAGCCGGAGTCCACGGACAGGATTCGGACATCGAACATGGCGTCCACATCGAAGTGCTCGAAGAGATTGTACTTGAGGTTGTGACGGTGTAGCAGCTCGAAGATCTTCCGGAAGTCCGCATCACAGGTCTCCTCGAGCTTCTCCAAGGCCTTGGACGTGTCCCCAGCACGCAGGATGCCATTAAGCACCACTCCGGCAATCTTGCACTTACCATCCTGGGCCGCCTTCTCGTCCACGGCCATCAGACTCATCCGATCCTGCAGGGCCTCCAGGCAGTGATCCTCCAGCTCGGGGTTGCTGCATCCGTTCTGACACAGTCCAGCGGCCTTGTTTAGCGGCTCGTCGGCGAAGAAGCTCTTGCGGAGATGCTCCAGGACCTGTTTGTAGTGCTCCGGACCGATCAGCTTGTACTCCATGGCGGCGTTGCGGTTTTCGGAGGCGTTTCTGATGCAGGAGCGGGTTTTCAACGAGACCTGGAAGGGATAAAAAAAGGGATTTTATTATTTAAGGAATTATTTTTAAATTATTATTATTGTTTAAATACTAAAATATTTATAGACACTTTTTTAGCTAAGATTGGGAAAAGGATATCGTTTTTTTTTAAGTTTCAAGGCTTTGATTTAAGAAAAAGGCCTTGAAATTATATTTTAATCTTTTTTTTAATGTTAGCTTTATGTTTTTATTTAAATGCATTTAAGGCTGAGTGAAAAAAACAAAGTTATAGTTCAAAAATGTATCCCACAACCGCCTGTTGCTTTCTAAAGTTAAAAGAAACTTTGTTAAAAAACTCATTAAAAGTTATTTTAAAATTTTTTTATTCAACTTTATTGATGGAAAAAATTAATTAAAAATGGTAATTAATAATAAAATTATAAATTTCATATAAAAATGACAATTTCCACAGCAAGAGCATCAAAAGGACACCCTTATATATTTTTTTTCTGTAACTCAATTAGGAAAACGGCAACCTGCCAGGCAGCTCCCTGCTCCCTGCTTTCACTTACTTTCACTTTAACTGCACTCTCTCTCACACACACACACACTTACTTACCTCTTGTGATGATGGCCTAATGACACGCCCCCTTGACACACCTACACCTCAGCCCTCCCACCGCCACCCACTTAATCCGCGTGAAACGACAAAGGTTATAAGGACATAAAACGCCTGTCATATATGAACTACAATGTCGTTCCTGGTGGAACACTTACTCCAGAGATTATTGCCAAATGGATGAACTGCTGGCCAGGCGTATAGTTGTAGAAGGATTCCCGATTTTTGGGGGCAACAGGCTCCTGCCACCAGGATTGTTTATTTCCTTCGGTTGGGGGTAGCCTTTGGGGAAAAAATGTGTAACCTACTTGCGGGCGCTGCCAGATGCGAACTGCGACTGGAGAACAAAAAGCGGCGACACAGGCAGCAGGACCAGCATCCCAGTTTCAAGGACACTCAGGGAAATTATTATTATTCTTATTAAAAATTAATTTCATTTAATTTCCAAGATTTCTTTATTAAAAAAAAAAAAAGTTATAATGCCTTTGAAAATATTTTTAATTTTAATTTTTATACATTTTTTTTAAAATTAAAACCTTTAGATTTTCTTTCAGTGTATAGACTCGTGTATCCTCCCAGCCGAAGCATGAGAAAAATTCTGCCGTTTCTGGTTTGGGGGCAACAATGAAAGGAAGTTGAGTGGCAACTGCCGGCCCATCACTCCCAACACACAGTGCGTATACGCAATATACACATACATACACAGTACACACTAATACCATGGCAATAAGTGTATATGTGTGTGTGTTTAAGCGATTGCCTGGCAGTGACTTATGCCAAATACCAGATACCAAATGCCAATACGCGCCTACAATGGCTGGCAGAGGAAAATCAAGAGTTTTCCTCCCCACATTGGGGTTTCCTTTGTTGTCCTGGCAGACCAACTGTTGATTCCGTCATTGTGAGGTTAGATCCGAAGTACAATGCATGTCCTCACTGACAAAAAAAAATACTATAATTTTTTTTAAATAATTTATAAGTAAAATTTGATTTTTGGCTTTTAGAAATGGTTTGAAATTTTTAGCAAAAATCATTTTTGGAAGAAAAATGTATTTATAAATTATATAAAATTTTTTTCAAGTGCCTTGTTCACACACACTTGTGCAGATTTTCGGCATAACTTACTCAACGACCAGGACGTGCCTATTCACAAAAAAAAAAAAAAGAAAAGGGAGACTCCATCAACAAATTGTATTAATATATAGATGTAGTAGGAATATAAAAGCATACATGCTCTTGATTATATATTCAGATGATATCTCTTTCATCTATTTTTTCCTTTGTTTATGTTTTGGAAGAGTATATAAGGGCAACACAAAGACCTCTCACAGGGAGACACTCTAATATTTATTGTATTTTCTAAGCTAGTTAGTCACGATTTGTCTATAAAGACTTCCTTTTTGGAAGACAAATAAAAATTTTATTTCAACTGCACTTATAACACATAAAGGCCTCAATGGCCTTGATAGATTTTTTTTCAGTGTCTAGACAACTAAACTGTTGCTTGACAAAAAAAATACACAAAAAAATAAGGTCTATTGAAATTCTAACCTTCCACCTCGGGTGTCTAACCCACTGGCATGAATATTCATTATTTTAATTAATAACCGTACTTGGTGGCCAGTGGGCTGTGGCCGTATGGGGTGGCCACGTGCCTCTGGCCAGTGGCCAGGCAATGTTTCTTTTCAAAATAAAAAAAAAAATATAATAATAAAGAAAGGTAGAGTAGAAGCTAACAATATGAGAGACATACAAAAATTTAGTTAAAAAAAAAAAAATTTTTTTTTAATTTTTTTTTTTTTAAATTACAACAAAAAAATATTACAACAAAAAAAAATTTAAAAAAAAAATTAAAAAAAAAAATTACAAAAAAAATTACAAAAAAAAAAAAATTACAACAAAAAAAATTACAACAAAAAAAAATTACAACAAAAAAATTACAACAAAAAAAAATTACAACAAAAAAAATTACAACAAAAAAATTACAACAAAAAAAATTACAACAAAAAAAATTACAACAATAAAAAATTACAACAAAAAAATACAACAAAAAAAATTACAACAATAAAAAATTACAACAAAACTATAAATTACAACATAATTGCAACAACAAAAAGATTACAACAATTGAATTGCAAAAATAAAATGAATTAATTTCCGCGTTTCCAGGCCTGGTTATGTGCAACTTTTGAGAATCGAGGAGGAGGGCGCTGTTTTTTTAAATTAATTATTTTTTTTATTTTATTGAATAGCGACCAAATTAAAAAATCTTCTGCAATGTTATTATATGCAAAATAACGGTAAAATTTCCCTCTTCATTCCCATCCCACTTCTAGGCGCCCTTAAAAGTAGGCAACGAAAATATGAGTGTTTACATTCTCCGACTTTTAATTTGTAAAAAAAACAGGGTTTCCCTTAAAAATTTTAGTAAAATTAGGTCTTATTTTCATATTTATTGTAGTATTATTTTTTAGAACTAATAGACGATTTTTTCTCTCAGCTATTACATGCGTGCCGGCCAAGAATGCCACATGACGACACCAGAGGCATATTCAAATTGCGTGACCGCCGCCCTGTGGGGCGGATTCGAGGCTCCACAAAGGTAATTCAAAGTCAGTGTCGAAGCAGGCCGCGTGTGGCAGCTCCATTGTCCGAAAAATAAAAATAATAAAATAGGAAACAAAGATTGTTGTGCGTTATTGTTGGCAATCACCATCAATTGAGTTCAATCTGCGCTATCGAAAACTAAACGATCAAGTTGACAGCACCGCGAAACTATCGATCTTTTCGATTAAACTGACCTTGAAGGGGCTGCGCCAGGACCTAAGCTCAGGATCTGTTATCCTTGGCAATATCTCTGATATTCCACATCTCATCAAGTGAAGCGAAAAGCCTTGAAAATCACTTAAAAAGTTACAAAAATTTGACACAATATTTGGGAATTTTAAAAATATTATTATTGACAAAGTTTTCCAAGTGATATAAAGTATATATAATTATATAGATTTTTCTTTAATCTTATTTTTTTTCAAGAGCTTAATTTATTTATGATTCCCTTATCCAATTAAAAGTTAATACTCGAGTTCAGTCAGTCAGTTGAGATCATTTTGTTTCTTTTTTTTTTTTAATATAAAGACCTTTAAAATACTCATTAGTTAATGTTTGAATAATTATTAAAAATATCTTTTAAATATTTAGAATTTATTAGAAGAGAAAAACTTATACTGTTTAGTAAATAATTGTTTGAGTTTAAGAAAGTTTTGAAATTGAAATTTTTAATTTTGATCTAGACCTTAAAAAAGTAATTTTATTATATCCCTCCATAAACAAACTATATCCCTAATCCTTATATATTTTTCCATAGCCCTTGGATAGATCATACCCTGCTATAATTTAGTAATACCCTGTAAATAGATCCACTCTACAGCTGTTGCAGATCAGCTGAGTGGTGCGAGACGAGTCGCTGCGAATCAAGCAGCTCTCTTCATCCACCACCCGAATATAGCGTACTGTTCCGATCTGATCGGTCGCCTCCATATAGCCTATATATGTTTTGAAGATTCGTCGGCCCAGTTTGTTGTCGAGTTGTCGCCGCCACAGGTCGTTGTTTTCGCGTCGTCTTCCTCGATTCGTTGTCTAAAATAGTATTCCCCCAGTGTCGCATATATATGTATCTAGATATATAGAATTAGTAAATATTTTGTTGTTGTTATTTATAGTTTCGACTCGGTTGGCGTGGACTCTGTTGTATTTATAATTATTTGTTGTTGATTATTTTTTTTTTTAATAATTTTTATTGATTGTTTAGTGGCTTGATTTTTGTTTTTGATTAAAATGGCAGCTAAAGATCGTCTGCCCATATTTCCCTCACGGGGGTGAGTATCCCCTTAAAAGGGGTCCTTGGTTCACTTGATCCATCATATTCTATTTAGAGCTCAAACATTGATGAAATCCCGTCTGGCTGGTGCCACAAAAGGACATGGCCTGCTCAAGAAAAAGGCCGATGCTCTTCAGATGCGTTTTCGTTTGATTTTGGGCAAAATAATTGAGGTGAGTTTAAAAAAATAAAAAAATAATATATAGAAACAAGATCTCTCTTGGGGGGGCTATTTTTTAGACCAAGACCCTAATGGGCCAGGTCATGAAGGAGGCTGCCTTCTCCCTCGCCGAGGTCAAGTTCACCACCGGCGACATCAACCAGATTGTCCTGCAGAATGTGACCAAAGCCCAGATTAAAATCCGCACCAAAAAGGATAACGTGGCCGGGGTTACCTTGCCGGTGTTCGAGCCCTATACTGATGGGGTGGATACCTACGAGCTGGCCGGCCTGGCCCGTGGCGGCCAGCAACTGGCCAAGTTGAAAAAGAACTACCAGAGCGCCGTGCGGCTCCTGGTCGAGCTGGCCTCGCTCCAGACCTCCTTTGTGACCCTGGACGACGTGATTAAGGTCACCAATCGGAGAGTCAATGCCATAGAGCATGGTAAGTTATTTAAATAAATATTATTTAAATACTAATATCACTGCCTGAATAGTCATCATACCAAGGATAAACAGGACCATTGAGTACATCATCAGTGAGCTGGATGAACTGGAGCGGGAGGAGTTCTACAGGCTGAAGAAAATCCAGGACAAGAAGCGAGAGGCGCGGAAGCTCGCCGACAAGAAACGCGAGGAGCAAAGGCGCTTGGGACAAATCACGGAGGCCAAGGAAGTGCAGAACATCCTGGACGAGGACGGGGATGAGGATCTGCTCTTTTAGAAATGCCCATTCAATCAACACTATCCAACACTGCTACCTCTGACCTTTGACCTTTGTATTACACCCCCCCCTACCCCTCCATCCACTGTCGTTGTTATTTTTTTCGTTTCGGTTTCAATTTGTGATCCGGATGTTGGAAATAGAATCCATAACCTCTATGTGATCGCTGTCTTGTGTCGTCAAATGTGTTTTTTTTATTATTTTTTTTTAGATCTGTGGTTTCAATTGTCGAGCATGTCTATGTGTGTGATTTCTGTACACTGGGAGAAAGAATTACAAAGGTCAGGAACTTTATATTCATGGATGAATATGTTAATGGTGTTTGTTAGAGATAGCTATAAAAAATTAAGGTTTTATTATCTATTCCATTCCATAAGTATCTTAAGTAGATCATCAATATTCATATAATTATGTCCATCAATCAAGTGACTTAATTTGGTGATCGTTTAAGTAGATTGATTGAAGAAAGAAAAGAAATTAGTGTGGCATGCTTTTTATTTGATTTCATAAGAGTTAAGGCTACACTGGAAGAGCAGTGTGACCATGTTGAATGTTAAGAAATAACTTGAAACGCTTTTCCATAATGATAATATCCCAACAATAAGAGTTTATAATTCTACCACCTTTTTTGATAGCTTCCCCCCCTATTTTGCTCTCAAATTGTTATGGCTTTTGTTGATGGGCCATTAAAATGCCCGTTTAAGCCGCTTAAGGCCTTAATTGCCAATTCCCCCCAAAAGTTAGACTCTCCACGACTGGCACGTGCCGTTTCGAAGCCACAAACGTTATCGTGTTATCATTGGCTTTTATTTTTGCATTTTGATTGTGATTTCTGCAACCGCAGAACCTGATCTTAATCCGTCTGATAATAAAATAATTATAATAAGGCAATCGATGAGGTTTAGCATACAAAATCATGTTTATTCAATTTCCATTTAGCCTTATACATGTAATAGTTTGCCATTTACCAAGGTGTTCTCTGTGTGTGTGTGTGTTCTGGTTTTAATAGATACTTTTAGTTTCATTGATTAAATTCGGCTTGCATTCTTAGTTGAAGAAAATTGCTTGAAGCGATTTAATTAAAAATTAATGCAACTTAAAATATATAATAGAGTTTCACACACACATAATATGTACATATATGCACATTCCATTGAAAATGCACAGTAAGCTTAAAGGATAAAGTGAATATTGATCACTAATCAGTTGATTATGATACGTTCCATTACTTTTTTTTTTTGTAGCTTTTAATTTTTTTGTAATCGTTCCATTCCAAGTGCTTTGTACTCTCTTTGCCAGTGTATACAATTATTTCCCTATATGTATATGTATGTATGTATGTATATACCATGTATATCCAATATACGATCTATATACCGATCAGGTTTCCTGTCATTCTTCTCATTTCTTTTTCTCTTTTTTTTTTTTGTAAATACCAAGTTTGTAAATATGTCTTTTTTTTATGTAAATAACTTTCACATATATATGAATATTGAGCTTATTTTATACCAAAAAAAAAAAATACATTTTTAACATTTACTCCATTCATTTTATACATTTCATTATGCAGAAAAAAAGTTATGAAGTGTTTTTGAAATATAAAAAAATACTCATATATTGTATATGTATTCCTAGAGGCAAAAAAAAAAAAATGTGCCCACTTCCAGCTTTTCAGTTTAGTATTTTTAGTACAGTTACACTCTCGCTCTCTATGAGCAAGATGCTGTTTAGTTTGAGCGGAAGTGAGACAGATAGCTAGCACTCCTTGCTTCTACATTTTTTAGGTTAAGCTTTTGGGCGTTCGAGGATTTTTAGCGATCGCCTTGGCTTTAGCTTTCGATTTAGTTATTGTGGATATTGTTGTTGTTTTAACGGATGCTGCTGCTGCTGCTACGGTTGCGATAGTTGTTGTTGTAGCTGTTGTTGTGCTTAGTGATGTTGTTGTAATGGCTGCCAGCTTTGACGTCGGCGGCAGCTGAGACGTCATAAATATCTGCTGTGGCTTTTGAGGACCTGGCATCACACATTTGTCCTGCAATCGACACGAGAAGAAGGACACACAAAGGGAGAAAAGAGAAGAGAAAGAGACAAAGAGATATCCAAAAAAAAAGGGGATGCCGCATTTTCAGTGTTGGAAAGGGGCGAAAGATAAACCGGAAAAGAAATATTTACTAAATGTCTCTCACTGTGCACCCCATTAGTTTGTTATTTTAGCAATCGTGGCAAAGTTTTCGTTGCAAAACAAAGCGCAGCTAGTAAAAATTCAATGCAGTGACTGTGAACGTGATCGAACGTGACTGGCAGTGTGACCAGGCTCCGAAATCATACAAAACAATAATAATAAACGCAGTTTCAATGTTCATTTGTTTCTTTTAATTATAATACAAAAATAATAATAATTCTTAATAAAATTAAAAACTAAAAACATAATAATTTAAATAAAAAGTTTAAGAGTAATAGGACACAAAGTTTCTATTCTCAATTAATTAAAAACTAAATAAATAAGTCGGCAAAGCAAGTCTGCTTACAAAACGAAAAGGGGCACACTGGCTGGATGACCAGCCGATTTGGTCACACTGCGAAGTAATGTACTAAGTTAAAAGTAGAAGAAGAACATGCCGCTCAAGTTTTGCTGGAAAATTTCATCAAGTTTTGTAACCGTGTGCTAGTGTTTTAAAATTATTGTTTAAATATTATTAAATTCTGTTTGTTTCTGAAAGTATTTGTGTGTCCAGAACAGAGTGATGCGCTAGTAAAGATTTTATTGTCAGCAGATAATAAAAGTAATTAATTTTTTAATTTTTTTTTGCGGGGAAACTAAGCCGGATATATCAGATCTGTCCTAGATGATCATTTTGGGCGTTTTTTGGTTTTTTTTTGGGGAAATATGTACACAAATGCTTTATACAAGGGGGGAGATAATGTAATGGAGTTTTTTTGGGGTTTTAAGGACCTTTTTTGATATGTTGAAGAGGAGGGATTTTTAAGCTTGGTGGTTTCTAGTGCTGGCTACTGTGGAGTTTTGGTGGCTTTTTTTTATTTTTGGCGATAGCTACTTCTACGGCTACAGCTACTACTGCTACTACTGCTCTGACAACTCAAATACAACTGACTCGGGTGGCACGGATGACGCTGACGGTACTCTAAGTACCTTTTGACCCCGGAAGCAGATGATGTCCATCATCCACTTGGAGCCACGATTCCGGCTTCCTCTCTCCGTATCCTTGCTGTGAATCCGAGTCGTTGCTGGATCAGCTTCGGTCGTCTCCTCCAGCTGCCTATCATCCCTCTGCCGATCCTTGTCGTTTTCCCTATCCTTATCCCTGTCCTTGGCCTTGTCTCTGTCCTTACGCTGACTGTGGAGCCGGGGCAAAAGTCGGTTACGTTGTTGGGGTTCATGGATCACCACTATGCTGGCACTACTGGCCTTTCTTCCATTAAGCCTTTTGTTTGGAGGGGATATTCTAATTATAGGAAGAGATTATTAGTTTTCATTCAAGAAAGGATATCCTTTTGGGGATTACCTTTTTCCAGTTGCAGGATTCTCGCCAGGCTGTTGGATAACCGCATCCGTGTCCGGGGCTGTGTTGTAGGCTCCGGAATACATGGAGGCCCGCTTGGGAACCCACTCCGGATGACCACGTACGGACATCTGAGTGGCCAGACTCTTCAGCAGAACAGCACGAACCTGAAAAGGATTTAAAAAAAATTTAAATAAAAATAAATATTTGCATTTCGAACCCTTGACCTACCTCGCCGTTGAGAAAACAGTAGATGAGCGCTATGAAGAATCCTTGGAAGGAGGTAAGAAAGTGAGTTCCATAGGACCAGACCGCAAAGTTGGTGGCCGTTTTGAGGGGAGCCAGCTGGTGGAGAAGATTGGTAATCCCCAATAGAGGCAGAAGGACAATGGCGGCCCGAACCGCCTTCCTGGTCTGCTCAATGTCACTGGCCTGCGATTGCCTCAGTTTGACGACCAGGACTCGAATGATATTAACCAGGAAACAAAAATTCAGCTGCCACAAAGGATAATTATTTAAAAAATCTAGCATATAATAGAGAAGGTTACTTACCAAAATGACTGCTAGTCTTGGTCCTTCGAGGATCCAGTAGTAGGGCGTGAGATTATAGTTCCACAGACACTCGCCCATCGAGGTGTCCATGTACATGACCGTACACCTGGCCCACACAAAGGTCATCAGGATGGGGACACACCAGCCCAGGCGGGAGAAGAACTTGAGGGGAAAGCTGCCCTGGAAAACGGCGACGGTGACCATATTGTGGAGATAGAGTCCTTCGATGAACATCCACATGAACATGGCCGTGCGGGCGTACTCTAAAAGGACATAGGAGGCCTCGCACAGATAGGGCTGATAGGAGGAGGGGTGAGACATACATAGTATAAGGATGTTGGGTAGTCAGTGTAAGGACCTCACCGTATTCTCGATTGCCGATAGACTCGTGTTGGTGGCCGCCTCCTTGTTGCCCCTCCGATACTGGTCTAGATAGAGAGTCAGCCGTACGATCACCTGGAGCACCATGGCCACGAATAGGTTCTTGTGGATCTTGGTCCTGTTGTTCCGCAGCGATCGAAAGGTGCAGAAGATCAGGAGGGAGATGACCAGAGCGAAGAGTGAGACCCACAGGCCCACAATCTCCAGGGTGCGAGTTCTTCTGGCAATATCTATATAGATCTGTTTTTTGGCGAGAGCCTGAGAGTTAAGGGATTTGGATTCGAATAAGGGAGCATCCTTACGTCAATGTCCTTGCTGCCCATGGACTGCATCAGACGAATCACCTCCGGCTTGTAGCACGGCCCGTAGTCGGTCCATCCCGCCGGACTCGGTTCGGTGGCATTTGGCCGGCTGCCCCAGCGGCCATCCAGTTCGCATTTTCGATTCGCAAACTCTGCAAAAAAACAAAAAAAATCCAAAAGGATTAAAAGGACGACTAACATCGTAAGGGGCAATGGCAATTATGGCAATCGAGGGGGTGGAGCTAGGACTGAAAACTGGCAATTGAAATGAGGCCAGAAGGGTAATTGTGCACTGGGAGAAAATGTTTTAATTATAAAATAAAAGTCTTAAATTATTCTAATCCTTTTAGACTATAAGATTTTTTAGGTTTTACTAAAAAGTCCCCTTTTATTGAAGACCCCCCTTACCACTAATTTCTCTCAGTGCCTGTGCTTTGGTTATTAAATTCGAATTTCCCTCGGAAAGCGCTACTATTAGCGGGTTGCTGACCAGACTAGTCGGTCCCCCGAGTCGCGACCCTCCAGCCGTAATTAAGCAATCGATTTGTAAGCCTTTTTCCAAGCCGGAGGATCCATGGACAGGACTCTAGTCCCTCTAGCCCCCCTCTGGCACAGTTTCGTCCTGTGGCAGGGACGAGTGGCGCCGTCATGCATGTAAATGTTGACGTCCTTTCAATGAATACGAAATCAAGTAATTGTCCGCCAGGTCAGCACTTGAAGGGATTCGTAACTAATGATCCGTATAATTTGTAACCCCCAGTTATATGGCATTTACGTGGATTATTTACAGATCAGCGGTGCTGGTGTGGCTGAAAGGATAATTGTGGTCCTTGGGGGGAGGGTACTTACTTCGCGTATCAACTCCATGATAGCCGCCAGGACAGTTCATCCGGGCGAGGACACCGGCCGGTGTGGGTGGCCAGCAGAGTAGTGTGTCCCAGGTCCAATTGCAATAAAGACCTAGAAGGATAAACATCAAACCATTTACATTCCATTTTTATTTCATTTTTCTTTTTTTTTGAATATTGTTTTTCAAAATATTTCCTTCACAAACAAATTTCATTCAATTCCGGGAATATTTAAGGGCGGAAAGTTGCTTGGAACATGCGGTGGGGGTGGTGGCGGTGACACTGGAGACGGAAAGTACATCCCGCGGACTATTGACGGCGACCGCCGAAAAGACATTGGGCTCCTCGAAGAATTCCCCTTCCGTCAAGGACCTGGACACGGTTTGCCAGTCAGGACCAAGCAGCTTGTTGCTTCTGCCGGCAACAGCAGTTTGATTCTGAACCGGAAGCTGAAAGACCCGGGCACGCACCAACATCTCTGGCCGGCCGCCAGAAGGATTCTTCACCGAGAATCTCATAATCCATCGTAACATATTTGCCATTCTCGCAGTGTCGCGTTTTCCGGGAGACAAGGCCTAAAATGTATCCTTTTTTTGTTTTTTTTTTGGGTTTTTTTTGTAATTAATAAAATGTCCGGAAAATGGGGCCCTATTCCCAGTTTGATTTAGACGCTTATGAGATCGGGCTCCAAACTAATCCCAATCTGACATTTCCGATCGGAAACGACTACTTTGTTGAGGACTCCTCTCACCTGTCTGGGGCAGGGTGTAGTTGGCGAATAACGCGGAACAGTTCTCATAGTTGGTGGCCGACGCCGAGGAGAGTGTCATGTTCCAGTGGCCACTGGCATTCACTCCGCCGAGGACTTGGCTCGGATCCGGATCGGGCAGGACATCCATCACCGTGGCCTCCAGGGCCATTTTGGCCACGTTTGTCACTCGATCGATGATGACATTCGTCTGGCCGGTGGTCTCCGTTGTGGTGGACAGATCCTGGCCCACACTGGGCACTCGTCCGCTGTCAGTGATTCCGTTAAGCATTTGCGAGGAGGATGTCGGCTCCACCATGGACTCCGAGGCCAGGGCAGTGCCGGTAGCGGATGGGGATGCGGAGGTGCTGGACTGACGCAGCAAGCGGGTGAGACGCTGAACGGAGACACTTCCGCCGGAATCGAGGATGCTCGACAGTAGCGTCATATTGCCAGTGTCAGCATGCTGAAAGGATATAAGAGAGGGAAATATAATATAAGAGTGGGCGAGTTGATATAAGAGTGGGTGAGGCAGAAGTTCGAATCGGGTGCTTTGGGAGTTCTTTTATTTTTTACTTTTTTTTAACTTTTTTACTTTACAGACTTGTTTTAAAAGCATATTGTTTGAAAAATATTATTTTAGCGAGTCCTAGGCGAGTCCTTGGATCCCCTCACTAACTAAGATCCTTTCAGAAAAGCATAAAGGACTCTTTGTGGAACTATTCATAGGCCACAATATTAGCATAACACTTGTGAGGTTGCTGGGAAATGGAAACTGATACTGCCACCATTTCCGTTTCCGTTTCCGCTCTGAGTCCTCCTTGATATCCTTTTCTTCTCATTCCTCCGGCGGGGTCACGATTTAATTGAAAGCTTATCGAACAATGGAAACAGAAATAGAGACATACACGATTCCCTCCATTGTTTATGGAAATATATCTCTGATATAACCCCACCTCCCCCACCCCCACACACATGTCCTGTGTCCTTTTGGGATTATTGCCGCAGATATCCGATGATTCGAGGGAATTCTATCAATTGCCAGCAAGTGGCATAAGCTTTTTATTGCCAATGGGGATTGATTTAAAAAATAATGTACAGAATACTCTATTCCCGGCATGTCCTTCGAAAGGATATTAATCCTTTCAAGTCACCCCTATGCTCTTCCAATAATATTGACATTAAAAATGATTTTTTTGTTGAAAGGTGAACGATTTTCCTTTTATTTTGTTGTTCTTGGTGCAAAGGACGAAGGACATGACGAAAAAGTTGACCATTTCCCAAAAATATTCCCTTTGAGTGTATTTTTTATATAATTTTTTGATCCTAAGGATTTAAATTTCAAAAGCATACAAGTGTGGCATGCTGGCAGGTCCTTCGCCTGCTCCACCTCAGCCCCAGGGCATGCCGAGTGTCCTGGTCTCAGGACTGAATAATTATGTTGCATAAGGATAAGTATACACTATAAAAAAAATAAGCAGGATGCTGAGCTTATCCTGGCAGGACTATAAGCACTCGCTTTGCCGATTTTAATCGATACTTATCGGTGCAGCGGCCCGTTTCAGGACTCGTTCGTAATTAAGCCAACTAAGCGCTAAGCCACTCGGAGCCTCAAACCAAAACCGGGCCAAGCGGCGGAGGAGGGCGTGGCAGGATTCTAGCCCACTGGCTTTAGTCGCTGTCTCTATCCCGGCCGCCCTCATCCGCACTCTGATTTGGGTCACTTGGCAGCTTAAATGTGTAGGCTTGCATAACTTTAAGGCCTAAAAAAGGCCTTAAAATTTAATTAAAAATATTAAGAATTAAATATAAAATATTAAGAGATTTTTATAAATTTTTTAAACATAGCTTTGGCTTTTTTAAGTTCAAGAAAAGGCTTTAAAATGAAATAGTTTCAAATATAAATATTTTAAATTACTTTTTTATTAATATTATTAGTTAATAAATTATAAAATTTAGATAAAAATAAATATTTATTTAAAATAAAATATAAAACAAGAAAATCCCTCTCTAGAAATTCATTTTTAAAGCCTTCAAAAAAATGGTAAAAAAATGTTGCAAAACAAAGCTTAAAATTGATGTCCTTGGCATATTTATTCCCAATTAATTTTTAATCGTTTGGGTACAATTCCGAGCACTGAGGTCAATTTAATAATTAATCAACCTTCTTACCTACGAACGCCAGGACCCAGGTCGGCCCGACCCTGCCCGGCAACCGCAATTCAATTATTAACGCGCCTCGAAATGGCCCAAATAAGTTGTCAATGCTATCGATATTCCGTAAAAGATTTATATATGGATTTAAATTCCCTTTTGAAATCCCAGACATCCACTTGGAACTATTTTTTCTTAAAAATATATGCAAAATATTTTGTATATAAAGGCGTTGGCCCGCGTAATTATAACCAAAAAGTCTAAAAAAAAGAAGGAAATTCAAGAGCTCTCTCCTCTCCATTCATAGAAACCGAAATGCTAACAAAAAGCCCAAAGCACAGAAAGGGGGGGGAGAGGGGGAAAATGTGTGGAAAATTGTAAGAAAATGGGGTGAAAATTGGGTAGCCAGAGAGCCTACCACCGACAGCCGACATTTGAAAAGTTTTTCGCGCTATTTGACAAGCCAGAAGAGACTTTTCACTGCGGCTTTCCTTTCTTTGCCAAAGAGTTGCCCCACGAACACTGCAATGACACTCATTTTCAGTTAAAAAAAATATTAAAAAATATATAAAAAATAATTAAATATTAAAAAATACAAGTTAAAGTTGAAGAAATTGATATTTAATCCAAGAAAAGTCTTTAATCTCTAAAGAGTAAGGAATGGTATAAGATAGAGCTTTATTTTGTTTATATTTTTTATATAGTTTTTATTGGAATTTAGTTTCTTAAAATTTAGAATTTTAAAACTATAATATTAATATTTTATTTTATTATAAGTGTTGTGAAACACACTGTTCCCTTCAAAGTTGAAACCAATTAAGGACTTAACAAAGGCTTTTCCAATTCAAAGTTTGGCAAATGTTTCTCCAACAAAAAAGGATTTGAAATTAAAGGAATTTAAAGTTATAATTAAATTATAAAAAATATAAACTTAAAATAGTGAAATATAGACTTTGTAATCTATCAAAAAAAAGCCCATCCTTTAAAAAGAAACAACTTGAATATCCTTTTCACCTTTTTCTCTTTTTTCTGGAAACTTTAAGAAACCTCAGCGGGCGATGTCGATGCTTGGTGGTTTCTATATAGTTGGTGGGTGGACCAGGGTGGGTTTACTTTTGTAGTGGCACTGCTGAGGTGGTGCTGAGGTGCCGGGTTGTGCTTTGCTTTTGTCACCGCAGGACATTTGCCGCTTGGCTGAGCCACTGCAGCTGCTTATACAATTTGGCATTGAAACCGTTTGCTCTCCTCGAGCCACGAATCTCGTAGCAGGACCACGAATCCCTTGGAATCCTAGCCCTCCTTGCCTCCTTATACTTTTGTTTCCTCTTCTTTTGGGAAGGGAGGCAAATGTCTTGGTCAGGGACACTTGTAATTGAATAACTGAATAACTGCCAGCCTCAAGGACAATAGCAGTTGAAATCCAATGAATAAATACTCGCTTGGTCCTTCTTAACAGAATGTATATATATTTTATGTATTGAAATTTATTTGACAGCTCGAAACAGATTTTGACAGCTCGTCAGGGAATTGTTTTGTGTTTTTCCCCAGAAAATGTCCTGTTGCATTGGTGTGCCCAGGTTTTCCTGGTGCTGTTGTGCAACTTGCCAGCCCCGACCCTCCATAAATCAATATCGAACGTGCCGGGCCTAGCCAGCGCCTACTGTCGGTGCCACTTGCTGTTGTCGTCGTGCCAGTTCGTCCTGGTTCCAGGACATGCCATTCACCCGTCCAGGTCAGCCCAAACAGTTCAAAGTCAGGGTTCTGCTAAGCCCCAAAAATAAACCAAACAAATGAATTAGATGTCCTTTAATGTAAAATATTTTCTATTGATTCGCGTAATACATTATCCTGGCAGGATTACGCCAACGTGGCTTAAGTGGCTTACATAATCAGCCGACTGCCTCATATGACTTATATAAGTCCACAACAAATTGGCAAAGGCCACCTCACAGGGCACCTGTTGATCGGCACCACCCACCCCCTACCCAGCTACCCTGTTTAGGAGTCAAGGAGTCCAAGGTTTGCTCTCGTTCCACCCCCAACTGGCCCCAGGCCTGGCCCCAAATTGGCTGCACTGCCGGCTGGCACTCCCCCACTTGTCGGCGCCCCTGTCTCTGGGAAATTCTTTACTCGTTAGCCCGGCAAAAGTCAGAGGCAGGACCTTGACAACAGGGCAACAGGGTATGCTTTGCTTTGCTTCATTTTCTCTTCCATCTGTAGAGTGAGAGAAAATGTGAAAGTTTTTCATCTATTTTTATATATGGTCACACTTTTGAGTTAAAGCAACTTTGGGCACTCTAGAAACCTTTTAGTTTGCTCTGGCATGGTCACACTTTTCTTGATTCTTTACTTTTATGTGATTTTAAAGCTCTTTTCAAACCAAGTAGCCTTTTAGTTTAAGGTTTCTATCGTTTGGATCGTAATCCATTCACTTCGTAGCACAGTTCCAGCCTAGAAAGACGTTTAATCCGATCTGCAATAATGTATCCTGCTAAAAAAAAAGTTAAGAAGCTTAAATCCAGCCAGAAATCAAAGAAAGCCAGTGACGAAATGCAGAAACTGTGTGAAGCTAAGTACATGGAGGAGCATGATGATTCCCTGGAGGATTCAAATGAATCGATTCCCAGCCCCTCGAAGCAGAAGAAGCCCAAGAAGATCCAACCAGTCCCCAGCAAGCCTCCAGGCTACGGCATAGACGATGAAGGCGAGGAGGAGGATGACTTTTATCCTTTCCCGTCGCCGCCAAAACAGGAAGAAGTGGAATCAGAGGAGGGAGACTCGGAGGATTCGGAGGAGTCGGGAGAGGAGGAGGAATCGGGCGAAGAGGAGATTTATTAAAAAAGGACTAGAAGGATTATTATTATTTTTATGATTTCTGCAAAGGTTTGACTTAAATTCAGAATTCTAATGCAATGTTTAGTAGCTGGTTAGGTTGCTTTAAAAATTATAAATGTTGAAAAGAGTTTAAAGCTTTTCTTTAAGTGCATTTCTATAGAATTGGCTGACTGCCAGCGTAATTCTTGCAACTCGTGTTTTGGTTCGTTGGCTGATTGTTGTGGTCGCCTGTTTTTCAGCTTCCCTGCCTTCTAACTCATCCATCTGTGTATCCAGTATCTGTATCTGTAGCCTCCAAATGTATCTGTATCTGCTTCTGCTTCTGCTTCTGTATTTTATGAGTTGTCACAGTCGTTTTGAATAACATAAAAATAATGATTCTCCAATTGTTCGCCATACAATTATGCATAATTATGTTGTTCTTATGCTCCTCCATGAAGGTATATATATTATTCCTTTGATTTCGAATATAAATACTCTCCCCCCATCTACCCTGCCTCCTGTGGTCTATTGTTGCTTTCCATTCCATTGGCTTTCAGCTGTCAGTGTCCATGTCGAAGGGATTCTAAGGGAATTATGCAACTCCTGAACACAATAAATAAATTTCATTGCCAGAATGTGCGGGTTCTGTTCGATTTTATTTCATTATACAACGCAAGTCTGGCTGGGGCTTGTTTTTTTCTACAAAGAGGTGCTTTTGGTCCTTGCCGCCACAGCTGTGCATCGCGCCACATTTTCGTGCCACAAAGAGGCAAGCGGAAGTATTCATAAAACTGTTGCAAGCCCCAAGTGGTTGCCACAAAGAGCAGGCGACACTTTTTGCCTAATGTGCTCTTGGGCTTGGGCTTCCCGCCTCCTTCCACACGTCCTGTGCTTCAAGAATTTCACCTTCAGCCTGGTTCTCCCTCTTTCACAGCACAATGAACCTTCCACCTCTTGCATCTCCGCCTAAGCCGGCTGCCTCGACTCCATCTGGGAGACAGGCCTGTCAAAATCCTACGATTTGGTTGGAAAACAGAGTCCCACTTGGGTTTATCTGCACTGCAAAAAAATGCGTATCTCTACCATTTTCCATCAAATTCTTAGGCAGAATACCTTCTGGATCGATTCCCCACCATTCTGCATCAAAATCTTGACACAAAATATTTTTCAAATTTTTTATCCATTTTTCCCCATGGGTCCCCTTGAAAAGTGGATTTTCCCCCATACGGCCCACAGAGATGGCTATATCTTCCCCAATTCTGATCCGATTCTGGAGCGGAATACTTTAAACGATTTCTGGATCAATTCCCCGCCATCCTGCATCAAAATCCTGACACAAAATATTTTTCAAATTTTTTCTCCATTTTTCCCCATGGGTCCCCTTGAAAAGTGGATTTTCCCCCAAATGGCCCACAGAGATGGCTATATCTTCCCCAATTCTGATCCGATTTTCAAGCGGGATACCATAAACGATTTCTGGATCGATTCCCCATCTTTCTGCATCAAAAACCTGACACAAAATATTTTTCAAATTTTTTCTCCATTTTTCCCCATGGGTCCCCTTGAAAAGTGGATTTTCCCCCATACGGCCCACAGATATGGCTATATCTTCCCCAATTCTGATCCGATTCTCAAGCGGAATACCTTAAACGATTTCTGGATCAATTCCCCATCTTTCTGCATCAAAATCCAGACACAATATATTTTTCAAATTTTTTCTCCATTTTTCCCCATGGGTCCCCTTGAAAAGTGGATTTTCCCCCATACGGCCCACAGAGATGGCTATATCTTCCCCAATTCTGATCCGATTCTGGAGCGGAATACCTTAAACGATTTCTGGGTCGATTCCCCGTCATCCTGCATCAAAATCCTGACACAAAATATTTTTCAAATTTTTTTTCGATTTTTCCCCATGGGTCCCCTTGAAAAGTGGATTTTCCCCCAAATGGCCCACAGAGATGGCTATATCTTCCCCAATTCTGATCCGATTCTCAAGCGGAATATCTTAAACGATTTCTGGATCAATTCCCCATTTTTCTGCATCAAAATCCTGACACAAAATATTTTTCAAATTTTTTCTCCATTTTTCCCCATGGGTCCCCTTGAAAAGTGGATTTTCCCCCATACGGCCCACAGAGATGGCTATATCTTCCCCAATTCTGATCCGATTCTGGAGCGGAATACCTTAAACGATTTCTGGATTAATTCCCCGCCATCCTGCATCAAAATCCTGACACAAAATATTTTTCAAATTTTTTCTCCATTTTTCCCCATGGGTCCCCTTGAAAAGAGGATTTTCCCCCATACGGCCCACAGATATGGCTATATCTTCCCCAATTCTGATCCGATTCTGGAGCGGAATACCTTAAACGATTTCTGGATCAATTCCCCATCTTTCTGCATCAAAATCCTGACACAAAATATTTTTCAAATTTTTTCTCCATTTTTCCCCATGGGTCCCCTTGAAAAGTTGGTTTTCCCCCATACGGCCCACAGAGATGGCTATATCTTCCCCAATTCTCATCCGATTCTCAAGCGGAATATCTTAAACGATTTCTGGATCAATTCCCCATTTTTCTGCATCAAAATCCTGACACAAAATATTTTTCAAATTTTTTCTCCATTTTTCCCCATGGGTCCCCTTGAAAAGTGGATTTTCCCCCAAATGGCCCACAGAGATGGCTATATCTTCCCCAATTCTGATACGATTCTGGAGCGGAATACCTTAAACGATTTCTGGATCAATTCCCCATCTTTCTGCATCAAAATCCTGACACAAAATATTTTTCAAATTTTTTCTCCATTTTTTCCCATGGGTCCTCTCGAAAAGTGGATTTTCCCCCATACGGCCCACAGAGATGGCTATATCTTCCCCAATTCTGATCCGATTCTCAAGCGGGATACCATAAACGATTTCTGGATCAATTCCCCATCTTTCTGCATCAAAATCCAGACACAAAATATATTTGCCTTTTCTCATTAATTTTTTTACTGCGGCTCCCAATAAAAATAATGGAATGTGGCCGATGTGGCCCATAATGGTGTCTATATCTTTGGCAATTTCCATCGAATTCTTGTGGGGGATACTTTTAACGATTTGTAGTTGAATTCGCAACAAATTTTCCTCCAAACTTTGTTCTGTTTACGTTGCATGGCTTGTGATTACCTGCCACAGTTCAAAAATACGAATTCAATCAGAACCGATGGCGGAGGAGGATGGGGCGACCTCGAAGGCTACGCGCCTGTCAGCGGCAACCGGAAGTAGGCGGAAGGCAGCAGGATGAAGGAAGGACGAAGGCTGCAGGCAGGACTCGAAGTTAGCATTGAATCGAAAGTCGACAGTTGCATATTGTTTAACTTTATTTTATTTTCTGTTTTTTTTTTCTTTTTTTTTTTTTTTTTTTTTTTGGCGGACTTAAGCCACTGACAGCTGCTGTCAAAGTGAACCCACCCAGTGGACGGTAAAAGTGTAATGGAATCCGGATTAAAGATCAAAGGGGAAGCGACGTGGTGTGACTTCTGACCCCGCTGTCAGGTGGGGATTAAGCCAATTGAGTGGACCAGCCCAGTGGCTGGCAGTGGTTGGCGAGTGGGGTGCCTGGTGGGTGGGGATTGCCTTAATTGAGGGCCAGCTGATGACCTGAAAAATCTCAGGTTACTTCAGGTCTGGTTGCCATGGGTTAAGTGTCAAGGTTAAGGTTAAGATTTCAATTCATTATATTTATTTTTTTATATATTTTATTTTACAAACTCTTAGTATTTCTCTAGTTTCTACTACTAATTAAATTAGTAAGACTTATTAAAATATTAATTAAATTATTTATTTTTCTCTCTGTAACAGCTGACTGCGCTTGCGGCTTGCTAATTGCCACTGCCACCCGCCTACGTTTACATAAATTTTCACATTTTCGCATAATTTCGCATTTTGCATTACGCCTTCTGCCATTTTGTAACTGTAACTGTAACACACATGTGTTTGTCTGTGTGTGTGTGTGACCTCTACTAAGTGGCTGGCCCCTCTTGGTCCTTTTGCATTCCCTTTGAGTTTTTGGCCAAGCAGATTATGGGGCATCCCTACAGAAACTATTCACGAGAAATTCGTATTCGCTGGCGAGAGAAAACAAAAATTGTAGCATACTTTGCAGCGTTTGTTGGAGGCAGCCCCTGTTGGTTCTGGTTCTGTTTCTGTTTCTGGTTGTGCTGTTGCAGTTGCAGTTGCAATTGCATTTTACTACAAAAACAACAAGAATAACAGCTACAATTACAACTACAACTGCGTGTTGTGTTATCCGGTTTCTGGTTTCAGTTCTCCGGTTTTTCGGCTTTCCGTTTGAATGCCCGCTTTTTTCGCTGTCCGCCTATTGTGTTGACTACACTGAGAGAAACTTCAATTGATAAAGTTTTAAATTTTATTCTTTAGTAAAAAAAGTGAGCTAATGGTAATATTATTTATTTTCCTCAGAAAATTAGTCTTGCATTTTAATAAATTTTTTTTTAATATTTTTTTTCTTAGTGCCTTTCAGGATTAGCATAACTTTTTGGTCCTGTGTCTGGTTTGCCGTGGTTTTTGGGCCACACCACAGTCAAGATGGAAACTCTTTGTTTTCTGATCTTTGGCTTTGCTTTTTTTCCCGCCTTTTTTTTGCCCGGCGGCCAACGCTGGCAAGGATAATATCTGCAGGATTAACCCACAAGGCCATGGCAACTCGAGGGCTTATTGCCGACATGACAGGCGCTAATTATTTGCATATTAAACGAGCCATACATTAATTAAACTGAATAAAAGCCACTTGAATTAAATTCAAGATCAAAGGATAGCCAGGATCTGTTTTTCGGAATTAATTAATCAAAAAAAGTCATTCTATGCGCTTCGATTAACTGGGCAGTCTAATTAAATTAACTGCAGCGGTTATCGGAGCATCACAGCTCGCACCACATGGCGTATGATTAATGCGGCTCGTAAAATATATTACGCATACGCAATGGTGACCGCAAAACAAATTAAATCCGAGTGCGAATGCGGGTAGCAATCAATCGATTTGCTCTCCTGACACAATCACAATAAAATCCAAAATAAGTAAATAAAAATTTATATATATAAACATTTAATTGAATCATTGGTAGATTATTGCTTCATTTCTTGTCATATCGATTTCATCAATCAGATTATCAATTACGTGTCTTTTTTTTATGCCTTGCCGTTTGTTGAAATCAGTGATTCTAATTAAAATAGATTTTCCCTAAATGATTTCAATTACCATTGGACATTTTCCTTAATTGTGCCTCATTTCAAGGCCATTTTTTGATGGCATTTCATTAAATTCATTTCATTTTCAATTCGAAGCATTCCACAAAATCACTTCAATTGGGGGATGATTGGTGATGGTTGGGGATTTTTCATAAACGAGGTCAAAAGCTTATGCATTTATCCCAACTATTTTCATAAATATTTATTTCCTATTAAATCTTAAATATCATACTTAAATTTAATATTTCCCTAAACACCTCAATTGACTTTAGCATCTCCGTTACACTTAAAAAAATATAAACAATAGCTTGGCAGCAGAAAAAAAAAATTACATGGCTAATGTTTCTGCTGCGCTTTGCACTTTTTTTCATAATTTTTTTTCTGCTTTTTCAAAAAGAAAAGACAAAGGCCTCGAAAAAAAAAAAATCAGACAACGTCAAGAGGCGTGCCCAGCGCCCACATTGTTCTAAATGCCCAGGAGGGAAAGGGACGCCACCAGGGAGCTAGAGAGACGGAAGAGGAGGCTTTCTTCTTATTATGTGTATTATTGTTGTTATTATTATGGCTGGCTTTGTTGGCCAGTCTTCTCGGCCAGGCCAAAACTGTTGCATTGTTCCGGCTACGCAATCCAACAACAAAAAACAAACAAAACAAAAAAAAATAAAACAGAAAACAAAACAAAGCCTTTTTGGGGGTACTGGAGGGGGAGGTGGGGTGGGGTGGCCACGCTTTTTTACTGCCCACTGTTGTAAAAAGCCCAGAGGGGGCGTGGCCGGGGCAGGGAGGAGCAAGGCAAGACAATGCGGCAATGAAATCTTATACCCGGAGTCTACTGTAATCGCAATATCTTAAGTTTGGCTTGGGTTGGTACAGTGGAACAAATACTGAGAAAAAGCAATAAAAAAGCAAAAGGAAATAAATGGGAAAATATTTTAAAGAAAAAACATTTGAGCAGAAAAACATTAAAAAGCAGATTTAAGAATATTTTCCGTCTCTAATAAAAACTTATCGGAACTATCGATTGATGCCAAAAAAAAACACTATTGAACCAAATGCCGTTAGATTTCGGTATTGTTTGGCCTGCCATTTATGTTAATCAGTATAGGAGAGAAAAAGAGACAAAAGACACACACTAAAAAGAAAGCCAGACAGAGAGCAATGGAGAGATAAGAAGCAGGGCTGCAAGGACGCTTCCGCCATCATGTCCATGCATGTTTGTTCTAGTGTCCATGTTTGTGTGTGTTTGCATATGCTTACAATATTCAACTCTTGCCAATGCTCTAGAAAGGGATAGCAGATAGTATATAGTAGACGGAGAGAGGGATGGAGGGATAGAGTATGCTAAGACAGAGATTTGCATATGAGGCAGCGGCTGAACGCATCACTTGTTCTACTTATAAATGAGCCTGTAGTTGAAAATACAAAAAATCAGTAGCACATGTGGCCCGTGTGACCTTGATCTTGAAACGGTACTTTTCTAGCACACAGGAAAGAGTCAGCAAGCCAGCCCGAGAAAGAGATGGGTAGAAAGGGAAATAGAAATAATGCATAAATCAATTGCTTTCCTCTTACTTACATTACAGCTTAGAGAAGGTGAAATGAATAAAAAGATAGAGATGGGTGTTCCATTTAAGCGATAGATTAAATAAGATTTAAAAGATTAAATATTAAAAGTCTCTATTATTAATTATTAATCTATTTAAATTCTTTTCTTCTATTGTCTTAGAAAACTATCGATATATTTACGATCCTTTAGTGTTGATTATCGATAAAAATTGTAAGAGTCTCTAGATCTAGATCTCTCTTTAATTTTTTAGAGTGCCCTAACTCGATAAAGAAATCTGCTAATAAAAATAGCCCAGAAGGAAACTTGAAATTCTTGGCTATTTTTTATTTTCTTCCCGTCCCCTCAAACCCCCTCCTTCTTAGATTCCTGTTTGCCTGTTTTATTTGCATTCTTTCCTTATTGCATTCTCTTTTCGCTTCTCTTTTTTGTGATTTTGTTACGATTTCTTCTCTTCTTTTCTACTTTTCCTCACCTTAACCGTTCGCGGCTATAAATTGAATCGGCTTTATTGGATTCTATTACTTTTCCATTTATTTCCCAACGTATACAAGATGGGGATACCTTCCTCACTGGCTACTGGCCAAGTCCACTTGGGCAATTGTTCAGCTGTACTCGGGCTGTGTGGATCTCGGCCATCGCAATTGGATGCCAGAAATTGGCTATTGAGAAGTTTTGTGGCCAGAAGTGGCAGGCCGAACCGGAGAACCATCGACTCGCCATCGGCGGCTTGGTGAAACTTTTCCAGCTGAACTCTTTTCACTTTTCACTCGGCCACTATTCTTTTTTTTCTCCGATTCCATGGGTAAAGTTTTTAATTATTATTTGTATTTTCGCTGGCCGGCAAATGGCCGCCAAAATGACCAACGGCGGTTGGCCGACTTAATATTTTTTTTTTTTCGTCCTGCCTATGTCCTTGTTGGGTCTGCCTTCTGCTTTTCTATTTCACAAGCATACAGCTTGCTTAAAAAAAACTGATATTCTCTTCTGGTTTGGCAACAGAAGCCGACCAACTAGGCCTGCCATCAAAACTCACGACCTTGCTAGCTGACCGCGTTATGCAATAGTGTGTGTGTGTGTGTGTGTGTGTGTGGGGGGGTGTCTGGGGCATTCTTAAAGCTTTTTTACCCATTCGCCTTTTGGCATTTAATTAACTTTCTACGTTTACTCAACATCCAGCTGTTTGGCATTCTTTTCCCTGCCACTCATCCTTTTTTTTTCCACTGTCCAGTTGTTAAATATTCAAAGGAACATTTTTTTATTAGCAGACAGGATAATTAAACGTTAGATTTGTTTAGCAAAGGCGGCGAATAGAAGGCTATCAAATTTTTTGCAGCATACTTTTTGGCGCAAAGGCTATCTATAGCTAAGGATGTGGTGGTGAGAGGACTTACAAAGTACAAACGCATAAAAGTATGCTATAAAGTATATTTTATTGATTGTTGAATAATATTTACGAGCGTCCAGGACTCAATGTCCTGCACCATATTTCCCAGCTAGGCCGCCTAAAAGCAGGCCACAAAATGTTATAATTCCATTTTTCATTTTATTCCCAGTCAAATGTTATTAATTATTTAAAAACATTTTTCGTTTCCAATTGCCTTTAAGATATTGGTTGCAAAATGATTCCATGTCGCAGAGTCAAGTGCCACCCCCCAGAGAGATTCTCGGTTTTGAGGCCAAAAAATTTGGTCTGCCAACATTTTGGGTAATTTTTTTTTAGGCTACACTATTACCGGCTTAGGGCTCTTGAAAATATGTTGCCAAATTAAGTTGAAACTTGGCTTATAGTTGCCGACCCAAAGGGAATTGGTTATGAGTGGCCAAAAGTGCGGCACACAAACGCATACACCTTACCAGCCCAGAGCCTAGTGCCTTGTGGCCCCTGTCGTATGCAAATTTGCAGCAAGTTAAGTGAAATTAGCGGCTTGTGCTGCCCAAGAGACAGGAGAGAGAGAGTCCTTCTGCCTATCCTCTGAGTGCCAAAAATTCGCATTTCCTTCCGTGTCACTGCCCTGCTTGGAAAAAAAAAACGCTGTAGACAGTGGTGGTGCTCAAGGGGGGGTAACAATTAGATAAAAACCATTTTTGAAAAATTCATAGCATACTTTTATGCGCCTTAACATGAAAAGTTATTATTTTAGACTCCATGGAGTAAGAAAAGCCTATTTTTTAACAATTATATTAAAGGAAATATTTTTTAGAAGCTCTTAAACTATTTTTCTGTCATTAAAAAGAGTTATAGCATACTTTAAGGCTAGTAAGCTAGCTTACCAAATCTTATAGCATACTTTTCAGCATAAACTGCCCCCTCAGCGATTTCTCTCCCACATCGCCGCCACTGCTGCTTAGAAAAAAAGTTTAGTCCCCCCTGGGGTGACCAGTTTGAAGCTAATGGCTCTCAGTCTGCTTTGCGGTTGTCTAGAATGGCTTTTCCAGGAAAAGCTATCTGCCACAACCGAAACTCTTTAAATTCGTCCTGGCAATGCAACGAATGTGTCTAATTGCCTTCTTAGCTCATTTGCAGCATCAGCCAGTAGTGGCAGTAAATTATATACACACATTATGTGTGTCTGTTGGGGAAGGATATGGTGGTCCTGACAGCAACTTTCATTTGACATTAGTAGTTCGCTGTCTTTGTGGTCCTGGCAATTGCAATTTGCCAATTATGTTATGCATGCCATGTGCAAGGACAACTGAGATGTGCATAAATTAAGGATCATAAGGACGAATGAGGGCAGCATGGGGTCGGAATGGGGTCGGAATGGGGCTTCCTCTAATGGCGTCGATTCAATTAGAAAGTCTCGAGAAAATAATTGCCATGGCAGCCAAATGAAATTGACAACGCAGGCCAAATGGGTGGAAAAGTGAGCAAGTTTTTATTAGAAGAGCACTGTGGCACTGTGGCAGTGGCAGTGGCAGAAGTAGCAAGTGGATTGGTTAGTTACTCGATTAAATTTCTTTTCGATTGGTTGCCAACTTTGGCAGAGTGGGCTTTAAAATCTGAGCCATAAGTTGGTTACAACTTGAAGCGGAGAGCACTGAGAGAAATGGCTATGAGGTTTTTAATTAAAAATAAATAAAATAGAAGCTGTGAAGCTTAAAAGTCTGGTTATAAATTAAAATGCTTGAACCAGTTGAGAATTATAAGGTGGTTCACATAAAATATCTTTGTTTTTCTGGATTTTTTTTAAGAAAAAGATAATGGTGTATGGGATTAACCATTCTAGAATCTAAATCATATATTTAATCCATAAACTAAGAAGTTTTAAGGTTATAAAGACCTTATAAGCTTGTAAGACAGAACCACTTGGGAATCATAAGCCAAACAGTGATTAAAATAAAAGTTAATTAAGAAAAGACTAACTTATTGTAGTTTAAATGGTTTTAAAGCTTAGATTGTCTAAAAAAAAAAACTAAAAAATATAAAGATTAAAATTTATTTATATTTTTTATTGAAATTTTTAAACTAATGTAGATTTTCTTTCAGTGTCCGAGTGCAGGAATGAGTGTATTTATATGCCCGCAGGCGTACACAAAGCCAAGCAATGTAATGTCACATAAGGATGCGTTCAACAAGAAGCACAAGACGATGAAGAAGAAGAAGAAGAATATGGGGGAAGCCAAAGGACTAGGACAGTTTCATCTTCTTCTGCTGCTGATGCTGCTGCTGCTGCGTTTTCTTCCTCTTACCACTCATTCTTAGCCTACGGCTGATGCAGTAAAATTCTGGGCCAAAAAAATAAAAAGTATGCCATAATAATGTGCCACATGTCATGTGGCATGCCACGTATGAGTGTTACGCTCCATCTATATATTATACATCTTGAAATATATTTTCTCAAAAAAAAAAAAATATAAAAATCAATAATAAAATCTTCAAAAATGAAAAAAAAAATAATAATGGATAACGCGACCGAGTTTATCACAAGTTGACATGCACTCAGAAAAAATCGAGTCTAATCATTAAAAAAAATATTTAAAAAATAATATACTACAGCCGGAAATCATAGAAATATCTCACTTTTTATTTAGAATTTAAAAGCTATTAAGTTCAAGGTATTTTTGTGTTAATTTCAAACAGAAAAGTTTTATGGCCAAAAATTGTTTATGAATTAAAATGATTTAATGCCTTCAGGTGAATAAGAACACATGTTTCTGAATGAAAATGCTTAGAAATTATAACAATTTGTATATTCTTTTTTTTCTATTTTTGTTTATTCTTTTTTTTTGTTAGTTTTAAATAATTTTGAACGGTGTATGGGAAGTGCAAGGATTATGGAAGTCACGTCGACTAGTCAGAGGTGCAAGGCTTTCTCACACACTCTCCCATACAGATGCCATTACACACACACAATTACACCTACACTTATACACCCACACACACACACACACTCACTCACATTTATACACTCAGTGAACCGCTCAATCACGCCGTTGGCGTCGAATTCCGTTTTAAATGCGCTCAAATGCGCAAATAAATTTAAGAGGCGATGCTCCATTGCCACGCCCACTTTATCCCATCAGCGGGCGTAACGGCATCTTGGTCTATAATTCATAATAGAGATGGTTCCGGAAATTTTGTGTTGGAAAATGTCAAAAAAGCTGCTAAAATGTCAGAATTTCTTACGAATCGATAACTATCGATATGCTCGATAGCTTCTAGAAGTGTTTATTAAATAATGAAGTTTATTCTTCAATCATTTCAAGTCTTTCAATTTGTTGGCTTCTAAAATACGATAAATTTAAAATAATCGATAACTATCGATAACTTAGCATAAGAATATCTACAGAAAATCTAGTTTCTTTGACATTTGTGAAGCCAAGATTGGTTTTGGAAAGAAAACTACACCAACTCATAGCTTTTTTTGATAAAATCGATAGAATTTCGATATTTTCGATAAATTATTAAGAGTTTTTGGAGTTAAACTATCAAAAAGTTATAATTTAAATCTATTTCAAGTTAAAATGTATATCTTTTGAGACAATTGCTTACAGGATATAGACCTGGAAGGACATCTCTAGCCTCCGTGCTGGAGGCTGCCACTAAGCCGATTTAGTTGAGAATTTCGCCACAACAAAAACCAACACACACACACTCACACACATGATACACAGACATTGGGAACAACAACTAGAACATATTTCGAGAGCCTGACACACATACTAGCACACTCAGACACACACACACACTTTAGCACTTGGATATTCGACAAAAAAAGGGGAGAAATGGCTGAAACGAACCGTTGGGTGTTTGACATCCTTTTATGCACGTGCATCTGTATAGGTGTATGAGTATGTGTGTGTGTGTGTGTGTGTGTGTGTGTGTGTGTCTGAGCCCCATTGACAGTTAACTCTTACAACTCGCAAACGAAAGGATTTTAACGGGCCAAGTCGCGTTTTAATTTGCGATTCATCATAAATGGGCTTTAATCCGTTGACGACGAGTGGGCCGAAATGAAAATTCCATTGAGTGCTCTCAGCCAGGGTATTAGCCGTGTGAAATATTTCCCGATCTTGGCTAAGCTCTTCTCTTCAAAAGAGTTGAATTATTGGATACTATTTTGTAGCATGCTTTTGAGGGCAGAACTGCAGAAACTAAAAGTTTGTTAAAAAAAAGTTTAAAAATGTCTATGATTGAATTTAATTCAAAAAATTGTCAAGCTATGATTGAGAACACCCCTAAATGAATATTTAACATTTATTTTTCATATTTTTAAAGACAATTTAAAGAGAGTCTTCTTTTTTGGGAAACAATTTGACGTCAATTGAGGTATCTCCGCCATACCTCCTGCGGATATGGCATCCTGTGCCTCCTGTTGATTAAAAATAAACTTTGCCGAAAATGGGTTCCGTTTTTCGCTCGCTTCCCCAATGTTATTCATATTGGATGTATTTATAAAAAGAAATGCCAGAAACAAACTATATAATTGATTTATTGTTTCAACAATATATATGCGTTTTCCGTCGCTTTCTCCCCCTCACCATTTTTTTTATAAATATTTCTTTTCACAGGTCCCTCGGGCAATGTTTTTATGCGATTTCTCTGTTTTTCGCTGTTGCTGCCAATAAATTGTGTTTCCATATGTATCGAGTTCGACGCTAAATGCAAAAGCCAACAAAAGTAGCAATATCCAGAATAAATTCGTAGAATGGCCACTCGACTAGTGGGCTGCGGGCCATTGTCATAGCCATTAGGGTGTGAAGGAAATCAGATACCCATTAGATAGCCAAAAAGAGAGGTATTAATAGGGTTTACTATTCAAAGACAAATAAATAATTCTACATAATTATTTTAGAAATATTATAGATATTTTTTAAGAAACAAATGAAGAGAAAAAGTTAGGATTTTCAATCAAAGACTTAAGAGTAGAAAGAGTTGAGGTACAACTTTCTAAAAAAAAACACTTTTCCTGTCTTTAAAAAATTTAATAAAAAACCATAAACTCAAATAACTTTAAACTTATTTATAAAACTAAAATAATATATATTGAGCTTAAAAAACCTCCTTTCCTAGGGCATATTTTCAAACCATAATTGAATTTCTTTCCAAATCGAATGACTGAAGTAAACAAAGTGGAAATTTGCATAAAAAAAAGGACTAATTTTATTTTAAAGGCAGCAACTACAAAAAAAATGTGCATTGTTGGCAGAAAAGATTTATTTTTTAAATGAAAATAAAAACGAAAGGCTGGAAATGTCGATTGAGTTTTGAGTTTGTAACCCAGGATACATTCCAATCGCAATTTGGCTTGACAATTTGAGGAATTTAGCTTCCCCTCGAATAGGGATTTTTTTTTGGTCACACGTTTCGCTTCGTCCTCTTCGTCCTGGCAAGCAAGCAAAAAAGCGGGAGTAGGTCGATGGGGAGCATTACAAAAGCTGAGCAAAAGCCGAAGGAAGCCAGGAGTAATTAATTAGTTGCGCTGGAAACGCATACAGGAGCACCCCACAGGATCACAGGACTCGTTTGGGGTTGTCGTTTCGGGTTTGGATGTAACAATTGTTATTCGAGTAACTCAGCCACAACAATTATGACCAATCGGGAAAAATGTATTTCTCACTCGGCAATCGATTTGGTAAGCTTCCAGGGATACCAGGACATCAAGGGGGTATCCTCGTGTAATTTGATTTGATTTGCCGCCAAAAATGTCAATCTCGAAATCACCATAGTCGTTCCAACTCCACAACTCTTTTTTCAAAGTCGAAAAAACTAAATCACATTTTCTATTTAATAGGAGGCTTGTCTCGAAATACAAGACACTGAAGGACAAAAATTGCCGGGGCACAAGTGTCCTTAGAGTCCTCTTAAGCGGAAAGCCTGTAATAGGCTTTGCCTCTCCACTTACTGCCTGGCTCGGTTCACCAGTCGAGTTTTTACTGTCCCTTGTTTAGGCTTTCTGTATTTGTTTATAGAAGACGCTGTTGTGTTTTGTTTAGAGACTGGCTGATGAACCTATTTTTGGGGCCAGGCACTGTTTGCGAAAATTGCGTATACGCCGTGTCGGACCAATGCCACTGCGAATGCAAATGCAACCGCATTCTACACCCTCAACTGGTTCTGATTCGGTTTCCTCGCCTTCAATCAGGCATTCAATCGTTCAAGCGTTAGGCCAGTGTGTCCTCGTCCTTTGACTTTGTGTCCTTTCTTGCCAGCCAAACGCCCACATTTGACACAGTTAGGACCCAGGACATCAACAGTGGCACACAGTCGAAAAAAAAAAATGAGAAATATTATCCAAAAATTAACTTTATTAGCAAAATAGCAATAACAACTCTCTTACAATAAGTATGTCCTTGAGAGGATAATTGAATTGTGAAAACTTGAAAGTTTGGCCGCACTCGTAGCTGGCTTTCAACCTTTGCCAGAGTTTTGGGCCGCAAGTGGCACAATTTGATTGCAAGAACGTTTAAGTTGGCCGCAGGACTGGCCGATAATGAGAGGGAAAGGTGGACCAGGACATAGGTGGTACAATTTCACGTGGCTTCCGGCTACCAGACCCAGTCCCGGCCACAAAGGACATGCCGAACAGAGGGATATGCAGTTGCAGTTCATTAAAGAGTGGGGGACTGAGAGTCAGGGCCGTTTAAAGTCACACACGACCTCCCATCCCTACACACCCTATACACCCACGACGAAATACAAAAACACTTCACGACACACAGCACTTTGGACAATGCTAACGAGCTCACGAACCCAGCCAGATTCGCTGCCCCTGCCCCCCTTTTTTCGTAGGGGGGGGCTCTAGTGCCAGTGCTCTTGAAATATAAATACAAAATGTCGCTTCCTTGGGCTGGGGCCCCCCCGCCCCCACACACATTCCAGACCCACATGCAACCTGGAACTTTTGGTCCATTCTTCCAAATAATGCAATTCCATTGCGAAAAATATTTCTGTTTGCCGAAAAACCTAAAAAAAAAAGGAAACTAAATCAAAATATGCAAGTTAGCAGGAAGGAAATAATGACAGCGTGTTTACCATTCAGTGGAGAAGTTATACCAAGTATGACATTTGGGTAAATATTTGGACCGCCAATGATTGGATCTAGAGATGCCGCCGACGCTGTCCGAGATGGGGATTAGTGGGGATTCTGCAGTGCTTACTCAAGTCTCCTCGAGTCATTTATTTTCATAAATATTTATTCACTGCCAGATGCAATATTTTCTTCTTCTCCGATTCGATTCGATTGCGCAACTTGTTTCCAGGCTGCGCAACAAGTTTGAACTTTTCTTCCCAAGAAAAGGACAACAATAGCTCGCTTTTAAGGATTATGTGCTTCATCCTTTTCTATTTCTTAATATTTTTATAAAAACAGCTTAGGAAGTTAAACTTTTCAATTAGTCTTTGAAATATTAATAATTTTATGAAATCTTTCTTGAATAAAGCTTCAAAATCTTACAAAAAGTTTAAAAGTGATTTTTTGCAAGAGAAGGACAACCATATACTTCATATTTTTATTCATAAAAAAAGGCTTAGGAAGTTAAACTTTTCAATTAATCTTTAAAATAATAAAAGTTTTCCCAAATCTTTCTTAAATAACCTTAAAAATCTCACAACTACAAGTTTAGACATAATATTTTGCAAGAAAAGGACAACAATATAATGCTTTTGTCAAATATGTCTGCCATCCTTTTTCTTTACATTGTATTTTTATAAGAAAAGGCTTTTTAAATTAATTTTTTCATGTATTCTTTATAAATAGTAAATGTTTTATGAAATCTTTTGTGAATAAGCTTTAAAATCCTACTTTAGCTGTAATTTTTGTAAACAACAAGTTTAAACATGATTTTGGGCAGACAAGGACAGCCATAGACTGCTTTAATGAAATATGTCTGCCATCCTTTTCTTTACTTGATATTTTTATCAAAAAAAAACCTTTCAAAGTTACTTTTTCCAAGTATTCTTAAAAATATTAGTAAAAATATAATTTTAAGCAAAGATTTGACAGATTTCATTATCTATCCATTATCAATGTTTGCTCTCTTAATTGAGATTCAATTAAAAAAGGTTAACTTTGGTATGAGATTTCCAACTTGACCCTGTTACCAAGATAAGGGTTAAACAAACCTGTTAGAAAAAAAGATAAAAATAAAGAAAACACAGTAGTCTTAAAAGATGAGTATCACCATTTTTAGTATTTTATTAAAGTATATTTTTAAATAGATATACTATATTAAGAAAGCTTATATCTAATCCGAGGAGATCTTGAGGCTCTTAAGAGTCAAATTTCTTTTAGAACATCTCATAATTGTTGAGGTTATAACCTTAAAAAGAATAAGTCTTTCCATAAACAATATTTATGCATCTTGTTTATAAAATGTATAAAACTTTCCATGTAAACAGACCCCAGCGTTGATAAAACTGTATGATAGCCAGACAATTATCGCGTAATATTTAAACAAATAAGACAAAAAGCAAATAGGAGAATTCTTTATCTTTCAAACACTGAAAACATTATTTGTTTTTCGATTAATTGACACTCACCTGCCTCCGTTTTCACCTGCTACTGTTGCTGTTTTTTCCTCTAATCTTTTTTATTTCAAAACTTTGTGGTCTTTGGATGTTTCTGGTTTGGTTTATAGGATTTTGAATTTTTTAGGCAGATTTTTTTAATATACAAAAGCCATAACATGACCCGGAACTCGCGTAAAAACACAGAAAAAAAGTAACAAAATGAGGTTGTTTAGTTTTTTTTTTATTCTTTTTTTTTTTTGAGTTTTTTTGAGTTTGAAAAAAACGTTTTCGAAAAACGGCACGAATAATGCGGGGGGCTGCTGCGACGGTGGCGGCTGCTGCTGCTGCTCTGCTGGGAAAGCGTGCGAGGCGTGCGCCACGAGAGCCGAAGCCGTTATGACAGAATCTTGCGAGCATCTGAGCAACTTATCCTGCCCACCGACTCGCCCGAACGGTAAACGAAACGAACGAGTGTTCGGCTAATGTGGGTGAGTGGGCCAGCTATACGTGTGTGGCGGTGCGTGAGTGTGTGTGTGTGCGTGTGAGTGCAACTGCAGGCGTTTAACGGTCAAAGCGACAGCTTAGCTGCATGCTCCCACGCCTCTCTCTCTCACTCTCTCTCTATGTGGCTCCTGCTCTCTGGGTTGTCTCCCAGGGGGGTGGTAGTGTTCACTCTCTCACACTCCCGCTGTTTTGTGCATTCACCGTTGTTTGTTTGCCTGTTTGTTTACTGTTTACTGCCGACTCTTGCCAACAGTAAAATAAAAGTGAAAATAAATCCCGTTACCGGCGAAAGACACACATGTCCTGCTGCAATCGTCACAAAAACCTTAAACAAAGATGCTCTTCTTTCTTCCCTAAAACGCATTTCCTTTCAAGCAAAAAATTGTTCACTAAAAAACAGGAAAACAAACATGCCACAAAAGGTGGAAATGCGTAGTAACTTGCACTGCAATGAAAAAAGGGTTTAGTTGGAGGATTTCCAAGGCGTATACTTGATATTTGTTTGTTTTTTATTGGCACAACGGTGCGTATACGTGATGTAGATGATGGCTGTTGATATTACGTATACGCACTGTGGGAGGGATGTGATGCTGTTTTTTGTTTTATTTGAAAGTAAATTCAAGTAATATTATTAAGTATTAGGAGAATACCTAAAAACCCCTAAAAATAATATTTATTAATAGTTTTTCATTGAAAAAATATAATTCAAAAAATATTTTTTGATATTTGAAACAATATAATAATTATATCCTACTAGAATAGATTAATTATTTTTCCTTTCTTATTATTTATCCTTATTTTTTTTCCTTTTCAAACCTTGCCCTTAAAGATAGGCTACTAATTATTTTTATACATAATATAATTTCTTGAATCATCCGCCTAATACATCCTTTTAAACCTTGATCGGGAATTATGGCTGCCCCTGGCACAACGCAGTTTGCTGTGCAAAGATGCCGGAGCACGTGACCGTTGGCCTGCATCATGAATGCGGCCAAGATGGCTCGCTATATTTAGGCATATGTGTGGCCCCTCACACACACACACACTGACACTCTCTAAAACGGCGCTTCAATTTGCTGTCATAAGCACGGAGTTGCGCCCACGTCAACGCAGCAGAAACGCCAGCAGTTGAAGCAGCAGCAGCAGCAGCAACAAACCAACGTCAGTCGTCAACATTGGCCTAGTCACGTTTTGATTCGTTCATCTAGTCTCGTCTCGCTTCGTCTCCTCTCGTCTCTAGCCGCTCGTAGCCCTCTGTTCCTCGTCCCGTTACGTTTCGTCTCGTTCGTTTGTTCTCGAATCTTTCATCTCGTATCATTTGGGCTTGTTGTCGGCGTTCGTACTGCTGCCTTTGTTCATTTGCCAGTCCAGGGTAGAGGGTATTTCAAAATGTGGGGTATACTAGGCGGATGAGGGATATTATGAGGGATAGTCTATTGGGGGTTATTAATATTTAATAAAATTAAATAGTTTGTGAGACACTTTCTTAGAAAGACATTTGAAAGCCATAACTATCGATAAAAATCGATTATTAAGAGACCATCAGGCCATCACAAATAATTAATAGTCTAATAATTAATAATAATTAATAGTTTGTGAGACACTTTCTTAGAAAAACATTTGAAAGTCATAACTATCGATAAAAATCGATTATTAAGAGACCATCAGGCCATCTCTAACTCACAAATATTTAGTATTAAACGTAAGATGTATGGTATTTTGTTATAGAATCCTTCAAGTGAGAAGCCTTCCACTTGCATCACCATTTCCAGAAAACAAACAAGCAGAAGTAACAAAAAATTGAAATAAAAGCAAGCCAACATTGGCCAGAGCAGTGTTTAATTATAGTCACTAAAGGAATATGATGGACGGAATGAAGGATTGAATGAGTGACTGGCTGAGTGACCTACTCGGAAAGTAGGGCCTCTCACGTTCATAAATCAAATGGTTTCTCCATTCCATCACAACTCAGACACACACACACTGAGGCAGCACTCTTTCTGGACATTTATGTTTGTTTTGGCCAAACAAAAATTGGCCAAATTCATAAATCAGAAGGGAGAGCGGCGCCCTCGAAGGGCCCAGACTCGAAGCGATATGTTTACCAGACATTTTCCAAAGCTTCCAAGTGTTATTTAGTATTTAGAGAGATCGTAAATAGTAGATTCTTCTTCTCATTTTTGTCTGTTATGGAAATAAATGAATTTTTCAGTCAGCACTTTAGGGTTTTGTTTGTACTTGATTATCGGCTAAAAATTAAGCTCTAAAAAAAGACAATCGCCAACGGCCCTGAACTTTGACTCGAAAAAGCAATCAAGAGACAATACTGTATTAGAAGATTAGGATTTCTATTTTTCCGGACGACGGCGATCAGGCGGCGTTGATAGGCGACCGGCAACTGGAGGCGAAATCGAAACTGCAACTTAAGTATCGCAATCGCTGATGGGGGAGCAGCAAGAACAACTGCAACAACATCCGGCTTAAATATAGAGAGAGAGTCTGCTATAATGAGGTACGAAAACAAAAAAAAAAACTATTATATTATACACGTGTATATCAAAGGTGAGATAATACAATGGCATAAGCCACAAAACAGCAACATGTTGCATCAACGACAGCAACAGAGACAGTAAAAGTTCTGGGAAATTTTTTGACAGGAACAAAGGTAAGCCGCAGGCGAAAGCAGCAACGCCAGCAACAGCAGCAACAGCAGCCACCACAGCAACATCAAGTGCATTAGCATTTATAATGATAGTAGAGTGGGCAATAAAAAAAGAATATATATATATATATATATATAAAGATACAACCTTAAGCTGACAACAACATGACTACAACTATGACTATGCAATGGCAATTGCAACAGAATTTGTAAGCCCGCCCCCACTTTTCTGGTTTTCTGCTTTTCTCAATGCGTCTTCTGGGGCATAAATTACAGCAAATGGAAAAAGCGAATAAGTAAGAAATTAAATAAACATCAGAAGGAAAAAAAATATATATATATATGTGAAAATGTCAAAGGAAAATTGCCACGCTCTATGCGAATATTAAATAAAACGAAGGGGGAAATACCCTGGGAAATTGCCTTTTTTAAGGAGATTTTCAACATTCGATAATTTCGATAAGCTTTTCAGTGCTAGTGATGGACATAGAGAACATCTCTTTCTTTATTGTCCTTAAAACAAAAGGCTTGAGCACAGCTGGTGGCAGTAACTTTTTATTGTTTTTTTGAATGGCATTCTAATAATCAGAATCCATCGTCTTGGCCTGTCAGAGCAGTTATCATAGAACACTAAGAGAAATGATCAAACTATCGCCTATCGATAAATGAAGACTCACTCCCTCCCATCTCTAACTCGCAATCACTCCTTTTGCCATTTTATTGCCAAAGCATATTACGATTTATTTCGATGGCCCTCGCTGAGCTTTATGCTGATTTTAATTTTTAAGTGCCACTCACCGGCACCTGGTCGAGGAGATTTCCCAGCAATTTCCTTTCGTTTTCTCCTTAGCATCCTGCCGCCATCTTGCCACCTTGCCATTTTGCCATCTTGCCACATTTTGTTTGCTGCCTCGAATGCTGCTTCCCTTTTGTCCATTTTGAAAAGGAAGGAAAATAAAAAGAAAATAATAGTTGTAGAAAATAAAGGAAAAAACTTGTGCAAATGAAGCGTTAAATTGACTGAGTGCCAGCAGTCCAGGAGTGGAGTTCAGGCTCCACAGGACGAAGGACGAAGACGAAAACGGCTTCACCGGAATTTCCTCCTTCTGACTGCAGTCAGCAGTTGCAACAAGAAAACAAAAAATATAGAACTACTTACCAACTTTGTATTGAAGTTGCCATCTTGAGGACTTTAATTGGAGAGCAGGGGGGCCTTGCAACCAAATTAAAAGCAAATCTACAAGGTCATTACGGTTTAGGGGTCATTCCTATTTTAATGCATCTTTTTGGGGATTTTTTTCTTCGCCGAAAACTTTTATATTTTGTTTTGTCAGCTGGAGGAGTTAGTGCAGTTTTTTTTATTATTTTTAACCATATTGCAGATTTAAGAACCCCTTTTAGTTGGCCAGGCTTTTTGTTTTGGCCTCCCCCGGCACCCCTGGCCCTCCCAAATTCGACCATTTCTCAGTTCTCAGCAATTTGCGCAAGTTTTATGCTTCAAGTGTGTTTTTTCTTTGTGATACCCTTTGTTTTTGCTAAAGAAAGGTGTAATGGAGGTTTTTTGGATCAAAAATATATACTTTTCATTTTTATTTTATAATTTATTTTAGTTTTAAAGCGTTTTTTTAAAGTTAGGGCTAAGAAATATTCAAGTTTGAAGTAAAAACCTTAAAGAAAACTTTATTTTCTTGTTTTTTTTATATATTTTTTATTAAAATTCTTCATAAAAGAGTCTTATATTTAATATTTTAGCCTAAAACTTTTCATGACATAAGTTTTAAATATTTTAATCAAATTTCTTAACAAAAATTCAATAATTTATAATAAAAATCTTAAGACCTAAACTAAGATGGTATAAACTATTCTAGAAAGAGCTCTTAAATTCTTAAATAAACTTTTTATAAAAAACTTTAAAAAATTCTATTAAAATTATATAATTATACTACAATTATTTGATATATTTTTAAAATAAAAATTATTAACAGGGTATTTGTGTTTCGAATTCCTACTTGTAGCGCCCTCTATAACCCGCCAGTATTCAAAACTTTTACGACTGTCAGTTGTGCCGGGTTTGGCAACAAAATTTGTTTAAACAAAATGCCAAAGAGGCGCCCCGGGATCCCGGGGGAGGGAAAATCAATTTTTTATTGCCTCGTTGCTGCTTTTTCAGCTTTGTTTAGATTTTTCCGAGCATTTATTAGCTGGCAGCGAGAAAAAAAAAAATGTTTTTATTCGCTATTTTTTTTTTTATTTGGTTTTTGGCCCAAAAACCGTGGTTGACAAGTCCGAAACAGGGCCAACACACACATATATAGTGGGTGAGGCGTGGGTGGTAGGCCGAGTGGCAGGGGGGGCGTGGCCCAGGTGGCAAAGAGTTCGAGTCTATTTGCCTTTTGATTGCCTTTTAATTACCGAGCAGCAAATAAATATAAACAATAGCGTTTAGCGAAGAAACGGGAAAAAAATAAAAATAAATAATAATACAAAAAAAATAATGAAACCAACAAAAATTATTCATGATTAAGCCGGGCAACGGCCTTCTTTTGTTAGCCAGGTCTTTTTGTTTTCATTTCTTTTTGTTTCTTATCCGAAATAAAAAAAATGAAAAAGTATCTAATTATAGCAGATTGCTATAATTAATTAATTGGATTCAATTAAAACGTTTTTCAGCAGCAATTGAAATTATTTCAATGAACAAGTGATGGAATGTGAATATGAATGAGTGGAGATCAAAGGTTTTATGAATTAATATTTGGGCTTAATGTCTAAGATTAAATATCAATTGATAAAAAATAATATAATAAATTATTAAACAAGGAAAAGGCTATAAGTTTTATATTTTTAGATAAAGGATTAGTATCTTAGATTCGCAGAAGCCCTTGAAGTACAGAGGCCTAGGACACCCTCAAGAGTCTCCTTACTTCTCCTAATATTCCCTTGAACTTGATAACTCACTTTAATCTTCCATTCAATCTTAAACGTTGACCTTTTAGATTTTGACAACACCCCCTGCCCTTCAAGGAGGTAAATTTAATTAATTAGAAACGAAATTAAAGGAAATTGAATTTCGAGTCCCAGTATTGATGACAGCGGGGACCTCCGCCACATGCATTGAAGGGCCTTCAGGTAGCTCCTCTTAATTAAGCTAAAAGCCAAATCCCAACCAAAGAAAGCCAAGCCAAACAATTAGCAAGCATTTTGGCAAAAAAGCAAGAGTCCTTAGTCCTTAGTCCCTAGACCCTGGCCACCACCTTATGACGACAATTGCTGAACATAAAATAGATTTAGAAACTTTTGTGTTCATTTGTTGGGTTTTGCTTTCGTTTCGTCGAAGGTGATATCGAGGCTTCCATCCCGATGTCTTATGCAAGCGGCAATTTGCAACTTGCAACCTGCAACTTATGGCAACTTCTTACCTGCCACTTGTTCGGCTTGCCGAGTCACAGGGGTAGAAAGCAAGACTCCTTCAAGGGTTTCCACGTAACCGGAATGCATTTCCAGGATTTTGTTAACAGGAGGGGGGATAACTATTGATATATATAATTGGAATATTCAGTTGTATGGCAGCTATGGGATATAGTTGGCTGATCTGGAGTCAGGAAGATAAGTCTACGCAACAAATCTCGAGGACATAGCTTTAAAACTGAGAGTCTAGCAAGAGTTTAAAGAAACTAATGGACAGACGGACACACGGACAAGTTTAAGTTACTTTTTAGTAAGGATATAGGTGGCTGATCTGGATCGGCTTATCATATATAAAGCCTGCAAGGAAGATAAGACTATGGGAAAAATCTCGAGAAGATAGCTTTAAAACTGAGAGACTAGCAAGCTTTTAAAGAAACTAACGGACAGACGGACACACGGACAAGTTTAAGTTCCTTTTTAGTAAGGATATAGGTGGCTGATCTGGATCTGCTTAACATATGAAGAGCCTGTTGGGAAGATAAGTCTATGGGAAAAGTCTCGAGAAGATAGCTTTAAAACAGAGAGACTAGCAAGCTTTTAAAGAAACTAACGGACAAGCGGACACACGGACAAGTTTAAGTTCCTTTTTAGTAAGGATATAGGTGGCTGATCTGGATCTGCTTAACATATGAAGAGCCTGTTGGGAAGATAAGTCTATGTACCAAATCCCGAGAAGATATCTTTAAAACTGAGAGTCTAGCAAGAGTTTAAAGAAACTAACGGACAAGCGGACACACGGACAAGTTTAAGTTCCTTTTTAGTAAGGATATAGGTGGCTGATCTGAATCGGCTTAACATATAAAGAGCCTGACAGGAAGATAAGTCTATGTACCAAATCCCGAGAAGGTAGCTTTTAAACTGAGAGTCTAGCAAGCTTCCAAGCCAACTAACGGACAGACAGACCCACAGACAAGCTCATGAAGCTTTCCAGTAATCCCCGCAAGGACATAATTATTTATTCTTTTAGAAATCCCTGCTAAGGCATTATGCCTCCGATAACCGCTAATTATTGGAACTATTCCTATGACGACTTTATGTGGGGAGTGTGTCGCGGCCAAAGGATTCTCCTACTTACCACTAATTGCTGGGGAGTACCTGGTACTCGTTCGGGATGCGTATAAGTCTATCCAATTGATACGAGAATAATGGCTGACCTGCTGGCCAAGGCTGAGCTGTAAAAATAGCACAAGCCACACAACAATGGAGTCCTAAATTATGCACAACAACAATTAGTTTTCAATTACGAAAATGGCGCCCAACACAGCATGTGTGTGTGTAAATGTGTATGAGTATTTGCGAAAGGACTCACGTACCAGGATGGATATTATTTTATATTTTTTTTCCTCCTTTTTTTCCATTTTTATATGCAAACCAACAAGTTGCCAATGGAGGACACGTGACTGGGTGGGGAGGAGAAACGGGATTTCAGGGTACTCTGCGTGTGTGTGGGTGTGTGGGAGAGTGTAACGGTAAACATTAAGTACCGGAAACAGAACAAGATAAATGGCGACGCAAAATGGCGGAAGGGGTAAACAGCAGTTAGAAAGGATAAAGACAAATGACTTTTTCAAATGATTATTTTTATTAAAAAAAAAATAAAAATAAATATAGTTATGTAATAGATCTATTATAATTTTTTTTATGATAAAAAATGAATCTGATTCTGGCCAGGTCCTGGCTGCCATTAGCCTAATCATCGCCAGACATGGATATTAAACATCCAAAAGTTCTAGGCTTTCTACCAAGCTTTTGCTAGCAGCTTTTGTTGACTTGGCTGAAAGCTTTCCCCTGCTTTCGGTCGAGTGACTCTCAAACTATTGCAGCAGCTTTCCGAAAGCGGCTAACAGCCCATACTCACCACACCCGCGCTCGCGCACGATTGTGGTGGGTTTGGATCATTCGAAAAATGTAGTTTCTTGTTATTGGGGTTTTTCTCGTCGTATAGATAACCGATAGATAACCTTTTCTTCGAGTGTCTCCTGCCTGAAATTCGAATTTGTTCCAATTCCGTAGCCTGGCAGTGCCTGATAAGCTTTCTGTCACCTTTGACATCCAACAAAATTTGTTTATTAACGGGATGTACTGAATCGTAATTCTATATACGATCACCATTTAAATATATTCACTAAGAGAAAAAATGTAATACTTTGAATATAGAATTGTTAAAGATTGTTTGATGAAAGTCGGATTAATCTATTATGTAAGCTGTCATTTTAAGTCTTATTTTTAATTACTTTTTTTTCTCTCTGTGTATTAGACCCATTTCCTTCTCATATGTATGGCCGTTTCTTAATGGACCCCAATTAAATTACTTTTTTTCTTTATTTTTAGCATCTTGTAGCTTCTTATCAGCAAACGGAAGCTGTGGCACTCAGAAGGGAAAAGGGGGAAAAGGGGGGGCTATCAGTGCAGGGGTGGTGGGGGGAGGGGGTGGTCCTCAAAAAATCGCAACGTGTCCATTGGTCGACAGCTGGCCCCCGAACCGCAGCCCGGAGATGGGGCGTCCGGAATTCCAGGCCAACGCATGCGTCGTACTTGGATGTCATTGGGTCAGGCGCCAATGGGAAGCTTGCTTGCCGCCAGAAGGGCCAAAGGGGGCGGCAGGGGGTCCGAAGGTCACAGGTGAGAAAGGGTCTTGTTGGATTAATATTCAAAATAACTCTTATCTCTTATTTTTAATTAATTTTTCTTAAAAATATTAAGTATACGCACTGTTTCAAACCCAAACTACCATCATTTAAGGCCAAAAAGGGAACTAAAATGTGAGCATCCCACACGACGTATACTTAATTTTTTCAAAAATGCAAAATGAAAACCAAAGAAATATTCGAAAAGCAAATAGTAGGCGACCTAAAGTATGTTAAATAAATATGAATTTAGCAAAATATTCGCAGTATTTGGTGTTTATTTGCAAAAGTCAGAAGCAAGAAATCAAATGAGAAACCCAAGCAAGCTTGCCAAAAAGCATGCTTTTGCAGCGCAAGCATGCTTCTTCACCGGCGTTGCACTTCGCACCTGTATCCAGCCGCCCACTACCCGGAGCATGAAGTTTCGGAATTTCCGAGAAAAACACAAACATTCTGGGATCGGCGAGGAAAGTGAAAAGCAAGCCACAGCTGCACATTCTTTGGTACTTTTTGATTCTCCTTAGGGATGCGTTATCGGAACTAAAATATATAATCGGCCAGATCTCTGGGGTTTAGGGAGTTCGAGGTTAGATTTTTGGTATGCAAGGGGGCTTTTATATATAGAATCTAAAAAATATATTTTTATTCAAATATTTTAAAAAATTTTATTAAAAATATTAATCTTTATTAATCTTTCCTTAAAATCTATAATTATTTTTATTATAAAAATATATAACATTTATTAAAAATATCCTTTTTTTTTCAAGTGTCTAAATGCAAAATACTTTCGAGAAAAAGTGCGAAATAAATAAAGAAAAACGGTTAATGGCTTCAGGGAGAGTGAGTGGAGCAGACTGGAACTGTAAACCGGCTAACGCAACAGCAACAACAACAACATTCGCCATTTGACCTACAGAGGGAGAGCCGAAGCTGTGCATCCTTCTCGCCATTGGAGGCTCAGGCGCGAGAGAGCAGGCGCGTCTAACTTTGCGTAAGTCAACACCTACGCACCCCCCAGTTAGAGCAGTTAGAGCGGGAGGGGGAGCCAGAGAGAGTAACAGTTATGGGGAGAGAGTGGGAGCTGGGAGCTGCATCGACGCAAGAGGCTTGAGCTGGGTGCAGTGGCAGTGGCGAGCCACTTAAGCGCCGTTAGGTCGGCAACAGCAATAACAATAACAATAAAATTACAATAACAACAAGAGCGGGCAAAAGTTTTGTGCTTTTTCGTATCGTTTCGTCTTTCCTCGTGTGTCGACAGCGACAGAGGCAGCGGCATCGGCATCGGCATCGGCAGCGACAGAGCCAGGCGGCACCGCAGCACGGTTCTTGGCCTTTTTTATTCGGTTGCGCGCCATCGTCCGAGGCGGTCGCACAGTCCACGGTACCACCGACCACCGACTCTCCACACTCCAGACTCTTATATCGCTCGAATTTTTTTTTTTTGTTGAAGTGCTCTCACCCACACCACCAAGTGCTGGAAACTCCTTTCTCAAGGATAAACCGAAAGTTCAAAACGGATCTAAATCAAAAAATTATTAAAAAAAAAACTGCAACTTTTTTATCCTTTTTTTTTCTTTTAATTCTGTGCGATCATCTGTGATTTCTCCAAAAAAAAAAAAAAAAAAAAGCGCGCGTGTTGAAAAAAGTGAAGCCTGGAAAGGAAAAGAAGAAGAAGAAGAATACAAAATGGAGGATTTGAAAGGACAGGGGGCGAGAGACATTAGCGAGAAGTCATTACCGATTACCGTTAGACAGTTTTAGGGGGGGGAGGGGAAAAGGGGTGGCACTGATTCTCTCGCAAGAATCTGCGCTCGTCTCGTCTTCAGTTCCAGGGAGATTCTCGGATTTCACAGAGACTGGAGTTCTTTTCGCTGAGGTCGGAAAAAGCTTCTCGTTTTTGTTTTTTTTTTTGGTGTTTCTTCAAATCTTCTTCATTTCCTCTTTTTCTTTTCTTTTTCCACTTTTTTTTTGTGTTTTTTTTTGGGGTGGTCCCTGCACGGAGAAAAAGTTGTAGGACATTAGAGTGGACCTTAAAGTGCTCAGAGATCAGAGATGTAGAGATCCTTTGTGGATCCTTGCAACTCTTTCACAACTCGCTCTTTTTTTCTCTCCGTGCAGTGCCATAACCGTAGCCAGCCGTTCAAAAAATCCAACTCAAATACGAACCGAAAACTGCCTTCCAAGTACCTAACCTCAAAAGCTGCCAAAAGGAAACCAAACACCAAAAAAAATAAAAAAGAAAACTGAAAACCCCTTCCTAACCACCTTGCACCATCACCCCTTGCACCTGCACCAACAACCCCCCCACCCAGCATCCCCCGCAGTTCGCAACGAAAATGGGATCGCCGGGATCCCAAACGCCGCCGGCATCCGCGATCGCGACATCCTCGCTCTCCGGCCGAAGGAAACATGGCTCGGGATGGCTGCTGCTGCATGTCCTGGCCGTGGCCTTAGTCCTGAATTTCTGTCATGCTCCGGTGACCAATGCCAAGGTGAGTTTGGGTAGGGAGTAGGGGGGTTCTGATAAGATTTTTTTGCCAAAAAACTTTAACTTGGAAACTAATTTAATTCTTTAAAGATTTCTATCAAAAATACTAAAAATAATACTAAAAAATACTAATAAAATATTAATAATAATAAAAACTTTTCAATCAAAAACCAATTAGCCCCAAAAATCCCCTTCCATCTCCAGGCCCACTAATCACCCATTAATTTCCCCATCACTTGGGACTTTTCCAATAAAAAAAAAATAAAAATAAATACCAAAGTGGAGTCCATGACACAACCCGACGTCGAACTTGAACTATTTTTCATGACACACATCGGTGGCCCGGCCACTGGAATTAACATAAAAAAAAAATCAGTTTTTTGTTCGAAAATAGTCTTGGAAATGGTGGGGGGGGAGGGGAGTTGGTGGGGCAAGAGACCGGATTTGGTGGCGACAGTCGCCGTCCACAAACCCAAATCTCGGCCAGCTGCAGGTCATCCTCCGGGGTTATCGCAACAGCCTGCCTGCCTGCCTGCCTTCCAGTCGTTGAATTAATTTCCTTTCTTCCCAAAAATCGAAAATAATTCCATTTTTTTGCCAATTATGTGTCGAGTTCTGAGGGCGCTACTTGTTCCAATTCCTAATGGCCGCCTTATCAGAGTGTTAATGACACCGACGATGCCCCCAGCCCCCAGCCCCACCCCGACCAAATCTCAAATCTGTAGAGTCCCCGTTGTTTATTCCGATCCGTATAGCCCCTGGATCTGGTTCACTTTTTATCGCATCGGAAGTTGCGTAAATGAGGTCGATTCTGATTCCGAATGGTGTCGCCTGGCCACTGGGCCTTATCGGCTCCATGTGTTCGAGGAGGAATCTTGCCTTCCTTGCCGGTCACTGACAGAGTCGTCGATAGCAGTCCCTGGCCACCATCCACCATCCACCATCCGCCCTGCTGCCGTACCATCCGGCGTATGAGCATTATTTGCATTCTCTCTCTCTCTCTCTCTCTTTTCTCTCTCTCTTTTTCTTCTCAGGTCAGATCCTATCCTAATGTCCTATCTTGTATTACCATTCTATGGATAGGAGTTATAGATTATGGATAGTAGTAGTTTGTTTTGGATATAATTTCCCTAAAAACTCCATCTAGATGGTCCTAGTACTATATTTGGGATATTATTCTATATCCTTATAAAACCCTATCGAGATAGATGTTATAATACACCTATCTAGATGTGATAGTAGTTCTATATTTTGGATATTACTCCTCTAGATAATCCTAGATAATCTAGATAGATCCTAGATAGATAATCCTAGTGCTATATTTTGGATATCATTTCCCTAAAAACTCTATCCAGATGTTATTATTTTAATATTCTATACTATATTATATATATTATTTCCCTAAAAAACTCTATTTAGATACCTATCTAGAAAAGTACCTATCTAGATGTTATAATTATATCTCGTACTACTCGTACTTATACTATCTATCCTCATAGATACTATCTCATACTCATCTATTACGGATAGTATCTCTATATTCTGAATATTATTTCTCTAAAAAAATCTAGATGTCTAGATGTTCTAGATGATGATAGTCCTGCATATATTTTGGATATTATATCCCTAAAATATCTATCTAGATGTTATAATTGTAATATGTTTCACAATTTTATGGATAGTAGCTCTATATTTTGGATATTATCTCTCCAAAAACTCTATCTAGATGATCCTACTACTGATTTTTGGATATTATTTCCTTAAAAACTCTATCTAGATGATCCTAGTACTATATTTGGGATATTATTTCCCTAAAAACTCTATCCAGATGATCCTAGTACTATATTTGGGATATTATTATATATCCTTATAAAACCCTATCGAGATAGATGTTATAATACACCTATCTAGATGCAGATAGTAGTTCTATATTTTGGATATTACTCCTCTAAAAAACCCCATCTAGATGTAATAGATAATCCTAGTGCTATATTTTGGACATCATTTCCCCAAAAACTCTATCCAGATACTATACTATATATATTCTATACTATATTATGGGTAATATTTCTATTCTTTTTATATTATTTCCCTAAAAAACTCTATTTAGATAGCTATCTGGAAAAGTACCTATCTAGATGTTATAATAGATGATGATAGTACTATATTTTGGATATTGTATCCCTAAAATATCTATCTAGATGTTATAATTATAATATTCTATACTATATTATGGATAATATTTATATTTTTTTTATATTATTTCCTTAAAAAACTCTATAGGTATCTACTATCTAGAAAAGTACCTATCTAGATGTTATAATTGTATCTCGTACTACTCGTACTTATACTATCTATCCTCATAGATACTATCTCATACTCATCTATTACGGATAGTATTTCTATATTCTGAATATTATTTCTCTAAAAAAAACTCTAGATGTCTAGATGTTATAGACGATGATAGTCCTACATATATTTTGGATATTATATCCCTAAAATATCTATCTAGATGTTATAATTATTTCATGGATAGTAGCTCTATATTTTGGATATTATCTCTCCAAAAACTCTATCTAGATGATCCAAGTACTATATTTGGGATATTATTTCCTCAAAAACCTCTAAACTCTAAAACTCAGATATTAAAATATGGTATCGGATACTACTAGTTCCATATTCTGGATACTATTTCCCTAAAAACTCTATCCAGATGTTATAATTGTATCTTATACTCTATTATGGATAATAGTTCTATTTTTTTAATATTTTTCCCTTAAAAAATTGCGTTTTTTAGATGTTAAAATGTTAAAAAATGTTTAATGTTCCATATTTTTGATGGTATATCCCTATAATATCTATCTAGATGTTATAATTGTGTCTTATACTCTATTACAATAGTAGTTCTATAGTAGTTCTATAGTAGTTCTATTATATAGTAGTAGTTCTGGAATAGTAGTTCTATATTTTGGATATAATTTCCCTAAAACCCCTATCCAGATGTTAAAATATTCCATCTGTCCCCCAAAACTTTTCATGCCAGAAGGCCAATGAGTAGTGAGGCCTTTTCTTTTCCCTTTTTTTGTTTTTGTTTTTTGGTTCCATCGTTTATACGACATGTGTCTTGTATCTCCCGGAGATTGGCTGCTAGCCCCCAGTATCCCCAGTACCCCTGCCCGTGTCCCTGCCCCTGCCCCCTCCCGCCTGTCAAACAAACTGTCAAAATATTTGCATCATCAACGGCAACTGCAAACCAAACAAAAAAAAAAAAAAAAAAAAAAAAAATTAAAACCAAAAATCCGACATAGCTTTGTTGTTTCTTTTGATTATTTTTTTGTTTTATTTTTTTTTGGGGATATTTTTTGTTGTAGTTGTAGAAGAAGAAGAAGAAGAAGAAGATGCGTTCGTTGGCACATTCCCTTTGTGGCGGGTCTCTCTGGGTTGGATTTTGTTTGTTTGTGCAACATATGGACACAAGATGTTGGACCCTCGATCACACATGTGAAGTCCACTCTCCCCCGCCCCCCTCTCTGTAGCTGTATCTGTATCTGTGAGATATGTATCTGTATCTGTATCTCAGACATTCGCAAGAGAGACAACCAACCGACCGACCGACCGGCCGATCACATGCAATTTTCTGTGGAAGAGTCATGCGAGCATTTGTTTAAATATTGCATTTGAGGCTGCTACCCCCCTACCCACCCCTTTTAGACCCACTTGAGCTCAAGTTCAGACAGGGGAGGAGGGGGGTGGACGGGGGGCAGGGGGCAGGAACGAACTGGCACACTTAAAACTGTTTAGACGCAACTCTGGCAGCTGGGAGGTGCGAGGTGCGAGGTGCGACTCTAAAGTGTCTGGTTACCCCTTTCTCCACCCACCCTCTACCACCCCCCCTTCCCCCCCCTTGACTTTGTCAATTGGCCTATTACTTCCGGGCAGACTTCTCGGCCAGCCATTAGTCATCAGGCCATCACCCATCAGCCATCAGCCAGTAGGGTGCATCTGATTCCATTCCACCCTGGCACTGCCACTGCCACTGGCCCTGGCCCGCGTCCAACCAGTGACGTAGTCACCAGCCATGCAGTTCCCGAGGCGGGAATGCGCCGGAGATGAAGCCAACGGCTATTAATAGACGGCGACAAGATGCCAGAGACGACAAGAACGTTCAAGTTGAATTCGAAGTTCGGGAGATGGGAAGTGGGGAGAAAAGGAGCTAGGGAGTGGGGAGTGGGGAGAGTGGAGAGTGGAGAGTCTGATGGGTTATGGTTCGATACTCAAAGAGGGATTAACTTTTTTTGGTTTTTTTTTAGTTTTATTTTTGTTTTTTTTTTAATTATTAAATTATAGTCTTAATAATTTTGTTATAGAATGAAATTAGTAATGTAGTTTAGGCAGATCCAGTCACCCATGAAACACACATGAATCACCCATGAATCCGCCCTGAAATCTAGAACAATCTGCCATAAATTTTGTTCTAAAATTTTTGAAAATGAATGTCCTCTCGGCCGTGAATTCGATTTCAGGCATGAATCAGCCCTGAAAAGAAAGCATGAAAAACGTGAATAAATCAGGCCTCATTCATAGTAGGTCCTGTAGGAGGAGTCTAGGTCCTTCAAGAGGAAATCTTTTACTTTTTTTTAATATTAATTTAATATTTAATTGAACTTTTCATAAAGAAATAAAGTAATAGTTTCTACTACTTTAGTTATAGTAAGTCTCATAGTCATAGTCATAGGTTCGACACCCTCAAGAGAGGCACAACTATTTTTTTTAAATTTAATATTCTTAAAAAAAGGATAAAAAATCTTAAAAAAAAGAAGACTTCTCTGGTTCGATGATAAAAAAAAATGAAAATGAAAATGGAAACCCTTTCGAATGGCTTTCCCCCCAATTCGGGTTTCATGAAAGTTCATTCCACCCTCTTAGTGGATTTAGTTTCAAGGCAGGTGGGGAAGGTATTTCTTTATATATTATTTTTTATTTATTAATTATTTATTTTTAAAATTACTTTTTGTAGACTAAACAATGAAAAATAATGCCATTTCTCAGCCTCACTTTCCGCTTCTCACTTGGACACTTTTTTTTGTAATTTAATATTTGCATGGCGGGTCTAGGAGAGTACATAGCTCTCTCTATATACTCTATATACATGATGTATGGCTATGTATATATATATATAGAGAGCTGGCCGATGAGCAATTATTGTTGGGCCAGAGTGCATTGCGTAAAGTGTTGAAAATAGAAAAGCAACCGACAGCCATTAACATTAATTCTTTTTCGTAAATTCCTAGTTATTGCAACATGTGGTGGGTGTGCGAGGGGCACTCTATATGTATCCATATATCTGTAAAGATAAAAAAGATATATATCTATATATATAAAGATGTAGATGCGAGTCTTGTGTCATCATCCTCCCAAATGACGCCATCAACTAGTAGTTTCTTCTTTGAAATTGCAGTCTAGTTTTTATTTTTTTTCTCAACTATGCCGGGGGACTATAGGGTTGCCATTCCATTCGATAATCCAGGCATCCCTAGAGGTAGAAACCAGTTCCTCTATGGGCCTCCATGACATCAGTCTCTAATTTTTTTTGGGAAATTAAAAAATGTGGCAATTGTGGCACGAAGTTGTGGCATCATCATCATCATCGCCATTTGGAGCATGACGCTCTGGAGGCCTTCTTGGGAATTAAAATAAATTAAAAGGAGGCAGCCAGTAAGTTAACGTTTTATTGAATATTTCCCATCATTTCAATTTGTTTTAATTGCCGGGAGTGCCGCCTCCCGAACTCATTTCTTCCCCAAAATTCCATCTTCCTCCCAGTCTGCTTTCTGAAGACTTCCCAAACGATTGGCGATCGTCGTCCCGAGGCGGGCCGATTAATTAGTAAACAAAGCATAAGAGCAGCAATCAAACAACTCGATAAACAAATTCAAAAAGCGATGCATAATTATGCAAATTCCTTAATTTGCCATTGCCTTACGCGACCTGCATATATTTATGCTTTAAATACGCTTAAAGCAGCCAAAAAGCAACCAAAAAGCATGGCAAACACTTTGATTTTCAACGCAAAGCGATCGCTAAACCGATTTTATTGGAATTGAACGAAAAAAAAAAAAAAAAAAAAATTTTGGAAGCATTTGTCATGGCCTTTGTTGAGGAATTTCTGGGCACCTCACAAGACACTCTTACTTTTTTAGGTTATGGAGAGGGGATTATGATACCTGGTACTTGTTAGCTTTGGTAGCTCATTTTTAGTGAAAATATTAGGGATTAGGTTGTCTGATTCTTGTAAGAATAGAGAATTTTTCTCTAAAATTTGTTAAAAAATGAAGAGAGAGCTACTGGGTATACGATATCTGGTATTTTATCTGGTATTTTGTATATGATACCCGGTACTACCTCTTTTCGACCTTCAAGATGCACGAAGAAGATATTCAAACAAAAAATAGAGTATCTTATAGGTATGTGATAGCCAGTACTACTACCCTGGTACTACTTCTACTTCTATATCAGTATGATACCCGGTACTACCTCTTTTTTACTTTCAAGATACTTGAACAAGATAGTCCCCATTAACATTTTTTACAAATTCCAAAAAATTAGAGTATCTTGTAGGTATATGATGCTTCTATCTGGTATTTTGTGGATGATACCCGGTACTACCTCTTCAAAAAGCTCTTTCTCTTTCAAGATGCTCGAACAAGATACTCCTCAAGATTAAAATATTAAAATTTGTTAAAAATTCACAAGAAAATAGAGTGTCTTGTAGGTATATGATAGCCAATACTACTACCCTGGTACTATTACTACTTCTACTAATAGTATGATACCCGGTATCTCTACTCTGCTTCCCTCTGTAAGGATTAGGTTATATTTTCGATTCTTTTCCCTAAAATTTGTTTAAAAAATGAAAAGAGAGCTTCTATGGTATATGATAGCCGGTACAAGTTGGTATATTATCTGGTATTTTGTACACGATACCCGGTACTACCTCTTTTTAGCCTTCAAGATACTCGAACAAGATACTCCTCAAGATTACAAGATTCAATGTTGTTAAAAGTTTAACAAAACAAGTGTGTCTTGTAGGTATATGATAGTCGGTACTACCCTGGTACTACTCCTCCTTCTATAACAACATGATACCTGGTACTACTACTCCTTGTATCTTCTTCCACCTTCTTCTGGCTTAGATCCTTTAAGAGTTCTCATTTTTTTGAAGTTAAAAAGGAATAAAAAGAAGAAGTTTCTTGGCTATACGATCGGTACTCCTACTTGGTACTCCTATCCGGTACTTCTCCCAAGCTATAAGCCTTCTAGGCTAAACCTTCTCAGTGAAGCTTGACTCCCCATTTCCCTTCACCCTTTTCCCTTTTTGGTTGAAAAAGTAGCCCTAACTCCCCCAGATCCATGACTCACTTGAGATTAGAACCATAAACCCAATTAGGTCGAATAATTATGATCTTGAGAGCAAGCTGGTAGACCGACGATAAGAATGCCAATAAAGTGACATAATTGAAGGGTATTGAGGTTTCGGTTTGGCCTTTAGAGTGCGAGGTTCGAACTTCCTACAGAGATGGCATGAAATATTAATGTTTTTATCTTTTTTTTTTTGTGTTTTTTTTTAAATATTTTTATTCCCGCGTGTCAGCTACTTTATTGATATTTCATCGAATTTGTTTCTTTTTTTTGTTTTTTTGGAGAAAAAAAGAGAATTCGACTAATTACCGGCTTTGGGGCAGCGGAGTGGAAAAGTCAATTAAAGAAAAATGTTTCTAGTTTTTTTTAACAAAAAAAAAAAAAAAATAAATAGAAAAAAAAAAGTGTCAAGTATCTGGAAAAGGAGAGAGAAATGGAAAAGAAATAGCCCAGAATGGCAGATAAGATATAGAAATCACCTGCGGCATAGTTTTTCGTCATTGTTGTTGTTGTTGCAGGTTCATGCTCATGTTGTTGCCAAGTCGATAAGGTCTATACGCCACTAGCTGATATGAGGTTCCATGGATGGATTTTCGAACCGGGGCAACTATTTATAGAGTATTATGGAACTAGTAAGGTTTTCCACTCAAATTGTCATATTTTTTTTTTTTTTTTGGGCCAAAAGCTAAGAGTCCACTGACCAGACACCTGCAACACCTGACTAAGCCCCTCAAAAATGCCACAGAGGCTTGAGGTTCGACTCCAATTCCCTTTTTATTATTTTTCTCTTTTTTTTTTTATTAAAACTTGACTCTTTTTGGTATCCAATGCAGAAAATGAAGCCGTTTTCTGTTTTATTTTTCAAACAAAATCAGCATTTTGTGGCCAAAAAGTTCATTAGCTTCAGGGTCGGTTTTCAGGGATCAGCTGATCCAAAAATATGGCAAATATTTTGCTAGGAATAGGGCCGAGGTTTAAGTTTCTAAAACTTAAAAAAATATATAAAAATTAGAATTAAAAAATAATGAAATCATTTCAAGACTTTTTTGGAAATAAGTTTCTAAATAATTAACCTTTTTGTTTAAGCCTTTTTATTTATTAATTTAATTATTAAATCTATCTTTTTTTTGTATCTTTTTTTTTCAGGTAAAATCCAAATCAAAATCCAAAAATCTATTTCCATTTCTCGAATCGAAGAGAGACGCAAGCTGAAAGGTAAACAGACTGCTTGACGCTTCCACCATCCCACCGGCTTCACATACAAACTCACAAAATCACACACACATATATATACATATATATATATATATCCACACCGATTTCTGGCGATCTCCAAATGAGCCCATTAGCTGTCAAAAGACAAATATTTGTCGCCGTTGCTGCTCGGCCGCAGAAACAACAATAAGCCATCTTCTCGACTTTTGGCCAAAAGCTTCACCAAACTTGATTTATTTCCTGTTTTTGTTCAAGTGTTTGTTGTTGTTTGTTGTTTGTTTTTGTTGTTGTTTTTGTCAGCTTCTGCTGTTGGCAACAAATGAAACGTGCCGCCAAAAAAAAAATAAAATAAAATATAAAAAAAAATAGAAACAGAGCCAAAACAAAATAAACTTTCAGACTGGGATTTTTTTTTTTAACCTTTTTTTTTAGCCTTTTTTTAGGTTTTTTTTCGGTTTTATTTTTGGCCAAAAAAAGCAAAGAGACAAGCCGAGTGACCAGCCAACCTGACCTTGGCTCTTCAACTCTCAGACGGGGGACATGGCCACTGGCCAGCGACCACCTCTTTTTTTTGTTGGTAACAAGATTTAAAAATCAGATAGGCCGATGGCTGACAGAAAATAATAGACAGACACATTTTTGATATTATTTGGACTGAAAATAGACACATTTCTTGGGAAAACAGAGCCTACTTAGGGCCTACAAGGACTATTCTTCTTTTTTTGTGTAAGGAGTTCGAAACTGTTTACAGATTTTCAATTATTATTTTTTTCTAAATATTTTGTTAAGATTTGAGACAAAAAATAGACAAACTTAAGCAAACAGAGCTTACTTCAAGGCCTACATATAGTTTTTAGGTAAAGAGTTCGATACTGTGGGGATTTTTGTTTTTTTTTTTTTAATAATTTTCCACAAATATTCATTAGAATTTCATAAAATTTCATTAGAAAATAGAGCTTACTTTTAGGCCCACAAATACTTTGAAAGTAAAGAGTTCGAAACTGTAGCGAACTTTATTATTTTTTACATTTTAATAATTTTGGACAAAAAATAGACAAACTTCTTAGAAAATAAATATTAGTCTTCTTATAAGTCCTACAAGTATTTTGTAATTATTAAATTTTTAACATATTTTTCCACAAATAGAGTTATTTTGTTTTAAACTTTATAGCTTGATTTAAAAGCTAAAAATATGAAAAAAATAGTCTTGAACCTTTTAATTTGTTTTTAAATCATAATTTCCCACAGACATAGTTCCTCTTTATTATTTCCATATTTTTAATGACTTTTTAACCTCGAAACGTCTAGTTAAAAAGCTCATTACTCTAGCCAGTAGTTAAGTGTAAAAAAACAAGCCTTTTTTCTCCGAAATTTGCATAAAAAACCCGAACAAGTAGGAACATTTACGTTTTTTTAAATGTTTTTCCCTAAAATTGTGGTTCTGGTGTTGCTTGATGTATCTGCGAGGTTTAAGATACTATATATTATGTAAGATATATAGATGGATAGGTTGGCCTTCAAGTGGCAAAGGTGGCAGCCCCCCTTGCCCCCCTAGCAAAGGTGTCATCTTTTTGGGTCTCATCGACAGTTTGACAGCCACTGATGCATTGTCAGCTGGCGTCTCTGACTTCTAGACCCAGTTATGATGGATGGCCCACTCCCACTCTCACACACATGCCACCATATACACACCAGATTTTTGTAGAATACCCTTTGTGGGTGTGTTGCAGCTTACGCTAATGCAGTTCAAGTGTTGGAATCATGGAAGAAGTAACCTTTTTGTTCGCCCGCCGCCTAAAATGTTCAGCAATGCGAGTCGAGCCGTTGTTGTCGCCGTCGTCTTGGGCCTCCTTCTCTGGCAACCCTTCTGGTCCCCGCCCATGTACTTGCCCCATGTTCCCCAGTCGAGAAGAGAAGAAATCAACAAGCCGCACACTCAAGAGGTTGCCTCCTGCCTTTTTTTATATTTTTTTTAATTTTTTGTTTTTGTGACAAAGCGTAGAAGGCCTACAGGCACAACAACTACAAAGACACTGAGAAAAATGGGTTGTACTTGAAGGGGAATTAAATATTATATAAAAAATAAGAGGGTTTATATAGTATTCCTTTTTTAACTTTCTTTTTATAATTTTTTAAGCAAAAATAAGCTTTTTAGGTGAAAAAGTTTGAAGTTTTATTTTTAAAAACTTTCAAAACCTTTTTTGGAAAAAGCTTTCTTTTGAAAAATATTTAAGAATTATTTTAGACCTTTTTTTGTACAATATTTTAATATTTTCTTTAGCCATTAATATTTTAATAATGCTTTAGTTTTCAAAAATGTTTTCCAGAATTTCAAAAACTCTTTTTTGAAAAGTTTTAAGAGTAAAAAATTAATTTTTAAGCTTTTAAAAGATAGTTAGGTGCTTTAAAAACTTTAATAATTAATTTTTAAGACCTTAAATTATTTAATTATTATCTAAACTTATTTATTTTTTAATATTTAATATTATAATCTTAAAAAAAAATAATTTTAATCAAAATTTTTGACTTAAATAATTTTTGAAGTGAAAATCTTGAGAGATTTTTAAGACAAGCTACGCTGACTGAGGCAGAGACTGCGGCAGAGACTGAGGCAGCGACTGAGGCAGCGACTGAGGCAGAGGCTGAGGCAGCGACTGAGGCAGAGACTGGGTCGTAATTACGTTTACTTGTTGTCTAGTGTGGCACTCTCTGTGGCATTCTCTGTGGCAGGGCTCCTCCCTTGTGGCATTCGGTGTCTCGGTGCAGGTATTACCTTTAATAAGCGGGATGACGTTGCACTTGATGACATGACAACTGCATCGGGGGATGGGGCATGGGGCATGGGGAGGCGAGGGGGTCAGAGGAGGTTGCCTTTGTGGCAGGCTCTGTTACTGTTTTTGTGTTGTGGGTGCTTGAGGTCATCCAGGCCTCACTTTGTCTCAGCCTTCAGTCTGCTTCAGTCTAATAATGAAGCTCATTCTTGTTGCAGCCGATATGGGTAGGGAATAGGCCTATATATCTGCTCCCTTTTTCACTAAAAAACTTTCCTCTCCAAGGGAGATCTACGGCTTGTCATAAACGACACCTCGATTTCGGGGAATAGTGCACACAAGTCGGGCCTTATCTGATACACATTAGTGTCATTATGATCCCGCCCAGAGTGCAGGGTATTTGGAGGCGGAGAGTAGCCTCTGGGATCCAGCAACGTGCTTTGCATATCGAGCCGCGCCCACTTGGTGCGCCAAACACGTCGCCAGTGCTGGGCCCCCAGACAACAGCCGGAGACTGTCTTCCCAGCAGGGCGAGAAGACGGGGATAATTTATGCCTCTTCGAAGACAGTTCCTCAGCGATGCCTTTTGCATACCTTTGGGCTCCTGCTCCGGCACCTTCCTAGGCCGATTAGTGGTGATGAGGTAATATCTGGGTAAGGCGATAAGCCCGATCCGAGGTCGATGCGATACGATATGATAACTCAACCGCCGGCCTGCGTCAATATTTGATTTATAGATATGGTCGGGCCCAGGTCTCTCTCCCTCTCTTGGCCAATTTAAATATTACAAAAAAAATAGAAACAAATCTTAAATCTTAATTGGTGGCCCGCCTTCGTCATAAATATTATTTCTAAATGGAAGCATCGAAGCATTAATGGCACACGTGCATGCTTATTGGGGACATAAGGAAGCTGGTCACACGAAACTAAAAAATAAAAAATAAAAAAAAACTTGAATAAAGAGTGATTTGTTGGTGTTTCATACAAACAGTGCGTAGTGCCGCCACTCACTCACTCACCGCCCCTCACCGGCCCAGGTAATTGAGTTTAAAGTCCAAGTAGCGAAACAGAAACTCGACACAAAAACCAACAAGCAGGAAGTGTGACGAGTAGCGACTCTTAGATACTCTACAAGTGATGTTTTTGGCTCAAAAGATGTAATTAGCAGGGAATCATCGTTCTTTTAGAAACTCTACGAGAAGCGAGTGAACTGTGATGCAGTCTCGCTCAAAGCTGACCTAGCATTCGTTGCTCGCCAACAAGCAAGAAGTGTAACGAGTACTGACTCTTAGATACTCTACTAGTGGGGTTTTGGGCTCTAAAGTTGTGATTAGCGGACGGAATCATCATATTTCAGTGAAAAAGTCCAACTTTCTGTTAGAAACTCTACGAGGAGCGAGTGAACTGTGAAGCAGTCTCGCCCAAAGCTGACCTAGCATTCGTCACTCGCCACTCTCCTCTCGCCACTCGTCTCTCTCAGTCTGTGCGTGCCTAATGAGTTACTGAAATGCAAAACCGAAAATGTTCATCCGACCCTCTGCCATTGTGAGTGGCTGTAACATATAGCCTGGCCCACATAGACGCTGCAGACTCGCAAGTACAGTGGAGACTGGTTTATAGGGGATTTAAGAGACTAGTTATTATAGTTTTTCTCATTTTTATTCTCAAAATTTTAATGGTTCTAAGAGTTCTATAAGTTTTAACAAGAAAAGTAGATCAAAAGCTATTTAAATAATTAATATTGTTAATTTTTAAGACAATCTGTAGAAGAATTGAGATCTTAAGTGAAGATTATAAGTCACATAGGCCCTGTATCCTTCCAAAAAAAAGGGATTTAGAGGTTCTATAATAGTTCTACTACAAAATATAGGAATAGGGCTCTATAAGAAAAGGTTCCTTAAGAAATATTATAGATTTTTAAGGCAAGTCTTGTAGGAAATAGTATTTTTTGGGAAAATCTTTATCAAACAACTAGTTTTGGAAGCTCTTTAGGAGCCAAGATCTAAAGTATAACTAATAAATATTAATCCCCTGCTCTTTGGAGAGTCCTTCCCCTGCCAGGCTTCAGTGTGGCAAGTGTCTGGCTCTTAGTAGCCGCCGCGGAGTCGCTAAAACAAATTGCAACCAATTAAACACGCTCCGAGCTGCAACCACTGGGGAGCTGGGGCGCTGGAGCCGACCGGGTAGAGCGCCAGGGGCACTGAGGTAGTGGGTGGGGCTATTCTTCTTATTTTTTTTTTCCAAAACAGTAAGCCTCTTGCACAAAAGTTGGTCCACCGGTTTCTGCTCCTTGGGCTTTTCTTTTTTTTAATATTTTTTATGACTCTGTAATTTTGATGTTAACATCTTGATGGCCGAACTTTGATAAACGGGCCATGGGATTTGCGGATTGAAGATTTTTCGGCGATGATAGTGATTGGGTATTGCACTCTTGGCGCCGGTGGCGAAAATGATTTATTTTTTACGGTCTCGGCGCAGTGATGTCATGACGAGGTCTCTGACATCATGCAGCTCCAGCTCCCTGGCCCATACTCCCCGAGTGGCAGAGTGCAGTGAGACGGCTTTGTTTTTGTTTTTAGCTTGAATGCAAATGACACAGTTCCCCCTCTGCAGTCTGCAGTCTGCTGACTGGTGGCTGAAAATATGCGCCTTTCTGACTCGCGGACAGTCGATAAGCTACCGAGAATAATGGTCGGCTCACCTCCTTGAGCTGCCCGGCGAGTGAATAATGCATATTTCTTCTAAATCAGTGACTGTCCGGCAGTTGTCTTCTATGGAAACTGCTTCTTGGGGGCTGACAGATGTCCTACTCGCTTGTTATTCGTCACTCGCTGTGGTTTGGCGCTTGTCCGCGAGGCTGTCCGTTAGTCAAGTCTCTGCAGATCCCTGGAATTCTTGAACATATAGAGTCTTCTGAGTCAGATTCTCAAAAGAAGATAACTTCTCGCTACTCGCCATGACGCATAGTCTGGCGAGTTAGTCTTGTCCGCTTGTCCGCGAGGCTGTCCGTTAGTCAAGTCTCTGCAGAACCCTGGAATTCTTGAACATATAAAGTCTTCCGAGTCAGATTCTCAAAAGAAGATAACTTCTCGCTACTCGCTGTGGTTTGGCATCTAGCGAGTAGGTTTGCCCTGTCCGCTTGTCCGCGAGGCTGTCCGTTAGTCAAATCTTTGCAGAGCCCTGGAATTCTTGAACATATAGAGTCTTCCGAGTCAGATTCTCAAAAGAAGATAACTTCTCGCTACTCGCCATGACGCATAATCTGGCGAGTTAGTCTTGTAAGCTTGTCCGCGAGGCTGTCCGTTAGACAAATCTTTGCAGAACCCTGGCACTCTTCTCGTAAGAAGATAACTGGCATCCAGGTAAGATATATTTTTTAAAAACTCTGCACATATTTGCCCCACAAAGTAGGCAAGAAGCAAACCTGTTGCACCAACATCTATCGGCCATAAATCTCGAGAATCTGAGTGTAGTTACTCGCTCGGATAGTGGCATTTAAATGCCAGCAAATGATGATGGATGGTGGCGGCCACTCTGGCTGCAGCTTCTCTGAGGGATCCCCTACCCCAGCCGCTCCAGACTCTGCTCTGCTGTGTTGCTGTGGTTACAAGGTCGCAGCATCGTCTGTCTGCCCCGGTCCATCGTCCCACGAAAAGGGTTAAAAGGTCAGATTGCAAATTGTGGCCGGGGAGGAGTGGGGCGGGGGCAGGCAGTCAAAACTTGCAAAAGTTTAGATAAATTAAAACTGAAAACACACGTGGCCGCAAAAATGTTCTGCCAGCACAGGAACTTCAACTCGCAGAGGCTGCCTGGCTCGCTGGCCTCCCCTTCCTTCCTGCCACATGTTGTTGTTTTCGTTTTTGTTGGTCAAATGAAATTGTTGTCGAAGCTCCTTGTAGCAATCCTTCCAACTGGCAACAGGAAGCCAAAATGTTTCCCGACTGCCGGGCGGTCGGGGGCTCTGAACTTGCCGCTTCTAATTGAGATCAGGTTTCAGTCGGGAAGCCAGAGCCAAAGCTGCTCTGCCAGGAGCTGCTCCTCGCCGGCTAAGCGGGTGGGTTAAGCGGGGCTGCCTCTCGGGCGTAGGCCTCATTAACCCGCCCCAGGATCCCACGAATAATTAGGAGAGAAGGCTAATTTAGGGGCTACCTCCATCTTTCACAGTTTTTATCCAAAAAGAGGTTGACCATCGTTTAGCACACAGAGGTGGCTATATCTTTTCCAAATCTGAACCGATTCTTAATATCTTTTAGATCTTTTCTCAGTTTTTCTCATAGAAGCCCTGAAAAGAGGGGTTTTCCTCTGTATAGTCCTAGGCTATAGGCTATATCTTCCCCAATTTTAATACGATTTTTGAAAAATAACCTTAATCAGTTTGTGGCTTGATTTCCCATTATTCTTCCTCAAAATCTAGAAAGAAAAATATTTTTAGATTTTTTTCTACATTTTTTTGCCCAGAACAAAGTCCATATCTTTCTCAATTTTAAATTTAAACGATTTTTAAACCAATTCCCCACCATTCTGCATCAAAATCCGGAAACAAAATATTTTTTAGATTTTTTGTCCAAAATTTCCCCAAAGGGGTCTCATAGATGGCCATAACTTCCTTGATTTTACTTCGATTCTTAAAATAAATGTCTTAATCGATTTCTACATCGATTTCCCATCATCTTGAATGAAATTCCAGCAATAAAATATTTTGTAGATTTTTTTAGAAAGTGTTTCCTCCTTAGCCTTGGCCCGACTTTGAGGGACAAGAACTGCCTGGAGTGACTTGATTCGTGGGCTTTGGAGGCCATTAATTAATATTCATTCAAAAAGGCGCTATCAGTAATCGGAGTGGGCGAGGGCACCTCCGGTAGGGTGTTATCGGGCGAGGGAACTACTATAAATCGAAGAAACAACAAAGCGAAGAAATTGCGTAAATGCTTTTTATAGAAGTTCAAGTCATTGAAAATGGGAATTCACTTCCTCGAGTCCGAAAGCGGAGAACTGAAAGACCAGATACGCATTTTTATACAAAAATACACTCTTTCATAATCGGGTGGAGAAGCAGGAACTATATCTGTGCCAGAACTGGCACTATTTTATATATAAATTATGGAATAGAGTCTGGAGGGCAATTCGTTTCAATTAAAACAAATAACTGACAATCAGCAGATCGAAAACATCTTGTATTTCTCCTTAAAATATTCTGGAATTAATTGAGTTGTCAAAATATTTGATGATGTCTGGGATGGGAGTTGAGCCTCTGTCACTTTCTGGCGAGGAACACCCTGAGGTCATCCACTAAAAATACCTTCCCAGAAATATGAATAATACCCCGCACGTGGCCATAAAATTTGATACCAAGGGGGCAGGGGCAGGGAAGGGGTTTAATATGGCACAGAATTCTGAGATTATTACAGAATGTATTTGTGAAGAGAGCCCTGGCCCCGGCCATCATAAAAACATACAAAACATGGCCCATAAAAGTGGCCAACAATCATCCAGTACCTCTCGCCAAAAAAAAATACTGCTTTGAGTGCCAGAAACTATTGTACAAATTTTTCCATAATTTGTAAAATGAAGGCCCGTTTTGATTTTTGTTTTCTTTTTTAGAAATTTCCAGAAATTTGAAAGTTAATTGGAAACATTAATTATGGCAGTTGGCCAGGTGGGCGGCCAACAATTTTTTAATGCAAATTGATGAAGTATCCTTGCTTTTCCTATTTTTATTATTATTCTTTTATATTTTTGGCGGGGGAGGGAGGCCCACTAATGCAGACAAATGACAGGCAGAGGCACCTGCCCCGGCATGGCACTGTCGGCCCTCCCGCCCCCATCATTGTCACGTAGCTTCTAAGTGCCACAAATTACGCACGCAAATTGGCTTTGTTGTGTCAGTGGTTTGGCGCCGAAGATGATGGTGGTGGTGGCAGTGGTGGTGGTGACTGCTCGGCTCTTGCCACAGGATGCTGCATCGATAGTTTCCCTGCAATCCGTCCCAGGCACTCGTCACTCGTTTGGGTTACAGCGAGAGAAATTTTTAAAGGGTTTTTTAGGTTTTGTTCTAAAAATGTTGAAAAAAAAGAGAGAGAAATTATTTGGGTTTTAGGGGGGTTTCTAAGGGGGTTTTTCATTATAAAAATGTTATAGAAATTATCGTATTGAGGGAGTGTTACAGGGAGAGACATTAAAGGGGTTTCTAAGGGGAGTTTCCAAGGGGTTTTACTATAAAAATGTTATGGGAATAATATATTATAGATCTATATACTCAATAGTAGCTTTATTATAATAGTTTGATGGAAATAGTAACTAATAACGAGTAACTAGTGGCTGTAGTAACTAGTAAAGAGTAACTAGTGACTATAATAACTTAGTAACTAGTAACTAGTAACTTTAGTCACTTAGTAACCAGTAACTAGTAACTATAGTAGCTAGTAACGAGTAACTAGTAACTAGTTCTCAGCTAAAAAACAGTTTTTAAGGAAAAGTTTTAAGTTTTAAGGAAAAAGTTATTGAAAAAATACTAAACTTGTTTATAGTTCTCAACCTTTTGGTTCTTCCACCAAAAGTTGGGACTTTCTTGAAGGAAATATTAAAAGTAATATCTCATTAAAAAGATCTAGATACTAGAACTATGATAGATAGATAGTATTGGTAGTAAAGTAAAAGATATAGTTTAGTTAAGTTCATAGTTCAAAGAAAATATTTTGGAAATTCAAGAAATAATATTTATTTTTTCAAAGTGCCTCAAAAAATGTGGCCATTAAACGGGGCTTAGGAATGCCAGCAACAACAACAACAACAAAGTAACTGCACTTCCTGGGAGATGTAGACATTCTTCTTGTGGTCTTTGTGTTTTTTTTTTGGTAAGAAGGACAAGAGCTGGCTGACAACTTAATATGAGGCACGAACCGAGTCAACCAGGCCAGAAGCGAGAGCCTCAAGTCTCAAGTCGCAGCCATGTCAGAGAATCATAAAGTGGGTGGGTGAGCGGCAAGGAGGAGTGTCACGGGGCAGGGGCAGGGGCAGGGGCTGTGGCAGATATGCTGCCGACAACTTAAAGGCGTTAATGGTCGTTTGTTTTATGAGAAATTGCCAAAACGTGAGCGGCATCCGCAAGCGGTAACTGGCGAGTGGCAGAAGGACATCAAAGCGCCCAGGATCAACAGTCGCCGGGCGTGCCTCTCTATATCGCTGATGGACGTGCCGGCCTTGGAGTGGCTTCCACATTTAAATGAGTTTGTGCAACAAAACGAAGCATAAATATTAGCCATCCATCCACATTGTCAGCTCTGAGTGAACTTTGACTTTGTCCTGGCCCTCCCTTGTGGCCACAAATCACAGCTCAAGCAGGTGTCAGTTTTATTTTATTTTTTATTTGAATAAAAAGTTTCTCCTAAAAAAAAAAAGATTCTCCTAGAAACTAGTGAGTTCTCAACCCTATCCCTTACTTATTTCCCTTTTTGTTTATTGTTTTGTGGAAATTTAATTTCCTTGTCATTGTCAGTCCCCACAGCCCACATGTTGTTTATTTTTTATTGGCTTGTGAGAATAAAAAACAGGTGCCAGAGTTCAACAGAAAAATAACAAAAAAAAAGGGGAAAAAAGGGGCAAGCCGGAAAGCCAAGCTAAATTGAATTATTTGTTTAGACTTTGCATAGAGAAATGTATCTTTTAGAATAAATACTAGGCCAGATACATAGATACATAGATAGATGGATTGTCTGGCAAAAAAAAAAAACTAATTAAATCAAAAGGCAAATTGCAGAGCCAAGACTTGCAGTTTAATTAAGCCAACAAATTGTGAAAAATGCAAAGTGCGCGCTAAATATTTCCTGCCGCGATCTGGTCGCCCAGAACAGCTGGCCAGTGGCATCCGGATCAAGTCCATCTATATATATATATATCTAGTAGCTAGAAGATATATATCTCAAGCCTCGCCACAATTATGATTGACGGGCAATCGTGTAATCTTCTTGCCGGAGGATTACTTCTCATAGCTCTGGCAGTCGTGTGGCGTCAATTGCTTTGCACTTGCTCTAGAGACCCAGATAACCCTGCCAGATTTTCCACATTTCCAGATTTCCACATTCCATGTGCCTAGATGTCACTTCCCCTTCAAAAAAATCCACTTTTTTCTAGCTTTTTTTCGCTCAACGAGAACTAAAAGTTCTCGGAGGACGGGTACTCTGGAATCCCACCTCCCGTCTGCCGGCAATTACCTTGAAGCTACTTTTTAATCAAATTTTCACATGTTTCTACCCCCAATTTCCTTCTCCTTTCTCTCTCTCTATCTTCTGCTCTGTCTATTTCACTCTCTGGCCCTTTTTTTGGGCTTTTCCGTTTATAATTGTGGCCAACAGACAAAAGTTTGCCTTTTCGGCCAAATGCCATTTTCGGTTTGGGTTTGGGCTGCACTTTCCTTAGGGCGGGTTGTGCTTCAATTTTTTAAAATTATTGTTTCCGTTAGAAGGGGGTTTTAAGCTTCTCTATTTATTTATTTTTTTTTTAATAGGATTTTAAGGATTTTTTATTATTTAAGAGTTTTATTTGGAATTATTATTTTTACTGACACTTTTTTTGGCTTTAAAAATGTTTATTTTTAACACTTATCTTACTAAAATATTGAAATAAAAACAAAACACTTTTAACATAAAACAAAATAAATAAAAACATAAACAAATGTTAATTTTTTAACACTTATCTTACTAATATATTAAAATTAAAACAAAACTCTCTTCTCTTAAAAAGTTTTAAGCTTTTAAAGCTTAGGCTTTTTTCTTTCTCTTCTCTCTTTTTATAATTTATTTTATTCCTTTTTTTATTTGTTTAAATTATTTTAATATTTTTCTAATATCTTAGTTTTGAACGTATTTAATATTCCCTATTTTATTTTTATTTTATTTTTATGTCCACTTTTTTTTAGCCCTTTTTAGAGTAATAATTTCTGAGGCCTATTTTTTATTTTAATAATTTTCTCAGCCTTTTGTTTGTCTTTTAATTTTTTTTTGTGGTTTTTAGGAAGCCACGCCCTCTGTCTGCCGTGCCTGGAGGCCACAAATTGTCGGCAGCTAGTCAGTTAGTCAGTCAGTCAGTCTGTCAGTCCCTCAGTCATTCTCTCAGTCATTTAGTCAATAACTTTTTCTTTCGCTCCGTCAGACTGTCGCTCCTCGCCCTCCTCGGCCGGCCCGGCCACAAGTCCAATTTCGGCCGGGATCGATTTAGCGAGAATTGGCTCGATGTCTGCGATTTTTGAACGTAGATGAAAATAAATTGCCGGCACACATATGTTCGCCAAATTTATGGCTGCCCCCCCCCCCAGAGACCAAGAAGGGGGAGTGGCTTTCAGTCTGTAATTTGTCTTTCAGGAAATGAGCCAGAAAAGGAGTAGGGGGTTCGATACACGCATGTGGTTTGTGCTTTTTTTTTTAACTTTTTTTTCTGTGGAGGGTTAAGGGTGGTCGACCCACTTTGGCCCCAAAAATGAGCAACAAGTCGAGACAATTGACAATAGCCATGTGATTTTGTAGATTTTCTTGTTTTTTTTTGGCAAATGCATAAATCTGAGAGATGCAGTTGCATCTCGGGGAAGAATGGGTTCAAGGACATGACGTTGTCATCTAATTGGCGGGGCACATAAATAACATTTCGTGTTTGTTTCTCGTTACACGTTGCGTATGCGTAATAATTCATTTCGCCACTAAATTGCACACGAAAATCGATGTGGGCGGCTCAGCGGACGGGTGGCACAGTTTTAGCAGCACTGCAGTGTCCGGCCATGCTGTTTGCATGCATTAGCGGACAGCTCCGCGCAATCACAATAAACGCCCCGGAATCTGTGTCAAGCATGCCAGCATGCAGCCTCCACCAGATGCCACTCTCCACTCTCCAATTTGGCCAGAAACTGTATGAAAAGGATCGTCAGCAATTAGCACAGAAATATCGTGAAAACAAATCAATATTGATGGCCTATCGATGGCGGCAAAATATTATTATTATGTGCAACAACGCACTGTCTGCCACAAAAAAAAACTTGCCAAAAAAAAACATAAAGAAGACTGAGCCGGAGGGTAACAACTTCAAAGTCCATTTACGTGACCCAACAAGGCCATAAAAGCCACAGACAGACACTTTGTAGACAGCACGAAGTCAACGAAAAATTTGTTGAATCCCGGAGACAACAACCAAATACAGGAAATCAAAACAATGTAGATGGATTCGTCACAAAAAAGTTTCCTCAACTTTTGATTTTGAAGGGAGAGGGTTTTTTTTTATGAAGAGGTGTTTTATGATTTCTGGAGTTTGTTTTCCTTCCAAAGTTATGATTTTTTAGTTAATTATGATGAGATAATTCACAAAATATAAAAAACAACATATTTGTAGGAATTCGTCACAAAAAGTTTGTTAAACTTTGGTTTTTAAAGAGCTTTTTTATGGTTATTGGACTTAGTTTGCCTTTTCTGGCTATTATTTAGTTAATATTTATTAATATAATTTAGATAAAGGTTTAAAAACCAGAAATGAAAGTAAATTGCAGAATATTTTTAAAGGAATTCGTCACAAAAAGTTGGTTTAAGTTTAGATTTTCAAGGGAATCATGTTTTCTATGATTTTTATAGTTATTTTTACTTTTGAATTATTTTTTAGTTAATATTTATTCATTTAATAAGTTTTAAAACAACAAGTGGCAAGAAATCGGTAAAGAATGTCTAGGAATTCGTCACAAAAAGTTGAAACAAACTTTGGATTTAGGTTTTCGAGTAAAAGAGATTCCAGTAACTATTATTTATTGTTTTCTGTAATTTAGTAAATGTTTATTTAGTTAGTTTGATTATTTATTTACAAAGTTTAAGAGAATTCGTCACCAACACGTTAGATTAGCTTTTGAAATTTTAGTTTTGAAGGAAAATACTATTATTTAAAAGCTATCTCCTAATTTATTGGCTTGACAAGCTTTTCTAACTGAATCAGTGTTCATGAAATGTTTAATTTTAATTGAAATTCATTGTAAATTAAATAAGAGTTAATAAAATAGAGGGAGAAGCATATTCTGGGCACCTGCCCCGGCCCCACGAGCTGCATTCCCGTGTCTCTGCCACTATCTTTTTAGTTTATCGAAGTATTTCGATAAGAGGATGGAAGAGTGGCTCGGGCCATGCACATTTGGCCCACATTCCCCACATATATACATATATATATATATATATTCTATATTCCCACACAGGCACATGGAAATCGTAATTGTTGGGCGTGGAGTGATAGAGGGGGTGGGGGGAGCCGAAGAAAGACTTCCCCGGAGGGCTGGAAGGAAAGAGAGCACATCGAACATCAATTTTGTGGCAAGATACGATCTGGTGGCGGGGGCAGGGTGGGGGGAGGGACAACAAATGCCTTTTATCAGCCAAAGGCAACAATAAATAAATATATGACGTAGACACGCGTCTGGCCCTCCCTTCCCCCACAGAAGAAAGCTACAGAAGAATTCCAAACTGACACTTGAAATCAAAGCTCAATGGGAAAATGTGTCTAAAAATATAACGAAAGGGGCTGGAAGGGCAGGGGTTGGGGTATTCCTTACTCATAATATTTTTTAAAAGAATTATTAATAAAAATAATAATAAAAGACATAAATCCCATTGAAAAAACGCACTTTTCCATTAAAATGCCAGCTAGCAGTGCCCTGACAGTGACAGTTTTAGAAGCACTGTGGTGAAAAGCTATCCATATCACAGTTTCCCCACAACTGTGACTCTGCTTATCCAAGACCACAACCATGAAGAGGCTTACTTTTTGTTCAAGAAAAGGAAAAAAGGGGGCTTTTAAGGCTTTTGCTTTAAAAAAATATAATAATTTATGAAATTTGTTAAAATTATTAATTTTTTAAATATTTTTTTTACAGCAAATTGCAAATGTTATTGACGATGATATGGACTTTATGCTGGCCGATGAGGAGTCCTTGCAGTCGAACAGTGACACCGCCCCCCTTGCCACCAAGGACAGCTTCAATTTCGATTCGGAGCTAGAGCTGGACGGCGAAGAGGCGCCGGATGAGTCAACCGGCGGCAGCTGGTTCTCCCAGAGCGTCCACCGTGTCCGGCGCTCCCTGTCCCGACTCTTTGGCGGCGAGGAGAAGCAGAAGGAGCAGTCCAGCAGCCGCCGGCTGGCCATCGAACGGCAGAAGGAGCGCCGCCGCCAGGCCAAGGAGCAGCGCCAGCTGGAGACCCGCCAGCGCCAGGAGATCAGAGAGCGCCAGCTGGAGACCCGCCAGCGCCAGGAGATCAGAGAGCGCCAGCGCCAGGATCAGCGGGCCAAGCGGCTCACCCAGGGACCCTTCAAGCGCGACTCCTTCGACGAGACCGAGGGCTCCGGCAATGAGGTGGATCAGGAGCAGGACTTTGTCAGCTGTGAGTCCATACTTCCATTAAATCGAAGCCTTTTTAATAATATTTCTTATCCTTAGACCGCGTCTCCTTCACCCTTAACGAGCCCTACCAGGAGGACTTCAGCTATCCCGATAGCCAAGCCTTCCTGCAGCTGCAGAAGTCCCTGGAGGACGATCTGCGCAGCTTCTTCGATCGCACCTACCCGGATCTGGTGGACGAACTGGACATCCGCAGTATTCTGGTGCAAGCCGAGTAAGTCACCTCTCCCGACTTCCAACTCCGATCTCATGAATAATTCCATTTCGTGTCATTCCAGTCCCACGGATGACTCCTTCAAGGTCAATGTCCTGCTGAAGCTGCAGATTCCCGATCGTATCACCGACTTCCGCAACCAGTTCTTCGACCAACTGACCAACTACAACCGAATCGAGAAGCTGGGCGCCTCCGCCGACGCCAACTTCTCCTTCACCGAAGTCCAGGGTAAGTTTGGGCATCCCTTGGATGTCCCGCTCAGCAGATCCTTTCTCTTTCCAATGACTACTATTGCCGCTTTTGGTGTGAGACGCTGCTTGTAGAACACTATGACCCCCAAAAACCATGACAACCCATCTTCCAACAAACCATTTCCCCCCCAAAAGTATTTCCAGGATTGCAGCATCGATCGAGGATATCCTTGAAGGTATCAGAATGTGCGACCTCCAAGGACATCCCATCGATTCTCCACCTTGAGATACTCTATTTCCAAAACTTTTTGTTTCCGACAACCGCCCCATAAAGCCCAAAGTCCGGAGGGTAATGCTGCCTCGGCCGAACCGCGCTTGTCCCTCGGCGGGGCGGAGCGCATCCCCAACCTGAATCTGGCCACCGAGGAGCCGGAGGCTCCCTCCTCCACTCCCAGTGTCTTTGATGCGCCCGTGCGGTCGCGGATCTTCAATCTGAATATGCAGCCGGACGTGTCGCCGCCCGAGCCCACTGCCACTACTCAGCGTCAGGAGACAGGACATTCGTGCACCAACAACTACTTCATGTGCAGCAACGGCCAGTTCGTAATGTGCGACAGGATCTGCAACGGAGTCAGCGATTGCCAGGACCACTCCGACGAGCGATCCTGCCCCACGGAGTCGAGCACCCCGTATGGAGGAGTTCCTGCCATTAATCTGAATCTGGCCGGGGAGACCGATGTGCCGACAGCTCCTCCCAGTGTCTTTGATGATCCAGTTCAGTCGCGCGCCAACCTGGGCGGAGACAATGAGCCCGAGGAGAGTACGCCAACGACGACCACTCAGACCCTGGGCAAGACTAGAAGACCTTCGTGCACAGATGACAATTTATTCATTTGCGACAATGGCCAGGAGATCCGTTGCTACTGGACGTGCAACTCTGAGAAGGATTGCTCCGACGGTTCGGACGAGAAATACTGCCAAGGTTGGTCCCCCCAAAGGCAGGAGTCGAATGTTTGGATGGATGAAGCCATACTGACTTTCTCCCAAACCGACAAACTATAAAATAATAATCAACCGATAACTAACAAGACCATAAAGCTCTGATCCGATCTGGGTCTCTGGGCGATGCCTAAATGTCAACTGTGACCAGTGCCATGTCTCATCATCGGCTGGGAAAATGGTTCCACAAGCCTCTAAACCCCGTCACTCACTCTGTCTCCATCCCTGTGACTGTCCCCCTATATCCTTGTCTGTGTAAAGTCTCTGTCTCCTCTGCGTTTCCTGCGACCCTCGTGTTATGCCGTCCTAATACCTCGCTTTGTGGTTATGCAGCTGAATCGGAAACGGAGCCGGAACAGGAAGAGGATCTGGGCACCAACAAGTCGATCAATGAAGTCATCAGCCAAAACGTATACGAAGGCTCTGGCTCTGACGAAGGATCCAGTTGCCGGGGTGATGCCACATTCACCTGCCACCAAAGCGGTCGCATTGTCTGCGACGTGATGCGCTGTGATGGCAACCTGGACTGTCCCCACGGCGAGGACGAGGAGGGTTGTGCCCCCGATGATCAGGGTAACAGAAAACAAAGGATATTCCTTATCATAGACCAGCGATTGACTCGATCGTTTCATTTCAATTAAATGCATAAAACTCATGGCTGCTTCTGATTGGTGTTAGTTATCTAGACAATCGATAGTTATCGATAGTAATCGCATTTGTACATTTTCAAGACATCACTTGGAGAGTCAACCAAAAAAAAACAAGCATCTTTCACATAAAATGGCTCTTGAAAGAAACCTAATCGGTGTTAGTTATCTAGATAATCGATAGTTATCGATGGTAATTGTATTTGTAAATTTTGAAGACATCGCTTAAATAGTCAACCAAAAAACAAGTATCTCCCAAGTAATATGGCTGTGAAAAGAAACTTAATCGATGGTAGTTATCTAGAAAATCGATAGTTATCGATAGTAATCGTATGACATTTTCAAGACATCACTTGAAGAGTCAACAGGAAAAACAAGCATCTCTCACATAATATGGTTCTTGAAAGAAAAAAGAAGAAAAAAAACCTAATCGGTGTTAGTTATCTAGACAATCGAAACTATCGAAGTTATCGATAGACAGTCGAACACAAGAACCACAAGAAGCCACAAGCCCATTTAGCATTTATTTCATTTCATTTACATATCATTTGGCTTTGAATATTCGTTTGATTTTCGCTTAAAATATCGTTTCCGGTTTGCTTTCCTTTTCCTTCCTTTGCCCCCCCGATTGCTTGCCTTAGTTTGCAACGAGTCTGAGTTCAAGTGCGACAACAGGTGCCTGCCACTGAGCCTGCGGTGCAACAATCAATACGACTGCGAGGATCAAACCGATGAGGCAGGATGCACCAGCCATCCGATGGATGCAGAGCCAGTCCCCGAACAGAAGTCAGTCGAACCAGAACCTCCCCAGGGTGAGTTATTTTCATTTGATTTTTTATTTGCCTTTAAGTGACTTTGTATTTTATGTGATTTGAATTTTGTTTTGTTTTTTTTTTTCCCCCCCCCCGTTTGGCACATACCTAGTGGCTTTGATTTCTGTTCGCTTGGGTTGCTGGCGAAGTGGAATCATCGCCGCATTCGAAATGGCTGATCTCATGCCCAGCATTAGTTCCTTCTACCAGAGTGTATGTTCGGCTCTGTAATGGCCAGAATAAATTCTCAATATTAATTGGCCCGATAAACGAGAATATTTCCATTGAGTGCCGCCATATAGCCATATAGCTATATTGCCGAAATGCTCTTTGTAATATCTTTTCATAATTTTATTTATGCGTTTCGGCTCTCGTTGTATTCTTTCAACTTGAATTAAGTTCGCTTGGGCATTCAATTGGGTTAAATATTTTGAAAAATTTGAATGGGAATGCAACAATCGAACAGCAATCGTCATTTCCCACAAAATTGTACATTCCGTTTCGATTCGAGGAAGCAATTTCTATTAATGAAGCGTTCCATAATTGATGAAACGTGAAATGATTCTAATAGCAGGCTATAGATGGGGATTATAGTTGCTTAAGTGGTTCACTCAACTATTTTAGTGTTGGATAACGCTTTCAAACAACACACTAAACAGTGTGACCATGCTATGTCGCCATTATCCATCATTATCTACCAAAATCTCTATAAAAAGTATCTGAAAGGACACACAACCTTCGTCTTTAAGAAATTGACAATTTCCGACACAATTCAGTGGGCCCCTTAACCTCATGCTGTGCAAATTTCAGCAAAAACCCAAAACATAAATGCAAATAGTGGCAGAGACAAAAAACCCGAAAGCGAGATGAACAAAAAAAGTGAAATTACAAAACCCCCCCCATTTCCCCCTCAAAAAACCAAAACCACAACCTCCAGGCTCTGTTCGGTGCCTGCCCCAAAGACACACACCCACACACAACCCAGAGATAGAATGAACAAAAAAAAAAACAAAAACCAGATTACAATATCTATGAAATATGCCACAAAAGTATGCAACGCAGCGAGAGGAAAAAAATATGCTATATAGATGGTGATTTGGGGTCTGACAGTGCGTGTGTAAAAGCAAAAACAATTTGCAACAGATTAAAATTACCCCTAAGCGTATTATAAACTTAAATAATCCGCTTCCCACACTTGCTGCACCACAAAAAAAAAAAAACTCAAAAAACAAGAACTGTGGACTAGTCCTGGCTGGGCACAACCCCACAAAAAAGCCAAATCCTGACTCCTTATATCCAGTTCACAGTCGAGAGTTGCCAGTTTTACTACTTGGGGGCGTGTTAAGTGCTGTCAACGAGATTAAATGCAATGTCAGAGGTTGCCACCACCTCACACCACCCACACCACCCACACACCCACACACACGCAGTGCGGGAGGCGAAGAAAAAATGAATCCGAAAGGAATATAGCCACCCAGCCACCCAACCACCCACCCACCATGGCCCGAAAGTTGTGTCCTTGGAAATTTAATGAATTTTCAACACTCGACTCCTGGGCATCTAATGCGAGGGGGATGCTAAAAACTGATGATATAGAATGTGTATTTGGAATTTATTTAAATTAGACTGGGTTGTGTTTCCTTAAATATATTAATCATTTATCGGGGACTATCTATTTTTGTTTATAAATATGATTTTTTTTTATAAAAAAAATATCTTCAAGAAGTATGAAATAAATATCTTAAATATCAAACTCTGCTTTATAACTTTGATATTTATCTAAACATATCGATTAATAAAGCAATACTATCGATAATTATGCAGGGGATGCTTAAAACTGATGATTTTTGAAATATTAAATATTAATCATATATCAGGGACTATATATTTTTGTTTATAAATATCTTATATTTTATTCAAAAAATATCTTCAAAATGTCTTATGTCTTTGATATTTATCTGAATTATATCGATTACTAAAGCAATACTATCGATAATTATGTTAAGGTTGTGTTCGTTTTAGTTATTTCTTGGAACTTCTTTAAAGAATGGAGAAGACTTGTAAAAAATAAAAGAAATTAAAAGCTTCATTAGAGTTTTTATAAGATGAACTCTATTTAGTAGCTTTGATTGTGAGTTATTTAAAACATATCGATTAATAATAAAATACTATCGATAACTAAGTCTTGGAACTGCTTGAAAGTATAGAGCTTCTAAGAACGAGTCTAAGAGAGTCTTGTAGCCCTTAGATCTAAACTCTTTTTTTTTTAATATCTGTTATTACTATTCTATGCACTTAGCATCTGGATATTGTATAGATGCCCTTTAGCTTGGCTTGCTTTTTGTATTTATTTTTTTTTTTGTCGTTTTGAAATCGGAAACCGACGATGCTGCTGGGTTTCGAAAGTGCGTCAATGGAAATGGAAAACGGAAGCTGGGTGTGCTTTTGCACTTGAAGCCGAGAACCTAAATTGTTTGGCTTTCTGTTTTTATCATTATGCAAGTGGAGAGTATATACAATATATATATATATATATATATATATATGTGTTGTATTTATGATGTGTGGATGCCACACACTCTATAGAAAATAGGAGGAGGAGGTTGTTGGGAAATGTAATTACTCTGCCCCTCTGCCCCCATTTCTGTAATTTGTAATTCGGTATTCAAAAGTTGCATACGAATTTATGGACAAGCTTCTCAGCGTTTTTCCGCTATTTTACAATTGTTTTGTGGCTTTTGGTTGTGTTGGCTTGCTGGCTTGCTGGCTGGTTGCTTGATTAAATTTGGCCAAAAAGACGACAAGCAAAAATGCTATTTTTTTTTCGCGCCAAAAAAGCAAGCTCGAGTCAATTAGCAGCTTCAGTTGCCTGAACTGTGCTAAATGGCAGCCGATTTCAATGTTCGCCCACACACACACCACCCTGTATATATATATATATGTATATATATATATATAGAAAATTGCATAGACAAGGAAAGTGTGGAAAATGTAGAAAAGCAACAACCAGAGCCACATATGCAAATTAAATTTGCCAGCCAACGCTTTTCTTTTCTCGCCAAAAGCCAAACGCCAAACGCCAAACGCCAAAAAGGGCGAAAATTAAGCCAAGAAATACGAAATAAACAAACAAAGAAAAGGCAGAGGAAGATGCCATATAGGATATGCCGAAAGTGAGAGGAAAAAAGGTATACGAATAGGATAATACCCTACAAAAAAAAACAAGTAAACTCTTTCTTCAAAAACTTGTTCTAACTTTTAATAAAAATATATAATTTACTGCCTTAAGTTACCCCTGTTTTTTTTTTTTAAACCTCTTTAATTTACGATCAGCTAGTTAAGTAATTTTTAACCTTCAGTTAAAGCTTAAAAAAAAATATATATTATTTGCAGCTACTGTGTCTGAGGGGGCTTCATAAATTTGTAATTTTTATGTCAAGACTTGGTTAAAAATAACTCAAACATTGTTAATTTTATGTTTTAGAATCTTAAATAAAAAAACACACCCAATATGCAATAATTAGTAGGATTTATGTGAACATTTCTTGGCCAAGTTAAGTGCCATTCGTAGGGACTCTATTGGTTTTTTGGTTGAAATCATAAAAAATCATAACTGTAAACAATGCTAGGTCCTAGCCCCCTTGGACCCCCATTTCCTGCCCCCCCCCTCCCTGGGGGACTGGGGACTGTGCATGTCTGATGAGCTTTTGGGGAAAAAAGTGAAAATCCTGGCACTTCCTTTAGTTTAGTTTTTGTTTTGGTTGTGTTTCTGTTTTTTTTTTTATGTTATTTGAAAATTATTTAAATTACTAATTATATAATTGGGTTACATGTTTTTATTGTTTAAAAATATTTATAGATTATTTTTGGTTTAAAAAGGGAATAAATTTTAATTCTTGGGTTTCCCCTGAATTTAAATATTGTCTTGTGGGATTCTGAAGATAATTATTATCAGAAATATTATAATTTTTGTGCTTTTTTGGGCTTCTTAGAAAAATATGAATACCCTGTACTTGTAGAGTATGAAGGTGGGTATAGGTGACTTAATATATTTTTTATCCACATAATAAAAAATAAAAAATATTTATAGTTTCTTTTAATAAAAGCAACTATTTTTGTACATTAGTTGGTAAGATATAATTATTTTCTTTTTCCCAAACAAGTTATAATTCTCAACTGGTTCTAGCTATGACAAGTTCAAGGGCAACCCCATGAAAATGTTTAACCTTTTTTTTATTTTATTTATTTAAAATTATTAGTAATCTATGGAGTGGCTTATAAAATGAATCTAAACACAGTTAGCCCCCCAGCTTTGAGGTTCTGACGCAAGCGCATGGATTTTGGCTTATTTCCGAGCTGGCCAGCAACATGTTGTTGGCAACAAGACGAACCTTCGGCAACACTGGGCCTTCTTGGCCAGCAAAGAAGTCTGGTTGGCTATCGGAACCCTGTCCTCGTGTGTGTGTGTGGGTTTTCGGGCCAAAAACCGAGCTTGCACGAATCCGGCGGATGCCGTCACCAATGTGAGTCCATCGGCCAGCCGTCGGCTGGGGAGCCGAAGCGTTGGCGCGTGCCCAGCTGGGGGAAAAGCGAGTCGAAGTTCGCCAGGCTGCCAGAAAAGTATCTGTATCTGCCGGATTGAGCTGCGTCAGTTCAACGTGAAGCGTTTGCGTGTGCGTTACGTTGGCGGGTGTTCAGATTCATAAACTTGCAGGCCCCAACCAAAGTCACTTAGTCCTCTCACTCATTCCTTTAAAAAAAAATCTCTAAAAAATCCCAAAAGTAAATAAAGTGCCAGTGTTTTGTGTAATATTTTTTTTTTGTTTCATTTTTTTTTTTAATCAAAAAAACTGTGTCCACTAAAAAATATTTGAAACTTGAGCAGCTTTTGGTTGTGCAACTTCTGTTTTTTAAATGTGCAGCAGCAGGATCCGCCTTCTGATCTCGTTCTCGATTATAAAAAAAATGTAAAAAGATTTTAAACTAAACAATTACTTATCTTCCAAGTGGCCGTAAAAAATTCAACATTTTTTTGTTGGTTTTGGGATCTGTATCTTAATCTTAGAGATTAGAGTGTTTTTGCTTTGAAATTGGAAGGTTTTTCTGGCTTTTTGAGGGTTTGATTAATGGATCTTTTACATTTTTAATAGATCTGTAATAGATCTGTAGTAGATCTTTAGTTTTCTTTGAAAAATAAGCTCTCTAAGTGATCCTTGAAGTGTTTTTTTTTAAAGTTGTTTTTAAGAAGTTTTCTATTTTATTTCCTTTTAGTTTTTAGAGTCTTTTTCTTGAAGAATTTTTAATATATTTGTATGTTTAGGGGTCTTTAGGGCTCTGAAGGTTTTTTAAAGGTTTTTAAAAAGTGTTTTGTATACAATTTCTATCCCCAAGCCTTTGATTTATTTTAAAATTTAGTGTTAAACAGTTTTAAAGCCTTGAAATCCTAAAATACTAGATAAGAAAAGGGACTTTTAGAGTAGCTATACCCCCTATTCTTCGTAGAAACTTGTTTGTTTATGAATTTGTAAAGAACCGGATCCTTTTAGTGAATATTTTTTTAAGAACTATTTCTAAAAAATATGAAAAAATGTGACCTAAGTGCCTGCTCTTTTAGCCCTCCATAGCTTGGGGTTTTCTTTCCAACAATTCCCCACAAAGTCGAGTGAAAAATTCTTGAAGCACACGATCGCCCGGAAAACTGCATCTGCCTGAGAGGAAAACAAAGCACTTAAATCATTTGAAAATGTTTGCCCGAATCACTCATTATTATTTAGGAATTATAGCGTGTTTTTGTGGCTGAGAGGGAGGATAAGGTTGTGGGCCAAATGTTTGCGATTGGTTATTAATTTAGCCGGCTGACATGTTGCGGTCGCATTTGCCAGCCTGGGGTTGAGGTTTGAGGCGGCTGCCACCGATTGTTGCCAGTTGCCTGTTGCCAGGTCGTAAATCTCAATCGGAGGAGGAGAAGCTAAGGCTAAACTCGGCTAAAAAGTCATCGCTTTACTTGGCTAAAACGGGCCAAGCGACTGCCGAGGAAAATAAATCTTTTTGAGGCAAAACAAACAGAGGAATCTCTGACACTGATTGCTCACTTGATCTCCGACTTGCCGCCCTCTTGATGCTTTTCGATTGGTTTCAAAAATAGATATATATCAGAGGAGGATCTATGTATATGCCTATTTATTCCAAGGTGTCGCTGACAAATATCGTCCGCCTCTGGCAACCAAAAATAACAAACCAAATATGGCAGAAGACTATTTTTGTCTTCAGAGTGTTACCATTCGTTAGGGTTTCTTTTCTCTTTCCCTTAATATTATTTTTTGTTTGGCTTTTGTGTGGAATTTAAAATTCCTGCAGCTGTCTGTGAAATGCAATTTGCTTGCCTCGACAAAATATGGCCAAAACCCGCCGCTCGATTCTGTCAAAAAAAGGAGGATCGCCCCCGGCGGAGATCGTCTTCCAGGGTGTCTTTGAGTTTTGTGGGAAAACACAGAAATGCAATTGATTTTTTCTGCAGACTAGACATTATTTTTTATATACTTTTTTGTGTAATTCATTGAGTGAGTTTGTTGTTCGAGAAATACTTGACTAAAATGGTGGTTTGTTGAATGAAATATTTGAAAATGAAAGAGATTTTTAAGGGACTTGAGAAGAAGTTCTTAAAAAAGAGACTTTTCAAAAATATTCCCCAAACAATTCCCAGCCAAAAGCCTTCCTAAAAGCCCTCCTTTCTATTTCGACCACCTTTTTTAAGGACCTGGCCAGGATCTAATCTGAAAAGGACTAACATGCATCATTAATTTTAATGAGTGTTAATATCCCACAGCTAAACAGATACGATAGCTTGGCTGCAATTTCTAAAAACTCATCATTAAGGATAAGGAGAGGTGGTGGTTCTATGGACTTGAGTCCTGAATGGAGGCTGCGGCGATGCATCTCATTAGTGTTTGGCGATGAAGTACACAAAATAGCATATTTTTGTTGGCCCGGCCAAGGCGGGCAAGCCTGCATTTTGTTGCCAATTATGCCAATTATTATTATGCGTAACATGTTGGGTAACCCGAAACTTGGCCACAGCACCACATCGCGGCTAAAAGCATTCCTTTAATGCTTCGGTTAATTGAAACATACTAAATGGCCAACAAAAGCCAACAAAAAGCCTGTATAATAATTGAAAAAATGCAGGCATCTTGCCAAAACCGCATAAACAACAAAGCTTTTAGGCGCGTATCTCAAAGATACGGATATAAAAGCCAGTCGATCGTAGCAAAAAAAATACTAAATAAATCCCAAGCAGAAATAAAACCTTTCACTCGACTTGGCACTTTTGTAGCTCAGATCTTGTGCTTCTTATAGAGAAAAAAATAAATAAAACTATACATTGTGTGTCTTTTGAGATATAATATACTTTTTTGTGTATCTCAAGTTCAAGTTCATTATTTGGAAAATGCCAACCAATTTGTTGCAATTTATTCCGACTTTTGCTGGCGAGGTTTTCTCTTACTTGCAGGGAAAAGAATTCTTTTCTTCTGAATTTTTGAAATTCTTAATTAAAATCCAAATGTTTATTAATTGGTCACGTTTTTTTTTTTTTTGGAAGGGGGATATTATACCCACATCGTGAGATCAAAATCTATATAGTCAAGGGTGGTGTCTAGTCGTGTCTTATAAATAATTTAAACAAAAAAAAATGTAAAAAAAAGTACCAATGTTTAGGATTTTCTTTTGGAAGAAAAAAAAAGAGGTTAACAAAAGGCATGGAATTATGGCATATCTGTATGGAAATAGAACACATTTGTAGATGAAAAGCCAAATACCGAAAAGCCAACAATTGAATGCTGATGAAGCCTGCTCCTGGCGGGTGTCCTCCAGCAAGGATATGGTCTGTGTTGCGAACTGAAGTGGTGGGTGGTGGCGTTATTTAAAATTAAGCAAACACTTAGTGCCACCAGGACTAGCTTCAAAGTGGCACTGAAAGAAGGGTTTTTCCAATTTATTTCAAAAAATCTTTTTTGAAAGAAAATTATAATTTTTTATTTTAGTTTTTCTTACTTTTTTTTTTTACAAGTTTTTCAATTTAAAAATGAAGTTTAAGCCCTTTTTTGAACAGTGTAGGTATGCCAGCATAGACAAAGGCGGAAGTCCGGAGTCCGGAGGATGGCTGGGCGTGTCTTTCAGTGGGCGGGTCATGTTTGGACGGCAGGGTCACACTGTGTGGGTGGCCTCTTCATTGCTTTCATTTGTAACGGAAATGTTTGTTAAAGTATCCTTCTTTTTTGTTGCCGTTGTTGTTATTGTTGTTATTGTTGTTGTTAATGCGTTCAGTTTGCCAGCGGAAGTGTCGCCACTCGCCACTCTTTACTCTCCACTCTCCACCCGCCCCCCCATGTCCTTACGTGTGTCCTGCTGAGATTTTTATGCGCCACCTCGAAGTGAAAACAGAAACAGATATTTTTTGCGGATTCCAAAAGCTGCTTAAAAAATAGAAAGAAAAAAATTGAAAAAATAGAGCATTTTCCTTCCCCCCTCCTCCATTCTTTTCGTAGCTTTTCATCTTAGCTCGCGCATCCGCAACCGCATCCGCATTTCGCATCCGCATTCGAATCCGTGTATTCGCATCCGCGATGGGACGGCGCCTGAGGGCGGCCTTCTGGCTGCTGGCAGCCCTGATCGCCCTACAAAGTCCACAAAGACTCGAGGCCCGGGGCACCTATGTCAACTATATTGGTAAGTTGTGGACGTAGAGGGATTTTTGAGGGTATACTTGTGGGTTTTAGGGTCTTTGAATGTAAAAAATATGAATATTTTGAAAAATAATTATATAGAGAGCTCTATACTTTTGTATTTCGGTATTTTAACTCCAAATACTATCATAAATGAAATTTCAGACAGATCTAATCCATTCCATCTAATCCATCCTCTCTTTCTCAATCTCAAAAGTACCACCTATAAATATTTTGGAGAATAGTGATCTAAAAGTTCTATACTTTTGTATTTTTATCTTTTAACTTAAAATACTACTAACCATGACTATTCGGACTATATCTATAAAGATCTAATCCATTTAGCCTTCTGTCCTTCGATCTCAAAAGTGCTACCTATGGCACTTTCCTATAATATCCTATAATATCCTATCCTAGGATATCCTATAATATCCTATCCTATAATATTTTAAGGAATATTGACTTACAAGGTCAGATTTGTTTGTTTTTCTGTCTTTTAACTCAAAGTACAGCCATCTATGAAGTTTCATACAGATTTCCCTTCTTCAATCTTAAAAGTACCACCTATGAATAATTTGAAGGACAATGATCTAGAGAGTCCTACTAGAATACTACTAACCACGACCACTCAGACAGATCTATAAAGAATATTATTATTAATAAATTAATTTAATAATTGAAATGCATTAAATAACTCGATAAAAAAAAAGAGAGACAAGACAAAGGAGAGGCAAGCAAGCAGGCCCTCATGGCTGAATGAATATGCAACACAATGTTGCAAGCAATATTAATCGATTCGATTCGATGGCAATTTATTTTAATCGAGTAGCGAGTAGGGGGTACGAGTGCGAGTGCGAGTGAGAGTACGAGTAGCAAGTCCGAGTCCAGTGGCATTTTCGTTTAATTGCCACTCAAGTGACAACAATTGCCAGCTTCTTGAGATATTGGGGAGTGAAATATATGGTATGTGCAGAGTATATATAATCGAGGGAATGAAATGGAATGGAATGCAGCTGATGATGTTGCATGCCACCACAAAATAGCGATGATGGCGGGGGGCAGAGATTGTTGTTGGAGGTGGTGGCAAGTGGCAAGTGGCTAGTGGCAAGTGGCAAGCATGAGTTGATTTCGGTTGATTTGAGTCGAGTCGAGTTGAGGAAATCTAGGCTAATTGTTTGTCGCTGCTGTAATAATGATGCCAGCGACCAATTAATTTGCACAAACATCTTAATTTAGGCAGCCGCGCGAAGAGAACACAACAGATGCCCTCTCAAAGGCATGATGTGCACACTTGACATGATTCATGATTTTGTGGCAAGTTTGCCAACACTTATAGAAGTATAGGAAGTGGCCAAAGGACTGACGTTTAAGGCCCTCCATTGTTGGGCCCATAACTGTTAACTGGCTTCGGTTTCTAGGCCCCTGGTCACGGTCAGTGGGAGAAAGATTTGTCTGATATTTGATATACCAGGAACCGAATGCCTACCACTGTGTGGCGGAGAGAAATGAAAACTGTTAACGTGGCCAAGACTACGGCATACAGTATTTTTCATCCTTGACTTCATTAGCCGCTGCAACCCGAGACCATTGGCAGTGAAGCTGCAACATCAGCAGCCAACAAGCCACCTCAAGATACTATTCTTTTTTTTAGGAATTAATCTTAAGTCATCGGCAGCCTCGGACTGAGTCAGATTTTTGCATTTCGTCATGCACAGATATGGCTACAGATAGAGCTATACTACTATATAGTCAACCGTTGCAATATATATATATTTTTGCGATAACTGCAGCCTGCGGATTCCGAGGCTAGAACTCATGGCTTGGCCTAAATAAAGGCGGAAACCTGATAACAACTTGATGTTATTTATAAAAAACTGAATCATTGGGTCAGGAAAAGTTATACAGCCTACAAACAGAGTACAGAGCCCCTTATCCTTAAAGCCATGACGCGCAGTGTACCTGCAGGGCATTCAAGTGTCGCTGCCATTGTCCCAAAAAAAAAAATGAAAAAAATATCAACATTTTCAATTCGGGATTTGTTATTTGCTCGGCATTGCCGACGTTTGTACTTCCTGCAATTGCTAGAAGAATGAATTGAAAAATGTTTATTTTTAGTACAATGTGCCACACACACACTTGCCTCTTGCCACTTGCCCCCCTCTCTTGCAATCCTTTTTAGCAAGTTTTCTGGTTGCTTCCTGAAAGCCAGAAACCAAAAATGAAACAAGATCTGCCGAGCTGGGGAGCTGCGGAGGTTCTTGAATAAATAAATGCTCACTGAGGCTATTGAGGGGAGGAGGGAGGGATGGGGGGGTTAGGGGGATATAGAGGGGCAGGGGTGTGTTGCAAGCTGCATGCTCATGCGCTGATGTAAGCGTCTTGGCGAACAATTAGAGCCGAGTTTTCCATTTACAGTTTGAGAGGCACGGCAAACAGTATCTCCGAGTGTTGTGTGCTGGGCTTTGTATCTAAGTATCTGAAAGTGTGTGTGTGAGTGTGTGTGTGTGCAACAAGCTCTCAAGTTCTAGTTTTTTTTTGTTATTTTTATTATTTCAGTATTTTTTCAGGGTTAACTTCTACACTTGTTTGCTCGAATTGTTTGCCATCCGCTTGCCTCGGATTAAAGTTTTTCTTTCTAGCCTTTGGGTTTTTCTTTTAGCCTTTATTGTTGTTGCTGTTGCTTCAGTTACACTTGTTGTTTTTGTTGTTGGTGTGGAAAACCCTTCACTGGCCGACGGCACATAGATTCTTCTCTGACTCGCATGTAATTTGATGCTTATGCCATTAACAAAAATGTCAAAACGTCTAAATGCCATTGGGCAAAAAAAACCCCCCATCCCTCACCCCCTTTTGTAAAGCTTTTCCATCCACTTTTCACCATTTTCCAAGGCACGTAATTTGCTTGTTGAGAGCGCGTGCGAAATGTCAAGAGAACTGCAGATTATACGAAAGAAGTTTGCTTCTTTTTCTGCAATGAGATTTGATATTTGAAAATGAAAAAAAGAAAAAAAGAAGAAAATAATAAGAAAATCATAGAACTAGAAATGGGATCTTTGGATCGGGGAAAATGGGGAAAATGGCCAGCCAGAAAAGTGAAAAGGCAAAGCCAAAGACTTTGTTGCCGGCAACCGAGAAGGCAACAAGCTTTTCATTCTTTCCGCAAAAAATCTGTTTAGCTGATTAAATACGTGACTTAATTCCTATGCTGACAGCTGCCGCCGCGGTGACTCTGGCTCTCTCGACGAGTATATAGTATCTTAAAGATACATGCAGGGCATTAGGCAAATTTATGCACTGCACTGCAATTAGAATAAGTGACGAGAGAGTGACAAACAGGCCTTAACCTTGATCGGATATCGGATATCGAAATATTTCAAAGATATACTATTGGTGGCATGCCATTAATTGCAGTTGCATCTGTCTCGAGTGAAGTGTTCGACACGTGCACTCTACAAGTATAACTTATTTATTAAATTGTATCTCCCAGCTAGCCCAGTATCTTGTGAATTTATTTATGTATTATAGTTCTATTTTCTGGCTCGCTATGCAAATGCCAGAGACGGTGACAGAGTTGCATGACAACGTACAACGACAGTGACAACGGCGGACAAGGGGACAAGCGGACAAGCGGACATGCGGACAAGCGGACATGCGGACAATCGCACGACAACGGACAGCAAAAGTGAATTTACGAGCAGACTGCAGATGCGGCTTAGATACCGCATAATGTATCTGCCAGATACATAGATGGGCCTATCCATCCATCCCCTCCTCGCGAAATGGAGGCATTTCAATTGCGAAAAAGGAAATCAATTTGCAACAAAAACTTAAAGCATTCTTCCTTAGCAGTGGGGCATGAATACCTCTTCGAAACACTCACAAATATTCATTATTCATAGTCGCCCATTCGAATCATTGATCAATTTTGTGATCACACCTGGCTAATGACTCGTTTCTGAACGAGAATCTGGGACGTTGGAGCCTGGGGAGGGTATTGGCCGGGTCGGTAATGCCCGCAAATTGCTGCGACTGCACCCACTTGACTGCCAAGACGCGCTGAGATTTTCGCTATTCACTGGGTTACTGGGCATGAGCTGTTTGCTTTTTTATGAAACTTTATCAGCAATGCAAAAATCTGCGAAAAAATACAAACAAAAAATGCAAGAAAACAAACAGAAACGGCCAGAGGCGCTGGCCCAGAGCACTTCGTTATCGTAAATGACGTAAAGAATTTTAATCGAGCATCCAAAACGATAAACGTTTATGGCCAAAGTAGAGCTGGATGCTACAATGATTCATGCACTGAAAAAAAATAAAAATTATTAAATAATATCTAAGCTAGAGACAAAAAAATGCTAAAACTTTCGAAGAGTTCGAAACTCAAAGCCAAAAGCATAACTTATTTTTTTTTCTTTTTTTTCTAAATAAAAATATGTTAAAATCTCTAAATAAATTAATTTTAAAACTCAAACTATTTCTCTTTTTTTTAAATTTTTTCCACATTAAAAAAAAAAAGAGAAAAAAAAATAAAACTCTTTTTCTGCGAGTGTCGAACCCTAGACTGAAAATGCATTTGAACGATTTGTAATTGCTATTACAGGCAGCTTGACATCATCGGCCGACAGCTGATCCCCTAAGTATGATGATCGAGAGCGATATATAGATTAGACAGAGACGGACTTTGTCGGATAGAAAGAGAGAGATGGTTGATAGATGGAGCGAGCGATAGAGAGGTGCATAAAAAGAGTGCCGACAGGGCCGCCTCTGAAAGAAATCTGAATGAATTGCTTAGAAAAATGTTGGCCCATTAATATTCCTTATAGACGGGGGAGGGGGAAGAGATGGGGAAGAATCTGGAGAATCAGAACAGATCGGAGATGGACCGAGGCGGCCAATTCTTCTTTTATGGATGCATTCCAATCGAGTGAGGCTCGAAGGAATTCGAATATGCCACGAGTCGGTGGTGGGTCATTCATTAATATTTATTTAAACGATTGCGCGCTACGATTCGGCATGAATCACTTTCATAGATTTATTTAATAGAGTTAGTCATATCCGAGGCAGGGTGTATTTTAAAAAGGAAGCCCCATCCATGGCCCATGTATTTCAATTTGGATTTTGATTGAAATCGTTGCAAGTTCGAAAGCAAAACAACATCATCATTATTTTTGGGCCACAAATCTCTTAACTTTGGACTAACTCTGGCCGGTTTGCCGGCCCATTCGGCCATCGATCAGTGGCAGCTGCAAGTTTTTCGGTGGCGAGGCATGCAACATTTTGGCATTTGCATATCCCCACCACCCTCCATTTGAAATTTGGCAATGAACTTCAATTCGTGGATGGGATGGAGCGATGGCATCGACTGTTAGGCCACTGGAAGCGTGTCCTGTTCCAATCATAGAAGCCAACAAATATTTGGCCACCAAATGGTTATTATGGTTATGTCGCGACACTTTTCTCCCCCCTCCCCCTTCAACCCCAACCATCCCCTCTACACTCCCTGGCGTTGCGTGTCCTGGCCGCGATGATTAATGACAATTTTTGGATTGACCGTGTCGCTTCAATTTTCCTACTTATGGCTTACTCCATGGGATGTACAGGGATATGTATGTATGTATCGGCATTACTGGGCGGCATGTGCCTGACGTCCCTCTGGCCCGATAACATTTAATTGCTCAGCGATATATCAGAAGATAGCAACGACACTGCAACTGCCCACTGCTTCCCTTCAAGACTTGAAAATTAAATAAATTGTGGAGAGGAATTTAATGTATTTACATATATTTGCATTGCATTTTATATATGACATCGCTTCACCTGCAAAATCAACTCATAAACCAAAAGACTGGGAGAGGGAGTCGGAGTCACTCAAATCACGCATACGACATGTTGTCCAAACAAACTAGCTGCTAGTGGGTGGCAGGGACTAGATGCTCTCCGGGCACACATTCTCCCTCTTTTGTTGACATTTCCTCTCTACAATGTAGGGCAAATTTTTAGAGTAGTTTTGTTAATAGAATTATATATTTTTACTTATATAAGGGCGGTACATTGTATGGCAGCGTCATTAAGATTTCTTTTTTAAGAACTATTATGAAATGTGTGATATTTCTTACTAAAAAAGATTAAAAAGAGCATTTTTAATCAAAAAGAGCAATGAGTTCTATGAAATAGACTATTAGTGACTTTCGTCACCTATCTAAACAACAGTTCTAGAGTAACCCTGTCTCTAGAGCCCTAAAACTCCACTTTCTGTCTGCTTTTTTAATGAAAATTTAAGGATATAACATTTCTTTCTCTCTAAACCTCAGACTCAGCCACAATTGTACTTTTTTTCATAATTATTTTAAAGCCTTTTTGGCCAATTTAGCAACCAAAAGCGTCATTAATTGCTGCCCGCCGATTCGGTTGTTATTGTTGCCACCGACATTTTGCGGCTTGGCTTGCGGTCGATGTTTGTTGTTGTTGTTTCAGCTATTGGTGGTGTTTGTGGTTGTCCCCCCTGCCACCCCAGGCTTCACCCTGCCACTCCTTGCCACACAAAAGTATTTAAGAAACTTGCAACACAGAAAACGCAAACGAAACGGAGTTTGGAAAAACTTGCAATTCGTTTTTCGGATTTGTCTTTTTCTTTTAGAGTCATTTGGTTTTCGGTTTCCCATCGCACACTCTCTCCCTCTCTCTGACTCTATGTCCTTTTTATCCTTTGTCCTTTGTCGATGGTGCCTGGCACGCGCTGACACTTTTACTTTGTGGCAGGACCAAGAAGGCGGCAACTGGTGACTGGTAACTGGCAACTTGCAACCAGCAACCAGCAACCAGCAACCAGCAACTTGCAACATGCGACAGAAGAAGATTATAAGGATGAGCAGGCAGAAGGACGAATGAGAGAACAGCTACTGGGTGTCATCTGGTATTCGGTTTGATTTTCTTCTGGAATATGGCTAGAAAAGTTAATTTCTTCATTACTTTGATTTCTGGCCACACACATACGCCTGGCAATGGGGCTTTTCCAGATTTCATGAACCAGAAGTGCAGTCCTTTCTGCCTGCATACTTTTGGGCTGAAAAGGGAAAATATTGTAGCATTTTCCTGTCCCTGTCCCTGTCCCTGTCCCAGGCCTAGGACCTGGCAAATGATAAATTTATTTAATTTGCCATAAATTGCCAAAGTAACTAAGACGACGCACGCAACGCAGACAACGCAGTGCCTTCCACGCCTCCTGCAGGGAGTGGGGGTAGGGGGGCGCCACCCCGGGGCATGGTTGAAGGAATATGTCTTACAGCAAAAGTTTATGCAAAACAAGCCACAAAAATTAACGTTTGTCACATTGGCCCCGGAATGCGACAAATCAGTGGAAAAACTTTAACCCGCAGACAGGATGGGGCGGGCGGATGGATGGATGGGCAGGACACGAGGAGGCGTGGCAGGCACACATGCCAACGTCAAACAATTTCATCGATTCCGCAGGTATTCTTCTTTTTTTTTTTTTACCTTTGCAGTTGTGGAGTTTTTTTTCGTATTTTTTTGGCCAACAAGTTGTCGACGCTTTTGCTCAGTTTTCTGGCCTTCTTGGGTTTTGTTTTGTGAGATTATTTATGCGACATTTTCATTGTGTGTTTACGGTTTCGAAATGAATAAGTGAAATGTGGAATAGATTGGAGAAGCGTCGGAAAAGGGGTGGTCCGGGCATAGCAGAAAAATGCAAAAAAAAAATTAAGGGGGGCTCTAGTAGGTAAAGATGGGCGCTGCTTGAGCTTCAGCAAACAAAGTCACATGCAAAGGCGCACTTAAAACTGCAGACGCCACATAATTGTCGACCCCTTGCAGCATAGAGACCTTGTGCACTGAGAAAAAGTGGTAGTAAGTCATGAAAGTTATTTTAAAAATTTTAAAACATAAATTTAAGTGTTTGCTTTTGCTTAAAAACAGATTTTTAGGATTATTTGGACAAAAAAAACTAAGCTTGAAAACAAAATCTTACTCACTACTTGCTTATAATTCCCAACTACGAATTCTTTGAGACAAAAACTTGAGGAACTGCAAGATTTTTTGTTAGAAAATCTCAAAATTAGTGAAATAAATATTAAACTGATTAAATAATCATTAATTTTTAACCATAAACCAGTTATTTTATAATTTTTTTTCTCTATAATTCCCAACTAGGAAATCTTTGAAACCAAATCTTAAAAAAAATAGGACTTCTGATGAAAAACTAACATTTTCTAACAAAACTTTACTTAATGTTATCCCCCTACAACATATCCTTGAATACATATCCTTCCATAAAAGACTTAAGAATATCCCCAACTTTTCTCTCAGTGCCTTCACTGACAACTGTCACTGGTTTTTGACACGGTTTCCCTGTCTTTCTTCGACGTCGCATCGCCTCGTCCGTGGAGTAGAGTTGCAACCGAAACTAAACACTCTGGGGCACAACCTCTATGAGTCCTGTCCCCCTCCGACCCCCCGCTGCACTGGCCTCCACCCCTTGCCCATATCGCAACCAGCCGAGCTAATGACTCATTAAATAACGCGCTGCAGCAAGCGGTTAAGGGTCGATCGGATGGGTCTATTGGGGGTATATAGTATGAGTGTGAGTACTAGTACGAGTGTGTGTGTGTGCATATTCATGAGCTTCGTGTTAAGCTGCCATTTTGACGTCGACTGTTGCAAGTTGCCGCCAGTAGGTGGTAGTAGTAGCTGGTAGTGTGTTTGCATAGCCGAAAAAAAAGCCAAGCTGGGTGCACTGAACAGCACATGAATATGAATATGAATCTGAATATGAATCAAGCTATCAATCAGGCCAGACTCTGTGTCTCTGCCACTTGACATGCATTTTCAAAAATGCTACAGAAGTAGCAAGTAGGGGGTAAGCGACTAATAACTAAACGAATATGATGATGATCATGAATGATGGCTGTGATTGATTTGGGCAAACAAGCCTAGCTGCCTGCAAGTGCCACATATAGTTGACTAAAGTTGTCTGGCTCATTTCCGACTTGTAGTTTCCCATTTACAAGCAATTAGGCATATGAGACATTACGCATACGCCGTGTATGCATGACTCCCGCCAGACTGTAGATCTGAAAAGGGACATATCCGGCCTGAAACCCTTTTTCCTCGCGGAAATCGATTCGTCATTGACAAAGTAAAAGCCAAACGAATGTTTATCGCTGATAGTTTTCGTAATTAAGTGGAAGGTTAAGGTAATAACGCTTTTGCATGGCAATACCCTTGTTTATTTATCCTTTTTTTCTTCTGGCCAAACTCGAGTGCTTTAAGCCCGGCTCGGCTCCCATGAACTTTAAGCCAGAAAGCACTTTGCTTAAGGAATAAAGCGAGTTAATGATTCGATGGCTCCATTGATGAGCTAAACTGGAAGATGAAGCGCCCTTGCCGCGACGCTAACGAGCAATAATCAAATCAAAGAACACTTTTTATTCTTCGTCGACAAATTGCTCTTAAACGACAAGAGAACAGCAACTCATCTGAATTTTTATACAATTTTCTCACCAGCTTGTTCGCGGCAAAGTGAACAATTTTTATCTTAACCCCACATTACAGGGTATGTGGTGGGGGGGAGGGTGGTTCGAAGCTGTCAGTGGAATCAGACAACCACCCCCAGACACCACTCTCTGCCCATCGCTTAACTTGTTTGTTTGTGGCTTTTTGCGATTTCCATGCCCCATGTGCTGTGCGGCGACGGTGGTGGCGCCCCATGTATCAATTATCGGCTCGAATTTTTTGGCTTTCCTTTCGCCTCGACCCGAGAGAGAGAGTCTTCCCAGGTTTTTGTTTTCCGAATACCTGCATTCTTTTATCCTTTTTTTTTTTTTTGCTTTAAGTTCAAGTGCAAGTCACTCTATGGAGCGGGGAAAAGCTTCCAGTTTCAAGGCGTTGAACAAAAAATACGACACTACTCCTTCCTGACTCCGAATGAGGCAAGAAAGTGCAACAAGCTGTTGAAGAACTTAAAAAAAATTTCATTTTCGGGTAGAAAAATGTGAAGAAAACTTAAGCCTCTGCTAGCCTAATATGATTTTCACCTTCATCAAACCAGAACAAGCCTTGTTTTCCATCTTGCGGATTATAATGTTTTTTTCCTCCAGCTTTTTTGCCTTTAAAAGGATTAGGATCACACGTCTGGCCAAATAATTGGAGCCCAACATCCTTTGGCATTCGGAAGCCGAGCCAGAAGCCTTTTGTGCCGTGTGCTGGCGGCTGTCTGTAACATCCGAAACCCTCATGGCAGCCACTATTATTTTAAATCTTTAATGTCAATAAGCGAGGAGCAGCCGTAGAAACAACAATCATATTTGCAAATTGTCTTGAGGCGCCTTTGCCTGTCCGTCTGTCCGCCTGTCCGTCTGTCCGCAATGAAATTGTCAAAATTTTAGCCAAGAAACTACCTTCGTGTTGAAAATTGCCGAAAAAGGCGAAAAACTTTGGCGATTTGTGTGTTGGGGAGTCTTAACTTTTCGCTGCAGTTTCGCGGCATTAACTTTTTTTTTTTTCTCCTTCGACTGCCTTCGAATGACAAATTGTTGACTTATGGGGGGGGAACAATTATTTCTCATAGCTGGTTAACAATTATGTAATGCTCTCTAGGTCTTAAAGGCTGGCAAAGGGTGAACAAATTCCGCTAATTGTTTGGCTCCCGAATTGGCTTTTGCTTTAAGCTGCTCTGATTACAGCCAACCCGCCCCCGCCCCCTCGCCAGCCCTGCCTGACTTTCTTTGCTTTTAATTAGCCTCTGCTCGCGGCTCTTCTGAAAATAAAAACACTTTGTTATCTATCCCTTGGTGTGTACTTGCCGTGTACTTTCTTGTAATCAAATCCCTGTTCTTCTGTCACTTTTTCCCAGCTATGCAAAAAATTATCCAAATATATTTTGTTGAAAATTTCACAGCCAAAAGCTGTATGAAATATTAAGCGGAGGAGTCCGGCGCGACAAAAAAAGGGTTCAAAAGGCATCCAAACATGCACAGGAAACTGTGGCTAACGATGATGCTGGGATGCTTTGGATGCTGGGACGAAGGATGTGTTTTTGGGATTCTCTGTCACACAACAAACACCTAACAAACTTTTGCTTTCAAGTTGGGCCTGACGGGGTGTGGGGGGGAGGGGGCCGGAAGTGCTTGTTAAACTGCATCCGGTGGTGTCATCTAATTGCAGGCCCATCCCAACTCCTGTCACACGAAGGTGGATCTCTAACATGGATTCCATTCATCTTTTATTTGCAGAATGTGCCTCGAACGAGTTCAGATGCAACAACGGACAGTGCATCGACGAGAGGAGGCGCTGCGACTACAAGCAGGACTGTCCCGACGGCGAGGACGAGAGCGACGATTGCCGTAAGTGACGTTTTCCATCCTTCATATCCTTTACCATCTTGACCGAATTCTAGTAGAGAACCTAGAACATAGACAGTGCTAATACCCAGTATCTAGTGACTATATCTTAATTAAATGCTACGCTTAATCTAGACTCCTAAGTGGCTTACTTAGTGATTAAGACTTAGACCTAAGAACCAAACAGGGCTACAAAACCGAAACTGATGTCCCAGAGACTAACCACATTTTTCTCTTGTTTAACCCCAACCATGCTAACCCGAACAACAACAACCTCAACATCCACCAACTACCAACTAAAAAATAATCAACAACTAACTAAAAACAAATACTAACAGCCACCGCATGCAGTGCTATGGAGTATCAGTGCAGCGACGGTACGCGCTGCATTAGTATTAGCCAGACCTGTGACGGTCGCATAGACTGCAGCGGCGGCGACGACGAGGAGCACTGCGACGGAAGTGAGTAACGGCCCATCATCCATCCAACCTCATCCGCCCATCTCTAGAGCACGAGACTAATCGAAAATATCGATAGTTTTGTGCTAGGAAGTAACTCTCTTTCTGTTTACCTCCCAAACACATTGCTGCTTCTGCGGTACAGTTGTGCCCAAGCTACGCTTCTCGTGCCCCAAGGGCAAGTTCACCTGCCGCGACCTGAGCTGCATATCGATAGTCCATCGGTGTGACGGTCGAGCCGATTGTCCGCACGATCGCTCCGACGAGGAGGGCTGTCGTAGGTGTTCGATAACCAGCACTAGTCCACCTCTATCCTTACTCTTTCTTTTCCCTTTGTTTTTGCTTCTCTTGTTGGGGAATGCAGCCTGTCTGTACGACAAATGGCAATGCGACGATGGCACTTGTATTGCCAAGGAACTGCTCTGCAACGGCAACATCGATTGTCCCGAGGACATATCCGATGAACGCTATTGCGATGGTGAGTAGATTTCCCCCAAAAAAAACACTCTTATTGCTCTGGTCACTCCAAAGCAAAGGTAAGTCATTAGAAACTTGATCACTTCATCATCACATCATGCTCGAATATCGATTATCATGGAAACACTAACAAAACGCGTGCTATCGATAACTATCGATCGATCGTCGTCGCCAGGTGGCGATATCTACGATGGCCAGTGTCGAACCAATGACTTTCAGTGCAACTCTGGCGAGTGCATACCGATGCGTCAGGTGTGCGATAACATTTACGATTGCAACGATAACAGCGATGAATTGACCTGCGGTAAGCGCGCTTCGTGTTTCGATTGTCAAACGATTTCGATTGGTTTTGCCTCCTTACCGTACCGTTCTATTCTCTTTGTTTGCTTTTTTTTCGCTTTTCGTGGGTAGCTAAATGTATTAATTGGTGTTGGTCGCTACTTTTTTGTCCTTTTCTTACAATCTTCCTGCCTCTCTCTCGCTCTCTACTTGCTCTCTACCTGTGCCGTTACTTCCTGTTATCGCTTTGTGTGCGATAGTCAACTATCGATAAAAAAAACGTGTATTTTGTGTTGGTAAAAAATTGATTTATTTAAATTTTATTTTTAACTCGATGAATTTTTATTTTCTTTTTCCCCAACCACCCAAAACAAAAAAAAACAAAAATCCCCCTGGTTGTGGTTATCGAATGTTTAAACCAAAATTAATCGATTAACCGCACGTCAACCCGTCTTGGAATCGAATATCCGGAACTATACCCAACCACCACAACTACAACCACGATGATGAACGGCGGCCGAACGATAAAAACCGAAAAAAAAACTTAACCCAAAAATTGCATGTATTATACAAAAAACTACTACTATACTTAACCCCCCGCCCATGGTATGCATGTGGTACGTCCTGTAATCGTATTCTATCGTCCTGTCCTGCGTGTCACGCGTAAATATCCTTGAAAACGATGAACAGCACAATCTGGTGAAATAGATCGTGTTGGTATTCCGATTGGTCGTCCGCCGCCGCCCAACTGGATCCACGCGGAGGACGAGGGCGAGTACATTCCCCAAAACACATACCACAAGGCCAATGCCAGGAATCCCTGTCAGCCGAATCAGTTCCGGTGCACCACCACGAACGTATGCATTCCGCTGCATCTGCGCTGCGACAAGTCCTACCACTGCAACGATCTGAGCGACGAGATGGGCTGTGAGCAGTATGTGCGTCCGGTGACCACCCGGCGACCGCCAAAGGTCACGACCCACTCGCCCTGGATGAAACCCGATGACTTGAATCATCGCACCACCCCGACTAGCGCCCCACCAACGACCACCGCCAGGACAACCACGGACGAACCACCAAGGCGGCCAGCGGCGACCCAACCAACGTATCCACCCATTGAAACCACAACGACTAACCCAATAACCACAGTTGGCGTACCGAGTAGGTGTCCTTTGAGCGAATGCCAAAAAGTGTAGCATACATTTCAGGGTAAAGGGTGAAAAATCATAAATGCTTGCTAGTACAAGAGGAGAATGCAAATTGGGACGAAAACCATTCCAATTCGAGGTTAAACAATGTACAATGTTCCCTCAAAGTACTGGCAAGCATAAATGATTACCAGGTAATCGGGTAATTGGGTAACCCCTATTTATAGCCTTAGGTTACGTTACGGGTATTTAGAAAGCGGAAGTGCATGCCATGCTTGGAACACTGAAACCTACTTTAGTCACAGCCATCCATAGACTACACCGCGCTAGTTAGCTTAGAATTTAATTTATATTCATTTTTAATTGATATTACCCCCCCGAGAGGACTCACCTGTACATACAAACATTGCTTATATGCCCTTTCTATTTCTCTTTCGTTCTATTTTTATGGCTTGTTTTGTTTTACTATCATACCGATTATGTATATATTGTATTGTTGTACCCACCAATCAACCCGAAACAACAACTGCCACCCATTTAGACAACTCATCAACATCATCCTCATCGTCATCGTCATCGTCGTCGGTGGGGGGTGGAGGGATCTGCCTCGAAAACACCGAATTCGCGTGCCACAATCGCGACTGTATTCCGATTGAGAGCGTCTGCGACGGCATCCCCGATTGCGACCACAACGAAGACGAGGACTATGAGCTCTGCAACTGCAGTGGCGATATGGTGAGACCACCGGCAGCACCACCCCAAACCCACATAATCCCAATAATCACACCTTGAAAAGTGCTATTTAGATTGATTTTTAACTTATCGATACTTATCGATTGATTGATGTAGAGAGATAAGCTTTTCAATTCTATCGAGATGTTATCGAAAACCTAAAAAGCACTCCTCACTCCTCCCACCACACACCCATTACACACACTGTAAAAAAAAACAAAACAAACACACATTCTCATGCTTTCCCCAGTTCAAATGTCTGCGCGGGGGACGTTGCATTGAAAAGGAGAAAGTTTGCGATGGCAAATCGCATTGCCTCGACGGCAGTGACGAGAGTGCTTGCCGTAAGTACCATCTCTATCTATCTATCGATCACACACCACGATAACTCCTCCCTCGATCAAGCTCAGCATATACAACATAACACATAGCTCTTTGGTCAAATTTATTAAACCTAGACATAGACTTATTTTTAAGCTTTGAGATTGAGTTCAAAATCTAACCTAGACTCGTAGGTGGCCTTTGCTAATTGGTTGAACTGCTAACAGCTAGTGCCTTACCCCCGAAACTCCTATATCCCGCCCTATATCCCAGGCCCCCACCCATCAACTTTTTCTATCAACTTTTGTTGCTAACTGTACTTTCTATTTTGTTCTCTCTCTGCGCCCGATCCCGTCTAAAAACAAAAAAAAAACAATACAATCTATATCCCGAACTCTTCATCATATCCCGATAAACCCGAATACTCTGAATCTGACTCTGAACCTCGCCTCCGATTCTGATCCCAATCCCGACACCCAGCTGGCCATGGCAGGTTCAATAAGAGCCGTCTGGGGGTTGAGTGTATGAAACATCAGACCCAGTGCGGCGATGGCAGCTGCATCGAGGGCTACAAGTACTGCAATGGAATTGTTGACTGCGCCGACGGCGCCGACGAAGATAACTGCCCCACCGACAACTACGTAGATTATGGTACCGCTCCCCATCCATCTAGACCATCTATGTTCATCTATAGCTCTTGGCAATGGCGTTATGGGTTCTAGTGGAGCCAAAGGACGTGCTTTTAAAGGCGACATTTTGTTTGCTGAAAATACATTGAACTGGTCACACTGAAGAGTTACCAGATCGTCTTACTTTTCAGAATTCAAAGCTTTTTAAAACAGATCCTTTGAAGGCTTCACTTGAACTCCTATCGTCATGGCATCTATAAGCTGAACAATCTCAATCTCCTGATCATTTATCTTATATTTTTCCAACTTTTCATACACCAAACACACTCTCACACTCACACACACACACAAACACCAAATGCACACCAACACAGACCCCGACCCGGACATCAATCCGCTGAATGAATGCGATATACTGCAGTTTGAATGCGACTACGGTCGATGCCTGCCAATAGAGAAGCAATGCGATGGCAAAATGGACTGTGACGATGAAACGGACGAGCTTGATTGCACGGCCTATACAGGTAAAGACCCCGATCGAACGGGCCTAACCCCCCTGGATCCAGGTGCTAACCACAATCAGTCGCGCGCTGATCAGACAATCGATCGGAAAAACCACCTCAATCCCAAATCTCAGTCCATCCAACATCCAACATCCATCACCTCTCTAGCTCACCCAACTCTCTCTCACCTACTCTCGCCCACATATTCGCCACATCATCATCATCATCATTCCACAGACCATTGTCTAAAGAACGAGTTCGAGTGCGACGATTTCTGCCTGCCACGCGATCAGCTGTGTAACGGTATATCCGATTGCCGCGACGGCAGAGACGAGCGCGAGTGTCACTTCTGCCGCGACGACGCCTATCTGTAAGCCATTATCCATTACCCACCATTAATCCATTATATTTTCATAAATTCTAACCTAAACTCTTGTACCTAGACCTATCGAAATTATCGATATAATCGATTATCCCCCAAAAATCCCTCTGAAATCCTTTCGTATCATAATCATCTTCTCTCCTCTTCCATGTCATTGGATCCCCAAACAAACAAAAACCAAAAACACAACTACATCTACATACATCCACCACATCAACACCAACCACCACCACCACTACAACCACAATCAACAACAACACCACCAACTATTTAAACATTTCACGCGCCCATCGCTAACCGATACTCATCGCCGTTATCCCGACAAGTTGCAACACGGGCGAGTGTGTGGCAAGCAATCAGCGCTGCGACGGCAAAGCCGACTGCGCCGACGGCAGCGACGAGCGTCACTGCGGTAAGATCCATCCAACCACCAAACCACCTCCAGAAATACCTCCCAAGCCCCCATCCCATTTGGTAGTTTTGATGCTTTGCTTGTGGGACGCTTTATTTTTTTTAGAAGTAGAACTTCCGCTGGCGTAGAACTCGATCTAGTTCCTGTCCATATTCATTGCGAAAATATTACGTTTTTTTTGTGATTTCAAGACAAGGTGTACTGTCCGTTGCATACGATAGCCTGCGATGGTAGTTGCGTGGATAGGAAGCTTCGATGCGATGGGAGGCGCGATTGTCGCGATGGCAGCGACGAGATCTACTGTCCGGGTAAAATAATCGATTAATCGATTTGTCTCTTTAATAGCCGATAGTGTGATATCTTCTCAAGCCAGATCTCTCCAGCTTTCCCATCTCTATCTCTTCCTTTAACCCTATACCTTCTACAGTGTGCTTGTGCTATTAACCTCCAGCATTCGTTCGTTGATCGTTTGTTTTGTCTTGTCGTTCCATTTTTTATTGTTAACCCATTACACACACGAACATCACATCACATGGAAATACAGTGAACACTGCCCCACAACCGACAACACAACCACCACCACAACCACTACCATATCCAAAACCGAAAAGTTGCCAGCCAAACGAATGGCAGTGCGATAATCTCGAGTGCATCGATTCCAGATTATACTGCAATGATATCGAAGATTGCGCTGATGGATCCGATGAGATCTGCCTGAGCAATGGTAAATTATTTTGTACAGGATACTGTAACATATTCTTATCAATTTTTGTCATAAACTAAGCTATATAATCTAAGTGTCTCCGTCTGGAAGCAGGTTTGTATGATCCATCATACGTTCCATCTTAGGATTAAGCCTCGAGAATGCCAAGCAGCCTTTTCATTCAGCTTTCTTGTCTCTCTTTCTTGCCACAAACCTTGCCACCATCTTTAAAACCCAAAACACAAAACATACCACGCACCACAATAAACCAAACACCATCAATGCATATCGCCATGTTATGGCTATAATCCGGATCCGGATCACATATAGCCACGAACGTACTAACCCCCAGCGATTGCACGGCCGATCAGTTCTTCTGCGATGCTTCGTGCTTGAACCGCTCCGTCAGATGCAATGGGCATGTCGACTGCTCGGATCACAGTGACGAAATGGACTGCTCGCCCCACTCGTACCCCGGATCGCATCGCTATCCGGCCGGACTGCCCTGTCCGCAGCACAAGTGCCCCAGCGGCAGGTGCTACTCGGAGAGCGAGCGCTGCGATCGCCGGAATCACTGCGAGGATGGTTCCGATGAGGCCAACTGTAAGTCTTTCGTCACCATAACTCATAACTCATAACTCCATGGGAAGGATACTATTGCTATCTCTCTTGTTTTTTATGAAGCACTTTTTTCAGCTATGTACTCTCTTGCCACACTTGAGTGTCAGTCAGTGTCGTTGTATATATAATATCGTATATATTGCGTAATGCTTTTTCATTTGCTAATACTTTCTCTTCTCTCTTTCTCTCTCTCACCGCTCCTTTCACTTTCACTTTGCTTCCATTATGCAATCCTATTGTTTTTTTTCTATGTGCACCCACACACCAACATTATCACTATGTAAATGGTATATATAGGTACTGGCATCCAGTGCAAGGATCACGAGTTCCTCTGCTTTGATTTCCAGTTCTGCATTAATGTCACCCAGCACTGTGACGGATACTACGACTGTCGTGACTTTTCCGACGAGCAGAATTGCATTGGTTAATAAAACAGCTTAGTTTACTTTTGGTTTTTTATAATTTATTTTTTTTTTGGCAGCTTTAGATATAGATTATTGGTATAATTATTTTTTAATTACCTGCATGCTTTAACTATAAAAAGCACTGTTTTTTTTTAATCCTTTGTGTTTCAGAAGTTGTAGCAGTTTCCGAAACTCTATTAGTTCATCTTTTAACCAGCCTCCTTCCTACCCTTTTAACCCTAGGTTGCGCCCCCAATCAGTTCCGCTGCCAAAATGGTGACTGTGTGCCCGAGTATTCCGTCTGCGATGGCATCACCCAGTGCCGTGACGGCACCGATGAACTCAACTGCGGTGCAGGCCACGAATGCCTCGCCAGCCAGTTCCGCTGCAACAGTGGTCAGTGCGTAAGCTCGACAGCCCGCTGCAATGGACGCACCGACTGCATGGACAGTTCCGATGAATACAACTGCGGTAAGTTTGGGTCTTAAAGGGAGATTGGGGGAAAAAAAAGTGACAAAAAGGGAGGTATTCATTCTGACAAATGAACTCAAAGTGTTCATTTTGGTGTTCATTCTAGAAAATGATTCATTTTAGTTTTTTGTTCATTTAGAGTTCATCTCGTATCTTTTTCAAAAAGTGTTCATTTTGAAAAACTATTCATTTAAAAGCTGTTCATTTTCCAAAGTTGTTCATTTTGAAGTTATTGTTCACTTTGCTGATTTGCTTGTGAATTTTGAATCGAAAAACCCCTTGATCATCATCATTCGCTCGCTTATGTATATACCAAATATATAAGGTTATCATCCAGCGCCGACGAGTAGCCCCACCACCATCATCACCACTCTAACCACAACGACCGTGGGAACGACCATTACGACCCCGGCACCACCGCTGCGGATCATCTGCCCGCCCACAGCGTTCAGGTGCGACAACGGGCCCTGCATATCCTTGGGGCTGCGGTGTAATGGACGAATCGACTGTCCTTACGACGGCAGCGACGAGGCCGACTGCGGCCAGTCGGTCAGCAACGAAATCGATCGTAAGTGGCCCAGAGACCCAACGAGCCACCAACCAAAAGAACAAAAATAACCGTCTACCACACCGTTTGGCTTTTCTCCCCCCTCCCCCCGAAAGTAGTTACTAACTAACCGAGAGACTAAGGGCCATGGCTGACAAACACATTTCTCTTTACTCTAAGTCGATATCACCCCATTAATAAACCATAATCCTTCCTGGAAGATGACTAATAGTCTTGAACTATCCATCAGCTGCTGAGCCCAGTCCCGGACGTGGATCGAACAACCTGAAGCTGAAGACCTATCCCGACAGCCAGATCATCAAGGAGCGTAAGTATGCCAGACTACTAGTCCGCCTTAATGTGCTTCTCAACTTTTCAACAAAAAGAACGTACTACAACCGCGATTAAGTCACAATATTCTATATATCCTTTTAAATACTTTTTGGACAATCCTAATTGCCGTTCTCTGTTCTCGTTAATGCTTAACCCAACCAAAAAATCAAAATCAAACCCAAACAAAATAAACAAAAATAAATAAAATAAACCCAGGATATATTAGGGAGGGTAAGTTGGCCTAACAACACTCACTTTATGCATATGTAGTAGAGAGTCCTTGACTCCTCCTCGACCAGCACCTGGACAAAAAGTCAATTGCGAAATTGCAAAAAAATCCCCAGCACCACGAACTGCACGAACCACAGCAACGATCTATTGGCTCGGAGTGGAGTTGTATATTACGTCGAAATTCGAATCACGCAATCCTTTCCACCTTCTCGATAATTAACTTACGAGTTTTGCATTTAGAATCCTTGTAAAGCTTATAGAATCCCCACTTGCTCGCCTTGCTTTATACTCCTTCTGTGAATCGCAATCCTAATGCCACTTTGTGTGAATCGCACAGGTCGCGAGGTCGTCTTCCGTTGCCGAGATGAAGGTCCTGCCCGCGCCAAGGTCAAGTGGACTCGTCCTGGCGGCCGCCCCCTGCCTCCTGGCTTCACCGATCGCAACGGACGTCTGGAGATTCCCAATATTCGAGTGAGTACATGTCTTGAAACTCTAAACCTTACTTTGGGATATTGTAGAATGAAGAAAGTGCCAGCAACTCATGAAGAATAAATGTAGAAATAGATTAAGATATTCCTCTCAAGGATCGGATCAAAATTAAGGAAGATGTAGCCTTCCTAAGGGGACAAAAATATAGTCAATAGGGCTTTCCCAACTTTTCAAGGGGGTCCATCAGAAAAATTTGGAAAAATAGGATCGAAAATTTTATTTCTAGATTTTGATGCAGAGTTACGGAGAATCGATCCAGAAATCGATCAAGGTATTCCTCTCAAGGATCGGATCAAAATTAACGAAGATATGGCCTTCCAAAGGGGTCAAAAATCACTTCTGTGGGGTTTCCCAACTTTTCAAGGGGGTCCATCAGAAAAATTTGAAAAAATTGGATCGAAAATGTTATTTCTAGATTTTGATGCAGAGTTACGGAGAATCGATCCAGAAATCGTTTAAGGTATTCCTCTTAGGGATCAGATCAAAATTAACGGAGATATGGCCTTCCAAAGGGGTCAAAAATCACTTCTGTGGGGTTTCCCAACTTTTCAAGGGGGTCCATCAGAAAAATTTGAAAAAATTGGATCGAAAATTTTATTTCTAGATTTTGATGCAGAGTTACGGAGAATCGATCCAGAAATCGTTTAAGGTATTCCTCTCGAGGATCAGATCAAAATTAAGGAAGATATAGCCTTCCTAAGGGGACAAAAATATAGTCAATAGGGCTTTCCCAACTTTTCAAGGGGGTCCATCAGAAAAATTTGGAAAAATAGGGTAGAAAATTTTATTTCTATATTTTGATGCAGAGTTACGGAGAATCGATCCAGAAATCGTTTAAGGTATTCCTCTCGAGGATCAGATCAAAATTAACGGAGATATGGCCTTCCCAAGGGGTCAAAAATCACTTCTGTGGGGTTTCCCAACTTTTCAAGGGGGTCCATCAGAAAAATTTGAAAAAATTGGATCGAAAATTTTATTTCTAGATTTTGATGCAGAGTTACGGAGAATCGATCCAGAAATCGTTTAAGGTATTCCTCTTAGGGATCAGATCAAAATTAACGGAGATATGGCCTTCCCAAGGGGTCAAAAATCACTTCTGTGGGGTTTCCCAACTTTTCAAGGGGGTCCATCAGAAAAATTTGAAAAAATTGGATCGAAAATTTTATTTCTATATTTTGATGCAGAGTTACGGAGAATCGATCCAGAAATCGTTTAAGGTATTCCTCTCGAGGATCAGATCAAAATTAACGGAGATATGGCCTTCCCAAGGGGTCAAAAATCACTTCTGTGGGGTTTCCCAACTTTTCAAGGGGGTCCATCAGAAAAATTTGAAAAAATTGGATCGAAAATTTTATTTCTAGATTTTGATGCAGAGTTACGGAGAATCGATCCAGAAATCGTTTAAGGTATTCCTCTTAGGGATCAGATCAAAATTAACGGAGATATGGCCTTCCCAAGGGGTCAAAAATCACTTCTGTGGGGTTTCCCAACTTTTCAAGGGGGTCCATCAGAAAAATTTGAAAAAATTGGATCGAAAATTTTATTTCTAGATTTTGATGCAGAGTTACGGAGAATCGATCCAGAAATCGTTTAAGGTATTACTTTCAGGGATCGGATCAAAATTAACGAAGATATGGCCTTCCCAAGGGGTCAAAAATCACTTCTGTGGGGTTTTCCAACTTTTCAAGGGGGTCCATCAGAAAAATTTGGAAAAATAGGATCGAAAATTTTATTTCTAGATTTTGATGCAGAGTTACGGAGAATCGATCCAGAAATCATTTAAGGTATTCCTCTCGAGGATCGGATCAAAATTAACGAAGATATGGCCTTCCCAAGGGGTCAAAAATCACGTCCGTGGGATTCCCAACTTTTAAAGGGGGTCCATCAGAAAAATTTGAAAAAATTGGATCAAAAATAATATTTCTAGATTTTGATACAGATTGGTGGAGAAATCCCTGACGATTCCTTAGAGGTATTCCGCTTTAGGATCAGATGGGTATTACCCAAAATAGAGCCTTCGGAAGGTGTCTGAAATGCATCATTAGAGTAAATCCCATTTTTTAAGGGGGTCCATCAGAAAATTTCAAAAAAGAGGGATCAAAAAAAAGTATTTCAGATTTTAATGCAGATTTATAAAGAGTGATTTCAGAAATCGTTTAAGGTATTCCTCTCGAGGATCAGATCAAAATTAACGGAGATATGGCCTTCCCAAGGGGTCAAAAATCACTTCTGTGGGGTTTCCCAACTTTTCAAGGGGGTCCATCAGAAAAATTTGGAAAAATAGGATCGAAAATTTTATTTCTAGATTTTGATGCAGAGTTACGGAGAATCGATCCAGAAATCGATCAAGGTATTCCTCTCAAGGATCGGATCAAAATTAACGAAGATATGGCCTTCCAAAGGGGTCAAAAATCACTTCTGTGGGGTTTCCCAACTTTTCAAGGGGGTCCATCAGAAAAATTTGAAAAAATTGGATCGAAAATGTTATTTCTAGATTTTGATGCAGAGTTACGGAGAATCGATCCAGAAATCGTTTAAGGTATTCCTCTTAGGGATCAGATCAAAATTAACGGAGATATGGCCTTCCAAAGGGGTCAAAAATCACTTCTGTGGGGTTTCCCAACTTTTCAAGGGGGTCCATCAGAAAAATTTGAAAAAATTGGATCGAAAATTTTATTTCTAGATTTTGATGCAGAGTTACGGAGAATCGATCCAGAAATCGTTTAAGGTATTACTTTCAGGGATCGGATCAAAATTAACGAAGATATGGCCTTCCCAAGGGGTCAAAAATCACTTCTGTGGGGTTTTCCAACTTTTCAAGGGGGTCCATCAGAAAAATTTGGAAAAATAGGATCGAAAATTTTATTTCTAGATTTTGATGCAGAGTTACGGAGAATCGATCCAGAAATCGTTTAAGGTATTCCTCTCAGGGATCGGATCAAAATTAACGAAGATATGGCCTTCCAAAGGGGTCAAAAATCACTTCCTAGGCTTCTCCTCAACTTTTCAAGGGGGTCCATCAGAAAAATTTGAAAAAATAGGATCGAAAATTTTATTTCTAGATTTTGATACAGATTGGTGGAGAAATCCCTGACGATTCCTTAGAGGTATTCCGCTTTAGGATCAGATGGGTATTACCCAAAATAGAGCCTTCGGAAGGTGTCTGAAATGCATCATTAGAGTAAATCCCATTTTTTAAGGGGGTCCATCAGAAAATTTCAAAAAAGAGGGATCAAAAAAAAGTATTTCAGATTTTAATGCAGATTTATAAAGAGTGATTTCAGAAATCGTTTAAGGTATTCCTCTCGAGGATCGGATCAAAATTAATGAAGATATGGCCTCCCAGGCGCACAATAAGTCTTATTTTTGATTCCATGGAATTTTTTTGATCCGTAAGTCTGAACCTGTATGTTTGTTCCATCCACAGTTGGAGGACTCTGGCACCTACATCTGCGAGGCCGTCGGCTATGCCAGCTACATTCCCGGACAGCGCGTGACCGTCGACCTGACCGTCGAACGATGTGAGTATTGACCCCGTGACCCCGGAATGGGTGAACTTTACGCTTAATTGTTGCAAGCAGCCTGGGGCGTACACAAGTACGAGGAGGTTCGCTCGAATCGAATTCGATACGGCACTGTGCCGCACATCGATCTCGAGTTCTTCGGTCTAGGTAGGATTTGAACATTGCTCTGTGATCCTGCCTATGGGCTTCCCAATAAAATAATTCTTTTGCTCTGTCTTACCCCCCACCCCTGCCGCCTTGGCTCTCTGGCGTGGTAAGAATGGCCTAGAAGGGAACTCCTCCAATCCTTAATACTAATCGATCTGCTTGCTCCTCTCTCCCCATCGCCGGAACAGTGAACGCCGAACGACCATCTTCAGCCTGCTCGGAGTACCAGGCCACCTGCATGAACGGCGAGTGCATCGACAAGATCGGAATCTGCGACGGAACCCCCGACTGCTCGGACGGATCCGACGAGCAGAGCTGCAGCCACGGCCGCAAGTGCCTGCCGGATCAGTTCATGTGCAGCAACTCCAAGTGCGTGGACCGCACCTGGCGCTGTGACGGTGAGAACGATTGCGGCGACAACTCCGATGAGACTTCCTGCGACCCGGAGCCCAGTGGCGCCCCCTGCCGATTCAACGAGTTTGCCTGCCGAAGCGGACACTGCATCCCGAAGAGCTTCCAGTGTGACTTGGTCAATGATTGCCTGGACGGTACCGATGAGATTGGTTGCGGTGAGTGATTCCCTCTTGAGGTCCACCTAGAATCAGTCACTGGTGATCCCGATTATCAGAGGGTCACGATCGGAGTCACCAGTGACCGATTCAAGGAAGACCTCATTCAAGAGAATGTCCTCTAACTATTTCCATATCCCCTTTCAGCTGATCCCAAACCCATTAGCCAGCCGCCTCCATTGAAATCCCTGCTGGAGGGTGAGTCCCTGGACCTGACCTGCGTGGGCACCGGCACCCCCACCCCGACCATCGTGTGGCGCCTCAACTGGGGCCATGTGCCCGAGAAGTGCGAGTCGAAGAGCGTAGGCGGCACCGGCACCCTTCACTGTCCGGATATGCAGCCCAGAGATAGCGGCGCCTACACCTGCGAGATCATCAGCTCCCGCAGCGCCTTCTTCGTCATTCCGGACACCATCGTCACCGTGAACCCCATCCGCCACGATGTCTGCAAGAACGGATTCTTCAACATGCTGGCCCGCACCGCCGACGAGTGCGTCAAGTGCTTCTGCTTCGGCGTGGCCACTTCCTGCGACAGTGCCAACCTCTTCACCTACGCCATCCAGCCGCCGATCCGCTCCCATCATGTGGTCAGCGTGGAGCTGAGTCCGTACCGCGAGATCGTGATCAACGAGGCGACTGGACAGGAACTGCTCACCCTGCTCCACGGTGTCCAGTTCCGGGCTACGAATGTCCAGTTCGGCGGACGGGAAACCCCCTACCTGGCCCTGCCCACCGAGTACATGGGCAACCAGCTGAAGTCCTACGGCGGTAACCTGCGCTACGAGGTCAGTTACATGGGCCACGGCAATCCTGTCAACGGGCCGGATGTGATCATCACCGGCAACCGATACACCCTCACCCATCGCGTCCACACCAGCGCCGGCGAGAAGAACAAGATCAGCATACCGTTCCTCCCCGGCGGCTGGCAGAAGCCGGACGGTCGCCGCGCCACTCGCGAGGAGATCATGATGGTGCTGGCCAATGTGGACAATATCCTGATCCGACTCGGCTACCTGGACAGCACTGCACGCGAGGTGGAGCTGGTCAACATCATTCTGGACTCCGCTGGCACGGCTGATCTGGGCCTGGGCAGTGTCGCCCTCGTGGAGAAGTGCTCTTGCCCGCCGGGCTATGTCGGCGACTCGTGCGAGTCCTGTGCTCCGGGCTTCACCCGCCAGCCCGGCGGCTCCTGGCTGGGCCACTGTGTACCGTTCACCCCCGAACCCTGCCCGGCCGGAATGTATGGTGATCCGCGACGCGGCGTTCCCTGCCGCGAGTGCCCCTGCCCCCAGAGCGGCAGCAACAACTACGCCAGCGGTTGCCAGCAGAGACCCGACGGCGACGTCGTCTGCAGCTGCCACGAAGGATACACGGGACGACGGTGCGAGAGCTGCGCCGCCGGCTACCAGGGCAATCCCCTTATCGGCGATCCCTGCCGAAAGATTCCCGAGTCATCGTGCAACATGGACGGCACCTACAAGATCCTCTCCGATGGACGCTGCCAGTGCAAGGACAAGGTGGTGGGCGAGCACTGCGACTCGTGCGCGGCCAACAGCTTCCACCTGAACTCCTTCACCTACGGCGGCTGCATCGACTGCTTCTGCAGTGGGCTGAACGTGGACTGCAGCAGCAGCACCTGGTCGCGCGACCAAGTGACTAGCACCTTCGGCCACTCCCGCGTGGATCACGGCTTCGAGCTGGTGCGCGGCTATATGGGCCGCGAGAACACCCAGGCCCTGAGATTGAACGACGCTACGCCCGAGGGGCTGAGATTCAGCGGATCGGCGGACAACAGCGGCGATACCCTCTACTGGAGCCTGCCGGCCGGCTTCCTGGGCAATAAGCTGACCGCCTACGGCGGAAAACTGAGCTACACCCTGAGCTATAGCCCCCTGCCCGGCGGCATTATGTCGCGCAACAGTGCTCCCGATGTGGTGATCAGGAGCGGCGAGGACCTAACCCTCATCCACTACCGCAAGTCACCGGTTAGCCCCAGCGTCTCGAACACCTACGCCGTGGAGATCAAGGAGAGCGCCTGGCAGCGGACAGACGGCCACTTCGCCGAGCGCCCGCACGTCCTGATGGCCCTCAGCGACATCAAGGCGATCTACATCAAGGCCACCTACACGACCAGCACCCAGGAGGGCGCCCTGCAGCAGGTCACCCTCGACACGGCCACGGCCACCAACCTGGGCACACCGCGCGCCGTCGAGGTGGAGCAGTGCCGCTGCCCACCCGGCTACACCGGCATCTCCTGCGAGACCTGCGCCCCCGGCTACCGTCGCGACCCCGAGGAGGGCATCTATCTGGGCTATTGTGTGCCCTGCGAGTGCAACGGACATTCCAACCAGTGCCACAGTGAAACGGGCGAGTGTCTCGTAAGTACTTTCTACCATCCTCCTTCCACTGTCTATATCCTTTGTCTCCTCGCCAGGATTGCGGCCACAACACGGAGGGACCGAGCTGCGACCGTTGCCTGCCCGGCTACGTGGGAAATCCAACACGCGGCACAGCCTACGACTGCCAGCCGGACGGCGGATACGAGCCACCACGACCGGATCCGAACGCAGGTAACCAGACCATCGGCGAGTGCAGCATCGACTGCCAGCCGGAGGGCACCGACTACTGCCGCGGCAACTACTGCCAGTGCAAGCAGAACGTGATCGGAGATCGGTGCGACCAGTGCCGTCCCGGAACGTACGGACTGTCCCAGCTGAATCCGGAGGGCTGCAAGGAGTGCTACTGCTCCGGCCTGACCAGCCAGTGCCGCTCCGTCCAGCTGTACCGCCAGCAGATCCCCGTAGACTTTATCACTAGCCCGCCCCTGCTGACCGACATCCAGGGCGATGTCCTGGACACCCAGAACCTGAACTACGACGTGGCCCAGAACTTGTACACCTACTCGCACACCTCCTTCCTGCCCAAGTACTGGAGCCTGCAGGGCAGTGTCCTCGGCAACCAGCTGCTCTCCTACGGCGGACTCCTGCAGTACACCCTGCAGGTGGAGTCGTCCTCCTTCGGCAAGTACGAGCGCGGCCAGGACGTGCTCCTTATCGGCAACGGCCTGGAACTGATTTGGTCGCGACACGACGGCGACTCCGAGAAGGTGGAGTACTCTGTGCGCCTGCACGAGGACGAGCAGTGGCAGCGACGGGATGCCGGCGCAGTCCGTCTCGCCACCCGGGAGGACTTCATGGCCGTACTGACCAACCTGGAGCACATTCTCATCCGCGCCACCCCCATGGTGCCTACGGAAAGGACGTCGATCGGTAACGTGATCCTGGAGTCGGCCACCCAGAACCCAGCCGTTCCTGGAGCTCCCTACGCCTCCGACATCGAGTTGTGCCACTGCCCCACCGGCTACACGGGCAACTCCTGCGAGACGTGTGCCCCGCTCCACTATCGGGACCAGAGCGGCGCCTGCCGCCAGTGTCCATGCGATGCTGCCAACAGTGTGTCCTGCGTCCTCACCAGCGGCAACTACGTCCAGTGCCAGTGCAAGCCGCGCTGGAAGGGCGACCAGTGCCGTGAGATCGGTGAGTGGCTGAAGCTGGCTGAGATCCAGTCTCCTCTTAGGAATCTCCCATTCCCCACTCCCCACTCCTACTCCCATTCCCCACTCCCACTCCCAATGTATATATCATTGGCCTACTCGCCCAATTCCTGCATACCTGCCAGCTACATGGAATACTACCTACTACCGTCCCAGAGTGCGACTCCTCCAGGGTATACTGTATTCGTGTAGATGTGTGTGTGTGTGTGTGTAACAGGCGGCAGGAGAAGCCTCTCTATCCTTTATCCTTAAAGACTATACATTCATTCCGGATATCCGCTCAGTTTTTTTGTTGTCGAAATTCTTAAACTCCATCTACCAAGATCTTGAACTATAATCTTAAACTATTTAGCGGATATGACTTGGTCTGGTAACCACCGACTAGATCCTAACTATATTTAACTTACTTTCTCCTTTCTCTCGGACTTTGTTTGCGTCACTTACTTGCGATTTAAAAATCAAATCAAAACGAAATCAACCAACCAACAAACATCCCTCCATCCATCCACATTCTAGACACATCGCCCATTAACGAAGAACCGCCCAAGATATGCGATATAAGCAGGGGATTCTGTTGCAACGGCTTTCAGTTCGATATCGCGCCCAACGAGACCATCTCGTACAATGACACCCTCCAGATAATTAAGGGCAACAGAATCATAGGAAACATAACCAAGCTGCGCTCCGGCTGTCGTTCGCGAGGTTCGCTCCAGACACTCCATCCGAAACTGATCCACTGATCCACCACGATATACCTTTCTTCTCCATCTCTCTCTCTCTATATCTCTGACAATCTCAATACTTTTGAATCTCTATATGTCTCACACACACGTTAAGAAATAGCAGCACTACCTAACTAGAACTATAGAACTCTAATAGAACTTCATAGATCTGTGTCTAAAGATGTGTGTGTAGAGCGAACTTAACTCGTATCTGTGTGATCTAAAAACGTAGACCCACCGAACATGAATCCCTTAACCACCGGGCTAGCTCTCCACCTCACTCTACAAATCTGTGTCTCTGATCTTCCGGTGATCTAAACCCCACTGGGATAATCTGTGTCTTAGTTACTTGTCTCCCCAAATAGTAATACATACTAGTAGTTGTTACTCTTTGTTGCTCTCAGTGTACAGAAGCCGAGTGTGTGCTTTTGGTCCTTCGATCTCTGGCCTTCGATAACTCTCTCTTTGTCTTAGTATTATAGTGTATTATTGTGTATAGCCTGTGGGCTGAAAAAGTCTACAAAGCCACAAGACAACTGGCCCAAAGACCATTACCTTTAGAAACTTAGAGCTACTAACCCCATAGATCCTTCGGTCGTAGGTCTCCCAAATGTCTTAAACTTGTCTCTCTGTTTAGCTCTGGGTAGTGCGTTTCATAACTGTAGGACTTGTAGAAAGGGCTATTGCCTCTCAACATGACTAACTCTCTTGAAATCGATAACTCGATAGTTTCGATAACTAGAAGACTCTTTCAACTTTAATTAACACTTGCATGCTTATTGTTTTTACTTTAAATTCTATGATGAGTCACTTAATTCTTGCAGTGATTTCTTTGTAAAAACCTTTACCGATATATATCGATTATCTCGATAGACCTTGAGGGCTCTGAAACGCACTGACTCTGTTGAAATAATTGTATTTATAATCACCCTCCCCCCCGTGTGGCCTAACCCCCCTTCTGGAGATGGACTCCACCATCCAGAAGCTGACTCTGCCTCCGTAGTCCGTTGCCTAAACCGCCTCCGAGTCTCCCAGATCCGGAGGACCAGTGTCACTAACCCCCACAAAACACAACACGTACTCACCCACCTGTGCCGGGGGGCTGTGAACTCTCCGCTGAATAATCTCTGTCTCGCCCCATTGCCACCAATAGACAACTATGACGAGCCCCAGCCGGGACCGGACGTCGACACGGATCCCGTCCACACCCAGATCATCGTTTCGATTGCCAAGCCCCAGATCACCATTATCCCGGTCGGAGGCTCCCTGACCCTCACCTGCAGCGGTTACATGCGCTGGAGCAATGTAAGTTTGTCCCGAAGGTCTAGGACTTCAATCATCCCATCCAACTAAATGTCCCTCGGAATGTCCTTTAGGCCCCAGTGTTGGTCAACTGGTACAAGCAGAACAGCCGCCTGCCCCTGGGATCCGAGGTGAATGGCGGAGATCTGTACCTCCACAACCTGCAGATCCACGACTCCGGCGTCTACATCTGCCAGGCCGTCAACAACGAGACCACCCACGTCTTCGAGGACACCGTTTCCATCACCATTTCCAGTAAGTCCAGTAGTTCTAATCCCTACCTAGTTCCTTCTTTAAAACTGAACTTGAAAACCTTTTAAAATGCTGCCTTTTATGAAAAAAAAAGGATATGCCAAGGCCATGCTGGCAAGATACGGTATAAAATAGATCCTTACTGCCCAGGATATCCGGTTTCCAGTTAATAATATTGTCCTCTCCGCCCCACACAGCTCACGACCAGCGCTCCCCGGCCCAGATCGTCAGCCTGCCCCAGACGGTGACCTTCGAGGAGTACCAGCCCGACCAGATCGTCTGCGAGGTGGAGGGCAATCCCCCGCCCAGCATCACCTGGACGCGAGTGGACGGCCAGGCCGACGCCTACAGCACCCGCACCCAGGGCAACCGACTGATCTTCGATGCGCCGAGGAAGTCGGACGAGGGCCGCTATCGCTGCCAGGCCGACAACGAACTGAGCCGCGACGAGAAGTACGTCCATGTCTACGTCCAGAGCAATGCCCCGCACCCGCCGCCGGCTCCCGATCGTCTGTACATCACTCCGGAGGAGTTCAACGGCGTGACTGGCGAAGCCATCCGGCTGACCTGCTCCTCCACGAGCGATGCCCGCCTGCGCTACGATTGGAACCACGACGGCTATCCGGTCAGCTCGTCCGGCTCCCGCAACGTCATCGTCACCGAGAACTACCTGGAGGTGAGGGACGCCACCGTCCGCGACTCGGGCGTGTACACCTGCCTGGCCTATGACCCGCGCACTCGTCGCAACTTCACGGTGGACGCCCGCGTCCATATCGAGAACCGCGACCAGCCGCCAATCACGGATGGGTATGTCTGGCGGACGATCCCAAGAGATCTGTTTCACAACTCAGTCCTTAACTCCTTAACAGAGCCAGCCCTAAGATTGTGCCGCTCCAGCAGCAGATCAACATTGTCCAGGGACGCGACCACAGCATCACCTGCGAGGCCAACGGCACACCCTATCCCTCCATCAAGTGGACCAAGGTGCATGCCCAGCTGGCGAACAACGTCCGCATCAGCGGCAACATCCTGACCATCTACGGGGCCCGCCAGGAGAACATGGGTCTCTACACCTGCATAGCCGAGAACGCCAACGGCTCCGATCAGTCCAGCACCTATATCGACATTGAACGTAAGTCCAGAGGGGTCTAAGGTCTAAGTCCAGGAACAGGTCTAGGTCTTCTTCAAATTGGAGTCCTTTTAGCTAACAATACTTCTTGCTTCTCGTCCTGTTGTCTCTCTCCCCGACACACACTGACTTCTTTAATTTAAAACATAATTTAATTAATTAACAATTAACGTTTGCCATGCAAGTGCACAAGAGTGGAGTCGGTAATAAGATAGGTCCGCACACTCTGATCCTAATACTAATCGGTGCCACCACCATCGTTTGCTTGTTTGCAGCTCGGGAGCCGCCGAGCGTTACGATAGATTTGCCCCAGCAGACCCAGATGGTGGGCGGCCAGGTGGCGCTCTACTGCACCGCCCTGGGCATACCCGAGCCCCAAGTGGAGTGGGTGCGAGCCGACGGAGTACCCCTATCGGCGCGCCACAAGGTCGAGGCCCCTGGCTACGTTGTGTAAGTGTATCCTTGGAGTACACTGGCATTCCATTTGGTTATCTTTTGCTCTCTCTTCACAGGATCAATGACATTCTCCTGTCGGATGCCGGGGATTATCAGTGTCTGGCCAAGAACGAGGTGGGCGAGGCCAGTGGCGTTGCCACCGTCCGCGTCATCGAGGAGCCAATTGTCCAGATCTCGCCCAGCAACGAGGCCGTCACCCTCACCGAGGGCGATGAACTCCAGCTGACCTGCGTGGGCAGCGGCTACCCCAGCCCCGTGGTCGAGTGGACCCAGCACACTGGCATGAGGGATCGCAACCAGCAGGGTCCTGCCGGCAACACCGCCTACCTTAGGATCTATCGTGTCACCCAGGCAGATGCCGGATTCTATACTTGCACCGGAACCAACGAAGCCGGATCCAACCAGGCCACCGTTCGCGTGGATGTTCGTCCCAAGCGCGGAGACATCGGAAGTGGTAGGGAGTACCATCCCCTAAAGGCTTATCCTGAAAATCTACAGTATCTGTCTCCCTTTCCAGGCGACTCCGACTCGGATACCTACGACCCGCAAGAACCCTACGAACCCCAACGGCCCTACGAGGGCAGCCAACTCCGCCTCCCCACCAACATCGGCGCCAACGTCACCCTCGTCTGCAACATCTCCCGGCACCTGACCCCGCAGTGGGAGCGCGCCGACGGCACCCCCCTGCCCCCCAACGCCTACATCGATCAGAACCGACTCGATATCTACTACGTCCAGGAGGAGAACCTGGGCCAGTACCGCTGCAACGGACTCGACAACTTCGGCCGCGTTGAATCGTTTGTGGTGCGGGAGCTCGTGTACCTGCCCCTGCCCGAGATCGTCTTCTATCCGCAGATACCGCTCAGCGTGGAGACCGGAAGCTATCTGCACATCGACTGCCAGGTGAAGAATGCCCGCGAGCAGGACGTCTACTGGGCGACCGACAACAACCGGCCGCTGTCGAACACCGTACAGATCGACGGCACTGTCCTCAAGTTCATTTCCATTGCCCCGGCGGATGCCGGCGGCTATCGATGCACTGCCTCCAACCGGTTCGGCAACACCACCAAGACCGCCCAGGTGGTGGTCAACCAGCCGACGGTCTACAAGCCGGCGCCCCACTCCCAGGTGCACCAGCACCGCGAGGGCGACAGCATCAAGCTGAGCTGCAGCGCCACCACAGCCTACGGCGATGTTCGCTCCAATGTTCAGGTGAGTCCTCAAATCAAGGATATGGCATAGAGTTTAAGGACTGGAAGACCTAAGATTGACGGACAGACTGACAGTTAGACAGGCGGACTAGTGACAAGGATATCCTACTAAGTTAATCCTGACTTGAAACTTTGAAACCCAACCTCCATCCTTTGTGGCTAAATGCAGTTCCATTGGTACCGTGAGGATGGAAGCGAACTGCCCCGCGGCGCCCACCCCAACAGCCAGGTACTGGTGCTGACCGCCCTCCGGCCGGAGGACCAGGGCCGCTACGTCTGCAACACCTACGACCTGGCCAGCAGACAGCACCTGCCCCCGACCTACGTCGACTTGCAAGTCATAAGTGAGTAATCGCCCCCGGGTTAGCCACGAATCATCCCGCCGGTCCGCCGATCAGCTCCAGCTCAGAGGTGGAGCCGGATCCGGATTCGCAGCAGTAATCTATCTCCTACAATCCAATATATTCGATTCAAAAAAAAAAAAGAGAAAAAATCCCCAAAAATTTCCTCAAAATATTTCCCCCTCCCATTCTTTCGACCAAAAAAACAATATCTTTGATAGGCCAAACCCCGAGCATAAATCACGAGAAAGTAAAAAAAGAAAAAAAATTAACAAAAAAAGAATATAAAATATTTTTAAGAAGGAAGAATTGCAGAAGTTTAATGTCAAGGAGTAGGCTTTGTTAAGCAGGTTTGATCGTTCGCTGATTTTACTAATTCCCCCACTTCCAATACATATACATATATATATAGCTACTATATATATCTACACCCTATGAATACGTCTCCCTATATACATATATATATATGCCAACAAAATATATATAATTACATCAATGTACTCGTATCTGTTAACAAAAAAAAAAAAAAAAAAAAAAACCGGCCATAAGATATACATTCCACACCCCCCAGTGTGGGGAAGAACTAAACCAAAAAAACAAAAAAAACTGTAAATACGCAAACGGAAAATGTCATACTCTACACTCTACACTGTAGGGTGCAGCGGTTGCAGGGTACAACGATCACACACACACACACACTGTATATAACAAAATGGCTGACAAGAAGGCAATACTTTGGTGATGGAGCCATTAACGGGAAAGAGAAACAAAAAACAAAATGGCGAAACTCTCTCTTATGTACAGTAGGTGCCATAAAAATGTGTACAGTCACTGCATGCCGACAAAGTCCGAATCTGTCTAAGAATTATTATTCCAAATTACTCTTCTCTTCCTGACCATAACTATTTTTTTTTTTTTCAAATATGAAACTGAAACCAATTGAAATTGTAGAAACCTAAGCACACTCTATATATATGTATATATATATATATAGGACCACTTTAAAAACTTGATAAATCTTAAGCTTACCAAAATGGCTGCCAAAAACATTTCTAATACGATACCTATAAGTAAATCTACACTAAAAGTGAGAAATAAAATTAACATTAAAAACAACTTGCACTACGAAACGTGTAAAGCAAACAATTGTAACATATTCTTTTTATTTCAAAAACCCATAAGAGTTCTAGTCGATGGTTTATCTTTTAAAACTTATCCGCTTTAAAAAAAAAATAAAGACTTAACTGGAGAAACTCTTCTAGAACTTCTTTGAAAAGCCTCGGTGCACCGAGGTTGGCTTTCCTCTTTTTATTTTCTTAATTAACACCCTTAACCCTTATTTGGTGCTGGCTCTTTTCCATTCCCATTTTCTCCCGGTGTATGCTTCATTATATATTTAAATTGTCCATCATAATGGTTTTGGTTACCAATTGTTTGTGTTTTTGTGTCTCAATGAGTGTTATACCAAGTCATTATATTTTTTAAAATCTAAGCACTGCACCGTCCCCAGTGTTCCACAGTCTCCACTTTCCACTGCGAACAAATAGTGGGTTCTAATCGGTACTGTGACAGTGGACCTGGAAACCGCACCTACACTGGCAAAAATCAAGCACAAATTAATTTGTAAATAATTGTTTTCAGGTTTCCGTTTCCATCGAATCAGTTAAAATCAGTTAGGGATCGAAAACTAAAAAAGTTATATTTAATATTTTTCAAGACCTTGATTTTTTTCTCAAAAATACACAGGAAACAAAAACATTAATTAATTTCATATTTATTTCTTTCTCTCTCACGCTTTTCTCTCTCTCTCTCTCCCACTTTTTTACATGTGCGCTTGTGTTGAAAAAATTGTTTTTTAAAAAACTATATTTTTGAATTGACTTGAACACTGACTTTAAATGGTATTATGTGATATGGTGGTGCAACATGTGCGCTTTAATTAAAAAAAAACAAAAAAAAAATAAACACAAAACACAAACATATTGTATGGTGCTAAAAAAAAATACACTGAAAAAAACGACACATCGCCACAACTACGATACTACGACTACTGCCATCTAGGAATTAATTTGAATCGGTTGAACGGCTTCAGCCCCAAAGACACGCCCTGCATGGTTTTGTATATCTGTGGTGCGTTTCAGCCCCCGAGGCGGCCCCATCCCAATCAGATCTAACTCTTAAGTCTCCGCGATTTGTTTTAATTTTTTAACATTTTATTTCATTATTATTTCATATTTTTTTTGTTTCGATTATATTTTGGCTGAAGGGGTTATATGAGTGTGTTTCATAGACCTCAGAGATATAACCCCTTTGACCTTTTTTTTTTTAATTTGTTTTCTATTATTAAACTAATGATCTTTGAAACTGTATTATTTACTGCCTAACCCCCATAGAGTCCTAGGAAGTTTGTTAATTAAACCAGAACCCAAATAAAAGAATACTTTATTGTACAAAGTCCCCCGATTAGTAGAGCACTCTCCCGTTATCCTGGCAAAAGCATGGTTCTCTAATACAACCCTCCTCCCCCTTCCGACTAAACAGATCCGTAATACTAAGAACTAAGAAGAGCTCCTAATATATAGTATGGTTTTTGGGGCTACCAACGAGTATTATTAACCCAAAGAGGGCTTCAGTGCTGATTGAGGCGTGCCAGACTTTTTTCTAATCGTTTTTTTACTATAATATATATTTTTTTTAATAAAATAAAAAAACATACCGCATATACCAAAACCATAATGAAAATAATACAATATAATGTGGAAAAAAATAAATACGAAAAATATCAGACTTCAAGAGCAGCAGCAGTAGTAGCAACAAGCTGGCGTCGGGAAAGCCTGCAAGTCCACCCCGTCCATCGATCGTGTCCTACGCCTGCCAGCCCACGGACTTCAAGTGCGTCTCCCACCCGCACACCTGCGTCAAGGCCAGCATGGTGTGCGACGGCATCTACGACTGTACGGACCACTCGGACGAGTTCAACTGCATTGTCGGCGGGAAGGCCGGCGGATCCCGGACGGAGAAGGGATCGGGAAACTTTAAGCGCTGGAAGAAGAGCCGAAAGCCCGGCCAGGCCAGGAGCAGTCTGGATGGGAAGAATCTGAGGAAGCGTCATCTCGTAGAGCTAGTCGGTTGGTCCCTCAACTCTTTTTCTCTAAGCACCCCCCCGCTCTGGTTTCTGTTCCATAACTCCCAGTCCCACTCTCTCTGTCGTATCCCTCGTATCCCTACCACTATCTTTCCCACCAATACCCCCCTCGCTATGTAATGCTCGTGGGTGCACCGAACGATTGTAATTGGCACTCGAACGCAATTAAAGCAAACGATTATCGATAACCGACCAGCGATAACCGACCAACCAGCACCAGCAACGAACAAAAGCCGATAAACAAGGATATTGTAACCGACGCACGCACTCCAAGGGGGTTTTCTTCAAGTAGCGTAGCCCAAAGATATAACCCACCAAGAAACCACAACAAAAATATTCTAGAAATACGTATAACCTAAGCGAACGGTAAAAATAATCGATATCTGACATCCGATAACCGATAACCGATAACAAGGGCTCGTACGGCTTGTTAATAGAGCGGGTTTTGTTAAGGTGCATGCGGTTTAGCTTTAAAGAGTCACTAACCAGTTAGTTAATCGAAATTATTGTGAATAACACATCCACACAGCTTCACACACAGACATCACACATCCAGTCGATAAACGATAGTTAAGTAACCGCCATTTTGTATAAAACGTAGCTCTATAGATACTCTATGTGTGTATGTATATTTGTGATCATATTTGTGCTCAAAACAACCGAAAAAACATGCGAAATTTTAGTGGTAACCCAAAGAAAAACCCAAAAAATAACTAGAAATGTAGAACTCAAACCCCAACGATGATATGAAAAGAAAAACAAACCCCATTCGTAACCTCACATACTATATATATACGTATTCTGTGTGATTCGATCCGTAGTATTCCAGTACTGAGTAAACGTAGCTCCATTTAGTAGAGTCCTCACCTCACCTTAAAAAACAAGAAATAAAAAATGAACCACTTAGATCCCCTCTGTCTCCATCTGTTTCTCTCTGTGTATATCGTATATCGTATATCGTATATCGTATATCTTAAATCTTATATCTTATATGTATTGTCTAACTAGGAACCCGAAATTCTAAAACAAAACAACTAAAAAAAAGACCAAAGGCAATATGAATCGAATTATTATTGATTTTTGTATCAAAAGCAATGCTTTAATCGAAATTAATCGAACGATAATCGATAGGTTCGATAAGTAGTGCCTACTTTCTGTTTGATTCTCCATTTTTGACTCTAATTTTGCTAACTGTTTTTCTCTCTCTGTGTATTTTTTACTATCTTATTTCCATAACCATGCCTCCACACACACACACACACACACACACACACACATACACATATATATAAACACCACACACACTGAAACACTCTCACACACACACACACACTACGGAATACCATGCACCTTGCACTTGTGATTTGTCGCTCAATTGTGAACGTTACCGCCGACCATCCTTCGATCCTTCGTCCTTGTCGCCTTGTGTCCTGTGTCTGTCCTGGTGATGCCACCGGGTGGTGCCTGGTGGTGATTGCAGCTGGCGGAAGTCCTGTGGAGCCACCGCCGTCCCCTCACTTCCCCACCTACCTGCCGCCGTCGACGACCCGATCTCCGTTACGGGAATACCGCCTGAAAGTGGACCAGCAGTCCTCCAACCTCCGGGCCGGCGAGTCCACCGAAGTGGAGTGCTCCTCCACGGAGAACACCTACACGGATGTCGTCTGGGAGAGGGCCGATGGAGCTCCCCTTGGCCCCAACGTGAGAGTAAGTCTTTCCTCCCATCCTTTAATTATGTTTCAGTTTCTGATCCTTGATCCTTGCAGCAAGCGGGCAACCTCCTGATCCTAACAGACGTGGCCCCCGACGATGCCGGAAAGTACGTGTGCAAGTGCCGGACGGACGAGGGAGAACTCTACACCACCAGCTACGAGCTGAACGTGGAGGACCAGCCCCACGAGCTGAAGACCTCCAAGATCGTACACGCCCCGGTCGGAGGAAACGCGCACCTGCAGTGCGGAGCGGACGAGAGCCGGCAACCCACCTACCGCTGGTCCCGCCAGTACGGACAACTACAAGGCGGCCGTAGTCACATTGAGGTAGCCCTGGAGATTGCACTTGTTTCAGATTCGTACTAATCCTCCCGTTCCTTTCCAGAACAAACTCGCCGTGGATAGCGTTCAGGCCAATGATGCCGGAACCTATATCTGTACGGCTTCCTACCAGGATGGCGAGACCGTGGACTTCCCCAGCATCCTGGTGGTGACCGGCGCCATACCGCAGTTCCGCCAGGAGCCGCGCAGCTACATGAGCTTCCCCACGCTGCCCGACTCCTCCTTCAAGTTCAACTTCGAGCTCACCTTCCGCCCGGAGACGGGCGATGGGCTGCTCCTCTTTAACGGCCAGACGCGCGGCAGCGGCGACTACATAGCCCTGTCGCTGAAGGATCGCTATGCGGAGTTCCGCTTCGATTTCGGAGGCAAGCCGCTGCTGGTGCGAGCGGAGGAGCCGCTGGCCCTCAACGAGTGGCACACGGTCCGTGTGCATCGCTCCCGGCGGGATGGATACATCCAGGTGGACGAACAGCATCCGGTGGCCTTCCCCACCCTGTCCCAGACCCCGCAACTGGACCTGATCGAGGACCTGTACCTGGGCGGAGTGCCCAACTGGGAGCTCCTGCCCGCCGATGCTGTCACCCAGCAGACCGGATTCGTCGGCTGCATCAGCCGGCTGACGTTGCAGGGACGCACCGTGGAGCTCATGCGCGAGGCCAAGTTCAAGGAGGGCATCTCCGACTGCCGTCCCTGCGCCGAGAGGCCCTGCTCCAATGGCGGTGTGTGCCTGGAGAGCCAGTCGGAGCAGGCCTACACCTGCGTCTGCCAGCCGGGCTGGACGGGCCGAGACTGCACCGTCGAGGGCGCTCAGTGCACGCCGGGAGTCTGCGGAACGGGACGATGCGAGAACACGGAACTGGACATGGAGTGCCTGTGTCCCCTGAACCGGACGGGCGACCGTTGCCAGTACATCGAACACCTGAACGAGCAGAGTCTGAACTTCAAGAAGAACAGCTACGCGGCCTACGGGTGAGTGAAGGAACTATAGCATACTTTTATGGGCGACGTCCTAATCCTTCCAACTTCCCTCTCCCCCACAGAACTCCTCGTGTTACCCGGGTTAACGTGACCCTCTCCGTGCGCCCCTCCAGCCTCCGCGACTCTGTGATCCTGTACGCCGCAGAGTCACGTTTGCCCAGCGGCGATTACCTGGCCCTGGTGCTGCGCGGCGGCCACGTGGAGCTTCTCATCAACACGGCCGCCCGCCTGGAACCGGTGGTGGTGCGCTCCACAGAGCCACTGCCCCTGCACCGCTGGACCCGCATCGAGGTGCTGCGCCGCCAGGGCGAGAGCATCCTGCGAGTGGGCGATGCCCCAGAACGCAAGGCCAAGGCACCGGCAGCGGCCAGGACCCTGTCTCTGAAGACGCCACTGTTCGTGGGCGGCTACGACCGGGCCACGGTGAAGATCAACCGGGATGTGAACATCACAGACGGCTTCGATGGATGCATTTCGCGGCTGTACGAGTCGACAAGGTCAGTGAAGCTCTTGGCGGACATCACAGATGCGGCCAACATCCAGAACTGCGGCGAGCTGAACGAGATTAGCGAGGATGCGGACGACCTGCCGGTGCCACCACCACCATCGCCAGCAGAGACACCATCCGGAAGCGGCGGCGAACTGGAACCCTATGCCATGGCTCCCTGTGCCAGCGATCCCTGCGAGAATGGCGGCAGCTGCAGCGAACAGGACGAGGAGGCGGTCTGCTCCTGCCTGGTGGGCTTCAGCGGCAAGCACTGCCAAGAACGTAGGTTTATTCCAGATTTATTGATATTATTGAAACTAATCCACCCCCTAATGTCCTTGGCAGACATCCAAATTGGCTTTAATGCCTCGTTCCGCGGCAACGGCTACCTGGAAATCGATCGGAACCAGTTCAGTGCCGAGTTGGAGCAGCAGTACACCACCGCCGTTGTCCTCTTCTCCACCAACCAGCCGAACGGCTTGCTCCTATGGTGGGGCCAGAAGGCCGGCGAGGACTTTGTCGGACAGGACTTCATAGCCCTGGCCGTGGTCGACGGCTTCGTGGAGTACTCCCTCCGTCTCGACGGCGAGGAGGCGGTCATCCGCAACACCGACACCCGGGTGGACGACGGCAATCGGCATATTGTGATTGTGAAGCGTAATGAGAATACGGCCATCCTGGAGGTCGATCGCATCCTGCATACTGGCGAAACGCGGCCGACATCCAAGAAGGAGATGAAACTGCCGGGTCATGTGTTCATCGGTGAGTCCTTGCCATCCGTTCAAAGAGTTTTGGAGCTAATCCTTGTGGAATTTCTAGGTGGCATTCCGGATATTGCACAGTTTACGGGCAACCGGTACACGCACAACTTCAACGGTTGCATTGTGGTCGTCGAGGGCGATGCCGCAGGACAAATAAATCTGGGTCCTGCGGCCATCAATGGTGTTAATGTCAACACCTGTCCCATGTAAGTAGTCTCCGGTGATCCAAATTCTCTAAGATTGCATCTCTTTATAACTGTATCCTCTATCATGCTGCCAATCTGGAATGTATAGCATGTGGAACGCCTCTAGTCTGGTCTACCAGGAATTTGGAGAAACTCCTGATCTCAGTTTCTTTGACGAACTGGATCAACCGCCTCCCGTGCATATCCTTTATCCGCGTCCCAAGCTCAGCGAGTTTTCCACCAGTCCCGCCTATCGATCCGTTGTATCCCTATCCCTGGGGCTATCGATTTCTTTGTGTTTGCTCCCAGCTCCCAGCTAAGCTGTTTTTGTTAATCGATAAATGGTTATTCGATAAACAGAGCTGCTATTTAGCGGTTATCGATAGCCTTTTTAAGCGGCGAAAACGTTTTGAGGTTTATTTCCCATACTTTATCTCTCAGATATCGGTTCTGGGTAATCGGTTATCGGTTATCCGTTATCGGTTCAAAGCTATAAGCTTCTCCTATCCCCATATCCGCAGAAATCAAAGCGAAAACATACCTATACCTAGTCATATGCCATTGGGAGTGTTAGAATTGGAATTATCGTGCCATATCATTGCAGAATATAGTGTTACAATATACAAAGTATAGTTAGAGCCGCAGAACATAGATAATCGGATTAATCATTAAGCCTGATCCTAAAGGATATTAGGATAGTAAGCGCGCGTTTTTTTTCCGTCGTCATAGTGAAGTAGTTAGCACCGAATCGAACATACTGTTACAGATCTTACTATATATCTACATATATACCTAGTTTTAGCCACTTTCTAGTTGGATTGTTCACGTTTCGAAGTCAAGCTCAGGGCACACAACTCTACAGCTAACCGATGACATTCGTCTGATGACAGCCACAATAACTATCGATATAGATAGATAGGCATATCCTTTAGGACATATCCTCACACCCCATCACTGATACTGGTGCAACCCATCCTGCGATACTGAAGCCCTAGCCTCATTCTAGTCGAATCTCAAACTGCTTTATCGAAAACGAAAGTATATAGTATATGAATATTGAAAAATATGATAATTATATCAACGGAGAGTGCAGTGCGTTTCAGGACTGTAGGGTAAATGATTTGTTGACCGATCTCACCTAAATCGAACATTATTTTAGCTATAATCCTTCAAATGTATATCTTTGAAAAGAAATCCGGAGTTTAGGTCCTAAAACGTACAGTACTCGAAGGTATCCCTACGCAAACGATTATATAAGAGTTTATACGAAATCCCTATATATAACATAAGTATATACAAACCAAAATACATACATGTATTCAAAATATTTTTTTTTAAACAAAAAATACGTGAAACCGATCGATCAGTGGGAGAATCAAAGCTCTTCGAGTTGAGACAAAGTCTGAAATAGCAAGTTGGCAGGGCTTTTAACCAACACTAGCAGAGATCCTTGTTTTAGCCAGCACTGGCACACCGAATTTCCCCTTTCCGACAGCTGTGTTGGAAAGCGTTTTTGCAGTCTTTTATAATTATTGTTTTACTTATTATTTAATTCTGGTTTTATGATTTAATTGTACGTCTTTCGTTTAGTGACGATGGATCCCTGGAAGGAACCAAACCGCCAGTCGTCTGAGGACACACCAGCAATCGAAATTAGCTTTTTAATTAATTAACAATAACACTAAAAACACAAGAAAACCCGAAAAAAAAAGAAACCATTTTTATATATACAATATACGGATAAGCCCACTACAAAAAAAATTTAAATATTATATGGCATGAAGAGTGTGAGAAATGATCACTTCTACTGCAATTGCTTCTTCGATCCTTAAGGCCAAGTTAAAGATTGTAGCAAGAAATATCCCAAAACTTTTATTTTTAATTTTTAACAACCAAAAAAAATATAAAACAAAAAAAACAAGAAAGCCATGCAGAAGTGAAACGAAACAGTAACAATAATGCAATATATAAAGTCTAGAACCCTAAGAACTAACTAAACTAACTCGAAACAAAACAAAAACAAAAACAACAACAACGCATACTAGCCAACAACTGCAACCACAACAACAACAACAACAACAGAAACAGGAACAACAAACAAAAACAACAGCAATCAATGCTCAATAGTAAAGGCATTTTAATTATAATTTTAGTTTCTAGCTTTTAACTATTACTACGACTATTATTATTTTTTTTTTTCGTGAAAACCCAGTGTAAAATAATTGAAAATTGGTTCACACACAAACACAAATACACACACACACGCATACATATGTTATGGATTAAATATTAAATTGATATAAAAATAATAATAAAATGCAACTATTGTGAACGAACGAAAACTGTTGAGTGGATAAAAAGCAAAAAGCAAGCAGAAAATATATGGAAATCAACAATAATTTTTGGCACGTGTTTCATTTCGGATGTAATACTGTATTAAGGTGAGCCTTCATATTGGGGAGTGGGGGGGCGAGAGCGTGGGAATTATTTATCAAATTACAACTATTGTAGAAACAGGGTAACTGTTAAGGAAGCCCTTGGCACGGGGCAGAGAGTGCCTGGTGGAGAGAGACTCACCCACAAGGCCAAGGAAATGGGGAGCACCATGCGCGCTCAGCTTCCGAGGCGCTCTCTCCTCTCTCTGGCAATGCACTTTAGCCGAGATGGATCCTATGGACAGTGGGTGTGGGGGAAATAGCTTGCTTAAAAAATACACTAAAAATATAAAAAAATTTATTTTATTTAAAACTAATGTTATAGAAATATTTAAAATATCCCCGATCAGAGTAAGTACCTTTATTATGTCACAGCCTCTCCCCCTTGACACCTTTTTGCCCAGGTGCGTCGGTAGTTGGCCCATCGTGTACTTCGGCTGGGGCTCGGCCCTCTTCGGCCGGCTGGACTGCAGCAGCAGCAGCGGCAGCCCGGTGGTCTGGCGCTCAGTTCAGTTCATTGCGAACCGTCGAGCGATTCGGACGTGCGAGCGGAAGTCGTGTGCGCTCTCTCACCTGCCAGTGGAAATTGAATGAGTGTTTTGGCGCCCTCGTCGTGTTAATTGCTACCTTTATTTATTTTTTCTTGTGTTTGACTGAAAAAAAAGTATTTATTTTTCAAAACCAGTGAGTGAGTTTCAATACCTTTTTTGTTTTTGTTTGATTTAACGAGAAGAGATTCTCGAAATTCCCCCCAGTTCGGGCCATAGCAGCAGCCGCGACGAGAAAAGTGCGTGTGCCAAGTTTGTTTTTATTTTTAAAACGGCAACCGGCGAATCTGAGACAAGCGTCGTTTCCCCAAAAACAAAAAAACACAAAAACACACAAATAAAAAATAAAAATAAAATAAATACAAACACCTAATAACAATAAATTATGGCCGGCGGCACATCAATAATCTTCGAGTTGACCCAAAATCGAGGAAATGGGAATATTTAGTTGCTCCCCCGAGAACAAGAACAAGAACAAGAGACCGAAAAGCCCAAAAAATCAAAGATCGCATATCGGATATCGCCAGCCAGCGAGCCAGGCAGCCAGGCGGATGTGACTGAGAGAGCCAGAAATTCAATTTAAAACCGAAGCTCCCCACCCCGTGTGTCAGTGTGTGTGTGTGTTTGAAAGGCTTTGAAAATGCTATAAAAATTTTAATAGGTTTATTTTATTTGGTTTTGACTTTCCTGCAGTGACTATTTGGACTCTATTTGTTTTGTTTCGGATTTGTCGGATGTTCGTTGGGATGTCTGGTGGGAAAAAAAAAATCGCAAGAATGCCGCGCTTGGTGATCAAAATCTAATCAAAATATTTACCGTTCTACCGTTTAGAGAGCAAAACAAGGAGAGGAGTGGAGAGTGGAGAGTTGGAGCAGAGACCGTCCAAAGCCGAGGACGGCAGCCCTTTTGATAAATCGCAGCATCTGTTGCACAGGTGAGTCTAGTTAACGGTAAACGGTGGCGGCTCGAAAGTAGTTCATCTGGTCAGTGCTGGCCATAAATGTCCGCGCTGGCCATCCGACTGCCATATCGATCGATGCCAGTTGACAAGTTTTGCCCGATGGCCGATGTGGTTATGTCCTTTTTTGGCCACCGCCACTGGCTACCGATGGCCACTGGCCGCTGGCCGCTGGCGGCTGGCCAATTGCCGTTACTTTATGTGTCAGCAGCAGCGACAGTGCAACACAGCAACAACAAGTGTTGCACATCTAGCACAGACACAAACCCGTCGATCATGGCAGGGTTGGGGAGTTGGGGGAGCACATGTGTGGAGACTATCCTTTAAAAAGAGAGGGAGTCTGCTCTACAGTAGGGACTCTTTAGTAAAGGTAACTGTAAGGTGGTGCTCTCATGTCACTCCCAGCCAGGCTCACCTGTAGTCCACGCACATTCTTGTAGACTTTGGCGAAATGGTGAGAGAGACAGTGCGAGAGAGAGCGGAATGCAACAGGCAGCAGCTGCAGAACAAGATTACCTGAGAGAAGATCCCAGAGAGAGGGAGAGAACCATTTCCCGCTAACAATAAATCAGAGCCCGAAGGGGAAAATCCAAAGCCCAACAATAAAAACGAAGGCAAGTGTCGTCCGTCTCTGCAGGCCAGAAAGGGAATCGGCCGAGAATGAGACTGAGAATCAGAATGGAAGCAAGGGGCAGGGCCAGGGGTAGGCATCAGCATCGCCTTTGTCTCGCTGCTGATGGGATTTCATTATTACTTTCGATTGTGGCCCATTGAGACCCGGTTCCTACGCTCCTCATCCAAAACTGCAGACAAACAAAAGGGTCTCTCGGTCCAAACAAAAATAAACACACCGAAGAGGCCCAGCCTCTCGTCATCGTTCCACTCCCAATGGCCATTCTTGTCGACATCCACAGCGTCATCGCGCCGAGAGCTCCTTCCTCCTGCCCTCTAATCGCATAAGCAGATAGACCGGCTCTGCCCAGGTGGCAAGGGGGACCCTGGACCCGGGGCCACACTGACCGAAGGTTCAGAATAAATAAAGCGATAAATGGAAAATAAATTTCAAAAAATTGCCCTTCAAGTGGCCCCCGAAGGTGGTTATCCCTCTCTCCCTCTCTCCCTCTCGCTCTCTCAGGACCCCACCTAAGCTGGGCTATACCTGCACCTCTCCTACCCTATTCTGGAACTATTTCCGAGATGATCCGATCTGATCTGTCTTTTTGGCTACCGAACTGAAACTGAAACAGGTTCTACTGGTTGGTCCTTTTTTCTTCACTTTTTTTAAGTCTTTTTGGTAATAAATTCCCCTGATTTACAGTTGGAATTATAATCTCTTATCTACAAATCTATTAACTTTTATCTATCATCTATAATCTTTATCCATTATTTTTTCTAATAATTTCATGGCCAAAAAATCGATTAAGCCCCAGCTAGTGTTCTAGTTCTTCCAATCTCCAGACTTCCAGGCCCCAAGGGCTCATCTGCCAGCCCCCTTCCAGTCTCCCAGCCTCTCACTCAATAATGAGAGAAACAGAAATGCATTTTCCATCAAAAAATTAGACATTGACACCGACACCTTTTTTTCTCTTAAGTTTTTTTTTATTTCTCCAAATTCCGATTTGGAAACTGACTTTTTTAGTTCCGTAAAAACGGCGCATAAAAATTATTTCACGCCACGCCGCCTGCTCTCCAAAAATTATGATTAATGTTGAAAACATAAATTGGATTTGATTTCTGTTTGTTTGCCGCTTTCGTGCAGCTTTGTTTCGCTTTTTTCTGCCTCTTTTTTAGGGTCTCTTCATGGTTTTTTGCTTGGTAGCCGCTGCCGCCGCCTGTTCATTAGCGGAGACTAATCATTGGAGGCTGCCAGGGGGCAGGGGCAGGGGCAGGGGCAGGGGGATGGGAAGCCCCAAAGGTGGCAATCAGCGTGAATGAATGAAACGCTGAGCTCGGCTTGTGAATGGGCCAGAGACGGACCAGGGACTGGCATGAATGGGAGAAGATCTCTCAGAGTCTGTCCCAAAGATACATCTACAAGATACACATATCCATAAGATACATTTGTAGCTTGCCCCTTTCCCGCGGCGGAAGTCTAATTGCAGACCGAATTGGCCCGAATTCCGATTCGGATTGGGACTCTTTTTTTTCCAGCGGCGCCTTTTGCCAGGGTGCCTTGGCGTATTAGCTCCCCCCCTATACCCCCTCCAACCCTCCCTTGAGAGTCCCCTGAAGAAGCCGACAACGAAAACGGAAGCGCATTACCAGAAGTACCCGCGTAATGTGATCACATATGTTCTTCGGTTCTCAGCCATTCGAGAATCAGCCACGCCCACATCTCTCCAAAATTCCAGTCGGAGAGGTGGGTCTAATGGCTCAATGGGGGAAGGGGCAGGGGTTCAGTGCAGAGATTCATCTGATATCGGGGGTGGGGGGGGTAGTGAAGGCTCTTCCGAAAACCACTTTGATTTATTGAGATTCTAACTCGACTGGGATTATGCCATGGAAGGCAGGGTATCCTTTAGTCTTTCCTTTTCGGAAGAATTCGGAGAAATGGGATCAAAAATTGTATTTCTAGATTTTGATGGAGAATTGTGGGGAATTCATCCACGAATCTTTTAAGGTTTTCCTCTCAAGGATCGGCTAAGAAATGGCTAAGATATAGTCCTCCCAAGGACTCTCCAGAAGTTTCGCAATTTTGAAAAATGAAATCCAAAAAAGATTTTCAGATTTTGATGCAGAATTAAAGAGAATCGATATACGAATCGATTAAGGTATCCCTTTCAAGGATCGGCTGGGAATTGACCGAGATAGAGCCTTCGGAAGGACCTTTTTTCGTATTTCTTGATTTTCAACATTTTTCAAGGGGGGGTCCATCAGAAAAATTTGAAAAAAATCTAAAAAAAATATTGTTGCCAGATTTTGATGCAGAATTGAGGAGAATTCATCCACGAATCTTTTAAGGTATTCCTCTCAAGGATCGGCTAAGAAATGGCTAAGATATGGCTCTCCCAAGGGGTGGAAACTGACTCTCCACTCTATTTCCCGTTTTTGAAGATCAAAAAAATAATATTTGTAGATTTTGATGCAGAATCGTGGAGAATGGAAAGAGGATTAATTCAAGACTCTCCGCTTGAAGATGGGATGGGATTTGGGAGAGATAGAGAGATCCCGGGGAGGCAGACACTCCACTCTCCACTCTCCTAATTAATATTTTGGGGGCATCGCAGCTGCGGAGGCAGCACTGTAGCTCCGTCTTCGGAGAATCATCCAAACGGAGGAGAAACAGAAGCCGATGAGTGGGCGTGTGGGATGGGATTAGTGGGCGGGGGAGTGTGGCTCTGGGGAGGGGGAGGGGGAGGGGGACAGTAGTGCATAAATAAATGTTCCCCGCAGGGCTCTTATCAGGCTGTCCCCATCGGCGGGCCGTGACGATGACGACAACGGGAGCAGCGTCGACAAGAGTGACAACAGCAACGGCGACAGCAATCAGAGGGCTGTGCGTCTGCGCGACAGCGTCCGAGAGAGACGGGGCTAGCGAGGTAGAAGGAGACAGCAAGCGAGGTAGAAGGAGACAGCAAGCGAGGCAGACAGGAAGTGGGCTATTTGCACTCGAATCCCAAAACAAGTCATAATTTTCGACAACAGACGGACACGGTTGGTTACGTGGAACTCCTCAGCGATCCGTCTGGGCCTTCCACGGCTTTATCGCCTCGTCTCCGCCCCTGTCCGCTCCGGTCTTTTGATAAAGTGGCCCGTCGTCCGTCGTCCGTCGCCCGGGCCGAGGGACGCTTAATAAGCGACAATTTAGCGCTCGAGCCTGACACTGACACTGACACTGACACAGGTAGCGACGGAGCGTCGGAGACAATGGCCAGGTAGGCCATCCGAGTGCCTCCTCCGGTCCTCCTGCGGACGTGAGAGCCATCTTCGGGATCTCAAAATCTGAATGAAAACCATGCCGTTCTCCGATCCTCCACCGATAAGCTTCAAATGGGAACAACTTTGATGGATTAGAATGTTGTGGCTTTTCCCACACAGACACCTGTTGGAGGTTGCTTTTTTCTTCTTAATTAGAGCCAACCCTAGAGGAGGAGGAGACGGAGGAGGGCCTGGGGCGAAGATGATGTATTCATTTCCCACAAAGCACTCTGAAAATATTGAATAATCGAAGTAACTAAGCTCGATCGGCCCAGCACGTAGCTGTCAGCGCTGGGAGATCGCCCTGTCCATCGCCCGCTGCGAGTCAGGGGTTCGGGCTGGGAACTCATTTGTGAACTCAATTAAAATAGCAGACTGTTTGATTCTGTTCTCGAGGATAGCTGAGCTTTGATGCAAAATACCGAAAGCCCCACTCGCCGAGAGAGCTGAGAGATTCCAATCGTCGTCGTCGTCGTCGTCGTGGCCTCCTCCCCTTCTGGTAATTAAACCTGCGTGGAAACAGAAAAAAAAAAACATATACCAGACTTGTAGCGCGGAAGGTGGCAGTGGCACAGGGGAGGCGGTGGCACAGACCGCGAATGAATAGACAGACATTCCTCGGCCACCGTGGGGCAATTAGAAAATGAGTTCGAAGCCGACGCGGTGAACGCAAACTGAAACGCAAGCTGAGCCGCGAATGCGAACGCGAACGCGAACGTTCCATTCCGAGATCCATTCGCTTCATTCGCGGGCCAGCTCGAGTCATAGATCAGCGTTCATGATAAGCCACATCTCGAAAAAGAGTTGAAACTGTGCTGTGGAGCAGGCTAGAGCCTAGGGGCTACCCTGGAGTGTAGTTGTAGATAGGGACAGTAGGACATAAGGATCTAAGTCACTTTATTGACTTTTTTTGATTAAAAATATTAATTTTTTTTATATTTACTATTATAATCTTGCAATAGCTATTACAGGGTATCAAAACAGTGTACCAGACACTGTAGAATCAGACACAAGAGCTGCAAAGTTGTAGATAGGGACAGTAGGATTTGAAGCTAATTAGTCACTTTTTTTGACTATTTTTGATCGAAAATGTCTTCTTTTTTGTATGAAATATTAATAATACCTAGTAATAGCTACTACAGGGTATCAAAACAGTGTACTAGAGAATATAGGATACCTAGGAGCAAATTTGTAGATAGGGACAGTAGGATTTGAAGCTAATTAGTCACTTTTTAGACTATTTTTGTTGAAAAAGTTAATTTTTTGGAGAAAATATTGATGAAACTGTATCATACCTTCTAATAGGCATTCCAGGGTATCAAGGCTAGAGACTATAGAACACCTAGGAGCAAAAACAGTAAGATTGTAGATAGGGACAGTAGGATTTGAAGCTATTTAGTCACTTTTTTGACTATTTTTGATTGAAAATGTTATTTTGTTTGTATAAAATGTTAATAATAGCTATTACAGGGTATTAAAACAGTGTACTAGAGAATAAAGGATACCTGGGAGCAAAATTGTAAGGGAAACGATAGGAAAAGTAGGATATAAATCTATTTAGATACTTTTTTGGTTTTTTTTTATGGAAAACAATAATTTTTTTATTGTTCAAAATGTTAGTGGTACCTTTTAATAGAGATTCCAGGGTATTAAGAGAGTGTATTATGCTGTATATCGGTCTAGAGACTGTGGGATACCCAGGGGAACAAAGTTGTAGATAGGGACAGTAGGACACAAAGCTACTTAGTCAAAAAAGTTTCCTTTTTTTAATGAAAATCTTGTTTTTTTGCCTAAAACCCTATAATAGCTATTCCAGGGTATCAAAAGAAAGAAAGAAAGCTAGATGCTGGGAGGTATTTTCTTGTCTTTCTCTCGCTTTTCTTTTCTTTTCTTCTCGCTCGTTTTCTTTTCATTTCTTTCGTTTGATTTTTTGAAAGTCTTGCACCGGTTTAGAGAAGTGATTAGCAAAAGACCAATCTCCAAAGGGGAGGTGGAGGGTGGGGAGTGGCAGCTATGTTGGCAAAAATCTGTAACTGTAACTGTAACTGTAACGGTGTAGGCACACACACTCCAGTCGGGGCCTAACCTTTGGCACCCGATTTGAAAGCCGCAGTCTGAGACATCGATCAACGTCTTAATGGTATTTTTTCTTCCTCCCCCCCCCTTCCCCCTTTCCATTACACTCTACAAAAAAACTACATAGTTGCAATAAAAGTGTAGAAAAGTCTTAAGAGTAATTGTGGAGAAAAAACACTTTCGGTTAAGAGGCTCAATGATCTAATTTTTTGTGTGGAGACTTTCCTTAATTGGTGGATCGATTTGCTCACTCGATTGGAACAAAAGAGAGAGAGCGAGAGAGGGGGCTAAGAGCGGGGCTTAGTCTGAGGCGAGTGGGTGGTAGGGGGAGGAAGGAGGTGGCCTCTGATCAATGAACCGCAAAGCCAGTCTGCCAGCCAGCTGCCGCCTCACCACAAAAATGCTCGTTTCTCTACGCTCGTGCACGTTCATTCATGGAAATCGGAAAATCGGGAAATTGGTTAGCCAAGATAGAGAGGGGAGGGGGGGGTGGGTGCAAAGGTAAGGTTTCGGGGTAAGCCGCTAGCGGTTGAGGCTTAAACGGATTTCATTCATAAGCCAGACGCCGCTAAGAGTTCAAGACTGGGTGGAGGGGGGACGCCTACGCGGATGCCCATGGCTGCTGTAGAGGGGGTGGGGGGAGGGAGGGAGGTGGGGCAGCTACCTGGTAACAGAAGGCGACGTGAAAATGAGACGAAAAAGTTACATTTTTAACCGCTTACTTAGAGTGGAGAGAGTGGAGACTGCCCAAAGAGAGGGGAAGAGGAGAAAAGAAGAGCAAGGTCACTGTAGGGAGAGAGGACTGTGGCAGCCAAACAGTGGCATCCGCATTTGCATAAGGGAGGGGGGTGGGGCAGAGAGATGGAGTCACGTTTGTCATTTCTCGGTTTTTTGTTGGACCTTTTCTTTTGTCCCTTGCCTCCAGTAGACCTTGAAGCGCATACCAAAGGTCCCAGACCCAGAGACAGAGGCAGAGCCAGAGACAGAGGCAGAAGAGGAAGAAAAAAGATGCTGGCCGAGAGACCTTTTGCGCCTCTCTCTTTGTCCCTCCTCTTAAGCACGCTAGGGTCTCCAAAGGTAATTTCTCTCTTCTTTGGAAATGGTAACTGCATTCCAAGGCATCCCAGAGATTCCTGCTCTCTCTCTCTCTCCCAGGCTAGGCTAGGGAGACGTTTCCGGACCCCAAAAAGGGGAGACTTGGAGAATTGGCCAATTAAAAATGGAATATTTCCCAAAAATTCATGATATCTGGAAAGGAAAGGCTTTAAATATTTACTCTGGAGCTTCTTCAAACAGGAGACAAGGCTAATAATGGTGTTCCACAGACATTTAAATTAGAAAACCTCCATTTCCCCCCTAAATGTCAGCTGCGAGAGGGGTTTGATGAGCAAAAATCGATTTTGACAAAAGGACTTGATTGTGAAGGAAGTCTACTAGTCCTCTTTCCTGTCTCCACAGTGAGATTACGATCTTAAGCTACGATCCACAAATGAACCCCAATGAACCCCAAAAAAATGGGAATTCCTATATCTTGTAGTCTCTGTTGGTTCTTTTGGTTTGTTTGCGTTGATTCAGGGGCTCTGATAAGAGATCCCTTGAAGTCCAGGCCCCACTCTTCACTCTCCACTCTCCACTCCCTGGCCAAGTACGCGGCAAACAAGGGGAACAAATAAAAACAGAAATTAAATTTGGGTTTATGGCAGTTCATGTGAAAAGCAAACGATTCCAACGCACAATCATTCATCAAATCAAGCAAATAGATTCAATCAAGCAGAGTCTACAGTCTGGAGAGTGCGTAGTGGAGAGTGTAGAGTACTGCCACTGTTATGCTCCACTAAACCCATCTATTGCCTCTCTAATTCTTTCAATTAATCGCCAAAAACGTTTGCCCATCGCCAATTAATTAAAAGCCCATAACGGTAGGCAGCCTCCACCCCTCCCGATCTGCCGCTGCCCGATCTAAATTACAAATTCGACGGCGACCCAAACAGACCCCAATAGACCGAAATAGATAATACGATCCAATAAAACCCGAAAGAGCAGTCGCACGACAATAAAAACTTAAAGGCGGCCCGCTGCCGCTAGTGGTGCGGGGGGCGCGCCGAGATAACTCGACAAAAAGGGGGGAGACTCACTGAGCACTTGAAGAAATACCATAATCACTCTCTTTTCTCGCTGTGTATGGCTTTTATTTCTGGCTGCCACGCCCCATTGCGCCTACGTGTCTGAATTTCTGCATCAATTGCAGTTTTCATGGGAAGCCCAACTCGAGACGAGGAGGAAGTCTCCACTGCCGCTCCCCCCATCCCGCCCGACTTGGAGGCAGGAGTATGCTAATAGAGCTCTCTTGGCCATTTAGTGCTTTTGACATTGTTGCTGGCGGAGTGGGGGACAGTGGAGATTGGTTAAGAGAAACGGTTTCGAAAGGGAAATTTATTGAAATTCATTTTGATTTTTTGAGGTCTCGGGTTCAACTCCCCTTTGGATTAAATGTTTTTTAAGGAAATATATATATATTTTTTTTTTAAACAGTAGAGATTAGCTAAAGGAAACTGTTTCAACTGCTTAGAAGCATTATTTATTAAAATTAGAATTATTTTTTATAGGTCTCGGGTTCAATCCCCTTTTTAAACAAGTTTTTTTTATGAAAAATTTTATATTTTTTGCTTAAAAAGTAGACATTTTTTAACAGAAACAGTTTTTAAACTATATTAAAAAAAATAACCCCTCCTTGAATGAATATTTATTAAAAAAATATATTTTTTTTCGTTTAAAATTAGAAACTGTTAAATATGAAACAATTTTAATGAAATTTAATTTTTTTAGGTTTAGGGTTCAACCTCTTCTTGAAAGCATATTTTGAAATGAAATTTGATTTATTTTTTTGGTTAAAAAGTAGAAACTGTTTAAGGTAAAGCTTTAAAAAATTAATTTTAAAAAAAATTGTAATAAAAAAAATTGCATTTTTTAATAGGTTTCGGGTTCAACTCCCTGTTTATGGTGAAATTTTTAATGAAAATATTTTTTTTTTTTGGCTAGACTGTAGATATTGTTTAACAGAAACAGTTTATTGGTTAACAAAATAATAATTATTAAAATTTAAATTAATTTTTAAAAGTCCCGAATGCATATTTTTGGTAGAAAATTATAAACAGGTCGAGAAAAAGATTTAAAAAATAATTTTAATTGAAAGAATCTTTACTTTTCATGGATCCTGAGTTCAACCCCCTTTAAATGCATATTTTTCATCAAAATAAAGAAAGAAACAGTTTAAAAACAATATTAAGTGAAATAATTTGTATTTCATTATGAGTCTCGGGTTCAACCCCCTCTTGAAAGCATATTTTTGACCAAAAAATGTATAACTTTTGAGAAGAAACAGTTTAAAGTGAATTTTTATTAAAATTATTTTGGCTTCTTGTGAGTCTCGGGTTCAACCCCCCTTCGGAATGCCTATTTTTAATGAAAGTGTCTCATTTTTTATCTCGACACCCGGCCACTGTCCAAACAAGAGACACCAAAAATAATAAAAAAAAAAAAATAAATAAAAACAATGGACGGAACAGCGCTGCGTGCTTAATTGCATAATTAATTGCATCTCTGGGTGCACGTATTGTTTATTTTTGGCTCATTACACCCCCAATCGAGGGCCCACAGTCCGACCCCGACCGCGACCCCGACCCCGACTTGGAGAACCCTTCCAGTCCATCGCGAATCGAGACATTCCCCGCCAAAGAATCTTGGATTTCAGTCGCCCTGCTGGAGTGAAGAAAACTTGAAACTCGCGAAATTTATGCACTCGCTTGGTGGCAGAACATATACACAGAGATCCGTAGACATATATATATCTGGAAGGTGGATATATAGTGGCTGTAAGGCGACACCGCTGCACGTTCCATGCCCCAAGAGTTTGGGGTTTTTGGTTTCCGAGTGGGTAGTCGCTGGGTTTTGGCTTAAAAGCTGGAGAGAGGGTATCTTGGGGGTAGCTTAGCTAAGCAGAACCCTTTGAAAAGTATAGTTATTTCTTGGGCTTTATAGGGTATTGGTTGGTCGTTATTATTGGTCGCCCAGCTCTTGAGAGGCTTCTCTGGCTTGGAATGGTGAGCCTTTTTGGGCTACTCGCGTGCCTCTGCCTCCCTCTGCTCTGGCTTTGGATTTTATTTCTCGATTTTCGATGTTCATCTCACACCCGACTAACATATTTATGAATAATTAAAATTAATGAACAAATTAAGGGGAGGGCGAGGGGGAGGGAGAGAGGTAGCCAGGGACAGAGACGAGTTCTGGGTGCGGGCTGCTCTCTGACCATTGTCTCTGGCCCGCAGGTAATCGAAGAACTTGGCGCGCTTCTTAAATTACCAAAACCACTAAAAAAAAAGAGACAAGAACAAGACTAAATTGTGACGCAAATTAAAATGTTTTAAATAAAAAAAAAAAGGGGAAGGAGGGGAAGTCCAACACACACCCCCAAAAAACAGGTTAAAATTACAAAAACTGCTTCCGGTTTGTGGCAGAAAAGGAAAAGATTCTCTGGTCCCACAAGAAGCGAGGGAAGTGAGTCCTCCCGGGGATTATTTATAGGCCATTTAATACTAAAATTAAGGAAAACACCTCGCCAAAGCGTCGGAAAATGTGAAATGTGGGCCAAAATGTGTGTGGCCACCCAGGGGCTGGCGGAAAATGGGAAATCTAAAAGTGATGCCAGAGGAGTCGCCTCTGCTAGAAGACTCTGCCGAGCGATGGCACTTCCTGTTGATGAATTTCTTATTAATTTTTCGCCATTTGCCGGCCGAGAGAGTGTGGGCCGCCAGGCCGCCAGGCCAAAAGAGGCTCATTAGTTAACAAAATAGTGGCCCGAGGAGGGGAAAACCCGAAAGGAAGTCTAATCTCTGGCCATTAGGGCGCCCACATGACTTGCCTTGCAACAAACTAGTTTTCTTTCTCTCTTTTTTTTTTATTTTTATTATTTGATTAAAGTTTAATTTTTAACTAAAAAGTTTAATGGATAGACCCCCATAGTCTGGTCGCCCCAGAGACCGGCATTCTTCTGTATGGAAGACGCGTCTTCTGGGCCCATCGGTTGACATGAAAATAGAAATGGAAAAGCCCCAGAAACGAAAATATCTTAATGATGGAGTCGGTTGGTCGGCTGGGAAACCATTTCCACGAATGTTTATGATAAATGGCTCGACAGGCTTGTTAGGTGAGAATCGAAGGGGGGAAGACAGTCTTCTGGGGGGGAGGGGAAGAATTGCGCAAAAGCCAAAGAGACCAAAACGAAACGCAAATTGAAATTCCAAGATCAGAATCGAGAAGACAGCAAATTATGGCAAGAGGCGGCACTAGGGGACTAAAAAAAAACTAAAAAAAAACGAGGGAGGGAGACAGGGAGAGACAGGGGGGACTGAGACAACAACATCAAAAATTTAATGCAATGAAAATCAAATAAATTGCAAAGAAAAAGGCAACAGCCTGCCAGCAACAACAATGACAACGATAGCCATCACTGAACATGGTGGGCCAGGCCAGAAAACAACTAAAAAAATCAACTAAAAAACAGCTAAAAAAAATGCAAAAAAAAGACAAAAAACAACAACAACCAGGGCAGCCCAAGACAAGTATTTGAAAAATTTATAATAGGCATGCAAATGAGGGCGGGCAGGGCGGGGGCTGTCCCAGGGGGGCCAAGAAATCGAAAATGGATAAGCCTCGCCATGAGCCACACAAAAAAAAACAAAAAAGGCTAAAAAACTGCACAAAAAACAAGGCAGACAAGGATGGATGGAGGAGAGAGACAGCAGGAGCAAGGAGAGAGCGCCAATTGAACGATATTCCAAACTGGACTCGAGCCACCCAGCCACTCTGCCCCCAACTCCTCCATGCCACATGCCCCATGTATTATCCCCCCCCCCCCCCAACCCCTCAAATCAGGCAACGCAACGCATAAGTTTTTGAAGGCAGATCGGTAGGGTTGAGCACAAGGCTGTCGACTTTTTTCATATCCTGCAAGGATTTTTCTAAAAAATTAGATTTTTTCTTTGTTTTTTTTAACTTTTATTAGATTTTTAGTGAAACTTCTTGTTTTTGTGCTTCTTGAGTAGCTTTTTCGTCACAATAATAAATGTTTTGAAAGGCTTTCGTCACTAGTATTTTTACTTTTTAAGGTTTTTTGTTAAGTTTTTACCTGTCAGACCTGTTTCTTCATTGATGAGCTCTTTCGTTAGTCTAATAGCTTATTTTAAGTGCTTTCGTCACTGAAATTTAGCCATTTTCTTGTATTTTCACCATTTTTGTATTAAAATTTCTAGCTTCTAGATCTTGAATAATGGAAATTTCTTACTTGTTGCTTTTTGACAAGCTCTTTCGTCTTCAAAATTTCTTCAAAACTAGGTGCTTTCGTTACTGGTATATAGCCTTGTTTGCTTTGAAAATGTCACTGAAATGTAGTCTTGGAATCTTCTGCTTGTTTCTTTCTTTCCTGAGTAGCTCTTTCGTCACCATAATAGCTGTTTTTAAGACCTTTCGTCACTGGAATGTAGCCTTAAACTAATTTAATGAAAATAATCTATTATTTTCATCCCAAATATTGTGAAACCCAAACAAATGTCTGTTTTGTTTTTGAACAAGATTAGTTTTCTTTATTTATTTTTGTGGGTTTGTGGAAAATGGGGCTGAATTGTTTAGTCTGAGTGGGTTTTGGGGCCTGAGTTGTATTATTTGTTTGGGTTTCAGCCTGAAACAGTCTCAGCTCTTGTTCCAGAGCTCTGAGGGTGGTGGTTGTCTGGGGGTTCTATTATATGAAGTGATCTAAGGGGAAAAATAATGGAACTATTACTTCCCAGGGTATTACTTGGCCCGGAGAGCCCTCAGCTGGGCTTTCTTCCTGTTCGATTGCCGCTGGCCGATCTCCGTTTGGAATATTTTCATATGAGCTGCCTTTTTGTGGCAATTGGCAGTGTGGCAGGGTGGCAGGGTGGCAGGGTGGCAGGGTGGCAGAGTGGAGCGTGTGGCAGTAAAATGAAATGTAAATGCGGCAGTGCCTGGGCCTCCGCCTGTGGATTGGATGACGGTGGCGATGGCGATGTCGATGGCTTTCTCCCATGGAATGCGAGCAGCGGGAAAATTAGCTCAAATGTCGTTTGCCGGCGGCGGCGGTGGCGGTGGTGGCAGTGGTGGCAGCTGCTAATAATAATAACAAGAGGTGGCAGGGAAGAAGGGAGCCAGTGAGGCAGCTCCAAGCTCCAAGGGAGAAACTGCATGGCTCAGGCATTAATTATGACAAAAAAAGAAAAAGAAGTGGCAAGCAGTTGCTGCGCCAGTTGCACATCTGTGAGAACGATGTGCTGCCGAGTTGAGAACGCCTGTCATGCTTCGCACGCCCACACGCCCACCCACACACACTCATTGGCCTGTGCCGAAAAAAGCTTCGCTGTCATTTGGGCTGCCCCTGCCTCTGCCACTGCCGCACGCTATTTTCCAACACACCACTGACCGACAAAGCGGCAAGCTGCCAGCCCGAATGAGTCACTGCCACCAGAAATGCAACAAACAGTGTGGCAGAGGCCACTGCAGCAGTTTGCTGAAATATGATAGCTGGGACACCGATGACTATTATTTATTTTTAATTATTAAATTATGAGTTTAAAGGTCATTGGGCCAGAAACTAAGTAGATCAGCCATCTCTCTTGCCCTCTCACAGGCCTTCCACAGATTTCTGTTTTTAGGAAATTGGAAAATATTTATGAAAAATGGAAAATAAAAATGAAAAATGACAACTGTCGCTGGCCCATCATACACGCAGAGAAAAAGCTGAGGAGAGGCCCTGCCTGTCAGATATTTTTGAGGGGGGGGCCCTGCTAGTAGACTCTGGAAATGGTCCGAAAATTATGGCCCAACAACTGCCAGGAGGGGGAGGAGGAGTGTGTGGGTGGAGGAGGAATCTACAGAAGAGTCTCCCCGAGAATCATAAATTAATTAAAAGAATCTCAACCCGAATCATTATTATTTATGAGCTTTTTGGCATCATTTTCGGCCACTCTGGCGGGTGATGGTTTCTCTCAAGGATCCAGGGTTAGGCCCTAAAGGAGGGTCTCAGGCTAGGGCTAGGCTAGGTGCCATTCTCCCCAATTCTTCTTAGCTTAATGGCTTAAAAAAAATGAAATAATATTTAAAGATGGGCGGATGGCGCACCCCCTAGTCCCTGGCCTCTAGACTCTCTCCCGCACGTGTCCACCACTGTGTAGTGGCGGTGTAGCCCCCCAGAGGTCTATTTTTGGGCCTCGCATCCACTTGGCCCGTCGCCGAGCTGCTCTGTGCCACTTTAGGCCTCAATTATTTTGAAATTCATTAAGAGTGTCGTCTATTTTGAAAACTGTTGCCCCCGGCCCCCGCTGATATCTGTCTCTCGTTGCAGCCGCCGGCCCAGCGATGCCCCTGTAGGACTGCCCCTCGCCGGAGAACGACCAAGAGCTTGAGAGGTGAGTAAAGGGCTAATCCTGGTCCTGAAGCCAACCTGGAGGAGCGGCGCCCACGCAGTCCACGACGCAGAGGAGTGGGCGTTTGGTTTCGATTCCGCACCCATGTGGCCCCTTGTGGCTCCTCAGGAGAGGCCCACGCACTAGCATTTCATTTTATTTGTGGCAAGTTGCAACAGAAACAGGTGGGGCATCACCATCGCGGGGAGGGGAGGGGTGATGGAGGGGGAGGGGACTTGGACTGCAATCCTGCTGGCTGCCTGGAATGCAGATTTCGAACTCGTTTACATGCGAGTTTCTTCACCTTCTGCGCCACCGCCACCGCCCTGGCGCCTAACCAGCCCTCCAAGAACCGGCACTGAGAGAAACTGAGGGTCAGTCTTCGAGGAAATCTACAAGATCTTGGCTTGAGAGTTGGGCGCCTGATTCTACCCGGACTGAGCTCCTGGAGAGCCCCCTGAGCCCCCTCTTCTGGTGGCATCTCGTTTTTGGACTCCGGTTCCGGTCGCGCTCGAAAGAAGATTTCAGCTGCCGACGGGGAGGGGGGCCGCCAAACAGGTTCCATTGCCAAAGAATTTTCGCCAAGTCAGTACAGTGGAGACTGGCTGCCAGGCACTGCCACTCCGTGGCTGAGAATGGATCTCCAGACCCGGAGATCTCTGTAGATCGGGGAGATCTATAACCGAAAACCCCCCAAAAGTTGGGATGTGTCGTGACTCTTCTATTGCTCCTTTTCCGCCAGCCACTAATGATGCCCCCAATGATGGCCAAGACCATGATGATGATGAACTGGCTTGCTCTCTCTTTCTCTCTCTCTCCAGCCAGGTTCTATTGAACTCTGGCTAGCCCGGCAATGGCAATGGCAATGGCTTGTAGCAGGTGTTGGTGTTTTACAAGCTGTTAACTGCCTCAGCTAATGGCCAAAAGAGAGGGAGAGAGAGGGGAGAGGGGGAGGGGGAAGAACACACACACACACATAAACACACACAGTCAACTCTCTTATGAGAAGCCACCACCAGGTACTGGCCAGGCCTCCCCTTCCGTTCCGCCTGCCACTTGTTTAATGAACTCTCTTGTGGATCTCGGATCTGTTTTCTTCCGCCCCTCCACTCTTCCGCCCCTCCACTCTTCTGAGAAAAAGAAAAGAAGAAGAAGAATAAAGAGAATTCTTAGCGCCACGCCCTGCACAGTGTCTTCTAACAGTTTTATGCTAATTTTTGGGAAGAAAGCAAGACAGAGGAGGGGGGCTCTGTGGAGAGAGACTTTGCATATTTATTTGCCATTAATTAAGGCTCCTTTGATTAATGGCCAAGAGCAGGTCCAAGCCAAGAGGTGGTCCAAGCCAAGAGCTGGTCTAAGCCAAGAGTGGGTCTGTCCCAATGAGTCACCAAGAGAGGAGCCCGGTGGCTAATCAAAGTGGCTTTTCAGAAACAAACAAACAATTAGTGGCCTCAAGATCAAGGGCCATCTTTGGGGGCTAAACAGCAACTAGCAACTAGCAACATGCAACAAGCAAGTGCCTCTGCCACTTGAAAAGAGGCACTATGGCCAAGTCAACAAACAAATCTCGGAGACTGGCACTGAGGATCAAGTGCCAAGAGCAACATGTGGGCCATCAGCAGGCAATGAGGTGTTTATTGGCCACCAGAAGTGGGTGGGGCTACCAGTGACATCAGACATCAGCCACCAGCCACTAGCTGCCCCTTGACTCAAACACCAACAAAGACTCTCCACAAAGCTGCCGACTTGGCCTTCCTCCAACTAACCTGCCTCATTGGCAACTAGACCCCAAAACAAGTTCATATTTTTGTCAGAAAATGTGAAGCCCTTAGCTCCAGCTATTCATCAATATTGCAACAAGTTGCAAGACGTCATTTGTAGCATCTGTTGCAAAGACCCTTTTTTTTCCGATTTGTGCTTCTTGGAATGGGGATTGGGATTCTTGCAACTCGGCTCCCCATTCATTGCCTCTTGCCTCAGTTTTCTTGAGGAATGCGCATTAATTTTCAACACACGCAAGCAGGAGCCGAGGCTGCAACAAGTGGCAAGAGGAGGGGGGCAAGAAGCCTGCGTCAATTTCGCGCTTTACTTTTGTTGTCAGATGTTTTAAATCAGCGTCGAGCTGGTTTTGGTTGCAGTTGTTGCAGCTTGTTGCCTGTTGCCTGTGCCTGTTGCTTGTTGCCTGTTGCTCGTGTGTAGGCAGTCCGGTTTGCTCCTTGCGTTAACAAGTGGCCACCAGGGGCAGGGGCAGGGGGCAACATGAAACAGTGCTGTCTTGGAAGTTCAGAGAAGAGACAGTAGCCACCAGATAGCTTGGAAGCTATTTTTTATTTATTTCTCACGTCTTAAGTTAAAAACTAATCATGTTTTTAGTTAAATAACTTAACAGAGGGATCCTTAAGGATATTTTTGAGAAAGAAATCCTTGGAAAAAAGCCAAAAACCTTGGCCGGAAAGCAGAGCATTTCTGAGAGCCCAGCCCCGGCAGCTGCACGCGCCTCGGACCAATAATGACTATCAAATGGGAGCCGCGTTGCGATTTATGTGCCTCTGCCAGGGGCAGGGAGAAGGGGCAGGGGCAGGGTCATCATCAGGAGGCAGGAGGCAGGAGACTGGCGGCAGGAGAACCTAACGACTGGGGCGGCCGTCGTCGTTTCTTGGAATTCCGGGCGCGCTTTTGTGTTGTGGCATCGTTTAAATTTCAAATCGGAGGCGAGAGAGTGCCCCAAACTGTCGCAGGCCAGACGCTCGTCCAACTCGTTCTGGTCCTCCGCCTCCTGGTCCTGCTCGCTCCTCCTCTGGACCGGGCTGGGCCGGGCGGGCAGCTCATAATAATGACACGCCATTAACAATCTGGGGCCCGGGCGACGAGTCCTTGGGTCGCCGCAGCTCCAGTTTAAATGGCACATTGCTGGTCCCGACTGCTTCCGTTGCCACGCCCCTCTTAAAAAAAAAAGGGGGCACAGATGGAGGAGAAGAGAAGAAGCAGAAGCAGCAACAGGCAGCAGGTTGCAAGTACAGTTGGGAAGAAAACATCTCTCTGTTGCAGGGAGCGCATTCCAGAGATCTTTGAAGGGTTTTTGGTTTTAGGGAAGGGTTTGGGGGGGGGGGGGAGGAGGCTAAAGGACTTAACTTAAGTAATTAGTTAATTAATTAATTAATTAATTAATAAATTAAGAAATAATTAAATAAATAAATTCAAACTTTGCAGACCTTGTTGAAGAAATGGCAGCCAAAGGACTTCTACTGCCTGTGACCTTGACCCTGCTGGTGACCCTACTGGTGACCTTGACCCGGGCCAGCCAGGGCAGCTCCTCCGACCCCCTCGGCGTCTACTTTGAGCGTGCCCCGGAATCGGCGGTGGCCCCCAAGGACGACGAGGTGGTCTTCGAGTGCGAACTGAACCTCAAGCCGGACAGCCTGGAGTGGCGCTTCCGGCGCAGTGGCTCCGCAGAGCCCTACCGCTACCTCCGGCCCTCCGCCGGCTACAACGTGACGAGCAGCAACGAGGACAGGGTCTGGCGGCTGAGGATCTATGTGGGTGCCCAGACGGTGGGGGACTACCAGTGCGTGGCCTGGTACGGACCCGGAGCTTTGGCCTCCACGCCGGCCCGCCTCTCCCTGGTGACCCTCGCCCTGGACACGACAGCCGGCAGCCGGGGCGGCTCCATCCGGTGGAGCGTGGCGCCCAAGAACTGCATCCTGATCCGGTGCGGCAGCGTCGTCTCCAATCCGCCGGCCATCTGGAGCTTCTACCGGAACGGGGAGAAGGTGCCGCAGACGGAGCTGCTCTCGGGGCCAGCCGGAGCCCTCATCCTTGACTCGGTGACGGCCAAGGACGCCGGCAACTACACGTGCGCGGCCACCAACGCCATCACTGGCCAGAAACTGGACCTGCCCCAGACCATTGAGCTCCGGGTGGACTACACGGACCGCACTCCGCCCTACTTCCTGCAGCTCCCGCCCACGGACCTGTCCACCCGACCCGGCGACACCGTCGTCCTGGAGTGCCCGGGCGTGGGCTCGCCCCGGCCCACGGCCGTCTGGAGCAGCCCCAACGTCGTCCTGAACCCCAATCGCACCAAGATCCTGCCCTACGGCCTGCAGATCACCGACGTCCGGCCGGAGGACCAGGGCTCGTACGTCTGCCTCCTGGACAACGGGCACGACGCCCTCATACACATCATCAAGCTGAGTGTCCTGCAGCGGCCGGTGATCCTGCGCGGGCCGGCTTCCACCCTGACCACCGAGGGCGATCGGCTGGTGCTGGAGTGCTCCGCCACCGGGAATCCCCAGCCGGACATCTACTGGCTGCTGAACGGCGAGGACGCGGCCAGCGATGCAGAGGCCCATGTGGACAACCGAAGCCTGCACCTGGAGAAGGTCCAGAAGCGGCATGCCGGCGTGGTGCAGTGCTTCGCCAAGAACATCCTCGGAGAGGTGAGTTCCGGCCGGATCCTCTCGAGCTGCTCATCCTAAAGCTAATCCTTTCAATCCACAGACCAGCGAGGGCAACATGCTGAAGGTGACTCCCCTGCAGATCACCGGCGAGGGCGACAAGCCCCTCGGAGGAGTTCCCCTGCGTCCCCAGCACGAGTCCCTGGGCGGAGGCTCCTCCACGCCCTCCGGCGGCGGCGGCAAGGCGAAGGGCAAGCGGAAGTACATGCGCGTGGGCGGTGAGTACAGCTAATCCTCCCTGCTCTCCAGTGTCCCTGATCCTCGGACCCAAAAGCCAAACACAGACCATTTCAAGTTCTCGTCGTGGATTAGGTGGCCACGCCCACTCTCTATTTGTGTATAATTCGGTGTGTGATCTGCGATTTACAATTAGTGATGGCTTATCCGCTAATCCCGGCCAGCTGCCGGCCCCCGCCCCATCCCAACCAAGGGGATGTCAGAGGAAACAAAAAAAAAAAAAGGATCAAGGGGAGGGGGTGTGGGGTGTGGGATGGGAATCTATAATCTAGGATGTGTGGGTGGCTCAGGGGGTAGGGGTTTGGGGGTAAGGAGTTAGACTTAGAACTAGAAGCCCCCCGAGGACCCGAAACGATCCAGGTAGGAGTCGGGATGATGATGATGATCCTCCTCCTCCTCCTCCTCCTCCCCCTCGTCAGGATCGCTGATGTCCTCCAGGTCTCATGACCCCGAGCACTTGCGCAGCTGCTCCTCCTCCTTCTGCAGGATCCGGATCTTCATCTTGAGCTCCTCGACCCTCAGCCGATGCACCTCCCGCATGTACTTCAGCTCGTCCTGCGCCTTGTTCAGCTCGATGCGCTTCGCCTCGGTGGCTAGCTGCTGCTCCTTGCACCTCAGCTCCGCCTCCCGCACCTTGAAGTAGTTCATCCGCTCCTCGTAGTTGTCCTGGGCCGACGAGACCGATCCCCCCGCCACCACGCCCCCTCCGACGCCCCCGCCAATGAGGCTACTGTTGCTCACCGCGGAGGTGTTGGCGCCGCCCGCCGACCCATTCCCGGCCACCGGGTTGGCCGGCGCCGTGGCTGTGGCCACCGGAACGGGCACTGTCGCCGACGCCGTCACCGTGGGCAGGGCGCTGAACGTGAAGGTGGGCGTGGCGGCGGTCAGTTGCATCTTGAGGCCGGCGGCCGCCGCCTGTTGCTGCGCCGCCTGCTGCTGGGCGACGGCCACCTGCTGCTGCTGCTGCTGGTGGTGCACGGCGGCGGCCAGTTGCTGTTGCTGCGCCGCCAGCTGCTGCTGGGCCAGTTGCTGGGCCTGTGCCTGGGCCTGAGCCTGGGCCTGCGCCTGGGCCTGGGCCTGGGCCTGAGCTTGCGCCTGGGCCTGGGCCTGCTGCTGCTGCTGGGCCTGGTACTGGGCCAGGGTGATCTGCTGGGGCTTGATCTCGCTGATGATCTGCTGGTTGTAGCCGCCGGCGGTGATGGTGGTCATCGTGTGCTGCTGCGGCTGGGAGGGTATCGTGTGGATCTGCGTGGCTGTCGGTTGGAGGACTGATATGAATAGGACACCCTTGTCGTCATCCTCGACCCGACTTACCTGTCCCCTCCGCCGGGTGCTTGATCTGCAGGATGATCTCCTCGCGCGGCCTCGCTGTCTTGAAGTGGAGCAGGTCGTTGAGGGTCAGCTTCTCGGCGCTAATCTGGTCCACGTTGATCTGGTGGGTGTTCAGCATGCTGGCGTTGGCCGCCGCCGCCACTGCCGCCGCCGTCGCCGCCGAGACCTGCATCTTCTGCATCTCGGCTGCCGCCGACTGCTGCTGCTGCTGCTGTTGTTGCTGTTGTTGCTGCTGCTGCTGCTGGGCTTGGGCCTCCTGCTGCTGCTGCTGGGCTTCCATGGGATCCTCGTCTATCTCACTGACGTCGTTGGCATCCATCTCGATCTCGTCGAAGGTGTCCGCCTGGGGATTGTGCTCGGAGGCGTCGGGACTGATCTGGTACTCCGGCTCCACCTTGACGCCCTCGTGGTGCTGCTGCTGGCTGACGGCCGCCGAGACGGAGACGGACACGGAGCTGATCTTGGCGCTGCCGGAGCTGAGATTGGAGGAGGTGCCATCCCGATAGGGATACTGTTTGCGGAGTCTGCGAAGGGACAGAAAAGGATAATGATTAGTCCTCTCAGATGGTGGTCCTGGAAGCCCTCAGATCTCACCTCGAGTTCAGCCAGAACTTCTGGATCTGCTTGATGTTCCGCATGGCACTGACGTGCGGGTGGGAGTTGAAGTCGCGGACTATCTTGTCCCAGGTCTCGCGGACGGAGTACTTGTTGCGCTGCTTCTTCCGGTGCTTGATGTCGATGACCTCCTCGTGCAGGTGGAACAGCCCGTAGAGCACGTCCTTCTCCTCGGCGGTGAAGCGCGGCGTCAGCGGCAGCTGGCTCTTGTTCCCGCCGCTGCCCCCGTTGGTGACCACCACGGTGGTGCCACCGGTGGAGCTCCCACCCCCCGGATTACCGCCCTCGCCGGCCGCAGCTCCACCGCCGCTTGCGCCGCCGCCTCCGGCACTGTTGCCGCTCCCGCCACTGCCCTCGCCCTGCGCCGACATTATTTGTTGTGAGTGGAAAGTAGCGTTCAGGTTGAGTCTTTTCTCCGATTCTGTTTATGTTCCGGTGGCCGTCTCGGGTCTGAGTGGAGCGCTGGAGCTCAAAATCAATCGCACGCTCACAATCCCTTATACACACACACACACAGACACACACACACACGAGCCAGCAGCAGCTCTCTCACACACACGTACACTCGCGCGCGCACACACACACAGGGACGTACGTGTGTGTGCGGCGTCAGTGTGAGTCGTTTTTGTGGTACTGCTTCTTCTTGCCTTTACCCCAGCCCTCTCGTTCTCTCTCACTCATCGAATGAGTGCCACCTAATGGGTATTATTGCACTTGGTACTCCGCAATACTGCCGTCACTGCCCGAACTCTTGTATTAATCCGTGTGCATGGTGGTCGCCCGTAGCTGTTTAGCTAATCGTTGCACGCATTATCTTCTCTATTCGGTCACACGCGAGACGTTTGTTGTTCACAAAAAAAAAATACAACTTTTTGGCTCAAAATAGGGATGTCGAAATATGCATTGTTATCGAGGTTTCGATAGGTTCGCACGAAAAAAATACTGTGATCTATTGGTATTTTTTTCGATATAATATCGTTATTTGTCGATATTTTCAGCTTGGTCACACTAAGGGATGCTAGTATTTTTTTAAATCGATTGTAGTCCTACATTTTAAATATTTAACTTGTTTCTTAGTTGTTTTGGAGCAATTACTTTAAAATTTAACTTCTTAAAAATGTTTGCAACAAGGTTGTACAAGTTATTTTTAATTAAAAACTTTTTTATAAGTATTTTTAAACCAAATAAAATATACTTAATTTTCTTCTCAAAATCCTGCCACTTTAAGGAAAAGGTTTTCGTTTAACTTCTTTTATCTCTACTATTAGGTTTATGATTTTAAAGTATTATATATGGTTTTAAAGCTTAAAGTGTGTAGTTTTACAAAATCATAAAATAAATTTATTTAAACGTATAGTTTTTCTTCAAAGCCTTTTCTATCGAAGGTCCCTTACTCTCCCGCACTCTGAGTATTTAAAACTCATAGTTTATGAAATATTTGATTAATTTTAAATTAAAAACAAATATTTAAACAATAAAACTTTTTTTCTAGCCAACATGGTGCCACCGTCCCGCCCCAATGTCACCCGCCTCGCCGACGACGCAGTAATGCTGCGCTGGAGCGTTCCCCAAAACGCCGGACTGGCCATCGGCTACTTCAAGGTGCAGTACCGGATGCTGGGCGACGCCACCGGAACTATTCCGAGGGACACCTGGCAGACGACCAGCGAGAACATTCCCTACAACTATGGGTCGAGCACGAAGCGACCCCGTGGCCGGGACAGGGACCGCCACGACCAGCACGATGCGGTGGTTAATCCGCCCAAGAACTTCACCTTCTCGGTGATGGGCCTGCTGCCGGACAGGTTCTACCGCTTCCGCATCGTTGCCGTCTACTCCAACTACGACAACAAGGAGGGCAACACCTCCGTCAAGTTCTTCCTGCAACGAGGCTCCGCCAAGTCCAACTTGCCGGTGCCGGAGCTCCACGAAGTGGAGGCCTACGCCGAGTCGGCCGTCCTCCTGCACTGGTCGCTGGTCGCCGACGGCGCCACGTCCCAGATCGATGGCTACTTCGCCTACTACCGGCCCGCGGAGTCGGCGGGGGAGTACCTGAAGGCCACCGTGGACGGCGGCCACAACCGGAACTTCAAGATCGACCAGTTGCTGCCAGGGACCACCTACGAGTTCAAGCTGCAGTCCTTCAACGCGGACGCCGCCTCCGAGTTCAGTGCCATCCGCCAGGCCAAGACCAAGCGTGAGTAGAGCCGGGAGTCCTGGACTCTGGAATCTCTGTGATAATCGAGGACTTCTCTTACAGAACTGAGCGACCCGGCAGCTGCTTCCTTGCCCACCACCCCGGTGACGGTTCAGCAGCAGAACTCCATTCTCCCGGTGATTGCCGGAGCGGCCGGCGGAGGCCTCCTGCTCCTCATAGCCTCGGTGGTGGTGTGCCTGTGTCTCAGGCGGAAGAATGCCCAGCCGGAAGGTAGGCTTTCTAAGGCTCAGGCTTCCCACCTGATTAACTAATCCTGTGTGTCCTTTTCCAGAGGAAAACAAACCCAACTTGGAGCACATTCAAGCCGACTTTGTGACCTCGGCGGTGCTGGGCGTCGGGGGACACCACAAGAGCGGGGATGTGAGGCGATTGAACGGCGTCATTCCTCGCATGAACATCACTCCGAACCCCCTGGCCCAGGAGGCGGCCTCCGACAAGGTGAGTCCCCGGGTCTGTGCCCCACAGCAGGCACTCCACTTTCACATACAAGCTTCATCCCGTTTTGAAAACAAAACTTTCGCTGGTTGGTTGGTCAAAATTATTCGATTATACGTATACACCCGCACCCACCACCTACCACCCACCACCTGCACCCACACCCCCCGTCTATCGCTCTCGCTCTTTTCCCCCGCTGTTGCTGTCTCTGTCACTTTCGCTTGCCCTCCTCTGCGAGAATCGCCAATTGAGCGTCCACCGTTCTAGAACCGCAACGTGATGGAGCTGCGCTTTCTGCCGCCGCTTTCGAATGGAAATGGAAGCCTTCCCGCTGAAATGGAGGACCAGATGGCTTCCGGAGAGGAGCGGATAGAGCAGCAGACCGATGAGGATGAGGAGGAGGACGACAGGGAGGAGGACTCGCCACACCCGGCGGCTGCCTCATCCTCCTGCGAAACGCTCGAGGCCTGCGACGAGGGTCTCAAGCTGGGTCTCAGCCCCAAGCCGGAGCCGGCTCGTCCGGATTCGCTAATGGAGGCGCCCAGCAAGCCGCTGCCGCCGCTGCCCAAGAAACCAGCCGCGAACGCTGGCCATGTAAGCCGAGCCAGGAAGCCGGGTAGTAGAACTTGCTGGCCGGAAAAGAGCCTGTAGGCCGGCGAGGCAAGTTCTAGTACTTGGCGGAGGCTCCCAGTAGCTCCAAGCCAACCCCCAGCCTAGATTGTTTTGTCCACATGCCGTCACTCATGCAGAACTCATCCACCGCCCCGCGAGATCCATCCCACGCTAATGATTTTGTAATTTGTGCTCCTCTAGGCAACCTCTGGCCTGCACCAGAACGGCCTGCACCACGCCCAGCCCTACCATCCGCCCGGCACGCCCACGCTGCTCCTCAAGCGCCTGGACTACCACCAGCAGCCGCCCCCGGTGCCGCCACACTCCGCCTACTACCAGCAGGCGCCCGCCCATCACCACCAGCCCTCGCCCATGATGGAGCGCAGCGTCCGAGGACTCCAGCAGCTCCAGCAGCACCAACACCAGCAGCCGCATCACCTCCAGCAGGCCGGGGGCTACCACATGGAGGAGGGCACTCCCACGCCCTCGAGGATTCCCTCGCTGAGGCGGCAGCGTCGTACCTCCGGCAGCCAGCACAACAGCCACAGCAATCTCAATCTGAACCACAACAACAACAACCTGCCGCCGCACCACCAGCACCTGCACCACCACCCCGGCCACCCCGGCGGCCTGGTGGGGATCCCCATCGTGCCGGGCAGTCCGCGGGTGCAGCGCTCCCCCATGCCGAGCCGGGCGATGATCAAGAGGACGCGGCTGGGCAGCCACACGGACAACATATCCTCCGGCAGTCTCAACAGCATTGAGGTGTGAAGGAAACCAGGAGGAGGAGCAACTGGATAAGATTAGAATAAGAAGAGCTAGGCGATGTGTATTATTATGAATATCCTTAGAACAGGCCGGCAGAGCTGTCGAATACTATTCAGTTAAGATTCAGTTCCAGTTCTTAGTTAGAATCCTTTATTTTAAACTCTAGTTGTTAGAATTAGTTTTAAGGAATAACTTGACGAGGAACTGCTGATTCAACTCTAGCAAGTTCCGGCCTGATAGTCAATAGAGTTATTAGTTATCCTTTTTTTTTTATAATCACATTAATTATTAACTATTAATCATTAACTATTAATTATTAACTATTATGTTCTGCAAGACTCCTTGGAGGAGGCAGCTCGAATAAGTCCTGTACGTAGCTCTAGGCTAGACTTTTAGTGTTATTTATTTATTGTCGACGACTCGAAAGGATTAGTTCAACTAGTGGCTAAGGATCCTAGGCCCTAAGCATACTTAACTCTCGCGAATTGTGACTAATATTCACCCACATCTCGTATCTCTCTCACCACCCATAGAGCAAGCATCCTAAAGTAGCCTAAGCAACAGTTTTAAATGCAAATAAGCCAGTTTTTGGATTAAAAACGTAAAACCTTAAAGTAAAATGTGTCATTAAAGCGAAAATCTTTTTGGGAATTAAACCATTTTCAAAAAAGCGCGCCAGGGCTGCACAACATTATGTTAACAGTGCGCGCAATAGCTCCCACTGCGCTGTTAAGCGAACTGTTAACAGACATCCAGGTGGCAACGCTGCTACCCTACAGCTGTTTCTCACATTGGCTGATTGGAATTGAAGTTTTATTATTTAAGCAGTGATTTAATACAGAAAAACACTATAAAAGGAAGCGATTTAGTGATCCGCACTAACTAGAAGAATTAGAGAGCAGCTGGAGCTTGGACACCCACAGATCGGCGAGAGGAGGAACCATGAACTTTCTGCGACAAACTTTGGGAATTACGAAACAGTTGACGGCGCAGGGTGAGTGAGTTTCCCATTTTCCATTTGAATTAAAAACAAATGCCAGGCTAGTTGTTATTCTAAGTGAGATTGGAGATGAGTCTGCGGATATGTCACCCCTTTGCCAGGCCCTGCCCGACGATCGCCCGAGCCCACGCACCCACGCACTCTCCGGGCGGCGTCGCGTGTCCGTCGCACTCGCCGCTTGAGAATATTTTCATAGACGCGTTCTCAGGGCCGCAAAGTACACAGATTCCAATGGTGCGGCTTTTAATTGAAAAACATAATTGAAAACCTGTCAAAAACGCAGCCAGGAATTGGCAACCGCAACAAAGGTCGCCCAGCGCAGGTCGCAGGTGTGGGACGATCGCCCCGGCTATTGTTATGATTTTTTTTTTCGCTTTGTTTTTGCATCGCCGGGCCCGGCTTTGTTCGTCAGTCGGTGCTGGGCATCCAATCCTGCATACTGCATATGGAAATTATTACCTGGGGTCTGTTGGTGGCATTTTTGAAATTAAAACGACTGCAGCATTGTCCGCCATAAAGGCTTGGCTGGGTGGACATTTGCGCATGCGCGTCATTTGGCTGCAATTATTGTTGGTCGCCACGCCACGCCACGGCACGGCATGCCACGCACATCCACCCGATTTTCACAGGGATTAGCCACAACAATGGCCATAGCAGCGGGCATTGTCGATCACCAACTGTCTCCCTGACATTTGACCCTTTGTGTCCTGTCCACCAGGCGGTACAGTTGTGTTTTTCTGTCTGCGGTCTGCGGGCCAGGGAATGGGGTTTGCAGGACAATGTGCCAAGGATTCGTAAAATCCGGCGTGCATTATTGAGTTTTTGTGAAGTTTTGGGTGAGATTTATGCAAGAGAGAAGCTTCCACATCATAATCACACACAACATCATCATCCTCAAGAGCCACCTTCTAATCGTGTGGAGCACTTGCTCCTGTTCGATCTTCCAGCCATCCACAACAGCTATGAGACCGCTTTGAGAGGCATGGCCTCGCTCCAGCAGATGCACCGCACCGGACCGCACATCAAGACGCGTCCGCCACGGCAGCCCCTGGACGGGAAGCCCTTCGCCAAGGGCGTCGTCCTGAAGACCTTCATCAAGAAGCCGAAGAAACCGAACTCGGCCAACCGAAAGTGCGTCCTGGTGCGCCTCTCCACCGGCAAGGAGATGGTGGCCTACGTCCCCGGCATCGGCCACAACCTGCAGGAGCACAACATCGTCCTGTGCCGCGTGGGCCGACTGCAGGACGTGCCCGGCGTGAAGCTGAAGGCAGTGCGCGGTGTCTACGACCTGGCGCACGTCATCAAGAAGAACCAATAGCTTCACTAACTTATAAGAATAGTTTTTGTTCCCCCCTCGCATCCTGTCGAGGGAAATCGCATAAATAAACTGCCTTTTGAGAAAGCCACAATGCCTCGTTTTGTTGTTGTTTGTTTTTTAAGGAAAATGATGCAGCTCAGCCGGCTTAAGGACAAGTGTACTGGAGGGACGCGATGGCACAGGAGACCCCGGATGCCGGATTGCCGTAATCTTAAGTCAACAGGGCGTCGCGTCACGTCACTTCCTACCTAAGAAGGACCTGCACAAAAAGGACATTACATTTTAACGGCATTTTTACGCTTTAGCTGCTAAATCCTTTTGCCGGAATCCTGTTGCTGCCAAATTTTCTGCCAAATAATCGTTAGCCGAAGGAGGCGGCCCCCCGGCACAGCCCACTCTTCACAGTTCTGGCCAAGTCCTCGCAGGATAATTGAGAATTTCAAAAGAAAATGCAAGCTACTTGAGGGGAGTGGGAGAGTGGATGTCCTTCCTACTGTAAAGGATATACAAGTTGCTAATTTATAAAGGAATATCATAATTAAAACTGAATCCTTTGTCGGTGGGAATCAAAAGGACATCAACCGCACAACTGACCCTTGCAGGAAGCACCGTTAAACGGTTAAGAACCGTTATCCTTTGACCTCTAACTGCAAGGACCAGAAACAGTTAGACAAACAAGTCGCAGGATCCAGGATCTGTTTAATGTAAGCCGACGAGGCTGGAAAAGTTGTCGCCAGGATGCATGACACTCGGTTGACCGCAGAAGGACTCTGCCCAGGCACAGACATTGTGTCAACAAAAACAGAAAAGACCAAGAATCCTTTGGCCAAAAAGTCCTCCCGTCCTGATTGAGCCATTATGACAGAAAAGCAGGCAGGACCTTTGTCCTGCCCGTTGTTACAACTACTCTACTCCTTTTTTTCTGCTGAGTCAAGTTGTCCAACAACAGGACTCGCCTTTGTCCCGCAGCGTGCATAATTTTTATCAATAAAAACGTCCTTTGTCCAGGAGCACACATGAGTCCTGCTCATAATCGTCCTGCTTCCGTTGAATTCCGTTCCGAGTCGTGTCCTTCTTGTGGAATATTAGCCATCGTTTCCAAGTCTTTGTTTTCCGCATTAACTGTAAAATTTGGCAAATGAAAAATGAATGTCCTTTCTGGCAGATAACAGGACCCTCACTGAGGTGTTCACACGTTTGCGGCTTTTTTTCGTCCTTTTTTGGTTTTTTTTTGTTGGTTTCTGGCCAGAAAATGAATTGGCAAAATATTTGGGATGAAAAGTTTTGAATTTCAAACGAATTGGCGGAAGGATAATCAAGGATGTCCATTGGAAGTTCAAGCCCCTGTAGAAAGGACTCGCTTTCGACTCATAATTTCTGGTCAGTTTGGCCGGCAAAGGCTTAAGCATGTCCTGTGGTCAGGTCCCTTGTCCAATCTATGCTGTCACTTTCGTATTTGGTTTCTCCTGGCAGTCCTGGCAGGACGAGGGAGCAGCTCAAAGGGTTGCACTTCCCATCAAACGAATTGCCAAACATTTTATTTAATCATGGACACGTGTTCCCCCCCTTCGCATATCCTTCGCTGGAAAAGGGGTGAGTGCTGGAAGCTGCAACCCCCTGGCAGGACGTTCGTCCTTCCCACCCTTGTGCAACCCTTGCGTGATGGACATCTCGTAACTCCCGAGGCAAAATGGCGGAATGGCAACGGACTCTAATCGATTCGCCATAAAAATGGGCTCCGCTGGGAGCAGAGATTCCTCAAAGCAGGAGATCGCTTGGACGAATAATCTGCCAAGGATCAGTGTTAGGAGCATAAAGAACTAATGCCTAATTGGCATCTTGTTGTCCCTGTATGTCCTTTCTCTCGCAAACAATCCAAATGTCAAGTGTGAGCCAAATAATGATGCATAACCCCGGGCCCAGGACTCAAAACAATCTGCAACCATCCAGAGATCTTGCAACCGAGATTATCCTTTGAAGACATCATAATTTTCTTGTAATCGATTGCCCAAAAAAGGAAAAAAGGAAGAAAAAAAGACACAAACCCGAGATATCCTCGAAAAAGAGATCAGACTGGAGAGGCAAGAAAAAAAAGAGAAAAAACGACGGGCGGGCCTAACCACACAAAGGACGAGTGCCATGCCATCTCCTTCCTTCTGATCAGGGCGATCGTCCCTGGCCACGTGCAGAGCACACTCCAATCACGGGCCCACGATCCTGCCTCGTCCCGGCCAGGTGAGAAGGCACAAATGTCAATCAGGATACGCATCCAGGATCCCCCCTTCCGATCATGATTCTCCGTTTTTATTCATATTTTTGCCACATTTCAACCCCAAAGGCGAAGGATCGCTGATCGGCGATCGGGGATCGACGATCGCCAGGATCTGATTCGCCAGCCCTCTCTGTTGACATTTCGATAGGGTTTCGGGGAAAGGTGTTTGCTCATGTCCTTAATATCGCTGTCGTCCTTGTCCCTTTTGGGGCGTCACGATCGATTGGCAATCCTTTACGCTGTTCGCGCCTGCCAAGCGCGAGAATAGCACGTGTCCTGTTTGCCAGGATCAAAGGGGGACGTCCTCTGGAAGACTTTTCAATTAAAAATCAAGGACTAACTTAGTTAATCTCACTCTTAGTCCTCGAATTGGGGTCGAAAGTCAAAATAGCAAGGCCTGAGAGATCTGGATTTTAATCGAAGGACCTTCGCAGGATCACCGGAGGCACTGCTAGCTTTAGTGGGCATGACCAGTGGCTTTCCAGCGGCTTGCTGTCAGCGTCCTCTACCTAGCGATCTAGCGATCTAGTGACCTAGTAGCCCACTTGCCCAATGACGCTCCTGATCCCCGTTCCCGATCACCAGCCCGGCCTACTCAAGTGATCTCTCAATTGACCTAACAATTGGGCTAATCTAAGCGGGCTGTGCGCCGGGAAATTGGAAAATCTGGGGATCTAGCCATCTAATCTCGAGGATTTACGTGAAACTTTTGCAATCTCTCCCGAACTCCGAGGACGCTGCCGAAGTCTCAGGAATATTTGGCAATATACGAGCAGAGAACATCTAATCTGATCGCTGATCCGGGGCTCGCTCCCCGATCATGCATGTGTGTGTGTGTGTCCTGCGTTGTCCTTTCCTGCGATTAGAATTAAAGTGTCGCAGGGGCAGGAGCGGTGGGCATGGCCGGCTCACCTCTGTTTTGTAGCTAAATCCCCTTGGATGGCCAGAGGCCTAATCCTTTCGCTTTCTTCTCGGCCCAAGCCTCACCTACCTGCCATTGATCCTTAAGGATGCGCGATGGCAGCGCTATGGTTGCATGCAACCGAAGTCGCGCTACACACGAATTAACCTGATTAAAATTGTATTTTTCCCAAATTTATGGGATTAAGTTCCGTTCAAGTTCCTTTAACTCGTTTAAGCTACCGGATTTAGTTCAAGTGCCTCGCTCTCTCGCCCTCTCGATCCAGGCCTCCTTTCGCAGGACCTTTCGTGAGCCGATTTTTATTGGGCTGGCTTAATTAGCACAATTGTTTACAAAATTTACCTTTCGTCATGCTGCGAAACGAAACGAGAGGAGAGGAGAGGAGTTTGCAAATCTCAAACAGAAACAGAAACTGCAACTGAAACTGAAACAGAACATGAGAATCCTTACGATCAGCTAGGATTTCTTCACTAAGATCCTGTGCGAAATCCACGGCACGCACACGCCCACAGCTCGCCGTGGGCTCACCTCCGCCACTCTCAACACACCTTCAGAGTCCTCCGTCCCAGGACCTCTATGTGTGAACTGCTCCGATTGCAATTCCATTTAAAAATTAGTCTAATCCTCGCCAGGGACACCACTGCTGCACCTCACTCAATTAGCCAGGCCATTGCCCACAGAATTGGATCATTCAGCAGCTCTATTATGTGAGAAATCTTTATTGAGTTTCTTGCAGGATCTTACAGGATATCTGCTTTCTCTGGGGTATGTCTTTCAGGATTCTTTTTTGAGGTTTCATGTCCATAACTTTGAAAATACTCAACTGATTCTTAAACGGGATACCTCAAAGGACTCGTCGAACTTTTCTCCACCAATCAGCATCGAAATCCCAAAATCAAAATTTGGATCTCATTTTTTCACATTTTTCTGGGGGTCCCCCTTCAAAAAGTGGGGTTTCCAGGAAAAGGCATTTCTGATGCCTTCCGAAGGCTCCATCTCGGGTAATACCCATCCGATCCTTAAGCGGGATACCTCATAGGACTCGTAGAAATATTCTCCACCAATCTGCATCACAATCTCAGAATACATTTTTTGATCACATTTTTTCGAATTTTTGTGATGGACCCCCTTAAAAAGTTGGGGAGAAGCCTAGGAAGTGATTTTTGACCCCTTGGGAAGGCCATATCTCCGTTAATTTTGATCTGATCCCTAAAAGGAATACCTTAAACGATTTCTCTATCGATTCTCCGTAACTCTGCATCAAAATCTAGAAATAAAATTTTCGATCCTATTTTTTCGAATTTTTGTGATGGACCCCCTTGAAAAGTTGAGAAACCCCACAGAAGTGATTTTTGACCCCTTTGGAAGGTCATATCTTCGTTAATTTTGATCCGATCCCTAAAAGGAATACCTTGAACGATTTCTAGACCGATTCTCCGTAATTCTGCATCAAAATCTAGAAATAAAATTTTCGATCCGATTTTTTCGAATTTTTCTGATGGACCGCCTTCAAAAATGGGGTTTACCTGAAAAAGCATGTTTGGCCCATTCCGAAGACTCTATCTTCTTCAAACTCCATCCTGAAGCGGGGTACCCCAAAAGACTCATACTCAATTCTCCGTAAATCTGCATTAAAATCTCAAAATCATATATTCGATCCCATTTTTGAAAAATTTGTTGATGGTCGGCCCCTTCAATGCTGAAAAATCAGATATGATGCCTTCCGAGGGCTCTATCTTGGTCGATATTCACCCGATCCCCAAGCGGGATACTTTTAACGATTTTTGGATTGATTACCTGTATATCTACATCAAAATCTAATAAACAAATTCTGGACCAGATTTTTTCAAATTTCTCTAGAGGACCCCCTTCAAAAATTACGGACCCCCCTCAATATTCATTAAGTCATGGGGAATGGCATTTGGACCCATTGGGGAGGCCATATCTAGGCCAATTTTGGTCTGATCGTTGAGCGGAATACTTTAAATGATTTCTGAAATCATTTTTCACAAATCTGCATTAAAATCTAAAATAATTTTTTTTGATTCCATTTTTTCAAAATTTTCTGATGGACCCCCTTAAAAAAGTGGCGTTTTCCAAATAATGCATTTCAGACACCTTCCGAAGGCTCTATCTTGGTTAATACCCATCTGATCCTTAAGCGGAATACCTCCAAGGAATTGTTGAGGAAATCTCCGCCAATCTGCATCAAAATCTGCAAATAAAATTTTACATCTCATTTTTTCAACTTTTTCTGGGAAAAAGGTCCTTTAAAAGAGAGACCTTCCTGAAAAAGCATATTTGACTCACTCCGAAGGCGCTACCTTATTTAATTCCCAACTGATCTTAAAGCGAAAACCTCAAAGGACTTGTAGAGCTATTTTCCACCAATCTGCATCACAATCCCTGAATGTGATTATATTTTTCCAAAATTTTCTAAAGACCCCCTTCGGATGTGTTGGTTTCCCCAATATGTGCCCTACCCATAGCCACTTCTCTTCCAACTTGCATCCGATTCTTGAGTGGAACACCTCAATCGAAGCCTGGATAGATCTCGTACGAGTCTACATTTTTTTATAGCTGCCCAGAGTGTATCTGTTTTAAGTAATTTCGACTTCCGCCGGGCAGCTGTAAAGGCTTAAGAGGCCAGCCCTTTGGCGCCTGGCGAGGATCCTTCGGTGAAGGACTGAGCACACTCTGGTGCAGATTCCCGGGAAGACGGCGGCAGGACAAATTTGGCGCTTGGGCAAATATAAACAAATATTTATTTGAGAAAACAAACCCCAGACGAGCCCGTCTGGGCCCAAAGGCCTGTCGGTCGTAGAACAACAATCTCCCAGCGAGCAGAAACACGTGCCCACTTATTATATTTTCTTTAGGGACTGGCCGGGACAGGGACTGGCCCCGTCCAATCGTTCGTCCCATTGAGGCTGTGGTGACAAAAAAAAAAACAGAAACGCAAGTCAAGGCAAGGATTTTGGCTCTTTCGGATCACCATTCCCCGACATAAAGTTGCAATATGTTGGGCATTAGGCGTTGTCCATTTCCGAGTCAGAGCAACTGTAATCCCCCAGCCATTCCCATTCTAGATCCACATCCGAGTGCCATGTATCGAACTTTGCTATTCCTGATCCATTCAGCGAGGCGCACGCGCTCGGCGACGCCCCCTTGAGATTAATAAGGATGTTCGGCGTTTTTGTTTGTGTTTCCTGGCATTGGAATAGCATAGTCGGAATGTAGAATCCTTTCACTCGGGAGGGACATGGAACCAGGAATCAGGAATCAGGAACCAGGAACCAGGGACATGGGCATGAGCTAGCCACATGTGTTCGTTTTCCAGCTGCTGACCACACTACTGGACACTGAAGAGTCCAGCTCTGTAGGGCCAGAGCAGGACCTCATTAGACAGCCCTTCCACTTAACCATGAGTTGGCATTATTCTTTGGTTAGTTTTTGGTAATCGTTGATCAATTAACTGGGAAGTGTCCTTTTTTGGCTCGTGTGGTAAAGGAGAGTTTATATTTTGGGTTCAAAGTTTAGTTGTTACTTGCTCCTTCTTGTATTGAAGGATATGAGTCGGAGGATAGCTTAGAGCATAACCACACTTCTAAGCCTTTAAGAGACCTAAGAGTCCTCTAACTCTTAAATCAATTCGTTTGCCACACTCCTTGGACGAGAAAGAGGATGAGAAAGCCCGGCAGGACACTGCGTACTTTCCTCCAGCCTTTCCTCAGAATCGCTTCGGCCGACAATTAGTGGAGGAAAGTCGTGTGGCTCGTGCACCGAAACAATTCCTCAGCCAGAGGTCCAGGCGAGTCCTGGCTAGTCGCAGGACCTAGGGTCCTGGTCAGGCGATCGCCTACTAATTATGCATTGAGGAATCGAGAGCCTCGAATTACACGCCGGACAAAAACGCAACATGAGCCATGGCCCTAATGGAGAAATGGAAATGGAAATGCAAATGCAAATGCCATTGCGAGGCAATTAATCATGGAAACTTGTGGCAAATTGTGGATGCAGGGACCAGGACCAGGACCCAGGACTAGGATTCTAACCGGAACCGAAGATCATTAAGTTGGCATGGCATATGTGAGAGTGTTGTCCTCATTGTCTCAATGGCCCCCAGGACTAATGGTCTCACTCTCCGCTGACAGGCGATACAATATGAGATGGCCAAGGATCTGATTCTAAAGGGTCAGCATTAGGAGTTGCTATTCCCAGGATATATGTGTATCTATTATAGGAGGGATGGAGGAGTAGAACTCTTTTCTGATCACGCTCCAGTGATCTCTATTTGGCAAACAGCCTTCGATAATGACAAAAGGATAATCATAAGCGAAGGGTAAGACAGGAAGTGACCTGATCCCGGCCTCTTTCTGATTTCCACTTGTCTGGCCGCAGATCTGAGGTCCGATCCGAGGCCCTCAATGGACAGATAATCTTATAATATTACTGCCACCGTCTCGAGTTTCCCTGACAAAATATTTTCAGTATCAATGACAGAAGGAAAGGTTTCTCTCTCTCCTCTGCTCCTTGAATCGATTTATTGTTTGGTGTGTTTCTCTGGTGGAGTGTTCCGTCGTCTTGGGGGAATGACTAGAAACTCCATTTCCACCCTGCTGTGCTCCACTTCCACGGAGCAGGAGAGGGGGGCGGCAATTGTAGGAAATTGCCAAAAGTGACCACAGCAGTTGACCCACAAATCCCACAACCATTTGTAATCAACGTCAACCCACCGCCATCCGGCTCTGTTATCATTAAGCAACCGCCAGGGCAACTCCACATCCGCCTAGCCCTCTATATCCGCATACCCATCCGCATGTGAAACCCTTTTATTCTCCCTATAATGAGAGTCCCCCCTCCGCTGGCCAGCCGTCCTTTTATTTATTTATTAAATGCAAGAAGAGACGGCCGAGAGTGGACAATGGACTGGGTCATCTGGCCGGGCAAACAGCTGTCGCATTTTCCCTTCCTAAGCCCATCTCCGTCCTCCCCCGTCAACCCTTCTCCGTCTGCCATCTCCTCCATACTCCACATACTATATTTTACTTTATATATTTTTTCATCTTCTATCTCCCGGCTTTAATCAAGTCCACCCCCCGCCCCCGCCCCTCGAAAACCCGTTTCCCTCAACAAAATGAAGTCACCAGACGGCGGTGGTGGTTTCCCAAAACTCTGATTGGTTGCTTTTTGAGATTCTCTCCATGGGGGAAGGGGCACCCCTGCCGGCTTCTCGCTTCAATTTATTGCGGGTCCTGGGAGTTTCGGATAGTTGGCCCAGAACTCGTCACAGGACCACGGTTATACGAGTGGTAGTCGCGCCAAAATGGCGCAATCTCCGGCAATGGAGGTTGAGTCATAATATGGCGAAGGGTTTTCGGAGGCTATCATAGTTGGAGGATTGTCATAAGAATGATGTAATAGTTAGATAGAAGATGTAATAGAGGTCTTTAGGGTAGAACCTTGAAGCTATCATGGTTGGAGGTTCATAATATTGGACATGGAGATATAAGATCCACATAAACTATGGATCTTTGGATAGTTCTAAGATAGTTATAAGATGTAATAATAATCTTATAGTAGTGCCTTAGTAGTGATGGAGAATTACTATCTATTATAAAGATAGATCTTTGGAGATGAAGCCTTAAAGCTATCATAGTTGGAGGTTTGCAAGGAGGTGGTTTACGAGATATAATGGATCTTTGGAGGTTTATAACAATAAGGATAATAATCATATAATAGTGCCTAGTAATAGTAGTGACGGAGAAGTAATATCCATTATAATGATAGATCTTTGCAGATAGAGCCTTAGAGTTGTCATAGTTGGAGGAAAAATAAGCATAAAGATCAATCCTATGACAGTAAGGGTTATGATATTGGAAGATAGAACCTTGGAGGTTGCTCATTAAAGTGATAGAGTTATACAACTATTATAGGGCCATAATGACAATATATATATACATATATATTGTATATAATGACAGATATATATACATACTATATAGCTATAAGATATAATAATAATTATGATTATAGAGTCATAACTCAGAGAGAGTTATATGTTGGAGTAGAGAGTTAGAGAGTTATTGGAGTTGGAAGTGGTAGACAACCATGATGACCTCCTCGGAAGGAGTTATCACAGTTAGAGATAGAACTGTAAAGGTTTCTGATTATTATTATAGAGATATAATAGTCATTAAGATAGTAGATGATAGTTAGAGATTGAACCTTGAAACTATCGTAGTTACAGCTTTCTAATTGTGGGAATAGAAATGTCATAGTGTTACAGAGTCATCATAGTTATAGTCATGGTTCCTTCTAACAGAAAGTAGTCCAACAACTTCCATTTCCAATCCTATTTCACGGCAATCATTCCTGAAACCTGGCTTAAAACACAACATCTCTTAAATATTGGCTCTTGAGACCTTAAATATTTAGTGCCAACTGACGCAACGACCTTGGCTCAGTGGAAATCCGTCTGGGGGGGAGCTTAACTCCGGCAGTCATCCGGCAGGAATCCAATTCCAATCCCGGCTTACCAGTGGAGATCTGTCGCTGCTTCGCCCGGGGATCGGGACACTTGTGCGGGTAATCCCCTCGGCCGGAGTACGCAATATTATGCGAGATTAACTTGAGGCAGCCAGATAGTCAGGCTTACGGCTAGTCCTGCCAGCGAGTACCTGTCACCTGCCACCAGGACGATGCTAGCGAGAGCTTCGCCCAATGTTTGTGTTTTCTTTTCGCGGAAGACTCGAAAAGGACTTCCAGGACCTGCGAGAAGTAAAAATATAAGCCAAAAAAAAAAGAAAGCAAGATGAAAGATGAAAATTATGAAATGATAAACCATAATTTTTGTGGCTAAACCAGAATTCCAGGACAATGGTGTTCGGGACAACGACACTACTGGGACGCATTCGTGGCAAATGCCACCTCCGAAACTCGGCTCACAAAAGGCTTAAACCGCTTAAGGACCGTTTAATCTCATGGCTTCGAGGACCGATGGCTTGAGTTTTTAGTTTCATGTGAAAAAATAACTGGAAAGGACGAAGAAAAAACGGGAGATGCTGGCAAGCCAAAAGGCAAAATGTGGCTCTTGAGGTGAGGGAAGGAGTGGATCAGGATGAGAATCCGGTTCCGGTACCCGGATACAATGGGCGTAACCAGGACGAAGACTTTTCGTTGTTGGAATGCTCATATTACGAGTGGCCAGGAGTCAGGAGTGCCAGTGGCAGTGTCCTGGCTCCCAGGAAAGAGTTGGCTTAGCACCTTTTTTGGGCTCCGGATCTCAATCTATCGATTGTATCTTCGTCCTGGCTAGCATTCTGATGGTGCGAACTGACAATTGTCACAATTATTAGAAGTAGGAGCACCAGAACCTGGGACTGGCTCAAATCCTGCCACAAATGCCATTTTGACAGCAATTGTTTTCGGCCGCAGGACAATGTGAATGGGTAACGGATAACGGGTAACGGCAGTTAGGGGCCATTCTAACGGGGTTTCGTAGGCGGCTTTGCCCCGAAATCGAACAATCGAACAATGCGACACAAAAACAATGTCCTTCAGAAAAGGACATTCGCTGCGAAAAGGTGTGAAAATTTGAAGAGCCAACCCGTCCTGGCCGCCCTTGATCGATCGAGGCTTGAGGGGCTTGAGAGTGAATCCTTTTGCGCATAAAAACGGTAGCTCATAACTCTTTTTATGTGGGTTCTGTTGATTAACTCCAGATCGGTAGTAGACCTCCTCCCCACTCTCTCCAATGACAGGAGATGACAATGCCACTGATATCTCTCTGGCTGTGGCAGCTAATCAACCTTAAAATGCATAAAATTAAGTGAGCAATGAGGGGGGGATTATTATTAAATGGGAATGTGAGGGTAACTCGCTGAGGGCGAGGAGTTATTAGAATTGTCTCGCACATAACTGTACTCGGTGGTGGTGGACAAAGAATCCATAATATATGACAGCTACAATGCCACACAGAGATCTGTGATCTGTGGGAACAATGCCCTAAACGTTGACAGTTCATCAAAGCGAATGATGCATGCAAAATGAGAGTTCTATTCCCTGCAACACAGTTGCAGTTATGAGACGAAGGACACTGAGAGAAAAGGGGGTGTTTAGAAGGGGAAAAGTAAAGAAAGGCATAGGAGTTGCAGAGTAGAGATCTCTTCCCTCTTCAAGCCAAGAAAGACTATTTCTTCTCTCAGTGTACTTCTCTCACACTCTCTTTCCCTTAAATCATCCATGAAATACCGTTTTTCTTGCTTTTTCCCAAGATGGGCGTGGACCGGACACACCCCACACCACAGCCCTTTTCCGTAGAGGGGATCCTCCAAGGAGGAAGTACAAAAGCCACAATGGCTTTGGCGTAAGGAAGTAGCAGGTTAGGCCTTTGTCTGGCGATTTGACGAGCATTATACGATTGTTGGATCAACCAGGGGGGTCTTCCAGCCGCCAGCCTCCAGCCTCCAGTCCCTCCATCCATCCATCACCACAATCTTGTGTCAGAGCCTTGAACTTTTCCCAGCTTATCGCACAACTCTTTGAAGATCAATATTTGGGGTTAGTTTGTGGAAAGAGACTACTGCCACTGTGTTTGCCAGAAACAAACTTGAGATTAGAAAGTTTTTCGATTCCAGTTGAGACATCAAGACGCCAGAGAAGAGTAGTCTTCTTTGTTTCGATTTGTGGATGAGGCAGCTCGGGGAATGAGATATAATCCATAGACCATGGACCCTGTCTGGTAATCAAAACCGCACTAATTTGACCAAGAAATGCAATACGGAAATCTCGGCAGGATCTTTATGCCTCGGCGATCCGACGATCCATGAATGAGGATCCAGGTTTGAGGTCCGTCTCTCAATTAATGAGATGCCATAATTGAGCAGCAGCCGGATCTGGGACGTGGGATGTGGGATTAGGAGCCATGCCATAGGATAACAATTAGCCAAAGGATTTGACGACGGAAGCACCATTTCTATCCTCATTCTGGTACTTAACTTGTGTCTTTTTAGTCCCGGCCGTCGTCTGGAGGATGCCATTTGGTCCTCAATGCTTGTCCATTTTCCCTCAGCTCTCCGGCACTTCCGTTTTGCAGGAAGTGGCTAAGAACTAATCCGAATGCGAATACCTGTTTCTGTTCCTCCGCGTCTGTATGGTTTGCTTTTTGCATATTTTGCCAATGAAAAAAAACAAGTGATCTATGCGGGATAGTCTTTTTTTGTGCCAGAGAAGAGTGTCCTGTCCTGAAGAGCGTCCCTTTGTGCGCTCGAGGAGCACGTGTAATCCCCCTTTCGGTTGTACTTCCTTGGCCGTCCACTTACTTCCTCATTAGCATCGCAGGATCTCCAAGGCTCTGATGGGTTTAGGCGGCCGGCGACTAATCATATCATTGTTATGCGAGTCTTCCGGGCTATTCTCCCATAATTCTATAAAGATTATTGGTTCTCGGCTCCTAGGGGTTGAGTAAAAAAAAAAGCGAAGACGCAAAATGGCTGGCTGGTAAAAAGTAGGCCCAAGATGTAACCCATTAGGACCGCGAAAGGAGTTAACGGTGCTTCCAAGAAGCCAGGACACAGCCTCACCCTTTTTTATTCATTTTGGGCCATAAACGCGAAACCCTTTCAGTCAATTAGTCGCTGATTTTCTTTGTGAGGCCCAGAGGCAGTGGGCCTGCCGGCCACAATGGGCGGCGAGGGAGAACCCTTTTCTTTTTTTTTTTTTGCTTTTTTTCGGAATGTCTCTACGGGCCGGAATACTTTATGATCGCTCCTCAAACTCTTAAAAAACGGCAGCGTGTTCGAAATATGAAAACTGGCCACTATTATGACCTGCTCGCCGGACGCATTTCACACGAAGTAGTGTCGTCCACTGCAGTGTCCTGCGTCCAGTGTCCTCTTTTTTTTCGCCGTCCATTATGCAATAAAAATAGTATCCCCCGTTTTTTAGGCAATACCACGGTTATGGCCCTCATATACGTTTGGCGGGAGAGTGTGGTTTATGGCCAACCCGTTCGGCTGTCCTCCTGCCGCTACCTGATTCCGTAAAAAACGCGCCCAAGGACACCCACGGCTGGGACGGCTGAAAGGATTGCACAAATATTGCATCTTTGGGCCGCCGGAGAGCGAGCGAGCTCATTAAAAGCAACAGCCGTTGAAGTCCTTCTTTATGGCGTTGTTTTTTACAAAGCAGGACTCTCTTTTTATTTATTTTTTATTTTTTTTTTATTATTGGCAACTAGTTTTTTCGGTGAATCTGGTTTTTACACCGAATTCGGCAACTCTTTGGCTTCGCGACTCGCTTTTATGGCATCTGGCTTGGCTCTAGGATCGAGGATTGGCTCTGGGACGGCCGGAGAAGGGATCTGCGCTGCGACTCAGGTACGAGGGCCACTCAATGACAGGACAGACGCGGCGATCGCGGCTTGGTTTCTGTGGGTGTGCGAGGATCAGCCGGAATTTTAGTTTAATCCACCATTTTTACGGTTGGATTAGCGCACGGATTAGCGGATAAGTTCGCGGTTTTTTTACTGATTACTGGATCGGTCCCTCTTTTTATTTGCAAGACAAGCACTGCCTCTGAATGGGGAGTGGGCTGTAAAAAGCGAGTGAATGAATTGTTTATGGCAAGGACATGGGAGTGGATATCAGAACGAATCTCCAAGTGTGCTCTTCCCAGAGTCACTAAGCCACTTCCGCTTGCCCGCTTTCGAGAAACAGTTAGGCAAACAGTTAGAGCCAATGGTTAAACAAGCCCTCAAGGATCCCACGCAGCAGCGGAAGGACTCAAGAATGCTTGGGCAAGGATGTGCAGGGGACAAACACAGAACAAACATCACGGACACTTGTCGCAATGATCCTCTCCCGCCGCCAATGATGCTTGGCGGCGTCATGAATCAAATGGCCGACGACCAGTGGCCTTGCCAGGGCATCTTGGCCATCCAGGACATCCAGGATTTCTGGGAAGAAGCATTCTCCATTAGCGGAATGCGAATTACGGCAGCGCTGGGAAAAGGGCTGAGATTCTGGCCCAGAACCCCGACTCGGCCTAATTTCCATAATTTGTCACGCACACTAATTTTGTGCAAGTCGACGGTGTCCGCCAAAGATTCGCAGACAGATACATCCTTGTGTCCTGGCATGGGATTTGGTTGTTGGGCCGGAAGATGGGCTGGTCAGCAAAAGGATTTTAGGGACAAAAGCGCAAACAAACGGATTTAGGATTCGCAACCCTTGAGCATTGTGCATCCATCATCAACAAACCTGGTCCTGTCTCTATCTAAACGGTGTCCCCGTCTCTCTCGCTGCTGCTTACTAAACTGGGAAGGACGTCATCCTCCCCGCTGATATAGCCAGAAGTATGATTTGGCCTAATTGATGCGAGCTGGGCGCTGGGCAGCAGCTCTCTTTGCTCCGAAAATGTTCTAGAACCCTTGGTATTCCCCAGGACGAGGAAAAGTGGGGGAAGAGTTTATGGAAATACTATAGATAGTATCCTTGCATCCTTTATAAATCAAGTCCTTTCTATCTCTCCCCACTTTTCAATATTTTAAGCTATATAGTTCTTACTGTTTCTTAAAGATCTGTTTCTGTTTTTTCAAGACTGGTCTCATGAAATCCTTAGCTTTATTATCCCTACTATTTAAACCATCCCATAGATATGATAGTCCTTCCAGTTGTGTCCCAAAAACTACATTCTTCAACTACTATTTAAACCGTTAGTCCTCCAGTAATACCACGTCTATGGCAGCCCCCATATCCTACTCTAGAAACTCTCTTTTATTTTTAAAAACTCATGTTATATTTTTATGAATTTTCCCAACCTTCTTTAATGATTTTTTTCCATCATCCATTTCATTAGGGTCGTCGCGGAAACGCGGAGAAAGGAATCCTTTCTCCACACCAATCCTTTCGGAAGAATCGCTCACAAACAGGACGAAGATGGAAAAAAAAACGTTCGAAAACTCTTTTTTATGTTTCGTTTTTCAAATTACGCTAAATGGCGACCGAACAATGCCTAAAGATTTTCGCGAAAAATGCGAAAACTAAAGAGTAACCCGGACCGGACCGGACCGCACCGCACCCTCGTAAAACCCTTTGAGGGCAGGGCAGAAAGATGGCGGGAGCGAGAGGTCGGACAAGTAGAAGGAGACGGGACGAGTGTCAACCCCTTTGCCCCTCGGGCTACCTGCTCTGCTCGGCTGGCCGCTCGTGTCCGCCATTTGCCATTTCTTTTGAATGGAGCGTCGGCGCGGCAGAGTATAAAAGCGGCTGGTCCGCCGGAGAGGAAATCAGTTTGCGTTCGACATCGTCAGCGTACAGATACAGATACACCGCACTCAGATACCAGATACTTTGGCTCTGAACCATCTCAGAAACCTTTGGATTTACGAAAACAACAAAAACACAAATAATATCTCAACATGCTAATGCACGAGAAACTGATGGCCGGGCAGTTCTTCGACCTGAAGACTGGTAAGTTACATCTCCTTCCCGCTCTCCGATTACGATTGCTAACTGATCCCCTTTCTCTCTGTGTAGATCGCAAGCCAATGATGCACCACCACCAATACCAGCCGCAGCAGCAGCACCACCACCAACACCACCACCAGTTGCAGCAGCAGCCGCTGCACCACCACCAGTTGCCGGCTCCCGGCCAATTGCAGCCGCAGCCCGCCAGCCTGGCCCTGCCCAAAATGGACCTCTATGCCGCCTACGCCTACCAGCAACAGTTGCTGCAGCTGCAACAGCAACAGCAACAGCAGCAGCAGCAACAACAACTGGCTGCTCCCTCGGCCGAGGTGTTGGATCTCTCCCGGCGCTGTGACAGCGTGGAGACGCCCAGGAAGACCCCATCTCCGTACCAGACCAGCTTCAGCTACGGCAGTGGCTCTCCCTCGGCCTCGCCCACCAGCAACCTCTTGTACGTCCAGCAGCAACAACAGCAACAGCAGCAGCAGCAACAGCAGTTGGCCTCCCTATACCCGGCATTCTACTACAACAACATCAAGCAGGAGCCACTAGCCGCTGCCAAGACCACGCCCACTGCCTCGGCCACCGCCACCGCCAGCCTGCTCCAGACCTTCGCTGCTGCCTCGGCAGCTGCTGCGGCTGCTGCTGCCGCCTCCTCGAACGCCTCGCCTCGTCCTGCCAGCAATGCCAGCACCATGCAGATCGATGTCCTCGAGAATCCCCAGTCGCCACCAGCCCAAATCCCAGCCCAGAGCCAGACTACCACACCGACCAGCAGCAGCGGGGAATCGAGCAAGAACACTCGTCCCTTCAAGGCCTTCCCCCGGGATCCGTTGGTGATTGCCGCCAACTTTGCTGCCACCGATGTGCTGCTCGACAATCCGCGAGTGGAGCGATACACCGAGTACAGGAAGCGAGTCCTGGAACAAATCCGCAGCTCCAACGGAGGACAGCGCACTGTGACCAACCCGAAGATGCGGCGCACCAACTCCCGGAGCGGATCTGTGAACGAGGGCAGCTCCTCCAACAACAACAGCGAGAGCGAGGATCGGGCAGCCGCCGAGGAGTCCAGCGATTGCGATTCCCAGGCTGGAAACTTTGAGGGAAAATCGAATGGCTCGTCATCCACTGGCAACTTGGCCAACACCTCAGCCACAGCCGGCAACGCATCCAATGGCGCCAACACTGCCGGCTCCGGAGGCCAAGTTAAGGACGCCGCCTACTACGAGCGGAGGCGCAAGAACAATGCTGCTGCCAAGAAGTCGCGCGATCGCCGCAGGATCAAGGAGGACGAGATCGCCATCCGGGCTGCCTACCTCGAGCGCCAGAACATCGAGCTGCTGTGCCAAATTGATGCTCTCAAGGCTCAGCTGGCCGCCTTCACCGCCAAGGTGGCCACCGCTTGAAGGGACCCTGATCCTGATCCTGTTCCGAAGTCCTGCTTCTCTTGTTGCGTTGAACGCGAAGATTGGTCTCAAGATTCGGCTGCCATTTGCCAAAACATCCTACCTCCTAGCTATTAAGGAACACCATGATACCATATCCTTTTTTTTTCGGTCAGCTTATCTGTGAATATTTTCGGGGGTCTCCTAATTTTTTTCTCTTTCGCATGTAAGTACTTTAAGTCCTCGTGTTTACGTTATATTTTTAAAATGTGCTAGATTAAGTGCATCTCGCAACCACACCAGTTACACATCCATCTATCTGCATTTACTTCTATTAACGTATTTATAGAACGGCCAGGATACAATTTAGTCCTTATGTATAAGCCAATTTTTTTCATACACCTAAGAAAACAAAATATTGAAATAAATAAATAATGAAAAACAACCTTTTTGTGTGCTTTATGGGAGGATATAATTTCGAAAGCCTAATGATGCAGTTCGAAGGACATTGGAGTCCTGATTCCGAAATGGCATGGCGTTGCCAGATCGGGCCAAAATTGGGCTTTCCAGAGCCCATATCTCGGCCATTTGGGGCCCGATCTGGCAACGCCGTACATTTTCGTAATCAGGACCTCAATGTCCTTCGAACTGCATCCAAAGTTTTCCGAAATCTGACAATCCATTTTTCGCCAAAAATCGCAAAAAAACGTGATGTAACCCCTTTCCATTTTTGCGAAAATCGGGTCGAAAATGAGTTGTTCGATTTCGAAAAACTAATGATGCAGTTCGAAGGACATTGGAGTCCTGATTCCGAAATGGCATGGCGTTGCCAGATCGGGCCAAAATTGGGCTTTCCAGAGCCCATATCTCGGCCATTTGGGGCCCGATCTGGCAACGCCGTACATTTTCGTAATCAGGACCTCAATGTCCTTCGAACTGCATCCAAAGTTTTCCGAAATCTGACAATCCATTTTTCGCCAAAAATCGCAAAAAAACGTGATGTAACCCCTTTCCATTTTTGCGAAAATCGGGTCGAAAATGAGTTGTTCGATTTCGAAAAACTAATGATGCAGTTCGAAGGACATTGGAGTCCTGATTCCGAAATGGCATGGCGTTGCCAGATCGGGCCAAAATTGGGCTTTCCAGAGCCCATATCTCGGCCATTTGGGGCCCGATCTGGCAACGCCGTACATTTTCGTAATCAGGACCTCAATGTCCTTCGAACTGCATCCAAAGTTTTCCGAAATCTGACAATCCATTTTTCGCCAAAAATCGCAAAAAAACGTGATGTAACCCCTTTCCATTTTTGCGAAAATCGGGTCGAAAATGAGTTGTTCGATTTCGAAAAACTAATGATGCAGTTCGAAGGACATTGGAGTCCTGATTCCGAAATGGCATGGCGTTGCCAGATCGGGCCAAAATTGGGCTTTCCAGAGCCAATATCTCGGCCATTTGGGCCCCGATCTGGCAACGCCGTACATTTTCGTAATCAGGACCTCAATGTCCTTCGAACTGCATCCAAAGTTTTCCGAAATCTGACAATCAATTTTTCGCCAAAAATCGCAAAAAAACGTGATGTAACCCCTTTCCATTTTTGCGAAAATCGGGTCGAAAATGAGTTGTTCGATTTCGAAAAACTAATGATGCAGTTCGAAGGACATTGGAGTCCTGATTCCGAAATGGCATGGCGTTGCCAGATCGGGCCAAAATTGGGCTTTCCAGAGCCCATATCTCGGCCATTTGGGGCCCGATCTGGCAACGCCGTACATTTTCGTAATCAGGACCTCAATGTCCTTCGAACTGCATCCAAAGTTTTCCGAAATCTGACAATCAATTTTTCGCCAAAAATCGCAAAAAAACGTGATGTAACCCCTTTCCATTTTTGCGAAAATCGGGTCGAAAATGAGTTGTTCGATTTCGAAAAACTAATGATGCAGTTCGAAGGACATTGGAGTCCTGATTCCGAAATGGCATGGCGTTGCCAGATCGGGCCAAAATTGGGCTTTTCAGAGCCCATATCTCGGCCATTTGGGGCCCGATCTGGCAACGCCGTACATTTTCGTAATCAGGACCTCAATGTCCTTCGAACTGCATCCAAAGTTTTCCGAAATCTGACAATCAATTTTTCGCCAAAAATCGCAAAAAAACGTGATGTAACCCCTTTCCATTTTTGCGAAAATCGGGTCGAAAATGAGTTGTTCGATTTCGAAAAACTAATGATGCAGTTCGAAGGACATTGGAGTCCTGATTCCGAAATGGCATGGCGTTGCCAGATCGGGCCAAAATTGGGCTTTCCAGAGCCCATATCTCGGCCATTTGGGGCCCGATCTGGCAACGCCGTACATTTTCGTAATCAGGACCTCAATGTCCTTCGAACTGCATCCAAAGTTTTCCGAAATCTGACAATCAATTTTTCGCCAAAAATCGCAAAAAAACGTGATGTAACCCCTTTCCATTTTTGCGAAAATCGGGTCGAAAATGAGTTGTTCGATTTCGAAAAACTAATGATGCAGTTCGAAGGACATTGGAGTCCTGATTCCGAAATGGCATGGCGTTGCCAGATCGGGCCAAAATTGGGCTTTCCAGAGCCCATATCTCGGCCATTTGGGGCCCGATCTGGCAACGCCGTACATTTTCGTAATCAGGACCTCAATGTCCTTCGAACTGCATCCAAAGTTTTCCGAAATCTGACAATCCATTTTTCGCCAAAAATCGCAAAAAAACGTGATGTAACCCCTTTCCATTTTTGCGAAAATCGGGTCGAAAATGAGTTGTTCGATTTCGAAAAACTAATGATGCAGTTCGAAGGACATTGGAGTCCTGATTCCGAAATGGCATTACGTTGCCAGATCGGGCCAGAATTGGGCTTTCCAGAGACTATATCTCGGCCATTTGAGGTCCGATCTGGCAACGCCATGCCATTTCGTAATCAGGACCTCAATGTCCTTCGAACTGCATCCAAAGTTTTCCGAAATCTGACAATCAATTTTTCGCCAAAAATCGCAAAAAAACGTGATGTAACCCCTTTCCATTTTTGCGAAAATCGGGTCGAAAATGAGTTGTTCGATTTCGAAAAACTAATGATGCAGTTCGAAGGACATTGGAGTCCTGATTCCGAAATGGCATGGCGTTGCCAGATCGGGCCAAAATTGGGCTTTCCAGAGCCCATATCTCGGCCATTTGGGGCCCGATCTGGCAACGCCGTACATTTTCGTAATCAGGACCTCAATGTCCTTCGAACTGCATCCAAAGTTTTCCGAAATCTGACAATCAATTTTTCGCCAAAAATCGCAAAAAAACGTGATGTAACCCCTTTCCATTTTTGCGAAAATCGGGTCGAAAATGAGTTGTTCGATTTCGAAAAACTAATGATGCAGTTCGAAGGACATTGGAGTCCTGATTCCGAAATGGCATGGCGTTGCCAGATCGGGCCAAAATTGGGCTTTCCAGAGCCCATATCTCGGCCATTTGGGGCCCGATCTGGCAACGCCGTACATTTTCGTAATCAGGACCTCAATGTCCTTCGAACTGCATCCAAAGTTTTCCGAAATCTGACAATCAATTTTTCGCCAAAAATCGCAAAAAAACGTGATGTAACCCCTTTCCATTTTTGCGAAAATCGGGTCGAAAATGAGTTGTTCGATTTCGAAAAACTAATGATGCAGTTCGAAGGACATTGGAGTCCTGATTCCGAAATGGCATGGCGTTGCCAGATCGGGCCAAAATTGGGCTTTCCAGAGCCCATATCTCGGCCATTTGGGGCCCGATCTGGCAACGCCGTACATTTTCGTAATCAGGACCTCAATGTCCTTCGAACTGCATCCAAAGTTTTCCGAAATCTGACAATCCATTTTTCGCCAAAAATCGCAAAAAAACGTGATGTAACCCCTTTCCATTTTTGCGAAAATCGGGTCGAAAATGAGTTGTTCGATTTCGAAAAACTAATGATGCAGTTCGAAGGACATTGGAGTCCTGATTCCGAAATGGCATGGCGTTGCCAGATCGGGCCAAAATTGGGCTTTCCAGAGCCCATATCTCGGCCATTTGGGGCCCGATCTGGCAACGCCGTACATTTTCGTAATCAGGACCTCAATGTCCTTCGAACTGCATCCAAAGTTTTCCGAAATCTGACAATCAATTTTTCGCCAAAAATCGCAAAAAAACGTGATGTAACCCCTTTCCATTTTTGCGAAAATCGGGTCGAAAATGAGTTGTTCGATTTCGAAAAACTAATGATGCAGTTCGAAGGACATTGGAGTCCTGATTCCGAAATGGCATTACGTTGCCAGATCGGGCCAGAATTGGGCTTTCCAGAGACTATATCTCGGCCATTTGAGGTCCGATCTGGCAACGCCATGCCATTTCGTAATCAGGACCTCAATGTCCTTCGAACTGCATCCAAAGTTTTCCGAAATCTGACAATCAATTTTTCGCCAAAAATCGCAAAAAAACGTGATGTAACCCCTTTCCATTTTTGCGAAAATCGGGTCGAAAATGAGTTGTTCGATTTCGAAAAACTAATGATGCAGTTCGAAGGACATTGGAGTCCTGATTCCGAAATGGCATGGCGTTGCCAGATCGGGCCAAAATTGGGCTTTCCAGAGCCCATATCTCGGCCATTTGGGGCCCGATCTGGCAACGCCGTACATTTTCGTAATCAGGACCTCAATGTCCTTCGAACTGCATCCAAAGTTTTCCGAAATCTGACAATCAATTTTTCGCCAAAAATCGCAAAAAAACGTGATGTAACCCCTTTCCATTTTTGCGAAAATCGGGTCGAAAATGAGTTGTTCGATTTCGAAAAACTAATGATGCAGTTCGAAGGACATTGGAGTCCTGATTCCGAAATGGCATGGCGTTGCCAGATCGGGCCAAAATTGGGCTTTCCAGAGCCCATATCTCGGCCATTTGGGGCCCGATCTGGCAACGCCGTACATTTTCGTAATCAGGACCTCAATGTCCTTCGAACTGCATCCAAAGTTTTCCGAAATCTGACAATCCATTTTTCGCCAAAAATCGCAAAAAAAACGTGATGTAACCCCTTTCCATTTTTGCGAAAATCGGGTCGAAAATGAGTTGTTCGATTTCGAAAAACTAATGATGCAGTTCGAAGGACATTGGAGTCCTGATTCCGAAATGGCATGGCGTTGCCAGATCGGGCCAAAATTGGGCTTTCCAGAGCCCATATCTCGGCCATTTGGGGCCCGATCTGGCAACGCCGTACATTTTCGTAATCAGGACCTCAATGTCCTTCGAACTGCATCCAAAGTTTTCCGAAATCTGACAATCCATTTTTCGCCAAAAATCGCAAAAAAACGTGATGTAACCCCTTTCCATTTTTGCGAAAATCGGGTCGAAAATGAGTTGTTCGATTTCGAAAAACTAATGATGCAGTTCGAAGGACATTGGAGTCCTGATTCCGAAATGGCATGGCGTTGCCAGATCGGGCCAAAATTGGGCTTTCCAGAGCCCATATCTCTGCCATTTGGGGCCCGATCTGGCAACGCCGTACATTTTCGTAATCAGGACCTCAATGTCCTTCGAACTGCATCCAAAGTTTTCCGAAATCTGACAATCCATTTTTCGCCAAAAATCGCAAAAAAACGTGATGTAACCCCTTTCCATTTTTGCGAAAATCGGGTCGAAAATGAGTTGTTCGATTTCGAAAAACTAATGATGCAGTTCGAAGGACATTGGAGTCCTGATTCCGAAATGGCATGGCGTTGCCAGATCGGGCCAAAATTGGGCTTTCCAGAGCCAATATCTCGGCCATTTGGGCCCCGATCTGGCAACGCCGTACATTTTCGTAATTAGGACCTCAATGTCCTTCGAACTGCATCCAAAGTTTTCCGAAATCTGACAATCAATTTTTCGCCAAAAATCGCAAAAAAACGTGATGTAACCCCTTTCCATTTTTGCGAAAATCGGGTCGAAAATGAGTTGTTCGATTTCGAAAAACTAATGATGCAGTTCGAAGGACATTGGAGTCCTGATTCCGAAATGGCATGGCGTTGCCAGATCGGGCCAAAATTGGGCTTTCCAGAGCCCATATCTCGGCCATTTGGGGCCCGATCTGGCAACGCCGTACATTTTCGTAATCAGGACCTCAATGTCCTTCGAACTGCATCCAAAGTTTTCCGAAATCTGACAATCCATTTTTCGCCAAAAATCGCAAAAAAACGTGATGTAACCCCTTTCCATTTTTGCGAAAATCGGGTCGAAAATGAGTTGTTCGATTTCGAAAAACTAATGATGCAGTTCGAAGGACATTGGAGTCCTGATTCCGAAATGGCATGGCGTTGCCAGATCGGGCCAAAATTGGGCTTTCCAGAGCCCATATCTCGGCCATTTGGGGCCCGATCTGGCAACGCCGTACATTTTCGTAATCAGGACCTCAATGTCCTTCGAACTGCATCCAAAGTTTTCCGAAATCTGACAATCCATTTTTCGCCAAAAATCGCAAAAAAACGTGATGTAACCCCTTTCCATTTTTGCGAAAATCGGGTCGAAAATGAGTTGTTCGATTTCGAAAAACTAATGATGCAGTTCGAAGGACATTGGAGTCCTGATTCCGAAATGGCATGGCGTTGCCAGATCGGGCCAAAATTGGGCTTTCCAGAGCCCATATCTCGGCCATTTGGGGCCCGATCTGGCAACGCCGTACATTTTCGTAATCAGGACCTCAATGTCCTTCGAACTGCATCCAAAGTTTTCCGAAATCTGACAATCCATTTTTCGCCAAAAATCGCAAAAAAACGTGATGTAACCCCTTTCCATTTTTGCGAAAATCGGGTCGAAAATGAGTTGTTCGATTTCGAAAAACTAATGATGCAGTTCGAAGGACATTGGAGTCCTGATTCCGAAATGGCATGGCGTTGCCAGATCGGGCCAAAATTGGGCTTTCCAGAGCCAATATCTCGGCCATTTGGGCCCCGATCTGGCAGCGCCGTACATTTTCGTAATCAGGACCTCAATGTCCTTCGAACTGCATCCAAAGTTTTCCGAAATCTGACAATCCATTTTTCGCCAAAAATCGCAAAAAAACGTGATGTAACCCCTTTCCATTTTTGCGAAAATCGGGTCGAAAATGAGTTGTTCGATTTCGAAAAACTAATGATGCAGTTCGAAGGACATTGGAGTCCTGATTCCGAAATGGCATTACGTTGCCAGATCGGGCCAGAATTGGGCTTTCCAGAGACTATATCTCGGCCATTTGAGGTCCGATCTGGCAACGCCATGCCATTTCGTAATCAGGACCTCAATGTCCTTCGAACTGCATCCAAAGTTTTCCGAAATCTGACAATCAATTTTTCGCCAAAAATCGCAAAAAAACGTGATGTAACCCCTTTCCATTTTTGCGAAAATCGGGTCGAAAATGAGTTGTTCGATTTCGAAAAACTAATGATGCAGTTCGAAGGACATTGGAGTCCTGATTCCGAAATGGCATGGCGTTGCCAGATCGGGCCAAAATTGGGCTTTCCAGAGCCCATATCTCGGCCATTTGGGGCCCGATCTGGCAACGCCGTACATTTTCGTAATCAGGACCTCAATGTCCTTCGAACTGCATCCAAAGTTTTCCGAAATCTGACAATCCATTTTTCGCCAAAAATCGCAAAAAAACGTGATGTAACTAACCCCTTTCCATTTTTGCGAAAATCGGGTCGAAAATGAGTTGTTCGATTTCGAAAAACTAATGATGCAGTTCGAAGGACATTGGAGTCCTGATTCCGAAATGGCATTACGTTGCCAGATCGGGCCAGAATTGGGCTTTCCAGAGACTATATCTCGGCCATTTGAGGTCCGATCTGGCAACGCCATGCCATTTCGTAATCAGGACCTCAATGTCCTTCGAACTGCATCCAAAGTTTTCCGAAATCTGACAATCAATTTTTCGCCAAAAATCGCAAAAAAACGTGATGTAACCCCTTTCCATTTTTGCGAAAATCTGGTCGAAAATGAGTTGTTCGATTTCGAAAAACTAATGATGCAGTTCGAAGGACATTGGAGTCCTGATTCCGAAATGGCATGGCGTTGCCAGATCGGGCCAAAATTGGGCTTTCCAGACCCCATATCTCGGCCATTTGGGGCCCGATCTGGCAACGCCGTACATTTTCGTAATCAGGACCTCAATGTCCTTCGAACTGCATCCAAAGTTTTCCGAAATCTGACAATCAATTTTTCGCCAAAAATCGCAAAAAAACGTGATGTAACCCCTTTCCATTTTTGCGAAAATCGGGTCGAAAATGAGTTGTTCGATTTCGAAAAACTAATGATGCAGTTCGAAGGACATTGGAGTCCTGATTCCGAAATGGCATGGCGTTGCCAGATCGGGCCAAAATTGGGCTTTCCAGAGCCCATATCTCGGCCATTTGGGGCCCGATCTGGCAACGCCGTACATTTTCGTAATCAGGACCTCAATGTCCTTCGAACTGCATCCAAAGTTTTCCGAAATCTGACAATCCATTTTTCGCCAAAAATCGCAAAAAAACGTGATGTAACCCCTTTCCATTTTTGCGAAAATCGGGTCGAAAATGAGTTGTTCGATTTCGAAAAACTAATGATGCAGTTCGAAGGACATTGGAGTCCTGATTCCGAAATGGCATGGCGTTGCCAGATCGGGCCAAAATTGGGCTTTCCAGAGCCCATATCTCGGCCATTTGGGGCCCGATCTGGCAACGCCGTACATTTTCGTAATCAGGACCTCAATGTCCTTCGAACTGCATCCAAAGTTTTCCGAAATCTGACAATCCATTTTTCGCCAAAAATCGCAAAAAAACGTGATGTAACCCCTTTCCATTTTTGCGAAAATCGGGTCGAAAATGAGTTGTTCGATTTCGAAAAACTAATGATGCAGTTCGAAGGACATTGGAGTCCTGATTCCGAAATGGCATGGCGTTGCCAGATCGGGCCAAAATTGGGCTTTCCAGAGCCCATATCTCGGCCATTTGGGGCCCGATCTGGCAACGCCGTACCGTTTCGTAATCAGGACCTCAATGTCCTTCGAACTGCATCCAAAGTTTTCCGAAATCTGACAATCAATTTTTCGCCAAAAATCGCAAAAAAACGTGATGTAACCCCTTTCCATTTTTGCGAAAATCGGGTCGAAAATGAGTTGTTCGATTTCGAAAAACTAATGATGCAGTTCGAAGGACATTGGAGTCCTGATTCCGAAATGGCATTACGTTGCCAGATCGGGCCAGAATTGGGCTTTCCAGAGACTATATCTCGGCCATTTGAGGTCCGATCTGGCAACGCCATGCCATTTCGTAATCAGGACCTCAATGTCCTTCGAACTGCATCCAAAGTTTTCCGAAATCTGACAATCAATTTTTCGCCAAAAATCGCAAAAAAACGTGATGTAACCCCTTTCCATTTTTGCGAAAATCGGGTCGAAAATGAGTTGTTCGATTTCGAAAAACTAATGATGCAGTTCGAAGGACATTGGAGTCCTGATTCCGAAATGGCATGGCGTTGCCAGATCGGGCCAAAATTGGGCTTTCCAGAGCCCATATCTCGGCCATTTGGGGCCCGATCTGGCAACGCCGTACATTTTCGTAATCAGGACCTCAATGTTTTTCGAACTGCATCCAAAGTTTTCCGAAATCTGACAATCCATTTTTCGCCAAAAATCGCAAAAAAACGTGATGTAACCCCTTTCCATTTTTGCGAAAATCGGGTCGAAAATGAGTTGTTCGATTTCGAAAAACTAATGATGCAGTTCGAAGGACATTGGAGTCCTGATTCCGAAATGGCATGGCGTTGCCAGATCGGGCCAAAATTGGGCTTTCCAGAGCCCATATCTCGGCCATTTGGGGCCCGATCTGGCAACGCCGTACATTTTCGTAATCAGGACCTCAATGTCCTTCGAACTGCATCCAAAGTTTTCCGAAATCTGACAATCAATTTTTCGCCAAAAATCGCAAAAAAACGTGATGTAACCCCTTTCCATTTTTGCGAAAATCGGGTCGAAAATGAGTTGTTCGATTTCGAAAAACTAATGATGCAGTTCGAAGGACATTGGAGTCCTGATTCCGAAATGGCATGGCGTTGCCAGATCGGGCCAAAATTGGGCTTTCCAGAGCCCATATCTCGGCCATTTGGGGCCCGATCTGGCAACGCCGTACATTTTCGTAATCAGGACCTCAATGTTTTTCGAACTGCATCCAAAGTTTTCCGAAATCTGACAATCCATTTTTCGCCAAAAATCGCAAAAAAACGTGATGTAACCCCTTTCCATTTTTGCGAAAATCGGGTCGAAAATGAGTTGTTCGATTTCGAAAAACTAATGATGCAGTTCGAAGGACATTGGAGTCCTGATTCCGAAATGGCATGGCGTTGCCAGATCGGGCCAAAATTGGGCTTTCCAGAGCCCATATCTCGGCCATTTGGGGCCCGATCTGGCAACGCCGTACATTTTCGTAATCAGGACCTCAATGTCCTTCGAACTGCATCCAAAGTTTTCCGAAATCTGACAATCCATTTTTCGCCAAAAATCGCAAAAAAAACGTGATGTAACCCCTTTCCATTTTTGCGAAAATCGGGTCGAAAATGAGTTGTTCGATTTCGAAAAACTAATGATGCAGTTCGAAGGACATTGGAGTCCTGATTCCGAAATGGCATGGCGTTGCCAGATCGGGCCAAAATTGGGCTTTCCAGAGCCCATATCTCGGCCATTTGGGGCCCGATCTGGCAACGCCGTACATTTTCGTAATCAGGACCTCAATGTCCTTCGAACTGCATCCAAAGTTTTCCGAAATCTGACAATCCATTTTTCGCCAAAAATCGCAAAAAAACGTGATGTAACCCCTTTCCATTTTTGCGAAAATCGGGTCGAAAATGAGTTGTTCGATTTCGAAAAACTAATGATGCAGTTCGAAGGACATTGGAGTCCTGATTCCGAAATGGCATGGCGTTGCCAGATCGGGCCAAAATTGGGCTTTCCAGAGCCCATATCTCTGCCATTTGGGGCCCGATCTGGCAACGCCGTACATTTTCGTAATCAGGACCTCAATGTCCTTCGAACTGCATCCAAAGTTTTCCGAAATCTGACAATCCATTTTTCGCCAAAAATCGCAAAAAAACGTGATGTAACCCCTTTCCATTTTTGCGAAAATCGGGTCGAAAATGAGTTGTTCGATTTCGAAAAACTAATGATGCAGTTCGAAGGACATTGGAGTCCTGATTCCGAAATGGCATGGCGTTGCCAGATCGGGCCAAAATTGGGCTTTCCAGAGCCAATATCTCGGCCATTTGGGCCCCGATCTGGCAACGCCGTACATTTTCGTAATTAGGACCTCAATGTCCTTCGAACTGCATCCAAAGTTTTCCGAAATCTGACAATCAATTTTTCGCCAAAAATCGCAAAAAAACGTGATGTAACCCCTTTCCATTTTTGCGAAAATCGGGTCGAAAATGAGTTGTTCGATTTCGAAAAACTAATGATGCAGTTCGAAGGACATTGGAGTCCTGATTCCGAAATGGCATGGCGTTGCCAGATCGGGCCAAAATTGGGCTTTCCAGAGCCCATATCTCGGCCATTTGGGGCCCGATCTGGCAACGCCGTACATTTTCGTAATCAGGACCTCAATGTCCTTCGAACTGCATCCAAAGTTTTCCGAAATCTGACAATCCATTTTTCGCCAAAAATCGCAAAAAAACGTGATGTAACCCCTTTCCATTTTTGCGAAAATCGGGTCGAAAATGAGTTGTTCGATTTCGAAAAACTAATGATGCAGTTCGAAGGACATTGGAGTCCTGATTCCGAAATGGCATGGCGTTGCCAGATCGGGCCAAAATTGGGCTTTCCAGAGCCCATATCTCGGCCATTTGGGGCCCGATCTGGCAACGCCGTACATTTTCGTAATCAGGACCTCAATGTCCTTCGAACTGCATCCAAAGTTTTCCGAAATCTGACAATCAATTTTTCGCCAAAAATCGCAAAAAAACGTGATGTAACCCCTTTCCATTTTTGCGAAAATCGGGTCGAAAATGAGTTGTTCGATTTCGAAAAACTAATGATGCAGTTCGAAGGACATTGGAGTCCTGATTCCGAAATGGCATGGCGTTGCCAGATCGGGCCAAAATTGGGCTTTCCAGAGCCCATATCTCGGCCATTTGGGGCCCGATCTGGCAACGCCGTACATTTTCGTAATCAGGACCTCAATGTCCTTCGAACTGCATCCAAAGTTTTCCGAAATCTGACAATCCATTTTTCGCCAAAAATCGCAAAAAAACGTGATGTAACCCCTTTCCATTTTTGCGAAAATCGGGTCGAAAATGAGTTGTTCGATTTCGAAAAACTAATGATGCAGTTCGAAGGACATTGGAGTCCTGATTCCGAAATGGCATGGCGTTGCCAGATCGGGCCAAAATTGGGCTTTCCAGAGCCAATATCTCGGCCATTTGGGCCCCGATCTGGCAGCGCCGTACATTTTCGTAATCAGGACCTCAATGTCCTTCGAACTGCATCCAAAGTTTTCCGAAATCTGACAATCCATTTTTCGCCAAAAATCGCAAAAAAACGTGATGTAACCCCTTTCCATTTTTGCGAAAATCGGGTCGAAAATGAGTTGTTCGATTTCGAAAAACTAATGATGCAGTTCGAAGGACATTGGAGTCCTGATTCCGAAATGGCATTACGTTGCCAGATCGGGCCAGAATTGGGCTTTCCAGAGACTATATCTCGGCCATTTGAGGTCCGATCTGGCAACGCCATGCCATTTCGTAATCAGGACCTCAATGTCCTTCGAACTGCATCCAAAGTTTTCCGAAATCTGACAATCAATTTTTCGCCAAAAATCGCAAAAAAACGTGATGTAACCCCTTTCCATTTTTGCGAAAATCGGGTCGAAAATGAGTTGTTCGATTTCGAAAAACTAATGATGCAGTTCGAAGGACATTGGAGTCCTGATTCCGAAATGGCATGGCGTTGCCAGATCGGGCCAAAATTGGGCTTTCCAGAGCCCATATCTCGGCCATTTGGGGCCCGATCTGGCAACGCCGTACATTTTCGTAATCAGGACCTCAATGTCCTTCGAACTGCATCCAAAGTTTTCCGAAATCTGACAATCAATTTTTCGCCAAAAATCGCAAAAAAACGTGATGTAACCCCTTTCCATTTTTGCGAAAATCGGGTCCAAAATGAGTTGTTCGATTTCGAAAAACTAATGATGCAGATCGAAGGACATTGGAGTCCTGATTTCGAAATGACATGGCGTTGCCAGATCAGACCTCGAATGGCCGAGATATGGGCTCTGGAAGGCTGGATCAGGACAATCAGGACTCCAGTGTCCTTCGATCTGCATCATTAGGTTTGCGAAACATCCTCCTATAAAGCACACAAAAAGGTTGTTTTTCATTATTTATTTTCAGTATTTATTCAGTATTTTCTTTTCTTAGGTCTATGAAAAACATTGGCTTATACATAAGAACTAATGGTATCCTGGCCGTTCTATAAATATGTTAATATAAGTGAATGCAGATAGATTAGTGTGTAAATGGTGTGTTTGCGGGATGCTCTTAAACTATCACAATTAAAAACTAAAAGGTAAACACTAGGCGCTCATTCTGGTCGAGCCCCAGGGGGCGTCGTTAACTTGGCTTCTTAAATCGGCTGCGTTGACGGCACTGTCTGGGTGGGTGGCTGTGGCTTTTTGTCCTCGAAGTTGCAGCCAGGGTATTCCAATCTGCTATTGCTGCTGCCGCTGCCCGATCCTGCCTATTGTTGTTGTTCGACGAGGCGCTGTAGGTCTTTCCTTGAGGATTACGTGCGTTTGGTGAGCCCTGGGTTGTCCTGAATAGAAATGATTTTAACCAAACACTATTATCCTTTTTGATATTTTACTTACGCAAAAATTAACGGCAGTAAAACGTCCTTCTAGCCGTCTTGGTGGGATTGGCAGCCTAAGGCCTTAAAGATGAATGTACTTTCCATGAAATAGGGCAGCAGACTTGACCGTCCTAGTAATGTAAAGTTACAGGATTAGTGTGGTAAAATGTAAACACGAAAAAAATTCATAAAACACCGCGTAGTGCTCAAGAAATTGACCAAATCTGAGTTTTAATCCTCCATTTTGGCCAAACGACAAATTCAAATGTACATAACTTGGCTAATATTTGACCGATCGATAAAATTTATACCTTTTTGATCATAACTTTTTGAGCACTATCATTCCCAATTAAAATCTGGTCATGAAAAATTTTACCCAATTTACCAATTTTACCCAAGGGGTACCATCATGAAAAGTTGCGAAAATCGGGTCAGATTTTTTTTGGTCAGAATTGCTGCTTTTCTACTTTTTGTGTTTTGTTGGCTTTTTGGACCTTATTGGCTGTGCTATTGGCCACTTTGTCACTGGATGTAGTGGAATTTAGTTTGAATATTCTTAAGCGATCCTCAAAAACCTCAAAAAATGAACCAAGTTTGTATTTAACAACCACTTTTGTTGCGTTTTTTTAAATTTACGTACCAATCTGTTCCCACCCTGATTTTACATACATTTTACATGTATTTTACGTGGGTTCCGCTTTCTAACAACAGAGAGCGCTGTATGGCGCCCTCTAACGGCAGAGTCGTTAAGTTTGAATTTGAAATTATCTGTAATGAATAATTAAATATTAATATAAAATACAAATTAAATTAAAAAAAATTTAGATGAATAAAACTAAAAAAAAGCAATGCTTAAATGTGAAAGTATTCACTAACTGAAAACTTTTTTTCCAACTAAAGATTTAAAAATAAGTTTATAAAAAAAATAATTATTAAAAACATTTTAAGCCTTATAAATTAATTAATATAAAAAGTCATTAAAATAAGAAACAGCCGAGTCTTAAAATTAGTTCCAACATGTCTTCAAAACCCGCAACCCTTTCAAAGGACTTAAAAAATAATAACTTGAGGAATAAATCGATTTGGGGCTGGCTTTGCTGCAATTCCTTGCAAAGGAATCCTTTGCGTGCAAAAAATATCCCTTGGCATGGCCAATCGATTGATAGAAGACATATCCTTTATCCCCCCCTACACGTCCGGATACCCGCTCGATCGATTATGGCAGGCCGAGTCCATTAATAATAAAAATTATGGGGCGTTTACAAGAGGTTGTCATGACAGTCGTCTGACATTTATGCAACTTTATGAGGAGGACAGGACATCAGGATATTATGAGGCATCAGGATTCGGGGTGGCTGGCGAAAAAAAAGAAACCGAATGACAAGTCTATCAATTTTTCACACACTCCTCAAGACATCGGCCGAGCGAAAGGGTAAGCGGGAGGCCGGGCATTTTCCGAGCGATTAGAGGAAAGGACAGCACCAGGACCCCTCGAAAGGACTCTCAAGGGTTAGGATGGTCGGTCGTGCCCATCAAAATCAAAAAAATAAAAATAAATTCGATAATCGAAAAATCCGAGGGCATGCAAAATGTTGTCAGCTCATTGCACAATTATATTCCTCGTTTTTTTTCAGCAGCGTTTTGTTCGCTGCATATCGAATGCAGTAATTTTTGACAATTTGCGAAATTTAAACGTCATGAATGGCAAATGTCTTAAATTACAACCCTTTTGTCCTTCGGACTGCTCTTTTTTTTATAGCCTCATTCCTGCGCCGATGATTGTTTCGAACTTCTGCATCTGTCATTTGTGAAATCTAGAAGAAAGTTTTGACATCGACTCTCTTCTGTCTTGATTTTTTGTCCAAAAAGTATCTGTTTCAAGTTCGGACCGAGCTGAAATGGAAAAAAAAAGTTGTCTTTTGATTCTGGGTCCCGTCACTCCCGTTGACAGCTCAATCGGGACATTCATTGTCCTGTGCCACGACATGTCCTAGATCCTCCCAAAAACAAACCCCCTGAAGAGGAGAAACTGTCGCGTCATGCTTGGCCAGCCGCAACAACATCCTTGAGTTTTGGGATTTACATGACAAGTCAAGAGACTGGTAGATATGGGATAATACTAGTTTCCCTCTTCCTTCCTTCTTTTTTTAAGGAAGAATCTGCCCAGTCTGTTCGGCTGGAGGATCCTCCGCTCCTCGGACAGATGTCAATCAAATGAAATTAACACATCGTCATTGAAGTAGGTTGTTGTCTTTCCATTTTCTATTTCTAATTTCAATGGCCATTCCGGTGTTCTTGGGAATTCCATTAGCCGAGGGGGGGGGGGCTCTGGCTCTCAGCCAGATTCCGTCACCCCAGTTCCCGGGCCCGGCTAAGTCGCATTAGGCGCTAATGTTTTGCTTTTCGATTTTTGCGATTTTCGCATTTCGCGATTATTGCGGTTGATTGAATTTTACATTTTTTTTTTTGCTTTGTTTGTCAGAGAACTGGCAACTGCCCGAGGTCGGATCGGGAATTCTGCTAATGGGATTACATAATATCATTAATCAGCCGAGTGAAATCGAAATCGGAATAGGAATCGGAACATATGACATGTGCCACCTTCGGAGAGGGTGGTCGGCCGGCCTGACTGCCTGCCATCCCTCCGCTCCCAGGACAAGCGTACTCCCCCTCCTCGGCATAGTATCTGTAATTATGTAATTACCGATATGGAATACCAATAGATCCTACTTATAGGCCATACCATCCACTGGCCATCGCCTATCGCACTAATTGCATTAAATTGTCCAACACGGATCCCGATCGGACCAAATGCCAGATGACGCTCCTCGGCCCTGCATTCAGTCCGGCACAGTGTCCTTTCGGCTAGATAGCGTATCATCCTCGCAGTCCTCGTTGTTTTTATTGATATTTGTTTAATGTCGAGCGTGCAAGTACTCTGATAGGCCCAAAACGAATGCATTTTAATTGGCCATGGCAGCGTTTTGTCCTGCCGCTGTATGGACAGTAATTTCTTAATTTCCATCGAGGGTCGTCATGGAGGGGGGTGCTCGTAGCACCCACTACATGTTCTGGACTTAATTTGAAGCGTTGCGATGCCTGCTTTTATTTGTCCATTTATTTGATGTCCTTTTAAGTGGCTGCTATCCTTTCTAGATACTATATGCTATGGATATTGCTAGTTACATATCCTAGGTAGCACAAAAGGACTCACTCAAACTTTATTAAATACAAATTATGCAATCAGCCGAATCGGGAGAAAGTCAGAGGGCATCCTGGCAGCATAATTAGCCTGCTGTCGTTCATCGATATGGAAATATCCTGCCACCTTGATTGACAACTGATCTTCTTCCGATCGACATGCCACCCTCCCTGATCTCACTCACTCTGCCAATCCATTGTCCTTCAGAAAAAAATCTGAATTCATAAAAAATGGAAACATTTCCCACGTAACCCAAGACGAAAGTAAAAAAAACCTCGCACCCTCAGGCTCTGGGCAAGGAGTGGAATACAAAAAAAAAAAGAAAGTAATGTTGTTGCAACCATAGCTAACAAGCCTGTAATTACTCGACACACGGATTGTTGTCCATGTAACACCTTAATGGACTTAACGTCAGGATCCTACTATCCCAGATCCTCACTGAAGCTACCCCCTCGGAGGCCTCAGAGAAATTTGCATAAAAAATTCCAAAATCCCGAAGAGAAAAAAAAATGGAAATCAAAATGAAAAATGGAAATCCATGACCGTAGCTAAAGAACATAAACAGAATCCTTTCGATGATCCTTCCGATGATGATATTGTGACATGACATCGTGGAAATATTTATTTGTCATCGCCTCGACAAAAGGATTAGGCGCAATCATATTTTACGGACATGGAAATCCGTGTTGTCCCGTCCCGGAATTAGCATAGGTCCAAGAATACCTTATACGGGGAGGCACTTCCCTTGGAAGGAAATGTTTTGACACACAGCCCCCGACATGTCCCGAACAGGACAAATCACACAACAGACAGTTCAATTATGATTGCACAAAAGGGTTAGGGGTTGAGGCAACCGAAAGGAGTTTAAAGGATTTGTCGCAAGATGCTTGACCAGCTTACATAACCCGAGCCAACACCAAGGACACAAAACAAATCTCAACTAAGTCGCTTATGGAAGATCATAAAAAGTTATTACCTTTTTACAGACATCTGGCTTGGCTGGTTGGTCTGTGCGGGATATAGTCTGTTCGATGTCCTTATCTGGTGTCCCAGATCTCTAAAAGTGTCCCTCCTAAATGCCAGCAATTAACTTAAAGACTACCTCAAGACTATGAAGACCTTCCAGACAGAGTCACTGAAGCGCAGAGTTAAAGTCAGCCTCTAAGTAGTTGCACTTCCGACAATTACCGGGTAAGGACATGCCTGGACATCCTTCCTGGGGTTGCTTCCCTAATTTCGTAGTGTGGGGGAGTTTCGAGTTCGTGTAATCGAAATGATTGCGGTTTGGGCCTCCATTCGTTCTCAGGGTCATAGCTGGCTAATTCGTAATTGTTATTTTCCCCTCATTGCCTTAATTTCTTTAAGAAACTTTTACTCTTCAGAGTCCCAGACCTTAATTGGAAAGTTTAAGAACCTCTCGCTGTTGCGCAATATTTCAAAGAATATCATTGCAGAAGCGTAAATATTTCTGAAATAGGGCTGGGAAAGAGGAGCATCCTGCGGCCGTAGGTAAAAGGATAATAGGCGCAACGTCCGAGCGGCTTAGGACCCAAAAACCCAAAACAAATTGGCAGCCAATCGGTTGACTTGCTGCAGCTGCAGGACTAAGATCTGGAATCAGCAATCTGCAATCTGCAACCACCAAAGCCAACCCAACAGTTGCTCTAATTTAGTGACCAGGAAGCGTTTTTTTTTTTGGGTAAATTTTGCACAAGGATCGGGCAAGAAAATTGGCTCATCTTGCGACAGGACATGAAGAGCGGCTAGGAGCGGTGAGTGGTCAGAGAAGAGGATCCTTTTGTTGTATTTGAATTCCGGCTGCCGGACTACGGACTTCGGGGTTCGGCACTTTCACGCTCTTTAGCTCCTTGGTCCTGTGTGTCCTCACAGCGTGTGGAACGTGACATTGGTATATATGAAGGACAAGGTGGAGGAGTGGGGGTTCGTCTTCCATTTCCATTTTCTTTCCCCCCGAGCCGACAGGATCTAAACAAAGCCAAAAGGCCAATAAATCTGCTCAACGATCGGCCACGCATCGGCAGGGCATCAAGCGACTGACAGGACCTCCATTGTTTGGCTCGAGAGCTCGTGAGCCATGGACAAAGGACACCGCTCCGAAAGGAGAACTAGAGCAGGACACTAATGCAAATATTGTCGAAGCAAAAGAAGGACATTCGGACACCCGCAGGATCGTTAAACCAGAGGCGCCAAGTTGCGGTAAAGCGCCGCACAAAGGACCTGTCTCAGCAGGAGAGAAGAGCCGCCTTACGTCACATTTTATTTGTGTTTTTAAGGATATAATATGCAAATGCCTAAAAAAATATCAATATCCTTTAACAAGTACTTCCTAGTTGATGAAAGGACTTCCGAAACCAAATCCCAAGGACCAAAACATCCAAGTTGACCAATAACGATGACCAACAATCAGCACATCCTCCCATTTTTAACAACTTCATCTTCAGACTCGGCCAGGACACTCGTCCTTTTTCCGACTGGCAGTTTTTTAAGTGGGCCATTGAGAGCCGAGACAGCCTCCCCATTTCCAAGGACACACCCAGCAATTAGAGTTGCACGGGATGGGCCCGATCGTACTTTCTTTTTTTTCTTCTTAATTCCAGCTTGGGATCGCCAGGTCCTGGCTGTCTTTTTTTTTGTGTCGTCCTCGCCTCGGCCGAGTGTGCAGAACTGTCGCACATAAATTTTAATTAACTTTGTTTTTAATTGTCGCAAATTTATGTTCGAGGGGCGGGCGAATGGCGAAAGGAGTCGGCCGCTCAGGATTCCAAGGATGCAACACTTTGGTGTCTTCGGTCTTTGGTGGGCAAAAACGACAAACGAACAAACCGAAAAGGGATCGAAGGATCCTTTTTTTGGTCCCTGCAATTTCTGCTCTAAATTATTTGCAATAATTTCAGCCCCTGCCTCTCGTCCTGGCCCTGTCCTTATTGCGAAATCTTCAATAAATTGTTGTGTTCCCTTCTCTCTCAGCCCACTTCCCCCTTTTTGCATCCTTTCGCCTTCGTCCCTTCGGCTTTGTTGTAATTTACTCCTGCTTGTTGGATGCTTCAGACATCTCCCGTTGCGTATCTGTATCTTCCGTATCTTTGTATCTCTCTGCCCATGTATCTCAGTATCTGTATCTGTATCGGTGTATCCGTGCGCTCTTCATTATGGCATCCATTGTCTTCGCTGTCTGGCTGAGACAACGTCGGCCAGGCATCTCCTGGCCTGGCATCCTTTTGGCCGTCGTGCCCCTCGTGTGTTCCAGTTTGCTCTCCTTCCTTCACTTTTTTCAGGGTCACCTTTGGTTTCCTCTCCCTACCTCCTGACAGCTCGTCCTCAACACTCCCCACCCCCCCGAGATGGACCCTAGACAATTTTTGCCAGGAATTTTTGCCGTTTTCCGAAATTGTCTCGTATTTGACAGTTGACAGTTGGTCGACTTTTGAGTTGGAAAGTTATGAGCATAAACATCATGATATTTGGGCCCCTGAGTCCTGACTCCTCAGGCCTTGGTCCTTAGACCGGAGGCCCGTTATTGCCATTTATCCTTTTATGTATAAAGTGCATTGTGCCATTCTGCCAACTCATGGTTCGTTTTTTTCCAGTTTCTAGTTTCAAACAAGCATAGAACCTTAAAAAATTTATGAAATCAATTAATCATTTTGCGGAGATGCAGCATCATTTATGATTTAATGGTTTCATTTGTGGGTTTCGCCAAATAATCGTAAAAGGAAACTCCCCGCCAACTCATACATATTAAAAAAAAAAACCCAAACCCCTCCACTGAAGCGTTAATGAAGTCGCTTTACCGATTTCCTTTGCCAAAAAAAAAAAGAAAAACACTTTCCCAATCACTGGCCGCTTTCCCCTTTTCGCAAACACTTTCCCCGATTCTCTCTCCTGTTTTATTTTTTTTACGATTTTATGCAAAACGCAAACAAAGCCGCGCGACAACCATTTGATACACTTTTCGGATTTTTGCATCCCGGCAGAGCAAATCAAATATCGATAAATTCCGCAAACAATGCCAACACGGGCGCATTAATCACAGGCAGCAACAATAAACCAGCAGCAGAGGCAGGCAGCCGCTATCTACATATCCTGCAAGGACATTAAGCCACAAGGTCCTCGAAAATACCCGAAAGCGTTTCGGCAAAGGATCACTCGAAAGGGTTCAATCGGAGGGAATCAAGTGGCTATAGAAATTCTTTATAGTGTCACAGCCACTCGGCAAACAATTTTCAAGTGATTTCTTAAAAAAAATATATTATATTTTATGTATTAAAAAATAAAAGAAAGGACTCATTAATTATTAAATTTACCAAAGGATTAATTATAGTTTTAATGGCAAACGAAATAATAAAGAGAATCTGTTGAAAATTAAGAAAATAAGAAACAATGGATCTTTTTATGAAAAATATCATTGGATTTTTATGAAAAATTCTTTATAATTTTATAAAGGATTTAAGAGTAGATAATAATAAATAAAATAGTATGAGTAATAATTTAAGATTCATCTTTAATTTTTTAATATAAGATATCTTAGATAGTACTTTGGAAACAGTTTCTAAAAACAAAACAGTCTTTAAAACAGACATTTCATCTTAAGTCTTTATATTTCTTATAAATACATAAAATATTAAAATAAAATACAAAGATTATGAAATGAAAAATAAATAAAAGAGTACCTAGATAGTGCTAGATTATCTCTATAGATCCTTTTATATCCTTATAATAATACAACTTCTGGCCATAATGCCTCCAAAAAGCCATTCCCTCTGATAGCTTCTCGTAAGTTTATATCCCAAAGTGGCGAGAATTCGGGCACAGGCCATTGAGCAATGCAATTCTCCCTTTCTCCTCATCCTCATCCTGATTCTCCGGCTGAGAAAAGAGAGTGAAAGTCAAGTGGTCCTTGGCGACGCCAGTGAGCGAGTGAGTTGGCAATAAAAAAAAGAGGAAAAAACAGGACACAGGACCTTATAGCCAGGGGATTGTGGTAAAAAAATGCATGCGAAGGGCAATTTGCATAGCCGATCGGGGATCGGGGCAGTCCTTGATCCTTGAGGCCGTGCGGAGGCCTTGTGTCGTCGAGTCCTTGTTCTCGTTTCGGGCTCGTTAATTAAGCGTAAAATCGTCGCACACGAAATGTTGAAAATGTTGAAAACTACAAATGGAATTTGAGTGGTTTTCGTGTGTATTTTTTATTATACTCTCCATTTGTTGTCCTTTAACAGGACGAAACCGCACTAAATGGTGGGATTATGGTAATTTCTGTAAGGATGTGATGCGCTGTCGAAGACAAATCGGGACACGCCCTGTTTAGATGGATGCTCGTTAAATCAAATTAATCAGCAAACTACCATCCTGGCAATCCTTTTCCTTTTTTTTCGCTCTGGAAACTCTCTCAAAAACGCATTTAATCCTTTTGTGCGGCTATGTAAACAGCGATAACTCAACGACACAAAAAGGATATCCGAAATCGAAAGTAAAAAATGGCAAAAAACGAATCACATTTCGCAAAAAACAAACAGAAACGAGGGGAAGAAAAAGAGTTGAAAAGTTGAGAAATTTTCGCCATTCTTGATCGCATTTCGGTGGATGGAACGAGGCAATCAATTAACTAACCCTTTGCACCCATTGTCCTGCATCCAGGACAAAGGCGATCGGTAGATAGTCAAAGGAAAAACCCAGAAAACCAAACAACTTTCACCGCAAACGGAAAAATAAGAAAGCGGAAGGATAACGTGCGAAATATACGATCACGGACACTTTGAGTGATCGGTAGCCCGGCAGTGCCGTCAGAGTGATGGGATCGATCACTTGAACATCACTTAGTCTCCTCAGATCCTTGGATCCGCTCACTTGAGGATCACTCAAGTGAACCAAAAAACCGAAATGAAAATAAATATCCTTCGGCAGCTGGTCAAGAGTCATCCAGACACATGTGGGCAGTTATCAAGGATCGAAGATCAATAAGTGATCAAGTTATTGGTTCCATATTTCATAATTTTTGAAGAGAATACTTCAGGAGCAGAGAGGATGTTGGGGACAAGAAATGGAAGGACATACAAGTACTGGGTATCTGTAGTAGACCAGAAACCATTACCTTCCCAGCTCTACTTTGGTAATAGAATTTTCTAAATGGCACTTCCTCCCAACTGCCAACGGCCAAGTGCTAATGTGATAATGATCGTATCCTTTGGGGACAACTTTTTGGCCAACTGACGCTTAGAGGCTTGCAGGATAGGAGTTCACTTTCCCAGCGTTTGTAACGTTCTTCTAATGACTCCGTCCGGATGTGGCAAACATTTTCAATTAACCAAAAATACCCTCACTCCCTTCAGTCTAAAGAGCCGGCCATTAATACTGATACGACAAGTGGGCAGCCAGCCAGGAAGTTGCTCAATCTACGCCACAACCAGGCTAATTAACTTCCTTTTTTGGCCAGCAAGTGGCCAGCAGAGCCTGTTGCTGTTGCCGTTTTCTGTTTCATTCAAATGAGGGGGGGGAGAGTAAAAAAGGAAGCGGTCTGCGATCACTTCCTTGAGGACGAGGGACTAGGGAGTAGGGACTAGGGAGTCGGTAGTCCGGGAGTCGTGAGGGGAATAAAAGCAAATTTAATAACCCGCCTATGTCTATCTAGATGTCATTTTTTTGTGGTGTGTTGGTGTTTCTTTTTAGGAAAAATATTATACGACCAGGAGGGGTTCTACCTGTGGGAAAGGATGAGGAGGTGTTGCCTACAAGTCACAGGAAAGTATTTAAAAAAAAAACTGTATAGGAATCTAAAGAGATTCTAATGTTAGTTTTCTATAAAAAAAATAGAAAATATATTGGACATTGTTTACCCTATCTTTTGGAAGAAAAAGGACTTTATTCTTAGAGAATCATAATATGTATAATTAAAACTAATCCTTAATGTTTTTTATACATTTTTAAAGCCAAAGCTTAAGCTTAAAGAGTGGCCTAGACTCTAACACTTTAGCTTTGAAAGATTTTCCCTAAGAATCAGAAAAAGACTCTCCCCCACTCTCTCTCTCTCGAAAGAGAGCTATTGGTCCTGCATGTCCTTCTGCCCGTCCACCCGGGGTGCGCTTGCGCAACAACCCCTAACACGCTCCGGGCCGGCGTACCGCTCTCGGCGAGCGGTATAAAACGCTGGCCGCTCCCCGTACCGCTTCAGTTTGTCAGCGAGAGCCGTTCCGAGCGGACACCGAGCAGAGTCCTGCAGATTCCTTTTTTTTGTTCATCGAAACCAACGCCCCAGAACCCAGACACCAACATGCTGAAGTGGACAGCCTCGGCCCAGAGACTGAACGAGATGCCGGCGGAGGGCGGTGAGGCGGCATGCCCCAGCCAGCGGCGGCAGCAGCGCCGGCAGCGACGACAGCGCCGCGCCACCATCGCCAACAAGGAGAACGTGCCGGACTACATCGCCTCCACGCCCATGCCAGTGGCGCGGCTGCGCAACAGTCCCCTGGTCCTGGCGCCCCTGAGCGACATCCGCAACATCACGCCCGAGTCCTCGGCCAGGAGCCGGTCGCCGGCCGTCCAGCGGGTGCAGAGTGTGCGGTATGCCACCACCCTGCCCAGGTTCGCGGAGGACTACTCCCCCAACGGAGTCCTTCTGCCCACCGGCCAGCACCTGGCCCTGCGGGGTCTGGCGCCCTTGGATCCGTTCCTGGGCCAGCCCCGGTACATCAACGCAGCAGGATCGGTAGCGGCGGCGGGAGTCAATGCCACTCTGAAGAAGCGCAAGCTGGACGCCGACTTCGTGGCCACCATGGATGAGCCGCCAGCTCCGGCGCCCAAGACCATCACCCCGCCTCGTCCTGTCACGCCCCAGCCCGCCACCTCGTCCTCGCAAATGGGCGACCAGACCCTGGACCGGCTCATCGACGCCATCCTGGACTCGGCCTGCAAGTCCAAGGACGCCAGCGCCAAGAAGAAGCCCCGCCGCAGCACCTTCAATCTGCGGCGCAGGACTCTGGTCAAGCAGCAGCTGGACGCCGAGTGCGCCCGCGTGGAGGTCCTGTCGCCCTCGTACGCCCCTGGCGACGATCCCGCCAGCGATCTGAGCTTCGGCCTGGTGCCCATCCCAACCGGCTTCGCCACTCCGGAGCCCGGCACTCCAGTGGCCAAGATCACCCACAACATCCTGGTCCAACTGCCCACTCCCTTGATGGCCAAGCCAGCGCCGGCCTGTCCCTCGGACAACACCTTCTGCCTGGAGACGCCCGTCCGCAAGCTGAAGAGGGGGCGGGCCGAGGAGCACTTCGCCGCCAAGGACATCCTGGCCAAGGAGTCGCCCCTGAAACGCTACAAGGTCGACGAGCGCAACTACTTCGAGGTGGGCCTGGCCTTGCCCTCTTCGATCTACGTTTAAAGAATACCAGAATCCTGCAGAAAAAGGACATCCTTTGAGCTGAGGAGGAGGAGGAGGAGAGAAAGAGAAGCCGCTGACAAACGGGGGGAAAACGCTTAACTACGACGCTTAACTAGTTCCTAAGTCCCAACCACTAGATGTACATAGACACCCTAGCCCTAAGTCTAGCTAATCGATTATTTATGTATTTTTTTTTTAGACGCTGCTGTTATGTAGTTTTTGTATCCACACTTTTTTTTCCATTATTTAATTTTAAACAATTATTTATTACCAGTTTAAGGAAAATTAAAACACATTTTTTTCACAAAAAAATAAATTTAAAAACAAACAAAATATTAAGTCTTTTTAAAGAGGTTCTTTTTGGGAAGAAATATGTTTCAGGATCATCCAGGAACTGACTTATTTCTAGGATGTTTGAAACAGAAATAATTTTTATTGATATTTTTGGGATTAAATATTTTAGAAATCCTAAATCATTAGTTTGAATTCAATGTTTTTCTAAAGAGAGTTTATAGAAAAGAGAGTTTATATAGAAAGTTTGTTTGAAATTTCTATAGAGATTGGGAAAGAATTCTTAGGTTCAGGTTGTAAGGATACGATTATAAGGATAAGATTGTCCTTATTCTAAAGAAGACCTAGGGCCCTAATAGAGTATCAAATTTCTGTTAACCTTCTCTCATAATATTATAGTACCGGGTATCATATATTATCATAAACAATTGTCTTACTATCTTATAACCTTAACTTATTTTTCAGTTTTGTGGAAATCAAAAACAATATCTTATAACATAAAATAAGCGTGAAAAAATATCCCTTAGAAAAACAATAAAACTCTAACCAAAAAGCCTTTAGGAAATACTTTTTAAAAAATAACTTTGAAACCAAAAAAAAAAGGAAGAATCCCCAATACCAAACCCAACTAATTCTTAGTAGAACCTCCCACGAAAATGAAATATTATGAAATATGAACCACCTGCAGTGTCCCGTGTCATGCAACTTACAGAGTGTCCAGCTCGTGCCATTATCTTGTCGACCTGTTGTAGTCAAGGATATTTATACAGTTGCCTGACCAACCGATTTGCTTTGCTTTTCCAGGCGACCAAAACAAACAAGGCCGAATCGCCGAGACACAGGTTGAATGGCTGACAGGTAGACACACGCCCCAGGACCTCGGCCAGGATCAAGAAAGAATGGGCCGGAAAAGGAGTCAGAGTCAGAGTCACGGCAACAGCTGGCCATCCTAGCAGCCTCTCGGGCCAGACAGGACCTTCTAGCCAGGCTATTAGTGCTGCTGTTCTGAGAGCTCAGAAAACGGCTAGTTTGCAGGATAATAACATTTTGTGTTTAGACGCTGAAGCTCTTAGCCGCTCTCCATTCATATTCAAAGTTGTAGTTGTAGCAAAGCCCTACAACCATCCCTCATTTGCATTTTAAACTCGTATCATAACTGCAAAGCCTCATCCTCGTCGTAATCCAACCAATGCGTTTTGCACCCTTTCGAAAATTGTTTAATAATGCGAAATAAATGAGCTTTTAGGTGGGAATAACTGCAAGCAGGCACTGCGAGAAAAATCAGGAATATGAATATGAATGCGAAATTAGTTGGGGTACCAGTACTCATGCTTATAGGTCGTTAGTACCGGGTATTGTATAGTTATTTTCTCTATTGTTTGACTATTCTTTGGTGTTATTTCTGGCTAAGCTATCAGTACCGGGTATCATATAGTTACTGTACATCTAACTTTCAAATTTACGGTTCTATAAGTACCGGGTATCATATATCTTTATTTTCTATTCAGGATCCTTTAAGTACCGGGTATCATATAGTTACTGTATATCTTGTATTACTCGACTAATCATATCCCTTCCTTCTAGTCCTTCTTTCAGCCCTATTTCTGTTGAAAAATATCTCTTCATTTTCTACTAAAAACCCCATAAGTACCAGCTATCATATAGTTCTCCCACTTCCAGCTAGATTTATTCTCATCACTGATCAGGACCTGGACCAGGACACTTGTTAACACTTTGACGCCCTCGCACACGGCGATTTGAGTGCGGCAAGAGGCACAAAAGGACCTTCGATGCGGTGCGGAAGGAACCCGCTTAATCCGGTTATCCTTCGGATCCAGCCAACCTGTCATCGGGTCGCACATTCCTGTGGGCTAGTCCCTAATTTGTAGCCCATTTAGACTGCGATGTTATAGATAATTGAATTATTTTTATTATTGTTCATATTCGAAAGGGTCTGTTGTGGGTTTCCCGCTAACCTGTCTCGTCCGCCTCTTGTGTCCCCTGCTGGTAGCACTCGCCCTGGATCGGGATCTAGACCCCCGTCTATTCTCTATCCGGGATCCCCATCCGCTCCGCTTCACTGCCAGCTGTGCTCACCCGCATCGTTAGACCAATTTCCCAATGTCGCCAGTTTCTTCCCGACTCGCATCTTCTAACCCTTCTAAGCCCGTTTCCGTCTTGGCTAAAGTCTCTTCTCTTTTTCCTTTTTTTTTGGTAACTTCCTTGAGTTGCGTGTCACTTGGTTAATCGATAAAAATTTAATTAATTGCTTGTAAAAGTGATAAAATATAACAACAAATGCTCGATGATGGCGGAGAATGGTAGGCGGGCGGGCACTTCTGTTTCTTCAAGAGGGTGTGGAGAATGGTCACAGATGGTTGGTTAAAAAATACATTAAAAAATGGGTTAGGTTTTAAGGTAAACATTTGAAACTAAGAGGCTTTCAAAGAAAAACTATAGATTGTATAATACATGTCTTTATTCTTAAGAAGCCAAATTTTAAAGTCTTAGTTCAAAGAACCCAAGTCCTTGCAGCTTTCTTTCTAGACTTTAGGTTTAAAAAAGTAAAAAAAACTATTAGAAATAAATATTTAATTAATCTTTAATCCTTTTTAAAAGCAATTCCACCTTTTATAAATTTCAAATTGCAATTTCCAAGTACGAGTTTTTTTGTTAAAATAAAACCCGATTCGTGGTCGTTTGGATGGTTGGTCCTCGGGCATGTCCTTCTGCCAAATGCCGATCCTTTTTTTGCACTCCTTCATTATGCAGTTAGTTAATCAACAGCTGGCCGCAAAAAAAAGGAAGTGCTGCGGCTGAAAAGGATTCGAAATTCAGGATCCAGAAGTCTCAGGCTCGGGGGCAGGACCAGATTTTTGCCAGATGCATTCGCGATTTTTTTTTCTTCCATCCTTGTTCGTCCTCGGTCCTCGGTCCTTGGTCCTTGGTCCTCGGTCTTCAGTCCTCGTCAGTGGTGTTCTTGTGATGGAATTCGCATTCGTTTTCCCTTTTTTCATTTATTTTGGATTTGCGGATTGTTGATTGACAAACAAGAAGCTGCCACCGCCGCCGCGGGCTAAATGGTTTGAGGCCCAAGGACCTCAACCCGCCCCTGCCACAAAAAAAATCACGAGGAATATGGAAAATGAAAGGAGTCAGAATCGAGAGCAGTTTCCCTATTAAGGGAATTTGGAATTCGCACTGCCCTCGGGGCAGGAAACTTTCTTTCCCTGCCCTCCCTGCCAAAGGCAAGCTGCAAAATCTCGCCACATCCGAAAAATCAAAGCAAAAAATATCCATAGTTGGTAAAAAAAAAAAAAAAAGCGCTGGTAAGCCGGCTTAAGAGATCCTGGCAGGATGCACTGACGTCTCCCAGTCGCTAGAGGAGGAGATGCCCCGAACTGTCAGTGAGTGTGTTCCAATAATTGCCAAATATTATGCAAACAAAGGACATCCAAATTTTTCCGGAAATCCCCGCTCGCCGCGTGTGGCATCGCAATCGTAGGCTGGTATTAATATTTAAATCCCCCCCTCCCCGTCCTCGCTGTCCTAGGCAAGGGTGGCTGCTAGTCCTGCCACACTGCCACTGTTGCATAATTATAATTCATTTTCCGAAAAGGAAGCCCCGAAGTGCTGCTGCAATCTGTTAATGATAAACAAATTTTCCACTGCAATCTGTACAGCGGCGTCGAAAATGACAAAAAGAAAAAAAAATTCAAATAACACAGGCGCGAAAGGGTTGCAACATTTTGTTGCAACGCCGCATGCGTCTTGCCATTGCCCCTGGCCAAATGCAAAAAAAAAATACAGACCTAAATATATAGAGACGGGAGTGAAATGAATTTTTGCAAGTCTGTTAATTAGCTTAGCGATCGGAATCGCATCCGATCGGGTGAAGTGGCCGATCCTCAGCCTCGCCTCCCGTTCGCCAAAGTGTGAAAGTCAAGAGTGTCGTCGGCACTTGGAAAAAATACGGGGGTTCTACTTGAAGGTTTTCATATATTTATGTCAAGAGCTTAAAAGTTAAAGATGCTAGGAAATGTTTATGAATTAGTATACATTAAAGTTGAAAGAGTTCTTAAAGATTCATGAAGGAAATTTTAGATTCAAGGTTTATTTTTTACATTTTCTTATAAAGTGAGTTAAGAAAGTGGCCTATAACTAAGATTCTACCAAGCTAAACAAGCTTAAAAAAGTATATAATATTATAGATACAATGCTTAGTTATTATAAAGATTTAATAACTAAATCTGGAGACAGAAACTAGAGATACTCCATAGCTCCCCTGAGAAGACTCCATTTTAAAGATCTTGAAAAGTCTTTCTAGTAAATATTTTACACAAAATATTATTTAAAATTATTTAAATCTTTTTGAGTATAATAAGAAAATAATAAAACTTAAATGACATTTTTTTCCAGTGTCCTGGATGAGTGGGCAGAATGCGTTGAATGAGCCATCGGCGGATGACGCGGCAGTTCCGCCGGAGTGACAGTTGGCCTGGACTGGCATTCGCCATATGCCACACATGCCACGTGCCTCCTGCCTTGTGCCTCCTGCCTTGTGCCTCCTGCCTCATTGTGCATACATGACTATATTGCCGCAGGTCAGAGGCACAAAAGTCATGCAAATTTTCGCAGTCTAACTAATGATGCAACTGTTAAGCTTTTTTGTTTTTTGGACAGACTTGCCGCGTCGGCCTTGCCGCCTGCCACCCCATGTAAAAAATGAATTGTTACAATGCATCTGCATGCCGTTGCAAAGTTGCGATGTTGCACGTTGCTGGCTACCAGCTTGATGGTTGCAAGTTGCTGTTGCCAGCTACTCCAACAGAAAAGGGGGTGACTTGTGCCGCTTACAAGCGACAACAATAAAAAATGGGAATGCGAATGAAACGCTTCCGGGCGATTACACGCGTGCCAGTTGCATCGTCCCCCCCTCTCTCTCACTCTCCACTTCTGGCAGGACCTTGCTTGCTAGCTGGCTGGCTGACTGGATGGCTGGCAGGATTGCCTCTTCTCATTTGGGTGAAAATTTACATTTTTTCCAGCGGCTGTTGCTTATGAAAAACAAATATGAACGAGGTGGAGTGGTGGAAACACGAGCATTAGGAAAATGCCATTCCCCCTTGTCCTTTCGTCCTCGCGTCCTTGCTGGCTGGGTGTTTGTTGTTGCTGCGCAGTGAAGTGGACACAAAAAAAAAAGGAGCCTCGCGTCCTGAGCTTAAACGTTTTGTAAATCGCTGACATTTGCCTGTCAGTTTGTCACAAAAAAAAAAAAAAAATTATTCCACATTCAAAAGGGGAGGGGGCGTGGCCGGGCGACACATTTTTTAACGGCTGCAAACGGTCGTCCTGCGTCCTTCATCCTTCATCCATCGTCCTGTGTTCCATCCCGCAACTGGTTTGATGGCTGATTGACATGATTCGCACTTGACTTGCTGCGCAGGCGCGCATTAAGTGAGCAAGCCAGGACACTCGCAGCGCAGCCAAAAGCAGGGGAAAAGCAGGCAAAAAGCAGACAAAAAGCAAAGCAAAAGCGACCGGAAACGGAATCTGAATTGGAATGGGCAGGCTGGGTCGCCTGGAAACAGGATCATCATGGCTCTGAGCCGCGCTAATCGTCTAATGAAGCCAAAGCACTTTTATTTATTTATTCATTTTTTTCGCTCTACTCGTTTCCAATCGCTTCCAATTCTGAGCACCCTCAAATCGCACAGTGGAACAAAACCACATCGAGTGCTACGAAAATCTAGGACTATCTTATTCTTCTAGGAAATTAATAAAGGAAATAGAATATTCAATTTAGATTACACTTCATAGAGAAGTGTCTTTCATAGAAGCTCTAAGCTTAAATTTTAGTGGAAAAAGTCTAGTTATTAGCCAAGTGGTATGGTCACACTAAGCTATCTAGAACCTTTGATTCACGATACTCTTGATTGAGAAACTTTGTACTTAGCTTTTTACAAGAATTCCTTTTTATCACTTATTGTTTTTCTATCTTTTTTTTTAAGGTTTATCCTTTTTAGGAAAGGAATATGGTCACACTACTGTAGCAATTAATTAAAAAATAGCTTAAAGAATCTTAGTTACAAATAAAAGCAAAAATTCAAAGTAAAATATTATACATTTTGAGAACATTTTATCCAAAATCTATTATATTTCTGACATTTTTAACTTCCTTGGAATTTCCTTCCACTTCCTCGACCTGCTCAGCCCACTGTCCCAGCTTGTGGACCACTGTATTAAATTTGCTTTTTCAGTTCCGGGTCGGGGTTGGGAAATGGGTAACGTAACTGGGTAAACTGAAAGCAACTTTCGGCGCTAAGCTGCCAGAATGAAGGGGAGAATTAAGTGAGAGGGGTGGCGCCGAGTGGCCCTCGGGCCGCGGGCCATGCAGATTTCTATCTGATGGGCAAACAAAAACCGCAGTGGGTGCTGTGGTGCTGTAGCCGAAACTACATAGCCACCACCACCACCACTACTGGGCGCACGGTGGAAAAGTGGGTTTATGCTGCGTTTGGTGGCATTTGAATGCGAGAGTCGTGCAACGTCATTGGCAAAACAAAAGCCGCGTCGTTTATGTTAATTTATGTGCTATTAAAAGCGGCGCGGGGCACTTAACTCGTCATTGCCCCGGGCCCTAATTCCACCGTATAGTCGTATAGTCGCATAGTCGTATAGCCGTCCGTATGTTTTTATGATTGGACGCACGTGACGCCGCTAAAGGCCAAGGGATCTGGAGCTGTCCAATAAAATCCTGAAACTGAAACTAGACCAGCAAAAAAAAAAGCTGTCAGCGACTAGTTCCACATTAGGCTTAGCCACTGACGTGTGCCGTTGATTTCAGCCACAAAAGGCTGATTTTATTAAATTAACTTTAGAGAGGCGGACAAACGGACAGGCGGACAAGAGGACATAGCTTTACTGACTCTGGAGGTAAATTTCCACAAATGCCCTGACTTCTGCTAAGAAATGGCTTAGAAGTGGTCTCTATACTACTATTTGTAGCTAAACTACTAATTATATCCATTAAGATATAAGGACAAACGTACAGGCGGACAAGAGGACATAGCTTTATTGACTCTGGAAGTGAAGATTCACAAATGCTTTGACTTCTGCAATGAAATGTCTCTAAAAAGGATCAATCTTTTCTTTTTGTAAAGGTTTCCTGTGAAAAACATCCACAAAGCTGCGGACAAGCGGACAAGCGGACATAGCTTTGTTGACTAATGCCCTGACTTCTCCCAAGAACTACCTCAAAAAAGTCCTCTCTTTTTTTTAGTTATCCTGTGAAATATATATCCTTCCCCTCAACCATCAACCATTAACCACTAATGAGTATCTGAGATTGATTTAGCCGCCGTGACAAATTAAACTACTGTCGCTTAATGAGCCACCAAGGTCTTCCCGAATGAAAAGCGTTGAAAAAAGCAACGCATCACATAAAAGGGCGAAACAAAACCCATTTCTCTTACATTGAAATTAAAATAGACACACACAGACACAGAACAGAAAAAAGAACACAAAGCCATGGTACAAAATGTGTCGAAGAATACACAAAAAACTAACAATTTTTTTACACCATCATTTGTGTGTGTTTTTTAGTTGTGCCGTGGTGTGGGGTGGTGTGGAGTGGGGTGGGGTGTGTGTGAATCGACCACAGCAAACCCTTGCCAAACTTGCGTTTTGTGGAGGGTTTGTTTTCCTTTCTTCGCAAGACAAACAAAGCATTTTCCCATTTATTTTTGGGTGCATTTTTGCGGAATCGCACAAAGAAAGCGAAAAGTGGCAAATGAACCGTTGATAAAACGCCCGAGTCACGTTTGTTTTTTGCGTTTTTCATAAATTTTTTTTTCCTTTTTTTCCTGCAGAAAGTCCTAAGACGGCGCCCGAGTTGCGGAGAAATTCGATCATAGATCATTCAATCCCATAACCCGATGGGATCTCATCCCGAAGAAAGCAGCTGTGGCTCCGATCATTTGCTAATTGCTGTCAGAAAGTCTTAAGCCACGTAATAAATGTGCCATGCGAATTATTTATAGGAATTTAATGAGACTTGCATTGGCTGGAGAAGACCTCTAGGGTTTCAACCATGAGAACAAGTTTTGATCAGCTTTACAAGCGCGTCTCTTGGAAAATTTATGAAAAATCAGATCCAAACCATTGTTTTCAGATTTTAATGCAGAATTATGGTGAATCGACCCAGAAATCGTTTAAGGTATTCCGCTTAAGGATCGGATCGAAATCGGTGGAGATATGGCCATCACAGTGGGTTATATGGGGAAACCCCCATTTTCAAGGGGACCCATGGGGAAAAATGGGGAAAAAGTTGAAAAATATTTTGTATCGGGATTTTGATGCAGAAAGATGGGGAATCTATCCAGAAATCATTTAAGGTATTCCGCTTAAGGATCGGATCAGAATTGGGGAAGATATAGCCATCTCCGTGGGCCATATGGGGAAAACCCCCATTTTGAAGGGATCCCATGGGGAAAAATCGATAAAAAATTGAAAAAATATTTTGCATCAGGATTTTGATGCAGAATGATGGGGAATCGATCCAGAAATCGTTTAAGGTATTCCGCTTAAGGATCGGATAAGAATTGGGAAAGATATAGCTATCTCCGTGGGCCATATGGAGAAAATCCCCATTTTGAAGGGATCCCATGGGAAAAAATGGGGAAAAAAATTGAAAAAATATTTTGTATCGGGATTTTGATGCAGAATGATGGGGAATCGATCCAGAAATCGTATAAGGTATTCCGCTTAAGGATCGGATCAGAATTGGGAAAGATATAGCCATCACAGTGGGCCATATGGGGAAATCCCCATTTTCAAGGGTACCCATGGGGAAAAATGTGGAAAAAGTTGAAAAAATATTTTGTATCGGGATTTTGATGCAGAAAGATGGGGAATCGGTCCAGAAATCGTTTGAGGTATTCCGCTCAAAGATCGGATCGAAATTGGGAAAGATATAGCCATCACAGTGGGCCATATGGGGAAAATCCCCATTTTCAAGGCGACCCATTTTCAAGGGATCCCTGGGGAAAAATAGATAAAAAGTTGAAAAAATATTTTGTATCGGGATTTTGATGCAGAAAGATGGGGAATCGATCCAGAAATCGTTTAAGGTATTCCGCTTAAGGATCGGATCAGAATTGGGGAAGATATAGCCATCTCCGTGGACCATATGGGGAAAACCCCCATTTTGAAGGGATCCCATGGGGAAAAATCGATAAAAAATTGAAAAAATATTTTGTATCAGGATTTTTATGCAGAATGATGGGGAATCGATCCAGAAATCGTTTAAGGTATTCCGCTTAAGGATCGGATAAGAATTGGGAAAGATATAGCTATCTCCGTGGGCCATATGGAGAAAATCCCCATTTTGAAGGGATCCCATGGGAAAAAATGGGGAAAAAAATTGAAAAAATATTTTGTATCGGGATTTTGATGCAGAATGATGGGGAATCGATCCAGAAATCGTATAAGGTATTCCGCTTAAGGATCGGATCAGAATTGGGGAAGATATAGCCATCTCCGTGGACCATATGGGGAAAACCCCCATTTTGAAGGGATCCCATGGGGAAAAATCGATAAAAAATTGAAAAAATATTTTGTATCAGGATTTTGATGCAGATTGATGGGGAATCGATCCAGAAATCGTTTAAGGTATTCCGCTTAAGGATCGGATAAGAATTGGGAAAGATATAGCTATCTCCGTGGGCCATATGGAGAAAATCCCCATTTTGAAGGGATCCCATGGGAAAAAATGGGGAAAAAATTGAAAAAATATTTTGTATCGGGATTTTGATGCAGAATGATGGGGAATCGATCCAGAAATCGTATAAGGTATTCCGCTTAAGGATCGGATCAGAATTGGGAAAGATATAGCCATCACAGTGGGCCATACTGGGAAAACCCCCATTTTCAAGGGGACCCATGGGGAAAAATCGAAAAAAAATTGAAAAAATATGTTGTATTGGGATTTTGATGCAGAATGATGGGGAACCGATCCAGAAATCGTTTAAGATATTCCGTTTAAGAATCGGATTGAAACTAGGAAAGATATAGCCATCACAGTGGGCCATATGAGAAAAATCCCCATTTTCAAGGGGACCCATGGGGAAAAATCGAAAAAAAATTGAAAAAATATTTTGTATCGGGATTTTGATGCAGAATGATGGGGAATCGATCCAGAAATAGTTTAAGGAATTTCGTTTAAGAATCGGATCAAAATTGGAGGAGATATAGCCATCACAGTGGGCCATATGGGGCTGGACCTCATTTTCAAGGGATCCCTTACGGAAAACTGGAGAAAAAATTTAAAAAATATTCTGCATCATGGTTTTGAAGCAGAATGATGGGGATTCGCTTTAGAAATCTTTTAAGGTATCCCGCTCGAGAATTGAATTAAAATCAGCCAAGTAGTGGCCCTCCCAAGGGGTCAAAAACCATTCCCCTCGATTCCCCCCATTTTTTAAGGGGTTTCTTCAAAATATTTTGAAAAAATCGGATCAAAATTTTAGATTTGAATTTTGATGCAGAACTGAGTAGAATGAATCCCGAATTCTTTTGGGGTATCCCGCTTTAAGATCGGAAATAAACTGGCAAAGATATGGACATCGGAAGAGGTCATCTGGGAAGGCCATTGCCTAGCTGGACTTTGTCTCAAAAATCAGAAACAGCCGACTGGTTCAAGCAGAGTTTTCCCACTTCTGCTGTCGGTAAGTGGTTCTTGAAACTATTAGCCATCCGGATAAAGGCTGACTCGGGCCGGGGGAGTGTGTGGGATTGCCCAACAATCGATTAATTGGCTATTATTCCCTGTTTTGGCCAGCAGCCTCCAATCCGCACATGTGCCAATATATCACCAGAGACGGGACGGCAGCTGCTGGCTGGTCGCAGGGAGGGGACTAATTGCACTGAGTGGACAGTCAACGCCCAGGTCCCAGGACTATCGCCGCTAATCTAAAGCGTTCTACATTCCTTTATTTTCGTTTGTAATTTCGTTTCCATTTCCATTATTATATTATTTCATTTTTTTGGTGCTTGGCGAGAGAATGTGTGGGCATTCAGCTAAACAAACGATGACCACGTGCCCTCTTTTTTTTTGGGCTTAGGTGCTTTGGAGGAGGGGCAGGTTCAAGGGGGAGGAGGTACGTACATAGGTACATACGTGTAGGGTTCATATAGGGGACATGCTGGCGGAGTGACCGCAACAATGGTCGCGTTTAATTACAGTTATTGTCGCACCCTTCGCCTCTAATTTGCATTTCCATTTACATTTGCTTTTCAGTTTCCATTTCCAGGTTTTTATAGTACAGTACTATAGTAGTGCCACCTTTTTATTTTTGGGCACGTGGTGCAATTTCTAAGCACATGTGTGTCCACCCTAAATGCGGGACAAGTGCACTGAGAGAAATTAAAAAAAAATAAACGCAGACTAGGGAAGTAAGAGGAGAAACTAGTTCGCTCCAGAAGACTTTAAAACAATATTTATACTTTAAAGTTTTCATCTTCAGCTCTTAATCCTATATTTTATTCATTTTCTATACATTTTTCTCTCAGTGCCCTTTTAATTAGCATAGCAGTTGAAGCCTCCAGAAGTCTCAAGACCACCACAATTGCGCATTCTCTTGGAAAGTCTATGGTTGTGGAGGATCCGCGGACATGTCGCTTCTCCACCACCCATCTAGCTCAGCCAGCGATGAAATTTATGTAAATTAAATAAACGGAAGCCCAAGGATAAGGCTCCGACCAACAAGCGGAACCAAGAATACCCATAAAGTGGGCGCGACATATGGCCGGGAATGCCAAACAATTGCGGATGAGTTGAGAGGCGGCGCATAAATTGTCAAGCAGGGCGCCTGTCAGCGCCCACAGAGAAGCTATATCTTCGGGTGGGACATCATAGAGGTACAGTGGAAACCCTTCCGCCATCCAACTGGGCGACACTTGAGATAAGGATCGGAAACGATCGAGCGGGCAGCCAACTGACACGCCCCTGGCCACCAAAGGAATAAAAATGTAAAATTTCATCAACGCATGCCGGGCCAGTGTGAAGAGGCGTTTTAAACTTATGATCGGAGCTATATGATAATAATAATCATTCTTAGAGAAATCTATATGCTCCTTAATAGTTCCAGGACCTAAGGTCCTATCTTTATAGCCCTCAATAGGCCCTGAATAATATTATATTTTATATCCTGGCATGCGCCCAACTCTTTTTAGAAAACCACAACAAATCACAGAGATCATAAAAATCTCTATTTATTTCCTTAAAGGACTTCCCTAAACTCTTCGTTTTTATGGCAGATCCTTAAGGACATCCTGCCGAGTGAAATGGTTAGCACCTAGAGTCGTGCGAAGACCCCTTCCCGGACATCCCACTGAGCGAGCCATGAATATATATATTCGAGAAGCTATAACTTGGACCGATCCCATCCTGATCGACATTTATGATGCATAAATTTTCGCCACTTTCTCCGCTTTCCCCGCTTTCCATCCAGTTGCCTTTGATTTCTGTTGGATTTTTTGGTAGCTCCGGCCAATTAAGTGCAACGAATCGGTCTGGGATTCGTCACAGGATGACATGGATTGCAAAAATTTAAATACAACGGAGGGAGGGAGGGGGACTTTTGGCTGGGTGACAGTGACAGGAGACAGGGAGAGAGGTACAGGGACCAAAGGACCAAAGGACGATGGGGTGGCTGACTGCCCCTGAGTGTCATCAAAACAATGTTTGCCGTCTAGTTTATGAGCTGCGCCTCATTTCGCATTTCGCATATTTCTCATCTATTTTCCATTTTCGATTCCCCGCCCCCCTCTCCATCTTCTCACAGGACCTGGGATCGGGATCGGGCCTTTTTCAATTTCACATTAATTCCTCCTCAATGGCCATCCCTGAGAATTATGCTAAAATATCGCAGTGACCGCAACCAAATGTCCACAAAAAAGTGGGAAAAGCATCGTAAAAATCGCTAACATCACTGTTTGCTTAATGAAACGATCCTTTTTGGTGGGGGTAGGGGGAGGGGTCATAAAAAATAAATAAAAAATGAAAGGAAAAACTAAGGGAGTGCCAGAGTGAAAACCAACAAACCCATTTTCCTGGTCAAGCGCAACGACAGGGGGTCAGAATTGTGTTTCTTATTTTTTTTTTGGCTCATCTTTGACTAAAATTTGAATCTCAATCCCCGAATCAGTGTCCTTCGAGCAGCGGGATATCCTTGCCGTTCATTGTGGCCACTGTGAATGGGAATGTGATTAGTGTCCTTTCAGTCTTTGCTCAGGATCTTGGCTGGGTCTCAAGATTAGCTCGAGAGACTGGCCGACTAGCTAGGGTTATGTAAACGACCCATGGGGTCCTTCTCGGCTTTTGCATTATTTATTCAGGATTTTTGCATTATTTATTAGCTCAACATTTTGGGGTATCGTATGAATCCTCAAATCAAATTTTGCAGCTTAGGAAATGGGATTTCGGAACAGGGTTCCGCAATAGAGTTTAATAATTGGGTTCCAGGGCTCTCCGAGACAAGAACTTTGTGGATTAAGGACCCAGAGCCTGAAACCGAAAGCCTGAAGGAAACCAACACCATTGACCTTTCCCCATAATGAGTATGGAGTTTAATTTTGGCCAGAGTCCTGGTCTGCTGCAGGATAATCGAAGCCCATCCATCAAATCAAAAGGTCCTGTGATCGATCTGCCACCTACGAACTCCACCGCTTAATGACTCACTTGAACCAGAGCACTGATCCCTGGACATTTCGTCCCGTTTCCGGGGCGAACTGTCAACGAGGACTAATTAGAATGTCGGGGCCAGGTCCTTGGTCAAGCTGGCAGGACATTTAGGACAGAGCAGAACCCACACAACCGCAACACAGAACAAACAAAAAAAGCGATAGGGCAACCCCTTATACCACAATCCTGGCAACTGGCAACTGGCACTCACAATTCCCTGACGGATTGATCCGTGTGATTAATGATTAATGATGTGGCCAGTGTGGCAGCGTGTCAGTGTGGCAGCGTGGCAGTGTGGCAGTATGGCCTTGCGGCGTGTTGCGTGACAAGTTTGTTAGTAAATTGATGCGGTTGTCCTTTTTGCAGCTTGCAGCTAGCTCCCTTCTATGCCGACACCTTTCCTGACAGTCCTCCTGCATCATTAATCTATGAAAACTGTACCACCAGTCCAGGACTGTGTCCTCGCAAAATCTCAATCGATTTCCCACGCCGATCCCCAAGATCTTAAATCTTAAATCGTTTTTAATGAACTCATCATAAAGTTGCAGTCCAAAAACTGTCATAAGCCGGGAATCAGCGGTGCGTGAATTTCTCCGCCAAAACTGACCACAGGAACAAACAGATTTTAATGGAAAAATACACACAAGGATATGGGGAATCAAAAGGAAATTTATTAGATGCAGATCACAGGCCATTGTTCTGGACTTTAACGACCCTCGCGTTTGCATATCCCGGCTTCTATCTCAACCCCTGATGATGATTTCTTTTTTTTGGGAAAAATACCTTAAAGATTAATGAGATTCCTTAAGCCAATTTCTTATGGGTGATTTTTTTTGCTTAACATTTCTCTTCATTATTTTTTTGTTGGTCGGGTCGATTTTTTATGGCTCGTTTAGAGATCGGCAAACAGGGCGCTTGTCTCGTAATTTACATGAAATTACTTCATTTGCTGGGGCTGCCCATGTCCTTTGTCCTTGCGGTCCTCGTGGCATGTCAGTTTTGGGCTCCAGAATCGTGAGAAATCGAAATGCAAATCAGACAGGACACCGATCGATTTGAAGTCTTCGATCAAAGTCAAAGCCGACTGATTGCTTTGGAAACTGGACCATTTCGATGTGTGGTCTTCTCTCCCCCCCAACAAAAAAAAATAAATAATAGAAAGAAAATCAAGGATCTTTCTCTTTTTGAATCGGGAACAGCTGCTGACCAAAGGACACGCTCGCAATTAGCCATGAAATTTTGCCATCTTGCCAGGAGCGACGGCGGCTCTTTGTCCTTTGGCGCTGGACAGTGAAAAATCAGTTTGCAAAAATGGAAAGAAAATATGAAACATTCATTGATTGTTTCATAATCAGGATATGAATTATGACAGGCAGTTGGCAAATGGAAATTAAGCAAGGATAATTGCCATGTACTAAGGGCCTTCTTGGCCTCTGGCAGTAGCGTCCTTGGGTTCTGTTTAAACTCATTCCAAGTCCTGACAAAGTCCCAAGGCTGTATGATCTAGAAATCCCTAAAAAACAATCCTTTAAAAAACCTCTAAAAAAGCAGACTGCATTCGATGGAATATCTGCGCCTTGGGCCTCGTAAATCAGGCTGCCAAATGTCATTCGCTCTCCTGACATGCTGCATAACAAGTTTCTGCTTTTTGGCTAAGGATGCCTGGAAAAAGAATCGGAGCTGCATTATTTCGAATCTCCTGTTTTTTTTCGGAGAGGCTCCTTTTTTTTTTAGCCTGTCAAATTACTTGAGGGCGCCGCAATGTCTATGAGAATTGTTGGTGGGCATGGAAGCGAAAGGACACGAGAGTGCAACTGCAGACACACAAGACGAGCCACGAGCAGGATCCTTGCAATGCAGACAACTCTTTCTTCCCTGTTCCTCGTTATTCGTTTTTTTTTTCTCGTAAGGATACCTCTTTTTTTTGGGTGGATAAACCTTTTTTTCCTTCGTCCTATTTTTGTGTGAGAAATGCAAATTCGGTGAAAAAAAAAAGAGTAAAATTTGTTAAAGACAACCGGACGAGAAAAAACGCGCGCTGCACTAATTTGATTTTTTTTTCTCTGGTCACAGGAGCAACTGCAGTTATCCTTGTCTCCTGGCAACAGCAGGACCTCTGCCATTTTTTGGTCATTTATCAAATTTCAAGCAAAAGCAGATCAGTCTCTCAGTTTTGTGTCTGTCTCTGTATGTGTGTCTGTGTGAAGTGAATATCAAAACAAAACAAGGACATCGGTGTCCTTTTTCGGGGCGCGCCTTGTCGGCTGTCAATCAAAAGTCGTCTTCGATTTTTGTCATTTTTGTTTTTTTCCCAAGTCGCAGTCATAGAATGTCCTTTTCAGGACATTCCCACATTTGCATTTTAATAATCTAGAGCCACGGGGAATGCAAATTTCGCTAGCAAATCCTTTAAATCCTTTGAATCCGCAATATTTATCGCTTACATGCCCGGAAATCAAGTTTCGCACAAATTAGGCAAATTTTCTGGCCACCCAGATGTCAAGGGGGTTAGGGCAAAGGTTAATGCCTAATGCATTCGCAATTAGTTTGCTAACCCTTCGCAGGACTCGGGATTCAAATTGAATTTATAATCGATTTAGATCATTTTTTTTCCTTTTCCTTTTTGCAAATCTGCCAAACACACAAAGTGGCCTTGCAGCGGAATGGAAAATCAAAAAATCACCAATTGAAATCCACCCCAATGCCCCAGAGGAGGTCCTGCCGGCGGAATAACCCTTTCCGCGTCTCCTGTTGTTGCTAATTTTGATTCTAATGAAGCGCGAATTACGAAAACATGGAAATCGTATCAATTACCGGAGACAACGATCACAGACAGCCTGGGAGGGGCAAGGCGGCAGTGAAAAGAGCAATTCGGGGTAAGGAGTGCCAGGATCCTGCTAAAAAAAAATCTAAATCAAATAAAGGTGGTCTCTTTGGCTCAAAATACACTCGAGTTTTGTTTGGAAAGCGATCTCCTGGGAGAGGTTTTTGTTCCAGGATTTAGTTTATAGTTTTGGGATTAGATCTGGAATAATTAAGAGTCCTTGGACTAATGGGATCCATAAGACTATCTATCATCTGATATCTAACCAAGAAGAGCTGCAAACCTACAAGATCCTTTTCAAGGGAAAACTTCTTCAGAAGTCAAGAACTTTCCCATCACAAACTGAAGGACTGTCGATACAATGACATAACATAACCAGGAACCAGGATCTAGGATCTAGGATATGCAAGCCGGCCCAGCTGTCCTCTGACTTTTTGGAGTGACTAAAGGTGTCAAGGACTCAAGAGGACTCTGGGGAGGAGGTCGATCGCCCAGCGGGAAAGGCGGCAACTGTATCCTAACAATTCTCAAGTATCTAACTTATTTCCACGAATGGAAAAAGGACTCCCCCACAACAGTGTCCTGGTGGAATACGCAATGAGAATTGCATTGCCATTATTATTGAATTGCCATTGGATGGGTCAAAAGTTGGCAGCGAGAGCTCGTAAAATCCGGAGATCGACAGCAGACGTCACATAAACATCTCGCCAAAGGACTAAAAGGACTATAACGACAATCTGGGACAATCTGGGACAACCTGGGCCAACCGGCTGCTAATGTAGGGCACGAGTCCAGAGTCCCTGGCATCTGGACAAATATTTACCAAGGACTACGGACGAGAGACCTGAAGGAAGCTTCAGCTCGTAAATTGCCGCCTACACACAAAGGACGATTACAGGATACCCGGGGCCAAGTACAAATCAAAGTGAAAGTAATGACCAATCGAGAGAGATGGCTCGAACCAGAGAGAGTGAGGTATAGGAGATATAATGTCCTGGGACAGAGACATTAGGCTACTGTTTTTGTTGTCCGGCTTCTCCGGCAGTCCCGACCCCGCCAGGACAATTGTTTTTCGGACAACACACGAGACAAATCTGGGCCAGGACACCTTGCGAAGTCGTGCGGGTTTCTGGGCCTCTGGATTTCCTTTCTTTTTCCACTTTTTTTTTGTGTCTTTCTTCTTTCCTTCTTTACGATTATTTTCTTTTTTAGACTTTACAGTTTACAGTTCCTGGCCAGCTGTCCTGGCAGCCAAGGATCATTGTTGTTTGATCGCTGATGGCTCAGCAGAGATTCTCTGGCCAGGACAATGGACGGGATTTACCTGCTTAGCCACGTTTCCTTCGTCCTTTCACCGGAAGAAAGAGAGCGGGAGAGCAGGGGGAAAGAGATTGCGAGAGAATCGGAGAGGAAAATGTTCAACAGGAGGTTTTGAAGAGAAATGCTCTTTCCTTTTGGCGCTAGAGCGCCCCTAGCGGACGGTGGCTGAAACTGGCAGTAACTGAGATTTTTTAAGGAAAGAGTTTCCTTTAGTTTTTAGGGAATTTTTAAAATAAATTAGATAAAACACTTACTTAAAAGTAAAATTTATATAAAACATTGCTTATTCCTTGTTTTTAATTATATTTTGATTAAAAAAAAATAAAAGGAATGTTATTTTAAAGCTCTCAAAGGCATGGCTTCCAAAGGAATTTAATTTTTTTCTAATCAATATTTTTACTTATAGCTCTAGAGATTCTAAAAGAATTATTTAAAGAACTCTTAGCTAAGAATCTAAATTTATAAACAAAATTTAAAGTTAGTAAAGTCAAGGTAGAAATTACTAAGATATATTTATTTTTTAAGAGATCTTTGGCAAAAATCTTGAAAATAAAATTTTAGAAATAATGTCTTAAGATGTAAAAGGACATCAAAGAGCTATCTCTGTGACTTTCTCTTTCTTCATCATCCCCAGAGGGTAGTTCTCAGACTTCGTTTAAGTTCGTGAGGTCTTCGGCTACCTTCGTGCTTGGCTGGCTTCGAGCCGAGCCTTTGCCGAAGGCTGCGCCGGCGCACAACCTCATTTCCGTTTCTGGCCTCGTGCAGAGCAGACACACGAAGAACCATCCACAGAATTCTTTGGCTTTCGAAGCTTATTTGGCAAACTATTTTTTTTTTGTGCAAAATTCAACCAGAAAATTGTGTAAACCAAACACCAAGACCCACCAAGTTTTAATTTAAAAAAAAAATATAAAAAGTGCTTTAAATATAGAAGAGAAGAGTGAAGGCGGCAAGGCGACCTAGTCGCAAGCAGATCAAGTTTCTAGGTAAGTCCACACTGCCCCCGGCGGGTCAGGCCATAATCTCAGAGCCAGGAGCAATGATTGATCCTTTTTGGGTGAGATCGATAAGCTTGAGGGAACCACACCTGGCAATATTGATCATTCTCACACACAATTACGATCGCACCCATGCGACGCGGTTGTTTGTCTTTTCGCTCCAGCTCTAATTTTAATTCGGCCAGGGGTTCGGTCGAACCCTGCCAGAAGGGAGGGTAGCCCGAAAGCAGACCCTAAGACACACAGTCCCCTTAAAACCCAAACCCCTAAGATCCAGATCACGGTGAGGCCCACAAGTAAAAAAAAAAAAAAAGGGGTGGTGCGTCTTCTAATACATTTAATTTGTTGCTCTACCTTACAATTTTTTTACCTTTTCCCTTCCCATCACCCCAAAAGATAATCCTCCGGGCACAAGTCACACACACACACACACACACTTACGTAGTAAGTAGAGTAGCAAGGATCCTGGGCTGGAAAAGAAAATATTTTTTTTGCTCGCCTTTAACAAATGCCTTTCTCGTGCAATCTCGCTCGTTTCTGGGGCTGGGATGACGTTTATGGATTACACGAAAACCCATTTCCAAACTCTCAGTGTGGTGTGAGTGTGTGTGTGTGAGTCTTTGTGAGAATCCTGTAGACAAAGACAAGGATCTGGGATGGACCTTTTGAGGCCCCTTTTGGCTTTGCCGTTTGCCGCATTTTTGCAAAAATGGCATCATTATGCTGGGGCGTAATTGTTGCACACATACTATGGGCAGATTGAGAAGGTCCTTCGATCCATAGATACAACAGGATCTCCGGTCTATGGCTTGGCAATTTTATGCTTGGCAACCGCAGCCCAGCAATCACTTTGAAAATTAGCATAAGCTTAATTTCAATTTAAATGCAAACCTGAAATTTGCTCAAGCAGAATTACAGGATCACACAGGAGCAGGAGCAGGAGCAGGAGCAGGAGCAGGAGCTAAGGAACTCGTTTTGCCGCAACAAAAAACAATTTGCAAATTTCCTGCTTTATCCTTGCACTTTGTTTGCCGCTCGACTCCTTCATTTGTTTTTTGTGTTTTCCTTTTTTTTTTCGCCACGAAATTGTCTGGAAGTTTCCGAAAAATCCTTCCGAACAAGGACCTGAATGGGCAATGGGAACGAACAAGAAGCGAACGAAACCAGAAAACCAGACCAGTCGTTGTTCTGATCCTCTTGTTTGGCAGCCAGCTGCCCAAGGACCAAAAGGACTCGATTTTGCCAACAACATATGCAGAGTAGAATCCTTGAAAGGCAAAGTCTTCAGGCATTTCAGGCATTGAGGTCTTCGAGGAAGGTGATTAGTCTTTTTTTTTTTTTTTCGGTTGACAAAGTTTCTGAGGAGTATCGGGTATCTTATATCCTAGAATCCTAGTTGAAGTCTCTTCCTTGTTTTTGATTCCAGGGACATGCCAACCATGACGAGAATGCATCGCCACTCCAGCTCCAGTGCCGTGGTGGAGGAGAATCGCGGTAGGCGACGGGGCCCAGGATCTGGCGACGCCAACAAGGAGAACTTTGGGGTCCACTTCATGAGCAGTCCCTTCGGCAACGCCAGCCTGATTGCTCTCCAGGACCTGAGCAATGTTCACGGCAAGAGCCCGCAGCGGAGGAGCTTCAGCGAGGGCAGTGGTCCCCGCCAGGCCACGCCCCAATTGGCGGCGCTGCGGAGCTGCCTGCCCCGTGGCGGTGTCGGTGTTGGTGGGGGCGCCACTCTGGAGGACTCGCAACTCTCGTCCTCGCGAATGGGTGACACCACACTGGATCGTATGCTGGATGCCATTATTGAATCAGCCCGGAAGGAGGTGCGCTACAAGCCCAATGTGGTTGCGGCGACAACCGCAGCTGCAACCACCACCAGCACCACCACTACGGTCCTCCCCGAAAACGGCGAATGGAGTGAGACCAGTGTCCACGAGATGGAAGTCCGCACTCCCACCCACTTGAAGCGCCAGCGGGTGGTGCGCCGCAAGAATCCCCACAAGACCACCGGCCCCACCGGGGGGCATCGTGCCACCACCACCAGCACCACCGCCGCCGCCCAGGCTCTCCAGAAACTAGAGCACATTCCCAGCACGAAGCGGTGCCTGAGCTTCTCTTCCAGCTCGAACTCCAGCGACCTGGAGGAGGAGGAGGAGGAGGAGGACGACGACGAGGCGGAGCAGCAGGTGGCCAAGAGGGGATCCCTGGCCACGCCCCCCTCCCACAGCAGCAACAGCAGCGGCAGCAGCAGCACCACAGGCAGCGGGGCAACTGATTTCGGAGAAGCCACGCCAAGGGGCAGCATCGATCTGAGCATTTTCTACGACGCCAAGGAGCAGAAACTGAATGTACATGGTGAGTTCCAAACTAAATTAGTTATTTGCTTAGTTTTTAATCTTAAATTATTAACTTGGTTGCAAGTCTGCTGGCCCTGCCACCCCCAGTGGCAACAAATTAGATTTATTTTCTGCAACAGAAACAGAATCAGTTGCCAGGGACTGGCCGCAATTCAATTTTCTGAATGCGATTACCAAGGGAGCAGTCTGCCCTCCAAAGGGATTAGCCCCACGACCTCACAATCCATTCTCACCTTTCCACCTTTTTCCGTTCTAGTGATTCGCTGTCGGGACTTGCAACGTTCCCATGGCGGCAGCAACGGTGGCAACAGCATCAATGCCTACGTCAAGGTGGCTCTGTCCGGTGGATCCGGATACGGATCCGGTTCGGGTTCCGGATCAAGTGGCCAGCGAGACCAGCGCACAGCCGTCCACCGGCACTCGAGCCGTCCCTACTTCGACCAGCGGTTCAGTTTCCCGATTTCCGGTGGCGATGTCAAGGATAACGACTGGGAGCAGAGCCTCCAGCTGGCAGTGTGGCACCGAGATCGCCATTTAAAGTGAGTACGAGTACGGTCGACAGCCAAGCTTCAAAGGTTTTAGCTTTAATTATCCTTTAAGTGTAGACACATCCTTATGGCAAAGTCCTTAAGCCTTTAAGGCCCCCACATCCTGATTTCAAAATGTTTCAATTAACAATTCTCGAATCGAATACCCCCATTGATATTTTATTAATACACCCTCTGGCAACATTATGCCCCCCTCAGCCTTGTTGAGCTTGTTCACGTCCTGTGGCAAGTCATTCACCCCGAAACGTTTATCCTGCAAGGACGAGAGGGCGAGGGGGCGAGAGTAAGAGTGGAAAAGCAAGCCTTCCATGGACAGACAGGCAAAAGACCAAGACTCCTTCTTCGAGCCTCGTCTGGTTAATTGCGGCGCCCCCATCGTCGTTGGCGTCGTCCTCCTTACCGCGTGGCAACTTCGACTCAGATCCCGATTCCGAAACCCTGAATCCTTGTGCATTTCCTGCACATAAACAAGCTCCCACCTACCACCTCTCCGGCCCCCCATTCGAATGGGAAGTAGTGACATTTTCCAGCGCCTGCGCCATCGAGGCAGACGCTTTTCCAGACCACTTTCCCGGGCCGACCGAACTGAAAGGCTACAAGGGCCTGACCTGAGCTTCCGTTCCCAGTTTTCCCAGTTCTGAGTTCTCAGTTTTCCCAGCTCGGTCGAGAGCTCAGTTCCCGTTACTCGGTCCGAGTGGCAAGCTCGCGTGAAAAGCGTGAAAAGCGAACGGCGACGGCAACGGCGACGGCGACGAGCGGAAAACGGCTGGCAACGCTCGAAAACGAAACCCCCAAAAAGAAACGCAGGATATCGCAGGTCCTTTTCCTTAAATACTATTTAAAACTAATTATATTTTTTTTGTGATTTTTTTTTTTAAGTAAAAGTGTCCCAAATAAAAGTTAAGAAATAATATCCTTTCCATAAGCCAGGTGTGAAAAAAAGCAAAAACACACAAAAGTATGCAACGAAAACTTATGTAACTGTGTGTGTGTGTGGCAGAGAGGATATCCAGGACGTGGTGTATGTGTCTGTGTGTAGCATAATTTCGGGCTAAACAAATGCGAACAGGAAGTGGAAGTGCGAGAGTATCTGTGTGTGTGTGTGTGTGTGTCGGTGAGGCTTTTCGCTTGAAAGTTAATTAAGATTCAAGGACACGCAGCAGGCATTTAAGTGGAGTACTTGAGCCAACACACCCACCTATCGTCCTCCAAAAAAAGGCTAAAACTCTACAAAAAAAAAGGGAAATGAAAACGTGATGAGACGTTAAGTTTTAATGCCAAATCGATGGGGAGGTCCTTTTTAAGCGATTATGCAATGCCCACACGCACACACCCCAGCACCCTCAGCCCCCATTGAAATCCTTTGGCTGTCAGCAGCTAATTGAAGTGGCTAACTAACTAAATGTACACCCGGGAAGGCCATAAACCCTTCAGGCTACATCATACCCCTACACTACAAAAAACTACCAAGTCGAAACTCACAAACCAGGCCTATGAATTCCCTTAAAGTTCCCCACAAAACCAGTATCCTTTAGTTCTGTTTGATTTCATCCTTTAACGTTTTTTAAAAATAATAATTTTTAGTGAATAGGATTTTTTTTCGGTGTAGTTCATACGCACCTGCTGGTATTTTGCTGGGCATGCATAATATATTTAATTTATTGTGAGAATAGTTATGCCCCCCCGAAGGACTAGCCGAAAAGGACTAGCTCGTTGTGAGCGTTTTAAGTCGATTTACAAAACGACTGGCAGCTGAATAATGTATTGCCTACTTTTCGGCGCTGCCTGAAGGATTTCTCGAGTGCCTTCTGCCTCTATCATCCTTTTGCCACATTTTTAATGCCTGAAACTCAGACCTGACTGACAGCTGCGATTGCAATCGCCCTAAAATCGCCCAAAAAAAAAAAAGACAAAAAAAAAGGAAATCCAACTTCCTGCAATGCTACCGAATAAAAAATCAATAAAAGTGACCCAAATACGCGCGCCAACTTCAGGCCCAGAGTGGCCAGTGGAAGTGGCAGCAGACAAAGCCTCAAGCCAGTGTCACACCCACCCACTCTTGTTGGCCCACAAGCCACCCCACCAATTGGCCTGGCAAAGCGCATTTCCGGGCCAACAGTACGTATGTGGAATGTGGCGGCAGCTTAGGGCCGCTAATTGATTTATGTCACGTAGCCCGAGTCCACTATCCGCACTATTCCATCCATTCTAGGTGGCGCCACCCTTGCTTTGCTTTGTGGGTGGTGGGTAGTGGGTGGTGGATCAGCTCTGTCCGCCTTCGGTGGCTTATAAATAGACGATGGCCGGCCAGTGCCAGTGCAACGTGACGCAAACCAACAGAATTGCTAATATTCCTCCGAAATGAAATCAAAGCTATTGGAAGAAGTGCTCTGCCCTCTCTCTGATATCTCGTTTCGAGCAAAAACAACTCAATTAATAAATATCGTGCTTCCATTATCAACAAATAATCTCAATGCCCCGGGCATGTACCGCAGACATAAATAATTAAAAAGGCCTAGTCCGATAAGGCGACGTATAAAAAGTCAATTAAAATGGTTAAACAAGGAAGAGATTAGAGATATGGTTGGGGGGGAGTAATGGGGAGTATGTGGTGGGACTTGCCAGGATAAGGAGCTACCTGCCCTCTAAGATCGCCTAGAAATAGTTCATGATATCACTTCCTGTTTGGAAACTAATCTTTCATCCCTCCTCCTTATAGACGCAGCGAATTCCTCGGCTGCAGCACCTTTCCTCTGAACGAACTCCTGCAGCCGCACGCCGGCACCACGGCCGGATCCTACAAGCTGCAGGCGCAGGGATGTCCGCCTAGCCACCGCCAGAGTCGCGAGAACCAGCACCCGAATCACCAGCGACACCACACCAATCAGAACGCATCCGTATCCGTGTCCAGCACCAATCCCGGTGAGAATCCGGCGAAGGCAGGAGGAGATCGCGAGAATAGCACGGAAATGGCTGCCATTACAGCAACGCCGCAAAAGGCAGCGGCCACCGCCGGAACTGGCACTGGATCCGCCTCCGTTTCGGGATCCACGGCCGCCGCCCTGACCCTCAACGACGAGATGATCAGCATTAGTATCGACGGGGATCCCAGCCAGCTGGCCGGCCAGCAACCGATGCGGCTCAGCAAGAAGGCACTCCACCAGCGCGACGCCGACGAGAATCTCTTCCTGAGATTCCTCGAACTGGATCCGCCGGCGGACGGGAATGCCAACAGTACGACTGCGGGTGCTCCTGGCGACAAGACGGCCAACTCGTCCTCGAACGCCAAGGCCAACGAGAGCAACGCCAACCACTTGAACGGCTCCGCCAGTCGACGACAATCCACCATGCCGAACAGTGGCGCTGGCACCGGAGGAGGAGGCAGTGCCTCTGGAAGGCAAACCGGAAGGACACCCTTCACGATGACCAAGCGACTGACCAGAACCGAGGAGCGGGGCTTCGGGTTTTCGATTGTTTGGACCCATCCGCCCCGGGTGGAGAAAGTGGAGGCGGGCCTCTCGGCGGACAGGTGCGGCATCCTGCCCGGCGACTATGTGATCTTTGTGGACATGCACAATGTGGTCACGATGCCCGAGGCTGATGTTCTGAACTTGATACGATCGCAGGGCTCGGCCTTGACGTTGGAGATTTTCAGAAGGTCAGGCGCGGGCGCCACCACAATCTCGACGGCCGCCACCGCCACCGCCACCGGCGCCGGCACAGCCATCGCCGCCGCACCCACGAAGAAGATCTACGGCCTGGATGCCGGAATCGGAATCGGTATTGGCATCGGTGTGGAGGAGCCGCTGCTGGCCACCAGCCTGAGTACCACCAGCACCGCCCATCCCCCGGGCATTGTCAGCCTGCAGAGGAGTGCCAGTTCCCGCGTCCAGACGGCGGCCATCAGTCGCCCGGCCACCGCCTGCTCCGGCACCACGTCCTCCATCGAGGCCGCCAAGCGGCGGCTCCACCTGCCCCAGGTCACCTTCAGCAAGGAGGTAGGCAAGGGAGTCTTCGTCTAGGACACCATCAGTCCTGGCTTTTTATTTGATTATCCTTTTTTTTTGTCGTCTGGATTATCCTTTTTTGAGTGCCTCTGTAAATAATCTATTGGCCCTTCGCTACTTGTTAAGTTTTTAGTATTTAAGCCACCTGCTGGTTGTCCTTTGATCCTTTTTTTTTTGCTCAATCCCCCTCCCCCACCTATGCTTGACAATAAATATTTTTTTTCAACATTACTTGCTTGGTTTTTTTTGTGTTTTTTGAGTTAATTATCCCCCACACATCATTATCCTTTGAGAGAATGAATCCTGACTGATCGCTGATCGTTGTCTAGTCCATTGTGCCCATCACGGACAATCGGAGGCGGTTCCTGCTCCAGCTGATCAGCCGGGAGCAGAACTTCACGGCCGCCCTGCACTTTGGCGTTCAGCGCTTCGTCCAGCCCCTGGTGGAGCGCAAGGACCTCATCTCGCCGAACGATCACCGCACCCTGTTCCAGAACATCGACGAGCTGCTGCGCATCGCCGAGGACATCCTGGAGCAGCTGTGCAGCAGCGAGCAGCAGGACCAGGATCAGCCCCAGATGAACTTCGCCTCGAGGGTGTACCTCTCGAAGACCACGGCCATCTGCGCCGCCTACAAGAAGTACTGCAACGGCATCAAGCGGGCGGACTGCGTCCTGGTGAACAAGTCCCGGCAGACGGGCTCCGAGTTCATTGCCTTCATCACGGAGCCGGCGGTGCCCCGGAAGAGGCCCGATCTCACCATGTTCATCCACCGGCCGCTGCAGCACTTCCGGGAGATCCTCAAGCTGATGCAGCTCCTGGCCGGTAACTGTCACGTGGACACCGAGGAGCACAAGAACTTCAGCACAGTGATCGCCGAGCTCCAGGCCGCCTACCGCGAGATCACTGTCAGCAGCGGCCTCATGGAGCCCCTGGGCGAGGGCCGGCCGCTCCTAACGCTCCAGGACCTGGAGTCGCGAATGGTCTTCACCAAGTGCAAGCCCTTCACGCTGGCCGTGCAGGGCCGCCAGTGGATCTTCGGCGGAGACCTGTCCCGCGTCGAGGGGCGCTCGGTGAAGCCCTACTGGACGCTGCTCTTCAGCGACATCATTGTCTTTGCGAAGGTCAGCCGGGATCGGGTGCTTTTCATCACCGAGGAGCCCATACCCATTGCCAATGTGGTGGACTCCTGTTTCCACATGCGCAAGAAAAGTGAGTACAAGCGGACATTACATCCTCTCTTGAGCGGACACCCCTTACCCTCTTTTTTCCAGCCACCGAGTTCCGGCTGACGGTGGATCCCAACGGCCGTCTGGCCGAGAGCCCCACGGGCTACTGTGCCCCGGATCTCACCCGCACCCCGAAGAGAGGAGCCCGCCGGAAGAGCCTCATCCTGAGAGCTCCCTCCCTGGAGCTGAAGGCCGTCTGGCAGAATCTGCTGCAGCGTCAAATGTAGGTCGTAGATGTCCTTAAACATGAAACCAAACTAACCAGAAGGACACTCTCAGTTTTCTAGTGAATGCCGCCCTGGGATCGACGCCCCTATCCAGTCCGCTGGACTCGCCGGACGTCCTCAACACCCTGGTGCCCCTGAGCGACATCGGCCTGACCTCCGCCTCGATGGGATCGATGAAGCTGCCGTCGCTGGACAGCATCCACCTGAAGCAGCAGCAGAAACAGCAGGTGCGTCTCTTTCGCAGCAAGCGGCTGGACAGTGCCGATTCGTACGAGAATCTCCAGAGGCTGGCCAGTGCGGTGAGACACCATTGTGCGGCCAGTGCCGCCAGCACCACAGCCAGTAGTGCCACCCAGACCCAGTCCCAGACCCATCCGACCCTGAATACCAGTTCCCCGGCGAGGAACGGCGGTGGCTCGGTGGTGAACGGAGTGATTGGGGAGCTCAGCTGCCTCAGGCGCTTTAACACCAACAGCTCCTGCCTGAGCAGCAGTGTCAGCCTGGTCCAGACTCAGGCCCAGGCTCAGACCCAGACCCACACCCAGACCCTGACCCAAGTCCAGACCCAGACACAGATCCACACCCAGACCTCTAACCACTCGCAGACCCAGACCACGACCCTGTCCAGTTGCAAATGCCTGACGGCCATTCCAGAGGCTTCCAGTGAGCCACCAATGCCTCCACGTCCTCACCCGCATCCGAATCCCTCCCAGAAACTGCTGGAGTTCAGTCTCAGTTCGGTGGGTCGTTCGTTTATCGACGAATCGGCGGCCGGCGTGGAAAGGGGCGGTGGTGGAGTCGGTGGCGTGGGCCAGATATCCCTAACCACGCCGGAAACCCCCACCCCGAACATCTCCCCCAGCTCCCAGCCCTGCAACTCGGACGCCTTCTCCAATGACTTTGTGCCGCCGAACTCCAGCCAGGCCCCGAACATTCCACTGGCGGAGTTTGGTGGCTCCTGGGATCTCCTGGAACTCGATCTCCAGCTGCACGAGGTCAACCTGGATCCCTGCTACGACACGGACGTGGAGGAGTGCATCTTTTTGGGGGACAGAGGGGATCGAGAGGGTGGCGAGGGCGGTGGCGACGGGGATGACGATGATAGTGACGACGATAGTGTCGTGGTTGACGATCCCTTCGGCATGCTGCCCACCAAACCGACACCACCGGACTCCCTGGACCTGTGATTTGACTTCTGGCTACAGTCAGAGCCCGATCCCAGCCTCTTGCCGCACAATCTTTGAATCGACTAATCGAGCTTACCCAAAACACGTATTACCACTGATCTACTCTAGCCCTCACACTTGCTCAAAGATAACCTCAAAACCTAAACTCAAATCAAAATCCATTGCTCTGCTTTTGCCTCAGCTCTTGGCCAAGTTTCTAGGCTCTTTCAGGACTTAGTAGTGGCAGCCTCTTGTGAAGATTGGGGACTGACTATGCCAGGATATAGACGGAGGACTCTAAATGGAGTTCAAAACCGAAAGAGGAAGGCAGCTAGCTAGCTGGTGGGCGAGTAACGAAAGCAGCGAGAGAATGTATGTCTAGTTGGAAAGTAACGAACGAAAAGGCAGCTAGTAAGCATATAGCGAGTAAGAAAAAGCTAGTAGGCAAGTAACGAGTAACAGAAAAAGGATATATTGACAGGATTTTTGAGAAAATAGAAGCCACAAGCTGTTTAGAAGCATGCCAGAGCGTGCTTAGCCAGGAAATCTTAAGCTTCGATAGCAAAAAACGCAAAAGTTAACAATTATAAATGTTCTTACATAATTTTTAATTAAAACATCAACATAACGAGTGAGAAGTGACAATTATCCCTGGAGAATTGTACATAGAAGTGCCCGATATCCCGATAACTCTCTCTCTCTCTCGCTCTCCATCAATGTGTGTGTGTGTGTATGTGTATCTGTTGTGTATTGTACATACCATATATATATATATATAACCATCATATACCATATATATGTCCCCTCCCGTAATGGTGTTTGTTCCATCCAAGTCGATTCTGAATCGAGTGTATATAGAAGGACGAAAAGAGGACATTTTTGGACGAGAGGAGAGTTGGCATCGATGAGGATTCGGCAACAATGACGATGATTGTATGTGTGTAACGCTAGTATATAGCTCTTTATAGTATACCCAGTATACACGTCTTAGATATAGCCATATATACGATACGATATATATGTATATTAGCTAGTCAAATATACACGACACAGAGATGCGAGGTCCGTCAGGATTCTCCATGTTTTAAAAGAGTTTTTAGCTTATAGACATACCAGTACGAGTATATATAATGTATTTATATATATATCCGCAATACCTAATCGCTCTATTCGTATTAACCATTCGATTGAAACTATTTTGCCAATCCATAAAAAAAAAGAAAACAAAAGAAAAACTAAAACTTACTAATGTTAATAATGCTTCCATTTTGTAGCCAAATTGATTATCGATTACCGATTACCGATTACTGATTACTGTTATCGCTGTTGTTATCCTATATTAGCCTAGTCCTAGTCCTAGTTTCCCAGTCATCCCAGATCTCAGATCGGTTCGGATCCTCCTCGTATAATAAGTTGAACTTTAGCCAAATTGTTTGTAGATTCGATTGAAATTCAAGTTAATTAAGTAGCACCACCCGATTGGCCAGAACAAAGTGAACTCCATTTTGTATATATGTAGTACTAATACTCTATATATATAGACATTTATTTATTATATTATATATACCTTCTTTCCACACATCCGTATATATATATTTATCTATATGTGTATCCTTAAAAAACAAAGAAAATGCGAAAAAATCGAAACAAAAACCAAAGAAATCTGTAACGAAAGTATGCTCAGTCTCGAGGCTTTTGGCTGGATGGCGGCCCATTTGCTACTTATTATGTATCTGATCGATCCATCGACGTCAATTATTCACGACAAGCACTTTGTTGCCTTTGAAAGTCAATCCTTAACTCAATCTAAACTATATCTCTAACTATCTATATAGGAACTACATTTTAGAAGGCTCTAAACTGTTTTCGCACAAAGGCCTTTCTTCTCCTTTCGATTACCAGACTAGAGTAGCTTTTTATGTAATAATCCTAGTTAAAGTCCTAGTTATATTTCTTTCAACTTTGTCACCCCATCTATAACCTCTTAGTGAGTTGATTTCGTTTCCTTTGTGCGATTTCAGTTTAGTGACGAAGCTGTCCAGCCAATTAGCCAACTTTCATAGTATCTCCGATTAAATATATATATCTAATGGCAACTCTCCCTAACACCCACATATACATACACCTCTAGAATGCACAGACATCGACATTTATTGCAAATTTTAAAGAACGATTGTTGAATATCAAGCATACGCCGCGTTGTCTTTTGCGGTTCGGTTTTTGTGTGTGCCTTGAGCAGTAAACAAACAAAAATTTCTATACACATTATATATATCTACATAAAAAAAAACAACAAAATATATATATATATATATACATATACTATTTAGATTCATATTCATATATTATGTAAACTTTATGTACGTCTAGAATTTTTTGATTTATTGTTTTTCGACATTTTACATAAACACGAGAGGATCGAAAGTCGAGAATCGAGTTAAGCGAGTACCGAGTAGCGAGTAACGAGTAGCGAGAAGCTAGAAGCGAGATTCGACCATCGATTTATCGATTAATCGAGCCGCTTGAGATTGAGATTGCGAAGAGAAACGATGAATTCAAATAATAATAAAAACCGAATGATTCTTTGACTAAAAACGCTTGTGATGTTCTTTTTATTTCAAAAATTAAACCACCATGGACTAAAAACCAAGTAGAAATCCACCGAGCACTCACTGAATTACCATTCAAAAAAAAAAATGCAACAGATCCTGCGCCAAAATTGGTCGATCCAGAGCAAAAAACAAAAAAAAAAACTATATAAAAATAAATCTTTTTCAAACAAAGAATTGATAAATTAAAAATTGTGATGGACTCAATTTTAGTTTTAAGTTCGAATTGCTTCCTCCTCTAATCTCTAAACTTCTATAAACAATCCCCCCTAAAAAAAAAAAAAAAAATTTCCTTATTGCTTATTAGTTGTTTGTTGTGTGACTGTACCCGCTGTTGTCTTGTGTCATTATGTAACCGATATTTTTGCAAAAATTATAACCATTATGTAGCCTCTTCTGGCACCCCAACATATAGCCAGAGCAAGCGTTTTTAATCAAAGACCAAGGACTATTATTGTTTTTCGATCCGTTTCTACGCTTCGCAAAAGAACTGAGACTTCTCAAAAGCCAGAAAGCCAGAACCCAAATCTACAAGATAAGAAAAGCAAAACCAAGCCAATCTTAAAGCCAAAACAGAATGAAGCCAAAAAGCAAAAGCAAAAGAGCCCCTAACTTTCAAATTTTGTTACCAATGAGCCCATCACAAGTTTTAATTTGCCAAACGGATAGGTTCTTTGGCGGGTGAATGGTAGAGTGTTGTGGTTTGTGAGCTCACTGCGGAGGTAATGTATGTGCCTGCTACCTGGTATTCATGTCTTTTCGATCCGATCGATCTCTTCCAGCAGCGCAGCAATAATTCCCAAACAGCGGCCACCGACCGGTCGGTGGATCGGTCCCACGGCCACTCCCACAGCGGCCACAGTGGCCACAGCGGCCATGCCGTGGAGCAGATCGAGCTGCTGATCGACGAGAAGTGCCGCATCCTGAACAAGACCGGTACACCCAAGTCGAGTGCCCTGCACCTGGCCAACTGGATGAAGGGCCAGCTGGACAAGCAGCAGCAGCAGGCTCGACTGGCGGCCATCGCCCGGTCGCAGGAGAATGTGAGTGCCGAGGACGAGCAGTTGATATTCAACAGCGACAGTGAGCAGGACGAAAGGATCACCTACTGGACGCGGCAGCAGCTGGAGAAGCGCACCAAGGAGCTCAACCTGGCCAAGGAGAACGGCGGCCTCTCGGCCAAGCCCAACTTTGGCGGCAAACGCCTCAGCGGCGTGGAGGAGCTCAGCATGAGTGCCACCTCGGACATCTATTCCACCACGTCGGAGGCCGAGGGCGTGACGAGTCAGATCAGTCAGTCGCACAGCACAACATCGGATAGTCAGGTGGGTGTCTAGTTTCTAAGCCATGATCCCAGGTCATAAGTCCAACTCCTCCATCCTAAAGCTTGTATCTGTGGCTTGCTAACCCCGCCTATCCCTGTTTCCCCATTCAGATCACCGTTCGCTCGAGTCCCATTGTCCTGGACAAGCTGGCCGTGTGCCGGCACTGCCACAAAAACTGCCAGCAAAGCGGCGGCGGGGCAGTGCGTCCTGGCGGCGTTAACACCTCCAGCTCCACGCCCGTGCTCCTCTGCAACTCCCTGAAGGTCCAGCACAGCCAGTCCTCCCCGAACCGATGCTGCAAGCTGAACGGCTTGGCGGCCGGCGAGAATGGCGCCGAGAAAGGATCAGAGACAAGAACTGGCACCAGGACCGGAACGGGAACGGGAACGGAGACCGGGACGGGCAGCATGACCAGCATGTCCAGTAGCACAATAACCGGGGAGTTCTCCTCCAAAGTAGTGGCTAGCAGCAGCCGCCGGGAGACCGGCGACACGGAGAGCGATGTCGCCCAACTAATCACCGACGAAATCTCGATTTCGCAATCAGAGGCGACGGATGACAGTGTTGGGGCGATCCCGAACAGCAGCAGCAGTGCCGGCGACTCCAAACTACGTCATCTAGAACAGAATACAGCCACAGCCCCCGCAGCCAGTCCATCCCTGCCCAATGGTCACTGTAGTGGGGGAACTGGGGGTTCGCCCAAGCCACTGCCACCGCCCCGTCGCACCCGAATCGTGGCCCAGATGTGCCAGGAGCCGGCCCGGCCCAAGGCCAACCAGCAGGTGAAGGCCATTGTCACCATTACGGAGACGGCCCGCATCATGCGGAGCAGTCCCACCAAGGGATCCAGCTCCGTGGGCGGATCACCGGCCAAGTACTCGGCCTGCCACTGCCGCTGCCAGCCGGAGGACTTCACGAACGCCCAGCTCTCGCCGGACAAGATGGAGCACCAGACCTGCAAGCTCCTCGAATCGCCCAAGCAGACGGCCACCACCATGAAGCAGCAGCAGCAGGAGAAGCAGGAGGATGACCAGCTGTCCCTCATGCTCATCGGCCTGGCCCAGTTCGCGCCGGCGGCCAAGCTGTGCGGCCAGGACCGGATGACCAAGGAAGAGAAGAGTCTGAGCAGCAGCACGCCCACCATAGCGGTGGTGCCGCCCACTCCCGACGCCGTGCTGACAAAGACCACCACCCATGTGTGGGACAACAGCGGCTGCTCCTCGAACGGCACGGGCACGGCCACCACCAGCACCGCCACCACGACCACCAAGCAGCCCCGGCAGGCCATCATCGAGAACATACCCGAGGACTCCTGCGACGAGTCGCCCCTGGACGAGGAGCCCCCATACCGGCCCATGAGCAGTGCCCTGCGGCGGTTCGGCACGATGTCCAGCCTGGAGAAGCTGCCCTCCGACGACCGGATGGACGAAGCCGACGAGCTGGACGACGACCTGGAGCCCTACACGTCCAACGGGCATGGATCTCCGCCGCAGAACGAGGAGGACGACGAGGAGGAGGCCCGATCGGACAAGGCTCTGGTGCAGAACCTGAACGATCTGGGAGGCGCCAGTTCCTCGTCGGGCGTCCTCGTCAATGGGGATGTCCTGGCCAGCGGGGCCTGGACCAACCGTGCCGGGGCCTTTGTCTCCGACAAGATGTCCTTCTTCGAGGAGTCGCGGGCCTTCATAGACAAGTACTTGGGCCGGTGGAACGCCGGGGAGGCCCAGCAGACGCCGCAGCAGTCGCACCACCAGCCCGGAACCGCCTCGGAGACCGACGAGCAGATGGACGAGTGCACCTCGGGAGCCACCAGCGGCGAGGAGGTGTGGGGGACACCCACCAGCGGCGGGGAAAACGACGACCAGGACATGCAGCTGATCAACTCCGAGAACACCCATTCGGTAGGCCCTCAAAGATAATCCAGTTTAATGTTGGGAATCCATGAGATTAATCCTCTAGTCACCCACCAAGTCGAGCACCTCGCTGAATGATGACGACGACACGGAACTTATGATGGACGAACTACTGATGGCACCACCGATGACGGCCAGCACGATCCGGGGACTGCTGCCACGGTATGTAAGGTCCTCGGGCCAGTAGACAGAGTCCTCGAACCAACACCCACCGATACTCACACACAGCTGGTAGTTGAGAAACCCTAGGCAGAGGCATCTCTCAAACTGTCCAAGAAAAGAAAAGAAACCTCACAGTACATTTAAAATATGTATCTACCATTTATAGTATAGCCTAGACTAGTGCCTCCATATATATTGAGATCCTATTGTTAATAAGAATACGAATTCTCTTTTTTTGTGTACTCCTTTGGTAACTTTCTTTCGTAGCTTTTACAGGTGTTTTTTAACTTTCGTAACCATTTGATTCACACACCAAACTATAAACTATAAATGCCCACACTCATATCCAGTTCGCAATCCAATCCGATCCAATTCGAATCAAGTCGAAGCTCCATTGTATCTCTAACTGTATCCATCATGTATCAGTATCTATATACTCCTAGTATCTATCACTCATTTGCGGATTAGATTAGTCGATAGTTGGGTCATAGGTCCAGATTAAGAGGCGGGTCATCTCTGTAGTTGTGTTAACCTCTCTAGCCTATAACTGTATAATCAACATACATATGTATTGTCAAGTTTCAACTCAAAATTGATACATCATTTATGCCATCAACACCCAAAACACAACACACATCAAAACAATCGACACATCGATCGACTATTGCTAAATTCAAATTGAAATTCGTTTGCATTCGATTCGCCATTAACACGTACTATCGAACCGTAAATCGTATATCCGTATATCGTATATCGTATCCGTATATCGATACTGTCATGCGTAGACGTCGACTTGAGCCATTATTCGAGGAAGAGACGGAGAGCGACGAAGAGAAGACGCAGCAGGACAGCGACGACGTCAAAAAGGTGGGTCGTTATTACAGCAAATCCCAGACACGTCCCGATAAGTCCAAAATGTCCAGGTCGATAGATCGCCGGTCGATAACCGACTCACCAAAATGCAACCGTGTTCCGTACTCGTTCAGTACAGTTACGTTTTAAATACCAAAGTTCCGCTGCATGGCAAAAAAATACTAACAAAAAAAACAGAGGCAACTGTACTTCTGCACTAAAGACGAGACCAAGGAAGATGGCCGGCAGACTATCGATAGAACAGTTGACTCCCAATCGATAGTTTGCCGAGCCAGCCCTGTGGAGATCGAACACCGATCAGATCTCAGCGGGGTAGCCTTCCGCCTCCCAAACAAAACCCACCACCTGCATGCAGCCCAATCACTCTATGAACTAACTTCTCAATTGACTTGGTTTGTCTTTCTATTTTGTCTGTATTTTCATAAAAACCATCGACTGCAACTCGCTCATCTCCATCGATCACAACATCATCATCTCTCTCTCTCTCCATCAATCAATCAATCAATCAATCAATCGATACAATCATCACACCTAACATGCTTTGAATTTGTATGTAAACTGTACTCTTTTGTGCCTGTCTCTGCTTGCCATTATCCACCATGCCATTATCCTTTCTGTAATTGTTTTTAATATCATTTCGCTGCTTAAATATTAATCTTAAACTTGAATCAAATGCCTTGTAATTATATAGAAGGTCGTAGTGAAATTAGTGAAGCTTTAGCCCATCCTGCAGTATTGCGAGCTCATCAACATCACACGTCCGGACAAAGGCAGCGACGATGACGACGCCGATTGACGCAAAGATTCGACACTAAAATGTCAAAATCAATATCACAGCCAACACCATCATCCCCAACACCCTTGATCCGGTCTTGCTATCGAAATTCCGTACAATAAGCTATAAGCTATAAGCCTGTTACCCACACAAGCACATGCACTCCATCCAACCATCCATTCATCCATCCGGCAACCGCTAGCAGGAGGCTCTATCCCAACCAGAATTGATTAGTTGAATTCTATTCCCACAAATTGGTAGGGGGAACCAACGACCAATGGCCACTACCTAGAGGATTCGGCTGGAAGTTCAAGCGACAGCGAGGTGGAGGCGGTGGCAGTGGCGGTGCCTGTGGCGGAGGCAGTCCCACAACCAGTTCAAGTCCCAGTTGTGCCGGATCTGGAGGAGGATCCAGCGGAGCAGCTGCTGCTGGAGGAGCAACCGGAGCAACGGGAGCCACTCCATCCGATGGCGATGGGGCCACGCCCTTTGGTCACCACTCGTTTACTACCCACCACGGCCATTACCACGCAAGTGGATCGCGTCCTGGATCCTCCAGTGGCCTCATCCTGCGAGTATCTTCTCGATCAGCGCCGATCCGACGCCATCGTGCCGTCCGCGGAGCGATCTCAGATGTCAGCAGCGATGCCGGCAGTGACGGGGATGAGTACGGGGATCGGATCGACGACGACGACGATGATGACGACGAGGACGACGACGTCGGTGAGGGCAACAACCACAACGACGACGACGACGACGACGATGCCGAGTCGAGCTCCCTCATCGACTACTACAACAATCAGCAGCGGGAGCGGCACTACCAGCTCCGGCGGCAGAGCCAGCGGCAGGCCAGCGGCGAAGTTCGTCCCTCCTCCGCCGCCTCCGCGTCGTTTGCTTCTCACGCAGACAGATCTAAGCGCTGCCAAGGTCAAAACGGTAAGCCAAGGAGTAGTTAGTATCCTGGCGGTGTATCCTTCAAGTCTCTTATCCTTCGCAGGAACCACCTCAAAGAAAATCTGGCGGTACTGCTGACAGTGGCTCTTCGGCGGCTGCCGACGGCGCCGCCAGCGCTTCGGGCCAAACCGGTACCGGGTCAAGGACAATGCCAGCCACGGCGAGTACCAGCAGCTCGGCGGGACGGGGCAAGGCGGAAGCAGGTCCTGCGGCGGCAGCAAAACGACCATCCTCAACGATAATCGAGACCTGCCTGCTGGGGGCGCCCCGACGCGGGCCCTCAACCTCAGCCTCAGCAACTTCATCAGCAACAGCCTCGAAGACGGCAAAGCCGAGCCGGCAGCCGAAACAGGAGCCGCAGGAGGCAGTGGGGCGGCAGGTGCCGAGCAGCCAGGATGCAGTGGCGCCACAGCCGCCGGCAGCAGTGGCGGCCGACGCAGCCGCTCCACGTTCGGCGGCCGCTGCCCCAATGCCCCACGCTGGCTGCGGCCTAAGCCCAAGGCTGGAAATGCGACTGGCCCTCAACCACGACATCCTCGGGGACGAGGACTTGATCTGCTACGAGCCTGGTCCCGATCTAACAACTATTCTGGGGTGAGTTCTGCCTCCAGTGGCTCCCCAAGTACCAGGTAGCTTATAATCCCCATTGCAGGCACGACCTCTCCACATTTCATCGTCTGACGGGTCGAGATTTATTGAGTCGTTCAGCCACGAACCGGGTGCAGCCAAAAGAGGCTGTCATATCGTTCTCTCAACAACGCAACTCAAAGATGGACACCCCGACGGTGAACCGCCGGGGCCGCCCCCTCTCGGTGGGGGGCGGTGGCAACACCAACACCACCAGTCGCAGCAGCAGCAGTCACGGCAGTCCTCTCGCCGCTGGTTCAGTTCGTGCCGCCGGCCAAGCGGGAGTCCATCAGCAGCAGCTGCCACATCATCATCAGCAGCAGCAGCAGGTGGGGGGGGCACCACCACCACCGGCGTACGGTACATGGAGCGGTTCTGGCTATGCGGGTCGAGCAGGCGGCGGGAGCGGAAGCGGCGGCGGCAACAGCACCGCCTCCAACTCCAACAGAGGCGGGAGCAAATTAGGCGATCTGGAAATCTTGGCGAGGCGCGAGAAGATATACTGCACGTCTCGATCGAGGAGTGGCTCTCAAGTCAGGGAGACATCCACAATGTCCTCGACGACCTTGGTGGCGATGGCTTCCGAACTGGCAGCGGAATCGGGCACGGGGATGGGGATGGGGACGGGAACGGGAACGGGGAAACGCGACTCTTCCTGGCCGAGCCGAGCAGCTGCAGCAGCCTCACTGACGAGGACGAGGAGTACTACTTCGATGGACGGAGCGGGAGCCATCAGTACCACCACCACCACCACAACAACAATGACTGAGGCGTTCCTCGAAACGGAGGCCGGCAAATCGAAGCGATTGTGAGTCTTAACTTTCTTTGACAAATAATACAGGAATCCAGAAGTCGATTAAGGTATCCTTCTCAAGGATCGGCTCATAATTGGCCAAGATATACCCATCCCAAGGGGTCTAAAGGCCTCTCCCCACGATTGTCGTAATTTTTGAAGAGGGTTTCCTAGAAAAATTTGAAAAAATTGGATCGAAAATTTTATTTCTAGATTTTGAAGCAGAGTTACGGAGAATCGATCCAGAAATCGTTTAAGGCATTCCTTTCAAGGATCCGATCAAAATTAACGAAGATATGGCCTTCCAAAGGGGTCAAAAATCGCTCCCTAGGCATCTCCCCAACTTTTCAAGGGGGTCCATCAGAAAAATTTGAAAAAATTGGATCGAAAATTTTATTTCTAGATTTTGATGCAGAGTTACGGAGAATCAATAGAGAAATCGTTTAAGGCATTCCTCTCAAGGATCGGATCAAAATTAACGAAGATATGGCCTTCCAAAGGGGTCAAAAATCGCTCCCTAGGCTTCTCCCCAACTTTTCAAGGGGGTCCATCAGAAAAATTTGAAAAAATTGGATCGAAAATTTTATTTCTAGATTTTGATGCAGAGTTACGGAGAATCGATCCAGAAATCGTTTAAGGTATTCCTCTCAAGGATCGGATCAAAATTAACGAAGATATGGCCTTCCAAAGGGGTCAAAAATCGGTCCCTAGGCTTCTCCCCAACTTTTCAAGGAGGTCCATCAGAAAAATTTGAAAAAATTTGATCCAAAATTTTATTTCTAGATTTTGAGGCAGAGTTACGGAGAATCAATAGAGAAATCGTTTAAGGTATTCCTTTCAAGGATCGGATCAAAATTAACGAAGATATGGCCTTCCAAAGGGGTCAAAAATCGCTCCCTAGGCTTCTCCCCAACTTTTCAAGGGAGTCCATCAGAAAAATTTGAAAAAATTGGATCGAAAATTTTATTTCTAGATTTTGATGCAGAGTTACGGAGAATCGATCCAGAAATCGTTTAAGGTATTCCTTTTAGGGATCGGATCAAAATTAACGAAGATATGGCCTTCCAAAGGGGTCAAAAATCGCTCCCTAGGCTTCTCCCCAACTTTTCAAGGGGGTCCATCAGAAAAATTTAAAAAAATTGGATCGAAAATTTTATTTCTAGATTTTGATGCAGAGTTACGGAGAATCAATAGAGAAATCGTTTAAGGTATTCCTTTCAAGGATCGGATCAAAATTAACGAAGATATGGCCTTCCAAAGGGGTCAAAAATCGCTCCCTAGGCTTCTCCCCAACTTTTCAAGGGAGTCCATCAGAAAAATTTGAAAAAATTGGATCGAAAATTTTATTTCTAGATTTTGATGCAGAGTTACGGAGAATCGATCCAGAAATCGTTTAAGGTATTCCTTTTAGGGATCGGATCAAAATTAACGAAGATATGGCCTTCCAAAGGGGTCAAAAATCGCTCCCTAGGCTTCTCCCCAACTTTTCAAGGGGGTCCATCAGAAAAATTTAAAAAAATTGGATCGAAAATTTTATTTCTAGATTTTGATGCAGAGTTACGGAGAATCAATAGAGAAATCGTTTAAGGCATTCCTCTCAAGGATCGGATCAAAATTAACGAAGATATGGCCTTCCAAAGGGGTCAAAAATTGCTCCCTAGGCTTCTCCCCAACTTTTCAAGGGGGTCCATCAGAAAAATTTGAAAAAATTGGATCGAAAATTTTATTTTCAGGTTTTGATACAGATTGGTGGAGAATTCCTCGACGATTCCTTAGACGTATTCTGCTTAAGGATCAGATGGGTATTACCTAAAATAGAGCCTTCGAAAGGTGTCTGATATGCATTATTTGGTAAACCCCATTTTTTTAAGGGGGTACATCAGAAAATGTTGAAAAAATGGGATAAAAAAAAATTATTTCAGATATTAATGCAGATTTATAAAGAATGATTTCAGAAATCGTTTAAGGTATTTTGCTCAACTATCGGATCAAAATTAACGAAGATATGGCTTTCCCAAGGGGTGGTACATGAAGACTAATTATTTCTGGGGGGTTTCAGTGAAATTCTACAAAAAATATACTGAAGGTCCTTTTATTTTTTAGGATAAACTTCATAAAGCGCCGTAACTCCGAGATAACCGCCAGTAGCAGCAGCAGCATCCCCAACGTCTCCGACGGCGCCCAACCGAGCCAGAGTCCGAGCAGCTTGATGCTCCAGAGGCAGACGCCGGGCCAGTCGCAGGGTCAGGAATCAGCGGACATGGCACAGATGTCGCCGCGAAAGGATAACGTGAGACTATTTCCTTTAATAATAATTTTTATATTAATATCCTGCTTGCAGGACAAGCCGTCGCTGAACCGCCGCCTGTGGAAACAGATCACCAAACGCCGACGCACCAACTCCGTGTCCCAGATAGTCGCTGGCTAGGGGAACCCCCCATCCTTAACCCCCTGACACACACACACAATTACACTCTGACACACTCTTAACCCTCGTTCAAAATGTGTTCTGTGGGTAGACTTTAGGGACACTTGCACGGGGCAGTCGATGGCTGGAAATGGAAGAGGGAACTGCAACTGCCAAGCATATCAAGGTGGGCTTTGGTCCTTTAGTCGACTGCCCCACCAAAAGGACTGGCAGAAATCAAAACGAGAGAGAGAGAAAGTTAATTAATTGAAAGGAAGAAAGGAGGAGGTAACACTTTAGTAGTATTTTAAGTTTTTTGATACGACTTTGTAGCTAGCGAATCCCCCGGATCGCAACGATCCCGGGCAGCTCTAGGCGTCCAAATTGCGTCCAAAAACCAAAAACCAAAAGAAAAAATAAATAAATGGAAAATAAATATTAAACGATTCTCCTGCCAACAGAAAAAGCCAAGAGGAACCGAGTCCCAGCCAAAAAGAAAAACTAAAATAAAGTAAAGAGAATAATATTTAGACAACGAATGGCACTAAGGCGGCAGTTGGAGAGTGGCGAAGATCAACAACTACTGGGCACACTTTCGAGCATTATGACATAAACACAAAAAAATAATAAAAAAAAGATATAGCATATTACGTGGAAAATGCAGCCAAATGTTTAGGACTTGTAGAAGTTCATACACAGACTATATACAGCCGGCATTCATAATTAATTTTTAGCTTAGCAGTTTCGGGTTTATGTTGCGGGATTTAAGATTTAAAAAAAAGATATATGTGGTGGAGACATAAGATGAAATTGCCTTACGTATTCAATGAACTATTGTATGGGTAGCTTAACGTAGTAGTCTTTATATATTTACTTACATTTAAATTATACATTTTTGCGGCATTTTGCAACTGTCCATCACAGCAGCCTCAGCAGTTTGTAGTTGTACCAACTAAGTCCGTATGAGAATTATGAGTAGCTTTGGTCGTAAAACATTTTTTTTTACTACAACTTCACAGTTTTTTCTCAACTATTTACAAACAAACAAAAAACCAAAAAAAAAATGTAACTTTTGCATCAGTTAGATCTTAAAATACAAGATATAGGGAAAAAAAACTTGGTATTGTAGTTCATTTCACATTGAAATTGTAATTGTAATTGTAATTGTAATTGATATTGAGGAGAATTAGTGGATGGGGCGGGGAATACTGGATATATGAGATTCAAGAATCGAGAATCGAGAAAACGAATAAACACGAAAAAAGTCAAGAAAATAATTGTTGAACTCGCAGCGATGAGCTGGGAAGAACGCTAACAAATTATACGAATTAATAATAATAACAAACGATCAAGTACATTTATCAGCTTTAATAGAAAATCTAATACATAATATACACATGAATCTAAATAGTTCTAGTTCTAGTTATATAACTTTGGATAGGGAGTACTACACGGGATCGAGTTAATATGCATTTATCACTCACACATTCCGCTCGAGGCATTCATTCCACGATCCAGCACACACACTTCACCAGTGTTTTCCGATCCGATCGATCCTATTTCGACTTGACAAGTCCCCAGATTTTTGTTGTTAGTTATTTTGGTCGAAATTCGATTTTAGACATAGTAGTAGAAAGGCAAACGTGAATTTTCCTCTTGAAATTCAAATAAAAAATTCAATTATTTAAAGAACAAACTCCAAACAAACGAAAAACAAGCATCCAAATAAATTCAATCTACAATAAATCAAAATCAAATACAAAACTTTGTTTTTCTTACGATTTAAAGGGGTTTACTTGGAGATATATACAATATCTTTCATGTATCTTTTTTTATACATAAGCTTTGAGGCTTATTTATTCTAGCATGAAGGGTTTATCGTTTGAAAAGATCTGTAAACTGTCTAGGCCGAAGCTGGAAGTACTCTTATTCGGAGAGACTTATTCTTACATTTTGAGTTGCCTACTTTTGGGCACTGTTGTTGTTGAAAGTCTAGAAATATTATAATTCTTTAGTTACTTGCTTTCTTTAGTTACTTTTTATAAAGATTTTATGAAGAAAACTCTCTATTTAAATAGAGTGTCTTGTGAATCATGAATTCTAAGTATTGCTGCCTACTTTTAGGCTTTGAAACTATTGTTGAAACTAAAGTATTATAAACATTTTTGAACAATTGAAGTATTTGTCCATAAAAACTCCTTCTATATTTATTTTTGTACATTTTTAATAAAGAAAACTTTATTTTTTCAATATTATAAGCGGAAGTGAAGTGATTTCTTATTCGATTGCCTACTTTTAGGCTGTAAAACTGTTGTTGGAAGTTAAGAAGTATTATAATTTTTCAATAATTTAAGTATTTGACAGCAAAAAGGCTTTCGTTAGTTACTTTTTATAAAGATTTTATAAAGAAAACTCTCTTTTTAAACATAGTGTGTTGTTAATCGTGAGTTCTAAGTATTGTTGCCTACTTTTAGGCGTTGAAACTGTTGTTGAAACTAAAATATGATTACAATTTAAAAATAATTGAACCATAGATACTCTTTCTATAGTTACTGTTTAAAAGTTTTTCTAAACAAATCCTTGCCTTTTCATTATTTAGAGCTATTTGTTTATGATTTTGAATTTAATTGCCTACTTTTAGGCTTTGAAACTGCCGTAAAGCAAGGAAAGTAAATCTTTCTTATATAATCCGTGATTTAAAATGTAAAAAAAATGAAGAGGGAACTATGAGAAGCCTTTTAACTACCAACTACCTTTATACCTCTACCTCTATAGACCAAGTCTAAGTTCTGATTTAGTTCTTGACTTGAAAATATCAATACCTTCTGGCCAGGGTGCTTTTTAGAGGGAGAGGGAGACACTGTATGTTGGTCAAATTAATTGTAATTCCCAGTGGAGCTGGGTTGGGCGCTTTGGAGGCCCGTGCGTGCGCCCAGTTAATTTTGTTGCACACTCACCACCACCGTCACCGTCGCCGTCGCCGTCACTGCCACCACCCCCAACTCCCCCCACTCCACCCATTTTCCGGCTGATGGGGGGGGGGAGGAAGAAAGGGAGGACAGACTGGAGAATAGAGAAACGGTAGAGCGGAAAAGCGGTAATGCGGCAAAGAGAGAGTGTGTCGGCGAGCGGCGCCAGCTGTATCTGCTACTGAGCTGGCTACTGCAGCTGAGCTTCAGATACTTTTTCAGCTGAGCGGTTCAGTTCGCAAACGAGTTTCACGCCGAACGGACGCTCGCGCTGCGTTTCGCTTCGAAATACTATACTATTCTCTCCACCACCACCACCCCCCGTCTCTCTCGGCGTTCTCTGGGTCGCGAAGAATTCTTCCTCCTCCCGAAGAATTCGCCCATGCTCCAGAGTCCAAGTGCATTTATTTACATATCCGACAGATATCCGACAGCAACGTCGCGAGTGCTGGTGTTTCTCCATTTCGCACAGAAATGTGGCGTTAAAAAAAAATTCTAAATATTTTGGTCCTCTTTTTTTTACAATTTTTTTTTAACCAAAAAAAAGTGATTACCAAAAAATAACAGCAAGATATATCTAGAAATAGAGTGTACGAGTGTGTTGACACTTGAAAGACACCGATGCATGTGAACTGACAGGAAGTGGAGCGCCATTAAGTCCATCACATCAAAAGGCAGTTAGAACCATGGCACAGAGCTCGGCCCAAACTGTTTTTTTGCTAATTGAGGTCGTTGTCTAGGTAAGTTGTCGGTTTCTACTGCCTGCCGCAGGCTTGGACCATCTTCTGTAGCTGTCTTGTAGCTTCCGTTTGCAACAGCTTTTGGAATTCACTTACCCACTCCCTCCACTCCACTCCACTCCACTCCACTCCGCTCCGATCTGATCCTCCACACCGATAAGGCCCGAACCACAGCCAGTGCTCCAAAAACGGTAAATTATGCCGGTGTTGCTGGCTAAAATTCACACGTTGCACTGTGGGCTGAAGGACTCTGAAACCCAGTCATGCATAGTGTCCGCTTAAGAGAGGTTTGTCCGATAAATCGAAATATTTCAAGGTCTAGGGTTTCTTTCTTTTTTTTTCTTAGTTCTAAAGAGCTCGCAAAGTTCTGTAAACTGTCCGCTTAAGAGAGGTTTGTCCTATAAATCGAAATATTTAGTCTTTTTCTTAGATTTTTGAATGAAAAGATTCTAAAAGTTGCATAAACTGTCCGCTCAAGAGAGGTTTGTCCGCTTAACTATGTTATTTTTATTTCTAAAGAGTTCTAAAAGTTCTATAAACTGTCCGTTTAAGAGAGGTTTGTCTGATTGAAATAAAAAAGATTTCCTGCTTCGATCTTTTAGCAAATGTTCACACGTTCTCAAAAAAAAAAACAAACCCTCAAATAAAAAGTAAAATCGCATACGTGATTTCTATTAGATGAGGGCTGGCTTAAAACTTGACGAACCGTGTCTGTAATTTTGAACAAAATAAACAAATTGGGTTAACAAAATGTTGTGTTTTCGGATTTGTGAAGCCATCGACCCAGAGTGGCCTGCTAAAAGCGGAAAATCAAAATGACAGATAGTCGGATTTCGAGTCCAAGAAGAAAAAGCAACCTGAGTCAGCAGTGAAAGCAGGCAATCGAAAGCTCTCTTCGGCGATCTGCAGCTCTACTTCCTTGTGGCAGCTGCCAGTCGGCCATCAGTACCGGATTCTGGATGGAGGTCCGATTTGGGGTGGCTGGGAAACGAATCGATAATCGAGAATCCGGAGTCAGGTGATCGGTCGGCCAGTCAGCCAGTCAGCCAGCTAGCCAGCTCTGATAATAATTATCACACAACGGCGGCCACATAACAGAACGGCAATCAATGGTTTATGCCAATAATGGTGCCGAGATGCTGGCCTGCTGGACTGTGGGCTTGTGATTATGGTGGCGATTATAGTGGTTGGATGGCCGACGAAAAACCGCAGCGGAAACATATTATCGCGGCTTTCAACCATCGATCCTCAAAAGAAAAACAAAATCAGTTAGCTTTGTAAGGTCGAAGCACGGCAGCTAAATGCATATTAAGTAATTTCCAGCAAGTGAGAAAACGAGCTGAAAAACGTAAATAGATACTTGTACGACTCTATTTAGCGCATGTTTCCTTTTCGGAAAACATTCGCGGAGATTTTGTGTGTTTTTTTTTCGGTTCCGCCAAAGCCAAAGCCACAGCAACTGGCAAGTGCAAAAATTTGTTGCGAAAATTGATTAACATGGAACAGGTTCCTCCTCTCCAGTCCCAACGCCACCAGCACCCTCTGCCCAAGCTCACAAATTTATGAAATTGCTGGTCAAAAGTTTTTTAATTGAATCTCACATAAAATTTTACAAAAAAAAACCTAAAATCGTAAAAAATGGGGAAAAATCAAATAAAAAAAAAAGCAACGCAAACAAAAACGCGGCGACAAACGGCAATGATGATGATTGGGACATGAAGCTCATGATTTTTTTTTTTTTTTCGTTTTTTTTTAAAGAGGAATATATACATATATGTATAGCTTTATATTATTTGGCAACTTTTGCCCAAGACTCATTTCACTGAGAAACGAAGCTCGGCAATCAACTGATAAACTGGTTTCGCACTTTATTGAATTTTGTACAACATTTGCATCGCTTCACTCACCGAACGCCAAACTCGCTGAACAATAAACAATTTCAATGAGAAAACAAAAAGATGGTAGCTCGTTAAGTTGCCCAAGGTATTTGACCCACCAGCGTTAAGTAGAATTGTTCTCATTCTCACCGAAGCTTGATCAAGGGGGGGGACAGGGAGTTGGGAGAACCCCCGGGAAGGGGCTTAAAAGTACCCTATACCTACCCTACAAAAATTTCAGCAGCAGCAGCTGCTCGGATTTGAATCCCAACATGTATTTTTTTTTTTTGAATGGGAACAAAAGACAAACAAACACTAAAGTCTAGGGTTACCATCGGAAGGAATCTGCGCATTGCTCATTTCCATTCAGATCGTACCACTTTTATCCCCCCACTATGGGATATTATCTCCCAATTTTCTTTCTTTTTTTTTCTTACCTGTCACTCCACCTGGCTCCTCTCACTTTCATTCGATTTTTCGGGCAATCCGATGCTGAAGGGCCTTTCTAAATCTTTAATGGCCGAGACTTTTACTGGGAATTCTGGGCAGGCGAAGAAAAAATGGAATTATGAGAAGAAATATGCTCTTTTTTTGTGAGGTTAGCGATAGGAAAATTTTATGGCGACCGTGACAATTAGGGTTTGAAACTAAACAGCAAGGAATTAATTGAGCACATTCCTGCTCATTGTGTGATATAATGGCAGAAATGGGGAGAAGAGAAAAGCAAATTGTTTAACTTTTTAGCTGGAGGCCTTTGATTTGCAGAGCCATTATTATTCCCACCTCGGTCGTATATGCTTGGAGACTTCCTCTATGATCTATGGCGGTCATGTAATGTTTGCCAGGGTACTTGAACTTCTCCAAGTTCCATTCTCCGTTCTCTGTTCTACGTTCTCGATTCCCCAACTGACGCTCCGCTGACGAAGCTCAAACAATGGAGTTCTTGTCGGCACTCTCCTGCTCACCATCCACCTCTTTCTTTCTCACTTTGTCTGCATTGTATCTATGTATCTACATATATATTGTTTAGCTACATATATCTGTATGATCCGTAGGCACAAAGCCGAGGCCGCCCCTTTTGCGCCCCTCTATTTTGGGATGGGGGTCCCCATACATAGTAATTAGAATCATGCACGAGCATACCTTTGGCTACGTATCTGGGTATCTGCGTATCTATACGTTGAGATGTATCTGTGAGCTACAGGGTTCGCTGACTGTGACTTTAACCGTTTTGGCGTCGTCTCAGCTCAGTCGTTAATTTAGGCTTCGTTTGCCTCTGCGAGTAATTATGAGCGACAGAAGCGGACCATTTCCATTTACATTCCCCAAATCTCAAGTCTTCAAGTCGTCAATCTCCGATCTCCAGTCTCCAGTCTCCAGTCTCCCATCTCCAAGCCCCTGAGCAGTGAAAAGAATTTGATTCGGGATCGGAGTTAGCCAACTTGTCTCACCAAAAAAAAGAAAAAAAAAAACAGTTTCTTGGCCATCTAACTCTTTAGCTATTAATCACTGGAATTGGTCAGTTGAAAATTCAATTTCGTGGCCACAAAAAACAAAAAAGGGGGAAAAAACTTTACAAATTAACGTCTTTTTAATTGCTCGTGCTGTTGGCTTTTGCCACGACAACAGCTCAACAACAACAACAACAAGAGTTACAGTAACAATAACAACAACAATGGCCAATTGTCATGTGAAGTCGTTGAACTCAAGAGCCCCCTCCTCCACCTACACCTCCACCTCCACCCACTTAAACCAACAAACCAGAGTTTATTTTCCCCTTCTTCCGTACTTAATGTTTTTATATTTTTGATGTTTCTTTTTTTTTCTGGGGGATATCACAGTTATACAATAGATCAGCTGTTGATCCATCATTTTAGCCATCAACCAAACCCCCCACCCACCCACCACAAACAAACAAACATACATTGTGAAACAATGGCTGCAGCTTTTTAGGTTTTTGATAGAAGCCGCTGAACAAAGTAAATAAAAATAAACATCAAAATAACAACAAAAAGAGCAGCATTTGACTGGGCATGACCTTGACAAGGGCAGCCGCTCGGCAAACGTGTTTACCAACAACAACAGCTAAGCAAAACACACACACCACACGGTCTAAGCCAAACCGGTATGCTTCCCCTACTCATCATCATCGCCACAACCCAAAAAAAATACATTTTTCTACAAAACTTGGCTGATATTTTAGACTTTGGTGACGCTTCAAATATTGTCACAAAAGAAACGAACGAAAATAGTTGGAATTTAAAACTCACCTGAATTAGTTTCGTTACCTACGTGGACGGTCCTCCATCCAGCATAACTGTTCTCTTCTTTGGGGGTCCTTGGATGCTTACCAACACACACACTCTCGCGAGGGGGAGGGCAACAGCATTTATTAGAATATTAACACTTATTTTCTACAAGTTTGCAAACAATTAAAATCAAAAACAAACGCAAAAAATAAAATAAATGTCAGAACCAACTTCGATCGCAGTTCTAGGGAGAGAGAGAGTGAAAGGGTGAGAGTGTTAGAAAGCGCAGGTGCAACGGCAGGCAACCCTGCCCTTTGGAAAGCTTTCCTTTCCTTCCAGTTTGCATATTTTAGAACACTGATTGTTTTAGCGCCAATGGGAGGGCGGGGAATTTAAATATTTATCACACCATAAATAGTTTCTTAGAAGTTAGTAGCGATTAAATCAAGCTGGGATTGAAATTTATTTCTAAAGATTTCTAAAACAAAGTGATTCCAATAGAAATGAATAGAAGACTCTTGGCCGAAATTGGCCAATAAAATGAAGTGATTGCCAGATAAGTTCGTTAAAGCTAAGGAATTTATTATTTTATTTTTTATTATACTTCTCTCCATTTGATTTGTTCGTATGGGAGTGCTTGTCCAACAATTGCAATTTTTTTTGCCTTTTCAATTGCAATTCAACTCAATTGTGTTGAGTACGAAAGCGTGAAAAACTCGACGAATTCCGGCAGAAAAAAAAAAAATAATACAAGAAGTTGACCGGCCAGTGACTCGAATTAGATAAAGTGCCTATTTTTTTTATTAATAGTTCGATCGTTTAGATCTTTGAGCAAACATGGTGTTGAAATTATCTTGGAATTATTGCATTTTTTTTTAATGTGATCTTGAGGTGTGAGTAAGGGGTTTTTAAAATCATGCTACAGGTCGGAGGCCTCTAAATCATCGAACCATGGCGATGGATTGCCTCTTTTTTCTCGTTTTCGCTTGCATAATTTTCAGTTTTTTACCTTTTAGCTTTTGTTTACGTTTAGTTTTTTCGGTGTTTGATTTGTGTTATTACTTAATTGCTTTGAACCTGAAAACTGCTGACGAAAAAGAAACAAAAACCACTAATTTATAGCCCGTCTTTATGCAAATCTTGAACGACATTTACATATGATTTTGTGTAAATTCTGGTTTTTTAGCTTCTTTCGCTTTTGTTTAACTAAAAATGCAAAACACGCGCGCTCAACGAACAAAATTAGAAAAAAAAGCTGCTTTCAACTCCAGTTTGGACTTCATTGTCACCCGAAATCACCCGAAAATAAAAGCCAAAAAAAAAACCGTGTTGACATTGAAAATGGCCCGAAAGAAAGAAAGAGGAGACGCACAAGAAAAAGGCCAAAAAGAAAAGGGGCGAAATGCGATCGGATCGCATTGGGGCAAGTGGGTCAGCTTCAATAAAAAAAAGATACTCGCAACTCGCAGATACAATTGTTGGGCAAGGGCTGCAGAAATCCCCAAAACATACACCATAGAAAAAAAAAACCAAAAAAATGCGAAAATATAAAGGAAGACGTGCTTAAAATATATCTCAAGAGTAGACTGGGTAAATACTTAGCTATATATTATATAATCTTGGTCTTGGAACGTGATCGGGCTGGGTTATTTGATATCTTGGATGTAATAATTTACAAAACTTGAAAAATACACAAATCAAAGATTCTGATGTTGATATACTGAGAATAACAAGAGTTTACACTTGGAATACTGATTTGTAGAGCTTATATAATGAACATCTCAAGGATAAATATTTAATTGTTGACAAACTTCCACTTAAACATGACTACGCTTTTGAGTAAAGCTTTTCAACTACAAGATACCCGATACTTGCCTCTCTATAAATAACAAGTACCTGGCATAAAAACTAATTACTTCTTGTTAAAAGCCATTTACCCAATCACCATCGATTACCATCCATCCCCCGGGCATTATCCAATATCTAATAGCTCATGCCCCTCCGGTTTTGAGGACGTGCCTCACATGAGACGCTCCCGAAACACACATTTATTTTTTTTTTCTTTTTCTGCTGCGATCATTGTATAATCTTGGACAGCATTTCCATTCCATTGGGCGAAGACCTGGACACTCTCCCAGATATAGTATATATATATACAATATATATTGGTATCTATGGGAGCTACGTGACATGACTGAGGCATCGGATTGGTCTAATCTTTTATATAAGTGGCGGCTGTGGCTGGAACTGGCTGGAATTCCATTAGCCAAACGGCAAACTTAAAGCTCCAAAAAAATAAAAAATAAAAAATAAAAAGAGCTCAAATGAAGCGAAGCTTGCGTGTTGCAAGTGTTGCAAGTGCTTCCTGCTCGAAAGGCATGCAACACGCATCCCAGTTACACAGCAAAAAGTGAAGTTTTTACTATCTTTGATTGAATATTTATTCTTAATTACTGTTTTATAGAATAGCTATTATAGATTTTTTTAAAATTAACTATAGCTTATTAAAAAGGCAGCAATTGGTTGCAAGTAGCACTTTTTTTTCTTGGTGTGTGTGGCAAGTGGGGTTGCCTTTTGCTTTTGGCCAACTTGTTTGGCCAGTATGCGAATCGAGAGACTTGTTGTCGATATTTTTTCTGTGGCGCTTGTTTTGTTTTTATTTTTTTTTCATTTTATTTTTGGGGCAGAAAGTAAAAACCTGCCACTTGCCACTGGCCAGTTTCGTGTGGCTTTCAGTTCACAGCTGTTTTGGTTGGATTTTGTTGTTGTTTTTCTGCTTTTTTTTGGCTTTTTATCGGAGAGCCTGAAAAAAATGCCTTGGGTGCACCATTGCAGGTGACATACTTTTTTGGCCACAACACACGGCCTGTCCTAAAATAATTTTACTTTTTCTCTTGGCTCTTAACTGGTTGGTGGCGGCAGCCTAACTACTTTCTCTGCCCTGATGGTTTTCTTAGCCATTTCTTGGCTGGATTTCTTGCCCGTTTTTCTGCTGCCGCGGGGTCCATTTCAAGGTCAACACTGGCTGCTAGTTTCCCACCAAAACCAAAACCAAATCCGAAAAGCTACACGCCACAAGCTGTGACTTGCATTCGCAATGAATCTTAATGCCCGGCCATTATCCGTGTTGCAGAAATATATGGCCCATGTCTCGGACGCTGACAGGCCAGGTCTCAGGCCGAGAGTCTCTAAATCTCATTCCAAATCCAAGTCCGGCCAATGACTCTTTAGTCCGGGTTTGTTCCCCCCCATTTTGCATTGCACATTAACCTTTTCAATGTCTCATTTTATATAAATAAATAAATAAATATATATACGTTTTTTTTTTAACTTTTAAAGCTAAAGTTTAAATGGAATCAAAGTCCGGATCAGAAATTGTCATTCCAGCTGTGCCGGGAAGCGGATCCATTCGGTAATCCGATATAGTAAACAGTGTATTTATATCCCGAATCTGCAACTGAAATCGATCCTAAGGGGGTTACCTGGTCAGCTGGGCAGGTGCTCATGGAATTGGATCGGAACTGGCGTGGATTTCAACGGAAAGTAGATATCACAGATCAGATATTGCTCCACAAGCTGACGAAAAAGGAAGGTTGGCATTTCAAAGATTTGATTAAAAAAAACTAATTTTTTCTTCAAGATAGAAATAGAAGATAGAAGATAGAAAGTTTATTTCTGGGTCACATTGGCTGATAAAAGTTATAAATAGATAAAATATTAAGAAATTACATGATTTTCTCTAGGTTTTAGGCTTGAATTGGCCAGAACTAGTTGAGAATTATAAAGGAAAAGGGAGAATTTTCGGCAGGTTCTAGTCATAGTTTGAACAAAAAACTTATAGAACCTTTTACAATTAGTCTTAAATTGTTAAAACTTAAAGAAACAATTAAACTTTAACTGCTAACTGCTAATGCAAATCAAGTTTGTAGGCAACTTTTTGTTGCATTTTTTTTCCTACAGTTCCGTTTGAAGACATTTTTGTCATATTTGGCCAGGCCATGTTCACCCACTAATTGGTGGTCTGGCTGTGGCACCTGGCCACCTAGTTACCCATTCAGCTGTCCAATTTCATTGATAAACATTCAGCCCAGCCCCACAGAGACAGAGACGGAGACAAAGACAGAGACGGAGACAGAGAGAGAGAAGTATCTTAAGCCAAGGTGAGCCACATTTGTTCGATACAGTTTCAATCGATCGAACGGTTCAATGCACCTCACCTATCCACCTATCCACCCATCCGTCCAGTGGTGCAGGCTTTACTTTTAAACATTTCAGGTAACCACTATTCAATAGCCAATATCCACTCTTTCGGCGGCTGTCCCCAGGTCCATGATCAATCGGTGCAAATGGCCAAAATAGATGCAGATACTTGCACTTACGGATACAGATACAGATACAGATACAGTGATGGAGAGCTTGGCTTGGGCGGCAATTGTTCAACTTGCAACCGGTTGGATGCGACGCGCAATTAAAAAGCGCGACCAGCGAAGGCAATCTAACTACAGGGAGCACTAGATAAAGCAAACAGATATTAAAAAAGATTATTCTAAGGATTTAGGCTAAGAAAGGCTAGAACTAGTTGAGAATTATAATAGAAGAGAATTCTAATTATGATTTATTTTTATTTTCTTAATGAAATACCTTTCCAACTTAACTGGTTTCCACTGTTTCAGAAACAAAACTAAAGCAAGCTGAGTCTGGCTCATCTTTTGTGTGGGTTTGGACTGTGAATTGTAAAATTTAAATAGTGGATGGGCTTGTGTTTGGGTTTGGGTTTGAGATAGAGATTGGATTGGATTGGAGACTCGAGGTGGCTGTTGGGATTGCAATTGGGAATGGGAATGGGTTTGGGGTTTGGGCCGCGCACTTGTCGGCGATTTCCTGTCATTAGTTTGGCGGCATGTCAAGGTTGTTTGGCAAGCCCAGCAGCAGCAGCAGCAACAGCAGCAGCAGCATCCGATGGATGCAATTGTATCTCTTCATCTGTATGTGTATCTTAAGTTGCGTTGGCGCTGCCTTGGCTGCCACAATGCAATTAAGGCAATGCGTTAAACGTCTTTCAAATGAAATGCAAGCCAGTTATTACCCAAGTAAGAAAGCCGCTTCACAAGCCAAGGAGAAGCAAAAGTTGCTGCTATCTAGTTGCAAGTTGCAAGTTGCTGCTGGTAGGTAGGCCTGTTGCAGCTGCATTTCATTTCGCTTCACTTTCTTTGCCAACAAAAACAACAACAGCAACAGCAGTTTTCCAGCTCGTTTGGCCAGTGGGCGGGGAGGCTTTTCTTCATTTTTTTTTTAGTTTTGAATGGAAATGTTGGGTTAAAAACCGGCATCTCTCCGATTGCCTCCAAACATTGCAATGTGGAAAATGCACTCCAACAAATTATTATGAGCAGCACTTGGCTAGCAATTGGATGTGTGTATCTATTGCTGTTGTATCTATCTTTTAGATACTTTTGCTGCTGCCGCTGTTGCAACACTCTCAAACACCCAAATCATAAAAACAAAAAAACTTGATTTTTGTGGCAAAACTATGACAGGTTGTGGCAAGCACCAATTTTTGTAAGAGCTCTTTGGGGTTCCCAAAAAAAAAATCACCTTACAGGTGGTCAGCCACAGCCAATAAAAAATATATGGAATTTCATATCAAAAAAATGTCGTAGGAATTTATTGTATTTCACACCCATAGCCGTGATACAGGCTAGGATAAAGGCCCTGGCAAAAGTTCAAACCTATAAATATTTTCCAGATTAACGCATTGCGGGAAAAACTGCACAACAACAACAAAAAGTGTGTGTGCGACGGCACTTACGATAATAGTTTCCACAATATATGCAAAGATGTTTCTCCGGCCGTACATGTGTAAGTGGATATCTCCTGTCAGACTGTTCGTTCGGCCTGATGGCAACATGTGTGTATGCAAATGGCTGTCTGGGGTCTAGACTCTAGAGTGTGTGTGGCAGGGTGTGTGTTTTTTTTTTCTGCCGCAGATTGAACCACATTGAATTGTCCGGACGGCTGACTGCACTTTGCGATTTTTGAGACTTTTCAGTTTGGAGCTTTGAGTCGCAATGCAGGCAGGCATAATTGAATCAGCTGCTCGAATCAAACTCGAATCGAAATCATCGCAAACGCATGCAACTGTCAGGTCAAGTTAGCATCTCAAAGATACAATCTAGGGGGGAATGGGTAGAGGGCTGAGATCTCTTTTAGCCTGGCTTTAAAGTATGGCTTAGAGATGACAGTTGACCCCATTCTAGGCACGTTGGAGACGATAGAGCGGTGTCCGCGTGTCCGTTTGTCCGCCAATCTGGTTAAAAACGAGTTGTAGCCCTCAGTTTTTAAGCTAATGACTTAAGATTTTGCACAAAAACTTCTTTATACTTTAAGCACTATATAAGTAAGAATGAGCCGGATCTAATGGCCAAGAGCTGCCTTAGTACGCACTTTAAGATAACCTAACCATCAAGAAACCTCCATTGAAACCCCCTAAATATATCCCATGACTATCAAGGAACTATTCCTTGATTGACTTGAAAAAAGTCAATGAAATGTATCTCCATAGAAGCCTCCTTCAAAGCCACCTTTCTTTCCTTGTTTTAACCATTTAGAAGTCAGTAGGGCGCTGACAGTTGCCTCTGGCATTGATTGAAGTCTAATTAAGCCGAGACATGCAAAAAAAATCTGAAAAGAAATGGAAAAAATAAAGTAATAAAAGGGCCACAACTAACGGAGCCCGGTATGTAGATCAACTAACCTTACCTGTCTCTTTCTGCGATGCATTTTCCAAAGAAAATGTACAGGGAAAAGGTGGAGTTGTCTAGGCGTGCCTTTAAAAATATTTATGAAAGAGTTAAAGAGCTCGAGAGTTGAAGAAATCTCTCCTCGAGCAGCATCGGCCAATAATGATCATAACTATCATTACGTACCACTCTGATCATATGGTTCCATTGTCGAATTTGCAATCGTGAAACTTGTTTACTGCCTGTTTCTGTTACTGATTCTGTTTCTGTGTTCTTCAAGCCGCTTTGCGGAATGAGTTTGTGCCACTTTTTGCAGCAACTACCAAGCACAAAAAAATGAGCCAAAATAGCAGACAGAGTTCCAGAGCGAGCGAGCGAGAGCCAGAGGAGGAGAAAAATAAAAACAACACAGCACAAGAATTCCCTCAAAAAAAAAATCGGGGTCACCAAGTACCAGAGGAGGTCTTTGTATCTGTGGCCGGAGAAATGCCTCAATGATGTTGCCGTTGATGTCGATGTCGATCATACACACAAAGTACAATACACATATTCGAGATATATGCCATTAACACGAGTGATAGCAACGCCCCCGTCTGGTTGGAGAACCTTCGCTTATTGCTTCACCGAAAAATTGGCCCGACTTTACCAGTTAAGGTTGAGGTTATCAGAGGGCCCTGGAACGTGCCCGACACCTATACTATACCTATACAATGGTGACAACTGAAGCAAATAAATACATTAAAACTAGATGTATGGGTATCTGCAACAAGTACAACTTCGACGAGTGCCAGGTGGCTTAAACTTTCGGTTAGTTACTTACCTCTTTTTGGGGGTTAGTGGCGCCCTCGAAAAGCATAAAAACGAAATAGAATGCCCGCAAGCCATATCTTTAACTTGGACGGGGGCAAAAGTTCCGTAAGCCAGACAGAATTTATTGGAATTCTTTGCGTACATTATCGAGTGTGTGTTACCGATAAGCGATTACTATAGCCATTGCTATATAGCGTCACCGATTCCAAACAGAACTTAGGCACCACTAATATGCGAGTCGAACAAGCCTTAAGTGATCAAGATAGGTATGGTCGGTAAAGGAAGTGGCCCAGATGGATGAGATAGCGCTTGGAACTGGCACTACTGGGAGACCTCTATAATCGCCATTAAAACCAAAATAACCCCTAACCTGGGGTGGACTATAGAGGTTGAAGGAACTCCAGTACTTAAGATTTTTTCTTCTGGATTGGAAGTTTTGGGATATTATCCTTGTAGAGGAAGTCTATAAGAGCTTGTTCGTTGTCCGTGTGTCCGTTGGTAAGAGGTTTTAGGTCTTATCTTGAGAATTCTACGTTTTTTATGTTGACTAACTGGGTAAGAAGTTTTCAGGTAATCTTGTCACCAATTTAAAGTTTTAGGAATATATCCTTATGGACCAAGCCTATGTCCGCTTGTCCGTGTGTCCGTTGTAAGAGGTTATGAGTAAACCTCTGTTGACCTCTCTATTGACTTCCAGTAGCTCTTAAGGTAAAAGACTCAAAGCCAAGCATTCTTAGATGTTCCACTTCGATAAAATGGGCTGCACACATAATTAGAAGTTGGATCGGCACACCCCGAAGCCATTGTCTCTTGGAATGTCCATTTATGGATATGATTAGTGATGTCATAGAGTGCTTTATTTGATGTATAATATATACTGTATAGAGTGGTGCGTGTGCGTTTAGGTGAGGCTTCCTTCCTATTTTCTTGGACCCCCAAAATGGTCACGCACCACTCCTGTGCCACTAAGTGGCGAACGGCGTTGGTGGCTCTTTAAAGCCACTAGGAGCGCCACTAAAAAATAAGTTGGCAAGAGAAAGAAGCCGTGGCAGGTCTTGAGGGTTGGGTGGTTGCTGGTGATAGGTTGTAGGTTGCAGGGGCACCCACACGGTAAACACCGACAGTATATAGTAGTTGACTGCGATTGAAGGTCGTCAATCAGAACGAGAAACTTGCGCAAATTGACAGTCGCTGCCGGCGTCGCTGTTGGCGCAGCTCATCATCATCTGGCTTATGCAACGCACTTGGCTCGAAGTTTCAGTTCAGTTTGGCCCAGTGCGGCGACAAGTGAAGATACACAGAGTTAAAGATACAAAAATATCTACAAGTATGTACAAGAATCAAACAAAAAGAGAAACACTTGCCATGCAGTTTTCCTTTCACCCTTTATTATTGTTTTTATTGTTGTTGTTATCATTTTGCATTGTCTGATAAGATAAGAGCCGCAGCTCCAATTGAGTGAGAGAGTAAGAGCGGGCGGTGCAGAGAGCGGTTGAAAAAAAAGAGCGTGAGAGTGGCTCCAGCTGAAAGGGGGGCCAGACAGTGGTATAAATGGGACTTTTGAGATTAAAAATTTTTCAATTTTAAAACGCTTTCAAAGTGCTTAAAAATAAATCTTAAAAAAATTTACAATTTAAATGTAATGTTTTCATTATTTTTAAGTGTATCTCTCGTTTTAAGCCCACTGTGCAACGCAGGTAACTTAACTCTTTTTTTTTTATTCTTTCTTCTGCCTTTGGCTCTATTATTAGAGAGTTACCGTTGCTTTATTATTGCTACTATTATTGCCAAGTGTGTGTGCGAGCGGTTGAGTGAGTGTTTTGTGTTCTATGCATAATTTGCGCGTTTTTTGTTTTCAGTTTTGTTAACGTCGTCGACGGCGCCGCCTCGCAAAAGTCGCTCCTCTGCTACTCCCCACTTCTGTTCTGCCGGAATCTGCTCCACAAGCTCAGGGCACCGCCTCCCCCCCTCCCAAACCACCCAACGCGAGAACGTGAGTGCGAAGAAAGAAAGCCACCAAAAGAAAGAGAAAGAAACCGCTAGCTAACCTTAGTACGCAGTTCTAAACCAATTTAACTTTTTTTTTTATTATTATTATTTTTTTTTTTTTAATTTTTTAATTTTTAATTTTTAGTAGCCAAGTCTTAAGAGCGTGTTTAGTTATTTTGTTAAACATGAAAATAAACAAAAAAAATTGCAATTTAATTGCCAAGAAGTGATGACACGAAATGAAAACTAAAAAAGAATGTGTGTTTGTGACCTACGGAGAAAGAACAAAAAGAAAGAAAGCAAAAAAGAGAGTGTGTGTGTGTGTGTGTGTGTGTGTGATTCGTCACGTAGTTGCCGGGATCTAAAAAACTGCAACCTGCATAGATACATATATACAACGTACTGTGCATATATAACCACCATTAGACACATAACATTTCCCATAAGCCATAAACAGTAGTTGCTAATGCAGTTGTTATCTGTGGAAAATGAACGGAAAACTTGCAATTAGCCAAGCTTCAAGCGATTTGTTTTCAATTAGCCAAGCCAAGCCACAGAAGACCATCCATTCTATATGGTTTTTATGGCTTTTAGACTGCAGACTTACGCCATCGAATTCCATCATCTCTATGGTTGATCGATCATCCCCAGTAGTTGATCTTAAAATATGCATCATCTCCACACGATGCATCTCTTATATAACCTCAGATATTAGAACTCTTGAAGGTATAAGTGACAGGAGGTATTGGACGCAATCGATTGTCCAGCGGACAGGTGGCATCTCTTAAGGCTATAACTCAGTACGTGATATCTGGCAGTCGTACTCTACTATATAGTAGAGTATGTATATAGCCAGACACCATGGAGGAGGCGACGGTGGCCTAATCAAGTGGCTCAAATTGCCGCACAAATTGAAATAGATAACGACATAACGACAACGACTAGGCGCTACGACTTAGCATATTTCGGGATTAGTCATCCGGGCTGATAATTTGCTGCATTGCCCACCAACCAACCGTCCCACTTCTTCAGATAAACTTGTCAGGCCCAGGCCCAGACAGTGCCTCACGAAAGTCACACACTCCCCGGGTCTTAGAAGGAAAATTTGCATAGCCGTCTAGGCGGTTCTCCAACCGATCATCTTGTTTTTTTTTTTCTGCCTTTATAATGAAACAATAATGAGCTTCGATCAAGAATTCCCTCACGTCGTATCATCCCCCATATGATATCATCGTTAACTTTGCGACAACAACCTCAGTGGATCTCGTGAATCCGTGAATGCAATGCCGAAACTTCAATGTCAGTGTCACTCTGGCTATAACTCATATAAATGTATATAGATTTATTGTCATATATGATTCAATACTTGAAATATTTTGGCTTTCCCAACCACCAACTTCCGATCCCTTTCTGTGAGATGGGCCCATTAATCATCCTCTGTTTGTACTTCTGATTCGCAATACTTTTTTTTTTAACAAAAAAAACATAAAAAAAAGAGAAATAAAAATAAACAAATAAATATAAACATAAAGACAACGATTCACGGATATTTATTTAGGGGGGTTGGATGTATAACGGTAGAAAGTTGCCAATAACGGTGTTAGGGCTCTCAAAATTAGCCAAATTTGCATTCATTTATGGCCGAGGGGGGCTATCCAACCCATAAACAAGTGGGTTCTACTTGATAGGTTCTTGATGGACTATAAATGTTTCCAAATCAGAAATCTTTTCTCTATACCCTTGCAGAGGGTATCATAATTTTGGTGGAAAGTGTGGAACGCAGTGAAGGCGACATCTCCAGTCGATATAAGCATGTCCGTCTGTCCTTCTGTCCGTCTGTTTCTAAGCCAACTAGTCTCTCAGTTTTAAAGCTATCGACTTCAAACTTTGCACACATCCTTCTTTCCTTCAAAGGCAGTATATAAGTCGGAATGGCCGGGATCGGTCAACTATATCCTATAGCTGCCATATAACTGATGGATCGGAAGTGCCATAACTTTTTTGTTTCTTAAGTTAGAAAGATGGGACTTTCCATAGATTCTACTTCTGGCCAAGTTATTCGATCTGCCAAGATTCATAAGAATCGGCCGACTATATAAGATCCGATATATATATTTTAACTGCAAGGGTATATCAACTTCCCCCGAAGTTAGCTTTTCCTTCTGGTTTTATTAACAAACTGACTCATCAAACCGCAAGTAATTATTTACATAATTCCAAATAAAATCTCCCAATAGCTGAATCTGCTTTGATGATTAAGAGTTTTGGAAGTCCCTTTCCTTGAGATCCACTTGGAAAAAAAAAAATTAGAATTTTTCAATGCTGCTGATCGATCAAGTTCACACTGCGATAAGGCCTTATTTTAAAGACCTTGTTTTTTTTAGATTGGGGAACTGCTCTGACCCCCTGGCACACACATATAGTATAATATATGGCACAGTATTGTTTGCCTGTTAACTGGGCTACTTGGGTGCGAAGTGGGAATCGATAGAGGGCCTTACTTAACCATCTCCCCATACTCGAATGTAAGGCGCTAAAGCAAACAGTTCAATTACATTCGATTGTTCAGGTGCCAGCTCTCAGCTCTCAGACCTCACTGATTCATCATCAGGCAGTTAGCCAGTTAGCCGGTTAGCCTGTTGGCCAATTGTATTCAAATTTATACGCCATATAGAACCACTTATCCATAAAGCCAAAGATAATGAAGGTTTCTTACATAAAAATCTATTATAGACTCTTTTGTTGGCCCTAAAATAGCCATAAAGCTTAGGCACAAAGTTCACAACACCGGGGCTGGCTATAATTTAATTTTTATTTCAATTAGCCGGTTCAAAAGGCCCCCAAATGTGTGCGTGTTCATGCTTGTTTCGGCTATTAGCCAGGCTCATTATTTTTGGCAACACCGCAAGCCATGTTTATGGAACGTGATGATTTAAAAGCCACAAAAAAAAAAACACATTTTCGTGATAGCTGAGGAATTTTGACTTACTCATGTTTATTTCAAGGGGAACTTTAGTGACTGACTGTAAAGCTGCCTGGCCAAAAACAACAAATCAAGCACCAACAGTCTATTGATAAGTCGACAAAAACGAAAACAGGTTAGGAAAGATGGCAATTCGAATCTTTAAATACCCAGCAGTCCATTGTTTTGGCTTGGACCTCCAATAAATATTTACTTCAAACTAAACCATGACTAAAGAGTTGAGAGTTTATAAAAAAAAATGGGAAGAAAGTGAAAAGTAAACAATTACAATGCTTTTGAGTAGTGCCGATATCCCCGGGGGGGGGCTATCGATTATTTTCGATTGAATTCGTGGGAAGCACCTCTGCCGGAGGACGCCATGTTGGGCTTTACATCTAATTAGACTGGCTAATAGTTGGACTAATTAACCGTGTGGCTGCTCATTAAAAAGTAAACACAAATCGATTTGCGAGCACGTGTCTGGTGCACAACGGATCATTACGTTAAGGCACTCGACCGTATAGCTCTTAAGGGCTAATAAAACTATATACTTTAGTATAGATAGTAACTAGAATCTGGATTAGAAACAAGTTTCTCAACTGGAAATCAAATCAATTATTTAATTATCGGCAATCGTGAATCGTTGGCGCTTCCGAAAGGTTAATTATGAGAGGCACAAATGGCGAATTAAGGGAAAACAACTTCCTCTGAAGCCTCTGAAGCTCACTGTCGATGCGAGAATCTAAATTGTTTTCAAACACAATTGCCCGTAATTTGCATTTCCATACAACATAGTACTCTCTACATGCCACACTGTTGCTTGCACCTTGGAACTGTGTCATTAGACAATAGTCCATCACCCACCCCGCCCCCTAATCGTAAACTCCCTCCCCTCCCCCCACTTTACACGCCTATCTTGGCAATAAAGTTGCCTTCGCATTTGCATTGTTTGCAAATGAAACGCACGCGACAAAAACCGCCCCCAAGTCGCTAGCGAGCCTCGCCGCGTCAGCGATTTCGATTTTCTTAAGCTTATCGCTTGTATACAAATATATGTGTAGACCTTATTTTGTGTGTGTGTAGGTGTGAGCCATTAAACAACCTGGCCGACAATTAAGCACTAAGCCAGGCGAAAAAAAAGCAAATAGCAACGGAAAAACATGTAATTGATAAAAGAAATAAAGAAATCAGTGGGGAAAATGTACACAGAAAGAAAATAAATTAGGCAACTGCTACAATTAGAGCTTTTTTTTTGGCAAATTCATAAATTGGCCAGAAGGAATGCGTACTACCAGAGACCATAACCACCCAGCCATTAAACCATTCAGCCATCCCAGTACTCACTACCCACCTCCATCATTCTTATCAGCCCCCGCTCTTCTCTGATAAGCGAGCGTCTTGTGTTTTGTAATCAGTCCGTTTTTTTACTTAATTCTTTTTCAACCTTTTTTTTCTGGCTTATTTTTTTCATTTTCAGATTTCGCAGCGAAGAAATCGCACGCCATTTTCTAGCATGCTCTAGGAATATTACGAAACCTTAAGATTACCGATAACTGCGATCGAAATATTTATCCAAAAACCCAAACGAAAGGAATTACAAAACAAAAAAGGAAACGGAAGTGCGTAAAGGTGGAAACGGAAACCGAGCAAGCTGTGTAAGAGTGTGAGAGAGAGAGAGAGCACACACACACAAATAAGTCCAAGAGAGCCACGCCCAGAAACATGAGCAGCATGAAGGGCGGCTTCTCAACATTAAATCGATGGTTTGGCCGGAAGAAGGGTAAGAGATAATCCTTTAAATGTTATCCTTTTTTTAATCCTTAATATGTTATCCTTTTAGACAAATCCAGCTCCGGCAGCTCCTCCATCGGCAAGCTGTCCAAGTCAACGACACAGCTCCACCATCTGTCCACCGACACGGACATCAACGAGACTAGTCAGCTGGAATACAACCGGATCACTCCGGTGCCCGCCGCCACCAGTAACGCCCCCTTCGAGCAGACCTTCCGCATCACCGTCCTGCTCCCCAAGGATCAGCTATTCGTGGCGCGCCTGGGCGCCCGGGTGCCGCTCAGCAAGCTCCTGGCGCTCGTTTGCGACAACAAGCAACTGGATGCGGAAAAATACGAGTTCCGGAGTCCAGGTAGGACTGAGATATAGTCTGAATTATAGGGAATAGGAATTTTAAGCCACAAGATCGAATCCCAGCGACAAGCGAAGGATATTTTGAAGGGGACCTTTCAGAAAAACTTACAAAAAATCGGATTTCAAAAAGTTATTCTTTGTTTTTAAACTTCAAACTTCAAACTGAGATTGAATTTAAAAATCGCTGACGTATTACGCTAGGAATCGGAACAAAATCGGCCAAGATATAGCCTTCCTAAGGGCTTCCCCACGATTTTCGTAACTTCTGAAGGGGGTCCACCAGAAAAATTAAAAAAAATCAGATTCAAAATTTTTAGTGTTTAGATTTTTATGTAGATTTATGGAGAATCGATCAAGGAATGGTTAATGGTATTCCGCTCGAAAATCGGTTAAGAATTGGGAAAGATATAGCCATCACAGTGGTCCATATAGGGAAAATCCCCATTTTGAAGGGGTCCCATGGGGAAAAATCGATAAAAAATTGAAAAAATATTTTGTATCAGGATTTTGATGCAGATCGATGGGGAATTGATCCAGAAATCGTTTAAGGTATCCCACTCGAGAATCTGATCAGAATTGGAGAAGATATAGCCATCTCCGTGGGCCATGTGGGGAAAATCCACATTTTCAAGGGATCCCATGGGGAAAAATGGAGAAAAAATTGAAAAAATATTTTATATCAGGATTTTGATGCAGAATGATGGGGAATCGATCCAGAAATCATTTAAGGTATTCCGCTTAAGGATCGGATCAGAATTGGGGAAGATATAGCCATCTCCGTGGGCCATGTAGGGAAAATCCACATTTTCAAGGGATCCCATGGGGAAAAATGGAGAAAAAATAGAAAAAATATTTTGTATCAGAATTTTGATGCAGAATGGTGGGAAATCGATCCAGAAATCGTTTAAGGTATTCCACTTAAAGATCGGATAAGAATTGGGAAAGATATAGCCATCTCCGTGGGCCATATGGGGAAAACCCCCATTTTGAAGGGATCCCATGGGGAAAAAAGGTGAAAAAATAGAAAAAATATTTTGTATCAGGATTTTGATGCAGAATGATGGGGAATCGATCCAGAAATCGTTTAAGGTATTCCGCTCCAGAATCGGATCGAAATTGGTGGAGATATAGCCATCTCCGTGGGTCATGTGGGGAAAATCCACATTTTCAAGGGATCCATGGGGAAAAATCGATAAAAAATTGAAAAAATATTTTGTGTCAGGATTTTGATGCAGAATGATGGGGAATCGATCCAGAAATCGTTTAAGGTATCCCGCTTAAGGATCGGATCAGAATTAGGGAAGATATAGCCATCTCCGTGGGCCATGTGGGGAAAATCCACATTTTCAAGGGATCCATGGGGAAAAATCGATAAAAAATTGAAAAAATATTTTGTGTCAAGATTTTGATGCAGAATGATAGGGAATCGATCCAGAAATCGTTTAAGGTATTCCGCTTAAGGATCGGATCAGAATTGGGGAAGATATAGCCATCTCCGTGGGCCATGTGGGGAAAATCCACATTTTCAAGGGATCCATGGGGAAAAATCGATAAAAAATTGAAAAAATATTTTGTGTCAGGATTTTGATGCAGAATGATGGGGAATCGATCCAGAAATCGTTTAAGGTATCCCGCTTAAGGATCGGATCAGAATTGGGGAAGATATAGCCATCTCCGTGAGCCATGTGGGGAAAATCCACATTTTCAAGGGATCCATGGGGAAAAATCGATAAAAAATTGAAAAAATATTTCGTATCAGGATTTTGATGCAGAATGATGGGGAATCGATCCAGAAATCGTTTAAGGTATCCCGCTTAAGGATCGGATCAGAATTAGGGAAGATATAGCCATCTCCGTGGGCCATGTGGGGAAAATCCACATTTTGAAGGGATCCATGGGGAAAAATCGATAAAAAATTGAAAAAATATTTTGTGTCAGGATTTTGATGCAGAATGATTGGGTATCGATCCAGAAATCGTTTAAGGTATCCCGCTTAAGGATCGGATCAGAATTGGGGAAGATATAGCCATCTCCGTGGGCCATGTGGGGAAAATCCCCATTTTTAAGGGATCCCATGGGGAAAAATCGATAAAAAATTGAAAAAATATTTTGTGTCAGGATTTTGATGCAGATCGATGGGGAATTGATCCAGAAATCGTTTAAGTCATCCCTTGCGAGAATCGGATCAGAATTGGAAAAAATATAGACATTCGGGTTCTGAAAAGAGGAAATCCTCTTGAAAGTAGCCTTCCTTACTTTTTATTTTTCATTTAAACACAATTTCTTACTCTCCTCTTTTTTCTTTCAGTGGACGCTAGTCAGGTGTACAGTTGCGAGTCCACGATCGGAGCCGTGGGTCTCTCTGAGATCCGGCTGTGCCACAAGTCGGAGTCGTACGACAACTTCAATCCGGAGGCCATGCACAAGTTCCATCGCACTGGGATAGCTCGGGACTCGCTGAGCAGCAGTTCCGATTTCAGCAGCAGCCGGAACTCGAAGATCACGGCCAAGACACCGAGTCCGTACAGTTCGAGCAACTCCCTCAACTCGATGGACTCCACGGGGATGAACTACACCCGGACTCCGGTGGTGGTGCCGCCGGCGAAAGTCCTGGCGCCGCCGCCCCGCAAGAAGCGAACGGCTCCGCGGCCGCCGAGCCAGATTTGCATTCCGGAGCAGTCCGTTCCGGAGATACCCTCGAATCCCCCTCCATCTACTGTGGCGGCCCCCGCTCCCGCTCCTCTGAAATCGGAGCCAGCTTACGCGGTGATTGTGAAGCGTCCCCAGCTCCACATGTCCACGCCGAATCTGTCCGGGAATCCACAGCTGGACTGCAACGGCAACAGCGCCAAGGGCGTAATCCGACAGGAGGAGGACTCGCCGGACGGTCACTACGCCACGCTGGACCTGAAGCCCCTGGCCGGTGCTGGGGGTCCGGAGCCCACGCCCCGGAAGCGCCTCATTCAGATTAAGAAGAAAACGGCGCCGGCTCCTCCGCCAGAGCATCTGAGTGGCGGGGACACGGTGTCCCTAGCTTCACTGCCGGAAGTGGTGACTCCTACCACTCCGGTTAACGGCAATGTCCCCCAGCCGGCACCCAGGATCACCACACCCCTGCCAGTGCCCAGTAGTCCTCCGGTCGTGGAGAACGGCGTGGCAGCCACACAGAATGGAAACGTCTCCAAAGTCCTCTTGAATCGCACTCCCACCCCGGAGCCCCGATCCCTGGGCAGTGCCGCCGACGAGGACGACAACGATGCGGCCTCCAAGCAGGCGGATTCCGGAATTGGGGAGCCAGCTCCATCTCCGTCACCCGAACCGGAGGTGGAACTGGATCTGGAGAACAAATCGCAGCAGGAATCGAGTTCCGAGGACGACGAAGCCATCAAGGTGTACAACTTCAAGCTGTGCAAGACCTCCTCCGCGAAGGTGGAACCTCCAGTGGCCACCAGTCTGGCGGAACTGGCCGCCCTCGCCAAGGGCGAGGACCAGACCGAGGAGGAGGAGCAGACTGTGGCCACGCCCAATGGGAATCTGGCCACGCCCGGCAGCACCAGCGAGCTGACATCGCTCTCCTCGTGGAACTACTCGGTGCCCATATCGCCGCCGCCGGACTTCTCCGACAGCCGGGCAGCCCAGGCAAAGGCAAATGGTGGCAACCGGAGTCCCGGCTCGCCGCTGGACGAGATCGTGGACGAGCTGTCGGCCATCATCAACCAGCAGAAGCTGGACACACTCATCAAGAAGCAGCAGGAGCCCGCAGAGATCGAGGCCGCCAAACCGAGTCGTTTGGCCAACTTCAGCATTGCCACGGCCAAGACCACGACGCGGGTGGCCCGGGCGGACTCCTTCCAGGCCGTGGGCTCCCCAGAGACGCCCTCAGCTAGTCCCGGCCCCGGGGAGGGCCTGAGCCTGCGCAGCACCTCCCACGTCTCGCTGAACAAGCTGGAGCAGAACGGCTATCCTTTGGGCCAGAGGCGCTCCTCCAGCGAGCTGAGCATCGGCGAGTCGCCCTCCCTGCAGAGCCTGGAGGTGATCAAGACCATACTGAACTCCCGGAAGAACAGCCTGGCGGAGAGCGCCGGCAGCAGCAGTCCCGTGGCGGAGCAACCAAAGATTCCAAGTCCCTCGGTGGAGCAGCAACTGGCCAAAGAACCAAAGAACCAGGTCAAGGATGCCAGTCTGGCAGCACCACCAAAGCCTCCACTGTCCTTGACCGTTAGGGAGAAGGTGGCGGAGTCTCCTAAGCCTGTCCAGAAAGTAGCAGCTTCTCCGGTTGTGGAGAAGAAGGTTTCCCCCAAGCCTGTCCAGAAGGTAGTAGCTTCTCCGGTTGTGGAGAAGATGGCTTCCCCGAAGCCTGTCCAGAAGGTAGTAGCTTCTCCGGTTGTGGAGAAGAAGGAGTCCCCGAAGCCTGTCCAGAAAGTAGAAGCTTCTCCGGTTGTGGAGAAGAAGGAGTCCCCGAAGCCTGTCCAGAAGGTGTCTGCTTCTGTGGTTCTCGAGTCAGCTCCAGTGGTGAAAGTCAAACAGGAACCACTACCAGAGCCTGTCCAGAAACCCACTGTCCAGAAGGAGCCATCACCCCCACCCGCAGCGAAACCAGTCCCCGAACAATCCTCACCAGCTTCACCCCTGAGCCCTGTGGCCCTGCGAGAGCCCAGTCCAAAGCCCGTCAAGAAGGAGGTGGTTGAATCCTCGCCAGGATCCAAGCCCCTGCCGCCCAGCTACCGCTACTCCGGTCCGCCGAGCATCAACTTTGCCACGTGGAGCGAGAGACCCAAGTCCCAGGTGGCGATCAAGAACGAAGGAGACTACATCTTCGGCGGAGCAGGGAAATCCCAGACGGTGTCCCCGCCGCCGGCCAAGCTGACCATCGAAGTGGCCTCGCCCATTCTGAGGATGGGCATTCCGCAGCGCAAGGAGTACCATGTCCCCATCACGGTGAAGCCTCTGAGGGATGTGGTGCCGGAGGCTAATCCGGAAACGGAGGAGGTGGCCAAAAAAGAGGAAAAGGTGGAAGTTCCAGCCACGAAACCCGGCCAAGTTCAGTCCTCGACACTGCCGCGACCTGCCAAGACCAATCGCTTCACCCTCCCAGCCGGCAATCACATCCAGGTGGTGACCACCACCTCCTCCAGCTCCGCCAGCAGCTCTGCCAGCCACTCCCTGCCACGCCCCGTCTCCAGTCTGGAGCGGAACAAGCCCGTGGAGGCGACACCCACACCCTTTGGTCAGAACACCTTGCGACGGACGGGCTTCAAGGAGCGAATGCTGGCCAAGGAGCAGCAGGAGCAGGACAAGGCCAGGAGCTCTAAGGTGATGGTGAATGGGACGTCAGCTACTCCTTCTCCTCCTCCAGCTACAGCTCCATCTCCGGCTCCAGCCAAGGCAGTCACTCCTGCTCCCACATCCACATCCCCGCCAGCCACATCCCCCAAACCGGTCACTTTTCTGAAAACCAACAAAGTTGAGTTGAAACTAAAGCCGGAAACGGAAACGAAGCCGGAAGCTGTGACCCTGCAGGTGAAGCTGCGTCCCACATCCCAGCCAGCTGCCGCAGTGGCAGCGGTCCCGCCCCCGCCTCCGCCCCAGCTGGGTCTGTCGCTGAAGCCCGTGAAGCCCAAGGAGGCGGGACGCAGTGCATCCGCCGGCACCACGCCCACAACGCCCGATCCGCGCTCCCAGCTCCTGGAGGCGATACGAAACTTTAAGCGTGAAGAGCTCAACCGATCCTGAACATCCCCTCCTGTCCAGTCACAGTCGAAATCCCAAAGGTCCTGCGCGCACAAATTTCCATATTTTTTTTTATTATTAATTGTTAAAAAATTTGTGTACCAAGTACCTTTAAAAAAAAAAAAAAGAAACACAAAAATTGTAAATAATACAGCAGCCTTCACATATTTCTGTATTTTTTTTTAACCTAATCTTAGTGTTTTGTTATGAACTATATAGTTTTTTTTTTATATTGAAAGCATTGTTTTAGTCATTAGGTCACAAAAAAACGCCCTGCCCCGCCCCCTTTCAGCCTCCAATCCACACAAAAAAGTGAAAAAAAAAAAAACTAAAAACAAAAAAACGATTCAGCGAATGCGAAGCAAAACCGAAACATTAATCTTTATTTCTTATATAATTATATATATATATATTAAATATGCCTATATATTATTATTTTGTATGTCATAGTGAAATATAGTAACCAATTTTCTAACCAATGGGACTGGTCTACTTAGTCGTGTCAAAAAACAAAACTAAAATATAAAAATATAAAAATAAAAAACCAACAACCTACTAATAGCACAAAAAAGCGAACCGAAAAATGCGATTTAATTAATGCTTATAAATTATTCTAAAAGCATAATAAATAAAAACACAATGTAACAGGCAGTAAATGCATTTAGAGAGCATTGTATATACATATTAAAATAAAACAAATAAAATACAAAATATTAAAAATTCTATGGCTTTTCATTTATTCACACTTTTTTCTTGTTTTACGGCTTTTAAATAAAATGAAAGCTTTATAAACTGGCTTTTGGTTAATCTTAGGCAGTAATAAAAGCCTAAAAGTATAAAAATAGCATCCAAAAACCTCTTAACTTAAAGTTTAAACTAAATAAACTTTTTATTTTAAAAGTTGGCGGGTTGTTTTCTAGTACTTCTGCAGCCCTGGTACTATGTTAGCCTTCTGTTAACCACAAACAATCGAAAACCGCTGTCCTAGGCTTTAAATTCAAACAAAAGCTATTAAAACCAAATAAAAACAAATATATAGAGTTAGTTTTAGTTATATTGTCATATAGTTTCTTAGTATTTTCCATTTTTTGAGAACAAAAAGCTTTCTCTGTTAGCTCGGCTCTGTTAAAGTCTTATCGTGGCTATCGATAATTTTATCGTTTCCTTTGCCCACCCCTACTGCCAAGAAATTGTATAATTTGTTGTGTTTCTGATTAAATGAATTAAACTTGCTGTTTAGGCGCCCACAACACACCGCAAAATGGCGCTAAGGAACCTGAAGAGTCTTGGCCAGCTGCTGCTGAAGCAACAAATCCCCCAACAGCAACAACAACTCATCCACACGACGCCGGCGTGCTGCGAGATCCGAAAACTGGCCCGCCTCCGTGTGGTGGACAACAGCGACCTGGGCAAGCGGGCCATGGCCGAGGGACGACCGCCACGCTGCATCCATGTGTACAACAAGCGGGGCGTGGGCTTCATCGGCGACAAGGTGCTGGTGGCCATCAAGGGCCAGATGAAGAAGGGCATCCTCGTGGGCCTGAAGCAGAAACAGAAGCCGAAACAGCCCAAGTTCGATAGCAACAACTTGGTGCTGATAGACGACAATGGCTCGCCATTGGGCACCCGCATCCATGTGCCCATACCGACGATCCTGCGCACCATCCTCAAGGAGAAGACCCAGGCCAAGGGCGCCGACTACACCAAGGTCCTGGCCATCGCCAGTCGATACGTTTAGGTTGTGCCTCCGATGAACCATTATCCTTGCTGTTATGTTTTTTTTGGAATAAATAAGAGGCTTAAGTCTTGAAGTTACTGTAAAGAAAAGGCTCGGCGGCTTCTGTAGTATAAGTATAATGTGTATAATGTAATTGCGATCAGCTAGTTTAGTTTTAGTTTAGTTTCAGTAGTTTCTTCGCCTAACGTTTTATAAGTTATATGATGCAGTTATGTACACATGGGCGTTGCAGTTTAGTTCATAGCTTTACAGTTTATAGTTTTTGTTTGTCGTAACAGAAATGCACTTAGTCAGTTCCAAGGAAAGCAGCAAATTGTCGGTCGCCAGCTGGAAGCCACGACCGGTAGCAGTAGCCCTCCCTCTCTTTCGCTTTCGCGGAGGACGAAGAGCTATCTGGGCCGGCTGGCCTGGCCTTCCAGCGTCTCACTCACCAATTGCTTATATACAGAGAGAGGGGGGAGGACACACGATTTAAAAAAAAAAAAAAAGGAGTACCATTTATAATATATATCTATATAGTGTGCAGGAGTAAAACATCCTACAAGGATAGGTAGATCACGTTGGATAGATATTGGCTGCGCAGGACTATACATATGTCTCTCGTACATACATATACGTGCAGGTACAGCTTGGCCGGGATTACAACATATACATATGCTTATGGATATGGATATCCGATTTAGATATTCCCGGCACTGCCGAAGAACTGGAAATTATTAAAGTTCACCGGCGTCTTCGGACTGGGCAGGTACAGAAAGTCATCGTTCTGCAGCTGCGACTGCGTCAGGTTCGGTTCGCTGGCGCTTCGATGGATCTTGGGCAAGGTACGCAGCATATTCTCCAGCATGTTGAGGAGCGGCCGGAACAGGGGACGATCCTTCGGCGTATACTTGATGCAGTCCTCGGCCAGACGCTTCAGGGCCTGCGGCGCATCCGAACGCACCTGGCTCATATCCGGCCGGAGGAGACCCCGCCCGACCATGAACAGTATCTGATCCTTGTTGCTGATATGGCCGTAGGGCAGCGTCTCCGCCAACAGCTCGTACATCACGATCCCGAAGGCGTAAACATCGGACTGGAAGGAGTACGGGTTCAGCTCCTGCATCCGTATCACCTCCGGGGCCATCCACAGAATGCTGCCAGTGGGCTGGTTGGCCTGCTTCTCGCCCGACCACCGAGTCTTCGCAGTGGCCAGACCGAAATCCCCGATCTTCACCGACAGATCCTCGTGCAAGAAGATGTTGTTGGACTTTAGGTCTCTGTGGGAGGGAGAAACCGGTTGGATTAGCCATTTCAGTGGCTATATGGAGCCTCACCTGTGTATGATATTCTTGGCGTGCAGATAGTCCATGCCCTGGGCCACCTGCCGGCCAATGTCGATCAGCGTGTTCAGCTTGAACTTCGTCTCGCTGACGTGGACGTGCTTATAGAGGCTGCTGCCCTCGCACCACTGGGTGACAATGGCCAGCGAGGGCTGGGAGACGCAGCCCATGAAGAGCAGGATGTTGCAGTGGCGCGTCTTCTTCAGCATGGCCACCTCGTTCTTGAAGGCCTGCAGCTGGGCCGGGCTCGGGGTCTTCACGTTGAGCGTCTTGACGGCGACGGGTCCGTGCCAGTGGGCGCGGTAGACCGTCCCAAAGGATCCCGACCCGATGCGAGGCCCAATAAGGATCTCCTCGGCCTTGATGTTCTGCGGAAAGGAATTTAGATTCAAGGGGGAAGTTTGAGGGAAGGGATTTGCCAACTAACCCAGTTCTCCTCGGAGCTTTTGGTATCCCGGAGGAGCAGATTCTTGTTACTCTCGTCGGCGGAACGGGCCCGGGGACGATTGTGCTTCAGAGTGCTGGTGGGTGAGGCCTGGGTCGAGTTGGAGTGATCCGTGCCGGGATGCTGTTTAAAATAGAAGATAAGCCAGGATAAAGGGAATGGAGGAAGGTGGAAGAAATCCATGAGTCCGAGAATGGGTTTGGGGGATACCAGAAGAGTAACAGTCAACACTAACCGGCAACGGGGGCCTGGCCTGCATGATTAGGCTGCGCTGCACCTCGCTGGTCACCGATCGGATGTTGTTGATGCACACATTCGGCGCCGAATTGGAGCGATCGTCCTGGCTGATGCGCGGCGGGCGACCCTGTCGATGGTTGGAGGCGGAGGATGAGGATGGTGGTTTAGAACAGCTGCTGCTGCTGCCGCTGCTGCTGCACCGTCGACTGCGACTGCGGCTACTCACGTTGAATCGCACCGCTGTCCCGCGTCCATTCAGTCCAATCCCGTTGTCCTGATTCTCGGCCAGCATCAGTTGATAGTAGCTGTCCATGGGGAAGGGCTGGCACAGCATCGGCACCCGTCCGGCGCACCGCTGATGGAACCTAAAGTTGCACTGGCTGCAGTAGAAGCCCGTGAATAGCAGCCGGCGACAGCCCTCGCAGAAGACCAGCGAGAAGAAGGTCTTCCGCAGGAACTGATGATTGATGTGGGTGCGTATCGGGAACTTGTCCACCAGCCGCACAAATATCTCCTCCACGTGCAGCGAGCCGATGTCCGTGTTCCACGGTATGATATGTCGTCCGCTATGCGAGGTGCTCACCTCGCACATGTCCGGCGTCAGCTGGCGCAGCTTCAGCGCCTTCATCAGGGCATCGCACAGCCGGACGCCGGCCACCACCTCCACGGAGGTGCGCTGCTGATTGGGCAGATGGGCGCGCAACAGGATCTTTGGCTGGCGCGTGAGTGTGCCGCACTGGCTGCCCGGATTCGAGTTGGAGCCACCCAGGCTGTCGGTGAGATCGCTGCCCTGGACCCGGGCCAGCTGCCGTTGCTGCTGAAGGATCTGGGTTTGGTTCTGATAGTGCGGCTGGTCGCGCATTCGCTGATGCAGCTGTTGCTGCAACTGCTGGTGCTGCTGCTGCTCGCTGGTGGTGGACACGTCCTCCTCCTGCTTCTGCAGCGTATTCAGCTGCTCCATCAGCTCGTGCTCCTTGGCCTCCAGTTCGTGGAGCTTGGACGTGAGCTCCTGGTATTCTAGAAAATATAATTAACAGTTTTTTTTTAATTTTTTAATATTTTTATTTTTTTTTTTGTAGAAAAAAGTTTTTAAAGGATACTCTCAAGGACTATTTTATTTTTAATTATTAAATAATATCTTTTAAACTAATTTAATTTTTTAAACTTAAAAAAAAAACTACAAACTATTTTTATTTTTTAATAAAAAAAAAGAAAAAACTATCAGACTCTACTTCTGCCCGGCAAGGTCATTGAAAAATATGGATTATCCTTGAAAGCTCCACCGAATGCCTCTCCATCGGAGAGAGAAACTCACCCGTTAAGTACATGGCCGGCGGCTCCTGCAGGTTGGCGAATTTCGCATTCAACGCATCGATGTTCTCCCGGGTCACATGCTTCACCAGCTGGACGTTGTGCAGCTCCTCGGCCAAAGGATCGCACAGCTCGCTGTCGCTCTCCGTTGAGGCTTCGCTAGACATGATGATCCAAGGATACAACTACGATTCCAGCTAATCGACCATGACCTGAAAAATATCCTTCTCTCCTTTTCTTGTTGCTTGCCCGTTTTTTTTTTCTTCTTTTTTTTTTTCGTCTTTTCCTCTCCTCCTCCTCCGGTGCTGCTGCTGGTGCTCCTGCTGCTGGTTATATTTTTTTTTTGCGCTTGCGTTTTTAGAGTTTTCTGGCGAGCCACCCACAACCACTTTCGCTTTCCTGCGGCGGCCGCATGACGGTCCCCTCCGGCCCAGGCGATTGATCCCGTCTTTCTGGGAGCCCTCAATCGATTGTATTGGATTTAATTTACTTGGTTTCTCGGTTTACTTCCCCGGAATGTTAGTTTTTCCCTCGCTTTCCAGCTAACAGACTCACACACAAACGCTCTGGCACGCACTTGTACGCATGTCGTATTTATTTATATCGAATTATCAATAATATCTTGTTTTTCGCCAAAACTATCGTCTATCGATTTTATTGGGAGTATTTATTTTGGGATATTTTCTCTATGGTCACACTACGGTCTTACTCGGGCTTTTAAACGATAACTTTTTTATTAAATCAAGCTATTTTTCGCGGTTTTTCGTTTTTTTTTTTTTTTACTTTATAAAAGTCTTAAGCTTTAAAGGAATTAAGATATTTAATAAGCAGCTTTATGTGGCGGGAAAAATGGATTCCCTTGTTTAAACGTGTGGCAGCACTGTTTCCAATACACAAACCTTTCTAGCCAGGTTTGAAACCTGTGGCGCGTGATTTTAATTCGCGAGCGAAAACTTTTTTTTAGCTTTTAAAGGTCGTCTGGGAATATTAAAACGTGGTTTTTATATTTCCTAGTAGTATTTGGCATTGAAATCGTTGCCATATGTTGGATATATCGAATAATTCCCCAATTTAACACAGAATTTGGTGCAATTTGGAAGGTTTTCCGTTTTGATTCGTTGAATTGAACCAAAAATTCGAGTCAACCTTAACAGCGAATGGTAAAGAAAAGCTTCAAAATTTAATTACAGATCTACACCTACACTTACCAGGCTACAATGCTTTTATTTCTGGTAAGAAATAATGATTTTTTTTATGAAGATGAAGAAATTTTATTTATTCTACAATGATTTTATTTTCGCTGAAGAACATCGATCAATTGGTTTAGCTTCGTTACATGAGGTGAGGAGGCATTTTCTAGAACAAAAAAAAAAAAAAGCAACACTGGCGCCGCCAATGCCCCATCCCAACACTAATTATATCAACACTAAAAAAAACGAAGACACCCAACACAGAAATACTAAAGTCTGAGGAAATTATGGTGTTGCAAACTTTGTGGTAGTTATTGAGCCCTAGACCCTTACAACGAACAGAGCGATCTAACAGCAAGCCCGAGTGAAGCACTTTTACTGACTCAGCAACAATTAAAAATTATTGCACGAAAACGAAAAAATAAAACATTAGAATAACAAAATCAACACGACGAGCAATACACAGTACACCAGGATATCCAAAAACAAGAAAACGACCAATTTCAACCGAAAATAAAATCGCATACAGAGATGCAATCGCCGCACTCGCATATGGCTCAGCCGACACATCCACAACAGCGCGGGGACGCTATCGCCCGTGTACCACCACACGTGCGTCGCCACGGTCATCCGGATGGCGGGCCGCAGAACCTTCCGCATGGTGGACAGCAGCAGCAGCAGGAGCACCACCTGCAAGGCGGACAGCAGCAGCATCACCAGCATGGCGGACAGCAGCAAGAACCGCTCGGCGAACAGCAGCAGCCGTACTTACTCGGGCAGCCCCCACATCTACACGAACATCCACACCCACCATACCCACAAGGACACGCCTACATTCCCAACTACATCCCGATACAGCATCCACACGTATACGATCTTCGGCATCCACACGGCTTCCCCCACATCGCTCACGCCCTCGCACACCAACATCTTCAGCAGCACCTTCACCAATATCAGCACCAGCGCCACCAACAACAGTACCACACGAACCCATCGCAACCGACATACATCCACGTCCATTACCCTCTGACCCGTAATCAAGCCATCGACCTGGCCATTTCACAGTACCGGTTCCACCTGCAATCCCCGTTTCTGGTCGATCCTTTGGAGTTCCAGCAGGAGATGTCAATACGCGCTAACCATATCCTTGGACCGATGGCCACCTTTGGACGACGACGTCGGTACCATCAGTCGCCGTCACCGCCGCCCCCCTATGTGTTGGAACCGGGGGCGTTGGCCTTCATAATACACCAAAGACGCCACATGCCACAGCCACATCCAAGATACCGATTCCTTGCAGAGCAGCGGGAGGCCAGAGGTGAGTGAAAAGGACATGCACATCCTATGGGCACATATTTGATGAAAAATAAGTCATATTTTGAGGTTCAAGGCATAGATTTTGCTCGATTTATTCATTTCATTTTTAACTGTCAAAAAGTACGTATAGATATAGTCTAGCTCTTTTTTTTTCGTTTTTTATTTAAACACAAAAACAAAAAATGTTGCCGAATTCTTTTGGTTTAAAAAAAACGAAGAAATTCCTCCTTTTACTGAAAAGCTTTTTGATTTGTTCCAGAAAACGAAATTCCCCAAAGAATGGTATGATATTTCGTATTTAAAACTATATATTAAGGATTAGGGACTAAATATTATTTATAAGTTAAGTTTATATCTATATAATGTTGAATTCTATAAAGAAAACCAACACACATTGGATTCTAAGAATCCGTGACAAACGCCATAAATGGCAACAGTCCGACAGTGTTGGTGAGCAGAAAAGTTTTTGATGAACAAAGCAAGTGTTGGAAAAGCTGAAAAGCAAATGTCAAGCAATTGGTCACAGACGAAACATTAGTTACTTGGAGAATATCATTCAAATACAGTGTTAGGTGTTACACTCACATAAAGTCATCAATCAATCTGGAAAAATCATTAAGTAGTCGTCAGTTTTGAAATCAAAACGTTTTTATTTTCTTTCAAATACAGTACAGTGACAGTTAAACGGTGACATAAATTCAACAATTATCAATATGCCTTTCAGTAAGATTATTTAGGTTTCCCAATCATTTAACATTACGATGTATTCCCTAGTTGGTGCCGAAGGAGTTCCAAGTTTTTCTGTTCCGAGGATCCGCGACGAATCCGATGACGATGAGACCAATGCACCGGACCGGGCTTTGATCGATGACAGGACACATCCGCGACGCCGCTCGCCGCACACCCTGCCTCATTACGGCGTGGAGGAGCACGTTACCCAGCCCCTTCTCTGGCTCGGCCTGGAGGCCCTCGACATGCAAAGGAAGCTGATTGAGGCCAAGATCATGGCTTTGGCCTTGACCTCGGCCGTTCCCTGTTCCCATGGTGGTGCTTGGGGACCGTTGGGTGCTTGTGAGGTGATTGAAGCTAATACTGAACTTTACGAAGCTGCCACCGCATCTGTATCCGATACCATGCCGGATCCAGAGAGCGATGATGAAGTCAACCCATCGCAGTTCGTGGCCGAATTTCTTGAGCGCACCATGACCTTGCAGATCTTCAGAGATGGGAACGCACCGCGCTATGGACCCTCAAACCCATCGGCATCCCGAGGTAGTGCTCTGGCCCGGCCCCGCAACGCCTAGACCAGTCCACCACCTCGAATCTCCCCCGGCCGGAACGAATCAATCGAAAGCAGCAACCCAAATCGACACCAATATTGATGGCATTTGAATTTAAAGCAAAACCCCTAACCAAACTGTCACACTCACTCACCACCTGGAATAGAAGGGGCAGGATCGTGCATCCTATTGCCCCAAAACCCCCCCATATACCCAACAAGCAACAACCCGAAACTATCCACGAAAGCAATACCCAACCGCAATGTAATCATCAAAATTCATCATCCCCTCCATTTAATAACTGTGGCATCGGAACGCAACAATCCTATTTGGTCATCAAATCCCGACAAGATATATAGCTGCCACAAAATTCCCAAATGTCAAGGATGCCGCAGAACTTTCCGGATCAACACTCACTCTCAACGCAGCGCAACAGGAGGCTCCGGTTAAGGACCGTCGACGCCCATCCAGACCCCACAACCACAATAAAAAATAAATTCATAAGCAAGGCTAGATATATAAGTGTCTCATTAGTGGATCTTAATATATAATTTAGTCAGATCTTAAATATATATTCTTCTAAATTCCCACCGCAAACAAATGTATTGAATTGTGATTGAAGGGAAAAGTCGTTTTTGAGAATTTTTCGAGATTTGAATTTTTATTAGACTTAGTCATAAGACTTGCTAATAATCTACTCTATATAATATTTAAGAAATCTTAAATACTAAAAATAATCCAGAAAGTTATCTTATCCTGAAAAGTGCAAATGTTGCAAAATGAAAAATAATTAGTATTGAACCCAGTTTTGACTTCCTTGATCTGATTATAGTACTGATTAATAGCCACGTGGGAAATATTGAAAATTCTATATATATATGTATAATTTTTTTTGTAAAAGATAGGGGAGATCGAAACCGGGTCACTCCGCCGGAGAGATACCCTTGTGCTCCTTCGAATGAATCGAGAAATTCTATCAGTTCCAATCCCCGACGAGGAGTTGCGAGTCTAATCACTGTTAATTATAATTGTTATTGCGACTATTTGTTGTAAATTGTTTACAATCTTGGGATTCGCATAATCTCATAAAAAGTACACTTTTTTATGAGGAATAAAAAATATATATGTGCGTTTCGAAATGACAAGATCGGGGGTGGAGATAATGGGCCCCGCCCCGCCCCTAGGCTGTAGGTGCAGTGTCAGGAGAATTTATGTCACTATATAGTATTATTCCCAGATAGCTTCGCCCATATAGTGAGTAAAAATTGTTTTCAATTATTTGAATTTGTGTGCCGTTTTGTTTTTTGGTCAATGATTAATTGATCGAAATGATTGCGATGCGGTTAATGATTTATTTCGAAATCGTACCTACTACACTACACACTCTCCTCCTCCTCCTCCACCACCTAATCGCACACACAGCCGGGTCTCGGGCTTGTAATTCAATTGATGTCCATATAGTACACTCTACACACTATATATAATTCATATTTCATTTAATTACAATCGCACACACGTTGTGTGCAATGTGTGTGTGTTGTGTGTGTGGCAGTGTGATTTTGTTTACAAGTTAAGACCACGCGCCAGTCAAGTGACTGCCTTCTCGGTTTCTGTTTCATGGGAAATGGAAAATAGGAGACTCTGCTACTGCTGCTGCTGCTGCTTCTGCTTCTGCTTCTGCTCGGGGTGAAAGTTCATCAGGACACGCACCCAGCCAGCCTATTTGGGGTGCAATGTCCCTTAAAAGATGTTCAAGAGGGAGGTGGTGGCCAAGGTCGCCGCCAGCCGACCAGACAGAGTGCAGACAAAGCCTCCAACTCCTCGCAAGGATTTCTCCGATTTGAATTTATTTGTAGAGTATTTTGGGGCTTGCTTTTATTATAAATATTAGTAACTAATTCTTGGTTAGTTAAAAAGGAAATTCTTATTTGATATTCTTGTAGAAAAGTACCGGGTATCAGGTTTTGAAGGCCTTAACTTTAAGACAATTACCGGGTATCTATACTATAAGAGCTAGAAGGCCTTATTTTTCTTTTCTAATGATTGTTGGAAGATATTAAAGATCCTATTCCTTATACCTTATAAACTTTATTCTTCTTCTATATAAGATATAGTAACTATTTCTTTGTTAATTGAAAAGGAAGTACTACGAAAGCCTTTTAAGGCTTAAGATTTTAAGAGAAGTACCGGGTATCTATGTATAATATAAGAGCTAGAAGGCCTTCTTTTCCATTATAATGATTGAATAAGATGTTCAAGACCCTATACCTTATAAACTTTATTATACAATTTATAAAATAATGATTCTTCTATATAAGATATAGTAACTAATTCTTTACTCTAGAAGCCTTAACTTTAAGAAAAGTACCAGGTATCTATATATTATAAGAGCTAGATAACCTTCTATTTCATTATTAAGATTGATATAAGATGTTCTATATAGATTCCTTCTTACTCACAAACTTTATTATACCATTTATAAGATTATGATTCTACTTTAAAAGATATAGTAACCAATTCTTTGTTTTTGGAAAAGGAATGGGAACTAATTCTTTGGAAAATGAAGTCCTTTGGCAGCCTTAACTCTAAGAGAAGTACTGGGTATCATTATCAAGGTGGATATAAGATGTTGAAGACCCTGATGATTGATATAAGATGTTAATAATGACGGATATAAGATGTTGAAGACCCTGATGATTGATATAAGATGTTAATAATGGTTGATATAAGATGTTGAAGACCCTGATGATTGATATAAGATGTTAATAATGACGGATATAAGATGTTGAAGACCCTGATGATTGATATAAGATGTTAATAATGATTGATATAAGATGTTGAAGACCCTGATGATTGATATAAGATGTTAATAATGATTGATAGAAGATGTTGAAGACCCTGATGATTGATATAAGATGTTAATAATGATTGATAGAAGATGTTGTAGACCCTGATGATTGATATAAGATGTTAATAATGATTGATATAAGATGTTGAAGACCCTGATGATTGATATAAGATGTTAATAATGATTGATAGAAGATGTTGAAGACCCTGATGATTGATATAAGATGTTAATAATGATTGATAGAAGATGTTGAAGACCCTGATGATTGATATAAGATGTTAATAATGATTGATAGAAGATGTTGAAGACCCTGATGATTGATATAAGATGTTAATAATGATTGATATAAGATGTTGAAGACCCTGATGATTGATATAAGATGTTAATAATGATGGATATAAGATGTTGAAGACCCTGATGATTGATATAAGATGTTAATAATGATTGATATAAGATGTTGAAGACCCTGATGATTGATATAAGATGTTAATAATGATGGATATAAGATGTTGAAGACCCTGATGATTGATATAAGATGTTAATAATGATTGATATAATATGTTGAAGACCCTGATGATTGATATAAGATGTTAATAATGATGGATATAAGATGTTCAAGACCCTATACCTTATACCTTATAAACTTTATTAAACCATCAATAAAATTATGATTACTTAAATAAAACTTTAAGTAAAAAAAAAAAAGGAAATGTTTAAATAAAATGAAAGCATTCTCCTGCCTTAGAACTTGATTGGCTAATAAGATCTTTTTAGGGATGTTGAATATAAATTTAGATGACCGATGAATGCAATTGTCCGAATTTGAAGATCCCACTTGATTGGGTAATTCCGTATGGGAATCAGCGTGCTCTCTCGAGTTCGTTGGGGTTCAAGGCCTTCTGCACGTTTCGGTTTCAATTCAAGTTCAGCACACTTTGAACCCGAAACCTCGTTCTCGGCCGTGACATTGTGCTTTTTGTGGGCCAGACGTTGACCTTGAGGCCTCTTAACCGATTGCAGTTCATTGGCAGCTGGAAAAGCAGCCATCCTCCAACCCAGACCAGCCACCCACCCACCTACCGGGCCATGCCGCCTCCCACTTTTCCCACCCAAAGTGCGAAGGCCATCCAAAAAAAAAAAAACAACAAAAAAACAGAAAATAAAAACAATAAAAATAAAAGTGTGTCTATGGCCGGTCTCTCTATCATTTTCTCTCTTTCTCTCGATTGTTTCTCTTTAGACTCTGTCCCCAAGCCACCCACTTTTCCGCCCATCGCCTCCCCCCTGCAAAAAAAAGTCCTGGTAGTTGATTTTTTTTTGTTTTTCTTTTTTTTTTTTTTTTGTTAGCAGGTTGCGTTTGGGGTCGTCGGCGACAGTTTATTGACATCGAGCGATAATATTCGCTGCTGTTATTATTTTCGCCTCCGAAAAATCAACAAACCAAATGGGAAAAAATAATTTTAAATTAAATACCATTTTATAATTAAAATTAAGTTTTAAATGAGGCAGCTTATAGACTTTTTAAGCCATTGATTCCAAGAACTCTTTAATAAAAATAATATTTAAAAAAAAAACTTAAAAATTAAAAATGATTTCTATGATTACTTTAAATATTTATGATTTTAGGAGAAAACTATGCATCACTTGGGATTTAAATATTTGTGGAAACTCTCCAAAAAGTCCTTACTCTCCAGGTCAAGTGTGACCAAATTCCAAGTATCTCGGTTCAACCCGGTCGCAAAGTTCAATTCGCTAGAATGCAAATATTTTTATTATTTATTTTTATTTTTTGTTTTGTTTTTTTTTTTTTAATATATTTTGTTATTATGATTGCAGACTGTTGATGTCTAGGCTTTGGTATCAACAACAAACACCGGCAGAGACGTCGACTGCGACAGAGGCAGCGATGTCGACGTCGACTGAGACTGCGACTGAGATGTAGAATCTGAGACATCACCTCCTCCACGCTTCTGGGTCAATAATCTGCGTCTGAGCTGGGCTCTGATTCTGATTTCTGTTTCTGTTTCTGTCTCCCAGATGAGTTGTTGTTGGCGCCCGATTGCCGCTCTGTCAATCAATGGAGATCCAATTTTAGCACAAGTAAACAATATTCGCTCGATCGCTCCTGGGACGCCATCGCCGCCAGCCCCTCGCTGACTTGTGGCGCCGCCCACACCCGCCCACAATTGTGGCTTATCTCGGGGCCTCTGGGTAGAGGAAAAAACCAAGAGCCTGCTCTTGTTTTCTTCCCCCCCACTGGCAGTCGATGGCTTCTTTATCAATCAGGACAATCGATAAAATATCGATTACTTACCTGGCCATCATATCCCTTTAGAGGTTATCCTTCTAGAGCAAAGTCTATAAGTATTTCAAAGGAAACTGTATGGTTTCTTATACATTCTGACCAAAAACCCCGCTGTCTATCAACCATTTATCGATTTAATCGAAATCGTTGTCGAATCGTTGACCCTGACGTGCTGGAACGGCTCCCGTGTGGTGGGTCTTCCCACCTTGGACTCTGAACCGTATTGCGTATGGCTCATGTCGCATCCCCAGCATCATCAACAACACCATCCTCTTCCAAACAACATACAGTGAGAGAAAAGACGAGATAATATTAAATAATAAGATCTTAAGAGGGCTAGAACCCATAGAAATAGGCAATGGACTTCTTCTAACTATGGAACTCTGATATATTTGTCTAAAATTGAAAATAAAGTTTTATTTTTGAGTGGAAACCTTGGCTTATCTCCCCCTTATGATGACTTAGAACACAGGGCCTCTCCATCTACCATCTCTTTCCGCCCCCCTATATAGTCGTCTCTGTCTCTAGTGTATTGCTATTTCTCTTTTACTCTCCTGATGTCTCTGTCTCTGTTGTTTTCCTCCAATGGAGGGAAAGATTAATGCTAAAAATAGGGATCTTTTATTTTGAATTAAAACTAGATCACGTCGAATTCACGTTGCCCGTTGTTTACGGTTTTTGTCACTGACGGACGGACGGACAGACGGACAGCGTTACGCCATCCCTCCCCCTCAGCATCCCCTTAGCATCATGTGGGGCTGCCCCATTGGCTTCCGTTCTTCATCGGCTGGCTGCAGTCGAGTCGAGAAGTCGAAGTCACAGCGCCAGCAACAAAAACATCAACAACCTTATCGCCCCAGACATTATCGGAAAGCCCAAGACCCCGGGAGCGTGTCCGTATGTAGGGTATACCGTTATACGGACAATCTGGCACTCGGGAACTCAATCCAGATGCCAAGTTCCAGATGCCAACTGATCATCCCTAGACGTAAAGGGTTGATTTTCTTTTAATTCTTATTTAATTTTTATGAAAATTGTTTTAAATAAGTCGGGAAATGGGTTGGTCCTTCGAGCTAAGCTGGTTATAATGTTTATGAGGTGCTATTAGAGGAGTTATTAGATTCTTAATAGTTCTATCTTAAACTTACTATAATTAAACTTTTAATTTGTATAATTTTTATGAAAAATGGTTTAAATAAGTCGGGAAATGGGTAGTATTAGATGTTTTGATTATGGTCCTTCGAGCTAAGCTGGTTACAATATTTATGAGGCTCTACTAAAGGAGTTATTAGATTCTTAATAGTTTTTTAATCACTTGATTGTCTTGATTTTAATGATTATTTAAGAGAAAATGTTTGCAAAACTCAAACTTAATGGTTTATCCACAAAAAATCATAACTAGGTCGCCTTAAAAGTATACTGTATTCCATGGAAGATGTCATGAAACTTAATATCTTAAATTTCCATTAAATTAAATAATTATATAAGCTATTTTCTAAGAACGCAATGCTTCAGTTAACGGTAAATTGATGTAAAAATAGTTTGGAGAGGCATTTGAGGTGAACTTTGTTGCTTTGACGAGGCGTGTTACCGTTAACAAGGAAAATCATCAAAATCATCAACAAGTGCATGTAGAGGATGGGATGGTATTGCGGTAAGGGGCATGAAAAGGGGGATGGCTGTGCTTTCCACTGATGGATTCACTCTAGTTGCTCTCTATTGTGGTTGTTGTTGTCACTTTTGATGCCTGTGTTGTTGCTGTATGCATTTGTCAGATAAGGCACACACACACAGATACACACACACACAGATACACAGAGGCTTGACAACCGCACGCACACCCACACAACAGCTGTTTGGTGTGCCTGGGATGTTTGTGTGTACTTTGCTCAAAGGCGATCTTATTAATGTGATTATTCCATTGTATGGACATACAGTCGGGCATTCCTAACTGCAACTGCAGCTACAGGTCAACAAAAGTAATTCAAACAATAAGAATTAAAGTACAATTTTTAATAGAAAGTATGTTGAGAGAGGTTAGGGTTATCCTTAAGATAAACTATTAATTTATTTTTAAATCTATTCTTTTTTGTTTATATTTTTATCACTATACTCTGATAGAGTTCCACCTGTATTAACGCTCACAAACACACTCAAACACACTTAACCGCCCACTGTGACCCAAAGTTGATTGGATGTGTCATGGCCGGCAAATTGTTTAATTTCAAGCATTTGTTTGCGTTGGCTTTTTATTTTCGCAAGACACTGGACTTTGCTCCATCTCGCTCTGTCACACCTGCAGTCCACGTGCTGAGCACTCCCCCCGGGGCTTGCACTGCAAAGTGCCATTACTCCCCTCTCACTATATATGCCTCTCGCTTGCACGCACTCATACACGGACAAGCGGGACAGACACACGCAAGCGGGGAAAATCGAGCGGAGCTTTGGGGCTTCGCGGTCAGCTGGCGTCGCTACAACGGTTCTTTTTCAATTTGGCTGTGAAACAACGAAGAACGTTCTTCCGAACCGATCGAGAAGAATTCGAAAAACAAACAAAAAAATAAAAGGAAAAGTGTTAGTGGAGAAAGAAAGTGCAACAACAAAGTAAGAAAGAGTAGCGCGAAATCTAATTATAGAAACAGAAGATCTAAAAATAAACAATCGCAAACATCGGCAAACAAAAGCCAAGATCGGAGAATAGAAGAAATCGGAAGAATTGAAATCCGAAGAAAAGGAGAGAGAGAGAGAGCTTTCCCGAATCAGCTGGGTTCAGGCTCTCCCGCCCAACACCAACAACAGCAACAACAACAAGGACACGCCAAGCACCGCTATGAGCGCCGAGGAGAGAGGAAAGATCTGAGAGAGGAAAGTGACCAGTGCGCTAGAGAGAGTGTGAGAGAGAGAGAGAGTGCGATCAAGTTTGAGTGCGTGGAATCGTGGCTTCCAGCAGTCGAGTTTCCAGCTCCCAAAAGCGTTTCCAATTCCAAGCCAGCCGCAACATCGGCGGAATAAAAACAATAATTCGCTAACTAAGAGATATATAGCCAATATATATATATCTCTGATCCTGCGACGCGATGCAACAACAACAACATACCGCAGCAAGAAACGCAGCAGCGGCCAAAGTTCTCTACTTCCACGCCACTCCAAAGCACTCCGATAGTCGTCTAACGATAACGCAAGGACACTAATCGATAAATATCGCTTCGCGCAATTTGTACTCCTTTTTTTTTGCACGTATCCTAATTTAAACCAAAAAAAACCAACAAAAAAACCTTCAACTAAAATATAAAACTAAAAAAGAAGAAGAAAACGCACCAAAGAGGAAACCCTTAAGAAAAAAGGATATAATTATTATTAGTCGTTTTATTTTGTTTATTTTTTTTTTTCGTCAATTGATTGTGATTTTGAAACTGTGTGATCGCAAAAGAATTCAACTGCAAATTAACAAAAAAGAAAGTTCCTTAAGAAAGTGATAATCCAAACAAAAAAAAGAGGGCCAACAAAATCTATATACTATATATACTATATACCTTGATCTGTAACCATATATCACTCTACTATATCTCTACTATAGTCTGGGAAAGAGCAGCATGCAAATGTAAGTATTATCTTAGGAACTATCGAATATCGAATATCGAATATCGTAATCTTTAGATTCTTATCAAAAAAAAAAAAAATGGAGAAGGCTAGTTCTATATTTAGAGAGAAGTTGGGGGTGGAAAAACATTGAACCACATTACTATATATAGAGTCGAACAAACTCTAACAAACTCACTCCTCACGACCCGATGCCAGAATGCCAGAAGCCCTCCGACTTGTGATAATTGTTGTGTTTATTAAAAGAAGCCATGTTCCAAATGATAAGCGATAAGGGGGCGGCGAGTTTATTTTTAAACTCAGAAGTTTATGTAAATATATTTCCTGGCCAGTTTCAGACGCAAACAAAAACAGAATCGAATGGCATCTGGCATGGAAAGTACAATAATATTCGAGTCTGATAGGAGTGATAAGAGGGCGGGAAAAGTGATAAGGGATAAGCTCTTATCCTCAAAAAGGAGCTTGAGACTATAGGTATAGCCATACAAATATTTAGATACTCTAACTAACTCAATCGCCATCTTACAGATGATGTCCGTGGTGCCAACGTCCAAGATCCTGCTAGTGCTGGCCTCCTTTCTCGTAGTGCTGGCCTCCCTCAACCTAATCAGTAATTGGATGCAGGTGGCCCAGGTGGGGGCCACTCCCGTTACCATCACAGATCCCCGTCGGGACACAACACCGCGAAGATTCTGCGCCGATATACTAGCCGATGAGATACATTTGGTCTGCGCCGGACAGTTTCTGTCCCTGAGCGATGCTTTTCGTAAGTTTTTCCCCTCAATATCCTTCCAGGATCATAACTAAAGTACAATTTTCATTCGACAGCCAACAGTTTTGGGAATCGGAATAAGCGTCAAGGAACACCGGATGGGTCCTTAACCCGCAATTGTTGTATTAACAAATGCAGTTACGCCCAGCTCCGGCAGTACTGTGCCCCCTCAAGCGAAAATCCCTGAACAGGATTAGGGACAACTATCCATCTACACATATATCCTTCTCAGCTTTCATCAATAAACAAAGCGCAGTCTCCCATAGAGTCCACTAAGTATATGTTACTAATTTAAACTATTACACTAACTAAATTCTGTACCATAATAAAAAATCCAACGAAAAATAATTCATGAAAATCGAATCCGAAATGGAGAATAAAGATTTCATTTCTTACAAAGATAGAGGTCCTGGCTGTAACCCATTACTATCTTTAAATATTATTAACTCTGGACTAGGTTTTGGTGATTTCAATTTCCGTTGACCGGAATCCTGGAATCCGGAATCCCGGAATCCTGAATCCTGAATCCTGAATCCGGGTAGCCACTTTAGTTAACTTGCCGAGACAGGCTATATTTTCTTTTTATTTTCCTTAACTTCCTGCCACCACCCCCCTTTCATTAGACCTCTTCATTGTTGTTGGAATCTATTCAGAATGACACTCGACACGATTGTCCTGGGCTTGAGTTAGGGTTATGCGTTTTCGGGATTGGGTCTGAGCCGGAGGGTTGGGTGTGTTCCCAGCTCCCTTGTAATACAATATGCATGACATTCGACCGAGGGAAGCACCACCACTCTCTAGTCCACGTCCACCACCCCCTTTAAATTGTTTGAAAAAAAATATGTAAAAAGGACACGATGGCTGGACAGCTTTGAATGGGGGTCAGAGGATGATGATGATGATGATGAGATGGCTGCAAATTAGATTACAAATGCTGACGATGATGATTTTAATGATGGTGCAAATCAGCCACACATGGGAGTATCCCAAAAAACATACCCCTAACACACATACTCTCCAAGGACCTTCAGTTATGAGATTCTTCTTCAACGAATCTGACACTTGAAGCTCGGTTGATTGAACATAAAATCCCTTTTATCTGACAATTAAAAATAAAGTCATTCGACTGCTTAAGCAATATTCAAATTTTATTCAAAATAAATCACAAGACAAGCGGACACCCACCCCCCAAGTAGTTTAGAAGAAAAAGTCTCATAATTGATGGACCAGCTACAGCTATTTTATGAAAATTATGAAAATGTAAAATCGATTGGACAATTCCATTGAGAAACGGCGGCGCCTTCACGGATATTGGTCCAATTATATACGGAATTTGGATATCATTGCAATAATTTTTAGCAAGCTTCGCTCTAGGATTCCAGGATCCATTGGCTAGCTACGCATCTTGACCATTCCAAGTATTATTTTAGAAACGAAACAGGATAACGAAATGATTAACTGAGAACTTGAACAGGCGAGCGGTCCGATTGGCTCCAAAAATATATCGATTTGGGTTAGCTGTTGGGCTATTTTTGAAGAAAGTATCCTGACGATTTCTCGTTCTTGGTCATCTTCAAGGACTGCGGGTCCTTGGTATCAATTTCAATAGCATTCTCCGGCCCGGACTTGACCTTCTCGGCCACGGCACCTCCACCAGCATTCTCATTCTTCTCCTTCGGGTTATTGGCAGTCTGGCTATCACTCGACCAAGGTAAATAGCGATTTCTGGACTATATAGAGGAGGTGGAGGCGTTATAATCGGTAGACCTCAGTAAGAGAAGCACCTCTAGAGCCTTACCTGGAACCAGGGGAAGCCCCATTTGGATGGATCACGTAGGGTAGTCACATCACCGATTCCAAAGGAACGACCAGCATCACGAACCTGCTTAAGCCACTGGGCTATCTTAGCCTTTGCCATCTTGTACTTATTTTAGATCGCGGAGTTTTCTCCGAATATGTATTATTTAGTGTTATTGTTAATATTTTTGCCTTTGAAATTTCCAGATTTTTTATTTAGTTTCTGATGTTTCTGTAAGCCAAATGAATGAGTAACTCCTGTGGTGAAAGCAAACCTGAAACTGAGCCTCTACCCTATGGGGTTCACCTAACAGACTTTGACAGTTCGACTGGACGGAGTCATGGATTGCTTGATTTCTAGAATTTTTGGTTTTAGCTTAAAACATTAGGTTTAAGGCGTAGTAGTACTTGAAGTTACGGATAGTGGACACGTGTCTCAGACTATGGAGGGGGGAGGAGGTTGATGGGTTGACGATGTCTGGCTGTGCCCTGAAACGGGGCCAACAGTGAGTAAAGAAAAAGCGCAAACATAAGGCCGAAGGATAAGCAACACCAGACTAACTCCACCGGCTTTCCGTTCAGAGTTCCGGGTTCACCATTCATCCGCCTGGCCACCACCCCCACCCCCACACCCACACCCACACCCATCATCCGACATTGATGGAGCGAAGCCATGGAACATTAGCTAAATCTTACAGAAAATTTCGCACTACTGGTGGGTGGGTGGGCCATGGAGGGGAGAAAATGCCCATCCACCCGGTCATGGGGTTGTTCGAGGGAACAAAGCCGGCTCTGTAAGGGTCCGAGACACTCAAAGAAAACTAGATTGTTCATATTTTATGGGGATATTAATGGATTTAATGTGTTTTTAATAGCAGAAAGGGGCTAGCACTAGGGGAGTCTTCATTTTTGGATTAAAGAGTCCTTAGTTCTGGGTCCTAACTCTTAAATAATTTAAAATAATTAAGAATAATACTAATATCCTAGCTCTTTCTCTTCTTAGTTCCCCTACTATAATTCGCAACTGGTTCTAGCTAACTAGAATTTTTCTCTCTGCAAAGGACCATGGTGGTTGGAGTCGGCTGGTGTCAACAGAAGTCGTATAAGGACACACATTCAACCCCAGGACGAAAGGCTGCCTGCCTGCCTGCCACACCAAAATCCCAGTCATCCAGACAAGAGTCTCCAACTTTGGTTCGTCACTGGAATACTTTCCAAAAACCTAACAATATATATTTATTTGTTTTTTTTTTCTTTATTTGGAAATAAGAATAAACAGGATGAAGCCAATATACCAAGTGTTTCCTTAATTCTTTTCCTATCAAGGCACAGTGGTCCAGATGATGCTGGATTTAAAAATTTTATTTTATTTTTAAATTCATTAATTCTTGAATATTTGAAGTATAATTCCCCAAAGTATTAGCTAGTTTCAAATCCATTTACTTACAAATTTTTAAGCTTACAAATTACGATATTCGAAATCAGTGACCCCCCCCGAGTACAAATTTTTCAACTCTCTACTCTCAGAGTTTCTGATTTTTGACCACTTTTTCCACATAGCCGCACCACTGTGCCTAAAATAATCATAAAAAAATAATCACAATCGTAGAAAAGTAAGCATTTTTTTATTTAAACTTAACTTGCTTAAGTTTTAAGCTTAAGTTAATATTAATTTTTTTTTATAAATATTTTTTCTTCCTTTTGGTTTTTTGGAGAGAAATGAGACCGGAGCTGGTTAGGACTGGTCCTTGGACTTGTGAAAGTCCCAGGGTATGCATACAATACCATCGGTGGGCACCGACCAGTAGTTCGTCACATGGAGGCTGAGGCCGCGACAGGACTTGATGCCACTTTGGAGGAGGTGCGTCAGGGCGGTGACCATTTTGTCCGGCGTCACCGAGTCGTCCTTGCTGAGCCTCTGCAGTTCCAGTTCGTTCAGGCATTGCCGCCACAACTGCCGCTCCACCTGAATATCCCGGCGATAGCGTCTAACTCTCATGCTGGCCACGTCCAGGTTGCGGCAGATGAAGTCGACCAGATCGGGGCCGGGACAGGACGAGGGGGCCAGGAACAGGCCAGTCTGGCTAACCTTCGGCGACTCACTTTCCGTCACAACGGCCAGCTGGTGATGGCGCAGGGTCTCCGGCAGGTCGTCCACGCTCTCGGCCAGCTTCAGGTGCTCGCTGACGGCCCGGATCACCCGCTTCAGGCTCTCGGCATAGGCCCGGGCCTCGCAGCCCGGCTCCGGGGACTGCCGCCTCTCGATCTGAATGCCCAGCAGGACGGCGGAGAGGGCGCGCTCGTAGAGCGGCACCAGCTTCAGCTGGTCCTCGTGCACTCGCATCTTGGCCAGGAACTCCCGCCACCCGGCGGAGGCGTCACCGGAAAAGAGCATCACATCGCCCTCGAGACTAATGCCCGTGTATGGGGCAAAGACAACGACGCGATCCCGTAGGGGGTTCTCCGCCTGGGAGTCGGCTACGACCTTCAGGTCCCGCAGGCAGTTATGGTAGCGTTCCAGGTTGCAGCCACAATCGTATCGAATGTTCCGGATGCCCCATTTCTCCATCAGAGTTTGTTCCAGGCCCGTAATCTTCGATCGCAGGGTGGCCAGATCGTGTGCTTCCGTGCGGGCCAGAGCCTGTCGCATCCAGGTGTCCAGGGAGTGCTCCTTCAAAGGATCCCTGACCTGATGGCCCAGCAGGTCTCCCTCTGGGGACTAAAGGGGATTCAGGTAAGTCCCTTTCCAAAACAAAACCAATGCAACCCTACCAATACATTATCCTTTTCGGTTTGCAGCAAGTTGCAGGACTTGAGGATGCCCCGAATCACGGCCCTGGGATCCAGTAGACTCCTGTCCACCTGCACCCTCACCAGACGACTCATCACAGGTTCACCCAAATGATTGCTCTCGCCGGCCGTCGGCATATAGAACTCCAGCTGACCGTCGGCGGGCAGACAGCTGCCCGAATGTCCTGTCAAGGACTCCAGATGCGAGCTAAGCAGACGCAGGGACTCCTCGTTGACGCGCTTCTCCGCCGGACGCTGGCGGTTCGGTTGGATGGCCAAATAGAATGGACGCAGTGCCGCCATCAGGTCCGTGCTCAGCATTCGTCGGCAACTGGTCCTGGCTACTGAGAATGCCACTTTTAGGCTGAAGGACCTCATACCGGTTTGAAATTGGCTGGAAAATGGGAAACTGGAAATAAAATTTAACTAAATTTTGGAATTCACAAGTAGGACGAATTAATTTTGTTCCGAATTTGAAAATGATTGAAACTAAAGTCAAAGAAGCCGAAAGACAAACTTTCAAACATCTCACACACCTCCGTACATTATGCCACAGCGCCCAGTGTTGGTAAAGTCAGTTAGTACTTATCCATTTTCGCATCAAAGCCAGAACAATACGTATAAAGCCATTACTTATTCATAAACAATCATATAGTTGTAATTTTTTACATTTTCCCAAAAAAAAAAAACACAAAAAGGAACTGTTGCCTCAAGTGGTGGCACACTCTGTGTTGCTCTGTGGTTATCCATGTGTGAATCAAAATATACATACATGTACACATAAAAAAGGACGAGCAATAGAGGCAATCCCAGAGGACACATAAAGTTCACCCCACCCCCCAGAGGGACCAGTGCCAACCCTCATTTCCTACAACATTCTGGATAAACTACACGAATTTAGAACACCCCGGCTCACTCACTTCAAAAACTCAAACCTAAATAATACTCAGCCCAGAAATTAACCCTAAAAGTCAAATATATAATTGCTCTTTTCATTATTTAAAATTAACAAGAGCTTCTTAGGATTTTTTAAGTGAAAAGTGTCATTACTTGATTTTAATTGATTTCTTTCAGTGAATTTTGTATTTTAGTGATGTATTTTCAAAAAAAAATAAAAAAAAGTGTGGCCATCATAACAAAAAAATTAGGAAATTTAAGCTCTTTTCATTATTTAAAATTAAATAGAACTTCTTAGCATTTTTATTGAAAAATGTCGTTTGTTTATTGGCAATACTTGTTTTTAATTTATTTTAATTGATAAATACATCAATACAGTGATGTTTTTGCAAAAAAAAGTGTGCCCATCATCACAAATAAAAAGGCGAAATTCATGCTTTTTTATTATTTAAAATTAACAAGAGTTTCTAATCATTTTTATTGAAAAGTGTCGCTTGTTTATTGACAATATTTGATTTTAATTGATTTCTTTCAGTGAATTTGTAGTTCTCTGTTGTATTTGCAAAAAAAAAAACAAAAAGTGTGCCCATCATCACAAATAAAAATGCGAAATTCTTGTTTATTTTTCAAATAAAATCATAAATGTTATATAAAGTTATACTTTTTTCGCAGTTGCCACTTGATTGATTATTCAAATATTTCGCTTTTAATTTAGTTTTAAGCAGACTTTAAATATTTGCAATAAAAATTAATTTATTAAAAAGGCTGAAGGCTGAAACTACAAAGTCTGAAGGGGTGTGGGAGAGTAAATGTTTGTTTTGATTGCTTTCCGGTTAACCCTTAAATGGCAGAGTTTAAAAGGGTTAATGTGATGATTTTAATCAGATAATAGAACATGTTGCCATGGCCCAACAATTAAATGTATTTATTTGCTAAAGGGCTTAACCCATTTCGATGATAACCGACCGCCTGCCCACTCACATCCACCCAGTGGAGGAAATCCTTGCCGATTTCGTTAATCCTTTGGCCATCATTGGCCATAATCCCCATTTAACACTTTGTGCTCCACAAACATAAACTGTCGGCAACTGTCGCCAAATCAGGTCATGGACCCTCTCGAGGATTCTTTCCTCTCTATCTTTTTTTTTGTCTGCCTTTTTATCCCAACAGTTTTCACAAAAATTGTGGAACATTCCGGCAAATCAGATCATTGCCCCGCATTTTGTTATATTTTTTGTCTTTTCGGGTTTTTTGTCGTTTTTTTTTGGTTTTTTTTTTGTGGGGTTCACGGCTCATTCGCACGGAGAAGGATGTCGGTGCCAAGCGGTTCAACTACCCGCAAAAGGACCCGCACAGGGTCATCACATCTTCGGCCGCTGCTCTGCTCCTCGTGTATTTTTGGTCCACCCTCCCTCCATGATGAGTCCTTCGGTGGGTGCACTGTAAAAAATGGGGATGATTATTTTGTTCTCTAATGAGAACAAGTCTACAAATATTTTAAGATATGCCTCGCAAGGATCGGAGTAAATTTGACCAAGATATGACCTTCGTAAGGTGACTTAAGGTCTCTCTCGAGCTTTTTCGTAATTTTTAAAGGGGGTCCCCTAGAAAATTTTGAAAAATTAGGAGCGAAAATTTTATTTTCAGGCTTTGATGCAGATTTGTGGAGAATTAGTCCAGAATTCATTTGAGGTATTCCGCTTGAGAATCGGATGAGAATTGGACAAGATATGTACTTCGGAAGGTGTCGAAAGCTCCCTCCCCATGAATTCTCCACCTTTTGAAGGGGGTCCCCTAGAAAAATTTGAAAAAATCGGATCGAAAATTTTATTTTCAGGTTTTAATGCAGATTTGTGGAGAATTAGTCCAGAATTCATTTGAGGTATTCCGCTTGAGAATCGGAGGGAAATTGGCCAAGATATAGACTTCGCAAGGTGTCGAAAGTACCCTCCCCATAATTTCTCCATCTTTTGAAGGGCCTCCCCTGGAAAAATTTGACAAAAATTGGATCAAAAATTGTATTTTCAGATTTTAATGCAGATTTGCGGAGAATTAGTCCAGAATTCATTTGAGGTATTTCGCTTGAGAATCGGAGGGAAATTGGCCAAGATATGTACTTTAGAAGGTGTCAAAAGTTCCCTCAACTTGATTTCTCCATCTTTTGAAGGGACTCCCCCGGAAAAATTTAACAAAAATTGGATCAAAAATTGGATCAAAAATTGTATTTTCAGGTTTTAATGCAGATTTGCGGAGAATTAATCTGGAAATCGACCCAGGTACTCCTTTAAAAGATCGGTCCAATATCGACCAAGATATAGCTTTCCTAAGAAGTCGAAAGTCCACACCTTATCCCACTCCCACTCCGAAAGAGGGGCCTCCAGAAAAGGTTAATAATTGTTTTGGGCTTAAATTAAAAATTATGAACTTGTTTAAAGTACTTCCTAAATCATGTCCCAAGTCCCCGGGAACCCCTCTATTTTTTCCTGTGTGGAAAAGTGCGTAAGCACAGGAAAATTTCCTCTTGGCTTGGGATTCGCTTTTCTCCTTTTTTTTTCTTTTCTTTTTTATACCCTTGCAGAGGGTATTATAATTTTGGTCAAAAGTGTGCAACGCAGTGAAGGAGACATCTCCGACCCTATAAAGTATATATATTCTTGATCAGGATCACCTCCTGAGTCGATATAAGCATGTCCGTCTGTCCGTCTGTCCGTCTGTCCGTCTGTCCGTCTGTCTGTCTGTTTCTACGCAAACTAGTCTCTCAGTTTTAAAGCTATCGACTTCAAACTTTGCACACATCCTTCTTTCCTTTGCAGGCAGTATATAAGTCGGAACGGCCGGGATCGGTCAACTATATCCTATAGCTGCCATATAACTGATTGATCGGAAATGCCATAACTTCGTTGTTTTTTAAGTTAGAAGGATGGGACTTGCTGTGGACTCCTCTTTTAGCAGACTTATTCGATCTGCCGAATTTCATAAGGATCGGCCGACTATATCCTATAGCTGCCATATAACTGATTAATCGGAAATGCCATATCTCTGTTGTTTTTTAAGTTAGAAGGATGGGACTTGCTGTGGACTCTTCTTTAAGCAGACTTATTCGATCTGCCGAAATTCATAAGGATCGGCCGACTATATCTTATAGCTGCCATATAACTGATTGATCGGAAATGTCATATCTCTGTTGTTTTTAAAGTTAGAAGGATGGGACTTGCTGTGGACTCTTCTTTTAGCAGACTTAATCGATCTGCCGAAATTCATAAGGATCGGCCGACTATATCCTATAGCTGCCATATAACTGATTGATCGGAAATGCCATATCTCTGTTGTTTTTAAGTTAGAAGGATGGGACTTGCTGTGGACTCCTCTTTTAGCAGACTTATTCGATCTGCCAAATTTCATAAGGATCGGCCGACTATATCCTATAGCTGCCATATAACTGATTGATCGGAAATGCCATAACTTCGTTGTTTTTAAGTTAGAAGGATGGGACTTGCTGTGGACTCCTCTTTTAGCAGACTTATTCGATCTGTCAAATTTCATAAGGATCGGCCGACTATATCCTATAGCTGCCATATAACTGATTGATCGGAAATGCCATATCTCTGTTGTTTTTTAAGTTAGAAGACTGGGACTTTGTATGGATTCTACTTTCGGCAAACTAATTTGATCTGCCGAGTTTTATAAGGATCGGCCAACTATATAAGATCCGATATATATCTAATAATATAAGCTGCCACATATCTGCAAGGGTATATCAACTTCGGCTCCGCCCGAAGTTAGCTTTCCATTCTTGTTTTTTGTTGTTTTTGTTGTTTTGTGGCAGAGTGGAAAGTTTCTCATTTTCCCAGAGCAGATGTTCATCTGTGTGTGCTTCGGTGTGTGTGTGTGTGAATGTGTCGTTTGTGTAAGTGTGTGTGTGTGTTATGTCCTGGTGCTCTTTAAAAATTTCGCCCCTTGGCTTTGTGTCTGTGTGTGTACCGGCTGACCGGCTTTGTCAAAGTATTCGTATCTGTATCTGTGTGCGAGAATGTATCTGAGTATCTGTATCTCTTCCTGCAGAAACTTGGAACCTGCAGCCGCCACAGCAGCCGCCTGTTACCCTTCATTCAACTCTCGTATCGTATCGTATCCTCTCGTCCTTCCACACTCACTCTGTCCGCTCAGTTCCCTTGGCTGTCTGTCTATACCTTTCGAGATATACAATATTTGTACATATATCTGTGTGTAAGCCTATATAGGGGCGTCCTGTGTACTTGTAATGCCCCACGAGCCGCCCCTTCACCAACAGGATTCGATTTATGGGCCTGCGAGTGTGTGTGTGTAGGTTACGCATCCTTGGCGTCCTCAAAGGTTTATTATCGAATGGCAGGAAGCTCTATTTCATTCCCAAACATACACACCCATTACACAATTATTAATTAAACGGCTTAAAGCCAAAGATTTGAAACTTATTAAAAATGCATGTCCTTTCAAAACAAAACCAAAAAAAGGAAGAAAAACTTGAAAACTTGGCCCATTCAATTATGCTGAAAGTCAACGAATGAATGGCCTGAGAAAGTTTAGAGTTTGGCAAGTTTCCGGGCATAAGGACATAATATGAAAAAAGTTTAATTGAACCTTTGGCACGCACCTGTCCTTGTTTCATCTCAAGTTCATTATGTCCTGCCGGTCCTGGCCTCTCCGCTCCTGATGGAGCAAATGAGACGATAGGAGCCTCTAATTGAGTTGCAATTTGCAAACAAGTATCTTTGAAAGTATCTTTTACAGAAACCAGTGTCCGCTTGTCCGTCTGTCCGCTTGTCCGCCCAACACAGTTATTAGTTTTGGGCTAATAGCTTCTGGTTATATATTAATTAATAAAATTACATTGAAAACTTATCTATAAATGGATATCCAAATAATACATACCAGTTTCTATGTCGTAGAATGTTTCTTTGTCCGTTTGTCCGTCTGTCCGCTTGTCCGCCTAACAAAGCTATTAGTTTCTGAACCAATAGTTTCCAGTTCTTAATTATTAACTTTACATTGATATACACTTATTTTTAAATGGATATCTAAAGAATAAATACAAGTAGTATAGTATAAGAGTTCATCTGTCCGCTTGTCCGTATGTCCGTTTGTCTGTCTGTCCGCTTGTCCGCCAAACAATCGTTTCTAGACATTAATTAATAACTTAATATTGCAAACTTATTTTTAAAATACTATAGTAGTATAGTAGTAGTCCGCTTGTCCGTTTCTTAACCCAAAGCCTTAAAAATTATACAAAATTTCCTCTTAATTTCCCAAAATATGGCAGTAATAAACCCTCGAATGAAGTCTTCTTAAATTACTGGGGCGTATACCCAATAGGAAGTATCTCAAAGATAATTACAGGACTCTTGCCATTGTAGCCTCACAACCCCAGTGCCCAGAGTGTATTTTGGCCCAAAACCAGCCTCTATTCGAAGACCAACACCCCCAAAAGCCCCACCGATTTGAATCGAAGTCCTCATACCCAAATGTGTATATAGATATACCTAAGGGGGATCCACCGAAAAACAAGAGGTGTGTGAGGGGATGTGTGTGTCCCCATCCGACAGACGGATAAATAAACAAATTCAGCTTTATCTTCAATAAGAACAAGGAAAACAGAGCAGAGTTCCCCCGTTGAGGTTCTTCGCTTTGATATTTAACAATCTTTGAACAGCTGAAAGACGAGAACAAAAACACCAGCCAGCATCTCAATGGATACACACACTCGGCACAGCACGGCACGGCACCGTATGCCTCAGATACAAATGTACCTACATATCTACAATATATCTTTGTAAGCGTATATGGTGCCAGTGCCTGAGCTGTGTGTTTGCAGACAAAGGCCAACAAGTTGCCATGGGAGTTGCCACCAAAAAAAATCTTTCGTTTGCACTCGAGGCAACAAGGAGCTCAACAAGGAATAGCCATAAAAATCAACAAGAGTAACGAGAAAAAGTGGTACAGTGAAGCCTAGTAGAGGGGGGAAATTTTAAGGCGAACTAGTGGAAGATATGAAAAGGATAAACTAACTAATACTTTGTACTAAAATTTTTTTAAAATGTAAGAAATGTTAAAAAAAAAAATTGTTTCTACTTTGAGGGTTTCGAACTCTTAGCTTCTCTTCTTGAACTCCCAAAAAAAGAATAAAACTCTTCTCACAAAAAACCTCTTAAAAAATAGGTCATCCACAAAAATAAAACACACTTTCGTTGTATTCTTAACATATATCTTGGATAAACACATTTTAGAGACAATTGTATAAACATATTTTGATTTCTGACGCCTATTTCAAGTTCAAATATGGCTTCTTTATCCAATCTTGACTATAGCTTCGAAAAAAAAGAGCAAAAGGTACAGAGTTTGAAGTAAAACAGTTAAGAGCCGGAATAGGCAGTAGAGCTCACACATGTGACAAGGCCAATAATCCCCATAATCTTTTAGTTTTCACAAGGATAAGGATGTCCTTACCCTCCCTGGTAAGGACTATCCTTATCCCTGCGATTGGTTTCCAAAGAAGAGAAGTTTGAGTTTGAAAAACAGATTTTTTGAAAGTTTCGAAAAGGAAACTCTTTTTCCTAAAAGTGTCCTTTTTATTTCAACAAGTTTGGAAACAGAGTTTGGAAAGGACACAGAGAGAGAGAGTGTAATACATCATATGAAAGGGATAGCACTGCTGGGAGGGAAATGAAAATGGAAATGGGAAGGAAAGTGCTTACATATTGACAGACTGCCTGACATTTCTGGCGCTGCTTCACTTTTTCCTCCACTTCGGCTTTTCATTTTGTGTTTTATTATTTCGGCTCGTTTTTTGTGTAAATAAAATAGATGAAAATCAATTTGACGTGTCTGGAATTTGGGTTTGGGTTTAAGGAACTCGTTTCTCAGCAGGAAAAAAAAGGGAGAAAAGGGAATGGGGCGTAGGGTGTACAGAACAGGGGGTAGGGGATGAGAAAGAGAGGGTAGGGGATAAGGTATATAATGTAGAGAGTAAGGTAGTTTATGGGATAAGGTATAAGGTGTAGGGGCTAAGGCTTAAGGTGTAGAGGATGAGGTATATGGTGTAGGGGATAAGGTAAAAGGTGTAGGGGATAAGGTAAAAGGTGTAGGGAATAAAAGATAAAGGGTAGGGGCTAAGGCATAAGGTGTAGAGGATGATATAGTGTAGGGGATAAAGTCTGTAGTATAGGGTTTAAGGTATAAAGTGTAGGGGATGAGGCAGCTTATGGAATAAGGTATATAGTGTAGGGGATAAGGTGCATATGTAGTCTTGGGGATAAGGTATATAGTCTAGAGAGTAAGGTAGTTTATGGGATGAGGTATAAGGTGTAGGGGCTAAGGCATAAGGTGTAGAGGATAATATAGTGTAGGGGATAAGGTACATATGAAGTCTTGGGGATAAGGTATATAGTGCAGGAACCTAAGGAAAGGAGGTAGGGGATAAGTTGTATAAAGTAGAGGATAAGGTAGTGTAGGGGATAAGGTATAAGGTGTAGGGGATAAGGTCTGTAGTATAGGGTTTAAGGTATAAAGTGTAGGGGATAAGGTATGAAGTATGGGACGGTATAAAATGTAGGGGATAAGGGATAAAGTGTAGGGGATAAGGTATAAGGAGTAGGATGAGGTATATAGTGTAGGGGATAAGGTACATAGACTTGGGGATAAGGTATATAGTGTACCTCAGGACCTCAGAAAAGGAGGAAGGGGATTAGAAAAAGAAGGTATAAGTTATAACTTACTTATATGTATAAGTATAAGAAAGAAGGGGATAAGTTGTATAATGTAGGGGATAAGGTAGTGTAGGGGATAAAGTACATAGTGTAGGGAATTAGGTAGTTTATAGGATAAAGTACAAAGGGTAGGAAATAAGGTATAAAGTATAGGGAATAAGGCATAACGTGTAGGGGATAAGCTACATATTCTTGCAGATAAGGTATGTACATATGGTAAAGCCAACAGAAAATGAGGTAGGGGATAAGGTATACTTTGCAGGGACAACAGAAAAGGGGGAAGGGTATTGGAAATGAAAAGTAGGAGATAAGGAGATAGGAGATAGCGAAGGGGCTACAGCATAGAGAGTATGGCATAAGAAATAGGGAGTAGGGGATAAGAAAAGTGAGCTGAAGATACAAATTAGGGAGTAGGGTGTACAGAATAAGGGGGGCCCTGCCAAATAGGAAGGGAAATTGTGTAAAATAAACACAAAACCCGAAGCATAAACAGGAGATTGTGGATGAATTTGGTTAAGAGACTTATCGAATTTGTCGCTACCGGCCGACGTTTTAAGGGTGGCAGTAATTACATCAATCTTTTTACCATTTCAGTTTTGAGAAACAAATCGAGCCACTCGACACAACACGGTCATAACAACAACACGAACAAGAACAATAACACAACAGAACCGACCCCCCTCAGGGGACAAAGAATGAAAAGAATCGGAAGAAGGGCAAGGAAAGGAAGGGAAGAAAAAAGGCAGTAAGTAGTAAAAGAAATGAGGCGAGAGAAAATGAATATGAATGACGAAACGGAAGGGAAAACACGATTCCAAGATGGATCCGTCAGATTCAATTTGTTTCCCCCGGAACCATGGACGAAGTACGAAATATGCATACGCCCCCAGAATCCCAAAATTTCGACATTTCGTCCATTAAATTTGCATAACGCCTGTCCCCAAACCATCCTGAAGCTTAATAGGTCGCATAGGCTCTGAATTTTTAATCGGACTTTTATTTCGGGAGTCGGCAGGAAATTACTAAATAATGTGGAATAAACTTAAAGCTCTGGGGTGTGGCTAGACCTCAAGTTTAAGATATTCCACTTAAGAATCTGACTAATATTGCCCAAGATATAGACTTCAGAAGGTGTCGAACGACACCTGTGTCCACGATTTCTCCATCTTTTAAAGGAGGTCCCCAGGAAAAATTCTAAAAAATAGGATCAACAATTTTATTTTGAGATTTTGATGCAGATTTGAGGAGAATTAGTCCACAATTCATTTAAAGTATTCCGCTTGAGAATCAGATGAGAATTGACAGAGATATACACATTGGAAGGGGACATATGAGGAAATCCAGGATTTGGGAAGGGGATCCCATGGAAAATTTTGAAAAAAATTTAAAAAATATTTTGTTCCCGGATTTTGATGCAGGTTGGCGGGGAATCGATGCAGAAATAGTTTAAGGTATTCCGCTTGAGAATCCGACCAATATTGGCCAAGATATGGACTTCGGAAGGTGTCGAAAGTTCCCTTCCCATGATTTCTCCATCTTTTGAAGGAGGAAACCCTGGAAAAATTTGAAAAAATAGGATTAAAAATTGTATATTCAGGTTTTGATGCAGATTTGAGGAAAATTAGTCCAGAATTCATTTATCGTATTCCGCTTGAGAATCGGATTGAAATTGGCCAAGATATAGACTTCGGAAGGTGTCGAAAATTGCCTCTCCACGATTTCTCCATCTTTTGAAGAGAGTCCCCTGGAAAAATTTAAATAAAATCGATAGAATAATTTCGACTCTAGATTCGAATGTAATATAGATCGAAAAATGAATCAGAAAATCGTTAAGGGCGCACCCCTCAAGGACGAGATAAAGAGTGGCCAAGATAGGGGCTTCGCGAGGTGCCATACTTCCGTTTGAAATGATTGATTCGTGAAAGTGACGTCAAAGGTCGATTGAGTGATTGTTGGCGTCGAAAGGCAGAGCCCGGGGGTCTGGGCCCCGGAGAACGGTTAACCCGGTGAGTACGTACGTATGTCTCATTAGGCAGAGGAATGAGCGATTTTTGCTGAATCATTCGGGTAATTAACCGATTAAGTCCGCCCACGGAGGCGAAGCTGATTCGATTCCCGAGAGCCGGCATACAAACTGCATCCATTGGCAGGCACTTGGGCGAATCCTAATCGCATTACCGGAGGGATCAAATCGAATCGGAATCGTTTATCGATGACACAAATGATGTCTAATCGAATCAATTTGGCTGCTAACCCATATATGTATATTTTCTACCTAAAAGCGTGTTTTTGTGTCTTTCTATTCCACAGATACGGATGCAGATACAGATACAGATACAGATACAGAGCTACAGATACGGATGTATAGATTGTATGGATGTATGGATGGATGACAATGCCCTCCCGGAACGTTTGCCGCCACCGCTTGTCACTCAAAATGGGAAAAAAAACCTGGCAAAACCGTGGAAGGGAAAATGGGAAAATGGGGAGGAAAAACAAGGGAACAGAACCTCATCATAATCATCATCATCCTCGTCGTCACGTCACCGGAAAAACAATGAAATAAAATCAAGAAAAAGTCATTCGGGATTGGGAAAGAAAATGTTCTTGTTTTCTTTAAATCTAAGAAGCACCTGGACCTCAACTAGTTAACTATTTTTTTTTTCTACACATATTTATTTAAGGATTATGAAAATGAAATTCCACCCCTCCAGAGCCCTTGTGTTTTTTGGGCTTCGGGGATTATTACAACAAATTATAACACCCCCATATAATTTTTTTTTTTTTTTGCTTCGCTCAACCCTCCTCTGGCTGGAAAGGGGAAACCTTATTGAAATTTAAATTGTGTGGCGCAATAATGTTGTAAATTAATAATAATTGAGCTTAAAGGCAACACACCACACTACACAAGTAGCCTGTCTCTTGGCCAAAACATGCAACAGCATTCATGCCACACTGCGACGGTGGGCGATGGAAAAATGGAAAAATGTTCCATAAACAGATTGGTTACCGCGAATATTAGATCAATTAAAATGCTTTTAAACAATCGGGATGTGGAGTATGGTAGTATCATGTTTCCAGCAATACATACATACATACATAGTAATACCCATCCAGAGAGTTCAACGGGACGACGCACTTAAACTAATTAAGCCCCGTGATTGCCTGGCAACCGCCAGTAAGCCCATGGGTGGGGAAGGAAAACTATTTATAGAGGGGGGACCGGCCCCATTAAAGAGTCTATGGTATGAATGTTTAAGAAAAATGTTAATCAACAAGTATGTAACTCTTTTTCATTCAAATTATAAATAATTTCGAAGAAGCTTCCTCATAACACATAACTGTTGGCACATTTTTGTACTTTGCAATACTGGTTTTGAAAATAAATAGCTTTTGAACACTAAACTGTGGTATTTATGATTCTAGTGTTTATTTTTAGACCTGAAAACATATTTTTTTTTACTCTTTACCTACTTTTCTTATAATCTCGAAGAATAAAAACTAAAAACAAATTCAAATTATAAATACTTTTGAAGAAGCGACTTCATAACACATAACTGTTGGCATATTTTTGTACTTTGCAATACTGGTTTTGAAAATAAACAGCTTTTGAACACTAAACTGTGGTATTTATGATTCTAGTGTTTATTTTTAGACCTGAAAACATATTTTTTTACTCTTTACTTATTTTTTAATCTCTAAAAATAAAAACTTGCCTTAAAAAAGCCCTTAAATTATTTTGCATTAAAAATCCATCACCGGAAAATAACAAAAAAAAAACAAAATAATATGCTTTTGCTCTTGTTCTTCCTCTTCCTCTTCTCCTGCCCTTGTTCTTGTTCTTTGGCATTCTTCTTCTTGCCCATCCACTTTGCCGCCCCTTTCACCGCCTTTCGCCATCAGTCCGCCTTTCTCCCCTTCTGTTCCACGATTCTCGATTCTCATGTTTTATGTTTTTTTCTTTTTTCTTCTCAGCGGGGGTCGACTTGCATCGAATCGGGGAATTGGGAATCGAAAATGGAGAGAGAGAGAGGGTTTGTTTGCTGTCCACCGTGTGTGTGTGTGAGTGTGTTTGTTGGCGAAAAGGAGGTTAAGGGGGGTGCTGTCTATAGGGTTGGGGATTCTGGGGTGGTTGGCTTCAAATTGTTACGCTTCCTTTTCGTCCTGACGATGCGTTGGAGTGCGAAAAATCAACACATCCTCGAAAAAAGATGCCAACTTATGAGATAATAAAGATAGTCCCCCAAAAAAATAAAAGTATCTGAAAGTATTTCCCTGGGAACAAAAAATTAATAAGTGAGACCCAAAAAAAAGAAACCAGAAAGTGATTTTCAATTAACAAATCACACGCAGAGTAAATGATTTCATCAAAAGCGATAAGGCAATGGGAATAAAAGTGCGTTTTTCCACTTTAATTGGTTTTCGGGGAACACGACCGACAAGGGGGTGGGGGGGGCGAAGACGACGGCAGGGCGCAGAGTGAAGCAACCCCCCAATGACATTTTTGTTGTCGTCACTCTGCCACGAGAGGCTGTGCAAGAGCAGCTGTATGAATTTTTAACAGCTGATAGCATACCAAAATTTATGATGACGTCGCTCACACACCAAACAAAACCAAACAAACACACGTTTACCAATCTCAGATACATTACGCGCTCTTAGCCTCTCTCTCTTTGCTTTTGGCTACTCGCTCTTTAGGCTTCGAGGGGGATCGCTTGGCACTTCCGAGTGAGCGAGAGAGAGAGAGAGCGTTAGCTTGGGGAGCCGTTGATCTTGTCAGCCGATAAGTAACAGTTGTTGCCCCTTTTTGGCTCCTTTTTCTCCCCCATCCCTCTTTCTGTTTGTTCTTGCACTGATAACAGCTGACGATCGTGCGTGGTGCATATGTAGGTGTGTGTGTGTCTCAGTGCATGGTATCTGTGTGAGGCTACCTGTGATTGTGATTGACTTGAAGCGAACAGCTGCACATGCCAGAGAAAGACGACAACGAAGAGAGGGGGGCGGGGGGCAGCAACATGCTTCAGGAGAGGTCATTGCCAACAGATCCTGACAACGAGTCCTGTTTCTTCTCTCTCTTTAAATGAAAAATAAGAAGAAGAGATCTCTTAAGCTTGCCTAAGCTTGTCCTAGCTTGCCTAATCATGTTCTAACTTGTATAAGCCTGTCTAAACATGTCGAAAATAAAATTTAATCAAAATCCATTAACTTTCTCACAAATTGAAAAACATGGCCTCCCCCCACCCTTGACTGCCAAATCGGATACAGATACACCCCCTCCCCCCGAACTCGAAAAAGTGAGAAAAAGGAAACCCTCTTTTGGCATAATCCCTGCTTAATTGCTGGCCGCTTTCGAGACATAACCAGTGCGACAACCCTGCCACAAAAACGCATTCAGTTCTAGTACAAAATGCCAAAACCCCCACCCCCCTGCAAGCCTCCATCCATTTACCCTGGGGGGGGGGTTAGACCGACACAGCCCCCTTCCACCCCGACGCCACTGTCGTCGCTTGTTTTGTTTGCCTGTGCCTTCGGCCCTTTATTTTATTGCCTCTCGTCGTGGCTGCCAAACGGATACACACACACACACACACATACACGTAGAGCATAGCGACCTAAGAGAGGTTGAGATGGTGTGGTAAGAGTAGGGGTGGGGGAGGTGGCCGGGCAAAAGAGATACAGAGAAAACGTTGATTATTAATTATGAGACACTATGGCCGATAACGGTGGGGCTTGTCTACTCTTTTTGTTGTTTTGTTTTTTTTTGTTTGTTTGTTTTTTTTAATATTTAAATATTTGCCTAAAACACCTAAACCCAAAACAGAAAAAAAAAAAAAAACATAATGCCAAAAAATTGTTAAGTAAACAGGATTATTTCAAGGGTTACCAGAAAGGTTAAAGGGCGAGAGTAACTAGGACAGAGGCAGTTGGGAATTATAACAAATAATAGAAATTTTTTATCTTTAAAGTTTAATCAAAAGGAAACCATAGAAAGTATCTTTTTTTCGCATAATTACAGGAGCTAGTGGACATTCACCTGACGATTTCCTAGTCTTATGGATTAGGCCTAGAGAGTAACCCAATACCAAAGCCAAAACCAAAAAAAAAGGCAGACAAGAGGAAGCACTGACAAAGCAGCAAACAAAAAAAAAAAACGAAAAAAAAAACAGAAAACAAATCCAAAAACGATGCAAAACAAGAAACGAGCGCGCAAAATCCATTTCAGTTGTACAACTTCAGTTTTTTTTTTTTTCTTTTTGGAGAAGGGGGAGCTAGGTGATGACACAGCAGTGATGGGGGAGGAGGAGGAGGGGGGTGTTCATTGCAATCCAAAACAAAACACAGGCAAAGGCACAAAGATACAAAGATACAAGATACAAAGACAGAGCGACGACGACGCCAAGCTCAAGCAACATTTGATTGTCGGCCATGCACAGAAAACCAGTATAATTGCACAAACACACACACACACACACACACACACATACACACACACATGCAGGCCGAGAAAAACACGCGAGCACACACAGACACACTAACCAGAGGGCAATATAATAGAAATATAAAAATAATAAGAGATTTTATCATTAACCTTACGATATGCTTTATTTTCATGTCTCAACTTGTCTAATCATGTCCGAACTTGTCTAAACTCCATCTAATTTAATAGAACCCCCCCATCCCTAATATTCCCACCGCCACTGTTGCCCATGCTTGGCGATTTTAGTTTTTAGTTTATTTTCCCAAGTGAAGGGCGCTGCGCTCTCTTTTCCTTTTATTCATATTTCAATATTATTATTATTTTTAGTCCAAGGAAGCAATCAAATACAAATAAGAGATCATCGAATTTTAAGCTAAAAACAAGACAATCACATGTTTATTTTTAATATTATAATTATTTATTATTATTATTATTTTGTTTGTGTGTTGACCTCGCGCTCTCTCTCTCTCTCTCTTTGGCAATCGCGTACTCTTCGGGCTTCCGCCCTTGCTGGTGCGTGCTAAGAGACTTGGCGCGAGAGCGAAAGAGAGGCGGCGCATTGACTTGTGGGACACGGGCTGAGACGCCAGCAGAGACGCCGGCGTCGTTATTGTTGCGCGGCCGTTTAACTTTGCGTATTTGTGTTTGCAAGCGTGTGTTTGCCTGAGTGTGTGTGTGTGTGTGTGTGTGTGCCATGGTCTCATTTCAAGATAATCGTCACACGAATGAGTTGCCCGCTCTTCTGCCACTCCGCTGCTCTCCCTCTTCTGGCCCCTTCTTGTTATTGTAATTTAGCGGTTGGCTTTGTTTTTGTTGCTTTTGTTGTCATAGTTTAGTTTAGTTTTTGTTTTTTTTTTTCCTTTCTTTCTTTCCTGCTGCCGCTTAATGTTATTAGTTTTGTGCTTTTTTTTCTTCTTCTTCTTCTACTCGCTGTTTGCTTTTATTGAAATTGTATTTAATTGCGTGTGTGTCAACAGGTTTTGACCCAAATGCAAAAAAAAATAAAAAAAAAAATAGGAGCCACCACTCGATTGGGGAAATACAGAAAAAAATGCTAAAAATATAAAATTTCTACTTAAAGCGGAACACAAAGACAATTGTACAAGAAATGCATTTAATTTTGAAACAAAGACAAACTAAGATTAAAATAAAAAGAAAAATAAATTTGAAAATCATTTTTCCCATGACGAGATTTGTTTGCTATTGAAATTATGAAGATTTTCCAAGCCAAAGCCACGAAACTTGACTTTTAGAAATCCCAAAAGCAATTACGCACACAAACACAACTGCAAAGACAAACAAACACACACACACACATGTGAAGAGAGCGGCTAAGAGACATTCCACGAAATGGAATTTACAAAGAAATTTCATCAAAAATTTATTAATAATTTGCTATTTAAATTTGAAATAAAAAATAAAAAAACATAAATTTATAAGAAAAAAAAAACAAAAACAATGTTACGTTGCTCATCAGTGGCAGCGCTGCTACTGCGCTGCCTTTTCGTTGTCTTGGCTGAACTTCCGGCATTTTCTTGCTCATCAGAGTACCTCATTGTTGTTGTTATTTTTTTGTTTTGTTTTATTGTTATTGTTAACACGACACGTACTGCAACAATGTTGGAAATGCGTTTTGCGCAAAAACCTGTTAGGAATTGAACCAAAGAGCTCCGGAACGAAGCCAAAAAGGAGCCGCAAGGAGAGGGAAATGGCAAATTAAGGAAAATGAGAAACATAATTAGAGGCAAATACTAATCACAGTTTTTTCCCAACAAATACATGGAAAGGAGAACAGGAAAATAAAGTATCTGACCCGAAAGTATCTTGTAGATATCATTATTCCCTCACTCTGTTCTCCCTGTAGAACGAAAATATGCCAAGAATTCTCCTAATGGAGAATGTTTTTGGGGGAAAAAGGGAGGGAGGCAGTGGGAAAAGGCAGTGGGAAACAAATAAAAATCAGTCGAATAACGCATTTAAAGACACTCCAAAAAGCTAAAACAGAAGACCATAAAATGTTTTCTTCACGGCCCTAAAAAAAAAATAAGAGTGAAAGAGACAAGCTGTCGAAAAGGGCAAAGTGAATAAAAAGAGAAGAGGGAGAAGAAGGGGAAGGCGAAGAAGAGCGGGGGGCAAACAGCAAACAGTCGTGTTACAGTTTCAATTTAAAAGGAAAAACGTTTCCCACACGCACAACCTCAAACATACGCACACCAGCACACACACACATACGCACTGAACGGCAGCCAAGCGGCTTCATCATCAATTTCTAAATGCAAAACCGCAATAAAAAAAAATAAAGTAAAAAACGGAAAAGCAACATGGACATGGGTAAAAACTGCGGGTCAAATAAAGGGGAGTTATAACTTTTTTATAAAGAGGGTGGAAAAAAATAATAATAAAAAAAAAAAGGAAAATTAATACAAGTAACTCGTACCATTTAAGTCTTTTCACCATTTGTCCAAAAAAAAAAAAATAAAAACCACAACGTAGGGTATCTGGTAGTCGCTATGGTGTACCCTACACTCTAAGCTCCCAAATCGAAGCCGACAAACTTGTGTCGCGTGAACGAGAAAGAGCCAGAAGGTGAGAGCAGTAAGCCACACAGCAGCGTGAGAGCGCCAAATGTTGCGCTCTGTTTCGGGCTCCCCCCGAGCCCCTACCGAGCTCCCCTAGCCAGAGCGAGCCAGAGAGCTGGCAAAAGGCCGAATCGGAAGGGGGGGGGGAGGAGGAGGGAGCCAGCCAAGCAACAGCAACAACGATAGCGGCGCACGTGTAACCGTAAAAAGAGTGAAATAGTAAGTAGTAGGGGGAGAGTGGGGTCAGGGTGGGAGTGGCAGGCGTCGCGCGTGTGCGTGTCTGTGTAAGTGCGTGTGTATTTACTTTGCAAAATAACCACCCAACTAAGATGGTTGACAAGATAATTGTTGCCCTCTGTCTGTCCCCCCACCACCCACTCGAAAGGGGGAGGGGAGCGTGCGAGAGAGAGAGAGTTCGGAAATTGGAAAATGCCAGATATTAGATTTCACCAGAAACTGCAAGTGCCAGGCTCACCCCTATCTCGAAATAAACTGTAATTATGTAATAGATTAGCCTTTGCACTTATAATTCTTAACTGGAGAGTTGGCAAGTGATGGGAAATGGTTTGGATTTTCGGACTCATCGGACGTGTCATCGCACCTGTGTGACTTTTTATACAATTTTGACTCGGCACTTTAAACTCAATGTCAGATAGACATATATATATATGTTTTTATTTATTTTTTTTTTTATAAACTCTCGCAAACAAACAATAAATATATATATAAACTTTGTTTTTGTTGTCTTGTCGTTATTTGTGGGGCATTAGCCTCTAGATATTTGTTTGATATGCGCTTTAAAGGTTGGCATTATTCAAGGTTGTGTTTATTTCAGCCGCAAATTATTTGGGGCATTGTCCGCTCGCGACCATGATAGGTCTCTCTTGCTGTCCCTCTCTCTCTCTCTCTTCCAGGCTTATCGCTTCGATAGATAACGTTTCCTTGCTCCAGAGAGGAGTTACGGGTTATTATACCGTTATCATAACGTAATGCCATTAACGTAATGTCTTTTTTGTCCTTCAAACTCCCTTTTCTCCCAACGATCTTATAAAAGGATATTAATAATCTTTTTATTTCCCAAAAAAAAGTCTGGCTTTCTCAGATCTCAGACTTGCTCATCAATCAAGCGCTTCGAATTGGATCGGATCGTGTTGAATGCAACAAAAAAAAAAACATCTCTCAACCCCCAGTTTCGATTTCAGTTTTTGGTTTTTTTTTTTACTTTTTTTTTCGTCTGCCTTCTCTTCTCCAGACGGCCAGACAATTCCATCAATGTCTTTGCCGCCACCGTAAATGCTAAAGATACAAATGTATCTACAGCGGCGGTTGAGATACCAGTGAGCGGAGTTGAGGGATATTTTGTTTTTAAGAGATTTGGTGATTTATTCTTAATTTTAATCTTTTATTTATTTTAAACTATTATCTATAGATACAATCTATCTATACTTTTTGGTGGAAAATAGACTTCCCAGAACTATAGCCTCTCTATTTTCCTTTCGAATAAGCACAATTATGTATATTAATCGTAAAAACTATCGCTTGGTAGTTTCAGTTTGGCTTTCACCGTAAATCCACCTACAGCGGCGGCTGAGATACCAGTGAGTGGAGTTGAGGGATATTTTGTTTTTAAGAGTTTTGGTGATTTATTGGTAATAGATCTTAATTTTAATCTTTTATTTATTTCAAACTATTATCTATAGATACAATCTATCTATACTTTTTGGTGGAAAATAGACTTCCCAGAACTATAGCCTCTCTATTTTCCTTTCAAATAAGCACAATTATGATATTAATCGTAAAAACTATCGCTTGGTAGTTTCAGTTTGGCTTTCACCGTAAATCCACCCCACCCCCACCACCTCTGACAGCCAAAACACAATTCCCCCGAAAAAGTCGTTCAAATTTACTTTACGGATATGTATTTTGTTTTTTTTTTATTTATTTTTATTTATTTTTTCTTTTTTATTTTTTTTTTTTTCTTTTTATATCGTAGCCGTAGCATACATTTTCAATGTCACGTATTGCCGTTCAATTTTTGTTGTCAGCTCTGTAACCCCACACACACACATAGACACTGACAGACGGGGGCAGTGAGAAGATTAAAGAGCTGGTGGGTGGAGGTGGAAGAGAAGGAGAAGGAGGGAGAGCGCGCGTCGCATCGCCGTCTTCATCATCAACTTAATTATTAAATTAAATGCGCTAAATGGCAGCACACGCAAGTCCCAATAAAACAAAATACGAAAAAATGGAGAGTGATGATGAAGCGAGAAGTTAACAAACCAAAAACAACAAAAAGGGGAGCAAGAGGACGCCACAACCTTGTCCGTTAAGAGGCCACTGCCGGCGACGTCACAGCTCCCACATGCAATGTTCTCTTTTGTTAGTCCAACTAATAAATAAATACTCTCTTAAAATAAAGCAACTTAAATCATGATTTTTAATTGAAAACAATTCAAAGGGGGGAGTTTATCTCGAGGCGGTTAATGGGGCTATTACTGAATTAAATACCTTCATTAAACGGAGTATGTTAACGTCTGTATTTTGGGACCACCTGCTTGGCTTTATTCTCCCACCCCCTCGCTGCGCCCATGAACCGTACAGACCAGAACAGACCCTTGGCAAAATCAAATAAAATTCTCCGCCACTCTCACTCTTGTGCTCTTTTTTTCTTTTTTTGTTGTTATTTGCTTTTGCGCTCTCTTTGAATGACTATGCGCGCTCGCTCTCTTTCACTCTCTTGCTACTCTCAAGCCATAGACGTGTTTCGTTCCGTTCAATTTTCTTGGCTTGGCTTTGAGTGACTGACTTCTTGGCATCTTCAATGCTTTTTTATGGCTTTTATGGCCATAAAGTCGATGCCGAAGCTGAAGCTCAAGTCGCTTTTGCCCGCCAGCTGTTGTTGGCCAAAAGCAACAGCAACAGTAATGAGAGTGGCTGAATGGCAACATATGCATGGAGTTACATACAAAAATCTACTTACAAGCCTTCGCTTTGAATGCAAGCCTACACACACACATAGACATAGACATACACACGCACAAGCGTATACATTTGTATTTATTATAGTGCCAGCACAGGTATGTTGGCCGAAAGAGCGTAAAGGTGAGAAGGGGGAATGAGAAACAGAAAAACATAAAAAAAAATCCCAAACGTAAAAAGCGCGCGCGAATACAGGTCGACGCTCGTTTTTCTTTGTTGCTTCCATTTCTGTTAACAATTTTTCACAAAAAAAAAGGTTAACTTCTTATCAATAATATCAAAATAGAGCAAAAAAAATAGAGAGAGAAAAAGCAAACATGGTAATTAGCACAGATCTGGTTGGTAATAATTATGTTGGCCAAATGCTAATTATGACTTTGCTTCTCTTTTTCGCTTCACAAATGATGTCAGATTTTCTTTTGTGCTCTCCTTCCCACTCTTTTTTGTTTTTGTTTTTTGCTCTAAGCGTGTCACCTGCTGTGACGTCACAAATTTCTTATCAATAACAGGCCAGGAGTTCGAAACCAGCTGTCGTAGACTAATGAATTTTTTTTTTGTTATTTTTTATTTTTTTTGCTGCCGTCACTATCTGATTTTTTTTGCATTTTCAAAAAACAGAGACGAGCAAAGACACAAAATAATACAAAATAAAATAAAACTGTGGGACAACAGGTTTAAACTACGCAAAAAAAAAATAAAATAAAAACAAATAAAAATAAAATTACAATAACAGAAGCCACCGCGACATTAACGCCGGCAGAGACGCCGCCAGAGACGTCGGCAGCGGTGATAACAACAAAAACAAGAGAAGCAACGAAGCATCGGTAAAAGCCAGTCGTAAAAACACACACAAATACAAACACAAACACAAAGACAAAAATATACAAAATGAAAATGGAAATCATTCCGTGGAGTCGTCGGTTAGTGTAGTTGAAAGATTCCGAATTATTGCCAAACGTAAACAAACTTGACACTCAAGTGGAGCATTCCAGTTAACACAAAAAAAAAAAATAGGAAGACTGGACTGGAAATAAAAAAATAAATACAAAAACAAAAAAATAGAACCCAGCCACGCTAATACATTATGTACACCCTTAAAAAAGTCTATAATTAGCCGAAAAGAAACCACAATCAGCGGAAATCAAAGTCCACGCGCTTCTACAAAAAAAGAAAAAATACGTAAAAAAAAACGTAAAAAAAAAACGTAAAGAGGGAAAAGCAAATGAAACGAAATTAAACCTTGAACCATATTTGGCATGTTGTCGGGTTTATCGCTACGGATTGGTTTCTCATAAACATTTCCAAACAATAAAAAATATTATTAAAAAAAAACACACACACCTCGTGTTCGCCTACGTCTTTCTATAATTTAAAAAAAAAAAAAACAACAATTTGGTAAATCAGCGACCTCATTATGAATGGATTTTAACCAGTTCAGAATCATACGCAAGCGAGATACATTTGTATCTCAAAGATACTATCTACGTAGCTAGCAAGCAAGCAAAATTTAGACAAAAGCATGCTTTTTGAGCAAGGATTGAGGCATTTGTAGCTTAAACATACTTCTTTCTCATCATTTTCATTATTTAATAAAACTTTAAAAATAAATTAACTAAAAAAGCATGCTTTTTCCAAGGAATTTATAAAAAAGCATGCTTTTTGAGCAAGCTTTTTGATTTGTGGCTCAATCATCATTATATCAAGCTCTCAGCTTATCATTTTCATTATTTTATAAAAATTATCAAATAAATTAACTAAAAAGCATGCTTTTTCCAAGGAATTTATAAAAAAGTATGCTTTTTGAGCAAGGATTGAGGCATTTGTGGCTTAATCATCATTATATCAAGCTCCCAGCTCATAATTTTTATTATTTTATAAAAATTAGCAGCAAATAAGTCAAAAAGCATGCTTTTTCCACATAATTTACACAAAAAAGCATAAATTGTAATAGAAATCTTGAAAAAAGCATGCTTTTTGAGCCAAATATTGAGGCATTTGTACATACATAGTTCAATTATACTTCCTAGCTCATAATTTTTATTATTTTATAGAAATTAGCAAATAATTAAACTAAAAAGCATGCTTTTTTTAAGGAATTTACACAAAATAAGCATAAATTTCAACATAAACCTTGAAAAAGCATGCTTTTTGAGCCAAATATTGATGAATTTATAGTTCAATCACTATTATGGAAATCTCCCAGCTCAATATTTTCATTATTTTATTAAAATTAGCAATAAATGAACTAAAAAGCATGCTTTTTCCGAAAAAATTTACAAAAAAAGCATAAATTTCCACATAAACCTTGAAAAAGCATGCTTTTCTGACTTTGTCTCTTACAGATATTTGTGTAACTTTTTTTTGGCAATGAAAAGTGACTCGAAAACCAATTATTTTGATCTTGAAAAGCATAATAATCCATGAAAGCATAACGATAACCCGCATTAGTAGCCCAACGTTGGAGGCATATGGCACATTTCATATACTTTTATGGAAATATATCTCACAAATCAAAATTCGAAATGAAAACGTGCCAAAGCGAGTGCATTGCTGCATCTACAATATCTTTCAGATACAGATGCGGGCCAGCATAAGCACACACACACAGATACAGATACAGATACAGATACAGACGCCGCTTGGAGGAGACTTGACAATACGTCGTCGGGGCGATTATGCGATAAGTTAGGTGAGCGAGCAAGCGAGCTAGTAGATACAAATGCGAGTGAGATGTGAGATACAATGAGCAGCAGCGGATCGTTCTCTTCGAAACGTGAAGCGAAACGGAACCAAAAAAAAAAAACCATACGTAGATACATATGCGAGGAGCCTCTCTTCTTCGACTCGCAAATGCAAGCCACGACTTGGAGTGATTTTGAATTTGTATTTTATTTTTTTTTATTTTATTTTTTTTTTATTTTATTTTTTTTTTTTGTATTTGTCCGATCCGATCACCCAGGCCAGACCAGACCAAGCCAGGCCAAAACCAAATGACGTACAAGACGGGCTAAGAAGAATGCCCTTGGGCCAGACTCTGTTGTTGTTTTTTATTGCTTTTTTTTCTCTGTTTTTTATTTTATTTTTTTTTATTTTTTTTGGTAGCTGAATATTTGAAGGCTTTTGAGGTTATTATGCTGCAATGTACTGTCGCTTCGACCACAAGATACATATATTTTAACCACAAACGAAGCAAAACAAAATGAAAAACCAAGTTTTGCGGTTTGAAGAAATAAGAAACAAAACTAAAAATGTCTGTTTCCAAACATATTAACGAGTGTGTGAAAAAAACAAAAAAAATGTCCCTCTGATAGGTTATCTGGATATGGGTTTTTTTTTTCTTAAGGGATTTTTGGTCGCAGTGGCTCATCCCACTCAATTAGCGTCACTCTTTGGGGGCGCCCTCCACCTCCTCCTCCACCCCCCATCGCACCCATTTCAGGCAAGCACTTACCCGCCCCCCTTTACCCCCCACCACCCGACATACACGCTGTAATTACCGTTAACCGAGCTTAGCATTGTCTTTGGCCGGCCCTCTGTAACGTAACTGTAACTGTAACTAGCGCGCTTTCTCTGCTCTGGTCGGTCCTCCTCTTTCTCCACCTCGCTCTCTTTTTTGCGCCCTCTGCCTGCCGCCTGGCCGCCTTGCCGCCATTGTCCGTTTTTGGATAGCTACTACTTTACGGTACAGTGAAGACTCAAAAAGAGCGTAAGACTAATATAATAATTTAAGAGAGTCTTTAAGAGATGTAACATAGCGAGTGCTTACTGTACGAGTATGGAGTGCAAGAGAGGTAAGTTGGAGCATTGGATTGGCGACTAGACTAGGCCGTCGGCCAAACCCCCCTCGGCAGCCCAGCCCGAGACGGAAATCCCGAAGCGAGTGGGGAGAAAAGAAAACAAACTGTTGGCGGCTGCTTTCTCGGTAAGATGGGAGGGGTGGGGTGGAGGAGCCAGAGTGCGCGAGAGAGGGTGAGAACAGCAAGGCCGCAATTAATTACAAACTTACCCAGCTGTCCCCACACATTGCCCCCAACCCTCAAGAGTGTGTGTGTATGTGTGTGTGTATGCCAAAAGTGGCACGTATCAATGTTGAAAGCATAAAAACACAAAGCGACCCGCTCTCGGGAGCAGAGCAGAAGATCCAAAGCCCAAAGAGAGAAATGCAAATGCCTAACCGTAATTTCAGTTAAAAAAAAAAAAAGTACTACTACTTGCAACCAACCACCTTTATGCCACATTTTTCGGGATACCCGAAAAAAGATCAACTGGAAATAGGGAAGTCATTTCTTAAATGCAGTCCACAAAATGGGGGGTTATACTTTGTATATTTGTATCTATACTTTACATACATACATTACATACATACATACATACATACTTCCTTGCATACTTACTGTATTTATGTATGAATGCTCCTACCTACTTACAAGATATTTGTACATACATACAGACACGACAAAACATGCGCAGGCTGAATCTGCTGACGACGCTAAGGCGGCATTTATCACTCTGGAAATCGAGGGGGGGAGGCCCCACAATGCGAGAGGGAGGGGGAAGGAATTGGTCTGCTTTGGTGGAGCCAGGGGGAAGCGCATTGGGAGTCATTGATTTTCGTTTATGAGCTGAGGCCCGCAGAGCAGGCGACGCTCTCACTTTTTATTCGTTCATTCACACGCGGCACAGTGGGCCGAAACACCAACTGTTCAGCGACAGTTGTTGCTTGATCCTTTCTTACCTGTTACAGGTAATCACATATGCATATATTTATGAGAGCATGTTGGATAATCCTGAACAGATAATCCTTTAAGAGGTTAAAAGTGGGCTTATCTACAAAAATGTCAAGGAATTAACCCCTAAGGCCCTATCATAAAATCTATATGATATCCTTCATTTTCGCACCACTGTGCTCTCCGTTTATGGAGTGGCCAATGCAAAGAGCGTCATTCTCCCCCCCCCCCCCCCCCCCCTCCCAAAAAGAAAAAGAAAAAGAGAGCCGCGACAGACCAAAAAGAGCACCAGACAGTGGGGGGCTAAAAAAAAAACGTGGTAGCGAGTACAGTGTGGGGAGAGGGGGACGATGGGATGGTCATGCCAATGCTGGGGAAACTTAAATATGTTATTGATAATTAAAGTGGGCTGCTGCTGTTGCTTTCCATTTGTTGTTTGCCACATTGCTCTTGTATTTGTTGCAAGCAAATGCAATAATTTTCAATTTGCATTTGGCCCAGAGCTGCATAAGCAGAGAGCTATGTAGTTTTCACTTGGCCAGCGCGATGCTTTACCTGCGAAAATAAAAGCCAAAAGCGCGTGCCAAAAGAATTAAAAGCGATAACAAAAAAAAACAAAAACAACGCAACTCTCGAAATTCGAACATGAAGCGCGCTGATTTCGCTGCCCCGACGCCGCAGCCGCTGTCGCAGGTAGCAGCGCTGCTGTGTGTGTGTGCGTCCGCTTTGGTTTTTATTTACTTTGTTTTGTGTTTTTTATTGTTTTTTTTGATTTTGTATTCTGTTATCGGGCAGCAAATTGAAAGCAATAAATACTTAATTGTTAGCTTGTTGTTCTTGTTTCTGGTATTTTGTTGTTGTTGGTTTCGTTGGAGCTGCTTTTTGTATTAATTACGTAATACAAATTTATCTTTTTTTTTTTTTTTTTGGTTTTGAAAGAAAACCCCTATAAGGGTCTAAGGTCTACCACCAACTTTCGCTCAAACAATTAATGAAGAAAGTGATCCATTTTAGAGTTCTTTCGGTTTTCCCCCCCCCCCCCACTACTCTTCGGCTGCTGCTGAATCATCGAAAAAATTTCATTCGGGGAATTTTTCTCTCGGATTTTTATAAAAATATCAAATGAGCTGAGCATTCTGTCAGTTTTCAAAGAACATAAACAATCGTCATCGTCTTCGGGTGCCTTAATAATAGTACATGAACAACAAATAAACACAAAGATCTCTGACACTTGCCAGCCCACTGCCCACAGCCCACAGCCCACTCGGCCCACTGTTCGCTCATGAACTGCTCCCCCTTTTATGCTCAATGGCTCCCCCTTTTCCACTTTCCTCTTCTCATCTTGTTTGTCTCTTTGTTTGAGTGCAAATTTGCATTGTCTCTTTGTGATTGCCACGCTCTTACATACATACATACTTATGTTCGAGGGGGAGGGGGATACTTACAGACACTGGACTGCCAAAACTGACCTCACTGTTGTTGTTATTGTAACGGAACATTCTAAAAACCGTAAATTGAGTTGAACTTGTACTTGATAGTGGTGGTGGAAGGGGGGTGGGTGTGGGTGTGGGAGAGAAAGAGAGCTCTGACACTGATTTAGAATTTATCTTAAGAGTAGTCAAGGATTAAATATTTAAATATTTTATTTTGGATATTAACCCATGGTTTTTTTTTTTTTTTTTTTTTTTTTGGATGAAAATAATAGAAAGTATATTTTATTTTCGTCCAATGGCTTCAGTGCCCAGCAGTTAGTTTTCGAAAGTATCTTTGAGATAAACTATCTAACTATCTCCTAGAGGGTTAATAGCTTCTACAAGGCCTATAAATATATTATTATTATTGCTATTACCAATTACCTCAACTGATGCTGATTGTCCTAGGAAGTATTTAGAATTTTAAAAAGCCACCCAAAGCCACTTGCTAGCTGCCTTCCTTTTTTTTTTCTTTACATAATAAAAAGTGGGCAGACAAGCAACAGCAACTATCAAAATTATGCCCCCACAACAACAACAACAACGTACAAAAAACAAAGCAAAAAAAAAAAAAAGGAGAAAAACCTCAGAAAAACCCCCAAGCCACCCACAACCACCCACTGACCAGTGTTTCGTTTGTATGAGTTTGTGTTTTGCTTCCGTTACAAAATGGAGGGAGAAAGGAGAGGGGGAGCTGCCAAAATCTTTGCGCTACTTGCACACACATACAAACACACCGACATCCTAAGGCACACGCCGAGACAGGGGCACGCGGCCATCACGTAGGCCATCTGAGGGCACTCTCTTAAGTGCTCTCTCTCTCCAAAGAGAGGGAGAGCGCTGCTCTCTTTGCAACCGCTACTTCCGTTTCAATGTGAACATCTGTGCACTCTGCCGACGCCGGCAGAGATATACTGTGGTGGCCAATGCAATTGGCTTACAATGCTTGCTTTAAGAATTTAATTAATTAAAAAAAAGTCTTAACTCTAAGGTTTTATTGTTAATATTGGCCACTATTCCTAATTTACTGCCTTTGCTAATAGATTCTGCACAAATACCCAAAAATCAAACAAGCAATCTGGCATATAAATTACAATAATTTCCAAGCCAACTTAGATCGAGTACACAAATAAGTGCCTTATATCGATGACCACCAGTGTAGGCCAACGGCGGCACCATCTTTTCATTCAGCGTTCGCATGTTCCGTTTGCCGCTCTTCACGCTCACGACGACGTCGCAAGAGAGCGCCTCTGCCGACGCCGGCGTAGCAAGAGAGCGGACCAGAGGCGAGTATGAAAAAGCAATTGTGTTTACAAAAAAATGTCAAAAAGTTTTCGAACACCGACGGATGCGGAACACTACTCCGAAAACGGTGCGGAAGAAAACAGACCGAAACCTTTCGTCGACTTAGCCACGCGCTCCCAATTACGCTCTTTTTCACTTCGTAACCCCAACTTACACCGCGTCCCTCTGTTCGCCAAATCGCCGCATCAAGAAACAATTTTACAAAAAAATTAACAAAAAAAAAAAAAAAAAAAAAAAAAATTAATATAAATTTTGGAATTTTTGTCAATTGTGTGCCTCGAATGAAGATCAACAACAAAAACCAAACAACAACAACAAATCAAAACTAAATAACAAAAAAAAAAAACAGTACTAGTGGTCTTTGCAATTTTTGTTGCATTTTTTTTCCTGTTGAAGCAATATCAAAGTGCAAAAAAATATACAAAAAAAAAAAACTAAAATTCAAAAGTCCTGGATTATTTTGAATTAAAAACAAAAACAGTATTTTGTTTTGGGAACAAAGACAAATGCAAAGCAGCAGTAGCAGCAGCAGCAGCAGAAGAGCCCCCCCGTAACGGTAACCAAGCAAAGTGAAATCTCACGCAAAAAAAAAAAAAGGCAAAAAAAGAAAAAGCAGTAGCGGCAGACAGAAGAAGAAGCAGCAGCAGCAGCAAGTGCAAGAGAGAGCGCAGCAAAGAGAGTGACAAATAAAAAAAAAGAGAAGAAGCCGCCGCCGCCGGAGTGTGTGTTGTGTGTTGGCGCTTCCTGATTGAAAAAAAAAAAATTAAATTAAAAATCAAAAAGGTTTGTTTTATAAAAAGGAAGAAGAAGATACTGTGTGTTTAATTCACACACACACACACACACACACTAACACACAAACACACACATATATATAGAGAGAGAAAGAGACAGCAAGAAAAACGCACATACACACACGTAGAGGCGCAATGACCTTGCCGACAAACACAAATGCAACACCAAACGACGCGGGCAACGGCAGCGGCAGTGGCAGCGGCAGCGACGACGACTCAGACATGTTCGGACCGCCCCGCTGCTCCCCGCCCATGGGCTACCATCATCATCGGTCGCGCGTGCCAATGATCTCGCCGAAGCTGCGGCAGCGGGAGGAGCGCAAGCGCATCCTCCAGCTCTGCGCCCACAAGCTGGAAAGGATCAAGGACTCGGAGGCGAATCTGCGTCGCAGCGTCTGCATCAACAACACCTACTGCCGCCTCACCGACGAGCTGAGGCGCGAGAAGCAGATGCGTTACCTCCAGAATCTTCCCAGGTTGGTACTCACCTACTCTAGTTCTTTCTATTTTTAACAATTTTTGTATTTTTTTTTTAAGTGTAATTTATTTTTTATGACATTTTTTAACTAAAAATCATAGTTTTTAAAGAAATTGGTGATAAAAAGCATGCTTTTTAAGAAATTTGTGCTTAAAAGCATGCTTTTTAAAGAAATTTGTGCAAAAAAGCATGCTTTTTAAAGAAATTTGTGCAAAAAAGCATGCTTTTCTAAGAAATTTGTGAGAAAAAGCAGGACTTTTGAAGGAAAAAGTGCCAAAAGCATGCTTTTTTAAGAAATTTGTGCTATAAAGCATGCTTTTTTAAGAAATTTATGTTAAAAGCAGGACATTTGAAGGAAAAAGTGCCAAAATCATACTTTTTAAAAGAAATTTGTGCTAAAAAGCATATTTTTCAACATATTTTTGCTTAAAAGCATGAATTTTCAAGGAAAAAAGTGCCTAAAGCATGCTTTTTTAAGAAAAGAGTGATTAAATGATGCTTTTTCTCAAAAATCAAGAAAGAAAGAGCAATCTAAAGTCATATTGAGATGATTAGAACTCCAAAAAATACCAAAAAGCATGCTTGTGTTAAGAAAATAGTGTTAGAAGCATGCTTTTTCATGAAAATGGTGCCAAAAGCATGCTTTTTCTTTAAAGCCAAAAAGGAAAAGCAATCTAAAGTGTTATAGATGTGATTATTTCATTTAAAAACCCTAAAAAACCCTAAGAAAACCCTTTCTAAACCCTAAAAAAGCAAAAAACTCTAAAAAAGCATGCTTGGAAAGCAAATAATGCCACTCACAAGCACAGTTGACATCAAAGTTTGTCATTTTTCTGCCAGCCGACTTTGTTTTTGTTGTTTTTTTTGCCAAGAGTTGCAATTTATGAAATCATTCTGTCGTTTTAGGGAAATATTAGTTGAAATATTAGTTAGTAGAGTGCCTAGTTAGTCACTCACTAAGCGATAACCCGAAACATTCGATGAAAAAAGCAAAAAAAGCATGTTTGGATGTAGATTTTGTGAAATAAATGAACTCGCTGGCTGGGGTGGTGTCTCAATAATATTTCAACCTCATCACCTCATCTGCTTGCGTTTTGTGGGAACTGTGAACTGTGAACTTGGGGGCGATGCCCACGCCCACACCCACGCCCACGCCCACGCACTTTGTTGCCCTTTAAAGTGCGTGGTGCGTGGTGCGTGGGTTGTCGTCTGGTTGTGGTTTTGAGGCTTAAAGGGCAAAGAGGAGGCACAAGGCGAGTGATGATGCGTTGCGTTGCATGGCCTTTACGGCAGTTAAATCCAAACAGTAGACAGATCGGATAATGCAAGGTGTTGAGATACAAGATACAATGACAATGTGTGGGCGGGTGATAACTGCCTGGCTAATTACAGGGGGAGAGAGAGAGAGAGAGAGAGCAAGGGTTAACCCTATTGACTGAAAAAATGATTTAAAAAGTACCAAGATGATGCAACAGACTATACTATGGCTTCCATAAGGACTTTCCTGCAGCAGCAATCCGACAGATACAGATACAACCACAAACAAAGCGGCAGCGGCAGCAGCAGAGACAGAGACAGGCAGGCCAGCGCCGCCGACAACATTCAGGCCAAAACAGCAAACCAAAAAGCAAAGAAAAGCAAAGCAAAACGAAGCATAGCTAAAGGCAGATACTGAGATACTCAGATACTTAGATACTCAGATACTTAGATACTCAGATACTTAGATACTCAGAGAGGCAGTCTCTGAAAGCAACAATCGACAATGGCAAAGCAGTTGCTGACTTTTCCAAAAATTATAATTTAAGAAATGCAATCAGGCACATTCTTGTTGGAATTGGAATTAAAATGAAAACAAAAATAAATCTAAAATAAAAACCATTGCTTGTCGATAACTAATTGAAGTACAAAGATAACAGCCAACATTCCACTTAATCGACAATGTGCCACCACTACCACTACCACCAACAACAACAACAACATACACGAAATCAATCAAAAAAGCAGGAACAAAAATGCACACGCATCACAAAAGCAACAACCTTCAAAAGCAAAACAAAAAAAAAAAGAAAAAAAAATATATATAAACATTTTTAAACATGTACAGACATGCCTGTGTGAGCGTGGCTTTTTATTGCTTGTCTGGACTTGTGCGAATGCTCTAGCCAAGAGCGCTTGGGGAGCTGACACATAATGTACCGACGGACCCTTGGAAGAGTTTTTAAGAAGTTTTTGAGGTTAAATATTGGCTTTTTAGGGTCTAAAAAAATAAAAAATAATAAAAAAAATAATAATTAAGAACAAAGATGCATTTTTGTAGCTTTATGGTTAAGAGATAACCATTTCGTTTGCCGGAAAAACTGTAAATGGCGCCCAACAGGCCCCACCTGCTGGCCATACATCTCCCATCATCATCATCATCATCATCATCATCATCATCATCATCATTATCTGGCGAAATGAGCATGCTTTGGCATGCTTTTTGTTTGCTTTCTTTTGGCCCGTTGATTCGTTAGTTGGTTGCCTTGCTTTGCTTTCTTTCTCTCATCGGACCAAAGGAGAAAACAAACAAACAAACAATCCAGCATACCGTTACACCTTGTTGTTGTTGTTGTTGTTGTTGTTGTTGTTATTGTTATTGTTGTTTCATTGCGAAGTTAATTCATCGCCGATTTTCCTTTTCTACCTCCCCCTCTCTCTCTCTCTCTGACACACACAGGTCGTGCTTTGCGTTTCCGTTTTTTCTTGCTTTTGATTTTGTTTTTTTTTTTTTTTTTTTTGTTATGTGCCTTTGCTTTTCTGCTTTTGACTTTTCTGCTTTTGGCTTTTGTTTGACATGTTTTCTCTTGTTCGCCGCTGCTTCACATGAAATATGGCATAAAGTGTGGAGTGATGTGCTTATTAACGTTGTTGTTGTTATTGTTGTTTATCGATAGTTGCAATCGATAATTAAATTGCAACAAACAAGAAATATGTTAAACGGTGAAACGGTCTTAGTATCTCTCTCTCTTTTTTTTTTCTCTCTCTCTCTTCTTCTTCCACAATCTGCAGCGGCATTTTGGAAGTTGGTAGTTATCCGTCCTTCCCGTCTACACAATATCCAGGCTGCTCATTGCTTATGCATCCGTTTGCTCAAATGCAAAAAAAAAAAAAAAAAAAAAAAAAAAAACTGCATTTTAAACACTCTCGACATTGCGCCAAAGCTGCACTGAAAAAAAAAAGATAGAGATGAGAAAAGATTATATATATTTTATAAAAAAAAAAAAAAATAAATAAATAAATAATTATAAAAATATATAACTAAGAGCTTAAATAATTAAATCTTAAATTAAAAAAAAAAATAAAATTTATAATTGTGTAGTTACAACAACAACTATAAACACAGCCCCCAAGCTCTTATTCAATAGCTTACCGAATCTCCTCTCCAATCTGCGCCTCCCTTTCCCACCCTCTTTCGCCCTCTTTGTGCTGGTGCTTTATGCTCAGCTCTGCCGCTGTCGCTGCCGCTGCCTCTGCCTCTGCCTCAGTCACTAGTTCCACACAACCACAGCTACAGATACTCAACAGTAGACATCATCATACTTGTTGTAGTTTTTCTTCTCTATTATATTTTTTATATATTTTTTTTTATATATATTTTTTTTTTTTTGTGTAACCCACTCAGGCCGCCCCATTTTGTGGCGTCGTCGTAATAATTTCGCGACTGCGACGACGTTTTTATAGTTTTTTTGTGCTTCCCCTTCTTGTTTCTGTTTTAGTTTCTTCTTTCTATTCGATTGTTATCTTCTTGTTGCTTTTGCTATTATTGTTGTTGTTGTTATTGTTTTTTAGTTGATTTTATTGTTGCGATTCGGATTCGTCGTGTGCCAGAGTTGTTGTTGTTGCTTGTTGTTGTTGTTGTTTTCATCTCATCATCTATTCGGTAACGCGAATTGCACCACCACTAGCCAGCCCACCACCAGCCCAGCAATTTAGTATTCCCTTTGTCTCAATGCCCCCCAGCCGCCCTCTCGCCCCACACACTCTAAGAAAAAACCGATATATTTTGTGAATCTACCATCACTAATTGCAAGATCTTTTGTTAGATATGTGCCATCGCATGCCTTGTGTCATCTCTAACTAGGTGATCTTTAGGATTTAGAGCAAGGGACTCTCACCCCACACTCGTTTTTTGAGTCTACCATCACTAATTGCAAGATCTTTTGTTAGATATGTGCCATCGCCTGCCATATGTCATCTCTAACTAGGTGATCTTTAGGATTTAGAGCAAGGGACTCTCACCCCACACTCGTTTTTTGAGTCTACCATCACTAATTGCAAGATCTTTTGTTAGATATGTGCCATCGCCTGCCATGTGTCATCTCTAACTAGGTGATCTTTAAGATTTAGAGCAAGGGACTCTCACCCCACACTCGTTTTTTGAGTCTACCATCACTAATTGCAAGATCCTTTGTTAGATATGTGCCATCGCCTGCCATGTGTCATCTCTAACTAGGTGATCTTTAGGATTTAGAGCAAGGGACTCTCACCCCACACTCGTTTTTTGAGTCTACCATCACTAATTGCAAGATTCTTTGTTAGATATGTGCCATCGCCTGCCATGTGTCATCTCTAACTAGAAGATCTTTAAGATTTCTTTGATTTCTTCAATTATTTATCTCAGTGTAGAAAAGTTGCGTCTTGGAAATGCATATTTTGTTGCCGTGATGCACTTGTTGTTGTTTCTGTTGTTGTTGTTGTCAACTATTTAGAACAATTCGATTATACAATGTTGACTGAGAGTTGTGGAATAGAGATTAGAGATGGCCTGAATGAGTAGCAGCAACTGGTTAACTGTTTACCCGTTTTGTATTATTATTATTATTTTTTTTTTTATTTTTTTTCCCGCCCGTTATAACCTTGCGACACGCGCGCAATTTTCTCTGAGCCCCTCCCTTGCTTTTTGGCCAAGTTATCAGCAGCAGGCCCACTGATAAGCTGGCAGATGGAAAGATAGTTAGATACTGGCATGCGGATGGTAACAAAATAAATAAATAAATTGTAATAATTGAGGCGTGTGAATGGCATGATATTCAGGTGAACAAGGTGACGCGGGGTTTTCTTTTTTTTCTTCTTCTTTTTCTATTTATTTTCAATTATTACTTATATTTTTTCGAAAAAAAAAAAAAAAAAAAAAATTAATAAGGAGTGCAGTGGAAACGAAGCGTAACGGAGCCATCGAACCGAACCGAACTTGGGTTTATTTAGGAATTTTGTGCAGGTTCAGACATGTTTTGTTTCTTTGTCATTTTTTTTTTGTTAGAGAGGAGACTGTGGAAATGAAGTTGTCTTTGACACGAAACTGCCAGGGCCCCATGTGGCAGGTTGTCCTGTGTGTGTGGCACATATATGTATATTTTTTTTTTTTTGCTCCCTTTTTGGGTAGCACACCCCCTACTGTAACCCCTCTCTCTCTCTCTCTCTCTCTCTCTCCACCCTCAAGTCTTTCCGCAAGTCAAAAGCGCGCTCAATGACCCCCAACAGCGTCCTACATTCGCGACTTGCACTCCCCCCCCCCCCCCCAGCTCTATTTTATCCCCCTCCCACCCCCCCCCCCTCTTCACACGTTCGTTTTTGTCTGCCGCCTAGCCTCACCTCGCCTCCTCCTTCTTTCTTTCTTGGCTTTGCTTTTGCCTTGCTTTGTGTGCACTTGTCGTTTGACAACGTTTTCGTCTTTCTTTGCCGCTTTCGCTCTTTTTTTTTTAACTCATCGCCACTGCTTTCCCTCTATGCCACACCCCTCCCCCTTTGGGAATTTTCTACCCTGTCAAGTGCAGCTGGAAAATCCTCCTTTTTGGCGACCAATTCGATTTATTTTTCATAAAAATCTTAATATTATTCATCCATTTATTAACTCTCGGCCCAGTTAAGAAATCAAACAAAAAGTTAAGTAATAACGGTTGCTTAAAGAGCCTTGAACTGGAAACCCCCCCCCCCCCCAAAAAAAGGGGGGCAGGGGGTGGCTCGCAAAGGTTGACCAAGTTTGTGCTTTTTTTTTTTTTTTTGTTGGCCGTTTCGGGAGGCAAAGATTAACGCGTAATAAGTGTGCCCCAATTTCTGGTTGAATTCGCCACATAAGGGAGGGGGTGGTGGGTGGTGATGGGCCAGTGGGTGGTGGGTGGTGGGCCACCACAGAAAACAAAAGCAAAAAGTAAACGCCACGCGACGACCATCGAAAACGTGCACAAAACGAAAAAGCAGATAAGACAGCCAGACGAAGGACAACCACAAAGACAACAAAAAACAAAATATATATTTCTTTATTTTTTTTTTTTTGTCAGCTTGCTGTTGAGCTTATCGGTCGCATGCCACATGAATATATATCGGACTACATACAACCATCGCTTAGTCATAGATGTTACAAAATATTCGCCAACTCTGACAGACAGATAACCCCACAGCATGACTGACTAATTGAGAATTATAGTCCACCGACTGACTAATATCGTCCACCTATCGATAGCACTTGGTATTAGCTTTAGGATGACACGTGGAATGGTTCTAATCGAGATACTTGCTATCGATATATCGAGAGTGATTAGAACTCATCGATATGGATCTGAAAGATCAAAATCTTTTCTCAACTAACCGATAGAGGCTTAAAATTACAGAGTCATTTAATTCTTATCGATATTACTATCGATAACTAAGATTAAGCGACTAAAACTTATCGATATTTGCTATCGATATATCGAGAGTGATTAGAACTCATCGATATGGATCTGAAAGATCAAAATCTTTTCTCAACCAACCGATAGAGGCTTAAAATTACAGAATCATTTAATTCTTATCGATATTACTATCGATAACTAAGATGAAGCGACTAAAACTTATCGATATTTGCTATCGATATATCGAGAGTGATTAGAACTCATCGATATAGATCTGAAAGATCAAAATCTCTTCTCAGAATCGTTTAATTCTTATCGATATTACTATCGATAACTAAGATGAAGCGACTAAAACTTATCGATATTGATCGGTAAGCTTACACTTTTCCATAACTAACCGTTAGAGGTTTCAAATTAGAAACTCTTATCGAAATGCCATCGACTTTAATCGATTAATTCGATTTTTAAGAGCATGATGGCATTATATCGATTATTTTGATTTCTTAAAGCTTCAGGGGCCATCTGGGCTTGGAAATTGGTAAGCCCTTTTAAAGCCAAACCTTTTCCATTCCCTACCAATCGATGCAATTAGGCCCCCCACCCCTCCCCCTCATTTTTTGACCCTTTTCCTCTCTTCTAACTCCGCTTGGAGTGGGCCACTTGTGCAATCTTCCGGCGAGTGGTGGTCCCCCTCCTCCACCTCCACCTCCACCTCCATCTCCATCTCCGTCTTTTGGCCTTTTGGCACCTCATTTGGTCAGTTGCCGTCCGCTTCTCTTCCTCTTTCCTCCTTCTTGGCCACCTTTTGCCGCTGCTGCTGCTGCCTCTGCCACTGCTGCTGCTCCCATTTTGTTTCGGCCGTCCATCATTTCAAGTTAACGGTTGCGCGTACGAACAAGCATTAAAAGCAACAACAACAACAACAACAACGAAACTAACACACTTTTTTTTTTTTTTTGTTAATTTTTTTTGCTTGGCTCTCCATCCCTCCCCTCCCCCCTTCCTACCTCTTACTGTACGCTTTCTGGTTTCTATAAGTTGAGCGATTTTTTTTTTCTTCTCCGTTTCAGTTTTGTTTCGTTTTATTTTTTGTGTTTTTTTTGTTGTTGTACAGATTCCTTCATACTTTCGCTTTTATTTTTTTTTTGTACTTCTCTCTTGTCATCTCTCTCTCTCCCCTCTATTGGCCCTGTTTTTGGGGTCCCTTGGCAAGAGGCCGACCGACCGACCGACCGCTTGCCATTCTTGTCAGTTATATTGCCGTAAATTTTGAGCATTTGTTGCTCTGTAGCTTTAATAGTCAAGCATTGACATGCTCAGCTGCGCATTTTAATGCGTTGTTGTCGCCCTGGCCTACCGCCCTACCCTCCCCCGCCTAACAGCTCCTCCACCCCCACCTGTACAGAGAGAGAAATTGGGAAAGAGAAGGGAGTTTGAATTTGAGGATTTTATTTTTTTTTTATCTTTTTTTTGTTTTTAGTTTAGGATAGTCAGTATGATAGTTTAGTATTTTATTTTAGTATTTAGTATTTTATTTAAGATTTAGTATTTTATTTAAGTATTTAGTATTTTATTTTAGTAGTTAGCATTTAGTATTTAGTATTTTAGTTTAGTAGTTAGCATTTAGTATTTTATTTTAGTATTTAGTATTTTATTTTAGTAGTTAGTATTTTATTTTAGTAGTTAGCATTTAGTATTTTATTTTAGTAGTTAGCATTTAGTATTTTATTTTAGTTTTTTTTTTTAGTATTTTATTTTAGTTTTTTTTTTTTTAGTATTTTATTTTAGTTTTTTTTTTAGTATTTTATTTTAGTATTTTTTTAAATTGTTTTTTTAATTTGATTTTTTTTTCAATGCATTTCTATTACTTTTCCTTTACCTTTTTTTAACTTTATTATTTTGTGTTTTCCTCTCCAGCTGCTTCTTCTTATAACTGTTGTTTTTGTTTTTTTTTTTTCTATTTTTATTTCTATTTTTTTTGTTTTTTTTTTTCTTAAAATGGCTGCCATATTGGCTGGAAAAGCAACAAGAGCGTTGGGGCGGGGAGAAGAGGTGGGTAGATGAAGCTTTTATTGAAAGAGAAATTAACTGAAATTTACTTCGCTGCTGGTCACCACACAGTTGTTGGCCCAGTTAATTAAAAGCGGATCCCCCCCCCTCGCTCCACCCAAGTCACGCCCCCTCCCCCCCCCCGGCAAACAAATATTTCCGATGTCAGGGTTGAGTTTGGTAAGGGATGGTTGGGCCCACAGGAGGGGGGAGGGAAGCGGAGAGCTACAATATGTATTATCGATGGGCGTTGAAATGTTTATGACAAGATTACGCTCTTAACTGATTTGAGGCCAATAGCCTGAAACTTCTGGGGAGTGGAGGAGGAGGAGGAGGAGGAGGATTTTGCAGGAAAAGTCTTCAAAAGTCAAGTACTAGACTAGTTAGAGGCTAAGACTTGATTAGATCTTAGCTAGAGTCCTTCTAACTAGGATTTTCTCTACTAACTAAGGGTTCTACTTGATTTTTAGAGTTAAAAAAATAAATATTAAAATATATTTTATGTTATGGAAGCTATATAATAGATAGAAATAGATTTTTTAAGCGCTTAGACCCTACCACCTCGCCTAGCCGTACATTCTATGGCAGCGTCTTGCGTTTTCTTTGAATTTCTTGATTTCTGGGGATTAAAAATAAAAAATAAAATGATATTTTGTATTAAAATAGTTACTAAATAGATAAAAATAGCTATAATAAGCCTCTACCTCCTACCATCTCTACTAGCCGTACATTATGCGGCAGCGTCTTGCGTTTTCTTTGATTTTCTTGATTTCTGAGGCTTAAAAATTTAAAATAAAAGGATATTTTATATTCAAAAAACTACTAAATAGATAAAAATACCTATTTTAAGCCCTTAACAGCTACTATCTCTGTTGGCCGTACATTATGCGGCAGCGTCCTGCGTTTTCTTTGATTTTCTTGATTTCTGGGGCTTAAAAATAAAAAATAAAATGATATTTTGTATTAAAATAGTTACTAAATAGATAAAAATAGCTATAATAAGCCTCTACCTCCTACCATCTCTACTAGCCGTACATTATGCGGCAGCGTCTTGCGTTTTCTTTGATTTTCTTGATTCCTAGCCATCCGATCAGACCCCTTCTGCCGCCAATTGTTGCATCTTGAAGCCCAACAGACCCTCTTTTAAACAATATATTATATTTAAAAAAAAAAAAACTCTTCCCCTGCAATGCCATCGACCGTCGACTAACTTTCCCTTCACTTTCTCTCTCTCTTTTTTTTGCAGAACCGACAGCTCGGCCGCCACGGAACTGGCACGTGAGAATCTCTTCCAGCCAAATATGGATGATGCCAAGCCGGCCACCACCAACAACAACAACAACAACAACAATAATAATAACAATATTAATAATAATAATAATAATACAACAAATAATAACACAAATAATAATAATGGAAAGTCATACGACGGAGAATCTCAGATGGGAGGACGTGTGGACTTGGAGAATCAACCGCCGCAAGGAGGCGCCTCGGGAGGACGTCAGTCTGCCACACCGGCTGGAGCTTCAGCACCGGCAGCGGCTGCCTCGGCGCCCGTTTCCGTTTCCGGTTCGGTGTCAGCCACGGCCAACAATGGCCGGAAGCGTCACCTGTCGAGCAGCAATTTGGTCAACGATCTGGAGATACTCGACCGGGAACTGAGCGCCATCAACGCCCCCATGCTGCTCATCGATCCGGAGATCACCCAGGGCGCCGAGCAGCTGGAGAAGATCAGCCGGAAGCGGCTGAGGAGCAACAGCGGCAGCGAGGACGAGAGCGATCGGCTGGTGAGGGAGGCGCTCTCCCAGTTCTACATACCACCGCAGCGCCTCATCTCGGCGATCGAGGAGTGTCCCCTGGATGTGGTCGGCCTTGGAATGTCTGGCATGGGAATGGGTGTGGGAGTGGGAGTGGGAGTGGGTGTGGGTGTGGGTGTGGGAGGAGTGGGAACTGGAGCTGTAGCAGGCGCTGGCGCCGGCATCGAGGGTCCCAGCAGTAAGCGCAGCAAACTGTCCACCGGCGGGGACCATCATCATCACCACCTGCTCCACCATCACCTGGAGCTGGTCGACTTCGATATGAACCAGAACCAGAAGGACTTTGAGGTGATCATGGATGCCCTGAGGCTGGGCACACCGACGCCGCCGAGCGGCGCCAGCAGCGATTCGTGCGGCCAGGCGGCCATGATGAGCGAGTCGGCCAGTGTCTTCCACAATCTGGTGGTCACCTCCCTGGAGACATGAAAGTATCAGTAAAGGTGCTCCCTCCTAGTAGCCTCCCTCCTACCAACCAACCTACCGCCCGCCCGCCCGCCACGCCCCCATCTCCTGCAGCAGACAAAGATTTAAAACAAAAAAAATGAAAAACTGGAAAAAATTTAAGGTTTTGTATTTTATCTTAAAAAAAAAACAAATAAATAAATAAGATTATAGAATTTAAAAAAAAAAATGAAAAATCTTAGGCTATGACATTTAAATTAAGTAGAATTAGTAAACAAATATATATTATATTTAGCGAGCCAGTATTACTCATTATTTGGCAATCGCAGTTTGTACAAAAAAAAATTAAGAAAATCTTTAAAAATTACAACAAAAAAAAACATTAATTTTTAAGTCGCCGCAGCAGCAAACAAAAAATGAAATCAAGACAAAAAAAAAAAAACAAAAATCAAAGAATTTGTAGTCAAAACAGCAGAAACAAAAAGCACATTTAAAAAATAATTAACAAGAGAGAACAACTTATAAGTTAACTTAAAAAAAAGAAATACTAAGAAGTCTTAAAAAATTATATAAGAAAGCATTTCGGTTTCCTAGAGCTCCATTAATTGAATACCTTAAAAAAAACCTTAATTTATTTAAAAAAAAAAAACTTCCAATCAAAAGTAAACTAAAAAAAAAGTCAAGAACATTCCAGGGTATTTTTTTTTTTTATTTTTTAGTTTAGTTTTTGCCCAAAACTTGGCTTGTCCGCCCTGGAGCCCCCGATTTGTTAACTTTTTGTTACCGAATTTTTGTTAAATCTCATTTAAAAAAAAAATCCAATAATATATATTTTACATTTTTTAATTTAAAAACAACCCGAAGAAGTTCTCCTAGTCACACAACAACAACAAAAACCACAAACAATCGGCAAAGAAATAAAAAAAAAGGTTTCATTTTCGTCAATTCCAATAAAAAAAATGTCATTTTCTTAATTAAAATTTGTTCCAAATTTTTTAAGCCCCTCTGACAAAAAAAAAGTGAACAAATTTTTTGAAAAAAAAAAAAAAAAAAAAACTTAAAAACAAAATATTATACAAAAAAAGTGCAATTAGAATTTTTTAAAATATTGAAAGCAAGCCTAGAAAACAAAAAACGGAAAAAAAACCAACAAAAGTGCATTCAAAAATATTTAAAAAATCGGGCAAATTAACAAATTATATGAAAGTAATATTAGAATTAACAATTAAAAGCAACAATTTTTTATGTCTAAGAAAAAAAGAGGAAAACTGCAAAAAAAAAAAAACAATTTTTCTTCGAAAAAAAAGAATTATGGCTGTGATAGAATTTTAAGTTTTTTTTTTGGCTAAAAAAAAGGAAACAAAAAAGTTATAATTAAAAAAAAAAAAACAAAAAAGTACTACAAAGAAAAAAAAATACTAAGCATAAAATCATGAATATTATGATCTATGTGTAAAAAATTAAATGAACATTTTTTTTAGTATTAATAAGAGGTAAAAAAAAAAAAAAAAAAAAAGAAACAGAAACCAAGCAGAAGAAAGAGAGTGAGAGTGTCGGCACTTTCTTTCCCGCGAGAAGAGAAATGGAGAAAAGCCAAGAGAATCTCCTCTGTCTAAGCTTTCGCTAGCTTGGCTTTCATTGATTTTTATATATATATAAAAAAAAAATATCTAAAAAAAAGAAACAAAAAATATATATATATATGTTTTTTTTTAAATATTTTCTATAAGACGCCTCGCCTCGCCTAAGCTTTCGATTTCGTTTTCGTTTCACATTTCTCGCTTTTGTTTTGTTTCCATTCACACGTCTTTGGCCCAAAAAGAAATCGGACAAAAATATATCGGACATAATATATATTCTACTATGATATACTCCTCCCTGTTACCTCCAAAATCCAAAATATATATATATATTTGTCGGGAAAGTCCAAGACTCAAAGAATTTATCGTTAAAATCGAAAAAGAAATAAAAAGAAAATTAGAAAGTGTTTATTTTTTTATATCCTGTTTATCTTTATTTTGTATGACTATTTTTTTATATTATAATTATGCAATTACCAATTATTATTATTATGATTATTATTATAATTGTGCGTTTTTTGAATTAGACGAATTACTTAGCCCCTAGACGAGCACTACGCCTATGTATTTCCATTTTAGATAATATTTCTTATATACAACATTATCTATAGTTAAACCAATATATACATTATAAAGTATTCTGCCCCGATCTCTATATATTGAATCGTACTTGCAGACAAAAAAAAAAAAAAAACCAACTATTAAGCAGCAAAGGCAAAATAAATTATAAAAAAAAATTCAACAAAAAAGTTATGTTTTTATTTATTTGTTTTGGTTTTTTGAGTTTTTTCGATTTTCTTCTTCGTTTGTTTTGGTTTGAAGTTTATTTTAGCGACCTTGGTGTTTCTTTTCGGATATATCTAATCGCAACTCCATGAGATCATCATCGGCATAATGGCTGACCTAGCCCAGGGTTAGGCTTTTGGGGGTCAAATTTGATAAAAAACAAAAAACAAAAAGAGTGTTCCGTTGACTGCATACCATTTGCCTCGAAATATATTTTATTATTATTTTTTTTCGACTCATAGATGGGTTTCTGGCCAATGTCGAACACGTTCAACGACTTTCCGTTCGGGCTTGAACCCGAACCCCAAAAATATATAAAGTCTATATATATTTTTCTCCGATTTTGAATTTTTGGCCAGGGACGCTGGTAGGCTTCGTAATTATTGTTTTGCCAAAACTGAATAATACCTCTTAATCTATGGACCAGTCTCTTTAGCACATACATATATACATACATATATATATATATTCATAAACTATATATATATAAACTTGATTTCTATAACTGTAGTTGCAACAAAGTTTGATAACAAATTTCAAGTTTCAATATTTTATTTCCAACTTAAATGTTTAACAAAAAAAAAAAAAAAAAAAAAAAACATGAATTAGAATTAATGATTCAACTTGATAGAGAATACCTTAATATATAAATATATTTAGTATATATATACAACATGAATAAGGATACATAAGTGCTTTTTAATGGAATATATAGACCGCAAGAAACATACAAGAATCAATGTTTTGGATTAACAAATGACATATAAACTAAATATACAGAGCCTAGACGTACGTATTTATTATGAGTTGCTTTTAGTGTGATAATTAATTAGCAAACAAAAAATAAGTGAACCACAAAACTTGCAAATAAATCATAAGCGAAAAAAACAAAACCGAACAATTTCAAACTCTTAACTCTAATTTGGTTTTCAGTCGGGGACACACACACATATATCCCAAGTATAGCCTCTAGTTCTGATGGTATTTCTGCATATCCGTCTTGTAGATAATCTTATTGATTTGGAATTGTACTAAGGTTCGTATTTGGGGCGTATAATTTTTTAGTTTACTGCCCAAATATTTCATATAGTACTCGGTGTCATTATTATACGGATTTATATCTTCGGAACCTTCCTCCTTTCCTCCAGCCTCCTCCGTTATAGCCTGCACAGAGTTCTTCTCTTGGATATCCCCGTTTTTAGTTGCTTTCTTGCAAGGACTCTCGATTTCGCTGAAAAACTTCACCAAAGCGGAGCGCTTCTGGGGATTATTCTCCACGATCTCATAATCGCTGCCAATTTCCTCGAAATCCTTGTCCGAAAATGATCCAAAACTGTTTTCCGAAAAGCCACTCTAAAAGAGAAAGATTTTAGAATTTACTTTTCTTAATTATTTTTCATATTTAACAATCAGATAACCCATAAATATCCAATACCCTCTGATAAAAACTCCAATCTTCCCTTTCAAAATCTCCAAATTTTTTCTAACGGTATACCGTAAGTCGGAACACCCTCTCTTGCTTCGATCGGTTTGAGCAAAGAGAGAGAGAGAGAGAGAGACCGTTGCGGATAATTTACCTTAGTCTTATCGCTCTCATTCTCATTAGAGTTGCAATTGTTGTTGTTTTTGTTGTTGTTGATTGAGCGACTGGAGGCGGAGAGGAAAGAGAGGTGACCAGCCCACCAGGTGCGACTGGTGGTGCCGCGCTTTAAATGCAACCGATGAGTATTCATCATGCTACTCATCTTTCTTTTAACCTCATTTACGTTCGCCTGCATTTCGCCGGCGATCTTCATCCAGGCCTGAATCCTGGCCGGTCGATGGGCAAACGACTGATGCTCTTTCTTCCACAGCAGGTCCTGCTCCTGGTAGGCTCCGATCAGCTTCAGGGTTCGCTCCATGTCCCAATAGCCCTGTTGTGGCACGATCTCCTCCTGGGCACAGCTCATCATTTCCGAGTTTCGGGTTTCAACCGTTGGTGAATCGATAACGTCGTCCGCTCTTTCCGCAAGATAACTCTCTTCTGGAGCAGAACAATATTTAATGAAAAAGTACCCAGAGCTTTGGGGAGCTTAATCACTCATTTATGACATAATTCAAAGAGGTGACCTTACCAATTCTCGATTTCCAAAGATTTCCATTTTCTGGCAGTCCTCCAGTTTATATCCGATCGGAAAAAGGCATACCTTTCTGTAATCAGGTCCTCAAATACCCCAATCCCTCATTTAAATCCTTCCCCATAAATCGTTTTTAATTTTATCGAATTTTTCCAAGGGGTACCCCTTAAAAATTATCGATTTCCGATGATTTCCATTTTGGACCCTTCTGACAACCATAACTCCTCCAATTGTTATCTGATCGGAAAAAGGCATACCTTTCTGTAATCAGGGCTTGAAATACCCCAATCCCTCATTTAAATCCTTCTCCATAAATCGATTTTAATTTTTTCGAATTTTTCCAAGGAAAATTATCGATTTCCGATGATTTTCCTTTTGGCCCCTTCTGACAACCATAACTCCTCCAATTATTATCCGATCGGAAAAAGGCATACCTTTCTGTAATCAGAAAATCCTTCCCCATAAATCGATTTTAATTTTTTCGAATTTTTCCAAGGGGTACCCCTTGAAAATTATCGATTTCCGATGATTTCCATTTTGGACCCTTCTGACAACCATAACTCCTCCAATTATTATCCGATCGGAAAAAGGCATACCTTTCTGTAATCAGGGCTTGAAATACCCCAATCCCTCATTTAAATCCTTCTCCATAAATCGATTTTAATTTTTTCGAATTTTTCCAAGGGGTACCCCTTGAAAATTATCGATTTCCGATGATTTCCATTTTGGACCCTTCTGACAACCATAACTCCTCCAATTATTATCCGATCGGAAAAAGGCATACCTTTCTGTAATCAGGTCCTCAAATACCACAATCCCTCATTTAAATCCTTCCCCATAAATCGTTTTTAATTTTTTCGAATTTTTCCAAGGGGTACCCCTTGAAAATTATCGATTTCCGATGATTTCCATTTTGGCCCCTTCTGACAACCATAACTCCTCCAATTATTATCCGATCAGAAAAAGGCATACCTTTCTGTAATCAGGGCTTGAAATACCCCAATCCCTCATTTAAATCCTTCTCCATAAATCGATTTTAATTTTTTCGAATTTTTCCAAGGGGTACGCCTTGAAAATTATCGATTTCCGATGATTTCCATTTTGGACCCTTCTGACAACCATAACTCCTCCAATTATTATCCGATCGGAAAAAGGCATACCTTTCTGTAATCAGGGCTTGAAATACCCCAATCCCTCATTTAAATCCTTCTCCATAAATCGATTTTAATTTTTTCGAATTTTTCCAAGGGGTACCCCTTAAAAATGATCGATTTCCGATTATTTCCATTTTGGACCCTTCTGACAACCATAACTCCTCCAATTATTATCCGATCGGAAAAAGGCATACCTTTCTGTAATCAGGACCTCAAATACCCCAATCCCTCATTTAAATCCTTCCCCATAAATCGATTTTAATTTTTTCGAATTTTTCCAAGGGTACCCCTTAAAAATTATCGATTTCCGATGATTTCCATTTTGGCCCCTTCTGACAGCCATAACTCCTCCAATTGTTATCTGATCGGAAAAAGGCATAGCTTTCTGTAATCAGGTCCTCAAATACCACAATCCCCCATTTAAATCCTTCTCCATAAATCGATTTTAATTTTTTCGAATTTTTCCAAGGGGTACCCCTTGAAAATTATCGATTTCCGATGATTTCCATTTTGGTCCCTTCTGACAACCATAACTCCTCCAATTATTATCCGATCGGAAAAAGGCATAGCTTTCTGTAATCAGGTCCTCAAATACCCCAATCCCTCATTTAAATCCTTCTCCATAAATCGATTTTAATTTTTTCGAATTTTTCCAAGGGGTACCCCTTGAAAATTATCGATTTCCGATGATTTCCATTTTGGTCCCTTCTGACAACCATAACTCCTCCAATTATTATCCGATCGGAAAAAGGCATAGCTTTCTGTAATCAGGTCCTCAAATACCCCAATCCCTCATTTAAATCCTTCTCCATAAATCGTTTTTAATTTTTTCGAATTTTTCCAAGGGGTACCCCTTAAAAATTATCGATTTCCGATGATTTCCATTTTGGCCCCTTCTGACAACCATAACTCCTCCAATTATTATCCGATCGGAAAAAGGCATACCTTTCTGTAATCAGGACCTCAAATACCACAATCCCTCATTTAAATCCTTCCCCATAAATCGTTTTTAATTTTTTCGAATTTTTCCAAGGGGTACCCCTTAAAAATTATCGATTTCCGATGATTTCCATTTTGGCCCCTTCTGACAGCCATAACTCCTCCAATTGTTATCTGATCGGAAAAAGGCATAGCTTTCTGTAATCAGGTCCTCAAATACCACAATCCCTCATTTAAATCCTTCTCCATAAATCGATTTTAATTTTTTCGAATTTTTCCAAGGGGTACCCCTTCAAAATTATCGATTTCCGATGATTTTCCTTTTGGCCCCTTCTGACAACCATAACTCCTCCAATTATTATCCGATCGGAAAAAGGCATACCTTTCTGTAATCAGGACCTCAAATACCACAATCCCTCATTTAAATCCTTCCCCATAAATCGTTTTTAATTTTTTCGAATTTTTCCAAGGGGTACCCCTTAAAAATTATCGATTTCCGATGATTTCCATTTTGGCCCCTTCTGACAACCATAACTCCTCCAATTATTATCCGATCGGAAAAAGGCATACCTTTCTGTAATCAGGACCTCAAATACCACAATCCCTCATTTAAATCCTTCCCCATAAATCGTTTTTAATTTTTTCGAATTTTTCCAAGGGGTACCCCTTAAAAATTATCGATTTCCGATGATTTCCATTTTGGCCCCTTCTGACAACCATAACTCCTCCAATTATTATCCGATCGGAAAAAGGCATACCTTTCTGTAATCAGGACCTCAAATACCACAATCCCTCATTTAAATCCTTCCCCATAAATCGTTTTTAATTTTTTCGAATTTTTCCAAGGGGTACCCCTTAAAAATTATCGATTTCCGATGATTTCCATTTTGGACCCTTCTGACAACCATAACTCCTCCAATTATTATCCGATCAGAAAAAGGCATACCTTTCTGAAATCAGGACATGAAATACCCCTTTCTTCATTTAATTCCTTTTCTAAAAATCGTTTTTAATTTTTTCGAATTTTTTCCTTGAAATTTCCCTTTTTTCCCTTCAGGTGTGAAACATTTTTGTTTGAAACTCTTCTGAATACTTTTACTCTTAATATATTTTTATTTTTAACACGCTTCTATACCCAGTACTCGCTCAACAAAAGAGTATTTTGTTTATTTTTTAAGCTAAAAACAAAGTCAGAAAAATCTTTAGAGCAGGAGCACTTTTAGAGGAGGAATAGACATTTTTAGTCTAATTTCCTTCTCGAACTAACCGGAGCCCTAAAAGTATGCAACAAATTGTATTTTTTTCGACAGCTTGGAGTGGAGGAGGAACAGTAACGGGTATCATACAGTTGAGTTTCTAGAGTTATTTGAAATTACAAAAATATTTCTAAATTGGGAAATAAATAATGAACTCGATAAGGTAAATATGTTGGGTAATTGTAAGGCTTCCGGGTCCAACAATGTTTTGGGATTATCTTAATGAAGACATTCCAGTTGGAGGGACTATTGGATATAAAAGGGCCACCAGGAGCCCAAGCCCCATCAGTTTTTTGCGGTTAAAAGTTTAAATTAAAAAAAAAATGATACTAATTTGGGTTTTGTGGGTAGGCGGTGTTTTAAGTGCTGTGGCTGCTCAGGATAATCCTACGACAGCGGCTTCCGAAACGGGTTAGTCCTTCGTTGACACAGGACAGGAGATCTAGCTCCTGTTTCGTCTTCTTCCCAAAACTAAAAGCTCTGAAACTACTCCCACTAAACCAGTTGATCCAACCACAGCCCGAAACGATCCCCTGGAAGAGGCCGATGAACTGGAGACGTCCACCCTGAAGTCCTACCTCGCCATGTACGACCGTCAGTGCAGTGGGAACAGCGAGCTGGCCAGCTGGCTGGAAAGGGTTCGCCGGGCCACCAAAATGAGCAAGTACAAGCTGGCCGAGAAGATCCAGGTTCGGATCGGATTCGAGGTGTACAACGACCGGCGGATAACGCTGGAGGCCGAAATCGATGACCGTATCGAGGACCTGGACAGTCTCATACCCCAGCAGGAGCCCAACAGCAAGTGCTCCCTTTTCTACCAACGCCAGAGGAATCTCCTGAAGAAGGCGAAGACGCTGACGAACGACAAGAAGGAGCAGAAGTTGAAGGAGAATTCGGTCAGTTGTCCTTTCGGAGACTACGATGATCTCCGGAATGACAACGAGAAGATCGAAGAAGATCCCGAAGAGCCCCTTCTAGTTAGTAATGGATGCTAGGATGTCGATATCCTTTTCCTTTTTCTTAAGTGGTGTTTGGTGTATATCCTAAAGTTTCTAAATCCTTAAAGATCTCTATGATCCTTTCTACTCCTCCTATCCTCCGAAAGTTCCTAAATAAATAATCATCTTTTTTTTCGATAAAAATTCGTTTCTTTTTTATTAAACTCGTTGTGATAGTCCTGTATCCTTTTAGTAAGCAGATCCTTGACTGCAAGGAGCTGGGCTGAAGACGCTCTGGCAGCTGAAGACGTAGCTCTTGGGGCAGGGTGGTGCTGGCACGGAGACTCCTCCATAGGAGGGTGCAGCAGATCCGTAAGAGGGAGCTGCAGATCCGTATCCTCCTGCTGTCCTGGCCACTCCCAGCATATCCATGTCGCGAGCATACCCGGAGGACTTCGAGGGAGCTGAGTAGCCAGAGGACGAGGCTGGGGCGGAATAACTGGGCGAGGAGGATGGGGCTGAGTATGAAGAGGCCTTTGGCGCGGAATAGGATGAAGATGCTGGTGCTGAATAGGATGAGGATGAGGGTGCGGAAGCTGAATAGGATGGAGCTGCCGGGGCTGAGTAGCTGGGAGCTGCGGGAGCAGAGTAAGCTGGGGCCTTGGGCGCTGAGTACGATGGGGCAGCAGGAGCTGAGTACGATGAGGATGAGGGTGCGGGAGCTGAGTACGATGGTGCGGTAGGAGCTGAGTAACTTTGAGCAGCGGAAGCCTTAGGGGCTGCATACGATGGAGCAGCTGGGGCTGAGTAGCTGGGAGCTGCGGGGGCGGAATAAGCTGGTGCAGCAGGAGCAGAGTAGGATGGGGCGGCAGGAGCGGAGTACGATGGGGCGGCAGGAGCTGAGTAGGATGGGGCGGCAGGAGCCGAGTAGGATGGGGCGGCAGGAGCAGAGTACGATGGGGCGGCAGGAGCCGAGTAGGATGGGGCGGCAGGAGCAGAGTACGATGGGGCGGCAGGAGCTGAGTAGGATGGTGCGGCAGGAGCCGAGTACGATGGAGCCGCTGGCGCAGAATAGCTAGGAGCAGCAGGAGCTGAATAACTGGGAGCAGCTGGAGCTGAGTAGGATGGAGCAGCCGGTGCAGAGTAGCTGGGAGCCGCTGGAGCCGAGTATGATGGAGCCTTCGGTGCTGAATACGATGGAGCAGCAGGAGCTGAATACGATGGAGCCGCTGGCGCAGAATAGCTAGGAGCAGCAGGAGCTGAATAACTGGGAGCAGCTGGAGCTGAGTATGATGAGGCCTTGGGTGCGGAATATCCAGAAGATGCGGGAGCCGAATAGGATGGCGCTGGGGCTGCCGGTGCCGAGTAGCTTGGAGCTGCAGGGGCTGAATAAGCAGGTGCGGCAGGTGCTGAATACGACGGGGCAGCTGGAGCGGAGTAGCTAGGAGCTGCCGGTGCTGAATAGCTTGGAGCTGCAGGCGCTAAGTACGACGGGGCTGCCGGGGCTGAATACGATGGAGAGGCAGCAGGAGCTGAGTAGCTAGGAGCTGCAGGTGCTGAGTACGATGGAGCAGCCGGTGCCGAGTAGCTGGGAGCCGCTGGAGCCGAGTAGCTGGGAGCCGCTGGAGCCGAGTACGATGAGGCCTTAGGAGCTGAATATCCAGAAGAAGCGGGGGCCGAGTAGGACGGGACCGCTGGTGCTGAATAGCTTGGAGCCGGAGCCGCTGGCGCCGAGTAGCTTGGAGCTGCAGCCGGAGCCACTGGGGCGGCGTAGCCACCTTGGGACTTGGGTGTCGAGTAGCTGGCCTGGGAGTTGTAGACCACTGGAGAGGCGTACGCCTGGGCGGGAATATCACGAGCGCGACGGTCCACGAAGCCGTAGAGACCCTGCTCCGGAAGAGCCGTCTCCTCGTTGCCGGCGACGGTGGCGGCCAGAAGGCAGCCGAGGGCCAGAAGAATCTGCAGTCTTTGCTCGAACATGGCTAACCGGGTTGTGACTGAAGTGGAGGGCCATGGCGGGGATTTTATTGGCCGAGTGGAAAAAAACAGATCAGCGAAATTTTTAATTCAAAAATATTGCGAAATAACGGCTCCATTTAAAAATTCGCTGGAATAGATTGTTTTCTTCAATCATTTCTTTTTATTGCGAAGAGGTGAGTTGGCGTTGTAGTTTTTTATATTTTTTAATTCAAATATTAAATACTCTAAGGGAAATTGAACAATATTTTATAATAAATACTTTTTAGGTTATCTTAGGTTTTAGGTTAGGTTATCTTAACTATAACCTCCTTAAGACATTAATAATTTCCTATTAATTTATTTAATTATACACTTTTTTTCAGTTCTTTAGAACTAAAAGAGTATCAGAATCTTGTATATTTTTTACTTGTCAGCAGTTTGTTTATAAAAACTCGGTCATTCATGTTTTTGCTGAGTTTTCAATATGTGGGTTGAAATTCTAAGTGGTCTAAACCAAAATATATTATATGTAACTGCTTGTAATAATTAAGTGCAATTGATTGCAATTTAAAAGAAGTTGACCTATTAAGTCACGATTTTTTATTACTTTGATATTTTTTTTGAATTTAAGTTATGTGGATTGTAAAAGTAAATTTTAAGCAATTAATTTAATAGTATTTTCTATTTAAAGATTCTTTTTATATGGTTTAATATTGTTTAAACTTTAATTTAATTAAGAAATTCTAAGCCAACTTAAAATACACAAATCAGACTTATTACTAAATCGAAATAAAAGCCAACACTTTATTATTATTACACAATATTAAACTCAAGTTCCAATACAATTGTATGAATTGTTTTCTTTTTAGTTACTTATTTAAACTCAAATTTAAAATAATGCAACATTTCCCGCCATTCCACTCTGCCCTTTTGCAACACTACCCTGTTGCTAGTGTTGGACAGCTTGACCATAGAACCGATTAAGTATTGGACAGCGCGGCTGTTCGTTCTCCGAATCAACACGTCAACGGCGACTCTTTTTTTTTAATCCCTCTCCGCGAAACTCAGTCGCCGCGCACATTTAATTCATTATTAAACAATTCTTGAATCAAACTAGCACGGCGACGGTCCGAGCAAGTGTATTGGGTAGCGGCAAGACAATTGGAAAGTCGCAAGGACGGCTGGAAGTGCAAACACAACGGGACACGTAAGTGTAAAGCGGATTGAAGGAGGCGGGACGGTGCGGAGGGAGGTGGTGGCACCACAGACAGCTGCTTGCGTTGCAAAAAAAAAAAAAACGAAAGAAAAATAAAATAAAAAGATAAAAGAATTGAAAGAGAAAGAGCTAGAAAGGTTGAGAAGAAAGTAGAGGTTAACGCTCTCCGCCGTATTATTTTCCGGCAAAAAGTCACCAAAGATACAAATTCTGAAAAAAAAAAAAAAAAAGTAACCGCGTGGCTTAATAATCTTTAAATATTTGATTTTAATTAGATTTTAATTAGATTTGATGAGTGACAGCCTTATCCTTCTGCATCCCTTAGGCAATGAGAATCCTGCTCCTTTTGAGCGCCCTGCTGGCGGGGATCGCCCTCAGCCATGGTGCCGCCGTTATGTCCGTCGACCTGGGCACCGAATGGATGAAAGTGGGCGTCGTTTCCCCGGGCGTGCCCATGGAGATAGCCCTCAACCGTGAGTCCAAGCGGAAGACACCCGCCATTCTGGCATTCCGGAATGGTGTTCGCACCATCGGCGAGGATGCCGAGACGATTGGAATCAAGGAGCCGAATGCCGCCTACGGCTATCTTCTGGATCTCCTCGGCAAGACCATCGACAATCCCATTGTGGACTTGTACAGGTGAGATCCTCCTTTAGAGCCTCTTTCTAATAATTTCTAATAATTTCTAGAAAAGCTTATCAGTTTCCGATTTATGATTAAAATTCGAAGAAAAAAACCATATACGTGGAAGCCACTTCCATTTCAAAAAAATATTCACAAATGGCCACGTCATTCTAACTCTTATATTTCATTTTAAAATCCAGAAAAAGATTCCCCTACTACAACATTGTCGGCGGTCCGGAACGCAACACTGTGGTCTTCCGCAAGAGCGACTCCGAGGAGTTCTCCGTGGAGGAGCTGGTCGCCCAGATGCTGATCAAGGCCAAGGAATTCGCCCAGGAGTCCACCCAGCAACCGATAGCCGAGTGTGTCCTCACAGTGCCGGGCTATTTCGGTCAGGCGGAGCGCGAGGCCCTCCTGGCGGCCGCTCAGCTCGCCAACCTGAAGGTTCTCCAGCTGATCAACGACTATGCGGCCGTGGCCCTCAACTACGGTGTGTTCCATCGCGGCGAGATCAATGAGACGGCCCAGTACTTCCTCTTCTACGACATGGGCGCCTACAAAACCTCCGCCGCCGTCGTCAGCTACCAGCTGGTGAAGGACAAGCAGACCCGGGAGATCAATCCGGTGGTTCAGGTCCTCGGTGTGGGCTATGACCGGACCCTGGGTGGCCTGGAGATCCAGCTGAGGCTGCGCGACTACCTGGCCGCCGAGTTCAATGCCCTGAAGAAGACCAAGACCGATGTGACCACCAATCCCCGAGCGCTGGCCAAACTGTTCAAGGAGGCGGGTCGTCTCAAGAATGTCCTGTCGGCCAACAACGATCACTACGCCCAGATCGAGAACGTGCTGGAGGACATTGACTTCAAGCTGCCGGTCAGCCGCGAGAAGCTGGAGGAGATCTGTGCCGATCTCTGGCCGAGAACCACCAAGCCCCTGGAACAGGCACTCGCCTCGTCGCACCTCAGCCTGGATGTCATCAACCAGGTGATCCTGTTCGGCGGCGGCACCCGAGTCCCACGCGTCCAGGAGACCATCAAGGCTCTGATCAAGCAGGAGCTGGGCAAGAACCTGAACGCCGATGAGTCGGCTACCATGGGAGCCGTTTACAAGGCAGCCGATCTCTCCACCGGCTTCAAGGTCAAGAAGTTCATCGTCAAGGACGCTGTGCTGTATCCCCTGCAGGTGTCCTTCGAGCGTGATCCTGGCGATGGCGCTGCCGTGAAGCAGGTGAAGCGCGTCCTATTCGCCCTCATGAATCCCTATCCCCAGAAAAAGGTCATCACCTTCAACAAGCACACCGACGACTTTGAGTTCTACGTGAACTACGCCGACCTGGATCGCTACACTGCTGATGATGTCCTGGCTCTGGGCAGCCTGAATGTGACCAAGGTGGAGCTGAAGCAGGTCAAGGAGCTGCTGGAGAAGTCCAAGAAGGATGTGGTGGACAACAAGGGCATCAAGGCTTACTTCTACCTGGACGATTCTGGCATCTTCCGGTGCACCAACGTGGAGTACGTGTTCGACAAGCAGAAGCCCGAGGAGGACGCCGACGAGGACAGCACCCTGGCCAAGCTGGGCAGCACTCTGAGCAAGCTCTTCGCCAAGGACGGCGAGGAGAAGGCCGCCAAGGACGAGGAACAGCAGACCGGCGAGGAGCCGGCCTCGACTGCCGAAGAACCACCCAAGGCCGATGCCGATGCCGAGCCCGAGAAGTCCAAGGAGGAGGAGGACGCCGCCAACAAGGAGCCCAAGGCCGATGCTGATAAGCCCGAGACTGCAGAGACCAAGGACAAGGAGAAGAACGAAACCATCAAGCTGGTGACCGTCAAGGTGCCCGTCACCTACGATCCCCAGGTGCAGATCACGCCGCCCCTCTCCGGCGACGCCTACGACGCATCTCTGGCCAAGCTGTCTGCCATTAACAAGGCCGAGGAGGAGCGCGTCCGTCTGGAGTCCGCCTTCAACTCCCTCGAGTCGCACATCATCGAGGTGCAGCAGAAACTGGACGAGGACTCGTACGGCAGCTGTGCCACCGCCAAGGAGAAGGAGAAACTCCTGGCCGAGTGCGCCGCTTTGGGCGATTGGCTCTACGAGGATCTGGAGAATCCCAAGGCGGAAATCTACGAGGACAAGCTGGCCCAGCTGAAGAAGCTGTCGAACGTCTTCCTGGCCCGCCACTGGGAGCACGAGGAGCGTCCAGAAGCCATCAAGGCACTCAAGAGCATGATTGATGCGGCCGAGAAGTTCCTGGTCAGTGGACGCAACCTCACCAAGGACACCAATCCCGAGAAGGACGTCTACACCCAGGTGGAGATCGATACCCTGGCCAAGGTGATTGACGAGACAACCACCTGGCTGAAGACCGAATCGGCTGCCCAAAAGAAGCTGGCCCGGAACGCAGATGTTCGGATGAGCGTCAAGGACATCACCGACAAGATGGGTGTGCTAGACCGGGAGGTCAAGTATCTGGTGAACAAGATCAAGCTCTGGAAGCCAAAGACCAAGCCGGCCGCCGACAAGGACAAGAAGAAGGATGCCGGCAAGGAGGAGCAGCAGGGTTCGGGCAGTGGCGATGGTGCCAAGATTGAGGAGGAGCCGGCGGCGGAGGCGTCCTCCGAGGAGGAGGCGAAAGAGAAGCCAAAGGAGCAAGTACCGGAGCCGGAACAGGGAGCCACTGAGGAGGAGAAGATCACTCCCACGCCCACCGGCGACACCAAGATACCGCACAGCGAGCTCTAAGCAGCCTTAGGGGGAGTTTTTTTTTAAACAGAATAGTGTCCAGGGATGACGAGTGCCTGGCCAAGATTCAGCAAGGAATTCAAATCACAAAGGGGGGGCCAACACCACACACACACACACACACACACACACACACACACACACACACACACACACACACATACCAACCATGCAGGGGGGGGCGCAGCCAGGACACTCTTAAGTCGCCACTTAAATTCTATGATTTTTTTTGTATGTATTCAAGCTAGCTAAAAAATCGAGGGGTTAAATTATGAATTATGCTACTCTTAATTTCTAATTAACAAAAAAAAAAAAAAACTAAAAACAAAAAATATGTGAAAATGAAAAATGAGAAGAAAAAAAATGTTAAAACCATTTCCATACCATTCCGCTGTGCTTTAGATGGTCGCTGTTAGGAAATACAAGACTTATGTACACACACGACTCCCACATTGAAAGCCTCTCTACTTCTTCTCTAAAAATACTATATATTATATATACATGTCCACTATATAGTATCCACTGATCTATTGTAGCGAAAGTAGCAAAAAAAAAAAAAAAAGAATAATTGGGCGGGCGGGGGAGCGTTAAAAGGATCAACGAATTATAACAAAAATCAGCTCAAAAATACACGAGATCATAATAAATTTAAACAGAAATTAAAAAATAGAAACATAACACTTCCGTTTTAATTGTCAAAAGTAAGGTAACATTTTATTTCCGTTTTCGAGTGTCGGTCAGTCTGGATATATTTTGAAACTGTTATTACACCTACAGTTTTCTTCCAGCGTCAGTATTTTTAAAATTGTTTAGGAAACGGCATCGATAGTATTCTTCCCAAAATCTTCCATTTTTATACAAATTTCAATATTTTAGTAGATCTTTCTTCAAGTTATTCGTTTTTTTTTCTTAGTTATTCGCGATTTTTCAAAAACCAAAAACGAACTGGCGGCTAGGAATATTCTTATTGGACTAGGGATAGTGGTAATCCCTATCAGGTAAGTAACTCCAGTTCTTCTCTCTGTGTTTTTTTCAATTTAAAAATAATTTTTGATCAAGAACCGCTTAAAATCACGGTTATTTTTGAAGACTTTGCAACACTAAGAATTCGCGCATCTGGCAGCCCTCGCTGAACAAATTTCCGTGGCTCTGGCCACGCTGGCCTTCAATAATCCCTGGTAATTACTAGATCTAGGAATAAAAGAGGTAAGATGTATTTTTTTTGAAACGGTGAAGCATTTTCGTACTGTTTTAAATTACAAATAGGTCTTTGGTAATACAGTGGATTAAAATACATTTAAAATTTAACATTTATAAATGATAAAAAAGCCATACAAAAAGTTTTTAAAAGGAATTATTCCAAATAACAATGGGAATTAAAGAAACTTAATTTCTTATTTTTTTAATTTCCCTTATAATCTTTTTTTTTATATTAAATAAAAGGCATTGTAAAAAAATCTTCTATAACTATCAACCGCATTTAGTTAATTGGATTTATAATACATATTTAATATTTTTAAAGTATTTTTTAATATGAAAAATTGACTTTTGGATAATTAGGAATGTTGGATTTTTTAGGGATTTTTTCAAAGCCTGCTGAGAGCCAGGTAATTTCTGGGAAATCCGATTTGGCCATCTGGCAACACGGTACGCTATTCGTTTTTCGCTGCTGTGTGCGTGTTATTTTGTTGTTTTTTTCCTGGGTTTGTGGCCTCTGCACAATTTTCCAAGTGCTTCGTTTAATGTTTTTCCGTTTAGCTGCACGTAACGCTGTTTTCGTGGGTGTCTCCGTCTATAATTCTGTGTGTTGTTTTGTGTGTGTGTGTGTGTGTGTGTATGGTTGCGTTTTTCGACACCGTGTCCCAGTCGATTCTGTGTTGCGTTTTCCATCTTTCGCTCCGCGAACAAAGAAGATATCGGGGGGGGGGGTGGTCAGGGGCAGGGCAAGGGATCCACCAGAACAGTTAGTTTTTTGCTTAAAATATTGATAATTATTACAGGCGCAGGTCTGTCCGTCTGTGTCTGTGTCAGTGCCTGCGTGTGTGTGTTTGTGTGTGTGTCTGTTTTCGTGTCCAAGTGTGTGTGTATGCTGTGGAGCACCGTGGAGCCTCTCGAAGAATTTGATTTGGATTTAAATTTCCATTTGTTTCCACTGTGCTCCCTGGCTCCCTACGCTCTGCCCCCCCATTTATTTTAGTGTGTGTGCTTGTGCCTGTGTGCCCACTGACTTTCGATTCCTCTTTGGCACGGATTTTCTTCGGCTGCCATCATTTTTCTTTCATCGGCTTGCCTTGCGAGCTTTTTTTTTTTTTTTCATACAATTTTCAAGCCCCACGAACAACAAACGCAGCAGAAAAATTGGGGGTTCGGGCAGGGGGAGGGCGCCCAGCCAGCCAGCCAGCCAGCCAGCCAGCCAGCGAGAGCGAGTGAGAAGGGCGCACAACCGCGAAGCTGACGCGGCAACGGGGGCGGTGTTGTAGGCCAATATTATTTTCCAATATAATTTGCAAAAAGAATTTCGGGATTTTGTATTTTATTTATTTATTTTTTGTTGAGAAACTCCATGAGGGCGCTCCACCACCAGGTTTTCAATTTCTAATTCCCGATCGTCGTTGCGTAGGCTGGCCAGCTCCTCCATCGCCCCAAGTGCGAGGGAGATGTCAACATATTTTGCAAAAGTGTGCGTTTGGTTGTGTCTGGCTCTCCTCCGTCTGTGTGTGTCGGTCGGTCGGTCGGTGCGTGCGTGAGTGTTTGTTTGTTTGCGGTTGTGTGTGTGTGTGTGTGTGTTATGTCTGTGTGTTAACTGCTGTTTGTTGTTTTTGTTTTGTTGGCGTGCAGCAGCCAAAATAGAGAGAAAAAAAACACGTGATTAACGCCATCATTTCGTCCTTTTATCATCAAAAGGACTGAGCAGGACATTGCACACAGTTGGAGCCCATAATTAAGGAAAAGACAGAGGGAAAAAGTAACGATATCAAAGGGCAAACTGAACGCCAAAAAAAGAGAGAGACGCACACGAGAGAGCGCATGCTGGGCGCCGCAGGAGAAGAAGAAGAAGCAGGAGCAGCAGCCGCAACAGCAGCAGCAGCAGCAGCAGCAGAAGAGTGAACGTGTGAGCGAGAGCGAGGAGGCAAAGTGGAGCAGGAGGAGACGACGACGACGACGACGAAGAAGACGACCGCGACGAGGGTGAGGTGTGGCGAGGTGAGGTGAGGTGAGGAAAGGAACAAGGGCCCAGGGGCAACGAAAACGAAAACAACAAAGAACAGTACCGAACGGCCAGGCATCTGAAAAAGTCGCCGTTTTCTTTTTTCTAAAAAATCGAAAAAAAAAAAATAAATCTACCTCCAAACAAGAGCAAAGGCTAGAGCACAATAATTAAAAACGTGAATTGAAAACACAAGAAACGAACAAAACAACAACAAAATATAAAAATAATAACAATCAACAACGAGCGCGAGTGCGAGGGCGAGTGCGAGCGCGCAGCGCCATCTATTGACGGCCCGGCCACAATTCCGGTGGGGAGCCGCGACCGCGAAGAGAGCAGGAAAGAGCAGTTGGCGACTGTGTTTGGTGTGCTGCTTTTCTGCTTATTGTCATTGGAGGTGGAGGTGGAGGTGGAGCAAAGGAAAAGAAAGTAAAGGAAAGGAAACAGCAGCTGGAGGAAGCAGCTGTTGTTGTTGTTGTTGGGGGGAATCCCCCTTCGGAACAGAAAGCAATTCTATTCGGACCAAAAATAATATATAGAAGAAATCAAATAACAGAAAAGGAAACAGTTAGTGACAAATATCCGGACCAGTTGCCTTCGCTGCCCGCCACAAGATGGCGTGCCTTAACACCCTCAAGCAGGAGATCAAAACCCTGGAGAAGATCTTCCCCAAGAATCACGAACGATTTCAGATCCTCAACTCCAGTGTCGATGAGCTGCTATGCCGATTCATCGATAAGAATGGAAAGCGCTATGACATCCATGCCAACATAACGGTAAGTTCTTCCCCCCTTCCCCCCATCACTTGCACTTATTTTCCCCCATCTCTAATATACTTTTTTCCCCCATCTCTGAGGGAAATTATACTTGAAAGCAACGGTGTTTAGAGGAAAAAGGATATTAGGAGGAAAGTTTTTATAGAAATTTAAGAACTGTCTGTCATAATAAACTATTAACTACTTACATATATCTGTTAGAAACCATTTGTCGGATAAACCCAGCTGTAAATGAATTTTTCTCCATAAGTTTGAAGTTATCTGGCTGCCGATGTGTTCCTGGAACTCTCTCCCTCTCTCTCTCTCGCTCTAGTGTTTGACTAAGGCTTTTTGGAAGCCACAAAATGCGTCATCGCTCAACCTCCGGTGGCCAAGAAACTCTACTTAAAACGCAATAAAATGCATTTCAATTGCACTCACAACTTTTGTCCAACTGAGTCATTTGGGAGAAATGGGTTGGAGCTTAACAGATTTTCCCATGAGAATGGCCTTGTGGGCAATTATCGTCCAAGAAACTCGGGCTTATCAAGGGGGGACTGGACTAGTCTAGTGGTGATATCAGAAAAGCGCCTTGCTATGGGGGTTGGGGTAGGAAAAGCGAACTAATAAAGGTCTAAACTATTGTCCAATTTCCCATTCCACTTTTCCACTTTATGCCCATTGGAATGATAAGATAAGGGAACTACATCCACAGTATCAGGTTTCTGGACAAGTCTACCCATCAGCTGTTTTCGATTCGGATAGGGAGCAATTATATAAAGAATTTAAACGATTACCCTTCTCTTCCCATCTTTCTTCCTTGTTTAGCGCGCTATCCTTGTCGCATTACCTTCCCTTCCTTTGTGATCGTTTCTCATGCCCTCTTACTCCCTCGCTGGCTTACTCTCGTGTGAGTGAGAGGTGGTAGTGTGTGTGTGTGAGTGGGGATTCTTTATTCCCACGCTCCTCACTGGCGAACCGAAGCGGAGCAGAGAGAGGGGAAAGTGGAGAACAGAAGAGAGATCAGATGGTGTGGTAGTCGATGCCCTTTGGGCTCCATCTCTGCTCCACTCTCTCCCTCCTTTATCTGTCTGTTCATGATTTTGTTTGCATGAATTCTTCTCCTTCTTATTCTTTTTTTTTGTAAATCTTTTTTCGGCTTATCCTATGTCGATAACCGATCATATATCGTTTAAAATATAACGAAAAAAAGAGAGTGATTCATGGCACTTGATCGAAGGCCAAGCTCTCTTCTACACAAAGAGAAACAAAGTAAGAGAAATCTTTTATAATTTGATTTATATTATAAAAAAAATATATATAAATCTTGATATATTTTTGTCTTGAAATGTCATTTTTGATTAATTGTTTTTTTTTTGTGTTTTCATTTCTCTCAGTGCACCTGCATCTGTTTTGTGTGCAGTGCTCCCCGCTTGGTTCAACGATCTAATTAAAGGTTATAATTCCCAACTTGCTCTCTCTTGTTTATTTTTTATTTTTTATTTAAAATTGTATGCAAAGTAGACGTTTGACAAAATCCACCTGAGAACGAGACGAAAGAGATCTTTTGTTTCTTTTTTTTTGATTATTTTCAAAAGTCCTTGACCCACCCCACCCCACTGATAATCCTCTGACTTATGACAGTGGGATAAAGTTACTAAAAAAGCCCTAAATATTTCATCAGATTATTTTTAGAAAAAGTAAAATTTTTTTTTTTTGCACTTGAAAGTTTCTTATCAATAGTTTGGTGATAAGAGCCAAGTTTTTTACTATGTCAGTGTTTTAGGTGTAGATTTTATAGAAATTTGATGAGGAAAGTATGTTTATTTTGATCCTTTATTTTTTCGATCCTTTGCAGGAAACGTATCCTTCATCGCCACCTGTTTGGTTTGCCGAAAGCGAGGAGACGAGCGTCACAAATGCCGTTCAAATACTTAGCAATACCAACGGACGTGATAATCACGTGATTAATCAAGTAAGATTAACTAAAATATAAAAAAATAAGAATAAATAAATAAATAATTATTATTATCCTTAGGTGGGCATATTGCTGCGTGAGCTGTGCCGACTTCACAACGTTCCACTGCCACCCGACATCGACAACCTGACGCTGCCGCTCCAAACTCCGCCGCCATCCGCCTCGCCACTGCGCTGCGACCAGAGACCCGGCGGCGGTGCGGGCGGTGCGGGCGTCGGCGGCAGTGGGCCGCACGGCAATGAGGAAACAGACTCGGACCAGGACGAGATCGAGGATCCGATCGGCGAAAGTGAGCAGGAAAGCGAGGGGGACGAGGACTTGCCGCTCGAGATGGACGATGTACGAAGTACAAACAAGGTTGGCTTCCCCCCAAAATATTATTTTATTAATATATTAATTTTATTATGATTGGATTGGCAGAAGGATGACATGGAGGTGGAGCACTTAGCGACCCTGGAAAGACTGCGTCAAAGTCAAAGACAAGACTATTTAAAAGTAATTTCAAACTTATCTCACTTTCAAGTTGAAACTTGACTAACTATTGGCTTGGATTTGATGTTTTAGGGTTCCGTTTCCGGTTCTGTGCAGGCAACCGATCGCCTAATGAAGGAATTGCGTGATATTTATCGTTCGGACGCCTTCAAGAAGAACATGTATTCAATTGAGCTCGTAAACGAGTCCATATACGAGTGGAATATACGTTTAAAGTCCGTCGATCCGGACAGTCCGCTTCACAGTGATCTGCTAATGCTCAAGGAGAAGGAGGGCAAGGACAGCATACTGCTCAACATTCTCTTCAAGGAGACGTATCCGTTTGAGCCGCCCTTTGTCCGTGTCGTTCATCCTATTATCTCAGGTTAGGCTCCGGCTTAGGTGTTCTGTTTGAGCCACCACTTACTACAAGATTCTATAATTCCAGGTGGCTATGTGCTCATCGGTGGGGCCATCTGCATGGAACTGCTGACCAAGCAGGGCTGGAGCTCTGCCTATACCGTCGAGGCGGTGATTATGCAAATTGCCGCCACTTTGGTGAAGGGAAAGGCGCGCATCCAATTCGGAGCCACAAAGGTGGGCTGGCTGGAGTCTCTAGTTTAAAGCCACATTTTAATAATCGTTTTCCTTTTTTTGAAACCAGGCACTGACCCAAGGTCAATATAGCTTGGCCAGAGCCCAGCAGAGCTTCAAGTCGTTGGTCCAGATCCACGAGAAGAATGGTACTTAAAGCCCAAGACTTGATTGAAAGTGATTCTAATGTCTGATTGCTTGTAGGTTGGTTCACACCTCCCAAGGAGGACGGCTAAGACGGTCATGGCGGTTACCCAGACGCACATACTTCCCCAGAATACATTGCACCCTGGATACACTCGCACACTCCTCCCAAAAACACTCACACACTTCCACTTCCACTGTACACATCGATCAACATCGTTCCGCAACCAAAATTGCAGACACATTCTGACACCTCCCCCGCCATATTACAACCAGCAGGAGCACGGATGGCTATTTGGATGGCATTGTGGAGTATATAGCGTATAGGTGTCTGGAAATTGGATTTCGGTAGCGACACAATCACACACACTCTATCGATTCATTGGTTGACCGTTTCTACTGTTCCGTTGCAAGTAAATTCCTATGTGAATGCCACATATTCGATTAGTTTGCGCCTGCTTCTCCCCGTAGTCTGTAGCAAGCCAGTAGAAAGAAGAAAGCAGAAAGCCAAACTCCCCTCTCCCAAAAAAAACAAAAAACAAAAGCCAATGCTAAGATGTATGTTGTACAGACTCTCGGAAATATATAATTGTGTAAACTGTGACCGAGACCGAAACTGAGGTGGCTGCTGCAGCTGGCCTCGGGGCTGGGATGCGGTGTCCTGGCCTCGGTACTCGGGATCGGGATCGGGATCGGGATCGGAGGACCGAAGAGTGTAAAATGTAAAGGCAATATCTGTTATGTATATGCGTATAAAGTATAAACCTGTAACTTGTAATTTAATTGTAAATGTAGGGGCTCTCCTCCAGCACTTCCGACTACAACACACTCCTTTCCCTCTCCCCAAGCTAGTTCTCCTCGTACATCCTCACTCCGTAATTGTCCTTCCACCCACACCCACCCACACGTATGTAATTGTAACTAGTTAAGACGCCTATCTGTATTTTATATATTTTTTTAATTTAACGAAAGTGTGTAATCTTATATATTTTTTTCTCTCTAATGTTAAGAACAAAAATGGCAAAAAGTAAAAAAGTATAAAGTATAATTGAATGATAGCGAGATCGAGCGGAATAGATATATATATATACCTATACATATACATAGAATTATACATAAATACAAGATTTATATATATTATAATTAGCGCGAGAGTTTAGTTTAAGCTGAAAAACAAACAAAAAAAAAAAAACAACAAATTCTAAGTGTAAATTCGTCTTTCCAAATAACCGTAAAATAATGTAATCGTAACTTTAATTCTACACAAAAAAAAGAAACAAAACAAAAAACAGAAAATAGTTTAAAAACAAAATGCTAAAATCTGTATTTCGAAATCGAAAAAATATTATGCTAAAAAAAAAAACAAACAAAAAACTGCAAGAATGCAATTTAAAAAAAAAAGTGGACATCTCTTGATGTTCCATAAAGATTATGATTACAAATTTGTCGTTTATTTTATTATATTTTTTTTTTTTTTATTATTTGTACAACTTGTGCAGGAAAACTTCAACTGTATATTAAAAAAAAAAAAGAAATGGAAAAAAAAGAAAAGAGATCGGAAATCGGCAAAGATGATGAAGGAAAATGTTCATTTTAAGTATGTATTTAATAAAGAAGGATATATACATGCATAGTAAGGATCCAGGATGTCTTTTTCTTCTCTCCAAGGTCCTCTACCTTACCTTTAAGGTCCTCCCCTCCCCCCTAGGAATACAACTTTTTTCAACTTATTTACACTTTATTTTGCGCCTAAACATAATTAAAAAATTCCTACTAGATACAATAGAGGTATTACTATTTATGCATAATTGCCGGATGACGGGTCATGCCCGGGATGTCACTCCACAAAAACCACATACTTCTCCGCCGCCTGTGAGGGCTGCATCTTGGGCGCCCTCGTCGGCTGGACGTAGGTGGGCCGGTGCCTCGCCTCGTCGCCCTCCAGCGACACGCCTATCAGCATGTCCATGGCGCCCTTCAGCTGGATCAGCTCCGTTGTCAGCTGGATCTCGTTCTTCACCGTCCGGGACAGCTTCTCCAGGGACTTAAGCAGCGCATCGCTGCAGGTAACCAGCTGGCGCTCGAAGACGTCCAGGACAGTGCTGGCGGCGTTCATCAGGGGTCGCATGAAACGGGTTTCGGAGAGGTGGGCGCAGATGAAGTCAATGATCTTGATGAGAATGTGCTCGGGCCGGTCTATCAGCGCCTTGTCGAGGGATTTACGATGGAGCAGGTCTGTAATCACCGCCACCACCAGTTCCGGCTGCTTCTCCATCCTCTGCAGAAACATGACATTGTCCAGGGCCCTTTTATGGTTGAATTGCCGCAGATGGACGTCGTAGGTTTTCAGGCCGGGTCCTTTCACACGATCCTGGATGACATGATCCACGTCTTGGGGGATACTTGGACGACCAGTTGGTCGCTTGCGCTCTGCATTCTTCGACCGCGAGGCACGGATCTTCTTCAAGTGACTCGGCTTGCTGTCGACGGTCATCCGTCGAATGGAGACGAGGCCATCGACCATACCGGCCACCACGGCCTGATCCCCGCTAGCCACTCCCAAGCTAACCACGGCATTGGGATAGGTGAGCGTGTGCACGGTTTTGTAGGTGCTGACGTCGTAGATCTTGACGTGGCGGTCCAGGCCGCCCGAGAACAGACGCCGGCCATCTGATCCCAGCCGGAGACACGTGACGGTCTTGTGGTGCTGGGCCATAGTGGTGAGCAGCCGGCAGCCACTGATCATGTCCCAAACACGGACTTGGTTGCCGCCGGCTGTGACAAGCACCGAGCCATTGGGCAGGAACAGCATGGATTCCACAGGTGCTCCATGATCCAGGGTCTGTTGTACAGAATTCTCAGCCCTTGTGTCGTAGAGATGGATCTTGCCGTCATAGCCGCCGGAGGCGAACACGTTCGATGCCAGGGGATGCATAGCGCCAGCCCGGATGTAGTCCGAATGGGCATCCTCGTAGGTCTGCACCACCTTCTCGTTGGCGACGTCCCACAGACGGATGGACTTGTCGTCGCAGAAGCTGGACAGCTGCAGTTTGTCCGCCGTGAAGAAGGTGCGATGGACTGGAGCGGTGTGCCCTTTGAACAGCCGGAGGATGTTCCTACTCGTCGTGTCGAACAGCTTCACATGGCCCTCTTCGTCGCCGGCGGCCAGCAGCCGTCCGTCCTGTCTGAACGTTGCACCATAGGCTGTCTTCTGGAACCTGGAGAGGTTCTTCACCACCAGCTTTGTGACCAGGTTGTAGATCTGTACTCGCACCGAACAGGTGACCACAAAGTTGTCCGGATCCGTGAGACTGAAGTCTATGTAATCGATGGTGTTGTGCTCCTTGAGGAGGTCCGGTTTCTAGGAGGGAAGGGATTATTTACTTGGCCTTGGGTCTTCTTCTTGCAATTGATTCCCTTACCGATAACCGCTCCCAGTATACCGTGTCTGGGGTCTCCACCTGCGCCCGCTGCTGGAGCCTTCTTATGTTCAAAGGGAGGAAGTTCGTGGGCATCATTTTGGTCTATGGATCCTTATTTCCCGCGCACGTGCTTCCCAAATCTCGTCCATGAATCAATGTGACCAAAAACGGGTTCTCAACTCGCGGTTTTCTATCGAATGTACTCGATAACATCAGTGATGTCGATAGTTTTCATTTACAATTTTCGTTTTTCTTTTTGTTTTGATCTTAATTTCGATTTTTTCTTTCTGGCGTGGCCATCACAGAGGACACACATTTATTCGATATTCTTATTCGATTTATTTTTATATTGTTATCGATTTTTAGATCATAAGTCTTTTTTAGAACACATATTTTTTAGAACAACAATAACAACAGTCCACGGCACATATGCTGCTCCCCCCAACAAAAAAAAAAGAGAAAAACCTTTCCAAGCTGCAATTCGCTGACCGTGGATCCATCCGAAATCCACTGGGAAATCAACAGACCAGTCGCTAGTGGACACACCATCGGAATATACCGCATATTGGAATAGGGGAGAGCACCATCGGACTAGAAACACCAACCGTTCGTGCGCCCGGCGGCCACAACAATAACAAAATCGCTTTTAATTGAAATTTATTTGTTGTGATGCGGCCGCCTCGGGGGGTTCCGCCGTAGTCCCAGTACCGCCCCCTCATCGTTCGGCCACTGCCGCTGCCTTTGCCGCGAAACCTTAATTAACCGGATCGGGGAGGAACTGGGCATAGGAGAGCATGCCAATGTTAATTGGAGGCAATCAATGTGCCTGAGGTCCCTCTATCGAACGGAAGAACCGATCCCGCGGAGCCTCGGAAGCAGTTAGTTCTGCGGAGTTGCCGGAATCGCAACAATCATGGAGGAGGAGCGCAACGAAAAGAAAGTCCTCTGCGAGAAAATCATCCAGGATATCAACGCTGTGTTCCAAAAGGATGCAGACCTGTAAGTACCAAGGTCCATAAAGTGCTCCATTTCTCCGATGTTATTATACTTGCTTTTAGGGCCTCCTTTGAGATCATACCCAAGGAGACGAACTGCAACAAATCGCCGGTGCTGCATGTGGAGCACAACCTGGGCCTGGAGTCGTGGTGTGCCCAGCATGTCTACGATCATGCCCATCGCACCCTCATCTCGCATCGCCGCCAGACGTGGCAGCAACAGCTGCGAACCCTGCAACAGCAACAGCAGAGCGACTCCCTGGCCAAGTACCTGAATGTGGCGCTGCTGATTAATCCGGACGTGACCACCTTCTGGCACATACGCCGCCAGCTGGTGCAGAAGAACCGCCTGACGATCAACAAGGAGCTGCAGTTCTCCGCCCTCGTCCTGTCCATCAAGCCCAAGTCCAACGAGGCGTTCGCCTACCGCCGCTGGCTCTACTCGTTCCAAAGTAGGTTCTGGCGGGGATTAGGATGGTTAATCCCATCTTGCCACTAAAAAATCAAGCACTTTCAGTCGATGGCTTATAAAAATTCCGTGATAATCGTTCGAAAAATGTAAATTAATCTTATCGTGCCCCTAAATCAAAATGACTTTGAAACTATTCGAGTTCCAAGATTATTTTCCTAGCAACGAATTAATTGTTTTTGTTATTTCCCCACTCGTAACCCTTTTTTTTTATCAATTAATTGAATTGGCCATCGCGGGAAATTGAGAAGAATTCGGATTAATTGGTGATACTTAAAAATTCTGTGTTTCAGGCGCCGATGCCATCGACTGGCCCAACGAGATCGGGATCTGCGAACGGGCGGCGGATCGGTGCGCCAGTAACTACCACGCCTGGTCGCATCGACAGTGGATCCTGCAGAGCGGTCCCTGCCTGCTCCAGTCGGAGCTGCTGCGCACCGAGAAGTTCATGCGGAAGCACATCAGCGACTACAGCTGCTACCACTACCGGCAGGTGCTCCTCGGCCGAGCTTACGAGCTCTGCTTTGCCCTGCCCACCGCCGAACCCACCTCCGGTGCGGGATCTTCATCGCTGGCCAGCCTCCAGCAACTACTGGCCGAGAACTATGGTCTGGCGTGCCAGGCCAGGGCGGATAGTCTGCTCAGCCTGCTGCTGCCCCATGTGGACCGGAGCACCGTGAGCGAGCAGCGTCTGCGATCCTTCCTCTACTGCTGCAATGTGGCTGCCCACGACATGCGACTGTGCTCGGAGCAGCGGGCGCTGTACGGACCGAGGGATTGCTTCGACCTGCACCGCCGGGCAGTCCTCAAGTTCATAGTGGAGCAGTGTGTGCGCTTGGAGGCGGGCCTGGCCAGTGGCCCGTCGGCGGGGCATCCCTCAAGCGCCGCGGAAGAGCTGCAGGCCCATCTCAGCAGTCTGGACTTTGAGGCGCATCCGTTTCTGGGCGCCGTTCGGAGGGCAGAGTTCGCGCTGGGCAGCAAGCATCGAAGATGGTGCAATCTTCACCTAAGCTTTGGCTATCCGGCGGATTAGGCCACGTTAAGACACACACACACACACATACAGCTCAAATGGAGGCGAAGAACTCAAAGCTAGGATTTAAATGTGATGTTTGCCCGTTTGTTTGGGTTTAGTTTCCATTCCATTTGGATCCATAGAGTACGAATGGTATGACTAGTCCAAGAAGCGGGCCTCCATCTATCTATTACATGAATGTATCCATATACTCCATATGTACGCCCCCAAAGACAAATGTTCAACTAGCCCGATATGTCGACGATTGCATTTCAATATCTAATGTTAGTGTTAACTGTTTGATTCTGTTCTTGATCTGGTCACTGGCATGATGTGTTAAGTTAGTCCCATGCCCAGATGTGCGATTTAATCAATAGTTTAAGCCAAGCCATGCACGTGTTTGTTGTTAGCCAATTTGCAGTTAGTGTTTTTTTTTTTTTAAATAAAAACAAAAGGAATCCAGCCAACAGACCTGGGGGAGGTGGCCACTTGGTGGGTGGGGTCAATGTTTCGGTTAACTAATACACAGAGCGAAAAAAAGTAGTGATATTAATCACACAATCCCTTTTAAGAGTAAGTCTATCAAGTATTTAGTTTAAATATAAACTATTTCTAATAATTCTTCTAATTTATAGGAAATCCCCCATTTTATCCCTCCACCCAGAGTGACCATAAGCCTATAAAACTTTCTTCCAGTGTGCCCCTGCTACCCAGATATCAGGATATTTCGTCCACTCACTGCGCATGCCCCATGCTGGATGCTGTCCTGTCAATGCCTCTCCAGATGACAACAGTTCACCAGCAGTGGTAGTAATCCCTCCTGGCTTTCAGTGTGTTTCTGGAGCAGATTGCGTGCGGCCGTGCATTGTTTTCGCTATTCCGACTTGGCCTGGACCGACTTGGTCCTTAGTTGCTGGCTTGTTTATAAAGTTTCTTAACGGCAGGACATTACAAGTGCGCCATTAAAATCTTAAATCAAATATATCCTTTTGTTCGACACAAAGTGAAGTTCGAAACAGGAGACTTCAACAAGGTTTCTGTGCTTCCCTTTTTTTTTTTTTTATATACATATATGTGATGTGATGGGGTGGGGATGGGTACTGGCTACTGGGTACTGGGTTGGGGGATGTAGCTTCTCTTGGTTTGGTTTTTAAAATATTCATATTCATTTCTCATCTTGCCTTTTTCCATTTGTTATCTTCCTTTGGCTGATTTTCCTTTTTTGTTGGGTGGGGAGGAGGAGCTCCTGGGAGGAGCTGGAGGTGACTGGTGGGTGGATGCCCTCTAGGGGCGTGTGTCCGCAAAACTGCGCCTCAACTGGAGTTGTTTTTGGATGGGTGGTCTGCGTGGATGGGTGCTATGTAGTGGCAAGTCTGTTTATGAGTTGATTATGAGCTGCAAAACGATGTGCCAGTCTACCCCTCCGGCTAAGTTCAAACCAATCCCCAAATCCAGTCAAAAATTGTATCCAGTAGTGGGACACAGCCTTCGCAGGATATATGTACGTGTGTGTGCCTATCAGTGGGTGGGGTGGGCACATGTGTAGATAACTCAAAATGGACACACCTGATGATTTTGTGCGTGTGTGGAGAGTGCATACTCTCCATAGTGGGGGCTGGCAATGATGATAACACCCCATCACTGTTAATTAACGCCATCTCATTATCTGCAAGGTGAAATGTGGAAGCGAGTGACCAAGGACATGGTTTGTGGGACACACATTCTCTCCAGGTCCTTGGGAGTGGTAACCTGATTTTCTAATGCAATTAAAACTCTTGTCACAGGTCATTTCAAGATACGCAATTCCAGAAAGCACTCGAAGGTATTATTTCAAAGAAATTAAAGTTCTGGAAGTATAACTATAGCTTTGGTGACCCCGATCGCACTAAAGAAGCTTCTAAATTGAGGCTTTCAGTATTAAATTGTTATGTTTTGGCGAGTAATTTATTTTATTTTAAAGAAATTATAGTTCCATAATCTAGTGCATAGTTCTATAGCTATAGTTCTAGTACATATCTTATCTTGTGGCGACCCCGATAACTTAAAATCTAGAAATAGGTGTTTAATTGCTATTAAAAGCATCTTACAAGTTTTAAAAGTCATATACCTCTTTTGGAGAAAGTATGATGTATAATTTTAAACAAATTAAAGTTCTAGAAACCTCTCTCACCCCTTGGTGACCCCGACCATTGAAAATAGTCCTCAAAAAGTGTTGCTAACCAATTACTTAAGCTCAAAGAAGTAAATGCTTCATGTTCTGAGGAATACTTCCCCCGGGCTATAGCTTTTCCAGGCACTGTGTGTGTGTACTCATGAATATGTAGCTTCACCTCCTGGCCCCCAAAAGCATGCAATGTATGCGGAGCTGGTTGAACGTTAAAGGGGAAATGTGATATGTCCTGTGGATGTGGGTGTGCGTGTGTGTACATAGCAGGTGACAGGCCAGTTTTCCAGGTGCAGTGACAACTGCGCCGATAAACGGAGCCATTCAATACCCGTCCACAATCCACCTGCCTTGTCCTGTATTGTACTGTCCTGTCCTGGCCTGTCCTAGCCCGAAGCTTTCTCATTTTCTGCTCCTTTCACAGGATACACAGGACACTCGCATGCTGCAACGGGAATAAGGTAAATGCCAAACGATATAGTTGCATGCCAGCGCCAGACAATGGAACCGCCCACAAAGGACCCATTTTTCCATAGAATTTCATAAAGGCTGGCATGCCCGTGGCGGAGCAGGAACAGGACCAGAGTCTGGCTTGGGGCGTTACAGGAGCAACATGAGAGGAGCATTGGGAGCTCGCTGACTCGGTCGGAGTACAAGTGAAGTTGAAAACGGATATCGGCTCGTTAAGTCAGGAATACTGTGAGGATCATGGGCAGTCTCCCGAATCTGCACGAGCTGGAGGAGGCGGAGCGCAAGCGGGAGAAGCGGCGGGAGTACGAGCTCCTGCTGGAGCAGCGGGCCAGGGACACCAGTCGGGAGCGGGAGCGTCTCTCGGCCTTCGCCCAGCAACGAAAGGTGAGTGACATCCGTGTCCTTTGTCCTTCTAACCTCTCGCTTCCCAGCAATCCTCGTACAATGCCTATATCATGGCTGGACTGGGCATCGGTGGTGGCTCCCTGAGTCTCACGGCTACCGGGAATGGTGAACTGCCCAGTGCCAATGGCACTGCGTCCGGGAAGACCCAACCCCAGGCCACGGGCGGCACCAATCCGGCCACCACCACCACGTTGAGCGGCTTCGCCATGCTGGGTCTGAGCAAGAAGTACCAGCACCACCACCCACATCAGCACCAGAACCACCACCACCAGCACCGCCACTCGCTGACCACGAGGCATCGGGTGCTCCGGACAAGGAGTTCCGGTGGGACACAGAACGTCTGGGACGAACAGATGATGGAGGTGAGTGTGGGTTTGGGTTTGGGTTTTCTTGTTCTCTGGATGACTCCCCTCTGGACTTGTCACCTTTCTCAATGAGATTAGTGCTTGAGCTGCTTGTGCACTCGCCCTGAGCTGGGTGGGGGAGGTAGGGGGGATGGCAAAGCTTCACTAAATGAAGCAACAGGAGCTGTCAGAGAAGGAAACTGCATTATCTCCTTCCGATGCACAACAAGCAATTACGGAGGAATCTGAACGTCCTTTGCAGAGACACCCACTCTACCAACCACCCACCGCCTACAGACAAGGACCACGACCGACCACCACAACCTCCACCCACTCCCAACCTTGTCACTTGCAATTGAAGTCCAAGGCTTTGGGGGATTAACTGCTACCAAGACGATAATCTCCGCCAGCTTAGATAGAAAAATGATTGAAGAAAACTTGAACTTAAAGAAGCTGAAGGACACAAGTGATATCCTTTGTTTTTCATCCTTGTCTTCCAGCACCTGACCACCTACTCGCCCTCGCCCATATCCACGCGGTCGCATCGCATCAATCCGGTCTCCTCCTACCAGGTCCAGGCTGCCCTGGCCGCTTCGAGGCGTCGGGAATCGATCAACAGCTCCATCGGAGCCACCTCCATCCGGCGGCTGATCACGCTGAATAACCGCAACTGCCGCCACAAGGTGCCTGCCCACGTGCGCCAGAAGGCGTGGCGCCAGTTCACATGCCTCAGCCTGGCCCACGGCCTGATGAACTGCGTCCTGCTGCCGGTGATGGCCCTGCAAGGCTCCAACGCCGTCTGGCATCATCGGGAACAGTGGCTGCCTTTGGGACCCGACATGGGCTCCCTGCTGCTGAGTCTGCTCTTCCTGATGGCCGCCGGGATGAGCCTGCCCAGCCTCCGTCTGATCCGCAGGTACGGATACACGCCCCTGCTGGCGGCCAATTACTTGGCGGTGACCCTGTTCCTGGTCTCGCACCTGTATGCCTCGATCTACACGCTACTGCCGGCCTATCTGTTCCTCGGGATGACCCTCAGCGGAGCCGGTGGCTCCAAGGCGGCCCTGATCGTCCACTATGGCGGGAAGCTGAGCTGCTCCCAGCAACAGCAGCACTCCTGCGACGCCCAGCAGGCCCAGGACGTGCTCGTCCACGAGGAGCACAAGGTGTTCTGCAACCGGGATCAGAAGGTGAGACGGCTGGCGCGCTGGTTTCGTGCCTCCCAGGATCTGGGCATGATAGTGGGTGCCCTGCTGGCCTCTCTGCTCCTGGCCTGCACCCAGGGGGACTGGAGCACGGATTGCAATGCCTCCGGATCCTCCAACGATAGCTGGCCACCGCAGCTGCGGGATTTCTACAATCGCAACGAACACGGAGAGAGGATCTGCGGCGCCGACATGTGTCCGTTGCGGGTGCAGTCCCTCCTCTCCGTTGGCTGGAGGAACGGCAGTGCCCCGCCGGGACGGAGTGGCTCCTCCATCTATTCGGGATTCATCGAGAGCGGTCCTCGCGTGGCCGGAGAATCGCTTCTTTGGCTCTACATTCTCTTCTCGCTGGCGGCGCTGACGCTGTCCCTGCTCATGGTGGTGGTGGGCAAGGTCCAGGCCACCGGTCTCCTCCGTCCCACGGAACGAACCGGCGGCGGCAGTCTGAGGGATGTTTCCATTACGGATACCCTGCTCTTCGCCGGACCTCTGGCCTACTTCGTGGGCACGGAGCAGGCCTACATGCTCGGCGACTTCCTGAGGGCCTTCGTGTCCTGTTCCCTGGGAATCGGAATGATTGCCGGCGCCCTGATCGGCATGGGTCTGATGCAGTTGATCGTCTCCTGCACCCTCAGCATGCTGCTCCGCCACGTCAAGCGGATAGTTGTGATTTGTAAGTATGTTTATCCTTGGGCATGTCCTTCGCCCTTGTCCTCCAGATGGTGCTCCGGAGCTTCTAAATGAAACGATATCCTTTCCAGTGGCCGGCTTCTTCTTCCACTCCTGCCTGCTCCTGGCCCTCTCCAGCTGGAAGCCGTCGAGCGACGACAGTGCCCTCTTCTACGTGATCGCCGCCTCGTGGGGGGCCTGCAACGGGATGTGGGAGACGTTGCTCCTGTCGCTAGTGACCCTCAACCATGCCGGCAACGTGGCCGAGGTCTCTGGCCCGCTTCAGGGACTGCGATTCCTCGGCCTTGGGCTCACCTTCGCCGGGCATGGCTTTCTCTGCGAATCGGTGAAGATCATTGCCCTGGTGGTGCTCCTAGTGATCAGTGTGCCACCGTACGCCACGCTGGAGATCCGACTGGAGGCGCAGCGCAAGGCGACGCTCATCAGCTTATGACGCAGCATCTTCAGCTAGTCCCGACGCCTGCGACGGGGCACCGTTGCCCGGACACACACCATGTGATTCCGGCGGAATCGGAGCACGGAGCAGAAGCGTCGCCAGATTCAATGGCACTCCCAGTTAGAGTGGCACTCCCAGGAGGATGAGAATGGAAGGCAACCCGTCAGTATTCGAGTTAAAAGAAGCTAGTGAAGCTACACTTCAGTATTTCCACTCCATCGGAGGTGGGGGGATGAGGGTTACGAAGGTTCTAGAGAGACCACCCTCTCTATGTGTCCGCTGTCCGTTGTCCGCTAAAAACGATTGTAATAAAATTATAGTCCTTCAGGTTCTTGGAGTTCCCTCAAAGTGGTGTCCTTCGGTCCCCCTCCCCCTCGATGGAGAGGCCTAGGCTTTTAGTTAGTTCCCTAAGACTAGAATCGTAAGATTTATGATCATCTATACCTATAAAGGGGGGGGGAGTACGCATCGGTATGCATCCCCCCCATCCGATATGTGCATTCCAATTGTAGCATTTGCCAGTGCCAGTAATGTTGTTCCATGTCTGTAAACCTACTTATATATACTATATATATATATATATCTATCAAATAGAGAACAAAAAGATATAGATAGATATAGACAGAGAGAGAGAGCTTTATGGGGATTACTCTCTACAATAAACAAGTAGCACTATAGAGCGTTATATTATCCATATATCCATATATCCGAGATCTAGATCGGGATCGAGACGATATCAATTGATGTATCTGCATACTATATACCACACATGACTCTTGTGTCCATCGCCAGTGGATTTCCTAGAAAAAAAACCAAAAAAAATAACTAACTTCTATCGTAGGTGTGTTTCGAATCGAACTCAAAACCAAAGTCCAGTCCAGAATCGATGTATTGGTGTCACTTGTCCCTCATTTATTTCATTTTTTTGTTGTTTAGATTGCAATCACAGATACCTATATCAGATCACATAATATTATGATAGTGCTAGACCCACAACTGTTATGATAACAAGGTGAAATCCTAAGCTATAGGATCTAAGAACAATGTTAACATTTTGAGAATTTTGAGATTAACCATTTTGCAAAAAAAAAACACAGCTTCGCAGGCGATTTTCATAGATCAAACATACATATATATAGAGTACTTATATACAAATAAATATATATATATTAACACATATATGTATATATTTTTTTTTGGATCATCAATCTGCATGCATACTGAACACTGGATATTAAAAATGAATTAAGTCGCAAACTAAAAAAACAAAACAAAAAATCACTAAACCAGTTTCCTCCCCAATCGAGTTCTACATGTTTGGATGTATATTGTATATTATATTGTATGCATTATAGGTGTCCAGCTCCAGATTCAAATTTAATAAAGACTCCAAAAATCTCTATTCAAAATAATTATATTATTTCTGCTCTTCCATATCGCATACCCTTCTGGGAGAGTGCATCCCATCTTCGACTTGATCTTGAGGGCAAGCCTTTCTTTCCTCTTATACTCTTTCAGAGGGTATTATAATTTTGGTGAAAAGTTAGTGTGATCAGGATCACCTCCTGAGTCGATATAAGCATGTCCGTCTGTCCGCCCGTCCGCCTGTCCGTCTGTTTCTAAGCAAACTATTCTCTCAGTTTTAAAGCTATCGTCTTTAAACTTTGCACACATCCTTCTTTCCTTCAAAGGCAGTATATAAGTCGAAATGATCGGGATCGGCCGACTATATCCTATAGCTGCCATATAACTGATTGATCGGAAATGCCATAACTTTATTGTTTTTAAAGTTAAGAGGATGGGACTTTATATGCCTTCTACTTTGGGCAAACTTATCAGATCTACCAAGTTTCATAAGGATCGGCTGACTATATCCTATAGCTGCCATATAACTGATTGATCGGAAATGCCATAACTTTGTTGTTTTTGAAGTTGGAAGGATGGGACTTTATATGCCTTCTACTTTGGGCAAACTCATCAGATCTACCAAGTTTCATAGGGATCGGCCGACTATATAGGATAGATATATGTACCAATATAAGCTGCCACTTGACTGCAAGGGTATATCGACTTCGGCTTTCCTTTGTTCTTTCTAAACCATATTTTTCTTAAATATAGCAATTAAAAACCACTCTGGCACTGAGGCGGCTTAATTGCAAGCTGGATCTGATTCTCGTGAGCTTTTCATGAAAAAAAAGTTAAGTAAAGTGAAGCTTTTATTCTCTCGCCGATAGTGCCTATATGGGTGAGCATTTTACGACCCCCGTGGTGGGTGTGTGTGGGTCTGAGTCGCTTTATCAATTGCTTGGAGGCACTTAGCTAGTTAACCGGCTAGTTAGTTACTTTGCCAGTTAGTTAGCTGATCAGTTTTCAGAGCGGCCTCCATGGAGACGGACACGGAAGAAGCTAGGTGTAGCAGGGTGGTCGAAGTCGCCGCCCCGAGCGGCCAGCTGGAAGAGCTAATCGCCTGGTTCGAGTCCAATCCCAATCTTCCAGAGAAAATCGGTAAGCAGAGCCAAGAGATACTGTAGATAGTCGCTGTTTCGCTTCGATTGATAATCAGCCGAGTGCCAGACTGGGAATTAATGGGCGCGCCATAAACCTGATATGCGCTGAAGGCCAAGGCACTTCCTCGTCCAGTTTATGGCCCAAACATTAACCCCCGAGATCGCCAACTACCAGATACATTATGTTTCCCCTTAGAGCCCATTGTAATGCTTCGTTTTATGAAGTGCATGGCCTACAATGGCGAGAAAATCAAAGCCGTGGTGGAGCTCAACTATAGTCTCAGGAATAAGAACCCACATCTCTTCATGGAACGCAGCATGGAGGACGAGATGACAGCCAAGTGTCTAAGGGCATCGTGAGTACCATTATCATTATTTTCGAGTATCACTATAGCCTGCACTCCACAGAGATATCCTGGTCCTGCCCGGACTGACGCCCGAGGGTAATAAGCTTCTATTTTTTCGCCTGGTGGACATGGAACCCAATGCGGTGGGACTTTAATACATATATATCCTCTAAAGATATACATCATACACTATACTTTTAGCGCAACTCCGTCGAGGAGACCAAGATCTTCTACATGATGAGCGATGCCCGGTTCACCTTGCCGGACGTGGAGAAGCCAAAGGACGAGGACTACCAGCTGAGGGAATCGGATATAGCCGACGGGGATATCCAGATAGTGGACATCGAGGGCTATACGCTGCGGCACCTGGCCTACGTGTCGATTTTTGTGCTGCGGATCCACATGAAGTTCATGCAGGAGGCCTATCCGAGTCGGCTGAAGACGATGCATGTCATCAACTGTCCCTCATACCTGGATCGATTGATTTCCATGATGTCGCCCTTTCTAAGGGATGAAGTCCGCAAGCTGGTGAGTGTTAATCTTTATCTTCCAGGGGTTGGCTTAGTACTACCTACTTTTCAGATCAAATACCACACGGAGGGTCTGGAGAGTCTCTACGAAGAGGTGCCCAGGGATATGCTCCCCAATGAGTATGGCGGGAAGGCGGGAACCATTGCGGAGCTCAAAGAACGAAACATCCAGATGATGAGGGACCAGCGGTGAGTCTTGGAACATAACTACTACTTAGCAGACCCTATATAGATTATATATTTTCTAGTTCCTATCTAAGGGATGATCGCTACTGGAATGTAGCCTCCCAGGGAAAGAGTCGCTGGAGTTGGTTCTGAATTTCCTCCCAAAAGTCTAGGCTTTCGGTTCGAATTAGTTTCCCCGAAAAATATTTATGATATGGGGGATCCTTTAGATAATATTTATTGTGCCTGGGAAAAGTAGTTTTCAGACTCATTTATTTTTTTTTTTTTCGTAGAACCCAATAAGCGACAACTGTCAATATTAATGGTTTATTTTTTAAATTGTAATAAAAATTAATTTCTTATTATTTTAATGAGCTGCTTTACTAGACAGGGGGGTGGATGGGGATATGGATTTTGGATTTATTCGGATTCGGCGCACGGCCAGGCTATTAGACAGATCCAGAAGCTGGGCCCGAACATATTTAGGCACTATTAAGCTCTTCCCAAACGACAGCCAAAAAGCAATTATGAATTACGTGTTTTTAATCGCAGACGGCAGTTAACATTAAATATTCAAAGCCCCAAACACTCTGTATGAAAAACTAGCCCCACAATCCCAATCGATGAGCCGTCAGTCGTTCGCCAGGCTTCGACCCCAACGGTTCACATCCAACAGTTTAACCTCAAAGGACCCTAACGCATACATCCACTTTTCAAAACAGAATTTGAATTTTTGAAAGTGCTCGGCCGCAAGTCGATAGACTTGCCGATAACTCTGTGACATCCAACAATCGATAGCCAATCGCATCCATGAGCGGAGCGGGCGGGAAGGAGACGTCGACGGCGAACGGAGGCGGCAGCACAGCGGCGGACTCCCGGCTGAAGAGCGATCTGGGGGAGCTGCTCACCTGGTTCCAGGCCAACGACAAGCTTCCCCAGGAAATAGGTGAGCCATATCACGTGGCCCTTCCTCTGGCCATTCCATCACATCCGCTTCCCACCCACCCACACGTAACCCACTCTGTTCGCCCATCCACCCATCCGCCCGACCACTGTTGCTAATGAGGTCGTTAGTAGGCCGCCGGTGCTGTTCGGGCCATTTGGTACTGGCCTCCTGCGTTACGTCATTGTCGATTCGGTTTGTAAACAAACAATTGCCAATTTCTACACAGAACCGAATTTCCGAGCCGTATCTTTTCACTTGTATTGAAATTGATGTGCAATTAGCGACGAAAAGATAAAAACGGATATGCAGATCCATGAAGGATTTATCCACGAGTCATTTAAGGTATTACGGTGGAAAATCTGATCAAGATTGTCCAAGATACAGAGCTCGGAAGGTGGACAGATTTTACCATCCACCTTCTTTTTTTAGAGGTCCACCAGAAAAATTCGAAAAAATCAGATCGAAAATTTTATTTTGAGGTTTTAATGCAGAACTACGGAGAATTAGTGTAGAAATCGATTAAGGTACTCCGCTCAAGAATCGGATGGATATTGGCGGAGATATAGCCTCCAGAAGGTCCATATTTTGATATTTCTTGACTTCCCCCATTCTGGAAGCGGGTCCATCAGAAAAATTCAAAAAAATCGGTTAAAAAATTTGTTTGTGAGGTTTTAATGCAGAATTGAGGAGAATTGGTATAGAAATCGATTAAGGTACTCCGCTCAAGAATCGGATGGATATTGGCCGAGATATAGCCTCCAGAAAGTCCATATTTTCATATTCCCTGACTTACCCCATTCTCGAAGGGGGTCCATCAGAAAAATTCACAAAAATCGGATCGAAAATTTTATTTTGAGGTTTTGATGCAGAATTGAGGAGAATTCATCCAGAAATCGTTTAAGGTACTCCGGTTAAGAATCAGATGGATATTGCGCGAGATATAGCCTCCACAAAGTCCATATTTTCATGTTCCTAAATTTTCCCCATTCTCCATTTAAAGAAAATTCAAAAAAATCGGATCGAAAATGTTATATCAATGTGTTGATTCAAATTAAAAGAGAACGAATCCATGAGTCTGCAAAGGTATTCCGTCCAAGAATCGGAAACGCATGGGCCTAGATATAGCCTTTGCAAGGGGTCATAATCATCCGATGATGAAAATATAAATAAAACGTTTCTATTTTTAATCCGCTCCTCGTTTTTGCAGAGCCCCTCTTGCTGAGGCGATTCTACCAGTGCATGTACGGCGATGTGGAGGAGACCAAGAAGCTCATCGAGGTCAACTACGCTCTGCGTAACAAGCATCCCCATCTGTTTATCCAACGGGATCCCCAGGACGATGATAGCCGGCGGACCTTTGAATATGCGTAAGTATTTCCTAGAAATATTCAAGAAATCTTTTAATATTCTTCTTTCAGGAACATACTTCCCCTGCCGGGCCTGACCCCAGAGAAGTACAAGGTGTCCCTGTACTGTTTCAGGGACTTTGATCCTTACAAGATGCACCACACGGAGGATACGCGTGCCTTCTTCATGGTCACCGACTGTCGCTTTGTGACCCCGGATGACCCGAATGATCCGGATGTCCTATCCGAGGGTGAGGTGCAGATCTTCGACATGAAGGGCACCACCATGCGGCACATCTCCCGGCTGACCATCAGCACCTTGAGGGCCTACATCAAGTTCCTGCAACTGGCCTTCCCAGTGCGTCTCCGGGCCATCCACATGGTGAACTGTCCGTCCTATCTGGACAGGATCGTCAGCGTGGTGAAGCCTTTCATTAGCGACGAGGTCTTTAAACTGGTGAGTGAAAAGGTCCTATATTCGAATACCTAATTAATTAATATCTCTTTTATTATTTTCAGATCCGTTTCCACACCGTTAGCATGGATTCCCTTTATGAATTCGTTCCCCGCCAGATGCTCCCGGAGGAGTACGGCGGAGGGGCAGGATCCCTGGCCGATCTTCGGACCCAAACCCAGAAGACCTTGTTGGATCACCGGTGGGTATTGGCCCTTTAAACGGTGGCCCAATTAGTAACGCCTCATTGTGTCGTTCCAGCGATTATCTGATGAATCCCAAAAACTGGCTGGTTGAGAAGACCGAGAAGCGTAACGGCGGTTCGTGGAGATTTTTCAAATAATTTTGATAATAATTACTTGGCATTTTGGAGACTAACTAGTTGATTGGAATTTGAAACATTTTTTTTTTTATATTTATAGATTTTGTATCATATGCCAAAGTGTATTAAAATTGTTCCTAAGGCATTTCTTTTCATTAACAAAAATGTATATTACAACTATTTATTGGGAGTAAAAATAAATAAATTTAGCAATTTAAATCATAATATGAAATATGACAAAAATGATCTTGTTTTCTTTATATTTCAAGTATTTTATAAACATTTTAGTGTCCTCTCAGCAAGTTTTAAGCTTTTTTTTATGTTGAACTTTTAAAATGTCGTTAATTTCATACATGATCAAAAACTATCGATGATAGGTGGTGTTCTAAATCATCGTGTTGCTATCGATAACATCGGACAAAAATTGATACCCACCGATCGGTTATGTTCCATCCCTATCAGAATAGAATCGTAATCAATTTTTTTTTTTTTCGTCGAATATCTTGTCATTATTTCGTTTGTTAAGTGTTATTTAAATCGTAACTGTATAGTCCAGAGCGTTGACAGTCGTCAGCATATCTCTAGCACGCCGTAGGTGGTGTAATCGAATGCATAATGGTGCCCAAGAACCAATTCCAACAGAACCGGAACATGCAGCCGCAGCAACAACAGATGCAGATGCAGTATCCGCAGCAGCACCACCACCAGCCACAGTACCCGCCACAGCAACCCTTTCAGCAGAATCGTCCAAACAGCAATCATAATAGCAATGGCAACGGCCACAACAATAATGTCAACAATGCTCGTGCCGCGGCAGCGCCGTACAGGAAGCCCTTCCGGCAGGGGAACACAAACGGCCATAATGGGATGGGTGGCAACGGCGGACAGGGTCCGAATGGCGCCACCGATGACATCTACTCCTCCTGCCAAATGCCCAGCGATCCGCTCTACATCGACTTCAACAGTCCGTCTTCTGGTGCGGGCGGTGGCGGTGGCGGTGGCGGAGGAGCAGGAGGAGGAGGCAACCTGGGGAATTACGAAGATCAGGGCAAAAAGAAGCTAATTAAGGGCAGCAATAAGCAGCAGCAGCAGGGTAACAATAATAACAACAACAACAAACAGCAAGGATACAACAACCAAATGAACGGACATAATGGAGGCGAGTGGCAGCGCTACCCGAATCCCATGCAGAATCGCGGCGGCTTCAATGGCTTTGCGCGCGGACCACGCCCCATGATGCCTCCAATGGGCCCGATGGGACCCGGCGGACCCATGTGTCCCGGCGGGCCAGGACCACGTGGCGCCGGGCCGATGCCCCCGTTTCCGCCCATGCCGCCATTCCAGCCGGGTATGCGAATGCGCGGTCCCATGGGCGGGCCCCGCATGGGCGGACCACCGATGCCCCCGCCCCCCTTTATGGCCCGCAACGGTCCCGGTCCCGGTCCGGGTCCCATGATGGGCGGTCCGCCCATGCACATGATGGGCATGAGAATGCCGCCACGTGGTCCACCGCCGGGCGGGCCGTTCGGCGGACCGGGCATGAACATGAACGGCGGGCGGATCAAGAAGCCAAATCCGAATCTGATCAAGCAGGGCATCAAGGGCAAGAGCACCATCAAGACGCTGAAGCACCTCATCAACCAGTACCCGATCGACAAGCCCTGGGTGACGGAGGAGATACGGGCGGAGCACGCCAAGAAGCTGGACATCGAGAACCGGCTGAAGGGGCACAAGAACGACGACCTGTTCGCCCAGTTCCGGGTGCAGCGGGACAAGTTCGTGACCAAGTACGAGGCGGCCCGGGAGGAGTATCTGAAACAGGAGGCGGCCAGCGTGAAGGCGCTCAAGGTGAGCATAGCAGATAGCACCCTCGAATCGCACTCCTCCACCACCACCACCACCACCACTACCTCCTAGTGCTGTCCCTGCTTCCATTAATCTGTCCTTTGAGAGGAGTGTAGGCTATGGGGGGAGAGCTGGCGGGGTGCTGGCCAGAGTTGAGATGGCCTTCCGAGAGTACTTCATTGTAAATAATCATTTTTTAGGTTCTATTTTCTATTTTAAGGCTATAATAGTTCTCTTAACCATTAACCGCTTGCCTAAGTTTGGACCTAAAGTTTAAAGTTGAAAAAAAACTAGAACAGGCCCCCACCAGAGACGAAACTATTTAAAAATGTATGTTTTTTTGTAAATTGTGTTGGAAAATCTCGTATTTCTTTTGCAGGATGCCAGGTCAGAGACAGACAAAGTCAAAGTCAAAGACAAAGACAAAGACAATGAAAAAAATGCAAATTCAAATCCCAATCAGGCCACCGCCCCTCAGGAGGCCGGAAGCGCCAAAGATGCAGCACTTTCAAGTCCCTAGGCAGACCAGAGCTCAGAGATCGTCCTGAGTCCTCAGACCCGAGTCCTAATCGAAGTAGGAATCGGGCCGAAAGAAGATACAGAGAGAGAGAGAGAGATAATTTGTATAAAAAAAGAAAGAAGAATGAAAAACAGAGAGGATCGTCAAGAAGGAAAGATCAGATGTCTGCCATGAGACTCCCCCCACTTGTCCTGCGACTGAGCTTAAAAAAAAACACAAACACAGAGACAGAGACAGCATTATTCGGCAATAAATGATATCCTTTGATTGATCCTTGCTGCCTCCCCCACCCCCGATACGGGATATATCATTTATGATAATGCCTAGTGATAATGATAAAACCTAAAAACTATTGCGAGGATCTGACCATCCTTTCTAACGACTTTTGTTATTTATGACGTAAGAGTGTAACGTAGAGTATTCAACTGTAACTGTAACTCGTAAAAGTCCGTAACTGTAACTATGTAACTGTTTCTGTAAACCTTTTCTTAAGTTTAGAAAATCCTTGAAAAAAAATTGGAATTATTTTTGAAAAACATTTTCGAAAAGCTGACTCAGCAGCAGCAATATATCATCGTGTACTATGAAACCAATAGCTATTAAAAAAAAATATACATATATATACCAAGGTATATAATCTAAAATATTATTTAAAAAAAGAAATTAAAACTTACACAGCTTGATTGTATTTTTAAATTAATTCTTAAAAACTACAAGTTAAGGATCACTCTGTGAACGTGTTCTCGATGGCAGTGCCTCAACGGATTTGTCTTCTATTTCCACGCCCCACCCCCCAAGTCCTTCTCAGTAGATCCTTCGAGTCACCTGGCAAGTAACTAGAGAGTAGCCACTAAGATTTAAGCTAAAGACTAATCACTTTGCCTATGAACCGGAGTACAAGTCCTCCAAGTAGCACAAATTCCCAAAAAAAAAATAAAAAATAAAAATAAATTGTAGAGTCCTTTTAAGGGATAGCCAAATGTTAAGAGCTTGTCGGGTGCTGTCCACCCCCCCCACCTAGATCCATTACATACCATCCATGATATACATAGCTCCTCCCCCCATATCCCATCCCCCACCCATCCATTAAAAAATTTCCACGGAATAAAGAGAGAGATTATGAAACGAGAAAAACTTTTGACTTGGGAGTGATTATCCTTACGGACTGGTGCCCAGTTCCCAGGCTATTAGCCAAAAGTTGTGCCAACTCGGCCGGGTAATGGGGCAATCATAGCTCTGGTGAGGACTATAAAAGGGGGATTCGGATAGCCAGGAGAGAAGCATCATGGAGGAACTGCAGCTGGACACGCACAGGGCCGTGCGCTACCACTGGCGGGTCTGGGAGCTAACCGGCCTGATGCAGCCCGACGGCATCTCCCGGCTGTGGTATCTCGCCTACTCCCTCACCCTCAACGCCTCCGTCACGATCCTGTTCCCCCTGAGCCTCATGGCCCGGCTCTTCCTCACCCACAACATGCAGAACCTGTGCGAGAACCTGACCATCACCATCACCGACATCGTGGCGAACCTCAAGTTCCTGAATGTGTTTCTGGTGCGGCGCCAGCTGCACGAGATTCGGTCGCTGCTGAAGCACCTGGACGAGCGGGCGCGCCAAGTCAATCAGCCGGAGGAGCTGGCGGCCCTCAACGAGGCCGTGACGACCGCCCAGAAGGGCTTTCAGTACTTTGCCCGGATCTTCACCTTCGGCACCATCCTCAGCTGTGTCCGGGTGGCCATCTCCTCGGAGCGGCGACTCCTCTACCCGGCCTGGTTTGGCGTCGACTGGGAGAACTCCGGGCGGGCGTACGTCATCTGCTATGGCTACCAGCTCCTCGGTCTGATCGTCCAGGCGGTGCAGAACTGTGCCAGCGACTCGTATCCGCCGGCCTATCTCTGCCTCCTCACTGGCCACATGCGGGCCTTGGAGCTGCGGGTGCGGCGGATCGGTTACGGGAGGAGTAGGGCACCCTCATCCTCGCAGGGGGAGCTGCTCGACTGCATCCGGGATCTGATGCTGGTCCACCAGCTGAAGAGCATTATCCAGCGCATCCTGTCGGTGGCCTGTATGGCGCAGTTCGCCTGCTCCGCCGCCGTCCAGTGCACCGTGGCGATGCACTTCCTCTACGTGGTGGACGACCACGATCTGTCCGCCATGATCCTGTCGATAGTGTTCTTTGTGGCCGTCACCCTGGAGGTCTTCATCATCTGCTACTTCGGGGAGCGAATGCGCACGCAGAGCGAGGCTCTCTGCGATGGCTTCTATGCCTGCAACTGGGTGGACCAGCTGCCCGTCTTCAAGCGGAATCTCATCTTCACCCTGGCCAGGACCCAGAAGCCATCCCTGATCTATGCCGGCGGCTACATACCCTTGTCCCTGGAGACCTTCGAGCAGGTGAGTGGCTGCAGCTCTGTTTCTAATCCTGGATCTAAAGGATCATCTCCTTGGCAGCTCATGCGGTTCACTTACTCCGCCTTCACGCTCCTCCTGCGGGCCAAGTAGTTATCCTAGCGAATAAAAACACCACTCCCTACATCGGTAGTCATTATTTTTATTACAAAATTATATATCCTGGCGGGTCCTTAAAACACATTTAAAAAAAAAGGGGGAATCCTTTCAGCTGTCTGCTGTGGCGGGTGCCGGTGCGGGGGCCTCGTCGTCGGCGACGTCCTTTTGCTTCTTCCACATCTTGGCGGCGGCCAGCAGCTTGAGATTGGGTCGGGCCATTTCGTCCTCGGGGAATATGTAGTCGAAGACCTCCTCCCAGCCCTCCTCCACGCCGTCGTCCGAGATGATCTTCTGCCGCTTCTTGATGCGGCGCGGCATCTTGTCCAGGACCTTTTGCAGCGCCTGGTTATCGCCGCCATCCCGTTCAAAGTCCCGCCACGCCTCCAGCAGCAGGACCCGGGACTCCTTGTCGCCCAGCTGGCGCAGCATTTCGTTCGCCCGCTCGTAGATGCGCCTGGCCAGCCGGACATTCATGTCCGCATCCGGCCCACTGCCGTCGCCATGACTCAGGCCCATCTCGAACTTGGCAAACGAGATCCACACCTTCACGTGCTGGGTGCGCTCCAGCAGGCGTTCGTACAGCTGCCGGGCCAGCTCCGTCTCGCCCAGGGCCACCTCGAAGTCGATGAACGCCTTCCACAGCAGCTCCGGCATGTCGAGGCGCGGCTGCTGCACCGCCAGCTCGAAAATGGCCCGTGCCCGCTCCGTGTCGCCCAGCAGGTTCTCCAGCTCGGCGAACTTCATCCAGGTGACACAGTTCTCCGGCCCGAACTCCAGAAACTTCTCGTACAGCAGCCGGCAGCGCTCGAACTCACGCAACTGGATCTCCAGGTCGATGTAGCCGCGGAAGAGCTTGTCCCGCGGACACATGCCGATGGCCAGGCCCAGTGCCTTACGGGCGCGCTGCAGCTCCTTGCACCGAATCTCGAACTGGGCGTAGAGCAGCCAGACCTTGCTGAAGGTGAACTGCTTGTGCGGTATCAGCTCCAGGCAGGTCTTGTAGATCTGACGCGTTCGCTCCGGGTCCTCCGCCTCCAGTTCCTCGTACAGGGCGTAGTTGATCCACAGGTAGATGTAGCGGCGCCAGAAGTTCTTCTCGTTGGCCGGCGGGACATTGGAAATGGCCCGCTCGTACGTCTCCCGGATCTGGTCCACGTCGCCCTCGGCTTCGATCAGGCGCAGATAGTCGAACCAGGCGTCGTAGTTGGTGGGATTGGCGGCCACCTCCTGTTCGTACTGGTATTTCCTCTTGGACACAATAACATCCTCGATTCCGGCACGATCTCCGTACTTCTTCTCGTGTATGGTGTAGGCCTTGAACAAATCCTGCGTCCGCTCCTTGGGCAGGTGATCCAGGGCGTACTTGTAGATGATGCGCGCACGGTCGTGCTCCTTTTGGCCCTCCTCGAAGCGGGCAAAGGCGATGAACAGCCGCTCCTCGATGTACTCATCGCCGAAGAACTCTATGGCCCGCTCGTAGACACGCCGGGAGCCGTGAATGAAGCCATGGGACTCCTCGAAGCGGGCGAACTTGATCCAGTTCTTGACGTCCGGATGCACGTAGACGAATCGCTCGTAGACCTCGCGGGCCCGATCGATCTCCTTGTAGCGCAGCTCGAAGTTGACGTACGTCTGCCAGGCTTGCTCCTCCGGCTGCCACTCGATCCAGCGCTCGAACACCTGCCGTGCTCCCGCCACATTCTCCAGCATCTCCTCCATGTAGGTGTACTTGTACCAGAACTGATTCACCCTCGGCATGATGGTCACAGCCCGATCCCACAGATTCCGGGCATGGTTCACCTGCTTGTTCTTCATTTCCATCTCGGCGTACTTCAGCCAGAGCGTCACATTGCGGTGCTCGTTGTCCAGAGCACGCTCCCATATGGAACGCGCCCGCTGGATCTCCTGCTGCTGCTCCTCCCATTGGGCGTACTTGATCCAGTGGCTGACCACCATGCGATTCTTGCGGAGATTGTCCTCGAAGGTCTTGCGCTTTCGCTGCTGGTAGTCTGCTAGCTCGGCGGGATCGGAGATCTTTTGCTTGGGCGGCGGCGGCAGGATCTCCAAGTCGCGCTCCTTGGCTTCCCGGAGCAGCTGTTCCGCCGTAATCTGCACCTCCGCAGGCGCCTTGTTCTTCACCTGGAATTCATTGTGAAATTAATAGTTATTCGTTTGAAATGCACCTGGAACCGGTTCAAGCTTACCTTGGCCACCTTGGGCATCTTCTGTGGCCGGTCCATCGCTGCTGGGTGTCTGTTTAGGCTTAAATTAATCAATTATCCGTCTATTTAGCAAAATAAATAATGCGAGCAGGGATGGCCAATAAAAACATAAGCATCTGTTATCGGCCGGTGGAACTCGACTGCCGGTTTAGTATATTTAGTTCACATTTGGTATTTTTCTATATTCTTGCTTATCGATATTTTAGACCAAGTCACCTGTTGCGTGTCATCTCTAACGAATAATGTCATCACTATCTACTAAATTCACCACTAGCTGAAAGTGTCATCTCTAACAGTATTGTCCATCCCTACCACCCAGTCATTCCCTTGCGAGTCGCGACTGTGCGGATGAGGTGAAGTTCTGTTATCGATATTGTACTAAAAAACGTATATTATCACCTCTAGAGCAGTGCACGTGTGTTTTGGTTTGTTTTGGATGGAAATAAACAGCAACAATGGGCAAGAAAGTGCACAATGCCAAGGCGCGGCAAAACCCGGAGACAATTGTCGACAACTCGGCAGTGAAAAAGGTGAGTATTCGGGCGATCAGTGACAAGTGGCGATGGAATCTAACCTGCCGCCAAACCTTTCAGATTCAAATCGATGTGGATGCAGTGGCTGGAAGTAGCCAAGCGGGCTACGACGAGGCCAATGCTCTGGTCCTGCCCTCCCAGAAGCGGGCAACCAAGATCAAGGTGGACAAACAGCAGCACGTAAAGATTCTCACCAAGAAGCAGCGGAAACACCTGCAAACCATTGTTGACAGGAAGAAGAAGAAGGAAGGGGTAAGTTTTTCTTTAAAGGATTACAGATCACCTAATTAATATATTTTTTTCAGAGAGCTCAACTCTTAGGCGACCTGGCAGCCGTCCAAATCCCCGAGGCAGAGCTCCAGCAATACACATCCATCAGTCAAGTGCAAACAGTGGGCCTGAAACGACTGCCTACTTTAGACGAGTACCTGGCCAAGAAGAAGGAGCGACAGGCCCAAGTGCAGGCGGAGAGTGCCACTGGCAACAGGCGAGTGAATGCCATCAAAGGCTCAAAGCGGAAGCTTCTCGACGAGGAGCAGGCGGAACTGGAGGCGAAGCGTCGAAACCCGAATATTGTAAGTTTAGAGGATGATGAGGACGAAGAGGACTCCAGTGATGAGGATGACGATGAGGAGACCAGTCCTCCTCCACCTATTCCCGCTCCTATTCCTGCGCCTGTCCAGACTGCTCCGCCAAAAATCCCTGCCAAGCCAGTGAAAGAGAAACCAAAACAGGAGGCTCCTGCTCCGGTCTGCACCCACCAAACGGTTTACGTTCCAGTCCATCGTTCGGCTGAGGTCCAGGAAGCCCGTCTTCGGCTGCCCATCCTGGCCGAGGAGCAGCAGGTTATGGAGACCATCAACGAGAATCCCATCGTAATTGTGGCCGGTGAAACGGGTTCGGGAAAAACCACCCAACTGCCGCAGTTCCTTTACGAGGCCGGCTACGCCCAGCACAAGATGATCGGTGTGACGGAACCGCGCCGAGTGGCCGCCATCGCCATGTCGAAGCGCGTGGCCCACGAGATGAACCTGCCGGAGAGCGAGGTGTCCTACCTAATACGTTTCGAGGGAAATGTCACGCCGGCCACCAAGATCAAGTTCATGACAGACGGTGTCCTGCTGAAGGAGATCGAGACGGACTTCCTGCTCAGTAAATACGCTGTTATTATCCTGGACGAGGCGCACGAACGCAGTGTCTACACGGACATCCTGGTGGGCCTGTTGTCGCGGATCGTTCCATTGCGCCACAAGCGTGGCCAGCCCCTGAAGCTCATCATAATGTCCGCCACGCTGAGGGTCACCGATTTCACGGAGAACGAACGCCTGTTTAAGGTGCCGCCGCCCCTGCTGAAGGTGGAGGCGCGTCAGTTCCCGGTGACCATCCACTTCCAGAAGCGCACGCCGGACGACTATGTGGCCGAGGCGTACAAGAAGACTGTGAAGATACACAACCAGCTGCCGGAGGGCGGCATTCTCATATTCGTGACTGGCCAGCAGGAGGTGAACCAACTGGTTAGGAAGCTGCGTCGCACTTTTCCGTACCGGCCCGTAAAGGACGCGAAGCCAGGGGAGGCGGAAGAGAAGGATGAGAAGCCAGAGGAGGCGGAAAAGAAGGAAACCAAGGCAGAGGACCCGGCGGAGGATCCCAAGGAGCAGGAGTTTGACATGAAGCGAGCCATCCGGAACATTCGCAAGACAAAGAAGAAGTTCCTGTCGCAGATATCCCTGCCCAAGATCAACCTGGATGACTACAAGCTGCCCGGCGACGACACCGAGGCGGACATGCATGAGCAGGAGGATGAGGAGGAGGAGAAGGAGCTGGAGCTGGACGACGAAGAGGATGGAGAGGATATGAACGTAGATGGGGAAACGAGTAGCTCCGGACAACGGCAACCCTTGTGGGTGCTGCCGCTGTACTCGTTGCTCTCGTCGGAGAAGCAGAACCGCATCTTCCAGCCCGTGCCCGAGGGCTGTCGCCTGTGCGTGGTGAGCACCAACGTGGCGGAGACCTCGCTGACCATTCCGCACATCAAGTACGTTGTGGACAGTGGCCGCCAGAAGACCCGCCTCTACGACAAGCTGACCGGCGTGAGCGCCTTCGTGGTCACCTACACCTCCAAAGCCTCGGCGGATCAGCGTGCCGGCCGAGCTGGTCGTATCAGCGCCGGACACTGCTACCGCCTGTACTCCAGTGCCGTGTACAACGACAGCTTCGAGGCCTTCTCCCAGCCGGACATCCAGCAGAAGCCCGTGGACGATCTGATGCTCCAGATGCGCTGCATGGGCATCGATCGTGTTGTTCACTTTCCCTTCCCCTCGCCACCGGATCAGGTACAGCTGGAGGCCGCCGAGCAGAGACTCACTGTGCTGGGGGCTCTGGAGGCTCCGCCATCCAGCTCCGGCGAACCTAAAAAGGATCTGCCGCCGGAGGTGACGCGACTGGGCAAGGTCATCTCCAGATTCCCCGTCGCACCGCGTTTCGGCAAAATGCTCGCCCTCTCCCACCAGCAGAATCTGCTGCCGTATACGGTGTGCCTGGTGGCCGCCCTCTCGGTCCAGGAGGTGCTCATCGAGACGGGCGTCCAGCGGGACGAGGATGTGGCGCCGGGAGCGAATCGCTTCCACCAGAAACGCCAGAGCTGGGCCTCCTCCGGCAACTACCAGCTACTCGGGGATCCGATGGTCCTCCTAAGGGCTGTCGGTGCAGCGGAATACGCGGGATCTCAGGGGCGTCTGGCGGAGTTCTGTGCGACCAATGGGCTCCGGCCGAAGGCCGTCAGTGAAGTGCGCAAGCTCCGCGTCCAGCTGACCAACGAGATCAACCTGAACGTCAGCGACGTGAGCCTAGGCGTTGATCCGGAAATGAAGCCGCCCACCGATGCTCAGGCCCGCTTCCTGCGTCAGATCCTGCTTGCCGGCATGGGCGACCGGGTGGCCCGGAAGGTGCCGCTGGCCGAGATCGCCGACAAGGAGGAGCGGCGACGCCTCAAGTACGCCTACCACTGCGCCGACATGGAGGAGCCGGCCTTCCTGCATGCCTCATCCGTGCTGCGCCAAAAGTGCCCCGAATGGGTGATCTACCAGGAGGCGTACGAGCTGCAGAACGGCGATTCCACCAAGATGTTCATACGCGGCATCACCGCCATCGAACCGGAGTGGCTGCTCCTGTACGTGCCGCTGCTGTGCAACATCCGGGAGGTGCGCGAGGATCCGGCTCCCAGGTATGACGAGGCATCTGGTCGGATGTACTGCTATGTGGATGCCACGTTCGGACGAGCTGGCTGGGATCTGCCGCTCGGCGAGGTGGAGATGCCTGTTAGCGAGAAGGCCTGCTGGTGAGTTTGTGTTTCTCCTTTGGTGGTTGATGGTTTCTGATGTCCTGGTTCTCTCTATTCCCCAGCTACTTTGGCATGTTCCTGCTGGAGGGCAAGGTGTGCCCCCGTCTGGCCGAGTTCCGGGGCAAGCTGAAGTCCACGCCCGGCTCCCTCATCAAGAGCTGGTCGAGCCTGAACGACAAGGTGCTGCGGTTCAAGAGGGCGCTGATTACCAAACAGATCCACAGTCTGCAGGGACTGGAGGATGTGTGGGCAGGCGATCCGCATTGTGAGTTTTGGATAGACCTCTGATAGGGTCTCCTAGTACTAATGACATTCTCTCTTTATATGTAGTCCTCTTGGAAGAGTACCAGAACCTCCTGTACGACGTCGCCCTCAGCGAACTGAGCCCCATCTGGCCCCCAGTCGACAAGGACAAGTCCTAGCTTTGTATAACAAGTTTCATTTATTATTTATTTAATTGATATATATATAATATGTATATATATAATTTTTTATGTATAATATAAATATGAAATTTGTTTTAAATGGAACTAAAAAAAAAATGGAGTGGAGTGAGGGGGAATAAAAATTGTTTTTTTTGTTTCTTGTTTTTTTTAACATCTAAGTTTTTCGATAATTTTTTAATACACAATCCGTATATGTACACAGAAATAATGAATATATAATATATATATGCTTTAGTTTTGTAATATTCTCCCCTTTGTTCGTCCTTGCGAGAGGGGGATTTGGCTAATTGGGCTTGGGGCTGGGGGCTATAGGGCTTTAAAGAAGTGATTCTCGTTCCTGCCTCGATTAAATACGATCCTCAGCTATATACACGATTAATGTTTGGATTTAGTTTGGAAAGGGGACTCCACGGATATGGATATACAGTATATATATAGTTACATAATAGGTATATACACTAGTCTAAGTATATTTCGTTATTACCGCCTTCCATTAGCTAATTTAATGTTAAACTTTAAATGTACTTTTTGTTAAATTTGTTAATCATCGAGTTTGAAGTTCAAGTATCGCAGCAAGCGATTAGTTTTCTTTTTTTTTTTTTTTTAAGTGTATTATGTATTGTGTGTGTGTGTTTGTTGTGTCTTGTGTTGTGTGTTGTGTGTAGAAAAAATCAGTCTAATTTATTAAGGCAACGTGAGAGCTTTACATATCGTCCTGCATCCTTTTATCGTCCTACTCCTTTGCCGTAGCTACACTTCGCTTACACCTAGGAATTTCTTGTTCTTGTCTGTTCATGAGTAGGCGTGTGTGTGTGTGTATAGTGTTTAATATATAATATCTAAGTATTTTGTAACTTGAATCCTGTCCGAGGCTTGCTTATCCTTTAGGTATAATTTTTAATTCATTAATTGTTGGATTATCCTTGGGGCGGGGTGGGGGATGGAGTGGGATTTAACAATCAATTTTGGTATGTATGGGACTTTTTCTTCTTCTTCTTTATCTTCAGTTAACTTGAAATGTTAAACGTTAAAACTAACTTTAAGCCTATTATTAGTGTTTACACATTTATGCATATAGTTTATATATATATCGTATCATATATAGAGTTTTTTTTATATAAATTCTTTGTTTAGGTTCGCTTACAAGTCCTACCTAGTATTGGCTAGCAGGAGGAAACAGAGATGAACAAAATAGGTAGTGTTGAGAAGCATTTTGGTTTACCGTTACGTACTCTACTTCGCACCTCTTCATCGCCAGTTACAACAATTAATTAAATATTTAATATATATGCTCTGTTTTAAGATATAAACTCCTTTCTCCACCATTTGCGCTCTCTTTTCTCTTTTTTTTTTTTGTCCTATATATTGAGTATGATCTATAACTTGTTTCATTAATACTAAAAATGTAATATATATATTTTGTTTCTTTTTTGAATCCTTTTTTTTTTTTTTAAATTATTGTAGTTTTTTTCTCCTATTCCCTAGGCATACACTAAACGCAGTCGTTTTATAAACATTACTTTGATTTCTTGGAAGTGTTCTCATTTGTTGTTTGTTGCAATTGTTTTTGTTTGTTTTGTTGTGTGTTTTTGGCTTTTGACACCCACTTAGCCTTGGCAAAAGGACACACAATGCATCCTGTAGTCGGGAAGCCCGGAGCAGAGTCCATCCTATCTGCCCTTTGCTGATATGTATTTTAAAAAACAAGGTGGTGTCCTTCTGCCGTCGGGGTGTGCCGCATCCTAAACGTTGGCGTCTTTGCTTGGCAAACACGAAAAATGCAAGTCCTTCGTCCGGGATTCCTTAGACCGTCGTCCCAGTCTCGACGTCTTCCTTCCCCGGAGGCTTTTCCGTCTCCTCTGGCTTCGCTTCCGGCTCCTCATCGTCATCGTCCTCCGGCCGCCCCTCCTTCTGGCTCAGGGAGGGCGAGCTGGTGGTGGAGTTCGAGGTGGTACTGTGCTCCATGGCCACCGGACTGGACGGAGGCGTGGCTGGCTGCTCCTCGGGACTGGTAACCGTGACCTCCTCCAACGCCTCCTCGTCCTGGCCTTCATTCCTGCTCGCCGCTTCTGTTTCCACTTCGGTTTCAGTTTCATCCGCTCTTCCTTCATCCTTCTCCGCTTCCTGGACTGACTCCGGCTTTGGTTCCTCCTCCTTTTCCGGCTCATCCGCCTTGGCAGCATCTTCAACTTCAGCCTCTTGGACAGCCTCCACCTCCTTGGCAGCTGCCTGAATCTGCGCCATCGCCGCCTCGTCCAGCTTCTGAAGCAGCTCCGGCGCCAGCTCATTGAACTCCCCGCCGCCGTAGCCCCGCTTGTTCTTGTCCGCAATCACCTTCCACATGCTCACCAGCGTGTTGAAGTTCATCAGGTCCAGGGAGGGCAGCGGCAAGTCAGCCGGGTTCGCTCCGTCCTTGTCGTCCTCCTCGGAACTGCTGCTGCTCACCGCCCGGATCTTGGCCTTGTGATGGTGGACCTTGGAGGGTTCCGGCAGGTTCAGCGTCTTGTTGTACTCGTGGAAGTTGCGCTGGATGTTGCTGAGACGCGCGTTGGCCAGTTCCTCGTTGCTGCCCATGATCTGGTTGTACTCCCGCAGGCCCAGCTCCTCGATCGGCACATAGTGCTCCCCGATCTCGACGAGGTAGACACAGCGATTGACGTGGGAGCGGAAGCGCTTGTCCTTGTGATTCGGCGTCCAGCAGTGCACCACGTTACCCACCATGCCGGCACTCGGCTCCCAGTCCTTCCACGACAGCCGGCCGCCATTGTTCCTCATCCTCTCGCTGGGCCAGACCACGGCGTCGATGATATCCAGGCAGTCGTAGATCTGCAGAGGATTAAAGATTACCAAATGGAAGGGACTTCTGGATCCCAAAACTTACCCCTGTATCGTCCACTATGATGACCTTCTTGAGGATCTCGATGCGCGGCTTCCTGCTGACAGTGCTTGCCACGGATCCTCCTCCTACTCCGGTTGTTCCTATGCTGATGCCCGCCTCGGTGGTCAGGCAAATGGGTCCCTTGGTCTTCCGCGGATAGTCGCCCGGTGTGGTGATGATATTCCCGATGCTGACGCCCATGCCCAGGCCCAGGCTGCCGGAAGAGCTGGAGAGCTTATTGCTCCGCGGACTCGGCTCGTTTTCGGTCTGAGACTGTGGCGCCACTAGCTCCTTGCCGGCATCGCCGCCGCCGCCCACTCCGCCGCTGGCTATCGGCAGCGTGGCTCTCCGCTCGTGATCCCGTCCCCGGTTGCTGCCCAACTGGCCCAGCGGCACCTGCTGACTCCGGCTGCGCATTCCGCTACTGCTGGTGGCCCTGGTTGGACCCACACCTCCGGCCACGCCCATGCCAATGCCTGCGCCGCTTGCTCCTCCGGCCGCCGAGAGGCCCGAGATGGAGGAGGACTCCTGATCCCGCTCCCTGTTCAGCAGCCCGGCTATCAGCGTGGTGGACGTGGGCTTCACCGGCATCACCGCCAAGCCGCCGCGGACCACTGCCAGGCTGTCGCTCACATAGTTACCGCCCAGGTTGGCCGGAATGGCTCCGCCGGGCACATTGCCGGAGCGGACGCTGTAGTAACTGTTTACGGTGAGAGTGTTGTAGAGGGGAGCTGATATAAATACCGGAGCCAGGTCCCCGGACTCGCCGCCCGTGCTGCTGGCCGTCCCTGGTGCCGCCGCCACGCCCAGGCCCGATCCCGCCGAGGCGCCCACTCCAGTCGCCGTGGATCCGGCGCCGACAACGCTGCCGCCACTGCCGAAGTTGCAGGCACCCAGTTGGACCGGCCCCAGGCCCGGCGGGTGTTCCAGCGCCGAGCCGGAGCTGCAGCCCTGCCGGCAGCGCTCTCGGATGCGGTGCCACCACCCGAGCACGGTGTTCCTGATGGTGTCCAGCGTGATGGCCCCACCGATAACCTGGCAGAGCTGGGCGTTGGTGTCCGCGTACGAGGTCGTCAGGGGCGACACGTAGATGGGATAGCCGATCGGTTGATCGCAGCTGGAGTTGATGATGTTCCGGAGCGCCTGCTTGGCGTTCTGGATGCTGCCCCGCTCTGGGTTCCGGTTGCGCAGGTAGATCAGCTCCTGCTGCTGCCCAGCCCACAGGCCCCGGACGCACTCCCGGTTCAGCTTGATGACCCGGAAACTGAGGAAGCGCTTGGTCAGCCGGATGATGCGGTACTCGTCCGACCCGTCCTCCATGACGTGGCGCAGGGCCAGGAGGTTGGGCGCTCCGCGCAGCACGGCACTGCGCCACACCGGATCCGCTTCGTGGGAGATGACCAGCTCCTTGGAACAGTTGTCGATGGCTTCGTACAGGGCGTGCGGGTCGAGGAACTCGTCCGGATTGGTTATGTGGTCCTGCTGCAGCTTGAGGGCCATCTTAACAGCCGGCGCCACCACCGAGTGCAGCAGTTCCATGTCCGCGAAGACCCATTCGTCGCGGGGCGAGGTGATCCGGAAGTCGCCCTTGAAGAGGGCATGCAGGCCATGGAGGAAGAACTCCACACCGGTGAGCGAGCTGTGCGAGGCGGTGGCCAGGGAGCGTCGGGCCAGGAGCGCCAATGCCAGGCAGAGCGAGACCAGAGGCGCATCCTTGCCCACGCTGGCCAGCTTGAGGCGCAGGGTGGGCTTCTCCTGGAGGTTCTCCCGCTGACGGTTTATTCCGGATGCAGCTCCAGCTCCGGCCGAAGTGGCGGTGGTGGTGGTGCTGCTCTTGGCCAGCTTCACGAACACATTCTGGTCCATGTAGGTCACATAGCCGCCCAAGCCGGGCGCACTCTCCGAGGTCTGGCGCGAGATGTTGGCGAAGCTGTGGGAACCGCTCATCTGGGCCTCGCCGCCTGCGGAGTTTGCTCCCGCAGCGCCTCCCGCGTTGGTTCCTCCTCCACTGCCGCCCACGCCGGGCCCGCCGCTGCTGCCGCCCACTCCTCCGCCGACGCCAGATCCCTCCTGGTTGACAGCCCTCTGTGGTCGCCGCAACTGCTGCTGCGACTGCGACTTGGACTGACCGGCAGGCTGGCCCGAGGAGCTGCCGTGGGCCGACAGGTTCGGGGTGCTCTTGGAATCGTTGTGGGCTGGCGTCACTGGCGGGGGCGGAGCTGCCGTCGCCGCTGCCGTGGCCGGAGCCGAGGAGGCGCCACTCTGCACTCCCGGATGGGGCACCGCTGTTCCCGCCACATCCCGGCGCATGTCCACGCAGTAGTTGATCCACTTGAGGTAGACGTAGCAGAAGCTGGCCCGCGTTATGCCCACGGCCCGGAAGTCAAAGTCCTCGTCCAGGTTGAAGTTGAAAATGGGATCCAGGTCGACGAACTGCCGGCTCAGGGTGTGCTGCAGGGCTTCCTGGATGGGGCCGGACGACAGCCACTGCTCCAGCTTGGGATTCTTCACCACGTAGTAGATGATGCTCTGGAAGAGGATAGTTTTTTAAATGGAAGCTTGGTCCTCCATCGCCAGGGGCCCACTCACCTTGATGTAGTAGGTGATGAGGACCTTGCGGTACTCGAACACCTGCAGCGTGGCACTGGCCAGGTTGTCCGAGATGGAGTAGCCCTCGATGACGTACTGGGCGGCCACCACCTGCCAGGCCAGCCACCGGGTGGAGAACATGGCGTTGGCGCTGAGCAGACGCGGCAAGTGGCCGGGATCGCAACAGCAGCAGCCGTCGTTGTCCTCCACATCCTCGGTGATGGCCTCCACCTCGCGCTGCTGGCAGTAGGTGCCGCGGAACTCGAGGCCACGCATCTGGAAGGTGCACAGGCCGTTGCCCAGTTCGATGATGTGCACCAGACAGTTGAGATCGTCGGAGGCGAGCACTGAAAGATTCAAAGCATTAGTAACTAGGAAGATCGAAGACCAGGACGTGGTATGGAACTCACCGAAGCAATCGCCCTGGTTGACGTTGCCCCAACGCCCCATGAGCAGGTCGCCGCACAGGGAATGCTGCAGGGACCGGGTGAGGTGCTCATAGAAAATGCTATTTAGATTGTTGTCGTCCGCACCCAGGTCCCGCTCCAGCTGGGAGCTGAGCCGCGTGTTGGAGTGATCTATGCGGCGGGTGTTGTAGTCCCGCTCCCAGAACTTGATGGGCCGCACGTACGAGGTGAGGAATATGGCGCTGCCGAGGAAGGGGTTCAGCGGCGTGGAGAGCAGAGCGGAGATGCCGGCCTGCAGGAACAGCATGGCCGAGTGGGGCACACTGAACGGCTGGGCGAAGGCGTGGAAGGCGGAGCCCCAGGTGATCTGCCAGGGGGCGATGTAGGTGACAATGAACTGGAGCTGCGGATGGAGTGTCAGACACAGTGTCAGTGGGATGGGACAAGTTCTAGAGAAGATCTTAGCTCACCTTCAGCAGGAAGTCGCAGCACTTGCGGAAGGCTAGAGAGACGAAGAAGTAGTCGATGATAAAGGTCTCCGTGGCCATGGAGAAGTCGATGCGGAATAGGAGCACGGTGAAGATGATTATCAGGTACTGGTTCGTGGGATCCGAGTAGGCGTTCCTCACAACTGCGGGCGGATGGTCACAAGATTAGCACGGAAACAAAAGAGAGAGGCATATGCCGGATGTACTACTCACACTTGAGGGCGCAGATGGCCACGATGAGGGTGCCCCAGGGCAGGCCGAACTTGGCCACAATCAGCTGCGAGTCGGCCGTCAGCGAGGAGATGGCCAGCAGCGGGAACAGGACATTCCGCTCCAGGACACTGAGGTAAATGTACAGCTTCTCGAACCACATGATCTGCGGAGCAGTCTGGACCTCGTACTGCCCGAATTCCCGCTGCCGGAGCAGGGGCCGGGCGAAGCACAGCCACGGCATGTGCTTCCGCATCTGGGGCACCGCATAGTGCAGCAGCAGCCCCAGCACCCCGATGAAGCAGTACAGAACCACATTGAGATCCGGCTGGAGGGCCGTGAACACAGTGCTGCAGTGGAGTCCCAGCACACTGACGGCCAGCAGCGTCATCACTACCAGGTCGTTTTTCAGCCGCGTGGTCACCGTGGCCTGGAGTTTCCGCGGCAGCGGATCGGGCAGATCATTGCCAGTGGCGCTAGCGTTGGGATTGCCGGAAGGGAGCCCGGCATTGCCGCTATTGGTGTTCTCGCTGGGCTCTGTGGTGCCGTTGCCGGTTCCGGGCGCAGCTGGCGTCGGATGCTTCGCCTCGGCGCCAATTATCTCTCCCTCCACGTCGGGATCCGGTTCCAGGCAGGCTGGGGTGGCATCTGTGGTGGCTGTGCCGGCTCCGGCCGTCAGTGTGGATATGTCGCCGGGATTCGTGGCCGACGAGCTGGAGATCTTGTCCTCCGCCTCCTCGGCTTCCTTGGCAGCCAGGTCGTAGACCTCGGCCAGTTCCCGCTTGGTGGTCTCCTCCCCTGGCGGCTGGTTTTCGCCCTCCGCCGACACCTCTCCCGCTGCTACTGCCTGCTCTGCGTTGGCTTCGCCGGCAGCTCCTCCAATCGAGGCATACGAACTGGAGGCGGTGATGGCTCGCTTGCTGCTGCTGGTGGTCTTGGCCAGAGTCTGCTGGCTGCTGCCCAGCGAGGAGGCCTTCGACTTGCTGTGCGGCTTCTGCTCCAGCGCCTGGTCCTGCTCCAGTTCCAGGGCCTGCTCCTCGGCCTGCTCCTCGTTGATGGCCAGCTTCTCCAGTGAGCTGAGCTCGATCTGCTCCTGCTCCGCCTTCGCGTCGGTCACTCGTCGCTGCTTCGGAGTGCTGGTGGCCAGCTGGAGGGCAGGTCCCGTCACAGCCGCCACGTGGCTTAGCTCCTCGTCCTCGTCGTCCCGGTAGGTGCTCACGATGCACGTCTTGATCAGCCGCCACAGGTGGCTGAAGTCGCTGGCGCAGCGCGACAGATGGTAGCCCAGCGGCACCAGCATGGCGCAGAAAATGGAGAACAGGATGTACTGGGTGCCCCGCTGCTCGTCCAGAGCCCCGTAGAGAGGGCCGTAGAGCAGCATCACCGCCAGCACAGAGCGCACGACGCAGAGAAAGGAGCCTGGAGGGGACAGATAGAAGATAAAGGAGATTCTCGAGATGGAGGACACCGACTCACCCAACAAGCTGCTGGCCGCATTGCCGCCAAAGACGTGCATGTCGATCTGCTCCAGGAGGTACATGAGGAACGTGTTGATCTGCGGACACAGGCCCACCGAGAAGATGACCGGAAAGCAGAGCAGCAGGACGTACAGGGCCTGCAGGAGCAGGGCCACCACGTCGGCCGGTGAGTAGCGCATCCCGAAGAACACCACAGGGTCGGGCGGACGCTCCGCGTAGTCCGTGTCCAGGCGCTTCAGCAGCAACAGCAGGCCGCCGCCCAAGCAGAAGTATATGGCCCGGGAATAGGCCACCGTCTTGTTGAAGCCATGCACTGGAGAGGCTGCGTCCGGCTGGACACTCTTCACCAGCGAGTACTGGGCACCGGCAATCACGGCGCAGAAGAGCAGAGCGCACAGATCCTTGTAGTAGTCGTGCTGCAGGATCGCCGCGCCCAAACAGGCCACCAGCGTGCACAGCAGACTGGCCAAGAGGACGTGCATCCAGTGCAGATCCCTGTCGAACAGGGCCAGCAGCTCCAGCCGGTCCATGGCGATCTTGAACTCGTGCTCCTGCCCGCACCACTTGAACCGGTACTTGTAGAAGCTCTTCGGCGCCGCCGGCTTCTCCGCCGCCGACAGGAGGCACGCCGGCCGCCAGTAGTCGCAGTACGGGGCCAGGTGCCCGTCCACATTCGGTATGGGCTGGCTGAGATGGGGGAACTGGCTGAGATTCGGGAACTGGCTGATTTGGCTGATCTGGTTGCTGGGGTGGTTGGCCAGTCCCAGGGCACTGAGAACTCCTCCGCCACCACCGCCGCTGGAGCCTCCACCGCCGCCGCCCGGCCCTCCCAGGCCCAGGCCCGACGCCGATCCGGACTCCGCCTCACTGGCATTGGCCGCCACCGCCGCGACCGCCACTCTCAGCTGCTGGACTGCGTCCAGGTTGCGTTGCACCTGCCGCTCGCTGCGGATTTGGTTGAGCAGTCCCTGGACCGAGAAGGCTGCCCGGGAGCCGCCCATAAACATGCCCACCTGCTGCTGGGTCTGCAGCGGCGTGTTGGCACTTCCTCCACGGCTCCCTGAGTTGACCTCCGCCGCCTCCGCCGCCGCCGCCAGCTCGCACATGATCTTGGCGTCCAGCCGCAGCTTGTCCCGGGCCAGCGCCCGCTCGATGTTGTTCATGTGCTCCACGCTGAGGCCGCCGGCCGTGAAGTGGGCGCCCTGCAGCGCCTGGATGGCGTCCTGGTAGAACTGGAAGTGGGCGCTGGACATGTTTGGCGGCACCAGGCTGCTGTTCGCCGGAATGGGTGTTCCGTCCGCCGACATCCCGGCTATGGGCCTGCCGCGCTCGTCCACAGCCCCGCCGTGCATCAGCCAGAGCATCTTGTGGATGTCCGCCGTGAGGCTGTCCGTCAGGCTGACGCTGTGCGTCGAGTTCGAGGAGGAGGAGTTGCGGGAGGCCAGCTTCGACTGCTGCTTCACCAGGGCGAACTCATTGCCGCAGGAGTCCCCAGCAGCGTCCGCTGGAGAGCCACCGCGTCGCCGCCGCCTAAGTTCATCCACTTCCCGGTACTTGACCACCTTGGGAATGGCTCCCAGACTCTTGGCGGCCATCTTGGAGGTGCAGGGCTGCTCCTCATCCAGCTGCGCCAGGGAGCGCTGCTGCTCCGGCTCCATGCCCGCCAGCAGCTGATCCTTCGAGCTGGCACTGACCTGCTCGCAGTCGCTGGACGGACAGCCAGAGTCCGCCTCGCTGCGAATGGGCGCCGGCGGTGGTGGTGGCGGTTGGATGGATCCTGGATTGGCGCCGGACTGCTGCTGTTGCTGCTCGTGCTGCTGGTGGTGCGTCAGTTCCTGGCGGAGCTGCTTGTCGGCCTGAATCTCGCGCAGCGTAGCCTGCTGGCGGTTGCGATCGCTGAGCAGCGGCGACCGGGAACCCGTATTGTTGTCCTCCGTCTCCTCGTCCTCGTCTTCCAGGCCGCCGGCAGCAGCTGTTCCGGCCGGGATCGGCTCCGTCATTTTGTGCAGGTGGTGGGAGTGGTGGTGGGAATGGTGATGGGGATGGTTCTGGTGCAGATCGCAGGCCCTCAGGTCCTCGTCGAGCTGCCGGTGCGTCTGCTTTAGTTCGTTGAAAATGTAGTCCATGTTGTCGTCGAAGTCCTTGAACACGTCGTCGTCGTCGGCCAGGATGCCGCCCACGTCTGACTCGGCGCTGTGGTGCGTCTGACTGCAGCCGAGGGCCCGTGTCCGCCGCCGGATGGGCACATCGTCCACCTCGTCGTCGTCGTCGGCGTTGCCCTGGCCCAGGCCGCTCTGCTCCGACTCCTCGTGCGCGGTCTTCTCGTCGGAATGCTCCACAATAGGATACACGGGTGGCTCGATGAGTGCCGTGGTGGAGCCACAGGCACTGGAACTGCCGAAGAACAGGCTGCTGTTGGTGCTACCGCCGGCTGGTGCTCCTCCCGGTGCTGCCGGCGGCGCTGCCGTGGCAGGTGCTGCTCCTGATACGGCTGGAGGCGCATTCCCGTCCCCATAGCCCTGGACGGGATAGAGGCTCAGGTGCTTATTCCTCACCAGACACTTGCTGGGCGGTGGCAGGGGATTCCGCATCTGCTGCTGCCCGGAAATGGCCTCCACGCTGTTCGGATGCGGGCTGAGGTTGGAGACCGAGGGCTGCGGGCACAGAACCTCCAGAGCGGCGCTCTTAATGCGCCTCACTCCGCCAGACTCGGTGCTGCCTCCGCTCGCTGCACTTCCACTTGGCGCTGCTCCAGCTGAGCCTCCTCCCGCCGATCCGCCGCCGATGAATGTTGATTTGGAACCTTGTTTGTGAAAGCTGGTGGCATTGGAATGTCTGCGTCGCTTCATTCCGGCAGCAGAGCCACCTCCTCCTGCCGCTCCACCCACCCCGCCGCCGGCTCCTCCTCCACCCGTCGCCGGCAGAGCCCCACCCGCCAGCTGAAGGGCAGACATGGTGCTGGTGGGGTCCTTGCGGATAATGGCTCCGCCCAAATGGTGGTGCAGGTGGTGGTGGTGGTGATGATGATGGTGATGCTGGCCACGGAACGACGCCGGCTGATGCGGCTGCTCAATGCCCAGATCCGATTTGGTGTAGCTATCGTCCTCCAGGTACACATCCGACGAAGAGTCTGCAACAAAATGAGGTCAACTATGATTCCTTTTTAGAGAAGCCCAGTACGAACCTAATATCCAGGACTGCAGTGCCACACCGCTGCTTCCCGCATTCCTGGCCAGACCCAGCTCCATGTCTTCCACGTCGTTGACGCCACTGCTGCCACTTCCGCCGCTCCCGCCAATCGCGGCCAGAGCTCCTATACTGCTGGCCGCAATCTCCTGGGGATGCAGCAGAACCGGCCGGCCCAGTCCTCGGTTTTGGTGCTTCAACCGCTCGTCGTGCGTCTCTGAGCTCCGGTGGCGCTGCAGGCGCGAGGACCGCCCTGGATTGGCGGATGGATTCGAGGCTGGGGCAATCACTACCACCGCGGCTCCCGTTGAGGAGGAGGACGCCGCAGCATCCCCTCCCCCCGTGCCCGGGGTGCTGGCTATAAAGTGCTGGCGGGGATTGGCCTGGCCGCGCGCCTTACTTGCCGGCTGAGAGTGCAGGAACGAGGGTGCCGCCATCGTGGCTATCGTGTCCGACTGATTCCGCATTAGCTTGTGCTCTCCGGCCGAGTTGGCCGACGCCGCCGCCGTGTCCAGGCTGCTCTGGCGCTCTAGCCGCCGCCGATGTCGCCGACTGAAGACCTCGGAGCACTTTCGCGATAAGTGACCAGTGCGAACGGGTGCCACTCCTCCGGCTGCTGGTATACCGACTGCAGGTGCTCCGGATCGACTGTCGCCGCCACTGCTGCCGCCGTCGGCACTGCCAGCACTGCTGCCGGCCGCCTCCACCACTTCCGGGTAGACTGTTAGGTACTTGTTGAAGAGATCCGCCTGGGCGGCAGCACTCGTGGCCCCTGCCGCACCCGCTCCCGCTCCAGCTCCTCCACCGCTGCGTATGGACTTGCTGACGCTGGCAGAGCCGGCCAGCGATTGCTGATCCTGCTGGCTGCCGCCGGACAGCATGGAGGGGGCGTAGAACATGAGCTCGATGGACTCGGAACTATTTTTGCGATGCACATCGACCTTGAGATCTTCAAAGAAGGAGGAGACATTCCATTAGGCTGCAGAGGATTAACTTAAAGGACAAACGTACCAATTATGCTGTTCACATTGTCAATGGACATGATGCTGTTCTCCTCGCTGGCCTCATTGATGGCCTGCTCCACGGAGATGCGTGATCCACCCGGGCGGATGACCTTCATCTCGATTCCTCCCTCGTCATCGTGTCGGGGCTCCGTCTCCTTGGTGACCTTGAAGAACTGGCCCTTGAGATTGACCTCGGACATAGTCTGCGCCCGGTCGTAAAGCCGATGCAGTGCCAGATTGGCCAGCTTCACCATGAGAATGGTGAGGCTGGTGAGCACGCAGTACAGGCACCATGTTAGCCATGTGCTGGGAAAGTACTGAAAGAGAACACCAAGATCCTGATTAGCTTCAGACGATGCTGATACGGGATGTGGAACAGTACCAGGTAGGCCACAAAGGGCGAGCAGAGCAGGTAGAGCCAGAGGTACAGGTGCACCACGTTGCAGAAGACGCCCTGGTGCGGATCGTAGAAGTAGCCGCCGGTCAGCGAGGCCCACACGCCCTGGCGCAGTATCTCCAAGGTCTGCGAACCCATGGTGGCCTATACTGCATCTCTTTGCCGCTTCCGCCGAAGCCGCCGCTCCCGCAGAGGCTTCCGTTTCCGCTTACTCACAGGCTCAGCCCCCTCCTCTACCCGTTTACCCCTTTGTACCGCTCCGTTCTATATTTTTTTTCGGGTCTTGGGTGTTTTTTTTTTTTGCTGATTAAGCCTGACCACCGTACCCGGCCAGGGGGGTCGTGGGCGGGGTAGTGGGGGCGTGTGGGGGCAGCAACAAAATCGGGGAGAATCACACTCCAAGGGGCTTGCTTTTTCCAAAAGGGGAAAGCTGTGTCGGACTATCCAGCGGTTTCGTTGCCGTGTTACTCCTCCTAATGGCGCTTCTCTGTTGTGACTCGCTTTGGACAGTTGCAGGGAGGACCGACGTTTCGTCTCCTGGTCGCTGCAAACGGAAAATCCTGCCGTAAATTTTCCTAAATTTTCTTTTGTTTTACGTTTTTTTCGCACTGTATTTCCCAACACTTCCCCATAGGAACTGATGCATTTTGCAGCACTGCAAGAGAAATTGGTCTAAAATTGTTAACACTGTTTCTGTGTAGAACATTTTAGGCGCGAATTTTTAATATTTTTTAAAAAATAAAACATGGTAAATATTTTTAAATGTATAGAAAATATAAATATTTAACGTTCTTTCAAGTTTTGAAAGAAAGATGCATTCTAACTAGATGCATTTCAAAGAAAGAAAACAAGGAACTTACTCCAACAAATATTTTGATAAATAAAAGTGTATTTTTATGCCATAAAGTCCACATAGAGATACAATAAATAATCCTATAATTACATTAACTTAATGTGATGTATTTATTAATTAAATGAAATGAAGTAAACAAAACTTTCTCGAGGAAATAACATATTTCAATATATTTCAATTCATTTCCTACAATTCAAATACACTTTAAAACTAATATAATCTTCGCCTTCTCCATACTTAAACTAAATATTTAGGCTATAAAAAAAATATAAATGTATATAAAAAAAAATTGGTACGTATCTAACGAATCACAAAGAGATGCCCCGCCCACAGCTCTCCGATCAGATCAGTCTGCGCCTCCCATTGTCGCTGCCACCGTCGCATAGTCAGCGCTCCTCGCTGCTACTCCCGTCGCCGCCGATGAAGTCGTCCCGGAGTCCGCCCCGATGCTCGTAGTTGTGATGGTGGTGGATGTGCTCCTCCTCCTCCTCGTACTCGGGCAATGGAGGCGGTGGTGCTACGGCGGGCGCCGCCAGTGGATGATGGTGCTCGTGGTGATCATGGTGATCATGGTGGTCGTGCTTCTCGTGATGATGGATGTGCTCCTTGGTCTGGTGGATCTGGATGGGCCGATGATCCTCGTGGATGACCTTCTTCTCCTCCTTGAGCACCAGTGGCTTGTGGTGGTGGTGAACGTGCTTCACCACCGTGTGGATATGTTTCTCGATCTTCTTGTGTATTGGCACATGGATCACGATTTTTTTCTTCTTCTGGTGGCCACTGGAAAGATAGGTAAGTAGAAAATAAGTGCTTTAGACAACCTCCTAATAATGATATCTTACCCTGCATCTGTTTCAGGAACGCAAACCAGCAGTATCACCAAAGCCACCACCAGGGAGAGCCTCAGGAGCTGAAAGAAAAGCAATCGCGGTAATCCTCTGGTAATCCTTGGAGCCAATGTTATCCACTCACCAAACTGCGGTTATCCATGCTGCTTGGTTTAAGGACTTAACGTGTGGAGATCCGACGATGCAACCGCTGGGAAGACTTCGAGTGGTTTGGTTGCTGCCCCACTGCAACCATTTCATTTATACCAGCCCCCGGGAATGCGGTGGAATTACCTACACCCGGCGCCAGTTGGTGGCGCTTCCGTGCCGCAGCCCAATACCCAATAGACCTGCCCCTGCGCATGCGCACGCGCCCGAAAAAAAAGCCCAAAACAAAACCAAAACTAATAATAATAAAGAAACGAAAATATAAATAACTAAAGAAAAGCAAAGCTCAGTGGCTGCTCAGTGGAAAACCAGCAATTTAGATGGCAGCCATCATCGTGTCATGGATTGTGGGTGGTTTTTGGCCACTGCCTATGGATAAGAGGACATAAACCGACAGTGGATGATACCCTAAACTACTGGAGAAAGGTAAGTAAAAACCACATGAAGTTTTATAGCTTTTAAGGACTTTTTAGGGAAATTTATGCCAAGGATACTTTTCAACACTGGTTCTGGTAAAAAAACCTTGATTTTAAAGTTATTTTAAAAGTTTCATAAGAACTTCTCACTTCTCTATTTATAAGAAATATATAAATATTATATTTGACATAAAGTTTTGAAAGTGTAAGGCTTAAATAATTATCTGATCCCTATTTCTTCAGCCAATTAAGAGGGCATGGGAGTTTCGCTTCCATTGAAAAGGGCTCCCATTGTTTTTCCGTTTTGTTTCGCTATCTGTGTGTGAACTTCTTTTTCTGAGACTCCTATTTTGTTTCAGTCTTTTTGTTAATAACAATTTTTCTTTTCCACTTTTTCAGTAGCTCACGCAGACGGAAGGCACGGAGGCCTGCACCCGAAACTCAAAAACCCAGGCTTTCAACGAGCGGAGACCCAAAGTCAGTCAACGGAAATAGCAGCGCCAGAGTGCAGTATGTGTTTAATACCACATAGATATGTTGCATGGTCGTCCAGCCCCCATAGTAGTGCCCCCTCGTCGTCGCCATCCTCCCGAAAAGGTAAGTACGTGGCACGTAACGAGAGAAATACGTTACAAATAGATCGCATGTATATGGTTCATATTTGTATTATGCAATCGTACTGGCGATTTGCAAGATTTGCAATTTGCGATTTGCGGGTGTTATTTAATTGCGCGAATTTCTTCTTCTCCAATTGTTGCAAGAATGGGGCTTTCTCGTTAGCGGGAAATTAGTGTTGGCTGCATTTTGAAATTCAAATTTGTCCGATAGTCGCATATCGATTTCACAATCGAATTCGATTGCCAGCGAGCGGTTAGAAGAAGAAGCGTTGGCCCCAAAGAACGGCGTGTGGAAGCGAAAAGAGATAAGAGCGTCCCCCCAGCACAGTGGGAGCTGTAGTCTAATAGTTTACGAAATAAAACGTTGAAAGTATGGATAGAAAATGTTTAAAGGCAATCATGGAAGATTGCCAAACTAAGCTTTAGATTTGTTGCTTTAAAAAACTTAACGGCTTCATTTAGTTGAGAAATAAACTTCAAGAATAGAACTGAGATATTATTTAGCTGCTTGGAAAGCTTGGAATGTCCACTGTGCGCAGGCTGGATGAGTGTGCGCGTTTATAAGCGTAAGCTTTGGAGTGGCTCTTTGTACAACAAACTAACGAAACATTTTAAAAGGTAAAAAATATCTTTCCAGACTACCATCTGTTTAAAATAGAAAGCAAAAACATTTGAAGCTTAAAGACTCTTAATTGTAGGGTGGCCAACGTGTTCCCTTTGAGCAAGGTCCACTCTAACGTGTGAGCGCTGCGCTCCCCAATCAGATTCTTTTTTTAGTATTGAAAGAACAGTCGCGGAAATAAGTTGGGGAAACAAGTTGGGGCGCAGCTGAAAAGAGCCAGACAAAGTAAATAACGACGAGCATATATATATGTATATCAACCATTTCAATTCCGTGAATTATTTGTTGATGAGAGAAAAGAAGACACAGCAGCAGTAGCAGCAGTAGAAGAAGAAGTAGCAGTAACAATATTCAACAACATTCGCCCCCACTGTGCTCAGTTATATTCTCTTACTAATTTATTTTCTTTCTATTCTGTTTTTTTTCTTTCTTTTTGTTGTTGTGTGACTGTGTGAACCAATTGTTGCTGTCTCTCGACTTGGCGACCGTGTGTGTGTGAGTGTGTATGAGAGCGGTGACAAAGCCCCAAATATCAGTGGAATATGCCTACAGTACCTGCCCGAATATGAAATGCAACAAATCATCACGTTCGAGATAAAAAAAAAGTTTAATCTGGACCAATATTTTAATTCCGTGTGCTTATCAGTGTGTGGTGTGTGGTTGCAGGCACGCATGTCACCCTCTGCGCCGATGGCTCTCCCCCTCGATTTGGGTAGCCTTTGGCTATGTATCTGATAGGATCCAGTGACTGGAAGTAGCCGAGAACTTGTAGAGCTTCCTCCGAGCCGATGATCAGAGCCCCCGGATCCAACCTGTTCTTATTGGGCGTGCAATTTGTTGGCCATAAATGGCCAGAAGCAGCCGCAGCAAGTCAATAAACTTCAGCCCACATCTGGCCATAGAAAACGGAATTGTTTTTGGCTCGGCTATTATGAATTTTTGAGTTGAGCGAAAATCAATCGAAGGCAAAATTCCATAAGTGGCAGACGTAGTACATCACAAGTATTTCTAGAATATATATTTAGATTCGATCTGTTATTGTGTGAGTGCATTGCAGGCGTTCTGAGAAGGTTCCAAATATCCAGAAATACTTCTCGTCTGGAGGGGCCACCACAACACTACGTAGAGAAGAGAGTCCCCACACCAACCACTTCCATTTTCTATCCAAAATTGAAGCCCCTCCCACGCCAACCGGAGGAGGAAGTCGTATTTTCAATGTCTTTTGGCGCGGATTTTCGCATTTTCCACCTTTTTATGTTAGCTTTTCTTTTTTTCTTGCCCAGTATTTCCGTAAATCATGGCCAACTATAAGGTCCGCACCCTCTGGGTCCAGTGCGAACAGGCCAGTGCGTCATCGATTCCGTATAGCCCACATACCCCTAATCACACCAATCCCAGTCCCAAGGGCCAATCCAATATCGACATCCCCCGAATGTCTGGCCAAGTGACCTCACGAGATGCGTCATCGTTATTAAAGCGAAAGCAGCGACTGACTGAGAACTGAAAACTGAATCAACAAAAACGAAAACCCAAAATGCTTAGGAATATATCAGGGGGTTTCATTCTCAAAATGATAGAGGAAGGTGCTGGTTGGAAAGGGTTCTGATTCTGGTTATGGTTATGGTTCTCTCTATCTTTTCCCAGAAATCTGGGTCGCAGATTGCTTATCCGATAAAGCACTCTTCACAATTGTCAGAGTTGTTCCATAAAGTCTCCAGCAATGAGCACGAGGCTGTGGGATCTTAAATTCATTTAAATGATGCGGTTTCCCATCAATTGATTGGAATTTGTATGGTTAGGGAGCCAGTTCTTCGTGCTTCTTGAGGGGATGGAGTGGCTGACAGAAGCATGGTCCTGACCCATCTTATCTCTGGAATTTCTTGACGTCTAGATAACTCCTTAGATTTGTTTACTTAACTTGAAAATGTGTTTTTATTCGTTGCAGAGAATTGGAGAACTGGCCCAGAGAGAGAGAGAGTCCAGAGGAAGTGCGATAACCCCCAGGAGACAACCGAAAAGTGAACTGAAACGGAAAGGTAACCTACAGAGCAGCCAACATGCCAGTCTTCCACACAAAAACCATCGAGAGCATATTAGATCCTGTTGCCCAGCAGGTAAGATCGACACATCTCCTGGAGGAGAGAGAGTCTTGGGGTTGGGGTGATCCCGGGTCCAGCTGGAGGGTTGTTTCAAGTTTATTTCTCCCCCCGACTAGCTATAACTAGTAAGCACATTGGCGCCCCGCAAGGTAATACGAAATGTTTTCTAAACCATCATGATCATGGGACTAGCATGCACTGGGAGAATAGAGTGAGAGTCTGTTTGAGCCTCTGCTTCTTTCAGTGCATGCTGTTGGTATGAGCTTGCACCTCCCTTTCTTGAAAGTACACTGAGAGTCGATCATAAGTCGGTAGCTTGCACCTGACATCATCCCCCGAACTGTGCATCTGCGTGGCATGTGTTGGGCATTATGCTATTGCTATATTGAATATGTGTTATAGTGTTTTAGTGTTATAGTGGCACCCCCTTGGACCTTCCCCACCACACCACACCACACCACACCATACTATATATACATATAGCTTGTGATTTCCATCCATCGCGAAATGAAACAAACTTGCGGAGCGGATCGGAGCGGAGAGATCGGTTTGTGTTTTGCTTTTGTTTCCGTTGTTTTTTTGGCGTTACTTAACGAATCTAAAAATAAATTAGGTAGAATAAATGTTGATCAGAGGCCAGAGAGGCGGCGACCAACCTGAGCCACCTCCTCCTCCTCCTCCTCCTTCCGCCTCCTCCCTAAAGGAAAGGCAGAATTTTAATTCAATAACGCAACAAATGAAAATGAAAAGAATCGGCCAAAAGGTGGCTGGCGGCTGTGACGGGGGCGCTGATTCTAGTTGGCCAACATCCAAAAATAGCGGCATAGAATACGTTTAAGAGAATCCAACAGCAACAAACCAAAATAAAAACATTTACGACGACGACGACGACCAAGCCATGAAAATGAAATCATAGCAACAGTTGTAGTAGGGGTTGTGGCACATTGGGGAGGTTTTGGTGCGAAAAGGCGGGGCAAGGCGGGAACTAAAGGTGTGGGAGTTGGGTGAAATATATAGAGATATAGAGTGTAGGTGTTCACCATCCATCCATCCATCCATCCATCTAGCCATCCATCGGTTGCGGATGAGTGAGGACTGCGGTCTGAAAACTGTGCCAAAAAAGCAAACCCAGAGCATTAGTCATACGCCCTGCCTGGCCTGGTCTGGGCTGGCCTGGCAAACAAATGAATTAAAAACGATCATTCAGCACATCAATCAACACATTGATACCAACAGATGTGGGATGCGCAAAACATGTATAGAGATGTATAGAGTAGCACTGTTGTACCTATACTTGGACTAATGACTGACGGGAGGTGCTTAATTACATAATTAATTAATCTAGTTGGCTAATGGCTAATGGCTTGGCTGGCTTTCGGTCTAGCCGTCTGAGCAAGACACTCTCCGACAGTGGGTTAAGGCCCTGTAAGCCCTCGGCTAATACCAGGGATTACACCAGACTGGAGCAAGTGTAACGATTTGGTTTCACTTTGGCCAAGACCACTGGACTGAGTGGTGGCCTCCTATAAATAGCCATGGCCGACAACACCTTGAGCAGCAGGTGCTGATGTCAAGACCAAAAGTGCCATATGCAACATGTGGCGTTCTCCAACATACAACGCCCACGCTCCCCCTCACTGGAGAAATCCGTATTGACTCCAAAGCTATGAATGAACTGGAAACTGGATGAGTGGGCTGGGTCACTCAGTGGGATCATTAACAGTTTCGGCTTCCATAAGTAACTCCATTGCCCCATCCGTGGCGGGGAATTGATTGATCAATCAGTACGCTTGAATGAAGGCGTTAAAGTCCCCAGTTCCTACACCTTCCAGAGAGCTCTGGGGGATTCAGTAACTTAATTATCATTCTTCTAATCACTTAATTAAGATTTAATTTTTTTCTAAAACTAATCCTTTTTCGACTTATTTCAACAGGTATCCCGCCTCGTGATCCTCCATGAGGAGGCCGAGGATGGCAACGCCATGCCGGATCTCAGCCGACCCGTCCAGGTGGTGTCGGCGGCGGTGGCCAACTTGGTGAAGGTCGGCAGGGAGACGATCAACAGCTCCGATGACAAGATCCTGCGCCAGGACATGCCGTCGGCACTGCACCGGGTGGAGGGTGCCTCGCAGCTGCTGGAAGAGGCATCCGACATGCTCCGCTCCGACCCGTACTCGGGTCCGGCGCGCAAGAAGCTGATCGAGGGCAGCCGCGGCATCCTGCAGGGCACCTCCTCCCTGCTGCTGTGCTTCGACGAGAGCGAGGTGCGCAAGATCATCATGGAGTGTAAGCGGGTGCTGGACTACCTGGCCGTCGCCGAGGTGATCAACACGATGGAGCAGCTGGTGCAGTTCCTCAAGGATCTCTCGCCCTGCCTGAGCAAGGTGCATCGCGAGGTGGGGGCCCGTGAGAAGGAGCTGACCCATCAGGTGCACAGCGAGATCCTGGTGCGTTGCCTGGAGCAGGTCAAGACCCTCGCCCCCATCCTCATCTGCAGCATGAAGGTCTACATCCACATTGTGGAGCAGCAGGGACGCGGAGCCGAGGAGGCGGCCGAGAACAGGAACTACCTGGCCGCCCGCATGAGCGACGAGCTGCAGGAGATCATCCGCGTCCTCCAGCTGACCACCTACGACGAGGACACCAGCGAGCTGGACAACCTCACCGTTCTGAAGAAGCTCTCGAATGCCATCTCCAACAAGATGGAGCTCGCCAACGAGTGGCTATCGAATCCCTACGCCCTGCGCGGCGGAGTCGGCGAGAAGGCCCTGCGCCAGGTCATCGACAATGCCACCGAGATCTCGGAGCGTTGCCTGCCCCAGGACTCGTATCCCATTCGCCGGCTGGCGGACGAGGTCACCGCCATGGCGAACACCCTGTGCGAACTGCGCCAGGACGGCAAGGGTCAGTCCCCGCAGGCCGAGTCCCTCGCCCGAGGCATTCGCGACCGGTTGGGCGAACTCCAGTCCCTGGTACACCAGGCCGTCCAGGGCGTGGACAAGGCCGGTGTCCAGCAGACGGCCCACACCATCCAGGGCCGGCTGGAGCAGGCCGTCAAGTGGCTGCAGCATCCGGAGATCAACGACGGCGGATTGGGCGAGCGGGCCATCAATCTGATCGTCGAGGAGGGACGCAAGGTGGCCGAGGGATGTCCGGGCCACCAGAAGGCCGAGATCCAGCAGCTGTGCGACGAGGTGGAGCGCCTCAAGCGCCAGGCAGCCGGATCCGGCCCGGCCGCCAAGCAGGCCGCCAAGCAACTGACCCAGAAACTCTACGAACTGAAGGCCGCCATCCAGAACGCCCTGGTGAATCGCATTGTCCAGGACTTCATGGACGTCAGTACGCCGCTGAAGCAGTTCACGGAGGCGGTCCTCCAGCCCGAGGGCACTCCCGGCCGGGAGCAGAACTTCAACCAGAAGTCCAACAATCTGCAGGCCTTCAGCGATCGCGCCTCGAAGACGTCGCGCATGGTGGCCGCCGGCGGAGCATGCGGCAACAAGAAGATCGCCGAGATCCTGCTCTCGTCGGCCGCCCAAGTGGACTCACTGACGCCGCAGCTCATCAGCGCCGGCCGCATCCGTATGAACTATCCCGGCAGCAAGGCCGCCGACGAGCATCTCCAGAATCTGAAGCAACAGTACGCCGATACGGTTCTGCGGATGCGCACCCTCTGCGACCAGGCCACCGACCCGGCGGACTTCATCAAGACCTCCGAGGAGCACATGCAGGTCTATGCCAAGCTCTGCGAGGACGCCATCCACGCCCGCCAGCCCCAGAAGATGGTGGACAACACCTCCAACATTGCCCGCCTGATCAATCGGGTGCTCTTGGTGGCCAAACAGGAGGCGGACAACTCCGAGGATCCGGTGTTCACGGAGCGCCTCAACGCCGCCGCCAATCGGCTGGAACGTTCCCTGCCCGCCATGGTGGGTGATGCCAAGCTGGTGGCCACCAACATTGCCGATCCGGCTGCGGCCGCCGCCTGGAAGAACTCCTTCCAGCGCCTCCTGGGCGATGTCCGGGAAGTGCGTGAGGCGATTGCCCCGCCCCAGCCGCCACCGCTGCCCACGTCGCTGCCGCCACCGATTCCAGAGCTGAGCGCTCTTCATCTTTCCAACCAGAATGGTGAGTCTCTTTGGTAATCATTGTCTCATTTTATAGAAACATCCTTACCATCCACAGCTGAGCGTGCTCCTCCACGGCCACCACTACCCAGGGAGGGAGTGGCTCCTGTGCGTCCTCCACCACCAGAGACGGACGACGAGGACGAGGGCGTCTTCCGTACGATGCCACATGCCAACCAGCCTATTTTGGTAGAAACTCATACCCGATCCTAAAGAGAACGTTTATTAATTGTCTTTGCCTTCCCAGATTGCCGCCCGCGGCCTGCACCAGGAGGTGCGCCAGTGGTCGTCCAAGGACAACGAGATCATTGCTGCCGCCAAGCGCATGGCCATCCTGATGGCCCGACTCAGCGAGCTGGTGCTCTCGGATTCGCGAGGCAGCAAACGCGAGCTGATCGCCACCGCCAAGAAGATCGCCGAGGCCTCCGAGGACGTGACGCGGCTGGCCAAGGAGCTGGCCCGCCAGTGCACGGATCGCCGCATCCGCACCAATCTGCTGCAGGTGTGCGAGAGGATTCCCACCATCGGCACCCAGCTGAAGATCCTGTCGACGGTGAAGGCCACCATGCTGGGAGCCCAGGGATCGGATGAGGATCGCGAGGCCACCGAAATGCTGGTGGGCAATGCCCAGAATCTGATGCAGAGTGTAAGTAGTGCTAGCACCTATAGTATTCCCAAATAGCCTAATGCTAATGCCCTCTCTTTCCTATTCGAACAGGTGAAGGAGACGGTGCGCGCCGCCGAGGGAGCCAGCATCAAGATCCGGTCGGACCAGACCAGCAATCGCCTCCAGTGGGTGCGCCGACAGCCCTGGTACCAGTACTAGGCTGCCGGTCGCCGGTCGCCGCCGCCCGCCACCTGCCACACGTGCCTTGTGTTGTAACATACAAAGCTAAACACTAATCTTAATGAATTCTTTAAATTTTAAATGTTAAATTAAACTCCCCCATTAACCTTATGTAAGTGCCTGCCACTATTTATTTTGTGCTCCGAAAACGGAAAAAAGGTAAACTTGTGCTCATGTCCCCTCTCCCTGTTTCCTATTCTAATTTTGTTTCAATAATTGTAAAATTAATTATTAAGCGTGCAATAAAAACAAGCAAAAAAAATGATAATAATTAAATTAAAAACCAAGCCACACAATTATAAAAGCAATGTGAACCGAAAAGCAATACCAGCAGAGACGAATGTACAGTCAGATGTAAGCGAATGCAATCTATATATAATAAGTGACACTCTCCCACACATTTCGCAAATTCGAATATGAATAATCTACTACACCACCGTTTCCTACTACTCTTTTTTTGTAGTGTACTAACCGAAGCATTTAATGAACCCACCACCAGTCCCCAGGCCCTTTCTGCCATTGTTTATGTTCGAATCCTAACCACTTAACTGCAAAACAAAATACACCACCTGGCATACTGAAAACATACGATATATTACTATATAGACAGCCGATTCGAGCTGATCCTAATCCACTGCATTGTAAGCCCAACAACTAAAGTGTGTCATGTTCCAATATCGTTGAAATAAAACTGAGTATCGAAACATAATCGTTTTTTATTTGGCTTGGTCCTAAGACTCGGAGCTTCAATTCGTCAGCTTTTTATTGCATACTTCTATGAAATTGTTTAGAATTTTTCCAGGGGTACCCCCATGAAATTTCGATAATCTGGCATTTCCCCATTTTTGGATATTTCCTCTCCTTCCGGTTGGCATAGCTCTGCCAATTCGCATCCTATCGAGAAATAGCGTACCATTCCGTAATCAGCGAACCTTCTGCCGCTTTTCCTCATTCAAAATAATGCTTAAATGCTATTTTGAAAATTTTCGATTTTTTCCAAGGGGTACCCCCATGAAATTTCGATAATCTGGCATTTCCCCATTTTTGGATATTTCCTCTCCTTCCGATTGGCATAGCTCTGCCAATTCGCATCCGATCGAGAAAAAGCGTACCATTCCGTAATCAGCGAACCTTCTGCCGCTTTTCCTCATTCAAAATAATGCTTAAAAGCGATTTTGAAAATGTTCGATTTTTTCCAAGGGGTACCCCCATGAAATTTCGATAATCTGGCATTTCCCCATTTTTGGATATTTCCTCTCCTTCCGGTTGGCATAGCTCTGCCAATTCGCATCCGATCGAGAAAAAGCGTACCATTCCGTAATCAGCGAACCTTCTGCCGCTTTCCTCATTCAAAATAATTCTTAAAAGCGATTTTGAAAATGTTCGATTTTTTCCAAGGGGTACCCCCATGAAATTTCGATAATCTGGCATTTCCCCATTTTTGGATATTTCCTCTCCTTCCGGTTGGCATAGCTCTGCCAATTCGCATCCGATCGAGAAAAAGCGTACCATTCCGTAATCAGCGAACCTTCTGCCGCTTTCCTCATTCAAAATAATTCTTAAAAGCGATTTTGAAAATTTTCGATTTTTTCCAAGGGGTACCCCCATGAAATTTCGATAATCTGGCATTTCCCCATTTTTGGATATTTCCTCTCCTTCCGATTGGCATAGCTCTGCCAATTCGCATCCGATCGAGAAAAAGCGTACCATTCCGTAATCAGCGAACCTTCTGCCGCTTTTCCTCATTCAAAATAATGCTTAAAAGCGATTTTGAAAATGTTCGATTTTTTCCAAGGGGTACCCCCATGAAATTTCGATAATCTGGCATTTCCCCATTTTTGGATATTTCCTCTCCTTCCGGTTGGCATAGCTCTGCCAATTCGCATCCGATCGAGAAATAGCGTACCATTCCTTAATCAGCGAACCTTCTGCCGCTTTTCCTCATTCAAAATAATGCTTAAATGCTATTTTGAAAATTTTCGATTTTTTCCAAGGGGTACCCCCATGAAATTTCGATAATCTGGCATTTCCCCATTTTTGGATATTTCCTCTCCTTCCGATTGGCATAGCTCTGCCAATTCGCATCCGATCGAGAAATAGCGTACCATTCCTTAATCAGCGAACCTTCTGCCGCTTTCCTCATTCAAAATAATTCTTAAAAGCGATTTTGAAAATTTTCGATTTTTTCCAAGGGGTACCCCCATGAAATTTCGATAATCTGGCATTTCCCCATTTTTGGATATTTCCTCTCCTTCCGATTGGCATAGCTCTGCCAATTCGCATCCGATCGAGAAAAAGCGTACCATTCCGTAATCAGCGAACCTTCTGCCGCTTTTCCTCATTCAAAATAATGCTTAAAAGCGATTTTGAAAATGTTCGATTTTTTCCAAGGGGTACCCCCATGAAATTTCGATAATCTGGCATTTCCCCATTTTTGGATATTTCCTCTCCTTCCGGTTGGCATAGCTCTGCCAATTCGCATCCGATCGAGAAATAGCGTACCATTCCTTAATCAGCGAACCTTCTGCCGCTTTTCCTCATTCAAAATAATGCTTAAAAGCGATTTTGAAAATGTTCGATTTTTTCCAAGGGGTACCCCCATGAAATTTCGATAATCTGGCATTTCCCCATTTTTGGATATTTCCTCTCCTTCCGGTTGGCATAGCTCTGCCAATTCGCATCCGATCGAGAAATAGCGTACCATTCCGTAATCAGCGAACCTTCTGCCGCTTTTCCTCATTCAAAATAATGCTTAAATGCTATTTTGAAAATTTTCGATTTTTTCCAAGGGGTACCCCCATGAAATTTCGATAATCTGGCATTTCCCCATTTATGGATATTTCCTCTCCTTCCGATTGGCATAGCTCTGCCAATTCGCATCCGATCGAGAAATAGCGTACCATTCCGTAATCTGCGAACCTTCTGCCGCTTTTCCTCATTCAAAATAATGCTTAAATGCTATTTTGAAAATTTTCGATTTTTTCCAAGGGGTACCCCCATGAAATTTCGATAATCTGGCATTTCCCCATTTTTGGATATTTCCTCTCCTTCCGGTTGGCATAGCTCTGCCAATTCGCATCCGATCGAGAAATAGCATACCATTCCGTAATCAGCGAACCTTCTGCCGCTTTTCCTCATTCAAAATAATGCTTAAATGCTATTTTGAAAATTTTCGATTTTTTCCAAGGGGTACCCCCATGAAATTTTCATAATCTGGCATTTCCCCATTTTTGGATATTTCCTCTCCTTCCGATTGGCATAGCTCTGCCAATTCGCATCCGATCGAGAAATAGCGTACCATTCCGTAATCAGCGAACCTTCTGCCGCTTTTCCTCATTCAAAATAATTCTTAAATGCTATTTTGAAAATTTTCGATTTTTTCCCAGGGGTACCCCCATGAAATTTCGATAATCTGGCATTTCCCCATTTTTGGATATTTCCTCTCCTTCCGGTTGGCATAGCTCTGCCAATTCGCATCCGATCGAGAAATAGCGTACCATTCCTTAATCAGCGAACCTTCTGCCGCTTTTCCTCATTCAAAATAATTCTTAAATGCTATTTTGAAAATTTTCGATTTTTTCCAAGGGGTACCCCCATGAAATTTCGATAATCTGGCATTTCCCCATTTTTGGATATTTCCTCTCCTTCCGGTTGGCATAGCTCTGCCAATTCGCATCCGATCGAGAAATAGCGTACCATTCCTTAATCAGCGAACCTTCTGCCGCTTTTCCTCATTCAAAATAATGCTTAAATGCTATTTTGAAAATTTTCGATTTTTTCCCAGGGGTACCCCCATGAAATTTCGATAATCTGGCATTTCCCCATTTTTGGATATTTCCTCTCCTTCCGATTGGCATAGCTCTGCCAATTCGCATCCGATCGAGAAAAAGCGTACCATTCCGTAATCAGCAAACCTTCTGCCGCTTTTCCTCATTCAAAATAATGCTTAAATGCTATTTTGAAAATTTTCGATTTTTTCCCAGGGGTACCCCCATGAAATTTCGATAATCTGGCATTTCCCCATTTTTGGATATTTCCTCTCCTTCCGATTGGCATAGCTCTGCCAATTCGCATCCGATCGAGAAAAAGCGTACCATTCCGTAATCAGCAAACCTTCTGCCGCTTTTCCTCATTCAAAATAATGCTTAAAAACGATTTTGAAAATTTTCGATTTTTTCCAAGGGGTACCCCCATGAAATTTCGATAATCTGGCATTTCCCCATTTTTGGATATTTCCTCTCCTTCCGATTGGCATAGCTCTGCCAATTCGCATCCGATCGAGAAATAGCGTACCATTCCTTAATCAGCGAACCTTCTGCCGCTTTTCCTCATTCAAAATAATGCTTAAATGCTATATTGAAAATTTTCGATTTTTTCCAAGGGGTACCCCCATGAAATTTTCATAATCTGGCATTTCCCCATTTTTGGATATTTCCTCTCCTTCCGATTGGCATAGCTCTGCCAATTCGCATCGCAATTTCGATAATCTGGCATTTCCCCATTTTTGGATATTTCCTCTCCTTCCGGTTGGCATAGCTCTGCCAATTCGCATCCGATCGAGAAATAGCGTACCATTCCGTAATCAGCGAACCTTCTGCCGCTTTTCCTCATTCAAAATAATGCTTAAATGCTATTTTGAAAATTTTCGATTTTTTCCAAGGGGTACCCCCATGAAATTTCGATAATCTGGCATTTCCCCATTTATGGATATTTCCTCTCCTTCCGATTGGCATAGCTCTGCCAATTCGCATCCGATCGAGAAATAGCGTACCATTCCGTAATCTGCGAACCTTCTGCCGCTTTTCCTCATTCAAAATAATGCTTAAATGCTATTTTGAAAATTTTCGATTTTTTCCAAGGGGTACCCCCATGAAATTTCGATAATCTGGCATTTCCCCATTTTTGGATATTTCCTCTCCTTCCGGTTGGCATAGCTCTGCCAATTCGCATCCGATCGAGAAATAGCATACCATTCCGTAATCAGCGAACCTTCTGCCGCTTTTCCTCATTCAAAATAATGCTTAAATGCTATTTTGAAAATTTTCGATTTTTTCCAAGGGGTACCCCCATGAAATTTTCATAATCTGGCATTTCCCCATTTTTGGATATTTCCTCTCCTTCCGATTGGCATAGCTCTGCCAATTCGCATCCGATCGAGAAATAGCGTACCATTCCGTAATCAGCGAACCTTCTGCCGCTTTTCCTCATTCAAAATAATTCTTAAATGCTATTTTGAAAATTTTCGATTTTTTCCCAGGGGTACCCCCATGAAATTTCGATAATCTGGCATTTCCCCATTTTTGGATATTTCCTCTCCTTCCGGTTGGCATAGCTCTGCCAATTCGCATCCGATCGAGAAATAGCGTACCATTCCTTAATCAGCGAACCTTCTGCCGCTTTTCCTCATTCAAAATAATTCTTAAATGCTATTTTGAAAATTTTCGATTTTTTCCAAGGGGTACCCCCATGAAATTTCGATAATCTGGCATTTCCCCATTTTTGGATATTTCCTCTCCTTCCGGTTGGCATAGCTCTGCCAATTCGCATCCGATCGAGAAATAGCGTACCATTCCTTAATCAGCGAACCTTCTGCCGCTTTTCCTCATTCAAAATAATGCTTAAATGCTATTTTGAAAATTTTCGATTTTTTCCCAGGGGTACCCCCATGAAATTTCGATAATCTGGCATTTCCCCATTTTTGGATATTTCCTCTCCTTCCGATTGGCATAGCTCTGCCAATTCGCATCCGATCGAGAAAAAGCGTACCATTCCGTAATCAGCAAACCTTCTGCCGCTTTTCCTCATTCAAAATAATGCTTAAAAACGATTTTGAAAATTTTCGATTTTTTCCAAGGGGTACCCCCATGAAATTTCGATAATCTGGCATTTCCCCATTTTTGGATATTTCCTCTCCTTCCGATTGGCATAGCTCTGCCAATTCGCATCCGATCGAGAAATAGCGTACCATTCCTTAATCAGCGAACCTTCTGCCGCTTTTCCTCATTCAAAATAATTCTTAAATGCTATTTTGAAAATTTTCGATTTTTTCCAAGGGGTACCCCCATGAAATTTTCATAATCTGGCATTTCCCCATTTTTGGATATTTCCTCTCCTTCCGATTGGCATAGCTCTGCCAATTCGCATCCGATCGAGAAATAGCGTACCATTCCGTAATCAGCGAACCTTCTGCCGCTTTTCCTCATTCAAAATAATGCTTAAATGCTATTTTGAAAATTTTCGATTTTTTCCAAGGGGTACCCCCATGAAATTTTCATAATCTGGCATTTCCCCATTTTTGGATATTTCCTCTCCTTCCGATTGGCATAGCTCTGCCAATTCGCATCCGATCGAGAAATAGCGTACCATTCCGTAATCAGCGAACCTTCTGCCGCTTTTCCTCATTCAAAATAATGCTTAAATGCTATTTTGAAAATTTTCGATTTTTTCCAAGGGGTACCCCCATGAAATTTCGATAATCTGGCATTTCCCCATTTTTGGATATTTCCTCTCCTTCCGATTGGCATAGCTCTGCCAATTCGCATCCGATCGAGAAAAAGCGTACCATTCCGTAATCAGCGAACCTTCTGCCGCTTTTCCTCATTCAAAATAATGCTTAAATGCTATTTTGAAAATTTTCGATTTTTTCCAAGGGGTACCCCCATGAAATTTCGATAATCTGGCATTTCCCCATTTTTGGATATTTCCTCTCCTTCCGATTGGCATAGCTCTGCCAATTCGCATCCGATCGAGAAATAGCGTACCATTCCGCAATCAGCGAACCTTCTGCCGCTTTTCCTCATTCAAAATAATGCTTAAATGCTATTTTGAAAATTTTCGATTTTTTCCAAGGGGTACCCCCATGAAATTTCGATAATCTGGCATTTCCCCATTTTTGGATATTTCCTCTCCTTCCGATTGGCATAGCTCTGCCAATTCGCATCCGATCGAGAAATAGCGTACCATTCCGCAATCAGCGAACCTTCTGCCGCTTTTCCTCATTCAAAATAATGCTTAAAAGCGATTTTGAAAATTTTCGATTTTTTCCAAGGGGTACCCCCATGAAATTTCGATAATCTGGCATTTCCCCATTTTTGGATATTTCCTCTCCTTCCGGTTGGCATAGCTCTGCCAATTCGCATCCGATCGAGAAAAAGCGTACCATTCCGTAATCAGCGAACCTTCTGCCGCTTTTCCTCATTCAAAATAATGCTTAAATGCTATTATGAAAATTTTCGATTTTTTCCAAGGGGTACCCCCATGAAATTTTCATAATCTGGCATTTCCCCATTTTTGGATATTTCCTCTCCTTCCGATTGGCATAGCTCTGCCAATTCGCATCCGATCGAGAAAAAGCGTACCATTCCGTAATCAGCAAACCTTCTGCCGCTTTTCCTCATTCAAAATAATTCTTAAATGCTATTTTGAAAATTTTCGATTTTTTCCAAGGGGTACCCCCATGAAATTTCGATAATCTGGCATTTCCCCATTTTTGGATATTTCCTCTCCTTCCGATTGGCATAGCTCTGCCAATTCGCATCCGATCGAGAAAAAGCGTACCATTCCGTAATCAGCGAACCTTCTGCCGCTTTTCCTCATTCAAAATAATTCTTAAATGCTATTTTGAAAATTTTCGATTTTTTCCAAGGGGTACCCCCATGAAATTTTCATAATCTGGCATTTCCCCATTTTTGGATATTTCCTCTCCTTCCGATTGGCATAGCTCTGCCAATTCGCATCCGATCGAGAAAAAGCGTACCATTCCGTAATCAGCGAACCTTCTGCCGCTTTTCCTCATTCAAAATAATGCTTAAATGCTATTTTGAAAATTTTCGATTTTTTCCAAGGGGTACCCCCATGAAATTTCGATAATCTGGCATTTCCCCATATTTTGGATATTTCCTCTCCTTCCGATTGGCATAGCTCTGCCAATTCGCATCCGATCGAGAAAAAGCGTACCATTCCGTAATCAGCGAACCTTCTGCCGCTTTTCCTCATTCAAAATAATTCTTAAATGCTATTTTGAAAATTTTCGATTTTTTCCAAGGGGTACCCCCATGAAATTTCGATAATCTGGCATTTCCCCATTTTTGGATATTTCCTCTCCTTCCGATTGGCATAGCTCTGCCAATTCGCATCCGATCGAGAAATAGCGTACCATTCCGTAATCAGCGAACCTTCTGCCGCTTTTCCTCATTCAAAATAATGCTTAAATGCTATTTTGAAAATTTTCGATTTTTTCCAAGGGGTACCCCCATGAAATTTCGATAATCTGGCATTTCCCCATTTTTGGATATTTCCTCTCCTTCCGATTGGCATAGCTCTGCCAATTCGCATCCGATCGAGAAATAGCGTACCATTCCGTAATCAGCGAACCTTCTGCCGCTTTTCCTCATTCAAAATAATGCTTAAAAGCGATTTTGAAAATGTTCGATTTTTTTCCAAGGGGTACCCCCATGAAATTTCGATAATCTGGCATTTCCCCATTTGTGGATATTTCCTCTCCTTCCGGTTGGCATAGCTCTGCCAATTCGCATCCGATCGAGAAAAAGCGTACCATTCCGTAATCAGCGAACCTTCTGCCGCTTTTCCTCATTCAAAATAATGCTTAAAAGCGATTTTGAAAATTTTCGATTTTTTCCAAGGGGTACCCCCATGAAATTTCGATAATCTGGCATTTCCCCATTTTTGGATATTTCCTCTCCTTACGATTGGCATAGCTCTGCCAATTCGCATCCGATCGAGAAAAAGCGTACCATTCCGTAATCAGCGAACCTTCTGCCGCTTTTCCTCATTCAAAATAATGCTTAAAAGCGATTTTGAAAATTTTCGATTTTTTCCAAGGGGTACCCCCATGAAATTTCGATAATCTGGCATTTCCCCATTTTTGGATATTTCCTCTCCTTCCGATTGGCATAGCTCTGCCAATTCGCATCCGATCGAGAAAAAGCGTACCATTCCGTAATCAGCGAACCTTCTGCCGCTTTTCCTCATTCAAAATAATTCTTAAATGCTATTTTGAAAATTTTCGATTTTTTCCAAGGGGTACCCCCATGAAATTTTCATAATCTGGCATTTCCCCATTTTTGGATCTTTCCTCGCCTTCCGATTGGCATAGCTCTGCCAATTCGCATCCGATCGAGAAAAGCGTACCATTCCGTAATCAGCGAACCTTCTGCCGCTTTTCCTCATTCAAAATAATGCTTAAAAGCGATTTTGAAAATTTTCGATTTTTTCCAAGGGGTACCCCCATGAAATTTCGATAATCTGGCATTTCCCCATTTTTTGATATTTCCTCTCCTTCCGGTTGGCATAGCTCTGCCAATTCGCATCCGATCGAGAAATAGCATACCATTCCGTAATCAGCGAACCTTCTGCCGCTTTTCCTCATTCAAAATAATGCTTAAAAACGATTTTGAAAATTTTCGATTTTTTCCAAGGGGTACCCCCATGAAATTTCGATAATCTGGCATTTCCCCATTTTTGGATATTTCCTCTCCTTCCGATTGGCATAGCTCTGCCAATTCGCATCCGATCGAGAAATAGCGTACCATTCCGTAATCAGCGAACCTTCTGCCGCTTTTCCTCATTCAAAATAATTCTTAAATGCTATTTTGAAAATTTTCGATTTTTTCCAAGGGGTACCCCCATGAAATTTTCATAATCTGGCATTTCCCCATTTTTGGATATTTCCTCTCCTTCCGATTGGCATAGCTCTGCCAATTCGCATCCGATCGAGAAATAGCGTACCATTCCGTAATCAGCGAACCTTCTGCCGCTTTTCCTCATTCAAAATAATGCTTAAAAACGATTTTGAAAATTTTCGATTTTTTCCAAGGGGTACCCCCATGAAATTTCGATAATCTGGCATTTCCCCATTTTTGGATATTTCCTCTCCTTCCGATTGGCATAGCTCTGCCAATTCGCATCCGATCGAGAAATAGCGTACCATTCCGTAATCAGCGAACCTTCTGCCGCTTTTCCTCATTAAAAATAATTCTTAAATGCTATTTTGAAAATTTTCGATTTTTTCCAAGGGGTACCCCCATGAAATTTCGATAATCTGGCATTTCCCCATTTTTGGATATTTCCTCTCCTTCCGATTGGCATAGCTCTGCCAATTCGCATCCGATCGAGAAATAGCGTACCATTCCGTAATCAGCGAACCTTCTGCCGCTTTTCCTCATTCAAAATAATGCTTAAATGCTATTTTGAAAATTTTCGATTTTTCCAAGGGGTACCCCCATGAAATTTCGATAATCTGGCATTTCCCCATTTTTGGATATTTCCTCTCCTTCCGATTGGCATAGCTCTGCCAATTCGCATCCGATCGAGAAATAGCGTACCATTCCTTAATCAGCGAACCTTCTGCCGCTTTTCCTCATTCAAAATAATTCTTAAATGCTATTTTGAAAATTTTCGATTTTTTCCAAGGGGTACCCCCATGAAATTTTCATAATCTGGCATTTCCCCATTTTTGGATATTTCCTCTCCTTCCGATTGGCATAGCTCTGCCAATTCGCATCCGATCGAGAAATAGCGTACCATTCCGTAATCAGCGAACCTTCTGCCGCTTTTCCTCATTCAAAATAATGCTTAAAAACGATTTTGAAAATTTTCGATTTTTTCCAAGGGGTACCCCCATGAAATTTCGATAATCTGGCATTTCCCCATTTTTGGATATTTCCTCTCCTTCCGATTGGCATAGCTCTGCCAATTCGCATCCGATCGAGAAATAGCGTACCATTCCGTAATCAGCGAACCTTCTGCCGCTTTTCCTCATTCAAAATAATGCTTAAAAGCGATTTTGAAAATTTTCGATTTTTTCCAAGGGGTACCCCCATGAAATTTCGATAATCTGGCATTTCCCCATTTTTGGATATTTCCTCTCCTTCCGATTGGCATAGCTCTGCCAATTCGCATCCGATCGAGAAATAGCGTACCATTCCTTAATCAGCGAACCTTCTGCCGCTTTTCCTCATTCAAAATAATGCTTAAATGCTATTTTGAAAATTTTCGATTTTTTCCAAGGGGTACCCCCATGAAATTTCGATAATCTGGCATTTCCCCATTTTTGGATATTTCCTCTCCTTCCGATTGGCATAGCTCTGCCAATTCGCATCCGATCGAGAAATAGCGTACCATTCCGTAATCAGCGAACCTTCTGCCGCTTTTCCTCATTCAAAATAATGCTTAAATGCTATTTTGAAAATTTTCGATTTTTTCCAAGGGGTACCCCCATGAAATTTCGATAATCTGGCATTTCCCCATTTTTGGATATTTCCTCTCCTTCCGATTGGCATAGCTCTGCCAATTCGCATCCGATCGAGAAAAAGCGTACCATTCCGTAATCAGCGAACCTTCTGCCGCTTTTCCTCATTCAAAATAATGCTTAAAAGCGATTTTGAAAATTTTCGATTTTTTCCAAGGGGTACCCCCATGAAATTTCGATAATCTGGCATTTCCCCATTTTTGGATATTTCCTCTCCTTCCGATTGGCATAGCTCTGCCAATTCGCATCCGATCGAGAAAAAGCGTACCATTCCGTAATCAGCGAACCTTCTGCCGCTTTTCCTCATTCAAAATAATGCTTAAAAGCGATTTTGAAAATTTTCGATTTTTTCCAAGGGGTACCCCCATGAAATTTCGATAATCTGGCATTTCCCCATTTTTTGATATTTCCTCTCCTTCCGGTTGGCATAGCTCTGCCAATTCGCATCCGATCGAGAAATAGCATACCATTCCGTAATCAGCGAACCTTCTGCCGCTTTTCCTCATTAAAAATAATTCTTAAATGCTATTTTGAAAATTTTCGATTTTTTCCAAGGGGTACCCCCATGAAATTTTCATAATCTGGCATTTCCCCATTTTTGGATATTTCCTCTCCTTCCGATTGGCATAGCTCTGCCAATTCGCATCCGATCGAGAAATAGCGTACCATTCCGTAATCAGCGAACCTTCTGCCGCTTTTCCTCATTCAAAATAATGCTTAAAAGCGATTTTGAAAATTTTCGATTTTTTCCAAGGGGTACCCCCATGAAATTTCGATAATCTGGCATTTCCCCATTTTTGGATATTTCCTCTCCTTCCGATTGGCATAGCTCTGCCAATTCGCATCCGATCGAGAAATAGCGTACCATTCCGTAATCAGCGAACCTTCTGCCGCTTTTCCTCATTCAAAATAATGCTTAAAAACGATTTTGAAAATTTTCGATTTTTTCCAAGGGGTACCCCCATGAAATTTCGATAATCTGGCATTTCCCCATTTTTGGATATTTCCTCTCCTTCCGATTGGCATAGCTCTGCCAATTCGCATCCGATCGAGAAATAGCGTACCATTCCGTAATCAGCGAACCTTCTGCCGCTTTTCCTCATTCAAAATAATTCTTAAAAGCGATTTTGAAAATTTTCGATTTTTTCCAAGGGGTACCCCCATGAAATTTCGATAATCTGGCATTTCCCCATTTTTGGATATTTCCTCTCCTTCCGGTTGGCATAGCTCTGCCAATTCGCATCCGAGAAAAAGCGTACCATTCCGTAATCAGCGAACCTTCTGCCGCTTTTCCTCATTCAAAATAATGCTTAAAAGCGATTTTGAAAATTTTCGATTTTTTCCAAGGGGTACCCCCATGAAATTTCGATAATCTGGCATTTCCCCATTTTTGGATATTTCCTCTCCTTCCGATTGGCATAGCTCTGCCAATTCGCATCCGATCGAGAAAAAGCGTACCATTCCGTAATCAGCGAACCTTCTGACGCTTTTCCTCATTCAAAATAATTCTTAAATGCTATTTTGAAAATTTTCGATTTTTCCAAGGGGTACCCCCATGAAATTTTCATAATCTGGCATTTCCCCATTTTTGGATATTTCCTCTCCTTCCGATTGGCATAGCTCTGCCAATTCGCATCCGATCGAGAAAAAGCGTACCATTCCGTAATCAGCGAACCTTCTGACGCTTTTCCTCATTCAAAATAATTCTTAAATGCTATTTTGAAAATTTTCGATTTTTTCCAAGGGGTACCCCCATGAAATTTCGATAATCTGGCATTTCCCCATTTTTGGATATTTCCTCTCCTTCCGATTGGCATAGCTCTGCCAATTCGCATCCGATCGAGAAATAGCGTACCATTCCGTAATCAGCGAACCTTCTGCCGCTTTTCCTCATTCAAAATAATGCTTAAAAGCGATTTTGAAAATTTTCGATTTTTTCCAAGGGGTACCCCCATGAAATTTCGATAATCTGGCATTTCCCCATTTTTGGATATTTCCTCTCCTTCCGGTTGGCATAGCTCTGCCAATTCGCATCCGATCGAGAAAAAGCGTACCATTCCGTAATCAGCGAACCTTCTGCCGCTTTTCCTCATTCAAAATAATGCTTAAAAGCGATTTTGAAAATTTTCGATTTTTTCCAAGGGGTACCCCCATGAAATTTCGATAATCTGGCATTTCCCCATTTTTGGCTATTTCCTCTCCTTCCGATTGGCATAGCTCTGCCAATTCGCATCCGATCGAGAAAAAGCGTACCATTCCGTAATCAGCGAACCTTCTGACGCTTTTCCTCATTCAAAATAATTCTTAAATGCTATTTTGAAAATTTTCGATTTTTTCCAAGGGGTACCCCCATGAAATTTTCATAATCTGGCATTTCCCCATTTTTGGATATTTCCTCTCCTTCCGATTGGCATAGCTCTGCCAATTCGCATCCGATCGAGAAAAAGCGTACCATTCCGTAATCAGCAAACCTTCTGCCGCTTTTCCTCATTCAAAATAATTCTTAAATGCTATTTTGAAAATTTTCGATTTTTTCCAAGGGGTACCCCCATGAAATTTCGATAATCTGGCATTTCCCCATTTTTGGATATTTCCTCTCCTTCCGATTGGCATAGCTCTGCCAATTCGCATCCGATCGAGAAATAGCGTACCATTCCGCAATCAGCGAACCTTCTGCCGCTTTTCCTCATTCAAAATAATGCTTAAATGCTATTTTGAAAATTTTCGATTTTTTCCAAGGGGTACCCCCATGAAATTTTCATAATCTGGCATTTCCCCATTTTTGGATATTTCCTCTCCTTCCGATTGGCATAGCTCTGCCAATTCGCATCCGATCGAGAAAAAGCGTACCATTCCGTAATCAGCGAACCTTCTGCCGCTTTTCCTCATTCAAAATAATGCTTAAATGCTATTTTGAAAATTTTCGATTTTTTCCAAGGGGTACCCCCATGAAATTTCGATAATCTGGCATTTCCCCATTTTTGGATATTTCCTCTCCTTCCGGTTGGCATAGCTCTGCCAATTCGCATCCGATCGAGAAAAAGCGTACCATTCCGTAATCAGCGAACCTTCTGCCGCTTTTCCTCATTCAAAATAATTCTTAAATGCTATTTTGAAAATTTTCGATTTTTTCCAAGGGGTACCCCCATGAAATTTTCATAATCTGGCATTTCCCCATTTTTTGATATTTCCTCTCCTTCCGATTGGCATAGCTCTGCCAATTCGCATCCGATCGAGAAAAAGCGTACCATTCCGTAATCAGCGAACCTTCTGCCGCTTTTCCTCATTCAAAATAATGCTTAAAAGCGATTTTGAAAATTTTCGATTTTTTCCAAGGGGTACCCCCATGAAATTTCGATAATCTGGCATTTCCCCATTTTTTGATATTTCCTCTCCTTCCGGTTGGCATAGCTCTGCCAATTCGCATCCGATCGAGAAATAGCATACCATTCCGTAATCAGCGAACCTTCTGCCGCTTTTCCTCATTCAAAATAATGCTTAAAAACGATTTTGAAAATTTTCGATTTTTTCCAAGGGGTACCCCCATGAAATTTCGATAATCTGGCATTTCCCCATTTTTGGATATTTCCTCTCCTTCCGGTTGGCATAGCTCTGCCAATTCGCATCCGATCGAGAAAAAGCGTACCATTCCGTAATCAGCGAACCTTCTGCCGCTTTTCCTCATTCAAAATAATGCTTAAAAGCGATTTTGAAAATTTTCGATTTTTTCCAAGGGGTACCCCCATGAAATTTCGATAATCTGGCATTTCCCCATTTTTGGATATTTCCTCTCCTTCCGATTGGCATAGCTCTGCCAATTCGCATCCGATCGAGAAAAAGCGTACCATTCCGTAATCAGCGAACCTTCTGCCGCTTTTCCTCATTAAAAATAATTCTTAAATGCTATTTTGAAAATTTTCGATTTTTTCCAAGGGGTACCCCCATGAAATTTTCATAATCTGGCATTTCCCCATTTTTGGATATTTCCTCTCCTTCCGATTGGCATAGCTCTGCCAATTCGCATCCGATCGAGAAATAGCGTACCATTCCGTAATCAGCGAACCTTCTGCCGCTTTTCCTCATTCAAAATAATGCTTAAAAACGATTTTGAAAATTTTCGATTTTTTCCAAGGGGTACCCCCATGAAATTTCGATAATCTGGCATTTCCCCATTTTTGGATATTTCCTCTCCTTCCGATTGGCATAGCTCTGCCAATTCGCATCCGATCGAGAAAAAGCGTACCATTCCGTAATCAGCGAACCTTCTGCCGCTTTTCCTCATTCAAAATAATGCTTAAATGCTATTTTGAAAATTTTCGATTTTTTCCAAGGGGTACCCCCATGAAATTTCGATAATCTGGCATTTCCCCATTTTTGGATATTTCCTCTCCTTCCGATTGGCATAGCTCTGCCAATTCGCATCCGATCGAGAAAAAGCGTACCATTCCTTAATCAGCGAACCTTCTGCCGCTTTTCCTCATTCAAAATAATTCTTAAATGCTATTTTGAAAATTTTCGATTTTTTCCCCATGAAATTTCGATAATCTGGCATTTCCCCATTTTTGGATATTTCCTCTCCTTCCGATTGGCATAGCTCTGCCAATTCGCATCCGATCGAGAAAAAGCGTACCATTCCGTAATCAGCGAACCTTCTGCCGCTTTTCCTCATTCAAAATAATGCTTAAAAACGATTTTGAAAATTTTCGATTTTTTCCAAGGGGTACCCCCATGAAATTTCGATAATCTGGCATTTCCCCATTTTTGGATATTTCCTCTCCTTCCGATTGGCATAGCTCTGCCAATTCGCATCCGATCGAGAAAAAGCGTACCATTCCGTAATCAGCGAACCTTCTGCCGCTTTTCCTCATTCAAAATAATGCTTAAAAACGATTTTGAAAATTTTCGATTTTTTCCAAGGGGTACCCCCATGAAATTTCGATAATCTGGCATTTCCCCATTTTTGGATATTTCCTCTCCTTCCGATTGGCATAGCTCTGCCAATTCGCATCCGATCGAGAAATAGCGTACCATTCCTTAATCAGCGAACCTTCTGCCGCTTTTCCTCATTCAAAATAATTCTTAAATGCTATTTTGAAAATTTTCGATTTTTTCCAAGGGGTACCCCCATGAAATTTTCATAATCTGGCATTTCCCCATTTTTGGATATTTCCTCTCCTTCCGATTGGCATAGCTCTGCCAATTCGCATCCGATCGAGAAAAAGCGTACCATTCCGTAATCAGCGAACCTTCTGCCGCTTTTCCTCATTCAAAATAATGCTTAAATGCTATTTTGAAAATTTTCGATTTTTTCCAAGGGGTACCCCCATGAAATTTTCATAATCTGGCATTTCCCCATTTTTGGATATTTCCTCTCCTTCCGATTGGCATAGCTCTGCCAATTCGCATCCGATCGAGAAAAAGCGTACCATTCCGTAATCACCAAACCTTCTGCCGCTTTTCCTCATTCAAAATAATTCTTAAATGCTATTTTGAAAATTTTCGATTTTTTCCAAGGGGTACCCCCATGAAATTTCGATAATCTGGCATTTCCCCATTTTTGGATATTTCCTCTCCTTCCGATTGGCATAGCTCTGCCAATTCGCATCCGATCGAGAAAAAGCGTACCATTCCGTAATCAGCGAACCTTCTGCCGCTTTTCCTCATTCAAAATAATGCTTAAATGCTATTTTGAAAATTTTCGATTTTTTCCAAGGGGTACCCCCATGAAATTTCGATAATCTGGCATTTCCCCATTTTTGGATATTTCCTCTCCTTCCGATTGGCATAGCTCTGCCAATTCGCATCCGATCGAGAAATAGCGTACCATTCCGTAATCAGCGAACCTTCTGCCGCTTTTCCTCATTCAAAATAATGCTTAAAAGCGATTTTGAAAATTTTCGATTTTTTCCAAGGGGTACCCCCATGAAATTTCGATAATCTGGCATTTCCCCATTTTTGGATATTTCCTCTCCTTCCGGTTGGCATAGCTCTGCCAATTCGCATCCGATCGAGAAAAAGCGTACCATTCCGTAATCAGCGAACATTCTGCCGCTTTTCCTCATTCAAAATAATGCTTAAAAGCGATTTTGAAAATTTTCGATTTTTTCCAAGGGGTACCCCCATGAAATTTCGATAATCTGGCATTTCCCCATTTTTGGATATTTCCTCTCCTTCCGATTGGCATAGCTCTGCCAATTCGCATCCGATCGAGAAATAGCGTACCATTCCGTAATCAGCAAACCTTCTGCCGCTTTTCCTCATTCAAAATAATGCTTAAATGCTATTTTGAAAATTTTCGATTTTTTCCAAGGGGTACCCCCATGAAATTTCGATAATCTGGCATTTCCCCATTTTTGGATATTTCCTCTCCTTCCGATTGGCATAGCTCTGCCAATTCGCATCCGATCGAGAAATAGCGTACCATTCCTTAATCAGCGAACCTTCTGCCGCTTTTCCTCATTCAAAATAATTCTTAAATGCTATTTTGAAAATTTTCGATTTTTTCCAAGGGGTACCCCCATGAAATTTTCATAATCTGGCATTTCCCCATTTTTGGATATTTCCTCTCCTTCCGATTGGCATAGCTCTGCCAATTCGCATCCGATCGAGAAAAAGCGTACCATTCCGTAATCAGCGAACCTTTTGCCGCTTTTCCTCATTCAAAATAATGCTTAAATGCTATTTTGAAAATTTTCGATTTTTTCCAAGGGGTACCCCCATGAAATTTCGATAATCTGGCATTTCCCCATATTTTGGATATTTCCTCTCCTTCCGATTGGCATAGCTCTGCCAATTCGCATCCGATCGAGAAAAAGCGTACCATTCCGTAATCAGCGAACCTTCTGCCGCTTTTCCTCATTCAAAATAATTCTTAAATGCTATTTTGAAAATTTTCGATTTTTTCCAAGGGGTACCCCCATGAAATTTCGATAATCTGGCATTTCCCCATTTTTGGATATTTCCTCTCCTTCCGATTGGCATAGCTCTGCCAATTCGCATCCGATCGAGAAATAGCGTACCATTCCTTAATCAGCGAACCTTCTGCCGCTTTTCCTCATTCAAAATAATGCTTAAAAACGATTTTGAAAATTTTCGATTTTTTCCAAGGGGTACCCCCATGAAATTTCGATAATCTGGCATTTCCCCATTTTTCGATATTTCCTCTCCTTCCGATTGGCATAGCTCTGCCAATTCGCATCCGATCGAGAAATAGCGTACCATTCCGTAATCAGCAAACCTTCTGCCGCTTTTCCTCATTCAAAATAATGCTTAAATGCTATTTTGAAAATTTTCGATTTTTTCCAAGGGGTACCCCCATGAAATTTCGATAATCTGGCATTTCCCCATTTTTGGATATTTCCTCTCCTTCCGATTGGCATAGCTCTGCCAATTCGCATCCGATCGAGAAATAGCGTACCATTCCTTAATCAGCGAACCTTCTGCCGCTTTTCCTCATTCAAAATAATTCTTAAATGCTATTTTGAAAATTTTCGATTTTTTCCAAGGGGTACCCCCATGAAATTTTCATAATCTGGCATTTCCCCATTTTTGGATATTTCCTCTCCTTCCGATTGGCATAGCTCTGCCAATTCGCATCCGATCGAGAAAAAGCGTACCATTCCGTAATCAGCGAACCTTCTGCCGCTTTTCCTCATTCAAAATAATGCTTAAATGCTATTTTGAAAATTTTCGATTTTTTCCAAGGGGTACCCCCATGAAATTTCGATAATCTGGCATTTCCCCATTTTTGGATATTTCCTCTCCTTCCGATTGGCATAGCTCTGCCAATTCGCATCCGATCGAGAAATAGCGTACCATTCCTTAATCAGCGAACCTTCTGCCGCTTTTCCTCATTCAAAATAATTCTTAAATGCTATTTTGAAAATTTTCGATTTTTTCCAAGGGGTACCCCCATGAAATTTCGATAATCTGGCATTTCCCCATTTTTGGATATTTCCTCTCCTTCCGATTGGCATAGCTCTGCCAATTCGCATCCGATCGAGAAAAAGCGTACCATTCCGTAATCAGCGAACCTTCTGCCGATTTTCCGCATTCAAAATAATGCTTAAATGCTATTTTGAAAATTTTCGATTTTTTCCAAGGGGTACCCCCATGAAATTTCGATAATCTGGCATTTCCCCATATTTTGGATATTTCCTCTCCTTCCGATTGGCATAGCTCTGCCAATTCGCATCCGATCGAGAAAAAGCGTACCATTCCGTAATCAGCGAACCTTCTGCCGCTTTTCTTCATTCAAAATAATTCTTAAATGCTATTTTGAAAATTTTCGATTTTTTCCAAGGGGTACCCCCATGAAATTTCGATAATCTGGCATTTCCCCATTTTTGGATATTTCCTCTCCTTCCGATTGGCATAGCTCTGCCAATTCGCATCCGATCGAGAAAAAGCGTACCATTCCGTAATCAGCGAACCTTCTGCCGCTTTTCCTCATTCAAAATAATGCTTAAATGCTATTTTGAAAATTTTCGATTTTTTCCAAGGGGTACCCCCATGAAATTTCGATAATCTGGCATTTCCCCATTTTTGGATATTTCCTCTCCTTCCGATTGGCATAGCTCTGCCAATTCGCATCCGATCGAGAAATAGCGTACCATTCCGTAATCAGCGAACCTTCTGCCGCTTTTCCTCATTCAAAATAATGCTTAAATGCTATTTTGAAAATTTTCGATTTTTTCCAAGGGGTACCCCCATGAAATTTCGATAATCTGGCATTTCCCCATTTTTGGATATTTCCTCTCCTTCCGATTGGCATAGCTCTGCCAATTCGCATCCGATCGATAAAAAGCGTACCATTCCGTAATCAGCGAACCTTCTGCCGCTTTTCCTCATTCAAAATAATGCTTAAATGCTATTTTGAAAATTTTCGATTTTTTCCAAGGGGTACCCCCATGAAATTTCGATAATCTGGCATTTCCCCATTTTTGGATATTTCCTCTCCTTCCGATTGGCATAGCTCTGCCAATTCGCATCCGATCGAGAAATAGCGTACCATTCCGCAATCAGCGAACCTTCTGCCGCTTTTCCTCATTCAAAATAATTCTTAAATGCTATTTTGAAAATTTTCGATTTTTTCCAAGGGGTACCCCCATGAAATTTTCATAATCTGGCATTTCCCCATTTTTGGATATTTCCTCTCCTTCCGATTGGCATAGCTCTGCCAATTCGCATCCGATCGAGAAAAAGCGTACCATTCCGTAATCAGCGAACCTTCTGCCGCTTTTCCTCATTCAAAATAATGCTTAAATGCTATTTTGAAAATTTTCGATTTTTTCCAAGGGGTACCCCCATGAAATTTCGATAATCTGGCATTTCCCCATTTTTGGATATTTCCTCTCCTTCCGATTGGCATAGCTCTGCCAATTCGCATCCGATCGAGAAAAAGCGTACCATTCCGTAATCAGCGAACCTTCTGCCGCTTTTCCTCATTCAAAATAATGCTTAAATGCTATTTTGAAAATTTTCGATTTTTTCCAAGGGGTACCCCCATGAAATTTTCATAATCTGGCATTTCCCCATTTTTGGATATTTCCTCTCCTTCCGATTGGCATAGCTCTGCCAATTCGCATCCGATCGAGAAATAGCGTACCATTCCGTAATCAGCGAACCTTCTGCCGCTTTTCCTCATTAAAAATAATTCTTAAATGCTATTTTGAAAATTTTCGATTTTTTCCAAGGGGTACCCCCATGAAATTTCGATAATCTGGCATTTCCCCATATTTTGGATATTTCCTCTCCTTCCGATTGGCATAGCTCTGCCAATTCGCATCCGATCGAGAAATAGCGTACCATTCCGTAATCAGCGAACCTTCTGCCGCTTTTCCTCATTCAAAATAATTCTTAAATGCTATTTTGAAAATTTTCGATTTTTTCCAAGGGGTACCCCCATGAAATTTCGATAATCTGGCATTTCCCCATTTTTGGATATTTCCTCTCCTTCCGATTGGCATAGCTCTGCCAATTCGCATCCGATCGAGAAAAAGCGTACCATTCCGTAATCAGCGAACCTTCTGCCGCTTTTCCTCATTCAAAATAATGCTTAAATGCTATTTTGAAAATTTTCGATTTTTTCCAAGGGGTACCCCCATGAAATTTTCATAATCTGGCATTTCCCCATTTTTGGATATTTCCTCTCCTTCCGATTGGCATAGCTCTGTCAATTCGCATCCGATCGAGAAATAGCGTACCATTCCGTAATCAGCGAACCTTCTGCCGCTTTTCCTCATTCAAAATAATTCTTAAATGCTATTTTGAAAATTTTCGATTTTTTCCAAGGGGTACCCCCATGAAATTTCGATAATCTGGCATTTCCCCATTTTTGGATATTTCCTCTCCTTCCGATTGGCATAGCTCTGCCAATTCGCATCCGATCGAGAAAAAGCGTACCATTCCGTAATCAGCGAACCTTCTGCCGCTTTTCCTCATTCAAAATAATGCTTAAATGCTATTTTGAAAATTTTCGATTTTTTCCAAGGGGTACCCCCATGAAATTTCGATAATCTGGCATTTCCCCATTTTTGGATATTTCCTCTCCTTCCGATTGGCATAGCTCTGCCAATTCGCATCCGATCGAGAAATAGCGTACCATTCCGTAATCAGCGAACCTTCTGCCGCTTTTCCTCATTAAAAATAATTCTTAAATGCTATTTTGAAAATTTTCGATTTTTTCCAAGGGGTACCCCCATGAAATTTCGATAATCTGGCATTTCCCCATTTTTGGATATTTCCTCTCCTTCCGATTGGCATAGCTCTGCCAATTCGCATCCGATCGAGAAATAGCGTACCATTCCTTAATCAGCGAACCTTCTGCCGCTTTTCCTCATTCAAAATAATTCTTAAATGCTATTTTGAAAATTTTCGATTTTTTCCAAGGGGTACCCCCATGAAATTTTCATAATCTGGCATTTCCCCATTTTTGGATATTTCCTCTCCTTCCGATTGGCATAGCTCTGCCAATTCGCATCCGATCGAGAAAAAGCGTACCATTCCGTAATCAGCGAACCTTCTGCCGCTTTTCCTCATTCAAAATAATGCTTAAATGCTATTTTGAAAATTTTCGATTTTTTCCAAGGGGTACCCCCATGAAATTTCGATAATCTGGCATTTCCCCATATTTTGGATATTTCCTCTCCTTCCGATTGGCATAGCTCTGCCAATTCGCATCCGATCGAGAAATAGCGTACCATTCCGTAATCAGCGAACCTTCTGCCGCTTTTCCTCATTCAAAATAATGCTTAAATGCTATTTTGAAAATTTTCGATTTTTTTCCAAGGGGTACCCCCATGAAATTTCGATAATCTGGCATTTCCCCATTTTTGGATATTTCCTCTCCTTCCGATTGGCATAGCTCTGCCAATTCGCATCCGATCGAGAAAAAGCGTACCATTCCGTAATCAGCGAACCTTCTGCCGCTTTTCCTCATTCAAAATAATGCTTAAATGCTATTTTGAAAATTTTCGATTTTTTCCAAGGGGTACCCCCATAAAATTTCGATAATCTGGCATTTCCCCCCATGGATGTGCGCCTTTTTTGTGCGCCGTATTTTTCGTACCATTGTCGGGTAAGTTAATATCCTTAAGAGGGAAACCCAATATTATCTAGAGTTGTTACGGTTTCTATTCCCCCAGGTGAACAGGATGAATGTGCTGTCACAGGAGGTCCTGTCACAGGAGACAGTTTCCCCGGACTGGTGGCTGGATGTCAACAATGGACCTCGGGGCTACGCAAAATCGCAGCATGGTCGTCGTCCATCGGATCAGAAGCTCAACTGCGCCTCATCGACGTTATTTGTGTGCCAGAAAACCACCAGGACAGCAGCTCTGCATTCCACGAAATGTCCTTCGATACCCGCCGAAATTCTGATCAGCGTATCTAGAACCTAGTATTAAATGTATCCTAAGGTTGTACTTATTTCAGTTTTAAGTATGTGTGTGAATAATAAATATCCTGATTATAAATAAAACAAAACATCCTGTGTGGTTTATTCAATGGGGATAACTTTGGGGGCCAGTAGGTGGATCTCGATTTTGCAAACGTTGATCAGTGACGTCATTCGTCGGGCTTTGATCAACTGGGTTGGCTGAACCGTTAAATTCAAGACATAAGCCGGTTTGGCCAATATACATACCCATACAGCCAAGACACCACCTCGTGGTGACGTCACGGATCAAAGCTCAATTCGTGGCGTCATAGATTTTTGCGGATGAAAATTGTTAAATTTTGGGCCGCTACCAGGCTCGGAGTACTAGGCGAACAGAAATGGCCAGTAGGTGGATTTCGATTTCCAAAACTGTTTTTTGTGAATATCTCGGCCATTTCGCGTCCGATCCTGGAATGAAATGTTCCAAAAAACCCAGAAAAATATTCTCTACCAACTTGGCTAAAAAAGATTGGAATTGGCCAAGTTAACACCGTGGGAAAAATATGTTTGGCCAACAACTTGACCTTTGTTTCATTCCTTTGTTTATATCTGGGACATTCCATAATCGATTTTGGCAGGGAATGCCATTTCAGAATCAGGACTTTAAGGTCCTTTGGACTGCTTCAAAAGTTTCGGAATCAAAGGATGTTTGATCCTTAAAGTCAAATAAAATCTAATTCATTTAGTTTTGATTTTCTGGACACATTTTTGTTAAGGATATAAAGGATATTTTGGCAGAGATCGAAGGATATTAATGTCCTGATCCCGAAATAGTGTCCCGTTTCTAGATCGGTTGAAAAATGACCGAGATATACGCAATGGGAAAAACGGGAACTTATAACAATATTCGTTTTAAGCCAATTTTAATTTTCCCACGGTGTTAACTTGGCTAATACCAGATTTTCTTGGCCAGTCGATGCGCCTTAATTTTCTGCATTTTCTGGGTGGTCACAATCCAGGATCAGATGCGAAATGGCCGAGATATTCACAAAAAACTGTTTCAGAAAATAGAATCCACCTACTGGCCATTTCTGTTGGCCTGGTACTCCAAGCCTGGTGGCGGCCGAAAATCTCAAAATTTTCAGCCGCTAAAGTCTGTGACGTCACGAAATGGGCCTCGATCAGTGACGTCACCACTGGGTGGTGACTTGCCTGTTCTGGTTGGTGTCTTGGCTGAACCGATTAACCGCTTAATGTTATCGGCTTATCGATTGATATTTAAATTTCGCGGGGGCGGGTAACTATTTTTGAATTTGAAAGTTTAAAAAAGCCCGGGAAGGCGCGGGCGGGATATATTTTTGAATTTCAAATTCAAATATAACGGATCGATTTGTGGATCCTGTGTGGAACCTAAGTGGATCTTATGTGGATCCTATGTGGGACCTGTGTGGAACCTGTGTGGATCCTGTGTGGATCCTATGTGGGCCCAAGACACGATATATATCGATATACAACCCGCTAAATTTAAATTCAAATTCAAAAAACGATTTTCCGCCCGCGCCTGTGGATCCAAATTCGATCGCTATATTTGAATTCAAATTTCAAATAGTTACCCGCCCCCGCGAAAATTAAAAACCAACCGTTTAACCGGTTCAGCCAAGACACCACCCATTGCCGCCTAGACTCCACCCAGTTGTGACGTCACTGATCGAGGCCCATTTCGTGACGTCACAGACTTTTGCGGCTGAAAATTTTTAGATTTTCGGCCGCCACCAGGCTCGGAGTACCAGGCCAACAGAAATGGCCAGTAGGTGGATTCTATTTTCTGAAACAGTTTTTTGTGAATATCTCGGCCATTTCGCATCTGATCCTGGATTGTGACCACCCAGAAAATGCAGAAAATTAAGGCGCATCGACTGGCCAAGAAAATCTGGTATTAGCCAAGTTAACACCGTGGGAAAATTAAAATTGGCTTAAAACGAATATTGTTATAAGTTCCCGTTTTTCCCATTGCGTATATCTCGGCCATTTTCCAACCGATCTAGAAACGGGGCACCATTTCGGGATCAGGACATTAATATCCTTCGATCTCTGCCAAAATATCCTTGATATCCTTAACAAAAATGTGTCCAGAAAATCAAAACTAAATTAATTAGATTTTATTTGACTTTAAGGATCAAACATCCTTTGATTCCGAAACTTTTGAAGCAGTCCAAAGGACCTTAAAGTCCTGATTCTGAAATGGCATTCCCTGCCAAAATCGATTATGGAATGTCCCAGATATAAACAAAGGAATGAAACAAAGGTCAAGTTGTTGGCCAAACATATTTTTCCCACGGTGTTAACTTGGCCAATTCCAATCTTTTTTAGCCAAGTTGGTAGAGAATATTTTTCTGGGTTTTTTGGAACATTTCATTCCAGGATCGGACGCGAAATGGCCGAGATATTCACAAAAAACAGTTTTGGAAATCGAAATCCACCTACTGGCCATTTCTGTTCGCCTAGTACTCCGAGCCTGGTAGCGGCCCAAAATTTAACAATTTTCATCCGCAAAAATCTATGACGCCACGAATTGAGCTTTGATCCGTGACGTCACCACGAGGTGGTGTCTTGGCTGTATGGGTATGTATATTGGCTAAACCGGCCTATGTCTTGACTTTAACGGTTCAGCCAACCCAGTTGATCAAAGCCCGACGAATGACGTCACTGATCACAGTTTGCAAAATCGAGATCCCCCTACTGGCCCCCAAAGTTATCCCCATTGAATAAACCACACAGGATGTTTTGTTTTATTTATAATCAGGATATTTATTATTCACACACATACTTAAAACTGAAATAAGTACAACCTTAGGATACATTTAATACTAGGTTCTAGATACGCTGATCAGAATTTCGGCGGGTATCGAAGGACATTTCGTGGAATGCAGAGCTGCTGTCCTGGTGGTTTTCTGGCACACAAATAACGTCGATGAGGCGCAGTTGAGCTTCTGATCCGATGGACGACGACCATGCTGCGATTTTGCGTAGCCCCGAGGTCCATTGTTGACATCCAGCCACCAGTCCGGGGAAACTGTCTCCTGTGACAGGACCTCCTGTGTCAGCACATTCATCCTGTTCACCTGGGGGAAAAGAAACCGTGAAAACTCCAGATAATATTGGTTTAATTACGGAATGGTACGCTATTTCTCGATCGGATGCAAGTTGGCGGAGCTATGCCTATTGGAAGGGGAAACTAATTATAATTCCTCCTAAATTTTTGGCTTAATTTACATTTCCCGGCACTGCGGAGATTTGTTTGTGTTTCCAACCGAACCGCAAGTCCAGCGGAAAAAAAAAGCGGAAATTCGAGAGGCAGGGCATTACGGCTAATTTTAGCCGGGCACTCCATGGCGGGCCGATCGGGCAGATCGTAGATCGCAATCGGAATCGAAATCAGAAGACCGGAGAGTGATCGGGGAAGAGTCGGAAAAGTAGAGAGTTTGTGCTTCGCCGGCGACGGTCAGTTGTGTTCCGATAACCATCCGCCGGAGAGTGGGATATTTTTGTTGGCTTTTTTTATTGGTGCACCTAGGCTTTTATCGGAAGAGAGTTGCGGTTATCCAATCACGAAATGTCGGAGCAGCCAAGCGAGAATCCGGAGGAGCAGCGGAAGAAGACTCAGCCGATACAGCAGATGACCATTAGTGCCTCCACCCAGGAGCTGGCCGAACTGATATACCTTAATTTGGGGGATTTGCGGCCGCGGGAGCCGTCCTGGCGGGTGGCGGACTCCCCCATCTCCGGGCGGGGCATCTTCGCCGTCAGGGACATAGCCGCCGGTGAGGAACTGTTCCGCGAGCACACCCTCCTGGTGGGGCCGACGGCCCATCGATCCACGAACCTACGCACGTGTACCCTGTGCTATTGTTTGATTCCCGGGGACACGGATCTGGATGCTCTCTGTCCGGCGGGTTGTGGTTTGCCCGTGTGTCCTGAGTGTCGAAGCTCTGATCGCCATCAGGTGGAGTGCAAGCTCTTCCGGAAGTGGCAGCCTCTGGAGACGCAGCGGATCGAGCCGAGAGCCTTGCGGATCCTCAGCGTGGTGCGTTGCTTCTTCCTGGACGAGCCGCAGCGGAAGCTCCTCTACGCCATGCAGGCGAACGCGGACCGGTACTACATGAAGGAGGTGCAGCGGGCGGCCGAGTGCTTCCGGCACTTCCCCAAGGAGCAGGACATGCTGGACTACTTCTACCGTACCATCTGCGCCTTCAATACGAACGCCTTCGAGAGCCGGAGTCATGTGGGGGGACACGAGGTCCTGGTGCGGGCCCTGTTCCCTCTGGCCGGGCTACTCAACCATCAGTGCACTCCGAACGCCGCCCATCACTTCGTGGATGGGGAGACGATCGTGGTGTGCTCCACGGAAAGGATTCCGTCCGGTGCTGAGATCACCATGTCCTACGCCAAGCTCCTCTGGTCCACGCTGGCCCGGAAGATGTTCCTGGGAATGACGAAGCACTTCATGTGCCACTGCGTCCGCTGCCAGGATCCGACGGTGAGTCCGGAACACTGCACTACCCCACTGGGTGGCGGTGGCGGAGAGTGTGTCGCAATCGTTGCACCAAAATAGATGTGCTCGTTAAAAAAAAAAAGTTGAAAAACAAGGGCGTAGTTGGGGAAAGGGGTTTCAAAGTCTCAGCTTAGCTAGCCTCTAGTTTGTTCATTTTTATTTTATTTTTTAAACAATAATTTTCTATTTAAAAAAGTTTTTGATCCCACTTTGAAACTACGCCCCTGTTAGTAGTGTTTAAATGCCAAAATGCGTCGAGTAATTAATCAAAGGCTAAGTGTATGATTGAGGCAAGGCAGCTGGCCGAAAACATTATTCTAAAAAATTGAAAGCCATCTTTAAGGATTAACCCGTGAGTAGTGTTGAAAATTTTCAAAACATTTCCGTTAAAAAATATATCAAAAATACTCACAAAAGAGTCAAGTTTCTAAAACAAAACCCATATTTTTTCTAACTGAATGACATTTGTTTGTTTTTGAAACCTTTACTTTGGATACTTTTTGGCAAACTTCCAACTGACAATGGTGATGCCACACCCCTTTTCTCACCTCCCCCTTTTTTTAGTAGTTCAAGTACTCTTAAAAAATTCTTAAAAAATAATAATAAAAAAATATATATAGATAAAGACTAGCAACCCACTGCATTCATTCATTCGAACGCTTCGCTTGGCACAGAATTCTACAATTTTTCTGTCAAAGATCGCTTGCCCCTGCCCCGCCCTCTTTTTCTTGTTTTTTTTTTTTTGTTTACAAATAAAAAAAATCTATATTTTCTTTGACGTTGTTCGAATATACAAAACATATATACATATATATATATCTGCGCACAAAAATTCTTCGGAAAGCCGAAAAACATTTCAAATTTTTCGAGTATTTCGGTTGGCAGATAGTTTTCTGTTTCGAAAAACGGAATTGGAGAGTGTTTTAAGTGTTAAGTTTTTTAATAAAAAATATTATAAATTTTTATCAATACTATTTGGAAGTTGAAAACCACATATCTTAAATCACATATAGATAGTTTCTAAAAATATTAATTTTTTCTAAAATTCTGAAAGCTATTCCCCGTATTTTTCAGTTTGGATCTTTTATTTATTTTTTTTTTAATTTCCCGCCTTTGGTTTCCCTCGATGGGGCCAATAAAAAAGTGAAAATAGATTTTAAATGTGGAGCCATGTGGGCGTGGAATCCGGACAGGGACTGCAGGTTAATGGTGTCCCCCCCATAAAGGTTTACAACTGAGTTACGACTGTTTTTTTGTTGGCTTTTTTTTGGGGGGCTTGGAGAAGGTTAACCTGACATGTGACAATGCGTGACAGTCGCGCCGGAAAATGATCCGGAAAATGAGGGGGGTGGGGGGGATAGAGTAGTTGTTACTACCGGCAAATGGAGCCATCCCCACCTGGTCACGTGTCATGGCTCTCTCACCTGCCTTTTCCCCATGGCATTGTCCCCAATTTTGTTGTTGGTTTCCCCGACACGCAACTCATTTTTCCTCGCCCGGCGATGTCTTAATTTATGTCCCAGCCACACGCACCTTTAGCCAGGGTTCACTGTACAAAAAGCCTATATCGATAGTGCCCGGAGAGATTACGAAAGTGATGGGTTATAATTAATATTCGTACTCCACACAGAAACCCAATAATTATAATAATTTTCAATGGGTTCTATGAGTCACTTGCCCTGCTCCAAAAGGGCATAGAAAATTGTATTATTTCAACATTTTAATTAACTATTTTTTTTGGGCAGTGCATTAATGTGGGCTAGTGCCACGCCTGGTATTGGTGGCATTGCATCTCCGTAAATAATTCTTCCAGCTGCTCAGATTGCCGAGGGTGATGGCGCCAAGTGGGAGTGGGCTGGGTTGGGTTGGGGGCTGGTCCCTCTATGGCTTCCACTTTATGCCATCCATAACCGCAGACATCACATGGCAGGGAAATGTGAGAGACTCTCTGAGAGAGAGGTGGAGTGCCAGGAGCAGATGAAGCCACCAGGAGGAGCTGGAATAGCCACTGATAGTCCATCCTCGTCGGTCGTCTGGAGGTGCTTCGCCACATAAATTGACGGCGGAAAATGCTTTTGATTAGTGACTGACTGGGCTGCATCAATGGCTCTTGCCACTTGCCTCGTGCTGCCTCTAGGTGCCCCCCTCTCTCAAATCCAATTGAATGCAACAATGGGAACCACAGCAGCAGCAACAACTCAAGCACAAATTGAATAAGAGTCGAAAGCAAAATCCGCTTTGCGACGTCCCGTCCCAGTGGCATATAGCACTTCAAGTACACCCGCCCCATTCCCGATTCCCATTTCTCTTCAAATTATTTCCCACAGATTCGGGGATTTTTTATAAAATGCCTAACAAAAAAAATGAATTAGAGTTTGGGCATAAAAAACTCCAAATTAAAAGGCTTTAGATGTCTAAATTTCTCTTAAATATTTTCATATTTTATTTTTTTAATTTTTAACAATTTATATACCTTTTTTCTAAATATCATAATTTGAATTCTTTGATTTTGAAAACCGGAACTATGGGAAATGTGCGTTTTTCCCGTGTGCGTGTGCTTTTGGAAAAAATCATATTTGACTTTTGTCGTTGTTGTCTCCTATGGTGCTTGTTGTTGTTGTCGCTGTTGTTGTGGTTGTCTTAGTTGTTGTCTAGCCACCCCCTTTCCACCTCACCCTCTAGCTGCTGCCTCTAATTTGTGTTCTTCGTACCTCGCACTAGACTAGACCAGGGAAGGTGTATTAGCTTTTCAGTAGAGTTTTCTTAAACTCTTTATATTTTATATAATAATTACTATATTACTAATTAATATTACTTTAGTATTTATAAAAAAATATTAAATAATGTCCTTCCTATGAGAGTTATAGAAAAATATAAATATGTATTAAAGGACTAAGAAATCCTTAAATATTTTTGAAAAATAAACTTGATATTCTTAACTTAATTAATGGACAATTAATTTCCCAAGTGCATAGTTGAATAATTTCTAGTTTCTGGCACTCCTCGTATAAATTTCCCCCACCAAGTACTGGGTATGAATAGTGGTCACACCTACTGGTATCTCAGCACTCCCCTTCCCCCCTGTTTCTCTTGTATTTAATGCTCTCCGAGGGCGTCGGCGTTCACGTCATAAGCGTTGCTCTGGTTTCTTATTGTTGTTGTTGCTGGTGTTGGTTGAATTTGTTGTAGTTGTTGCTATTGTTGTTGTTGTTGTTGTTGCTTTTGGTCATGTTGTAGATATGAACCGTTTTGTTGTTGCTGCCTCAGTAGCTGTTGCTGTCTTTGCTGCTCATGTTGCTGCTGTTGCTGTTGCTGTTGCTGCTGTTGTTGCTGCTGCTGCTGCTGCTGCTGTTGCTGCCGGCGTTGCTGTCGCAGCAATTCCCTTGTAGACCGCGAGACATCATCACTCGCCGACCCAACGCGCGTCGCTCTGGTTGGCTCGCACTTCCGTCCGTAATCGTGTGTCCGTAACCGTAACCGTATAGCCGTATATCCGTAATTGCTGCCCCCCCTCGGACATGGACACGACGGCTGCCATGGTGGCGCACATGGCCCCTGACAAGGACACCAGTGCCGAGCAACTGGCCGCCCTGATAGACAGTCATTTGGGCGATCTGCGCGAGGAGGAGCCCAACTGGACCATCAACTCCTCGAAGGTGGCCGGCCGTGGTGTGTTCGCCACCCGGGACATCGCAGCCGGCGAGCTGATCTTCCGGGAGAGGGCTCTCGTCACCGGACCCACAGCCCGCAAGGGGCAGCTCAGCTCGTGTGTCTGCTGCCACCAGATGCTGCCCCAGAGCGGCTTCCTGTGCCGCCACCGATGCACCCTGCCCGTCTGCGCCGCCTGCTCGGATGCGGAAATCCATCGAGCGGAATGCGAACACTTCCGCCGGTGGCAGCCCAAGGACGCGGACGAGGAACTGGAGCAGGTGAATCCCCTCTCCTTGAGGATTCTGACGGCGGTGCGGGTCTTCCACCTCAGCAAGGAGCAGCGGCATCTGGTGGACGCCATGCAGGCGAATGCGTCTCGCGGCTACCGCCAGGAGATCATCAAGGCGGCCCAGTGCTTCCGCAACTTTCCCACCACGGATCGCGAATTCATGGATCAGCTATTCCGGATCGTCGGCGTCCTCAATACGAACGCCTTCGAGGCGCCCTGCCGTTCCGGCGGCCACGAGGTCCTCCTCCGTGGCCTCTTCCCCCTGACGGCGATCATGAATCACGAGTGCACGCCCAACGCCAGTCACTACTTCGATAACGGCACTCTGGCGGTGGTGCGGGCGGCTCGGGACATTCCCAAGGGTGGCGAGATCACCACCACCTACACCAAGATCCTTTGGGGCAACCTCACGAGGGGCATCTTCCTCAAGATGACGAAGAACTTTACGTGCGACTGTGTCCGGTGTAATGATAATACAGTGAGTCCTGGATATGTATTACTAAGCTTTGGGTCCTCGGGCGTCCTTCGGGAGGGGTGTCTTCGATAGGAGATTGAGGTTATGAAGGTTTTCCTATACTATTTTCCCGCGCTTTTTCTGATTCTTTGCATTTCTTTATTAACTTTTAAGTTTTTGACTTTATTTGCTTGACAAGCTAAAAATTATTTACTTTAGAAAGTATATAACTAACTAAATAATAATATTTTAACTGTGATTATTAATTTCGTAACTAATTTCCAAGATTCTCAACTAATTTCTTGTCTAAACGATACCCGCTACTTCTAATAAATAGATTTTAGTTTCCTTAAAAAGTATTCCTTATTAATTAAATGTCTTAAATGTTAAAGCAAGACCTCCCAGTCCACAAAAAAATACTCTTCTCTGTGACACATGCCATGTCTTAAAAAATGTTAAAAAAAATCTCATTTGACTTGAATTTTTGAGGGAAATTTCTTGGCCAACATGGATGTCAACGTGTTGGCACTCTCTCTTTTCATTTTTATACCCTTGCAGAGGGTATTATAATTTTGGTCAAAAGTGTGCAACGCAGTGAAGGAGACATCTCCGACCCTATAAAGTATATATATTCTTGATCAGGATCACCTCCTGAGTCGATATAAGCATGTCCGTCTGTCCGCCTGTCCGTCTGTCTGTCTGTTTCTACGCAAACTAGTCTCTCAGTTTTAAAGCTATCGACTTTAAACTTTGCACACATCCTTCTTTCCTTCAAAGGCAGTATATAAGTCGAAATGACCGGGATCGGCCGACTATATCCTATAGCTGCCATATAACTGATTGATCGGAAATGCCCTATCTCTGTTGTTTTTTTAGTTAGAAGGATGGGACTTTGTGTGGATTCTATTTTCGGCCAACTAATTTGATCTGCCGAGTTTTATAGGGATCGGCCGTCTATATAAGATCCGATATATATCTAATAATACACGCTGCCACATATCGGCAAGGGTATATCAACTTCGGCTCCGACCGCAGTTAGCTTTCCGTTCTTGTTTTATTATCTTTTCGCGGCTGACTACATAATGTATGGTATATAGGCATATAGACCCCAGAGATAGAGATCCATTTGTAGCTGCTAACATACATACATCTACTTATGCTCATAATGGACCATGTCGAGAGCACTTTTGGCTTTTAGTTTTCATCTTTTCGGCCGCTTGGCGCCTCTGGCCTGTGGTCTTGGCCAGTTTCTGCGGTCGCCCCGTCGGGATAAGTTGAATAATGGCCTCTACCTGCCACACAAATGCGTTTCCCTAATTAAATTAGTTCTATGAGTTGCATGGGCGCCCTCCAAGTGCCCCAAAAGGGGGCCCATGAAGTGAGTCGGAAGGTTGAATCGTGTTAGTCATAATTCTAATTGATACTCTGACGGCTGTACTTTGTTTTTCAATATTTTAGAGATTATTAGGAAATAAAAAAATCTAATAACGGGGAATATATAATATTCTATGGACCTTCCTTATCAATAATTCAGAAAAACAAACAAAGTCAAGAGATAATAGGTCTAGAAACTGGAATTAAAATATTTGGAAATATTAAGAAAATTAAAAACATAAAACTAGAAGAGGAAAAAAGTTTTGAAAATATATTTAAAAATATGCCAAAACAAGAAACTTTTGTTGGGGTTACTAACCTACCCCCATAGACATCTATGTATATGCACACACACCCCCCAAAAAAAACAAAAACCTACATTTCCATAATGCTAATTTTTTGAAAAAAAAAAAAAAACAAAAAACTAAAAAAAAACCTCGGAAACAGACGGAGGTGACTGAACCCCATAGTCTACACAGAACATAGTCTCATTTTGGATCATGTTTTCCAGGAGAATGGCACCTACTTGTCGGCACTGTTCTGCCGGGAGCAGGGCTGCCGGGGACTGGTGATTCCCGTCCAGACCAGGACCCTGCAGCCGGACTGGAAGTGCCTCAGCTGCGACAACGTCTTCCCGCACACGAAGATGGCCCGCTACCAGGACTTTGCTCTCAACACGATCAACAACCGGATCAATACCTGCAGTGTCCGGGACATGATCCACTTCATCAACGAGCTGTGTCCGCGCTTCTGTCCGCCCTCCAACTATGTCCTGATCGAGGCCAAGCTGAACGTCATCTGGCGGATGACGCGCTTCGATCCGGAGCAGTACACCCCGGAGGAGGTGGCCCACAAGGATCGTTACCGCGAGGACATCCTGGCCATACTCCACAAGCTGGGAGCCGGCGAGTGCACCCTCAAGAAACTCATCACCGAGGAGATCCAGTGACGGAGCAGCCTGTGCCCCCCACTTGTGAATAATATAAATAAATCGAATTTTTTTTCCCCCCCTTTATTTTTTTTTATGCGAGTGAGTGAGTGTTTCCGTTTGAGTGAAAGTGAGTGTTCTTGTTATTCTATTTTTAATTAAGGGAAATCCAAAAATAAATATCTAAATGTATGTACCTAAAAAAGAATTGATTTACCCTTTCGGAGGTGCCACTGGGCTGATGTGAGAATATTTCTTCAGGAAGCCAACCAGCCTCGAAGATCTCTACCCAGAGATCTTGGGAATTTCTTGACAAATTTTGATTTTGATTTTGGCAAGTGCTTGCCACAAGGAACAATTATAAATAAAATTTATTTAAATTCTATTACCTAAAAAAAAAAGTAGAGAATGGGGATATTTGTCAATGGGGCTGACTAGACACTATTTTTAGGAGGAATACTTACTCGTAGTAGCCACAAGGAGTGACTCAAAGGCATGGCTTTACTTTACGAACGAATAAAGTTTATTGTTTGGTTTTTTTTTTACACATTTAGAGTTTATAAAAAAATACGTTTGATTTACAATTAGAGTTTAACTATTTTTAGCTACAAAAAAAAATCATTTTCTCCAGCAACTCCTGTTCCCCATTTAGTCGTCTTCTCAGCCTGCTGAAAACCATAGGTTTTCCCTCGAATCGATTTCCAATACAACTTTACGCTCCAATGGCGTATCTATGTGATGGGTAGAGGACTCAGGCCAGAGGACTATCAGGATATCAGGATAACAATAATTGCTCTAGAACAGACATACATTCTTAAGAGTATATACACCTATTTGGAGGTCTGTTGCATAACCTATCTCTCACGATGTCTAGGGGGCCTTAATATAATCTCTAGAGTTTATGGTACAGAAACGAAAAAAAAAAAAAAAACTGGTCCTAAGGATAACTAACTTAAGGCTAGGTGCTCGGCGTGATGTTTCTGCTCCGATTTACGGGCCTGGAAGCGCTGGAGCGGCGGAATGACGAACATCACGAGGCCACTGATGGCGATCATGAAGCCGGCCATCAGGAAGGCCGGGGAGTACGACCCCGTCAGGTCGAACAACCAACCTAAGGATCATAGAACCATTATTAGTGTCATCTTTGGAGAGAAATCGAAATCAAAACTCACCTCCTATGGGTGGGCCGATGAAGCTGGCGATTCCCTGGAAGAGCAGCAGCAGGCCAAAGGCGTTGGTGAGCTTGTCGAGGCCCAGCAGGTCCACCAGGATCACCGAGGTGAGGCCCACATAGGCGCCGATGGTGAAGCCAAAGACCACACAGTACAGAGTCAGGGCCTGATAGTTCAGGCACAGGGGCACCATGGCAGTAGCTTTAAAAATTAAGATTATTATTTAAGATTAGGTTGGGGATTCAGGATTCAGGATAAGGAATCCTTTGAAGTGTAACACTCACCCACACCGCAGGCCGTCAGGCAGACGTTGTAGATGAGGAGGCGATTCACCCAGGGCTTGTCCGAGATGTAGCCCAGGACTATCCTGCCCACCGTGTTGGCCACGCCGATGGTGGCGATCAGGTAGCTGGCCTCCGACTTGCTCAGGTTCAGGTTCTCGGCATAGGCCGCCACGTACAGGTAGGGGACGTTGAAGCCGATGCTGGTGCAGAAGTTCGACACCGAGAAGATCACAAAGACCACGTCCTTCAGCAGCGAGAAGTTCATCATTTCGGCAAAGGTGTCCCGGGTCTCCTTGGAGCAGGTGATGCAGCCGCAGCATTTGGTAACTTCCTGGAAGATTTCGATTTTGGTTTTAGATCAAATCTGTCCAAGAATCTATTAGGCAAGTCTCTGAAGAGTAGTCTTCTATTTGCTTTGTATAAATTATGTCACCTTTTAAGGAATATATATAATGTATTCTGCCGATCAGGGGTTAAGTTAGGGTCAACTACTGAGACTAAAAGAACCCCAGGCCCAGGCCCACGCCCATTTCAAAATAAATTAAAATAAGTTTTAAGGCCAAGCGCAGAATTAGCATCGACATAATACAAAGTTTTAAGGGAAGGTGCTCCTCTGCTCCACACGGCTCATGTAATTCAAATTGTTTTTTGTTTTTTTTTTCCGTTAAAAAAAAACCAAGTGATGAGCCGACTCTACCCTCAGTTGGACGACATAACTTGGCCCAGCAAGTAGACATCCGGAGGACATACAGAATGTGCACTGTGGTGGAGTTCTTTGAGGACTCTGAGGTCTTCATAACCGGCGGTTCCGGGGTGGTGGGCAAGGCTCTCATCGATAAGCTGCTCCGTTCCACCAGGGTGCGCCGGATCTACGTCCTGCTCCGGCCGAAGAAGCAGTTAACGGCGGACCAGCGCCTCACCCGACTCCGGCAGGCCACCATCTTCCATGTCCTGGCCAAGGAGCGGCCGCTGGAGCTCGACAAGCTGGTGGCCGTTCCCGGGGATGTCTTCCACCCGGGCCTGGGCATCCAGCCGGAGTGGCTGGCCCGGATGCGGGGCGTGTCCGTGGTCTATCACTGCGCCGCCACGGTCAGCTTCGACGAGCCACTGCGGGTGGCACTCCGGCTGAACGTGGGCGGCACCCTGGAGGCCCTCAGGTTCGCCGAGCAGCTGCCAAAGTTACGGATTTTTGTTCACGTCTCGACGTTCTACAGTAATCCGTACTTGAAGAGAGTGGAGCCAAAGGTAGTGTGATCCGGGATCTAGGTGGACATTTTTTGTTAAGTGTACTTTGTTGGACTCTCCGCAGTACTACTCGTCACCCATGGACTGGAGACTTTGCCTGAGACTTTTGGACAAAGTGCCGGACGATAAGTTACTCGATGCCCTGACCCGCAAGTGAGTACACTGAGAGAATCGGGTGGGATGGAGTAATGAGTCCTATTTTCCAGACTAATTGTGGGTTTTCCGAACACCTATACGTTCACGAAGAACCTGGCCGAGTCCTTGGTGAATGACTACCGCCATCGGCTGCCCCTGATTGTCTATCGGCCATCCATTGGTAATTATTTATTTTTGAAAAATAGAAACCATACCAAGGACTCTCGAATACACAGTCCTTTTCGCCCTGGACGATCCTTTGCCTGGCTTCTCGCCGTCCTTGATGGGGGCCATGGGCCTGTTCGCTCTGGTGGGTGCCGGAATCCTGAAGACCGTCTACCTGGGCAGAGACATCCGGCTGGACATTACGCCCCAGGACATGGGCATCAAGAGCCTGCTCTGCTATACCCAGAAGGGCTCTGACCTCTACCAACTGGAGGAGGCCCCCAAGGAGCTGCCCGTCTACATGTCCTCGTCCTGCACCCACATCCCCCACACCTTCACCCGGGTGGCCGAGCAGATGGACGAACTGGACCTGTGGGGCAACGCCGCCTTCGAGAAGAATCTACTGATCCCCGGTTGCCACTACACGGACAGGAGGTGGCTGTACCTCCTCCTGGTCTTCACCAAGCAGATCCTGCCGGCCATGCTGGTCGACGGCCTCCTGAAGATCTTCGGCCAGAAGCCAGTCCTCCTGGGAATCGTGAGGAAGGCCTATCACACCCTGGAGGTTATGCAGCCGTTCATGTTCAACAATTACGATAGTCCTGGCGTCACGGATAAGGAGGCTATGACCAAAGAAAACGAGGGGTAGATATCGCAGATCCCTCAAGGGACATTTTTTCTACAGTATCCTTTTCCCACCTCGCAGAACTGAGTTCCATCTGAATGCCTTTAGCCACCCGGATATGAACTCTCTGGTGATCAGGGCCAGTGGGGACATGGTGCATAGTATTCGAACCCACTTACTCCACGAGGATCCCAGGACCTTGAAGCGTTCTCGCCGTATTCTGAAAGTGTGAGTCCTTGTGGGAGATTCCTCCGATCGAAGTACTCTATGTCTTCCCTTACAGCAAGGTTATCCTGTACCAGGCTCTACGTCTATTTCTGCTCTACAAGATTCTTCGCTGGCTCTGGGGCAGTTACTTGAAAGAGTTCTTCTAGGGTTTGGAATCCCTCCCCGAATACTCCTTTTTTTTGATAGATTATAGATTGAATCCTGGCAGAAAGTATAGCATTTAAGTCCTTAAAATAGTTATAAGCAGGCTATGTCGTTTTGTTGTCAAAACTGGAAGCCAACATGCTTCCGGACTGTGCTCTCGGATTCATTCCATAACTTGTGAGCCAGCCACAAGCACAGACTTTCCGGCAAATATATCCAAAAAAAATAATATTCATACAGGACTTTTGTGTAAAAAAATGGACTATCTTTTGGAGTTGCTGTGTTGGCTGCGTCCCCACTACTGTGCCGACTGCAACGCCGAGTTCGTGGCCCATCTGCGCCGCCAGCTGCAGGCCCCTCTGGACACCGACTACTTTACGTACACCGAAGGAGCTGCCGAGCCCGTAGCCGGATGGAGGTCGAATCTTCGCCTCGTCCTGTGCACCCTGGGGCGGCTATTCGGGCATGCATGTCTGAGACTGAATGGCATTCCGTTGAAGAGGGACGACCTGCAGCTGTGAGGCAATTACGTTTTGTTCTTCCATGGATCTCTGGTAGAGCCTTTTATAGTTTTCTAAGATCTCGCGGATCGAAAATCAAAATTGTTTCATGCTTCCTGGAGGTCCACAAAAAAAGTATTTAAATCAGAAGGCTCTTGTTTAAAGAATAAACTCAAAAAACTACCCAAAAACTTAGGAAACCTTGGACTAGTCCGTAGCATCCTGCGGATAACTCACCTGACTTTGTGCTATAGTGTTGCTCTGGCGCAGGGATCCATAGCGCTTGATGACGCCCGATCCGGAGATGGATCTGTTCAGGTCATTCCTGGAGCTCACATAGTCGGGGATGTTGTGAAGGGAACCCTGGGGGGCACAAGAGGGATGATAGAGAAGGGGGATATCAGACGAATGGAAGAGTATCCAAACCTGGTAGAGGGCATCCGGGCGGTACATGGTGCCGCTGGCACTCCTCTCCCGATGGGTCTCCCTCAGGGGAGTCAGCTGCAACTGGCTGCGGCACTTCCGGGCGATGTCGTCGTTGCTGGTGCTCTTCGTCACCGCTGCGCCACTGGCCGGGATCACCAGGGTGGTGGGTCCCTGGCCGTTGATGGCGCCATTCGAGTTGTTGTTCTGGAAACGGGATACGATGATTACAGGATCATGCTACCTTAGTCCCACAACTCACCAGGCTGGTGGGCTTCAGATTGTGACCCACACTATTGGAGCGGCAGAGTCCGGCTCCGGTTCCTGGTCCGGCCCCTCCCTGCGGCAGTTGCAAGTACTGATCCTTCTGGGGCAGGATCTTCAGGGGCTCCAGCTCCGCCGGCGTCGTGTTCTCATCAATGATGGCCGACTTCTTGCCCAGATTGGGAGTGCTCGGGGTGTTGGGCGGCGTCTTCGAAGGTCCCGCCGGCAGTTCCAGTGGCCGGAACATGGCTCCGAAGATGATGCAGTTCAGCACCAGGCCTCCGATGATCAGCATGGCTCCCCGCCAGCCGTAGCTCTCAATGAGGTACTTGGTCAGTGGGGCGAAGACAAAGGTGCCGAATCCCGAGCCGCAGACAGCGATGCCCGTGGCGAGGGATCTCTTGGCCTCGAAGTACTGCGTCACACTGACAATGGCCGGCAGGTAGATCAGGCCGAAGCCCAGGCCCGTGCCGAAGCCAATGGTGATGATCAGGGTGAGGACGTTCTGGGCGAACATGCTGACGATGATGAAACTGGCTGCCAGAATGGACCCGGCTATGGTCACGGCTCGACAGCCATAGCGATTCACAAAGGAAGAACTAATGGGTCCTGGAGAGGAGGAGGCAGGATATGGTAAGGATATAGACTGCCGATCAGGCTCTGTATACCAATTTTGAAGCCAATAGCTTTAAAGCCAAGAGAGTAATCGAAGAAAAGGACAGATTGGCGGACAAGCGGACACGCGGACAAGCTTTTATGAAACAGTTTCTTGAAGGATAGAGGGTCTAAAGGACACACTATCCTTCTAAGCCAACCAGAATCAAGTTTCTAGTTCCCAGAACCTTGAAAGAGATTATAAAAATAGCAACTCACCCGATGAGAAGGTCACTCCGACCATTATCGAAGCTATCCAGGCCGTGTAGCCACTGCCCTCGTTGAAGTAGCTCAGGAACTCGTTGTAGAAGATGCCAAAGGAATAGGTCATGCCATCGGCTACAAAGCAAGGAGTGAGGATTCATTGGATTAGTGATATTGGTAGCCAAAAATAGTTCGTTCTAACTGGATCTCCAACTGGCGGAATCATAAATCAGTTTAGTTGGCCAATTAATTACGTGCTCCCCCTGCCCCCAAAAAAATATACCATTTATCAGCCATTATGTATCAGGAGGTTATAGTAGTTATAGTATCGGTATGGCTGGTTCGTGGCGATAAGATTATCACCTGCCCGTCGGCACTTGGACACAATTATCATCCAATTGATAGTTGCCCGGGTGGAGTGGCTCGACTCCCACCTCCCGCCGACTTCTCGTAAATTCAGAGACTCTATCAGTATATCAGTATCACCATTATGGTAGTGGACCTTGTCTTAATCTTTCCGGTGCTAAGCATTTTGATTTCCAAAGATTAAGTTCCACCCCGGTTTGGCCCAAAATATTTACGATGTCCCGCCGATCGCCGATCGCCGGGCTGCCTGTTGCCGGGCTAGTTCCAAGGCAAGCGGGGAGTTGATTTATGGGACTCTAAAGGTGTTTAGTTTCCACATTTTTTTTATAGTTTTTTCATCGTTTTTGTTTTTGTGGGTAGACCAGTCACTCTGGCTGACTTTTCCCCCCAAAAGGGTGAAACTGACCCGGACACGCACAAAGTCACTGGACACAGAGGAGTTGTGTCGTAATTGAAAACTAAAACCAAAGGGTGGAACTATAAGAGGGGTTACGACTTGGTCATACCTATTAGTGGACTTAGAATAACTTTTTTCAGTTTATTTTTCTTTGGGAGTTGAGCTTGAAAGGGAATAGGCTTGTCATTAGAAGGAAGATTAGGGATTCATCTAAAAGTACCGGGTATTAATACTTTAATATCTTTTTTTAGAACTATTTTCAAGTATTTCTTCTATAAATTCTATATAATATTTTTAAAAGCAACTTCCATTATTCTTATCAAAATAATAACTCTGAAAAGTACCAGGTATTAATATTTCAACACAAACAGCAAGTCCCTCTCTGCTACTTCCCCCCCCACAGAGAACCCTCGGATAATTAGCCCCCATACTTACTGACAATGTGGATCATAAAGGAGCCAAAGACCACCACCCAGCCCCATCCTCCGTCCGGCGGAGTGGGCTGTGGCCCCAGCTCCATCTCGCACGGAGCATTTTGTTGCTGCTGCTGCTGTGAGTTTCTGCGTGCCGGCAGTCCGTGTGCCATTTTGTATGCTTCGGCGTGATGGGTATGGGCCCCGGGCTAGAATACTCTGGTTACGTCCGCACCAGGTCTCCTCCTCCTACTCCTCCTGCTACTCCTACTCCTCTGGAAGTGGGTGTGAGCTTGATGCTGTTCCTAGCTCTGTTGCATGTTGCAAACTGAAAGAGGAAAGGTTGGGTTATTGTGTGGCAATTAGCAGGTGTCTGGTGGAATAAAAAAATTAAAAAATAATAAAGAGCCACTGACTCGAAAACACGTGATGAAGAGGATGTTGTCTATTTTTTTTGTGAAATTATTTTGTTTGGAACTCTTATCACGAAGCCCAAGACAATCGAAAACAGATTGTTTCTAGGGAGGCTTCAATTCAGGGGGTTCCGAGATCATTCCAGAGCCATTTCAAAAAGTTTATATTATTTTTAAGTGTTTTTTCGTATTAATTTGTTATCACATTAGAGTATTAAAGTTTTTAAATATGTATAGTTTTTATTTAAAAGTTAATGGAAGAGAGGATGATGTTGTATCGGGTATCTTATAGTTTCCAGAGCTTGGTCCTCAAAGGTGGGTGGATATCTTACATCTTGGACCATTAATCCCCTCTTCAATCTTTACATAATCAAAGCTTTTATTGAAAAATCTTTACTTCCAGAACTATGTATATGGAATCGATTAGAAAATCCCCATGTCTAGAGGCATGGGTGATTCAGCAGCGTCATTGTTTGCGACAAAAGAAAAGCTGGGCTAGCATTGGGCGGCAAATTCAAATACGAGGGCAAGCAAGTGTTAAATTTAGAACCGTATACGGGTGTACGGGTGTACGGGTCTATGGAGACCCGGGATCATTGCACATCTCAAGGGAACTGTGGACGGCGGAGGAGGCTCTCGGGGCTGGAAGCCAAACCAAATCGAAGCGGTTATCAGGCTGGCGGATGACCCCTTGAACTTCACAGCCAACCCTCGGACCTTACCTCACCGCCCCGCTTACCCCGCCTGGCGCCGCCCCCTGGCATCTAAGACGTAATCAGCTAAAAGTTATTTGGCGGATTCCGTTTACAATTCCATTGTCCGGCGATCCGAACAAAACAAAAACTAGGGGCTCCGGCCGAACGAGAGGCATCTAGAGCCGGAGAAGAGCAAGGGACGGAGATAGCGGGAGAGAAAAGCCAGAGAAAGGGGCGGTGGGCCGGAGAATACCACGTCGAACGTGGCTTATCAGGCCTGGTTCAAAAATATATGCATATTTTTTCAATATATATTTTTATTTTCATTTTATTTACATATATACATATATGAATATATTATATATATAATAATAATTACGTCGGACGACTACGGCGGACTCGAACTGATCAGCTTGCCATTCAGACCCCCCAGCGATCCCCCAGTTTATGCGGCGGAGGAATCGCGAACACAAAGAAGTTCCAAGAACATACAACGGGAGTCTCCTTTAAAACACTATTTATAGTATTGTAAAACATATATAGATAGTGTTGTGAAATGATTAAGTTTATCCGAAATGTAAGGACATTTCCAAGAACATACAACGGGAGTTTCCTTTAAAATACTATTTATAGTATTGTAAAACATATATAGATAGTGTTGAAAAATGATTAAGTTTATCCGAAATGTAAGGACATTTCCAAGAACATACATCGGGAGTTTCCTTTAAAATACTATTTATAGTATTGTAAAACATATATAGATAGTGTTGTGAAATGATTAAGTTTATCCGAAATGTAAGGACTTGAGTGGCTTGCCTAGAAACTCATTTAAAAGGGATATATCACATTTTAAAATAATATTTCCACTTTATAATCTCTTTTTTTAATAAAATATATTTTAATTTAATAAATAATACTTGATTAAGCCCCAAACAACAACTCTAATCACACTTTGTTGCCAGGTGCGAATTATTTTCGTTTATTGTCTTGTGTTTTATTGTTCGAGCTGCTTCGGATATGCCGCTATGGACTGTATGGGATATAATATATATACCAGCAAGCACCTATATCTCTTGGTTGTTATTGCTGGATGAAGTGGATGAAATGTGGAAACAAAAGCGTAAAAGTTGCAACAATGCACCGCCAACAGCAACATCAGCAGCAAAAGTGGAAAAAAGCAAACGATAATTGTGACACGATAAGCGGAATCACACTTTTCTCCAACTGCAATATCGGAAAGTATTCCATATTCATGTGCCAGAGCCATTGTGTGTTATTCGAACAAGAACAAAAGCTAAACTCAACCTAAAATTGATTAAAAACGGAGGATGCAGAGGCGTCACAAACTACAGAGGGGGTCTGCCTTGGAAACGGAAACGCATCTCCAACTCGATTGTGTGATGATTCATTCGTCGGTCGGCTTTTTGGTCTTTTATGCAATCAGCGACAATTAAAACCTAAAAAACAAATCAAATCCATTTGGCCCTGACATTCGCGCCGTCTCACTTTCACAATTAAATCTGCCAAAACGTTAGAATTAATTTGGAAAAATTACAAAATGGTTACCGACAAAGGAAATATTGCGTATACGCAGCATGGTCCGCCCAACAAAGAAATCATAGACTCTAGTTGGAAATTCGAATGGCTAGTGATGTTTAAGATTTTTATAAAAAAATAATATGATTCTATTTAAGGTTCTATCTTTCAAAGAGTTGAAATCGAATTAAAAATTAGTTACCAAGTGCTCAACCGCCCCCATAGATTAATAATTTCCCCATCATGGATCAGACTTTGCACTTTGTATTTGAATAATTTGTAATATTTTAACCGAAAATATGCGCAATAAGCAAAATGCAGTATCAGCAAACATTATATATGAAAAGCATTTAAAACCAATAGCAACACGATTACGTGTTAGCTGGCTTTGTTTGGTTTTCTGTGTCTTATTTCGCTTGATTTCTGGATTGTTGTTGGTTCTGCGTTGAAATGGTTCACAAAAGTCCATTGAACCAGCAGCAGAAAATAATAATCAGAATAACAAAAAGTATATATCATTCCGAAAGTTATGGATAACACTTGCATGTCACATGCAAGGGCAAGGATGGCAGCATATTATGGAATTTATATTCCAAAGTATCCTCGCTTTAATCTTGAAGTTCATTTTCCCTCCTTTGTCGGTCATTGGCTGGGTTTATTATGAAATTAATTCACTTTGCTTGTCACTAAATGAATTTCAGCTTTTGCGGTCAGAGATTTTTAATTGCTTTGGCCTTGCACTTACTTCTGCGATGACCTTCCATTAAGGGGGGAATTGTCCCAAAACCAGGAACCCCACTTCTCTCAAGGATTACCTTTTCAGAAACTAACAAAGTTTTCCCACGAAAAATGAGATTTCAGGGGAGACAAAGTTAAGATACTCTTACAAAGAGACTTATAATTAAAATATGGTTATTATTTATAAAAAATCTATAGGATTATCCAAATCTAGCCAAGAAAACAAGCTTATATACCAAATTGAAACAAAATAGCTTGAAAACTGAGAGACTTCTGGAAGAAAAAGACAAATTGGCGGACACACGGACAGGCGGACAAAGCTTTTATGGGCTTCCAAGCTCGTAACTGGGTTGATCAAAGAAGTTTTAATAAAAAATAAAGATAATTTGTAGTAACAGAGATGTCTTTCACACAAAGTTCCACACTTTTACACCAAAAAAATGATAAGTAGCCCCAGAAAAGGGCATAAAAAACTCTACTCAGTAGGTGCTCTGTAATCCAGGGACTAAGCCCGTCTGTAATCTTCCCACCGCCAATCAATCAATTGCTCAAGATTCTGGTCACCTTCGGCTGAATCAATAATGAAAATCAATATAAATATAGAAGACCCTCCCAGGAGGGAATCACGGCCACTTGTTGAATGATAACGGGAGGGGATTCGATTTATAAAATCGAATGCACTTTCTGTTTCTTCTGAGAAACGCAAGCAGAGAAAGAAAAACCAACAAAGCCGAAAACTAAAAATATAAATAAAAAAAATAAACACCAAATAGTTTTAAAAATAGTTTCCACATTTAGGTTGTGGATGTTTTTCGTTCTTTTTTTTTTTTGAAAATAACTTTCCAGACAACATTTTTTTAGGAGATTTTTCTTCGAGTGATGCGAGAATTATGATTCTTATCTGATCCCAACAACTTACCTTTTGGCAATAATGCTTAAATGCTTTGCTTTTATTTCTTAATTAATTTATTGCACTTGACGCACTGTTTCTTTTTTTTTTTTTAATTTTTTTGTTTTTTTTTTATTTCCGAAAAGAGTTGTTGTTTTTGTGCCTGAGTTGGCGAATCTTTTTAATGACTTTGTTGACAATTTATGTTGTTTTTGTGGGTTACAGTTGCAGTTGTCCGGCCATAGAGATTACGGGATTGCACGAGTTCAAAACCGTATCATCGATTACCAACACTGCACGCGCCTTCTAGACCTTTTACGATACTCTATTATTTTTATGGCCTAACCGTTTACAGGGCTTCTACTCCCAAACTTTATTTCATAATTTTGTTTTTTTTTTCGGAATAAATTCTTATTCTTTTTTTTTGAAAATAAATGGATTTTTGGATTTTTAGCGGAACAAGTCGAACCGAATTCGTTGTTAGCGGGCAACCGAATAAAATTGAAAAATGCGAACTCTGCCGTGCAATACGGCGACTGCCAAGAAGAAGAGGAAGAAGCAGCGCTCGAGGAACGGCGACCACGAACTGCTCTCTCCCCTACCTCTCTGGCTACTATGCTCTCACTCTCTCTCTCTCTTTCTATCTCTCCGCCTAGAACTCTTATCAGTTGGAGCATATAAACACGGCCGTGGATGAGAGGGAGCGAGCAAGGGGGAGTCGCGGGTGTAGAGCAGGGGTGGAGACTATGGTGGTGGGGGGGAGGCCCATAGCCCAAAGAGAGCGAGAGACACAGAGTGATCGAATTATAGAAAATCTTATCAGTCCACGTTTTTTTTTCATACATTTTGTTGTTGTTTGTGATATTTTTTTTTGCCATTTTTTTTTGTGATTTCCAATTGTTGTCCGAAAGCAAATAACACGCCAATTTTGGTGGCCAAGAGGTTGAGTGATTTGGCTAAAGGGGGGAGGGGGGCGGAGGGCAGGCTTACACCTTTCTGGGCTTAGTGTTAAATATTAATTAACAAATTTTTGTTCGCCTTAAGCTCAGTGCGTAAAACGAAATCAAAATAAACACAAATAGGGGCGAATATTTGTTGGGATTATAGATACCCTAAAAGAGTTTAAGCTTTTAGGTAATAATTAATTAATTTTAATTAATTTATTTTTAAGTTGGTTTGGCAAAATCTCTTTTTTAAATTGTATCCATGGGAGAAGTACAAGGCACAGTGGGCTTCTGGGCTAAAGAAGTCAATAAAATTCCCTAAACTAGTTGGGAATTATAAGGAATAGCAAACCTTCTTTATTTCTTTTTGTGCTTAAAAAAATATTATTTTTTTTATTTTAATAAAAATAAAAGCTCAAGTCTTTAAATATGCTAGAACCACTTGAGAATTATAAAGGCAACAAGTCCGTCATACCCCAAAGAATATAAAGCCAATTAGAGCATATAAATGTGGAACTTTCGCTTCAGACTGGAAGCTGGAGGAGTCATCGCATCTATGGATCAACATTGGAAATCTTCTAGCACTGATCGCATAATTTGCTGAGCAAATAAATGCTAAAAATACATATTTAAGACCCCGATCGGTCACAGGTTGAAGAGATGAGTTCTCAGCGCCTAACCCGTGATCGGATAATGCTGATGTCACTGTTATCACTAATAACCCCCTTATGGGTATTATTATTTAGTTGGGCGACAATATTGATAACCGATTGAATGAGCGGTGATAAGGCCGGAAAACGGGACCGGGAATTAATTCCGCATAGTGCCAGCTATTGCCACGCCCCATTTACAATTTCGATGATAACCCGCCATGGATTGTGGATTCTGGAGCACCCCAGGACTGGATCAGTCTTCAAAAAAAAATATAGGAATATGGCATGCCGTGGGGTTTTGTGTCAGAAATTCAAAAACAAATGGGATTCAGAGCCAAACTTAATACTCACATCAATCGGGGAACTCAAACATGTAAGTTGGAAATCCTTTTTTGAGATTTTATACTTTTTTATTTAAATTTTTTTATAAAATAATTATCTATGATATTTCTTTCTTCGTTTCAGATACTCATTACTTTTAAAAACATATATTTCGTAGTGATCATGGACCTATCGCAACTGGACCATATATACAAATGGCGTCGCACCACCGCCGGGCTGGACGGGGAAGAGCCCAAGGAGGAGATGTGCCAGCTCTCCAATATGCCCAGTGACCCGATCCAGGTCTTCAAGTGGATCTGTGACCAGAACTTGCCCCAGCTGGAGGACGAGACCCCGCCCTGGGACTTCTATGAAGAGAAACTGGAGGCCGATGAGGTGGAGTTGGGTCGCGGCTGCTGTGGCAAGCTAATGGTCAGCCTGGCCAGCCAAACTCAGGCCCCAGAAGAACCGGAACTAGACACTTCGGAGGACACCGATGACGATATGGTGTCGGTTATGTCAGAGCCACCATCCGAGCTGGCGCCAGAGGAGCCGCCAAAGAACGAAAAAAAAACCTGGACCAGCCTTTTGAAGAAGGCCGTCTTGGCCGTATCGCTCATCCACAGTGCCTTTGTCCTGGGAACGGCCTGTGTCCGGGGATTCGGTTCCTTCATCTTCACCTTCTCGGCGGTGAGGACTCCGATGGTCAACCAAGAGACACCCTGCTCGATGCCCGCCTGCCTGTGGCGTCAGGTTGCCGCCAAACTGTCCAACCATGGCAACCAACGTTAGGTCCACACTCCGCTCCTGACTCCCGCACTCCAGCACTACACTCCGCTCCGGCGCACCAGCTCTTCCCACTTAGCTATTTTTGAAACGCATATATTGCTATTTTTAACCACCTCGGACGCAGACTTGGACTCTGGCTCGGACTGGGCCACTTGTTTCAACTTCGCCATTTCATTTCGGATTTGATTTGTTCTATTTCTTGTTACTCCCGAGCGAAGTAGAAATAATGCCCAACGCGGCATGATAAGCTCAGCCAGAATCTCGGTCAACGGCGCTCACCCACCAACCAGCTACGGGTCTACGATCCGAACCTACGATCTCCAAAAATAAAATTAGAGCCGAGTCCCGAGTCCCGAGTCGCTCTTCAAGTGTAAAATTCCATTGGGCTTAGATATATAGTACTTCTGATCCGGTCTTTGATTCCAGCCTATATATACTGGCCAACGACCTGTCTTATCAATGTCGAATACCTTTCAGCTTATATACGGATGGATAGATGGATGTGTTTCGGGGTTTTTTTTTCATGGCGCCAGAGTGTTAATAGGTGCATTCACCAACCTCGTAATCGAGCTTGATTGGGGAGTTCTAAGCAGTATGAGGTTATGACTATATCCTCAATTATAGTAGATCTTCCTTTACTCCTTACCTCTAGGGAATTATGTTCAGACTAAAATGGATAAAAGGATAAAAAGGAAACAAGGATAGCCTAGAAGATATAAAATCTGAGACAAACACAGTACATTTCGAAGGAAAAAAGGCGGGAAAAGTATCGGATATGGATTGTTTATTTTTAAAGCTTTAAAATATATCTTTCAAAGTTTAGCCTTAGAAACTATATATTTTTTTTTAAACTCTAAAAACTTATAATCTTTTTTTAAGAGTACTCTGTTATAAAAACTTAGTTTATAATATTTATTTTCTTACCAATTTAAAATTTCCCTTTGCAGCTTATGTGGTAGCCCCCACGGGAGGGTTTCTGGGAAATTATTGATTTAATTGTCTCTGTTTGAGGCTCTAATATCGGGAGGGGAGAGGCCACCAAAAGACAGGAGGGGACCGATTGTTGGGAAAGTCAGAAGTCGGGAAAATTGAACTGCCAAGGCGATGCCATAATAATGTGCCAACTTGAAAATGCATGCAAATGCAAATTAGCTGACAAAACGAGATTGACATTCGGAATATAACAAGAACAACTATCATCCAACGGCCATTTTGTGTTGCTGCCGCTTTTCACGGCTTAAAGGACACGGAAAACGAGAGAAGCAGAAAATGGGAAAACGTAACACGAATAACATGCCGCATTGCCATTTTTCAGGCCGCAGCCTAAAAGCCGACTACACATATAGATGGTAGAAGAAGAACTGGTTAAAAAGCCAAATGCCAAGTGCAAAGGCCGCGACAACCAAGGGCCCACAGCCAGCTGGCGAGGAGCGGGAGGTCAGAGTGGCATAGAGCTCCATATTAGTATCTGTGTCTGCGGGGTCGTTTGCACTGCCGCCGCCTTCTGTTTAACATGCACTCGTCGTGGCGCGCGCCTCCTTTCGGGCGGCATTAATATTGCAGGCCAAGTCGATCCGGAGGGCGGGCCGGGGCGGTTCCTCTGCCCCTGGCAGTCAGATGGCCTCCTGGGCGGGCCAACTCCTTTGGCAACCTGTTGAAGCGGCAATCAGATATGCCCACTCACACACACACACTCTCACTGCCACTGCAACACTTTCTGCCTAAAAGGTACTGCAATTACAGACGAGGTCTCTCTTTTAGGCTCTCTGTTTCATAACTTTGAGATACTATATATTTTTAAGCATTTTTTTATTTTATTTCATAATAACTACTAGTTTATTCTTGTTGGTTTTAATACATACATATATGTTTTTAAAGTGTTTTAGGTTTATTTGATAAGAATTATAGTTTATTTCAGAGTTAATATATGCTTTTAAGCCTTTTCAAATTGTTTTGATAAAAAATATATAAGAATTACATATATGGATGCATTATTTATAGGATTATTCTCAAAATAATACATATTTTAAGCAATTTCAAGTTTATTTTATAAACTTATTTTATAAACTTTAAATATATATTATTTTATTTTATATATTTGTATAAGGAAGGATTATTTATTGGATTATTCTCAAAATAATACATATTTTAAGTTTATCTTCAAGTTTTGGCTTAGTTTTGGCCCTGAAAGGTATGCTATACTTTTTTCTTATCCATGAAGAAAGGTTTGAAGATACTCTTACAACACTCTTGTATCAGACATCCTTAAATTCCTAAACATAAACCATAAAAATGTAATTAGTTTTGTAACAAATGCCGGCAATCATACGTATATTATATCTCTGTAATCTTGCATCTCGTGTCAAGTGCTAATTTTTCAGCCTCAGGTGTGGCGCATTTGGCCTCCGTCTTCCCCGTGTGTGTGTGTGGCTGTGTGTGTGCGAGTGTGTGCTGGTGTGTGTGAACGCTAATTATGCACGGCTAATGGAAGGCATGCGCGCTCGAGCGAAAACAGCAGAGTTTACAGTAAAATAGCAAAAGGATTGTCAAAAATAAGGCAACAGGACATTATGTTCCCATAGGAGGCAACACTGTACAGCGTACTTTAGTTTTCACTTTCACTTCCTCGCTTTTATTATATTATCTCGATTTGTTTTTTAGCTCGTTTTGTGTCTTTTGTTTCCGCCTCTTTTTTGTGGCAGAGCCACTGCACGTGGCGCGTCTCGTGTGTGTGTGACAGGTGGTTATATCGATGCACCACTTGCACAGGACATACGCGGTATGGGACACAGGATAGAGGAGTCTCTGGAGAAAGGTATCCGCCTTTTTGCACTGGCTAGGATTCTTGGGTATAGAGTCAGATACAAACATACCTAAGACATTCTTACCAATCAAAACGAAGGATAGGGGATTTCTTTTTAATTTCTCAAACTATTTCTTAACTGCATTTATTTTTTGTTTTTTAAAATATAAAACAAGTTTAAAATAAAATATTTTCAAAGAGTTTAGTTTAGTTAAAAGACTTTTATTCGAAGAAAAGTTTCAAAAACCTGAAATAGGTTTCAAAAACTAAGGATTTTTTGAACTTTTTTATATTCCTATTCTTTCTTTAAAATATTCACTTTTAAACACTTTTTTAATAATTATTTTTAGCTTTTAAACAAAATATTAATATTATACCACAAAAAACATCCTAAACATACAAAAATATACCCAAGGAAAGCAAAGGATAATCATCCTTTATCCTCAAAACCGTCTATCCTGCACTTACCTTTTGTAATCTCTCATTTTTTGTACACTTTTCACCGGCACGTGCTTTGTCCGGCGACCGTATCCTGGTCGATCCTTGGCCACTCACTTGCAGGTCACGGACACAAGATTCTCAGATACGGAACTGTCAACGTCATCAAACCCAAAAAAAAAAAAAAAGAACCTCTTCTCACTTTTGAAAACAAAAACGAAAACTGAAAATCGAATGCGGTCACGTAATTAATTGGCAATCCCTCTTGGCAAGCCAACTCCGGCGGACAACAAAACGGCCGTAATTAGCGGCCGTTGCGGCCGTAGAATGGCGGAAAAAAAAAAACAATGCCGCTAGCCGTAAACGGAAACCGTAACCGTAACCGGGCCGGAGACCCGACCTCGACAGGATGATGGTGTTTGGTGTTTTGGTTTTGGTTTTTGGCCAGCCGGAGCTTTGCCAGCCGGTTTCAAAATGCAGCGCCGCTGCGACAGTGAGCTTTGCAGGCTTTCCGTTGGAAGCTTTTTATAGGATATATCGTGGCCACCGAGGGGGTCACCAGTAGGCCATTCCAATGCCACAAACAACCACCCATCTCCTTGGCACTCGTTCAATCACGTTGCATCAGCACTCGACTCGGCTTGGGACTGGGATTACACGGCCATTAGAATCAAAGCTGAAAAAATATAATCATAAAGGTGGGTGGCACTTCGCCATCTGTTGGGGATTACGCCACCTCTGGCAGGGATTACTTGTGAGTCCTTGTGTTCGTGCTCTCAGACGCCAGTGGAGAACTCGAGCAGCTTCTGGCAGCCAATTGTTGCACTTGTTTTTCCACCTGTTGGAGTCACTGGCCGGGCACTTCAAATAAATCTGATTAACGCGAACAACGGTTCAGGGAGGAATGCCTCAAGGTGAGGAATCAAACTACGAAAAGTTTGAGGTAATCCGCTTAAGGATCGGATGGCAACTGGCCGAGATACAGACTTCGCAAGGACCATAATTCTTCATTTTCCTGATTATGGAAGGTGGCCCATCAGAAAAATTCGAAAAAATCGGATCGAAAATTTTATTTTGAGGTTTTGATGCAGAATTGAGGTGAATTCAGCCAGAAATCGATTAAGGTACTCCGCTCCAGAACCGGATGGATATTGGCCGAGATATAGCCTCCACAAAGTCCACATCTTGATATTCCTCGACTTTCCCCATTCTGGAAGGGGGTCCATCAGAAAAATTCGAAAAAATCGGATCGAAAATTTTATTTTGAGATTTTGATGCAGAATTGAGGAGAATTAATCCAGAAATCCATTAAGGTACTCCGCTCCAGAATCGGATTGATATCGGCCGAGATATAGCCTCCACAAGGTTCACATTTTGATATTCCTTGACTTTCCCCATTCTGGAAGGGGGTCCATCAGAAAAATTCGAAAAAATAGGATCGAAAATTTTATTTTGAGGTTTTGATGCAAAATTGAGGAGAATTCGTCCAGAAATCGTTTAAGGTACTCCGCTCAAGAATTGGATGGATATCGGCCGAGATATAGCCTCCACAAGGTCCATATTTCGATATTCCTTGACTTTCCCCATTCTGGAAGGGGGTCCATCAGAAAAATTCGAAAAAATCGGATCGAAAATTTTATTTTGAGATTTTGATGCAGAATTGGGGAGAATTAATCCAGAAATCGATTAAGGTATTCCGTTCAAGAATCGGATTGATATCGGCCGAGATATAGCCTCCACAAGGTTCACATTTTGATATTCCTTGACTTTCCCCATTCTGGAAGGGGGGGGGTCCATCAGGAAAATTCGACGAAATGGGATCGAAAATTTTATTTTGAGGTTTTGATGCAAAATTGAGGAGAATTCGTCCAGAAATCGTTTAAGGTACTCCGCTCAAGAATTGGATGGATATCGGCCGAGATATAGCCTCCACAAGGTCCATATTTCGATATTCCTTGACTTTCCCCATTCTGGAAGGGGGTCCATCAGAAAAATTCGAAAAAATCGGATCGAAAATTTTATTTTGAGATTTTGATGCAGAATTGGGGAGAATTAATCCAGAAATCGATTAAGATATTTGGTTCAAGAATCGGATTGATATCGGCCGAGATATAGCCTCCACAAGGTTCACATTTTGATATTCCTCGACTTTCCCCATTCTGGAAGGGGGTCCATCAGAAAAATTCGAAAAAATCGGATCGAAAATTTTATTTTGAGATTTTGATGCAGAATTGGGGAGAATTAATCCAGAAATCGATTAAGGTATTCCGTTCAAGAATCGGATTGATATCGGCCGAGATATAGCCTCCACAAGGTTCACATTTTGATATTCCTTGACTTTCCCCATTCTGGAAGGGGGTCCATCAGAAAAATTCGAAAAAATCGGATCGAAAATTTTATTTTGAGATTTTGATGCAGAATTGAGGAGAATTCATCCAGAAATCGTTTAAGGTACTCCGCTCAAGAATTGGATGCATATCGGCCGAGATATAGCCTCCACAAGGTCCATATTTCGATATTCCTTGACTTTCCCCATTCTGGAAGGGGGTCCATCAGAAAAATTCGAAAAAATCGGATCGAAAATTTTATTTTGAGATTTTGATGCAGAATTGGGGAGAATTAATCCAGAAATCGATTAAGGTATTTGGTTCAAGAATCGGATTGATATCGGCCGAGATATAGCCTCCACAAGGTTCACATTTTGATATTCCTCGACTTTCCCCATTCTGGAAGGGGGTCCATCAGAAAAATTCGAAAAAATCGGATCGAAAATTTTATTTTGAGATTTTGATGCAGAATTGGGGAGAATTAATCCAGAAATCGATTAAGGTATTCCGTTCAAGAATCGGATTGATATCGGCCGAGATATAGCCTCCACAAGGTTCACATTTTGATATTCCTTGACTTTCCCCATTCTGGAAGGGGGTCCATCAGAAAAATTCGAAAAAATCGGATCGAAAATTTTATTTTGAGATTTTGATGCAGAATTGGGGAGAATTAATCCAGAAATCGATTAAGGTATTTGGTTCAAGAATCGGATTGATATCGGCCGAGATATAGCCTCCACAAGGTTCACATTTTGATATTCCTCGACTTTCCCCATTCTGGAAGGGGGTCCATCAGAAAAATTCGAAAAAATCGGATCGAAAATTTTATTTTGAGGTTTTGATGCAGAATTGGGGAGAATTAATCCAGAAATCGATTAAAGTATTCCGCTCAAGAATCGGATGGATATCGGCCGAGATATAGCCTCCACAAGGTCCATATTTCGATATTCCTTGACTTTCCCCATTCTGGAAGGGGATCAGAAAAATTCGAAAAAATGGGATCGAAAATTTTATTTTGAGATTTTGATGCAGAATTGAGGAGAATTAATCCAGAAATCGATTAAGGTATTCCGCTCAAGAATTGGATGGATATCGGCCGAGATATAGCCTCCACAAGGTCCATAATTCGATATTCCTTGACTTTCCCCATTCTGGCAGAAAAAATTCGAAAAAGTGGGTTCGAAAATTTGTTTTTGAGGTTTTGATGGAGAATGGTGGAGAATGGATTCTGAAATCGAATAAGGTAATCCTCCTAAGAATCGGATGGATATTGGCCGAGATATACCCTTCGCTAGGGATGGAAGTTTCACTTTTGAAGCTCTTCCCGGTTTTTGGATATTTTCTAAATTGTTTTCCAAAATGTTACCAAGAATCGAACTATGAAGCATGCATTAATGTTTTAATGTACCTAGAAGGTATCGTATACAAGATGTGTTGATGAATATAAATATATAAGAGTAAGTGGAATGTAAGTATTTTTGAATAAAATTGAATAGTGATTGGAATGTAGTAAAAAAAAGGGAGACAGGATCGTTTAGATGCCTCCTCTGGCTCCGTCCTCCTGCTCGTCATCGTCCTCCTCCTCGCCTTCCTCGCGACCCTCAGCCTCCTGCTCCTCCTCGATGACTTCCTCGATGGTATCGTTCGTGTCCGTGTTGGTTTCTGCATTCAAATCCTGCCAGTTGTCGTCGCTCAGCTCGTCAATGGTGTCCGTATCATCCACTACAGCGGCCACGCTCACATCGTCCATGGATCCGGAAGTGGTGCCCGTAACTGCCGACGAGGGCCGGAATACCTCCTCCTGGGTGATGCCCGTGGGAGTGGTCGAGTTCGTATAGGATGCCGATGAAGGCGTCTCCGATCGCGGTCCAGACCCGGACAACGAAATAGATCCCGAGCCAGAGCCAGAACCTGATCCTGATCCTGAACTCGATCCAGGGCCTGTTCCAGTGCAGGTTTGGGAGCAGGAACTGGTGGCCGTGCCCGAAGTGGAGGGTATGTCGTCGCTGGCCAGGGCATCCATGGAGAGCCGGGGTCGAGGACCTTGCGCCTTCTGGTTCTTGCGCTTCTGACGGGCCACCTCGTACTCCTTGAGATCGGAGAGCTTCAGGGTGATGCTCTGTAGGTCGCGTTTAAGCATTTTTCCACTTTTCTCTCCTCAATCTTTAGAAGCTCTTGTATCTTCCAGAAAATAGTCTGGGCGTCTAATGGAAGTTAACAGTTAATCGCGTAGCATTGCCAGATCTGAAAACTATTCTAGAGATGATATATAGATCACTTTCCAAGCACTATCGGAGCTTATCTGGTATTAAGTTCTATAAGCTCTATTGAGAAATACCTTTGATCTTTAGCTTTTTAAGGACATTTATTGGTTGAGTGTATAGTTTACGAAAAAAAATGAAATATATATTTAAAGTTATGATGGGTGCAGCAATGAACATGAAGCGATCGAAAAAAAATATACATTATGATCCGTGAGGGGATGATCCTTGTACTGCCTTTCATTTTGTTTTTTTTCTGTTGATTTTCTTTAGTAGAATCCATAGTGACCATGATGGTAGGGATAGTAGCCGTGATGGCCACCATAGTATGGAGCATGGTGCACGTAACCGTATCCTCCATAGTAGGGACTTCCTCCATAGCCATATCCTCCGTAGTGTCCATGTCCGTAGCCTCCATAGCCATGTCCATAGCCAAAGCCGTAGATGCCACGCTTCTCCGTCTTCTTCTCGCCCAGGGCGGAGGCCACTTCGGGCTCCACGGTCTCCGGAGCAGGCTCTGAGACTGCCGCCCAGGCTCCCATCAGGCAGATGGCCAGGATAACGAAAGTGCACTGCGGGGAAATAAAGGATTTTGGAAGTTAAGATCACTTTTCAAGAGGATAACTCCTTGTTATCCTTAACAAGATCAAAAACACTACAAAAATATAGAAATCCAACATTTCCTTTCACTTTTCTTAGCTTTTATCCTTATGTTTCACTCAAAAAAAAAGGATTCAAGAGTTTATGTTTAAAAAACTCCTTTTCCAAGCACTTTCAACACAATTGTAATCCTTCGAGTTATTATCCTTGCGATGATTGCTTTCCAATCTTACCAAGAACTTCATGTTGCTGCTGTTTGGGGTTTTCAGGTTGCTGCTGTTGCTGTTGCAGATGTTGCTAGTTGACGAGTTGGGCGACCGGCAAGGTTTGTTGATGGTAGACAGTTGGCCAGGCTTTTTATACCCCAGCCCAGCTTGTTATTGTTAGTGAGCTGCTACAGTTAGCAATTATGCAAACTGACAACAGCAGCAGCAGCAGCAGCAACAACAATCAGCAACAGCGATTGTTGCAGCTGAATTGAATGCATGACGGGTTGAGGACTTGAAATCGAATATTGTTTATGTTTCCAGCCAAAAGGTCATCCATCCATCCACTCAGCCAACCAGCCAGACGCTCATCCGGCGGCCTGCAGTGGGCGTGGCAACTAACGATATCTGTTATAATTGCAATCAGAAACGAAATTCTAAGTTTTAGTTCAGAAATTGAGCAATATTTGTATATAATCTTGTCTAGTTTTTCTTACATTTCCGTTAAAGCAATACGATCCACATGCAACATGCAACCTATGCGTTCCACAATCACTTGTTGCACTTACACACATATCGTATAACACTTTCACTCCACGCCCAGATCCCATTACCAGGTAGGGCGTGGGCGTGGCAGGGCATTGCCTAAGCCCAGAGTCTACAGCCCCAGAAGCTGGGCCAAATGCGAAATCAGTTGAATCAAAATGCCACAAGCCCCGTGGGAATGGCAGTGCAGTGGCAGTGGCGGCGGGAAGGGCCTGCTGGTGCTGCTGGGTTGGATGCCACATGTATATACACACCATTATATACAAATTATGAACAATTGCACGTTTACAGCATTTTGGCATTTTTAATTAAGCTGCCAGGCAGCCAGTCGGCGAGTCAGCGAGCTGCGATCTCTGCCAGATCATTTCCATTGCAAGCTCTTATCGAAAGAATATCCAAACTGCACGATTTCTGCTGGGAACTGTAGCTGAGACGGAAGGGTATACTAGACTGGGTCATAAGCTTCTATAATCTTGGAAAACAATACAAAAAAAATAGGGCCTTAATACATAGATTCCTTAGGCTATCTCCTACAAACATTTACACAATTCCTTAAAAACTAGGTATCCATTATTTGGGACAACTTCCGACCCAGAAGAACGACCTTGACCGCAGTGGCAATTGCAAGCGCAGCGCCACACCGCTCCTAGTGCCGCCCCAGCTTCAGCTCCCGCTCCCATTGTCACTCTTATTCCCAGACCCAGACCCATAGCGGAGGAGCAGAGGTGAGCCAGGCCATGAATGAAGCAACGCCGGCGGCAACATTGTTGAATGAAGCATGGAAAAGCGACGATTCCGAATCTGAATCTGTAATGCAGGCGCATTTTCACAACCGGCGACGTCTCTCGTCATCGAAAAGTGGGTGGCAACGTTGCTGGATCCATTGTTAGTGGGCTTGCATTGGCAGCATTTAATATTAATGCTCAAATCGGATGACTTGGATGGGGTGAATGCACGCGAGAATGCATTACCAGTTAAGGGGGGGACAGCCTTCTATATCTTTTCAAAATAAATCAAAACTAAAAACTAACTTTTATAATGGAAACCCTTTTACGTTTTATTATCTGCCGAGGGGAATCAAGTATTTTTGAATGCTTATAAACAAGGTGCCCCCCTTAAGTTGGCCAGCCCAGGCAGTTGGGCAAGCGGAAGCTATGTTGTTTAGCCAACGGATCTGACGACTGGTCACGATCGGAGATGACAACATTTTTGATTGCCAGTTAAATTATAATTCTTGGCTAATTCTAGACGACGGGCTGGGAGCTTTGATTGATTCCCCATTGTGGCCGCTGTGATTTACGGTTAATGGCTTATTGTTATTGGCCACCAGGGTCAGATCTTGGATAGGCCATCCCCGCCGGGCAGCTCGTTTCGCTGGATATCTGGACAGCTGCTCATTGGTGTTACACAACAACAAATCGACGGCATTTCCTTACGATTTATTGCTCTTAACAGACATAAACAAAAAATAAACGGGATGCAGGAACGGGGGCTCTAGTATTTCAACTCCTTGGCCTTGTCGGCGGCACCTTCGTCCAGTAGCTTCAGCTCCGCCTGCTGCTTCTCCGGCCGGATGACCGTGTAGTAGTGGTAGTAGCGCATGCCGAGAATATACGTTCCGTAGAGGGTCACTCCGATGCAGGCATAGACGGCGCCGCGGTGCAGCTTGTCCAGCAGAGAGTTGGCGTTGATGGGCTTCTTCTGCATGGCGGAAGTCCAGAAATTCCCGTGTCTTCTGAAAGGGGTCGTCTGTTTTTTTTTTTTTATTCAATCACAGAAATAGGGAGGAGAGAGTGCCAGAGGAGGTAGCGGGCGGGTTATCGATAAGTTTAGAACATTTTTCGATATATACTGCAAAGAATTTAACGTTTTAAACTGATTTAATTTTTTGTTTGTTTTATTTAGCATGAGACAACAGAAATTTAGTTTTGTTCAAGTCTTTTTGAACGCCCTTTTTGGTCCCAAACCAGTTTCCAAATTCCTGAAATCGTTATCGAAAAAGTTTAGGTTCCTTACATCTCTATTAGGCCATCACCAGCGATCCACACGTGTTGACAAACTCTATTGGAAAGGCGTTGTGAAATTATCGTGTTTCTAATAAACAAGGACTAAATGGAGCAGGACTACGAGGGCGTCAGTCCGCTGGGCGGTGCTGATAGCATCAAAAGCAGTGTCGCCAACACCATGATCCTCTGCTGCGAGTGTGGGGTGCCCATCCAATCGAATCCGGCCAACATGTGCGTCACTTGTCTGCGAAACCATGTCGACATTACGGAGAACATACCCAAGCAGGCGGTGCTGCACTTCTGTCGCAACTGCGAACGCTACCTCCAGCCCCCGAACGAATGGATCCAGGCCTCCCTCGAGTCCCGCGAACTCCTGGCCGTTTGCCTCAAGAAGCTCAAGGGCCTGAAGGAGGTGAAGCTGGTCGATGCTGGCTTCATCTGGACGGAGCAGCACTCGAAGCGTATCAAGGTGAAGCTGACAGTTCATGGAGAGATCACCGGCGGCACAGTGCTGCAGCAGGTCTTTGTCGTGGAGTTCACAGTTCAGAATCAGATGTGCAACGACTGCCATCGCACTGAGGCCAAGGACTTCTGGCGCTGTCTGGTGCAAGTGCGTCAGCGGGCAGAGAACAAGAAGACATTCTACTATCTGGAGCAGCTGATTCTCAAGCACAAGGCCCACGAGAACACCCTGGGCATCAAGCCAGAGCACGGTGGTCTGGACTTCTTCTATGCCAACGATAACCATGCGCGGCGCATGATTGACTTCCTACAGACCATGGTGCCCGGCAAGGTGACCACCTCGAAGCGTCTCATCTCGCACGACATCCACAGCAATAACTACAACTACAAGTACAACTGGTCCTACGAGATTGCTCCCGTGTCCAAGGACAGCGCTGTCTGCCTGTCCAAGAAGCTGCGCCATCAGTTGGGCAACCTCTCGCCTGTCTGTCTGGTCAACCGTGTCTCCAGCAGCATCCACTTGATCGATCCCTTGACCGCCCAGATTGCGGAACTCACTTCGCAGGTCTACTTCAGGTGGGTCTTCTTGCTCTGCTCTGCTGCTTTAGAGGATTACGGTTTGATTTACTTTCTACAGGGCTCCCTTCGAGGCTATCTGTAATCCCAAACAGCTGGTGGAGTACGTGGTTATGGACATTGAGGTCATCCTGGAGAAGGACCGCAAAACCTATCCCGGCCAGGGCCAGGTCTCTTTCAAGCACGCCCTCTGCGACATTTGGGTAGTGCGTGCCTCGGAGCTGGGCATCAACGACAACCCCATTCACACACGCTCCCACCTGGGCCATCTGCTCAAGGTCGGCGACTCTGTGATGGGCTACAACACCGGCGAGGCGAACATCAACGACCCCGAGTTCGAGAAGCTGTCGTCCGAGCAAGTACCCGATGTGATTCTTGTACGTAAGCACTACGATCGCCAGACGCGTCTCAGCCAGCGCCTGTGGAAGATCAAGCATCTGGCAGCAGAGGCAACGGATGAGCGCAGCAAGCACGACTACCACGAGTTCCTCGACGATCTGGAGGACCATGAGGATCTGCGCGGACAAATCAACATCTATCGCGATAGCAACAAGACGGCGGCCGTCGACCTGCAGGCCGGAAACAGCGACGTCCCACAGATCACGCTGGAGGAGATGATGGAGGACATGACGCTCGAGTGCGCCGACGATGAGATGGGCGAGGAGGCAGGCGCCGATGAACCGGAGCCGCAGTTGTAGATTGTCCATTAATATATAGCTTCTTTTTTTTAATCTTTTACCCATGTATGATCTGTACATAATTCTACTAATTAACCAAGAACACTTCCTCTGGGAGTGGGTGTACCAAAATCGTACCCAAGTCTTTTCGTTTCCTACGAGAGGCCCAGCTGCGGCTTCTCCTTGAAGTAGATCACCTCCTCGCAGTCGCAGCAGTGCTCGGCCTCCCAATCGAGCAGCGCTTCCTTCACAATGGGCAGGATGTGCTTTCGGGTGGCCTGTACGTTGTCCTGGCGCAGGAAACAGCCGCCCATGAACTGGGTTTCCACGTCGTGAGGTCGCAACTGCAGATCCGGATCGCGGGACTTCACCAGAGCCTGCCGGACGCGATCCACCAGCTGGCTTTGGCCGGAGAGTGAGATAAGGCCCACGTCGCGCCGCACCTGGCCGTCGGCGGGGTCCACATACATGCCCAGGAGCACCAGGAGATTACTGTTTACGGCGAACTCCTTCACAGCCATTTCTGCACCCTTTTTGTCCACGAAATCCCTCACGAGGATGGGCATTCCGGCGAGCGGAACCTCCTGACGATCGGTGGAGAGCATTTTCATATCCTTCCGCAGCACCTCCGCCAACTTGAGTTTGCTGATGTCGGCCCTGGCGGCCACCAGTTCATCGAACAGCCGGGGACGCTGATCCTTGCCCAGACCCAGCTCCAGTTCCAGGTTCTGCACCATACACTGGTCCCGCGGACCGAATCTCTTGGCTGCTGCCGAAAAGTTTATGGTATCCAGGACAATTGTGGCGTGGAGGAGCTGCGCTACGTTCTGAGATCGCGGCTCATTCTCGGCCAGGTAACGCTCAGCCACCAGAGTGGCACAGGAGCCCACGGTTGGGTCTATATTCTTTTCACAGCTGGCCGGTAGGAGCTTATAGTCCGGAGCACCGTCATCCAATGGCCTGTGGTCCAGAATCTGTGTCACGTTCGGCGCCAGCGAACTCACATGATGATCCACGAGGATAACGCTGATATCCCGGGTTATTTCCTTGGGCAAGTCATCGCGGAAGAGCAGAACCGGCTCAGATATCCCACACTTGCCAAACATATGGCCCACTTCCGTTTTCAGGGGGTAATCCCGTCGTGGAATGTTCAGCACAGGCACATAATCGTGCTCCCGATACCGCTGGGCATAAACAAACGCCAAGGTCATGGCGGAGACGGCCGAATCGAGGTCACAGGATTCATTCCCCAGCACCAGGTGCAGCTTCCGGTTAGGATGAGTAGGTACAGCAGCCCAAGCTGCCGGAGAAGTTTCTTTCAAGTGCTGAGAGAGAAACCCTATTAGTGTTTGGGGATCTGGTCAGAGCCAGGAGATACTCACCCGACCCAAAGTGGTCCGGACTTGCGCCAGGTAGCGCTGGAAACACATTTTTCCAGTTGCAGACCCCACGGTGCTCTCGGAAAGTGAAGAAGACCCGGAAAACTGTCCCGAAACCTGAGCCGCCAATTCAACAGTTACTTCGATAGGCAATCAGCTGATTTAAGCTCAAAAAAAGCTTCCAAAACAGCAATTTGTTCTTCGTTGGATTATTAGTTAGAAGGAATTATCTTCTTAATTTTCTTTAATAAAGAAATATGATTTAAAGCTGATATTTAGTCAGAAAGGCAATGTGAAAGAAAAGACGATGACCTACTTTGTTTTCAAGCAGAATCTAAAGTATAGTTTTAATCAGCTCATCAATATATTTCTTATCGCCGCAGAAGATTAAGCAGCTTACATAAACTATTTACATATTCTCTTAAGCTGATATTTGTTTTGTTTTTTGAGTCAGATGATTTTATTAATACATATATTTAATTTATTTACAAGCAAAGGCTGATTTTTGAAAAATAGCGGTCTTTTGCGACAGAAAGGCAAAGCTTTTTCGATATCGATAACTTTCGATTTGTTATCGCCGTTCAAAAGCAAACCAAAATAAACTGAAAATGTCAGTAATCCCGCTTTTTGAGCCCGAAATTAACACCACTGCGCGATCTTAGCACAATCTTGATGGAGGGCTCCACATCCGCGCCAAGATTGAGCAACTGGTAGTGCCTGAGAAGCTGTATCACCATGGTCTTCATCTCCAGGAGAGCAAACTTCTGGCCAATGCAGTTCCTGGGACCCGCCGAGAACGGAATATAGCTGTAGGCCGCCAGGTTGGATGTCTCCATATCCAAATGTCGCTCCGGACGGAAGCTGAGGGGATCCGAAAAGAGTTTCTCGTCGCGCAGGAGCTGCCAGAGCAGGATAACCACATTGGTTCTGGCGGGAATATGACCGCCATCTGGAATGGAAGGTATCACCAGTTTGGGAAGGATTACTCCATGAAATATCACACTTACCGATCATCAAATCTTTTTCCAGAAACCGGGCCACCGCTGGAATGGGCGGGTATAGACGCAGCGCCTCCTTGACCACGCAATTCAGATAAGGCAAGGCCGCAAAGTCCCCGTACACCACTCGCTGCTCCAAATCCTGGCCATAGTGCTCCCTCAGCTCCTCGAACAGTCGCTGCTGCACGTCCTCGTTCCGGGAGAGCAGATACAAGCAGAAGGAAGCTGCCGAGGTGGTGGTGTCATGGCCCTCGAAGATAAAAGTGTTGACCTCGTCGCGGATTTGTCTGTCCGTCAGCGGTTTCCCGTCGCAAGTGGCACGCAGCAGTGTGTCCAGCAGGGCGTGGTGCTTCCCCGTCTCGGCATCAGCCGGATGATCCTCCAGCAGCTTGCGGCGCTGCTCGATGATGGTGTCTGTGAACTGATGGAGACATTGGACGCCCTCGATTTGCTTCTTGTAGCCACTGGGCCAGAATCGCCGGAAAAGGAAGAGGGGCAGGAGATGTGGCCGCATGAAGCGAGTGGCCAGGATGTTGGTGAGGCTGCGGGATTAAAATAAAACATTATTTTCAAAGTTATACCTCTCCAGGATCTCTTCTTACTCTTTCACGGCCTGAACCACCTGGGAATCGGCATCCTTTTGCGCCTCCACTCGCACGCCCATGGCTGTTTCCATGATGATGTCCAGAGCCGCCAATCCCGCATAGGGATAGATGTTCACCACCTGCTGACCGTCCGCCAGAGGCTCCAACCGCTGCACCAGAACCCGGCTCTGTCTGTCAAACACCTCCACGAACTGCTCCAAGATGCTGAAGTGAAACGTGGGCGTTATGATTTTGCGCATCGTGCGCCACTCCTCGCCCCGACTGAGGAGCAGTCCATTGCCCAGCCAGCCACGCAGGGCGCCGTACAGAGTGCCCTTCCTTAGATGCTGTTGGCTGTGAAGCAGGGCATCCACGTACTGCGGCTCGGCAGTGACCACCACACAGTGTCCGATGACTGTGCCCATGAAGCTGGGACCGAACTTCTCGACATATTCCGCAAACTTTGCATGTAAATCTGGGGAAAATAAATAAATAAATGAGAGAAGAGGATAGTGGGATGGGTATGCGTACTGTCCGGCTGAAAGGAGCGCATCTGCCAGGCAGATCCCAGCACTGGGATGTTGGAGACATGTGGCACTATTCCGCGCAACGGATGCCGAAGCTCCTTTACCGCCAACTGGATCAGCCAGGCCACAAGACGGGCCACCAGAAGAGCCAGCAGCCAGGCCACTAGCATGTTAAGTCCACGGTATCAACTCGAGGAATGCATGGACCCACTTGGCGGTTATCACTAGTACCACAAGTTCCACAAAAGGAATGGCGGATTAACCGAAGCGGCGATAAACCTATTTATACAATGCCACCGGACATATATAGCATATAGATTGTTTATGTAATTAAATGCGATTCAAATAATGCGCCTCTGGTGCGACAAAGACGGCGCCGATGATGGGGCCGCCAGGTCGAGCGAGAGGCACGATCCTAGCGAGAAACAGCTGGCCGGCCGGTCGGCCCCTAAGTGGAAAATCAATTAAAAAACAGAAACAATGTTTAATGACTGCCGGTTGGATAAGAAACTGTACGAAGATAAGGTGCCAGTTATGGAAACTATCAGAGTACACCTGGAATCTGGTTTCTAGAGCAAAAGATAACTAACTGGTTTCTAATAAATACTAATGATAGCGTAGTATACTTCATTAATGGTTCCAATGACTGTAGAAACTATTAGAAACGGTCTACTAGTTAGTACAATTGTTAAAAAAAAACTATTTTTAGTAGAATCTTTTATAAATTATGATTATAATTCTGATATTTTAATATTTACATTTTTTTAATTAAAACAAATCGATTAATAATCTTTTAAAATCGAAAAAATATACAATTCCCTGAGACCCAGATTTAATCTTTAATCTTTGAAACTATTTCCTTATAGATCCTCTCCAGCTGCGGAGCGTGGTTTCAGACCCAAATGTACACCGTTGGCGGAACGCAGGACGATGTTCATCGAGGGACGGGGATCAGGACCCAGGGGAAGTAGCTCAAAGTGGCGGAGGAGCTTGCTAATGGTGCTCTTCATCTCCAGCATGGCGAACTTCTGGCCGATGCAGTTCCTGGGTCCTGCCGAGAAGGGTATATAGGCAAAGGGATGAGTTTGCGGCACCTCCGCCTCGAATCTCTCCGGTCGGAACTCATCCGGCGAGTCAAAGTACTCCGGATCGCGGAGTAGCACATAGATGCCCACGGTGAAGTTGGTACCAGCCGGAATGCGCTTGCCTCCTGCGTGGTTAGAAGGATATCAGACAAAGATTGGCGGGAAAAGAAGGACTACCTACGGATTTCCACATCCTCGGCGAACCAGCGACCGATCATGGGCACTGGCGGGTGCAGGCGCAGGGACTCCTTGATCGCATTCTCCATGTACTTCAGCTCACCCAGGTCCCGCAGCGAGACCGGCCTCTGGGTATCGTCGCCCAGAACCTCGTGTATCTCCTGGACGAGGCGCTTCTGCACCTCCGGATGCCGCGAGATCTCGTACAGACAGAAGGAAATGGCCGAGGTGGTGGTGTCGTGGCCCTCGAACATGAACGTGTCCACCTCCTCCCGGATATCCTCGTTGCTCAGCGGCGCTCCATCGATGGTGGACTGCAGCAGGACATCCAGCAGAGCCATGCGTCGCTTCTGGCCCAAGTCGTCCACCAGCTCCTGGGGGGCGTTTGGATCCTGGGAGCTCACCAGAGTCTGCCGCCGCTGCCGGATGATGTTCTCGGTGAAGTCGTGCATTATCTTAATGGCCGCGTCCTGGCGCTTGGCCTCCTTGGGCTGGGTCAGGCGGAAGATCCAGTCTACGCGCTGCCAGGCATTGATGAACCGGGTGATCATGATGTTGGTAACGCTGAGCGGGATGGAAGGGAATAATGAATAAAGGACGAATGGCAATCAGGAGGCATACTCACTCATTGACAGCCTGGACGTAGGGGAGATTGGGGTTCATCTGGGCATTGATCTTGGTGCCCATGGCGGTTTCTGGAAAGGGAAAGATATAATTATCAGATAGAGGACCTGATAGGACCTCCTTTTAGACCTCACCTGCTATAATATCCAGAGCCGTGAGGCACACCACTGGGAAGATATTAATGGGAGTCTTCCCATCCGCCCTGGACCTCAGTTTCTCCACCATAACGGCACTCTGCTGATCGAAAATCTCCACAAACTGCTCCAGAATCTTGAAGTGAAACGTGGGAGTGATGATCTTGCGGCGTCCATGCCATTTCCTCCCAGTGCTCATCAGGAGACCCTCTCCCAGCCAAGAGTGGAGCAGTTTGTAAAGGTTATTCTTGGTGATGTGCTGCTGGCTGCTCAGGAGGAACTCAATATCCCGGGGATCCGTGGAGAAGACGGCCAGCTGATGGATGACCCAGACCTTGTAGATTTTTCCATATTTGGCCTGGTTCTTGGACACAAAGTCCATGATTTCTAGAGATAAGATTTTGGATTAAAAGACGGATTTCAGAGTTCTTAAAGTCCACCAAGATTAAGTTTAAATTTTCAATTTACGAATAACGAGAATATCGATAAATTAATCGATAAATCATATAGATTCATAGAATATTCTAATTGGAATTTGAATAAGAAGTTATTTTTAAATAAATTTAAATAATTAATACTAATATTTTCTATTTTTTGTAGGTAAAAGCACATCTGGAGACTCACGTTCGGCATCCAGGCCACGGTACATGAGCAAATTGCCCAGAAGGGGCAGCGGCCGTGGACCCGGCATGTAGTGCAGCATGTCGTTGCGCCGCTTCTTCCAGAGGTAGTCCCAGAGCAGCAGGGCAGCGAACGCCGCCAGGAACAGGCCGACAACACCCAGCATTTTGTGCAGCCGATCGACAACTGAAATCTGAGCACGTCCGCCTCCACAGACTCACTCTAATGCACTGACCCCCTCTTAATCTCGTTTGAACACACACCCCCCACTGGCTAGGAGATCCCCCAGATACCGAAAGAGAGCGCCGAAGAGAGACTGGCGTCTAGGAGAGCCCCACACACTTATGAGGGCGCTTATCGATCTCCGAAGCGGACTCTGTCGGGGGTGCCAAGAAGCAGGCGAAAGTTCTGATGACTCGGATATAGTATATCTCTAATCTTGATTCTATGGACTGTTTAGTCACCGTGAAGCTCGCAAAAATTTATGCACAGGTCATGCTTCGTAGGCGGTTTTCCGATTTCTATATATGATATATCTTCATATTGATTTTCTGAATTGGGGAACTCTGTTTTCGGAGAATTGGGATTAGCAACGATTTCCCTGAAAACCTAATAGAGTTCCAGCTTTTAAACATGAATTTAAAGCCGAAACTATCAACCCTGACATCTAAAATAAAAGATATATATATATTTTCATGGTTGACTGACTGAAAGTATTGTTAGTTCTCTTATCAGCCATGTAATCGATTGTAATGACAACCACGAGATAGTTGATGTTTGGCTATAATCTCTGGCTATGTGGAGGGAATACATAGGGTTTGTCCAGATCATGATTACCAGGCAGAGGGAAACCTTATCAGGCATACCCTGTCATGCTTACTTGCCGAATAAAAGTAAATATTGAGTTTTTATTAAATTAGCTATAAGAATTGAAGACAAACTAGTATCAAAGAGCGGTTTATGAGATCTTGTTTAACATTTTGATAAAGTTATCTGAAGAAATTCCCTTCAAATGGCTGAACTTTAGCATAAAAATGAACTTTAGTCTTGTTTCTAAACTTCTAAACAAAGTATAGAAGTAATTTATTAATTTATTGACTAAGTTTTAGCTATAAGAGAGCATGTTTTTAGTAATTTTTGCACTGAGAGACCCAGTTAGACTCGTTTTTCCAAGTTCAAGATATTACCTCAAGACCTAAGATCTGAGAAAATAAAACATTTCTCTGGTTTTTATTCATAAACTTGAATTCCATTTAGTTTCTGTTCTCCGACGTAGTTCGGATTAGTAGTACTATCTAATAGACCGTTATCCCCGATAACAACCAATGTATACGATAGAGCGGGAAAAGCTTAATCATGATGATGGGGAAACTTTACCGATTTCATTCATAAATAAATCGATAAATACTAGAAACCTTTTCAAAACTAACCTCAAAAAGTGTTTTTTAAAATGAAATATTGTAGGTTGACCTGGAGAGCTATAGAGAATCATAGAATAGCCCCCTTGTTTTATCCTAAAATTTGGACAATGGCTGGGTGACAACGGTCTGCTGATTATAGTGACGCCTTATCGCAGCCCGGCTCCGGGTACAAAACAGGGCCGCCGGAAAGCGAAACCAGCCAGTGTGTCGCAAAGTTCGCAATCAGATAGAACCGATTTTCAGTTAGTAGCCACAATGTATTTGGAGCTCTTCGCCCTTCTGCTGACGGCCGTCCTCGTCTGGGACCATCTGCGCAATAGGCGCCACAACCAGATGTTCGCCGCCGCTGGCATCAAAGGACCCAAGCGTTATCCTTTGGTGGGCAATGCCCCCATGCTAATCAACGAGAGTCCCAAAAGTAGGTTGAACCTATTATCTATTATCCTGGGAACTATATTCCCCATTTCCCATTAGCCGTTTTTGATCTCCAGTTCCGACTGATCAGGGATTTTGGCAAAAATATCCAACTGCAAATGGTTTCCGACCGGGGATTCATGACCGCCTGTCCCAAAATGATCGAAGCTATTATGAGCAGCCAGCAGACCATTCAGAAGAATAATCTCTACGGTCTGCTGGGGAACTGGCTCGGCGACGGTTTGCTGCTGAGCAACGGAAAGAAGTGGTTCCATCGCCGGAAGGCCATTACGCCGGCCTTCCACTTCAAGATCCTCGAGGACTTTGTGGAGGTCTTCGACCAGCAGAGCGCCATCATGGCCGAGAAGCTGTACAGCCGGGCGGATGGCAAGACGGTGATCAACATGTTCCCGGTGGCCTGCCTCTGTGCGCTGGACATCATCGCCGAGACGGCCATGGGAGTGAAGATCAATGCCCAGCTCCAGCCCGACTTTCCCTACGTTCAGTCGGTGAAAACGTAAGTTTTTCCTTAGTTTTACGTCCTGAAAAATATCCTTAGAAAATATCCTTTCAGTGCCTCGAGCATGCTGGCAGAGCGCTTCATGAATCCCCTCCAGCGTAAGGACGCCATCATGAAAATCTTCCATCCGAAACTATTCACCAAACTGAACAATGCCGTCAAGTCCATGCACGACTTCACCAACAAGGTGATCACTGAGCGCAGAAATCTCCTCCAGAAGTCCATTGCCGAGGGCAAGGACGAGGCCTTGGTGAATGATGTGGGTCAGAAACGGCGCATGGCCCTCCTGGATGTCCTGCTGCAGTCCACCATCAATGGGGCGCCCTTGACGAACGAGGACATTCGCGAGGAAGTGGACACCTTCATGTTCGAGGGCCATGACACCACCACGAGCAGCATAGCCTTTACCTGCTATCTGCTGGCCCGCAATCCGGAGGCTCAGGCTCGCGTCTTCCAGGAGATTCGGGACGTGATTGGCGATGACAAGTCCACGCCGGTGGATATGAAGATCCTGGGCGAGCTCAAGTACCTGGAGATGGTGATCAAGGAGTCACTGCGACTGTACCCCTCGGTGCCGTTTATTGGACGCCACATCAACCAGGACACCATGCTGGGTAAGTCCTAAAAGGATTATCCTTCCCATCAACATGATCTAAAGAAATATGTTTCCTCCCAAAAGATGGCAAGCTCATTCCCGGCAATTCTGACATTCTTATCCTCATCTATCACGCCCAGCGTGATCCGGAACTCTTCCCAGAGCCACTGAAATTCAAGCCGGAGCGCTTCAGTTTCGAGAACAAGGGCGAGATCAATCCTTTCGCCTACACACCGTTCTCGGCGGGCGCGAGGAACTGCATCGGCCAGAAGTTCGCCATGCTGGAGATAAAGAGCACCATCAGCAAGCTGATCCGGCACTTTGAGTTCCTGCCCCTGGGCGAGGACGTCCAGCCGGTGCTGAACCTTATCCTGCGCTCCACGACTGGCATTAATGTGGGCATCAAGCCGCGAGTCTATTGAGAGTATTATTTAAGGGAAATGGGTAGTTCTAAGTAGACAAATTCTATAAATATTTGAATAAAAAAAAAGAAATAATAACATTTTGGTGTCTGATTTGAATGGATTCTATATATTAGCTTTAACCGTCTCGGGATGCAACTCAAAAAAAAAGTAGGACTTTGCCACGATGGGCCAGAGGACTTTAGTCCCAGGAGTAGACCTGGCCGGGAGTGGGCAGCTTGCTGGTCGACGCCTTGGCTCCTCCGGCGGCTTCAGCCTCCAACTGCTGCTGTTGGGCCACCAGGTCGATGGGGGGATTTACCTCGCGGCGGCCATCACGCTGGCAGTAGTAGTTGGCCGAGTACAGGTGCGAGGGTCCGTCGGGGAGCACCGGCTGGGGCTGGGTACGATCAGCCACATCATCCTCGTAGCGTAGCGCCAAATTGTGTTCCCGCTGAAAGGCAAAAAAAGTGAATCTATTTCCATCTTACATAACAAAGAGTTCTCATCGTTGTGGGCTTTGGAACTCTAGTTGCTCTGGTTACTCACACCCAGGAGGAAGGCCCGCAGGCGCTGGAAGAAGGGAGAAACGTCACGGCGCAGGGCAGACATCCTAAAATCCGGCAGAAGACTTTCAATTTGCGGAGCAAAATCACACAATACTTCCAATTGGCTCCCTGCTATCAGCTGTTTGTTGTTTTGCCTAGTGATGGCACTCTAGTACTGGCCTATTTCGATAATTATATCGATTTTCTTCAACAACTTGCTCGTTATCGGTATAACGATGTTACATCGATGTTGCTTCCAGCTCTAAAAGGTTTGCATTTCAATTTTTTTTTTTTTTATATTGCGAATTCTGCGCACGTGCAATAACAAATAAATGCTCTGGAATTGAGAGGCGGACTGTCGGATAGCGGATCTGATCGGCGACATGGATCAATTCTCGCACGACCTTACGCTGGCCCTCGAGGAGACCTCGCTTATGGACAGGGCCAGTGGCGTCGGTAGGTGGGGCTCGCGTCGCAGGACCCGTTCAACGGGCAATTTGCGTAAGTTTCACATCTCCCAGATGGTTCGCTCCATTGTTTTTCCCAACCTAAGATCCATCTGCTTCAGCCTGTGCCCCCCAGCCCACAGAGGACTCGTCGAGCAGTCCCACGGACTTGAATGCCTTGGGCGGCCACCATGGCCACCACCACCATCACCACCACCACCACCATAACCACCCAAGTGCCAACGTGGATGGCCTGGACACGCATAATCTAAAGCTGCCAGCCAGTGACTCGGATGAAAAGGCAGCGGCGATGCTGCCATTGCGATTGCCTTTAAAGCTGCCCGTGCGCATGGGCGCCCTAGAATCGGATTCCCTAAACGAGACCACCTTCAGCCCAGCCAGGTGACCATCTCAAAATACTGTTATTCCATGTGCCATATGTCATTAAACATCTTTGTTTTTTTGAACAGATTTTACAAACCCAATTCGCGTCGGAAAAGAAAAATCAAACGGATGTCCATGGAGTTCGAGTTCAGCAAGGATGCCACGCCTCACTGCTTCACGGAGTCGCCGTTGCAGCCGGGCATGCTCAGCAGTGGCACCGCCACCGGCACTATACGTAAACGTTTGCTTAAAGTCGATGGCCATCATCGGTCGCATTTGTTTTTTTGTGGAAAACGCAAACGTTCGAATCGGGATCGGTACCACGAACACGACACGGGCAAGCTATTCTCCCTGCAGCTGGAGGAGCAGCATGCCCAGCACAATCAGGCACAGAACCAGCAGAGGATGCGTCCGCGCAGCTACTCCTCAACATCGAAGCCATTGAGCGATCGCCTGTTGCCGCTAAACAAGGGGCTGCTCTCGAAGATAAACCGAATGGCTGCCCAGGGACAGCAAACCAATCAAAAGACTGACAACAAGGAAAAGGAGAAGGAGGTGGAGGGCCAGATGGAGGAGATGGAAGAGCTGCCCAAGGCGAAGGATGTGCCCGGTGAAAATAATCTAATAGACGAGGTGTCCACCAACCTGGACTCGTTCAAAATGGATACCATTGTGCCTGTGACCGATATTGATGCCCTGCTGCTCAGCTCGCCACCAACTGCTCCACGGCAGCACTGCAAAAAGTCGCCCGGGCAGGTGAAGGTGCACGGGCATCGTCGCCGTCGCTTCCAAACTCCGCTGGAGGCCCAATCGCAGTCCATGGAGTGCAGCGAACTGTACGACTTTAGCTCCAGTTCTTTGAGCTCCAGCTCGGATAGCGAAGCGGAAGCCGGTTGCCATCGACGCCATGATACGGATCGCGAGGGCGACGACGAGTTGACCGACTGGCCGGGCAATGAGTTCGGTCCAGGCGCTCGCTACGATCCCAAACGGAAGCTGACCAAGAAGTCGCTGCTGCCACAAATACGCTCCGACGACACCATCGGCGAGGATGACACTCTGATGTCGGGCACAGAAGCCGGGGCGGGTGCAATGGCGGAACCGGCGCCACCGCCACCCAAATCTCCAGCTGTCCAGCTACCCGAATCTCTGCCGGACTTGTCCCGCTCCGAGCCGATTGAGATTCTGAGTGCCTGCTCGGAAATGGAAACAAATGCGGCAGCTCCGCGGCAAATCGAAAGCGAGATGTCTGGCGAAACATCGAATCCTTTCCTCTCCTCCTCGCCACCCGGCCAGGCTCAGGGCCAGGAGGTGCGCGAAATACGTGCCGGTTGCCGGCGCATCAATGGCGAACGACCTGGGTTTAGCATCAAGTCCGGAGTAAACGAGAGACTGGCCAAGTTCTTGCAGGATCCACGACAGACCCAAATACGGTTGCCGGACATCGAGCTCTACGAGCCGGATAGCTTGTCCAACCTGGCCACGCTCTACTCCTTGACCATGGCCATGGAGCAGGGCTGCACGGTGCTGACAAAGACCAGGTGGGTGGGGGTGGGATCCTCTTTAATCCTTGAGCATCATCTCATGTATAACTTGAACTTGCAGGAACACCACCCAGTCGGTGAGTGTGGATCATAATCAGCGAGGAGCTGCTCTGCAACCGCGTCCCGATCTCTTTGGTGACTTCAAGCGGCGCTGTTATGGCGAGGAGGACGCCCCAGAAGACCAGAACCTGCCGCAGTCCGAGAAATGAGACATGGCCTTCGAGAGTCGGAGGAAGGCGACAAAACGACTTGACCAATCCCCAGCGGCATAGACTGTCATCATCCTCCCGCGGAGTACAACTCCCAGGGAGCAGCGCTGCGCTCGGGTGGAAGAACTCGATAGAGACCTAAACCAGACAGAAATAAGAGCTTTTAGCGTGTTTTTTTTTTTTTTTGTGTGTATCGTATTGTGAAGAATCTGTTGTATCGGTCCGTGTATATAGGGAATCTAAATTGGAATTTTTAAGGACGAGACTACTCCTGCCGAGACTTCAAAGTCATCGGTCAAAGGTGGTCATCGCCACTGTACAAAATATTAATTTTTAACTTGTTCCATAAGACGAAGTGAGAACGAAGATAATATAATTATTAAAAAAAAAAAATATATATGTGTGAGAATAACCGAAGGAAGCGACAAGTCCTTTTATTTTTTAATGGGTTGGTTGTGCATTTTGGGCGCCAAGTTTGAAATGCTCTCCGGCATGGGGCATGAAAATGGTGCTCCACCGGATGTTGGCGCATGCTCAGTGGATACATTTGGGGGCGCACTCGGCAACCCTTTGCCCCGACTGAGTGCCACACGAACAGCGACTAGGCAACCCTCTTGCTGCCACCGGGGGTGGTGGGCTGAGCTGGCGGACGCAGTTGGACGCAGCTCGGGATTGGAGGCAGCCACGTTACCACGGCATTTCGCAGTCGCACTCGCATTCGGATTCGGATTCGCATTCCGCAGTCGCGAAGGAGATGGATTTGGAGATAGACACGGACATGGAAATGGACATTGACAACGACATGGAGATGGAACTGTGAAGCGGAGAACCTCAAAAACCAAAAGGAAAAAAAATTCGCCTCATCTTCATAGCCATCCGGAATCAGCTCTCTCCAAGATCCTCTTACGCTCGAGACTTCTTCACTTTTAACCCACGACCGGCTACGTTTCCACGTTTAACGGTAATTTGCGACCTGCATTAGTGTGTGTGTGTGAGTGTGTGTGTGTGTGGGAAAAGTTAGCTTCGATGTGGTTGTCCTTTGAAGGATGCAGTACATCCTCCAAGTGGTGACTCAGGGCAGGAGCTGGACAGCGTTTGGTTTGGCTTTGAAAGTGCTGCCAAGGCGAACGTTTTGATTTCCGCGATGCGGCAGCTCTTCTTATTGATTTTTCACCAACACTCACCCACACATACCCACCTATACACACACACATACACAGAGCGACAGTGATGGCTCATTTGGCGGTTTAATGGCTGCCCAACAGCCATTTTGCCAGCGGAAGTGTCAGTGGCCATTTTGTTTTTGTTCTTTTGAGTTTCCTTTGTTCCTCTTAAATGATTTTAAAGTGAATATTAAGCCTTAATTTAAAAGATTTACAAAAACTAAAAAAAAACTATTTCTTTTATTGTTTTAATTTTGAAATAGAAACTATTTCTAGCTTTTAGTTTAGTTCCATTTCTAATCCAAGTGACATCACTTTCGCAGTGCGAGAAAGTGAGAGATAATACGCGAGAGAGAGAGTGAGAGAGAGTGGGTGGCTTGTAACGGCTCAAAGCCAAGGCATACACATACACAGACACCTGCACACTTACTCTTTCACTCACACTCGAGCACCCCCACACGCACAGGCTGAGCTAATCTCTTATCAAGCGCCGACTTTTTCCTCTATCTCTCCCCCTCTAAGCTAAGCTCCGCCGTCTTCTTTCTCCCTCTCCAACACTCTTAGTCTGTTTTTCTTTTTTTTTTTTTAGTTTTAATAATTATGATTAGTGAACAGTTAGTTTAATGGATAGTACTATGTAGTAATAGTGTCCCCCCCTTTGTAGGATCTCTGCCATGGGGCAGGAGGGACGGGAGGCATTCCCTGCATGCACTGCCAGCATGTGCGCCATCACCAAGATCTCGATCTCGATCACGCACCTGATCTCGTCTCCGATCTCAAACTCTCTCCTGGTCGTCCTCTCTCTGCTGCCACACTCGCCGCTCCTCGCCGTGTGAGCTTCCGCCGGAGTCGGCCAAAGGGTGGCGGCGCAGTCGGAAAATGAGCGCTTGCGAGGCGGCGTCCGCTGGCGAGGATGGCGGCGGTGGTGGTGTTGGTGGTCCCTCCAAGTCCGAGGACTCCGGCCAGCCGACGGAGGAGAATCTGGAGAAACAAGCCAAGCCGGAGAAACAGAAGCAGCCGGAAAAACAGAATGGAAAACGGGAGGGGGAAAGCCTCACTTCGCCGGAGGAAATTCGCTCGAAGATTGAGCCCACTCGGAGTACGGTGCTGGTGGACGCCAGTGGTGCTGCCCCGTCGCTGGACGCTCTGGTGGCCTGCAAGGATGCCCTCCTTGCCCAGAAGCTCTTCGCCAGCGGCGGTGGCGCCACACCAGGACCCTCATCCTCGACCGTCGGTGTGGGTGGCGGTGTTAGTATCGGAGTGGCAGCTGCCGCCAGTGGCAAGCTGAAGGAGCCCATGCGCGTGGGCTTCTACGACATCGAACGGACCATCGGGAAGGGGAACTTTGCGGTGGTGAAGCTGGCCAGGCACAGGATCACCAAGAACGAGGTGGCCATCAAGATCATCGACAAATCCCAACTAGACCAGACCAACCTGCAGAAGGTCTACCGCGAGGTGGAGATCATGAAGCGACTGAAGCATCCCCACATCATCAAGCTCTACCAAGTAGGCATCACGCCCCACTAATCCTCTCCAGAAATCCTTAACACTTCTCTTTTCATTTCTCAGGTCATGGAGACCAAGAACATGATCTACATCGTCTCGGAGTATGCCAGTCAAGGCGAGATATTTGGTAACTATGTGGCACTCGCCTTACCTGAACCTCCAGCCAACTGATCCCCGATCCCCTCCAGATTACATCGCCAAGTATGGCCGCATGTCCGAGTCGGCCGCCCGCTACAAGTTCTGGCAAATCATCTCGGCGGTGGAGTACTGCCACAAGAAGGGCATCGTCCATCGGGACCTCAAGGCGGAGAACCTGCTCCTCGACATGAACATGAACATCAAGATAGCGGACTTTGGCTTCTCCAATCACTTCAAGCCCGGCGAGCTCCTTGCCACGTGGTGCGGCTCTCCGCCCTACGCCGCTCCGGAGGTCTTCGAGGGCAAGCAGTACACGGGTCCGGAGATTGATATTTGGGTGAGTTTCCAGGGGAGTTCCAGGGAAAACATCTGCGAAGCGTTTGCGGCATTCCGCCTAAAAATCGGGTGTATATCGGCCGAGATATAGCCTCCACAAGGTCCATATTTCGATATTCCTCGACTTTCCCCATTCTGGAAGGGGGTCCATCAGAAAAATTCGAAAAAATCGGATCGAAAATTTTATTTTGAGGTTTTGATGCAGAATTGGGGAGAATTAATCCAGAAATCGATTAAGGTATTCCGTTCAAGAATCGGATGAATATCGGCCGAGATATAGCCTCCACAAGGTCCATATTTCGATATTCCTTGACTTTCCCCATTCTGGAAGGGGGTCCATCAGAAAAATTCGAAAAAATCGGATCGAAAATTTTATTTTGAGGTTTTGATGCAGAATTGGGGAGAATTAATCCAGAAATCGATTAAGGTATTCCGTTCAAGAATCGGATGGATATCGGCCGAGATATAGCCTCCACAAGGTCCATATTTCGATATTCCTTGACTTTCCCCATTCTGGAAGGGGGTCCATCAGAAAAATTCGAAAAAATCGGATCGAAAATTTTATTTTGAGGTTTTGATGCAGAAATGAGGAGAATTAATCCAGAAATCGATTAAGGTATTCCGTTCAAGAATCGGATGGATATCGGCCGAGATATAGCCTCCACAAGGTCCATATTTCGATATTCCTTGACTTTCCCCATTCTGGAAGGGGGTCCATCAGAAAAATTCGAAAAAATCGGATCGAAAATTTTATTTTGAGGTTTTGATGCAGAATTGGGGAGAATTAATCCAGAAATCGATTAAGGTACTCCGCTCGAGAATCGGATGGGTATCGACCGAGATATAGCCTCCACAAGGTCCACATTTTGATATTCCTTGACTTTCCCCATTCTGGAAGGAGGTCCATCAGAAAAATTCGAAAAAATCGGATCGAAAATTTTATTTTGAGGTTTTGATGCAGAATTGGGGAGAATTAATCCAGAAATCGATTAAGGTACTCCGCTCGAGAATCGGATGGATATCGGCCGAGATATAGCCTCCACAAGGTCCATATTTCGATATTCCTTGATTGTCTCCATTTTCAAAGAGGGCCCTTCAGAAAATTTTGAAAAATTAGGATCGAAAATTTGATTTTGAGGTTTTGATGCAGAATTGGGGAGAATTATTCCAGAAATCGATTAAGGTACTCCGCTCAAGAATCGCATGGATATCGGCCAAGATATAGCCTCCACAAGGTCCATATTTCGATATTCCTTGACTTTCCCCATTCTGGAAGGGGGTCCATCAGAAAAATTCGAAAAAATCGGATCGAAAATTTTATTTTGAGGTTTTGATGCAGAATTGGGGAGAATTAATCCAGAAATCGATTAAGGTATTCCGTTCAAGAATCGGATAGATATCGGCCGAGATATAGCCTCCACAAGGTCCACATTTTGATATTCCTTGACTTTCCCCATTCTGGAAGGGGGTCCATCAGAAAAATTCGAAAAAATCGGATCGAAAATTTTATTTTCAGGTTTTGATGCAGAATTGGGGAGAATTAATCCAGAAATCGATTAAGGTATTCCGTTCAAGAATCGGATGAATATCGGCCGAGATATAGCCTCCACAAGGTCCATATTTCGATATTCCTTGACTTTCCCCATTCTGGAAGGGGATCCATCAGAAAAATTCGAAAAAATCGGATCGAAAATTTTATTTTGAGGTTTTGATTCAGAATTGACGAGAATTAATCCAGAAATCGATTAAGGTATTCCGTTCAAGAATCGGATAGATATCGGCCGAGATATAGCCTCCACAAGGTCCACATTTTGATATTCCTTGACTTTCCCCATTCTGGAAGGGGGTCCATCAGAAAAATTCGAAAAAATCGGATCGAAAATTTTATTTTCAGGTTTTGATGCAGAATTGGGGAGAATTAATCCAGAAATCGATTAAGGTATTCCGTTCAAGAATCGGATGAATATCGGCCGAGATATAGCATCCACAAGGTCCATATTTCGATATTCCTTGACTTTCCCCATTCTGGAAGGGGATCCATCAGAAAAATTCGAAAAAATCGGATCGAAAATTTTATTTTGAGGTTTTGATGCAGAATTGAGGAGAATTCATCCAGAAATCGTTTAAGGTACTCCGCTCAAGAATCGCATGGATATCGGCCAAGATATAGCCTCCACAAGATCCATATTTCGATATTCCTTGACTTTCCCCATTCTGGAAGGGGGTCCATCAGAAAATTTCGAAAAAATCGGATCGAAAATTTTATTTTGAGGTTTTGATGCAGAATTGGGGAGAATTAATCCAGAAATCGATTAAGGTACTCCGCTCGAGAATCGGATGGGTATCGACCGAGATATAGCCTCCACAAGGTCTACATTTGGATATTCCTTGATTTCCTCCATTCTGGGGGAAATTATGAGAAAAATTCGAAAAAATGGGATCAAAAATTTGAATTTTAGGTTATGATGGAGAATAACGGATAATTAATCCTGAAATCGTTTGAGGTACCCGCTCAAGGATCGGGTGGAGGGTGGCTGAGATGTGGTCTTCCGACTGTTGTCCAATTTGAAAATCGTATCCTTTTGTGTCCTTGCAGTCCCTGGGCGTTGTGCTGTATGTCCTGGTCTGCGGCGCCCTGCCCTTCGACGGCTCCACGCTGCAGAGTCTGCGGGACCGGGTGCTGTCCGGCCGCTTCCGGATACCGTTCTTCATGAGCTCCGAGTGCGAGCACCTCATCCGCCGGATGCTCGTCCTGGAGCCGACGCGGCGCTACACCATCGAGCAGATCAAGCGGCATCGGTGGATGTGCCCGGAGCTGCTGGAGCACGTCCTGATAGCCAAGTACAACCTGGGGGCGGAGCGGCAGTCCAGCCTGGAGCCCAGCGAGGACATCCTCCGGATCATGGCCGAGTATGTGGGCATCGGTCCGGACAAGACGAGGGCGAGTCTGAAGAAGAACACCTACGACCACGTGGCGGCCATTTATCTGCTCCTGCAGGATCGGGTGAGCCACAAGAAGGAGCAAAGCAATGGATCTGGGGCTGCCTCCTCCCCTGCATCTACATCTGCTTCGGTTTCTGCCTCTGCCTCCGCCTCCGCATCCGCTTCTGCCGCCAGTCGCATGCTCTACAAGAGCTCCAAGCAGGAGCCACAAAACCAATCCAAGACAATATCCACCAGCTCGATCCTGGCCAAGGATCAGGCCCACAAAAGACTTAACCGCCACCAGACGGCGGTGCTGATGAGTGAAAGATCCGGAGCCCTGGATCCGGCCACAGCGGCAGCCTACTACGCCAAATACGGAGGACTACCTCTGCCCCTGCCCCACGCCCACGCCCACCTGGCCGGGTATCTGAACGGAGCTGCGCCCGCCGGGGACCTGGAGCCGATTGTCGGCGGTGGGGGAATAGCCCTGCCCATGCGGTATACCCCCCTGCCGGCGGCCACCTCGCCCGCTCCCTCCAGCTGCTCCACATCCGCGGGCACTGCGGCCACCCGCATGGGACGGCACAGTCTGAGCTCCAGTTCGCCGCGTAGCCATCGTCCGGTGGCCATTTCCCTGAGCATCGATCAGAATCCCTCAATGGCCAACATGCGCTGCCGGGAGATGATGGAGGGCGGCGGCGGACCTGGAGGAGGACCGGGAGTCCCACTGGTGGCCAAACAACTGCATCAGACCATTAGCGAGTACATCATCAAGCAGAGCACCGAGGACTGCCGTCAATTATTGCAGCAGGTGAGTACGGAGGAGCTCTCGATCCTGTCCAGGCACCAGTCTCAAACTCTGAATCCTTTCCAGTCAACGGCCATCGCCGAGGGCAAGGAGGAACCGCCTCCAAAGCCAGAGACTACACCCACAGCCAGTGCCGTGGGATTAGGATCGGCGTCAGGCTCTGTGTCCGGCGGAGCAGGTCCTGGGTCCTGTCCAAGTGAGCCCGGCAGCAAGACAATAAAAGCCATGTCCAGTTCCAGCAGCTTCGACTCCACCGCCAATCTCGGCCAGAGTTTCCGCTACAAGATGTCCGCGGAGGCCACCAAACTGTTCCAGACTCTCCAGGAGAGCCCTCTTCCCGTTGAGGTAGGTTCCTCTCCCTCCAAATGAGAGACCTTTCATCCTAATTCTCCCAATCCCCTCCAGCAACGGAGCAGACGTCGTGGGCACCTGGGCAGCACCAATGGCAGTGGCGGCGACTCCGGCCAGGAGATGAACGAAGCGAAGACGAACGGAGACAGGTAACTGGAAGCCAAGGACCTGTCAGGACCAAGCTATAATTTCCGAATCCTTTCCAGTCGCTATGAGAAGAAGGTCCTGGCCCAAGGGAGCTCCAGCACGGACGAGGGCTGCGAGACGGATCAGGGCAACGATCCAGCCTCCTGTTCCCAGGATGCCAAGAGCTCCAACGACCAGCAGGAGGGAGCAGGAGCCAGGGGGGAGGGGCTGGCGAGGGAGGCGGAGCTGGAGGCAACTCCAATGGCGGCCCCAGCGGCTCGCACTCCAGCAGCGACCTGACCCACCTAGCCGGAGCCACTGCCTCCGGCCAGAGCCATCGGATGCGATCGTATGCGAGCAGCAGCAGCTCCAGCGGCGTCCTGGCCGGCAGCGCTGGCAGCTACTCAAAGTCCTTGAGCCAGAACCTGAGTCGCGGCTCCTCGAAGAGCAACTGCAGCGGCCCGTACGACAGCCTGGACTTTGCCCTGCCCTCCGGCAAGGGCAGCCTGCCCTCCTGCATGGGCTCCAGCTCCATGCTGGCCACACCCACGCCGGCCTCCGCCTCGCCGGCGGCCATGTCCTCGGAACACTCCTCGGAGAGATCCCTCTACGGCAGTCACAACTCCTGCATCCACATGCCGAACGCCCTGGCCCTGGGCTTGGGCCTCACTCCCAGCTCCACATCGACGCCGACGCCCAATCCCACCCCTCCGCCGCCGCCGAACGGAGCTGCGGGAGGAGGAGCGAGTGCACCGTTCCTGGACAAGCGGTCGCCCATACACTTCCGGGAGGGACGTCGCGCCAGCGATGGCCTGGTGGCCCAGGGTCTGCTCAGCTCCGGGTCTCTGCTGGGCACCAGCCGGGTCTACGGAAGCTATCGCTACGAGCAGGCCAAGCGACATGGCTGGCTGGAGATCCAGCAGCTGCAGCAGGAGGCTGCCCACATCCACGGGCATGGTCACGGGCATGGTCACGGACACGTCCACGGACATCCGCATCACCCGAACCATCCTCCACACCATCCGGCCGCCTACGGCTTGGAAGAACTCTGTCAATTCCCAAATGGTCAATTCTACGCCTTGCCCAGCAAACACCATCCGCTGCTGACTCTGCCCCATACGCATCCGCATCCGCATCATCAGCCCCATCCGCATCATCATAATCCTCTCCAGCCGCAGCAGCATCATCCGCTATACCATCCACCGCTGATGCTGGAAACCGCAGCAGCTGCCGGAGATTTGTATGGACATGGATGCTATGCGCCGCCACCGCCGCCGCCGGGTCTCTATCCGCATCATCCTCTGGGTGTGGGCGTTGGGGTGGGGGTGGGCGTGGCCATGCAAATGTCGCCGATGCAGAAGCCGCCGCTGCAACAGCAACTCCTGCAACATCGCCTGCTGCAGCAGAAACGTCAATTGTTCCAGAAACAGTACGCCCTGGAGGCCCAGCTGGCCGGAAGGCATCACCACCACCATCATCCGCAGCAGCAGCAGCAGCAGCCGCCGCAGCCGCAGCTCCACCATCCCCATCACTTTGGGCATCCGCCGCCGAGCCAGCCGCCGCCAGCACCCGCCCCGGAATCCCACCTGGCCGAGGAGCTCTATGAACTGGCGCTGTTGGAGCGGCCGAGGAGCGGAACCCCCCGACTGCAGCACTCGATGACGATGCCGGGAGCACACGCCTTCAGCCAGATGAACCTGAAGACCACCTACATCAGCCAGTCGGAGCAGGTGCCAAACGGTGGGTCGGGCGGAGGAGGTGGAGCAGGTGGCGGCGGCGGGGGAGTAGCTGGAGGAGGCGCCACAGCATCCGCAGCACCGCCGTCCACAGCACCGGGCACACCCACGGCGGTGAAGTGCAAGCCCGGCGGGAGTCTTGATGGTGACTACCATGTAAGAGTGGATTAATCCTTCCAGTATCCATTAACTTACCATCCCGATCCTCTCTAGACAACCACGCCGGTGCTCAGCCTATTCGCGCCCAACTGGCAGTCGCTGGTGAAGCCGCTCAGCGAGAGTCCCATCCTGGAGATGTCCGAGCATCTGGAGTCTGGCTAGGATGGGTGGTGGTCCTAATCGGAGAACTAAAGGGAGGCGGTACTCCCATTTTATTAAGAGCTCGCAATCGCAATTATGAATTATTTGATCTTTATACGATACGATATACAGTTATACATACATACATACAAACATACATATATACAACTAGCATATACACTCGGAAAATTTCTTAGCAACTTTTCAAGCAATTTCATTAATTTCCTCCCCCAAAAGATCTCAATTTTTTTCAAAGTTTTAAAACTAAAAGTTTAAGTTTCTTAAAGCATTTAATTTTGAAAAAAAAAATAACTGCCGTTATATAACATTTTAAAAACTATGTTTTTTTTTAAATTAAATTTTAACTTTTGATTTTCTGAGTGTAGATAGAAACGTACGTATACAAATACAAACATATACATACATCGATCGATAACTAGGTATAATATATGTTTATCGAAGAGAGAGGAGAGAGTGAAGAGAGAGAGAGTGAAGAGAGAGTGGAGAGCTTGGAGTGGAGAATCAATACCGAACCGTAATATTGCAAGATTTAGTTGTGTTACTAGCATTAAGTAGTCCAAGTTTCGCAGACATATACAATATGTATATCGATAATAATAGCGTTAAGCTATAGCTCTACTTACGATAACTACTATACACTACTATATAATAATGAAGCCCCTCCCCCCCTTCCCACTCCCCGACTGGGTTTTTTGGCTAAAAGTTTAAAATGAAAAGAAAACGTAAGCTACATATATCAATTATTCGAAGCATTTATTCGGGGACATAGGATGGGATATATCCCTATATGGATATATCCATTATGTATTGGTACAATAATTAGCGACAAGCAACAAAAAAAATAATAATTAAAAATCAACAAAAACATCGATTGTTCTTAAACATGGAATTCAAAATGTAAACCAGATATTAAAGTCATTTGGTATAAAAAAAAAAAAAAAAAATACATAGAGTTTTCGATTTCTTACATTATATAAGTATAAGTATATAGGAAGAGTTTCCTTTTTTTGGGGTGACTAGATAGTTAGTGACTAGATAGTAACTAGATAGTTTCAGTTTAACCCCAAAAAGTAGGCAACTCAAATTTTGGAGATTTTGCAGAGATTTGAAATCGCCTATTTTGGCGCCAAAAAGAAGGCTTCAAAATCTGTTTTGGAAATTTATTCACTTTCCAAGGTATATATAACATTTATTTGATATATATTATATAATATCATATATCCTGCTGCGGACGGAGGACTTTCAAGGCAATGACGAAATATTTGATGAAAAAGAAACAAAAATTAGGAATCACGTGGTTGCCTTCACCTGGCGATTGGATTCCAGGTGCTTCCGCTTGGCATTCACCAGCCTCTGCTGGTGGGGATCGGGAGAGCCGTGACAGCGCAACAGATTCCAATAGGCGCGTCTGTACTCCGAACTCATCAGGACATAGATCAGGGGATTAATGCAGGTCGTCAGATAAATGAGAAGATATCCAGCAATGTTGAACCAATGCACCTCCGTGGCACTCTTCCAGATCTTGGCCACCGTGATGGGCAGATAGCAGACGACGAACCACACAAAGATCACGAGTATCATTTTGAGGAGACGCCGGTCCTTGGCGCTCATCTTGCCGGGATAAATGGAGGAGGCGTTGGAGGTGTTGCCCATGGAGGCGTAGTGCGATTTCCGGGGACTGAACCGGGTGAAGGAGGTGCGCAGGGAGGTGGTGATGGGATTTTTACTGGAGAGGGGTCTACGAGTCAATACTAGGGGATGAGAAATGACTGACAGCACTTACCCGGAACTCTTATTCAACTCCAGTTGGGTCTGACTCCTTCCCAGGCTAATCTTCTCCAGCTCCTTCTCGCGCTCTCGTTCCCGCAACACCACATTGACATCCACGGGCACCTGCTGCTGATCCTGTTCCCTCCTCCGAATGCTGTAGGATATGGGCAGGCTGTTCGCCGAGGCATTGTCATCGATGTAGGCCAAGTTCTCCTCCACCACAAAGGGTCGTGGCTCCTGCGGGACCTCCACACTGGACGTACTCGCCTTCTCCGGCCTCTTCGGCATGGCCATGGCCTGGGATTGGGTCTGGGTCTGGGAACTGGGGGTTGTCACCTCGCTGAGATTGCTCTTGTTGGCCATCCCGGCCCGCATCGCCGCCTTCCTCACCAGCAGGAAGATCCGGGCATAGCAGATCACGATGCAAATACAGGGCACCATGAAGGCGGCGATGAAGAGGAACTCCTTGGGGGATCTGCCGTAGCGATCGTGCAGGATGGAGCAGGAGCCGATGCTGTCGTCCAGACCGAATCGCCCCCAAACGCCGCGCCAGGTGGGTATCATGATGGAGAAGGTGGTGATCCATGTCCCGGCCACCATTAAAGCCAAGTACCGTCTCTGGTAGATCCTGTCGAGAAATAAATGTCGTTTGGGGATTTGGTGGCGAAACTGGGACTCGCGGGCACTCACCTGGGGTACTGGCGGGGATGGGCGATGATGATGTACCGGTTGATGGTGATCAGTGAGACGGAAAGCAATGACACGGCCAATAAACCGTAACGCAACATGGGAAACAATCGGCACAGAAAATCGCCATGAGTCCAGGCCCTCTTGATAAACGTGGACGCGGCCAGGGGGAGGTTGAAGCATCCAAAGAGGAGATCCGAACAGGACAGATTAATGATGAAAATGGCGGTGGAGTTGCGGTTCTGCCGGCCACGGGAGAGGGCGATGATGGTGAGCAGATTGCCGGGCACACCCACAATAATGAAGACTATGCAGGCCAGCCAGGCGAAGGTGAGCAGCTCATCCGAGTAGCCCTCGAACAGCTCCTTCCGGCTATCATCGACATCCGCCTCCAGGTCGAGACTGTCCAGGATGATGGAGTCACCATCAGCGTCAGCATCAGCCGGCTTGACAATCGCATCCGGAAGGGAGTGAGCGGCTATCGGAATGGTGATCGGAAGCTGGAGATGATCGGTCGGTCTGGGTGGGAACATCGCGTGGTACTTTGTGGTCGGAAAGAGGGCGCGTTGCTCGTTCCTGCGCCGAATTTGTACTAAAACTGAATTCTCTGCATTCACACACATCCCACATATCCCACCCATCCCCACCCATAAAAAAATACGCCGGAGGAGGAGGAGGAGGAGGTGCTAACCAATGGCAGGGGGGGGGAGGATCGGCTATTGTGAATTGTTGGGGGTGGAGTGGCGGGTGGAGGCGTGGTTGGGGCAGGCAGCCAAGCGAGCAACCGTACAAAATATTGGGGGAAAAAAAAAAAAGAAACAGCCCGTCTAAGCAGCAGGCGAACTAGAAAAACTTTCGAAAAAAGGAAAACAAAACGAAACAACAACAATTGGACACCAGAGAAACATTACACTGCAAGAAAAACATAAGAAGCTTTGACAAAAAGTAGTTTTTAATCAAAAAAACTAATTAAAATAACTCTATTAAGTCATAAATAAAAAAACGCTTTTAACTCTCCAAGCATTCCAACTCCAAAAGAGAACATTAGTGTCCTTAAGAGAAATATGCCTTTAAGTTGAAAAGAGAAAAGTCCCTGCGGGAAGAATGGAAGCTTGTAGGGAGCTTAAAAGAGAAAAAGAGAGTTTCAAGATAAAATTTAAAAGTCTTACTTAATTAAATTAAAGTATTATTTTTTTTTGGTCTGTAGAACAATAACAATATATCGGGAGGAGCATCGCAGCAACAACACAAAATTTTTATTGTATACAACAATTGACTTCATCATCGGGTAATTTGGTAATTTGCCTGTGGAATGGGAGCTTTGTTTACATTGTTCCTATTCGGTGGGAAGCTTGTTGTTTCTTTCACTCCCTCTTGGCCCACCAAACCCACCCATCACCTCTCACTCGCCTGCCCTATTTCCCTCTCTCTTGCCCCATTGATCTCCCGGTTTTTCTTTTTTCTTTTTTGGAATTTCCAAATTCAAAAACTAGGGATACTAACTAACTAACATTTGTGTCTGGAAAAGCCATCCAGCTTAGAAGAATTGTGGCGACAGGGGAAAATAATTTCCCATGAAAAAACACCGCAGTAATCGATGACTTCTTGGCCGACACCGAGTGGTACTTTTGCGAAATCCAATCTTACATTTTCCGCAAATGAAAATGTATACTTGGTAGCCCTGTTGTACGCACCTCTCCGGGTATTTTTCGAAACTAAAAACTTTTTCAATTCTTCGGCAATGCGTCTGTGTATCTCAACTATCCGATCGGAACAGAGATATATATACATATGTACAGACGTATATATGGGATAGTAATGTGTGCATAGTTTCTGGACACTGGAGCCACTCGGAAAAACTATCTGGAAGTGATTCAGAAAATTCAATGCGTAGAATCGAATAAAAAAACGGCATGCATGAGTAAGCGGCTGTGCGGGTCAAATACGTCAGAATTTCGTAGTTTAATTAATCAACGAACCCCTACCCCTACACCCTCCCCCTTCATTCACTGAAAGGGTCAAAGTGCGGGTCATTTGTTGAATCGAAATTTTTCATTTGGGGAAAAAATAGCAATTCCGAGAATATCAAAAAAGGAGCAACTTTTGTTTGTTTTCCATGCTGGAAAATTATACATCGAATTGGCTAGACTATTCGAGAGAAAAAAGTAATATCTTCCTTGTAAAGGCATTAATATTTTTGAAATGTTTGGGAATTTTCAATGGGGATCAAAATTTGATCCCCCCAGACCGCCAACACTACAAAAAAATAAACTTAAACTTCCCGTCGTCTGGCATTTGGAATTCAATGCCAATCCAGTACCATCAGTTATAGTATCACCCACCCCGCCCACCCCCCCACTCGGATTAATGTAAACTTCTCGGGTGCACTTATGGGAAGAGCACAGTCGGAGTGAAAAGTACACACACGGGCGTATATTTAGATAGCTATAAGCCATAAACTATCATGTTCTTCACACAATCCACAATCCTAGCCGATCACATCCGATCTATAGCCAAACAACAAACAAAAGTTCAGTACTTTAGTTCGATTTTTGATATCTACACGGCGAGAAATAGTTTCTTTCTTTCTTATTTTCTGGTTTTAAAAATGGTTAATTTTTATTCAACTTCAGATACAATCTTTAAAGAGAATAGTTTTGTAAGAGAAGTCTCTCCCACTCTCTTTAAAAGATATCCTCTTTTTTTCTTCGAGTGCCTTAAGGGTTTCCATGTCCATCTTGTGTAAACATTTGAAAGGCAGACGTCTTATCAGTTGTTGTTGTTGCGGCTGCTGATGCCGCAACGTGTGTGTACATGTTGCATGCATATGTATATGTTTGCCTCTAGGAAGTGTGCTCGTAGATATGGCCATATCCGTCGGGATCGCATCCATTGATCACCAATCTCCCTACCTCCCTCCCACCGACGGTGGCCCTTTCCCCTTCCACATTCCCAAGATCGCCCGCCGCCCGACCCTCTCCGGGGGCTGGTGGGAGAGCCTCACGCATGAGAGCACTGCCAGAGAGCGAGTGGGGGCAGCGCAGAGGCGTTGGGTGAAGGGGGTGGCCCAACAGAGGCTCAATAATTAGCATGACTTGAGTTTATTGAGTACTTTTGTTGGAATATTTTTTGTAATTTTCTTATCTACCCCTATGCTTGGTTGGGTTAACTCCGCCCATGGTCGGTGGGACAGTGTGAGAGTGTGATGGGAGAGTGAGAGGCTCCGGCTGCGGCTTCTATTTGTCAACTGGCAATATCGCGACTGCTCTGCCGCCGCACTCGGCCGACTGCACTCGTTCTGTGAAAACCTTCACGCAATTGATCCGTTAGATTCAACTTCTACTCTTCGATTGCTTTACGAATAATATCTACGATCGGTTTCGGGTTGACGATATCCGATGCCATTTGGAAATCGTTAGTGTTCTATATCTAAACATTTTTTTTTATTTTTGTTATAAAAAAATTAAAAAAAAATAAATTACGGAAACCAAAAGCTCAGTGAAGACAACCTGTAACCCTTTTTGCACCTTTTTCTACCTGATCTCTTGGCCAACAAGAGTATTAGTCATGAGAGTCAGAGCGGCTTTTGAATCACCAACAAGCATTAAAGCAATAAAAACAAAAACAGTGGCGGTGGCATCCCCAGCACCAGCAACAACAACAAAAATAACAAAACTTAATGAATAAGCAGCGAACGCCAAATGCCGTAAACTGTTTACATTGCTCAAGGCATTACTCACTCATCTCACTCACCTCACTCACTCACTCACCTGGCGAGTGAGGAAGTTCCCGGAGAGGAAGTGGAGTGAAGTGGAGTTGGCTGCAAAACAAAAACAACAAAAGGGGAGCAGCAGCAGCAGCAGAGATCGCAGCTGCAGCACTAGTTTCGATTACGTGAGCAGAAAATAAATAAACAACACTCGATACTGATAACGCACACACTGACACGGCCGTATTGAGTGCAAAAAAAAAAAAAAAAAAAAAAAAGTTAGAAGACAGAGTCTCTCACAAAAGAGAGAGAAAGTGCCGCAAGGAAAGTAAAAGAGAGTGAGAGAGAGAGCCGTGCGATCAAGGAGGATTACAAAATAGAAAAATACTAAGCTCTCAGGTAAGTGTGGGGCAGTGTTAGTAAATGCGATAAGATAAGAGCTCGAATTCCAGACGATCACATTGCGTATACGCCCCTAGGGCCGAGCCATGACCTGGGCAGGGCCGCTAGAACGGAACGGGGGCTAGAGAGAGTAGAGCAAAAATGATGCAGAGAGAAAAATAACTAGTTAGAATTTAAATAATTTTTAATTTAAAAAAAAAATGAGTTACATTTTTTATAAACAGCCTTGACATCTTGACACCCTAGAAAGTATTGTTCTCAGTGTGCGACATCACTTGTCTCGATTAGCTGGCACTCGAGCGGAGAGGAGCACTTCTCATCGCACATTAGAGACGCCCAACTGGCCCCCCACTCCCTTCTCTCCCCCAGAGTAGTCACTCAATTAATTAAGGTTCGAGGCTGATCTTTGCACCCCAAGTGGTGCAAGGAGGTGATGTGTGGCATGGAGACATGATGGAGAGGGACAGTGACAGTGGCACTATGGAGCGGAGATGACCTCTTTAAATTATTTAATTGACACTAATTTATCATAGTACCGTTATAAATAAGAACAAGAACCCAGCCACGCCCCAAAAACAAAAAAACAGTGGGGTTACCAGGCTACTGCTACCATAGGGTTGTTGCGTCGGCGCTGAATGCAATCGAAGCTGAAGCTGAAGCTGAAGCTGAGCCAGCCAAGAGTCGCCACTTCCACAGCCAGTTGGCAATTGTCGGTGGCGGCGATCGGTGGTTCGGTGATCGGGTCGATAAAGATAATCAGTGAGAAAGGAAATCAAGGATTGGATCAAAAATCATAAAACAATAATCCATCAAAAAAAGGTTACTGCAAGTCGGGAGATATCTCTTTTAGATAAGAAACTATATGGAGTTCAAGCACCTCCTTTCCCAAAGTGATTCATCATCTGTCATCGTCTTACACACTATTAGTTACTAAATAATGTAGAAAAAAAAAAAAAACAGTCACTGATAAAGGCCTTTCTTCCAGAAAGATAACCTTCAAGTTCACTGCTCTGGATACCAAAACAATCAAAAGCTTAAGGTCAAGATCAAGATACTTGAGAGGGATTTCACCTTAAGGCCTTAGGGACTTGATCTCTCAACTAAAAAATATTTAAACTATTATTTTTTTAAGCAGGATGAGTGAAGGAGAGACTAGTGTGGGCCTGGATGGCAACTATCCCCCCCTGGAGGCGCTGACTACTACGACGATGCCACCCAGCGATGTGGACGAGAGCGGGTAAGTGGCAAGATCTGGTTATGGCTATGGTGATGGGTGATGGGTGATGGGTGTGAAGCTATCAAAGCCCGCTGCGGGTAATTATAGACCCCGGCTGGGGGAGAGAGAGAGCTCATGATAAGAGATCGTTAATATTACGCGCTTCATTGCAACTGTGGATCGGCGATCGCCGGTCTCTCCGCCTCACAAAGACGCATGATTCTCTGCAAGAAGCCCCTAGCGGAAGCCACTCGGACTCTCCGATATGGTGATAGCCCATGGGGCCAGGCCACTTGAGGCCGAAGGTCGTGGCGGTCTAGACTGTTTTCTGGGGGGGGGTTTCACAACAAGAGTGAGCTAGACATCAAGATATTTCCTGGTTTTAGGTATTCTTTTCTGATAGAACCTTATGGAGCACACTCCGTGATCTATTGTCTCTTGTATTTTCATTAATGAACCCCACTTGGCAGCTTCTCCCATCCGTTGATGATCTTCGCCGCCGTGATGACTTTCCTGATAATGGTCGTGGGAATTTGCGGCAATCTGCTGACTGTGGTGGCACTTTTAAAGTGCCCCAAAGTGCGTAATCGTGGCAGCTGCCTTTATTATCAGGCAAGTGGCAGCTTCTCTTGTATTTTTCGAAGAAATAAAATATGATTTTTGTAGCCTGTGTATCGCGGATCTGCTGTTCTGTGCTCTGGTCCTGCCCTTCCAGGGCCTGCGCTTCGTCCAGGGCACCTGGCGTCACGGGGAGGTCCTCTGCCGGCTGATACCCTTCATCCAGTATGGGAATATCGGTGTCTCGCTCCTCTGCATCGCCATGATCACAATCAATCGGTATGTGATGATCACCCACCACGGCTACTATGCGAGGATCTACAAGCGCCACTGGATCGCCGTCATGATCGCCGCCTGCTGGCTCTTCTCCTACGGAATGCAGCTGCCCACGCTGCTGGGGGCCTGGGGCCGGTTCGGGTATGATCCCCGCCTTCAGACCTGCTCCATTATGAGCGACCGGCATGGACACAGCAGCAAGACGACCCTCTTCATCACCGCCTTCGTGATACCCTGCCTGGTGATCATCGCCTGCTACGCGAAGATCTTCTGGGTGGTCCACAAGTCCGAGCAGCGTCTGAAGCGTCATGCCACGAAACAGAACTCCATACCGAACAATCTCCGTCCCCTGGCCACCGGATCGGTAGCTGGATCTCTGCCCTCGGGGGTGGCGCCAGCGGATTGCCAGCCGGGGAATCGCGTCTCCTCCGACAGCAGCAGCAGCTTCTCCACGGACGTGCCGGAGACGGCGCCCAGCGGCGGCACTGGAACCGGCAGCCAGAAGCAACCACCCACTCGGGTGAAGGACCAGCGCGAGGTGCGGGCCAAGCGGAACGAGTGGCGCATCACCAAGATGGTCCTGGCCATATTCCTATCCTTTGTGATCTGCTACCTGCCGATCACCATCGTCAAGGTGGCCGACAAGGACGTGGAGCATCCCAGCCTGCACATCTGCAGCTACATCCTCCTCTACCTCTCCGCCTGCATCAATCCCATCATCTATGTGATCATGAACAAGCAATACCGGAAGGCCTACAAGACGGTGGTCTTCTGCCAGCCGGCTCGTCTCCTGCTCCCGTTCGGGAAGACCAACGGGGCCAGCAGTGCTGCAGGTATGTAGCTTTGACTTCCATTCCTTGCCGGAACTGCCCACTAAGTCACGGTTCGAATTCGTTTCAGAGAAATGGAAAGATACCGGGTTGAGCAACAACCACAGCCGCACCATTGTCTCCCAGGTGTCGGGCGGGGCAACGGGAACGGGAACGGGAACGGGAACGGGATCGGGAGTGGTACAAACGGAGACGGCAACACCACCATCCCTGGAGCTATTGTCCCGGGGACCGGATCTGATAAACAAATCGAATCTGACGCCACCGCCGCCACCCTCAGTCCTGACGGCGATGGGCAACGGAAGCAGCTCGAACCCCCAACGGTTGCCGATCAAGAAGAACAATCACTCCTACACCAACAGCGGCTTCAACAGCAGCCCGGGGATCGGGAGCAGCCTGTACCGACCCGGAGCTGGCTCCATGGCCATCGGATCCACAAGCGGGATACGCCGGATAACGATGGTGGGCGACGACATCATCTTGGAGGAGGAGGAGACCTCGACGCCGTCAACGCCGACGGGGAGCTCGGCGCCCCAGACGCCGGCACCGCCGCCGCCACTGCCCGGCTTAGTCCCGTCCCTCGTCCATCCACTATCCAAAAGTTTATTGTCGACGGCAGCGGCAGCGGCAGCAGCAACAACAACAACAACATCAGCATCAGCAACACCAACAACATCAACAAACAAGCCGCACATCTACATGAACGTGGACAGTCCGAAGAGAAATCAAAATTATAGCCAGGCCAGCACTAATAATAATAATAATAATAATAATAATCGTAATCCCAATGATCCCGATACGGATCAGGATAATGCGGTTAATGTATCCGTTTCCGGCTCCAAGCTGACGGCGAAAATCAAATTCCCAAAAGACTAACGAAAGGCTTTAATTCCAAAATTTTATAAAAAAAGAAGAAAAAATTAAGAAAAAAGACATAATTGTTATGCTACTTTCGTTATATAAAAAAAAAGACATACATAGATGATATAGAAATGATATGAAAATGATATAATAAGCAATTTTTTTCATTAGATATTCTTATTTTTTTTTTTAATAATTATTTTAGTTTTTTGAAAATTGTGCCATAGCTTAAACATTACATAATGTTTTTAAAAAATTGGATTTTGGAATGATAGTAACTATAGTAACTATATTATTTTATTGCTTTATCGTATGCCTGAATCCATTAACTACACGCTTCCAACCAAAAATTATAAAAAAAAAAAAACTACTCTACTTTTAACTTTAAACTTTACTACTTAGACTACTAATTAGTCTTAGACGATATCCTGTAGATATTTGTGGTGAGAAATGCTTAGTATTAACCATATTACTCTTATCCCATCCTTATAAAGCACCTCCATTGATGCCCCATCGACTTCCAAGCATAAACATTCCACATTTCCATCCTAAGAACCCTCGCTCTGTATATGAAACCTGCTATACGATACTATATACCAAGTGCACTCCACTCCAAAGGCGAAAGACGATAAACGATAATCGAATATGAATATAAACATAAACATAAACATAAAAATAAATATACATTAGAGGGAAACTCTTGAGAAATAAACGCATTACTCTGGTAATTAATCACGAATCGGCATTATTTATTGGGATGGGAATGGCGGGTAACCAGAGATTCCTACCAAGAATTTTCCATTTTCGAATTAAAACTGCATTTTTGCTTAATTCTTTAAAGTTTAAACAAAATAAATTAACATTATAAATTCAATAAGCCTTTTTTTTACATCTTTAAAGATTTAAGATGAGAACTAACTTTGTTTTTGAACCAAGAGTTTCAAAACAAATTGGTTTTTGAAACTTTATTTCATTATCAGAGCTCTGAAACTCACAAATTTTAAATATTTTGCTTATTAATAATATTAAAAATAGAAAATAAAAAGCACCATAGCTCGGAAAACGATTTAAATCTTTTTATTTAAGAATAAAGTTTGTTTTTGAACTAAGAGTTTGAAAAAAAGGTTTTTGAAACTCGATTTCTTCATCAGAGCCCTGAAACTCATAAATTTTAAATATTTTGTTAATTAATAATATTAAAAATTAAAAAATAACAAAGCAAAATAAACGAAAAACGAGATAAATCTTTTTATTTAAGAATAAAGTTTGTTTTTGAAAAGTTAAAAAAAAAAAGTTTTTAAAACTTTATTTGAGAAAACTCAGAGCTCTGAAACTCTCAAATTTAAAATAAAATGCAAATTAATAATTAAAAAAATAAAACAATTAAAGTTAGACAAGAGTTAAAAAAATGTGATTTTGAAACTCGATTTCTTTATTAGAGCCCAGAAACTCTAAAATTTTAAATAAAAGGCTAATTAAATTTTAAATAAAGGCTAAAAAAATTAAAAAATAAAAACAAAGTAAGTGGAAAATGGAGAAAAATCTCGTTAATCTGGGCGTAGGCCATCGGTGACCTAATTTTCCGGCCCGATATTTATGGGGCGGTGCAGCGAAAGGTGGCTACTATCGGAAGAGTATGAGGGGAGGGGTGGGAGAGTGCGATAGATTGGCAAAAACTGGATGGGCGGAAGGGGGGGAGTGAGGAGCGGAGGTGGAGGTGGAGGGCGCTTATCAGCAAGGCTCGTTCCGGCGAGCTGCATTCAGTTCACTGCCACCGGCTGAGCTGCAACGAGAGTTCGCTTCGAAAAAAAAAATTAGAACAAAAATTAGAAAATTAGAAATCAAAATCAAAACAAAGTATGAGCTCGGGCAACGCGGTCTGTACGATCTGTTCGGAGCGCTATCGGCATACGGACAACATCCAGGCCGGTAGCTGTGGCCACGCCTTCCACGAGGCGTGCCTCAACCGCTGGCGGGAGCAGTAAGTGGTCCTCATACTGGGGGCTTCCCCCGAAAAATAATTCTGGGACTTTCTCGTAATCCCGTAAAGTCTAATGAAGTGAAAATGAATGAAAAGTATTATTTTTTAAGCTCATTAAAAGGGAAAAAGTTTAAAAACACTAATTATATTAAATAATATTGTGTTTCAGATCAAGGACATGCCCCATTTGCCGCTGCCGGGATGCTGTTTATATGCAACTTTATTTGAATTTTGAGGATTCCCCCGAGTCGGTCTCCAATGGGCGCCCCAGCTCCAGGGGGGCTGCTGGTGGGGGGAATCAGAGGCAAGGTCACAGTGCCACTGCCAGTAGCAGCAGCAACACTAGCCACAACAGTGACAACAATCTTTTCGCCAACAATAATGGGGAATTGCGGGGAATTATGAGGGAATACGAGAATCTACTCTACGAAGCTGCAGTCTACCAGGAGGAGATTAAATATCTGAACGATCAGCTGGACGCCCTAACTCTAATAAGTTTTGAAATTGAAGATGAATCGGACTGATTTTTTAATCAACTAGATATAGAAAATAGTAGGCTAAAAGTTATTTTTAAGATACGATTTTATCTCCAAAATAATCCTTCTATAATCGGTTCTTTCTGATAAGTTAAATCCGGTCTGATACCTCTTTAATTTTTGGTTAAACAAAACCCAAACGCGATAAGGGAAACAAAGAAGGCAGAACAGCATAAAAGACATTAGAAATAATTGATAATAATAATAAATCAATATATGACAAGCAATATCACTAACCATACAACATATAGACTACATATTTCATACAACAAAAATGGAATAAATTTTATATTTGTTTGGAAATATGTTTTTCATATATATATACATCCATATGTGTCTACGAATGAATACAAATCTATATACTAAGGTAGAAACGGGGTATATTTCAGTCGGTATCAAAAAAAAGAAATCGGCTCCAGTTGGCAGCTCTGTGTTTCATATTTGAAAAAGTATCGGGAGCCCGCGAAAAGAGTGGGCACTGTTATCGATAACAGTGCTGCGAAACGGTAGGCATCTGTGGGGAAGAAGCAGAGGTAAACATTACAATTACAAAATTGCACAGCAAATTAATCCCGGCCTCGGTGTATGTGTATGCGTGTGATAAGCGAAATAGACGCCGTTGATAAGCGGAATAAATAAATAAACAGCCGCGAGTGTCGTAGCGTCGCCTTGCGGCGAATCAAACTCTTCAAAAGTCTAACAAAAAGCATAAAGAACCGTAAGTTGCATTTGGCATTTGCATTTCGCTTTGTTTGGCCAGCGGATGGCTGGCTGGCTGGCCACCGCTCGATTCTCGACAGTTTCCACTTGGCCACATCGAGGCCGAGGCTAACGCCGGCGGCGGTAAAAGTGGCGCACTTGCACTCGCATTTTCATTGAGCATTGCCTTTTCCATTACCCCCCACCCCCCCCCTTCTCCAACCATAATTGCAGCCTAAAATCATATTTGCAGTGTGGCAATGGGGGGCCAGACAGACGCAGGGTTGCATCTCGTCTTTTTGCGTAGATGTGGTGAGAAGTGCAATGGCGCTACCGCAGGGTTGCCCCAGCACCTGCATTACTGCCTCTGTTGAGATTGATTGATTGCTTACAGTGCTGCGATTGACACCAAGTGATTGATTAATTTAACTTTTAAGCAGTTTTAGATAATAAATGCATGTTAATTGAGTGGCAGAGGTCAGCTAATTGGAGCTTTCTGGCGATTTGACAACCCTGCCGATAGGCAATTGCTGGCTAGAGATGAGCAGGTTGCCCGCGGCGAATACAAAGTACGCGGAATATATAATAAGATATCTATGTAAGACTTTACTGTTAGACATAATAAATAATAAAAATAATAAATATTTATTTGTGAGCATAATTGTAAAGCTTTGGGCATTGGTTAACCTGTTTTAAAAACATGTTTCGAGCCCTGATGCCCATCTCTAGATTTGGTGAATTGCGGCGCCGTGGTGAGATCGTCTTTGTTGAGAAAAAATGTCGACGCGAAAAAGGTTTTTTTAATCCATTAGTCAGAAAGTCTGGCATTCTTTGTTTGTTGGATAAAAAAGCGCAATTGTTTGCCAGCGAGCCAGTTCAGTGCGCGCCTGCAGCGGAATTATGTAAAGGCCAGGAAAGTGCCAATTGCAACAGGAGAACACTGCAGGACTGCCAGCGAAAATAGCTAAGCACTGGCCTGGTTGCTCTCCAACTCGGTTGGCGGCCCCACGGACGTAAAAAGCGGACGTACGCAAAGTGAAACTGCGAACACGAGCAGCAAAGTGAAAGCAAAACAGAGACAACAGACACGGCGAGAGGGACGGAGATATCGAAACAGAAACAAACTGCCAGTGAGGTGGAGCATCGGCAGCATCAGTCGCGATGGACAACTGCGACCAGGACGCCAGCTTCCGGCTGGGCCACCAGATCAAGGAGGAGGTCAAGCCGGACATCTCCCAGCTAAACGATAGCAATAATAGCAGCTTCTCGCCGAAGGCCGAGTCGCCCGGTCCGTTCATGCAGGGCATGTCCATGGCTCACGTCTTACCCGGCAACAACTCGAATAACAACAACAGCTCCGGTGTCCAGGATCAGTTGGCGCAGGCGCCCAACTCAGCTGCTGCAGCTGCCGCCGCCGCTGTGGCCGCCGTCGCCGCCGCCTCGGCCATCCAGCAACAGTATCCGCCGAACCACCCGCTGAGCAACTCCAAGCACCTGTGCTCCATCTGCGGCGACCGGGCCAGCGGCAAGCACTATGGCGTGTACAGCTGTGAGGGGTGCAAGGGCTTCTTCAAGCGCACGGTGCGCAAGGATCTCACATACGCCTGCCGCGAGAATCGCAACTGTATCATCGACAAGCGGCAGAGGAACCGCTGCCAGTACTGCCGCTACCAGAAGTGCCTAACCTGCGGCATGAAACGGGAGGCGGTGCAGGAGGAGCGCCAGCGTGGTGCCCGCAACTCGGCCGGACGGCTGAGCGTTGGTGGTGGCGGCGGTACAGGCACTCCGGGCTCTGTGGGCGCCTCGTCCGTGGGTGGCGGCGGCACTGGCGGTGGTATGGGCAGCGGCAACGGTTCCGATGACTTCATGGCCAACAATGTGTCCCGGGACTTCACCATCGAACGGCTGATGGACGCCGAACAGCGGGCGGAGGCGCATAGCGGCGATCGGGCGCTGTCCTTCCTGCGCGTGGGTCCCAACTCCACCGTCCAGCCGGACTACAAGGGCGCCGTCTCCGCCCTGTGCCAAGTTGTGAACAAGCAGCTCTACCAGATGGTCGAGTACGCGCGCATGATGCCGCACTTTGCCCAACTGCCGCTGGACGATCAGGTCATCCTGCTGAAGGCCGGCTGGAACGAGCTGTTGATCGCGAATGTCGCCTGGTGTAGCATCGTGTCGCTGGATGACACCATGTCATCCGGCGGAGGAGGCGGCGGTGGCGGTGGCGGTGGCGGTATGTCGCATGACGGCTCCTTCGACCGGAGATCACCGGTGCTGCAGCCCCAGCAGCTGTTCCTCAACCAGAGCTTCTCGTACCATCGGAACAGCGCGATCAAGGCCGGCGTATCGACCATCTTCGACCGAATCCTATCGGAGCTGAGCGTTAAGATGAAGCGCCTGAATCTGGATCGGCGCGAGCTGACCTGCCTGAAGGCGATCATCCTCTACAATCCGGACATACGGGGGATCAAGAATCGGACCGAGATTGAGATGTGCCGGGAGAAGGTGTACGCCTGCCTCGACGAGCACTGCCGGCAGGAGCATCCCGGTGATGATGGACGCTTCGCCCAGCTGCTGCTCCGACTGCCAGCACTGCGATCCATTAGCTTGAAGTGTCTGGATCATTTGTTCTTCTTCCGCATCATCAGCGATCGGCCGCTGGAGGAGCTGTTCATTGAGCAGCTGGAGGCCACTCCGGCGCCCGGATTGGCCATGAAACTGGAGTAGAGTTGGATCTCCATCCGACGAAATGTTTCATTGTGATTGCGTTTGTTTGCATTTCTATCCCTTGTCTCTTCTAATCCCTAAGAGATCCCTCCCTCCTCCTCCTCCACCTCCCTCTAATATTACGCTAAATGTGTATGTAATTGTTTATTTTTTTTTTTATTATTACATAATATTATTATTATATTGATATAGAAAATGTTTTCCTTAAGCTGACGATGATGATGATGAGGATGCCTCCTCGACGTTTTAAAAAAACAAAAAAAGAAAAAAGAAAACAAAAAAAAAAAAAAGAATTAAACAAAAGAAGCAAAAAGTTAAACTAAAGCTAATTAAACATAAAATATATATTATATAAAGGTTAAAAAAAATCTATTATCTATTAGTTATGAGATGTACAGACAGTGCAGCCCCCTCCCCCCGTTTCTAAATCAATTGTAATTAATTTTTAAAAATAACTGTACCCAAGCGTTATCATTAAAATGATAGATAAAAAAAAAACACAAAAACAAGCCAACAAAATATATCTATGTTTAAAATATAAAATGCATAACGAGAGATCTTGGCTTTTTTCTTACTTAAATCCACAATTAATCCAATTGTCCGGCGGAATATCTGACTTTGAGTTCCAAGGGCAGTCTGGCCCATGACTGTAAGGCTGAAATGGTTTGTAGATCCAGCAAGGAGGTCTATGGGGACTATTAGTCGGGTTTTTAGATTCAAAATTTCTACTTAAAGGCTAAAATGGTTTGTACAAATTAACAACGAGAGTTCATTAGTTTAAAGATTAATTTTAAGCTAAAATGTTTGGATTTATTCTTTAAATTGGAATATTTTACGAATTTCAAGGCTTAAATGTTTTCAAGAAACTTAAATATATTTAAAACTTGAAAAGTATAAGGCTTAAATGGTTTTTAGAAATTAACAAAGAGATTAAATTCATTTAGAGGCTAATTTAAACGTAAAATATTGGGATTTACGAGTTGAAATTTTCACATTTTACGAATTTCAAGGCTTAAATGTTTTAAAGAAACTTAAATATATTCAAAACTTAAAAAGTATAAGGCTTAAATGGTTTTTAGAAATTAAAAAAGAGATTAAATTCATTTAAAGGCTAATTTAAACGTAAAATATTGGGATTTATGAGTTGAAATTTTCATATTTTACTAATTTCAAGGCTTAAATGTTTTAAAGAAACTTAAATATATTTAAAACTTAAAAAGTATAAGGCTTAAATGGTTTTTAGAACTTAACAAAGAGATTAAATTCATTTAAAGGCTAATTTAAACGTAAAATATTGGGATTTATGAGTTGAAATTTTCATATTTTACTAATTTGAAGGTTAAAATGTTTTAAAGAAACTTAAATATATTTAAAACTTAAAAGGTATAAGGCTTAAATGGTTTTTAGAAATTAAAAAAGAGATTAAATTAATTGAAACGTAAAATATTGGGATTTACGAGTTGAAATTTTCACATTTTACTAATTTGAAGGTTAAAATGTTTTAAAGAAACTTGAATATATTTAAAACTTAAAACGTATAAGGCCTAAATGGTCTGTAGAACTGGGGAAAGAGGAACTTATTTTCAAATATTTAATATCGCGCGGCCCTCGCTTGCAGACGTACGAAGGGCGCTGCCGCATAATGTACGGCTGGAAGAGCGGAGAAGAATAGAGTTCAAAGAGAGCTCAAAAAAGGCGTTTAGAATATAAGATTTAAGATAGAAAGCAGAGTTTATAATATTTATTTATTATTTTTTAAATAAAAATTGAAAGGCTAGAATGTTTTAAAGAAATTGGCAAGGATTGAATCTTTATATAGAATTTTATTTATAAAAAAACTCTCAAGAGGTGGTTGACTAAATTTTCTTATTTTAGAAACATGAATGATTTGTTTTTTAATTTTTTTTTCACAAAAATGTAATCCTGAAAAGCTCTCCTTGGCTTACCCCTTTTGATCCGCACTGTACCTGTTCTCCTATGATTTCTTATTCAATAATTTGGTTTGTGGGCTACCGCCGCCCCAGCCCCAGCCCGACATCCTCCTCACCTTGGGCATCTGTTTAGACAATTTTTATAAAATTTATGTCGCTCATCTCCATCCGCCCCTGCTCCCATTACCCCCCCATCCACCCCCTTTGGGAAATGTATGTTAGTATGTATTTACAAAAATATGGTATTAACGCACAAGCAGCCACTAAGAATAGATATTGTTTTCGAAAAAAGAACAAAACCCGCCTCTGACGACGCACATTATGATCTAAAAATAGTTGAATACAGTTTCTCATTCTGTCTCTCTCCTCCTATATATAGATCTCTCTTTCTAGGATATATATTTACACCGATTTCTTCTTTATAATTTTAGGAAAAAAAAAACTGCGCCAATATGTTCGAATTAGTTTTTTTATTTGAAAATCTTAAGATCCATCCTTCGAAAAACGATCAATAGGTTTTCCAAAAAAAGCTTTCCATAAAGAAAAGCTCTAAAGAGAGAGAGGGAGACAGAGTGTGGGTGGTTTTTATTGGTCTGGCTAATCGCTATCCTTGATTTTGAGATACTTTTCCGTTACGGCTTGCGAGCATATTTAATAAATTTCATAAATAACATGGCTGCCAAAAACAACAACAAAAACAAGAAAGAAAAAAAAGAAGCATGTCAGAGCGTGTTGAAAAATGTGAAATGTGAAGAAAAATGAAATGTTTCGCTCGGAAATACCATAAAGGCATGCCAATAAAATCATGTGCTCTTCTTTTTTCGCTGCGTGTATTGGAAAAAAGAGTTTTCGAAGCGAAATTAACAATTTGCTATTTTCGTAGTTGTGCGGGGGCGGCGTTTTCAAAAGTCTGCAGGGGGGGTCTGCGAAGAAGGGGGGGAAGTGGTATGCTATGCTGGTATCGAAAATAAAATCGGGTGGTCTATGGGTGGTGTTCGTTTTTTTTTTTTTTTTTTAAGGAGAATGCCCAAAACGATGACAGACAAGCCAGACAGTCGGACACAGAAACTTAAAAAAAAAGAAATAACTGACAACAACTTGTTGGCCAAAAAAAAAAAAAAAATCAGAAACAGGGTGCCACATTTTGTTGCATCAACATTGCATTTTCCCCCCATTATCAGAAGGGGAGGGGGGACTGGGGCAGGAAGCAGAACGAAGGCAGAAAATTCAAAAAAGCAGAGAAAACAAGAACTTAAAGTTTCAATACAGACCATGAGATACCCTGTATTTAATATTTTTTATTTTATCTTATAAAATATTATTTTTAAACTTAAAATCCAATAACTAAACAAAAAAAATTAAAATTTTAGATTTTTTTTTATAAAAGCCTCTGGTTGGGCATATCCTTTGATCATCAAAACTTATAGGGTATCACTATTCGTACGCTTATGCTGCCCGAATTCATACTTTCTTCTGCCACCCACTCCCACTGCTGCCACTGCCTCTGCCTCTGCCAGTGCCACTGCCGCTGTTGCTGTTGCTGCTGCGATGCTGCTGCGAGTCCCCGAAATCTTTGAAATGCCTTCGGGTCTTTTGGGTCTTCGGGTCTCCACCACCACCGATCCAATCGGATCCGATTCGATCCGATGCTCCCGCTGCACGGCAGACTTTTCTTCGGTCTCCCACCTTCGTCTCTTTCACCTCTTCCTGCTTCCTTCTGCTGCTGCTGCTGCTGCTGCTGTGGCGATGGGAGGCGGGCTTTTTTTTTTTTTTTTTGGGGCCTCTTGTGGGAGGGGGTGGTGCGGCGGCGCAGCCAGCCAACAGCGCAGTCGACTGCGACTGAGACGGCGACACGACAGAGTCGGCAGCTGGCTGGCTGGCGCGACATCAGTTTTGAGTTGGCTTTCAACGCGAGCGGGTCTTTCTCTTCGCAAGCGACACACGTAGATATTGCTCCAATATTGCTCTGTCCACACATTGTTTTGTTGTTTTTGTTTTTGTTTGGTTCCAATACACACGCACACATCTCTCTAAATATACACACATATATATATATATATATATTATATATATACATAAATATATATATGTATATATATCTATCTACCAAACTCACTTGCTTTCGTTAATACTTACATATTTTTTTTATAATTTTTTTTTATTGTACTCGTTGAAAAATAAATATAAAAAATTCACAAAAAAAAAAAATCAAATTAAACGAAGCAAAAAAAATAAAAAATAAAAATAAAAAAAAGAAAAGGAACGCTGTGCATGTGTGCGTGTGGGTGTGTGTGTGTGTGTGTGTGTGCGTGTGATGGTTATATATGCATAACCAAAGATATATCTCACAATCTATATACATATTATATATATATGTATATCCGAACAATATGTGCATATATATGATCTAGATGGAAAGTCAAATAACGGTTCAACTTCTGTGCTATCAAAAATTACAAAAAAAAAAAAAAAAAAAATTAAGAAAAAAAAAAACCATACCGCGATCGATCTATATATACCGGATCAGTTCCGATTTCCGATACAAATTCGCGCTATTTTTTCAAAATATTTCAAAAATCCCAATCAGATTTCGATTCAAAATCTGATTCTGAATCTGAATCCCATCCCATCCTCCCATTTCTGCTTCTTTCCCGTTCCCTTAGCTCTGCCTGCGTTGACGTTGACGCCGAAAATAAAACTTTTTCAAAACATACTATTTTTAACCGATACGATACGATACGAAACGGAACGAGCGCGAAAAAAAAAAGAAAAAATTAAAAAAAAAAAAAAAAAAAAAAAAAGAATGAGAAAAGCAAACGCAAAATAATTAAGCAGCAAATTAACGTGTTATACAACGATTTTTCGAAACATATATTCAACATATGTATCGTACATAAAAACATATATATTTCTTTTTTTTCGAAATTTTATTTTTTTTATTTTTTTTTTATTGAAAAAAAATAAATGATTGAAAACTAACGGTTCATAGCGGAAGTTAAGAGACAAACACCTGTAGAGAGCTTTCAGGATCGAGGAGGAGGGGGGGGTATTGAAAAGCTTTTGTGGTACAAAGCAGATCAATCAATCAATCAAATCAAATCAGTCTCCCAGTCAGCAGTCTGTCACACACACACACACACGCACCGTACGCACGTACGAATAAAAATATTTAGGAAAACAGTTCCTTATATCTTATATAGAGACTGTCGATAACCGATAAAATATATACCACTATACATATATACGAAAAGGATTCTCCCTTAAACGACCAAAACCAGCGAGCTTAGTGAATTACTTAGTGAACGACAAATACTACAACTACAACTCCTTCAGCAGCAACTGGATCACCAACATCAGCAGCGGCAGAGGCAGAAGCAGAGGCATCCAGCAGGCAGCATCCAGAGAGATAGAGAGTTATCGAGAACTTAATCGATAAACATCAATACACACACACACACACAGCGACAAGATGATGATGGAGAACGGGCTCTCCATGGAGTACGGAGATGGCTATATGGAGCAGGAGGAGGAGTGGGAGCGTGAGGGTCTCCTGGATCCTGCGTGGGAGAAGCAACAGAAGAAGGTGAGTGTATATCTAGACTACAAAGCTTATGAGATAGTCCATCTCTAAAAACTATCTGTCGAATAACTGTTTTTCAAATTTCCAATTTCAAGATTTTGATCAAAAAGTCCATCTCTAAAAAGTATCTGTGGATTAACTGTTATTTCAAATTTCAAGGCATTGATGAAAAAGTCCATCTCTAAAAATGATCTCTCGATAAACTGTTAAGATTATCGAATATCTACTGTATATTCTCTTCTTGGCCAAGTTCTATATTTTTTTTTTTTTTTTCGATTATGTTTCAATATTTCACCGAGACACCATCACTACTACAACAACATTAAAATCATACCAATAACAACAAGAAAAAAAGAAAGAAAAAAAAAAAAAAAAAAGCTAAAGAAAAGCTCAGCGCGCATTTTAAAAATAGAATTCTTCTTTCTTGATTTTCATGGCTCTTGTGTGTTGTTCGTTCGAGCAATGTTTGAAGATAGTACGAAAATAGTTTGTTGCTGTTCAGGAACTATACATATAGGATATGGTGGCACATATATCACTGCCATCACTAGCATAGGCAGCATAATATCTCTCTTCGCCTTCGATCTCTATCATTTTTGTGATTATGCGAATCGGTCGAGAGAATGAATCTGGAATCTGGAACATTTTCATTACGATTTTGTTCCACGCCCAGTTACCAGACCCCACCCCCAATCCAATCGAAATCGAAGGTTATCATAGACGTAGTATTATTTCCCCATTTCCAAGCCCCAAAAAAAAAAAAAAAAAAAAAACTAACATTTCCCCTCATTTTCAATCAATTATGTGGTTTTTCCCCACTCCTCTTCTCATATTCTTTTGATCTCCATTTAATTTGTTCGTTTGTTTGTTGCCTGATGCTGACTGACGGAGAATTTCCGTTACCGTTAGAAAAACTAGAAGAAGAAAGAAGAAGAAGCAAGAGGAAACCAGAAGAACAGCAACTAATTGCCACTGTTTTTTTTTTTTTTTTTTAAGATAAAGCCTGGAAACATTGATCTATAGAGGTGGGAAGGTAGGTAGGAGGCAGAAAATGAATCTGAAGGTCGTGGTGGGTGATGATAAGAAGAAAAGATAATGGCAAGGGGGGGCTAGCGTAGAGGAAGAATGGAAAGTGTTGATTAATTTCAAAATAACCCCCAAAAAAAACGAAGTATTATGCATCACAACACAAACAACAAGTATTTATATACATAATTCTAAAAATTGCCAGCCAAAATTTAGTGCAAGGCTATGCTTTTGACACGCCGTCCGTCCGTCGGGCTAGGTAGGTGATGCTATTGACAATTATAAATAGCCCGTCCGCTCTATGGCATTCCTATGCACCACATTTCCACAAGATATTCAGAATCAGAATCAGATACAGATTCATTAGGCAGGCAGGCACGCAGCCAGCCAACCAACCCACCCACTCACACCATTACACTCTATATATGTATAGAAAGAGCAATCCAAAAAAATGCAATGACAAAACTCTGGCCAAAGATCGCAAAAACAGCTCACAAACGAAAATGAAAATTAACCAAAATCGAAAATAAAATAAAATGAGGCACAAAAATATGAAGATTTTTGGCGGTCGCCGCCAGATGACTTGAGCTTGACACGATCGAACATGAATGCGTGGCGGCATCTCTTGCTCTCCCTCTCCCTCTCTCTCTCTTTAGCTTTTTGGCTCTATATATAAATTTCGTAACCGTAAATTACCAAATTGAATTCGTCATTAGACTGAGGATGCACTAAAAAAAAAAAATTATCTACATGTTTGTCAAATATTTGCAAAATACCTCTTTTTTTTTTGGTTAAGAAAAACAAATGTAGCCTGACCTTGGCAGAAATACTACAAAACAAATTTAGGATGATTAAATAATATTATTTTTTTTTCTGCTAATTTGGAAAGTTATTGAATTTTTGGCCAAAAAATGTTACTCACACCATTTCTTAGTGTGCCGAGCTGAATAATGAGAGCCAAAAAAAAAAAAAAAACAGTGAAATGGTTTCTGTTTTGTGTTTACATTGATCGTCAGCAGCGAAAGGTGTAAAGAGGTGGGTGGTGGGCGTGGATGATGAGTATTCGTCGTCGTCATACTCTCTCTCTCTTTTGCAACTCTCTTCTGTTGCTGGCTGCTCTCTTTTGAGTGAGTCATGTGTGGGTGCCAAAAGGTGTGAATGAATGGGGAGGATCAGTAGGCAGGCAGGCTGGCTGGCTAGCTGGCTGGGTTGCCACCCCACTCTCCACTCCCCGTACTAGCTGTTGTTGTTGTTGTTATGGCCATGTGCGAATGAGTCCATGCTATGAGACCGCTCAAATTACACTCGGCTAAAAATGGGTGTGCAAGAGCGAGTCCGTTGCTTTCCGCTTTCCGTTTTTCCTCGGCCAAAAGGAGAGCTTTTCCTCGGAAAGCTCATTTTTATTTGGCTAACAAAAAAAAAAAATATCTTGCCTGTGTGTGTGATTTTTTGGCTTTTTTTTTTGCTATTGGCGCGTGCGCCTTGGCTGGCCAAAAAAGATTGCTCAATCATAGATTCTGGATGCTGGATTCTGGTGCTCCTGGTCCAGGCCACTCTTTCTTCCTCATTATGCCCGCTCTTACATCTACTGCGCTCCCTTGCTCCACTGCAATCTGACTCAGGCCAGTGGCCTCTGTCGCTGTTGCTGCCTGATAACGGTAATTGATCGGAGACCAAGTTGCGGCTGAAAACGGGTTGCCGGAATGCCACAACTCAGCAACAGAGAGATAGGGATGCTGCAGGAAATGCTGAATTAAAGCTTGTTAAATTAATTTTTAAAAATAATTTTAATTAAAAGAGGTCCTTACCGCAAGCAGTTTTCAAAAGTTACCTTTCATATAAAAAAAAAAAAAAGGTACAAAACCAACATGACAACTCTAGAGGTTACAGCAGAGACTGCAGCAGCGACTGCGACTGCAACTGCGGCAGAGGCTAGCGGTAAGCCGCGATCTGGGAGCCTGAGTGACTTGTTTTGGCGACGCAATGCAGTCTTCCTCTCTCCTGCTCTCAACTCTCAGCCCATCTCTCTCGCGCCGTGTTGGCCTAGTTCAAGTTGTTATTGTTTGAGTGGGTTATGTGTAATCGGTGTCCCCTCTAGGCCTCTCTCTCTCTAGGCCAAGGAGAGAGGTGGTTAGAGTGGAGAGAGGTGATTTGCATTAACAGTTGCATTTCTTGTTTCCAGCTTAGATCCCAGCCTCCACTATCTCTCTTTCTCTTAGGCGTCTCACGCACCTAACTGTAAGCTAATGGCCAATAAAGTGGAGCCCCCATCTCCTGTTTCCAGCCACGATTTTGATCCCGTTCTAGCGGTGATCCATTGTGTCCGCATCGCATCGCATCTACATAAAAGTATCTCTCTAGCCCCATAGAGATGACAGTCCATTTGTCAATCGATTTGGGCTTTCCTTTTCGATTGTTCCAGGTGTGGAGATGGAGCGGGGGGATATTCCAATAATTCCCATTCAAGGTCTAGTTCTCCCATGATTTTTGGCCATAAAGTGGGAGTTCCTGCTTGGCTTTCCCACGACGGAAAATCAATGGGACTCTCTGCCATTCACATCTTTCGGATCTACAATGTATCTTGAAGTCTTTGTAGAAGATGTGGCACAATGTCGAGGGGGAGGGTATCCTAAATAATGAAGAGTCTGCAAATAAAACTGGTTTATAATTTTTTATTCAGTTTTTTTATACTTACACATGTGCCGCCCGCCTGCTGCTCTCGTATTGTCTTTTCTTGTTTTCTCTTTGTTCTTTGCTGTTGCTGGTGCTGGTGCTGGTGCTGTTGCCGTCTGTCCCCATTTGGCGAAAAATAACTGCAACTGTCAGCCGCAGTTGCAACAACAGTGGTGTTTGGCTGGCTGGTGGAGGGAGTGTGGTGGGGGGTCTCGCCACTTCTCTTCATGATCGGCGAAACAGCTAAAAATCCGGCCAAGCAACCCAAGCAGCCAAGATCTGAGCTGGCGTTTGTGATTGGGCTGCCCTAAATGGGTGGCAGCAAAAAAAAAACAAAAAAAAAAAAAAAACAGAAAACAAACAAAAACAGGAACTGAGACAGTGGGACAGCTGGGCATGATCCACGATCAGCTGTTTTGCATCAAAAGGTATAGAATGGAAGATAAAAAACAAATGCCGATAAGGCTTCAAAGACTTAGAGACTTTACACTTTAAATTGTATTTTTTAGAGGTTTTTTATTAAAAAAAATAATAAAAATAAAAAGTTTCAATTAAAAACTAACTAGATTAAAATATTATTTTCTTATGATCAATTTTCTTTAGTTTTTTAATAAAATTTAAGAAAAGAAATATTCGAAAAATATTTGACTTTTAGTGAGAACTCGAACCTTATACCTTAAACCTTTAACCTTTCATATCCTTACCCCCCATATCCCTTAGACATTTACCGCCTGGTGTAACAGTCATCTGCGCAAAGCCGGTACCGCCATCGACAACATCGAGGAGGACTTCCGCAACGGCCTCAAGCTGATGCTGCTGCTGGAGGTGATCTCCGGAGAGACGCTGCCCAAGCCCGATCGCGGCAAGATGCGCTTCCACAAGATCGCCAACGTGAACAAGGCCCTCGACTTTATTGCCTCGAAGGGTGTACATTTGGTGTCGATTGGTGCGGAGGAGATTGTCGATGGTAATCTGAAGATGACCCTGGGCATGATCTGGACGATCATCCTTCGGTTCGCCATACAGGACATTTCCGTTGAGGAGATGACCGCCAAGGAGGGCCTGTTGCTCTGGTGTCAGCGCAAGACGGCTCCCTACAAGAACGTCAACGTACAGAACTTCCATCTGTCGTTCAAGGTTGGTTCGAGGACTTTCTATATCTTATAAGATACTATATTATTAATTTTTTTTATAGGATGGTCTGGCCTTCTGCGCCCTCATCCATCGCCATCGTCCAGATCTTATCGACTACGCCAAGCTGTCCAAAGACAATCCTTTGGAGAATCTCAACACTGCCTTTGATGTGGCCGAGAAGTATCTGGATATTCCTCGCATGTTGGATCCAGATGGTAAGTATTTCGTTTAGAAATAGATTCTAATACTTGAGATATATGATAGTTGAGGTTCTGCTATATATATGGGAGGAGGTGCAACAGAATATATGCATATAGATCGTAAAGATATACTTTAAAAGTCATTAAAATGTTAAGTACTTTGTGGGATATACATGGCAGAAGTATATATATTTTTTTGCCCAAAATATATACAAAAATGTTACATTTTGTTGTGCCTCGTTAGGGGTTTTGTATTAGGTTTAGTTGGTTTATAGACTTAGCTCTAATTATATTGCGATTGGTTGATTAAAAAAAAAAAAAAAAAAAACAGATTTGATCAACACTCCGAAACCGGATGAACGTGCCATCATGACGTACGTCTCCTGCTACTACCACGCCTTCCAGGGAGCCCAACAGGTTGGAAATGTGACGCATGTACCCGAACCCACAAGACAATACACCTACGTCCCGAATAATTACAATGTGACTAAACTTCACCACGATACACTTAAATATTTAGCTCTAGCTCGGCATATCGATATATATAGTCTACAATAATATATATTTTATATATATATATATATATATGAGCATATGCCTTCCTAAGTATATTTTTTTATGCGATTTTGCGATGTTGCCGCTGCTGTTGCTGCCGCTGATGCTGCTGCTGCTGTTGCTGTCGTTTTGCTTTACGATCCAACGTCCCATAATATCCATGGACCTTGACCGCCAAGGTTCTGGGTAAAAGAAAGGGCCCAAGGTCGAGCCAAGGTCAAGCCAAAAACAGCGGGAATCGCCACAAAATCGCCTCCACTCCAATACATACTGTCTGGATTTGTCTTGGCGCGCTCCTGCATTTTGATTGTTGCGCATATTTTGCATCTCCACATGTCCCACTAACCTCGAGAAGCTATTCCTGGACTTCTCCACCAAGGACTTGGACTTGTCCACCGAAACCCTCTTATCCATAGCATGTTGCTGACAAAAAACCTAAAATGCCTTGAGCTTGCTCTCTATATAGTATTTAATAATGAACTCATAACTTGATCCTTGTTCGTACTTTAAATGATATATCCTTGACTCTATAAGGAACAAAGATCAAGCTAAGGGTCTCTGGCATGTCTCGAGATTATATCGAACCACTAACCTTAGTCTAAACCCCTTGATTGCGATGATGATGATGATGTTTGATGGCCGTGAAACTAACACAAGTTGATGATTAACTCATTTGTATGTTTGTTGCTTTCTTTCTTCTTTTCTCTTTTTATTATCTCTCTGTGTGCGCGCTCGCTCCGCTCAATCAACAAACAAACAAACAAAATAATTAACCAATCTGCAAAAAAATGCAACTGCAATCGCCACCACCACAACAACAACAACAAACAACAATCCTCCAATACCAAAAAAATAAAAAACAATAAAAAAAAACAAAACCAACGATTACACTCACGATTACAACCACAACAGATCTTCAGAATACAGCTCTGCCCGATGAACGGGCGGTGATGACCTATGTGTCCTCGTACTATCACTGCTTCAGTGGCGCCCAAAAGGTCTGTTATCAGTTGAACTCCAACCGAACAACAAACTAACAACTCTTTCATCATTTTCCAACCAAAAATTAATCACTTCCATACAACATCCTTAATAAATGGCGCCCAAACGTGGGGCCTTCACTCCTCATATCATCCTCAAAACTAACCTAAAAAAAAAAAAACACAACATGCACACAAAGCGCTATGCTAAAAATGCAGATTTGACAAAAGCATCCTAATCCCATGAACGCTTGAATAACTTGGAATGGAGTATCCTTTATAAGGACATTCCATTAGCCTTTGTTTGCCTGTACCGCCGTTACTTTGATTCCATTATTATTTCATTTTTCCTTGCTACGTTTTTATTTTTTATTTTTTTTGGGCAACACTCAGTTCAGTTCAGTTCAATTAAGATCGCATCCTGCAACCGATTCTGAGCTGGGCTGGACGAATGGTGCCGAATTGGTGTTCCTGTTCCTGTTACTTCCTGTTTCCTGTTCGTATTGTTTTCGCTTTTACTTCCAAATCTGAGTTGGTTCCGTGCACCACACACACACGCTCGCTCAGAGCCGATTGATTGAAGCCTTCTAATGTATCCACACTTCTTCATCCAACCAAATACCATGTATCCGATCCGATAATCAGGCGGAAACCGCTGCCAACCGCATCTGCAAGGTGCTCAAGGTCAACCAGGAGAATGAACGACTCATGGAGGAGTACGAGCGTCTGGCCAGTGATGTGAGTATCCTTTCTGGCGACCGTGACTCATTGATGTCTAATGCCGTGTGTTTTTGTAGCTGCTGGAATGGATCCGTCGCACCATGCCGTGGCTGAACTCCCGCCAGGCTGACAACTCCCTGGCCGGTGTCCAGAAGAAGCTGGAGGAATACCGCACCTACCGCCGCGGCCACAAGCCCCCGCGTGTCGAGCAGAAGGCCAAGCTGGAGACGAACTTCAACACTCTGCAGACCAAGCTGCGCCTGTCCAACCGGCCCGCCTACCTGCCCACCGAGGGCAAGACCGTGTCGGACATCGCCAATGCCTGGAAGGGTCTGGAGCTGGCCGAGAAGGCCTTCGAGGAGTGGCTGCTGGCCGAGACTATGCGCCTGGAGCGCCTCGAGCATCTGGCCCAGAAGTTCAAGCACAAGGTATGATTACTTCCGAGTCATTTGAATTTCTATTCAAGATATCCTTTAACTTCCAAAGGCCGATGCCCATGAGGACTGGACCCGCGGCAAGGAGGAGATGCTGCAGTCGCAGGACTTCCGCCAGTGCAAGCTCAACGAGCTGAAGGCCCTGAAGAAGAAGCACGAAGCCTTTGAGTCTGACCTGGCCGCCCACCAGGATCGCGTCGAGCAGATCGCCGCCATCGCCCAGGAGCTGAAGTAAGTGTCCGTCGAAAGCGAACCCTCTTGCTAATCTCGATCTATATATCCCCCCCGCCTGCTGCAATTGCTGAATGGTGTGATCCTTGATCTGCGCATGAAACAGCGTGAGGTTAGGTTGGCTTTCGTCTCTAGAATCATTCGAATCACTCATTCCATTGCTCAGCGAAAGAATCACCAAAAAAAAAATCATTTAATTTATGATTTCTTGAGAATCCTCACCAGAAACTAATGATCCCATTGTTATTCCAAAACAGCACCCTGGAGTACCATGACTGCGTGTCGGTGAATACCAGGTGCCAGCGCATCTGTGACCAGTGGGACCGTCTCGGTGCTCTCACCCAGCGCCGTCGCACCGCTCTGGACGAGGCCGAACGCATTCTGGAGAAGATCGACATCTTGCATTTGGAGTTTGCCAAGCGTGCGGCGCCGTTCAACAACTGGCTGGATGGCACACGGGAGGATCTGGTCGATATGTTCATTGTCCACACCATGGAGGAGATCCAGGGCCTGATCCAGGCGCACGATCAGTTCAAGGCGACACTGGGCGAGGCCGACAAGGAGTTCAATCTGATTGTGAACCTGGTGCGCGAGGTGGAGTCGATTGTGAAGCAGCACCAGATCCCCGGCGGTCTGGAGAATCCCTACACCACCCTGACCGCCAACGACATGACACGCAAGTGGAGCGATGTCCGCCAGCTGGTGCCCCAGCGGGACCAGACCCTGGCCAACGAGCTGCGCAAGCAGCAGAACAACGAGATGCTGCGCCGTCAGTTCGCCGAGAAGGCCAACATTGTTGGACCCTGGATCGAGAGGCAGATGGACGCTGTTACCGCCATTGGCATGGGACTGCAGGGATCTCTGGAGGATCAACTGCACCGACTGAAGGAGTACGAACAGGCGGTGTATGCCTACAAGCCCAATATCGAGGAGCTGGAGAAGATCCATCAGGCCGTCCAGGAGTCGATGATCTTCGAGAACCGTTACACCAACTACACGATGGAAACTCTGCGCGTTGGCTGGGAGCAGCTACTTACCTCGATCAACCGCAACATCAACGAGGTGGAGAACCAGATCCTTACTCGCGACTCCAAGGGCATCAGCCAGGAGCAGCTGAACGAGTTCCGCAGCAGCTTCAATCACTTCGACAAGAACCGCACCGGTCGCCTGACGCCCGAGGAGTTCAAATCGTGCCTGGTATCGCTTGGCTATTCGATCGGCAAGGATCGTCAGGGCGAGATGGACTTCCAGCGCATCCTGGCCGTCGTCGATCCCAACAACACTGGCTACGTTCACTTCGACGCCTTCCTCGACTTCATGACCCGCGAGAGCACCGACACCGACACTGCCGAACAAGTCATCGACTCCTTCCGAATCCTGGCAGCCGACAAGGTTAGTATTATTTTCTTGTTGTTGAGATTTTGTTTAAAATTCAATAATTGGTGATGTTGGAAAGGGATCTTTCGGTTATTTATTTCTTAATTGAAAAAATGAAACCATTTTTTAAGTTTTGAAAAGAATTCCTATCATTAATCATTTAATTCCAACAAATTATAGTTTTTTTGTTGAGATTCTGTATAAAATTGAATAGTTTCTAATGTTGGAGAAGGTTCTTTGAACAAAAAAATACCATTTTTTAAGGTTTTTAAAGAATTTTCAATCATTCCAACAATTAAATTTTAATTCCAACACAGTATTGTCGTGTTGTTGAAAAAGAAAGGATGTTGGAAAAGGTTCTTTGAACTCTCAGCTCTTTTGATTGAACAAAAAATTGGTTTTCCAATCATTCCAACACACCAACAATATTGAATTTTAATACCAACACTTGACATAACACAATATTTGATTAATTTCAACAATTCCCATCCACAGCCATACATTTTGCCCGACGAACTGCGCCGCGAATTGCCACCAGACCAGGCCGAATACTGCATCCAGCGCATGCCACCCTACAAGGGACCCAACGGTGTGCCCGGCGCCCTGGACTACATGTCCTTCAGCACAGCTCTGTACGGCGAGACCGATTTGTAAGAGCCAGCAACCGACGGACGAGAGCAGAGCCAGAATCATATAATAATGATAAACTTTAATAATATAATAATATTAATAAACATAGATTTATTATATATACCTACACTCGTAACGGTAACTGCAGAAGAACTTCAGAGCATCGTGTGCAGAGCAAGAAGAAGAATACATAATATATTTATTTAATTTCCGTCTCGAGTCGATGTATGCGACCCACACATACAACAAAACAACAACAACAACAACAAACAAACAACAAAAAAAAGTGAAAAAATTATGAAAAATGAAACATACATACATTATATATCATACATATATATATATATATATATATATACATATATATATATATATTTTTATGCAGGAACGATTGTAAAACAAACAGCAAGGCATATCGAATATTTTAAAACTAAATCTTAAAAAAAAAAACCAAGTCCAAAACAAAAACAAAAACATCAACAAAAAAGCTAAAACATTATTTTTTGAAATTTATGTTAATAAAAACAAAAATCCATACATAAAAATGAAGTGGGGGGACATTTTATTTTCTGGCTTGGGAAATTATCGATTTCCGTTTCCGGTGTTTCCGGTCAACCATCACCAGATGGAAAGAGATGGCAATAGTGTTGCGAACTATGAATAGAGCGAGAGGGAAGACAAATGGGACATTTTAAAAAGGAAATAAATGATAAGCGAGATTTTTTCTCAAAAGGACTCTCCCGATATGTTTTTAAAAAAAAATAAATAATAAAAACCATTTGATTTTTCTTAGCTGGACATGGGGAATTTATTTTTCGATTTCATTTTGTTTTATTTTTTGTTTTTATATATTTTTTTTTTGTAACAAAAAGGATTCGTTGAATTTTGTAGTTTTTGGAGTTGTTTTTTTATGTTTTTTTTGTTTTAAATTAATTGCATAAATAAGTTGTAAGTGTACGATGTGTTTTGGATCAAATGATTTATCTGCTATCAAGTACTACATAAAGGACACGCACTCCCACACACACACACAGACACATACACATACTCTCACACAGGACCAACAAGCAGGCACACGAATATTCATGATTTTTCTTGTCAAGGACTTTACAAAATAAAACCAGGTTCGATCAAGGCAATCTATGTTCATCATATATCAGATGAGGATGTCCTGGGGATGTCCTCTACTTTCTTTTATTTTTTTCTCCGTTTTTGTTTCCTGGGGCTCTGATTCGCAACCTATCCATTCTTCTTGCTTTTTTCCCGATTTCTCCTTCTTTATAAATACATTTTCAATGTTTCAACAACAACAATTGAATTCTCATTTGTGTATAAATATATTCTATAATGCCTAACGGGCTAATTTACAATTGTATCTCTCTCTCTCTGCCTATCTCCCTATCTCGCTATCTCTCTCTAAAATATCTGTTCAAATATATATAGATAGTATATACTATATACCATATATAACCATATATACGTTGTATTGTGTGAGTTAATTTTTTAAGAAAGCTTTTCAATTTGTCATTTTTTTTTTTTTTTGCAATTGCCTTCATCATCATTTTGGGGCTTAAGAGAACTATGATATATAATTAACTTTTTTTTTTTAAATCTGAAATTTGTAATTGTTGTAATTTTTTAATCATTTATTTTTTAGGCTTAAACTGATTTCTGTATCTTTTTTATTTAGAATTCCTTTAGAATGGAACAGAGGCCACCAGAGGCACCGAGAACACCGATCATTTGATTGTTTTGTGGTTTTGGATTTGCTTTTGCTTTGCTTTTTCTTTTTCTTTTGCTTTTTCTTTGCTTTTTTAATTTAAGTTTTTTGTTTTCTTTTTTTTAAATGTTAAATGTATTTTGTGTATTTATCTGTTTCTGTTTTCTGGTGTAAAATATATAATATTTTTGTATATATATGTATTTATATATATGTACAGTTTAGTTTTTAATTTTTAAATTAATTATAAAAAAATTAGTACTATAAAGTATATCTCTGTGTGTGTTGGAGGAGTGTGGGTGTGTGTGTGTGTGTGAGAATAAAAAAATGTTTATAAATTAGGATATATTCTATAAAATGTATATTTATTTTGGGGGATAATTGGATTATTTGAAATGCTTCTGGGTTTCTGGTTTTCTGTTCTTTTTTTTTTAAGGTTTTCCGTTTTTTTTATTTTTGGATTTGTGGAACTTAAGATCCGGTCCGGTCCTATAAGGATTATCAGAAGCATTAGTATTTGTGCTCTGCATTTCCTCTTAAAAATTAAATTATTTATTTAATATTTTCTTTTTTTTAATATTAGTTCGTGCGTGTGGATGTGTGAGGGTCTTGTAGTTGTAGTTGTAGTTGTTGTTGAAGTTGTTGTTGTGTTGGTGTTGGTGTAAAAAATGTAGTAATCTTACAAATCTATAAACCATTTTGTGTTTTATTTTTTATATTTTTTTGTATAATTTTAAGATCTAGCAATTTTGGTATCTATAATACACGAATCGCATGTGAATATTCCGATAAAATCTAATAAAAAAATATATCGTATCATATATCGTATTCTACAATAATAGAGTAGCATAAGTTTATAGAGTATAAGTATAGCTCTTAACCCTAATCTAATTAATAATCTGCATCATCATCATTATCCTTTTAATCCTTTTTCTTCCTTTTATCTGTTTCTGTTCATCCTGCATCTGTTGGGTTGTATCCTTAAACGTCTAAAGGCTTACACATATTCGTATCCGTATCTCTCGATTTCTTTTATATTTTTTTTACTTTTTTAGTTTTTAATTTTTAGTTTATAATTTTTAGTATTTAACTTTTTTTTTTATACACAATCAACGTTATGTAATCCTTAGAATAATCTTGATTTTCGCATCTTGTTCCGTCTGCTTTTCGTTTTTTTTTTTTTTTAAATCTAAGTTTTATTTTTTTTATAATTTAAGACGCCGCCAGTGCAGGCCCTGGAATTTATGGTCACCTCGTGCTCTGAAGCTCCAATATCCGGCTGCTTCTCCTTCGCCCTGGTCAGTCCTTTGAGGACGCACTACCTCCTCCTCCTCCGCCCAGTTCGCCACTTCCGCCTCCCATCTGCTGGGGTATCACCGTCAGACTCTTGGGTATCTTCGACATGATGGCATTCTCGATGAGCTTCTGCTGCTGCTGCTGGTGCTTGATGTTGAAGATGCTGGTGGCCGCTGCCGCTGCCGCCTTGCTGCTGGTGGCAGTGGCAGGTTTTCCGGTGAAATGCGGCAACTTGCTTCCCCCGCCAACTCCCCCACCACCGCCACCATTTCCATTAACGAGGTACTGATTCGGATCGGGGAAGTTCTTCCACAGCCAGGAGTTGTTGCTGTTGTCCATGGGATTGGGCATCAGCGAGGGGTAGTTGGGTGCCTGGCTGCCGATATGGGGATTGGTCAGTGCGGGCATCTTTGGCGCCAGCCTGGCCAGCCGCAGTCCGGCGCCCACTCCACCACCGCCACCGCCGGCACCCCCTGATCCACCGCCGGGCTGCAGGGTCGGCATATGTTGCTGCTGTTGCTGGTGCTTCTGCTGCAACTGTTGCAGCTGCTGGCGCGCCGTCTGCTGGTGGGCCAGCTTCAGCATGCTGGAGAAGGCAGCCGCCGATGCCGAAGCTACTGTACTCTGCTGCTGCTGCTGCTGATGTTGCTGCTGCTGATGTTGCTGCTGCTGATGCTGCTGCTGCTGCTGCGCGTTCTTCAGCTTGGCATTGTTGGCCTTGAGCATCTGATCCCGGAGCAGCTTCTCCCGCCGCAGGATGCACATCCGATTGTAGTCGAAGATGGAGATGAGGTATGGCTTACCGCCGGACTGGACCTGCACCAGGGCCGGCAGCCTCCGCCCGTCGGCGGTCTGGTACAACGCATGCGACTTGTTCGACACCTTGTGCTGATCCTCCAGCGGTATCAGGGTGGGCTTCCAGCTCTTGCTCTCGTGCCGCTCCTGGGGCGTCAGGGTATCCGGCAGTATGACGACATTGGGCGGCGGAGGGCCACCACTGGCACCTCCCCGGTTGCCAGACGGGCCACCGCCTCCTGCCCCGCCAGATGCAGCGCCGCCGGATGCTCCAGTTCGCGGCAGTTGCAGCCTCTTGCCGGAGAGGTTGCCCAGGAGGCTGTTGTTGGCGGCGGTGGTGGTGCTGGCCCTCCTCCGGTGCAGGCTGATCAGCTCCGGCGGGGAGTTGAGCAGCTGGGCGACGCCCGATGGCTTCAGAGGAGCTGGCGCCTCCGAGCCCTGCTGATGATTGGCGGCGGCAGCCTTCTGCGTGCTGCCGAGCATCTTGGCCATGTCCAGGAGCTTCTTGTGCTGCTTCTGGTCCTGGGCCTGCTTGTTGGCCAGCGAGGCGATGGATGGCACCGACGTTATAGACGCCATCGACGGAGCCCCTCCGCCGCCGGATTGCTGGGTCTGCGAGGCGGGTGGAGTCAGCGGCACAATCTCGACGGCCTTGCTCATGCCCAGGAGATTGGTCTTCAGGATGCTGCGGCTGTTCGCATTGGCGGCGACCAGCGGCGGCGCCTCCTTGGCCTGCGATTGGGACTGAGACTGAGACTGGGAGTGGGACTGGGACTGGGACTGGGACTGGGCGGCGGACTTGGTCGTCGTGGGCAGCACCACAGCCACCTCCTCGGTGGTGGAGGAGGAGGCGGCGGCGGCGGATGGCTGGGCGGACTTGTTGTCCTTCGGCCGGGCTATGATCGTCACGGCATTGGAGCTCAGTTGCTTCGTCAGCTTGTCCACGCTGAGGCGTTCCAACGGGGACTCCGCCTGCCGGCCACCATCGCCGCCCGCTCCCGGCTCTCGATCCTCCGTGGACTCGCCGCCGCAGTCCTCCTCCTCCTCGTCGTCGTCGTTCAGCTCCACCAAGGGGATGACTGGATCCGCGGGCGTCGCCGGCTCCACCGACGATGATGATGAGGAGTGGGAGGGTGTGGTCAGGGCGGTGGCCAGGACACTGACACCGCCGGCTACCGGATGTGAGAATGTCGCCGACTGGGCTTTCGGTGGTGGTGCTCCGCCCAGGCCACCGCAGTGGCCATGATCGAAGGAGTTCAGCCGCTGGCGCACCGTTTCCGTGTAAACGGAGGCGTTGGAGGAGGCGTGCGGCGCCAGGACGAGGTCTCCGTTGCGATAGTACTTCTCCAGGAGGATCAGATGCCGCAGGAAGGAACTCTGGTTGCCGTACGGCTTCTGCAGCTCCTCCCACAGGCGCCGCGTCGGCTCGTCGTACTGCAGGAACGTCTGGACGCGCGTCCATCCCTCCGGCGTCCTCTGGCTGCTACTGCATCCGAAGGGCACCTTGAACTGCACCCCCAGCTCCTCCTCGCCGTGGAACAGCTCTCGCATCGATATGTTCGGGTTGCTGCGCAGGACATTGGATATATCGGCACCAGAGCCACTTCCTCCCGCTCCACTGGATGCCCCCGCCGTTCCTCCTCCACTTCCTCCGGTTCCTGCCGCTCCGCCGCCGCCGCCGCCGCCTCCTGCGGCCGCTGGTCCGCCATCGGCGCCCAGATTCTGCTGGAGGATGGCCTGCAGCTTGGACATCTGCTTGCTGTTGGCGTCCAGATTCGTGGTCGAGGAGCTGCTGGAGTTGGAGTCTGTGGGTCCGTCGTAGTCCACCACCATGGGCATTTCGTGGGAGTCCTCGCCACCCTCGGCCGCAGCGTCCTTGGCGGACTCGGCAGGATGGGGGGCTTCCTCCTCGTCCGCCTCGGAGACCTCGTGGCTGCCATCCTGCAGGTTGTGCACCTTCAGGAGCCTATTTATGTCGGAAAGGAATGATTAGAAGCTAGTGGATGGTGGATGGGAATCTCTATGGGATTCTCTCACCTCTTCCTGTAGTTCTTGACGAACTCGGCCTTCTGGGACTTGGTGCTGTCCGGGGGCTTCATCAGCAGGTTGGCAAAGTACCGACAGAGCTTGCAGACGGCGGTGCCCATGCCCAGTTGGACGGGGATGCCCATCTCGGAGAGCGCCTTCTCCAGCCGATCGGTGTCCTGCTGGAGGAAATGGCAAAAAGTTCAGATTATGAGGACTTGGGTGGCTGGGGATATAGGCTAGGATCCTGCCACTCACCGTGGTTATGTTGTACATGTGGTTCTTGCCCAGACGCCGCTTGCACAGCACACAGCCGGAGAACTGGATGACGGTGTTGTAGTGCGCCTCGCACAGCCAGACGATGGAACTGCCCGCCGGTATGTCCAGGTTCAGTTGGAACTTCTTCACGCTCTTCCGGATGCACTTGCGCCTCAGCGAGTGCCCAGCTCCCTCGGAGCAGTCTTTGACGGCACAGGACCGAATCGCACCACCACCCCCGCCACCAGAACCGGACGCTAAGGCAGTGCCAGATCCTTCTCCTCCCGCTGGATCTGTTGGCCACTGCTGCCGTCGCCGGCGAAGTGCTTCTCCGCATTGCCCAGACCCGTCTCGAGGTGGCCCGGCGCCGAGAGGCGTTTCTTGTAGGAGGGGGCATTGGCGCGCCGGTCCACGTGCCGGAAACAGGCGTCGCACAGGCAGTTGTCCACCGTGAGCTTCTCCTCATCTGGAAGGATATAAGCAGAGGATTAGCTTGGGACTCCTTGGGAATATCCTTGAGGATACTTACTGGCTAGGATCTTCTGCTGGCGCTCCACGGACTTGATCTGGCCCACGTGGCAGGGCGTGTCGTAGAGTCCGAACTTGCCGCTGCAATAGTAGCACTGATCCTCGCACAGCCGCCCGGGATGGAACTTGAACGAGGATGCCTTCTCGGGTATGAGGATCTTCTCCTTCTCGTCCTTCTTCACCATCTGGTAGAAGCCATGTTCGCCCTGGCCCAAGCCCTCCGAGTGAGACGAATCTGTGGGAGAGATGCGAGAGATTAGGAAGGACACTCCAAGAGTGGGGGGATGGGGGATGTCTGGGATGGGGGATGTGACTGGTGACGGTGCCATATGTACAGTGCAGGACGATCGATGGATGAAGGAGTGTGGCAAACTGAACCCAAAAAAAGGGAAAAACAAAAGAGGATTCTGACTAGTTTCTGGAGAGGATTGAGGTTCAGTTTGGCTACCCAACCATGAGAGAGAGACGGCCATCGAATGGATGATGGGATGATCGTTGGAATGGATCATAATACGCACTGTACTGGACCGAGTGGTGGTGGCTGCCACCACCGTGCGAGGAGGCTACCCCGGAGTGGTTGTTAGTTGAGCTGAAACGGTTATTGGTCTTTCGGCCGGGATTACCCGTAGTGGTCACTCCACTCGACTTCTGCGCACCTTCGTTCTGGAAAGGAGAAGAGATGCCATTAGTTGGTTGGACAACAGGGCGAGACCTGGAACACTCACCTCGTTCTGGATGGTGTAGTAGGAGTCTTCGGCTGGCTGGTCGGCGGATCGGTCTGCTGCTCCGTGTCCGCGGGCCCGACCCTTCTGGAATGTCATCTTGAGGGATTGCCGGCGCACCCCGGCCCCGGCACCCGTTGCTCCGCCCACGCCGGAGCCGCCCAGAGCTCCACTCGACTTGCGCGTCGCACTGCCCACCGAGGAGGAGGAGGAGGAGGAGGTGGCGGCGGAGACGGACGAGCCACCGCCACCGCTGCCGTGGATGACAGTGCCGGTGGGAAGGCCACTGCTTCCGCCGACGCCGCCATTGCTGCTCCTGTTCAGCTTGATCACCGTCTTGAGGGTTCCGCTGGACTCGACGTGGGTGGCACTGCTGCCACCGCTTCCGCCGCCTCCGCCACGCGCCCCCTGCCGCTTGTGCTGGTGGTGGTGGTGCTGCTGCTGCTGCTGGAGCTGGGCCTGGCGGGTGTGGGCCTCCTGCAGGTCCTGCCGCCGCTGCTCCGCCGCCTGAAGCGTCAGCAGGCCGAGATTCTGAAGGTGGATCTCCTGCTCCCGCCGCTGTTGCTGCTGCTCCTCGTCGTCCTCCTCCTGCTTGCCGTTGCTTGGCTTCTCGTCCACCTCCTCATCCTGCTCCTCCTGGTCCACGTCCATTTTCTCCGTCAGTTGCAGTTCCAGCTCCAGATGCTTCACCTGCTCCTCCTCCTTCACCGGCAGCTCCTCGTCGTCCTCGTCCTTCAGCGCCAGCTGGATGTCCAGCCCGGCGGGGGCGGTGGCGTCCGCCGCCGTGGACAGGTTCTCCTTGTTCTCCTCGGGGAACTCCACCTTGTCCACCAGCAGCTGCTCGGCCTGCTCCGTAATGCCCAGAATGTACTGGTTCACGATGGCGGCGACGACCTCGCCGGTGCCGATATCCTCCTCCAGCTCCTCCTCCAGCTTGCCGACTCCCGACTGGCTGAGGGGATTCCCAGACGCGTCCAGAACTCCCTCCTGGACCAGCTTGTCCATTATCTCGTGGTCCGAGTCCTCGTAGCTGTTGGACTTGGTCTGCCGAAGTTCGGGGTCCTCCTCCGGCTCCTCCTCCTCGGCATCCGGCTGCCCCTGCTCCTGCTGGGCGGCTCCGTTGAGGAGGAGGCAGTGGTCGACGAGTAGCACCTCGGTTCCCTCGCCGCTGTCGTCCAGGCGCAGGTCGCCCGTCTTCATGGAACCAATCGAGATGGAGTCCTCCGCCTCGGCTGTGATCTCCGCCAGAGCTTCGGCCAGGATTTCCGTCTCCGGCTCGGCTTCCTCGGCCGGCTCCTCAACCTTCGCCGCCCCGCTGTCCGGCTTGGACTTCTTACTGTCCAGCTTGGGGCACTGGACACCCTCGACCACCATCTCCTCCGACTCCGTGGCATTGCTGCTGACCGTCTGGACGATCTCGCCCAGCTCCGGGTCCTTCTCGATGCCCAGATTGTTGGCCAGGAACTCCGGCTTCTTGTAGAAGCTCCGCACACTCACCGCGCTCACCCCCTCGCTGACCATCTCCGGGCTGAGGGAAGGCGCCTTGCCCGCCACCCCGGCTGCGGCGGCGGCGGCGGCTGCTCCCGTTGCCGCTTCTCCCGATGGCTGGACATCCTCGGGCGGTGGCAGGAGGTCCTTGGGTTTCGCCGGATCCGTTTCCACGGTTAGCGGTTCTATGCAGGAATGGCCATTCGATCCAGATGAGGCTACAACGGTGGCAGATGCGGCACCCGTGGATGTGGAGGGCAGGCTGGTCTCCGCCAGCAGAAGGCTGTCCTCGAACTCGGCGGTGAGCTTCTCCTGCTTGATGTCCGCCGCCGCCAGCAGGAGATCGTCCATGGAGGAGGCCATGCTGTCCTTGGAGTCCTCGTCCGCCGCTGTCCCGCCCTGGGAGCTGGTGGCCAGGGAGCTTGCCGACGCCGTCTTCCGTGTGCTGCTGCCCACCCGCCGCCGTTTCGGTGGCGCCGCCGGCTCCTGGGCCGGTGGTGTCTGGCCAATGACACCCGGAGATCCTGCCTTGCTCAGCCGCGTGGATCGCGTCGAGGTGACGGCCGCCGGCGAGGCTGAGTTTCGATTCTGGGGCCGTCCACGACCTCGCCTCGTCCCGCCGGATATCGGTGCCGGAGCTGTCGGCGTCGTGCTGACCACCTCGCTGGCCTCCATGGGCTCCTGCTTGATGGCCACATCCTCCTCGGCTGCCGGCGCCTCCGCCTCCTCGGTCTTCACCACCTCCACCTTGCTGTACTTGGCGGCATTGTTGGCTTCCGCTTCGGCTTCCGCATCCTCCGATCGCTTTCGCTTCACGGCAGGTTCCACCAGAGGAGGCGCCACTGTCTGTGCCTTCTTCCGGCGTCCTCGAGCTGTGGTGGGTGGAGGTTGTTGTTGTGGTTGTTGTTGCTCCGCTGTCGCCGCCGCCGCCGCCGCTGCTGCTGCTGCTGCTGAGGATGTGGCCGCCAGAGTGGTGGCCGCTGTGGCGGCTGCTGCCACGGCAGCGGAGGAGGAATTGGCGGCGAAGCCCAGGGTGGAGGACTGGCGGCGATTCCGAGTCACTCGGGTGTTGGTGACCTGCTCCTGGGCGTGGGATTTGCGGGTCACTCGGTTGCAGGTTGTGGGCGTAACTGGCTCCTTCTTCTCCTTCTCCTTTTCTTTTTCCTTTTCTTTATCTTTCTCTTTGTCCTTTTCTTTATCTTTGTCCTTCTCTTCCTCCTTGACCTTCACTTCCTCCTTCTCCTTCTCCTTCTCCTTATCCTTCTCTGTGTCTTTTGTGTCTCTGTGGTCTTTTTCGTCCGCAGCTGCTGCTCCTGGCAAGGACTCTGGCTCCTGGCTGGCTTCCGCCACTGGGTCCTCCGCCGCCTGGACGGCCGCCGGCTCCGGCGTCGTGCCAGTGCCCTCCGCCTCCTCGGACTTGACTTCTTTGGCTTCTTTCAGATCCTTGATGGACTTGCGTCCTCGTATAACCGGTGTCACCGCTCGCTCCACGGAGCTCTTCCGCTGACTACTGACTACTCCAGCCTCCTCGCTGTCCCCGGCGGCGGCGGCGGCTCCTCCGTCACTCCCCACGGAGATCTCGCGGCGGGCGGTCGTCGTTGGAGAGCTGAGCAGGAGCAGGGGGGACGAATGGCGAGTGATTCTTATGCTGGTTGTGGTTGTGGGCGTGGCCACTGGCGTGGGCGTGCGGGTCTTGGGGGCAGGAGATGACTCCTTTTCCTCCTTGCCCTCCGCCTCCTTTTCATTGGTTTCCATTTCGGATGTAGCTCCGCCAACTCCTCCAATCCCGACTCCTTCTTCGACTCCTTCTGTGGAGGATGGTGGTGTCGCAGTTTCCTCTGCATCCATGGGCGTGGTAGTGGATGATGTATCCTCGCCAGCTTCTGACGAAGATTCCGCTGGTCCACTGGTTGTGGTGGTAGTGGTTGGATTATCATTGGCATTGTCGTCCAGGGCACCTCCTCCATCGACTCCGATTCCGGTGCTAGCACCTCCTCCGCTACCGCTACCTCCTGACTTCCGGCTAGACATTCTCGAGGGGCCCTGGGCAGCTGAGGCAGACGTTGCTGCTCCTATGATGGCTCCCCTGTGGCCGCCTCCTCCGGCGCCTCCTTGGCAAACAGTTGTTCCTGTTCCTGTTCCTGTTGCTGGTGCTCCTCCTCCTCGCGATCCGATGCTAGTTTAGTCCAGTTCGTGTCGCAGTGATTTGGTCCCATTGGTTGTCTTTGATGTGGAGGATGGCCTGCAAAGGAAGGACATAGCTATTAGTTCTTCAAGATGTATGGTTCTAGGATATAAGGATTTAAGGATAAAGGTGTTGGGTTGGCCTTTTATGGTTCATCTCTCAGAGGGAAGTTTTATTCCCGTATTACTTATACGCCCTGTGGTACCAATCTCTAAAAATCCCTCCTCATCTCTCTAAAAAATGGCCTTTAAATGTATTTTAACTTCTAAAATATAGTCCTTAATGTCCTTCTTAAATATTTTTCATGCCAATCTTGAAGAAAGTCTTCCCTTTCAAAGGACTCTCTGAATATTTCCTTAAAAAAGAGACAACTAGACAACCCTGTCCCCTGAAGTGTTAATTTCTTCTTCTTCTTAATTTCCCTCCTCAAATAATAAAAAAAAAAAAAGAAACCAAAATCTAGGCTAAACCAAATATCTAATTGAAAATGGCTTTTTAATGGCTCGCCTCTATGGCTTTCACCTGCCTCGAGTGGGCTTTGTGGAAGTCCCCCCCTTTTCCCACAGCTCGGCTGGCAGTTCCCCAAAAAAAAATGCCAAAATCCCCAGGATAATAATTTCCCCACAGCTTGCCAGACAACCGGAGACTAGAACATAAAACATCAAACATGCTTCTGCGGTTGCCAGCAAGCTTCCCCCTCAGGCGCCTCCCTCCCCCTCTTGGAATACAAAAAACAAGTTTTGGCAGCAGCTGGGAGCTTGGGAGCTGCGAGAATGCGAGGAAAGCGAAACGGTAAGAGAGACTCAAAAAAAAAAAAAAAAAAGAAAGAAGAGCGAGGAGTAGACAAGAGGGGGGGAGGTGTGCGAGGGAAGAGTAAAAGAAGCAAAGGAGAGAAGAAGAGGAGAGAATAATCCTCGAAGAATTGATCCTGGCTTGTTGTTGTTCTTCTCTGCTCTCTTCCCTCCCTGTCTTCTTCTTGGATCTGGATTATTATTTTTTTTTTTGTTATTTTTGACAGGCGCCATTTTAGTGTGACCAGTCGCACGGGGCGAGAGAGAAGTGCAGAGGGCACGAGCGTGGCATTTGCTTTAGTTTGGTTTTTTTTTTTTTTTCTTCCGTTTTTGGTTGGAAATTGCATTTTGCACCGGCGACCTTTAATTTCCACCATTTTCACTCTCACACACTTACGCACACAGCGTATAAAGCCCAAACACACACACACACACACACATAGTACACACATGCAACGCCACCACCCTCTGAAGAAAATCACAATGGCAGCGAAGCGAACGAATAAAGGAAGTAAAAGCAAATGGCAAATAACAAAATGAAGACCCAGTTTGGTGTGTGTATACACTCTCACACAAACACACACACACACACGCACACACCTCTGCAACAAGCAAGCACGCTGTGTGCAAAAAAAAAAAAATAAAAATAAGAGAGAGAGATGACAAAAAAAAAAAAAAGATTGTAAACACTGATACAGGCAACGAAGTAGCGGACGAAGCAGAAACGGAAACTGGCCGCACAATTTTCACAAAAGCGGAAAAGTTGTCAAAAGAATTGCCAGTGTTGCCACCAGGTTGCGGTGGTACTCGCTCTCACTCACACTCACGCATGCAAAAATACAAAAAAAAAAAAAAAAAATATAAAAGGGGGGAACAAAAATTGAAAAACCGTTCAGGAGGGGAGGACACTGGGGGGGCTGCACAGGCGGAGAGGGTGAAAGGGTTGAGGGGGAGGATGGTAGGACCAACAAACACACGAAAATTGGTAAAATAGAGTTTTATGCGGCTGCGGCGGCGGCGGCGACGGCTGCTTTCTGTTTTTTCCGCTTCTCGTTTTCTTTCGCATGACGCGCGAACCGAGTCCGAACAGCAGCGCTCACTTGTCTCTTTCTTTTTACACAAACACAAGCAAGCGGACAAACCGAACGCTACGCGAATACTTTACTTACTTTTTAATTCTCTTCTCTGATTCTACTCTGTGCTCTACACTCTGCTCAGACATCCATTAGCGGAAAATTCGCATTCATTTTCATTTATATATATATAATTTTTTTTTGTTTTCTTTTTTATTTTTGTTTTTTATTCTGTTTTTTTGGAGAGTCCAGGATTCAACCGATTAGCGGTGAATTGTTTATTAATCCCCCACCCGGTCACTGGCTACGCGGCACACAAACACATTCGGGCACCCAGCAGACGCAGGAGCAGGAGAACAAACAAAAAAAAATAATAATAATAATAAAATAAAATGCAGAACCCGAACCGAGAGTGAGTTGTGAACGCAAACACGGTGCGAAGCGAAATAACGAGCGAGAGCGTCGTGCGCTGCTGCTGTCTTGCTGGCTATCCTCTATCTCGCTCGCTTCCTTCGACTATCGCATCCGATTTGCCTCAACGCTCTGGCTCCTCTTCCTTCGTCCTGGGGTGGCAACATCATAAGCAATATTAATAATATTTATTAATATATATTAATAATATTACATAATTAATATTTTTTATTAGAAGATTTGTCAAGATTTTCAAGTTATACAAGATTTATTTTTTAATATTTATTATTATATTTTTTTTTTATTCATAAACAAGCCAATTATCTATAAATATCAGCTGATTACCTTAATGATAATCATAATAATGAACTAAAATAAATAATAATGTGTTTTTTTATTCATTTATTTTATTTTAAGAATAATATTATAATTATTATATCATTTTTTGTATAATAATTTAAAGATCTTCTACAAAAATATAGTCTGTATAGGCCTTCTTGCTTGTAACAATTTTGATCGTTTTATTTTTTACTTTATAAATTTTTTAAAGATTATAAATATTAAAAATAAATAAAAAAAACACTTGAAAAATAAGTGAGAATTATTTTCCAGTTGGAAAACCTGTACGCTCTCCCACAAAATGTACAGAAAAAAAGGACAAATTCGGTGAAATGTATTCCTGGAAAATTGCTTACGTTTTTAGGGCATTTGCCAGGTCGACGTTTTCACGTTTTCCCGGCCTACGTGTTGTTTTTGGCAAATGTTTGCTGCCTCTCGCCGCGTGCTCTCTCGCGTTCTCTCGCTCTCCGGCTCTCTCGTCGCCGCTCTCGCTCTCCGGAAACTCGCCGCAAATACTGTGGCCTGCTGTGTCTGCGTCTTTTGTGTTGCGAAAGCAAAAAGGACTCCGGCCGTAAGGGGGTGGGCGGCTGCTGTGTGTTGCCTAGTTAACGCTTTCGCTCTTGCCCCAAGCATCCTGTGGCTTTTCCGGAGTTTTTCCTCAACTTGCGATGCTGTGGCGTAGGTTGTTGCTGTCTGTGGCCCGGGGCCACTGGGCATGTCCTTGGGCAAGGGGGTTTGGGAATCCTGCAAGTGTCAGGTGGCATATGCTCCTCTTAACCATCCCTCCCTCCCCCGCGTCCCTTAAACCATTCTATACGCAGTCGACTCTAACCTAATTTCCCGCCCCCTCCCCCCCCTCTACTCTGAGGCCATTCAAGGACCCTTTTGCGGGTAACTGGGTTAAAGGCAAAAAGCTTTAATTGTTAGTGGAAGCGAGGGAATAATCAATAGGTTTCTGCACCGCCGTGGCATTATTATGCACTCTTCTTGCTCTGTCTACTCGATTTCTTGAGGAAAAGCAGAAAAAACAGAAAAGCGGAAAACCAGAATATGAGGAATATGAGGAAATGTGGAAAAGTGTTTTCCACCGAACTGGGTCAAGTGGGTGAGCAGGCTGGCAGCCTGGCAGGACACACGATGGCAGCATTTCCGCTGCCATGACATCATCAATTAGCCACGAAGGCCGCCCTTCGATCGATTATCCTTCACATTAAAAATTGAGATCAATATCGGGGCTCTATAATTCAAAAATAATTCCTTTCTTTCAAATAATTAATTGCCTAATGGGTAGGAAAATCTGGCATGGCTCTATTTTGGCCATTTGCATTACGCCCACTCGATTAATTTCACCTAGAAATTGTTTCATTTTTGTTGTTTTTTGTTTTCTTTTTGTTGCGAGAGACGCATTTACATACATTACACACACACACACACACATACAGCTTTGTTGTTGTGTGCGTGTACTTGTGGAAAAAAAAATGGCCGACAAATGCCACGCAGCAAAGCAGAAGCAGCGATAGGCAAAAGGCGAAAGCGAATATAAGGCATAAAGCAAAGCACATTAAGCGATAGGTGGATTGGATAAAAAGAAAACTTCCGGCAGAGCCAAAGCTCAACGAAAAATCGAAAAAAAAACACAGTCATATGAGTCTGTGTGTATACAAATACATGCATAAAAAAAAACAAAAAAAAAACACAATATGAAAACCCACGTGAATCAGAGAGAGAAAACAAGAGAGGGCAAACGGAAAGAGCGTGCGAGGAGGAAGGAGAGAGAGCGTCAGCGGCCGCCTGTGATCGCGGCGAATTCAAAGTTATGAGAAGTCTTGTATTTTTAACCGATTTTCCCTATTTTCCCAGCTTGTGTGGCCCCCCAATTCGCAGACGGCTAGAAAACAGTTAAATTCCACACGCAAACAAAGCTTTTATGACCACAAAATCGCACACATGCAAACTGCTCTCTCTTCCCCTTATTCGCCCCATCACCACCTCTGGCTCAACCGACTCTCTCTTTCTCTCGCTTCTCTTTTTGCGATTTTCGGAGGCTTTTTTCATCTACTTTGAGTCTGATTTTTATTATATTCTCCTATGTATATGATTCTTCTTACTAATTTCTAAATGTTTTATGTTTAAAATACCTTATTTTAATGGGTTTTGATGGCAAAAGATCGAATGGAAAATTTGGTCATTAACAGAGGGTTCTCTCGCTCGCTACCCCCCCTCTCCCCTGACGCAAACAATCATAGGCATTTTACTCGCCTGTTTTTGAAGGGAATTGCTACATGAAAGAGTGTCTAAATATGTTTTAATGGTGAAGCCAACTCCCTTTAACAGAGAAACTTTATAGTTTGCCTGATAAATATAATAATATTCATAAAAATCATATAATTGAATTAGAGATTTTATTTTGCAGCCACTTTACAGAGTGCTGTTAAGCGCAGACCTGCTCGCTGTTAGTCCCCTGTTAAAATGCATTAGTACGTTTTCCGCAACATACAAAAAATACCTAACTACTGCGTTAGATTTGTTGCCGGTCTGGGAAAATACACTTTTTGGAAATTTTATGAATGATATTCCATTTTAAAATCTGATTTATGAAAAAAATCGATCGAAATTTTCCTTTTGAGATTTGAACACAGTTTGGTGGAAAATCGTCCCACAAATCGTTTGACGTATTCCTTTTTGGGATCGGATGGATATGGTCCAAGATATGGCCTTCGACAGTGGGACATTTTTCGGATTTCCGATTTTGAAGGGGGACCTCCAGGAAATTTTGAAAAAAAATCGATCGAAAATTTGTTTTTGAGATTTGAAAGCAGTTTTGTGGAGAATCGTCCCACAAATCGTTTGACGTATTCCTTTTTGGGATCGGATGGATATTGACCAAGATATGGCCTTCGACAGGGGGATATTTTTGGGTTTCCCCACATTTGAAGGGGTGGCTCCAAAAAAAATTGAAAAAAATCGATCGAAAATTTGTTTTTGAGATTTGAAAGCAGTTTTGTGGAGAATCGTCCCACAAATCGTTTGACGTATTCCTTTTTGGGATCGGATGGATATTGACCAAGATATGGTCTTCGACAGTGGGATATTTTTGGGTTTCCCCCCATTTAAAGGGGTGGCTCCAAAAAAAATTGAAAAAAATCGATCGAAAATTTGTTTTTGAGATTTGAAAGCAGTTTTGTGGAGAATCGTCCCACAAATCGTTTGCCGTATTCCTTTTTGGAATCGGATGGATATTGACCAAGATATGGCCTTCGACAGTGGGACATTTTTCGGATTTCCGATTTTGAAGGGGTGGCTCCAGGAAATTTTGAAAAAAATCGATCGAAAATTTGTTTTTGAGATTTGAAAGCAGTTTTGTGGAGAATCGTCCCACAAATCGTTTGACGTATTCCTTTTTGGAATCGGATGGATATTGATCAAGATATGGCCTTCGACAGTGGGACACTTTTCGGATTTCCGATTTTGAAGGGGGTCCTCCAGGAAATTTTGAAAAAAATCGATCGAAAATTTGTTTTTGGGATTTGAAAGCAGTTTTGTGGAGAATCGTCCCACAAATCGTTTGACGTATTCCTTTTTGGAATCGGATGGATATTGACCAAGATATGGCCTTCGACAGTGGGACATTTTTCGGATTTCCGATTTTGAAGGGGTGGCTCCAGGAAATTTTGAAAAAAATCGATCGAAAATTTGTTTTTGAGATTTGAAAGCAGTTTTGTGGAGAATTGTCCCACAAATCGTTTGACGTATTCCTTTTTGGGATCGGATGGATATTGACCAAGATATGGTCTTCGACAGTGGGACATTTTTCGGATTTCCGATTTTGAAGGGGGTCCTCCAGGAAATTTTGAAAAAAATCGATCGAAAATTTGTTTTTGGGATTTGAAAGCAGTTTTGTGGAGAATCCTCCCACAAATCGTTTGCCGTATTCCTTTTTGGAATCGGATGGATATTGACCAAGATATGGCCTTCGACAGGGGGATATTTTTGGGTTTCCCCACATTTGAAGGGGTGGCTCCAAAAAAAATTGAAAAAAATCGATCGAAAATTTGTTTTTGAGATTTGAAAGCAGTTTTGTGGAGAATCCTCCCACAAATCGTTTGGCGTATTCCTTTTTTTAATCGGGTGGATATTGGCCAAGATATGGCGTTCAACAGAGGGGATATCCTCTTTTAAGGATAATTAATACCTGGTTGAGGTATTCCTTGTTAGGATGGATCCGGTGTAGCCTAGAAATACTCTTCGCAAGGTTTACAGAGTGCTGTTAGGCGCAGGCGCCCGCTGTTATCGCCCTGTTAAAACGCGTTAGTACGTTTTCGCAGCTCAAAAAATACCTTACAGCTGCGTTTGATGTTTTGATTTGTTTACGATCTGGGAAAATATTCAAAATATGGATGGAAAATTGCTGTGGTTGCTTGTAGTCTTTGTGGGCAAGTGCCTGGCCGATGGACAGGACACGTCGGTGCTGCCGGAGGGCTATGTGGACGCGGCCCAGCGCTCTACACACACTAACAACTGGGCGGTGCTGGTGGACGCTTCCCGGTTTTGGTTCAACTACCGGCATGTGGCCAATGTACTCTCCATCTACCGTTCCGTGAAGCGATTGGGCATCCCCGACTCCCAGATCATCCTGATGATCGCCGACGACATGGCATGCAATGCTCGGAATCCCCGTCCCGGTCAGGTCTACAACAATGCCAATCAGCACATAAATGTCTACGGCGACGACGTGGAGGTGGACTACCGCGGCTATGAGGTCACCGTGGAGAACTTTGTCCGGCTTCTGACTGGCCGCACCCAGAACGGCACGGCTCGCTCCAAGAAACTCCTCTCCGACGCCGGCAGCAATGTCCTTATCTACCTCACCGGTCACGGTGGCGATGGCTTCCTTAAGTTCCAGGATTCGGAGGAAATCACCAGTCAGGAGCTCGCCGATGGTATTCAGCAGATGTGGGAAAAGAAACGGTAATCCCTTCCAAGCTTTGTTCAAATCCTTCTTGAATCTGTTTCATTTCCTCTGCAGCTACAACGAACTCTTCTTCATGGTGGACACCTGCCAGGCGGCGTCGCTGTACGAGAAGTTCACCTCGCCGAATGTCCTGGCGGTGGCTAGCAGTCTGGTGGGCGAGGATTCGCTATCAGTGAGTTGGTTTAGGCTGTCAGAGCTTCTGAAATGCATGTCCTTCCTTTACAGCATCATGTGGATCCTTCGATTGGCGTCTATATGATCGATCGTTATACTTACTACGCCCTGGAGTTCCTGGAAAAGGTGCAGCCTTTCAGCAAACGCACAATCGGGGAGTTTGTATGTGTCTCAAGGATGCTTGTAATAGAGTTTATGTAGATATTAAATTTGAATCCTTTTGTAGCTGCAAGTGTGCCCCAAGAGAGTATGCATTTCGACGGTGGGCGTTCGCAAGGATCTGTACAGACGGGACCCGCACAAGGTGCCCATTACGGACTTTTTTGGTGCCATCCGACCCACTCGGGTCTCCACCGATCGCATTAATGTCACAATGGCCAACGAAGAGTGAGTTGGAATGATTATATATCACTAACCACGATATACTTACAAATATTTTTTAAATTGCAAATTTTTTTAGTGATTTCGTAACCAACGAGAAGGAGTTGCCTATTAAAAAACCTTTCAAAATCGTTCTTGAGTCACAGTTTCCTTCAGAGTTTTTCAAATAGTTTTTACCAAAGAAATGTACGATTCAAAAAATTCATGTGATAATATTAATTTTATTCGTAAATACATCATTTCATTATTAATACATGTGTAGTTTATTAAATTTATATGTGATCTCGAATCGTGCTTTAAAAATTCTCAATTATGGGCTTAGTTCCTTCTTAGTTATCTTTTTATTTTTTTTTTTTATTTCCATTTTATGTCATTATATTTGCTAACATTTTTTTCATTTTCATTGTCGATTCTGTTTATGTTTCATGTTCTTATGCATTACATCAATGTATCATTTAAATTATATATTTTTTATGTTTCTTTTCTTTTTTTGTTGTTTTTGTGTTGGTTACCACTACATCAAACGTTCACTAATCAATCAATCAATCTCAATCCATCGTGTAACATTCATATCAAATCCAAAAAGAAACAAAAACCATATATTATATAAATACTTATATAAAAGGTAAAAGTCGACTTCCCTGTCGGCTGCTACATTTGAATTAGAAATGCACACTCAAAAAAAAAAACACTGTATTCCTATAATTTTCGATTCATTATGATCTTTTTTTTATATATATATTTTTTATATGTATTTTATATTTATATTTTGTTTTGTTTCGGTTTTCTCTTTTTCATTCTTTCTCACAATTTTCTAATCTGGGTATACACAAATTCAAAGAGTAACAATGGGCCTCTGAAGCGAGATCTTCACTCTTTCCTTTAATTATTATTAATTTTCTTTTTTTTTTTTAGCATATGGAAGGATCTACTTCGTTTTTTATATTGAATCTTTTTTTTTTAATTATTGATTTTCCTTCCAAAATCAATACACATACATATACAACAAGTATACATATATATTTTTTTATAGGGAGGGGATTTCTGTATTAATATTATTTTATTAAATTTTAATTATTTTTTTTTTTCATTGCATCAGTCCCATAATTTGAGTTGTAGGCTTGGGTTGTTTCCTCAAGATCAAGATCCAGATTTAAGCACCATAAGAAGTTCAAATTGCATCCACGCTATACACTATATAGGGGGACTTATGGATCAGATCACGCACGGGTTCGACTCCGGCGGATGCAAATCGATTTCTAAGCAAGCGTTTTGGGGTGCTGGATTTTTTCGGTATTTTTTTTGGAGATTGGATTGGAGATTGGATTGGTGGAGTGCTTTCTGAGGGTTGAGCATTCTATCCGGGGGCTCTATATGGTAAGTGGGGGGGGCTTCACCTATGTGTAAGTCATTAAAATTAGCTAACTAATGTTTATGTCTCGAGACGCCAGATGTATTTACAAAGACATCCTCCATCTGGTTAATCAAATGGGGTTTTAAGAGGATAGGGTATCTTATTTTTTTTAGGAACTGGAAAGGTAAGGACAGGATGTGACATAGGGGTCATGGGTCATGGGTCATAGGTCATGGGGTCCTTTGATTGATTTTTGAATCTCGATTACAATTACATTTAAAGTCTAACACTTATCCGATAACACGCTGTGCAAAAATATTTTTTTTTTCTCCAGATCTCATTGTCTGTTTTTTTTTTGTTTTCTATTTTTTAATTTTTAATTTTTATACTCTACAAAAAATGTTAATCCTTATAGCCTTCAGCCCCTTAACTCTTCGTCTTCTGAGAATTTTCAATAATATTTTTTTTCGTGTTTTTTGCCATATTTGTATTCTTTAATTCAGATATATAGATTATTATACATTTTTTAGCAGTTAGGTTAATTGAAAAATGATTTTTATATTTTGAAAACTTTTAATTTTTAAAATATATTATTTTTCAGTTCACTTAACTGCTAAGAAAATGCCTCATATTTGTATATGTACTTAAAATATGCTTGCTATTTGGTATTTTCTTATTTTCTTTTCATTTATACTTTTTTTTATTCATTGTTTTTTTATTCCTTTTTTTTATAGCTTTTTCGTAAAAAAACTCTACAGAAAAAAATCGAAAATAACATTTTGAAGGCAATTTGATGTCAGACTCTTGCATATTTCTCATTTTCATTTTTGTTTTTGTCTTTTTTTTCGACATATTTTTACTTTCTCTTCTCCATTAGCGCATTTTCTTCATTTCACATCCTGGTTGTTTTTTTTTTTTTTTTTTGAAGGTTTCTTTCAGAAGGAAGTTTGGGGCTTTTGGAGGGATCAAGGACTCGTTTTGGGTTTTGCTATCTACATTAAGTATTTCTTCCATTTCCTTTTCAGGTTCCATTCTTTTCATAAACAAATCTGAATAAAATATTGAAATTAAAATGAAAAACAAAAAGTGTTGCATATTTTGTTGGGCTGCGAGAAATGCCCTGAGAGGTGGCGCCACTGAGACAAGTGTCAAGTAGATAAGGAGACTTTTTAAGGACTTTTCGAACCAGGGGGCGGATGGGGGCATTTGGGGATCTAAAAATAAATTGAAAAAAAAGATAAAAACATATTCAAGAATTACATTTATTCAAAAATGTTGTTAAAAAAATGTATACAGACAGCAAAAAAATCAACAAAATTAATACATTTACAAAATAAAACGTAGTACGGCGACACGATTACGATACATCGTATTATCCGGGTTATACAATAATAAAAAAAAATAATCCTTTTATTTTCTCTTTTCTTATCTTTGTTTTTTGTTTGTTTCTTATTTCTGTTCTCTCTCTCTCTCATTCGCTTTCTTCTGTTTGCTTGCTGGTCTCTTCTCCTCTCACTTCTCTTTAACTTTCTCTCTGGTTGTATGTACTATGCGTAATTTTATGTGTAGTATCTGTATATATATATATATATAATATATTTAAAAAAAAAATAATATGCATAATTAGAACTAGAGTTATGTGGTTTTTTATGTGTGTGGTTTTTGTTTTTTGTTGTGTTTTACATACATTGGTAATTCCTAAATGTAGAATCGTGATTATGCTTTTCTTAACTTAGGTATAGAGGGTGTATGCATGTGTGTATGTGTATGTGTGTGTGTGTATGCCACCCCATTACCCCTCCTCCCTCGTCCCCTCTCAGATCCTCGGGTATATATAATATAATATATATATTTTATATATTAATTAACGGGCAAATGCTTGTGAGTCAGTTATTCAGTATAAGATGCAGTTTTTTTTTGTTTTCTTTTTTTGTTTTTTTTGATTGGGAACCTCTTTCCCTAACACATATATATATAAAGTCTAGCATGTATGTGTGTGTGTGTGTGTGTTTGTATATAACATGTGTGTGTGTGTGTGGGTGGGGGATGGTGGGGGGTTGAGGGGCTAGTTTTTGTTTTTATTTGTTAACTAACAGTTATCTGCAAGAGTGGCGAGCCAAAACGAAAAAAAAAAAAACAAAAAAAAAATATATATATATGTTTGATGTGTCAGTCCAGCCTACTTCCGTGTGTGTTTCCGTTTCCGCTTCCGTTTCCGCTTCTCATAATTAATTCCTACTACTCCCTAAACTCTAGCTACACGGACTCGTTGACTCTACAATTGATGCCTTCTCTTTCTAATGCCCTCTCACTTTCACACACATTACATCTCTCTTTCATTTTCTACATTTATGTGTGTGTGTGTGTGTGTGTATATTTTTTATGCCTATAATTTACATTGATTAAAATAGCAAAAAAAAAAAAAAAGAAAATAATATTTTTCGATAAAATAGATAACTGACAATATATACTTGCTTATTAGCTGTGTGTGTGTGTGTGTGTGTGGCATTGTGGCTACTTTTCTCTCTTATTTTTCTTTTCTTTTTCTTTAAACATTACCTACTCGTTACCTACTCGTTACCTACACGTTACCTACTCGTTACATACTCGTTACATATTCGTTACATCTCTCGTACTTCTCGTTTCTTTCATATCCTGTTTCTTGTCAGAACTTGAAAAGTTTCCCAAAAAACACAAACAGTACATGATAAAAAAAAAATAATAGTATATATATATATATGATTACATGCTTAATTCTTTCAATATATATATATATATGTGTATATGTGTGTATGTGTGTGTGTGTGGGTGGGTGAGGATCAATGCTTATGAGTGTGTTTGTGTTTTTCTTTCTTTTTCTTTTCTTTTTTATAAAATGGGAATCCAAGAAATGTTTCTTTTTTTTTGGATTAAAAAAAAAAATAAACTAAAATACATCAATTACGGTCTACATTATTCATGTAGCAAATATTAATAATAATTCATAATTTCATAATTAATTCATAATCAATAATCCTAATCATAATAATAATAATAATAATCATAATAGTAATAATCGATAATGAATAGTTAATAGTTAGAATCCATATTGATTTTTAATTTTTTTGTTTTTTATAGTTTTTTGCTTTTTATCCGTAATTATAGTCCGTAATGGCTAATCATAATCAATAATCGTAATTAATTCATTAATCAATTAATTAATTCATCGATTAGGCAATTCATTCATTATCAATATTATCATATCAATATAATTCATAATAAAAAAACATGCTCTACGTGTACGATTCTAAAAAATAATTCAGTCATCAGGTAACATTGTTTTGAACACAACTACAGTAACAGAAGCTGAGGTTGCTGGCGGGTGGTTGGGGGCGTGGCTGGGGCTGGGGCTGTTTATGGGCGTGGTTAGTGGTGTGGCAGTTACAGTTACAGTGGGCGTGGCAGTGGCAGTGGCAGTGGCAGTGCCAACATTTATATAATTATTATTATTAATTATATTATTATTATTATTATTAATAATATTTAAATTGTTGTTGTTGTTGTTGTGTTGTTGTTGTTGTTGTGTTGTTGCTGTTATTGTTGTTGTTCTGTTGGTTCTGCTTGTTGTTGTTGTTTTAATAGATAATTGTTGTTGTTGTGGCAGTGATTGCTGGTGTAAGGTGGTTGCAACTCCTGTTGCAACTCCAGTCCATTGTGGTTGTTGCTGCTGCTGATGTTGCATGGTTGCTGCTGCTTGTATTGCAAATGATATTCTTGATGATGATGATGATGATGATGATGATGATGTCTTAAATGTTTTGGATGATTTCGATAATGCATTCAGTATTGTGGTTGTGGCTGTGGCTGTGGCTGTGGCAGTGGCAGTACCAGTGGCAGTGTTTCGTGTGGCATTCAAGGACATGGCATCCGAGCCTTCCTCATCGTCATCATCGGTCTGTGTCTGCATGTTGCATGTATTGCCTCCAGTTGTTGTTGTTGCTACTGTTGCTGTTCGTGTTGCTACAATGGATGTTGCTGTTGCACGACCTGTTGCCTGCAACAGTCGGCCCGTACAGTTGCCGTTGAGCAAACGCAACGACGTTGTCCTGCCGCCGGCCACTGGCAAGGATATATATGTGAATTATTTCAAACAGGATCCTCACAACTCTTTCTGCTTACCATTCGCCATTGGATTCTGATTCTGATTCTGACGATGGCGATTCAGGATATGGGTTTCTGTTGCTCCTCCCCCCGTTGCCAAGCCCACCCCCGTTCCTGTTCCTGTTCCTGCAACAACCACTCCCAATCCACTTGCCTTATTGCTGCTAAAGTTGATGATCCTTCTTGGCATCTTCAGTTGCTGTTGCTGCTGTTGCTGTTGCAGTTGCAACTTCTGTTGCTGTTGCTGTTGCTGCTGGCGGGCAGTGGCTATCTCACTTAAGCTGGCTAAAGTAACTGCTGTTTTCAGGACATGGGCAGGTGTGGGCGATGTGGTGGCCACCGCCTTGTTGTTGTTGCTAGTTGCTGTTGCAACACTAGATGTTGCAGGTGGCAACGTGCTACGTTGCGACATTAAGGCCGTGTGTAGTATGGATGTATATTGTTGCTGTTGCTGTTGCTGCTGTTGATGGTCAAGTCTTTTGCTCTCTTCTAAACTCTGGCTGTTGCTGCCGCCCGTTTTTGCACCTTGTGCTGATCCTGCTCCTGATCCTGCTCCTGCTCCTGCTCCTGCCATGTTGCCACTACTCTGCGTGTAATCCCTGGCAGTGTCTCTCGCTATTTGCTCGGCTGCCGCCGTTAGAGTCGCCAATGTGGCCGCCGCTCCACTCAGCAGCGAAGTCTTTAAAATGGACGTGGATCTGGAGGTCTGCTGCTCCTCCACTAGCTCCTGTTGCTCCTCCTCCACCTCCTCCTCCTCCTCCTCCTCCTCCAGGCTCTGATCCTGCGCTCCAATCTCGATCTTGATCTTCGGCAGCTTCTGTGCCTGCTGTTGTCGGATCCTGCGTTGTGGTATTGTTAGCGATATCGGATTGGGGGCAGATCTCAGTTGTTGTTGTGGTGGTGGTGGTGTGGGTGTTGGTGGTGTGGGTGATGTTGCTGCTGCTCCTAGTCCCCCAGCACCTCCTCCTCCGGGTACGGGGGGTGGCTGGTGGGGCAGCAGGCCGTGCTCAAGCATCTGCTACCTTATGCTCGCCGAGTTGAGCACGAAGGGCACATAGAACATCTTGCTCTCGAGGAGCAGGCTGGCGGCTGCTTGGATCTGGAACAGGATAGGATTAATAATTATTCTGATTAAATCCCTCTCTTCCGGGACAAAGGGACACTGGAACTCACCTCTGGTATGTGGGAGAGCAGCTCACTGAGCCTGGCCTGGGGATTCTGGGGCGAGGAGTTCTGCAAGTAGGAGCGCAGCACCTGGACATACCGCTCCTGGATGCTCTCCAGTTCCACTTCTGCTGGAATTGCAAAACAGTTATCGAATAAAAACTATCGAATCTATCGATTAAGAGTATCGCACTCTACTACGTACCTTTGTTCAGCAGGATGTAGACCTTCAAGCACACATACTCCTCCATCTTGAGCTTGATCCGCCGGAACATGATCGTGATCTGGGTCATCTTGTCCACCATATGGCCCACGTCCAGCTTCAGCTGCTCCATGGCGATCGGCTGGCCCATCAGCGTCGTCAGGCACGTCTGCAGCGTACTGAGATGAGAGTTCACTTCGCTAACGAACTCCGGGTCGTCCTTGTGCAACGGTTGGGCGGGTGACGGCATCGGTGTGGCTGTGGGCGTGGCCAGGGGCGTATTGGCCGGAGAACCATGCCGACTGCCACCTGTATCTCCACCCCCGCCTCTCCGCTTGCCGTGCAGCGCCTGGTAGGCGGCGGTGGTCAGGATAAGGATCTCGTGCCACTTGTCCGTCAACAGCTTGGTGTGGATCTCGACGGGAATCTCCAGATAGAACGGCAGCTTCTTCGTCCACGACACCAGCTTGTGGACGATGGAGTCGCCGATGTTGCACAGCTTTTCGCTAATCTCGGACTTGTCCTCGAGGAACTCGCTGAAGTGCGGCAGCGTGGCGATGTCCTCCATGGCGTCGCAGTCTATCAGCGTCTGGATCATGGAGAGGGCGTGCTCGTACGAGATCTGGCGATCCTTGGACGAGCTAACCGCCGAGTCCAGCCGATGTCGCAGATGGACGATCTCGCTGGGATTGGTCAGAGCCGTTTTCAGGATCGTTCCGTTCATCAGATGTGGCGGCAGGGAGCCACCTCCTGCAGCTCCATTGCCATTTCCAGATGCTCCGGATTGGTGGTTCTGTTGCTGCTGTTGCTGTTGCTGGTGCGGGGAGCTCATCAGTTGCTGCTGCGCCTGCTGCTGCTGTTGCTGCTGCTGATGCTGCTGGTGCTGGTGCTGGGCAGGACTGTGCATGGGAGCTTGCAGGACTTCGGTCTTGAGGACCGGGCCCAAGAACATCGGTTTCATGTCCACCAACTTGGACTGCTGCTGCTGTTGCTGTTGCAGTTGTTGCTGCTGCTGCTGGTGCTGGGCTGCTGCTGCCACTGCGGCGGCCAGTTGCTGCTGCTGCGGCGAGAGCAGATGATGCGGCGACAGTTGGGGATGGTGTTGCTGTTGCGGGTGGAGCGACTGGTGGTGCGAGTGATGGTGCAGCGGCGAGTGCAGCTGCGGATGCTGTTGCTGCTGGAGTTGCTGGTGTTGCTGGTGCTGCTGTTGCTGCTGCTGGTGTTGCTGCTGCTGCTGCTGCTGGGCGGCAACCTGTTGCTGCTGCTGTGCCGCCTGCTGCTGCTGCTGCTTCTGATTCGTTTTCTTGTGCTTCTTGTACTTGACCTTGTAGAGGTTGTAGACGGCGCCGCTGTTGCGGCCGCCCGGCATTCGATCCTCGCGAACGGCTAACGGAAACAGGACATACAAGGACGTGAATGCCACTGGAGAGGATTAGAAGACTACAACAATACTGACCTTGCAGCACCATGCCCTGCTCGATGCACTTCTTAAAACGACAATACTGACAACGGTTGCGCTGTGCTTTGGTTATCTCGCAGGTGCCATCCGCGACGCAGGTGTAGACCCTCCGGTTCTGCACCGTCCGCTTGAAGAAGCCCTTGCACCTGGAATGGAGAGTCAGGACTATAGTATACCCTACCCTGGTGGTGGGGAGGAGCTAGTGACGGACTTACCCCTCGCATGTTATGATGCCGTAGTGGAGGCCGGTGGCCTTGTCCTCGCAAATCATGCAGACGAGCGGCTGCTCATCCTCGTCGGTGGGCTCGTGCTTCGCCTCCAGGGTGCCAACACCAACACCACCTACTCGTCCCACCCCACCCAGGCCGCCTGCACCGCCCAGGCCCGTGGAGTTCGAGCTGCCCCACTGCTGTTGCTGGGCGCTGAGGTTGAGCGCCTGGAGCTGGCCCGGCGGCAGCTGGGAGTAGTCTCCGGCCCACAGGCGCTCCATGTTGAGGGAGTGGGGTGTGCGGAAGGGATGCGGCCTGGCGCGCATGTCCTGGATGCGCGTTTGTCCCAAGGACAGCAGCAGCTGGGCGGCCTCTTCGTTATTCTGCGGGGTAACCGACGACGGGGTCAGAGGTCCTCCGCCCCCGTTCCCACCGCCACTGCTACTCCCGCCGCCTCCCCCGCCGGAGGAGGAGGGCGTCAGGGAGCCGGCCGATGGCGAGGAGAGGCAGTGCTGTTGCTGGTGGTGCGGCGATTGCTGCTGCTGTTGCTGCTGCTGCTGCTGCTGGTGCTGGTGCTGTTGCTGCAGCGACTGCTGCTGCTGCTGGTGCTGCGGCGATTGCTGCGGATGCTGGCCGGGATGCTGGAGGTTGGGTGGCGGCGGCTCATAGCCCCAGACCATGGTGCGGACGCCACAGCTCTCGCCCATGATCACCGTGGGTGTGCCGCGCGGCGGCGTCTGCGAGGGTGTTTGCGGCGACAGCTGCGACGACGAGGACGAGGACGAGGGATGCGGCGATGGGCACTGCACTGAGCCACCGCCCGGCCCCTGTCCGCCGCCCACGCCCACTGGTCGCAGATTGCCGAGCGGCCCCCCAATCACCTCCGGCTTCACCCCATTGATCCGGGCGTTCGTGAAGCAGACCATCCTCTGGGCCGCCACTGCGGCGGCCGCTGCCGCTGCTGCCCCGCCGGCCGACTGCATCAGATGCGGCAGCCCCACGGCCACCTGTTGGTGCACCTCGCTCTTCACCCGCAAGAAGATGGCCGCGTCCCGGTTGCTGTTCCGCAAGGCCAACGTTGCCGGATGCATCAAGGCCAGTGCCTGTGGCTGCTGTTGCTGTTGCTGCTGCTGTTGTTGGTGGTGTTGCTGCTGCTGCTGCTGCTGCTGGGCATGGTGTTGTTGTTGCTGCTGGTGGTGGTGCTGTTGCTGCTGCTGCAGGAGATGCTGCTGCTGTTGCTGCTGTTGCTGCTGCTGCTGGTGTTGCTGCTGCTGCTGTTGCAGGTGTGTGGTCTGTTGTGGTTGCTGTTGCTGGTGGTGATGTGGCGATAGATGCCTCTGGACCGCATTCGGTTCCTTCTTCACTCGCACCAGAGCGTGTGGCGAGTGTTGCTGTTGCTGTTGCTGTTGCTGCTGCTGTTGCTGCTGCTGGCCGAGGAGGTGGTGCAAGTGGAGCTGCTGCTGCTGCGTCAGGTGTTGCATGGACTGACTGAGCAGGTGCTCCGTGGGCGGACTGCTCTTCCGGAGGGTCAGGGGCTGGGTGAGCTGCTGGTGGAGGTGATGGGTCTGGACGATGGTGGCGCCCATGTGATGTGGTGACGCAGGACTTCCACTCAGACGCATGGATGAGCTAATACTTTGCTCCCTCTCTCTCTCCCTCTCCCTCTCTCGCTCCCTCTCTCGCTCCCTCTCCCTCTCCCTTTCTCTGTCTCTTTCTCGGTCCCTCTCTCTTTCCCTCTCGCGCTCCCTCTCCCGATCGCCCCGATCCCGGGGATTCGTGGACGTCGACGAGGGCGAGGCCGGGGGCGGTGGCGGTGGCTCCGATTTGATCCTCGAGGGCGTCACTAGAACCGTTACATGTCCCGCCGCAGCCGCTGCCGCCGCCGCTGCTGCTGCCGCTGCTGCTGCTGCCGCTGCCGACGCTGCCGCTGCTGCCGCCGCTTTGGTCTCCTGCTCCCGCTGCTGGTGGAAGGCCAGCATCTTGCTGGACACGCTCAGCAGGCGCTCCTCCTTCACGGATCGTATCACACTCATTCCGGTCTCACCGGCCACGCCTCCTACTCCTCCGCCGCCGCCGGCCACTCCGTTGGTGGGCGTGGCATTGAGGCGGCCCGGAGTCGTTGTTGTTATTGTTGTCGAGGGCTTCTCCTCGAGCGAGTCTGGAGAGGCACGACTGCTCCCACCACTGCCACTGCCATTTCCATTGTTTTGGTGTTCCTCCTTCAATCCTGCGGCTGCTGCTCCCGCTCCAGTTCCTGCTCCCGTTCCTGCCTCGGCGGGTGGCTCGGAGGGAGGCGGAGACATCACCGTGGAGGCGGCCGCCGCCGAGATAGCACTGCTCGAGGAATGGATCTCCGTCAGCTCCTGCTTGATGTGGCTCTTCGAGATGCTGGTGCTGCTGCTGCTGCTGCTGGCTGGACAGGATGTGGCCACCACTGCTCCCCCGCTGCCTGCCACTCCGCCACTCCCTCCTGCACTGGCGGCAGCTGCTCCCGAGGGCGATGACGACGACGACGACGACGAGGAGGAGGATGACGACGAGGACGCAGACGACGAGGAGGTGGAGGAGGAGGATAGCGAGGAGGTGGACGAGGTGGCCGCTGCCGCCGTTGTCGAGGATGTGGGCGAAGTGGTGGACACCGTCACCGATGTCCCAGATCCAGATCCCTGTCCCGATCCAGCTCTGGATCCAGCTCCCCCCTCGGGCACGGCGGCCACGACCGCTGCCAGGGAAACGGTCACCGCCGATGGCTGGCTGGCAACAGGTTGCAGGGGCAGCGGCAGTGGCAGCGTCAACGCCATTGGTAGCAGTGGCAGTGGCAGATTGCTTGCCCCAGATGCTGCTGCCGCCGCCGCCGCTGCTGCGGATGCCACTGAACCGCCACCGCCACCGCCGCTGTCGCAGAGCTTGGGCGACATGGGGGCGAGGAGATCCGGGGAGGAGGTGGAGGTGTCCGCAATGGACTCGCCGTCGCTACTGCATCGCGAATCGATTTTCCGCCGCTTGAGTTTGAGGTCTTGAAAAAGGCTCATTTTATCGAGCTCGCTGTACGGGCCACGGCTCAGTGTCATAATTCCTGTTTTTAGGAGAAAAAAAAATTAAAAATAAAATAAATTAATTTAAACAATTAATTATTAGTTAACCAAGAACCCAGTATTTATTATAGATTTTTAAAAATATAATTATTGCTATTTTTTATCAAAGTTTGACTTAAAAATTAGAGATATTATTTTTTTTATCAATTAATTAATTTTTTATTTCTTAAAAATATTTATTTATTTAAGAGCAAAATCTTTAAAATCTAAAACAAACCTAAAACTTCTTCTAAAAACATTTGTTTTATTTTTAAAACTAAATAAATTTCACTTCTCAAATATTTAAAAAAAAACTAAAAATTAAGCTTCCCATCCTAGATTAAAATATTGTTAAAAAATATATATTAGTTGGCTTAGTTTTTTGTGTGAAATTCTAACAGATTTCTGCAATATTCAAAGAAACTTCAGGTTTTGCATAAATTTGTGGCGGAAGTTTCTACTAAAATATATATTCTTATTTATTTATTTTGTTTCTCTCTATGTTTCGGTTTCTGTTTCTGTTTCTGTTTCTTAATTCGCTGATGGAACAAATAAAAAATTTGCATTTACTTCCCCTCTGACTAAGCAGGTGTGGAAGTGGAATTGGAAATGGTTTTGGCTTTTTGGCCAAAGATTCCAATCAAACACAAAAAATAATAACAAAAAAAACTGGTTAAGACCAAGTCTCAAAGCCATCATAGCCATCCAGCGATCGATCATCTATCAGTTCTTCTGCAAGTCATAATTAAAGCAAAAAAAACATTTAACAAATTATATGTTTTGGTTAAAAAAAAAATAGCAAAAATCTAAAATATAGGTCACTAGGGGAGGAGAAGAATTGTATTTCTTATTTATTGAAATATTTATTAATTTTTATTGTTATTTTTTTTATTATTTATTTTTTTATATTCTCTTACTTTTTTACCTACTCTTATTTTTTTTAGTCATATTTGTATTTGTTTTTATTATAAGTCTTAGCTCAAAGTCTTAGAGTTTGAGATCCTTTACAAGCCAAGACTTGTATAGGATTATCCTTAATTTTAATATATAAGATTAAGATTAATATTATATAGAAAAGTATAGAATTGTAGTAAAGAAAGTAAATAGATAGAACGAGGAATGAGTTTTTTTCCATAACCATTATTTTTAAAAAATTTAATAGATTTAAGAGTCTAAGACTTGCTTTGATCAAAGAACAAAGTTTAGAAAATATTTGAAATATTTATATTATATTTTTATTTAATTATTTCAGATATTTTTTTTTATAATTACATATATTTGTTTATGTACAAGATCATATATATGTATATATGATCATAAAACATCTTTATATACTCCCCCCCTTTATTTATTTATTTATTAACGATGAGGAATAGTTTTTTTATTTTTAAACAATAATTTTTAATAGATATTATAATAATTTAAAAGATATAAGAGTCTAAGACTTGCTTTTATCAAAGAACAAAGTTTTAAACTCTTTTTTCTATATTTTTTTTTTATTTTTAAAATATTTGAAATATCTGTAATATTTATATTTTATTTTTTTTTCATTATATTCTTTTATAATTACATATATTTCTTTATGTAAATACTCTTATATACTCTCCCCCCCTACTTCCTTACTTTCCGTACTTTCCTTACATTTCTTACTTTCCCATAACTATGAAACATTTCTAAATTATTTTAACATTTATTTTTTAAATCTTAAATATTAACACTTCCCCCATAGACCCTATAGAACCTATAGACCTTCTATAGAACCCTTTAGAACCCTCCCCCCCAAATACACTTTTCTGTATCTAACCAAACCCGATCTCCTTACGCACACCCACACAACCAAAGAAAAAAAGATACAAACACAAAGATACTCAGATACTCAGATACTCAGATACCCAGATACAGATAGAAAAGCTATAGAGCTTCGGGCTACGAACTGAAACGATCTGTTCCGATCGTTTCCGATCGTTAAATCAAAAGAAGAAGAAGAAGAAGAAGAAGAAGATAAAGAAATAGAAAGAAAATAGAAATAAAAAAATGGAAAAAAGTTCTCTCAACAACGACGACAATGTCGCTTGTGTGAGTATTTTTAAAATTTGACCTATTTTCATTATCAAGCGCAAGATTATTCTAAACAATAAAGCCATGCGTGGCTCTCTGCGTCTATATCTTTCAGTTCATGTTTTTTTTTTTTTTGTTTTTTTTTATATATACTTTTTTTTATTTCTTTTTTTTATTCATGTGTGTGTGTGTGTAGGCGCGTGAAGTCGCTATGCCAGAGTTGTGGGGGAAAAAAAAATAAAATAGAATAAAAAATAACATCAAGATATTGTGACTTTTTTTTGTAATTGTTTCGGGAAACTGCATTCTAATCTTTTATTTTTAATAACAATTTTTACAAAAAAAAAAAAAAAGGTTAGAGATAATTATCAAAGAAAGAAAGAGTTGAAAAGAGAAATGAAATAAAAATAGTTCTTAAAAATGGTAAAATAGTAAAGTTAAAAATAAATACAAAAATTAAAAAAAAAAACTAACAAGCTAAGTTTATAAACCTCCTTATATTCAAAAATATGCGTTTTATGTCAAAAAAAAAAAATTAATGATTTAATACAGGTCTTAAAACAGGTCTAAAAAATAAGATTCATAAATAAAAATAAATATTTAAAAATACTTGAATATTTTAAGAGTAATTTATGAAACTCTTTTCATTCATTTTAAGATATTTAAGATTTTATATGAAGATTTTTTTATCTTTTTAAGATAAAAGTTTTAAAAAGCTTAAATTATAAAATGGAATAATAATTAAAATAAATAAATAAATAAACAGAAAACCCCTTAAAAACATTTAGAAACCATAAAACCCTTAAAAAATAATTGAAATTTTATAGAAATTAGGGAAAAGGAATAAGGGATAAGCTTAGTTATTTTTTTTTTATAATAAAAAGCAAAAAAAAAAGTTCAAATTTCTTTTGTTTTTTTAAGAAATTTTTTTGTTTTTGGTGAAAAAAAAAAAAACTGATGCTGATAATTTGAAAAAAAATTTACCTATGGAAGTCATAATTTTGTTTGTTTTTGCCGATTTTTTAAATTTTGATAAAAACAAAAAATTCTCTTCTTTGCCGATTTGGTTTTCTTTGCTTTTGTTTTTTGGATTTGTTTTTGTTTTGCTTTTGCTTTTGTTTTTGTTGTGATTGCATTTAATAATTGTTGTTGTTGTTGTTGTTGTTGTTGGTGTATAATTTAGATTTTGGTGTAATTGTTGTTGAAATTTTTTTGGTTTTGTTGTTGTAATTGATGTTGTTGTTGTTGTTGGTTTTGTGACTCGTTCAGGAAGCATCTAGACGGGTTTTCGAACTCTGCCGGCACCGGCTGCTGCTGCTGCTGCTGCTACTGCTTTTTTTTTGTTTTTTTTTTTAAGCAGAACAGCAGAGTTTTTTTTTATAATTTTCATAAAAAAATGCATTCCAGCGGACGGCGGGTGGAAGGGGGGGTGGATTATTTAGTGTAAGGATATTTTTTTTAATTCATAATAGTTTTTTTTTTTTTTTTATGCCAATTATTTTCACTTTAGGGTGCACTTTATTTTTATTTTTTTTTTTTTTTTTGAAGTGTAACTGTAATTGTTGTCCAGAATTCATAGAGGGAGAGAGAGAGAGAGAGAATGAGTGATGGAGTTGAGGGGGGGTGGTGGGTGGATTTTGTGCTTAAAAAACCAAGGATTTTGGACACCTTTTGTGAATGCGAGGGGGGGGGTGAGGGGGTGGGGGGGTCAAGGTTTCTATTTCTTTTTTTTTTTTTTTTAATAAAAATATATAAATAGAGAGAGAGAGAGAGATATATGAATGCAATACTAACGGCAAATGGGCGGCATACGAGACTTTTTCTTATAATAATTATTATAATTGTTGTAATGTATATTGTTGTTGTTGTTGTTGTTTGTATTACTATTACTGTTGCTATTGTTGTTGTTGTTGTTGCTTAGAGTATTATTATTATTATTATTGTTGTTGCTGGTATTATTGTTGTGTGCATTGCACTTGTTGCACTTGTTGCTTGGATTGCATGCCGCTCCTGGTGGTCCTGCATGTCCTGCATGTCCTGCATGTCCTGCTGCTCCTCCTCCTGCCGTTTGATTGTCATTGGTATCCTGTTCCTGTTGCTCTTCCGTTTTGATCAAAATGGCGGCTGAGGATGTGGCCGAGATGGCAGCAGCAACATTCTCGCCACCAACCACCACCGCCTCTCTGGCCGCCTCCCTTGCCTCTCTTGCTGCCGCATTATGATGATGATAATGATGATGATGATGATGGTATATGTGATGATGATGATCATTGCTATTTCCGCTTTCCAAATCATTATTATTATTTATAATATTATTATTATTATTGTTGTTGTTGTTGTTGTTGTTGTTGTTGCGTAGATTATTATTGTTGTTGCTGTGTGGCATCAACAAGCTGCCATTGGTGTTGCACTTCTTCAAGAGTGTCTTATTCAAAGGAGTCTTGATGATCGTCAGCACATCCTTGACATCCTGCGGCTCCCTGCTCGATCTCTCCTCCTCCTCCTCCTCCTCATCATCATCGTCATCATCATTCTCCTCCTTCACCACTCGATCTTCATCATCATTTCGTTCATCATTGTTGTTGTCATCATTCGAGTGCCTATTGTTGTTGTTGTTGGTGCCATGATTGTTGTTGCTGCTGTTGTTGTTGTGTTGCCCATTATGACCATTTTGTAATCCTCCAGTACCTCCTCCAGTAACTCCTCCAGATGATCTCTCGCACAGGCAGTTGCTATCCACCGATGTTGCTGCTGTTGCTGCTGATGTTGCATCTGCAACATCTACTGTTGTTGCTGTTGCTACTTCCACTGCTGCTGCTGCTGCTGGTGTTGTTGCCGCATCCTTGGGCTCGAGGATCAGGGGCTGGTTGGTGGCATTCATTTGGGGGGCGTGGTCTTTCCTCTAAGCCTTTCTAGGTGGGCAGATACACACAAAAAAACAAATGTTGTGCCATTTTGGCCGCACAACCTGCCCTACTAGTCCACATTTTCCATTTCAAAATAATGCAACGTTTTTTTTTTTTAAATTTAATTTTTTATTATTTGTTTTTAGTTTCCTTTTTTTTTTAAACACTTTTTCAACAACAATTTTTAGTTCAACTTCTTCTTTGATTTTTTTCTTCTTTTTTTTTTTGGAAAACACTCTATTTTTTTTTTTGAATAGTTTTAATTTAAAAAACTATTTTTTTTTTAAGAAGAAGTCTGCGTCCATTGCCAATTGGAATGAAAAAAAATACACTTGGGAAAAAAATTCAACAAAAGAGATGATTTTTTTTTTTTTTTTGAGATTTAATTTTTTGAGAAATTCTGAGATTTTAAAGATTGATTTTGAGATTTTTGAGACTGAGATGATATTGTTTGTCGAGGTGTGTGTGTGTGTGTGTGTGAGTGTGTTAGGTGTCTTGGTTTTGATATTTTTTTTTTTGTTGAAAATTTTCAATTCATTTTTGTTTTGTTTTGTTTTTTATTTTTTCGAAAATGAGTTTTTCGAAAAAAAGGCACATACCAACACTTGGCTTAAATGCCTGGCTTTGTTTTGGATTTCTTTCTGGTTTTCAATACTTTGGAGATTTGAAAAACTTTAGATTCCAACTTATTCTTGAATTGTTATCCAAGGCCAGAAACTGTTTACAAAACACCACAAATAAAAAATAATAATCATTGTTTCTATTGGATTATATTTCGTTTTAACCGATAACCGTTTTAGTGTTTTTTTTTTTTTAACCGCTTCGAGATGCCAAACCGTTGCCGCCAAATCGCATATCGCAACTAAGTTCGAGTTTCGAGTTTGGCTCCAAAACCCCAAGACTCTTCCGCGTTTGTTTTTTATTTTTTTTTTGCTGTTTTTTGTTCAAATTTATTTTTTTTTTTTTTGTTAACAACAGCAACATGAGACATCAGAGAGATGTTGCTGCTTCAGTTGTTGTTAATTTTTTGGGGGGGGGGGGGGCTTTGGCTTTCTTGTTGTTGTTGTTGTTGTGAGTGAGTGAGTTTTTTTTTTTTTTTTGGGGTCTTTTGCTGCTCCGCGGTAAACGTGCGTACATGCGAACGAAATAAAGTGAAATGAAAGGAGTAAGCGAGCGAAAGAAAGCAGCAGCCACAAAATGCTGTCGCTGTCGCTGCCACTGCTGGCGTCGCTGCTGTCGCCAGCCAGCAGCGCAGGCGTCCGCCCCCTCTCACTCATACACTCACTCACTCACTCACTCGCTCGCTGCCCCACTCTCTCCCCAAAACTGTCTGTCTGCCCAACTCGGACTCTCTCTCCCGCTCTGCCGGCGATCGGGCATTAGAAACGTCAGCGTCGACGTCGTCGCTGGCAGCAAACGAAAATGAAAACCAATAGACAAAAAAAAAAAGAAAAAAAATTAAAAGCTAGACAAACACAACAACAAAAACAACACACGACGTCATAGTTATGCTTTTACGCCAGCAGCGACGTCGACGACAGCAATAGCTCTCTCAGTCTCTGTCCCTTTCTAGCCCAGCCACCCCACCCCCTCCCCCTAACATCCACACTATTTTGGGGAGTTCATCGTTGCAATTGCAACTGCAACTGCCACATGCAACAAAATTCTAAACTTCACAGATATCGCCTTCTCGCTCACTCGCTCTATAAACATTAGATTTAAATTAGAATGCATGTGTGTGGCATGTTGCAAGTGTTCCGGTGTGGACGTTGACCGGCTAGCGAAAGGGTTGTGGCAAGGTGAAACGGGCTAGGGGGTGTGGGTGGCGAACTGTGTGGCAAAAGCTAAGGGAGGAAGGGAGAAAAAAAAAACCCAAACTCCCATTTTTGAGGCGCCTCTTGTTTTTTCTCCATTTTTTTCTTTTTTTTTTTTTAGTTGTTTTGTGGAAAACTGTGCCACAAGCTGCCATTGCACTTTGAGAAGAGGAAGAGACGGCCACATTGGGGGGAGGGGGAGCGAGAAGGTGAGAAAAAGCTTTTGGAGAGAAGCACACTTTCCCACTGTCAGCCCGAGAGAGAGAGAGAGAGAGAGAGGAGGAGAGAGAAAAGCAGCATTAGATGCAGCAGCGACAGTTGCAGCATAGATTGTTGCTTCCTGCTCTCCCCAGCTCCCACCCCCCCCCACTAGCCCCCCTCACTTTCTTTGTTAATGGAAAGTTCTGCGATCAGTTTTCATAAAAAATAAAAATAAAAAATAAATAAAAATTAAATAATTACTAAAAAAAAAAGGTAAAAGTTAATTTGATTTAGAGCACAAAAGGCAACTCAACAATGGACAAAAGTGACAAGCAAACCATTGCGCAACATAAAAAAAAAATAAATAAATAAAAATAAAATAAAAAAACAAATCAAATAAAAAAAAAAAAACAAGAAAAAAGCAAAGAAAAAGCAAAGCAAAAGCAAGTGGAGCATACAAGTTCCAGAAGCAATGTCATGAATTGCGAAATCCCATGTCCAAAAACTAATGTGGCCAGCTTACTGATTTTTCTTTTTTTATTTAATTTTTTTTTTATTTGATTTTTTTAGCATTGCACCCACATACGACAAAAAAAAAGGCGCAGAAAATCTCTTTCTCTAATGCCCTTTTCATACGTTCGTTGACCATTGTCTGAAAAGCACTTTCGATTTCAACTCGTAGCAAAAAAAAAATAATAAAAAAAAGGCAGAAAAGCAGAAAAGCAACAACTCCAATAATTGTTTGGCGCACATTTCATTTCCTTATTGCTCACTGACATTTTGCTCACAAACACAAACACAATACACACACAGACACTGCCAATACATAGGCATTGGCAAACGTAATGCATAACGTAAATGGCTTACGACTTTATAATGAGCAACAACAACTGCAATCAGGTCTTAACACATTTGTTGCTGGGGCTTGGATTGTGGCTGCTGCTGCAAGTTGCAATGCCAGGAAGCCTTTGGTCACACCACCACAACAACAACAACAAATGCAAAAAAAAAGAAGAAGAAAAGATCAATTTCAAGTTGAGTTTTCATTACAAGTTAACGGTTCGACTCCGCTGGAAGAAGTTTTTCTATATTTTACTTAATATTTTGCAAGCTTTTTATTCTAAAAATGATTTAATTTCTTTGCAAAAATAAAATATAAACAAATTCTTAATAATTTCTTAGTTTTAGATTTATTTTTTAAGTTTAAAAAGTAAAAAAAATATAAACTTTTTTGATTATTTTGATTATTTCTTAGTTAAAAACCTCTTAAAATATATATTTTTACAAATATTTATTTTTAAAACTAAAAAAAATTAACACTTTCCTAATGATCTCAAAGCCAGAAAACTGAATTTTCTGCGTCAGGAAGCCTTTTGTGGACCAGCAGCAGCTTACTAGCCACTCGCCATCTCTATCGCTCGGCCATTCGGCCAACTCTTTCTGGCCGACTCGGCCCCTAACCCCCATGGCTCTCTTACTCTTTCTCTTTCTCGCATCTCCCCCGTAAAGTGAAAGTTTTTTTGTTTTTGCTGCTGGGGTTCTTGATTCATGGATTGTGCTTGCTTGATACGAGAGCAAACGAGATGGCATGCGGAAATGTGCAACTTGCAGTTGCATTTTCAAAGAGCGGGTGGGAGAGGGCGATGGAGAGGGAGACGTAGTGATCGCGGGAGAGTTACTCTCTCTCTTGCCGCTCTCTTAAGCTTAAATTTATTTATTATTTTTGATTTTTTTTTTTTGGTGTTCACTTACCGGACCACAAAGCCGGGCCAGGCATTTTTTTTTTTTGGCCTGACGTCTTTGGGGACTCCTTTTGGCTCTCTTTCTGGCTTTCTTTCTCCTTTCTTAGGGGGCGGCAGGAGGCGTGGAGGCCTGCACTCTCTCACTCTTATTTTGTCTGGATTTTAATCTCACTTGCACCACATATTTTGGGGTCAGCACTTTTTCGAGTTCCAGAACTCACATTAAAAAAATACCAAAAATTCAACTCATTTTTGTTTTATGAGTTTTTTATTTTTTTTTTTCTAATTTTTTTTTGTTAACAATTTTTGTTATGTTTTTGTTGTTGTTGTTTTTGGTTAGATTTTTCTTTAGCGTGGCACGAACCACGAATCGAAGCTGCTGGGCCAAAACTGAAGCCAAAACAAAGCCCGCACCGCTGCCAGCGTCGCAGTTGCCGTTGGCAGAGCTGTCGCCAGCGCGCTGCACTTGCTCTCTGCCCTACACTCCCCCTCCTTCTCTCTTCCACAGACGACAGCGCACTATTACACTATTTTTTATTTATTTATTTTTTTACTTATTTTTCAATTGAATTTTTTTTCAAGCTTGGCTTTGACTTTTGATTATTGCGAATTTTTTTATTATTGTTTGTGGTTTGATGTCTTTTTGTTTTTTCTTTTACGAATTGGCTCCAAAAAAAATATTACTCATACGCCGTGTGTGCGCTGGCTGGTGCTTGTGGCTTCTGGCGGATATAACGGAAATGTGCAACTGGCAGCCACCAAAACAGCCGCGTAGCGAAATTGTCAAACAGAAACCGAAACAGAAACAGCAGAAAAGCAGAAAAAAAGCCAGAGAACTGGGAGAATAGTCTCAGTTTTGGTCAGAGAATTTGAGAACCCGAGCCACACATATCATAGAGAATTCGAGAGCTTCCAAGCTTCAAACGCCAAAAAGTGCAACAGCAGAGGGGAGCTCTATGGGGGCTGCAGGGTGGCAGGTTGCAATGTTAAAGGGGGGTCGAACCGGGAGGGGGAGGAGAGTGGGGTGGCTATCGAAATCGAAAACGAACATTGGCAAAGGGTTTTTTTTTTTTGAATAATTGAAATTTATAAAAAAAAAGGATAATTTTTTAATTTATAAAACTAATAATAATAATTTTTGTGAGTTTTTAGATTTTAAAATAATTTAAATAAAAGGATCATTAGAGAAGGATTAAAATATTTATTAAAAAATGCTTTAAGAATTAAAAAAAAAATAAAAGTACTTTTTTTTCCTTAAATTTAAAGAAAAAAGGATCTTTGTTTTGGAATATGGCTGCTATGGTTGCAGCATATATGGCCAGTGTTGCAGTTGCAGCTGCCAATGTTGCTGGTGGTGTTGCTCTTGGCCGACGGAATGGCTTCTAACAACAAACACGCCAAATCAAGTGCACATGGCGAGCTTTGCTCTCTCCCCAGGCTTTGCTCTCTCTCGCGCCCGCTCGCTGGCTCTCTCTATGGCTGACTCTCTGGCTCTCTTTCAAAGGCTTGCATCATAGGCGCACTATCGCTCTGTCTCTGTTTGTCCTTCTCTATCTTTCTCTGTCTACCCAGTCATGGCTGCAAATCGCACTGCACAATTTTTGCAGTTTGGTTGCTTAATCGCAAAAAAAAAAAAGAGAAGAAAAAAAAGTGGCATAGAGTACCCCCTTACTTCACCCCTTACACTCGCTATTTAACCCCTTACTTCACCCATTACCTCACCCACTACCCCTGTGTGCAGAGAAAACTTGCAGCAGGCTGGCAGGCAGGCAGGCAGAGTCAACCAACTTTAGAAGGTCATGTGGACTTAGCGCAGCCGAATATCCTTGGCTGATATTGGAAATGCATATAGCCAGAGCACACACTATATAGTGGGGCATATATATACTCACAAACACACACACACACACATATACACACATATATATACATATATTGTTTTGTTTATTTGTTTGGCATTCGTGAATTGCGTGCACTTTCTATGCAATTTATTGTTCAGGAATCGACTTGAGGCTCTACTTAACGTTTGCTTTTGGGCCAATTGTTGTTTGGCCATAATGCACCTTGTTAGCCAGCTGTCAGTTGTCATAGATACCATCAGCAGCAGCAGCAACAACAACAACAATGGTTAGAACAATCACAACAAGGAGCCTGCCTGGAGATGGAATTAATTATTAATTCCAGGATTTCCTTTTTGCCAATTAGTGAAAAAAATATATTTCTTGTTGAAATAATTAAATAATATTACTCTTTTTATTGTTTTAATTAAAAAGTAATTAAATGCAATTCCAGCAAAGACTTTTCTTGCTTATATATTCGTGTTCCAAATCCAAATCTGGGCACTATGCCACACCAACTTGCAACTGCAACTGTAGCTCTACTCTAATTGCCAGCCATGAGGTTCAACAACTTTCACACAAAAATCCTTGAACGCCATTTGCATAAAAAGCCCCAAAACCCAAACCTAGATTACGTATACGCCACCGATGCACGTCAGAGGGAAGGAGCTATAACTTGCTAGAAAGAGACCAGCTACTGTTTATGTTTTTGTTTTTTTTTAAGGATAAACTTTAACTAGATTATTTTGTATTAATTATTTATTCTAGATTTGTAGATTTTTGTTGATTTTTTAATTAAATACAAACACTTTCCACATTGAACCAAAACGAATGTCAAGTGAACTGAGAAAAGTTCATGAGAAGCCAAATGCAGAGTGACAGAGATAGGGGGGAGTGAAAGAAAGAGATGGCATGGCCATCAGGGGAGGGGGTGACAGGGAACGATGGATGTCTGGCTGGAAAAGTGCAAAATGCTGACAATATTTTGTTGTTTAGCTTGTTTCGGTTCTACTCGCATAATGTTTCTGGGTCACACACACACACACACACACACATGTACATATGTATTGGGATATATATATGCTATATCTATATATATATATATACCTGTATAGGGCACACGAGAAGCAACTCGAAGCAGACACCTCAATTTTCTGCTCACCTGTGGAGCAACAAAAAAAGGCAAAGTGAGGCGGGCGGGCGATTCCCCCAAAAACTTGGCCAACTTTTTGGTCATAAATTTGTAAAAATAAAAAATAAGTTTAAGTACTAAATACTAAAGATTAAAAACTAGAAACACTCCCTTTTTTTTGTGTACTTGCCTTATAAAACGAAAGTCCAACGCTGCAAAAGAAATGCCTGCGTCATTCCCTCTAAGAACTGCAAGTAGAATAAAAAATATTAAATATATTAAATATTTATATAAATAAAATTAAGAAATTAGGAAATTTAGAATTTATTTAAAAGTTTAATGCAAATTATAGCCATTTATGTTTATTATTTATGATTTTAAATCCTTTTTTTTGTTTATTTTTATTTTAAAATAACAAACTAGGCTTTACTTTTGAAGTAAATGCCTTAAAAATGTCTTAAATATTTTTAATAAATATATTTAAATATAAATAAATGAATTATATTTTTCATAAATATTTATTTATATTTTTTAACTATACTTCCTAATATAATTATTTATTATTTTTATATATTATTTTTTTTCTTCTATTTTTGCAGATATTATCATTCGATTACCCCCTTCCCATGGCATCTCTATATCTCTAGTTCTAGTTCTGGGGGTCTGATAGTCTTGCATAATCCAGATATTCTATATAGTAGCGTCGAAACTGGGTGAATAGTGTTTTGTCGGTCAAGTGAAGTGTTCTATATGTTCTATATGTTGTACCGTTATCTCGGATTTCCTCAAAATATAAGGGGTCTCTGGGCCAAAGGGGGGGACTAGACTATATCGAGTTACAAAAAAAAAAAACCAATGTCCCCCTTTGAGCTTTTTTTTTTTTTTTTTTCAAATTCTCAATTCATTTTAGATTTTCTTCTTTGGGGTGTGGAGTGGGGTGGTAGGTGGGGGTTTTCCTTATTTTTTTGTTGTTGCTCTGCTGGCTTTTCTTTCGGTTTTCTTTTTTAGGTCAATTTTGACAGTTGCCGCGACAGTAGAATGACAGCCAAACGGAAAACAAAAGCAACAACTGCAGTTACCCGGACTAGATTGATTTGAGGAGAATTTCAACTCCCCCACATTTTTTTGTTAGAAGGGGAGGGGTGACGGGGGTTCCTCTCTACCCCACCTCTCACCCCTATTTTTGGGGGGCGGGAATATTGATGGGCAACGGGCGCTGGGCCAAGAACTTGAAAACTCGTGTGGGCCGAGATGAGTCTATTTGCTCCACATTTTCTTCTTTCTTCGAAGAATCGATAATATCCATCCATAGATCTCTGCTGTCCGTAGAGGTGGTGGAAAAGTCCATTAAGAGGATTTCCAATAAATATTTTAACATTTTATTAGCTTTCTTTCGAATTAAACAAGTCAGCTGTGGATTTTTTTGTTACATTTTTTGTTTATTTTATTGATTTCTAAGTGGTTTTTAGGGTATTATTTTTAAGTTCTTGATATATTTTATAACAAAAAATATTTATTTTATATTATTTTTATATAAAAAGATTATTTAATATTTTTTAAACTTTATTATTTAATCAAAGGACTGGAAATCCTATTCCAATTGCAAAGAAAAATAGTTTTTTTTTAAATAATTTATTTATAAAAACTATAAGGCTAAAAAAAATATAAAAAAAATATATATATTAAGATTTAATTATGTATTTAAGTCTTCAAATGTATGTATTTTTTTTTATAAATTTTTTTTCTTAGTGAAAAGTTCTTAGTGGAAAAAATGAAGCTGAAAGTCAACCTTTGAACTTGTTTTCCCTTTAACCTTAAAACTAAGAAACTCTTCTAGGTTCTAATCTATAACTAAATATTGTTAGTAGATCTAATTAATCAAAGATCAATTTTTTTTCTGGATTTCTTCTAAATATGTTTTTAATTTAGAAAATTTCCCAAAACAAACAACATAAAACATAGATCTCTGGGATGGACTCGTGGGGCTCTAGGTGTATTCGTCATACAGCTCTATTTATGTTCGGCTGGTGACCTATATACCCCCTGAGCCCCCTGGTCACCCTCTAGCCCCTACCCTTGAGGCCCTGCCCCTCAACGCCACCCACCACCCCCCCGGCTTCCCTTAATTGTACGTACAGGTATGAAGAAAATAAAAAAAAAAAAAAAGCATTGAAAGATCTTTGTGTTTGCCTCGAATTCTTGTTCTTTTTTTTTCGTTTCTGTTCTACTTGCACACCAACACGTATACGCACCGTATGCCGCCCCCTCTTGGCCGCTCCCCCGCTCCCCCGCCCTCCCGCTCGCAGCTTTATCGACGCGAGGCGACACCTTCAACACATCCCTGGACGCGTATCAAGTTGAAGGTTTATTTTTGTTTACAATCATTTTTTTTTTTTTTTTTAGATTTTGTTTCTTTTTCTGTTTTTGTTTTCTTCTTGTTTTTTTTTTTTTTCTTTTTTTAACAAGCCAAAGCAGCTCGCCCTCTCACCCCCCAGCACCCGCTCTCCTCTGTCACCTGCCCGCCCACACCCCTGGCATCCCCCCTCCACCCCTCTTATCAACGCCCGCACATCCAACAAGTAGGTCGCCAGCAGCGTTTCGAAATAGAGGGGGAGGGGCAGTGGCAGGGACGAGGGGGATGGGAGTCGAAATATATATATATCTTTTGTACTTTTGGGCATTATCTTATCGGCCGTCATCGGTTTTTAGTTCTATGACCAAACACACACAGAAAAACAAAGACTAAGAAACAGTAAAAAGATTAAAAAAAAATATATATATGAAATATTATAAGTAAAAAATATAAGTAAAAAATATATATATTATTTCCAAAGATATACCATTTTTTTATACAAAAAAAAAAATTATATTTTTCAGTGTAAAGAAATTATTTCCCTTTGGCTTTGTAGTATTTTTTTCGGGTGTATGCGTGTATGTTTGTTCATATTCTTCGCACCCGGCATAAAACATCAACAGAGAATGAAAAAAGAAGGAAAAAAGTGGGAAAAAAAGTAAGAGAAAAAATGGGAAAAAGTGTAGAAAAGAAAGAGGGAAGCGGAAGACGGGAGAAAGGAGAATGGGAAGTGGGAATTCTCAAAAGTAATTGAAAGAAAAGCAACAAACTCATGAAGCTGATATTCCCGATCGTTTTCGGGGAGACTGGGGAGTGGAGACTGGAGAGTGTGCGCCACACACGCACACACGCACTGCATAATACTTGTATTTTTTAGCTTTTTTTTTAACAAATATATATAGTTATAGACAAATAAGCACCAACACAGACACAGATCGGGAATCTAGGTCAAACTTTTTTACGTGTATTTGCTTAGCTATCTCTACGCGTTCTCCGTTCTTCGGCCCCTCTCTTCGGGGCCCGCTTCTTCTGGCCTGTTCTTGGGCCGCCCACTCTCTCCTCACTTTCCCGACTTTATTATTAACCATAATTGTACTATATTTTTCTTGATTCCCACTTTACTTATAAGTTAAAGTTTTCACTTTTTTTTAGTATTTTTTTAAGGGAGGCAATAAATTAAATTAACTTTAAATTAAGTTAAAATGAAGATGGGATTTATTTGAACTCTGGCTTTGATATCTTGGACTATAATATTAGTATTAATTATATAGACGCGTTATTTATAACTGGAACTGCGCATAACGGAACTCAACAACAAAATATTAAAAAAAAAAAAAAAGTAACCAGAACCATAACCATATTAAATGATCGTTGATCGATAGTTTATAGACCCCACTTTGAAATATATACTCCAACTTGGGGTATAACCGAAGCGTTTATTAAAAAAAGAATAAAAAATAGTTAAAGTAAAGTTCAAAATTCAAAAAACATAGATTATTAATAGATCTTAGTACTTATTCATAAAAACATAATTTTCTTAATTATATTTTTATGACCAAAACAAGGCTTTACACTTTTTTATGTTTCAGCTTTTGAGATGAAAATCCTTTGTTTTCAATAAATTTTTTATTAATAAAAAACTGTACAGTTATGATTATAATCCTAGAAATATTGATTTTATGGCTAAAGTGTCTGTGTTTACTGCCTTTATGATTTGTTTGGGTTTTTATGGCATTTTTTTTTTTCTTACCGCAAAATACCTGGAAATTGCAATCGATCTCACGGCCAACGGAGCGTATGCGAAATGCAATGTCGGATCAGTTGCTGCTGGCGTCGCTGCTGGCGCAGCAGTCGGCGTCGACTAACGCCAGCATGCTGCCGTTTCAAGGATAACTGCTGTCGCCCGCCGATTCCATGACATATTCGCCAAGAATGCGCCATAAAATGAAAATATATGTGCAATCGATCGGGCGATCGAAGCTGCGGATCGGGGGTGTCGCTATCGCTATCCATAAGATATATATATATAGATATATCGGTATATGTGGGAGCCAGACTAATGCTAATGCAATTAACGGTAGTTTATGCTAATTTCAGCATTGAACTTAACATCGACAGAGAGCGGACAAAGTGATATTTAAACCGGAGAATGCCAGACAGGTACGGTCGCCAAGCCGGGGCGAAAGGCAAGCCTCTGGTTTTTCTTTATTTTTTGTTCTGATTCCAAGTCTGATTCCGAGTCTGGGTGCAATTATGGGCATTGCATTACTATCTCGTATCTCGTTGTAGTAACTATGGCCTAGACCTAGCCAAAGCCAAAGCCAAGCTGGCCCAGACACTGGCCCGTGGCGGCAAATCCCCGCAAGAATTTCAACTTGATTCTGCGTTTCTTGATCTTGATCTCGTTCCCATTTATGTTTCCCTTTTTTTTTTTTTTTTTTTTTTTGTTCTGGCTGGCCTTCGGGGGTCGGGTGAATGGGGTCAAAACTGGTAACGCCGGATATAGATGTTTTCCCCCACAAAGACAAAGGTCAACCACGAAAAACTAGGGTTATGCTTTGAAAAGAAATCAATATATCGATAAATATCGAGAAAAAAGGAAAGGATGATAGGAAGCTAATAAAATTATCGTTTAGAAAGTAACGGAATTTGAAAAATAAAAATAAACTATTCTTTGGAATATTTAAGTTTCTAAAATCTTATTTTCCAGTAATTTTGTTAGAAAACAGCCATAAATCGATAACAATCTTCATAAGAATGGTAGAAAGCTATCGATATTATAATTTAAAAATCCTTTTAAAGCAAATTTAAATGCAAATCTCACTCCTACTCCTACTATATGTTTGTCCTTTTACTAATTTAACTCAATTAATAGGAAGCGGAATGCATATGATGTCCTTGATATCTACCTTAGTTGCATCCTTGCTGTTTCTCAACTCGGCGGCAGCCAAGCTAAACTCTAGCCTAATTGTCCTTATTAAATGTGCAAGGATTCCCCCGGATGGACACACACAAAGCATTCCACTTGATTTTCGTTGTTTGGCCAAAATAATTGGGTTTTAATTGAAGGCACTACAAGCCTATTACTTTGCTTCATTTCGCATCGCAAACTTTTGAGGGACACGTGTCGTATGCGTAATATTTTCGCCTAAATTTCATTTCGTCCTTTTAAGCCAGCCAGGAGAGTGTTTTATTAAATTACATTTCACAAACTTTATGCTTTTTAAAATTTAATAACTCAACACCGAAATAATACACTTTTAGTTCAATTAAGGAAACATAAAAGGTTTTTAAAGGAAAAGTAAGGCCTTTTTTTTAAAGAAATTAAAGGAAAAATAAGGAGGAGTTTTTTTTATACATTTTTATATAAAATATTTAATATTTCTTAGTTTTTAAATTAAAATTATAGTCTTAATTGTGTTGTAAATATTTTTAACAAAAATATAAAAATGTTTAAGATTTCTTTTCTTTGCTTTTCCAAAACAATCTACACTTTCTTTTGTTTTTTAATAGTTTTTAAATAAATTTTAAAATAAATAATGATTATTTGTAATTAATTAAATAATTATTAATACTTTTAAAAACCTTTCTTAGTGTTTATTTATTGGATTTTGTGGAAGAAACTTGGTATCTATGTAGCCTCTGCCTATGCCGCTGCGTGGCATGAACTTTACATTTTGGCAAGGACACCGAGCTGCAGGATGCAGCCAAGAGAGTGGGGCAGAGCTGGGCTATGTGGGGAGGGGGGGGGATGCTGGAAGGATCCAGGCAGCAGGGTCGGGGCCGAGTACAGAATACACCGTTCAAATTTATAGATTGAACTTGCACTTGGGCGCCAAAACGAACACATATATAGAGGAGTCTGCAAATGCAGATGCAGCAGCTGTCGAAAAATCAGAGGGGTGCCAGAAGGGGGTGGCTAAGATGGGGGCAACCCTCCGCGCCCCAGCGGACTGTGTGGCATGACTGCTGCTGCAAGGTGAAGCGACTTTGCAGCGCTGTGTGGCAGGTCAGGAAAAAAAATAAAGCTTCCTCCTTTTTTTTTTTCGCTCAACCAACTGACCTACCGCAACGCTATCCATATTGTCCACGATTTTTGCTGGGCTCCCTTCTGCGCAGGTCCTAAAAATCCTTGCTGGCAAGGACTTGTCCCCTCCCCCCCGATTCGTGGCCCTCCTTTTTACGAATTTTTCCAAGGCAACACGTAAGCAAGAGGTTCAACGCTCGACGGTGGCAACGCCAAGGACATCGATACGGTACGGTACGGGCTTTACGGAGCCTGCACATGACAAGTCCTTTGGTTATGTATTAAAAAATATACTATATCTGGTATATATATTTTCTCAGCGGATATGAAAGCCACATGTGATTACGCTGCCAGCTAAACTGTGTCACTGGCATTGGCAGGATGCTTCGACACCCAGCTTCCTGCTCCCAGTTTCAAATATTAAGAAAAATTATAATAAATATTTAAAGCAGAAAGGATAATGTATAAGAAACCTATATACCCTTTTACTTAAGTGACTGGAACTATTTTTAGTTTTTCTGTTAAAACGGAAATGGGGAAAATATAATATTATATTTTTTCGGGCTTGTTAAGGACCACCTTTGAGAATCGAGGAGGAGGGTCCTTCATTTATTTTATTTTCTAGTATTTTTTTGGTATTTTATTTTAGTATTTTTCAAAGTTTCATTGTCAATTGTTTGTTCTATGTTGCATTTTCTAGTATTTATTTTCAGTGTAGATTGCCCTATGAAAGAGAAAAAGGTTTTGGTATTTTATTCCTTAGTATTTTTAGTCCTTGATTGATTGTTAAGGACACCCCATGAAAATCAAGATAAAGGAGTTGTGTTTGGTATTTTTTTAGTATTTAATTGTTTCTAATACTAGTATTTTTTGAGGGGCATAGCGGTTTCTTAAGTGCCACCTATGAGAATCGAGGAGGAGGGCGCTAAAAATATTTATTATTTAAAAAATTATTATTTAATTTATTTTTTTTTTTTATTATTTTTAGGTCGCTTAAGTGCCACCTATGAGAATCGAGGAGGAGGGCGCTATATTTTGAATTATTTTTCTTTTTATTATTTTAGCCATAAATGGCACACTTTTGAGGAAAATTGGCATGCCATCCGCCAGGGTAATTGCAATTATATTTTTATGCTCCTTTTTAAAGGCGGAAGTCTCAACTGCAGACTCCAGGTGAAAGGAAGTCTGCTCGGGACTGGTTTCTATTTTATTTTATATTTTTTTTCTTTTTATTTTAAACACGGCAACCTCCATGGTTTTCGGCTTTTGGCTTTCAAGAAAATCAAAACAAGCATCTTTGGTTTCCCTGTGGGCGACCAAGTCAGTCGTGAGATAAACTTACTTTTAAAATTTAATTTTAACATTAAAAAAAATATATATTTTCACAGATAACATGATACATTTTTTTAAAGGATTTTTAAATAAAAAGAAACAATCAAAATTGTATTCCTGTTTTCCAGTTTTAAAGCTTTCAAGAAAGTCTCAAAAAACTATCAAAAATCTATCTTAAAACTCAAAAAAAAAATTTATAAACATTACTAATAAGCCTAATTAGGCTAATTAGCCTTAATTGTTTTTTTCTTTATTCAAATATTTATTTTCCTGACCTTTCTTCTTGTAGTTTAAAACCATTAAGCCCTAAATAGCTGAAGCCAAGTCGGTAATAATTATTTCCGAGTGTGACTGGAATTTTCACTGTCTTCATTGGCACTAAACGAATCTAAGCATTACCAGAGCTTCACTGTACTTGGAATTCAATAACAATTCATGGCAATTGGTTTTTTTAATTTACTTTTTGCACTTTTTATTTTTAAATCATTTTTTTTTAGCGAAAATGTTGGTTGGTTGCTCTTTCCTATTGGGCCTCTTTCTCCGCTTGGCCAGGTAAGTGGGGGTGTGAGTACTCCCTTTTTTTTTATTTCATTTTTTTTTGTTATATTATTTGTTAGTTTTTGTTATTGTCCAAGCTGTACATAGACACCCACACTGGGGTGTATATAGAGAGAGGGATATATACAATGGGCTTTGATCGTTGTCGTTTGAATTTGTCGTGCGTTGAATTCAGGCGCCAAGTGAAAGTTGTTCAAATGTTTTATTATGATTATTTTTTTATTGTTGGTACTTGTTATTGTTGCTATTACACATTTGTTGTACATACATATATATATATATATATATATATATGTATATATTGGATAACTTAATAATGAACCATCACGAAGCACCAGATTCGTATAATTTGTTTTCAAACATTAAGTTAACAAAATCCCTAACTAAGTGTAATTTTTATTTTTTTAACCCTCCCTCTTGTTACCTCCCCCTTCCTCTATTTTCCCGCCACGGCCATGGTCACTTTATAACTTTAAGTTTTTATTTTTTTTATTTTTTTTTTAACTTTTTGTTAGCCTGTCTCGCATTTTAAAAAATGTAATTGTTAAAATGCAAACCGAAGCAACAACAACAATAGCAACAAAATGAAATAAAACCTAAAAAGCAATGAGTACTATTTTTTATTTATTTTTTGCACTTTTTTTCTCACTTTCTCCTTTTGTGCACGCTTTTGACATTTTAATTGCTTTTTGGCCATTATAAGCCATGGCCAACAGCAAAAGGGTGTGCTCGAGGGGGAGAGGGGGTCAAAGACAAAAGCTCCTGTCCAGCCCCCTCATCCCCTACCTCCCCCCCCCTAACCCTTTGCTCATAAAAACTCTTCGAAAACCAATTCAAAATCACAATAATTTCTGGAGTTTTTTTTTTTTCGACTCGTTTCACCTCCAAACAAAGTTCATTGACTTGCAACAAAAACAAAAAAAATTAAAACAAATTTTTGGTGGGTGGTTTAGGGGGGAGGGAGGGATTTGACACTTGGGTTTGGCTCTGACTCTGAGACTTGGAGCTATTTTTTTTTTGATTGGTAAGCCAGTCAAAATTATGTAACATTTCCAAAAAAAAATTTTCAAAAAAAAAAATGGAAAAAGAAAATTGAATAAGGCAGTTTCTGAACGGTTTCTATGCCATCGGTTGATTGGAAAATATTTAGAAAACAAAATTATACTTTTTTTAGAAGTTATTTAATATATAAAAAAATAATTATTCATACTCTCTTTTTATTTTTTGCACTGCAAGTCGGCAAATCTTAAAAAACTCCACTCTGTTACAACGATTTCCCAACGAATGTCCAACGTTAAGGCAACACTACACCCCACTCCCCTTGCCACAGATTGTTGGCCATCATTCGCTTCCTTGTATGACATAACAATCGCCTAACCCAAGCCAGCTGGTGGGCAGCGAAGAGTGGGAGAAGGAGCCAAAGGAGGAGAAACGAAGGCGATCTTTACCTCCACGAACAGAGCGAGGTGTAGCCATCAACCCACCAGCGGCAGCAGCAGCACCACCACCACCACCACCCTACCGCCTCTCCACCCACCGAAAAGTGCTTGTGCCACATTCCAGTTTTTGCCAACTTTTCTGGCTGGAAAATCCCGTTTTTCCCATTCACTGATTCGATCAGGCGGCGTAATGAAAAAATCAGAAAAGTAAAGGAAAGACAAAGGAAACCGAAAGTGGAGATACTCTACAAGGAAAACGATAGTTATCGATATTTAATCGAAGAAAAAAAGTAAAGAAAAGAGTGAGTATTTTATTTTTAAACTTAACAAATTAAGGAAAAATCTTAACAAAAATTGACAAAAAAAAATCATTTCATAAAGTCTCACCTTCATCTATCGTTTTAATCGATAACCTATCGACTGGCCTATTCTTTATTAGTTTATTCCACACAAGAATGCCTAAAATAATAAACTGCCAACCTGTAGACATTTTCCACACGATCTCCAAACAATATCTTATATAAACAAAAAAAAATATTCATTGGAAAATTCATGGCGAACCATGACCAAGTCAACAATCGATCGAGTGAGCTCCGCTTGCTGCATAAACAAAAAAAAAATAAAATAAATATATAGAGAGAGAGAGAGAGAAAAAAGAGTATAATGTGAAAATGAAAACTAACAATGCCAACAACTGCAATTGCAACAGCCAGGCAGGCAGCGGCAACAATGGCAACAACACTGCAAAAGTTGCTGCCACCAAAGTCATCGGCAACAGCAACGGCAAATTGCGAGTTTTACTTTCGTTTTTCCTCACGTAACAGCGGCAAAAGGAAAATGGTGTTAGCAGGCAATGTTACCGTTACAAGCCAGCCAGAGGAAGACAGACAGGAGAGGGGACAGAGAGGGGGCAATGCAAGTTGCAAGTTGCAACTGTTGCATGGCGATCGCAATTCGTACAACAAAACAAAAAAAAAAAGCAGGAAGCAATGCGATCAGTTTTCCTCTCGCTTTTCCGCGCCGCAATGAAAAGCGTTTTGCGTTAAAGCGGAAGAAAGACGCTGGGAAATCGTTGGGAAAACTAGACACACAGCGACACACTAAGAGTTACATCCAAAAGTGGCATCCGATCCGTAAATTGATGCCAATGAATCAAACATAGCCAGAGATCTCATTTCCTCGCATTTCCTCAATCGTGCTGGGCCAATTACGATACTTTTCTTTATCGATTTCGATTATTTTTATGCAAAAAATCAAGTCTTTAGGATATTAGGGGTCATTTAAGTGTCTATGGGAGTTTGATTATAAAATAGAGAATTTCTGCTCTTTTTTTCTATAGAAATCTTATAGAAGTTATCGAAAATATCGATAATTAAAAGACAAAAATATAATTTTATTCTTTAAAAACTTATTTAACAAAGTAACATAGAAGGAGGTGAGTTTTTATTTAGTTTTTGTTAAAAAAATACTTTGAGGACTATTATTTGATAGAAAAATATCGAAAAAATCGATAAAAGGTAATTAAAAAAGAGTGCGAACTGTGGATAGACATAAGTTTAAAAATAGTTTGTTTTTTTTGTATACTTTTTACTTAAAAAATCGTTAATAAAAATGATTAATTTAGAAATACTCGGTGTTTTTTAGAAAAATATCGAAAAATCGATAACAGATAATTAAAAAAGAGTGGGAACTGTGGATAGAAACTAGTTTAAAAAATCGTTCTTTGATTCCTAAGCTTTTTACTTGTAAAAATCTAAAATAAAAATGGTTAATATAGAAATTCTCATTTTTTAAAAGAAAAAATATCAAAAAAATCGATAAAACTGTCAATTAGTAAATACCTAATTAATATTAAAAATTCCCTACCTAATTACCAAAAAAACTTTTCCTGCAAAAAATCTATGCAAATTTACCAGAAAATCAAATTCAGCTTCAATTAACACTTGGCTTATAATTTCCAGGAATATTAGCTAGAAACTTTCTAAGCTTTAGTTAAAATTTAATTGTGGAAACTATAATCCTCTTTTGGCCAACTCCACCTGCCCCCACTTTTGGCTTTCCCCCCTCGTTTCTAGACGAACTTCAAGCAAAATCCATTGGCTGAAAATCCAACAGAGGTCTAGGGCTTCCTAAATCCCCACAAATCACCCCCACAAAAAAAAAAAAAAAAAACCGAAGCCGAAACCGAAACCACCCACCGCTTGTGGCAGCTATTTTCAGCCGCCCACTCGTTTTGCTGGCAGCTGGAAGACCGAAGACGTAATCACCTTGTGAGCCAAGTTTGGCCGACGTGGCCAAGAGTCGTCGTCGACGATCGCAAAAAGACCAAAAAGTTAAGACAACGAGCATCCATTACCGGGGAAGCAAATGCAGAAACCCGTTTATTTTATTTTTTATTTTATTTGTTTTTTTTTTTTTTTTTGCCAGAAAGCAAGGCAAAACAAAAATTAAGTCACCGGCAAAACGATTGGGAAAAATAACAAAAAAAAAAGTCGAGAAACTGCAATTGCAACTGCAACTGCAACCGCAATTGCATGATGAAGGGAGGGGAGTAAAGGGGGATACCTATTACTTCATCGCCAACGAGAGAGAAAGTGCCAGGAAAAACGTTTGCAAAAAAAAAAAATGAAAAAAAAAAAAAAAAATGAATAAAACTGCAAGCGACGATCGGCAAGACGGCGTGTCATGGTTGTGCCACCCCCTCACCCCTCCCTCCATGGGCAACAACAATTTCCCCATTTCCCATTGCGGCCAGCATTTGTTGCAACTTCAGCCATGATTATGTGGCATTAACTTTTGGGTTACGCAACCAGCCCATGCAGCAATGCATGCAGTCGGCAAATGGAAATTGCAAATCATATGATGCACTCCCCCCCCCCCTGTGCCGCCTGCTGCCTGCTGCCTGCCCCCTGCCACCCCTCTTCTACCATGCCCCACCTTACCGCAAAATTTGTTGCGCAAATGGAGTCAGGCAAGAAAACTAGCTGTGGAAAAACAAGGAAAACAACATCGACGACAAGCTCGTAACGGGGCCTAGCCAGGAGGGGGGTTGGAAGGGGGAACTGGTGGCACAAATGGAGGGGCATTGGGTGACGGCGATCGTCGTCGTTGAACGTGAAAAGCGGAAAAGTTTTGCCAGCCAGCTCTTGTGGCACATAAAAAAATGCAACGTGAAAGGAAAATGATATGCAAAAAAAATATAAAAAAAAAAAAAGGAATTAAAAACAAGGAGTGGGGGGTTCAACCAGACAGATGTAAGGGGGGGTGGGTGGTTGGTGATGAGGCGGATGAGGTTACCCAAGAAACACGATATGTGGGCGATCGGAAATTGGGAGAATCTTCAATAGTTTCCGCCTTTTAGGGAGATCTTAAGAGAGATTAAAAAACAAACCTTAAATAATAGAATTTAATTAAAAATAATACTTTATTTAAGCTTATAAAATATTTTAACATTGATTATGCTTAAATCTAATTAATTTCATTGAAAAATAAACTTTTTTGAATGAAAATTATCACTCATACGCAGTGTTGAACCTTGACCACAAATATCACTCATACGCAGTGTGGGACCTTAACCGTTCTACATGTTTCTTCAAAATTATTATTGAATTCCTATTAATTTTGCAATTAAAATGCAATCAGAGACCACAAATCAACCAGAAGTTTCTGCAAGAGTTGTTTACTTTCGGACGGCAAGGTGTCGTATGAGTAATATTGCATAATAGAATGCCAAATAAATGAAAATATTTGAGTTAATTAGCATGAAATTAGGATAGGGAATTGCTTCTGGTATTTTCATGATGTCCTTTGACCAGATGCACTCACCTGTTTTGTATGATCCTGCTGAACTTTGTCCTTCCTCCGCCTGGCATGTCTGCAATGAGAACGAAAGAGACAGTCAGCTGGTTTTGGAAATGCATGTTTACGTGCCTTACAGTAATTCCCCTAGTTTCATACTTCCCTCCCACTCTCACTCCCACTCTCGCCTAGAATTGCATTTCACTCTTGATTTCGTTTTTCGTTTCGTGCTCGCCTTCGGGTTTATGTTTTTTTTTTTTTTGTTTCTCCACTGCAGGAAGAAGCAGCCAAAATGGGGGAGCTGCAGCTGCAAGCGAGCTATCGAGAGAGAGAGAGAGCTTTTTTGGTGGAGCCATAAGCTTACGCTCTCGCACTCTCATCTAATGCAAGCCAGCTGTTTACGTTGCTTTGTTCCCTATCTCTTTCTCCCTCTGCAAATGCAGCGCTGCTGACGTCGCTCGGTTATTCAATAGAGCATATATTCTCTCCAACCGTATTTGTGTGTGTGTGTGTTAGTGTTTGTGCACTATCTGCCGCCATCGCAGCAATAACAAAAACAACATGGCATAGCATATGCTGTGTGCTTTTGCCATGGTATTGTACGTTGCCTATTGCCACTGCAACGGCTAAAACGACCTCCTACAGGTCTTTGACCCACTGCAGTTCTCTCTCTCTCCCTCGCCCTCTCTCCCTCTCTCTCTCGATGATGGCTTTTCTCCCGCATGCCTCCTCTTGCTCTTGCCGCCCCCTAGCACTGCCGTCACTCTTTGCATTTGCACGTTGTTATTATTTTCCTCAGATATTGTTTTTTTTTTTTTTCTTCTTTATTTTTTTGTTGCCTGCTGCTGTGCTTTTGGCTTCTATTACAGCTCTCCGTAATTTTTTTTTGTAGTTGCCTGTACCTATTTGTGTTTGTTTTTCTTTTCTTCTCGTTCGGTTTCTTCTCCTTTATGCTACATATGTCCACCCCACCCGTCTCCTGTTCTTTTTTCTGCTTCTTATTCTTTCACCTACAGCCACTTGCATTTTCTATTGATGTGTTTCTCTTTTCTTTTCTTTTTGTGGGTGGATAAGTGTAAGTATGTGAGTGTGAGTGTATGTGTGTGTGTGTGTGTCTTTGGAGAGTTCATCAAAAATTCCTTAGGCTCTCCATGTGTAGAATATGGATATGGTTATGAGTTTTATTTTCTTCTTTTTTGGCCATCTGTTTGATCCTCTGGCTTCCTTATGGCTTGGATTTTAGGAGTTCAGTTTTTTGGGTGGTCTTGTTTCCGGGTTTTTCCTTATTTTTCTTTCCATTTTAGGGCATTTTTTAGATCTCTTATAAATATTACTAATTATTATTAATTATTATTAATAATAATTACTAGTAAACCCCTTTTTCTCACAGTTCACTTCTCCAAATCCTTGTAGTTTCAGGATCTGGGTTAGTTTACCGTTCTATCCGACTTCTTCCGTCTTCTGACGGCTTCTGCATTGTCTCCTCTTCCTATTCAACTCTGTTGGTCTTCTTCCTTTTTTTTGTTAGTTCTTTCCGTGTAACTCCCTTTTCAGCCCCCCACCCCCCTGACTTTTTGGCATAAAACAGAGCCACATTCTTCCTGCTTTCCTGTTTGTTTGTGTGTTTCTTTTTATGTTTTTTGTTCGTTTTGTTTGTTTGTAGCCTGCTGTGTGTGGAATTGAGCAAATGGCTTGGGCAGGTGGAAGGGGGGGTGTGGGTGTCAGGTGGCATATGGAGCACGTTGACTTGTCGCGAGAGTAAAGGAAAAAAAAATAAAGAAACTGGCGCAGCCTTTGACCATGTAACTACTTCAAATGCTGATATGACACACACATACTTATGCAAAGGAAGAAGAGGATAAGAGGAGGGAAGGGAGCTAGAAGTAGAAAATAGAGATAGAGAGACAAATCACCGCATTGCTCTATAAACTTTTAACCCAATTCTTGATGCCTTATTTACACAGACGGCGATGACTTTATTTTCATGCCTCTCTCTTCTATTTCTTCCCTTTCGTGTGGCTACTTCAATGCCTTCCCTCTTCCTTGGCCTCTCTCTCTTCTACAGTGGGGTTGAAAATAGTTTTTGGCGCTTGTTATTTATGTGGCTCGATGTAGTTCGAAGTGCTTTTCTTTTCTCCATTAATTTTGTATTTTTAAACTTCTACCTCCTCCCCCCCATAAACAAGAAGAAGAGCCAGTCCAGAAGCAGCAAATAATATGATTAAAAAGTAGAAGGCTAAGAAGAAGACTTTAGAATTTATGGTCGAAAAAAAAGAGTAGAAAAAAGTGCTTTAAAAGAAGAAAATGAAAAGAAAAGCCATTGGGAAATGTACATAAGCTACTTGACAGCTAACAAAGTACAGTTGGGTCATAACGGTGCGAAATGATGACAGCTATAAATAATGTGACCAGGCCACTATTTGAGTGCAAATGCAACTTTGTTGTCGAGGCACTAGGAAAAAAGGAGAACCTTTAATGCCGTTATCTAAGTAATATTTACATTTAAGCTTAGTAGTCACGCCATTGCACTTCATTTTCTTTTATCTTGTCCTGTTTTTTACTCTCTCTTTCTATATACATCTTTTTTTTTTTTCTTACTTCTAACAATGGGCTGCTTATCAACTTTATCAGTAGTGCCTTTATATTTGTGGACAATGTAATAAAAAATTAAAAAGGAAACTTAATAGATTTAACCTATTACTATACCCTGGAAATGAGATACCTCTTAAATGGGATAGCTATTAAAAATAATATTTATAGCTTAAAAAAAAAATAAATAATAATAAAAATGAAGCAATTTAGAAGGCAATTTGTGGTGTTTTGTTAGGAAAGGGTATCTAGGGTATAATCAAGTCGCATCATTATTTATTTATGTTATGATTAGGGGGCTGGGGGACTACTTGTTTACAAGTATTTGTTATGAGTACAAGTGTGTGTGTGTCTGGGGCCTGCATTGCATTGCATTGCATTGCATTGCCCTCTGTCTGCAACTGCAACAACAGCTACAGAAACAGCGGCAACTGCAACTGTCGAGTGCCGACTACTGCCCTACATTCAAGGCAACGACTCTGAGATAAGCACACACGCACATCCCCACACACACACATGTCCAGGGGGTGGGTGGTTGGTTGGTTGGTTGGTTGGTTGGTGGCAACGCAACTGCCACTGCCATTCAGCTGGCAGACACTTCTATGGGGCATCCAAATGTTGGGGGCACAGGAGAAAAAACAGCACAAAATTGTGCTTTCAAGTTCCAGACTCTGCTTCATGTGTGTGTGTGTGTGTTGGGTGTGTGGGTGTATTTGTGTAGACATTCTAAGCGGTCATAGTCCCAGTAAACTTTCGCTGGCCATATATTCTAAAAGGGAAGCGGTGGGGAATTGATGAAGTAAGGGGTTGGGGGCATGAGGAATGGGTGAAAGAAGGGGTTGGGGAATGAGTGATGTAAGGAGTGGGGGGGCGCAAGAGGCATAAGTGGTGCAACATGATGTAGGGTATCCAAAAAGGGGTCTATAAGTAGTTCGGGAGGAGGTACCCCACCTCGAAGGAGGAAACAGAAACCGAACAAATTGCAACAAATGTAAAATTGTGCAGACACCCCAGGCTACCAGCTCCATACACTAACGGAAGGAGGCACAGGCCACACACTACTTTACATGTGGGTGGCAACTCTATGAAAACAGAGGGGTGCCAAGCAAATGAATGGAAAGTTTCAGAACCTAAAAAAAGAGTCTATTTTTTTTCTTTAAATATTTTATAAGAAAAGTCATAAATAATATAAAAAAAACACCTGTTTGTTTCCAAAAATAATTGAAAAACTTTCCATGCTGTGATCTTGACTTGCCCATTTCTATTTTTTCTTTCCCTTTCTTCCTATATCTCTTTCTTCCGTTTTTTCTTTTTTTTTTTTTTTTTTTGGTGACGCATTAAAATTTCACCTAAACTTGAATTGAAAATTTTCATGATCAACCGCCATGATGAGTCCAAAAAAAAAAAAACAAATAAAAAAAAAAGCAGAGAGAAGACTCATCAGTTTAGTAATCAAGTCGAAGCATCTGTTAAAGCTGTATTTCCAAGGAGGGCCCCCCAAAAACCGGGGACTATAAATGCCTATGGGAAACAATAACACTCACTCACTCACTCACCCTCCCTCCCTCTCACACACACACACACTCTCTCTTACATATTGGACAACTCTTTTTTTGGAGTAAAAGTGAACGGGCAAGTTCAAGTTTATTTTCTGAAGAGAAACAACAACGCACTAAAAATTAAGCCACCAAAAAGCTAAAAAAAAAAAATAAATATAAATAAAGGGCGTCAGAATGACAGCGAGAGGGGGAAAAAAAAGAGGAAAATGTGAGAAAGAGAAAGGGAGAAAGCGCTAGGGGGTGACAGAAACAGAGAATCGGAGAAATGGAGATATGTAAGGCTGGGGGAAGTGAAGTGGGGGCATCCTCAGCAGCCTCAAGGTGTGGCAAGTCATGTTCACACACGTCTGTGTCTGTGTGTGAGCTTGGGCTTGACCCCCGAAAAAAAAAACAAAAAAAAAACGAGACGATGCCAAAGATGTTTGAACTCTAACTGTAACCGGTTTTTGTCTCTTTTTAACGTCGAGGTGGCTGCTGCTGGGTTGGTGCTAAAGGTTGGGGCGGGGAGAGACCCCCCAAAACAGATGTTGAAAAAGAAAAGGGGGGAGGGAGAGAGGTTACCAAAAAGACAATCTGAAACTTAAAATTTGGATACTCTATGTTCTCTTAATCAGAATAACTAAAATAAACTAGTAACTGTTATTTTATTTTCTTAATGTCCCTATCTACTCCTAGTTTTAACTGTTATGACATTTGGTGAGCTCTCTTGGCAACCCTGGAAAGAGTATGCAAAGCTGGGCTTGACCCCCTACCTTTCACCAAGCTTCCCCTTCTCTCTTCTTCCTCTCTTAGCTGTGTCTCTTTCCCTTGACATTTTGGTCGTCTACCAGTTTTTGGTTAGCTCTTGTTGTTGTTGCAAAAAAAAGGGCTACCAGTTGTTGTTTTTGTTGTTGGGCCATTAAACGTTCGTTGACACCAAGTCGTTGGTGGACGAAAAATTGGTTGGAGAAGATCTTGGCCAAAAACCATTTATTTGGAAGCAATTGCAGGGAAATCCGAAAACGGAATATCATTCCAGGGACTTCCCTTAGTTTTTTTTAAAAAAAACCAAGAAACACCGTTATAAATTGAGTTAATTATAAAACTAAATGGGAAATAAAATCATTTCATTTAATAAACTTAATGCGGGGGATGGGTTTCGTGAATTTTATTGCCGATCGTCAAGTACAGTACAACACCAGAAACAAAAACCATTTTGAATTGCCTGTCTGGGGCTTACAGCGTACATAATTGATGTGAAAGTGAAATTTTCGGGTTTTTTTTGTTTACTTTTCGCTTTATTTTATTTTCTGTTTTTTTTCGGCTAGGGCAGGGGTCAAAAAATCGGACGGTGACGGTCATTACGAGTTGACCATAACCTTAAGATTCCGTTTTGATGGCAGGAGGGGGGGGAGGGGAGAAAGGGTGGAGAGCAGAGGTGGAGCATAGAAAGGGACAGAGACAGCTGGGAAGTGAAAGAAACAGAGGCAGTGAAATGATCACAGCTGTTTCTTCATCTTTTAAGCCGATCAACGGTAAAGAAGAGGAAGAACACGTGCTTGGTAGGAAGCTGAACCGAAAAAAAAAAACAAAAGCAAAAGCAAAGCGGCAGCAGAACACCGGCAGAACGTTAACGCTGGCAGAGGCAGCGACAGCGGCAGCAGAAGCAGCAGCGGCTGAGGCAGAAGCAGCAACAAAGTCAACGGCAGCGACGACGGCGTCAACGCAACGGGTTCAATGGCTGACCCAATTTCTGGCACAAGAGCGAGAGCGAGAAAGAGCCAAGTCACCGGTGATGGGGGGAAAAGAAGATGGCGGCTGTGGCGGCGGCGGAGAAAGAGGAAGAGGAAGAGAAGCCAAGTGGAGTCATCAAAGCGAACGGGAATCGTGTGTGTGTGTGTCGGTGTGTGTGTGTTGTGAAAGCCATCAGAGAAAGACGGAAACAGTCATTAAGTGACGGCCGAGCGAAAGAGAGGGAGGAAGCAGCTAAGCAGAACGCAGCATAATGCAAGTTCACTGAGTGATCGCTCTCCGAAGCTCTTTCTCTTTCTGGCTTTCATTGCTTCTAATACAGTGTGTTACTGTTGCTGTTGCTTTTGTTCATTGGCATTCCATGTTGCTTTCATCGTTGTTGTACTAGTTGTTGTTGTTGTTGTGCGATTTGTTCATGCGCAAAGAGTTCGTTGTTACTTTTATGTAATTTCTTTTCATTTCATTTCATTTCAGCTTTTTTTCCCCTGTCTTTCTTTCCCTGGTACTTGCCCTTTTTTTTAACCAATTCACTTTCTTTGCCAGCAAAAAAAAAACAGCTAAGAAAGGGAGATGGCTAATATAAAAAATTAAAAAAAAAAAAAAAAAGTTTCTAAAAGTTCTTTGTCACAAAACATGAATATTACGTATACGCAGTGTATAATAATGAAAAAAATAATAATAGCCTTAGAAAAGTTCAAATCTCATCATAAAAGCTTCTGAAATCAACGATGCATTTTATTTTTTTTTATTCCTACTTTTTTTTTTGTGCAACCCAGAGATTACGTGAAAGTTTATTGAACTTTCGATTTCGCTCACAGAATGCATAAATTTTTACAGACAAGCATGCACGCTCATGTATGGATGTGTCTAACTATGCATTGTATCTGTATGCTCACTAAGTCGCTCGGTCAACAAGTCAATGGCGTCCGAATCAAAACCAAAAAACCGAAACTAAAAGCAAGCCGACCAGCAACATCGACAAAAAAAAAATAAAATACCGATAGTGCCGATCAGCTCACGAGTCGAACCGATTCCGAACGAATGCAGTTCGTGAGAAAATCCAACGCGCAACCGAAATAGCAGCAACAGAAATACAGGAAAATGTTCGTGTAATGGAGTGGAAGGGGTGGGTGAGGGGGGAGGAACAAGAGTTTTCAGATACAAGTGACACGAAGTGAAGTTTTCCGGCAAATGTTAAATAAATTTGCATTTTAAAAAGGGAATTAGATATGGGAGAGTAGAGATATTCAATTAAAACGATATTAATCGAATGGAAATAGTTTTTTTTTTTATTAAAATCTAAAGAAAAATAATTAGGCTAAAGGTCAGGTGTGGCTTAAGCTAACAGAGCTTTAAATTAAATCAGTTAATCGATAATTATCGATTGTAAGAGAGCTCTAAAAACCAAACTCGAACCAAAACCTAGGTTACTGCCATCGTTATTTTTTTTCGCACTCTGTTGGTAAGACTTCACATTGATTTTGGTTTCAACCACTTTCCATTGCATAAGTCAAAGTTTTTTAAGCCAAGTTAAAAAAGAAAAAGAAACTGGGGGGTAGCGAGAGGGCGGAGTGTGTGGGAGTTGAAAGAAAATGGGGAACATTCAAGGAGTGTTGAATATGTCGGTCTGTCAAACACTTAAAATCCACTTCCCTACGGACCCTCGACTGTGTCCCACCCACTTCAAGTTGCTAGTGCTCCCTCCCCACCTACCCCCTCTCATATATCCCTAACATTTCTTTTCGTCTTGCCTTTGCATTTGTTTTCCTTTGCAAAGCGTGAAATTTTTTCACTTCCTTGTTTGCATGCAACAAAATACTCAACCCCCCGCCACCCCCTTTCGGACCGACCTCGACATGGCCCGGCCTTCCTGGTATGCTCCACAATCTGAGTGGGCGGTGGGTGGCGATGGATGGCAGGAGTGCCAGAGAGGGGGTGCTGTAACCACCGACTCGGCTGCTACGCCTCCGTGGAACGCTGTTCGCCAAGTCGCAGATTACAGGCAAAAAACACACACAAGTCTATATTGACACCTGGGGGTATGGTAATAGGTTCAGTCCATAAAAAAGTTTATAATTTTTCAAAATATACACTAATATGGGCTTTAGAGCCGTTATTGCAGAAGAATCATGCCCTGTATATCGATAGACAATAAAAGGACGATAGTTTTGTCATTGGTCCATCCCTAATAGAGAGGAGTATAATTAGAGTGGCCCACTAAAATGTGTGCCACAAGTGCCGTTATAGCAGTACATCAAGTCTTAAACGATAGTATTGTCATTGGTCCACCCCTAATAGGGAGGAGATTAATCAGAGTGGCCCCCTAAAACTTGAATACAAAATTTATAAAACAATCTAAAATTTTTATTTTTAATTTAACAATTAATTAGTCACTGTACATAACATTATGACCACAACTGTCTATGGTTTGTGTCATTCGCGTCATTGCATGTTCACCATCGCATCGCCAATGTCTGTGCAGCAGTGCAACAAAATACACACAAACACACAGAACCACCACAACACCGCACCGCCAAACCACCACCAGGCCCACCCCACCACCAGACCCCCTCCACCAACCGACAAGCAGTGCGACTACTGTGCCACCGGCTCTTTCATCATGGCAATTGGCGTCACTGCCTCACTGACTGCGACTACCACGACGACGACGACGACGGCGACGGCAGCGACAGCGACTGAGACTGCAGCCGGCTGCAGTTTGCATCATCACCTTGTGCCGTTGTCAGGGCATTGGCACAGTTTTTGCACTCACACAGACACAGGCACGGCATGTGTGTGTGTGTGTGTGTGCATTTGTTGTTTTCCTTTTTTCCTCACATTTCTGTTTCGATTTGCTTCTATTTCTTATATTTTTGTTGTTGCTTTTTGTGGCTACTGCTCTTGCACCTTATCGATAACTGGGCAATTGGTAACGGGACTTTGCTTGTTGGAAGCAAAAAGCAAACCGAAACAAGCAGGACACCTGTGACAGGTTAAAATTGCATTTATGAAGATTTTTACCTTCACACATACCTTCACACGTAATAGGATTTCGATGAGTACCTCCGATTCGATGGGTTTTTTTTCCTCAAGGACTTTTTCTCAGTTTTCTGAAACTGTTACGTATACGTAATGTGATTTTGGCCAACATTCCAGGTATTTTTTTGGTATTTCGGAAGGTAATTGGATAAGGATTTTTTTCATTTTTTTTTTTTTTGGTTTTTGGTGGGGAAAAAAAAATATTACGTATACGTAATGTGATTTTTGAGAATATCAAGTATACGCAGTGGTGTATCCTGAAACTTGAAATTTTGTGTCTTTCGTAAGCGTAAGATGTACGTAATATTATTTTTTCCTTTAGTTCCTTTTTAGGACAAGGACTTTCTTAGTTGATCCTTCAAATTGTATATTTGACTTGAATTGAACTTAATGGCTTAATACGCATCAACCCATCAAAACTGTGATTTTCTGGTCAAAAGATATCAAATGTAATTGATTCCATCAATCAAATAAATTGATTCAATCAATAACAGTTAGAAACCTGTGGGCCTCGAATTCCAATTGATGGGGGGGGGATTTGTAATGATGATATGAAAATTATTATTTTTTTTAAACTATTTTTTTTTGTAGATACTTACCGCATTAACCAAGGCGGCGGAGGATGCAACAAATGGTGACGACAAAAAGGTGATTACGTCTGGGGTGGTACTAATATGAAAATGTCTGAAAAATAAAATAAATAAATATATTAGTTCATAAATTCTTTTAAAATAATATACAAGTGACTCTTAATATTTAATTAATTAACTTTTAATCCTTTGGACTAGCTCTTCCATCTCTGAGATCTCCATCAGAACAATAATATCAAAAAAAAAGCTGTCTCATCCTGACCAACCCCAACAATTTTTTGTTCCACCCCCTATATCTACAATCGGACATGTACCATATGCACACACTCACACACACACACCCCGCTACCCTGCACACTTTTACCGTTCGAAATCAATGTCTCTGTCTGTCTGCGCCGAAAGAAGAATAAGCTTTTGAGGGTCGCGGTGAGGGACAAAGTTTAGCCGAGCAGTTAGGCCAGAAGAGTAAATGCACTCGCTGAGCGGAGAATGAGTGCAAAAAGCTCTCTCGTTGCAAAAATTCCCATATAAAATATAACAGAAAAGGAAAAAAAAAAAAGAAAGAATGAAACAGAAAATGAAGAGAACTTTGGCGCATCTGTGCAATTTTCAACCTCAAGTGAACCAAAACGAAGCGAAACGAAACGACACGAAAAGTCACGAATACGAAAACACCACACCAAGGGCGCTACAAGGGGGAATGGGGGCAAGCGAGGAGGGCAATGGCGAGACGAGGCGAAACTGAACCTGCCCCACAGTGCTGGGCCATTGGGATAGGTCCAAGTCCAGGCGCTGCATCGGTGTGTGTGTAGCTGTATCCATGTCTATGCATGTCTGTGCTTGTGTGCTTTGCGCTGCAAAGTTCTCGACTGGGACGTCTAAAAATAGTTAAATGCAGTGGCTCGCTCAGAACACTACACCTAACGGTTCTCCCTTTTTTTTATTCGATTTTTATAAAAAATATTATTAGTTACATAAATTAAATAAAAATTATTTAAACAAAATAATAAAACTTTTGTCCTTTTCTTAGGCTTTGCTTTGTATTTGTGTGGAGAGATTTCTTCCAGTGTAGAGTTGCCTTTTCAGCTCATTTTCATCGCCCCCCACCCTGGCCACCCCCCGCTGCCTCTTTCACTTTTGTTTTACATTTTATTGCCTTGCTGGCAGATTTTTTCCTCTCTTTTTTTATTTTTTTTTTTTTAGGCATTATTTTTTTTCAGCTAGAATTGCATGCCTCCACCCCAACCCCCCTTTCCACGCCCCTTTCCACGTTTGCCCCTTTGAACAATTTTTGTTTTCATGCAAAAAGGTTGAAGACCTTTCACCTACTTTTTTGTGTGTGCTTCTTCTTCTTCATCGTCGTCTTCTTCTTCTTCTGGTGCTCAGCATTTTGTTGTAGTTGCTGTTTTTTTTTTTTTTTTTTGTATGTTTCTTTTTTGATTTGGTTTTCCCCGGGGGGGCCAAGAGAGCCAAGAGCCGAGAGCGGTGGAGAAAAGTTTGCATTTTAAATATTTCAGTGAGCGAGATGCAGGACTATTAACAGTCTGGCATATTAACGGGAAGGTGCAAGAGGGATGGGGGTATAGCTCTCATATTACGTATGTGAATAATCATTTGAGTCATAATGCAATTGTGTGTGTGTGTGTGAGTGAGTATATTTAGAACACTTTTTTTTTTGCAGTTGCAGTTGCAGTTCAATTTCAATTTTTTTTACGGAAGAAATTAGAGAGTAACAGTATAGTCTTACAAAAAAATAATCATATTAAGAAAAGAAGAAGAAATTATTTATTTTTCCTTATAATTTCCTATTAAATGTCATTGCCACACTGGCATTTTCTTTTTTTTTTTGGCAGCTCCCCCATTTTCGTAACGGTTTTTATTGGATTTCCCGCCCGCCTGCCAGTCTAGACTTCTTTAGCCCCACCACCCCTTACACGTCCTGTATGTCCCTTTCCCTCCAGCAGACACAAGTCGTGCTTGCTTGACTATCCCTCTCTTTCTCTCCTCACTTTGCATGTTTTGCCGCTTTCTTCTTTTGTTGTTTCTGCCTGGCTTTTTGTTGTTGTTGTCCGTTTTGGCAATGCCAATCGCAAAAATGTATTTAGGTCAATTATAAATATTAAGCGCAATTAGCAATGAAATTTTCAATTTCATTATCACAGACGCTGGCGTCGCTGTCGGCGTCGCATGTCGAAAAATACAAAAACAAAATGGTGTCGATAAGAGCAGCTTGTGGTGGCGATAAGAGAGACAGGGGTGGGAGGGCAGAAGGGGTTCTCCAGCAATGTCAAGACTCTTTTTATTCTGACCTTATTTCTTAATAAAAAATTGAACAATTTTTTAGAATAATTATGTCTCTTCTTATTTTATTCAAGTTTTTCTTTTGTTTTGCTTTCTTGTTTGATTTTGTGGACTTGTAATTCCGTTATTTGTAAAGTCCTTGACAAATGCCAAACGATGACCACGCACACACATGCATCTCCCTCTCTCTCTCTTTCTCTCATGCACACACTCTGTCTCCCTCCTAACGCTCTAGTGCTGTTTGTCTTTGACTCGAAATGACCTTAAACTGGGTTAAAGCTCGCCAAAGTTACCTCAGACATGAGAAGGGTTAAGCGGGGGCTTGTAAATTGAACTTTCTGTGCAACAGAGCATTACCAACAAAAAGCCAGCAAGAGAGGGGGCAGCAGAGCGGGAGGTGTGATGGGGGAGGGGGGAAAGGGGGCGGAAGAGAGAAGCAGTTTGTTTGCCTAAATGCAACTCATGAATCATTCACACGCAACTATAACTACATATGTACATATGCATGAATATGAAAAAGTGAACCGCTTTGAATGCAAAAGCACACACAGCGCACACACACGAGTGCATTATGCACACACATGCACAAGGACTGTATTATAATATTCAGAACTTAAGGACTTCGTGCTTGTAGTTACTTCCTTTCAGGAAGAAAAACAGGTACATGAGTAAACTTTCTAATGACACATAGGAACTAAAATGAAAAACTAAAATTAAAAACTAAAATTAAAAACAATTATTAAAAATTAAGATGATCCTAAAGATCATAAGGCCCATAGACAACACTACGAATGAGCAAAAAGTGTTGGAAAAGTATGAAAAATTCTCATTTCTATTTCTTAGCATCTCAGTGCCCACAGTGCGTATGAGTAATATAGTTTTAAAAGAAAGTTTCTAATATTCTATTACTTTGAAACCTATTTTTTACTTCCTCTTCGACTCTTAAAATATTTATTAAAAAATTGTATTTCGTAGAAACATCTGTTTGGAAAGAAAAGGTAACTGTTAATAGCAGCTGGCAGCTCTTCTAATTACCTTCCATGTAATTCATTTTCTATTTGCAAAGAGAAAGTAAAAACAAAAACGAAAAAACACAAACCTAACAAGCACACACACACACACACACACAGAGAGAGAGAGACAGTCAGTCAGTCAGTCAGTCATTCGCACATCAATACATTTTATTGCTCATCAAAAAAAAAGTTTGACGGGTTGGCTACGTTTTCTATTGTTTCCCTTCCCCATATACCCTTTCCTAAGGCTCTTGTTATTTTTGCCCATTTCTAGTCTCTAGTTTCGATAGCACTTCTCTAAAGGGTATTTAAAATTCGTGTCAACCCTAAGCTATAGCTTTCCTACTGTAATTTTCGGTGTAGGTGTCAAGTCGTCGGCGCAGAGAGAGAGGCAGAGAGAGAGGCAGAGAGAGAGAGATGTGACTTTTAAGCCGAGCTTTAAGAGCCATAGAGCAGAACGCTCGGACACGAAAGGTGAATGACTTCAAGTTGCGCAGTCAGCTACCAGCGCTCTCTCTCTCTCTCTGCTCTCTCGCTAGAGCAAATGCAGGGCATTAGATCTGCCATTTTTGTTGCTGTTGTTATTGTTATGACTGCCAAAAAAAAAAATTTAACTTTCAAAAGCAGCAACAGCAAGCTGAAAAGCTTTTCATGCTCTCCACTTGAAAGCTTTTCCGCTCTCTTTGACGGCAATGACAGTGTAGCTGCTGCTGCTGTCGCTGCCGCCATTGCCTCCCACCGCCGCCGCCATGTGGCGTTGTCGTTATCGCCGCCATGCCTCTCGTACTTTACATTCTGCCTTAGTGGGTCAACAAAATTCCGGACAATGGCCTTTCGCTTTCGTCTGCGCGCGTCGACGTCGCTGCCGGCGTTGCTGCTGCAGGCATTGCGCGGCTGCCTTTGGAGCTTGGAAATGTAAATAGAAGCCAACTATCGCACCCCATGGCCCCCCATCCTCTCTAAATGCAATATGGCGACGGCAAAGGCAAAGGCAACGGCAACTGCAGCAGCAACGGCGACAGCGACGCGACGATGAACATGAAGATATTTCAGTCGGCGACGTTGCTGCAGTTGTTGTTGCTTTTTTTTCGATGGCGTAATAAGCGCATGCAGATACAGATACATTAACACGCGCTCCTCTCTATGTGTGGGTTAATCTGTATCTTTTAGTGCATTTCTCCCTTACACGTTACGATTTTTAGAGGAAATGACACTAAATTGGGGAGTTATTCGAAGACCTTTTAAAAGGCTTTTAAAAGAGAATCTATATCTGGTAATATAGTAATATATAGTATATAGTATAGTATAGTATATAGTAATATAGATAGGACTAGTTCTAGTAGTCCTAGCAATATAGATAAGAGTTATGTAAAATCGATTACAAGGCTCGTTGGTCTAGGGGTATGATTTTCGCTTCGGGTGCGAGAGGTCCCGGGTTCAACTCCCGGACGAGCCCAGTAGAAAGTATTTTATTTATTTTTATTCTTTATTTTTTAGTATATAAGGATAAAAAAATATTATAAATTTATAAACATAGAACAGCTTTGAAATATAGTTATAATATTTTATAAATGTATAAAATATTTTATTATGGAAGATTATTATGGAAGAACCCTTATCTCCTGCCTGACTCTTTTGGCAAAAAGATCTCCCTTGCCTTGTCTACTATTTTGGCCATAAAATCGCCATAAAAAAAAAGTATAAAGCGTAGAAGGCTCTGGCTATGGAATTTGAAAATCAAACATCATCTAGTAGACCCTGCCGACTCCCTTTCTGACAGCAGTGTCATCCTGTGTCAGTGCCCTACAATTTCTCCTCACTCCGATTCTAGAACCTGTTCAGATAGGAGCTCCAAATATGGAAAGCATTCCAATTTTTTTTTTCAAACCAACGAAAAAATAGAAAAAGTTTTGAATTTAAAAAAAAAAAGTGAAGAAAAAAGGTGAATAAAAAACAGTTTTGAATAAAACAAAAAAAGTTTAGTCACGGGAATAAAAAGTGAGAGAGAGCAAGCTGGCTATAACCCCCAGGTGAGTGCAGTGTGCTATGTAGGTTAAAGGGCAGCGTTCGTTGCACTCGCAGACTGAAGGACATCCGAACAGCCCTGCCTGCCTGGCTGAATGGTTGGCAGGACGTGGTTTCGGCTTGGCCTTACATAAAAGTTGACTGCGCCGAGCAGGGCAGGGCTGGAATGGGACGAAATGGGACGAAATGGGATGGGGATGGGGATGGGGGGGGGTGGACTGGGCTGGGAAATGACGTCGTCGCCGCCGCCACCACCCAGCTACGAAGTCACGGACTTTGGAGTGTGCTTGAAGAGTGCTCATGCCCGGGCATGGGTAGGTGGCGCCTAGGTCCTTTGGGGCGTCTCGCCTCCTGGCATTGCATATTTATGTGCAAAGTCATCACCGCGAGAAAAGTTTTTCATGCCATTGCAGTGTTGTAAAGTGTACAATTTTCGAGTGTAATCGAGTGTGGTGTTGGAAAAGGATAAAGTAGGCTGGGATATATATATTTTTGACATTTGACTCTGATATTTGATTTCTTTCAGTGGATATTTGCTTTGTTCAACGAAGGTTGTTGGCACAGATTCTCAACGCCCAGCAGTAACGCCTCCCTGCAATCATCAGCACTGCCTAGTAGCAACAACTAACTTTAAAGCAAAGACTATCCACCTACTAGAAGGCAAAGACTATTGCCAACAATGGACGAGAACATTCAAAAAGACGTACAAAATGTACGCCAAGCCGGAGGTGAACCTGTAGACAAGAATGAACACCTTGACAAGAATGAACTCCTAGACGATAATGAATTCCCAGATGATAATGAAGTCCTAGACCAGAATGAAGTCCTAGGACAGAATGAACTACTAGACCGGAATGAACGCTTCGACCGGAATGAATACCTAGACCAGAATGAACAAAAACAGAATGAACTAAACCAGAATGAACGCCTAGACCGGAATAAACTCCTAGGCAATAATGACATCCTATACCAGAATGAACTTCTAGACGAGAATGAACTTAAATTCGGTGCCGGATTCCCAGCCGAAGATGACAGCGTTAACGGGAATGAACACTTACAGGAGCGTGAGCCCCCAGCCGAGGGTCATCGCGGAAAATTCCAATACCTTCGCCAGGGCGATTACAAGAATCTTTTCGGGAATGAATCCGAGGATGAATTTACTTCCCAAAATGAAAGAGCAAGCTGGGATAAACTAACCGGCTTCCGTAAACACTCGTCGGAGGATGAATTCCTGTCAGACATTCAACCTCCAGATAACTACGAAGATGCCAACAGGGATGACAATGATTACAAGAATGACATCCCGATCAATTTTGACTTTAAGCGTAACGATGCAATCGTTAACGGGGATGAACGTCCAGCCGTTGATGAACGCCCATACGAGGATGAACTGCCAGCCGTTGATGAACGCCACTACGAGGATAAACGCCCATACGAGGATGAACTGCCAGCCGTTGATGAACGCCACTACGAGGATAAACGCCCATACGAGGATGAACTTAAAGCCGTTAATGAACGCCCATACGGGGATCGCTCTTATGAGAAACGTCCATATGTGAAACGCCCATACGAGAGTCGCTCATACGAGGATCGCCCATACGGGAATCTCTCATTTGAGAAACGCCCATACGAGAATCGCTCTTACGAGGATCGCCCATACGAGAAACGCTCTTACGAGAAACGCTCTTACGAGAAACGCTCTTACGAGAAACGCTCATTCGAGAAACGCTCATACGAGAATGAATTCATGTCCGATGATGAAACTCCCGAAGAAGGTAAAACCTCAAACGAGAATAAAACCTCAAACGAGAATAAAACCACAAACGAGAATAAAACCTCAAACGAGGATAAAATTTCAAACGAGGATAAAACCACAAACGAGGATAAACTCCCAGCCGTTGATAAACGCCCACAAGAGAATGAACTCGCATCCGATGATGCCAATATGGCGGACGATGTAACGGTGAACGGGGATGAACTTCCGGTTCATCCGGAAGAAAAAAAGGAGAATATAAACGAGAACGAACGCAAAGCCGCCACCGATGTGTCTAGCGATGAATGGGAGTCCTGTAAGACTGAAGTGGTCACTAGTATTAGTACTAATACTAAGCGCTGGTTCTCCGCTCCCCTACTATTCTACGGCTCTGGCCTATGTAAGCCGCAGCTGACCTCGGCTCTGCGCCGTACTGGCAAGACGTTGGAATTGCTGGTTCCGGGAGTGGCTCAGAGCCTGAACGCACTGGCCAAGAACAAAGGACACCCAACGTTGCTGTTCAAGATACTGCTGTTCCTCACCCTCGTCTGGCTGCCCCTGTCCATGGAGATGGGGCCCATCTTTGAGTTTCCCATCAACTGGAAGCAGACCTCGACGTTCCATTTCCGCAAACGCCGTGTCATTGCCTTGAGCTGGGAGGCCAACTTCTATCACCTCCTGATCCGTTCCATCCTGGCATCTATCCTGCCCATGATCGCCATTATGCGGATGATGTCACCGGTCTACAATGGCGTTAAGGTTCCCCGCTCCGACGGCGCCCTCATGGTCGTCCATGTCAACACCAATTTCTACTCCCTCTTCATGATCCCATACATGCGCCGTGTGATTGGGGACTTTTTCCGATACGTAAGAGATAATTGCATAGCTTACAACTATCTCGTGTTGGAGACCACCCAGTCCTACAACTATCTGCGATTCGTCATCTTCGTAACCGTCCTGCTGCAGGTGATCTTCATCGTAGAGTTGGCCTTTACGATGCTTCAGGGTGGCAAGTCTGTGCTACGGGCCTATAGGATTTATTGCAGGATGAAGGGACGGGATCCCAAGAGGATTATGCATTTCGAAAATGTGAGTCTCATATTTAATATTATATAACTTTTATCTCGAAATTAATTATTAAACCACATAGAATCGCGATGAGATCCTGGAATTTTATCAGCCCTCTCATGATACTATTGCGATTTATGCAGGATTCCAGACCCATATCGATCGATTTTTTGAAGAAAAGGAAAAAAAGGCAAAACAGAACACATCAGCCCCTAAATAAATTAGGGGCCAGTTACATTTTTTGGTGAGTTTTTAAATTAAAATTATATGCCCGCCATCCTGGTGGGTTTCTTAACTTAAAGCTTTCTCCATTAACCGAACCAGCATAAAGCAGCCTTAAAAAATAAATATATTTTTATGAACTTACCCCTTAGTTTTCTCGCTGTTGTTGCTGCCAATCTTGAATCTGTCTTTAGTTCGATCTTTTTTATTTGCTGTTGGGTTTATAGTCGATCTTCTGTCAGCTATATCCGATCGATTGAAAATGTCTGAAACAAAGCTGTCAATATTCTTATTGACACTTTGACCTTTTAAATGCACAAATTGTTGGTGGCTATAATAGAAGAGACAAAAATTGCATTAATTTTCATTAAAGTTTAATTTTAATTTAAAAATGAAGATACTATTGGTAGCTTAGGTTTGCGTCTTGACTTAATCCGAGAGATTGCTTGCCACCCAAAAGCTACACATAGATGGCGCCACTTTATAGTTAACTGCTTGATACCTTTACCAGAGCATAGATGGCGCTAGCTTAAGAGTAATGGCTCTCTTAGTTTAGTTCTCTTCGAAGAGAGAGATCCACTCTTCCCGGCTCTCTTCAGCTGCACTCTTATGGTGAGTGGGGCTCTCTTTCGCCTGCATTTTGTGTGTCAAACTGTTTCAATAACCCCGACGCGCCAATGTGCAACAGCAGAAGCAGCGCCGCTAACAGCGCTGTGGCAGCGAAAGGTCAACAAAGTACGTTTCATGGACACCGCTTCTTCTTCTTCCTCTTCCTAGATTTGATTATGCTGCGTTTGTTTTTGTTTTTGTTTTTGTTTTTATTTGTTGTTCTTGATGTTTGTGTTTGGAGTCATGGAATGTCATAGTTTGTTGTTGTTGGCATTTTTGTTATTGTAGTTGCACCACCGCCCACTTGTACATCCTTCCACCCACTCTTGTGGCAACGACCCCGCCCCACTGTTGCCCCTTATTTTATTTTTTATTTTTTTTATCCCCACCACACGGGTCATTGCTTTCTATTGCTCTCTTTCCCCATCTCTCTCTCTCTCCCTACCTCTCTCTCTCTCTGTCTCGCTCTCTTCGTTGCAACTGCAAAAATGCGGAAGAATATGTAACGCAATGCAGAGAGAGAGAGAGGAGGGTCCAATAGGAAAAAGAAGAAGCAGTAGCAAGAAGTAGCAAAATAAAAACAAAAACAAAAACAACAAAATTAACTGCAAAGTCTGGCGATCGCAGACGGAATGAAAAAAAAATAATTGAAAGAATATTAGGTAGATGGAGAGGGAAAGAGGAAAAGAGAGGGAGCAAGACAGATTAGCAGATTTCCAGCTAAAAGGGGGCAGCAGCTGCATTGCAGATTCAGTTACAAGATACTTTTCAACTTGCCACAATTTGTGGAACAGAAGCAGAACCTACCTCACTTTTAAAGTGTTTGGGGAACAAGTTAACATTTTTTTTGTTGTATTTTTAATTGAATTAAAAATATTTCTTAATTGTCTTAACCCTTAAGGTAAAATTATAAATAGTGATTAAAGAGCTTTTTATCTAAAATAAATTCAAAAACTAAAAAATTCATCAATTATGGCGTTTTTTTTATATAAGAATTAAATAAATCTGTAAAAAATAAATTATTTATTTAAATTTAATGAAAATTTTTGAAAATTAATATTTCTAGGATCCAAGTAGTTTGTAATTATAGTACTTAATAATACTTAAATAAATAATAATTAATAAATAGTTATTAAATAATAAATATTAAGCTACAGTTCCCAGGATCCTATGGAACTTAAAGCTGAAATAGCCATAAAAATCCACTTTAAATCCTTTGTCTACAAAAAAACAAATAAATTTCCCTGCAATTACTAAGAAAAGTACCTTTTAAACCCCCTTATTCGATTCATATTTCATAAAATTCCACAACTCTGAATGGAAACTTTAATGCATTCCCCCGGCTGGCCGCTTAAAAAGTCATGTTGTAAGCCCGGCTAATTAAAACCGCCCAACAACAGTTGGCCGAGGGCAGGTTCATCCTGTGGGCCATGTCAATACCCCAACCAGTCTGCCATCCCCCCAACTCCATCATCCCAGCTCCCAGCCCCGTCCATGGGAAAACATTTCCCCCAAAACACTACCAGCGGCAGCAAAAGCCAAAGACAGGCGCAAACCGGGCGAATGCAAATAAAAATAGATTTTTCTCGGTATATAGGATAACGACCACCAACGACCCCAAAGTTGGGGCTGCCTGCGCTGACGGCGACGCAGCTACTACAGCTGACGCTGACGCTGACGGCGGACGTAGACGTTGACGTTCTCGGGCAACGACCGGCAAAAAACAAACGCATTCAAAGTTTGCCTACCCCCAGAGGTATTCGTTCTCTTTGGCTTTATTAGGGTAGTCCTAAGTTATAAAAAATAATTATAAAAAAAAATTATTAACAAAAAAATATTTAAAAAAAAATATATATATAAGAAATTAATATAATAATTTATTTATTAAAAATTTGTCAAGTCAAATATATATTTTGCAAAATAATTCATTTCTAATATTAAGCACCACCCTAATGTTAAACTTCCCTTCCGTGTTTACCAAAGAGAGTAACAGAAAGTAAAAGAGAGAGAGCAGGCTGCCTGCTCTTCAGGTCCTACAGCACACACACACACTCACACTTGCACAACTTTAGCTGTAGGGTTGCTGACCTCTTCTCAGGGTCGCCGAAGGTTGTTGAACTCGCTACCTATCTCGCTCGCACCCGCACCTCGCTGTGCCCTGTTCTTTCCCGCTCTAGGCCTGGCCCTTGTCTGTTGACGAGGGTCGCCTATGCTGCTCCTGTTCCCTTATCCTCCATCCTCCGTCTCCCGCTCGATGTCCTTCCTGGCTGCCAGCCGTTCTCTGCCACCCTCCTGCCCCCCATCTCTTGGATGCGGTTCGAAATGTGTGCTGGTCGTTGGCCTTTCGTTTAGCTCTTGCTCGCTCGCTCCCTCTCGTTCTTTCGTGACGTAATGTGGCAACAGGGCATTCCCGATTGCCGCTTCCTTTTTGCACCTCCAGCTACCCCCACCCCCCTCCAGGGGTTGCCAACCACCTTTTTTATGTTCTCGGGAATTGTTTTTATTTATTTTTTTTTATTAGGAATTATGGCATATGGGAATTATTTACAAAGATTTTAAGAAATTATTTATTTTAAATAAATATTTAATGGTAGTTTTTTATAGCAATAATTTATAGTAATATTCACTTAAAAATAATCTATAAAAATAACTGAAATTATTTGTTTCCTGTGTAGTGTACCCTCTTTTGTATTCCCATTTAGAATTTTTCTATTATTTTTTTTTTTTTTAGCGAAAGCAAATGTAGGGCTGCTACTTCTGCCGTTGATGCACTCTGTCTGTGTTCATGTCTGTGCTTGTGTGTGTATTGGTGCATAGTTCAACATTGTCTGAGGTTAGGGTTGAATGCTCGACCGGTCGGTCAGCCCTGCATTTCTGCTTTTTCCACCCCACCCCACCCTCCAGACAAGGCAAACTATGTAACTGCAACCCAATCCGGTGCACCATCGTGTATCTGAATGCAGTCTGCAATGCATACACACATACAGTTCCACATTCATATGCAAAATATTAAAAAAAAATTTTAATTAAATTTAAGCTTCGTTTTGGGATTCTATTTGAAGAGAGAAGGGGAGTAAGAGAGACATAGATACCCGTTACTTTGCTAAAAACTTAAAGAGAGCGAAGACCTTTTTTGTTGCCTACTTAATGGCTGAAGTTGGCTTAATAACCGTTATAATTTGTTTCTCATTCCTTTTTTTTGCCTAAATTCCATTAAAACTCACTCAAGTACTTAATATTTTTCGGTTTAATCTCTCTAGGCAACAAAACTTGGCCTGTCTGCTTCTTGTAGGCACCCCTCCACCCACCCCATTTCTCCTTCCTACTCCTCCCTTTCTTTAGCTTTTTTTTCTGCCTGTTTATCAGTCCAATGATTGGCGCGTGGTTAGCTTTTATCGGTCATTCGCCTTCTTCGGCAAGTGCGGGAGGGAGATAGGGCTAGTGGGAGTGGGGAATGGGGAATGGGGACTGGGAAGTGGGAGGAGAGTCTAGGAGAGTGCGAGTGCGTAGCGGTCAGCAATGCGTCACGTTGCTTGTGGCTATCAATCACAAGCAGAGCGAAAGAGAAGGAGAGGTGGAGAGAGAGAGAGTGGTGGGCAGAAGATGGCGGAAGGGGGGCGAGTGGGAGAGAATAAGAAGGAAAAAGCCATGACCGTGAAGTTTAACGCCCTCCGGGCAATGTTAACGTCAGCGTCGCAGCTGGTGTCTCTGCTTCTGCCGCTGCCTCTCTTCCTCTTTTTTTTGCCACAATCTGTAAGATACAATCCACAGCAACACCTTACATGTAATATTTAACCAAAAAAAATATTTTTTTTCAGGTCCTATTTGAGTTTAAAATGAAATTTCGAAGAAATTATGAATTTTTTTTGTAAATATTCCAACACGGAAGCCGAAAAATTTCTTTTCTTTGACAGGCCAATGCCCACCCCACCCCCTTTGTCAGGTCTTTGTCTTGGCAGGCTGCGTCAGCATCGACGTCAACGTCGGCAGCGCTGTTGTCGTTTTTGTGGTTTGACATTGAACTCGAAATTGATGCGCGCCGCTGAGCAAATGCGTTGGCCTGCCACTGCCACTGCCAACCAACCAACCACTCAGCCACCCACCCACCTACCCAACCATCTATAGTGCGCACCCATCTCTCTCGCACACGCTCCATCTTATTAGCAATTTCGCTCCGGCACCTTTTTCTGTTTTCCGTTCATTTGCGTTTATTTCATTTTTCTTTTTTTTTTTTTTGGCTTTTGGTATGGAGGGCAAGTTCACTGAACTTTTGCATAGAAAGCGCCGCAACAGAAATCTCTTTTTTTCCTGTGTGTGTGTGTGTGTGTGTGTGTGAGTGCGTGTGTGTTGGCTTTCGAGCTTGCCGAAATCTAGGTGTATGCAAGTGTGAGTGTGGGAAGAGGTGAGATAGTGTGTGGGGATAGTAAGAGTAACGGAACAATTAGCAAGTTGAGGCTACAAAACTACTGATTACCGGTAATCAATGAAATAATATATTACCTTTCTCTTTACAGCTTTTTCATACATTATTTTAACTCTCCACTCTACCAAGAAAACTCTACAGAAAATTCAAAATTATAGTTTGACACACCTTTTCACAAAAACATAAATTGGCATGGCTTGGTAAGTTATTATTTTTAACAATTTTTATATTTTTAAACTAATTTATTTTTAAGGAATTTTTATTACAGGCTAACACTTAGGTACAGTGTGTGGGAGTGCGAAAAACTGGCTCATAAATTTTAAGTAATTAACCAATGAAGAAACCCTTCTTAAATATTTAATTTAAGATTAAAACTACATATTGGACAGGTAAGCCACTTAATTTCTATACTTTTCTAATACTATGTTTAGGCCAAAAAAGCAGGAGGAGAATGGAATCATAGTAGTCATCTTTATGAATAGATTCTATACTGAAAACTATCCTTAGCTCAAAGTATCTTTCATACCAGAAGATACCAGATATTCCTCATATTCGTCAAGAAACCCCACTGGAATCAAATTAATTATAATATATAATTATAATTTTTAACAAAAATATGCACAAACAATTATGAATTATTTTATTGGTAGGTACTTGAATCCAAATTTGAACTGTAGGTTGATATTTTTTCCAGTTGGCAGGAATATCGCTGAAAACGCTGCCTGATAAGGCCAGAAATAACGGAAGAAGTGCGTGTACAGTGTACACCTTGCTCCATATAAGCTTGTATGCAAAAACAAAATTAAGTTCATAAGCGACTAAAGAAATGCCAACAATGGAAAAGCTCAAGAGCAGCAGTAGCAGCAGCAGAACAGCAACAACAACAACAACAAAGGCAACCAATTTTATGAAAGTCACAGTCAAGGTCAACATGCGTGCAAAGCGAGAGAGAGAGAGAGAGAGAGAGCGAGTGGTGTGGTGTGGTGTGCTGGCTGAAAGAAAGAAAGAACCGCAGATCTGTTTTGTACGCTAGGGTGGACCATGGCTGAAAGACTAAACAAAATATACAATCTGTATTTCCCTAACAATGTTACAATAATTAATTTTGTTTTTTGGCCAACAGTGCGTATGAGTTATTTTTTTTTATAATTTGAATTTTGATCCATCCATTTATTATCTATGATTAATACTTGCTTGGCAGCAGGGTAGAGAGAGGGGGGCTATTGGCCAGAGTGGGTGCGGCAACGATCAACAAGGAAGTGGCTTACAGCCAACGGAGAGCACAAGCAAGGAGCAAAAAAAAGAAAAAGCAAACAAATGAAATCAAATCAAAAGTAATTTCGTTGGGGCCGTAAAAAAAAAAAAGAGAAAAAAATGACTCACTTGATCCCCACTGCACACACACAAGCACCACCACTCACTCTCGCACAAAAGGAAAACAAATGGCTAGGTCGGTCGTTCACCTGCCTTGGCTGTGCGAGAGCGTCCCCCCAAAAGAGAAGAAAGTTGCATGTGTGTGTGTGTGCTTGTGCTTGTGGGAACCGGCCGGTTAGTTGCTTGCTCTTGCTCTTCGTGGAGCTCTCTCTTACGCTGGAGTATTTCATAACGCTTCTGGTTTAAGTTGTTATTGTTGTTGCTGTTGTAATTCGTGTCAATGTTCTATCGGCGTCGCCGTCGTTATTGTGTTGTTGCTTTCGCTCTTGTTTAGGGTTTAATGACATTGCCGGTTCTTCGTTGTTTTTCCCTGTTTTGTTTTTTTTTTAGCTTTTTTTTTTTCTTTATTATTTTTATTTTTATTCTTTGCCCGTTGTGGCTTGTTTATTTATTCTTGCAACTACTCCAGCAACAGCAACAGCAACAACAACAACAAACAGGGAAGCTAAAGCAGAAGCAACTCCAATCTCCACTTTACGCCCAGACAGTGCCGACTGTACAGTGAATACAAATAACAGAACCAGGCGACCAAAGAAATCAAAGCAAAGATCTTTTAAGACAAATTAAGATAATTTTTTAAACTATACTAAATAAATAAATTGTATTTCTTTTTATAAAATATAAATATTTTTATGACTTGCAATTTTTGCTGCTAAAAAAAACTTTTGCATGAAAATTATGAAACCTAAACGCTTTATTGATTATCATTTAATTGCGCTCCTCGCATATAACCCATTTAGTATTCAGCATTTAACTTGGCTGACTCACGTCGTAACACGTAAACGTAATTGACACACGTGTGGGGTGTACTGCTCCAACTTTCTGCTGTGCTGTATTTTTACTTTTCAGTTGTTTTTGTTTTTGTTTTTGTTACGGGGCTGGCTTCGCTTCCTCTGCCTCAGTCTCTGGCTCTGTCAACGCCAGCAGCGCAGCTCTGAGGTTTTGTATCTTTGGGATTTTTTTCTTTTTTTTTGCTTTTGTTTTAGAGCGCTCACAAATGTGTGTTAGTTGCCGGTCATTCACACCGAACGTGCCCTTTTGGAGAGCAATGCGCTTGGAGCTCTCTTGAAGTTCGCTCTCCCCCCAGGTTGTTGCTCTCTCTCTCTCTTACGTTTTGGGGGCTCTCTCGGTATCTGTGTGGCCAATGCTTTGTGTAAGTGTGTGAGTGTGGAGTTTGTGGAGAAACTTCAACTTAAACTTGAGGTTTTGGAGTTTTTTTTTTTTAATAAAAATATCTTATAGCTTTATTTTAACAATTTTTTATTTAATATTTTTTTTGCCTTTAAAGATTAATGATGATTCCCAAAGCCATCCTTTTTTTTTTTTTTTTTTCAAAAATTGACGTCATTATTGGATTGGATTACGCAATTCCGGCAGACATAAGCGCAAAACTGACTAATTTAACCATATCTCTGCCTTAAAAACTGACAAAACGAGGCGAAAGAGCAAAAGAAAGAGCAAACACTAGGAAATGGGGGGGAAGGGGGGAAAGCATTGGCAAAAACATGACAAGTGGGAGGTGCTCTAGGGGGGTGGGTGGCTGGCTTGGTAGAAATGGAGAAATGGTGAAATGGGGGGCAACAGGGCTTGTGGAATGGTAATGAGAATAGTGTAAAAGGTCATTGAACGAACATCGTACCTATTTCTGCCATTTACACACACACACATGTCTATTTCTATAATAAAAACATAGTCAAGTGTGTGTAGGTGTCGAGTGTATGAGTGTGTATGTGTGTGTGTGTGTGGGCGAATTGTTATTACTATTCACCAGTTACAAAAAATACAAAAAAAAAGCAAACAAATTAAAAGAGAAACCTCAAATCTTTGAGATAAATATTAAACGAATAAAAAGATACACTTTTTTATTAAAAAATAATAAAAATGTCCAAACATCATTAGTCAAAGTTTAGGCCTTTTTAGCCATACATTTTTTTTGGCCAAGTTAAGAGACCTCTTGAAAGAGTATGTTAGCCTGGCTTTTTGTATTCCGCACTCGAATGGCTTGGAGAAATTGAGGAAATGTACATAGCTGGTACATAGCCAAAGCGAAATGGCCAAGAGGCCAAAACCGTTTTGGCCAAGATCAGATCAGATCTTTTGCATTCCTCGGCGTTTATCCCGATTACTCTCACAACAAAAACTGTATCTGACGGATCGTCATAGGAACCTAAAAGATGATCTCTTGATGATTTTTGGCCAAAAAAGGGTCCAAAGGCCATTGCGTGATCACATTTCTTTGTTTTTTGGCCAAAGAAAGCGGCCTCAAAACTGCAAAAGTCGCAAAAAATCAAAAAACACAAAGAGATACAGAGATACAGGGGCAAGAGGCAAAGAAAAGTGCCAACCTGGCTGAAATACAAAGGTGAGTGCATCGGACCTGCTTGCAAATCCAACCGATATCCAACCGAAAAGGTGTCCAATTGTGACCAGTTCTGGATGAATCACACCGATATTGGGAAAGTGCACTCCACGCGGAAGTCGCCGCTCGAAATTCCGACGAATCGAAAGCCAGGTAGCCGGCCAGCCAGGTACCTACCACTTTTTCGCAACAGTGACACAACAGCGCCACTTAAAACCACATTCTGGCCCCACAAATGTCTCTTCACTCACTAAGCTCTTCAATTTTTCAGTCGAATAGACAAATTGGCTAAAACAGATGCCTGCATTCGATACCTCCACGGTAATGGCTCCCATTTCCATATTCTTCAACCGATTCTTCAAAGGAGAAGAATTAAGATTCGATTCCCCACCGATCTGCGTTTAAATCTGAAGCTCCAAAATGTTTCCCCCTTTTTTCCAATTTTTGTGGGGAGACCCCTTAGGACGTCCTGGATTCCCCATACGACCCCTTCCGATGTCTATATCTCGGCCAATTCTCACCCGATTCTCAAAAGGAATGTCTTAAACGAACCGTGGATAGATTCCCAGTCAATCTGCATCAAAATCTGGGAGCAAAATATTTTTTCGATTTTTTTCAAAATTTTCCTGGAGGGACCCCTTCAAAAAGCTGGATTTTGGGGAATGGCCCACTGGGAAGGCTATATCTCGGCCAATTCTCATCCGATTCTCACGCGGAATACCTTAAACGATTTTTGGAACGATTCCCCGCCAATTTACATCAAAATATGAGAACAAAATATTTTTGAGAATTTTTTCAAATTTTTCCTGGGGAGACCCCTTCAAAATGTGGGATTTCCCAATATGCCCCACTGAGAAGGCTATATCTCGGCCAATTCCTATCCGATTCTGGCGAGGAATACCTTAAACGATTTGTAGACCAATTCCCCTTCATTCTTTATCAAAATCTGACAACAAAATATTTTTCAGATTTTTTTCAAAATTTTTGTGGGGAGACCCCTTCAAAGAGTGAATTTTCGGGGTACGGCAGCCTCGGAAGGCTATATCTCGGCCAATTCTCACCCGATTCTCAAAAGGAATGTTTTAAACGAATCGTGGATAGATTCCTAGTCAATCTGCATCAAAATCTGGGAACAAAATATTTTTTCCATTTTTTTCAAAATTTTCCTGGAGGGACCCCTTCAAAAAGCTGGATTTTAGGATATGGCCCAGTTGGAAGGCTATATCTTGGCCAATTCTCATCCGATTCTCAAAAGGAATACCTTAAACGATTTTTGGAACGATTCCCCGCCAATTTACATCAAAATATGAGAACAACATATTTATGAGAATTTTTCAAATTTTTCCTGGGGCGACCCCTTCAAAATGTGGGATTTCCCAATATGCCCCCTGGGAAGGCTATATCTCGGTCAATTCTCATCCGATTCTCACGCGGAATACCTTAAACGATTTTTGGAACGATTCCCCTTCATTCTTTATCAAAATCTGACAACAAAATATTTTTCAGATTTTTTTCAAAATTTTTGTGGGGAGACCCCTTCAAAGAATGCATTTTCGGGGTAAGGCAGCCTGGGAAGGCTATATCTCGGCCAATTCTCACCCGATTCTCAAAAGGAATGTTTTAAACGAATTGGGGCTCGATTCCTCGTCAATCGCCATCAAAATACAAGAACGAAATATTTTTTAAATTTTTTTCAAAATTTTCCTGGGGAGACCCCTTCAAAAAGTTGGTTTTGGGCCTATGGCCCTCTGGGAAGGCTATATCTTGGTCAATTGTTATCCGATTCTCAAAAGGAATACCTTAAACGATTTGTATATCGATTCCTCGTCGATCTGCATCAAAATATGGATGGAAAATATTTTGTCGATTTTTTTCAAAATTTTCCTGGGGAGACTCCTTCAAAAAGTGGGATTTTAGGATATGGCCCAGTTGGAAGGCTATATCTCGGCCAATTCTCATCCGATTCTTGCGGGGAATACCTCAAACGATTTGTGGATTAAATCCTCGTCAATCTGCATGAAAATCTGGATGCAAAATATTTTTTTTATTTTTTTCGATTTTTTGTAGGAAATCCTATGGGAAATCCAGGATTTCCACCTATGAGCTCTTCCATTGTCTATATCTCCGGCAGTTCTCATCTGATTCTTGCAAGGAATATTTGTGCCGATTCGCATGGAAAATACCTGAAACAATCGCAAATGAATACAATGCCAGAAGTGCCTCCTTAATGAATAAAAACACAATCAATCCCACAGAACATAATTAGTAATCATGACTAAGGGACACAAAAGAAAAGTAAAGAAAAGTGCGCCCCACAGAGCGAGATAGGACTAGGGGGAGCGAGAGAGAAGGAGAGAGCATCGGGGGAGGCGATAGGGAGACAATAAGAACTTTATCGAGGCACTGACCCTATGTTTTTCCTATGTGTGTGTGTGTGTCACTGGCTGACTCCCATTTCCACCCTGTGGCCCCCTGACTCCACTGTACCACCCCCAACTACGAGGCACAAGAGGCAAGTAGAGATAAGGAGGCATTCCAGTTGGAAGCCAAGATTCGATTGGGATCAAGCCACTAGGGATGGGGGCATTACACTCTCGATAAGTTATCGATAACTATCGCACGATAGAGAAGCACTGATGTCTGTGGAAGATTTTCTTTTATCAAAATAAATATTAAAAGGAAATATGATAAGGCGCCGTCGTGTTTATTGAGAGTGGATGTGTGTTTATTGGACATCTCAGGTGCATGGCCCACCTGTCTGCCTGTCGCCCCTCTTCCAGACCCAGCTCCAGCTCTGGCCCCACTATCTCCCCCACCCCTCTAAGTAAACTTCAAGTTCATTGGCATTGATTAAAATGCAAAAAAGGGAAAACAAAACGAAACAAAGTGAAGCGAAACAAAAGCGATAACAGCCATAAGTTGTAATTCAATGGCTGAGAATAATTAAAATAAAAATAGATTTACTTTTTAGCCATAAAACTGATTAAAAAATCTGTTTTTTTAAGGTTAGGTTCTTGGTTATTATTTTTGTTAAGATTTTTAAATGTTTTTCACTTAATTGGGCACCCAAATGCTTGTTTTTTTTTCTACTGGCCATGTCCTCTACCGCCCTTCATCCTTTAACCCCCAACCCCGCACACATGCCATCTCTTTCTGGCATGTGGGAATCATGTAAAACGGGGGTTACATGACATTGAAACGAATTTTGAAGGTTTCCACAAAACGTTTTGTGTCTCTGAGTGGTTGGTTGGTAGGTTTTGGTTTGGTTTTCGTTTCTGCAAAAATACAAAAATACCTACTACTACCTAACGAAAAATGAAGGAAAACAAAAATGAAAAAGATGACAGAAGGGCAAAAAAAAAAAGGAAGAGAGTCAAGGGGTTTGAAATCCGTATCGGATTCAGGTTCAGATTCCTCTTCCTTGTAATGTCGAAAATGTACACGGAAATATTTTGGAATCTCTCTGACGCCCTTGTCACTACATTTTTGGTCATTGGCCTCTCCAATACACACACAACCACCACACACAGATACAAGCCACACTCACAGATACTCCACACATGGATACAGGCATACGCATACATGAAAGCCATTTGGGACTCTTGGTAACAAGCAGTCGTAATGCAAAGTAGAAGCAAAAACAAAACAATGCCCAGACCTTAACCTCCCTTTGGCTGCCCCCACCCACCCCTTGTTATCGTGCGTTTGCCAACCCACCCGCTACTCACACACACATCAGCAATCAGGAAGAAGAAGCCAGGCAATAAAGTTATAGGCCTTCCAGCTTTGGTCGCACTTTTAATGCCCTACACTTGGAGAATAAATGAAAAAAACACTATTTTTACAATTAAGACTTGAAAAAGCTTAATAGAAACACTTTTATTTTTTAAAATCTTAAAAAAAATAAATAAAAAATTATTTTTTCATACTTCCCATAGACAATTTCGAACCTTAAACCTTGTATAAGTTAGATTCTAATCCAATATCACCTGAAATCCAGTACTTTTAGGCTGGTTATTGGAGTACCTTGCCAAGCTAATAGCCTTTTAGGCCCCAACAACAATATTGGCCAACAAAATCCAAATATTTATTTTATTCAAACAATTGTTATGATTTTATTTACAGTTAGAGATCAAGTTGCGCGACAATCGATAAGTAGAACTTGTATTTCTTTCAAGAAATTGATTTAAAAATTAAGTAATATTTATTTTAATATTTTACGATTATAATACGTAATATTATGAAATATAAATCCATTTTTTTTTTGTATTTTTCGTGTAGTCATCGACATTCAGCATCAACAATTGTGTATCAATGTGTGTTGTATCTGTGTGTGTTTGCTTGTATCTGTGTGTGCGTTTCGGTCCCAAAAATTTCAATAGCAAAGGTCGATGAACTCGACCAAAAGAGAAAGAGAACGAGAAAGCCCCAGAGAGAGCGCTACCAAAGAGCGCATTAGCTCTCTCTTCTTCTTTTATTTTCTTTCTGTGTTATTTACTTTTTTTTTTTTTTTTTTTTTTTTTGAATTTGCGCGCGCTTCCTCGTTGCGTTTCATTCATAAACAGAGAGCGGCGAACTCCAGGAAGAGAGGTAGAGAGAGAGAGAGCGAGAGAGAGCGAGAAACCCAAACTCCGGGCCAGGCCAACGAACCGGGCTTGGACATGTGCTTCTTCAGCTGCTTCAGCCCCACGCCCCCCACCGCCCAACTTTAAGGCGGGGTGACTGAGCGCGCCCTCTTGAACTCCTAAACTTAACCCAACTTTACCGCCCCATCCCATCCCATCCCCCCTCCCACCACGGAAGCGGACATTCCACATGCCACATGCAACCCAATGGGGCCAATTATAATGCCATCATTGGGATTATTGCTCGCCCATTAAAGTGGACGAAAATCTGGGGAATCAACTCAGCAATTATTTTTTTGGGAATTCCTCAACATTCATATTCTATTATCCTTCTAATTTTTGGGAGATTGTTTTGAAAGGATTCCTGAATATTTTAAAGATTTTTAAAGGCTTTTAATTACATTTCTTTATTATACTTTATTTTTTTGTTAAGAATTATTAATAAATGTCTATAGGTTTTTGATGTTTTATGAAATTTCTAATTCGATTTCTATCTTTTTCTGTTTTGGAAACTCTCAATCTCGAGAGATTTTAGAAGTTTTTGAAAATAATTTTGATCTTTGGAGCTTCTTTTATATATTTTTTATACTATTTTGGTATACAGAAACTATACAGTTTTTATATTTATTTTTTAATAATATATTATATAATTTATAGTCATTTTTTAGAGAAATCCTTTTTAGGAAATCATAATTTTCTAACGAATTTTTCTTTTAAACTCTTTTTTTTCTAAAAAATCTCCTTATTTCTCTTTAAAAATACATCAAATATCCTGATTAAAATTATGATTACAACCTAAATATTTTTTTTTGATAATTTTTAGATTAGAATTTGAATAAATATTTAAAATAATGCTACAGAATAATAATAATTTATACAAAAACAACCCTAATTTGTGTAATATTTTTGAGCCTTGCTTACAAACTAAAAATAAATGGCTATATATATTAAAAACCTATTTTAAAAAAATTTTAAAACTTAAAAAAATAAAACTTAAATTAAATCAATACTTACTTGAATTTTTTCCGTTGCAGCGGTGGCATCTTTATGGCATTCGGCTGGCGCTTATTATTTTAAGGGCCAGCTTTAGCGAATACCGTAGATGGTGCAGAGGGGGGTGCGGGCGGTTGGGGGGAGGGGAAATCCATGCTACGCCAGCAAGCGATACTTCCAGTTTACTCTCAGATTACCGTTATAATTACAAATCTTCTATTTTGTTTTTTTTTTTTCTTCTTCTTTGTTTTTTTTCCACTTGTTTTTATTTCAATTTTTTTTGCATTTGGGGCTTGGCTTTGTTTTACCGTTACAAACACCCGCACTCATACACACACACACACACATACACATACACGTGCACTGCTTGGTTATTTTCCCAGAATTTTTAAAGCTTTTTTTTTTTTTGTTTAGCTTTTCTCTTTGTATTTTTTTTGTAAATTTTTCGAATAGAGATTGGGATTTTGGAAACAATTTTTCAAAACTTATCCACTGTTTTAGTGTATTTAGTTGTTGGTTTTATCGCTGTTGTTGTTGTTGTTTTTAGGAAATTCAAGATATAGCAGCTGTTTAATTACTCCATGCTTGGCTTTGAAATTTCCATTTTTTTTCACATTTTCTATATTTTTGTTATAATTTTTTTTTGGCTTAATATTTGGGCCAAAAGTTGCTGGTGAAGCGTCAGCTGCAAACAGAAAACACACACATATAAAAAAATGGCATTAAAAAATAGTGAATAGTGAAGATTTTTGATTAAATTTTTTAATCAAAATGTCGAATTCGTTTTTGGGCATATATATATTTTTTTAAATATTTTTCATTTATTTTTTGTCACATTTAAAACACCACCCACACAAAAAATAGACGCCGGTGCACAAAACAAAAACAAAGCTGTTTCAAAAAAAATTTTTCAAAATTTTTTTAAATTTTTTTGGGTTCGTTTTTCCCCAAGTTTTCCTTCTCGGCACAATTCTTTCAAAGCACAGTCGCGTTCTTTTCGATTTAGCGGCTCGACAGCTCGAGTTTTCCCTAGTTACCGGCTTTTCCGCGAGTTTTTCCGAATTTCCAGGCCAGCGGCCGCGATGCGAACGCAGAGAACGATTTTTTTCGAAAAAAAAAATTTTGTTTTTGTTGATGCTTTTAAGCGACGTGAGCGACCGCTGCCGGCGTCGACTGAGGCAGCACTGTTAAATCGCAATGCTTTAGCAGACTTTTCTGCTCTGCCACCGTCGACAGAGGCCGCACTGTTAGGTTACAGATACACTTAACCAGATACATTAAGAGAAAAGTTCATTCACTTGAAGTTCACGGCTCTCTTAAGAGCGTAACCACCAAAAAGAGAGCATAGCTAACATTTCTTCTCAAGCGCTCTCTGCAATCTTAACAGTGCGCTAGTGAGTTTATGCTCTCTTTAGCTCTGTAACCATTAAATACAAAAACAAACATTACCAGAGTCGCATATTTTTATTCTAAATAAACAAAAAAAAAATTAGATAATTAATTATTTAAAAATCACAAACTCCTAGCACCCAATCGTGTTGGCGTTGATGAACTGGACAAAGAGCTGAGGCACCTGCTCCAGGGGCGTGGGTGCCGTTTGGCTGGCCCGGCAGGTGCTGGTGATGAACTTCTGTCGCAGCCGGTTCAGCTGGAGGGCATTCATCGAGGTGGTGACCTTCACGGGACTGGAGCTGCCCGGGATGCGTAGCTGCCCGAAGGCCTTGATCTTTACGGCACCCAGTATCTCCTTGATAATCGATTGCATAATGTTGTCCAGCTCGAACAGGTAGTTGGTGGCGCCCAGAGGTGGCTGCAAAAAGGTTAGCTTAGTTCCAGAGATGATGAGATGCTAGAACCTCTTACATTTTGTGTGCTCTGGTTGGGCGGGAGAGGGCGAGTCTCGTACAGCGATTTGTAGATGGCCTCCACATCCAGGGTGTCCTCTGGCAGGGCCACCACCAGGGGACTGTCCCAACGGTTGTTGCTCTGCGGTTCCTCGTACCTCATGCACAGGGCATCGAAGATCTCGCGGGTGTAAGGCACGTCCGAATTGTTCACCGGCTTTTCCGGTGTTTCGGCTTCCGGAGGTAGCTCATCCGTTGCAGTACGTTTGCTATTGAATTCCCAGGCCTGTTGTTGGGGAATGCAGCAGAATAGGGTGCATTGCGTGGTCCTGGCCGCTTTTGTCATACAGTAGATTTCATAGCGATAGCCTGGAGGGGATTGGATACTTATTTTGGCTTCCATTTGGTTTAGGTAGAGCTCATTCTTACCTTTTATGTAATTGCCAGCATCCAGGATGACCAGATCATCTTTGTTGAGGTTTCGGGAAGCCTCCGACTTTAAATCGCTGCGCACCACCTTCTCCTTTTGCGAATCCCCGGCATGGGAGTTCTTTCCAAAGAGTGCCTTGGGCACCGCTTCGTTTTCGGTGATCAGGTGAACGCGTTTGCCCTTCTCCTCGAAGTATTTATGCAGCTGGCGGGCTCGAGTGGACTTTCCGCTGGCCGGCAGACCCGTTATCACAACAATAGGCATTGCTTTTATAGATAAATTCCAATAAATAAACAAAAGTAAATAAATAGCGAGGAGCACGCTGGACCAGCAGCAGCAACAGTGTTGGTAACTGGTCGGATTTGGAAATTAAAGCAGTTCAAATTTGATGTTTCGTGTTGGTAAACAGAATTACAAAACTTTTATTTCTTTAAATATATTATTATTATCAAATAATAATATTAAATGCTTTCATTATATTTCCTATTTCATTAAACAAATTACTTGCTGTATTTTTAAACTTTCTATGTTTTTCCATTAGGATTAAACATAATTTAAAACATATTAAACCTATATTTTTTATTTAATAGTATGAAAATGATTATAATATGAATACTTTGTTTGAATTAATGTTAATAAGTAAGCGTTTACAAAGGATAAAACACATATGTCGGTTTAAAAAGTGCGCCACAGTATCCCCTCATGAATTTATCGATAAATTGAAAATAGGGTTGGTTAACACATTTTGTGGTGGCAAGCAGTGCATGTGGCACCTTCACCAGCTGTTCAGGCTGCGAACAAAGCCAAACGTGTAAATTTTAAAATATCCAAATATATTTGGACTTTTGAATGGCCGAACAACGCCGCCGGTTCCGCCCCAAGAAGCGGGATGACCAGCAGTCCGCCAATGTCCTGGCGCCGGTCACCATTGCCCGGCGCTGCGATGACCCCCGCCTCGTACAGCCCAAGATCCTGCTGAAGAAGGATCGCGACCGGGACAAGGACAAGGACAGGGAACAAGATAGAGAGCGGGAGCGGGACTCGGAGATACCAAGCAGCGGTAGCAGCAACCAGGACCCGCCCTCATCCATCAAGACGATAATTATCAATCGGACCACCGATGCCCGACTTCCAGAACGATATCAAACGATGATGTCCCCCGGGGGCGGAGCAGGAGGATCTAGCCCCAGCTTGGCCCAAGTTCCAGTGGCCGGCAACTCGGTGTGCGCGGCTCTGGTCAGTTCATCCTCGGCGCCGAACAGCTGCCGGGACAGGAGCTGCAACACGACACCCACTGCCAACGGAGCTACACCCGCCCTCCAGGACATCCAACCGCCGCGTATGACCCGCCCCACTCCACTGATCGTCGCCAACGGCGTCTTCAATGCCAACGCCCGCAAGCTGTTCAACAAAACCAACACCGACTTCACGGTAATCGGGGTGCTGGGTAGCCAGAGCAGCGGGAAGAGCACCTTGCTCAACCTCCTGACGGCCGACCGACCGCTGGACTACGACTACTACCACCACCTGTTCGCCACGGACGCGGACGAGTGCATATTCGCGACGCGACCCAAAAAGGCGACCAACGGCAGCCAGAAGAATTTCCTGCGCCCGAGGACCGACGCGCTGCAGTTCTTCATCACCCGAGAGCGCCACATACTGGTGGACACGCCGCCCCTGCTGGCCACATGCAAGGAGGCCGATAACCTGGACATGCACTGCCTGGGAGTGGTGGCCCAGCTGCTGAGCGTCTGCCATGTGCTCATCCTGGTGATCGACGGTGTGGCGGTGGAGCATCTGCGCCTCCTGAACGCTGCCCTGCGCTTGAGGCCGCGCATTCCCTGCAAGGGCTATATAAGGGATCACACGCCGCAGGTGATGTTTGTGCGGAATCGTGCCCAGCGCCTGGACTTCGAGCCGCAGCAGCGGGAACGGATGGAGAAGATGCTGACGCATCTGTACGAGCCCACGGGACTGCCCATCTATCGGGGGCGTGGTGAGGCGCGCTGCCTGAACACCTTCCTGCTGCCGGACCTGGCGGGCAACGAGGCCACCGCCCACCATCCCAACCTGGGGGAGCTGGTGCGTCAGTTCCGTGAGCGTGTCCTCAGCTCACCGCGCACCTCCATGTCCAGCGGCGGCGAGCTGAGCGAGGCCATCTGGTTCGAGATCCTGGCGGAGACTGCCCGCAAGAGTGGACCCAATTTCGAGAAGATCCATGCGGAGATTAAGCTGCGCCACCTGGACGCCCGCACCAGCCAGTGGGGCCAGCGGACAGAACCGTGGCGCAACGACACGTGATCCATGGCCACCTTCTGACCACATCCCCTCGCTGGGGGAGCCGAACCGTAATAGCAACTAACCAGAAACGAAAATAACTTTCCACACAAGACTGTCATTGCGAGGATATGGGGGTGGCCCTGGTCCAATGGAGTACCTCGGGGGCGTTACAATTATGTTGGCAGAATAAAACATATTTATTTTTACATTTCTGCCGTGTCTGTGCTGACTCCCTGTCCGCCAACTCTCCGTGTATATTTTGTTCCGCCTACGAGATATATTGTTGTCCTTTCCGATCAGCTTTTGATTATAAAGCTGGTGGCAAGGCATCCTTATACTAAATGTACAAACTTAACGAATCCTTGGACGACACGAAGTGGCCGCGATTCGAGTTCCCTGTCTTGGGATGGCATCCTTGAGGTGGGCTCTGTTTTGGATTATAATTTGGTTTCGTTCGCTTTCGATGATGGTGATGGGTGATGTTTTGATTTCTTGCTTCTCCTCTCCCTCCCTGGTATCACGTTGGCTGGGCCAGATCCTGCATCTCAGTCTCATTGTTGATCTCGGCCTCCCGCTCGCGCTGCTCCTCCTCCTCCTGCTCCCGCTTGGCCCGTTCGCGCTGCTCCTCCTCCTCGGCCTCCTCGTCGGTGTCGGCGCGCACAATGAGATCATGGGGCTCCCGGGAGGCCTTCCGCTTGCCGCGCTGCTCCTCAAACGGATCCGGCTTGCGGCAGACCCAGAACAGGCTCTGGTACTCGCTCTGCTTCATCGAGGAGGGATTCTGGGCGTACTTGGTCCGAATGCCCGTGCGCGAACTCTCAATCACAAAGCCGATGCTCTCCATAATGATGCACAGGTCCTCGAACGTCGGCTCGATGCTGTTCTGGCCACTGACGTCGCTGTAGTGGTACAGCAGCGGGCCGAGGTTCACCCAAATGCCGCCCGGTACGAGAATTCTACAAAAAGAAACCATTAGCTTCAATAACTGGGAGATAGTTGGGACTGGAAGGGTACTTGTAGATGGTGCGAATGAAATCAATGACATTGTTGGCGCAATCGATGAAGAAACAGGTGGCCACGCAGTTGTAGGTGTGGGGCGTCTTGTAGACCTCCAAGAAGTCACCAGCGGCTATTTCAAAGTGTCCCTTTGGGGGATTCTTCAGCGGACAGACGTCCGGAAAGCGAACGGCGGCCACCTGGTCCTCGCGCCTCAAGTTGTTCACGTACTGGTGCACCCACGGGTACAACACATACTTGTTCTCATAATCGCATCTAAAAATGAGAGAATCCCTTGGATAAGTTTTGTTTTTCTTGGAAAAACTTCGCCGCTCCAACTCACAGGTTGAGAACAAAGTTGGAGGCAATGAGCATGAAGTAGGAGAACTCATTGCCCTCGCAGGAGTAGCCCAAGCAGGCCAGCTCGTAGGTGAGGCGTCCCAGACCCGCTCCCGGCACCAAGATCTTGATCTCCTTCAGCTCACTACCAAGAGATTTTGAAAAGTTGAAAAAAATAGACAGATGGGATGGACGGCTTACTAGTCGCTGGGCTGAAAGTAGTCGACAATGCAGTCGATGATCGGCTTGTAGGACTGCTCCCGCTCCAGGGCGCCATCGGTGCTCCAGTCGCGCGCAATCAACTTCAATGTCGACTGGGCCTTTAAAATTTTTAGAGGTTCAACGTCAGCATCATCTAAAGCAATAGAGTTCTGCGATATTGGTGGTGGATAGCGGATGGGTGCGGGTGCAGGTGCGGGAGTCGGTGGACAGATTTTTGGAAAAAGATACGATATAGATATAGTTTTTGGTGCCAATTCAAAAGTAATAGCTGGGTGGGGGAGGAGGACGAGTGTTGGGTTTGAAATTGAAAGTTAGGCAACTTTTTACAAAATGAAAATGTTACAGATTCCCTTCTTAAACCTAATCTTAAGTAGATTTCTTAAAGGAATAGATTTCTATAGAACAGGAAGAGCCGCTAGCCCGTTGGTACCTGATCCATGTCGCCGTGCCGCACGTGGGGCGGCGGCTCGTCAAATTCCCAACGGTCTGCCGTGGGATTGGACGGTGAACCGTCCGGATCCGGATAGAGCACCCGCTCCCGCAATATCTCCCGGATAACGGCCTGATTCCGATCGATGCACGTGCGCACACAGCTGAGGTGGGCCCGGTACTTGGACAGCATGTGCTGGTCCTCGCCGGACAGGCTGTTGAGGTAATCCATGGAGCGCTTCAGTCGCTGGCAGGCATATGGTCTGTGGATGGGAGTGGAGGGGGTTTTAATAAATTAATTATTTATCCCGCTATCAGTAAGTGGTGGCTATCAGTGTCGACAGGCGACAGAGGAGTTGGAGTACAACGGAGTACAATGTAACAGCGGCAGCGGGAAGCAGTGCAAGAACGAACCTGTTGATTCTACGAACAAGAAAGCTTGACGACAGCCTGTCTGCACATGTCGTTTCCCCTCACCGCTCACACACTCGCACTTGCACTCCCTCTTGCTCGCTCGCTCGCTCACTCCCGCTCTTCGCTCCATTCACCGTTAGCCGGCTAATAGGGGGGCAACTCATTCAGCGCGCATGGGGGCCCAGCTCCAACAGCAAATACCAACAACATACACTTACCCGTAGTAGAGGAAGGCGTTCTGCACCTTCTGAATGTGCTTCTCCTCCTCGTCCTCGTTGGCGGAGAAGGCCTGGGCCAGCTGCTCATCCATTTTGGGATGCATGGGAAACATTGCATTTGGTTGTCTTGTCCTCTTCACGGTGTTCATTCACGGTTCATTTTCCGGCCCCGATTATCCTGTATTTCTTATTTCCCGTCCAATTCGATTTGAAGTGTGGCCGTCAGAGCTTGGACTGTTCGATTACCAGAACTATCGAATTCTAGTGTTGGAAAATGGATAATTAGTTCAAGATCCTGGCGCGCTTTTTAAACTTTTCCATTTCCAAGTCCATTTCAAGTTTAGAAAAGAAAACTCCCTCATATTTGATACTGCTAGTAACGGTGTTTATTTATCTTCAGTGGAAAACTGAAACCGGGGATTCAGGGGACATATTTCATTAATCTAAGATAGTTAGCTCAACTAAACATTGTTTTAACGGGTGAAGTACACCCGATCGACGCCATTTCTTTTGGATATATTATTTACACAGTAGATTTATTTTAGCGTTGGCCTCCTGCTCTACGTGGGGGTTAAATACAACATTCGAGGACATTCGATGTCCAGGTGCCCGGCTCGTCCGCGTGATGTGTGTGCGTGTGGATTTCGAGTGATAACAAGAACATAATAACCAAGTGTTTTCATTTTTTCGATTGGAATGAACGGAAAAGGACACAAACAATTAACAGGTAAAACAGAGAAAATTTACATAAATGCTAGGGTGCACCGGCGTGTGGGTGGACCGAACAAAGTGTGTACCAACAAGTAAAATAAATAAGCTAACACTATTTCGTACATTTAAATATCAACAGTGTGCAACTATCGAGTGTGAGTGTGAGTGTGAGTTTGACTAAGCCTAGGCCTGCAGTCCGGTGCTCCTGGTACCGGAACCCGTACCCGAATCATTGCCATTACCCAGCATCTCCTCTTCGCTCTCAATGAACATTTTCATAAATGCACAGCACTTGTTGTGGTAATTCGGCAAGGCGGCGCACTCGACGCTCCGCAACAGGATCCGGCCAAAGGTGACAGCTAAAGGAATAGAAAATGTAATTAAAAAGTACAGAATGAGAGGTTCGAAGCTTCGCCAACTCACCGACTTGATGCATGTCGTAGTAGCCACTTTCGATGCCCACACGGAGAAACATGCACAAATGCATGAAGACGTTCCGATTGGGCGGACTGAGCAAGTCGATGTAGTTCATGGCCTCCTGCTTGCTTGCGCTGCTCAGCAGGTTCTCCACAAAAGGCTCCAGCAGTGCCTGCTCCGGCAGGTCCAGCAACAGTAACAACGCCTGAGCAGCTGCCTCCACGCTTGCAGCTAGAACGAAAGTTCTCGGTTAGAGCTTGGGTTTTTGGCAAAGAAGGAGGCACACTTACGGAATGGATCCTGCGACCAGGTGTCCAGCCAGTCGCGTACCGCATTAAAGTCGGCCCTGAGCTGATTTCGCGATTCGTAGGGCGGGAACGCCCCCTGCTGCTGGGCACCCTGCTTGTAAAGATAATCAATCAGCAGGAAGAACTCCCTCGGCATCGTGACCCGATAATGCGGCGAGTTGTTATTCATCTGCGAGGAAATAAATTGATTAAAAGAGGGAAATCTTTCGGTTGGGAAACAAGTTACCAGCTCCTTGATCTGGCTCTGGGAGTAATCGCTCAGGGCCCGGTCGGTGCGACACATCGTCTCCATGGAGAGGCCAAAGCAGCTCGGCTGATAGTCGCCCGTCACTGTGATGAAGATGTCGCGGCCGTTCTTCACGTGCAGGATGAGGATGTCGAAGTTATCGTTGGTCCGGATCTTGCGCAGCAGGCCGGAAATGCTTCGGACATCCGCGTGCATCTTCAGCCAGATGCTGCGGGCCGAATCGATGAGCAGCGACCCCTCCCGCGGCTCGATCTGTAAGTACGGCTCACAGATGGAGTCGATGTCCTTCTTCTTGAAGCTGAAGTCCACCTGCAGCGGGCAGGTGTTGTAGACATTGAAGTAACTCGAGCTGGGCTCATTGAAGCGGACGCGACCGAAGTCAATGATGGTCTTGTCCACCTCGATCTGGGGCTGGTTGTCGTTCTCCCGCTTGTCCACCGCCTTCAGGACCTCCTCCTGCACCCGCTTGTACTTGGCCTGATCGCGGGTCTTAATCTTCACATGGAATACCCCATAGACGGGCTTGTGATCGCTCTGGCGTATCTCCGTGATGCTATTGTAGTCCAGCAGCTCGATCCGGGTGCCCTTCCACAAAATGCGATCGCAGTAGGACGGCAGCCGCCTCATGTCGTAGTTGTCGGTGTTGGGCTCGAATTTGTACGTTGGCTGGAAATTGATGTCGCCCTCCGAGTAGCCAATGAAGCACTGATTGTGGCTCATCTCCTCGCGCAGCTCGTCGTCTATCAGCAGAAGCTGGGGATCGCTCAAAGGTCCTGGCTGCGGCTCCCTCTCTTTGAGGCGGTAGTTCAGGTCACCCAACCAGAAGATGTGGCTGCCAAAAAGAAAGAGATGAATGACAATCGTCTTCTAGCTCGGTAGTTGCTCAAAAAATGCGACCGATGTACTTCCTATAGTTCAATAAACCCCATCTAGCAACTAGATACTTTCTCCCAACTGTTTCTTCTGGCAATTAGCACCTCAACTGTAGCTTTCAACCAAATTCTTTCACTCACTCGTGATCGTTGATGGTGCGGCCGTCTTCGAAGGACATGCCCCCGACGATGCCCTGGTAGTCTTGGTTGCGGGCCGCCTTCTGACCCGAATGGGCCGCCAAGTGGGAGTTGACGAAGCAAATGTTCCCCTCGTTCAGCTGCAGGCTAATGGCCACGCCTCCCTTGTTGCCGAGTGCATTGAAGATGCCACGAGTCACATAGTTGCAGCGAACATTCAGGATTTGTTGCTTCAGTGGCTTCCGAACGATGACGATCAGGAAGACGGCCATCATGCGGTAGGATTTCAGGATGGAGTACTCCACCCCCGGGTACATGCTGTTGATCATATTTTTTCTAATGGGCCAGAAAGAGTAGAAAGAGTAAGAAAAGTGATTTCTGTGGAGGTTCTCGCCCACTCACATCCATTGGGCGTCGGCCGCGGCGTCTGTGGAGCTCAGCATGCTCTTGGCGGGCACGTAGAGCTCCTGGATTCCAATAGCATAGATATCCGGTGGTTGTTCGCTTCGCGAGAGCCAGGTTCTTAGCGAATGGCTGCCGTTCAAGCACTGCTTGTTGTTTACATTCCAAGTGCCGCAGTAGATCCTGGAAGAGAGATTCAAAAAGTTAGTAAACGTAACAGAAAGCGTAAGGAATCGGTTACTTGGTGTCCTGGTAGATCATATACTCGCTCTCGCGCTTCTTCAGCTCCTGCTTCACTTCGCCGATCTGCCGGTAATCGTTCAGCCACCGAAAGTTGAGCACCGTGTCCAGATGGCTGGCGGTCATGAGCGCCTTGCAATTGACAACCTTGGCGTAGAACTCCTCGAAGTGTTTCGTCTCCGAGGGGTAGTAGTAATACTTGACGGGGCCCTCCTCGCCGGAGAACAGATCAAACTGCTGTTCTGTTATCGAGCTTTTGTCATCTGTTAATAATGTTTGAATATCAATTGAAGAGGATGGACAAATATTTGCCAATCATTAAGCCCGGCGGAGTGGCTGCCAATCCATGGGCAAATAGTCAACAGGCTTGCGCTATCTACTGGCTGGGCAGCTCCGCGGGTGTCACCCTTACCTTGCAGCATCTTGAATTGCTCATCGATGGCGAACACCTTGCTGATGACCAGCTCATTGACGGAGCTGATGGGAGACCGTTGACAGGAGAATGCTACGATGGCGTAGGTGCCGCCCGATTCCGAGGAAACCAGCACCAGCAGGCGTGTGACATACTCCGGGCCCTTCAGCTGATACGATTCGAATGTCTGCATCGAGAAAAGGGTTCTGATTAGCGAGGCCTGACTGTCGTTATCAACGAGACAGATAACAAGACTACCCCCATATACCCACAGGGGATGTGAACAATCTTTGAAAGACAACGTCAGAATTCGTTTATTTTGGCGTGGTCCTCGCCAGATAACAAGACCACCATGCACACATCCGATAATATCCGCAAGATTATAAACTAAACTAAACTTAAAGCTATAAGCTTACGTAGAGTATGTGCTCGTCCTTTTTGAAACGCTGCTTGACAATGTTCAGGATGGACTTGGTCGGGTCTGGAGGTTCGGCCGATGATCCATTCGATATGGTGTCTCCCACTAGCTCCATGATGTCCTGGCGTCGGTATGTGGCACCTGCTATTCAGCCAACTGGTTTCCTTAATGCGTAATCTCGGAATGAGGACTAATACTGTTGTGGGGTGTTCCTCTTCTGCGTCGATATGGATATATATGTGGAACTTGGACAGTTGGCTGCTTCTGCTGTTCTTGTTGTTGTTGGCTTTTCTATTTATAGTTAGCGCGCTCACCCAACGATTATTATTATTTTGCCCCGGATGGGTCGTGGTTTTCGGTTCGGGGCTTCTTTTTCTGATTATCAGGTGGCCGGAGGAGGGCTACGGGTGACGACCCAGCTCTTGGAGGCCTACTGTAACTGTAGCCCCGCTAACGTAGTCGTAACCTGGCCCGCTTGTTTGTTTGTTTTTCAGTTTTTAACGTTCAAGGTGGGTGTTTTTCTCACGCACACACACACACACGCCCAGCACACGGACGGGGGGCACTTATTCATCGGCGGACAATGACAATGGGTAGCCGAGGTGTCGGGTTCCAGGGCACATACGGAGGGCTCACAGACCAGCAGGCTAGCGCGCTAAAATTGGCTACCTCCGTGGCTCATTATTTGCTTTGAATTTGGTTTTGGATATTCTGCTGCTACTTGTTGTTGTTGTTCTTATTAGAGATGGGTGTCCATAATTGGCCACAGCTCTGGTGAGACTCAAAAATACCACTGCTCGTCCCACCACCAAGGGTCTGTAAAGTAGGCGCGGTATTTTGCGGTGCCACCTCTAGCGGTCCGATAGCACGGACCGATAGTCGGTCATACTGTCTAGGTATTTTTTCCACATATTTCCCTTAAATAACGTACTAATTTATAAAGAATTTAGAGAATACATTCCGATATTCGTGAAACTGTTCAACACTAGGAGCGAAAAGATAAGGAAGTATCGGTTCAGGGTTGCAAAGCTCACCTCGGCGATTTAGCCTGTTTAGTGTGACCAGACCGAAAACTTCAGAAAATACTACAGCGAAAAAAATACAACGATAATACTTCGATATAAATATATATTTTCGACTAATCGGAATATCGCGGAAAATTATAACGCGAAAAACGAGAACTCGCTTGTAAATTAAAGCCGCGAATCAACAACCGCTCCCAACCGCAAATGCAGGCTTTTACAGGCAAGCTGTGCATCTTGGGGATATTCGGTAGACGCGAGACAGGAGAATCAAAAAGTTAAAGCGAGGCGAAGAAGCGAAGAAAAGAAGGCATACATACATACAGACATCAAGCGCACGTATACGTTGCGAAGGAATATATGTATCCAAAGAGGTGTATGTGTGCGTGCAGCTTCTAGCGAAGATTGTTGGAGCACTCGAGTGGAGCAAAAGGGGGGCTGCCTGGAAAGAGACGCGACTGATAGAGAAAGAGAGAGAGAGGGCGCTATGGACGGCGGCGCTTGGGTGTTTTGGGAACAAAGGCGTTAAAATGATTTGGCACGGAAAAGGAGTCGCCAGCAGCAGCTAGAGCAAAAAACAGGCAACGACGACTCCGCCAGCCCACTGTGATATATTTTTTGGATCCAGCCCCAGCCGAAAAACAAGCTCGTACGTGTCTGAGTGTGTGTTGTGTGTATATGTCTCGGTCCTCCCGTCTCCTCCAACAAAACGCAGAAAAAGACGCACACAAACACACACACGCATGCACGCACACATGCACACACACACAGCGAGAGCGACCAGACAAAGTGAATAATTCATTTAAGGTAAATGTTTACAACAAAAGCAGAAAAAGTATAAACATTTAGGAGTTTGAGTGTAAGCGTGTTTCCGTGCGCGTCTGCGTGTTTTGGTTCTATGTGTGTGTGTGTGTGTTGGTGTGTAACAGGCGCCGCCATTTTTCGTTCCCTTGTAACGACCATTGTTAGGGTTGGCTGCCATCCCAATAATGGTAGGTTACCTGGTTGTAATTCAACAAAAGTTGAAACAAAAATAATTTAACTGACAGTCGGATGAGACTCTCGTTATCAAAAGGGAACACAAAAAACTGTTATTTTGAAAAAAAAATTAAGATGCGAAAAGTTGCTAATTTCGACCGAGACTTGGTAACCCTTTTTTATGCCTCTCATTGACAGTGTTGCCCATTTAGCTATACAACTAGCCAGATCTCGTCAGAGTTTTTTTCAGTTCTGAGAAATTAAGTTTTGGAACTTTTAGCAGAAAAAGGTGAAAAATTTAAAAACTAAAATTAAAAATAAAAAAAAATAGAGTATATTTTAAATCAAGTATTTTTTATTTTTAATTATCTGAAAAGCTAAAAGTCTAAAAGGCTAGCTTAGCTTTTTTTTTTTTTATGTCCGACAGAGCTGACAACACTGCTCATTGCGCATACTCTGCTATTCTCTTGCCTGCCCATGTGTGTATGTATGTATGTGTGTGTGTGTGTTGTAAACAGCTGAGAGCAATTTGCAATCGAAAGCCATTGAGAACAATTTCGGGCAGCAACAAAACTTAATTTGCGGCCGTGTTCCCATGCGTGGCTTGATGTTTATGTCTAATTCAGCGATAGATTATTATTCTTTCGTTCAGACAAATGTACACAAAACCCATTCTAGCCGGCGGCGGCGGCAGTGGCACCAGTAGCACTAGTAGCATTAGTGGAAAAGGCAGTAGAAACGGTCGGCGTCGATAACTCGACGCGTTTTCCATTGCCAGTCACGCCAGCCAGTTACATCGTTGTACGCCGCCACGCCGCGCAGCTTCTCGCGAAATCGGACGAAAAAAAAAAAGAAAAAAAAAAAAAGGGATATGCAAAATTGCAAATTACGGATCGCTGCGCATGCAAATCGATAATCAAAATTTTTTGTTGTGTCTTCGTTCGTTCGTTCGCCATGCACATGCACCAACACCAGCAGCAACAACAACAACAATAGCCAAACATGAGCAATGTTTAATACTCTTCATTGGCGTCGTAAGTGTGTATGAGTGTGTGTGAGATTCTGTGAAAAGAAAATATGAAAATATCTGTGAAAAATATGAGATTTTGCAGTTCATGTCCATGGATCGATACGGCTTTTTGTTACACATGTGCTTGCCAAGTTAATTGATTTTTTTTCTCGTTATTTTTTTTGTATTTTTGCGTGAGCGGTGGAGAGAGAAAGAGGGAGAGAAGAGAGCGCCAGAACGAGAGGGAACGACGACCCCCAGTTACACTTCTCGCTTGCTCACCTCTTTCATTTCGCTCGCGAGAGAAGCCGTATGAGAAAAAAATATAAAAAAAAAATAGAAAAAAAAAATCAAATTACGCTTAGAATTCCTTAGAATAATGAAACTATTGACTTTAAGTGCGAAATCAGCTGTTCGTTATCGCCCCATCCCCCTCTCTGCTGGAACGTTTTCAATTTCCGCAATTCTAGATCTGTCCAGAGAGAGAGAGAGAGAGAGAGAGCAGGAGGGTGGGTAGCTGAGAGAGAGAGGGCTGAAAATAGTTTGCACTTGTCCTAGTCCTGCAAAACATATGTATGTGTGAGCTATATAGCCATCTCGCTCAGAATTGTGCACGAGAGTTGGCCAGTGCTGCCAGATGGTTCGACGATTTGAATTTCAAAACAGCTGATAGTGGCCGAAAAAAAAAAAAAAAAGATTTAATTACTTCTTTGTTTGGATTTCCAAACCCATCTGCCCCCACACCCCCGCCACCCGGAAGACTTATTAATTTTTAACCTTCGTCTGCCGCCCACAGACTGTCTTGCAGAATGGTCGTCGGATCGAATCATACGCGGCGCAGTGAAACTGGCAGCAGATATTCAAGCAACAACAGCTCCAGCAGCACCAACGGAGGAGGCTCCACCGCCACCAGCAGCACCACCACCAGCGCAACGTCTTCACTAGCCACCCCATCGACAACGTCGACGACAGCATCGCAGACTGCGTCGGCGGCGGCGGCTGCGGCTGCGGCTTTGTTGTCGTCAATGTCCCATAAAGGCCATGTCCCACCACCTGCACCTGCACCTGCTTCATCCGCGCAGCATCAGTCGCAGCATGCCGCGAACAACCACCAGGCGCAGGGCCACCATCACCATCCTGGCCACTACCAGCAGCAGTCGAACCACCATGGCAGCGGCAGTACCAGCACCACCACCACAACCAACAACCACCATCAGACGAATGGAAGTGGCAGTGGATCCACTGGAGCATCGGTGGTCAGTGGTCTCAATGGTTGCAACGGCAGTGCCGTCAGCAGATTGTCGCAATCGACGGGCATGTCGCCGCGTGAACTCTCTGAGAACGATGACCTGGCCACCTCGCTGATACTCGATCCGCATTTGGGTTTCCAGACCCACAAGATGAACATACGCTTCCGGCCCCTCAAGGTGGACACGCAGCAGCTGAAGGCGATTGTGGACGAGTTCATACACACGCAGAACTACGATGTGGCCATTCAGCGGATATACGACGGTCCATGGATACCGCGCCACCTCAAGAACAAGAACAAGATTGCCACCAAACGGTTGCACGATCATGTAGGTTAAGATCTCTATCCCAAGACTGATGTCCTGGCCAGCAAGAGGCGCTATAATCCTTTCGATACTCTTTTTCTTTCAGATCGTGCGGTACCTGCGCGTCTTCGACAAGGACAGCGGCTTTGCGATCGAGGCCTGCTATCGGTACTCACTGGAGGAGCAGCGCGGCGCCAAGATTAGTTCGACGAAGCGGTGGTCGAAGAACGAAAAGATCGAGTGTCTGGTTGGGTGCATAGCTGAGCTGACGGAGGCGGAGGAGGCGGCGCTGCTGCATTCGGGGAAGAACGACTTCTCGGTGATGTACAGCTGCCGGAAGAACTGTGCCCAGCTCTGGCTAGGACCAGCCGCCTACATCAATCACGATTGCCGCGCCAACTGCAAGTTCCTGGCCACCGGGCGGGACACGGCCTGCGTGAAGGTCCTGCGCGACATCGAGGTGGGTGAGGAGATAACGTGCTTCTACGGCGAGGACTTCTTCGGCGACTCGAACCGCTACTGCGAATGCGAAACCTGCGAACGACGTGGCACAGGCGCCTTTGCCGGCAAAGAGGATGGCCTGATGCTTGGCCTGAGCTCCGGCCTGGGCCTGGGACTGGCCACCGGTGGCACTGGCTATCGGCTGCGTGAGACGGACAACCGGATTAATCGCATCAAGAGCCGGGCCAACTCTACTAACAGCACCTCGAACAGCAACAGCAACACCAACGACTCCACCACGGCGAGTGAGAGCAGTTCGAACGGTGGCGTGGTTCCGGCTGGCGGTGGAGGGACAGCTAGCGCTGGAGTTGGGGCAGCGGGAGGAGCCACCACACCGGCAGCTGCCGGAGCAGGAGTGGGAGTGGGAGCAGCTGCGCCTGTAGCTGGCAAAGAGGCGACTGCTGCTGTCTCGTTGCTGGAGAAGAAGCTGCCCAACGTGGTCGTGTCGCCATTGACGATGAAGGAGCTGCGCCAGAAGGGCATGACCAAGTACGATGCCGAGATGATAATGGCCAATGCGGCGTATCAGCAGCAGCACCACCACCAGCATCAGCACCACTTCCACCACCACCATCATCACCACCATCACCACCACCACAACCATGGCCAGCACGCCAGCACAGGCGCCGAGGCCACCGCCGCCGTGCAGGCCATGCAGAAGCCGGGAGGCGGCGGCGGCGGCGGCACTTCCTCCTCCTCCTCTGGCACTGGCGCCGGCACAGTTGGAGGCGGGACGAGTGCTGCCGCCGGCAGCGGAGCTGGCTCCGAGGTCAATGGGCTGCGCAAGTCGATGCGGGTGAACAGCACCAGCAGCAGCATCTCCACCGCCTCCACGGACGAGGTGGTGATCGCCCCCGGTCCCATAACGCCATTGCCCACGAAGGCGCCCGTGGTGCTGATGCCCAGGTGCAAGCCGGCCCAGATGGCCATTGCGGCGGCCGCCATGCAACAGCAGCAGCAACAACAGCTGCAACAGCAGCAGCAGCGGGAGAAGCGCCAGCTGAGACGCAGCGAGCGCCAGAAGGAGAAGCTGACGGATGGCGAGAGCAGCGACAGAGAGAAGGAGATCCAGGATCAGCAGTTACCGGCCAAGGTGTTCATCATGGCGAATGAGAAGCAGGAGAAGCAGCAACAACCACAACAACAGCAGCAGCAGCAGCAGCAGGAGAAGCGTGTGACGCGAAACAGTGCAGGAAGATCGGGAGGAGGCGTCGGAGGAGTAGGAGGAGTAGGAATGGTTGCCAGATTAGCCGCCACTGCCCATAACAATAACATAGGAACCACATCAGCATCTGCTACAACAACCAACAGCAACAACAACAACAACAGCAACAGCAACAACAACAACTGCAGCAAAGCAACAACGATTACAAATTGTAATAACCATAATAGTAATAATAGCAGTAGAATTAATCATAATTCTAATCTTAGCGGTAGACTTAGTGTTAAATCAAAGAAGCCAGCACCAAGTGAGGCCTCGTCCACATCCTCATCCACCACCACAACATCCACATCCACAGATCAGCAGCAGCAGCAGCAGCAGGCAACGCGTCGCAGTCGCAGCCACAGTCCCGCCTACAAGAAGAATCTATTGGCCAGCTTCGAATCGGGAGCCAAGGATCGGGAGCAGCACCAGCAGCAGCAGGCGGACGATGGAGCCACTCCTCCGGTCAAGCAGAAAAGGAGTCGCCGTGCCGCTGCTTTGGCGGCGGCGCAAAGCATTCACTGCGATGCTCTGGGAGTAACACCCGGCTCGCTCTCATCCTTCACCAGCAATCCGCGCAAGAGATCCCAGCCGGCGAGCACCAGCACCACCACCACCACTACCAGCGAGGCGTCCTCCAGCAGCATCATCAGCAACAGTAATGTGGAGCCCTTGCTGAAGACCCCGGAGCGGCGATTGAAGCTAACACTCCGGATGAAGCGGTCGCCCATCCTCGACGAGGTCATCGAGCTGGGGACGAGCCTCAGCAACGACCGGCATGCCGGCCGCCACAATGGCAGCCACGGATCGGGACGCAGTGCCGGAGGACTGGCCGCGTTGCACGGATCTGGCTCGGATAAGGCTGCGCTGAATGCCAACAACAGCAGCAGCAGCTCCAGCATCGGCAATGGCATCGAGTATGAGATCCTGCGCATGGAGGGCATCTCGGAGCATGGAAACGACGACGATGACGAGGAGGAGGACGAGGAGGAGGAGGAGCAGCAGGAAGACGAGGAAGAGGAGGACGAAGAACTGCCCGAAGAGGAGGACGAGCCGAAACTGGATGAGCCGGAAGAACATCAGCCGCAGGTGGAGGAGGAGAAGCCGATAGCCGCCACAAGCTACTCCAAGAAGCAGAGGAAGAAGCAACGCAGCCGGAGCAGGAGCAGCCAGAGGAGATCCCCGGCTCCCAGCAGCAGTGTATATGGGACGCCCCAGAAGAAGCGGCTCCGCCTGATTTTCGGCAACGAATCCCACACCATAGACATTCCACCGACAGCCGAGGGACCGGGAACAGCGGGAGCCAGCAGCGGCGTCGATGAGCTGAACAGCAGCGGTGGAGCCGGAGGCGTCAGTGCCAGTGACGAGTCCTTCAACGCCTCGTACGCCAGCAGCACCAGCTTGACGGTGAACACCAGCAGCACCACATCCTCCTCGTCTTCGTCGTCGTCGGTGGAGCCGGTGGAGTCATCCAGCGGTGCGGCGGCGACCATTGCCTCCGGCAGTGCCCAGTCACCGTCTTCCACCACGAGCAGCTCCTTCCAATCGGCCTGCACATCCACCACCAGCAGCAACATCTACTTCCCGAACGGGAAGCAACGCGGCGGCGACGGAGACTCCTACGGGATGAACTACTACCAGCTGGGGAAGTTCGGCAGTCCCGGCCAGGGACAGGCCATTGTGAGCAGCAGCAGTGGATCGGGAGTGGGAGTGGGAGTGGGAGCGGGCGCTGGGTCAGGAGCGGCCGGAGGCGGTGGTGGTTTCCTGAGCATGCCCAAGCACACCTTCGGCACATGCGCCCTCCTGGCGCCCACTAGCTTCGCCAATCTCCAGCAGAGTGCCCAGCAGGCGGGACAACAGCAGATAAAGTCTTCCTCCTCCTCAGGAGGAGGCGCTGGCGGAGGAGGAGGAAGCGGCGGTGGAGGAGTGGTGGCCACATCCACATCCACGTCGACATCGCATCATCATCATAACCATCATGGCCAGAAATAACCAACGACTGATCTCCAAGCAAAGTGACTAAGCTCAGCTGCCATTGCCAAGAGAGGAGTAAGGAGGAATCGGATAACCAAGAAGGACAGACCAGAAGAGGACGAGAAGGAGGAGCGGAATCAGATGGAAGAACTGGAGAGGAGGAGTGTGAGGAAAGTGAATGAGGGGAGGAGGAGACTAAGGAGAATTGTTGCGCTGCTGGCGTCGTTGCCTCTGCTGCTGCCGCGCCGATCTGCAATCCTAACAGTGTCCTCATGTAGACTTAGCCCTAGAATATAGATCTAGGATCTAGCATCTAGCACCTAGCCACCATTATCCCCAGTCCCCCAAGTAGATCCTGTATTTTTTTTGAGCCAAAAAGCAAAAACCAAAAGCTAGAACAGGCAAAATGTGGAAAAACCTGAATTATAACTTTCTTTTTTGCTTTCTTCCACTTCTCTTTGTTCTCTATTTCTATTTCTCTTTCGTCCTTTTCGTCCTTTGTTTTTACCTTATTTTTTTATTTGTATTTCTGTGCGTGTGTGTGCGTGTCTGCGTCTGTGCCTCCGCCTCCGCCTTCGTGTCTGCATCTGTGCATGTGCGTGCTTGTCTGTTTGCTGTGTGCTTTGTGCCTTTCTTCTTGCAGATGGAAATGTAAAGCATAAAAGTAGGAGAAAGGATGAGGAGATAAAGCAGAAGAGCAGCAACCACAACAAGAGCATCTACAGCAGAAGCCAACGCAGCAGGAGCAGCACCAGCCACATCCTTTGTAGCAGCAGCAGCAGCAACAGCAGCGGCAACAATCTGTTAGTTAAAAAGCTAAGAATAGAATTAAATCGGATTCAAATCATGTACAGTTAAGAAGAGAGACAATGACGAGGACGAGCCTGAAGGATAATATTCCGAGAGCCATTTAACTAACAAATTAAATAATTAAATGCAAGAGAAATGAATAAAGGAGCAGAGCAAAAGGATAATACCATCTAGCACACAGACACAACGCAATTAGCAGCGGTTTTAGACGCCTTACAACTAACGTTAACTTCATAAACCTTATATACATATATATACAAGGAAAACAAACAATATACATATATATATATATTTAAATATATAAAGGATACTTTAGAAAATCCCACAAGAGCCAACAAAACAATAGAGCAGCAACAACAACAACAACAAGATGAAAATCAGCAATACATAAGCCACTCAATAGAGTAAAAAATAAAAGATACAAGGGGAAAATGCTAAAAAAAAAATAAAATAAAATAAAAAATAAAAAAGAAAACTTAGAAAACCAAATATTTCACATAAATGTATATAAAAAAAAAAAACAAAAAACAAAAATGGAAAAATTATAAATTATAAAGAAAAACGAAAGTGAAGATTCAACTTGAGAAAAATAAAAATAAATAATTAAAAATAAAAAAAAAACGAAGCAAACCGTTTGCGATGAAAGTGGCCAAGATTTCATTTTGTTTTCGATTCATCATCCTGTTCAGAAATCAGACAAAACCTCTAAAATATATATCTATATAATCCACCACCCCCACCTTTGTAATGCTCTCATCACGCCTATCCATGCTGTCGTTATCTTTTGCGTTTTCCGGACTAAATCCGACCAAAAAAAAAAAATATATATATATATAAAGTCTACACACACGGCACCACAGAATGTATTTGGCTTACACCGATTCGATTTTGTTTTCATTAATTATTTTATCCTATATCAACGATAATATAAAGATTTGATTTTCTTTTTTTTTTTTCATTAGTTTTATGCTATGCGATGCGATTATAATTATTTTTTAACGCATAAGTTTAGTTAGTAGCGTACATTAATTAATCATATATTCGATATATTATATATGTAACTACTGTGTATTATTTTGTAAGCCACCACAAAAACAATTGGACAATCTTGTCCAACATTCATAATAAACTAAAAAAGTGAAATTTAGTTTTTACAAATGCATGGCATTTTTAATTCATGTTTTTTATCTTTTAATTCATTTAAATTTGGTTGAACTGATGACCAGAAGACTATTTCCACTCTTTCTGACCATCTTCCGGAATAGTTTCTCATCCAAAGCCTTTGCACAAAATACATTTATTTTATTTTTTTGCTTAAACTGAGTGCCTGGATACACTCGTGGAACAAAGGAATTCCCGGAAACAAAACAATTACTTTTCCAAGAAAGTTTTCAGCCATTAAAGGATCCACAGATACATCTCTATCTCTGTCTTCAGCATCTTCTTCTCATTTATTAAGTAAGCGTACAAAAATCTGTTTCTTATGGGGAAAGGTAGTGGGGCGGGGGAAAAAGGTCAAAGAATCTGACCTGTGAAATGGTTCGCTTAAGAACTAAGTGGGTATACTATATAGTTATTTCCGGATGAGAAGGCTCCTGCTCCGTTGAGTTGTTGACGGGATTGGGATTATCCGAGCGGGATTAGTGGCCGTACTTCTGGAAGTCCCATTCGCGATTGTCCAGCGGACAGACCTGACGCGTCTTCAGCCAACGGGAGATGCAGTGGAAGTGGAAGGCATGGTTGCAGACGCCCCAGGCCACGGTGCACTCCTCGCTGGTGGCCGAGGCCTGGTTCGCCTGGCACTCGATGCACAGGTCCATGATGTGGTTGCGGCAAATGGCGCAATTGTCCACCACGATGTCTGCGAAAAGATAACCCAACGGCCATGTTAAATGGTGTTCACTTTGTGGCCAACTAGTTAGTACTCACCCCATGCCCATAGAGCCACGGCGTTCCACTGGGTGGGTTATCAAGGAAAATGAAACGAGAAAGTTGCAAAATTAACAAAGGCCCGGCCATGACCGCCAGAAATGCTGACTCCTCGCCGAGTTTACTCACCTTCTTCACTTCGAAGCGCTTCTTTTCGCCTTTGCTGCTGCTGGAGGGGACCTCGAACTCTTCCTCATCGACCTCCATGGTGTCTGCGTCGTTGTTCTTCGATCCGGCCAACGTTAACGATAGTTTAAGCTAAATTTTAGCTTATTTGCGAAAAGTATCAACCAATTTTCGGCAGTGCCAGTGTATGTGTGCTAATGTGACCGTTCTTCCTCTTCTGAATAATGCTTCTGTCACAGCTGGTCCCTTTAAAAGCTTTTCGGTATTTAAATTTTAAAACTTATTATTATTTATTACTTAGTATTTTTTATTTATTTTCTAAAAGTTTAAACCATTTGCTCCTAATAAGACTTTATTTTATTTCCAGTAAAACAAGAAATTTATATGATTTAAAAGTTGTACATGTATTTTTCCATTTAAATGTAATATTTAGTTAAATCTTCAAAAATCGACTTTATAAAATCGACTAAAATAAATAAAAACGTATTTCTTTCACACTCTTTTACATTTTTTACTCAATAAATTAAATTATTCAAATTCAGCACTCGGCCCTGGAATTTTTCTTTTTCCCGGCCATCTCCTGCTATGATGCCCCTCCTCCAGTCTTGTGTCCTGACCGCTCCTTCTCCTTTTCCCTCTTCACAACCGGCAGTCGCGTCCAGATATATCCCCCCGATCTCTGGGCGGTATACTCATCGACGTCGGGCAGCGGGAACGGAGTACTCCGGTCGTAGTAGTAGTTACTGGGAGCATGCATCACGAACTCCAGATAGCAAAGTTTCCGGGAGAGCTCCTCATCAGGTCCTGGAAGTTAATGAAACATTAAAGAAATGATCGACAAGAAGGATGGGAAGATGTCGTACCAATTAGGTAGGTGGCCGGATCGAATCCCTCCTGGGGATCTGGACTGTCCTGGGTGGGAATCAGCCAAGTGAGGAAGGCCGACTTTTCGCAGTACGCATCTACCAGGAGACCCCGAATCTGTGCGTAGTACAGGTTCTGCTCCCCGTCCACGATGCTGACAATGTCACCGATTTGCATGTAGCTGCCCTTGTAGAAGACGCTCTTAACGAACTTGGTGCAGGCCTGGACCTTGGGCGTCTTCTGTGCGGGTCTCTTGAACAAAGTACGACGATTTCGGGCACCAGACGCCGCTCCCGGCCCGCCTGTTCCCGACTTTCCATGCTTATTCGAGTTACTAGGATGATTCCCCGCTCCAGAGAGATGGTGAGAGGAAGATCCGGAGGACCCGTTCGGCCCATTGTTGTGCCCGTTGGCCTGGCCAGCATTCCCGGAGGCATTACCCCGGGTTCCAGTTTGTTTGGCTTTGAAACGAGTGCTCTTCCGCAAGCGTTTCATAATCGTGGGAGTGCGGGTGCCAGCTTGATTGGCGGTGCCGTTTAAGCTGCTCCTGGTTATTTTTCCTGTGCGCTGAACGGGAGTGGGCGGTGCTTCGGGGGAGCTCGGTGTCAGATCCTCCTGCTTGACCTTACTGCTGCTCTCAGTAGTGGGCTTCTCCGCTTCCTCGACATTAACGGGCGGCGGAGTAGCCGGCGGCTTGAGCTGCTCTTCCTCAACTTCTGGTTTCTTGTCCTCTGCCTCCTCCTCCTTCTCCTCTTTCACCTTGGGCTCCTCCTTTTCCTCCGGTTCCTCCTTCAGTTCCTTTTTGGACTTTGGCTTTGGCTTTGCCTGCTCCAGTTCAGCAACAGAGGGCATCTGCTCGTTGGTGGTCAGATCGTTGTCGATGTCCATTAGCACCACTTCCGTTGAAGCATCCTCCTCCTTGCACTCGCAGAGGGGAGCTGCGGGAACGGCCGCTTCCTCAGTAGCCGTTTGGTCTCCATCTTCGGCCGATTCCCTTGCCGGATTCGGCTGATCCGGGGCACTGGATTTGCCGCACTTGCCGCACTGGCTGTCTGTGGGCTCTGGATCTGTGGGCATGGCTAACCAGATGGCCTATTGGCAAGTGTTTAATACAGTTTTCGCGGATATCAACAAATTTCCGTGCGACAATAGAGGAACAGGAATAGGCAGTGTGACCAGGTCATCTGCAGGAACTCCCACCATACAGTATATTCGGTATATTGAATACTTCTATCGTTGGATACCTCCTAACGCCTACTGGTATTTTTGGGAGCCCCTAGATTTGGTCTGCCTGTAAGATTTCCGTCCCCACCGATACGGTCACATATCTGTCACAGTCTTTCTAATTTTCAGCTCCCGTCAAGTTACGTTTCAGTTTCGTGCGACGGAATTCGCACACGATTTGTTTTTAAAAAAAGAGAGACTATTACTGAAACTGGATTCCGGACAATCGAAATCAGGAAGGAAGATGGATTTTGGGGCGTTGTTGCATTACGCTAAGAGGAAGAATGATGCCGCCACCAAAGAGGAGGTACGGGTATCGCAGAGCTCTCATTTGTGGGTCAGATTTGTCAACATTTGTGGGGCGACTGGGTGATCTACCAGCTACCAGCTACCTGCTGGTGCTGTTGATTCACTTTCCGCGAGAGCATATGGTAGCCAGCCCCCGTTGTCTCCCTCAGCTATCTCCCATCGGCGATTCAAAAATCAAACTTCGGTCCGAGTCGAAGATTTGATGGACTTGCATTTGTAATTTTAGACTAATTGGAGTTGATTTTTCTCGAAGGATGGGTAGGACAGGGTCATCCCGTCCAGTTGAAGCTACCAGATGTATATGGGGTCCCTCACTCTCCGTCAGATGTAGAATTCTTGTTAAATCATGAAGAGAAGCAACTTATAAAGTTTTATTTTGGTTCTTTTTCAGGGAAAGTTCTACAGCACCAAGTATGCGCCCCCCAAGAAGGAGTCGAAGGAGAGCAAGCAGCTGTCGAGCAACATCCAGAAGTTCCTAAAGCGGCGCGAAGTCGAGGAGGCCGAACGCAAGCGCGAACAGCGCCAGAAGCTGTCCGAGCTGCTGGCCATGCGAGATGAGAAGTCCAAGAACAAGATACGTAAAATGCTGAAGGTTACCAAGTCGGCGAACAAGTCGGTGCTGGAGGATGCCCAGGACTGCGATGCAGCCAATGGCCACGAAGCCGGCGAGGGGCAGGGCGACGACTACGGGTATGTCTCCAACGAGGCCAATGCCTTCTACGAGAAGTACATAGAGAAGGTGCGCGACGTCCAGGAGGACAAGGGCTTCGCGCCCAGCCGCCCGCAATCACTGCGTGATCTGTCCGGGACCAAGGAGAGAGTCAAGGCTGCCATTACCCGAGAACGTGAGGAGGCCAAGTCGCATACACGCCAGCGGAGCAGCACCTCCAGTGGCAGCACCTCGGCATCGACCTCGAGGGTTTCCAAAGAGCCAAACCTGGCTCGCTCCTACAGCACCACTAGGACCATGTACGATCCAGCGGCCGAGAAGAGGGAGGAGGAGCGCAAGAAGAAGCAAGAGGAGGAGCAGCGCCGAGCCAAGCTCAAGCGTCCAGCACAGCCGCCGCCAATGGACTTCCAGGCGCTGCTGCGTTTGGCCGAAAAGAAGCAGCACGAGCCGGTGGTGTTTGCCCAGCCGGAGAAGAAAAAGGAACCGGAGCGCCTGCTGTCCGCGAAGGAGAAGCGCGAGATGGAGGAGCGCCAGCGCTACAAGGAGCAGCGTGCGATGCGTGATAAGATGAAGGAGAGCGATGAGAAGACCAGAGACGCCACAGCCAAGGCTCCGCCCAACCGCATGGAGCCCAACGGGCGCATCCCGAAGCTGAACCAAGCCAAGCCATCAGCAGCTCAGCCAAACGATACCAAAGCCAAGTCATCATCGAGTGATAACTTCAAACGTCCCGCAGCCCCAGCTTCGGGCCACTCCTCCAGCTCTTCCATTGCCACATTAAACACAAATCGTAATCCCGCCACAAGTACAAAACCAGCCAGTAAGACCAGCAGCGTCACAAAGTCAGCTCCGATTACCTCCAAGCCGGTAGCCGCCGGATCATCGGCAGCAGCTGGGAAGCCCAGCGCCAGTCCAGCCAGCTCCAAGGAAGCGCCTGTGTCTCGGAATCCCTATGCCATGGCTAGCAAGAATGCGCCTGTGCGTGAGTTTCCGCCACGTGACCGTCCGGCTGGAGGAGCAGCGCCTCCGGCCAAGACTCGCCAGTTTCCGCCGGCGGATGTCCGGAAGTCGGGTGGCAGGCCATTCCCCCCAGCGGATCTCAGGAATAGGAAGCGACCGTTGGGTCCGAGAGGCGACCAGAACAGTAATAAGAGTAAGTCCGGATATCAGTTCAAGCCAATCCTAATATTTTCTAATCGACAGAGCGTGGCTTCGACGAGGATGATTCCGAGTACGATTCGGAGCTGGACGACTTCATTGACGACGGAGACTGCGAAGAGGACATATCCTCGCACATTCGTGACATCTTTGGCTATGATAAGCGGCGCTACCGTGATTTGGACGACGACGATCGCGAGATGGAGTCCAGCTATGCGCAGATGCAGAGGGAGGAGTTTATCAGCAAGAAACTGGGTAAGTCATTGGCCCTACTTCGAGTCCACAATCCAGACTAACCCCTTCTATTTGCTTTAACAATAGGAATGCAAGAGGATTTGGAAGATATGCGCATGGAGGCTATGCACAAGAAACGTAAGATGGCCAAGAAGCGGACCAAGCGCATCGATGACGACGACGACGAGGATTAGCCTGGCCCTCGTCCGTTCGGTCATGTTTGCACGTAAATCTCAAAAATGAAAACCGAAAATCCAATACCTAGTTTACGATCCGCGCCCATCCCGTTATCTTATCAGTCGGATTCCGGGGCGATGCCGAGGTCGATCGATGCTGAATCAGGAGCTGTGCCTGTCGAGTTATAAATTTGAAGATATTTTGTATACTTTTTCTGTGACCTTAGCTTAGTTGATAAGTATTCCCAACCCCCACACCACCCCCACACCTCCCCGTGGGCTATTTATACATGCATATATATATACTATCTATATACTATATATATATGCGAAGAAATATATGTTCAAATTTATGGTGCGCGAGTGTGCCTTTACACCGCATCTGTAAACATCTATTTTTCTACAATCTATAAACCGAAACCAGAACTCAACTCATTGACTCTTGTGTTTGTCTCCACTCCCCGATAGGAATTGCAAATCCGACTCCTCACCCGACTCGCAATGTGTACTTAGTACATGGCATGGGTGAAAGACCCCCAGGGGGCTCCAGGCCAGGGGCTTTGAACTTGTTGGTGGCCTTGGAGGAGGGTGTTCCCCCATTCCCCCTTAAGTGTTTTTATTTTCCGGTTATGTTCTATCTTTTTACACAAAAATAAAACTAAAAAGTAATAGGGACAATGGTGTGCCCCTCAAGGAACCCTCTCGAGGAGAACGGAGATGTGGGCAGTGCCGTGGTCCTCCACGCTGGCGAACTTCGCGCCGTAGTGTCTGGGAGGGTACTGTCATCCTGGATCAGTTTCCTGTTTTCCATTTAGTTTTTCATGATCTACAAATCGTTTCAGGTACTAGGATCGGATGAGAATTCGCTGAGTTATAGCCATGGATGTGGGCCATCGATCCACAAACCGTTGAAGATATTCCGCTCGAGGATCGGATGGAAATTAGCTGAGATATAGCCATGGTTGTTGGCCGTATATGGAAATCCTGCATTTTAAAGGGGATCCCACACAAAAAAGGAGGAAATTTTGAAAAAATATTTTGTGTTAGGATTTTGATGCAGATTGAAAGGAAATCGATCCACAAATCATTTAAGGTATTCCTTTCGAGGATCGGATCATAATTGGGGAAGATATAGACGGCTCTGTGGGCCGTATGGGGGAAAATCCACTTTTCAAGGGGACCCATGGGGAAAAATGGAGAAAAAATTTTAAAAATATTTTGTGTCAGGATTTTGATGCAGAATGGTGGGGAATCGATCCAGAAACCGTTTGAGGTATTCCGCTCGAGAATCGGATCAGAATTGGCGAAGATATAGATATGGGTCTGGGCCAAATGCGGAAATCCAGGATTTTGAAGGGGACCCCCAAAAAAATCGAAAAATGAGGAAAAAAAATTTTGTTGCCAGATTTTGATGCAGAATGATGGGGAATCGGTGTAGAAATCGTTTAAGGTATTCCTTTCGAGAATCGGATGGGAATTGGCTGAGATATAGCTATGGCCCTTGGCCAGATGGGGAAATCTCGGATTCTACAAGGGGTCTCCCCATAAAATTTGGAAAAAAAGTGAAAAAATATTTTGTGTTAGGGTTTTGATGCAGATTGAAAGAAAATCGATCCACAAATCGTTTAAGGTATTCCTTTCGAGGATCCGATCATAATTGTGGAAGATATAGCCATATGGGGGAAAATCCACTTTTCAAGGGGACCCATGGGGAAAAATCGAGAAAAAATTTGAAAAATATTTTGTGTCAGGATTTTGATGCAGAATGGTGGGGAATCGATCCAGAAACCGTTTGAGGTATTCCGCTCGAGAATCGGATCAGAATTGGCGAAGATATAGATATGGATCTGGGCGAAATGCGGAAATCCAGGATTTTGAAGGGGACCCCCAAAAAATTCGAAAAATGAGGAAAAAAAATTTAGTTGCCAGATTTTGATGCAGAATGATGGGGAATCGGTGTAGAAACCGTTTAAGGTATTCCTTTCGAGAATCGGATGGGAATTGGCTGAGTTATAGCTATGGATGTGGGCCAAGTACGAAAATCCAGCATTTTGAAGGAGATCCCCCAAAAAAATTTGGAAAAATATTTTGTGTCAGGATTTTAATGCAGATTGAAAGGAAATCGATCCCCAAATCGTTTCTGGTATTTCGCTCGAGGATCGGATGAGAATTGAGGAAGATATAGCCATCTCTGTGGGCCATTTGGGGAAAAGCCCCATTTTGAAGGGATCCCATGGGGAAAATCGACAAAAAATTTAAAAAATATTTTGTGTCTGGATTTTGATGCAGAATGACGAAAAATCGATCCACAAATCGTTTAAGGTATTCCGCTTGCGAATCGGGTAAGAATTGACTGAGATATAGCTATGGCCTTGGGCCAGATGGGGAAATCTCGGATTCTACAAGGGGTCTCCCCATAAATTTTGGAAAAAAAGTGAAAAAATATTTTGTGTAAGGATTTTGATGCAGATTGAAAGAAAATCGACCCACAAATCGTTTAAGGTATTCCGCTCCAGAATCGGATAAGAATTGGGGAAGATATAGCCATCTCTGTGGGCCATATGGGGGAAAATCCACTTTTCAAGGGGACCCATGGGGAAAAATCGAGAACAAATTTTAAAAATATTTTGTGTCAGGATTTTGATGCAGAATGGTGGGGAATCAATCCACAAATCATTTAAGGTATTCCGCTTGCGAATCGGGTAAGAATTGGCTGAGATATAGCTATGGCCCTGGGCCAGATGGGGAAATCTCGGATTCTACAAGGGGTCTCCCCGTAAATTTTGGAAAAAATGTGAAAAAATATTTTGTGTCCGGATTTTGATGCAGAACGGCGGGGAATCGATCCAGAAATCGTTAAAGATATTCCGCTTGAGAATCGGATGAGAATTGAGGAAGATATAGCCATCTCTGTGGGCTATATAGGGAAAAGCCCCATTTTGAAGGGATCCCATGGGAAAAATCGACAAAAAATTTGAAAAATATTTTGTTTCAGGGTTTTGATGCAGGATGACGGGGAATCGATCCACAAATCGTTTAAGACATTTCGCTCGAGGATCTGATGGAAATTGGCTGAGATATAGCTATGGATGTGGGCCAAATACGAAAATCCAGCATTTTAAAGGGGATCCCCCAAAAAAATTGAAAAAATTTGGAAAAATATTTTGTCTCAGGATTTTGATGCAGAATGGTGGGGAATCGATCCACAAATCGTTTAAGGTACTCCGCTCGAGAATCGGGTAAGAATTGACTGAGATATAGCTGTGGAAATGGGCCTGATGGAGAAATCCCGGATTCTGCAAGGGGTCGCCCCACAAAAATATGAAAAATTTTGAAAAAATATAATCTTCCAGGATTTTGATGCAGAATGGTGGGGAATCGATCCACAAATCGTTTAAGGTATTCCTTTCGAGGATCGGATCATAATTGGGGAAGATATAGCTATGGCCCTGGGCCAGATGCGGAAATCTCGGATTCTACAATTTTGGGATTCCCCACAAATTTTGGAAAAAAAGTGAAAAAATATTTTGTGTTAGGATTTTGATGCAGATTGAAGGAAAATCGACCCACAAATCGTTTAAGGTATTCCGCTCCAGAATCGGATCAGAATTGGTGAAGAAATAGCCATATCTGTGGGTCCAATGGAGGAAAACCCACTTTTCAAGGGGACCGATGGGGAAAAATGGAAAAAAAAAATTTAAAAATATTTTGTGTCCCGATTTTGATGCAGGATGACGGGGAATCAATCCACAAATCGTTCAAGGTATTCAGCTTGAGAATCGGGTAGGAATTGGCAGAGATATAGCCATGGATGTGGGCCTTGTAAGAAAGCCCAGCATTTTGAAAGTGATTCCCCACAAAATTTTCAAAAACTCCTCATTCTGTTGAAGATATTTATGTTTTTGGTCGAAACATTTGAATTCCTCCTACAAGGATATGACAATAAATTGGTCAACTGTTAAGATTTGAGGAAACACAGCTTTGGTGTTCTTGAAGATCCTCCCACAATGTCGCGACCAAAGTCGTTTCCAAAGAGTTCCCTCATAAAAGCTCATAAAAGTTAACAAGAATTTAATAGATAGTTAAAAATATTAGTAAAAAAAAATAGTATTTCTAGCACAGCAGGAGATCCCTCTTGAACGGAAGACAATGGCGTCCAATTGCCCGTCAACCTCAATCCAGTTTGTCCGGCTCCACGACGACGGCACTGCCCAGTCTCCGTCTGTCGCAGACGGGATGCGGCTCGTTCCCCCGCATGGCTATCGCCGTCTGGGCGGAGTACGCCTTGTCGTTATCGAGATACTGGATCTCGTGCCCGATCCTCTGCAGATAGGCAATCGTGTGCCGTGGCACATCGCGCTCCACTTCCACAACCATGGGAGCCAGTTGATGGTGGAGTCGTCCGGTGTTCACCGCCTTCTCTATGGGCTCGTTCAGGACGAAGTAGCGCAGAATGGTCTGGGCCACCGAGGTTGTGATCTTGGAGCCTCCGGCCGCGCCCACAATTAGCTTCACATTCCCGTGGCTGTCCAGGATGATGCTGGGGCAGGTGGAGGACATGGGTCGCTTGCCCGGCTTAATGAAGTTCGCCGGACTAGCGGGGATGCCGTAAATGTTTGCCTTTCCCGGCGTGCTGAAGTCATCCATCTCGTCGTTCAGTATGATGCCCGTTTGCCGGGACCGAACCTTCGCTCCCAGATGGCTGTTGATGGTGCTGGTCACCGAAATGGCATCACCATTCGGTGCCAGAACGGAGATGTGGGCGGTTCCATGGTCCTCCACGTTGTGGAAGTTAGCGCCGTAGTACGACATGTTCTCAAAGGTGCGGTCATCCAAGATCAGTTTCCTGATCTCGCCGGCAAATATGGGATCCAGTAGATTCTCGTATGCCTCCTGGACCTCCGGCTCGAAGTGGATGTCCCCTAGGTTGGTGCGATGCCCGTAGGCGTGCTTGAAGGTCTCGATCAGTCGCTGCCAGTACTTGTCCGTGTTGGTGGTGAAGAGAGGCTCCATCACGTTCAGCATGAAGGTCAGGACTGCTCCACTGGTGGGCAGGGGCGAGGTGAATAGCTCGTAGTCTCCGTTGAAGCGGGAATGGAGCGGCAGTTCCCAGCGCACCCTAAAGGATTGGATCAATTGGAGCTCACTCTCAAAGGAAGTAAGAAAGTTGGTACTCACTCGTAGTTCTGGAGATCATCCTCTGTGATAATGCCGCCCATGGCCTGAATATCCTCCACCAGCTTCCGACCCACCCGGCCACCCCGGTAGATGACCTCAGCTCCTTCGTTGGCCACCATTTCCAGGGTCTCCGCCAGCATGGGACGGTACATGACCTCGTCAATCTTGTAGACATTGTCCGTCTTGGGATTGATGAAGATCTCCGCCATGGAGGGCTCACTGCGGATGCGCTCCTCCTCTCTTTCGAGGACACCGGCCAGGTACTTGGACACCAAAATGCCGTTCCGGCAGAGATCGATGGTCGGCTGGAAGAGCTTCCGCCAGGGAAGGCGGCCGTACTTGTCGTGCAACTTCCAATATCCATAGATCTCGCCGGGAACTGCGCACGACAGAGCTCCGGTGATGTTCTTATCAATAAACATGTCCCGTGTGGCTGCCGCCGGAGCTGTTTCCCTCGCTATCAGGGTCTCCACGAAGCCCGTCTCCTTGGAGTAAATGGTGGCCACAAAGCCACCGCCCACGCCCAGGCTGTGCGGCAACATCACACCCTCGCAGAGCATCGTGGCAATGGCTGCGTCCGCTGCTGATCCACCAATGTCCAGCATGAGGCCACCAACCTCAGCGCAGCCAACACCATTGGATGCCACGGCGCCCATGCGACGCGGTTCCTCATTCTTGCCACGGAGGCCGAAGACCAATCCTAGGGTCACTCCCACAGCTGCCACCACCAGAATGATCCAGCAAACGGCATACTTCTTGCAACATCTGGCGGGGATCGGAAGAGCAGAGATTAGAGGTTAGAGGCGGAGGCTGGAAGGGCAGGACACTTGCCATCTCCAAGTATTGCTCCCGTACCCGATTAATATATCACCGAAGGCATCGAACAATTCCCCATAGAACATGGCCAGCGAACTTACTCCGGATCTCTGATTTCCGGAATGGTTTTTTTTTTTTAAATTTTTTTTTTATATAATTTTCGAAACCTGTCACTATTTTGGACTATTTTTTCGAGTTCTAATTTAAACGTTAAACAGAAAATAATTAAAAGCTGTAAGCCTTGGAATGGCATTATCCTTTTGGTGACCCCGATGGTGTAATCCTCTTTAAATACTTACAACATTTTGTGTGACGAGTATCCTTAGAACTAAAATTAAGAATTAAACTCTGGTTGGCGAGTTGAGTGAACCACAAAAAGGGCAACGGCAAGTTCAAATAGCCATCATAGCCCATCGATCGCCTTTTATATCCATACACTTATCTGTCCCCCGAATAGAACCCCGATAAGACACGAACCTTGGCCGTCGTTTTATTCAAATCCGAATCCATTGCCATGGATGATTCGCTACATCATGTTTTGAGAATAATATATATATATATAGCTTCCTGGGATGACTAAGAGCCGGCAGAGACCAAAAGAATCGGATTCGGTTAGCCTTAATTATATATGCGAGTGGGTATTATCTGGCAGGTGGTGATAAGGTGACGATTTTGAAGCCGATCTGACATCTTAGGTGGAATTCCATTTTCTGTTTTTCTGGTTTCTAAAAATAGGATAGCGGACACAAATATTAATTAATATCAGTGACTATTACCAGGTGCCGGATAAGGGAAAACGTCTGCTGGACTTTGTTCATTTGAAAGAGTCTTGTGTTTGAAAGTTTTCTTCCAAGAAACTCTATCAAATGGTAGACTGCCAACACCAGCTAATATCTAAATCTGCATTAAGATTAAATATACTTTTTTTTTTCAAGCGGATAGTCCTTTTTCCGGAATTACATTTTATTGCCTCATAAATATTTGATAATTTCAAAAAAGCCGCCAAAAATACCGCCCGCCTAAGCTTTTAAATAAAAATACCAGAAAAAAGCGGCTTAAAACAGGTGGTGATATGGCACAATCGATAGGTGGACTTGGTGGAATATTAAGTGTAAAAGAGTTATTCTGCTATAAAAAAAACCTTTAAAAAGTATAAACAAATGATTGCATTGAACCGGGAATTGGTTTTTTTTTATATTTTTAACCGGTTCGCGCAACAGAGTGTGACCCAAAGGTGAAAAATACCAATAGGTGAACAGTACTGGTAACACTAAATTATGGAAAACGTCGATTGCGCTGCCAACTTGTAAAAATCGGCTGATATATATGGATATATTTGGATATTCGATGTGAAAGTGTTGCGGCGCGACTAAAAGTACGGCAGTTTTGTGCCGCTAAACGATTGCCAGACGATTAGTGCCCGGCATTGAATGAAAATCGTGGCGGAAAATGAAACGTGAGTGAAGAAACGGTAAAAGCAAAGCCGAGTTTTACGCACACAGTTGCACCGCCAACGCTGCTGCTGCTGCACATATGCAAATGAGAGGTGTGTGTGTGTGAGTGCCAAAATGTGTGAAAATAATATGTTTTCCAAGTAAAATCTAATTGGAAGCGCAAACAGTGAATTCGTGTGAAAATTTCTAATACGAGGATATTTACCTGTGATGCCTAAATGCCTAAATATTTCATTGAACCTGTGCATGTTTCTGGGTGTGTGTGTGTGTGTGTGCTTGGGGCAGGGACAAAACAGCAACAACAAGAAAGGCAGCGACGCTGGCGGCAATAGCTTGTGTTTTTCTTTTAATTTTTCTTTTTTTTTTTTTTTGTTTTTGGTTGAAGCTGCAACGCCCACTGATTAAAGTGAAAGAAGAGTGGGAGAGAAGGAGATGAAGATGAAAGACAACTAACAAAAACAACAACAACAACAATAATTATTTGCATGAGTGTGTGAGTGTGTGTGTGTGTGTGTGTGTGTGTGCGGGTGTCTCTTCTTCTGCACATCTTCGTCTTGTTGTTGTTTTGAGAAAAGTTTTGGATGGAAATTCGGAAAATCATTGCGACTGCGCCATTAAAAACAACAACAACAACACTTTTGGCCTTGGCTTAAAGGATGAAAAAAAAAAGAAAGAAAAAAAAAAGAAAAAATGAAGAAGAAAAAAAAAACAAAACAACAAAGTAGGGGAAGAACAAGATGTAGGATGGAGATGGAGATGGAGATGGAGAGAAGAAGAAGCAGCATCAAAACACACAAACAAACACACACACACACACAGAGATGCACTTTCGAAAGGGCAACAACAACAACAACAAGAAGAAGAAGAACAACAAAAAAGTGCATTGCTTGTTAATACACTGAGAGAAATTAGAGAAAAAAAAACCAAAATATTTGAGTTTTTAAATACTTAACTTTTTTGAAGAGTTTTTAGACTTAAAAAAAAAATTAATAATTAAAATAATTAATTTTAAATTTAAAAAAAAAAGGTAATAAATCCTAAGCCTTGTTTTCTTGACTTTTGTTAAAAAAAAAAAAAAATAACAAAAGGCGGAAAAAGAGGCTCAGAATCTTGTTTTTATTTCTGGCTATTGTTTTTGTTGTCACTTTTGTTGTTGTTGTTGTTGTTGTTGTTGCACTGCCCCCACGCAAGGATATATGATGGTGGAGTCTCTGATTCAATTCCAATGAGATGTGGCTGTGACGCACGCACCAAGCGAGGCAGGCAGGCAGGCCTCAGATACAGATACAGTATCTGAGATACTCACACATACACACACACCCACACACACACATACATGTGCATTATTACACCTTTAGAAATATATCTTTCAGGCACTGAAGGCGACAAGGCACAACTGGTGCTTGTTATTACATAAAAAGGCCAACCTCGCCCTCTCTTCGTCATCATCCCAGAAACTCATCATCATCATCATCATCATCATCAGCTGCCTCCTCAAAATAAAAAAATAAAATAAAAAATAAACAAGATTTCAAAAAGACCACAAGCCACAAACAACAAAAATCTTAAAAAGCAAGCCAGGAGGAGGAGGAGGAGGAGCTGCGACTGTGGGGCGGCAGCGGATTCAAACATGAGCGTCTTCAATGACTTCCAGCGCCTGTGGATGGAGCGATTCCCGCAGAGCTCCCTCTCCGATGCCTGGGAGCAGGACGTGCGCGCCAGCCTCGAGCGGCACAAGGTCAAGATCCATGAGCTAAGCAAGGAGCTGGAGCAGGAGACCCTCTACGTCGAGTATCTGGAGCGTCTGCTGTCCGATGTGGAGAAGTATCGTGCCACCGGGGGTGATCCCACGGCCCTCTTTGAGGCAGCCAGCGGTAGCAGCACCACCACCACCACTACCACTACCAACAATGGCACCACCAATGGAGCAGCTCCAGAAGGGGCTGGCTCATCGGCTGGAGTGGACAAAGAATTTGTAAGTACAAAGAGCTTTTATTTTTAATAATTTTTTTATTTATTTTTTGAAATTATTTTTTATATTAAAACTCTTGCAATTAATAGAAAGTATTTTTTATACAAGAGTCCTGTTAAGAGGACTATTTTCTATAGAATTTGTCCTTAAGCCTGGCTTTAGCTTTGTTTTTCTGCCTTTTCGAGGTTATAATTCTCAACTGGTTCTAGCTGAGAAAGCCGGCTTGGCTGAGAGAGGAGCTGGATTTGCGATTTAAGTTGCTTTTTGAAAGAATTCTTACTTGTATCTTAGAGATGAAGGTTTTGTTTTGAAACTCCTCTTAAATAGAACTTATTTTTCCATCAAGTTCATGTTATAATTCTCAACTGGTTCTAGCCCAGTTCAGATTATAGATACTTTCTTACTTTTATCTTAAAGTTTAATATTTTTTATTAGACTCCTCTTCTTCTAACTCATTTTTGTTATAATTCTCAACTGGTTATAGCCCAGAAGCTATTAGAGCCAAGCCCAAGAGATACTTTTTGGAGGAATTCCTGCTTGTATCTTAAAGATTCATATTTTTTCTTAGACTCCTCTTCTTCTAACTCCCTTTTGTTACAATTCCCAACTAGTTATAGCCCTGAAACTATAAAAGTCAAGAGATGACTTACATCTCGGATAAAAGATACTTTTTGTAATGATTCCATTAGATGCCTTGGCTTTATCTTGGAGAGTTTTATTTGTTTTGGAACTCCCCTTGGAATAACTCCTCCTTGGCGAGCAAAGGGCTGGGGTTGCGCCACCAGGCGCTCAGCTTTCTTCGCGGCTTCTTCTGCAAATGTCATTGCCTGCTTATCAGTGTCTGGGGGGGGGGGCTGGAGACAGAGGGGGGTGTTGCTGTCAGAAAAAAAGCAAAAGTTGGACGGGCAGCGATAGAGACGGAAAAGAAAATTCATTAAAAAATATAAGCAATAGAGCTGAGCAAAAAATATTCGATTACTTAAGTTTTTATTGATTAAAACTTCAAAAAAAAAAGATTAAAAAAATATATGTCATAGTTCTAGATAGTCTAGATACTATAGATACTTCTTGGGAAGATACTTCTCTTGAGATCTCTGACAACTTGCAACAGCTGCTGCCTCTGCCGCTGCCTCTACTGCTGCCTCTGCCTCTACTGCTGCCTCTGCCGACCCTATCTAAGCGTATAATGCCCATGGGCTATGGCACTTTGCCGATATCTGGAATCGCTGGGCCCCAAGCCCCGTTATCTACCCACACCACTGCACTCCGACCTGCCTCTGTGGTTGTATTTTCTTCTGTCGCTGCCTCGGCCGCTGCCTCTGCCACTGCCTCTGCCTCTGCTGCAGCTAGGCAGAATGGGCCTCTACTGCCGCCCAGTAGTTTTGGATGAATAACTGACGGATACGGGTATCTAAAGAAAAAGAAAATCAAATAAATAAAAAACAATTCTTTAAAACAAAAAATAAAAAAACAAAAAATTGTGTTAAAATTACATATTTAAGGGGAAGTAAAAAATAAAAAAAAAGAAACCTCAAACACCTGTTAACCCCCTCCAGTAACAACAACAAAAAATTACGTAAAAAATTGCCATCAAACACATACATATATATTCTATATATATATATTTTTTTCATTCGTGTTCGCAGAGCTCCGTCTTCCGTTTTTTGGGCCAAAGTATAGCCTTATAGACCGTTTAACCGTATAGCCACCGTATCGCCCTGTATCCGTGTGTTGTCGTGTATCTGTATCTTTGTGTTAACGTGTTCGGTTGACTCAAGTTTTCGTGGTCAGCGCGAGTTGGCGTCGCAGTTGCAGTCGCAGTCGCTGCCAGCGTCGCCTAGTCATCGTCACTAAGTCACCTCCCTCTCTCCCTCTCTCTCTCTCCTAAAAAATACTAATAATAATTAAATATCAAGTGTATAAAAAATAAACAACAAAAAATATCAAAACAAGGAACAAAAAAAAAATAAAACAAAGTGGCGCTGAATGATCCCCCAGGATGGCTTCCTTTAAAGAGAAATTCAAATTATGGTCCAGAGGGGTGCGTAAGACAGTTAAGAACTATCGTAGACTATCGCATACTATCGCATACTGTGTATATCGTTTGGAAAATAATTGTGAAAAACAACATCCCAGTTATCACAAGTTGAAATCAATAAACTTATCGCAGAATGCCATAAAACGAGGCACAGACACAGCCATACCTCTTTCCTACAAGTACCCTCTAGTATCTGTATCTGTAGCTGTGGCTGTATCTGTATCTGTACCAGTATCATATGGTTGTGTTGGCCAAGAAATTAAGCAATAACGGCAAGCGGCTAAAAAAAGCGTTAAGGCAAAGGCACTTGACAGAAAAAGCCAAAAAAATATCAACTACAATAGAGGACAGAGTGATAGTTATGATAGTATTTTAGCTTTTTTTTACTTAATTTACTTAACTTGCTCTCAAAAACAGTTAATAGTTCGCAAGTTGGCTTTGAAATACAAAAGTATCTCATTTTTTCTGTCTTAAGAGATATCAGATCCATATGTATCGCGCAGATACTTTCCCTGGGCAGGCACTTACCAGTTCACTCCCAATTGTAGACAAAAAAGAGAGTGCGTGACAGAGAGTAGAAAAGCATTTAAAAAAGGCGTGAAACTGTTTTTTTTTTTGTATTATTATATATGTACATTGTACATACAAACATGTATGTATATGTATATAATGTATTGAAAAGTAAGCGCCCTTTGGCAGCAATCTGTGCCGCAAGGCAGGCGACGCACAATGTACTCCCCCGATAAGCTGCAAGCCATATCAATAATGAAAGCCACAGCCAGGGGGGCCAGGGACATGCGGGTGACTTTGGCCAACAGAGATTGCGATTAAAAAGCGGCCCATAATGCCTGCCATGGTCGTTTTTTATTCAAAAATAAACAGCTGTTTTTTGGGAGCTAGGCACTTGCCAAGCAAGTTATTTCAAAAGTTTTCAAGTTTGAATCAAGTTCCTTTTCAGCTTTTAGTCGAAATTGAGTTTTATTTTAGATTCTAAGTGGAAGGAGGAGGTTGGATGATTGAGTTCCAAGAAATTGTTATTCAAACTTGGGGATTGGCGAGAGAATCCAGTGCCTTAACACTCTAAAGGTCTTAGAGAAAAAACATGCTATGATAGATAGTTGTATACCTATTTGGTGGATAGTTATATAGTAGCTATATTATAGTAGATATGTACTATAGATAGATGTAGTTATATGGAAGATACTTATCCTATAGCTTATGGTTTATGGTTTATGGTTTATGGTTTACAGAACAAAGTAGTAATATGTAGATATATTCTGAAAAACGTTCTTAAAAAACATCCTATAGAAGATAGTTGTATAGTAGCTATATTATGGCAGATATATAGTATAGATAGATTCAGTTTGAGGAGGATAGTTGGATGGTAGATACTTATCCTTGAGCTTATGGTTAAAGTTTACAAATCAGAGTAGTGATATATTGTGGAAAAGGGTCTTAAAAGACATCCTAAAGAAGAAAGTTATATAGTAGATATAGTAGTAGTAGTTTAGAAGATAGTTATAGAGAAGATATATTATAGTAGATGTACTTTAGTAGATATATAGCAGACTATGGCAGCTACATACTATAAGTAGTCATAATTATATAGAAGATACTTGTATAGTAGTTATCCTATAGCTTATCCTATAGCTTATGGATAGCTATAGATTGTTAATAGTTTACAAAACAGAGTAAAAACATCCTTTAGAAGATAGTTATATAGAAGATATAGAAGAAGATATATAGTAGTAGTGTAGAAGATATAGTAGATAGTTGTAGAAGATAGTTATATAGTAGATATATTATGGAAGATATATTTTAGTAGATAAATTCTAATAGATATATACTTTAGATAGATTTAGATAGATAGATAGATAGATAGATCGATTTATAGATAGATTTAGATCCATAGTAGATGGTTAAATACTTACTTAGTGGATAGTTATATAGTAGATATATTCTTGAAGATAGTTAAAGGATAGATAGATAGTTGTATAGTAGATATATTCTACTAGATAGTTAGAAGATAGATAGATATATCTAGAAGCTAGTTATCCCATAGCCTTTAGTTATAGTTTATAGTCTGTATAGTTCTAGACTCTAGAGTCTTGAAACAAAGTCTGTCCCTTTGAACGGACAAGTGGCAGTCAGGGGTTAAAAAAGCGGCATTAGTCACCCATTTCAGTCGCCTCAGCCGCCGCCTGTGCCTGTGCCTGTGAGAAGCTGTGCTCTGATAAGCTGCCTCTGACCCCAAGTGCTCCTTAATTGGACAATATGCTAAGTAATTGTGCCAATGGAGTGTCGATGGAACTTGCCACAACGAGGCATTTAAACAGAAAGAGAAAACAATAAAAAATAGTGCTTAAAAATATATTTTTTATTTATTTAAAATATTAAAAATCACTCTGAAAGAAATAATTACTTGTCTATGGGTTTTTCTTTTTGTGTAAAAGTCTAACCAAGTAGCCATCGACCTTCGGGGCTGAGAGACGCACTTGGGCACGCTTTCTTCATCGCTCCGCTTGGTCACATCCACATCCACATCCACAATACATCCAAGCAGCCATCCATCTAACCATCCACCCACCTGCCAGCTGGCCTCTTCTTAACAGAAACAACTGATATTTTTTTTTTGGCAATTTTCCATTTTGGTAATAAGCCCCGTTGTCTGGCCACTGCTCGCTTTATTTATTTGTGTTTGCTTTTCACTTTTCTTCCAAAAACAAAACACAAAAAAAATGAAAACAGAGGTGTAGTTGGCCAGAAAGAAGAAAAAGACAAGCGCACGCACGTCTGAGCCAAGTTTGTTGGCGGCTTTCAGTGGCAAGTAGCCCGGGCCAGTAGGCACCAGCCACTAGCCACCAGCCACCAGCCACTGCCCAGTAGTTGAGGAGAAACGGCTTGGAATCGAAATGAAATGAAATGGGCTACGTGCCCGGCATCTGAATTAAGAAAAATGTTTAAAAATAGTTCCAGGGGGGCGTTCCAGGGCCAGTTCTTTGTTGACCAGTTAGACCTTTGGATTAGAGCCAGAATCTTGGCCAATTAGCACCTCTGCTGGTGGCTTGGAGAGCTCTGCAATCAGAGAGAACTCTGGCCGATTTCTCCCAATTTTTGTTTGCAAATCTTTATGCCAATTCCGCCCGAGGCACCACCGAGGCTTTTGGGCCAAAACAGAATCAGTTAAGAAGAATAAAATTAAACCTAGATTCCTTCTTGTCTTTTCCTTAGAAATCTAGTTTAAATCTTCGCGAGTCTTCCTCCTCGGCGGGCGGCAAGGACAAGGACCGCCTCTCCCTCAACACAGACAACAAGTACACGCACACGAGTGCGAATGCCACGAGCAGTGGCGCCACCACTGGCCCTGGCACTGGTGGCCTAAACTCTGCCCCGCCCACTGGCAAACGTATGCCGGATCTGAGCTTCGAGCGGGAGGACAGGGACAAGGACAGCGGCAACGAGAAGGATGCGAACGGAGCACTCCAGCAGTGCATCACAGAGCTGGCGGCCTCCATAAAGGCTCAGCCGGATAATGGAGGAGTGGCTCCAGGAGCAGGAGCAGGAGCAGGGGGAGCTGGCGATGCTGACAAGGAGTCGAAAGTGCCGCTGCGCAAGTCCACGTCACAGTACGTCACCGTCATCCAGGTCAAGGAGGCCAAAGACAAAGACGGCGACAATGCCGCCACCTCGGTCAACGACCAGCCACAGCAACCCACTCCGCCCTCCACCTTCTCCCGCTTCGCTGGCGGCACTGGATCCGGTGGCGGCGGCGTGGGTGTCGAACCCACAGCCCCACCCCTCTCGCCCTCCCTCACCTCGTACGCCGCCCACGTCGAGAAAAAGAAAATGCCACCCAGGTGAGTCTAGAGTCTAGAGTCTGGAGTCTGGAGGGGATTGGATTTTGGAATTAATGATTTGTGACTTGCAGACCTCCGCCAAAGAATATTCGCCGCGTGGAACCGCCAACCATTCCCAGCCAGCAGCTGTCCTCCTCCCCAAAACGGGACACCCCCTTCGCGGGTAGCTCCATGCCACTGCCGAGCAGCTCCGGCGGCAGCCTCTCCTCCGACAGTCCCGGCAACTCGCTGGAACGCAACATCAAGCCCTCGGACATCCTGCGCCAGAAGTCGTCCGAGAACCTGGACTCCAAGTACGCGGCCAACCGCAAGACCACTCCCGAGCTGGGCAAGTTCGTCAACGTCAACAACCCGGAGCTGATGGAGGAGCTGGGCCGCAAGATGGTGGGCAAGGCGGATGGCCTGGAGCAGGCCAAGAGGGGTGACTCCTCGGCCTCGCCGTCGAGCGGCAGTGGTGGCGGCAGCCTGGGACGGACAGCCTCCACACCGGGCCGGGCTCTGACGCCGGGACGGACGGGAGCCGGGGTGGGCGCCTCGCCCACGGGCAGCCTCAACAAGAGCGCCAAGTTGGCGGCGGCAGACAGCAGCTCGACGAGCAGCCTGGAGAAGAAGTCGCGCACCTCCCTGCAGGCCAGCGATGCGGAGGCCCATCAGCGAAGTGCCGGCTCCAAGGAGTCCCTGGCCTCGCAGGGCATATCCGAGGTGGTGGGTGTATCTTTATTCTCATTCTTGATTCCTAAATCTAATCCCGAAACCCATTTGCAGATCAAGAGCTACGAGAGTGTATCCTCGCTGAGCTCGGAGAGCGCCAAGGCGGCCAGTTCCCAGCAGAATGCGGCAGCTTCCGCGGCGGACAATGAACCGTATTATGACAGCGTGCCGCTGGATAATGGCGAGGGAGAGTACGTGTTCATCAAGCCCGGCCGCACCGGCTCCTCCTCCAGTCGCGACGACCTGTCGACGCCCGGCAGCAGCACCCTGCCCCTGGCCAGTGTGGCGGATCCCGAATCTCCCGGCCGGACCTCCAACTACGTCAATATCGACTATTTCCTACAGTATGTGTTGTTGGCTTGGGCCTCCAGGGATAATTATGAATCTATTTGTGTTAATCTCCGGCAGGCAGAGCAATGAGACACGTTCCAGTTCACTGGACAGCGATGGCGAGTACGAGGGTCCGCCCATATTGCGCACCATTTCCCACGACGAACAGACCAGCACCAGCACCACCACCACCACCACGTCACAGACGACGCCGGGTGCCCTGCGCAAGGTGAGTGGCTCGCTTCTCATCTCGATATGGGGGATGAGTGTATCCATTCCGATTACTATTCCCCTTCCCAGCCAGCCATTATCCACGTTGTTTGTGGGGGGAGGGGGAGGGAGGGCTTGCGCTAATGCGGGGTCTGATGCCATCCACCTCCTCCCCCAATGACTAAGCGCACGCCTCGACGATTAACATATTTGTCGTAATCGCTAATGGATTGCAAATTGCATCCGAAATGGCATCCCAAAAGTCTAAGGCGACGTCTCTTGGAGGCCCCAAAGGAGTCTATTATTCAAAGGACATGGAGTCTATGAAGTCATCTATGACTATTGATGGTCGGAAGCTCTACAGCTCCAGCCCTACCCCCCATTTTTTTTAGTTTAAGATTTTTTAATTCAATTTTTATTACTAATTCCGTACTAACCGTTGATGTCTCTTTTGTCTCTCTCCCTCTCTCTCTCTCTCTCTCTCTTTCTTTCTCTCTCCCCCAACAGAACCTAGTCTCAGCGATACTTGTGAGTACCAGATCGGGATTATAGCCGCTATATAGTAGTAGTAATAGTATAGATTGTCGATGTCCAGTCGATGCACATATCCTCCATATTGACATGCATCCTGCATCCTTGTGTGGAATCTGTACAGCTATAGCTTCTATTATCATCTGTTTTCGTACGATTGTATATATATATATGTTCTTGCACCGATCGTTGTTCTACTCCCCATTGTCTCCGTCCCACTCACTCCCACCTATGCTTTGGACTGGGTGCTCTCTCTCTCTCTGTCTAATCCATTCATGCCTCATACTTTGTGCTCCAAAACGTTTTAGAATGAAATCCCTCCCAGCACCACCACTTTTGTATATATTTTGTCAAGTCCTGCCTCCACCTGGCAGTGGTCTTAATCTGGAAATCAATTATTCATCCAATATATTCATCCACTTCCGTACGACAGGTCTGTGGGAATGCGCGGGGAGCCAAGATACGCTCCATCCTCAGCTCCATCATCCAGAGCGAGACGATATACGTGGAGTGCCTCAACAAAATGATGCAGGTGAGCGATCTGGAAATAGAAAATAATTAAAATAATTAAAGCAAACGCCAGCTATGCGGATATTGGGAGGGAATACTTTTGGTCCTTCGAGCCAAAGCCAAGCTTCCATCTCTGACAGCGACGGTTCTCTTCGTGTTTAGGAATTAAAGGATAAAGGATGGGATACAGGGGGACAGGATGGGTTTGGTTAATAAAGATGTTTGGGGTTCCACATTCACTCTGGTCACCCTCTTTTCCAAGATCCCATTCAGCATGCTCTTAGGAACACCCTAGTCCGCTTGTCCGGATCCAAAGAGATTCAAAATGGTGCGTTCTGGCACCATCCTAGCAGAGCCAGGAGCACCCAAACCGCATCGTGGAGCATCCCAGCAGCCCCAGGAGCACCCCACCGCCGCCAGGAGGCCCTGGAGCGCATCCAGGACCATTCCAGCAACCCCAGTAGCACGCGGAGCGCATCCAGAAGCATCCAAGCAGCCCCAGGAGCACCCGGAGCGCATCCAGGAGCATCCCAGCAGCCCCAGGAGCATGCGGAGCGCATCCAGAAGCATCCCAGCAGCCCCAGGAGCACCCGGAGCACATCCAGGAGCATCCCAGCAGCCCCAGGAGCATTCGGAGCGCATCCAGAAGCATCCCAGCAGCCCCAGGAGCACCCGGAGCACATCCAGGAGCATCCCAGCAGCCCCAGGAGCATTCGGAGCGCATCTAGGAGCATCCCAGCCACCCCAGGAGCACCCAGAATGCTTCCAGAAGCATCCCAGTAGCCCCAGGAGCACCCGGAGCGCATTCAGGAGTATCCCAGCAGCCGCAGGAGCACCCGGATCGCACCCAGGACCATCCCAGCAGCCGCAGGAGCACCCGGAGCGCATCCAGGAGCATCCCAGCAACCCCAGGAGCACCCGGAGCGCATCCAGGAGCATCCCAGCAGCCCCCGGAGCACCCGGGGCGCATCCAGGAGTATTCCAGCAGCCCCAGGAGCATTCGGAGCGCATCCAGGAGCATCCCAGGAGCCCCAGGAGCACCCAGAATGCTTCCAGAAGCATCCCAGCAGCCCCAGGAGCACCCGAAGCGCATCCAAAAGCATCCCACCGCCGCCAGGAGCACCCAGAATGCTTCCAGAAGCATCCCAGCAGCCCCAGGAGCACCCAGAATGCTTCCATAAGCATGCCAGCAGCCCCAGGAGCACCCGGAGCGCATCCAGGGGCATCCCAGCAACCCCAGGAGCACCCGGACCGCATCCAAAAGCATCCCAGCAGCCCCAGGAGCACCCGCAGCGCATCCAGGAGCATCCCAGCAGCCCCAGGAGCACCCGGACCGCATCCAAAAGCATCCCAGCAGCCCCCGGAGCACCCGGGGCGCATCCAGGAGTATTCCAGCAGCCCCAGGAGCATTCGGAGCGCATCTAGGAGCATCCCAGCAACCTCAGGAGCACCCGGAGCGCATCCAAAAGCATCCCACCGCCGCCAGGAGCACCCGGAGCGCATCCAGAAGCATCCCAGCAGCCCCAGGAGTACCCGGAATGCTTCCATAAGCATGCCAGCAGCCCCAGGAGCACCCGGAGCGCATCCAGGGGCATCCCAGCAACCCCAGGAGCACCCGGACCGCATCCAAAAGCATCCCAGCAGCCCCAGGAGCACCCGGAGCACATCCAGAAGCATCCCAGCAGCCCCAGGAGTACCCGGAATGCTTCCATAAGCATGCCAGCAGCCCCAGGAGCACCCGGAGCGCATCCAGGGGCATCCCAGCAACCCCAGGAGCACCCGGAGCGCATCCAAAAGCATCCCAGCAGCCCCAGGAGTACCCGGAGCGCATCCAGGAGCATCCCACCGCCGCCAGGAGCCCCTGGAGCGCATCCATAAGCATCCCAGCAGCCCCAGGAGCACCCGGAGCGCATCCAGGAGCATCCCAGCAACCCCAGGAGCACCCGGACCGCATCCAAAAGCATCCCAGCAGCCCCAGGAGCACCCGGAGCGCATCTAGGAGCATCCCAGCCACCCCAGGAGCACCCGGAATGCTTCCAGAAGCATCCCAGTAGCCCCAGGAGCACCCGGAGCGCATTCAGGAGTATCCCAGCAGCCGCAGGAGCACCCGGATCGCACCCAGGACCATCCCAGCAGCCCCAGGAGCACCCGGGGCGCATCCAGGAGCATCCCAGCAACCCCAGGAGCACCCGGAGCGCATCCAAAAGCATCCCACCGCCGCCAGGAGCACCCAGAGCGCATCCAAAAGCATCCCAGCAGCCCAGGAGCACTCGGAGCACATCCAGAAGCATCCCAGCAGCCCCCGGAGCACCCGGAGCGCAACCAGGAGCATTCCAGCAGCCCCAGGAGCATGCGGAGCGCATCCAGAAGCATCCCAGCAGCCGCCGGAATGCTTCCAGAAGCATCCTAGTAGCCCCAGGAGCACCCGGAGCGCATCCAAAGCATCCCAGCAGCCCCAGGAGCACCCGGAGCGCATCCAGAAGCATGCCAGCATCCCCAGGAGCACCCGGAGCGCATCCAGGAGCATCCCAGCAGCCCCCGGAGCACCCGGGGCGCATCCAGGAGTATTCCAGCAGCCCCAGGAGCATTCGGAGCGCATCTAGGAGCATCCCAGCAACCCCAGGAGCACCCGGAGCGCATCCAAAAGCATCCCACCGCCGCCAGGAGCACCCGGAGCACATCCAGAAGCATCCCAGCAGCCCCAGGAGCACCCGGAGCGCATCCAGGGGCATCCCAGCAACCCCAGGAGCACCCGGACCGCATCCAAAAGCATCCCAGCAGCCCCAGGAGCACCCGGAGCACATCCAGAAGCATCCCAGCAGCCGCCGGAGCACCCGGAATGCTTCCATAAGCATCCCAGCAACCCCAGGAGCACCCGAAGCGCATCCAAAAGCATCCCACCGCCGCCAGGAGCACCCAAAGCGCATGCAGTAGCATTCCAGCAGCCCCAGGAGCACCCGGGGCGCATCCAGGGGCATCCCAGCAACCCCAGGAGCACCCGGAGCGCATCCAAAAGCATCCCAGCAGCCCCAGGAGTACCCGGAGCGCATCCAGGAGCATCCCACCGCCGCCAGGAGCCCCTGGAGCGCATCCATAAGCATCCCAGCAGCCCCAGGAGCACCCGGAGCGCATCCAGGAGCATCCCAGCAACCCCAGGAGCACCCGGACCGCATCTAGGAGCATCCCAGCCACCCCAGGAGCACCCGGAATGCTTCCAGAAGCATCCCAGCAGCCGCAGGAGCACCCGGATCGCACCCAGGACCATCCCAGCAGCCCCAGGAGCACCCGGGGCGCATCCAGGAGCATCCCAGCAACCCCAGGAGCACCCGGAGCGCATCCAAAAGTATCCCACCGCCGCCAGGAGCACCCAAAGCGCATGCAGTAGCATTCCAGCAGCCCCAGGAGCACCCGGGGCGCATCCAGAAGCATCCCAGTAGCCCCAGGAGCACCCGGAGCGCAACCAGGAGCATTCCAGCAACCCCAGGAGCACCCGAAGCGCATCCAAAAGCATCCCACCGCCGCCAGGAGCACCCAAAGCGCATGCAGTAGCATTCCAGCAGCCCCAGGAGCACCCGGGGCGCATCCAGAAGCATCCCAGTAGCCCCAGGAGCACCCGGAATGCTTCCAGAAGCATCCCATGCTCTCCTGAAATCGCTCCGGGTGCTCCTGGAGCTACTGGGATGCTTCTGGAAGCATTCCGGATGCTCCGGCGGCTGCTGGGATGCTTCTGGATGTGCTCCGGGTTCTCCTGGCGGCGGTGGGATGCTTTTGGATGCGCTCCGGGTGCTCCTGGGGCTGCTGGGATGCTTCTGGATGCGCTCCGGGTGCTCCTGGGGTTGCTGGGATGCTCCTGGATGCGCTCCGGGTGCTCCTGGGGCTGCTGGGATGCTCCTGGGTGCGATCCGGGTGCTCCTGCGGCTGCTGGGATGCTTCTGGAAGCATTCCGGGTGCTCCTGGGGTGGCTGGGATGCTCCTAGATGCGCTCCGGGTGCTCCTGGGGCTACTGGGATGCTTCTGGAAGCATTCCGGGTGCTCCTGGCGGCGGTGGGATGCTTTTGGATGCGCTCCGGGTGCTCCTGGGGCTACTGGGATGCTTCTGGAAGCATTCCGGGTGCTCCTGGCGGCGGTGGGATGCTTTTGGATGCGCTCCGGGTGCTCCTGGGGCTGCTGGGATGCTTCTGGATGCGCTTCGGGTGCTCCTGGGGTTGCTGGGATGCTCCTAGATGCGCTCCGGGTGCTCCTGGGGCTGGTGGGATGCTTCTGGATGCGCTCCGGGTGCTCCTGGCGGCGGTGGGATGCTTTTGGATGCGCTCCGGGTGCTCCTGGGGCTGCTGGGATGCTTCTGGATGCGCTCCGGGTGCTCCTGGGGCTGCTGGGATGCTCCTGGGTGCGATCCGGGTGCTCCTGCGGCTGCTGGGATACTCCTGAATGCGCTCCGGGTGCTCCGGCGGCTGCTGGGATGCTTCTGGATGTGCTCCGGGTGCTCCTGGGCTGCTGGGATGCTTTTGGATGCGCTCTGGGTGCTCCTGGCGGCGGTGGGATGCTTTTGGATGCGCTCCGGGTGCTCCTGGGGCTGCTGGGATGGTCCTGGGTGCGATCCGGGTGCTCCTGCGGCTGCTGGGATACTCCTGAATGCGCTCCGGGTGCTCCTGGGGCTACTGGGATGCTTCTGGATGCGCCCCGGGTGCTCCAGGGGCTGCTGGGATGCTTCTGGATGCGCTCCGGGTGCTCCTGGCCGCGGTGCAATGCTTTTGGATGCGCTCCGGGTGCTCCTTGGGCTGCTGGGATGCTTCTGGATGCGCTCTTGGTGCTCCTGGGCTGCTGGGATGCTTTTGGATGCGCTCTGGGTGCTCCTGGGGTTGCTGGGATGCTCCTAGATGCGCTCCGGGTGCTCCTGGGGCTGCTGGGATGCTCCTGGGTGCGATCCGGGTGCTCCTGCGGCTGCTGGGATACTCCTGGGTGCGATCCGGGTGCTCCTGGGCTGCTGGGATGCTTTTGGAAGCATTCCGGGTGCTCCTGGGGTGGCTGGGATGCTTATAGAAGCATTCCGGGTGCTTCTGGGGCTGCTGGGATGCTTTTGGATGCGCTCCGCGTGCTCCTGGGGCTTCTGGAATGCTCCTGGTTGCGCTCCGGGTGCTCCTGGGGCTGCTGGAATGCTTTTGGATGCGCTCTGGGTGCTCCTGGCGGCGGTGGGATGCTTTTGGATGCGCTCCGGGTGCTCCTGGGGTTGCTGGGATGCTCCTGGATGCGCTCCGGGTGCTCCTGGGGCTGCTGGGATGCTCCTGGGTGCGATCCGGGTGCTCCTGCGGCTGCTGGGATACTCCTGGGTGCGATCCGGGTGCTCCTGGGCTGCTGGGATGCTTTTGGATGCGCTCTGGGTGCTCCTGGCGGCGGTGGGATGCTTTTGGATGCGCTCCGGGTGCTCCTGGGGCTGCTGGGATGCTTCTGGAAGCATTCCGGATGCTCCGGCGGCTGCTGGGATGCTTCTGGATGCGCTCCGGGTGCTCCTGGGGCTACTGGGATGCTTTTGGATGCGCTCCGGGTGCTCCTGGGGTTGCTGGGATGCTTCTAGATGTGCTCCGGGTGCTCCTGGCGGCGGTGGGATGCTTTTGGATGCGCTCCGGGTGCTCCTGGGGTTGTTGGGATGCTTCTGGATGTGCTCTGGGTGCTCCTGGCGGCGGTGGGATGCTTCTGGATGAGTTCCGGGTGCTCCTGGGGTTGATGGGATGCTTCTAGATGTGCTCCGGGTGCTCCTGGCGGCGGTGGGATGCTTTTGGATGCGCTCCGGGTGCTCCTGGGGTTGCTGGGATGCTCCTAGATGCGCTCCAGGGGCTCCTGGCGGCGGTGGGATGCTTTTGGATGCGCTCCGGGTGCTCCTGGGGTTGCTGGGATGCTCCTAGATGCGCTCCAGGGGCTCCTGGCGGCGGTGGGATGCTTTTGGATGCGCTCCGGGTGCTCCTGGGGCTGCTGGGATGCTTCTGGAAGCATTCCGGATGCTCCGGCGGCTGCTGGGATGCTTCTGGATGCGCTCCGGGTGCTCCTGGGGTTGCTGGGATGCTCCTGGATGCGCTCCGGGTGCTCCTGGGGCTGCTGGGATGCTTGTGGATGTATTCCTAGTGCTCCTGCGGCTGCTGGAATGCGCTCCTGGGACCGTTGGAATGCTTTTGGTTGTCTTAGATAGATCCTGCACGTGCTGGGCACACTCTTGGTCATCTACTCCACCTCGGTTCTGGCTTGGATTCGATTCTTTCTCACTCTTGGGGAGACATAGACGCTTCCATGTAGTCCTGTCTGAACAGAATAAAATATAAAATATAAGAAAGGCAGGCCTTGAGTTTCCGTTTCCAGCTTCCCAGTGGGGTTCGGGCTCCTGGAGCTCAGTGTATGCTTCCGCTTCCCCGAGAACGGCACGGAGTCTGAAAAAAACAAAAAAAGAAATGGGTTTGCTGAGGAAAGTGAGGAAGTTTGGTCAGTTATGCCACCGCAGTGTCTTCCCCCAGTTCGAGGTCATAGCTTGGCGCGTGTTTCCACATCAAGTGACTAATGATTCCCCCATTTCCATTCCCGAACAGTACAAGAAGGCCATCCACGCCACGCTGAACACATCGCAGCCTGTGATCAAGGAGGAGGAGGAGAACACGATCTTCTTCAAGATCGACGAACTGTACGAACTGCACACGGCCTTCCTGGCGGACCTGAAGACGATCGTGTCGCACGAGGGCGGAGATGTCCTGATCGGGGATCCCTTCAAGCGAATGGCCGACATGTTCGACCTGTACAGCGCCTTCTTGCACAACTACAAGAACGCCATTGATACGGTGAAGAAGTGCAGTGGCACGAATCCGCAGTTCAAGAAGATCGTATCGACCATTGTCGTCAACCTGCAGACGGAACAGTCCTTGACGCTCGAAGATCTGCTCCACAAGCCGGTGGCCCGGGTCCAGATCAACGCACTGGTCTTCAACGATCTGCTGAGAGAGACGCCGCCGAATCATCCCGACCACCAGCCGTTGCGCCAGGCCCAGAAGATCATCCAGATGTTCCTCAATCAGTTCAACGTGGTCAACCAGCGCCTGCCCAGCGAATCCAATCGCAACCTGAGACGCATGGTGCGCAACTCCTTCATCGTGGAGCTGGTGGATGGCCATCGCAAGCTGCGCCACCTGTTCCTCTTCAACGACGTGATTGCCTGTGCCAAGTACAAGGCACTGGGCCGGGATCGCATCGACTACGAGCTGAAGTGGTTCATCTCGCTGAAGGATATCTCCATCTACGAGGAGGCCGATCCGGCCGCGGAGCTGAAGGAATCTAGTCCGGCGAACATATCGCAAGTGAAGCGCAACCTGCGTTCGGTGCGCGACCAACTGGCCCTGGAGGCGGCCAGCAACAGTGGCGGCGGAACAGTTCGCTCCGGCGACAAGTACCGACGCAAGCTGGCCGATCTGGAGTCACAGTTGGTGCTGGCCACGCCCAACTTGGTCCTGCGGCTGGGCAACAAGGCCAACAACAAGACCATGACCTTCTTCCTTAGCTCCGACTTTGAGCGAACACAGTGGATTGATTCGATCACTTCGCTAAAGGTGGGTCATCCTTGAGTCTCCTCCTCGTTCAAAGATTTTAATCCTTGATCCTTGATTTGTAGCAAAAGTGCAACCTGCCGGGTGCCAACACAATAAATGCGCTGGAGGTCACCGCCTTCATCGTGGCCATGCAAAAGGGCATGAAGACTGAAATGGGTTCGTATCTGATGCGAAACACCAACGACGAGAGCCTCCTGGTCGGTGACCTCCACATGGCCGTCCAGGGACTGCAGGGCCTTGAGCAGCCCACCGACCTCTACATCTGCATTGAGGTGGACTCCTATGGCCACTACTTCCGCAAGGCCACCACCAAAATGGTCTGTCGCAGTCAGACACCGCTCTGGAACGAGAGCTTTATGCTGGAGCTCGAGGGCAGCCAGAATGTGCGCATCCTGCTCTACGAGGCCAAGGACCGGCCACTCCTCCGGGCCAAACACATACTCAAGGTGGGCTTGGAGAGCTTTAAAAGATGGTATTCCAAACCTTAATATCCTCTCTCCCACAGTTGAGCCTCAGCTGGTTGACGGAGACCACCCAGACGCGGTCCATCAAGCTCAGCGAGACTTTGGAGCTGGGCTGCAGCTTCCGCTTCGTTCCCGGGGAGCTGTGCCGCGCCACCACCAAGCCGGGTGCCCTGTTTGGTGCCAAAATGAGTCAAGTATTGAAGTGGGTATCCTGCAGTCTCTGCAGCTTTCCAAGACTAATCCATATACTCCACCCCATTCCAGACGTGAAAAACGCGACATTCCGTTCATCATCAGTGCCTGCATACGCGAGGTGGAGCGACGGGGAATGCTGGAGGTCGGTTGCTATCGAGTCAGTGGTTCCGCCTCAGACCTAGCCAAGCTCAAGAAGGCCTTCGAGTCAGGTGAGTCCTTACTAGACTCTATAAAGGACTTACTTTTTACTGGAAGATCTCTCTTGTAGATGCCTATGAGGCGGAGCAGCTGCTACGCGAGGTGGACATCCACTCGGTGACTGGAATTTTAAAGACTTTCTTGCGAGAACTGCCCGAAGCCCTGTTCACGGATCAGCTGTATCCGCGTTTCTTCGAGACATTCAGCGCCTTCAGCAACAACAACGAGGCCATCCGGACCAGCGAGCTGCTGAAAGTCTTCGAAGAGCTTCCTCAGGCCAACAAGGCCTCCATCAGCCTGATTCTTGATCATTTGATAAGGTAGGCTAGCGAATAGAATCCTTTCAAAGGACACACTAAGCATCTATATCTAAATCCTTTAGGGTCCATGAGAAGGAAGCGGACAACAAGATGTCGCTGCACAACCTGGCCATGGTCTTCGGGCCGACTCTGCTGCGCCCCGGACAGACGCAGGTGAAGCAAAAGGATCCACTGGCCGCCAGCACAGTGGATGTGATGGCCCAGGCGGGTATACTCTACTGCTTCCTGCAGGCTCGCATCAAGAAGGACTAGACAGAGACAGAGAGAGAGAGAGAGAGAGTGGAGGAGGAGCCCATGAATCCCTTATATATATGGATTATAAATACATAAATTATATATTTTTTTTACATAGCAATAGAGAGAGAGAGAGAGCAGTTGAAAGAAGAAAGAATGAGAGTCCCTGCCCCTCCCCCCTATTGCACAAATTCAAAGGATAAAGGACCTAACACGCACATAAACACACCGCACACCCAACACACACGCTGCTGCCAATTGTATATACCAGGGAATGATGAGGAGCTGGCCGAGAAGGAGTCTTGCTTCCAAGGACGTGGATAATCTGCTCAATGGCGGGCACAAGGACACGAACAAGCACAAGCACTAACACTAGCACACACATACACACATCAACACACACCTGGGATGATCAAGTGTCTAACACTATAGCCTACTAATGCTAGGAACCCTACCTGGCCACCAAGCCAGAAGCCTTCTTTGGCTGCTTTCTTGCATGCATGCTCCCCCCAGTCCCCTCCATACATATGCTTATGTATTACGGATATCCGATATATATATACATATATGTATCTTAATGATCAAAGCGAGCAAACTATAAAAAAAGTAATATATCCCCTTTGTACCCACGCCCCTGCCTGCCGCTAGCTTACTGCAACAATTGCAAAAAAAAAAGAATAAAAAATAAATATTTTCAATATTAAAAGTATACAGTATATATATATCTAAATATATATATAGAGACACACATATATACCTACCTATACCTAATTAATTAATATACTTAGTACTATAATTTACTAATGTGAGGTAGCGCGTTTGCCGGATGATTGATTCGATTGATTGGTTGGTTGATCAACGATTGATGTACGATGTGTATGCTTATAATTCTGTTTTTTTTTTTGTCGTCTTGTTTTATATTAATTATTTAGGTTTTATATAAACAGAAGCGTAAAAAATAAAGTATATTCTATTTAGAAATGAAGCGAGAGTTTCAATCAAGGGGAGGGGGGTTATGGGATGAAGAGGGGTGATCTCCGAGAGAATCTCTTCCCAAGAAGAGATTAATCAACCAAATGATAGCCAGTGTTTTGATTTAAAAAAAAAAGGATAATTTATATTACATAACGTCTACTTTATACATTTCATCCTTGACACTAGGCTGGAGAGGACTACTCCTCCTCCTCGTCATCCTCCACCGGCTGGATATTGCCCTCCACGTCGAAGAAGGCCTTCCTGCTCCTCTTCGCATCCGTGGCGGCCTGGCTCTGGCCGAACTTCGCAGCCGTCCGCTTGCGCAGCTCCTCCACATCCTGTCCATCCTCGTTGGCACTCCACTCCAGCACCAGACGGCGCCCGTACAAGTGGGTACTGGCACTGATGGCCTCAAACGCTCGCTTCGCCTCCGCCTTGTTCGTGTAGTCCACGAAGCCGAAGCCTCTGTGCGACTCTCCGCCGGCTCCGGAGGTCGCCTTCTTGGGAATTCGGAGGGATTTCAGCTCGCCAAAGGCCCTGAAATACAACATTATCCGGAATCTCATCGTTAGTACTGTCCATAGACACTCTCCACTAATCGTTTCTGCTGCAGGATGCTGGGATCTCGAACTATAAGTCGTTTGAAGTGTGCCGCTAAAGGATCTCACGGATATTGCCCGAAACATAGTCGTCGGAAGGGATCGATGAAGGCATGAAGCCCACTCAAGTTCCCCATTTTCGAAAAGGGGTACACCAGAAAATTTTGAAAAAATCAGATCGAAAATTTGGTTTCTAGTTTTTGCGGAGAATTTAATCAGAAATCGATTGAGGTTGGATCTTGAGGATCGGACAGATATTGGCTGAGATATAGCCATCGGAAAAGGGATCTTTTCATAATCCTAATTTTTTCAAATAAGGAAATTTTGAAAAAATTGTTTCAAAAAATTTGTTCCCAGGTTTTGACGCAGAATTGCGAAGAATTTGTCCAGAAATCGATTGAAGATTTAAGGAGAATCGTTCCACGATTTGTTTAAAGCCTTCCGCTCAAAAATCTGATGGATAATGACCGAGATATAGCCTTCGGAAGGTTCCTATATAGCTGATTCTGGGTATCCCCCATTTTCGAAGGCGGTCTGGCAAAAAATTTTGAAAAAATGGGATCCAAAATTTTGTTTTCAGGTTTTGATGCAAAATGACGGACAATTGATTTAGAAATCGTTTGAGGTATTCCGCTCAAGGATCGGACAAATATTGACTGAGCTATGGCCTACCGAAGGGTACTCTATGAATAAATCTGGGACTTCCCCATTTCCGGGCATCGGAAAAATTTTAAAAAATTGGATCGAAAATTATGTTTTGAGGTTTTAAAGCAGAATTATGAAGAATTGCTCTAGAAATCATTTAAGATATTCCGCTTAAGGATCGGGTGGATATTGGCCGAGATGTGGCCTTCGAAAGGGTAATTTATGGATATTACCGCTTTTTCGAAGGGGTTCCACCAGAAAATTTCGAAAAAATGGGATCAAAAATTATGTTTCAAGATTTTGATGCAGAATCATGGAGAATCTTTCCAGAAATCGTTTGAGGTATTCGGTTTTAGAATCGGATGGATATAGGCCGAGATATGGGCTTCCCAAGGGCCACATAGTGATAATCCTGGGATTTCTTCATTTTCGAAAATTTCGATCAGAAAATTTTGAAAAAATTGGATCAAAAATTTTGTTTCCAGCTTTTTATGCAAATTGGCGGAAAATTGATTTAGAAACCATTTGAGGTATTCCGCTCTAGGATCAGATGGATATTGGCTGAGATATAGTCTCAGAAGGGTGCATTTTTTCATAATTTTGGGAATCCCCTATTTTTGAAGGGGGTCCATCAGAAAAATTTTGAAAAAATGGGATCAAAAATTATGTTTTCAGGTTTTGATGCAGAATCGTAGAGAATTGATTCTCAAATCGATAAAGGTATTCCGCTTCAAGATCTGTTGGATATTGGCCAAGATATGGCCATCATAAGGGCTATATAGGGATAATCCTTCATTTTCCAACAGGGTCCTTCCCCCCTTGAAAAAATTTGAAAAAATTGAATCCAAAAATTAGTTTCTAATCGATGGAGGCATTCCTCTTAAGAATCGGAGAGGTTTTGGCCAAGATACAGCCTGCGGAAGGCCCACTTTCTAAGTCTACTGGACTTCCGCCACCCGGACTTGGGTTTTAAGGTCGGATGGATGTTGGAATGGACAGATTAGAGGCAAAGGATAATATTGTAAGCCCACTTTTCCAACTGTTTGGTTTTATGTCAGGATCTATCAGGAACTTCAGGATCTATGGGGCACTGCACCTTTTAACTTGGGATTCAAACTTTTCTTAGCTTATATCCTGAATCTCGTAATATTTTCTAGATTCCAGGACCTCTTCTATTCGAGCCATACATCGGATAACCGAAAACTACTCTGGACTGGTACTCACTTGAAAATATCCCGCACTTCGTGGTAGGTGGCCTGGAAGGGTATGTTCCTCACGAGGAACTTGGTGCCGGTTTGTTTCTTCTGCGCGGTGAGGCGTCGCTGGGCGCCCTCGTTGTCCTGGCCCCTGAAAGGACGAACAAAGAGTAAGAATTAAAAGTCAGAAAATCATCCAAAAGTGAAGACATACTTGAGAACTCGGTCACTGCGCTTGATCTCGACAGGATTGCCGTCGATGTGGGTGAGTTGCAAGTTCTTGAGGACATGCTCCGCCACGGCCGCCTTCTTGAACTGGATGAAGCCGTAGCCCAGGGACTGGACATTCGAGGGATTCTGGGCATCCTTCCGCATGGCTATCTCCAGGGTGTGAATGGTTCCCAGGTGCCGGAAGTGCTTCTCCACGGTTTCCTTGGTGGTCTTGAAGTTAAGATTCCGCAGGAAGAGAGTGGTGTCCGGTTCGGGTTCATCGTGAGCGTCTTCTGGCTCGGGTTCTCTCGGTTTATCTTCCTCCTTCTCCTTCTCCTCCTCCTCCGCCTTCTTGGCGTCCTTCTTGGACTTGCCCTTGGCCTTGGGCTCCTCCTCCTTTGGCTCGCTCTTGGGAATTGTCGGTTCACCACTCAGGGTCTTGGTGAAGACGTGCTCCGGCGCCCACTCCAGGTAGAGCGGCACCGTCTTGAACTTGCTGTAGGCGAGCTTCTTGAAGGCGTGCCTCGCCTCGGAGGGATCACAATACTCAATGAGCGCCGTAACGCCGCTGGGAGGGAGCACGATCCGGCCAATGGGACCGAAGCGACTGAAGATGGGCGTCAGCTCGGCGACCTCCGTGGCCGCCGGCAGATTCTTGGCCAGTATCACAGTGTTGGAGCGCTTCTTGGCGGGCTCATCGAAGGCGCTCAGCCGCACGCCCTCCTCCTCCAGGAACTGCTTCATCTCGACCACGATCTGGGTTTCTCCCAGCGCCAGCCGAACGGCGGCTCCACTGCCACCGCCGCTGGTGTCCAGGATCTGCTCCTTCGAGGTTTTGAACTGCTTGGCCAGGAGATCGGCCACGGCATTGGCTCCCAGGAAGAGTGTATTCCAGCCAATGGGCTTCTGGGCGTTCTTCTTCAGCTTGAGGGCCTTCTTCTCCTTGAAGGAGAGACTGGCGTCGTTCTCGTCGAGGTCATCCTGGGTATCCTTCTTCTCGATGTCCTTCCCAGGCAGCAGATGCAGCAGCCGACCATGGAAGTCGGTGCCGTCCAGTGCGTTGAATGCCTTGAGGGCGTGCTCGGGCATCATGTAGGTCACAGTGCCGAAGCCCTTGATCTTGCGGGTCAGCTTGTCGACGGGAAGGCTCACCTCCACCACGGGTCCGAACTGCTCGAAGAGCTTCTGCAGCTCCTCCTCCGTGGTGGTGTACGACAGGTTCCTGAAGAATATCCGACCCGACTCGGAGATGTCGTCCTCTTTGGAGAGGTTATCCTGCTGCTGTTTCCATTTGGCATTTCCGGAGGACTCGGGACCCGCCGCCGGCACTGGCTGACCCGCCTTGCTGGCCTTCGTCACCTTGTTCTTCTCGGTGAAGTCGGAGAAGAACACCTGCTTGCCCTTGATGAAGCTCTTGTTCTTCAGCATCGCCTTGGCCATGTCCTTCTCCGTCTTGAATCCCACATAGCAGAAGCCATGAACCTTGCCGGGCAGCCGAACGGAATAGGGCTTCTGCGGCTTGAAGAACTTGAGCACATCCTGGCGCTTCGTGTTGTAGGGCACGTTGTGGATCTTGATGGTGAACAGTTCCAGGTTGGATTTGTCGGCTTTGGTCTTCTTGGCGGCCGGAGTTTTGGTTTTCGTTTCAGACGACTTGCCCTCCATCAGCGACTTCATGTACTCCAGATCGCTGATGGGCTTCTCGGCCAGCTTCTCTGCTTCCTCCTCCTCGTGGTCATCGTCCTCCTCCGCATCGCCGGCATCGTCATCAACGCCACTGTCATCCCGCCCAGCTTGCGATTCTTCATCCTCCTCATCGTCCTCGTCATCCTGGTCGTCTTCCGCCCCGTCGTTCAGCGCCATGTCGTTGCCCCAGAGGGTGCGCGTCTTGTCGTGCGCTTGCAGGAACTCCTGGAACTCGGGATCATCCTTGTGCTTGCCCAGAATCTCGTCCACCTTGTCCGTCTTCTTCTCCTTGCTCTTCTTCAGCTTGTCCTTGGCCTTCTCCGCCGCCGCTGCTGCTGCCTCTTCCGCCTTCAGCTTATCCTGGTTCTTTTTGCTGTCCTTGGCGTACTTGCTCCATGACTGGGGCTTCGCCTCACTGCCCAAAGCGGCGCACGACTCCACGCGCACGCGGCTCGTTTGGATGCAGGTGTTGTCGAAATGCTTGATGGCCGCCTGTGCCTCATCCTCGGTACTGTAGCCGACAAAGCAGAATTGCCGAAACTTGCCATCCGGTGTGTATTTCAACTGGAGATCAGTGATTGTGCCCTGCGCCCCGAATATTTGACGCAGTTTCTCCTCCGTGATCTAATGCAGTTCGAAAAGTTATTTTAACCCAATCAATGCAGTGCATTACTATACTCACATGCTTGGGCAGCTGTTTCACTATAATGCGCGACATTTTTCCACTAAATTTGTTGGTTTAAGCGCACAATTAATAGACCTGCATTTTGTTTACGAATCGCACGCGGCACGTGTATTTGCAGTATTCGTAGTGTTGGCTAACTTTGAAAAGCAGTATATTTCGGTATTTCGATGGAACTATCGATTAAATAGTCACGAATCTATCGGATGAATACCAAATCCAGTGAAAAGTATTTTTAACACTGGTTGAATTTAAATCTAGGCGCGCTTTATGGCTGAAAATGGTATCATGATTGAAATGTTTGGCATTCAACAACATTAAAATCATGTTTGCCAGTTGGCAAACATCCTGAAAGCCTACGACATCGAAATTTCAGAAATTTGACTCGCTTTCGTTTCGGTCGACTGGAGCGAGCTCGCTCGGTGATCCTTTAGTGGAACAGTGATGATGCTGGTGACCACCATGCTACCAAGATACGTGCCGGAAGGGGTGCCCCCACTGTCGCTGACCGACTGGTCACGTCAGTCGTCGTCCTGCGACGAGGAGTACCTGCTCCTCGTCCTGGCCCTGTCCATTTTAACGCAGCTCCTGCTGGTGGTCTATTTGGGATTCGCCTTCTTCCAGCCGTGCTCCCTGCGCTGTCGCCAGCTCAACGAATGGCAGCGCTGGCGCTACGCCAGCTTCATCTTTCGGCGACTGCTCTGGCAGCTGGACGACGCCCTGGGATTGGGTTCTCGGGTGGAAAACATTCCAGCTGGCGAGCGGCTGGGGCACTGTCTGCGGGTCAGCGAGCAAGTGGCTCAGGCCATTCAGATCTTTCGACGCGATGCCCTCAAGGTGCTGCATCCCTGTCAGGATCTCTCATCCCATTTGGCCGGTGATCTGTACTTTGTGCTTGAGGAGGAGGAGCGAGATCTGACCAACGCCGGTTATGGCCTGTCCGACCAGGACACTCAGCCAGACTCCTTTTCCATATGCGGATCGGGCACTGGCCCAGAAACAATCGAGGTCACCGAGGAGCTATTGATGTCCCTGCTCTATCCGAAGCGTTCTGTGGCGGTGACGGAGTGAAGTCCTTCGCTGGCGCCCTATGTGACTCGAAGGGTTCTTGGTCCTTGTCCATGGTCCTTTGGAGATGCGCGCCCATCGCCGCCATCTCGGCGCTCCAGCCAAGCGAATTTTCAATTAGATTTTGTATAATATATATTTTTTGGATTTGTTTAAGTAAAAAAATCTCTTATGGGAGGTTTTTTTTGTAAAAGATTTATACAATATTTTATAGTTTTATTTAGCTTTTAAAAAATGCTAAAAAAGAGAAGATATAGTCCTTGTTTTGAAACCAAAAAGAGAAGAGAAGGTAACCCCTTATTTTGTAAATAACATTTATTTTTCAAACACTTCACTCGCACTCATGAAAGACCCCTTAAAAATATTGTATATACTGTACATGAGGGCGGTCAAGGGTCAAGGGTTAAATATATAATAAAGATTTAAGGATTTAAGGATAAAGATCACAAAAACAACTCAAAGAACTATAAGAATTAAGGGGAAGATGGCCTTCGGATAGTCTTGAAGAATAAATGGAAGGATAGGAGAGACCGCCCTGCTATTATATACAAAAATATATAAAATATATGCATACTATTATATACAGTATATAATATAAACCTAAAATATATTCATAATTATGAATTAATCAAAAAAAAAAAAAAAACGAATTGGGTGAAGAAGCAAACTAGACTGGAATTGGATCACTTCTTGAAGCAGATCTTGAGTATTCGAATGACCGGCGCCTCGAACAGGGCCGAGATGACAAAGGCCGAGCCGAAGGAGACGACGGCATTGCCCAGGAACAGGGTGAGGATGAGGGGATTGCTCAGGTGGACGGTGCCACTCATGTGCGAGGAGCAGATGAACATGATGATCGGATGGATCAGGTAGGCGCAGTAGGTCAGACGGGACAGGGGCCAGAGGACGCGATACGACAGGATGGCGTTCACTGTGGGCGCCAGACCCCAGCAGCAGGACAGCACGATCCAGACCAGGCCACAGCCGAAGGCGGTGTGTGCCACGCCCACATAGAACGCGGTGTTCACTTCACTAAGTTGTCCTTCCCAAACGCCAAAGACCACAACGAGTAGAACCGCCAGGCTGCCCGTCCACAAGGACAGATTGAGGCGCTTGGAGACCTGTGGCGGAGTCTTAACCTTGTACAGGATATAGCCAGCCAGCATGCCTGGAACAGGATCAGGATGGGAAAGAGAGTGATAACAGAAAGGATAAGAATAAAGGATGCTGTGTAGTGTCTCTGTTTCTTAGTTTTTTGTTTTAAAATTATTCGAATTTTTTCGAAGATTTTTTTTAGACTCACCGACTATATAAGAGCCCACTCTCTGCCAGGGCTTGTCGTACAGAAAGTCAAAGGACTCGAAGGGCAAGGACACCTTGTGTGTGTAATGATGTTGCAGGGAAACAATGCCCGAAATGCTCCAAGAGCTGATCAGAAAGACCATCAGAGTGAGAGCCACGGCTTTGAAGTACCTTGAAGAATTCCAAAGAAAAGTATAATAGAAAGGACATCAAGGATGAGGTGAGAAACTAACCTCCTGGCAAAGGCCAATAGCAAAGCGGCCATAACATAAAACTGCATCTCGTTGGCCATGTACCAGCTCCACATCATGCACATCTCCTGCTGGGGGAAGAAGTTGTTGATGTAAAGGATATTGCGCCACCAGTAGACGCGGCAGGTATTGTGTTCGATTTTGGCAGGCTGGAAGACCGAAGAATCGAGTCCTTGCCTGCAAGACAAATGGGACTAAAATACAAATACTTAAAGTAGAGTGAAGAAGCCCCCCACCTCACTGCAAAGTCATTGAAGATGACGACAAATAAGTAGACCGGAGTGAGGCGCAAGTATCTGTAGAGGAGCATCATCAGGGTCTCCAGGAAGCTGCGCTTCACAAACGAGCCCGGCTCGCCAGGACACTTGCGGTCCTGTTTGAGGTAGAGCAGGGTGACCAGGAGGCCGCTGATGAAGAAGAACGAGTCCACCGAGTAGGTAGCATTTCCAATCACCTGATACCAGAACGATCTCTCCGTGATCACGCGCTCAAACTTAAATAAAAAATAAATGTTTAACATTAAGAAACTAAAACTAAAGTTTAAAATGCAAAAGGACCTACCTTGTTTTCGCCAATCGCAAACATTTGGAGATAAGTATGGACCATCATGGTCCACAAAACGGAGAAAACCCGCAGCCCATGGAGACAGGAAGTGTGGGTCTACAAAGAGAGTAGTTTCAAAGGACATGCCAGAGGGCTAAAGGACTACTAGGACTCACCTCCTTGGTCTTGTCTATGTTCAGTATGGCCTTGGCATTCGTTTGCAAGGCAAAGCACAGGAGGATCTGCTGGTGAAGAGCTGGAAGAAAGGATAATCTGTGAAGTGCAAGCCCCAAGGACCTCTCAGGACTCTTACCAATGGGCTGCTCTGCCTCGTAGGTCCCCGCTGCCCCGGCACAGCTGCCCGTCTCCACCTGGTAGTCCGTCATTTCGGACTTGCCCGTTATGGAGCCCGATGTGGACGTGGTGTTGGGATCGTTGTTCGTTTCCGCCATGTCCGTGGAGTGCCGGTTCCCATTGACATCCATTTCGCAGGGACTGTGGGTGCCGTCGGCCAGGCTGCTGGTGCTGCCCAGGGGCCGCATCTGGAAGAGCTCAAAGGGCTTGCCGTAGAAGCCGCCATTCTTGGAGGAGGCTGTGGTGCCGCCGTCGCACTTCCCGCTGCTGATGGCGGCGATCGGAGCCACCACCAGGCGGCGTTCATCGATCTTCAGCTGGTAGTACGAGGCCACCAGGACCACCAGCAGCAGGGTGAGCATAAAGCTACTGCAGGAGGACCAGATTAGGCCATTAGAAGGGATGTCTCTCTAGCTGAGGAGCCTGATACTCACATGAATACCTGGAACTTGAGCTGCCGCCAGTGACTGTAGAGTCCTGGGACCGTGCGGACGTGCAGGACCTGGAGCGGAGGCTGCTGCACCGAGGTATTATGGGCCCCCAGGACAGTCAGCATTCTGGCATAGGGATCCAGGGAGAGGATCGACTGGACATCGTGGGCCGAGCAGGACTTGGGCAGGCACTCGCCCAGGCTCAGTAGCATCTGCAAGAAAGGGATTAGAGGAGGTCAGCCAGGACCTTTGCAGGAGATAGGATCTCACCGATCTGTTAAGCCTAGGCATGTGGAGTGCCACGTCGGCCACATAGAACTCCACATCGAAGTGCTTGCGCTCCTCCTGGGAGTCCTGGCGATTGAGTTCGTAGCAGAAGGACAACTGGCCCAGCCACTTGTCGTTCCCAAAAAGCAGTTGTCCTCGATAGCGGCCGGAGGAGTCATAGGCTGGAAGTTAAGAGTTCATATCAGGATTCAAATCCTTTTCAAAGTGAAGGGATCCCTACCCTTCTGAGCCCACTCCAGGCTGGAGTGCAGGGCCGTGAGGTAGGCCTGCATTTCCAGGCCACAGCTCGTCCTCACCCGCGTCCTTATCTCGGCAATCTGCCAGTAGAAGTGGTCGTACAGGTTGGCCACAATCTGGAAGTAGTTGGCCTGGCCATAGAGACTCTCGGCCATGCTGCCGTTTCCCGCAGTGCCAGTGGCATTGGCCCCCAGGTAGCGACTGATGCTGTTGATGGTGCTGCCCAGGGTCTTCAGCTGCATGTCGTCCTCGTCCCTTTGCTTCAGCGAGTCCCTGCCAGACTTGCTGGCCACCTGCGGCTTGTTGCTCCGCAGGATCTTCAGGATGTGAGTGCTGGGCGTGGGGGTGGAGGAGGGGCTGTTAGCGGCAGTGGTTGTGGTGCCCGGCAGAGTGGAAGTGGTGGGCTCTGTGGAGAGCTCTCCGATGTCCACCAGCACCGTTTCGTTCTCGTCCGGATTGGCGGCGGAGGAAGGACTGAAGCCGATGTCTATGGGTGAGCTGATGTCCCCCGCCAGGACATGCTGCTCCTGGCTGGTGAGGTCGCCCTTCTTGATCACCTCATGCTCCAGATCCTCGAGGTCGCCCAGATTGAAGTCGAACGTGACCGGATGCAGTTCGTAGTCCTTGAGCGGATGCGGCGGCTTCACATACTCGATGCTGGGCAGGATCTTCTCCAGAGGCAGGTAGGGTTTCTTCTTCAGGGGCTTCAGCGGCAGGACCTCGTGGGTGTTCAGGGTGAGTGGTGGTTCCGTTTCGGTGGCCACTTCATGGAGTATGGTGATGTTGTTCGTCCTGGCCGAGTACCCATCCTGCCGTCCTCCGTGCAGAGCCTCCGCCCTAGTTGCGTTCGAGCTCACAGGACGCAGCAGAGCGAGCAGGAGACAGGACACTATCATCCAGAGGTAGGGCTTCATTGGAACGCCTTGGGTTAACCTTTCTGGCGTCCTTGTGACTCTGTGGCGTTATGGGGATCCTTGTTGTGGTTGTGGGACTCTCTCTTCTAGCGTCTGGAATCTCTGGTGCACTGTTCCGGGCTAATCGCGGCTCGGCATTGTCTCTGTCTTATGTATTCTGTTGGCTAACCCGCCAGTGCGCACAGTTGACTCCTCCGGTGTGCTCCGACCTTGTCATTGTGTCGCTATCTCAGATTCCACCTAACCAGGTCGGTTTCATGGGCGTGATGTGGGCGGGTATATGCCTTATACCTGGAATGCCAATGAAATCCGAGTCACTTTGGATGATAGACACTGATCATCTTTGTGGGTTAGCCCACTCGAAGGTTTCCCCCAAGCCTACATCATCTCTTGTTAAAGAGAAGGAATCTCTATGACTAAAGGACCTCCATCTACCCCTAAACCATCTCAGGAACAGGACCCTACTGACTCTATGAGATAATCGCCGTAGACACATAATATTTTCTGGTTTATGACTCCATTTGCGATGGAATCTGTTTTTCCTTTTTGGCCAGCCCGCCATCCGCACCCGATGGATGCAATTGGATCTGAATTGGATCTGCGAAAGCAGGCATTGGGGGAAAATTGCAAAAGAAAATTTCCTGAAACCGAAAAAAGAGTGAAAAACTTGTTAAACGTGTTGGGCTGTGCGGCCACCACACACATAGTCCGCGTCGTGGTCGCGGCCGAAGGCTGCCACTTGGCAAGGCGGTGAGTTAGTAACTTGGTAGTTGGATAGTCTGGCTGGTTGCCGGAGCCTTAGCCTGGCCTAGCCATGTTGGCCGACGCGTCGGGAGGTTATTGGTATCATTGATGGTTATATAACTTCCGCGTCTTGTCCACGATGATGATGGAGTGACGATGATCTTTATTACCTCGGCCTGTAGCTCACTTTTCACTTCGACCACCACATCCATATCGAATCATGAAAAAATACAAAATTATGCAATTCTCGGTCAAGGGGAGCACAGATTCTGGAGTGTTGGCGGATGGAAAAGTGAAAGGCTGGCAGTTGTTTCTTTTGGGAAGTATTTCCTCATCCTCCTACCCCACAAAATAAACACGAAGCGGGGTGGCAATTGAATGGACAAACATTCTCCTCCAAAAGAAAAAAAAAAAACAACCACGCCAATGTAAAGAAAAGCAACAAAATCCCAAAACCAACCAACCGATTGGTCTTTTCTGGACAAGCTCTGTACTTTACAGAGGTCTCTGTTTTTATTTTTTTTTCTCGTATATTTGTTTGTTGGTCTGGCCGGAGTATCGACAACCGGACAACCGTCAACAAAACGGACAACCAACAACCAACAACCGACAACGACGACAATGCAGAAAACCAACCAACAACCGAACCGATGAAAGTAAAAACCGCAACTGATCAAGCGACCGTTTGGCTGGGAGTTTGGAGCTCTGGGAGATTGGATTGGAGTTCGGACTCGTAGCTGGAAACTCGGATTCGGAGCCACTGCCGCCGCCACACGAAGCCACTGTATCCACTGTATGTGGTGTGCGGTGTGCGGTGTATGTGGAAAAGCGCAATAAAGCAAACAAGCAGAAGGCATTATATGCAGAAGGCAAAAAACCCCAACAACTGCAAGTGCAAACAGTGAAGCTTGAAAACTACAACAAAAAATAGCAAAACCTGCCAACTGAAATTGAAAAAAAAAAAAAGAGGCCGACTAAATGAAACCAAACGAATGCTTTTTATGATCAATTTTCGCTAAAAAGTCATGGCACGGATAGGGGAGCTTGGGTGGGGCGTTAGGGGGATCTGGATTTGGATCGAAGTTAACTAAACTGAAAGTGAACTAAAGTAGAGTGGAGTGGAGTGGAGTGGAGTGACCTGATCGGTTAGCTGACCACTCAGTCCCATGCAACTCGAAGAACTCGCTTCGCTTCCAAACAATAGGCGAGGCACCTGGCGAGGCACAAAAATGTCGCAACTATTCGAAAACCATTCACACAAAACCCCCTCCACTGGTTGCTGTCCAGTGGAAAGACTTGCATCCATCCAGGGGGCCTCTATCATCGAATTTGCAAAATGTGGCAAGTGGCAAGTGGCCGGTGGCAAGTGCCATTCGCTCCACGCCCCTTGGGACACTTTCGATTACATAAATGCTGTGTCGGCTCGGATTGGGGTCGACTCAATATTGTCAATGGAAAAGTCTCAGCATGAATGAAAATGACAAGATATAGACAGTTTAAAAGTTGCAAGACAGGGCTTTTAGAGAATATTACAAACTTGGCATCAGAACTCAAGGAGAACCTCTTCCAGACCCCAACAAATAGACTAAGAATCTAAATACCTATGCTTTTTTAAAAGGAAATAGTAGTTTCTACTGGAATATCTGATGAAATCTAAACAGAATCTCTTACAATATTTCATTTGTAGAGGGGAGTATCTGTCAAAAACCATCCCAAGACATAATTAGGCTCGAAGGACCAAAAGAGCACATTGGTCCTTCGAGCTAGCTGTCTTCTACATATTCAGATTGATTTCTCTCGGGTTTCTGAAGCCCCTTAACCTCTTAAAGAAGTCTTGGAGGGCAAGCTTCTATCAAAAATCAAAATTAGGCTCGAAGGACCAAAGCATCACATTGGTCCTTCGAGCTAGCCGACTTTTACATATTTAGAATGATGTCTTTCAGGTTTCTGAAGCACTTTAACCTCTAAAACAAGTCATAGAGGGCAAGCATCTCTCAAAACCCAAAACCACGCTGGAAGGACCAAAACACCACATTGGTCCTTCGAGCTAGCTGTCTTCTACATATTCAGATTGATTTCTCTCGGGTTTCTGAAGCCCCGTAACCCCTTAAAGAAGTCTTAGAGGGCAAGCTTCTATCAAAAATCAAAATTAGGCTCGAAGGACCAAAGCATCACATTGGTCCTTCGAGCTAGCTGACTTCTACATATTCAGAATGATGTCTTTCAGGTTTCTGAAGCACTTTAACCTCTAAAACAAGTCATAGAGGGCAAGCATCTCTCAAAACCCAAAACCACGCTGGAAGGACCAAAACACCACATTGGTCCTTCGAGCTAGCTGTCCTCTGTATGTTTCTTTTAGTATCTCTTGCACCTTAACCTTAAATACGACTATAAATAACTTTCGAGAAAAAAAAACTGCATATTCATGTCTGTAGCTTGCTACGCACCTGAAAGGTTGACAAACTATTTCATGCGGCATCTACGACTAATGCGTAATTGGACTTGGGACTTGAGACTTGAGACTTGAAGCCCGAGACGCGACTTGAACATGAAATACTTGATTCGGTTGGATCACTGGCTCCCAGGTCCAGGACCAGGTGCTTGTCGAACCGACATCATCCGATCTTGTTGGGTAATTGGAAGTGTATCTTTTTTCTCCTGAACTCTCCTCATTAGGAGATAAACTAAACGCTATTAAGTGAGTTTTGCAATATCCATGGACTTGGGGACTTTAGATGTAAGCCAAATGGATCCCCTTTAGAGCGAAATGTCTGGTCACGCCCCTGGATAAGCTCAGCACTTTGGGCGATGATGTCTCGATGACTGGGCACACGTCATTAGGCGAGTGAGTGTGTGTGTGTGGGTTGTGGGCTTCTCTGCAGACGAGAGAGTGTTTAGTGTTTCGGCGGATTGGTAAATGCTGGTACTGGAGCCGCATTTGTGATGCAATTTGCCAGAAACTCTATGGTTACGCTGGCCAGGCCAACAGCGAAACAGCCAAGCAGGCAACAACCACCAGGCAACAGGCAACAGGCAGTGTTGGAACAATAAAAAAAAAAAAAACTAAACGCCCAAAAGAAAAGTGAAGAAAATAAAATAAAATAGTAAGCAAGGCTCTAAGTTTTCAAATACTCTAAAAAAAAAAGTAAATATTTAAGCCACTTTCCTCTCAAGTTACTATTTTGTTTAAAAAAAAAACTAATATCTTTATAATGACTTTAATTTCTTTGTTTTTGTTGGAAGATACTTGGAAGAGTATCTCGAAAAGCCTATATCTTGAATCTTATGGATTGCATGGCTGGACTATCGAAATTCCTCTGAAGTTTCCTGCAACCAGACAATAAAAAATAACAAACTGGATTTTAACACAAATCTTTGGCCCAATCAGTTCAGGAAAATGCCTATTTTTTATGCATTACTTATTAACCTAAAATATTTGAAATATATATTGTGTTTTTTGGGATTTCTTCAGTAATTTGTAGCCAACTGATGACTTGTTTTTAAGGCCACTTGGCAAGAAGCTTTTTCTAAAAAAGATTGCATATTTTTGGGAAGTTTTAAAAATAAAAAGTAAAGCATATTTATGGGATTTGTAGATTTAGTTTTGGGAGATTCTATAGATCTTCAAGTAGTTCTTAAGCATTTTGATTTAAGCCTCAAATAACTAAGATTTAATGAGCTTTTTATTCTAATTTTAAAACAAAAATAATTACTTTTTTAGGACTATTATTTGTGGGAATAATATTAAACCCTCTCCTTAATTTTAAGCTTGAGGTCAAGGCCATTTAAGACTCCCTTTGAGTTTGAAAATGACGACAAATTCGCAGAGGCCTTTGGCGATTTTGGCGCCTAACGACAGCTAACGGTAAGGCGAGAGGCCATTAGCCACGAGATCGCGAGGCGGTACAGTGAAGACTCCGCCACTCCGAGCCAGAGTCATCATCATCAGGCCAAATGAAGCTCTGCCCATCTATTTGAGTGCAAAGTGGCGATTGCCGAGAATCCGGATTCCGGAGTGGAATGGAACGGAATGATGGCCCCATGATGGCAAAATATAATCACCGATCTTAATGGCGAAAATATTTTGATGGTCAATGGTACTGGTGCTCAGCAAGTATTAGCCGTATAGTGGGTATAGAGGTAGTGGTAGTAATACCGTCTGGATCCGGTATCAGTTGATGACCCAGAAGAACGGCGAACGGAATGGTAGACAATGGACTGATCACCATTTCGCGGGGGTTACCAGGTCAATGAATCCATCAGAGCATCAGAGCTACTGTTCTCTGTGGCCAAGTCTTGATGGTTTAAGCTTTTTTTTTTTAAAAGAGTGTCTTAAATAGTAATATTTAAGTCGTTTAGTATTCCGCCACTTTAAGGATTTCCCTTTCGATTTGAAAGCTCCTGAGAATCTAGTATGGATTTATGGATGGATATGTTGGGGGGACCGTTAACTGGGCTCACATCGTTAACATGTTCATAACCATAATCGTGTCGCAGGCTGTATGTTGTATGCAAATGTGGCCAGCTCGGACTGGACCTGGCCGGGGTCATTTGCATTTTCCCATGGCCCATCGAGTATCGAGAGGCCGGCGAGGAAAAGGCAACAAGAGAATCCAGTTGGTCCAAGCCAAGTACTTTTGGGTCAATTCGTCAATTGGACGATCTGAGTTTGGCTTTACCTTTTGGGTAACGGTTATACTAGACTCCCCCCCCTAGAGCCTGGCCAGCTTCGCCTCCCCAACTCGTTGGAGGATCGTCCAGCTGCGAATCTCCTCATGTGTTCCACTCATCCACTCGTCGTTGGGGGTCACAGGTGTTCCTAAACCATGCGATTGCCGTTGTAATTTATGATTCCAAAAGGGCCCCCCAGTACTGGTTCTCTTTAGGGAAAAGAATTCTATCTTTTTAGCAGACTTTCTCCATTTTTTTTGTTGGAAACTCAGGAACCGATTCGATTGAAGTTTTCGTTTTCAACAGAAGCTGGCAATTTGCGGTGATTGGTTTATTGCCGATTTCCCATCATTTCGAACCAATTGGGAGTAACTGGAACTCGTAACCAGGGGCGCCTTCTTTACCCACTCACATCACTTACTATTTGTGGGTCATTAGAACTGCTAACTTTTCTAAATGCTCTTTAATTCGTATAATTACATGCTGGCCCCAAGAATTGGCCCACAAATCGATCATATCGTTTTGGGTTTCCCAGTGGAAAGTCCATAGAATCAAGTATTTTAGTTTTAGGGTTGCCAGGTTGGCTTAATACCAAGATCTTTGAGGTTAGAAAGAAACCTTTAAAGATTAGATCTCATGATTTTAGATTCTCATGATCCCATATTAGATCTCTTTTTAAAACATATTTTGAAGACACTTTCGAACCTCTTCCTTTCTCGAACATGAGCAATACTTTTGATGACAACCCTGTTTTAACCTCACTAGTTCGATTCGGTCTGTTTAAGTTTTTCTCTTTGAACTCTACCTTATAGCCATAAAGACATAATTGGCCTTCGGTAAGAAGTCTGGGCCTTGAGCAAACAAGTGGGGAAAATAATAATTTAATTCGAAATAAAACGCCTCTTCGGACTCGTGCCTCTCGGCATTTATCTTTGACCTTTTCCAGGTGGCTTATATGTATGTTCTTCAGTACTGTCTTCAGTATTGTGGCTAAATGGGTCATTCGTCAAGGTAACTTTCATTTGTGAGCTAGAACGTGGAGCGTGGAACGTGGAGCACTTAATCATAATCACATTGTGGCTCCTATTTATTTCTTTCGGATGCTTTTCCGTTTTGTTCTTGTCATTGTTCGGAATGCCATCGCCATAGCCTCTAAAGAGATCTCTAAGAGATTCACTAATTGGACTTGGATTGGACATGGCTGGTTGTCTTCGGAGGTCTTTTCCCGTTGGCTTTTCCATCCGCCATCCGCCATCCACCATCCAACTCGGCATCCTTGGCAAACGGTACTGGCCATCTTGAGCTCCATTAGCCGTCAGTCAGGCCATCAGCCATCCGAAGGGGTCAAGGCTAATTTCAACCTTTTGACAACTCAACTCGGTCGGCAATCCCCACAGTACACACTGCCTGTGGCTTTCCATACTCTTCATAGAGGGTGTGTTGGCTATTTAGTCCTTAAAGCCTTGTCTTTCTGTCCGTTTCTCCGCTTGGTTGGTTTCCAAGTGGGATAGTCTCTCAGTTTTAAAAGTTAGGAACCTCTAACTTGATACACAAGCTCTTCTTTCTTATAATTATTAAATAAATAAAAATAACTGAGGGAGATAGCACTCTTCTTAGTCTTATAGCCTTGTCCGTCTGTCCGCTTGTCCGCCAAATGTGTTTCAAAGTGAATAACTCGCTTAGTTTTAAAGTTAGGAACCTCAAACTTGATACACAAGCTCGTCCTTATTATATCTAACAAATAAATAAAAATAACTGAGGGAGATAGCACTCTTCTGAGTCTTTTAACCTTGTCCGTCTGTCCGCTTGTCCGCCAAATGTGTTTCAAAGTGAATAACTCGCTTAGTTTTAAAGTTAGGAACCTCAAACTTGGCATAAAAACTTATCATTCTTACTGGAAAAACTATAACTAGAAACCACTGCAATTGTTAACTAAATGAAAGGGTATCTAGACTTCGTGTATGCCCAACGTTTTGCCAAAGCGATGAGTGTGCAAATTGCCTCGAAGCATCCACCAACCCATCCATCCGTTCTTCCAGACCCGACGAATCACTTTCCTGCTCTAAAGTTTGTAATTTGCCTTAATTGAATATTCGTGCTGGTCAAAAAAAAAATCACAAAATAGTAAAAAACTGCACTGCCCTGAAGAATTCAGGCCCCAAGTGTCTGGAATTTGGCTTTAATGAGCCTGGGGATCCGAAGCCATCAAGACCACTCAGTTGACATCCATCTGTCTGGGCCTTCGAGGGAGTATCCTTCGGCTGGGAGAGTCGCGGGCTAACTGCCTTTGCCGTTTTGGCCAAATGAAGTGCGACAAATGCATTGGAGTGGCCCTAATCCAAGCGAGACCAAAGCTATAACTCGTAACCACACGTCTGGGCCGAACGAATGGCCCTCTGGCCGTGGTTATGGGAATTAGCCGGATTTTATGCTCACAAATTATTGCATTTGAGGCTTCGGGTATGGCTTTGAGGTGTTTTTCCTATTATTTCTTGTTTAGTTCATAGTTATTCACTTAATTTTGGGTTTAGTGCCCAGGGCCTTGGCCTTATTGAATGATTAGGGAGAGAGAGAGAGAGGGCTGTTTATTATTTTATAAATTTGTTTGAAACTGGCTCGAAGGAGGGTGCTTGAGGACCTGCTTGATCCTTCTGTTGATTGACTGCTTTCGTCACGCCAACTGACTGCCCAACAACTGACCCATCCCATTGCCATTTATCCTCTCCTGCTCTCCGGATCTACTCGCCAGCCACCAGGAGTCCAACATGTTAATCATTTCGAGCATCAGGCCATGTCAAATGGAGATCACACTGGGGGCTGCCCAAGTCCACTCCCCAAGACCATTCATCTACCACCTCTTTGTTGTTTATTCTAGAGATTCCAGCTCTGCATCTGCATTTTCTTCAAGACTATATATTTTTTGCCCTTTTGCTTTACTGACTCTACTGACTCTACTGACTCTTACTGACTCTTACTGACTTTGCTGAGCAAACGCCCCGCGGGGCTTGTTACAAATTTTGATGGACGGCCTGTGGTTGAAATTGATTAGCTTTAATGGTGGCAAAGTTCTCTGCCTGTCTTTTGAGTCTTCTGGCTGGGCTAGCTGGTTGGCATTCCTAATGGAAACATAAAGATCCAGCTAGGGCCCTCCACTTTCTGGGGTGCAAACAAAATCGGAATCAATCACATCACACCTAGACAGACGTATAATTTTCAGTCGCAACTCAAACTGTCATAAGTGAATAATTTACTCGCCCGGCTCCCTGGCTCCCTCGATCTCAAGAGTTCAAGGTTGGCGTTTTTTAATAATTTATTCGAAATGAAATCCCTGGGAAGTCCACCGATCTTGCAGAGACTTTCACAATCGCAGGAATTCGCCTGCGCGACTCGACCCCAAACCATTTTATGCTTCATTAGGCCAGAAATGATTGTGGGGACCTACCCTGGGATTCTCCTCACAGTCATGGCCAGAAATGGCTATCTTCATCATCTAAGCCTCCTTTGGATACTTTTCTATTCCTCCATCGTATTTGTAGCTTTTTCAATTTCAGAAATTGATGAACTCGCTGATGGAAATCTGTCAGCCAGTCAGCCAGTCAGCCAAGTGTTGAAAAGCTTAGAGGATGAATGGACAAGAGCACTGGAAGAAAAGATATATCTGATATCTGATATAGGAGAGTTTTTTTTTATAAAAATATTCAAGGTGGAAGCTAGCTCTTGATTCGTTTCTTGTAGTGCCTTGGTGCCTTCGGGAACTGCAGTGTCGGTGGAATGATGAGATTCTGTTTTATAGATTTTCTGGCCAAAACCCGCAGAAGATGCCTGAGAGTTATTCTTTCTTCGTTTTTGGTTTGTGGGCAGATTGCTGCTGGAAGTGGTGGTCAGACATGCAGGTTGAATGGTCTCCACCCGCATCGCCAGAGATGCCCCAAGGGCAGGACCTCAGAGATAATCCATTCTTCATTGGATTCCCCCCTCATTGAGGTGCGAGAATGTGACTGAAAATCGCGATATTACCATCGCCAGTCAAGCGACAAATGAGCCGACACTGTGCTCCAGCCTAAGTAATCCGAATCTGAGTCGAAATCTTATCCAAGGGAGCTTGGGATGGGAGCTTGATGGGAACTACCGTCTTCCTCTGGCCAACCGCAATACCAATAATCGTAATACCAATCGCAATCGAAGCCCCAGTCGAGTGTGCAAAATGATTTCCTTGACTGGGTATTGGACTTTCAATTTATTCCGATCTCGGAGAGAAGCAGAGTGAAGAGTCCAATGCCAATGCCAATGCCAATGTAAATTATCGAGAAGTTCATCAAACCTTTGGGCTGGCTGGCAGACTAAAACCAGATCGCTTCTTGCTTGCCTCTGTCTTTGCGTTAAATGCTCCTCTTTAAGGCCTCCGGTCTTTAAACCGATCTATGTAGAATCTGAAATCAGAAGTCACAAATCAGCATTGGAATCGGTATTCTGGTTCCGGTTCTTCGAAACAGTGAAGGTGCCTCTAAAGAGGATGTTCCTCTCGAGAGATTGAGATACCAAGGTGAGACAATCCAGTGTAGTTCCAGCAGATGTTTCTCAAGTCTTGGGGCAGAAAACTGGTTGATGGTCAGTGAGGTGGACAGGACGGGACTGACGATTCGATTAGTTATCGATTAGGGTGACAAAATCTTAATTATTAATCAGTGCATCTTGAAGCTCAGTGGATTACTAGACTTATCCATTAAGTGGGTATTACCTAAGAGAGACTTCTTTCCTTCCATTCTATCACAACGTTTTTGGATTGAAATCATTTTCATCGTCCGAGACCCCAAATCTGGCAAATGGCCAACGGCAAGCGTCACTGGGATGGGATGATGAGGGGAAGTGCCCCCTTTGGCACTTCTTTTTCGGATCCCGACTTTGATTTGAGAAACTCCGCCCCCATTTCCACCTTTGTCTCATTTTGTCCCGTGTAGTTTTGCTCCATTTCTGTCACGCTCGAAGACTGCAATTGGAGCCAATTGAGCCCAGGCGGCCAGAGACCCAACATACAACTGTTTTAGTTGCGGTTTCCGCAGCCACCAGCCCAAAAGAAGATGCTGCCAGACTTTCAGTCTTAGGTGGCTTTTTAGATGCTCTTTCCATGGGGTTTCCATTGAGGATTAATCTCTTCAAAAAAACAAGACATCAACGACTCTAAAGGGGTAGGTTTTGAAGTCTAAATGGGAGGATTTAGGTGTCCGCGTGTCCGTCTGTCCGTTAGTTTGATTCTAGAGAACTCAAATTGTAGTTAAAAAGTTAACTATATCCCATAGTTTCTATGGATAGACTTTTTCTATATAACTACCTGATAAGATATAGGCTAACTCTACTGTCCACGTGTCCACGTGTCCGCTTGTCCGTCTGTCCCCCCCCGAGTTTCCTTAGCTGTGCTCAAGTTCTCCCAAGAAAATCGTATCTTTTAGCTCCACAACTACCTTATATCCTACTAATTCCTTTTAATATATAAGATCTCTTTGAAAAATTCTTAAAGAGTATCTAGAGTCAGTTTCCTTCAGAAACGAGAACTCTTTTTTTGGGGGCGTGTGAAGAAAAGGGGGATGGATGGCCGGGTTGGCTGGCAAAAACAAAGCCAGATCCAAAGCCATAGCCAAAGCTAAGCCCAGGCAACGAGATAATAATAATACACATAATATTAAAACGAGAACAACGACACCAGGCCGAATCAGGAGACAGAGAGCTAGCTGGCTGACAACAATGGTGCGGGAGGTGGCTCTTGGTGGCTCTTGGAAAATGACTAATTACGTGCTGGCAAACAGCTCCGAAGATCGGGGCTCGGGGGCAACAATATACTCTATATGTATGCTATGGCGGCTGGGCTATATCAGCAGAAGGGGGCACACGAACAAAGCACATTAGCAGCGGGCGCTGCTCGAGCTGCTCGCTTTGGTAGCGGTGAATGGTAATTGCGAACCGTTATAATACGAGCGCGCATAATAAGATCGAGAGATGGCTGAGGCTATAGCCCCACAGTGCTACACTGTGAGGAAATCTTAGAGCTTTAATTAGCATAAAAAAAGGTTTCAAAAGGCTAAAATTGAGGAGGTTAAAAGAGGGTTCTTTTGGGGGAGAAGAGTATCTGCAGGACAAGTTCTATCTGACTTGTCTTTTGCTTATAATTCCCAACTACTTTTTCAGGTTATAGTTTTTGATGAAAAAATCGGGGATTTAAAGACATTATAACTCTTCCAACTCTCCTAACTTGATAACCAAAACTCTCTCCATTCCTTATCCTAAAAGCATTACTTTTCACTACAAATTTCTCTCACTGTATCTTGACTTGGTAGCTCCAGAGATCACGGGGTGGGGTATGGCAGTTGGCAGTCTGGAAAATGGAAAATGTATAATGTAAAATGGCAAACTCTGGCACTGGATGAGGCCCTGATGCGCATATTTGCTCCAATTCCTACGCCGGCTAAATGTGACACCCAATGTCGGTGGCTATTATGTGCATGGGATTCACACAGATGGCCATACTAGTGGCTTCTATAGTGGAGTATAGTAAACCTTTTATTGCAACAATCACCATACTCCACTGCCAACTCGATCTAATCAACAATGATGACGGCGATGGCCCAGTTCTTGTTGCGTTTCGCCGGCAAATGGAAGTCAAAGTGGAGTGCATTAGCATCTGCCACAAGCCGAGCTGTGCCAGCCAGCGACAGGCCATGTTCGTGGCCCAATCATTGGTAATAACCTCTGGGAGATGGCTCCGAGGCACAAAACAGCCTGAAGTCTGAACCCGCAAGTCGGTCAAAATCAAGCACTGGAACTTGCCAAGCTAAGAGACTTTATAGATCTGGCAGTCTGTCTTCTATAATCTTTTTCCTTTCTCGGGGAAAGCCCACTGCTTAAAATTCCTCAATAGATGATATATGGTATATAGATTCTAAACTAGTTTTACGGTTCTTTTGATGTCAGTTTTTTGGGAAGAAAAGGGCCTGCATCTGTTTTGGGGGGGAATCTGTGTCAGTAGGAACAGCATCTGGAGTCCCCAGAACAACAATGCTTCCATGGAGCTGGAGCTGGAACTGGAGCTCCCCCTCCGGGCGGTGTCCAGACTCAGACCGGGCTAGAACACAAAAGGCAAAAGAATGGCCAAGCGACACCAATGGGTGTTTTTGCCATATTTAGTTACCAACTAAAAAAAAAACGAAATAAAAAAGATTAGACCAGGATCTGCAAAGGAGGGACCTCCTCAGACACCTTCAACGCCTTTGGGTGGCAACCAATATGGACAAATTGCATTGAACGGAGGACCGTGTTTGGTGGCTAATGGAACTCTGGGACATGATTGATGGTGACTGAGAGAGTCTACAAAAACGATTGAGGAAAACTGGAGCAACCGAAAAGGGTTCTTCAACCTTCGGTGAGTCGGAAAATTGATGGGGGGGAGTCCATCAAGAGAAGCATCTACAAGTGTTATTGCTCCGATTTAGTTAGTTAACTCTAACAGTTCATAAACACTTGTTTCAGAGTTCTTCGGAAGGGATGTCTCCCGCCATCCATACGGAGCTACATCTCCATCTTCATGGTCGGTGGACGTGTTATTAATATCGCACAGATTCGACTCAAGACCCAGGAAAATTGTCCCAAGATGGTGTACACAATTTCGGTGTTTACGTAATGCCAGCTGGTTCTGTCGACCCACTGGGATGGATTCTACACTGGCAGTGTGATGTCGGTGTGTCGGCATGTAAGCTGAAACCGCAAGGTATCTCGGGGAGTATCTAGCCACTGCCGGCGAAGTACACCACCGCGTACTCCCCTCATTTCCGTTCCGTTCTCCGCCGGCAATGGAATGCACATAACTGTCATTGTCTATGTCACTAAACACACTAAGGCCCTCTACCCACCACCGGGCGGAGAAAGAGCCAAACGGCATCCACTGCCAACCACAAAACAAAAAAATGGGAAAAGAATGAAACAAGAAGGCTGGAAACCAGCTGTGGGGCGGGAGACGCAAATTAGATGGATACCCTTATGCTCTCCACCAAATTATATGTTTAAATGAAAGTGGCTTCTCTTTCCTAATGGTTTTTGGTTCTTTAAGCTGCAACTAATTAATTAGGAAATTGCCACTCAAAGGGGCTTTTTAATTTCTATTTATAAGCTGGGGAATAATAAAGGGACTAGCGGACAGGCGGACAGGCGGACAACTAGACTTATAAACAGACCAGCTAGTCTTTAGTTATTAAGAGTTGTTTTTTAATTAATATTTTAACAAAACGACAAGTTTTTTGAAGTCTAGTAAGCTAGAAAGTCTATAATTTCAGGCTGTGATCTTGCGGACAGACGGACAAGCGGACAGTTGACAGTACAAGCTTTGATTTCTTTATTTAAAGAAACCTGTCATTAAAATCTACCTACTCTAGTTCCTTGGGATATATAAAGCCTCCTTAGACGTCATACATTAAACGGACAAGCGGACAGACGGACAAGCGGACAAACCAACAGACAATCTTATAGAAACTCCCTTACCCTCTTGTAGAGTATTTTAATCGAGCTCTGCAGCTCCACAGTGCCATTCTATTCATGACTTCTTCCAACATTAATGAAATGGTTAGAGCCAAGCAAATTATTGTTAGCTGCTCATGCGTGTGGATCTGAGATACACTTTCCCAAGTGGAGCAAACCGAGGTCGCCACTTTGGGGCTAGAACCTTGTCGTGCCGCCCTGCGGTGGCTTTCACTCACTCGTTGTCCCACTCGAGTCCCAATCATTGGAATCTTCCCAGATCGCGTCGATCCTCCACTGACAATTACTTGGAAATCACTTTCTTTCCCTGGATGGTCAGCCATCATCGTCTCCCAGTTCCTAGTTCTCGTCCTCCATTCAGCTGTGCCCATTCCCCCATTCCACCAAGTGGCTGAAATGTGATGTTGGGAAAAAAAAAAAAAAGATTTAACGGAATGCATCCAAATCATGCAGAAAACCGAATGAAAAACGAGCAGAAATAAATCCAAAACAGCAAACAGCACAAGACTCACAAAATAAAACGTGAGTCGATGACGTGAGCCCGTCAGCCATCAATCGGCCATCGGAGGAGAGTCTGCCTTCAGGAAATGCTTACTTTTTTGCTCTACCTTATAGTTTTTTGTATAAGACTAGGTATATACTCATTAAAATGGATAGATTAGGGGTTAAGGAGAGGGAGCAATGGGTTAAGAGATCAATGGGTTTCAAGAAGAAACTATGGATATTTCTGATATTAAATCTTAAAAAGTGGTTCAGAGAAGAGATCTTATAGTTTCTAAAATTATAAAAAATATAATTCTAATCTAAAATATATCCAACACTTGCCTGTAAGATCTGAGAAGATGGGGTTACTATATTTTAGGATATATGTTATATATCTAAGGATTTCCTTCTTGGGAAATGCAATTCTGTTTTACAAAAAAAGTTTATAAGTTTCTGGCTCCAAGCCGGTGGCTACGAATGCAGTTCGTGGAAAATCCCGGAAAAGTTGGGGGAACTGAGAAGCGTCGGGACCCGTTACCAGAATCGTTTTCTTGCATTTCCTTTTGGGAAAGAAAGTTTTTCGCCAGCCAGAAGAAAAGATCGCCCCAAGATTTGGGCCCCCTCCCCCCTTTTTTTTGGCTTTAGTTTTTTTTTTGTTGCTTTGTGATTTGGTTCTGGATCTGAATCAAGCATCTAACGGCATCGGTTACACTACATAACTGTTCTCACTTTCTTCACCGACTTTTTTGCCGCGCTCTCTGGATTTATGGCCGCTCGTTTTTTAGCCTTTTGTTGGTGTTTTGTTGGTGTTTTGTTATTATTTTAGACCCGCATTTCCGGTGTTGTATCAGAATCAGAATCAGAACCAGAACCGGAGTTTTTGACTTGTGGCATTACTTAGAAGTGATTACATGGCAAAAAATACATCGGACTGGAGCGGTGGGGCTACCGAAAACTAGTTTAGGAGAACTCCCCACATTTACATTTCTTTTTTCTTTCAGAACAGAATCAATACTAATCTTTTTCGGGCCACTTTCACCCAAGAATTCCAACCTCAACTCCACATTTAGGCCATAAATCAATGATTTTTAAGATCTTGTTAGGGAAGACAACAAATGGGCAGTGAGATTATCTCTAGTTGAGTGAAAACGACGGGAACCAGAAGCTATTTTCGGCAACGAAAGTAAAAACCCAGCCAAGAAAGCTTTCGTGCGAGGGCAGACATTAAAATAAAATCAAGTTAACACAGCCACACAAATTAACAAAGAAATAATTGTCAGAGAAGCCAAAAAGAAAGGCATAATAGAGGAATAAGAGACGCCAGAGACATTCAATATCCCCACAGACCATGTCCAAAGACCCTGTCCCCACTGCCCAAGACCAAGTCCATGTCCAACTCCAAGATTCCAATTCCGATTCCGAGTCGGAAGAGCGGCGTGTGCCCTTTCTTCAAAGTGAAATTTTCTTCAATGCCACTGACTCCACAAAAGGCCCAAAGCCCACAAAAAGCGAGCAATTTTACTTGCATCAAGCACACTGTCATTTATCCCAGTCTCACCGACTTTGAAATGATCTATAAAATATCTATAACTATATAGCAGTCTTTAAAGGTCTTTGAAACTTCTATCTGAAAGATATAAGGAATTATTATAGCTATATAGCTAGCTATAGTATTATTTTTTTGCTCTTATATTATATTAAATTTATTTTTTAAAAAACTTGTAGAACCCTTTCTTCCCAATACCCCAAAAAACAATCTATTTCCAGAGTTTCTTTTCTTTAAAAAAAATATTGAAACTAACAAGAAAAAGTTGTTTAAACCCCAAGAACTCTAAAAAGTACTCAAGAATTAGCCTCAAACTAAGATATTGAAAATATATAGAATATAATATAAGATAGCTACTATTACGCCCCACCACTTGCTCCTCAAAACCCATTAACCCAACCCCTCGGATAGAGTATTCTCTATCCACAACAATAAAAAACCGAAAACACAAGAAGCAACCAAAAAACTGAGAAAAAAGTGAGGGACACACACGCACTTTTGTACTTTTGTACTTTTGAACTGGTAATGAAAAGTGCGTAGATCATTACCGGATCTTTCCCATCGTCTCGCATTCTTTCAACAATTTAAGGTTTTTTTTTACGATTTTTATGAAGGGGGGGACTCTGTTTTTTTTTTACTGCAGCTGAAGACATCATTTATTTTGCGTTTAATTGCCACAATTGTGAAATTAATTTCGTTTTCGTTTTCATTGGCCAGTGAAATCTCCAGTCCGACTGTTTTTTTTCTACTACTATTACTATTACTATTATTTTTTGTGTGTGGACTGTGGCAAGTGAATGACAAAATGGGTAAGAGCGAGAAACTAACTTAAAAAAAAACCTTTGATTGAAAGTTGATTGAAGTTTGTGTTCATTATTCAATAGGAATGGGTATGACGGGGCTTTAAAAAGCATTTTCATGAAATCTTTACGGAAATAAAGTGTGATAGTTTTGGATCAAGATTTCTTCCTAAGCCTCTACACTTTTCTTTGCACTCGCCGATTCAAGCCGTACGATGTGCGGCAGCGCCTCTCTTAAAGTATGCAGTAGGAGTATTACTATTATCTTTTTGAAGAAAAACAAAAAATCCGATCTAGAGTGCTGTTTTTTGGAAAATATAGAGAACCAAGTAGGTTGTGTTCACGAACTGTCAATCGAAAAAACGCACCTAAGCGGGCTGGCCCCAACTAGAATTCAGTATCAAGCCCCAGCTTGAGGCAAGCGGATCAATTCTGGAATAAGCATTACTAAAAATTCAGTAAATATTTTCTCTCTAAAAAGAAAAAGAAAAATTAACCAGTTATATTTTGGCATAAATTTGATATAAAAAATTTCTAACAAAAACCTTTTTCCAATTCCCCCGATTTAGAGATGAATAATCTACCGAACAACTATACTCGCCAGGAGCTCCTGGAGTTTATTTGGGAGAACGCCATTAATGTGCAGCAGGAGCACACATTGTTGCACACCAACCAAGAAACCATCGACCTTAACTTCGCCAAGAACAACTTGGCCCGCATCGAGCAGGTACGCGCGCAGCTCCAAGAGACCAAGAACGCTCTCCTCGACATCATCTTCTCGATGGGACTGCCTCCGGCCGCCGTCGAGGAGGAACTGGATGTAGCAGAGCAGGTCTGCGATATCCTCGTCGATGTCACCACTCTTCCTTCATTGGGCATGACTCCTTTGAAAATGCCCAATGCTGAGGATGCTCAGGATGTCATCGATCTCGAGCAGGAGGAGGGACTCGAGGAATCCGATGACGAGGTCAAGGAGCAAGAAGACAACTACTATCTTTAAGAACACTTCCGAATTATCAAACCCAATATCCACACTACAATTGATCTGCATCGGACATGTCAGAAGGGCACATCGAATCAAACGCCTCCTAGCCAAAGGCATTGATTCGATTGTCGAGATTTTATACACTTTGCGAAATGGAATTGGATCTAACAAGAGTTCTCTCATAAAACACACTTGCAGTTCACACTGGAACTGGATCTTTACACTTGAATCCCCACACTGGGATCACTACACTCGGATCACCGATCACCGATCCGACCCATGGACTTCATCCGATTATGCTGGCGAACATCTTTTATTGGCCCACCGTGATTCACACTATAGAATGATTTACACGTTTTACAAACGAAGGACTCCATTGGCGATTATTGCGATAATAATTATGAAATAAACACACAAGATGGTTTAAAAAAAGGTTTTTGAATTGTGTTCCAATTGTATTATGACTAGATAGTCTATATTAGACCTTAACTTTCAAACCTTCATGTTCAGGAAGTCTTGTTCAAAGTTTTCTACAATCCTTAAACGTCTAGGAACTCTGCTTAAACTTTTTCTCCACATGTATTATGATTAACTAAATGATCTTAGACCTTAACTGCAAAGCCATCATCAATTTCTTAAAGATGGTAGGTTTGGGAAGTCCATTCGTAAGTTTCCTACAATCTTTAAACTTCTAGGAACTCTGCTGAAGACTCTTCTCCACTTGTATTATGATTAAATAAATTAATTTAGACCTCGACATTTTCCAATTGTATTATGACTAGATAGTCTATATTAGACCTTAACTCTCAAACCTACACAGAGTTCTTGAAAGAGAAATGTTCAGGAAGTCTTGTTCAAAGTTTTCTACAATCCTTAAACGTCTAGGAACTCTGCTTAAACTTTTTCTCCACATGTATTATGATTAACTAAATGATCTTAGACCTTAACTACAAAGCCATCATCACTTTCTTAAAGATGGTAGGTTCGGAAAGTCCATTCGTCTGTTTCCTACAATCTTTAAACTTCTAGGAACTCTGCTGAAGACTCTTCTCCACTTGTATTATGATTAAATAAATTAATTTAGACCTCGACATTTTCCAATTGTATTATGACTAGATAGTCTATATTAGACCTTAACTCTCAAACCTACATAGAGTTCTTGAAATAGAAATGTTCGGGAAGTCTTGTTCAAAGTTTTCTACAATCCTTAAACGTCTAGGAACTCGGCTTAAATTTTTTCTCCACATGTATTATGATTAACTAAATGATCTTGGACCTTAACTACAAAGCCATCATCAATTTCTTAAAGATGGTAGGTTCGGGAAGTCCATTCGTCAGTTTCCTACAATCCTTAAACGTCTAGGAACTCTGCTTAAATTTTTTCTCCACATGTATTATGATTAACTAAATGATCTTAGACCTTAACTACAAAGCCATCATCAATGTCTTAAAGATGGTAGGTTCGGGAAGTCCATTCGTAAGTTTCCTACAATCTTTAAACTTCTAGGAACTCTGCTGAAGACTCTTCTCCACTTGTATTATGATTAAATAAATTAATTTAGACCTCGACAAGACAGCCTACTCCAATTTCTTGGCAATTTAGCCCAATGTTCCCATTCCGTCTGGCTTCGTGCCAGATCTCCGGCCAGATCCCCTCCTCTCTCTCTCCTCGAAACCAAATCTGGCATTATTATTAGTTATTAGTCGAGATTCTCGATGCCACACTTCGAGGGCTTCCCACATGACTGGTTTTTGGGTTCTCGGGAGTTACGAACAGTCATCGTCAATTGTTGTTTGTTGAATTGTTGTTTGTTCGTCTGTTGATTGTTGATTGTTGGCGATTTGTTGCCGATTTGTTTCGTTCGTCATCGCCAGATCCAGATTTGTGTTTGCACTCGAAGTCAGTCAACAGAGAGGGAGAGAGCGGGACATCCAACGGATGCCGCCCTCATTCGATATTAGCTGACTAAACATGGCCAAAAAATGGCATTTCTTGCCGCATGGCCGGATTGAATGATGGCCAGAATGGCAGAAGAATCGCCGACAAATTTGAGTTTCAAATCAAAAGCTAATGAAAAGGTTATAAATGCCGTTACCTGGCCAAGACGCAGAGACACGGAGCCATAAAAGTCAGAAATTATGCCAAAGAGCCAGTTGGGAAGTCGGAAAGTTGGCTAGACGGAGGAGAGGGGTCCAAAGAGGCTTCTAATTTGGTTTGGGAAGAGAGTTGAGGAGTTGGAACTGCGAATGCAATTGCGTCTTGTGGCACTGCCACAAGAATGCCAAACATGCAACCACACTGAGAGTCAAGTTCTTAAAGACTCTCGCGGGAAGAAATCTTCTTAAAGACCAGATGAAGTCTAACTGGGGCTAATGGTCTTCCGAGGCTCTTCTCTCAGTGCCTAGAAGTTCGCATTCACACGCCAACCAGCCAAGCCGATGATGAGCTGCCATTCGGGCCAAGAGTCTTGGGCAGGCCTTCGGTTTTGACCAGGCCTGGGCCCCAGTCCAGACCCCAGTCCAGGTAGGAAGAAGCCAAGTGCAAGGCATAATGAGCCACCCAGCGGAGATGGCTGAGATTATGCTAATAAGTTGGAACTGTTGAGTTAGTTGGCCAAAAACTAAACGGTATTGGCCTGGCCAAGAGGAACAGGCCCAGAGCGACTGCCACAGCAGCGACACACAAAAAAAATCGAAAGAATAGAACGCAGTCTGGAGAGTTTCAATCCCAGTCTGAGGGGAGTCTGAGATTTCAAAGAACAGAGTTCAGAATACCCTGGAATTCAGTTTATTCTCCTGAAGAATCTTAAAAGTTTACTTTATTTTTAAGAAATCTACATAAATCTACATAAAAAAAGGAAATTGTAAAGCCAAACAATTGGAATACTCTACACCGATCTCGTGATAATCCAAAAAGTAACAATATTCTGTGAAAAATGAAATGTTTTGAATGAGATTTTCTGGTGTTTTGTTTAAATATTATTTAGAGCTTAAGATTTACCAAGAAATTTTTAGTTTATGTTATAGTTTTATTTCATTTTATAGTTAAATCCGATTTAAAGAAAGAAATTGTCAAAACAAATTCATAAAAATATTGTTTCGAACCTCTAGGCTTGGTGGTTTTTCTAGAAAATATTTATAATTATTCTTAAAATAACTATTTCTTTTATAATCTGTAGGCTTTATAGGCCAAGTTAGAGCCCCTACTCTGAGGGTATGACTATGTACATGAGCAACAGCAACAGCAACATGCGCAGCAACAACATGAGCAACATGCAACAGCAACAGCGACAGCTTACAGAACAGCAACGGAACGTCAAAGACAAGAGTACAGTAAGAGCCAAAGCCAAAGCTGAGGCTAAAGCTATAGTTGAATCTGAATCTGAATCTGAGGCTGCATTCTAGGTCACTGACTACCAACCAAGTGGCTGCTGTTGCTGTTGCATGTTGCATAGTGGTGGTAGTGGCGTTGGGTTGGTGTTGGCCAACGTCTCATTCAGTTATCAGTTGGCAACAGGAGTGGGATGCTTGAGGACTGTGGCCTGCTGGCTGGCTAGCTGGCTGGAGGAATGGAAATCGGTCAATTGTTGGCTGGTCAACTGTCAGGCAGTCGCTCTTGTGCCATATTGTCTTTTTGGCCTAAATGGCATTCCAAATGGTTAACCAGCTAGGTTGGGCGCAGGGTGCAGGGAGCAATGGGGCAAGGTGAGCCAACTGGGCACACCAAATGGTAATGAGACCTGACATCGCCGGTCGATTTAACATTTTTGTTCGTGGGGTGGGGTTTCCAGTTTTCCAACCAAAGCCAAAGCTATTGGCCAAGGCATTGGCACAACCCACTTTTCCCTATTCGGTTGCTGGTACTTGTAGCAGGTTAGCAGTCTTAGATTGCAATAGTTTATAGATTATAGCAGACTTTATTTAAACAGTTCTACTAATCACCGTGCCGAAGCGATAATGGTCTGGCAGTTAGTCCGACCGATCCAGTCATCAATATGATTGATATTATAGACAACTATATACGATATGCGACATGATCGACGACCACCCGTTGGCGCTGGTCCAGCTGGAATGTCAATGGAAACGGAACATGATTGCTGAACAAATGGGAACCCGTTCTGCTCCCCTTCTGTCTTCCGATCTTGGGGGATTGGGCACAATCGCAATGAGTCACTGGCAATCATCATCGACATCATCATCATCATTAATCCCTGGTAGCCCAACCCACCAGATTTGCTTCGACGCCTCCTCTATATGCAAATTGATTAGCGTTGTCTTGCCATGTCTTTGAGGAGGAGGGCTCTCCGAATATCTCAAACACTTGGAAGACTATCTACTCTAGCATCTACTCAGTAAAGAGTATCCAGAGACCCTTGTTAAAAGTGGAACTCGTCACAGTTTCCTTTTCTATCCCGTTAAGATCAACCTCTTCACTTTCCCCCGCCTGGCAATCTGGGTTGGGTGCGGGGTCAGGCTGAGTTCGAATGATCTCAGCCCGGTTCTGTGTGGGTCGTGTATCACTTTCCTATTGATAATCGCCATAAATCGCCAAATATTTACGATACAATATTCTATTTGGGATTTGGGAATACAGCGACCGGCGTTTGTTTGTCCCTCATTGTTGGCTATTTTCTTATTTTTTTTCCTCTTCTTTTTTGTTATTTGCGAAAACAAAGCTAAATAAAAGAAGTTAAAACCGAAAAGAAAAGGCAAATAACTCAGACAGTAACTGAGACAGAAACAGAAATACAAAAAAAAAAAAAAGACCTGACCCAGTAAAAGAAAAAGTTTATTTTTGTTTGTATTTTTTGTTGTTGTTGTATTTTTTGCCCAAATAGATATTAATTCTTAACGGTTTTTACTTTCACGTTAGAACAATATGGACGGGGCGATAATTATTGGCGAGCCAAGCCGATGGCAAGTTCGCTGCCTAAGTCTTTTGTTTTGCCATCTCTCTTCCGTTGCACAGAGAGCCCTGAACCCAGAGCTCCATATCCATATCTATGCCATATCTGTTTCTTGTCCGATTTGGCCTTTTGGCTGACTAACGAGCCAGGTCTTTTCGGCCAAGTCTGCACTAGTTGGCGCTGCCATTTGTTTTCCAACCACTTTGCTGGGCAAATAGAAAATTCTTTCGGCCATCCGGCTTTCTGCAAAAAACCATGCAAATGCCAGAATTGGGTCGCTGCGGTAGCTGGGAAGGCCAACAACAACAACCACAAACCAGCCTTATGGCAGGTGAAGATTGTATCGAAAAATCAAAGACCAATCAAGGTCACTTCGAAGGCTGAATAGGCCATTAAAAATAAAGCCAAGTCTTAAGCTAAAAATAGTCTTAAAATTATGGGAAAAGAATCTTAGATTTATCGTCTTAGAAGATTCTTCTTAGTTTCTTCTACAATTCTTGTTCTAAGATCCTTGAATTGCAATCAACGATCTATGATCGAAAATCAGCTTTAACAGTTCCCTGCTGATTGGACTTCCTTTTTTTCTAGTTTTTTTTTTTTGAGAGACGGCATAAACCCAATTTCTGGCAGCATCATCTGCATACCCCATCCAACCTGTACCCCTAATTTCCCAAAAAAAAAAAACAAAAAAAAACACAAACCATCAACCGCAAATGGGTCAACACTGATGAGTGATAGTGGCCTGGCTGGCAGTGGATGGCGGATAGTGGATTTTCGGACCATCAGCATGATGATTACAACCGACACATGTCATGATCTGAGGCCGTTCCGACGAGAGGCATGCAACCTCCACTAACTCTTGCAGCTAGTCGAGAGGTGTCCGCTGTCTGTTTCGTTTTTGTTGGCGGCTGGTTGGTGGCTCATTTTGTGATTTTCTAAATAAATTTTCTTGTTTTCGTACAACTTTCACATGTGAATGTGACGGCGGCCGTCATCGCCTCCCCCTCTATGGCGTTCCTGGCCATCATCATCATCATCATCATCATGGTCATCTTTCTCTCCAGCTCTCGGAGTTGGCCCCCAGCTCGTCCCTTATTCCTCTGTGGAGATAATGTCTCCGACCGCGTCGGTTATTATGGTGGCGATTTTTTTTTTCTCGCACACTCGCATATCTAAATATATTGTAGCCTCTTCTTCGGCTTATGCTGGACAGGGTATCATGGCCATGATGGAATTCCCATTGAAAACCCCCTCCAACCACAAGCTGTGGAGCTTTTGTGGTTGCTACCACAGCTGCCATTAAAACTGGATTTTAGTTCTAAACCGAATTCCAGGTCATTCTTTATTCGACGAATAAACCATGGAAGTGTTTTCTATTTTCTTTCTGCGGCCAAAGCCTGCAATTTCTGTTGCGAGTGGCCCCCCACACCCGGCACTTCCTCCACCGGGCCGGGACTATAAATTTAATTTTGATGCAAAGTTACAGCTTAATTCTAATGCCCAGCCAAGGAGGAGAGGAGGCATCATCATCATCATCGTTGTCTTCATCCCAGCAATTGTATGACCAGCGGGTTTGTGGTCTCCAAGCCTCGGCCCACTCCCCCTTTTTCTCCCCCTCTCGATGGACTTTTTTATAGCCCGCCCCCTTGGATTCCAAGGCATTTCACTTTTTTTTTTTTTTTTCATTTCTGTTGGCCACTCTTAGATCTTCTCCTTCTTTATCGTGCCGCACAAATGATGATCGATGTGCGCTTCGCATGTCTCCGGCATCTACTCCGCCGCCACCGCCGCCACAAAATTGGCAAAATGCAAAATGGCCATCACTCCCTTCCCGCCATGACGAGACGAGGCGATCTTGTCAACAGGCGATGCCAAAAATTATTAAGATAAATGTCATAGCAGCCGGACAGATGCGGGAACAAAATTAATTAGGATTCTAAATGGTTAACGCCTGCCACTCAGGCCCCAAATGCTTCCTGATCCCGCGCTCCACAACGAGATTCTGACTCCGAATCCTACTCCCAATCCGCGCTAATCACCAGAGCTTGGAGGCTCTGCCTCTGGCCACTGCAATCACCGCCTCGAAAGAGCCTAATAAATGACCAGACTCAGCCCCAGTCCTCCGTAATTCTTCTATTCTGACAACTTTATCCCGCTCCCTGGATAGATACACTTCAAAAAAATACTCTCCCCCAAAGATACTTCCATTCGTCTTGTTGGAATCGAAATCCTCTGTGTATTTCTCCTTTTCTGTTAAGCAGACATCGTCGTGTTGGCCTCTTCAAGGCGCTAATTAGCCACGTTGCCGGGTGATTGTGTGTTGGTAATGGCTTTTTGGCCGTTTTGTTTTTTCTTTTTTGGTTAAAAGAGAAAAAGAGGCAGCTTCAGAAGGTGTGAAGCACCTCCGTTCCAAGTGGCAAGGAAAGTGGCCAATGATGGACACCTCCAAGCCACCATCAGGAAGAAGATCATGGGCATTTCTAAGGTTTATTAGTTCTAATGGCTTAGCACTCCCCCTCTCTGAGGGCCACTTCAGATGAGAATATTTCGATTTATTTCGATTTCTGATTGAAAAGCATCGGATAACAGATGACATACCTTTTCGAACTAAATAGTAAACAGTTTCTCCTTTTCCCAGACCATAAAATTCAGACAGTCTAGTCTTTCGAAGGGAATCCATCATTATAACTTAAAGTTCTTCTCTTCGTTCTTTGACGATCAACAGCTTCCGGTTATAATCATCAAAGGTTTTTTTATCTTTTTGGCTTTGACTTCGAATTTGGAAGCTCTCGTCGTAAAAGTCAGAGGCACGAATCTAGTTGAGACAATCAATTTCCCATTGGAAGAAAGCTAACGGTTAATGGCCATCTGTGGGCCACATCGCGGCGCCTCCATCACGAACCACTCCATCGCAGTCCATCGCGTCGGATGCCCCTGTTGCTCCGGCCACCGAATGGCAACTGGACTGGAGTGGGTCGGCGAGCAGCCCCTGATAAAAAGTAATTAACAAGAAATGGAGTTAAATCAAGCAGCCGGCCAAAATCAACAGCAGATTACTCGCCCGATCCGGCGATCGGTGAAAGGTTATCCGCCAACAGTGGCGATTCAATCAAAAGCGAAAGAAACACTCACTCCGTCATCCGAAATCACTCCACCAGCCTCACAAAAGTTCTAGAAAAATAGGTCGCTAGTTTTTTACTAAAAATGTGGATGCCGATTCATAAACAGTTTGTTTACAAATCATTTGGGGAATTCCGCTTTAAGATCGGGTGGACATTGGCCGAGATATGGCCTTCGAAGCGACCACAACATGAAAATCGGAAATTTTCAAAGGCAACATTTTTTCTCCATGAGAAAATTTTTAAAAAAAATCCGATTCAAAATTATGTTTTTAGGTTTAAATGCAGAATCATAGAAAATCATTCCCCAAATCGTTTGAGGTATTCGGTTTTAGAATCGGATGGATATTGGCCGAGATATTGTCTTTGCAAGAGCCATTATTTCGAGATTTCGGATTTTCCCCACTTTTGAAGGAGGTCCACCAGAAAATTTTGAAAAAATCGGATCAAAAATTTAGTTTTTAGATTTTGACGCAGAATTGTGGAGAATCGATCCAGAAATCGTTTGCGGTATTCCGCTTAAGGTTCGGATGGATATTGGCCGAGATATGGTCTTCCCAAGGGCCACATAATGATATGTGGGAAGGCCACATAATGGGATTCCTCCTATCAGGGGGTCTATCAGAAAATGTTGAAAAAATCGGATAAAAAATTTTATTTTCAGGTTTTGATGTAGAATTATGGAGAATTGGCCCAGGAATCTTTTGAGGTATTCGGTTTTAGAATCGGATGGATATTGGCTGAGATATGGGCTTCGCAAGGGCCACATAATGATAATCCTGGGATTCCTTCAATTTCGAAGGGTGTCCCCCCAGAAAATTTTGAAAAAATCGGATCAAAAATTATATTTTTAGATTTCAATGTAAAATTGTGTGGAATTGATCCACAAATCATTTGAGGTATTCTGCTTTATGATCCGACAGTTTTTGATCGAGATATGGCCTTCGAAATATCCATATATGGATATTCCTGAATTTTCGAAGGAGGTCCATCAGAAAATTTTGAAAAAATCGGATCAAAAATTATGTTTTAAGGTTTTGATGCAGAATCGTGGAGAATCGATCCAGAATTCGTATGAGGTATTCGGTTTTGGAATCGGATGGATATTGGCCAAGATATGGCCTTCGGAAGAGACACTATTTCGGGATTTCTGATTTTCCCCACTTTTGAAGGGGGCCTATCAGAAAATTTTGAAAAAATCGGATCAAAAATTTAGTTTTTAGATTTTGACGCAGAATTATGGAGAATCGATCCAGAAATCGTTTGAGGTATTCCGCTTTAAGATCGGGTGGGTATTGGCCGAGATATGGTCTTCCCAAGGGCCTCATAATGATATGTGGGAAGGCCACATAATGGGATTCCTCCTATCAGGGGGCCTATCAGAAAATTTTTAAGAAATCGGATCAAAAATTATGTTTTCAGGTTTTGATGTAGAATTATGGAGAATCGATCCAGAAAACGTTTGACGTATTCCGTTTTAGAATCGGATGGATATTGGCCGAGATATGGCCTTTGCAGGGGTCACATAATGAGAATCCTGGGATTCCTTCAATTTCGAAGGAGGTCCACCAGAAAATTTTGAAAAAATCAGATCAAAAATGAGTTTTTTAGGCTTTGATGCAGGATTGTGGGGAATATATCCACGAATCGTTTGAGGTATTCCGCATCAGGATACGATCTATATTGGCCTAGTTATGGGTGTGCCACTCCTTGAAGGGATTACCAGAGAAGATGCATCCCCAGTGGAGGCCTACTCTCCTCTTATTCTTGGCAATGGATTAAGTTTTATTAATTTGGCCAATCGGGGCTATTAATGAGGTGGCTGTCCGGAGGAGTCAGCCGAGAACCAGAAGCCTGTCAAAAGTAAAACCCAAACTGGAAAGTATTGGGAACAGGCCCGAAAACATTTGGTAACTGGTGGCTCTTCCTCGCCAGAAAACTGGTTGGCTGGAAAATGCGGAAAAGCCTGTGGCACGCCTTCTGTTGTCATAACCAGAACCCGACTGCCAGCCCGGCAATTGGCGATGATCGAAAATGCGGCAGCCAGAACGGAGAATCGGGGAGATTGAAAAGATTTTGGGAGGAGGGGCGGTGGGAAGGTGTGGAAGGGGAGGGGCCTGGCGCCCAAAATCAAGTGAGCGAGTTGGAGTTGACACAACGGTGCTTTTCACATCGTTGCATATGTATGGTGTAGTATGTGGCATGTAGTATCTGCAACAGCTGTGACACACTGCCAGGTGGCAGGGGCTGGAAACTGAGCGGAACCCAAAGACCGAGACGAACAAATCACCCGAATGGCATCTCGGAGATCAGGACAAGTCAGGCTTGTCTTAAGGACTTTGGTTATAAGAAGATATAGTAGAAGATTCTTGGAAGAATCATAACTCCCTAAGCAAGTTTTAGGATATAGTAGAAGATAGTCTTCAGAGAATCATCAACTTGAAGGTTTATTTTTGATTTTTAAAAGACTTTCTCATCAAGTTCTTCAATCAGCCTAAAGATTTCAATCGATGTCTTGAAGAATTCTCATATTTTGGGATCTATGTGGTGGCCTTTTATAGAGTATAGTCTCAAGTCGTGGTGACAAAAGTTGAAAGCAATTCAAGTCTCTAATTTGAAGTGATTTCTTAACGCTTTCGCGACGGCTGCTGCGACTGTTTCTTCTGGATGGGCTTCTCTGGAAGCAATTCTCCGTTCGGAGTTCTCGTTCTCGTTCTCCGGTTCTTATGACTTTTGCTCTGCTCTGCTCGGCAATTCGTTCCAATCTTAATTATGGCATTGCAACAGCAACAACTGAAACTGCAACTGCAACAGCAACTGCCACTGCCACTGCCACTGCCATGGCATCTCCACACCTTGCTAAGATGAATGCAATTCATTTTTGCTGTTATGCCAAGTTGTTCTCAGTCTAATTCTCATTCCAATTCTCATTCCCAGTCCCATTCTCATTCTCAGTTTCTCGCATTCTCTGATTCTCCAATTCTCAGTTGGCTGCTCAGATCCTAAAGACCGATTCTGATACCCATTGATGTTGCTCTAATGAATTATGATTGCATTTCTTCCCCCACCACCCCTCTCCGCTCCACCACCCCCCCAGAGAATCAGAGAGAGAGAGGGAGAGAGAAAAGAAAAGCCTTGGGAGAAAAGAAAAGCAACAACAAGGCAGCTCTCTCTCCCCTGGCGGACTGTTAACTGAAATGTTAGGCAACGCGGCATGGCAATGACCTGAGTGCGTGGAGCGACTTTGGTTAAGTTCTCATTGCTGCCACTACACTCATTGTTGCACTGAGAGAAATTTATTTCAAAATTATTAATAAAAAGTATAATTAAGCTACAGTTGATAACTTTTTTAGCTATAATTTTTTAGCCTTTTAAGACATAAACTAGATAGTCTTTTATAATATTTAATATATATTTTTTTTCAGTGCATTATGATTGTACTCACTAACCCCGCCGCGACTTAGTTTAATGTTTATTTTCTTGGTTTCTCGCTTCCCCTAGTTGCTGGCCCCTAGTTGCCGCCACCGGGCACCTTGCCCCCACTATGACACCGGGCGACCGTTAATGTTTAATGCAAATATGTGTTTCACATCGTCACTGCCACTGGTGGTGGCGATGGTGGTGGTGGTGGTACCACCGATGCGAGCGAGTTCAAATAAAGTGCCGCTTGGTTCCGTTTCATTCCGTTCCGCACTTTTGCCGGGGCGATCAAAATTTGTCCATTTACGAGCCGGGCCCAGGCCGGGGGCTTTAATGGGCGTGATATAGTCCAGTTTATGCCCCCGAATACTGCCACTGGCAACATGTGGCATTGCCCGGAATAGCTCCCTGGGTGGCTTTATTAGCTTTAATTCTCTTCCCAGCTCTATCACTTAATCATGATCCGTGAGATCCATGAGATCCATGATCCGTGATCCGAAACTTTCCAAATTCAAGCCAAGGCTGGTTTGGGGGATTTTGGAGGCTTACCTTCTAAATCCTTAAGTAGGATGAGTTTTTATACCCTTGCAGAGGGTATTATAATTTTGGTCAAAAGTGTGCAACGCAGTGAAGGAGACATCTCCGACCCTATAAAGTATATATATTCTTGATCAGGATCACCTCCTGAGTCGATATAAGCATGTCCGTCTGTCCGTCTGTCCGTCTGTCCGTCTGTCCGTCTGTCTGTCTGTTTCTACGCAAACTAGTCTCTCAGTTTTAAAGCTATCGACTTCAAACTTTGCACACATCCTTCTTTCCTTTGCAGGCAGTATATAAGTCGGAACGGCCGGGATCGGTCAACTATATCCTATAGCTGCCATATAACTGATTGATCGGAAATGCCATAACTTTGTTGTTTTTAAAGTTAGAAGGATGGGACTTGCTATGGATTCCTCTTTTGGTAGACTTATTCGATCTGCCAAATATCATAAGGATCGGCCGACTATATCCTATAGCTGCCATATAACTGATTGATCGGAAATGCCATAACTTCGTTGTTTTTCAAGTTAGACGGATGGAACTTGCTGTGGACTCTTCTTTTAGCAAACCTATGCGATCTGCCAAATTTCATAAGGATCGGCCGACTATATCCTATAGCTGCCATATAACTGATTGATCGGAAATGCCATATCTCTGTTGTTTTTAAAGTTAGAAGGATGGGACTTGCTGTGGACTCCTCTTTTAGCAGACTTATTCGATCTGCCAAATTTCATAAGGATCGGCCGACTATATCCTATAGCTGCCATATAACTGATTGATCGGAAATGCCATATCTCTGTTGTTTTTTAAGTTAGAAGACTGGGACTTTGTATGGATTCTACTTTCGGCAAACTAATTTGATCTGCCGAGTTTACTAAGGATCGGCCGACTATATAAGATCCGATATATATCTAATAATATAAGCTGCCACATATCTGCAAGGGTATATCAACTTCGGCTCCGCCCGAAGTTAGCTTTCCATTCTTGTTTTTTTTAATATCCTTGTGGCGCTTCGTGGGTATTCGATAAGTAGGACTTTTATTTTATTTTATAGATTAGTTTGAGAGTAGAGAGGTTTGAGGCTTTACTGTACTTGCTAATTGAATTAGCACCTTGGATTACTTTCTAGAAACTTTTGCATTTCTCTTTTTAAAATGGTTTTAAAAAATGTAACTTAATTCTTAAGTAAATAATATTAGAAATTCTAAATTTTTTTATTATTTATTCTATTTTTATACCCTTGCAGAGGGTATTATAATTTTGGTCAAAAGTGTGCAACGCAGTGAAGGAGACATCTCCGACCCTATAAAGTATATATATTCTTGATCAGGATCACCTCCTGAGTCGATATAAGCATGTCCGTCTGTCCGTCTGTCCGTCTGTCCGTCTGTCTGTCTGTTTCTACGCAAACTAGTCTCTCAGTTTTAAAGCTATCGACTTTAAACTTTGCACACATCCTTCTTTCCTTCAAAGGCAGTATATAAGTCGAAATGACCGGGATCGGCCGACTATATCCTATAGCTGCCATATAACTGATTGATCGGAAATGCCCTATCTCTGTTGTTTTTTAAGTTAGAAGACTGGGACTTTGTATGGATTCTACTTTCGGCAAACTAATTTGATCTGCCGAGTTTAATAAGGATCGGCCGACTATATAAGATCCGATATATATCTAATAATATAAGCTGCCACATATCTGCAAGGGTATATCAACTTCGGCTCCGCCCGAAGTTAGCTTTCCATTCTTGTTTTTTTTTATTATTGTCCTCCCCCTTGTTAAGGCCCACCCTAGGAAGTCCTCACTGTACATGCAAATTGTTGTAACGCTGCCTCTCTTCCTCTTTCTCCCCTTGCTCCACCCCCCACCCTCCGACCCACCGACCCACCTCTGCCTCTGCCAGCTAACAGGTGCCGTTGCAGAAGAAGGTCGCGCCGCTGCTGCTGCTCTGCCATGGCTCTCTCGCTGGCTCTCCTGGCTGCGTTCAAGTTCAATGCTACCCACCTCCCACTCTCCTTGAAGAGCATGGGCTGAGAGCTGTAAGTAAGCTTGGGGGGCTCTCTCTTAGCCGCTCTCTCTCTCTATTACTTCTTGCAAGATCGGTGGAGCGTATAAGTGTGGCTCTCTCTCTCTCTGTGTGTGTGTGTGTGCAAGTAGAAATGGGGCTCGCTGCTGGCGTAGCTTTCTCTGCCTCTGCTGCTGCTGCCACTGCCACTGCCACTGCCATGGCCACTGATGATGGTGTTCTTTCTCTCTCTCTAGCGCCCGCTCTCTCTCGACGTCTTTGATGGCGACTCTCTGCTGCCACTGCGGAAGACCGTTCTTCTTCTTGCCGAAGAAAAGGCATAAAAGTGGCGCTCGACCGCCAACAGCAGCCATTGCCTCTCTCGCTTTCCACCATCACCAGCTATATACACATATAGTATATATATTCCTGATTCTTCAACAAATCAGCAGCAATAGCAACGCAGCACCAGCAGCAACAGCAGCAGCAGCAGCAACGCAGCAGCAGCAGTCGCAGCAGTGTGGACAAATTCTTTATTTTTTTTTTTTTGTTTCAACCGCGTGTGTGAATCCCCAAAAAAAAAAAAAATAAAATCCTTGCGAATCATCCGCTGCGAATCGAGCAAGTGAATCAAACAACAACAACAACTCGAGTGAACATCACAAACAAACAAAAACAACAAAAGAAAATCCTACCCACCTCGACAAAAAGAACTGTGAAAGTGCAACGGAAAGTGCAACTCACAAAAAAAAACAAAAAGGATTAAATCAAAGCCTGGAAAACTGTGCAATAATCTTTTGAAAAAAAAGAAGGTAAGATCCAGGATCGAAACTCAAAAGTGACAAAATCATTAACTATTTTTTTGAGATATTTTTTTTAAATCGAAAAGTGTGCTGGAAACCCACCATAATTGGCGAAATGTGTTCAAAATTGTTCGAAACCAAAAAAAGGATAATACGTTTTAGAGTTTAGTTTTCCATATTTTTCAAAAAAGGAAAACAGTTTTTGAAATTTCTGTTTGAGAGTTTTGGAAACTTTTCAACAAAATTTAAAGGATTTTGCAGGAAAAACTTATTTCTTTAAGAGAGTTATATTTTTTTTCCAATTTCCCAACTGTCTTAAGATTCTTAAGAAGAAGAAAAATAAAATAAAATAAATAAGAAAAATAAGAAAAAAAAAGAAAAACAATCGGAGGAAAAATGGCATTTGAAAACCGCGTACGCAGCTTCCTCTTCTGGCCATTCTGTTCTTCTTTGGCTTGTCATGTAGTCTCCGCTTCGTCTCCTCGGCTACCCTTTACCCTCTTCCATGTTTTTTGTTTTGTTTTCTTTTTGTGGCCGGATCACTCCTCCCCAGCTTCATCATCGTCATGATTGCCTCCTTTCTCGTCGTCAAAAGTGACACCTTCGGAGTGAGTTGGCCCGTCCAGGAGGTCTCTTGGCCAGGCTAGTGTTTTCCCTCCTCCTCCTCCTCCCCCTCTCTCTCTCTCTTCCTTCTTTATTTGCCTGGCCAATTGTCACCTGCTCAGCTCAGCCACATTTTCCTCTTTTTTCCCCTCCCTTTTCGTCGCTTTTCCTTCACCTTCTCGAGCCAAAATCGAAAGACTTAGGCAACGAACTTGAAGTGAGAATTCCATGAAAAGCGATTCCTGAACGAAAATAAAAAAAAAAAACATTAGCGAGGGCATGACTAATAAAAATAAGGGGGCGTGGCAATGTTTATTTGCAGAACTTGCAACATTTTCAATTTCATTGGAAAATGCACTCGCAGCCGACCCCAGAGGCGCTCTTTCTGGCCAATTTGATGCCTTTTAGCCGCTTTTTTAGCCGCTGCCCCTGCTGCTGCGCTTTATATTTTCTGTTAAAGTCATTAACGCAATTAACCGTTATTACCCACCGTTGCTGTCAGCGGTATGGTCACCCAATTCATTAGGAAAGCATTTAGTGCCAGAGCGGGACAGAGCGAATGGTAAAAGCAACGGTCCAAGAGCATGAGAAACGCATTAAAAAAAAAAAAAAAAAAAACCGCACAAGAACAAGAAACAGGCAACCTGTCCCCAGAACATAGCATATAGTATGCCAGATATATAATATAATATATAAGAGGAGCTACTGCTCTAGGGCTCTGGGTGCTCGGTTCTCGGTTCTCGAATGAAAACTTTATTGTTTTCCAGGGCCCGGAAATAATGTAATAATCTTGCATAAAGCCCCACCTCTCCCCGAGAGCTCAGTGCGGCGGGGTTATACTTTTATAATCGAATCATAAAAAAAAAGTAGAGGTGGAGGGACTAGAATAGGGGCCATTAAAAGGCCATGTTTTGTGTGTTTCTTTTTTTTTTTTTTGGGAGAATGGAACCTGGAACCTGGAACTGCAAAACCTGCAGGCAACTAACCAACCAACCAACCAAACTAACTAACTAACTAACAAAGAACAAAAACCCTATGCCGACCCCTTAGGGGCATCGGCATTAGCATTATAGCATTAGCATTAGCATCCCAACATCAATTAATGTCTCGGTGCCGCGATGCAAATCAACTGCTGCAGCAACATCATTAAAACCAGGCTCGCAATCCATCAATTGTCTTCAAGACTTCAAGACATCAAAAGAAGAAAAAAAATAAATGTATAAGAAATAAGAAAATAAGAGAAAAAGTAAAAGAAGAAAAGAGTTAACAAAAACATCAACATCACGTTGATTTTCTCCTCATTTAAAACGGATTTCCACTTTAAACTCTCAACTTATTTCGCCGCACTGACCATTTCTCTTTTTGTTTTCTTTTTTTTCTTACCAATGCGTGTTCAAAGTTGACCCAAAAATTAGTTACAGGGGGGAGGGAAGAGAAGAAAAGAACTCTAAACGCTTAGGCCAACCAGCAGAGTACATTTTGGCCCAGTTTAAAGGCGGCCAAAAAGCGGAAATTGGTTGCGGCAGGCAGTTCCACTATTTTCACGAATTCAGCCTGACTGAGATGATGATCATTAAGCCATCAGTTATTGGCCAAAAGAAGAATCACTCAGAAGACTGACAATCGATTAGATAATGGAGTCCTCCTCTGCCCCACTCATTAGCATCTCGGATCTCATTAGCTTCTCGGCCAGAGCCCCTCTTGCCTCTTTTGGTTTCTGGCCCGGCTTGTGCCGCTTGGCCTGGCTTCGTTCTCTTTTTTTTTTATTTTTTTTGGGGGGCTGGCTATTTGGGTCAGCTGGGCGAGTGCCTCAATTGGTGTCTTCTGGGCTTTTGTGCACCTGTTGGCTTGTTTTCTTTTCGAGGCTAGACGCATGACAACACACAATTGAGAAGAAGAGACTCTTCGCAAGATTGACTCCCACTTGGGGGAGTTTGGAGGGCCTGTTGAATGGCCAAGACAGCGATGACAACAAGTGGCGGAGTGATGATTCTGGAGAGGAGCTCATAGCCCCTCGAGAGGCACCTCTTGGGGAGAAGAGTGAAAGGGACATGGACAGTTGGTCTCTCTCTCTTTCTCTCTCCAAATCTTCAAGATCTCGATGACCAATTGGCCTTGAAGAAGACCGAGCTGCTGCCGTTCTTAGTTTCTCTTTTTGGCAATAAAACGAAAACTGCTCCAAATCGCATTGGTTTCAGCGTCTTGGCCATGGTAATTACACCAGATCATCGTCGTCATTATACGTTATACGTGGGGGACTGTTCCACTCTACCCTAGAGGTATCCATCCATCGTTATGTGACGATGACACTGGGGTTTCTTGCTCATCTCTTCTACTTCTTTATTGTTTTTTGGTCGTTCCACCTGAAATCTTTTCGTTTTCTTTCACGGAAAGAGGAATCTGTGCTATGCCAACGGTGGTTTTCTTTAGAGGCCTACCTATCCACCACATCTGGTACTATAAGCCGAATATTATAACGAATCGCTTCCAGCGGAGAGAAACGGAAAGAAAATAGTGAGGAGAATGTGGGCCAACCTTGTCTTTGAATCTGAAGCTTAGGTCTTCTATAAGGTCTAGTCTTTGTAGAAGCTCTAGAAACTCCAGAAACTCTAGAAACTAGAAGGAAAATGGCAATAAATTGCTAAATGAATGCATTCATCGAATCGAATCGTAATGAATGGCTGGCCCAGTTCCAAATGAATGCTAATTTGAATAGCTGATTGTCTTTAGAGCCGCACTAGTAACTAGGAACTAGTAACTAGACTAGACGATGAATGAAAACGACTCATTCCATGAAGACTCATGAATAGGAGCCACTCACCACTCACCATTATAATAATAGCGAGGCTGCCATTCCCTTTCGTATAAATTACATTTGATTGATGGAGAGAATCGTCTTCATCTTATTTCTTAGATGATGGTCTTCTCTCCCCCGAAAATGGATGGAGAACGTGTGAAAGTGTTCCCATTTCTCCAGCACCTCCAGGCCAGTGTCAGTTTCAAGCTCTCGTTTCAGAAACCAAAAATTTCAAGAGAACTCGACCAGGCTGCACTTGAGGTGGTGCGTGCGTGAGGGCCGGCCATTAGGTTCATAGAGAGTGGAGATGGTTGGGAAGCGGAGTTCTTCGAGTTCTTGGAGTTCGGTTGTTGGCTTAATGAGTTTACAACAAAAAGGGCTAATTACGAGAGTCATGCGTATGCAAATGCCACCAGAATGGTGGTGGAGAGTGGGGCGGCGGTGGAAAGTGTGTTTTTGGAGTGTGCGAATGTTCTTTCATTTCTGATTTTTCTGATTTTTCTGATTTTTCCGCCTTTCTGCTTTCCTATTCATTACGATTCTCATTACTATTCTTTCTGCTTTCTGGTAGAGGAGGTCTGCCGGAGAATCCGGAGCAGAGCGTTGCACTTGAATGCCTCGAGATCATTTGCATTTCCATAGCACAGCAATTTCATTTGAATGGGAATGATTATTTATTTCTTTCTCGCTTTCCCTGACCAGCGGTTTGTGTCTTAAGTCTTTTGTTTTATGGCTCGGGCCCACTGCAATTCGGTCAAGTAATCATTTATTCATACACTCTCCCATGCACACACACACTCCACTTTAATTGCTGGCCCCATGTTGTTGTTTTAATTACTCGGCATGTTGCATGCAAATCTTGCAACTTGCAACTACCGACTTGACCACAATGAGGGGCATTTTCCTTTTGCACTTTCCACCAACTTGCAACCATTACTGATAGCTCTGATGGCTCTGATGGCTCTGGTGGCTCTGCTGGGTGTGGCACATGCGGGGGTGGTGGCTGTTTCTTTCCGAAAAGGAAGCCTCCACTGGCTGCTCTTCAAAACGGACTCTGCTCTATCGGTAGCCAGGTATCCGTGTATCTTTGTATCTCTTCTGCCTACCTACTAGTAGATACCGTTACGCACACACACTTGGAGAAAAAGAAAAACATGTTCTTGAAGAACCAGAATGGGAATCAGATTGAAAATCTGAATCGAAGCCCGAAAACTGAAACAGAGCCTAGCCCCAAATGGAATTTTCATTTTTCAACTTTTGCCAGCACACCTCCCCCCCTCTTCCTCTCTCCCCCTCTAAAAAGTGGCTTAAATTAAACGAAAAAAAAAAAAAGAGGAGAGGAGAGAAAATAACAATAAACGAAGAAGCAACAGCAACGGCAGCATCACAAATCGATTGGAAACTCGTTTTCAACATCATTTGACTGGAAAGTGCATTTTCTGTTATTAATATCAAGAAATGGAAGCATAAGAGGGGTTCCACAAGGGGAGGGAGGATGGGATGATGAAGAGGCCAAGATATGTTATAATTAAGTGGCATTGTTTTCAGCCTCCGACTCCGACTCCGACTCCATCTCCCCATCGAAGATACAACTTCAGGTGGTGTGTAGAGTGTGTGGAGTGTGCGATCCGTTAGAGAAAACACTTGGCTCGAAGATCTCTCGCCGAGATCTGAGGCCTGAAAAGATCTTGAAATTGGGATCATCGCTGAGCTCTTCGGCACTTCACGTCTTTCCGTAATTTGTGTTGAAAGCCAAACAGACAACAGAATACAGAAAAGCGAAGCAACTGAGCTTCCTAATAAATTTTGAAAAGCCTGGCTTATGACTCGGATTAGAGCTGGGATTCTCGGAACAGTGCCCTCATGGGCTGTACAACTACAATACAAGTCGAATCAAACTCATATCTAAGCAGAAAACAAATTCTTTTCTCTTTGCAGACCTCTGAGACAGCCAGTCCGCCAGACAGCCTGCAATCGGAATCAGAATCGGAATTAGACGAAAAGCTCAAGGCATCCAAAACTAAAAGGTAAGCCCAGGCTGGGAGATGAGGTGGGGGCCAAATGAAGTGAACTCCGGGTTAACTCGGACTCGGGTATTTTATGTCTTCCGCTGTAATTGCGATCACAAATCAAGGCAGGTGTTGAGTGCTGACTGGCTTGGATCCAACGGGCCAAGAGTTTCTGGTTTCGAGCTGAGCCTCAAGTCGATGTAGCAGCCAAGAGTTGAGCCAAAGTTGAGGGAGATGGCCAATTGCCAGAGAGAACGAATCTCCAGCCAATCCAATCTAACTCTAATCATCATTGCAGCTTAACGCTTTTTGTATTCCTTTGGCTTTTTTTTTGCTAAAAGTCTGCTTCTATTTATAGGCTCGAGGTGCTCTGGCAATCACCCGGCAATTAGTCACTCAGACGGGTCCCAACCCATCGCATTCGTCCATCCATCTGGCCATCTATCCATCTGGGGATCTCTCCGGTCCGCGGTTGAGTTAATGCGCACCCTCGACTCGACTCAGTTGCCTTCCGTCCAGCAAGTCACAATTATTTGGCTCGGCCTTTGTTGATATAGCGATGAGTGCATGACACGTAGGGCTGCCATCTCTAATTGAGATGGTAATCATCTTAAACTCACTTCTTAAAGCCACTAACTGGGCCTTCTGTCCAGCCAAATCACAATTATTTAGTTCATCTGGGTATAAGTGCGTGTCACGTAAGGCTACCATCTCTAATTGAGATGGCAAGCTTCTTAGAAATATAAGCTTTTCTTCACTTTCCCATCAGTCATTGGCATCTAACCCTTAGCGCTTGGTTTAAGGTAACTTTTTAACAATATTTTCAGAGTCTTACCGTCTTCCCCATCTCTAGTCAGGCTCCACCTTGCCCCGTGAGTCGTGAGTGATTTTTGTGGCCATCGCCAGCAGCCATAAATTGTCCCGTGGCGGCTTAGTGTAACTAATTGACGATCAACGCAAAGCGCTTTGGCGGCATCCACCGCCCAGCCTCCAATACTCCTTGGTGACATTGAGTAATGCCCCAAACGGAGGTGGGGAGGTAGTGGGTTGTGAGTTGTGAGTTGCAGGGCAGGTCCTTGGGCGGATCGCAGACACATTTGGACGCTTTGATTTGTTTGAGCCGCCTTGACGACTGTTCGACAATTAAGTTGGCCACCGCTTCTGACAAATAAATGGTTTGCCGCGAATGGGGTCTACACTGGGGGAAAAAGAAGGTAATTGCAACAATGGCTTTCGATTCAAATGGGAGCTCTGGTCATTATTCTCGGTGCCTGTTTCCGTCTCTCTAATTTATCTGATGCCGCTTAAGGATTTCTGATGCGAATGCCAAGAGATGCCTTCCAATCGAGTGGGTCCCAGGTACCAGTCGCACCGCACCTTCTCCTTCTCCTCCAGCTCCTGGGCCCAGTCCGTCCTCTCAGCCTCTCCTCCTGTCATTGCAATTAATTTTGTCTTTGTCTATTCTTAATTCGCCTTTTTCCCGGGGCTTGTCTCGGCCTGGGGCGTTGCCACAACTTCTCACATGCCTCGGCGATAATCGATAGTTATCGATAAATGTGCGGCCCGGCCTCGCCAAAGATTCGGTCATTGTCCATGCACTAATTAAGTTATGCACTTGGTGTCTTTCAACCTCTCCCCGAACTATGAGGAAGTCTCTGGGACCTATCTGCGGCTGGTATCTGAGAAATGCCTCGGTCTCGGCCTCGTAGCTTATCGAGTCATGGCCATCTTTCTCCATGGTTTCTCCAAAGCCTCCGCTTTCTGAGCGGAAGTTGGCCTTTCGTGTTTGTTATTTGTAGTTTTGCACCCCAAAGGCAGAATCATACATCCCACTCAACGATTTATTTTAAAGGCAGAGAGCTCTCCAACTCCCCCATCATAGCCTCAAAGATCGCTTCCTCTTTCAGCGATGACAAATCGATCGAAGTAACAAGCCAAGCCAATCGTTTATCGATTACATAAACAACACCAGAAATAACATTTAGTCGACCCTTTAGTGGTTATCGATTAATTCGAAGGGCCATTAAGGAGCTTTGTTATTCCACTGCCTTGAAGTTATGATGATTCTTGATTCTTTTTCTTCATTTTCAATTACATTTATCGATTTTCTTATTATTATGATTATTTTTTGTTGTTTTTTTTGCAATCATCGTGGTCCTGGTGGGGCTGCTCAAGTGGCAATTGTTAATTTATTGTTTGTGGTCAGCCGAGAGCGTTCTGTATTGATTCAGCTTGCCAATTATTGTGTAAATAAATTCCAAATTGCGTGCAACAACAAAAGTGTGCTCTTGTGGCTCTGCCTGCCGCTTGTTGCTGCTGCCACAGGCCATTCACATACATTTTTGTACTTTATGGGCAATTTCCAGAGCCCCAGCCAGCCCAAGACGAGACCTGAGACCTGAGACCTGCGGCCCAGGGCAGTAAAGTGGAAAAAAAAAAAAAAAGGCAACCTAAGTAACGGAGTCAACAAGCATCCAACCTGGGAGGAGGGGGAGCAGCACAACACAAAGCCCAGCATTGTGGACTACAAATTGTCACACAATGTACCCCCTCTTTTTTTTAGTGACTCCCCCCCCCCCCATCTCTGGAAAAGCTCTCAATGAGATAATCTCTGCCTAATATGGACAAGTCGGCAGTTGGGGCAGCTAGCCAGCCGGGCATGAAAGTAAAAGACAGGAGAAATCCGTTGATGGGGAGGCTGATAAGGCCAGATTATGAGAACGATTTTGATTTATGATGGTGCTGCCCCACCACACCACCACTCCAGGGTTAAACGTACAGTTTCCAACCAAAAGAAAGCAGAATCTCTTCTTCGACCGAGTTATAAATCACAAAAACGCCCCACAGAACCCCAAAACAAAGGAATTGTTTTAGTTTTTTGTTTGAAAAAGATTGAAAATGGAATACTTTAGAGCCAAGAATCTCTGTAAGAGAGCTTCTTTCTTACTTTTTATCGATAAGTCAGACAAAAGCCTTCGATAGATTCTCGATAAGTGGGGTTAGCTAAAGAGAGTTGCCCTGAAAGGCTATCGATAAGTTAATACTATGCTTTCTTTCAGAAGAATTCCTTATGCTTGTGCCCTGAAGAGGCGCTGGGAAGAAAGAGTCAGGGGCTGGGGGGCGGAAGAACAGAAGCAACGGTGGCTGGCAGCTTTCATTTGTTTCTCCAGTTTATGAAGCGGAGTGGCTGCGGTGGCCGCTTTTATCCCTCCAAGGGGAGCTGGAGCTCCATCTCTAACTGCCAACTTCATCTTCGTTGCGAAAAAAGGCAGCATTGACTGACTGACTGACTGAATGGCTAACTGACTGGCTGACAGGAAAAAAGGAAGGAGAAGGAGAAGGAGAAGCCAGGAGCAGACCAAAGCGGATTGGGGAGACATTCGATTAGCATTAAGAGCTGGAATGAAAACCAAAGCGAATCGCATCGGGAATAGACCAGAGGATCATCCAGGAATTGCATTTGGGGGAATAGGACTGGACAGGAGTGGAGTGGAGTGGAAGTAGCCTGTACAAAGGCGAATGTTATGCAATTTCAGTTACTTAGGGCCCATCAGTCAATCAGCAAACAAGCCAAGAAGGCCAACAAAGCCAAGAAAGCCAACTAAGCCAGCCAGCCCGACTGTCTGTCATCACTCTCTTCCTCCTCGATGGCGGCTTCTTTTTTTTTTTTGTTTTTGTTTCCTTCCCCGCCAGACCCCCAACCTGACTTGCCTTTTCCAATCTCCCTGGATTCGCTTCGGGTCGAACATTTTGGCATTTAGTCAAATAGGGTTGACAGTCTGTTGGGTTCTTCGTTTAATTGCCCAAAACGGAGGATCTGAGACAGAGACTCGACCCATTTCCCGTCCCGAAACAATTAGCCCGAAACCGAGTTCGGACTAATCCCCAAATCAGATTAGGGAGAGTAGCGTTTCCCTCAGTGTGGACCAAATTTAGCAATAAAGTGGTCATTACTGGTCGGAAATCACTCCGAATGGAGGCTTCATTAAATATGAGAAATAATTGCAATTATTGAATATTTGTTCAGGCGGAGAATAGAGGAGACCGTCGGTCGACCCGTCGAAATGGCCAAATGCGGCTAAAGGACATGGACATCATCATCTTTGGCTCCATCTATGGTGCTGCCCACGCTCGACTCTGCCATTTGGCTCGGAACTGGACTGCCATGGAGTGGGGAGTGGGCAGTAGGAGGGGAGTGCAGTGGATTGGATAGAATAGGATAGGATGGGATTGGATTGGACCCAAAATACAAGAAAAAAGAAAACGAAGACTGGCAGAGACCCCGGCCCAGGCCCAACATGGTCTAAGCATTTGCATTTTTCATCCACGCCGCCACTACACCGCCGCCCTGCCTCCTCGACTTGTGGCTTCTCGGTTTCAGTTTGTTTGTCAGACTCATTTGAATGCAGTTGCTATTTATGTTTTATGCTAAAGGGGCAGGCCAACAAGAGCCGACTCTCTGGCTCGGCTCTGGCCAAGAAAGATAACCGGTGACGGAGTTCAGCTTCGACTGGCACTTGGACCTGGTCTGGGAGTTGCTGAGCCCAGGCACTGGGAAACCAAAGAGTCGAGTTCAAAAGAGTTGAGGCTTTAATAGATAGCTCGTCTAGAACCAGTTGAGAATTATAGTTGCTTTTAAGAACTATTTAAAACAGTTTCTACAGACTTTTAGCTTAAACTTGGCCCAAAACTAAGGCCTGATGGTCTCTTATAAGAAATATTTGATAATATTTTTTCTCTCAGTGCCTCTTCTGTTCTAGTCTCTCTCTTTTTTTTTTTCTTTCTTCCTCCTGTTAAGGCAACGAGGCCAAAACGACGGTGACTTTTTAGTTTGTTGGCCAAAGAAAAGCTACAACACCCCTTAACCCATCCAATCCCACTCTCCCACTCAGTGGACAGCCCCAACCCTCGCCCGCCTTGCCCATGCCCACTCTGGTCTAGTGGCCTTTTGCGGGTTAACCCCACCAAGTGCTAACTGGGCTGATGGTTATGTAAATAGCTCCTCCTCGCACCCTTTTCACATCTCCCTGTGGAGAATATTTTCCGAGATCCGAGGACTCCGAGGTGCCTAAAAGTGTCGAAAGGCCCCGGGACGGGAAGAGTCGCTTATTGAGTGATCCAAATGCCTCCATAAATCAAGAAGAAGGTATAGATTGTGGTGGGGATGGGCTTTGGGATAGGGCAGGGATGCCAGAACATGATAAAGAAGGTGGAATGCAAATGGAGGAGGTGGAGGAGAAGCCCTGAGCTGGGAACCTCTTCCACAAGGCATTTAGTCTTTCACTTTGTTGAAGTCCAAGTCCAAGACCAAGTTCAGGAGTAACACCACTCCTCTCCATTCCGTTCCGGCCTTGGCATTCCGTTCTAATTCCGTTTTAGCCATTGATTTTGCCGTTAGACCAATTTGAAAGCAACGACAAAGAAATTTGTCTCAAATTTCTAACATGATTTCATGCCAGAGCGACAAATGCAACCACCAACCACTCCGACTGCAACCACTCGCTGTTCCATTTCCACGCTGTGCTGACCAACCCGATCATCATGATCTGCTCCGGTAATGTGCCACATCATTATTATTGTTGTGATTATTGTAGAAGTCGTCACAAGCAGACCGCAGCGACAGAAACTGAAAGAAATTGCTGCAGATTCCGAGATGGAAGACTACTACCAGAGCCATGTCTTCTTCTAGAGGGCTAGAAGCCAAAGCGTGCCTAGGAATCTTTTTGAAACAACTCCAATGGATGGCTGGCTTTTATTCAAAATCGGAAACCAAACAGTTGTTGGCCACAAAATTGGATGCTGAGAGGTCTGTGGAATAAAGGCGACATGTGGCTGCCTCATTAAAGTGACTGCAGCCTGGGTTAATCAGGCAAATGCCTCAGTCTTTGGAGACAGTCTTTACCAGTCTTCGCTCTACAGTCTTCAGTCCACAGTCTTCAGTCTTCAGTCTTCAGTCAATCAGGAACATCAGAGACAACAGCTCCAAGTTAGCCAAATGCCGTTGTCTCCTTCGCCACCAAAACTCTCTCCCTCCCCGGCTCTTTCTCTTTCTTTCTTTCTTTCTTTCTTTTTCTATCCCCCGGACGGGGGCACCCTCTCCTGTTTGGGGCAGCAAGACAAACCGGTCAAAATTAACCTACTTAAGAGTGGAGGCCAACTCCGATGACTTGGCCTGGCCGGCAGCTGCCGTCTTTGGTTTCTGGGGCCTCGGCGAGAAGCCTTTCCTTCGATCTCCCAGCCAACTTACAATAAATTGTTTAAAAACCAAAAAAAACTACAACAAATCTGCGGTACGTGCCATGTAAAATCAGATGAAGAGTGGCAGGAACCGGAGAGAAACAGGCCAATAAAGTGGGAGTGTGGGGTAACATCCAAAAAAAAGAGTCAAAAAAAAAAAAAGTCAAATGTCGCACGCGATGAAAAATCGCCCACAGACACGCCCACTTACCAAACAGGCTCTATCTCCCAAGAATCTTCCAAAACGTTTTCCAGGAAGGCCTCAACTTTTTAGCCAAGTTTTTTTTAGCCAACTTTCATTTATAAAGGTTTTTCATTTCCAGAAAAAGAAGCAAAAAAATTTAAATGAGTTTTCCTTCCAAAACGGATTCTTTGGCTTTGAGATTTCCTCGAAAAGAAAATGAGAAATTTCCCTCCACAGCCTCATTTCGAGGTTAACCGCAAAAAAGGAAAATTGAAAATGAGAAAAAAACAAAAAAAAGAAGAATTTTGAAGAAGAGGGACTGGGGGTGGGTGGAATATTCAACCGCAATCAAAGTCAGCGGAAAACTTCATCAACAACGCAGTCAGAGCGAGTTCGTGGGGAGGCGACACCAGCGGCGAATCCATTGGATACCCAGTACCTAGGACCTAGTACCTAGTGCCCCCTTCCTCCATGCCACACCACAGCATTGGCCAACAGTATCGGGCCTGCGGGCCAGCCTTTCAGCCCAAAGACTGCCCAGTGAGCCAGGTTAATTGATTATCGCTGGCGTCGCCGGCAATTTTCCTCCTTCCTTCCTCCCCTGCTCTCCTTGCTCCTCCCTCTCCCATCCTTGGAAAAACACTTCCTCCGTTTTCCAAGCCTCCCCACCGCAATGACAAGCGTCACGAGATCAAAGAATAAAAACCAAATTAGAAGCAACTGGCCATTGGCCGGCGATATCCTTGCACGAACTCGTGACTCGTGAGTCACGGGGATACAACAGAGCTTTGGCTCTTCTATCTTCTTAGTTTCTTAGAACTATTTTTGTTGCAGTGTTGCATGTGTTTCTGTTTCGAGAAGCTCCGGGCTAGGCTGGCTCTATTTATGACCCCCAAAAGATCACCCCCCCTCCTGTATAGCTCCTTTGGGCCACTCATGTTGCTGCCGATGCTGTTCCTGTTGCTGTTTTAGTTGCCTAACAAGATTTGTGTGCCATTTTGCTGCCGCTTTTGGTAGCACCTCTTGGCTACCAAGGTCTGGGCCAGCCTGCTGGCCAGCTTCGTGTCTGATCTGGTCTGTGACAGCAGCGGCAACAGCAACCTCAAGAGTAGGAGCACCCGGGCAACACCAAGAAGCAACAGCAACAAGGAGAACAAGAAAGCGGCTTCGAGAATCAAGTGATTACTGTCTGGCATCACGAGTAATGAAACGTGACTCAAATCGCAGTTAAACACCCAAACCGGAGCTCCAGCCACACAATATATATATATGGAGAGAGAGAGGAGGGTATATAGAATCCTATTCCGTCCAATCCAATCACACACGCAAACGCCAAACGCCAAATGGCCAAATGCCAAGCGAACGAGGTAAAACACGAGGCAACAACAATTAGAACAAGCCGAGACAACGATGCCAACAACGATCCCCAAACGGGCCAAAGGAGAAGATCTCCGAACCGATCCCAAAGGAGGACGAAAGGAAGGAGTTGGAGGAGCTCCAGACTGGGGTCTAAGCCATCATCAATGTCCCGGTCATGTCAGCCATTTGGGTAATGTCGTCGCTGCTCGAATTTAATGGCCAAAATAGCAGAAAAAAAACACAGCAGCTAAGAACACAAGAAGACATCCACCCCAGGGGAGTTCGACTTGATCTGGAGCAAGTGGGAGAGCCAGTAGGCGAGTCAGTAGGAGGTCCTTGCACCACATTCAGATATTAGGTGTCTGATCTCCTCCTATTTATAGTCTTTTTTCCTGCTTCTCTGTCTCAAAGAAGCTCGAGTCAGCTCGAAGGACCAAAAAATGATTATTGGGTAGGTGGGTACTTCCTGACCTCCAGGAAGGAGGAGGGCTGGTATCCTGTTCCCTATAGATCTGTAGTGCCATTGCAATTACCTCGCGACGAGAAGGAGCGTTGGGTGTGCAATTGAATTGATTAGAATGGAGTCTCCTCCTTGAGAGCCAGCTGGCCATATCCATATCCGTTGTGTCTGACCATTAAATCTTCACAAGATTTGCATATGAGCTCTAGCCTGGTCTGGCCTGGCCTGGCCTGGCCAGTGGAGAGAACAAAAGAAGATGGCGGTAGGGGCGGGTTCAACAAATGTAAATCTTCTGTAGCCTCCTTGTAGTCTGAAGACTCTTCTCCCCTGGCCCCCTGGCCATTTCCCCCATTGCTCTGTTTACTCAACCAGAGATGACACTGCAATCTGCATCTTCAAGATACAACGATGAGTATCTCGAGGGGGCCAAGAGTGCTCTGGGAATGCGACACGACGACTTGGTGTTTGAAATATTTCACTTTTGGCTAGCGCCCTGCCCACAAAAAAGCCAAAGACAATGGCCAGCTTGTGGCTTTGGACTTGGCCTTCTGTCTTCTTGGCTCTTCTTCTGGAGCTGTGTCTTCCTCCTGGGCCCGGATAATACATGACATTAGACACAACACCAGCCAGCCAGCCAGCCAGCCAGCCAGCCGGCCAAGAGCCTCAAAATGGAAAATTGCCATGCATAGCATATTTTTTTTTGCCTTTTTCTGTTTATTATAAAGATTTGCAAAAGTGGGAAAAAGATCTCGGCCCAAACCACAATTTATGCGGAGCGAACGCAATTCAGTTTCGGTTTCCCCTCCTCCCAGACCATTTTCTTTCTCAAAAATATTTCCAAACAATCGGAAATCGGGGGAGATGGATGATGAGCTGTGCTCTTACCGTTACAACTGTATAATAAATAAATAAATAATAATAAATAAAAAATGTTAAGAGATAAGTAGAAGGCCTAGAAGTCTAAGCCAGCAAGCTGCCAGCCAAGAAGAGTTTCCTGATCGCCGACTTGATTGCTGGCCGAGATTGATGGCTTTGGGGGATAATCTTAAATCTTAAATAAAAGGTGTAAAAAAAAGGGATAAGTAATGTAGTTTATTTCATTAAGTATTTATCTTTATGGTTTTTGATTTTAAAACTCGATTTCTTTGATTTTGAAGAAAGAAAAGTCAACATTTTCTAATTTCTTTATTGTTGGCATAAAAAATAAAAGCCAATCGCACATACAAATTAATGAATTATTTTTCATGTCTTGTACTTTCAGATTCTCCGAAGAAACCAACCCGAAGAAAGACCGCTGTCGAGCAGAAATCGAAAGCAAATCAGCCAAGTAAGCAAAATAAATGAAGAAAAGAGCCAAGATTTGTGTTGAAAAATTTCCATTTCGTTTACAAGTTTTGCTTTCGCTGCGAATTCTTTTTTTTTTAATTAGTTTCCAGCAGTCTCTGTCTATTTTTTATGATTTTTTTTTTGGTTGACCCTCCTCCTGGCATTCTATTATTTTTTTTATGATTATTTTTGCCCGGCTTTTGATTGATTTATGATCTGTTTTTGTGAGGCGCGTTCGGACCATAAAATGGAAGAAAAAAAAAAAACGATGCCAGGAATATACGAAAAAGTTCCATGGGAAAAGGTCTAAAAAGGGGGCGGAAGGTGGGCGGTAGAGGAGGCGGGGAGGTGAGGCCATTAGCAGCAACACGACTTGTGCCTCCAAGAGTTCTCGCTTTCACCGAAATTCAATTTATTTATTTGAATTCTCTGCATGTCGGGCACGTTTGCACGAATTTGTAAAAAATAAAAAAAGTTGAAGCTCTTTTTTAACATTTTTTTTTTGTTTGTAAAAAGTTCAATAAAGTTTCTTGACTTAAATGTTATTTTTTTTTTTAAAGAAAAAAACTGAAGCTCCTGAACTGCACACATGTGTTGTGGCATATGCCACGATTCCGGCAACTCCTCCCCTTGCCACCTTTGGGAAGATGTCCGACCAAGTCCAAGTCAGAGCCTGAGTGGCATGTGAATGAGGCAGTGGCAGTGCCCTGGTCTGTGGGCCAGATTGTCTTAGGTCGTGCCAGCCAGCCAGCCAGCCAGCAATGTGAATAATAAATATTTCTACTCCTCTCCTCTCCAGAGAAATGAAAAGTTCTCAAGCGACAAAGGCACGTAGTGGCAGTGCCCCTTGTGGAGGTGCCTCCACCATGAGGTGAATAATGAGTATTTTTTTGGGTTAGGTCGCTCCACATTCAAGTGACAAATAAAGAAAAAAAGGCTAAAAAAAAGCTAAAGACAAGAAGTTGGAAAGCCAGAAAAGTCGGCAATTAGCCAAGAAGAAGAGAAAAGGCCGGGAAACTGGGCCAGGAAAAGTAAAACGCTGACAGATTTAGATCAATGACATCGCGAAGACATTAATGAGTCACTTTAAGAGTCGCTTAAATTTTAGTTATTGATACTAAAAGTGCGGAGAGGGCCATAAAGCTGGGAGAGATTTATGGCTGTTGGCTGAGAACTAGCCACCCATAACCGATTAATTTCTTTGGCATAAATACCAGAGATTCCATTCTCGTCATAATGATTGCAAGACTGGAAGCTGGAAATAGAAACCAGGCTTAGATAGGAAACCAAACAACTCGATTCCGAACCGCAGAAACTCATTTGCGGCAGCACGAGGTGACAATTGATGCACTGAGAATATTTCCATTGACTTTAATCAAAACTGGTTTGTGGCCAACAGACTGGGACTTCCTTCGCCGAAGAGTGGCCAACAGTTGGCCGAAACGAATATCCGCCTGACCCACATCCCACATCCAATTGCACGTTGATTTGCATGCCCCAGACTCTCTCTCTCTCTCCCCTCCAGGTGGAGTCTCTTTCTAAGGTTGGATCAGAATCTTTGACACGGCTTCCCAAATCGAATAAGAAAGCAAAGCCACTGGCGACGTGTCTGTATGTTGGCCAGAACGTGGCCTACTTCCATGCGACCGCTTTCAGGCTCTCTCTTGCCCCGGCTCTGGGTGATTTGGCGGAAGAGGAGCCGAGCCGTCTTGGAGTTGCAGTTGTGGCAGCAACACACACTTGAGGTGATCACAGCAACGCACTTTCCCAATCGCACATCCCACCAAGCACTTCGACACCTGAATCGAGTGGCCATCCGGAAAAGTTTCTCCCCAAAGAGCACAGCCATGCAGTCGCTGTCTAAGTCGCTGTCTAAGCCAACAAGATCTTAACAATTCTTCAAAAAAAGAAAGCATATCCGTTACTTTGCAAAGAATTCATAATAAAGCCAGACCATCAAGCTTAATTCGCTCGATTTTCTGGCCAATCTGAATGACAATGAAAGTTGGCCAACAGGCGGAGTGAGAAAGGCCAACCGAAAGGGCAGCATGGGGCATCGTTAGCACTCATCGCATGCCCCATCCATGCCCCCTGGGGGCAAGGCAAATCAAATAAGCCACGCACCACCAAGTGGCCAGAAATGGTATATTATTTTTCCCTCTTCTTATTTTTTTTTTAATAAATATTTTAACATATAACGAGCCGCAACTAAATCGACAGAATCGGCTAATGCGACAGACGTGGGGTCCATTGGGCATAATGGCCAGGCTGGCATTCCAATGCGTTGGCTGTGATCTTGCCCCAAGCCCCATTAACATGCAACTAGCAGAGGCACTTGGAGAAAAGAAAAATATTAAAATATATTATTTTTGTTGAAAGAAAAACAAAAGACTTGAGCAACGAACTTGATTTATTTTTTTATTTTTTAAGAAAGTATAATTTTTCTCAGTGCACTTTGGCCAAGATAGGGTTGAGCGAATTAAGCAAACAGTATAATCCGGACGATCATCTGGAGGGGATTGAGGGCCGGCTAATGACAGTGCCTGAACACGCCCCCCCAGCTCCGCCTCCTCCTTAGCCAACTCCTGCTCCCCCTCCCTCTCCACCTCCCTCTCCCTGGATCTACGTGCGTTGTTTAATATTTTCTGATGGAATCTCGAATGGCCTGTCGACCTCTCGACCATCTGCCTGCCAGTTTGAAGCTCCGAGCATTCAAATGGCTCGTCGCTTACTCTTCTGGCCAAAGTCTAGCGCTGCTGCCGCTTCTGACTCTCCCAACCAGGTCAGCTAACGGCAAACGTCCGCAAGCTGTTAAAGCCAACTTAAACAAATAGCACTTCCCCCCTTGCTCCCCTATCTCGATAGAATATATATATCTATATAATTCTCTCTTTAGAGCCCGCATCTTGTGGCCTGGCTCGTTTATCTTCTGCCACTTCTGCCACAAACGCACAAATTTGCATTCGACTTTCCATTCATTCGAACATTTCATTGGCGAGGTTCTAATTGGTCCAATAATGGCGCATAATTGTTGGAAAAATGTTGCCAATTTGGCCAAATCGCTGTGAACAGTTAGTGGCGGAACGGAACGGAACGAAATGAAACGGTAATCTTGTTTGAGAAAAAGTTTGTTGCCTAAGTCATTTGTTTTTTTTTTTTTGTTTTAAGGCCAACAGAGTAGAGTTCTGGTCAAGAGTCAAGATTTCCGCCTAATGGCCAGCAAGGAAATGTGCAGATTAAAGGCAAACACTTGCCCGTTCGCATTAGAGTCACTTGATCAGGTAGACTTCCGCCCCCCGACATGAAACCTTGTGGCAGAGACCCCTGTGCAGCCTGTGCAGCCTGTGCATGGCTTTAATTAAATGTTGTTCTTAAAATTGCACAAACTACAAAATGAGCCACAATGGGCCACTTAATGGTGGCCGAAGGAGGATGAGGATGAGAAGGAGGAGACACATCTTGGTTTACATTTGCTTATCGGGCTTGGCCCGGCCAGTTGTTGCACGGCACATGTTGCAGCAAATTGGTCATCTTCATCTGCTGCCATTTGCCATTCCACTCGTGCCTCCTACTTGCCCCTCCTAGTACTTGCCCCCATCCTTGTTGCACAAACCAGGCGCATTCAATTATTTCCATGTCCTGATTGTCTTGTCGTGCAATGGCGCGAGTGCCACTTGGACTTCCAGTTCGAGTGCGAGTTCTGCATTTAAAAATAGGCCGCAACCCGGGCCTAACCGTCCGGTTCTCTTGTCTTCTGCTCTTTAAATTGCAAATATTTTTAATGAGGCCTGCTGATTCGTATTCCAAGGATGTCTAGCGCCAGGTCCACACCCAAATGGGTTATCCAATATGCAGATGCCGCTCCAGCAGTCCGGCCGAGTAAAGTGTCAGGGCTGTTGTAATGAGCCATGTTCGAGTTTTGTGGCCAAGATAGATGGCTATAAATACCCACATGCCTGGCGGCAGACAGCCTCCGGCTCAGGGCAGTCCACAACAGAGATGTCACACAGCCGCCAAGTGACGCCGATCACTATCTCGATTATGATGCCGCCTGACAGTTGCGGCCTATCTCCACCATTTTTTATTCATTAAGGACCAGTCCGGTCGTCGTTGTGTGAGAATTTATGATTTCGTTTCGTTCTAATAACGTTCAAGGGCTTGCCCCTGTCAAGTTTGTTGCTTCAGTCTTTTGTTTCGCAGGAGAATACTTTCTTTCCGCCGGAATGTTGCTGTCCTGAGTCGTGTCGTGAGAGGAAGTTGCAGCTCTTAGATCTTTTTTCTCATTTATCTGGATTTGCGATCCCCTCGATCTGACTGCCTGACTGACTGACTAACTGAGTGGCATGCCACTTGAGGCAGCAACAGAATGAGCAAGAATCGCTGATCCTCAATGATGACTAGCAGCATACATACCTTGATCTTGGCCACATTTTAGGGCCTGCAATTGCAATTGCAATGGCTGTTTGCAGCAATTAATTGCTGAAACTTTGAAGCCTGCACTTGCCACCCATTCCCCCTCTTCTTGCCACCACCACCACCACCACCACTGTCATCATCATTTCTCCTCTGCGGCGGCTTCGGCAAACTGATGTTGCTTCTCATAATTGCCATAAATCATGCAACGTTCTTGCCTGGCACTTGAAACTTGATGTTGATGTTGCTGTTGCTGTTGCTGTTGCAGTTGAAGTTGAAGAAGTCGGCGATGTGTTGGGCTGGGAGCTGCAGGTTGCAACTTGCTTGTGGCAGCTATCTACATGTTGCTGCTAGTCTCTCCACTCTTTCGAAGAGAGCCTCGGCTCGAACACATTCCGCGGCCTCAAATGCGCCTCTAATGACTCCTGTTCTTTGTTGCTTCTGCCCCAATCCTCTACTCATCCTCAGATCTTCCCTGCCTCATGCCTCATGCCTCATGCCCCATGCCCCATGCCCCCCTACTGTTAGCCGCTTGCCTCTTTGCCTGTGAACCCATCTCGGCCGACCCACCCCACTTTTTATCCCAATCCCCATTCTCTCGCCCATCGCCGCTTTGGCTAATGGCTTTTGTTGGCCAACTTCCGTGAAAAGGCCAAGAACGCCGAGGCCCCACATCCCATCCTGCTTCCAAGAACCCTGCACTGAACAAAAATTTGTATTTCAAATTTTACTTTTTGGAGAAGAGAGTGGAGAAGGTCTAACTTTAGTCCCAAAAGCCCTACTTCTTTCTCTCCGTGTCTAAAATTTCCCCTGACAATGAGCGATTGATGAGACAACTGCCGAAAAGAGTGAGGCCCCAATAGGGGGGGTGGAACGCATGCAGCTGCCCCCTCCCCCCCTCCCTGGATACGCATCTGGAGCGCAAAAAAAAAAAAATAAAAAAATATTTAAAACATTTATGCCGTGGCAAGGAATTTATGAAATGTTTGGGTTTCTTTTTCGTTCTCGGCTGAATGTTTGTTGCACGTTCCAGCGCCTGGCCAGGAGGCACAGAGCCACACCCGTTTGCTGGACCGCCCCTTCATCCCATGCCCCCCCTCCCCCCTCCCCCCTCTGTTATTTTTTTTTTTTTTTCAACCGTGTTGCACATCTTGTTGGCTGCATCGTCGATGGGGCAGCAACAGCCAAAGCAGCAGCACTTTCAAATAACTCTCCACATGCCCCCGCCCCCCGACACCGCATCCACCATGGCCATGTGTGTCTGTTCTTGCAACAACCTTGAGGCAGCTCCAAGGAGGATATCGTTTCTGCCAACTTGTTATGCAATAAATTTCCGGTTCTAACCAAAAACAAAAAATGGCTTAAAACACTGGCTTAAAAAAAAGTACAAGAGCAGGGCCGTAGCTGCTGCATCCAGGCTGCTAAACAGCTGCAACCATTTTTCACATGCACCAGAATAGTGTAGCGCCTCCCCAGCCTCCTTCCACCTTGTGCTCCTGCCCCCTTTTTTGGGGGAGCGGCACCTTTCTCTGGATTTCTGTTCTGGTTCTTTGTTGAGAATTTTTTGAACCTTTTTTTCCAATCCTATGCCCTTTCTTTCGGTTTTTGAAGTAATTTTAAATTATTTTTTTAGAGATTTGGTTTGATTTTTATTTGAAGAAGTAATTTAAACAAGTCTTGACATGTTTTTGGTATTATTTCTCTTGGTATTATTCGAGTTTTGGTATTAAAATCAAGAATTAGAAGAAATAATTGCAGTTTTTTATGGAAATTATGTTGGAATATTATAATTGTTCAAATTTTTAAACAAAATCTTACCTTTCTTGAAGAACTAATGAATAATTTCTTAAATATTTAATTCTTTAAGAACTTTCCACTTCATCTTACCAAAAAAAAAAACAGTTTTTGAAGTAATTTTGAATTATTTGATCAAAGATTTTGATTGATTTTCATTTTAAAAAGTAATGTAATACATTTTTTGAAAATTTAGAACAAGTCTAGACATGTTTTTGGTATTATTTATTTTGGTATTATTCGAGTTTTGGTATTTAAATCAAGAATTAGAAGGAATTCTTACAATTCTATGTTGAAATTGTGTTTCTTTATTACAGAATATTATAATTACTTGAATTTTAAAACAAAATCTTAAAAAATCTCCTAAATATTTAGTTCTTAGGGAACTTCCCACTTCGTGTTACCAAAAAAAAGGCCTTCCTAGCCGCCTTCCAGCTCTGTTCCTGGCTTAGTTCCTTTTTTGTTGCCGTTTTTTGTGCAACATGTGGCTATCATATCGCAGATCAAATGTAGCACCCCCCCACCCCCTTCTGGTAGCCACTAAGTGGGTGTCAACCTGGTTAGATTTTGTAACGGTTCTTAATAGTACATGCACGGCTTAATAGATGGCGCCCGATGTGCCACTGCACCTGGGATACCTGCTCCAAAAAGTATCTCTTTCGAGGCAATTTTCCCCTCCTCACTCCTTGTGGCAGATACTTTTTGATGCAGCGTTCCATTTAATTTCAGCTGCCTATCCGGCCACTATATTCTTTTTTTAATTATAACTTTTAATATATTTTTTCGTCTGATGGCCAGAATGCACGTCTTCTGACCACCACCTGAGCACTGGAGAGCGGCCTGAGAACCGGGAAGAGTGGCAACTAGAGGGGGCAGCAGTGGCGGCAAGTTCGCTGCCATTGTTCGATAGCAATTATTGCTGCTTCGCACTTCTATTACAACACTTCTTATATAGAAAAAAAATAGGGAAAAATATATAAAAAATAGAGAGAAGAAAAGCTAAAAAGAGGGGAGACACGCATGCCTCATGGCAGGTGCTTCAACTTTTGGTCGTGTTGCAAGTTGCAAGTTGCAAGTTGCAAGTTGCGCATCTTTTAAGCCAAGCGATGATTGAAAATTACATAATTGCGAACTGCTAGCGGCATGGGAGCTGCAAGGGGGCTGGGGGCATGGTTCTTGCCACCTAGCCAAGTGATTGAGTGCGCCCTGTCTCTTTCTCCGGCCCATCAGCCCGTCTCTTTCCCTTCAGCTACAAATTGCATTGAATGAAAAGGTTTCTCCTTTTCTGCCCATTTCCTTTTATTTTTTTCTATTTTTTATGGATGTCTTTTCTTTTTTTTTTTTAAACACTGATCGAGTGGACAAGGCAAACACTAAAAGGTTTACAAAAAAAAAAAAAAAAAACTGAAAACAGATATCCGCTGATTCTCGTAACAAGAAAAAAAAATTGAAATGGAGCCATGACTCTGAAAAGTAACACTTTTATGGTTTATACTTAGGCGGATTGGTTTTTTAGGGTTTGGTCAGGGTCTTATAGGTTTCTGTCCTAAAATACAGCTTCGAGTGGAGTTTAAGGACGATCTTTCCATTAAACTCTGAGTTAGATGAGGTTGGTGGGTGAAATGTGGAGATTTCTTAAGATATTTGCTTAAAAGAAGCAAGACTTCAAGGGGGGGACCTATTCTTATAGATTTTTGTATTAAAATACAACTTGGTGCAGAGTTTCAGCAGGATCTTCCCATTAAACTCCTAGTTAGCTGAGGTTGGAACCAAAACTCTAAAGATTTCTTAAGGGAATTGCATAAAAAAAATCGTTTTAACTTGAAAATATTAGATTTTTAGATCGTTTAGCCCACAAAGTCTACAAACACCACATCATAAGCCCCTTGAACCTTATATCCCCTTCATAAATCCTAGAAAAAGAACAGGGTACTTGGAAGAAGGCTAAAGAACCGCTTCGCTCACAACTCCTTTCGGCCAAGAGGTTTGCATATTCACTTTGGCACTTTGGCCCAAACAGTATCGAGACAGTGACTTGAAATGTGAATGTCCGGATCGGATCTTCAGATCTTGGTTACTGGATTATGAGGACTGGAGGAGTTGGAGTTGGAAAATCGTGTGCACTCCAGAGGCTGCAAAGTGAACGGCGATGGGTTCTCCTACTCGGAGACGCTTATTCTCTCCAGTGTGTCGTGTTGGCCGGAGTTCGGATCAGTCGGAATATGATGATGAATGCCATTTGATTGACGGACAGGCCAAGACCAATTATTCGCCACTTACCGGCTTCCTGTCCTCAGCCGACTAACTAATTGGTTATGGAAACTAAACACTCTTCTTTTTTTTTTCTATTTGACTTTAAGACTTTCACTGAAGTTTCTCATTAAAAAAAATGTGGAGAAGAAATAGAAGTCGGAGAGTGTCTTCTCAGGTTGACCTTTCCCCTTCACTCTCGCTCTAATGATGTGGTTCTTGTTTTGCTTTCTTTCTTCTGCTGGCTTGGCGATTCTACGGAAGATCGGACTGCTTATGATGCAACTCTTCCACCTTCTTCGTTGGCAGTCTTTCTTTCTTTCTTTCGTTTCGGGCCGTAATTAGAGGTAGCCAGTTGGAATATGAGAGAGAATGGTTGGCCAAGAAGTGAGCGTGCCTAATGATAACCTTTGTGGCCTTCTCCAGCTCTCCCCCCCACCCCCTTTCCCCTATAGATTCAATTCAATTCCATTCCGTACTCTCCAGTAACTGCAAATTTTCATGATTACCGGGTTTGCCGGTTAACTCGAAATCCAAGTACGCGCCACTGGCCACCAGTGGTCCAAACGAGGGGGACAGCAGGACAGGAGGGAGCCACCACGCCCCCCTTTCTGACCATTTGAGATGGCCAGTCTAGCAGCTGATGATGAGAACCATCTTGACCATCGATCTCGTATATAATTATTAAAAAAAAAGAGAGAAGAAAAAAAACAGTTGGCATGGCACTGCTTCATGACCTTCATATGAACCTTGGGGAGGAGAACCCTTCTCTTTCCGGCCTCCTCCCGGACTGGACTTTGTCCAGTAATTACGGTAGGCAAATCGCAGAAATAATTCGCACAAATTAGAAATGGTCAAGGACGCTAAATGGCTAAATGGCCAGGCCTGGCTGGACCCTCTTGCGGCCAAAAATAAACCCCACTCGGCTATAAATAACAAGACTCGTGAGCCGGCAATCGTAGCCAGCCAATTGCGCGATTCTTCCGAAGAATCGTCTTCGACAGCAGCAGAAAAATAAATACAACGAGGAATGAGAAGAACCAAGCCAGAGCCCTTTTATCGCCGGCTCTGGATCGCTGGCCTTGTAATTGGCTTCTGTTGGGGCGGACTTGAGGCCATCCTGGTCCTCGTTCTGATCCTGATCCTGCCAGGACTTACAGACTGCAGCTAACGATCCAATCACGAGGACGGCAGATACCATCAAGAGTTGGAATTCTTCAAGAAGATTTCTAAAAAGGGTTAAGAGTTGGAGTTTGAAAAGGGAAATGGGAAGGGAAATTATTTCAGATACTCTTTTACGAACCTTGACCCCAGAAACCAGAGCAATATCAGTTGCAACACAAGTTGCAAGTTGCTAGTTTCTAGTTGCAGCTGTGCCGGCGACAGTTTCAGTTTTTGGCTCCCGTTGAGTTGCTGTTGCATCTTGTAGCTGTTGCTGTCTTGGCAGCCAAAGCAGCATGCCACAAGCAACGTGCAGCAGGCATTCCCCTGTCTTTGCCACCTATTTCATACAGCAAACAGAACATTTGTTGTCGCTGCTGTTGCTGTTGTCGCTGTCGATGTTGCCCTGCAATCGGAGAAGCGGGCAACCGACAACATTTGGCTCTCTGGCCCGCATAGCCGCCCGACTTCGATGCCGGGGCCATCCTTGGCCATTCCTGCATCCCAAACACAGAAAGAAACTACAAAGATTTGAATCCAAAAAGCAAATCCCAAAGATACAAGATCTGTTTTGGGTTTCTCGAACTGCACTCGCCAATCCCTGAGTCTTTATTTTGGCCATTTGCAGCTCGTGTCGGGCTGGCCTAATGTCCCTGGTAATGGCCACGTTCCGGAGCTCTATAATCACAGGTGCCGAGGGGGGATCGGTCGGTGTGGATCGGTGGATGCATGAAATAATTGCAATGGCAGAGGGACTCGGACTCGGACTCGGACTGGGACTCGTTGTCGGGCTATTTTCGCAAAACAAATTGAATCGAATATGTAAATATAATTGCTTGGGGGCCACTGGCTCCTCCACTGTCCTCGTCCTCCTCCACTGTCCTCGTCCTCCTCCACTGCTGGGCGTTTAAAAGCCCATAAATTCTGACTTAAATGCCCGGCCCCAACGAATCCCAATCCCAGGCATGGTAGGCGGATTGCCTCGAAATGGGAGCAGCCAGCCAGCCAGCCAGGAGGAGGAGGTAGCATATATGGCATTAGCTTCCGCAAGAGTCCATCCAGAAATGAATGCAAATGGGATGCAGCCCAACAGTCCCAGTCCATGACCCAAGATCCTCCGGCTCTCCGATCTTTCGGAATAATTAACCAAATTGGTGTGCCATTTGATGAATAACTTGCCTGTTTGATTGCTATATTGGGTATCGGGGTTATGGAATGACTATAACGACTCTCCATGCATAAGTAAGCGGACGCCGGAGTGCGCCACCTGCCCGGGGGTCGGGCCTGGGCCGCAGAAACCAATTTTCTGGCCACAAGAATGCCAAATCCCGAAGATTGGAATTGGAAATGGGAATGGGAATGGCAAGCGATGGAGAGCCGTTAGATTCTCCAACCGCAGATCTGTAGATTCCCCCCTCTGACCACACTCTGTGGTCAGCTCATTAAGTCGCCTGGTGTGGAGGAGAGTCCACAGCCGGGTCTTTATTGGTTCGGTGGTTCGCTGCTTAGTTAAGCGTGTAATGGCCCGGAAGTGGCCACTGGGGCTCTAGTTCTCGCTCCGCCGCCAACTGGAGGCTGTCAGCAGCCGTCTCGCGGAACGGAGTCGGAGCAACAAAGTGGTTGAGGAAGTGGCACTCATCAGGGCCAAGAAAAAGAGTAACCACTTACTAACCTCCTCCCTTCTTCTGCTTCCAGCTAGTAATGCCGTCAGCCGAAAGCAGTAGACATCGATCCACCCACACACTCCGCTCCAGCATGGCTCCTCTGGTTATCCTGTCCGCCGCTGTGCTCCTGGTGGCGATGCTGCCCGGACAGGCCTCCGCCCGGATGGCCTTCGAGAAGCTGACAGACTTCGACTTCCCCGGGAACACGTACTACAGCGTGAAGAACCTGTCGCTCTACGAGTGCCAGGGCTGGTGTCGCGAGGAGGCCGACTGCCAGGCGGCGGCCTTCAGCTTCGTGGTTAACCCACTGTCGCCCTCCCAGGAGACGCACTGCCAGCTGCAGAACGACTCCTCGGCCGCCAATCCCTCGGCAGCACCGCAGAGGAGCGCCAACATGTACTACATGGTGAAGCTGCAGCTGCGCAGCGAGAACGTCTGCCACCGCCCGTGGAGCTTCGAGCGAGTGCCCAACAAGGTGATCCGCGGCCTGGACAACGCCCTCATCTACACCAGCACCAAGGAGGCCTGCCTCTCCGCCTGCCTCAACGAGAAGCGCTTCGTCTGCCGCTCCGTCGAGTACGACTACAACAACATGAAGTGCGTCCTCAGCGACTCGGATCGGCGCAGCTCCGGCCAGTTCGTCCAGCTGGTGGATGCCCAGGGCACCGACTACTTTGAGAATCTCTGCCTGAAGCCGGCCCAGGCCTGCAAGAACAATCGCTCCTTCGGCAATGCCCAGCGCATGGGCGTGTCCGAGGAGAAGGTGGCCCAGTATGTCGGCCTCCACTACTACACCGACAAGGAGCTCCAGGTTACCTCCGAGTCCGCCTGCCGTCTTGCCTGCGAAATCGAGTCCGAGTTCCTCTGCCGCTCCTTCCTGTATCTGGGCCAGCCCCAGGGTGCTCAGTACAACTGCCGGCTGTACCATCTCGACCACAAGACCCTGCCCGACGGCCCCTCCACCTACCTGAACCACGAGCGCCCCCTCATCGATCACGGCGAGCCCATCGGCCAGTACTTCGAGAACCAGTGCGAGAAGGCCCCCGGCTCCGGTCCTGGCTCTCCGCCCGGCACCCTCGACAAGATCGACACCCTGCCCGTCAGCCTGGACACCATCGAGGACCCCAACCTGACCAACATGACCCGTAACGACGTCAACTGCGACAAGACCGGCACCTGCTATGATGGTGGGTCTCCCTCCCGTTTCAGTTTGAATTTCGTCACCCATCCTGTTGCCTCTTTTTAGTCTCCGTTCACTGCAAGGACACCAGGATCGCCGTCCAGGTGCGCACCAACAAGCCCTTCAACGGACGCATCTACGCCCTGGGACGGTCGGAGACCTGCAACATCGATGTCATCAACTCGGATGCCTTCCGCTTGGACCTGACCATGGCCGGCCAGGACTGCAACACTCAGAGTGTGGTGAGTTGGGTGTCACAGTCCTATCCTGACTTCTAGCTTATGATTCCCCACCTTCCAGACTGGCGTCTACTCCAACACAGTGGTCCTGCAGCACCACAGCGTCGTCATGACCAAGGCCGACAAGATCTACAAGGTCAAGTGCACCTACGACATGAGCTCCAAGAACATCACCTTCGGCATGATGCCCATCCGCGATCCCGAGATGATCCACATCAACTCCTCGCCGGAGGCCCCGCCACCAAGGATCCGCATCCTGGACACCCGCCAGCGCGAAGTGGAAACTGTTCGCATCGGAGATCGTCTCAACTTCCGCATCGAGATCCCCGAAGACAGTGAGTACTGCTGGTCAGGACCCTACCTCGTTGGAATCCTTTCCTAAAACAACATTTTCTTTCCATTATTAGCTCCCTATGGAATCTTTGCCCGATCCTGCGTGGCCATGGCCAAGGATGCCCGCACCAGCTTCAAGATCATCGACGACGACGGTTGCCCCACCGATCCCACCATCTTCCCCGGCTTCACCGCCGACGGCAATGCCCTGCAGTCGACGTACGAGGCCTTCCGCTTCACGGAGAGCTATGGCGTCATCTTCCAGTGCAACGTCAAGTACTGTCTGGGTCCTTGCGAGCCGGCTGTTTGCGAGTGGAACATGGAGTCCTTCGAATCTCTGGGCAGGAGGCGTCGTCGTTCTATCGAAAGGTGAGACGTCTCATTTCCCATCTGTCTTGGTCCTAAGTGTTCCATTTCCCATTTTCGCAGCAATGAGACCAAGAGCGAGGACGACATGAACATCTCGCAGGAGATCCTGGTTCTGGACTTTGGCGATGAGAAGCGCGAGTTCTTCAAGGCCGATCCCAGCACGGACTTTGCCAAAGGTACGAATCTTAAAGATCTCTAAACTATTGAAATCCGTGCTGACTGTACTTTTGTTCCATTCCATGTGGCCCGGCAACAGACAAGACTGTCACCATCATCGAGCCGTGTCCCACGAAGACATCGGTCCTGGCCCTGGCCGTCACCTGTGCTCTCATGATCCTGCTCTACATCTCCACCTTGTTCTGCTACTACATGAAAAAGTGGATGCAGCCCCACAAGATCGTGGCATAAGGCGCTAAGGAGGTGGAACGTGAGGCGGAACGAGCGGAATGAAACACAGCTGCTACACACACAGCTGCTGTAGAAATCAGAAAAAAAAACAAAAAGAAAGAAAAGAAAACAAAAAGAAAATACACAACAAAATTGTCACTCTCACACACACATAAGCTCTCTCTCACACACACAGACAAGAAAACAGGACACACACACACACACACATGCAAAATAACTGTTCATGTCTATATCTTTGTCTCGCTCTTGCCCAGGCAGGCTAAGCCACTCCCACACACGCACACCGACACCTATCTGCTGACAACCGTATAATTTTTTGTTTTTTTTTTTTTTAAACGATATATATATAAATTAATGACTTAATATACAATTTATTTATTTATATTTATTTAGACTTAGAGCGTGAGATACAAATTTCCCCCAAAAAGAGAAAAAGAAAAAAAAGAGAATCTTTCCACACTAACACGAAGAAGCTGCATGCACACTTATGCGAATGATAAGAAAAGTAGCAGAGAAAGGAAAACAAAACAAAAGAAAAGAAAAGAAAAGAATTAAAAGAAAAGCTGCGAGCGCGTACTTTCTATAAAGTTACGAAAGGGTACAACGGAATTGGAACATCGTCCAGACAGAGAGAGAGCAATAGAGAGAGAGAGAGAGAGAGAAGGCGAACGAGAGAGAGCCAGACGAGTGGGAGGGAGAGAAGAAAGCAGGGCACGATGGAACCCTTTTGTAACTTCTATAGAGACTGCAGCCGCACACACTCGCACTAACACACACACACACACACACCATCCCCCTCACACTCACCTTTTTCCACACTCATTCACACACACACACGAACACTCGCACACTAGAAGACACACTAGCCAACACACTCACACGCACTCACATTTATTTAATTGTAAAAGGACGCAATAAACCGCAAACATGAGCAATCGAAAGTAAATAACGGAACTAAGGATACTGATCGTAGCAGATGGCAAGAAAAGTAATTTCATCGAGGTGATTCTATGAAATTGTGCTTAATTGTATTGCATTTATTTAATTTAAATTTATTTATGATAATAAAGAACGATAATGAAAAAATGTCAAGCCTTTTTTGCATTCAAACTGTAAAAGAAATAAATATCCGGTACTTGGCTATGAAAATGTATTGCCTACTTTTTGGGGTGAAAAAAATTATTCAAAAATAGTAGTTACTTGAATAAGATATTTTACAGATACAATAGATACAAATTATTACTTTTTTATATATATTTTATTAGAAAAATATGGATTTTATTTGGATGGTATGGTTTAAATGCAGTTGATTGCTTATTTAATTGGAGACTAACCCTAGCATACTGATTAGGACGGAGTCTGTCTTGTTACTGAGAAAAAGTGAGTGTGATAGCCCTTACCTTGGCGACTTTCTGCATACTTGTATGAGTGCAGCTACAAACCGGATCTTATCACACTGCAAAGGACGAAGGACAATTAGCGACTGACCAGTCTGCAATAAGAATACTCTCTTACCACTGGTTATATCAAACAGGTTGCATCCAGAACACTATTCTGCATTATCTTAAGCTTAAGGAAACTAAAATGGGTGAGGACGGGCCTCTTGCACATGGGATGCCTTAGGTGTAGATGAAATTAAAGTTAACTACTGAGCAGGCGCGTGTGGTGGGTGAACCGGCAACCGGAACCGAGGTCACCTCAGCTTGACCGGCTTTATCTCGGCCAGGCCGTGCTCTGGAGCGCGCGACTTGGCGGCCGCCACGCACGTTTCCTTCAGCGACTTGCCAGCCGGCCGCTTCACGCACTCGTCAAAGTAGCACTTCTCCACGTTGTGGAGGAATTCGACCAGCAGGCGGTCGTCCCCGCCATTCGGACCAATGGAGTATTCGCACTCGTAGCTGTGCTGCTTCAGGTCGCGCACGCAGCAGTCGAGGAACTCGGCATTGGCCGAGAACCAGTCGTTATGGCGCTCCAGCGGGATGCCCAGACGTGTTCGCACCACACCCGTCAGCCAGGTGTCGTCGATCCAAAAGATGGGCACCCTCTCCGCCTCGGCCACCAGCCTGGACGCCGTCGGCACATTGGTGATGTACATCCAGCCGGATAGGTAGGCGGGATAGAGGGCGTGTGGGTACTCCTGCCGGGTCACATACCATTTGTTGGCTTTCAGGCGGATCGGCGGCTTGGCGTCCAGCACAAAGCCAGAGAGCAGCGTGCTGGAGGTGGCCAGGGCGGGTTGGCCCACTTCCAGGGCCTCCAGGTGCCGCCTGAGGTGGAACACATCGTATATAATGTCGTCGTCCAGCTTGATAATGAACTTGGCGTGGTCCTTGCACTCCTGGGCCGCCCACCGCAGGCCCATCACATGCTTGTAGCTCAGATTCCGGTAATCCTCCACGAAGTTGCCTTGCAGGAGATCGCCGAAGCGCTTCTGTTCGCTCACCAGCTGTTCCTGAGTGAGGAAATGCTCCCGACTGGGCAGGGCGGCCAGAAGGAACACCCGCTGTAGACCCATCTCGGCCAGCTTGCTCTGGGGTATCGCCTGGCGGTGGGCGGAGCGCAGGGCGTCGTGGCCAGCGTACGAGGTGACTATCAGAATGGCTAGGAGGGACGTCCAACAACTAATTAGAGGGATTCCAATTGGCTAATTGAATTCTCACTCACCCAGCAGCTCACGGTCCGCCTTGCCGCACACATTACTGCGCAGTAGGTAGTCGAAGTCGGTCAGATTGAGGAGGGGACCACTGGGCTCCGAGGGCTCGCCAGGACGCGTGGTCTTGTCCAGCGTCTGCTCGGCTTCGGCGGGCAAGTGGAGCAGGAATTCATCGTCAGGGGGGTCCCTGAGGTGGCCGGAGAAGTAACTGAGACACAGGAGGACCAGGATTAGCAGCGACAGGACAATCGGTAGCAATCTGCGGCTGCGCATGCGCATCTTCTCTCATTCTATTCGGGATTCCCCTCACGCTCTCACTATTGCCAATCGTGTTCGTGTCACGTGCGAATGTTTGGCATGTGTGCCCTTTCGGCATAAATTAGCCCCAATATCAATAATTAATCGTTTCTTTTTACCAATTATTATTTATGTCTTTTGCGAAACCGTGAGTAGAGATGGCAAAAACACTAACGCTTGGGGCAGTGTGACCAGAGATGGGATGCTTTGAATATACTAAAAATACTGCAAAATTACAGTGTTGCGAACTACAGAAAGAGAACAGTGCTGCCAAGAATTGCAAAAATTGGCCTTCTCTGTGATAGAGGTGGAAAACATCGATGTTTTCGATGAATGGAAACATTGATGCTTAAACTTTACACAGTTGCCACCCTAGATTAGCATAGTCGACTATTATTCATTTCGATTTTTTCGATATTTGTATAAAATTATTATAGATGGCATATCGATATATTGAGATTTTGATATATTATCAACATCGATGTTTCTCCACCTCTAGCTGGGCGTCCGCAAGACGCCTCGTCAAGAGTGTGCGTGCGTGCGCTTTTCTTTATAATTTTTTAATAATTTCCCATAATTGGGCCGCTAAGTGTCGAGGAAATTGGCGCAAGAAACCAACTCGGGTGGGGGTCATCGGAATTCTAAGCAGAAAATTAAAAATCAAACCAAGTCACAAAACTTGTAACTTGCTGCAGCAGCAGCAGTAGCAGCAGCAGAAGTAGTAGCAGTAGCAGAAAGCAGCAGCAGCACCAGAGCAGACGAAGAGCACCAAAAACAACAACAATACAGCATAGAAGAATGGAGAGGAGAGAGGAGAGAGGAGAGCGGAGAGAGAGAGCCCAGCATGTTGTGAGCTAATCAGCAGCAGCGATTTCTACAAACATTTTTTACTTCTTCTTCGGAAACGAAAAACCTCAACCTCCACAGAAATCGAAGTGCAAGAAATTGTTAATAAATTACGACAAAAAAAAATTGTTTTGTGAACAAAAGTTGCAAGCACATTGCGTGTGTCGTCGTCTCTCTTGCTATCGTCCTCGTCCCCCTCTCTTTACAAAAAAAAAAAAAAAAACGAAAAACGAAAGAAAAAAAAAAAAGTTAACTGTCCACCAGGGCTCAGTCGACGTCGCTGCTTGCGTTGTTTATTTGTTGGATTTTATTTTAATTTCATTTAAAGGCAGTTTAGAGTTGATTTAAGTTTTTAGTTTCATTAAAAAATAATTTGATTGAGGCGGATGGTGATGGCAAAATAGATAAAAATTCAATGGCCGCAAAACGTTGCCTACTGCTACTGCTGCTGCTGCTGCCCTGTCTCTGTTTCAGTCTCTGCCTCTGTCGACAGCGGCAGTGGCAGCGACAGAGAGGGGCCGCCGCAGCAATCTTATCGCCTATATTTTTCATATACATTTTCATATTCCAGACCCGATTCGATTGAGGGCTAGGAAACTGAAAATGGAATATTGATTCTTGAAAGTGCAACAAAACCAAACAAAGAAAAACTAACTCCATAAAAAAACTAAAAAAAAGTTAAAAAAAAAATAATTATTAAAAAACAAGAAAAAAAAGTGCTTGTGTAGAAGAAGAAAAAATAAATATTAAAGTTTGGTTCAAGAGAGAGAGGCTCCAGGTCCCGAGATCCTGCCGTTGCCAGGATGACGGACTATGTGGAGCTGTTGAACAGCATGGCGAGCACTTTCAACTCGGACTGTGCCACCTCGACGGCGGAGGGGGGCACTCTGCTGAATATTGACCTGGCCGAGGACAAGACGCTCAAATGGCGCAATCTGGCCAACAATCAGTTTGCCTGCAAGGACAAGGAGAAGAAGCAGCAGGCCAAAGGCACAGATTCCGATGAGAAGCAGACGTCGGCAGAGGGAGAGGGAGCGACTGTGGCAGCGGCAGAAAAGGTGGAAAAGGAGGAGGAGGAGAAGCAATCAACAAATTCTGGCGAGGAATTGAAGGAAATCAAGGAACTCCTAACACATGTTGTCAATTCTGCTGCCGTGAAGCTGGAAGAGGAGGCGGAAGCAGCCGCCGAAGCTGAGACGGAGAAAGAGATAGCCAGCGCTGCGCCGGCAGAGACCACAAAGCAGGCTCAAGGCCAAAATGCAACCGAAAAAGCAGAAGAAAATGCAGAAAAACTAAGCGAAGAGCAGAAAAAAGAGCAAGCAGCTGGCGCTGAAACTTTAGGGGCCAAGGAAAAGCAGGAAGAAGAACAACAACAAGAAGAAGACAAAAAAGAAGCAAACGGAAGAGAGAATGAAAGGGGAATGGAGGAGCAGCCGCAGGATGCGGCAAGTAGCCCCATAACGGTAAAGCTGGAAGAGAGCGGCGCAGAAAAAGCAGTTACAGTTACAAATGAAAATGCAAATGCAATGACGTCGACAGAGGGGGAGCAGCAGCAGCAGCACCAGCACCAGCAGCCGCAGCAGCAGAGCGAAATCATCAAGACTGAGGAAGAGAAGAAGAAGCCACCGCCGGAAGAGCAGGAAGAGGAAAACCCCAAACAGGAACCAAAAGAGAACGACGACGAAGAAGAAGAAGAAAACAAGGTAGATGCGCTGATGCAGCCCGAGGGGGAGGCAAAGAGGGAGAGAGCCGAAGAGGCGCCTGCCGAAAAGCAGGAAGTAAACGCCGGAGCTGCAGAATCCCAGGCACCAGCATCAGCGGCAGCGGCAGCATCTCCACTTGTTGTCAATTCTGCCAGCGTCGACGTTGGCGCTGACGCAACAGATTCAAATGTGCCACCAGCAGCAGCACCAGCACCCGCAGTCGCAGCAGCAGCACCCTCAGCCGCAGCAGCAGCCGTGAGTGCTGATAAAAATGTACGTATATGTGTGTGTGTGTGTGTGTGTTTGTGTGACTCAGTCGCTGTATGTGTGTGTGTTTGTGTGTATGTGTGAGCTTCAAAAATTCCTGCACTCCAGATATGTTAGTATATAGTTTTTTTTTTTTTGTTTAAAAAATAAAAATAAAAAATAAAATAAAAAAAATAAAATAAAAAAAAAAAAAAAATTTCCCCCCTGGAATGTTACGAGTTTAACCCCTAAACACACATACACTGAAATAAATGGGGTTAATTGGGGGGGTTTCCCCGTTAGTTCTCCAACTGGGAGCCCATAAACTCCAAGACCGTATCTCTCCACTTTTTTTTTTGAATATTGGTTAGTTTTGGGGTTGCAGTTATGCATTTATGAGATACTTTTTTTGAGATACTTTTTTGTGTTGGCCAACAGATGTGCCTTGTACATTTTTTATGGCCACCGGAGGAAAAGCTTCTCATAAAAAAAAATCACATTCAACGAAAAAAAACAAAACAAAACAAAAAACTATTATGACGAGCTTTAAGCTTCGCATTTCAAGTTAATTTATACAAATGTCTCCCCACCCCCCCTTCCATCTGCCAAACTCTCAAAACTTCCCAATTTCAAAATCAATATTTTAAGACAATGCTCCACCTAATCGCCGAATAAGCGTAATCAATATTTATTTTCTGATAACGACTACTATATAGTAAAGTGTAGTACTACATCACCCTGACTATATATATATATATATATATATATATGTACATATGTATATATATGTGGGCTTGCAGTGTAAGAACTATAACTCATCATGATAATTATTATGACAAAGAGGAAGTGTTTTTTTTTTTTGACTTTAAGGGGGGGATTAGGGTTTGAAAAATATAAAATATAACAAATATTTCAGGAAATAGTCAACAAAGATATAGATTCTAGAATAAGCTATAAGATCTACAAGAAAGTCTTCTATTTTGGAGATAATACTTTTCAAAAAATATCCCAACTCTTTCCTGACTTTTTGTAGACTTTAAGGGGGGATTATGGTTTATATGGAATTATATAACAAATATTTCAAGAACTAGCCTATAAAGATCTAATCTGAAATTGAAAATCTCTCCCTTTTTGGAGACACACTACTTTTCAAAAAATATCCCAACTTAAAAGTGGGGCTAAAACATCCCACCCATTCATCTCTATCCTGACTTTTTCTAGACTTGAATCCCCCCCTTAAAGTCTCTAAAACCTAAAACTCTCCTTAAGAAGCTTAAGAATCTCTCCTATTTTGGAGACACACTACTTTCCACGAAATATCCCAACTTTTGGGGGTTAAAACATCCCACCTGTCCATCCGCATCCCCACCAGCTGTGCGCTCGTGTGTTTGGTTGAATCTGTTGCCTGGCAACCCGACTAGTTCGTCTGGCATTCCTTCAGGTCCTCGGCCAGGACTCAGTCTGTACCGTCCACTACTGAATGAGTATCTGTATCTTGCAGGAACAAGTGTCCCCGGGCGGAACCCGACGTTCTCGAAGGACTCCCCGTCCCACGGACACGTCCACACCCACACCCACCCCTACCCCCACAACACCCACGCCCGTCGCCGTCGGTGATGAGCCACCTGCTTCATCGGTGGACGTGCCCGAGGTGGAGACGCAGGAGATGCAGGTGGAGACCAGTGTGCCAATCGTGGAGGAGGTGGCGGTGGCAGGAGCAGCCGCCGAGCTGGAGGTTAAGAAGGAGCCGGAGAAGCCAGCCACCGTGACATCATCACCCCCCGAGGAAGTTGTGCCCCCGCCGGCGCCCAAGCGGGGAAGAGGACGTGCCAAAAAGATAAAGCCCGAGGTGGAGGTGGCGGAGGCGCCGAGCGAAGCCCCCGCCGCTGGAGAAGAGCCGGTAGTGGTGGTGGAGCGGAAGCCGGGCAGGAAGCGGAAGCTGCCGGAGGAACACCTGCCCGACCAGGCGCTGGGGGATCTCGTGGTCGTCAAAACCGAGCACGAGGATGGTGGAGCAGCGGACGGATCTGCTCCCGGCGGGGATGCCAAGCGAATGCGCCGCAGCGTCCGGCTGGGCAACCGCCATCCCGCCGACGGGTGGGAGGAGGTGAAGACGGAGCCCGTTCCCCCCCTGGCGGATCTGGCCCTGCTGGAGGCGGCTCCGGCGGCCGTGGCCCCGGTCCTCCTGGACGGGAAGACGCCGCCGAAGAAGCGCGGCCGGAAGGCCAAGATCCAGCCCGGCACCAAGCCCGACCCGGCAGCCAATCTGGCCCTCACCAACGGCAACAAGAGGGTGACGGCCACTGGGCCGGAGGTCCAGCTGCCGAAACGCTCCAAGCGGCGGATCAAGCCGACGCCGAAGATCCTGGAGAACGATGAGCTGCGCTGCGAGTTCGAGACGAAGCACATTGAACGGATGACCCAGTGGGAGACGGCGGCCGGCTCGTCGAACGGCGACTTCGAGACGCCCCAGTCGGGAGTGGGGGGCGGCGGCGGATCGTGCTCCTCCACCTCGCGCCAGAAGAGCGACAAGTCGGACGGGAGCAACTTCGAGGGGCATCCGGCTGGGACGAGTGCCATCAAGAAGCGTCTGTTCTCCAAGTCCCAGCGGGACATCGAGAACGCCAGTGCCGCCCTGCTGGCGAAGAGCAAGGTGCGTCCGTGCCCCAACGTGGAGGAGTTCCTCAGCGACATCAAGGCGGCCCGCTTCAACGCCAACCGCTCCCCGGAGGACCGGAAGCTGAACAAGAAGCAGCAACGGAAGCTGGCCAAGCAGAAGGAGAAGCACCTGAAGCATCTCGGCCTGAAGCGCAACCAAAGCGACGAGGCCTCCGACAACGACAGCTCCAACACGGACAACGAGTTCGTCCCCACCACCCGCGTTCAGGTGGCCAAGCGCAGTGTCACGCTGCGCGTCCGGAACACTGCCACCAAGGAGGTGGCCACCACATCCGCGCAGGCCCTGAAAGCAGCCGCCTCCAATGCCGCCCAGCAGCAGCCGCCACTCCCACCCAAGCTAACCCGACGCGTCGGTGGCCGAGCTGGAACCGGAGCTGGGGGCTCCTCGCCGGCGGCTGGCGTGGCCGTTTCCACGCTGGACCATGCCCAGCTGCACTCGCTGAACTCGGCGATCCTGGCCGACATACCGCCCATCAACACCGACTCGGACGCCACGCCGAGCACCTCAAATCTTGCCAAGTTCATCTGCCTCTGCCAGAAGAGTTCGCAGTACTACGCCCGAAACGCCCCCGAATCCTCCTACTGCTGTGCCATCGACCACATCGACGAGCAGAAGATCGGTTGCTGCAACGAGCTCTCCTCCGAGGTGCACAACCTCCTCCGTCCCAGCCAGCGCGTCGGCTACATGATCCTCTGCGACGAGCACAAGAAGCGTCTGCACTCCCACAACTGCTGTGCCGGATGCGGCATCTTCTGCACTCAGGTGGGTCCATCATTCAGGCTCTCCATAGTCGATAGTTTCTAACAAAGATTCTCCTTTCCAGGGCAAGTTTGTTCTCTGCAAGAATCAGCACTTTTTCCACCCGGACTGCGCCCAGCGCTTCATCCTCAACTCGCCCTGCGAGGGTCAGTGGGAGCGGAGCGATCGGGCCAAGTTCAGCAGCCCGGTGCTGGTGCTCAAGTGTCCGCACTGCGGATGCGACACCCCGGAGCGCGCCTCCACGGTGACCATGAAGTGCCAGTCACTGCCCGTCTTTCTGCCCACCCAGAAGTGCAAGATGTAAGCGAATCCCTTCCAGATCCCATTACAGAAACTAATAAACACTGGTGTCTTCCACAGCAAACCCGCCAAGCTGACGACTGCGTCGAATCTGACACAGTTTGGCGGCGGGAGTGGTGGTGGTGGCGGTGGCGCCAAGTCCAGTCTCGCTGGCAAAACCAAAGGGAAAAGCTCCTCCTCATCCTCCGCCGCCGTGGGCTCTGTCACGCCCTCATCCTCATCATCATCATCGGCCTCGGCCACGGCCTCTGCCTCGAAAACGAACGGAACTCGTGGCGGAAAGATCAGCCAATCCCTCAACACGATCAACTTTGAACAGCTCATCCCCGACTCGGTGATGAATGTGGTGCTGCGTGGCCATGTGGTGTCTGCCAGTGGTCGTGTCACCACCGAGTTTACCTCCCGGGACATGTACTATGCCGTTCAGAACGACGATCTCGAAAGGGTGGCGGAGATTCTAGGTAACTGCCTCTCCAGGAAGATGTTGAAAAAAAAAATGAAAAATGTTTAAACCAATCTTCCACGACAGCTGCCGACTTCAATGTGTTAACTCCCATAAGGGAGTATCTAAATGGAACCTGCCTGCATCTGGTGGCCCATTCGGGGACCCTCCAGATGGCCTACCTGCTGCTCTGCAAGGGTGCCAGCTCCCAGGACTTTGTCAACATTGTGGACACCGAGCTGCGCACGGCGCTGATGTGCGCGGTGATGAACGAGAAGTGCGACATGCTTAATCTCTTCCTGCAGTGCGGAGCCGATGTGGCCATCAAGGTGGGTGTGGACAGTGCTCCATTGGACTCTATTTAAATCGATTGTCTTCCAAAAAAAGGGGCCCGATGGAAAGACCAGTCTGCACATCGCCGCCAAGCTGGGCAATGTGGAGGCCACACAACTCATCGTGGAGAGCTACCGCGCCTCGAAGAACATCACCAGCTTCCTGAGCTTCATCGATGCCCAGGACGAGGGCGGCTGGACGGCCATGGTGTGGGCAGCTGAGCTGGGGCACACCGACATTGTTAGGTTCGAGCATCCCTCAAGGATTCCCCTCAAAATCCAACCAATAATGGAATCTCTCCTCTTTCAGTTTCCTTCTCAATCAGGGCGCTGATCCCAACATCTGCGACAACGACAACAACACGGTGCTCCACTGGTCCACCCTGCACAATGATGGCCTGGACACCATCACGGTACTGCTGCAGGCTGGCGCCGATTGCAATGTCCAGAACGTGGAAGGGGACACGCCACTGTAAGTGCGATGATTCGACGGATTGGAGGAGCCGCCAGCTCTAATGGGAATTCCTTTTCAGCCACATTGCCTGCCGGCACTCGGTCACCAGGATGTGCATCGCCTTGATCGCCAACGGTGCGGATCTGATGATCAAGAACAAGGCGGAGCAGCTGCCCTTCGATTGCATTCCCAACGAGGAATCGGAATGCGGCCGCACCGTCGGCTTCAACATGCAGATGCGCAGCTTCCGGCCCCTGGGCCTCCGCACTTTGGTCGTTTGCGCCGATGCCTCCAACGGACGCGAAGCCCGGCCCATCCAGGCGGTGCGCAACGAGCTGGCCATGTCCGAGAGCGAGGACGAGGCGGACTCCCTGCTCTGGCCCGACTTTCGCTACGTCACCCAGTGCATCATCCAGCAGAACTCGGTGCAGATCGATCGGCGGGTCTCCCAGATGCGCATCTGCTCCTGCCCGGACAGCTGCAGCAGCGACCGGTGCCAGTGCAACGGCGCCTCCTCCCAGAACTGGTACACGGCCGAGAGCCGTCTCACCTCCGACTTCAACTACGATGATCCAGCGGTGATCTTCGAGTGCAACGACGTCTGCGGCTGCAACCAGGTGAGGAGTTTCTTTAGAGGATTAGCTAAACCTCTAACTTTTCGTCCCGCCCGCAGCTCTCTTGCAAGAACCGTGTGGTCCAGAACGGCACTCGCACGCCCCTGCAGATTGTCGAGTGCGAGGAGCCGGCCAAGGGATGGGGCGTTCGCGCTTTGGCCAACGTTCCAAAGGGCACTTTCGTCGCCAGCTACACGGGCGAGATCCTGACGGCTCTGGAAGCCGACCGGCGCACCGACGACAGCTACTACTTCGATCTGGACAACGGGCACTGCATCGACGCCAACTACTACGGCAATGTGACCCGCTTCTTCAACCACTCCTGCGAGCCGAACGTCCTGGCGGTGCGGGTGTTCTACGAGCACCAGGACTACCGCTTCCCCAAGATTGCGTTCTTCGCCTGCCGCGACATCGACGCCGGCGAGGAGATCTGGTAAGCAGGACTCTATCCTATCCATCATTCTAGTCTAAATCCCCGATTCCGAATCCCAACCGTTAAGCTACGATTATGGAGAGAAGTTCTGGCGGGCCGAGCATCGCTCCAACATGGGCTGCCGCTGCCTGACGGCCACCTGCAAGTACGCCTCCCAATCCTCCAGCACAAATGGCTCCCCGATGGAGACGGCAGCCGATCCGGAACCGGATTCGGATGCCACGAAACCGGATCAGTTGTAAGCCAGCACACCCTGACTCGAAATGAATTCCAGAATCCTTCACGACGACTACGACGATTGAATCCCCCACCAACATCACCCAGCACCAGCAGGAACGAGCGCCATATATGTAGGATCGTATATATATATAATATATATATACTTTGCATTAGAGTTCGATGTGGATATCGAAGCCTTCGAGGGCCTTCTTCTTCGACTGCCAAATGTTTTATGGTTTTACGCATTTTTTGTCTATTTTTAACAACTACGATTAGCGTTTGTTTTTTTTTTTATTCATTTTGTTTGAATTTTTTCGCATTTGTTTTCCCCCGCTACCCCCCGCCCCATATTATTATTATTAGTGATGACACATTTGTTACTTGCTAGTTATTTGATAGTGATGACAAAATATTTGCAAATTTTTGTACTAGAAACTAACTAAAAAAAGAAAAAAAAAATAAGAATAAGGAGTAGAATAACACGAGCACCCCCTTCCTCCTGCCACCGTTGTCCCCCGCGATTGTGTGCCTGGATTGTGTGTGTGTGTGTGGTCGTGTCCTTGAAATGTTTAAAATTTAAATCCTAGACTTAGGGCGGAGCGGTATCATCGTAAAGCGATTCAAATCCGGGAAAGTGTATCTAGTCATAAGAACGAGAGGGACGGCAAGTTGCCAATAGAAAGAGAAAGATAGCGGAGTGTTAGGGCCAAGTTAGTATAGATACAGTGCGTGTTTAAGTTTCAAGTGAAAGTAGATCTAAGTGGCATATTTTGGCAAAAAAAGGTAATTTTTGAAAAATTTCACAGTTTGCTAAAATTCGCAACCGGTTCAAGCCGGGGCTATATAAGGGCCACCCCACCACAGGAAAAATACAATTTTTTTTTATAATTACAAAAAAATAATTTTTTTTTAAATTTCAGAGCTTGCTAAAATTCACAACCGGTTCAGGCCGGGGCTATATAAGGGCCACCCCACCACAGGAAAAATTAATTTTTTTTTTTAATAAATAAAAAAAATAATTTTTTTTTTAAATTTCACAGTTTGCTAAAATTCACAACCGGTTCAGGCCGGGGCTATATAAGGCCCACCCCACCACAGGGAAAAATAATTTTTTTTTTTAATATTTTTTTTTTTTTTTTTTTTTTTTTTTTTTTAAACTATTTTGGAATGCCATTTTTTTTTACCGTTGTAATCTACTGAAACGCACTGTACTTGAGGCACGTGAAAGTAACAATAATCCGAAGGAAAAAAAGAATTAAAATATGTGGGTGTATTTTTTTTTTAATAAAAATTGATAGCATTGAAAAATATATAGAATAGCGCGTAGGAGATAAGTTTTCGAAATCAAAAACAGAAGAATAACAATGTCATACAACCATATACATATATGTCTTTGTGCAGGGTAAAGTACTGATAGTCGTTAATAGAAAAAAAAAGAAAAAAAATAAAACTTAAAATTTTTTTTGTATTTAATGAGGCACACACACACACTACAGCACACGATGGCATCCAAAAAAAGATGAAATAATATATATAGGAATAAATATATATAGAGATTTCCCCAGAAAATCATTTGCACAATTCGTATTAGAGTTTTTTCAGTTTGCCAAGCAACTTTAGCCAAGCCACAAGTGCCTCAGAGAGAGAGATGAACCCCCCAAAAGCCCCCGGAACCGTGTCAGAGACCCTAGGAGACCCCGAAACCCACCACCACACCACCCCCTATAACGACGATTCCAATCAATATCGACCAATATCAATATCAGAAAACTGCAATGCATTTTTGGGCCTCGCCACGACCCACAAGATAGTTAAAATGAGAATTGAAACTGACTGCGGTTTACTTAAGTCCTTTTATCCTTTATCCATTGTCACCCCTCCTCTATCACCCCCTAGTAGCATATCGCCGCGTCTAACGACCCCCAAACATATATATTATATTAACTAAATGGTATATGGATATATGCCGGAGCTATATAGACTATCGGGCTGAAACACTGTTCGTTTTGCGTCTAGATGTAAGCTGTAAATGTTTGTATCGACAATAGGATATATAGTATAAGACTCCCCCATCTGTGGGGGTGGGGGGTGGAGGTTTGAAAGGACATTTATGACATCCACCAACTCACCCCACTTCCCCCCATTTTCCCTCCTCCTGCCAGCAATCGGCATTTCTATACGTATTTGTGTACCTATGGATAAGAAAATGATATGCAAGATTTATATAATGGATATACGATGGTCATATATAGTATGTCTGTATGTATGTAACGGTTTCGAAACACTTAGAAATTATAGTATAACTCACACACCCATACATCAGTCTTAATTGTTATTGTGCACAGCAGAAGCTGTCATTATATTATATTTGTTTTGTTTGCCTTGGTTATTTTAGTATTTTTTTAACGTGCAATGCGGGGATGCGTGTGGCGAACTCCCACTCCCACCCACTCCGTGCACACCCCACACACCCCTTTTTTTTATGTTTCATTTAATTGTTTACCACAACTCTTGCTGATTAGATGGAAATTGAATATATACCTCCATGGCAGAGGCACACTTCGTTTGCAAAATAACGTTAACGTTTAGCCATAAGATATTAAACCAATCAAATAATAGTAATACGAGCAGCAGCATAATGGTCCGAATCAATAAAAAATATCATCAGTGTGCATTAAGTATTCATTGTCTTTGTCTATGGGGTCAGTTGGACAAAAATGGTAATTGTGGGCTGGGGCCAACTTTTTTCAGGCAGTAATACTCATCGGATACTTCTTAGGATAAGTAATACATATCCGATTCGATTAATATTCAACTTTCGCGCCATACTTATCGCTTACTGGCTTACAATGTGTAAGCGATAACTATGACAGATGCCATCGACTGCCTCCCATCTCTAGCCGGAGATATTTTTGTTTTGTAATTTTGAGGTTGGTTTTCTTTAGCAATTTAAGCACTTTAATAGTTAAAAGACAGCTCTATTGCTTCCAGGTGGCTTGAAGGCCAGCATTTAGAACCCTCAGCTTGCAGTTCATTCGAAACAGAAGCAGCAGCGAGGCGGAAAAGACGCTCAACCCATAACCAAAGGTTCATCTTCCACAGCAACGAAATGAGTTTCCCCGACAAAGCGGAGCGTGCCAAGTGCTGGAGCAACCGGGATGAGTACTGGAAGTGCCTGGACGAGCACGCCCCCAAGCACAGCTCTACCAGCGGCGAGAAGGTCCCGTCCGCTTGCCAAAATCTCCGCAAGCAGTTCGAGCAATCCTGTCCGGGTCAGTGGGTGAAGCACTTCGACCGCAAGCGCACCTACGAGCAGTTCAAGGAGAAGATGGCCTCCGGCTACGATCCCCTGGTGGAGCGCTCGGCGTCCGGGGACAAGCCACAGCCACAGGCGAAGACAAAGTGATCCCGGACAGAAGTGGGAGTCCGGTGGCTGGTCGCCCGGAAAGCTGACCCGTTGTTGCGCCCTGTTTTTTTTGTATTGTTGTAGTTTAGTGTTAATAAATAAGCCATTTAGCTAATATGACTACATTCCTATGGTATACTAAAGCGATTTATTCAGAATTTGCGGGATTTGCAAAAGTTTCATTCAAGTTAACCCTTAGAGGGTCGAGTTAGGTTGGTCTCTCATCTATCACGTTTGTTGTTTTTATTCAATTTTAAGTAATATTAATTGTTTTCATCAGATTTTAATTTTAAATATTGATTTATAAGTAATTCGTTAAATTAATGTGTATAATCTATGTTGAACTTTGATCTAAAAGACCCGAAAAACATTGAAAATTATTTGAAAGACAAATATTAATCAAAAGCTTCTCTAAAATATACATAAACTTAATATAAAATATTAAAAATAATATTTTGTCACTATCATTACCTAATTTATGGGCTTTCTACTCAATAAGGGTTAATAGGAAGCTAAATCGGCTGAAACAGTGTGGCCAGAACTGTTCTGATTGAAATATTAAGTTTTTGCATCTTAAAAATAGATTAAAAAATATGATTAAAAAATAATTTAGTTGATTAGCTAATTTATGCTAAACTATTATGTTTTGTATTAAATTTATTTATTTTGTTTTTGGTTACCAAGAACAACATAAGGGTTAAAAAGCTACATTTATCGGCGTTGTTATCGGCGTTGTTATCGGCGCTGTTATTGGCGCTTTTATCGGCATTGGTATCACTCCATAAAGTATCGTTCTAGATTCCAAACGCATTTCTTTGAACGCGGCTGACCGGTTCGCGCCGCGTGCTAAACTTTTTATTAAACAATTTAATTGGCGATCGTTGAGTGGAGGGCTTGAAGAGCAAATGACGCAATGGACACGCTTTGCTTTGGAGTTCTAACTAGTAAGCCAACAGCCGCTCCCCAATTACCGTCACACGCTTCCCTAATTGTCCAACCTCCCAGTTAGCGACACCTGCCACAAGGAGCCGTCCAAGGATCTCAGTGGCCCCAAGCTGGTGCGCCTGATCAATGAATCCTTCACAAATGCCAAGGTGGCCGGCAGCATTGCTCCCGACGAGCATGCCGTCATCCAGGATGAACTGAGCCGCTGGATCAGCTCCAACTACAGTGTGATCTTCACGACGGGAGGAACGGGCTTCGGGCCACGAGATGTCACTCCCGAGGCCACCAAACCCCTGATCGACCGGGACTGCCCCCACTTGGCCATGCTCATCGCCCAGGCATCCCTGATCAAGACCAAGTTCGCGGCCCTCTCGCGCGGCGTCTGCGGCATTGCCAGGAGCACCCTGATCATCAACCTGCCGGGCAGCGAGAAGGCCGTCACCGAGTGCTTTGCGACTGTGCGTGACTTGCTGCCCCACGCCATCCACCTGATCACCAACGACCTGACGCTGGTGAAGCGCACTCATGATGACATTCAGGGCTCCCGTCCAGAGTTCCCTGTCGTGGGACACGTCTGTCCCCACAAGACCGGCACCGGCTCGAATTCCGATCGCAACTCCACCTTCCCCATGCTGCCGGTCGACGATGTGCTCTCCCTGATCTTCGAAAACGTAAAGAGATGCGTTGATCTCCAGAAGCTTCTTTGGGAGATGACCTCTCCGGTGAATATTCCGCCCTTCCGGGCCTCCATCAAGGATGGCTATGCCATGAAGTCGACTGGCTTCTCTGGCACCAAGCGAGTTCTCGGCTGTGTTGCCGCCGGCGATGAGGTGTGGGTTTTTTTTTTCCAAGAAATGGCGCCAAAAATATAATTCTTTCCTTTTCTCAGCCGAACCCATCACCAATGGCGGAGGATGAGTGCTTCAAGATAAACACTGGAGCTCCGTTGCCCCTGGCGGCTGACTGCGTGGTGCAGGTGGAGGATACCAAGCTGCTGCAGGCGGATCAGCATGGAAAGGAGGTCCTGGTGGATATTATTGCAGAGCCGGTCACCGGATTGGATGTTCGGTTGGAGTAGTCACATATTATTTTTGAAGTTTTCTCAACAAACACCTATTATTTTTTTTTTAAACAGCCCCGTGGGCCATGATCTCAGCACCAAGAGCCTCATCTTTCCATCCCCGGACCCATCGCCGGTGGTCGTCAAGTCGCTGTTGGCTTCTGTGGGCAGTCGCATTGATGTCCGCAAGCCCAAGATCGCCATCGTCTCCACGGGCAGCGAGCTCATGGCTCCCAATGATGCCCCAGTTCTGGGCAAGATCTATGACTCCAACACCACCATGCTGGAGGAGCTCCTGCAGTATTTTGGTTTCGATTGCATGAAAACCACCGTGTTGAGCGATGAGTAGGATTGTCTTTTGATTTAATTTTATTTTTATCATTCATGCCCCTCTGTGTTGCAGCTTTGAGGCAACCAAAGACATACTCTCCGACCTCTTCGAGGTTATGGACTTTGTGATTTGCAGCGGAGGTGTCTCCATGGGCGACAAGGACTTTGTGAAGCCCGTTCTGGAGAACCTCAACTTTGAGATTCACTGTGGAAGAGTTAATATGAAGCCGGGGTAGGGTTTCCTCCACCATTTTTTCCCCTTTTGGATTAAAAATAATATTCCTTTGATTTCGTTAGCAAACCCCTGACCTTCGCCAGCCGCAATAACAAGTATTTCTTTGGCCTGCCGGGTAATCCAGTCTCTGCCTTTGTGACATTCCATATGTTCGCTTTGCCCGCCATCCGCTGGGCCGCTGGCTGGGACCGCAACAAGTGCTGTCTGCCGAGGATCAACGTCAAGGTGGGTAGCCAGTGGGGAGACCCAGAAAACATTGAATCACATTGCGAAATTGTTTGGTGGCACTCAACGATGATTGATTAGCGCGGCATCCGACAGTCAATCAGTGCCTTCCAGAACCCAAAAATTGTTGTAGGTCATCGGGCTGTGACGCAGAAAGATACTTTTGCTTTCGAGTGGCCTCTTATCAGACTGTTTTCGGCGATAAGAAGTAGCTTGCCCGGCGTGGTGCTTGATGCTAATTATTACTTCATTTATTCGTGTCCTTCACAGCTGCTGAATGACCTTCCCCTGGATGGTCGGCCGGAGTTCGTGCGGGCCTCGGTGATCTCCCGGATGGGTGTCCTATGTGCCTGCGTTACTGGAAACCAGGTGAGTGCTGTTATACCCTAACTATCCGAGAAAAGTAACCACTATTATCTGACCATAGATCAGCAGCCGCTTGCAGAGCATTGTGGGTGCCGATGTGCTCATCCATCTGCCAGGAGCTACTGCCAACCGGTCCAAGGCCCAAGTCGGCCAAACCTATCCAGCCTCTGTCCTGCGCTACGATTTCATTTCGAAGTACGAGTAGACCAAGACCTGAATGATCCCCATTCGAAATATAGACCTTAAGAACCGCACTTCACCCACTTTGTGGTCGTCCAGCACACACACATATATGTCTCCTACGAATATCCTTACATATCTTTATCCTAATCCCCCAAAGACAATAATATACATCGTTTTGTTTTGATTAGCACAAGATTTTATTTGTTTTTTCATTTTTTTTTTGTAAATCTTTTATCGTAACTTTACGAATGATGTACCTCAGTGACACCTTAGCAGCGTGTACAAAAAACGAGTATAAAATAATACATATTATATATATAAAAAAAGCCTTCCAATGGAAGAAATATCATCAAAACAAAAAAATAGCAGTGTTAGGTTCTTCTTTTTTTTTTTTTTAACGCAGACAATGGGACGAGGTGGAGGATTGCAGGAGGAGGAGGAGCTAGAGCTAGAGCTGGAGCTGGAACGGATCAGTATTAGGTGCGTATATACAGGTAGACTCCAGGGAATAGTTCAGGGATTAATTCGGGAATCTCTCAAACCGACTGCGTCGGCGAGGTGGCCGGCCGCTGGAGACGCAGCGAGGAGCGGCATGGCAACGTGAATTGGTACTTGTTGTTACCCATCAGCGGATAACGCTGCTGCGGCGTAAAGTCCCACAGGGCCCGTTCGATCACTTGGAGGGCGCCGGGACTGAGGACATCGGCGGTGTACTGCGTGGGAGCTCCGGCCGTAGCGGACATGGCTGCAATGGGTTTGAAAATGAAATTAATGAGCAAGATTGATCTTAAATGGGACTCATTTAGGTTTGGAACTCACTCTGTGCCACTGGAGCTTTGTACAAGGACTCGGCGGTCATGCCGCATGTATCCAGGGCCACCACACTGACACCATACGGCTGCAGCTCCTTGCGCAGCTCCTCGGCGCACTTGTCCACAGCGACGCGGGAGGCGTTGAAGGCCACTAATCCCTCGCCACCGTTGCGGGCACCACCACCACCACCACCACTGCCGCCGCCGCCCAAGTAGAGGAGACGGCCGCGGGTCGGACGCAAGAAGCCCACAAAGGCCTTGGCCACACGGAGCGTGCCCAGGATATTGGTCTTCAGCATGTGCTCCCACTGCTGCACGTCCTGGGACTCGACCTTGCCGCGGAACACACTGCCGCTGGTGTTGATGACGGCGGCGATGCCGCGCTCGTCGGCATTCAAGTGGGCGCCCATCGCCACGGTGGCCTCGCGCAGCACATCCTCCCGCGTGACATCCAGACGCATCGGTATAATGGTCCCGGCAATGGGCTCCTCACTATACTCCCGGATCTTCATCCAGCCGCAGAGCAACTTGGCCGGCAGGGAGTCGTGCGCCTCCTTCATGCCGGCAAACACCCGGCAGCCCTTGTTCGCCAAATGGGTGCAGAGCTGGAGGCCCAGGGCGGTGTCGGCACTGGTCACCAGGACGACGCGACTCGGCTGTGCCTCGGCACTGGCCGCCGCACTGTCCTCCCGCACCTTGCAGATCAGGTAGATGAGCAGCGCGCCGGCGATCGAGAAGAGGGCCAGCAGCTGGAAGGCCAATACCAGCATGGTCATTGGCTCCATTATGACATTGCTGTAGAGGATTGATAAGAAATGGGTAAAGGTATTTAATTAAGTAATGTAATAGTGTTTTTATATTTTTTTTAAGATTATTTTTTTAGAAATATTTAAAGTTTTGTTGGAGACTCTCTTTCAAACCTCAAAATGTTCTTAAAAAATTGAATTTGTTTTAGTTTTTTATACCTTGCTTACTTAATCATTTAAGCTTATTTATTTTTTGAGTTTTCTTTAATTTTTTTCATCAAAACATGCATTGTTGTGCCTGCTTGTACTACAATTAGTTCTTTTTATTTAATTAACACCTTTTGAGGACAAAGTTGGAGCTTGGAGATCATCTGATCTTTCTAAACTAGACACCTAATGGCTTAATTTAATTTATTTTTAGTTCACACTTTCAGAGAGCTTACTTTTTTAAGCTAGAATAAGAGATGAATAATATTTTTGTTAAAAGAGAAAGTCATGATCCACAGCATGTTCCTTAAGAGAAGGTACTTTGTAGCTTATGGAACCAACTCTTTAATAATATTTTTAATAATATTGTTTATAATTAGTATCTTCTTTTAAGTTTCGAAATGTGTAATATCTAATCCCCTCTCTAATAATATAATATCTAAATATTTATCTACCCCTCTCTCTTAAGAGATAATTAATATTTTTATTAAAAGAGAAAGTTATGATCCACAACATGTTCCTTAAGAGAAGTTCCTTAAAGGCTTTATTATTCTTTTAGTTAATAATATTATTTGTAATATGTATCCCCTTTTGAAGGTATATTATAGTTCTAAATATTATAAAATCTATAATATCTAATCCCGCTCTCTAATAATATAATATCTCAATATTTAACTACCCCTCTCTCTTAAGAGAGTTGTAATATTTTTGTTAAAAGAGAAAACTATGATCCACTTTATTTTTATTTTAGTTAATAATATTATTTGTATCCCCGTTTAAAGATTGATTATAATTCTAAATAATCTAAAATCTATAAAATCTACCCCCCTCTCTTAAGAGTTGTATAATATTTTTGTTAAAAGAGAAAGTTATGATCCATAAAATGTTCCTTAAGAGAAGTTCCTAACTTTATAGAACTCACTCTTTCTAAAAACTTTACCATCTATTTATTTAATAATATTGTTTATAGTCTGTACCCCCTTTTTAAGACCTATTATGATCTTTAATCATCCGGATTATATAGTTTCTACCCCCCTTGGATAGTCCTTAGAAGATCCGATGCCCAGTCTGGTTGGGCAACCAGATACCTTGCCCTTTTCGCAACGTCTGGAGAGTTCGCAGAGAAATGGATATATATCCATGACTCTATCTATATCTGTGTCCGTATCCATACACCCATATCCATGTCGATCTCTTGGCATTTTCACTTTAATTAAGCCTCGTTAGGCTGCCGACGCATCGGGTAACAACTTTACGCTTGCCTAGCACCGTATTTCTTTCTGTTTGGTATTAGTGGCTCTTGTTGTTGTTTCTGCACTTAATATGCTTTAATTATTGCACATTTTTTAGCTAGTTTTTTTTTAAACAATTTTTTTTAAAACAATTTCAACTCCCTCCTTAGATGGTGGCCCTCGGAGAAAGAAATCGAAATGTTCCGAGCATTCGGGCAAAGGGAAAGAAGGGGTCTCTGGGTAAGAGTGGAGGCACATATCTATATCTATATCCATACGTATATATCTATCCACTCGCATGGACACGACACACGAACGTGGCCACCGAGGCGTGTCCAGCGCGAGTCTTCCATGCATTTGGCAATAAATTATGTCTACGTGCTTCTCGGGTTTTCACTGCACGCGTTAGCCAGAGGAGGGGACTCCCCCACTGCTCCTCCTACTCCATGTGCCACTCCTCCTCCTCCTCCTCGCTGGTATCTGGGTAGGATGAACCAAAGTAAAAGTTGCTGCAGTTGGAGCAAGCCGTGATCTATGCCATAGCTTCTTTGGTCGTTGGCCAATAATTGCTCTTTTTTTTATGCACTTTAAAAAAAAATAGTTATAGTTTATAGTTTTTAAGTTAAGATTTAAGATAATTTAAGATTAAGTGATGTTTGTTTAAGGAACAGAAATGGCAAACACCAAACCTTATAGAGGGCAAGGCTATGACTTGGAGTAGAGTTTAAAAAATATTTCAAAGACAAAAAATATTATTTTTTTCAGAAAACTTTTTTAAAAAAAATATTTAAGATCCTCTACCCCTCCATACCATGCCCATTTATGTTAAAAGAAATCCTAACATTTCTCTCAGTGCCATTCCAGGTGGGTGCAGTTACTCGAGCGGACACTTTTGAGGTTCCGCTGGATCCCCCAACCTCCTTCCTTTTTCGTTAAAATTTCACTGATGTGTGCAGCGCCGGAGAAGTTTGTTGACATGCGGAAACGGGGCTTGCCCGCCATATAGAGCCATCCCCATAGCCCCGTCGTGGGGCAAACGGAATTGGAATCGCTTTTTGGCCAAACCACAAAATGCAGCGGCACTGCATCCGCTGCTGCCAGTTGCGTAATTGGACAAACAAACGGCGGAACCAACCCAAACATTATGGACTTCAAATGGAAATCCAAAACGGGGAGAAATTTGTAAATATTTTCCGATCTCTTCGAGAGATATGTGAGTTATGTGGTACTTGGTATGTGTATGTATATATTTGTTTTTATTTTTAAAAATCTACAAATGTTAATGATGATTTTTTGTAGGCTTGGAGTTGGCCAAGACAAGATCTTTTTGGCCAACAGGTTGCATCAGCAGAACGCCAGCAACGGTCGTCTTGCGCAACATTCGATTATGGTGAGTGGCCACATGGTTGTGTCAACTCTTGGACAGTTCTAATGGTAATCAAGCTAGTCTCTATGGTCTCTCGACCCAAATTGCCAGCCAGTACTGGGCACTGGCCTTTGAGCCAATCATTCAATCAAGCCAATCACTTCAGTCAGTCGTCCACCGGCCACTGAGCCACTCTCGTATCATTAGCTGCCGGCCGTCTGATCCCGTACTGGAATGGCTGGCATTTAATCGGTCGGAATGCGTGGCATTGGTGATTAGCAGCAGGTGACTGACTGCACCTGAGATCGCCGCCAATCCCCTGCCCTCCTTCCACTCACACACATCCACATTTCTGGCCATGTACTCGCATATCTTTCAGCGTTTATCGCTCCATTGTGTCTCTGGCTTGGATGTGGCTGTGATTCAACTGTTTTTATGCTGATGTCAGGTCTTGACACTCTACTAATTGAAATGTCACATAAAACAAATCTCTGTTGGGTCGAGGATAGCTTCGTGTGATAGTTGTGTCCGCTCTAGAGAGGGAGTGCGTTTGTTTTCGCTTGGGTTTTAATATTTAATAAAGTAACTTGATTGTTTAGTTGTAAGCTGTAAGAATAGCTTTTAAATATTTTTTATAAAATTATCCTATAGCTTATTGTGTAGTTTAGAAGGCTTTTAAGCTGTCCGCTTAGGAGAGGGTGTTGCCTGAAATACCTCCTAACCTATATGTGTTCTAGGAAGCTATTATATTTTATAGCTATGACACTTTTAGTTATTTTAGTGGAATGTTAGTGGCTTGCAATAGTCCCCTGACCCCTCCTTACTCTTCATAGACATGCCCATGCCTCTGTACTTGCACACACACTTGAAAAAAAATATGTTAATTGCGACATTTGCCGATTTGGCTGTGGTCAGGCATTCATTTTGAGTCTCGAGCTGGCTCTGAAGCTTGGCTTTGTTTTCCTCGCTTATTTTTTTTCTGTTAACATTCAACCCAAATATGTCAGCCAAGTTGGCTTGGGACTGGCCTGGCATCCCAATGGCGTGAGATCGATATCCATGCAGTGCAGGTATCCATCAGATACAGATACACAAGCACTTATACAGATACAGATGGAGCACATTACGTATACGCAGCGTGTGGCCAGGCTGAGCTCTCCAACCTGTCCGGGCCGGGCCGGGGGCTTCAGTTCGCTCGTAAGCCAACCCAAGCCAACTTATTATGAATGCAGCTTATTTTTTAACACACTCTTGGCGCTTTTTTTGTTTTGATTAATGATCCGAACTGACTCACGAAGGGGTAACGATTAAATTGCTGAATAAATTGAGTCATTTTCTGGGTTTCTAACGGAGGAGTGTGCGATTATATAAGCTAAGGATTTCATCAAATGCTCCCATAAGCCTCCATACTTATCTACTGATATTATATTTTTTTTTACAATATCATCTGTAGATCAATGGCCCCTTAAATGGCGAAAATTGGTTGAAAAAAAGTTCAGAGAGCCAGCCAAGCGATAAATGGAGGGACGGAGGGGGGCAGTCCAAGATGTGGCTGAAACCGAAACTGATTGGGGTTTGGCCTTTTTGCTGCGTTTTTCATTTTCCTCCAACTTGAAGAGTGGCGAGTGCAGGAGAGGCTAGAGGCGAGTGTGCAGAGTGACGAGGGGCGAGTGCAGAGTGACGAGGGGCTAGTGCAGAGTGACGAGGGGCGAGTGCAGAGTGGCGAGTGGCACATGCAAAGCGAAATTGTTGGCTAATTGCCATAATTGAAGAATCGATCCAACGCATAAAAACAAAACAAAAAATCATTAAAAACATGGCCAAAACGAAACCAAAACGAAACGAATCGAAACCCGAGTGTAAGACCCAATTAATTTGCACCTTTTGCTATATGAGTCCCCCCCCTTGAAGCCACACACCTTTGTGTTTGTATTTTTTTATTATTTTTTTCTCTTTTTGTTTTCGGTTTGCATTTCATGTTCAGGTGCGATCGAGATTTCTACATTTGCTGGACTTTAAGTGCTAATTTGGCCAGAGCCTCTTTTTTTCATATTTTTTTTTGTTTATTTTTTTTGTTGGCCTAAATACCAGAAAAGATGGCTAAAGCCTGCCAACGTTTTGCATTTAAAAGGTGAAAATATGCAAAAATATTTCTTTTCTTTGCTTTGCTTTGTTTTTGATTTGTTTTTGGGTTTGTCTTTTGAGGATTTTGTGTGTAGGTGGCTTGAATTTTAATTCAAGTTAGTTATTTAGTTTTTTATTTATTTTTATTTTTTTTTATTTTTTAGCTTGTAACTAAAAAGCTCCTACTTTCATTTTCCTTTGAAAAAAAAAAAGAAAAAACAATTTCTCAAGTCATTGAATTGCAATATTTCAAGGTGGGGGACAACAAATTGAAGACTTGTTTTTTTCATTTCTTTTTTTCTTGTTTTCTGTTAAAAAAAAAAAAAAGTCCCAAAACGAAGACAATGACAACAAATAACAGCAATAAACAGTCAGCGATTTTTCTCTCCCAAAAGTGCAATGAACTTGGTCCCCCTGCCCCTGTCCCTCCCACCCCCAAACCACAAAAATCTTCTCCATTTCCTGCCCTGCCCTGCCCCTCTTCTTTTCCGCTTTCCGCTTTGGCTCCCGCTTTCGCGGAGTCTGCGGCATTGTCTTCCAATTGGAATTGGCGCCATTTTCCACCTACTGCCTCCCCCCGATCCGCCCCTGCAATTTTCAAGTTCAAATGTAAAGTAAATTGCAAATTGTGTGTTTTTTTCCCCCCTTTTTTTAGCCCATCTTGAGATTAGATCATCGCCGCCGAGTGGGTGAGCTAAGCGCGGGCGTTTTGCGCCGCCAGAGATGGCACTTGGCGGTGGGGCTGGGGGAGGACGGTGGGTGGTTCTTGAGACGGGATGACGGCATTTTCGAGTCTGGCGACCCACAAATAGTCGAGTGGGTGCGGTTTTTGGAAACAAACAAGAATTATTTATAAATTCTTTTAAGAATTCTTCAAAAAAAAAAACAAGATTAAGAAAGTCTTCAGTCTTCTACTTAAAAGGGAGTTGGAATCTAAGGATTTAGAAATATTTGTGCATTTTTTTTATTATTTTCAAACATGATTTTGAAAGAATAAGTATTTATATTTAAGGAATATTAGATGAAAAATGTATTTCTAAAGAGCTCTTATATTTTAAATTATTTATTTATATTATATTATAATTAAGGTTTTTTTTAGACTATTATATATAAAATAATATATATACTAAGACTATTTTATAATATAATTTATATTTAAACCTATTTTTTTTTTATAAAATTAAAATTTAATTTTCTATAATTATTTAACCACAAAAATAAAACCTCTAAGCAGATTCACTGCCAAGAATTGTGAAGAGCTATTTAGGCCATTTGATGTTTATTACCAAATTCCAATGAAACCTGTTTTTTTTTCATAACATAATAAACCGTTTAAATGGCTTATAAAAAAAGGTAGACACTTTTTATAGGCTTTAGATTTTTTACAAATAAATATCAAAAGTAAGGATTAAAAAATGATATTTTTAAGCCTTTAAGAGATTGAAAGATAGAAGATTTTTAAGACAAATTAGCAACAAAATCAAGGCCTGAAAGGCCATAAAAGCCATCTGAGACTTACAAATGACTTCAAAAACCCACAAAACAATGATTTTCATCTCCATAGTGGAGGGGTGGCCAGGGTGCATCTCGCAGATGCAGCCGATGAGGTAATTTCCCAACGATTCCAATTGGAATCTCGGGTCCCACGCTGCTGCAACTACTCCCTACTAGGAGGGGCGGGGCGAGGGGATACAATACACCTGTAATCTCTCCTCAGATTCGATTCGCTAATGGTATTTGATCCGCAACCGATGCGATGGCATTATGTTGACCAATCCCGGGGGGGTCTTCAGCTGAGGGCCTTAATTTAAGCATTTCTTTCGGCCTATTACCTCATCACCTCCGATTCCCTCATTTTTTCGCCGCTTTTTCGGCTTTCTCATGCAAATCTTGGCCCCGGAGACCCGGTTGTATCAATAAAGTCAAACACTTTACGACCAATTTGGAGATGGTCATTGATTCGCTTTAATTTTTTATTTTGTAAATATTTAAATTTATTCCATTCTGGCTTTAAACAATTAAGACAGAAACAAAAGATTTTGTAAGCAAGTGCAGCAATCGTGTGTCTCAAAAAATAATTGCACTTGTTTTCTTTTTTTTTTTTTTGGATTTCTGTAGCTTTTGTTGGCCAAAAAAAAACTGAAAAAAAAAATCCATTGCAATTGCAGTTGAACAACTTTACGCTCCATTCAGCATTAAAATTACTTTGTGCCACTTTCAAAGCTATTTCTGCCACAAAAGCAACGGTTTCTTCTTCTTCTGCTGCAAACGTCTGCTGCTTCTTCTTCCAGCCAACTTTTAGCCATTTTTTAAGCAACCATTGGCCAGTGTCCAGCAGCAGGTGGGATTAGTAAGGGGGGAGGAGGTTTCTCGAAAAATGTCAAGAAAGTCACGAATGTCACGCATCGCAAGTAGAACAGAAAAGAAAATCAATCACTTGAAACCCAGGGAAAACGGCAGTTAAAATATTCATAAAAAGAAAATCGCAGAGAAAAAATAATTCAAAATTAGTTAAGAGTTTGGGGAAGAAATGTGAAAAGTTTCAGCTTCTTCCACACAGTTTCAGACAATTAAAAATGAAGATATGGAGAGAGATCCCCAAAGTCATCTCCTGAATTTTAATTAAAATTAAAATCTATTATAAGCTTTTATAATAGCCACCTCTGACTATTATAATAGTCTGCCATAGACAATAGAAGTATAATTATTTCCATGCCAAACCACCAAACATTAACACCTGCCATAGGACCAGCCGAAGGAAGCAAATGGAAAATATTCGAAATAATTGTTTCGTTTTCAGCCGCTTTCCTTTCCCGGCGCTATGGGGTGATCTGCGTATGCCCCAGGAATTTTAATCATATTTTCTTTCTCTATTTTGTTTTTTATTTGTTCGCTTAATTGTTTGTTTTTTGGAATGTGTGAGTGGGGTTTTGGTATTTCTCATTTGGCCTGGCCAGGCAGGTCCCCCCTCAAAGTCTCCAAGCCACCAAGCCACCAAGCCATCAAGCCACCAAGCCCCGTGGAGGCCAATTTCGATTCGATTAACGAAACGAGTTGGCCAAGAAGGCTGTTTTAAGCCGAAGTGGGGGTGCTCTAGGGTGGGGCTTATAAGGGAATCTCTATCTTAATTCTATAACTAAAAAGATTGAAATATTAAATAATATTATAAGACTATATATAATATAATATAAGACTATATGATACCCGGTACTCCTACTATCCTTAGTCCTTAGACCTACAATATTATAATATAATAAATAATATAATATATATTAATATAATATAAGACTCTAATAATAATAAAACTATATGATACCCGGTACTCCTACTATCCTTATTATTATACTAACTCTTTTATTGTTATTATTTTTATTAAATTATTATATTTTATTATATTAACTCTTTTATAATTATTTATTTTTTTAAACCCCTAAGATATTCTATACTCCTTCCTTAAAAAAAAAAGAGTAACATTTTTATTGCAGCTAATTTTTGGCTTAATTTTCGGCTTTCGATTGTAAATATTTTTTATGATTGGATTGGATAGCGATCCAGGGAAGGAGTGGAGTTGGGGCCCCGAATCGATTCCGGGCTTTTGGCAGCCACTCAAGCGTCCTACCTGCCAGTGCCAGTGTTGTTGTTGCTCTTTCCGCCAATTATTATGGCCAAGAGTCGGTCCGTCCTCGGCCGTCCAAAGTCGTTTGTTGTTTAGTTGTTTGTCGTTATGTGCAAATTGTTGCCTATTTTTTTATATTTTTTTTTCTTTTAAATGCAGTCTTCACTTTTTTCCCCTCGCCCCCAAGCTAGCTTGCAATTTCACTTTTGCGTTTGAAGTTCGATTGAAGGATCAGGGTTTTGAACTTAAAAGCGACAACTTTCTCTAGGATGCAAGCAGCGAGTGATCCACAACAAGATGTTCATGTCCAAAGTTGAGATACATTTTCAGAAGCAGAAAGGCAAAAAACAAGTGGAAGATAGAGATACAAGATACAAGATACACGATACTCTGGAGTCCGGACCACAAAGCATCTTCAAGTTACATATGGGTAGCTCCTCTATTAGCCCAGCCCCTGCCACTCCCCCCTCGTTCTTGGCTCTCACTCTCTTGGCCCCTTCTAATGCCATTCACTTGAAGGTAGTAGTAGAGTCGTAAAAAAAAATTAAAGAACCACAAAGTAAAGTGAAATAGTGTCTGGAGAGAGAAGGTTTTAGAAGAACGAATACCAGATGCCCTAGGGAAGCTAAGAGAAGGAAATATGTATTTTTTTTAACAATAAAACAGGGTTTCTAGAGGCCCAATCCAACCAAAAAGAGTCTGAAGTTCTCTCTATAACTTTAATATTTTTTAAAATATTTTTTATCAGTTCTTGAAAGAGTACTACCTTTCTCTCCACAACCCTCTCTTCAACCAGAAGTCAACCTCCAGTCAAATGGAGTCAAAAGACTCTGCTCTTTGATGTCTAAATGGGCAGATGAGTCGAGTCCCTAAGCCTCCAGAGCAATGACCTTTCGGTCGTAAATTATTTAAGACAAAGGATCTTGGCAAGGGAATACTCATTAATTCAGATTAAAACAGTATCCGCTTCTGACCTTGTCTGAGATTAAAAATATGTCACTTTGCATGCCATTCAGGCCAGTTTTTTCCACACAATCCGCCCCAGAGTTCCATTCATTTAAAGAATGTTCAGATCATGCTTGTTTTCGCATAATTATATCTCGGGTTTTATTGTCTCTGGGATGTTTGTTTCTTCTTATTTTTTGTTAAATGGAGATTGATGTCTTCCAAGCGATTCGGCACGAGCGGCCACATCTCTCACAGATCTCACAGATCTGCGATTAAAGCCAAGAATGCTAATTGGCGGATTCCAGGGGAGGTGGCCTGGGTGGGTGGTGGTGGTGGTGGTGGTGGCCTGCCCCACCAATCGATAGCTTCAAGACCTCTCAATCTTTTTATTGAAAGCCAAACTCTGGCATTGAGCCAAGCTTTTAGACCCGTTTGGCTTCAAAAACTAGTCTCAGGGTCTATAACTTACTCGCCCAACTATCTTATTAGTATTAGCTTAGATAGTAACTAACGATAGTAGTAGCTCACCTTTTTAGTTCCAATTTTAAATTCAAATTTTCTTAGTTTCTGGTTTCTGGCTAAAAAATAAAAAACTATGTTATATAAACCATAAAAAAAATGTTCAAAAAAAAAAATATTATTTATTCCAAACACGCGTCGTAGCTTTTTGGTTATAGATTTCGATTTCTGTTCAAGTTTCAATTTTCGATTTTCGGCTTCGGTTACCAATTTCACGCACAGTTTGGCCAAAAAGCCCAGCCAGTTTCAGGATTGTGTCTGAGACGGAGAGGTCCGCTATAGCTCTCTCGCTCCCCCAGCAAATCTACTCGTTCAAATCTACGATTCTTTTTCTTCTCTTCTCCGACCAGCGACGACGACGACGTTGTTCTCTGAGCTCGAACCGAAGACTGAGGCTCGATTTTCGGTTTTCGGATTTCGGTTCGCCCCCCCAGAGATCGGGTCTGGCGGCCGGGCCGAAGTCGGCCCGAAGATCTTGGCTCAGACGATCGTGCGTGCGATCACCTCCAACCTCCCACCCCCCCATGATCGGTTCGGCAGGCGACAAAATGTCAAAAGTGCGCCGCCAACTGGAGGATCCACAAGTCGGCAGCCAAACTGGTTTTCGGTTTTACAGTTTTGACCCGAATGGCTGACTGGTCGGTCCTACAGGGTTGCCACTTTTTTTTTCCACAGAGGGATTTATGAAAGGTCCTAAACCTGGGATGCCAACAAGGTCACAAGGGAGGGCTGGGAAGATCAGGAAGTTATTCCGGATTGATTCTTCTACTAAAGTATCTGATAGTTTTTTTTTAAATTAAAATACTTGGAATAAAAATATTTAAATGTCTTGAAAATATAAGAAAACATTAAAGATATTTTTTAAAAATATAAAAAAAATATTAGGCTTTGATAAAATCTTATATCTAATATCCAAATAATAATAATCTAAAATATAATCTTAAATCTAATCAAAAACTTAAATCACTAAAAATTGCATTTAAACATGCAACTACCTGGAGAAAACCTGAAGTGAAAAATAATTGCCAAAAATTCGAAAACAATTTTCTATAATTTTTGAAATGTCAGTTCTTGGCACTCCCGTTGCCACATCGATAATGGCACCTTTCTCTGCCAATTTTCCATTTTCCGTTTGTCCCAATTTCGCCACAAGTCCGCTCTAATTGTGGCCAGCACCGGGGACTGGCTCAGAACCCAAGTGCTATTGGCCAATGGAATGCAGAAAATTGGGAAAACGGGAATGGAAATGGTAGTGAGCACAGAGAGGTGACAAGATCCCAGTTACTATATACGTATAGACCATCATATACCATCTATATGTAAGGAATATCTTTTATGAAAAACCTGCAAGTCGAGCAAGGCGGGTCGGGGGGAGAGGACTCTTTGTTGGTTCCAATTGGAATTGGCCAAGTTGACCAAAAACCTGTTGACGCTTTAAGGAAAAGCTTCAGCGAAATTCAAGTGGGAAAACTACACAAGAAAAAATATTTCTCAAATCTAGAATTTCTAAAAATCTCTCTCCTAGTTGTCTTTTTATTTCTCAAAAAACTATCCAAGCCATAAAGTCAATAGAAATTTTTTAATTTTTATAAGACTAGTACCTATTTTTTTTTACTGTGTTAAAAAAAAACCAATATCCCCCCTCTATCCCACAGGTCCCTTGAATTTTTCGAGTGGAAACGAGAGGGAAGAGATCTCTGGCACAGGAGCCACCATTTCGGCCAAGTCACTGCTCGAGGAAAAACGAGAAACGAGTTTTTCCAGTAGAAGCTGCTCGGCTGAGGAATCTGGCTCATCTGCTGCTGCCCTGGCATTTCTTGGGGGGTTAGGGGGAGAGCTTCTACAGCGAAGAAAGGCTGCGGCCCAGAGCGGGAAGACTAGCGATGTTGTCAAGAATCTCGAGGCGAATCGATCATCAACCTCTCCATCAAGTCCACTGAAGGGCATCGGCGACCACTCGGAATGTGCTGAAAAAATGTAATCCCTCCACAGACTGTATCTTGGCCAATATCCATCCGATTCTTGAGCGGCATACCTTAAACGATTTCTGGATCGATTCTCTTTAAATCTGCATCAAAACCTGGAAATAAAATTTTGGATCCCATTTTTTCGATTTTTTTCTGATGGACCCCCTTCGAAAATGGGGAAAATCACGAAGTCCGAAAATACCGCCCTTGGGAAGGCTATATCTTGGCCACTATCCATGCGGTTCTTGAGGGGATTGCCTTAAACGAATCGTGGATCGATTCCCTTTAAATCTGCATCAAAACCTGGAAATAAAATTTTGGATCCCATTTTTTCGATTTTTTCTGATGGAACCCCTTCGAAAATGGGAAAAATCACGAAATCCGCAAATACCGCCCTTGGGAAGGCTATATCTTGGCCAATATCCATCCGATTCTTGAGCGGGATACCTTTAACGATTTCTGGATCGATTCTCTTTAAATCTGCATCAAAATCTGGAAATAAAATTTTGGATCCCATTTTTTCTGATGGACCCCCTTCAGAAATGAGGAAAATCACGAAATCCGAAAATACGGCCCTTGGGAAGGCTATATCTTGACCAATATCACTCCGATTCACGAGCGGGATACCTTAAACGATTTCTGGATCGATTCTCTTTAAATCTGCATCAAAACCTGGAAATAAAATTTTGGATTCCATTTTTTCGATTTTTTCTGACCCCCTTCGAAAATGAGAAAAATCACGAAATCCGCAAATACCGCCCTTGGGAAGGCTATATCTTGGCCAATATCCATCCGATTCTTGAGCGGGATACCTTAAACGATTTCTGGATCGATTCCCTTTAAATCTGCATCAAAATCTGGAAACGACATTTTCGATCCCATTTTTTCAATTTTTTCTGATGGACCCCCTTCGAAAAGGGGAAAATAACGAAATCCGAAAATACGGCCCTTGGGAAGGCTATATCTTGGCCAATATCCATCCGATTCTTGAGCGGGATACCTTAAACGATTTCTGGATCGATTCTCCTTAAATCTGCATCAAAACCTGGAAATAAAATTTTGGATCCCATTTTTTCGATTTTTTCTGATGGACCCCCTTCGAAAATGAGAAAAATCACGAAATCCGCAAATACCGCCCTTGGGAAGGCTATATCTTGGCCAATATCCATCCGATTCTTGAGCGGGATACCTTAAACGATTTCTGGATCGATTATGTTTAAATCTGCATCAAAACCTGGAAATAAAATTTTGGATCCCATTTTTTCGATTTTTTCTGATGGACCCCCTTCGAAAATGGGGAAAATCACGAAATCCGAAAATACCGCCCTTGGGAAGGCTATATCTTGGCCAATATCCATCCGATTCTTGAGCGGGATACCTTAAACGATTTCTGGATCGATTATCTTCAAATCTGCATCAAAACCTGGAAATAAAATTTTGGATCCTATTTTTTCGATTTTTTCTGATGGACCCCCTTCAGAAATGAGGAAAATCACGAAATCCGAAAATACGGGCCTTGGGAAGGCTATATCTTGGCCAATATCCAACCGATCCTTAAACGGGATACCTTTAACGATTTATGGATCGATTCTCTTTAAATCTGCATCAAAACCTGGAAATAAAATTTTTCATCCCATTTTTTCAATTTTTTCTGATGGACCCCCTTCGAAAATGAGGAAAATCACGAAATCCGAAAATACGCCCCTTGGGAAGGCTATATCTTGGCCAATAACCATCTGATCCTTGAACGGGATACCTTAAACGATTTCTGGATCGATTCTCTTTAAATCTGCATCAAAACCTGGAAATACAATTTTTGATCCCATTTTTTCGATTTTTTCTGATGGACCCCCTTCGAAAATGAGGAAAATCACGAAATCCGGAAATACGGCCCTTGGGAAGGCTATATCTTGGCCAATAACCATCTGATCCTTGAACGGGATACCTTAAACGATTTCTGGATCGATTCTCTTTAAATCTGCATCAAAACCTGGAAATACAATTTTTGATCCCATTTTTTCGATTTTTTCTGATGGACCCCCTTCGAAAATGAGGAAAATCACGAAATCCGAAAATACCGCCCTTGGGAAGGCTATATCTTGGCCAATATCCATCCGATTCTTGAGCGGGATACCTTAAACGAATTGTGGATCAATTATCTCTAAATCTGCATCAAAACCTGGAAATAAAATTTTGGATCCCATTTTTTCTATTTTTTTCTGATGAACCCCCTTCGAAAATGAGGAAAATCACGAAATCGGAAAATACGGCCCTTGAGAAGGCTATATCTTGGCCAATATCCATCCGATTCTTGAGCGGGATACCTTAAACGAATCAAGGATCGATTTACTTTAAATCTGGACCAAAATCTCGGAACAAATCCCCGCCTCCCATTTGTTCGAATTTTCCTAATGAACCCCCTTCGAAAGTGAGGAAAATCAAGAAAAATGAAAACATGACCCCCACAGAGGTCAATAGTTTGGCCAATTTGGAAGTAAATCCTCGAGCCACTTCCTAAATAAAGATAATCAGTGGAAATGTGGTTGCAGTCGAAGCACTGGGAAGAAAGTGTTCGATCGGAAATATCGGGGATCGAGGGAGAGCTGGGAGGAAGGCATGAAATCGCTTGTAAATATCTTTCGCCCATTGCAAAAGTGGTTTTGGCATTTTGGAACATGTTCGCTTGTTGTTTTTACCTTTTTTTTTGTTTTTAACTTGTTTACATTTTTTACCAGCCACTTAAATTGTTGGCCAAGGGGGAGAGGGAGTAGGGAGACCCCAAACTGGTTTTTTTTGTTTTTGCAAATATGTGGGCATGGTCATTATTAAATTTTGCGAAAAGCCAGCAGCTCTGGATGGTTTAAGGAAGAGGTGTTATGGGAAAAGTATTTTGTTTACAATTAAAAAAAATTAATTCCTACTGGAATAATTTAATAAATAAACACATTTAACACATTTTACTTTTAGTCACAGTTTTTTGTTTATTTATTTAAATTTTTTCACATTTTTTTAAGGCGTTCCACATTTTTTCCACTTAATTTGCAGTTAAAAAAAAATTGGTTTAAAAAAAAATTAAGGAAATCCTTTGGATGAGGTCACCAAGATCCTGCATAGGCGTTGGCTGAGGCCTTGGCATAGGCGCCACTGCCTCCTCCTCCACCGGCTCCTGATCCTGCCCAGCTATTGGCACTACTACTGGCCCAGGATCCGGCACCGCCGCCGCCGCCCCACTGGGGTCCTCCGCCGCCACCACCGCCATGGTATCCACCTCCACCACCACCGGGGTAGCCTCCTCCGCCGCCGCCATGGTAACCACCACCGCCGCCGCCTCCGAAGCCGCCACCTCCTCCACCGCCGCCCCATCTGTGGCCACCTCCTCCTCCGCCGCTGTAGACAGGTTTCACGACGTAGATGTCAATGGTCTTGCCGCCACCACCGCCGCCATGGTATCCTCCACCACCGCCGCCATAGTTTCCGCCTCCGCCGCCGCCATGGTATCCTCCTCCGCCGTTGTAACCGCCGCCGCCGCCGTGATAGCCGCCACCACCGCCATTGTAGCCGCCTCCACCGCCGCCTCCCCAGCTGAATCCGCCGCCCCCGCCTCCTCCCCAGCCGCCGCCACCTCCGCCGCCAAACAGAAGCTTCTTCTTGAGGGCCAGCAGGGAGGGCGTGGCTCTATCCACACAGCTGGCCAGGACCAGGAGGGCCAGGGCATACAAATGCCAGTGTTTCATGGTGAGAACTTGTAGTCTTAGTTCCGGTTCGGGTTAAAAGTAATCCTCCTTTTTGTGCTTTTAGATTCGTTCTAACTAGTTCCAGAGCTGGCGTCCAACTAATCATCCCCTGGTGAAGTGCATTTCGTTTTATAAGACCTCCATTGTTAGTGGCGGATGAGCAATGTCGTCATCGATGTGGAATCGGAATCGGATTCTCTCAGGCGATCGGGGGAGTTACTTATACAACAATAACGTAGTCGACGAATATTAAACATTAATTACTCAATGGGTCACCCAATGAAGTCCACAGGTCGACAAGATGCTCTAATCCAGACCTATAGGCCACGAAGCCAAGAACTGAAAAAGAATAATATCACTCATACGCCCCTTAAGCCAATCATCAAGTAATTGCTTTTGTGGTTTAAAGTCTTACATATATTTTTGTGGTTAGCCCCAGAACAGAAGCCAAGAATTTAAATAGATTCATTTATTTACTAAATACAACTTAAAAACATAAATCATAGGCCATGTAGTTCCGGGTATTCAAAGTACCCCCATACCTTCAGTTAGAGCATCAGCAATTATATGCATGACATTTACTGGAAAATCCCTGTTACTCATCTGCCCCATGGGCGGGAATACTGGACACCATACTATTTTTTTACTATTTTCACATAAAAGTTATAAATAAATCAAAGCTGGAGAAGAGACGAACAGAACCAGATTTTAAACAGAAACAAAAATCACACGTTAGATAAATCTTAATGAAAAGTGAAACTAGAAAACCTGTAATTAAATATTCAAATCAAAGGGAATCTAGATAAGAGTGTAGGAAATTCGTTTTTAAAGTAGAAAATGCATTCGATTCGGTGGATTAATAATTTAGTATGTGGGAACGATTCGCATAACTCGAATTTGTTAAAAAATAGCAGAGAAAATTCCCCGATAAATGAAATTGTTGCCTAAAGGAAGTCCCAAATGGAGAAGCGGATGTTTTTTTGGATTTTTTTTTAGATTTTTTTTTAGATTTTCTTTCAATTATAGAAAATTTCCGTTACTTTTGAGGGTTTTCCAAATTTTTGGGGGGGTTTTTGTTATAAGTAACGAGTAATTATAGTAACTAGTAACTTGCAAACAGTAACTAATAACTAGTAACTAGTAACTAGTAACTTATTTAAATAAAACTCTCCATTATTTGATTTGCAAGAAAAAAATTTGTTTATTTAAATTAACGAAAAAAATGAACAAGAAAGTAATTCTTCGAGTGGAATACACTGGAAGAAAATAGGATAGTGCAGAAGCATAGACACGTCGAAGTTATAGAAGAGTATTCGATTTTTTTTTGGTTAGGAGGTGAGTATTCCTTTTGGAGATTCTAGTCGGAGATACTGCATCATTTTTGTGTATCCGGAGGGCAGTCAGTGGAGTATTCATTGGTTTGTACGAGGATCTCTTGGGGACTTCCGCGAGTAGGGACTTCCAGGATTTACCAGCCGCCTCCATGCTTGCCGCCACCACCACCGCCGCCACCGTGCTTGCCACCTCCACCGCCGCCGCCACCGTGCTTGCCACCGCCTCCGTTTCCGCCACCGCCGCCGCCTCCGTGCTTGCCACCGCCTCCTCCGTTGTTCTGCCAGCCTCCCTGCCCGCCTCCACCGCCGCCGCCGCCTCCTCCATTCTTCTGCCATCCTCCTTGGCCGCCGCCACCACCGCCTCCTCCGTTCTTCTGCCAGCCGCCCTGGCCGCCACCGCCGCCGCCGCCTCCTTGTCCTCCGGCGGACACAATGGCGAAGATCACTCCGAAGAGGAAGAGAGCTAGCAGAGCAAAGCGCATGTTGCTGGTAAGGATAACTGGAGCTGGAAGCTGGAAACTGTAACTGTGACTGGAACTGTCTCCGCAGAAACTGATGCTCTAACCCCAATCACAGCTGGGCTTATATACCCAGATATCCCAGATTAGAGCCAAGTCATGCTGCCGTTGCGGAGCATAGGAAGCCTCCAAGCATCCCGCCTCCAATGCCAAAAGTGCAGCCAATGTGATCTTGATCTTGAGGTGCCAAGACGGCCGCCCACCACATCTCTGCACTTGGGCCGGTTGTGGGTCATTAATTATGCGGTGGTGCAGCGGGTTCTGTCATTTATCAAGCAATTTGTTTGTTCAGTTCTTAGCGGTGACTCTTAATTCTAGGGTATTAAGTGTGGTGGTAATGGTCTCTATAGAGCATAGAGACATTTTTTTTTTAATTATTATTTTTTAATTAAAAAGTATTTATGTCTTTTTTGTTCCTGTTATTTATTTAAACTAGTAAACACTATTTAGTAACTAGTAACTAGTAACTAGTAACTAGTAACTAGTGATTGATAACCAGTAACTAGAAACTAATAAATAGTAGCTAATAACTAGTAACCAGTAACTAGTAACTAGTGTTTTCTTTTGTTCCTGTGATTTATTCAAACTAGTAAACACTATTTAGTAACTAGTAACTAGTGATTGATACCAGTGATTGACCAGTAACTAGAAACTAATTAAAAGCAACAAATAACTAGTAACCAGTAACTAGTAACTAGTGTTTTTTTTTCCTGTGATTTATTCAAACTAGTAAACACTATTTAGTAACTAGTAACTAGTCAGCCAGTAACTAGAAACTAATAAAAAGTAACTAATAACTAGTAACCAGTAACTAGTAACCAGTAACTAGTAACTAGTAGAATGTCCTTTTTCTTTATAAACCTTCTAGATAATTGAATATTTTCTATAGCTAACACAAATAATTCTTTAAAAAAATCCCCTACATTAATATTTTTACAGGGTATACTGTAGTGATAAACCTCGTTTCAAAGAACGACCTTGAGGGCTCCTTGGCAACAGCAATAGCTCAACTTTGTGAAGAGAAAGTCGCACAACTAGGCAAATGATATATCCAGAAGTCGGGGAAGTATGGCAACAAACATAAAAAACAAATAGAACGTTCGTCTCGAGTGCCGGGCACTTAAATCGAAGTAATTCCACGTGACCTTAGAACCCAGCCTAGCATATCAAACAGAAGTTCCATTAATCACCTTAATGCCTAACCATAATGGCATTTTTCACAAAAAGTTAACCTAACGAGAAGGTCTATTTCTTATTGGACTTTCTCAGATTTTAATAGTTTAAAATAAATAATTTCTCCATCACTTTTTTAATTTGAAATATTAACTGAATAATTATGAAAGCTTTTTCTGAACTTAAAAGTCTGTTTTGGCCAGATTGAGCCAAGTCTTTAACTGGTTTTGGAAAATTAAAATTTAAAAAAAGTTGAAGCATACTTTTTGGGTCAATCAAGAGCTTTGAACAGGGCTCACCCTAAAAATGATGCCTCAACAAAGGCGTATAATTATAATAAAAAAACAATTGTTTAAACTAGCCTAAAAAATACGAAATAAAAAAATAGAATAAAGAAAAGTCTCACGAATATGTTCCTTTACAATTCCCTTAAAATAAAACACAATTTATTTTATTTCATTCACAATAATAATTGTTTATTATAATTTGTTAATAGTTAGGGTGTAATTTTCAATAGAAGATAGCTTTCTCCTTCAGAGTCTCTATCTTTTTTTTTAAAGTGTTTCATGTTTCATGTTTTATGTTTTTTGTTGTGTCTGTGCTTTGTGTTTTTGTATTATTGATGTGTTCGATAATGGATCTCGTGCTAAAAAAAAAAACATATATTGAGAAGAAAACAAACAATGTAGATCTTAATTATGAACATGACTTTATGGCAGGCCCCCTTTTTGGGGGGCTACGATTGCGCTACTACTGAGATGACAATGAATGAGCACTGACAAATCGGTATATATATATAGTATATAGTTTATAGCTGATTTAGATGCAGATACAAGCTTCGATAGGTGCTGGCCAATACAGTTTCAAAGGTACACGCTACACATGGTGATCAGGACGATCCGATTAGTTCATAACATTTCATTTCATTAGACTTTAAGTTACAATTAAGTTTCGATTTTGTAAAAAATTTGGTTTCATGCTTGCATTAGCCGAGCTTTATCTTTAGATTATGTGCTATATGTTTAGATATATATATGTGTGTGTATATATATGTATGTATGTATATTGTATGCGTACGAATATTATATAATATAAATAATTACAAAAGGGGTGTCTTTACCATTTATCGGAAAAAAAATACTTGCGCGCGATTTTGATTTAAAAAAAAAAATAATAAAAAGGATAAGAAACATTTACACTGGGAGGAGGAGGAGGAGGAGGATGGGAGGTGACGCCTACTGACGTCGCACGGTGCGCTCCCTCTCCCGGCCGCTCTCCTCCCGCTGCAGGCTGCCGTGCCGCGGGGGCGAGGTGTGTCCCGTGGAGCCGCCACTGCCGCCATTCAAAACCCGCGCTTTGCGTGACCTTTTGAACTTGGCCATGTCCTCGCCGAAGACGTCGCCCGTCCGGAGCGCCGATATGAGGTCATCGAACTCGCCCGCCTTGTTGTCGCCCTTGCCGGGCGAATCGCCGCTCGAGGAGCCCGACTTCAGGCCCAGATTCTTCGCCACGCTGCTCATCAGTCCGGACTTGTTCTTCCGCTCGATGGTGCGCTTCTTCAGCTCCGCCTCCTGCTTGGCCCGCTTCTCCTCCTCCTCCTGGCGGCGGCGGAAGCTCTCGTTGTCGTGCCGCGCCTCCGCAAAGGATCCCAGGAACGAATCAAAGATGCCAAAGAACTCATCCGGCTGGAGGACAGAACCGTCTTCGCCAAACAGCCGCACGGCGCGATCGAAGCGCGTCTTCATGTCCTGGAACTTGTCCTCCAGCTCCGCGAAACGCACCGATGCCTGGGCGTGGAACTCCCGCATCACCGGCAGGAAGCGATCGCCCTGCTGGGCGGGCCCCGAGCTGCGATGGAACTCGATTTCCCGGGCCACGTCCGCCAGGCCGGTGCGCAGCATCTGAATGTCCTTGTCCATCTCGCCCAGCGACACCTTGGAGGCCTCGCGCACATGCGGTATGTCGTCCTCCAGCTTCAGCAGGTCCTTGAACTTGCGCTCGATCACCTGGACGAGGTAGTGCAGCAGAGTAGTGCCCTTGGCGGCACTCGACTTGGTGTCCGCCAGACGGTTGAGCGAAGCCAAGCGGAAGCCGGAGGCATTGCCGCGTGCTCCGCGATTCATGTAGTTGCCTAGAGGACCAGAAATCGGTTAGAAAGGATCGAGGACCGATTATTTCCAGGACTCACCCAAAGCCAGCACCAGTTCCAGGAGTTTACGCAGCCTTCTGGACCTGGCCACCTCGCGGGAGGCCTCCATGACACTGGTAATCCTGGGAATCAGATCATTAACCGTCAGCATGAAGCGCTTCTTGTAGTGGAGGCTCTTCAGACGCTGCTCATAGTGGGGGATCCTGGAAAGAAACCTGCTTAGGATCAAGTCTATTAGGAGGTGGCCCGAAGACTAACTTGGAAATCTCGTAGAGGAAACGATCTGCCCGCGCCAGAGACTCAATGTCCTCGCTGTGCTCGTCCAGCAGGGCGCGCTCCTCCGCCGACGGTGTGAACTTCAGCAGTTGCTCCACCATGTCCAGAGCCAGCTGCTCGTTGCTGTCCATGGAGAGAATGGCCCTTTGAGGAGATGGTCAATGGGTTTCATTAATACACAAAAATATTCGGATTCGGGTGACCCTACTTGGATATCTCCATGTCGCTCATCTTCAGCTTGCTCAGCAGGATGGTGCAGTTCTGGGCGCGACGTCCATCGATGACCGACAATACTTTCTGCTTGGGCTTCTGGCCAGTGACTCTCAGGTCCTCATAGGAGCCGTCGGTGGTCTGCAAGGGAGGAGGAGAGTATTGAGAAGGGCATCCCCATGGAAAGGATATCCATGTCCTTACCGAAACACCATTTTTTTGGTAGGCGGAGAAGAGCTTGTCTATCGATTCCAGTTCCATGTTGTTGTAGAGCTTGCTCTCGTCCAGCTCGCTCCACACAGTGCCCTGGAGCTTGGCGTCCGGCAGCTTGGACCAGTTGAAGCTCTTCAGAGGATTGGTGGGCTGTGGCACGTTCTTCTTGGGCATTTCCACCTTGGGTGGCGCCGGAGCTGCAGGATATCAGAGAGAGAGAGTTTGTTAACAAGGATGCGGGATTGAAGAGAAACCAAGACCTACCCATTGTTGGGGCCATGCTGGGTGGTGGAGGCGGTGCTCCCGGACAAGGCGGCGGTGGTGGTGGCAGCATGGCCGGTGCCATGGGCGGCGGTGGCGGCGGCATGGCCTTGAGCATGGGCGGCGGTGGTGGCGGCGAAACGGCGCCATTGCAGCCCGTCAGTCCGGCCACCTTCTGGTCGTCGGGTATGCTTCCCTCGGTCACCAGGCGCTCCAAACGCGCCCGCTCCTGCTGCTCGTTGAGCAAACGATGCTGTAGATCCTCGGCCTTCATCTCGGCGGTCTGGGCCCGCTGCACCGCCTGCGAATGCTGGGCGGACTCCTTCTCGAGGCGCTCACGCATGCGGGCCAGTCCCGTCTCCAGATCCTCCTTCTCCTGCATGCGCAGGTCCAGTTCCTGCTCCTTCTTGGCCAGCCGCGACTGCACATCGAAGTTCTCACGTTCCAGCTCGTCCGCTCGCTTGCGGGCCTGCGTCAGCTGCTCCTCCTTGACCAGAAGGCGCACCAGCTTGGACACATCGATTTCCAGGGGCGCCACGTCCGGATCTTGGATGGGCGACTCGGCGGCCAGCTTAAGCTGCTTGGTAGGATCGTCGGGATCGGGGATGAGGTCACTGCTGGGACGCTGCTCCACCTGCAGGACTATCTGCTGGACGACGCGATCGAAGAGGAGCCAGTGCTCCGTACAGTGGCCCGTGTCTGCAAGGATTGGAAATCATTAAAGAAATCTGATATTTGATAAGAAATCCTTGAAGGGTCCTTACAGGGCAGCAGGAGCATGTGCTGGAGCATGGAGAGCATGTGTGGGTAGGCGGGCGAGTGGCTCAGCTTGCGACGCAGCAGCTCGAACATGGAGCCGGCGCTCTTGGTGTCCACATGCTCCTCATTGAAGCGGCGGGCGAACTCCTTCTCATCCTCGGCGCGCACCATCTCGAAAAAGTCCTTTAATGGTAGAGGATGTATGAAATGGGTAATCCTTGCGAGAAATTCGAGAAATACTCACCAAATGCCTGTCCAACGTCTCGTTTTCGTGAGTCCTCAGCTTGTCGATGACCGGCTGGATGCCCAGCATGAGGAACTCGTATCTGAGATGCAGCCTGAACTCCAGATTCTCCTGACCCGGCCCGTAGTTGAGGACCGCATTCACGAAGGACATCAGCGCCGTCTTGAGGTTGACGTTGTCCCGGTAGGCGTAGGTGGACCGGTCCAGGTCGTTGACGATGCTCTGGAAGCGGGTCCGCTCGGCGGCGAACTCCTGGAAGGTGAGCATGGCCTGCAGCACCTTCCGGTGACCACCCGGCACCAGGCACACCGCGCCCAGGATCTCCAGGGCGGCGATCTTGGTCCGGATGTTGTCGGCCACCAGGGACCGGGCTATGGTGTCAATGGCCGTCGGATGGGCCAGCACATGGGCCCTCCCCATCGAGTTGTTCATCAGCGCCTTGATGCAGCCGATGAGGCTCGTGTGGAGCATGCTGTTGGTCACCCGGATGTCCAGCTGCCGGAGCAGGTTCAGCAGCGCCGGCAGACCGTCCAGCTCCACGAACCGGAGCACGAAGCTGTGCGTGGAGGTGCGCAGGGCGGTCTTCAGGGCGTCCACGAAGGCGGCATGACTGTCCAGGCGGTTGCCCAGCTCATGGCTCGGCGAGTCCTCCGGCGATATATGCAGCTCCTTCAGCTTGTCGATGTAGTACTCCGCCGTGGGCGGCTGCATCACGGCCACCGCGTCCGGGCCCTCGCCGGTCTCCAGCGGCAGCTTCCGGGAGCAGTAGATCTGCCACTTCTTCTGCGCCGGCAGGCTCAGCATGGCCTCCTTGTTGGGCGCCGTCAGATCGAGCTCCTCGACGAGTTCCGCGAACTTCGAGTCCAGTTCGTCCACCAGGGGCATGGTGGGTGTGAGGGTCTGCAGGGCGCCCTCCACCACACAGATCTCCGGTGGCTCATCGTCCTGAAGGGGGGAGAGTAGAGGAATTGGAATTAGTGGCTTGAGGATGTCTTTGGATTGCAAGACGTTGGAGTCAACAGTGCATGTCCAATTAGAGGTCTAATCGTTGGGTAATCTTTTGGTTCTGCTCCAGATCATGGCTACATGTCCATGATTCATCCAAGTCTGTAATATTTCTAGTCTTCGCTTCAAGATTAAAGAGTTCTCTGAAGGTGTTCGTTAAAGTCTCACCACTAGAAGTGGAATTCTTGGGTCTCCTATATCTCCTGGTAACCCTGCTCCCTGCTCCCTGCTGCCTGCTGGGCCCTGACTCCAACCCATTCCCATCGCAGTTCGAATTTATCGCCTCTTATGCAACTTCGTGCACAATTCGACAAATTCGCTGACACGGAGGAGGGGGACCACTGGAACTCGGAGGCTTCAAGAGCTGGCTCCGATTTCGATTGGCAATTGGGTCGGTCGGGTGTCCGTCTGTCCGTCTGGGTGTCGCACGTGACTTTGTCCAGATTTGCTTTTTTTTTTTTTTTGGGGTGTCAGTTCAGTTCAGAGTCGAGTGAGGTGTCATTCCTAAGCGATAACTTGGGTGAGATGTTGTCTAGACTAGGTCCTCCCCTTTGGTCCTTCGAGCCTGGGCTTAGAGCCCTCCTCCCACTTACCTTGAAGCAGCCACACCAGGCTCTTCTTCCCCTGAAGACTGGCATCTTTTTCTTCTGCTGCTGCCTGTAGTGTTTCTGGAGAGGAGTCTCTCCGCTACTGCCTCCTCCTCCGACGCCGGCTAGACTGCTTAGCGACTTCCGGAAGCCAAGACTATTGGTGTTGCTGTTGCAGTTGCTATTCCTGCTGCTGTTGTTGTTGTCAATGTCCTCCTTCAGGCCAAAGGGATAGCCAAAGGTGTAGCCTAGGATATTGTGGGTGTAGAAGGATCCAGCTCCACTGCCCAGTCCGTTCTCATGGTCGGACTGCGACTGAGACTGCTGCTGCTGCTGGTGTCGATTGGAGTTAATATTGTCGTTGCTGTTGCTGGTGTCACTGATGTTGGTGTTGCTGTTGTCGCCGTGCCGTCCACTGTACTGATTCCAGTAGCGATAGAGTCCGTGAAAGCAGTTGTAGTCGCTGAGTAATCCCTTCCAGTGTTCAAAGTCGAACCGCTCCTGGAAGTTGTTTGATGAAGTGTCGCTGCCACTGTTGATGTTGCTAGTGGTGTTAGTGCTGCTGCTCTGGTTTAAGGGATGACTATTGATGATGGTGGTGCCATTACCACTACCATTACTAGTAGCACTGCCAGTAATGGCCAATGTGGCAGTACTGGCCTGACTTAGGTCGCTGCAGCTGTTCAAGCTGGTGATGGAAACCAGACTACTGTTGTTCTTGTTGCCGTTGTAGGCCTTGTTGCTGTTGCTGTTGTTGCTGTTGTCACTGGTTATGGTTATTTTGGTCACTCCCACTCCACTGGAACTGGCTGGTGGCTCCGCAGTATGGCCTACTCCTCCATTTATTGTAATACAGTTGCTACCCGACTTGGGCTTCTCTAGCGTGCTCTCCGGCGTAGTCTGCAGTATCTCCGTATCCGTGCTGGCACTGTGCGTGTCCGGCTCATTGATGCACACAATGGGGCACGACTGAAGCGTCTGAAAGAGACATAAGACCGAATTAGAGACACTAGACATTAGAACATATTGAAGGCTGTCTGGCCCGACTGCCAGCCAAGCTATAACCAAGTCATGGCTGTTGCCAATAGAGTGAAGGGTGTTGACAAGTCCTACCACCACTCTGTGATTCTTGGAGCCAACACACATTAGGCTTACATAATTAGGCCTCAAATAAGTACTATAATTAAATGGAGAAACGAGGTCTTGAGTTCTTGGCTGGAAGGAAATCCAACATTTCCAAATCTCCTCACTTGACAGGCAGTCGTGGGTTTCTGTTTCTGTTTCTGTTTCTGTCGGCGCGTGGGTTTGTCTTTTTCGAGAAAATGTTTAAAAATAAACCAAAATCTGCATTACAGAGCTACAACTGTCATAAGTCCATGTGCCATGTGGCAACAACAATTGCCGCCAAAACCCCCGAAAAAATTCACGTGGGAGAGAGAGGTGCACATATGCAGATATTACCATATGGACCACCTCCTCCTGGTGGCTTTGTTATGCAAATCCCAGCCGAGTCGAGTTGGGAAGTGAGTTGCAATTGCATTACCATTGCAGATCCAATCACTCCGCAGTGGGCTGCCTGGTGATGGCTTATTAATTGGCTTCCATTACGACCGAATGGAGTGAGTTGGGGAATCCGATTGGCACCTCATATCTGGTATGTGGATTGGGTAATCTCTCTTGCCACCAGATCAATCGATCAATCACTCGGCCAATCAGTCGCTGAACAGGTTTCCATTTCGGATTCTGGCCACCTAAGGATTATAATTAATGCCCCAGCACCAGCTCTTGGCCGGATTGAAATGGTCATTAACGGAGCACCCAATCCGTTAAGACTCCCAATCCCAAGGCTGTGCGATTTCTTTCTCCGCCAAGTCTCTCCAAGACAATCTTTCATTTGAAATGTTAATTCCCTGCTCTAGATTCTCAGCTTCGGTTCCCAGCTCTACATTTTGGGTGAGTTCACCCACTAACCTAGCCCCCATGCTGGAGGAGCATTTCCGAATTCGTTCCAGTTGCCAACGAATCTCGCAAATTGCAGCCACAGCCAGCTGCTGTGACAGACGTCTCTCTTTCGAGTCTCTTGTCGTCGCCGTCAAAAATCAGGTCATTGCTTCAGCAGTGCTTAGTCTCGAGTCGTAATCTCCGCCAGACTCCGAGAGTGTGTGTGGGCCAGGGCTCTGGCTAATTGGAGCCACAACAACAGCCTCCAACTAACTACTAACCAAATTTTATTCGTCCGTTGTCAAAAATAAACACCAAAAACAGAAACTATTAACTTTAGAAACTTCGGTAGGCAGCACCGCGATCGCCCGGATTGCCGAACCGTAGGGCGACCTTTGCCGAGTCATACTCCACCTTGTGGTAGCCGCACCAGACGTACAAGTAGTCGACTATCTTCCGCCAGATAGTGCCGCCAGATTTGGTTGGCGGTGGGGCTGCTGGTGGCTCCAGCAACTGGTACTGGGCCGGGGTGAGGGGCGGCAGGAGCTCCTCGTTGGGCGCCTTATAGATGCGCATCCGATGGCCGCACACGAAGACCCTCTCACTCTTCTCCAGGGCGCGCTGGCACTCGATCTGGTGCGAGTACTGTACATGGAGGCCCAGACGCGTCCACTTCTTGTTGACGATCTGGCCGAGGCCGGTCATCGTCTCCAGGGCCATGTTGGTCAACTCCGCCCGGGCGGGAAAGCCGGTCACCACCACCCAGTTGTCGTTCCTGTTCGGGGTGTACGGATCCGGGGGATTGAAGATGCGATAGCACTCCGGACCCGGTGGCGGGTAGACGCTACAATCGTTGCGGCGCTGCAGCTCCATGAGACCCACGCGCGGCGGGTCATCGATGTGCATTTCTCTCGAAAAGTATGGCATTTTAGGAATCTCGTTTTCTTAGTTTTTGATTTTTTTTTCCCAAAATAAAATTTATTTTTTGGATTGGATAGATTTTAGGAGAGGAAGGAGTTCCGGTGACGATTGGGAGAGAACTGATTTTGTTTCGGAGGATTTTGGTTGACGAAATGATGAAAGGGTCGAGAGGCACACTAGATCTGAGGTTTTTTTATTCCAAAACAGAAACAAGAAACGGCCATCTTTGTTTTGAACTTCAGTTACCAACACTGGAGAGAACGAAGCAGTCCCTGTAGATCAACACTAGCCATGAAATTAAATCATTTACCAACACTGCTCAGTTAAGAATTTGTTTTTTTTTTCTCTCAACCATTTCCTGGAATACCTCTTCAGGCTGTTGCTCTTTAATTTCCTTTCCTGCCACTATCTTGATGCATTTTTCACACTTGCCTCTGCCTCTGCCACGCCCACCCTGCCCCAAGTGCTTCCGAGTACACCCACCCACCCGGCAACGTAATAACTTCATAAGGCAGCCCACAAAAAAAAGGAAAAACTAAAAAAAGTGAAATGGAAAATGGAAAAATTGCAATTTTCAAAGTGTGGCAAATGGGTTGACGTCGAGGCGACGCGACGCGACTCTGTGTGGCAGGAAGTGTTTTTTAGCGCCACTCTCCCCTCCATCCAGCCCCTCCATTTTGGATTAATCCATAATTACCAAGCAGCTGCCCTTTTGCCAAAAAAAAATAAAAAATAAAGCGCTAAAAAATCCATCAAGTGGCGCAAACACGGCCAAGCTGCATCCAAAATGAAAATGAAAATGAAAAACTAGTTTTTCCGCATGCCACAAGAAAATAAAGAAAAGATGTCGAAAGCCCGCGGCAGCTGCCAGCCAGAAACTTTTCCTTTTTGGCCAAAAAGTCTCAGACATCAACATAAGCTCATCTTTACCCACTTTTTTTTTTTTCAAGTCAGGTGTGTGGTTGGGTGGGTTAATTATTGGTGCGTCCCGGCTTCAGTGCAGGCATCAATCATACGCAACGTTGGCCGCTTTCCTTGCCGCAACCACAGTTGCAATGGCAATTTTGGACCCGTCGCACGGTCCAAAAATAGTCATTTTGGCCAACTAGCGAAAATGGCAATGCGATGGAGTGAATTTCTGAATTTCTGGCCAAGAAGATACATCTCATGCTCGACATTTGTGGCAAAAAGATACGTTTTTTTTCAGATAAAAGATTATGAATAATTAGACAGACAAAGATTAGATTAGTTTGGGGTACTTTTCCATCTCTTATCTCTGATAAAAAGTGATTTCTTTCCCAAAAAAGACAAACACGGAACCTGCATCCAGGGGATACATGGTTGGGCGGCCACAGATACAGATACTTGGGAGTGTAAATCTGTTGGCACTATTACTTATTAGCTTCAGTGGCGACAAAACGAAAGCTAAACCCAAGTTAGGCTACAAAAATCACAAAAAAAAACTGAAAACCAGCAGCAGGGGCAACAATGGCGCTGGACCGTGGCGAAGGTGTTGTAAGGTATTGTTTACAGCCAACAACAACAATAGCAACTAAAAAAAAGACACAAACAATACAACAAAAGCTAAAAAATAAAAAATAAAAAAATAGAAAAATAGAAAACCAAAACAAAAAGTAAATCGAGTAATCAGGCATGCGGGTGTTAAAATTATATTGCACAAGCAGTCCCCACCACAACTGCCCACCAGCAGTGCTAGCACCACCTTTCCACCCACCCAACCACCCGAGTCCCAGGCCCCCAACCCTCCACCAGCTGGCCTCCAGAAACTGCAACAGAAACCACTCAAGCCCCTGTAAGGTGCAACAATGTTTCGATGCGATTAATTTTTTAATCTAAAAAATAGGGATTAGATTCTTCTCTAATTAGTCTCTAAGGAAAGCTCTTAAGAGCTCTTCAAAATAATTAAATCTTTAAAAAAAACTAGTACCACTTTGCAAGCCTTTTCTGACAAAAAAAAGTCTACCCAGTCCACCTTTTTAAAATATTTAAAATATTAAGACTTGCCTTGAAAAATCAAACAAAATCTTGTTTTTATTTTTAGGTTTGGGTTTATCTCTTAACTAATTTGGCCCGTTTCCCCTTTTTGAATTTTTGGCTCAAAAAATGAAACGAAAATCGGAGATACAAGTGAGTGGCTGAGGTGGCTGGAAATCCGAGACTCATTTACATTTCGGCCAGGTCTTGTCGGTTTCGGTTTCGGTTTCTTGGCTGGTAGTTGGTATTTTGGTTTATCTAACTTTTGATATTTCTGCCCGAATAGGCGTCAGTTGGACTACCCCCCACCCCCTCCATCCCGGCTGGGACAGGCTGAGAATTTATGGCCAAAAGTTCGAGCACCTCGAGCATGGTGGGTGCAGCCTCGAACAGTAGAGGGGACAGTGCATAGTTTCCATTTAAATGAACAGAAAATCGGCTTAAATGCCAGACTAGGATGTGGCATGGGAGGGGGGGGGAAAAAAGTGGAAGTGTTTCTACCTCCGATCCAAGACGATGATCATCTCCTGCTGCGGGCATCTCAACTTTCACTGAATCCGCCAATGAAGTTGTCGTTGTCCGAGCTTTTCGCTGCTTTTTTTTGTATTTCTTATTTTTTTACACTTGTGGGGGATACAGGTCCATTGTAATACCACCAGGTCCCGGCCCTTTCGGTCTTGACGAGCCAGTTGTTGGCGAATTGGCAAAGTGCTTTTTAATTGTGATTGCAACTCTGGTGGTTTAGGCCTCTTTTTCGACGGCAGCTGCCAAAATGGAAAGCCAAGTGGAAGAGTTTTCAAAAACCAAACAACACAACTGGGCCTGACATTTAAAGTTTAAGGGGCCCCCCATTGGCCGCCTAATTATAGACCAATAATGGGCCTAATTGGCCAAAACAATTAGCAGATGGACAAGGCCTTCTCGGCAGTCGGAAGACGGAAGAATGGCCAGTCCCATTCCCAAGTGCAGCCATTAATTACCAACTTGGAGTTTCCATATAATCTGTACAACTTCTATGTTCTGTGGATTTGTTGATTTATGGGCAGGGGCTGGTTAAGTCATGGCTTGTACAGTGGTACACCCCCAACAGTGGAAACCAGTTTGTGCGAAGCCACCGCCGAGATCTAAATACTAGAGTCTAGATCGCCTTTTGCATCATGACATTTATTCCGCATTCCTGCCACTTGCCACCCGAGCCAAGTGGTTCTTTGTTGGCTTGTAATTCTTCTCCAACAATTTTCCTCTACAATTTCTCATTTTCCATATCTCAGGCTTTGATATCCTTAGGAGGAGGAATAAAGGATAAAGGAGGAACATGCCTTTTGGGGGTGGGGGTGGCACTTGTTCGAATTGTGTCGCTGGATTTTTTATTTCAATTTTAATGCCAGCTTACATAAAAAAAGAGAAAAAGAGCAAGACATCGAAGACCTCAGCCAGCTTTAAAAGCAACAACAATTGTTGTGCAATTTATCTTTATTTAATTGAACTTTTACTTTCGTCGCTGTTGCCTTTTTTTCTGCCCCTGCCACTGGCTCAGCGCTGGCTCGTTTGTGCTCAGCGAACGCGTTTCATAAATTGCAAATAATTTTTCAACCAAAATCAACTTGATATCCAGGCGGATCAAGGCATATATATATATGGAGGCATATGTCTGTCCATTGTGCTGGGGAGAGAGGTATGCTAATCCGTTAAATCAATTGATGTGCGCCGCGGGCTCTTGCAAGAAATCGATATAAATTATTAATTCAAAACAATGCCAGTCTAAAGAGTAAAAAATAAAAGCCACAACAAATATGCAAAGCCAAGCGGTGGAAAAAAGAAAAAAAAGAAGCCGGCTTTGGGAAGGAAAAGTCCAACAAGAAAACCTCTCCATCGAAAACCAGTCTCTTGGCGATTTAATTTGCCTAAATGGAGATATCTTTTGCTTTCGAGACTTGTAACTCACAGATAGAGTATCTTAGAAGTGAGTCATAGATGGGTCAAGTCTTGGGGGTCAGGACTGCAGACCTTTTCTCATTTGGCTTCACTTGTGTGGCTGCCACGTGCCTGGGAACCCTGATCCGATCCATTGATCACCGATCGTTGATCACCAATCTTTTTCAAGAGCGAGTTGGCGAGGTGTCGGGTAGAAAGCAAAAGTTGAAAGCAAAACCTCCAAGTATCTTGACCCTCATTAATTCAAGTAAGCCAAGCTTACTTGGTATTTGCAAAAAAAAAAACTAAAGACTGAAGGAAAAACTTGATTATTTTCGGTTTTAGTTTCGATTTCAATTTTTCACCAGCGAGTCCACTAGGGGGAGGGGGAGGGGGTTGGGAACTGCAATTAACATAAAAAATTTATTTAAATTCAATTTTTATTTCAAGACGGAGATGGAGATGGAGATGGAGATGGAGACGGAGACCAGCCGGTTGTTGGACTTCTTGGCGAATGTTTTCACTTTCGTTTGGCATCCGAAAAAAAGTTAAAAAGCTTGCCAGCTCTGGGAGTCTGTGGCTGTGGCTGAGACTGAGACTGAGGCATCCGGCCAAGAAACTCTTTACGGTCAACCTGTTTTTTTGGTTGACTGACTGGCCGCTTACCATGATTATTGTGATTATTGGCTGAGGGGCTGGGGGCTGGGGGGGCCAAAGGGGGGAGACCCCAAAACACAAAAATTGAAAAGACAAGAAATGGAAAGTGAAAATGTTTATCGAACCTAGGGAGGGGGTGGTGCGTTTTAAAGGAAAAACAAAGCAGAAGATTGCATTGCTTCCCCCTTAGAGAAGACTAACCCACTGAATGGCAATTTCTCCTCCACAGAGTGTGGAAAGTTTCGGCTCGCTGACCCCTTAACCCCCGGCATCCTTTACCTTGTTTCTGCGCGGCGGCGGCCTTTTGACTTCCATCTTCTCTCACATCTCCCAACAGACTGACAGATCCCATGACTTTCGGATAAGATAGGGCCTTCTGTTGCCAAAACAGCAGGCTCTGCGATAACCTCTTTATCGCATCAAGAGTCTAGATAAAGTATCTGCTTTCTCTCCATAGCTTGGCGGCCTGAGATTCGAAGGAGAGTGGTGGCGGCGTAGGTGGCCTGCAAACGCAGATACTTTTGTATCTTTTGGCCATTAGTTGGGATTAAGTAAGTCGAACCAGACTGTCCACCTCCCACCCCTCCTCCTTCCACATGCAAATCGGCCAAAGACAGGAAATTATTACACAGAGCCCCCCACTCTGCCCCCCCACTTTCCAGTCTAGTTTTTGGTCATGTGGTTGGTCGAGTCATTCGATTCATTAGCATTGCACGGCTTCCGTATTTGGCCTAAAGTTTGGGCCAAAAGTTGTATTTGGTCATGGGGGGAGTAGGCTGGGCGAGTGTGCGAGTCTAAATGGGTCAGAGAGCTTCCCGTTCGAGCGACACCGATCCGTTATCGGGAAGTGGGTCCAAACTGGCCTTTGATGTGGTCTACCCGCAGAGTCACCTTGTCTAGCATTTCACCGAGATATAGATTTCTGATACTAGAAGCTAGAATGGCGCATTAAGTGTTGATCTTTATGGACGGAGGTGTAGCGCCCCAAATACCATCCCAGAGTCGTGCTCTTGGGAATCCAGTCCAGCGGCCTAGGCCAATGCCAGTCACTCAGAATCGGAGTCTTTATGCCGCCGGCTTACGTCATAAATATATAACGATCGAGAGACCCAGGCGAACCAGTTTGGTTGCCAGTTTGGGATGCAGTTGCAGATGCAGATACAAATCCATTACGCAACTGGCCAAGATCCCGAAATGTGGTGATGGTGTTGGCCAAATTCTAGCACACTTTGCGGTAGTTTGACGTCAGAACGGAACTCTAGCCGTTAAGGATTTAAAAAAAAGACTTTAGACTCAAGTGATTCATGGGATAATTATTTAAGATGTCTAAGAAAACAATTATTTCAAGAGGCCCGCTTGAAAAGGCGGACAAGACAAGTGCCGAGACTTAGAGACTTAGACCAGGCCAAGCCCGTAGAATGTCGAGTTAGCGAAAGTGGCCAGGAAATGTCTACATTTTTTTATTTTCTGCCTCACTGACAGGTTCACCAGAGCGTAGGACAAGTGATCTATGCCAGATATACGATACACATACCTGCCAGTATTATGACATTTGCCATTAAAGAGCCAGAAAGGTGTTGTGTCATTCGGGTTGGGAGTAAAAAATGCGATAAATGCCATTATTATTCAACCTTGGCAGTTCTAATCGTTCTATTTATAAGAATTACTCTTTTTTTCGGGATTTCTTTAATAAAATATTCGAATAAATCATAAGAGGTCTGGCTCAAGCACTTCTACACTCGAACCAAACGGGAGGCCACTGAAAGTAATTAATTATTATTTCTTATAATTTTTTTGTTTGTTTTTCTATTTAATTTTTTTTGGAGTTTTCTCAGCTTTTTGTTTAATGTTTGCTGTGCGGTGTGCGCCATTTCGTCAGCTCATTCAATTGAGGCCCATTGAGTCTTGGCCACTCAATCAGGAGGGGGGTGGGGGTTTGAAAAATTCAACAAAAAATAGAAAAAGAGAGGGCACTTCATTTTTTCCATTGGGGCGCACATTTCACTTTCATTTCTCCACAATCAAAAATGCGTCGATTCAATCGGGACGGGGGATGGGGTGCTAGCGACCACGGCAAGTGGCAAGTGCAGGGACTGTGGCAACACCAGGGGGACAACAGCCAAGGCGCAAAAATTTCAATTTCATTTTATTTATGAGCGGCCGGGCGACACTTTTGAATGCAAATGACGCTAATTTGTTGGTCAGGTGAGAGCCGACTCGGGGCGGACTCTCTCCTACCTGCGGCTCGGCTTCTGCAACTGCCCCCTCTCTACTCTTGCCCCCCCCCTTGGGGATAAAAAAAAAAAAAAAGAAATATTTAAAATTGCGGAAAACTCGTAAGTGCAGAAATTGGTAAATCATTAAAGTTATGGCTTTAAATTAAGAGCTTGGACTAGATTTTAAATATTAAATAATATTTTAGTTAATAATTATTTTATTTTTAAGCTCTTTAGACATTTTTTTAATAAGAGAAGCTCTAATACTGTGAGTTATAAATTTGTAAATACTAAGTATTATAGCTATTTTTTCTTTTTTAAATATTTGATATTAAAAATTTAATTTATTAAAATACTTACTTAAAATACTGATATTAAAATATACTTCTTTTTTCAAAAATACAGATTTTTTAACTCATTTTGAAAGAAAGAAAAGCTTAATTTTAAGAAATACTAGAACTAGTAACGAGTAACTAGAAGCTAGTAACTAGTAGCGAGTAACTAGTAACTAATGACTCTTAACTTTATGTGGTTCTAGGGTTCTTTTTAATTCTTTTCTATTCAAAAGACACTAAAAATCTAAGAAAATATATATACTAACAGACTATTAGTAATAGTTTCTAAAGAAATCTATAAGAAATTCTTAAAATTAAGATTCTTTGCAAAATACCTTCCTAAGATATTAAGAAGGCCAGCCTCTAGTAGAAGTTACTAAGTCTGTTAGGTTAGCTATTTTTGTACAATGACTAAACTACCATTTAAAAAAAGGTTACAACACAGAGAGAAATAAATAAAACTTTTTGTAATATAACTTAACAAAAATTCCTATACCTTTGCCTGAAAAAGATGCTCTTTAAAAGAGTCTATTATTAACTTTTATAAATCTCATAAAAAATGTATAGAAAAACATCCACATTTTCCGCACAGTGCACAGGCATTAGTAACAGCAGATTAACCGAAACCGATTCGTGTGAAAAATGCACTCTTTTGCGGTTCATGTGGATCACGACCCAGAGACCCAGAGAAGATGGATGGTTGGATGGAAGCCTCCCCCCCGCCTAGTCTTTGCGAATTCTACAGATTCGTTTTCAATCTCCACCACTCACCGTGTTGATCTTCTCCATGAAGACGCTCATTTGGTTCTTGGACGACATGATATATGGTAGAAGATCGAAGAACTATAGCTGCCCCACCACCGAACACATCACGCACCACACGCACACTCACACCCAGGTGGATGCGGTTGATGGGAAAATGAGAAAAAAAAATCAATAAAAAAATAAATATATATTTTAAATATATATTTAGTTTAGAATAGCAATTGCTGTCTCAATGTCCACTGAAGAAAGCACACGCGCGCGCGTTTTCCTATTTTTTGAATTCCAGACTTTGGAGATTTGTTTCCAGTTCAGTTTTGTGATATTTTTCCAGAAACTTGGTGCTCGGTTGCCCGGCGAGTCGCGTGCGTTCTTATCGACGGCTGGCAGCGCATTGAAACTGAACGCTGGAAACTGAAAACTCTCGGGCTGGCTCTGGCCCGCCAGGCGTCGAGCTCAAGACGTGCAAACGGCGAAAAGCTGTTTCTTCGTCGGCAACCGCCAACCGCCAACCGAACACGTCGTGAGCCGAAGAAGTTGGCCAAGACAGAGTTGCAGCGACAGGTGCCAAAAAACTGAAAAAAAAAAAAAGACTGAAAGAGCACTGAAACTGAAGAGTTAAGAGCGCCCCACGAAACCGGCTAGTTCCGGCGGTGTGCCTAATGCTTTCGACGCCACTGTGGCCCAGTGACAACCCCTAGCCCCCCCCTCCTCCTCTACCTTGGCCCAGGGATTGGGGCCACCTTTATAAGGTGGGTGGTTGGGTGGTGGTGGTTGGATGGCCAAAAGGGGAGTAGTTGCCATTCCATAAGGGCTTATAGCGAAACAAGGGCAGCTTTCAGGTATTCAGTGTTGTGACACTTGATCTTTTTTTCTTTTTCTTGAAAAGGGGTTCCTGAAAAACCTTAAGGGTTTCAAAAACTAAAAGGTAATCATTGAATTGGACGGCAATGTGAGGGGAGTACTGGGTATTGCATAGTTGGGTTTAAGGGTAAGTCTGAGTGTAAGAGAACTCAAAGAAAAGATGGAGTAGCTTTGGTATTTTTTAGGTTTTTTTTTCCAAAGTACCGGGTATCATGGAGTAAGAATTAGAGATATGAATAGTTCAAAAATCTAATAGATATGATTCTCAAAAGTAAGAAAAGCTTTTAGATAAAGCACTTGAAGTTAAAAGAAGTTGCATTGGGAAGTACCGGGTATCGTATAGTCAGGATTATGGATGGAAGAGGTATGAATAATTGTAGTTTTCTCTCAAAAAATACTCACAGTAGGAGGAAAAACATATTTGTAGTATTTTTTGGGTTTACCTAGAGAACTACCGGGTTTCATGGAGTAAGAATTAGAGATATGAATAGTTCAAAAATCTAATAGATATGATACTCAAAGGAACTACAGGAATAAAAGCTCATAGAAAAAGTACCTGAAGTCAAAAGAAGTTTCTTTAAGAAGTACCGGGTATCATGGAGTAAGAATTAGAGATATAAATAGTTGAAAAATCTAATAGATCTAATAGAGAATAGATACTCAATGAAAGATAGTTAATGGAAGAAAAGCTCATAGAAAAAGTACTTGAAGTCAATAGAATCATTCTTTAAGAAGTACCGGGTATCATATAGTTAAGATTATGGATGAATGGATGCCTATGGATGTCTTCTCTTTAAAAAAATACTCAAATCAAGAGCAAAAACATATAAGTAGTATTATTTTGGTTTACCTAGAGAAGTACCAGGTATTCTAACCGAAAGCTAACTGAAAGCTTGTTACTAAAACTTACTAAAAAGCACCATATCGTTGTCATACTTTTACCTTTTTTTTACCAGGTAGAAGTACCAGGTATCACATAGTCCAAGGCTTTAATTGGTGGGTTTAAAAGCAAAAGAAACCCCGTGTATTACACACTTAAAAGCTGAATAGATTTTGCCAAATCAAAGATGATTGCATAAAAGCAAATACATTGTTGAATTACTGCAACTTCTGTTGTCCGTCGGCCGCTGCTAGACATTTTATTTAAATAAGCTAAGCAAAACCACCAGAGTGTGCGAAAAAGAAACAAACTAGAGAAATAGAAAGGAAAACTGGCCAAGTTTAGTGTAATAGCCATATTAATCATGGCTTAAATAATCCCCGCACAAACAGCTTAATTAGCTCTGGCGAATCAGCCGCAACAATATTTTTATAATAAAAACTAATACAGTCGTGTCTGATGTCCGAAATGCCTTTGCCGATTGTGGGGGCTTCGAGTCAAAGTCAAAAACAATTTAAGGTCGTCACAAGTAAGGTTTGTTTTTTGTTTTTTTGCAAAGAAATCAAATATCATCAAACCAATCCCACCTCCCCGCCCAGCTCTATGGAGTTTCTGTTGCCACTTTTTGGCTCTTTTTTTTATTTATGTAACGGTCCTTGTTGGTATTATTGGCCAAATGCCGACGAATATTGACGGTCATTCAGTTAAGCGCTGACAGCTTTGCGGTTGGCAACAGTTTTTTTTTTTCTTTGGCATTTTTATGGCAGAAATCAGTTTGTACTTTCGATCATTTAGAATAAGTTCCATTCTGGTCCGATAGCCTCCCCCGTTAGGCCGTCAGGTCTTGGCCAACGAACCCATGATGCTGCTTCCTACTCACCTGTTGGGGCTAGCTTAAGTCTTTGGCTGAAAAGTGCATACAGAGAGAGAAAAAATAAAAAAAAAAAGGCAAATTAGTTGGAATCCGTCATAGTCATAGGGCCCCATTGATTAATGCAATCCTCCCTTCCGTCCAGCCCCTCCAATTTCCATTTCCCGCTTTTATGGGCCCCAGTGCCAACTCATCCCGCCTCTGGCTTAGGGCGAAAGCCAACACGCTTCGATCGCAATTACCCGGCCATTATGCCGGCCAGGCGGCCAGACATAATTTCCCATTAGCAGCTTTTTATGGATTGGCCAAGAAAACGTGAGGATCCAGCCATCGCCCTGGGAAAAGTCATCGCTCATGAAGGGAGCAATGAGGGGAAGAGAGAACCCATCCCAAGTCCGCACCTAATTAGATTGGATTCCCTTCCCAAAAACCCATCCCATATCCCATATCCCATCTAAAAAAAAAAAATCTTGTGAAATCCAAGAAATCCGAAAAAGTAAAATGTACGTTGAAAGTGAAATTTTGTCAACAGACTACTGCCACTTCTGTTTTCTTTGCATTTCAATTTGTTTCTGTTTATTATTAAATTTGTTTTCAATTTCAGTAGAAAGCCCGGGCCTCGGCGGGGCGGAGGCGGAGGCGGCGGCGGAGGCGGCGGCCTTCTTGATATTCTTAAAGTCCCTCGGAATGGTCGAAAGAAAACCAACAATTTGTGGGTAGCGCACCTGACTGGCATGCCGGATGGAAGAAAGGCCAGATTTTATGATGGGGGAGTTCGAGTGAAGGGATCAGGCTCATCAGCATGCCAGTTCTCTCGACCCGAACGAAAGACTTAGGCCACGAACTTGCTGCCAGCCAAGAAATTGCAAGGAAAAGACTTTTTTTAAGAGTTTTAGTTTTTAAATCATTTTATTTATTAATGATTTATTTAATTAATATTTAAAATTAAGATTTTTAGTGCTTGGCTTTAAGTGTTTTCCATTTTGGAAAGTTAATTCTTGCGAAGACACTCCCGAAAAGCTTTCCATTGGAATTAGCCACCTCCGAGTCTGCCAATAATTATTGGCCATTCCGCCCCTCCCCGCCCCCTTCTTTATAATTATTTATTATTTTTTTTATCCATTTTTTTTATCCATCTGCGGATCATCCGCTTGTGCCGCCACCACTCGCACACACATCCGTCATTTTGGCTCTTTCCGGCTTTGGCTTACGGCTCTTTGGCGCTTTTGGCCGCATTGGGTGGTGCACCGTGCCAGACAGAGAGGGGGCTATGGCCCAAAGAAAGAGAGAGACTGACAAATGCCCATTCGAACGACATTAGCATATGTCGCCCCGTATGCCTTAATTAACTATTCCGATCAGCTAATATCGGTTTCACCCACCCAAAAAAAAAAGAAAAAAAGAAATGGAGGGAGGCGGTGGGTGGTGGTGGTGGTCGGTCCACCAAAAGGCTTATGGTGGATGACTCTTCACGCACGAGTATTTCAAATTTTTGAAAGAAAGTCTTTGGCTGCGAAAGTTGCGGGTTGAATGACTCAGAAATCAAAATAAAAATTATATTTGCGACTATTTTTTTTTTTTTTTTTAAGAGGGCCTGGGCCTGGGCAGATATTTATTTTAATTCGCTTTCAGGCTGAAGGGCGCAGGAGCTTTTATGTTCAAGTCTGGCATTAAAGGGAAGCAAACAGCCCATTAAGTGAGTCATTAAATGCATTAGAAGAGGAGTCTTAGGACCAATACCATTTCTTAGGCCCTTGGACATTTTTTATTTGAAAGTCGAATAAAGATTTGAAATCGGATGCCCAGCCTAGACTTGTAAAAATTTATATTTGTTTTGTTTTTAATTGTTGCCGCTGTCCCGGCCGCAATGATGGTATAAAAAATATAAGCACTACGCTTGCGGTCATAAAAAAAAGTGTATTTATTCGAGAAATACGAGAGGCAGATGCCATGGGGGCAGGGGCTCTGCGGTTTTCCATTGAAAGCCAGCCTCTGGGGACAGGGGGCGAGGGATTGCATTAAAAAACGTGAGTGCGTGAAATGTGTACAACAAAGTCATAACATTACAGCCTGTAGTTGATCTTTTGGGTAATCATTTCGGGTTGTTTGTTATTGTTGATCGTTGGATGTTTTTTGGGCCATCGGAAATGTGTCAATGCGGGATGAGTGTCCCGCATCAGGTGGGAAAACAACAAGCCACTTTAATGGCCAACACCACTTCAATGTCACAGAGAACCGATCGAGAGAAAAGGCAGCTGTTTTTGCCAAAACGAAGACTTGACTATGATTCCCAAAACAATCATTAAATCACTCATCCGCACCGTTAAACCATCAAAATCTATTACTTAATTTTTGCTAAAAAGAAAATGAACCCAAACCTGCCCTAGTCCACTGGCCACTATTCATCGAACCTCGATTTAATTTCTTTTTGATCTTCAGATATTTACGTAATCCCCCCTTTTCTGCCCCTCTGATATCGTCTCAAAAGGCAGACGATCCATTGTTTCTTCTCTTCAGCAAATTAGAAGCAATCCACGATAAAAAATAAAAAAAATCCAACAAAAATCAAACGCTTTCGATTTCTATTTGAATATTTAAGACGAGCAAAGACCGGCAGCATCCCCACACCACTCCACACCACTCCACACCACACCATGCCACTCCACGACTAAAAAGAAATTCCCATCAATTAATTTTCTTCCTCTTTCACTATTTATCTATTTATTTTTCTTTTTATTTATTTTTTCCTCCCTCCCCATCTTTGGGTACAAATTTCTAAGCAACGATTTTGGCAAACAGCTTGAAGAGAAATAAAATTTGAATTATAATAAAGTTAAGAGGCTCGTAAATAACGTTCAAAGGCGTCCGAAAATCGCAGATATTTTTTTTTTCTCCTTCCCAAATCATAAAAATAAACAGAAATAAACAGAAATGTATGCCAGCCCATAATTTTGTGGCTTGTGCTTTGATTAACATTTAAAAAGCGTAACAATTAATTTGTTAAACGATGCTGGCAAGATTTTATTTAAAGAAAAATACAAATTTAAGAGCAATTGTTGGGGAAGTGAAAGCGTGGGTGGATTGGCTTTGCATTTTAGTTCCCAGGCCCTCCAAGAAGAGGGTTCTACTCTCCGAGATGCAAGCGCATCTACGTGCTGAGATTGCATTTTTTTTCTTTTTTGTCCATCAGGGCAGCTGCTTTCTAAGCAGCAGAGGGCGGTGGCCAGTGGCCACAAATCAAATTGTGTTTCAGATCTTTAACTCTTCATGGCAGTGTCCGAGAAAAGAGATATATTGGAGTTCCCTGAGCGGGCTTTCACCTGAAACCCATATGGAGGCACTGTGTAAGTGTCGGCAGACGTCACGTACAGCCGCGCCCAGCCTTGACCTACAGCACTGCTTTGGTCTTGGGCTAGTAGTTGCTTTTTTTTCCGCCTCAAAGAGGGTCTAGGCAGGGGTGGGGCCAAAGCTTTCTAAAAAAAAGAAGGAAAAACCTACTAGTAGCTGCCTCTAATGATGCCCATAAATGACAGAAAATCAAAACTCTGCCAATTAGCAAGTCCAAGTTCGAGTCACAACACCCAGGCCTAATCCCAGATGATTGCCATTAAGCCGTTGGCCAAACACCCACGATCCTGCCGGCTAGTAACCTGATTTAAATCCCGCAACTAATTAAAAGCCAACCAGCCACAAACAAAGAAATATTTGCCTTAAATATTTATGAAAAATATTTATGCGCGTTGGTGTCTGGTGGCTGGGGCGCTTCCGGAGCACGGAAGCGGGGGCGGAAGACTACACACTTCTAGTGGCTATCCAGTGGTTGTACAATCCTCTCTGATCCGAGACTGGGCAGACCATGTCCAGTTGTTGACACATTTCCGAGCTGGAGCCACGACCGCTGAACGGTTATTTGGCTCTTGGCCCCCACCGACTCTTGGCCAACGGTGGCTGCTGTTGCAGTTGCATCTTTGGCAGTGAGTGGCATTTTTGGCCAAAACCAAAAGCCAAAAGACGGGAACAAGAACGTGTTTTTTTGGGACATGTACTAAGCTAAGTAGCAGGAGCAAACGGGTTACGCAAAACAAAAAAAAAAAAACATAACTAAACTAACAAGCTGAATGTGTGGCAACGTCTCTGTGTGTGCCTGTGGTGCCTCCGTTGAACTTTGCGGTGTCCGGCTCAGTGCGTGGCTGAGCCAATTGTGGCGATTGCGCCACAGAGATTGGGGATTGCGGCATCCAGCTACCAGAGAGTACTCCGCCAGCATCCTCGTTTCGTCCGAAAAACATGTTCCCATAAATTACAGCACTTGGCCTCCCAAATTGGATTATTTTCCCCCAAAACTTATCACATTTCTGTCATCAAATGGGCCATAACTTATGATAGTTATCGGGGGACCAAGTTGGTATGCTAACCATAATCGGAATTAAACATAAAACCTAAGCATCTTGCCAAAAAATAGGCACTAACCTTTTAGGAAGAACTTTCGCTAAAAAAAGTAAATTCCCAAAAAAAAGCCCACAGATTCCATAGCTGATTAGTATTTAAGATAATGTCTCTGACTGGGAAATCAACAATATTAGTATGCAGATGCTAATCAGTCGATTAAGATGGAGAGTTTTGTCCATAAGAGTAAATTTTTTAGTCAAATACTAAAAAGTGTGGCATACTTCCAGGCGGACGCAGAAAACATGGCACTTTAAAGCATGCTTTCAGGGATGGGCTAAAAGGGAGACAATGCGAATGCGAAACACAAGGAGAGACAATAAAGGCCAGAAGGAGAAGAGAGAAAGGGGCGAGGACACACTTCATCAGCTTCACTCGAGAGCTTCCCTGGCTCGCTCCTTTTCCGCTTGCCAAGCATTAAATGTGAAAGGAAAATAGAAGAAAGGTGGAAACGAGGAGACAGGGAGGACAGGGAAGACAGGCGAGAAGGTGGAAAGAAGAAGACAACAAGGGTTGCTAGACAGACAGAAGAATCTGTTGGTGTCCTGGTGGTGCGTGTGTGGCTGTCATCTACACGAGCGGAAAATCAAGAGGGTTTCCTCTACAAAAAGGCACATTTCTAAATTTTTAAATTAAATTAAAGTTAAAGGAAATAAATTATATTGCCTCTTCTTATAATATTAAAATATTATAGTTTAAAGATTATTATTTTTCTAATAAATTATTTCCCAACAAGTCTTAAAAAATCGATTATTTCAATAATTTCTTTAAAATATATCTAAAAATATTGCTATAAAAAAATCACTGCCTACTTTTAGACAGTTTTCTTAAAACATTATAGTTATTATTTAATTTTTTTATAAATTATTTCCTAGAAAGTCTTAGAAAAGTTTTTATTTCAATAAAACTGATTTGAAAAAAATCACTGCCCACTTTTAGGCAGTTTTGGAAAAGCAGTCACTTTTTATTCTCTCTGCACTGCTTGCTTTTTTTTTTCTTAGAAATTATTCCCTGGAAACCCCTTAAAATCACAAAAGCCAAATCAGCAGGAATTTACAACCATTCACATACTGTTCCCCCTTTTAGCTCCGATTTGAATGCTTTTCAGGAAAAAAAATAAGAAACAAAGACATTGTCACCTCCAGGTCACAGTACTTCCCCCCCGTCCCTATTTCTCCATTTTTTGTGGCATGCTTCATAGGCTTCCTCCCCCTTTCATCGGACAGCTCAGCTTACCTTCGTTGTGGGGCGAGTTATGAGTCCTCCTCCTGGCAGTCTCCACTGTTAACTATTGGGCTTTGGTGCGGCAGCTGGGGACTTTAATCTGAAAAAAGAGGCACAAATGGGAGGTATGTTTTAGTCCAAGTCCATGCCACTTGAGCCCCACTCTGTTGCCACTTGGCTGTTCATCGTTTTGCGAGCTAAGCCACCACTCGGCACCCGCACCACTCAATCGATTCGTCTTTAAAGGCCTCCCTCCCCCTCCGGTAGAAAGTGCCCCGGGCAATCCCCACAGAAGACCCAACAAAGGCAGTACAAAGCCTCTAGAAGCTTCAGCCGCCAAATAGCCAACATCTAGTCCAATCAGTGGCGATTCAATTGAAGCGAAGAATTGGAAAAGCCCAGGGTCGTAGTCTGTTTCCAGCAGCAAGGGGTCTAGCTCTGGCTCTGGGTCTGGGCATGGGGCGGAGGCCTCTGAGGAGGAGGAGGGGACTTGGGTGCAAGCCTACCCCAAAATATCGTCCATCCATATGTCTGGCATTTTTCTCAACTCACTCCCCCCCCAGCGGATGCTCATTTTTGGAATAACACGGACGGGTACAGTGAGACCCAGCTATGAAGGCTGGGCGAGGCTATATCTCAGGCAATTATTATCCGATTCTCGCGGGGAGTACCTTAAACGATTTGTGGTTGCATTTCCCATCAATTTCCATCAAAATCTGGAAACAAAATATTTTTTCGATTTTTTTCAAAAATTTCCTAGGGTGACCCCTACAAAAAGTGGGGTTTTCGAATATCTCCCACTGCGAAGGCCATATCTTGGCCAATTCTTATCCGATTCCTGAAAGGAATACCTGGAACGACTGGTGGATTGATTCCCCATCGATCTGCATCAAAATCTGGCAATAAAATATTTTTTCGATTTTTTTCAAAAATTTCCTAGGGAGACTCCTTCAAAAAGTGGGTTTTGGACCAATGGTCCCTTGGGAAGGCCATATTTCGGCCAATTCTCATCCGATTCTTAAAAGGAATACCTTAAACGACTGGTGGCATCATTTGCCATCGATCTCCATCAAAATCTTGATATAAAATATTTTTTTAAATATTTTTCTCCAATGATTCCCGAATTTGCTTCTCAAAAACGCATCTCATTGAGTGCCTACTGTGTGTGTGCTCCAGCTGTTGTCAAAACATTGCTTGATGTCTTTCCGATGCACAGACATTGACCCTGGACGACCCGCATCTGGCCATATGCATCCCTCCAGCACCACCATCCCCACCTACTGCCTGGAGGGGAGGAGAATGCATTGCTGCAAGCGGGGTTGAAAGGTCATTGGGCTTGCACGGCGACGTTGAGGGTTTGACATGGTGGAGTACTGGAGTACTGGAGCGCTGTAGAGGCAGTCAGAGTCGTGGGTGTCAATGACAGTCGTTTGTGGGCTGCCACGCCCCTCTGAACAGGGCGGGAAGGTGGAAAGTGCTGCGCAAAAAGCGAATGCAAATGGCGAGCCAAAAAGTGTCAGCACATCTCGCTGACGCTGCTGACGTTGGAAGCCCAAACACACGCCCGGCGATTAGATAGGCCCTCCCCTGTGGGGCACAAATATTTGCCCATCCGATAAACAGACCCGATTGTTGGACTTCGCAGTGCCACCAAGAGATAAAAAGTGATCCCCAGGAAGAGTCTATGGATGGAGATGCTCCCCCTGCTTATTTTTATTCAAAAATCAATCACTTGTGGCATCGCCAATCAATTGATAACCGAGGCGGCGCCAATTACTGCCATCCGTCTCAGGAGTTGCATGTCGGGACAGAGACCTTCTTCAGGAGGAACACTAGCTTACACTCTAAAAAAAAAGGATGGAGTGGCGCTTGGCGCTTGGCCTTTCAACGCCAGACGCCGGGAACATCTGCGGGGCATGGAGGTCTATTTTTAGGCCTGCCACTTGGAGGCAGAGCAGCATCCTCCCCGGCTGCTAATAGGTCGTGGCAATAATTTAATGGGCATTCTACCAGGTCTGGCAGGGAGAGAGGGAGTCGTGATGCCTTTTGGTCATGCGAGCGAGAACCAGAATCTTGGTCTTTCTTCCCTCTCGATGAGGAGGCGCGAGCGTTGTTGCCACAACCCACATATGGTGGGGCTGGTGGGTTATATTTGGTTCGCTTCCTGCTTTCCAGCCACTCGAGATGGAAACTGGAAGTGGAAATGGAAATGGGAACTGGGAACTGAAAGAAAAGAAAAAGAGATTAGACTCTGGTATCGATTGCACTCTAAATGCTCCTCCACTTTTGTGGCACTTACTCTCCCAGACTGACAAACCAGAATCTTCTATAAATAAAAGCAATTCTTCCGTGTGACAAATCTTCTGATTTCAGATAGAAGGCTTGGGGGGATAGAGTATCTTGTGGATGCACCGCAGCCCCAGCGTAATCAGAGTAGCTTTCGGGGAGGAAAGTGCGCCATTAATAGAATCTGTTGGGCCTAGTTCCAATTGAAGACAATCAGAGGCTGAATGTGGAATTAATTGAGGCAACTGGCGGGTATCTGTGAGGGTGACTGGGAGACTGGCTGGCTGGGCTAGTCGGTCGTCGTAGGGCTTCTCCCCCGCCAGAGCAGCCGGGAATTTGCATTTCAACTCACCAGTTCCGGGGACTTGGACTTCTCTCTCTCCGAATCTAGCCCTAAAAAAAGTCAAACAATTTGCATTAAAATCAATTAAAAATAGTTACATCCAAAGGTCCATCCAAAGAAATTTTTTATTGAAAACTTTACGAGAAGATGGAAGATGGCCCCCTCCATCAATTAAAGACTTTATCGCAGATTTTCGACGATTTGGAGCAATAAACTTTATGAATCGAGAATCTAGAGTTGTCCGAAGAACGTTCTTCTCGAATTCCGTTAGGCATTCTGGCCTCTAATCGGAGGCTGAAGACGTCGGGCCCATTAATGCTAATTCGGAGCCAGAAGAACTCCAAAAAAGACGGAACAAAAGACTCGGAAGAATCGAAACATAAAAGAGAAACCATAACAAAACGGTTCTGCGCATTCTTCTCCCCAATTCTCGCCTCGCAATTATTTATTTCTGGACCAACTCTCGACCGACATCTTCTCACTTTTTTTCGCCAAAGTCAGCGGAAAAGTTAAATATTTTTATTAAAATCTGATTCGTAGCTTCGTGGCCTTCAGTGCCAGCCCAGGCCCTCCTCTCCGATTTCAGCTCTGGATCGGATTCTCTGGAATCCCACCACCACCCAGCCCGGCCTGGGAACCGACTGCTTCTGGCTACTTGGCGGACATGTGTTGTCAACAAACCCATAGACTGGCACCTCCAAATCGCAATCCCATAACTTCCCCAAAATCAAAGGCAGCTGGCAAAGTCACAACCACAAAGGCGACTTGGGTTCCAGGGCCACCAGACCGCAACATGACGCACGCGCCGTCTCTGACAAAAAAAAATCAAAGGACTTTGTGGCATTTAAAGCGCAGGCGCAGCCTCTACCAGCCTCCATCTGGATCTCAGATCTGTTGTTCTGGCTCTCTTTTATTTTTTATTATTTTTATTATTATTATTATTATTATTATTATTATTATTCTTTTTTTTTTTGGGTAGGCGGACAAGCAGTCTAGGCGGAAAGAGCAGCCTAGAACCAGCCAGCTGGGCTTCTAAATGCCCTTGAAAGGGATTTAGGATGGGAATTCTTCCTAAAATATCTCTCAAAGAGTTATCTCCCAAGAGATATGGTATTCAAGGAGATTTGGAAGAGTTTCTCTTAAAAGATCTTAAGATATTGTAGATCTTATAGATATTTTTAAGAAATTTCTAAAGAAAGATCCTAAAGAAATGATATTTTAGGATCCTCTTCTTAAGATTCTTAAGAATGATTAGATTAAAAAAAATATATATTTAATTATTTAAGACATAAAGATCTAGTTTCTTTATATATCTATTTTATTGAAGATCTTCTATATAGAAATATTGAAGAATTCTTCCAAAAGTAGACCTCATTCCAAAGAAATTGTAGTCTTGGACTGTAGAATCCCCTTAAATCTTAGAAGAAAGCCAAATCTTAAAAGAATCCTAAGGAAGATAAGCTTAAAAAATAGAAACATGGAAGACTTTCTCCTAAAATATCTCTAAGAGACCTAAGGAATATCCGAAGAATTCTTAGTCCTAGACTGTAGTCCCTATCCCCATCTCCTCAAACATAGAAGAATTCTTCTCCAACTTCTAGAAGCAGTAGGAGCTTCAAATCTTCGCCAAGCCCGAGTTCAATGTCAAGTTTCTTCTGCTTCCTCTTTCTCTTCCTCTTCCTCTAGTCTTCTTCTTGCTCTTCTTACGCCTCCGCTTCCGCCTGCGCCTTCTGGCTTTGCATTTTCGTTTCTTTTTTTTTTTTTTGCTCCCGAGGGAGTCGGAGTTGCTCTGCCCCGTGAGCTCATCGCCCAAGTCACCGGCCACGCCCCAAAGTGACGGCATAGGCGCCAAGGCTCCCCCTTCTCTCCTTCACTCCCCTTTTTGCTCAAAAAAAAAAAAAAAAACAAAAGTTGAAGTTGCTCTTCTTTATCTCCCTCTCCCTCTCTCTCTCTCTCTCTCACTCTCTCACTCCATCCGTCCTGTTCTGTCGCCGCATGTTGAGTGGCCCACTCGAGAGATTTGTATCTCAAGGACGCACTTAAGGGGGGAGCAGGAGGGGGAGTGGGCGGCAGGGTCATGGCCGTGACTCACGGCTTATGACAGTTCCGAAACTAACGTGACTCACTGTCAAAAAAAAGGGGGAGAATCTCAAAAAAAAAAAAAAAAAATGCAGGAAGGGAATTCAAGTCAAGCGGAACGAAGAACGAAAGCAAAACAAAAAAGAGGAAGAACGGGGGGGGGGGCCATTAAGAGCTCGCGTTATGCAATAAGAAACATTATCCATCTCTCTCCAGCACAGCATCCTTGGGATTTCTTTCTTTCTTTTTTTTGGCTTAAATTTCTTTCAAAATTGTTGGAGTTCTTTTGTTCTCCGAGTCGGGTGGTTGTGGAAGCCAAAACCTTATCAAGAAACTTTTATTCATTAGCGCGTTTTAAACTAATTAAACACGCGAGATTATCTACGCTAAGCGCTATTCTATCTGTCTCTTTCACGCTAATTTTTGGCAAGCATGCGAGAGAGAGAGTTGCAGAGAGGCAGGAGGAGAGAGAGCTGCTGTTGCCTGCCGGCTGCTGCACACACACTCTCTTACACTCACACGGACACCGCACGCACCACGCACACGGGACTTTTATTGATTTTTCAACGCAACGGAAAGAGACGCAAGATGATAAACAGGAGCTGCAGGCGATAACGGTGATAGCAGGCCTGCTGGGAGCAATCAGAGCGTACAAATAATTGCACAACAAAAACAACACTGCCATCAACGGCAAAAAAAATGCATCCCCATTAGCATGCACTCTCTCTCTCCGACGCCCCCTCTCTTGCGCTCTTTCCTCCTGCTCTCTTCGGTTAACTCCTTTTTTTTGGCTCCTTTTTGGTCTTCTGCCAGGAGTTTCCGATTTTTGGCACACGCCCAAAAAAACAAAAAAAATAAAAGTGAATGGCCAACAAACACAAAAACAAACAAAAACAACAAAAGGAGGAGAAAAAAAATACCCACAATCTGAAGGGTGCAACTACCGTTATCCTGCAGGACTCACCTTTTTGGCCCTCCCTTTTGCCGTCCGCTTTCGATTAACTTTTTTAATTATTTATTTTTAATCACAAAGTCTAATTAAAACTATTTTTTTTTATTTATTTTCCATTTCCACGCATCCTCTCCGATTGGTTGTTATTGCACTTTTTTGAGGACGCGCCTTTTCTTCGCCACAGTCCTTCGAATTGACTTCAAACTGGCCACCACCGGTATCCTTTTAGTTTAATATTTTTTTATCCATTGTTTTGATCTTTCAACACTTTTGCGAGGCAACCGCAGCGCCCGAGCGGTACAAAAAATAACAAAAAAATAAATAAAACAGTCAATAGAGGTGGTAGACGCGCCTTCGCATCCTTTTTTTTAAGGGGGAGGGGGGAGAAGCGATTTTTCAATTTTCCGCCCAAAGACTCGCACTTTTCCGGCCGACAGCAAGGGGTTTTTCGAATAGTCCGCTATATCACTCGGTTACCCGGCAGCGTCTTCACTGGGCGAAGGCTATTTTTCGAAAAAAAAAGTGCCTGGTAGGGTAAGTCTTTTAAACGGCTGTGGTGGTTCGTTCTCTCTCTGCTCTCCTAGAGGTGGGAGAGAATCGATTATTTTTGAGGAAGAATTCGATTTTCGATAGGCATACATAAATTCAAAATTCTGCATTGCAAACTCATAAGATTAAGACTCTTTTCAAATAATAAAGCATATTACTAATAGAAAAAATATATATTTTGAAACTGCTTAAATATTTCTGACTTATGGGCAGCACTAAAAAATGGCGCAAAACTCAAATTTGTCACTTTCTCTCTTTTGTTTTTTATTAAAAAAATACAAAAAAAACCTCCCTTATGAATATCATATTTCATATTTCTTGTTTATTTGTCCCTCCAAAACTGAAAATGATCAGTCTTCACTTAATAATAATGTCATTTCTGGGTACAACTTCCTAATGCATTCTTGACATGCAATTTGGTCATAAATAATCAATTGAGTCAATTATCCCAGGGGATGGTGCATTTTTATTAAAAAGAGGACAAAAGGGATGTTATTTTATTAAAGAAACAAGATTAAACAAAGATGTTATATATTATTCTCATTGTTTTTTAGCAAATAAATGTGTAAACATCAATTGAGATCTTCTAGGTTATGTTTTAAAGCTTGTAAGAGCTTTAGAGATATAGGATAAAGTGTATTTATCGTTTATTAACTATTTTATAATTTTTTTATTTATGTATAATCTTTTAAAAAATTGGCGGTAAATCGTAAAGCTGTCTATGCTTGCCAATTTGACACTTTTTAGCTTTTTTAATTGATCTGGCAACGCCAAAATGGCGGCAAGAACGGTAAATGACTCAAAAGTTCAACTCTCACGTGTCATTTCTTGTTTATTGTGATTTGTTTTTTGGTTTTTTGTGAAATGCTGACTTTGAAGCTCCTGCTTTTGGCAGGACTGGTGGTCAGTGGCTTCTCCCAAGGTCCCTCCGCCTCCCAGAAGGCGGAGATAGCCAAGCTGCGCAGCGAACTCAACAAAGCTTTGGAGGAAAACGATGGAGCACCAGTGGGTTGTTGGCTTTTCCCTGTTTTCTAGTTAATTTATCATCCCTCCCTTCTAGGAGGGTGTGGTGGTGGCTCCTGCTTGGACCCAGCATGATGGCGGACCGCCTCTTCCGAAGACTTCCCAAGTGGAGGTCAATGATGCCTCTCTGAGAAGTGCAGCTGCAGTGCGCCACGAGATCCAGCAGGCAGTCCAGCACCAAGGCCAGACACGGGAGGTCGTCCAGCTCCAGGCGGAGTTCAAGGACAAAAGCCAGTCCCAGGCCACAAAGCAGGAGGTGCTGGGTGCTGCCGCCCTGGACGAGGAAGTCCAGCCGAACGTTGTGGAAGCCAACTCCCAGTCGGACATTGATCTGGAGCAGCTGCAGCGCCTAGAGCTGTCCAAGCGAAGGACTAGGGACATGCTGGTACTCAGCAGGATCGAGGAGTTGTTCAACGTCACGCTTCCCTCCAATGTGGATCGCTGGCTGACCTTGCAGACGAATGGAAGTGGCTATGTCGTCGGACAGCAGATGGGTTCCGGTTTCCTGGTCTTCTCCAAGGACTTCACCCTTCTCCAGAGCTATGTGTTCACAGCGAACGTTACCTTCCTGCTGGGTCTTGAGCGGTGGAGCCCCAAGAAACACATCCAGGAGGGGGTCTTGGTTATTAGTTCTCAGGATCACCTCATCTGGCTGCTGCTGGAGCCAGGAAAGGGCCTCATCCCGTTCTGGCAATGGCCACTGGGGGGCGAGGTCACCAAGATCAGCTCCTTCAGCCTGGATGGCCGGGACTACCTGGCCCTGGTGGGCAACCGCATCCTCAGCATCTATGCCTTCGATCTGGAGACGCAGGACTTCTGGATCGCCCAGCGATTGCAGCTCGCGGATGTCATCTCAGACCTGGCCATCCTGGACGCCGGAAGGGAGCTCCTCCTGGCTGTTGGTCAGACCAATGAGACCCAGATCTACGCCTGGAGAGGATCGGGTGGGGAGCTGCGCCAGCGAGTGGACTCTCCGCAGGTGACTGGCATCACAGCCTTCCAAATGGGCGGACGCAGCTATTTGGCCTTGGGCGGCCAGAAGCCGCGTATCCTGGTCTACCTGCAGGGCCAGCTGTCCCCTCGCACCATTCTTGGCCAGAACTTTGGTTTCGTGGAGAAGTTTCTGCCAGTTCCCGTGCGCAGCTATCGCGACGATCTTCTCCTGCTTGTCCAGCATCGGGTTTTCTTCGAGCCCCACTCCCTCCTGGTATTGGAGGTTCTGGTTTGGAATGGCGAGGCCTTCGAGGCCGGCCTTCCGGCGCCATGTGGCGCCACCTATGGGGCCAACTGTTTGCTGGATCAGCTGCAGGACATTGGTGTTCAGGGAGCTGCTCTGCTCCGGCAACTGGACCAGCCGCCCTTGGTGCTGGTGCCCAGGAACCAGGCCCCCTCGAGCCTCTTCCGGCTGGAGACCCAACTGCTGGCCAGGAACTCAGAGACCCAGGACCTCCAGGAGATCCACCAGTTCATGCAGGAGTGGGTGGGTGAACAGGACAAGCTGCTCCTCCTAGCCGAGCAGCTCCATGTGGAGGATCAGATGGTTTCCGATGATGTGGCCGCCAATCTCGTCGTCAGCGCCGGGGGCTCCATCGAGGAGCTCCTGGTTAACGAGGTGGCCTGGACGGGAGCCGATGCCATGTTGGATCTGAACGAGCTGCTCCAGCAGATCCGCCTACTGGAGGAGGAGCTGACTCCTCTGCGAAGATCCAAGAGGCAGGCGAACCCCTTGAACGCTTTCCACTACGAGCGCTTGGAGGTGGATGCCATTGAGGCGGAGGACCTTGTGGTGGACCACCTCAACCACATACCCATGTTTGTACAGAACTCCAGCCTGAAGCTACCACCAGAGGGGAGGCTCAACGTCCAACGCCTTGAGGTCCTGGAGGCTCCCAGGGAGGAGGCACCCTCCCCTGCCCTTGGCAACGAAACCCATGAGACTTTGAAGCTCCCTGGGGATCTGGAGTTCAGCTCCATCAATGGCCTGGAGTGGAGGCAGTTGCTCGAGGATTTGGTTTGGAGGACAGAGCCCCTAAGCCTCAACCAACTAAGTGTGGAGGGTGTAGGTTTCTCTTTACTTTAATCTTAAATCTTAATCTTAAATGTTTTTAAACTGAATTATTTTTTAGTCTTTAATAATCGAGGATACCTTGCGAGTCTCCAACCTGAACGACTTGAGCTTCCCCGGGGACTACCTGTGGTCCCAGGGCAATGAGACCAGCGTGGTCCAGGCCCCCAAGGAGTTCATCCACACCATGTGTATGTGTCCCCCATAGACTCCCCCATTCCCAGCCAGAATCTATCACAAAATTGCATCCTTTGCAGCCGCCAATGTCGTGGACACTTCGGGAAGCATCAATGGCAAGAATCCTTTGGACGCCATCACCCTGAATGATGCCCAGGACTGGCCTGGTTGGGTTACCTTTTCGCAACTGGAAGTCACTGAACAGTTGGAGGTCAGGCCACAATAGAAACCTATTCCCAATCTTAAACCCCTTCCATCCCACAGCTCAACGGCAGCGCCCAGGGTCGCCAGTTCGAGGAGGCTCCTCTGAATCCCACGCTCCTGGAGTCCCACATCCTCCACGCCGACTGCCACTTTGATCAGCTCCTGGTCGAAGGATCACTGCGTTTGCTGGGCAAACTGGAAAACGATACCTTTGACTCTCTGCTGGGGGATCTGGTCCAGCGATCGTCGGACACCAACGAAGAAATCCGAGTGGATGGCGCCAAGCGAGTGGATCGGCTGGTTCTTCCCGTGGACGTGCATGTCCTGGACCATCGGCTCAGTGGCCTGCCTCTGGACCGCTTTGTGACCAAGCACTCGGCCCAGATCCTGCCCAATCTCACCCAGATCTATGGCTATGTCTACTTCCATCAGCTGGACTTGGCCAAAGGTTCTACCTACGATGGGGTGGATCTGGAGAAGCTCCTGGCGGAGAGTATCCGTCTGGATGGCAGTTCTCCCCTCACCACCAGTCCCTTGACTCGACTGCGCCTTCAATCCCCTCCAGAGCTATCAGAGCTCTATGTGAGTCACTCCCTCAACCAGGTTCCCCTGACCAGTGGCTATCAGCTGCTCCACGAGTCCCTCCATCTGATGGCGGGAAACTTTACTCACCTGGCGGCGGAGCAGGCCCAGGTCAACAAGGACATCACTGGCCAAGGACTCTTGAATGGCAGAAACCTGGAGAGTCTGTTGAAAGAGGAGCCGCGCACCTGGTCGGGCGACGTGCACGTCCAGGAACTGCAGCTCCCCCAAGGCGTCCAAGCCAAGGAGCTGCTGGGCATCAAAGCCGACCTCCTGTTGGACTTCCTCCAGCAACTGGACGACCTGCCGCTGCTGATCCTCCAAGGGAAGCTGCAAGTGGATCGCATGGCAGTCACTGGAGGGTCTGTGATGGTCGAGCAGAGCCTCAATGGCCGGGAGTGGGCGGAGCTGCAGCGCCAGGTGGTGTGGCTGGACAGACCGAATGAGTTACGCACTCGCTGGACACTCCAGGATGCCCCGGATCTCCAAGGGAATCTCCACATTCTGGGCAGCTACAATGACCGACTGCTGCCGGAGCTGCTGGACGACATTGTCTTCCGGCCGGAGAACAGCCAGGAGGAAGTCCTCATCGAGGGAACCAAAAGTTTCAGAGCTCCGATTCAAGCCGACAGCCTCCAGCTGGCGGCGTTGAATGGCGTCCCTTTCGAGCAGCTGGCCACCAGGGAGCAGAGGCCACTGATCCTCACGGGAAATGTCCAGCTACAGGGACGTCTCTTCGTTGAGGATCTGCGGCTTCAGAACGAGTCCTTCCAGGAGTTGGAGAGACTCCTTCGGTGGGATCCCATTCGGCAGAACTTCATCCAGAGGGGAGTCGTTCAACTACCAGGAAATGTGAGTCTGGACGGGCTCACGGTAATGGGTCACCTGGGCAACCTCACTCGGGAGCCGTTGGAGGAGTTCTTCGGGCAGATGATCTTCAAGCAGCAGCCCAGGATTCAGCTCCAGGGTCACAAGACCTTCACGGGACGCGTTCGCATCGAGGATGGAGGCTTTGTGGGGAAAGTCAATGGGCTGGATGTGGAGCAGCTGCTGTCCCAGCTCATCTTTGTGGATGGGGACAAGGAGGAGGTGGCTGTGGAAACGCCCCTGGTGTTTGAGGCTCCAGTGCGGATGGATTCCCTGGCGGCGGAACGTCTAGTCCTCGATGGGCAGCTCCTCAATGGTTGCAACGTGACTGAGTGGCTCTTGGATACGGTTCGGGTGGATCGAGACTGGCAGGGATCGGGAGGTAGGACCAAGGACCTAACCAGTCCAAACCCAAAGCTTAATCCTCTTTCTCTTCAGTGACCTTCTCCGAAGGATCTCTGGATGGCAATCAGTTGGAAGTGGAGCATCTGAATGACCTGGATCTCTCCCAAGTGGTGACCCTTCACACGGAACAAGAACTCACCGAGCCCCTGGCTGCCGATGAGGTCCTCCTGAAGGATGGGCAGCTGAGTGTCCAGGGATCCGTCAATGGACGCAATCTCTCCGAGGATTACGACAACACTTTGATGGTAAGATCAGTCCTGCTCCTCCAGGATTCCATTTGAGAACCCTTTTTCTTCTCCCACCAGACCAATCCCCTGAAGCCCCAACAAGTGGACACTCCACTCTTCCTCTCCGGCATAAATGTGAGCGGATCTCTGGAGGCCACGGCTCATATCAAGGGCATCAACCTGAGCGATGTGGCCACCTTGGGCGGCCAAGGACCCCTCCTTCTCCAATCACCCCTCTACTTTGCCCAGCTCCACGCCCCCTTCCTGAAGGCGGAGCATCCCTTGAACGGCTTCCAGTTCGAGGACTGGTACCAGAGGAGTCTCTGGGCGAGGGGCAGGGATAAGCAGGAGATCACGGGCAGTTGGAGGGTCAACAAGCTCCGCGTAAAGCATCCGGAGGTGGACGGGCAGCGACTGCGCCGCCAAACCGTCGAGGAAAGCTACTGGAACCTCTGCCAGCAGCTGGCCAGGATCCTTCAGTTGCCCTACCAAGTCCAAAAGTTGAGAGCAGCCTTCACCCTGAAGCAGCTCCAGGACCAGGAGGCAGTGCGTCGGGTTTTTGTCGTGGAGGCTGATGAGAATTCGCGTTATCTTTTGGTGAACGAACTGGGATGCTGGACACGGATCTATCGATGGAACGGCAGCGGCTTCCAGGCAGCCGGAGCCTTCGAGGGTGGCCCCATCGACGAAGTGGTGGCTCTGCGGGTGGGCAACCAGAGCTCCAGCAAGGAGTTCACCTTCATGACCAGCCACGACATGGCGGAGGACGAGGACGAGGGCAGCTGGAATTGCTCGAACTTCCACTCCACGCTGGTGAGCTGGCGGAGGAGCGACAGCCAGGACACCACAGAGCAGATGGACATTCCCATGGCCACCCTGAGGAGTCTGAAGGACGAGCACGAGAAGCTCCGGAAGAGTCCCGCCCTGGGGAATCCCAACTACCAGCAGGCCCTTCGATACCTTCAGCGACCTGTCGTTGAATCCCAGTTGGGGGAAGAGTGGCAGCTGAGCCGGGAAAAGGACCCTGAGGAGGTTCTAAGGATAAGGAACCGTCTCCTAGACACCTTGCAGCGGCAGCTCCAGGAGGAGGTGAACATCATCCAGTTGAGCATCCCGGAGAGCGATCTCTATGACGAGCACCTCATGGAGGACTTCCTGGAGCTCATCCAGCAGCTGGAGCACCTCCACATGGACACCCTCCCCTTGCCGGACACTCCGTCCAAGGTTTTGGCTGCCCGGAGTGCCCAGCTCATCTTCCCGGTGTGGCAGGAGTTCCGGGGCATGGCCGACAACGGAGCAGCTGGGCAGGATCACGAGGCAGCTGTCCTGGAGCAGACTCTGGTGGATGTCCTGACTCTGGCCAATCATAATGGCGACTTTCCCGAGGACGAGAAACTGCACGCGGTGATTGAGAGACTCCGGAAGCTGCAGGACGATCTCCAGCTTGACGTGCCGGATCTGGAGGAGGCCTCTTCGCAGCAGAAGGAGCTGCTCCTGCCCCTCAGCTGGAGGCCTGTGCAGACCCTGCGCCTCACCGCGGGTCCCGACTACCGGCCCAAGGTCCTGTACGCCCGGTTGACCCACCTCGCCGACGCCGAAAGTCCTCCGCCCACCACCCCCTCCTCGGCGCCGGCGGCCCACATCCAGATCCACCACATCAACGGCTCCCTCTTCCAGTCCCTGGCCGCGGAGCGGGGCGCCCGCCACCTGGCCACCTTGCGAGTGCGGGACGAGACGCTGTTGGCCTTTGTCGAAGGATGCTGCAGGATACGGGTGTTGATCTACCGGGGAGTCCAGGGCTTCGTTCCGTTTGCAGTGTTTCAAGCTCCCAGCCAAGGGTCCGGCCAAGACGACGAGGTCCTCCAGCTGCTGGCCATGCGATTGCCTCTCCGGAGGGCTCCAGGAGCCTTGTACAGCCTGGCAGTCGTCCAGTCGCGAAGGATCTCGTTTTACGAACTGGTGGTGGCAGGACTTCTAGAACCCTGGATGAAGTGTTGAAAGGATTTCTCTCCTTTCTTCTTTGTTAATTATTTGTTAATTTGTTAATTTGTTAATTTTTTAATGTTAATTAATTAATTGTTTAAACAATTAAGAATTAAAAGAAGGTCCTTGGTTAACTAAATCAAGATATACTTTTATTTCAGAGCAGAATGACTCTTACAGCCTAGGCCCGACTTATGACTACACTTTCGAAATCCCCGGACACGGATCCCGCTCTCTCCACACACTGAGCCCAAAAAAAAGTTACCGGGAATCGGAGAGACAGTGACTACAATAAATACACACACACACTACGGTACAGGAAGGGAGGTGGACAGGAAGGAGGTCTACGGAGTCTAGAGAACATATGTACAGCTACTGCCCAGTTCGTCTGGGGAAGACCTCGCCGCCTAGGAGGAGGGTATCTTCACGGGCAGGAAGAGACGCGGATCCCCGATCTTCGGGCTGAGCCGGACCACCACCTGGTCGTCGCCGTCGCCCACCTCCAGGAACGAGTTCCAGTCGGCCAGGAAGTAGAAGCCGTTCTTCTTCTTCGGCGGCGGCGGCTCTTCGCTGACAGGATCCGGTCCGAAGGAGTCGGCCAGGTCGTCGATGGATCCATTGCGAGGCTCCTCCGTGGTGGTGGTTGTGCCACTGGTGCTGCTCTCCGTCTCCTCCGGCGAGGACTTGATGTCGCCGTCGTCCAGGCCCAGACTCAAGCTGATCTTGGTGGGCGCTTGGGTGGTCTGGACTTCCGGTTCTGCAAGAGTTTGCTTGTCCTCCACCGCTCCTGTTGCCGCCTCCGTCTCCGTTTCATTCTTTTCGCTCTGTCGTCGGGACTTGAGGGTCTCGTCCTGGCCATTTTGGAGGGACTGCAGGTAGGCGGCGTCCGGACTGGGCGTGGGAGTGGCCACCGTGACCTTGTCCAGGCTCACGTTGAGCTGCTGCAGCTCCTGGAGGTTACTGATCAGACGCTGCAGCTCGCTCAGGTTGTCGCCACTGGAGTGGGCGTCCTCCCGCTTCGCCTTGGGCGTCTCCGGCTTGGCCAGCTGGTAGTTCAACTCGCTGAACTCCGCCATCAGGTCGCCATCGAGCTCGCCCTCCCGGGCCTCGCCTGCCTCCGCCTCCAGGTCGTCCTCGACCTCGTCGTCACTGCGCCGCCGGAAGCCCACTCCCAGGCCCATCGTGATGGGCGCCAGCTCGGTGCTGACTCCGATTCGGTTGGCCGCCCGCTTGATGGCCGCCTCTATGATCTTGGTGGCGCTGAACACCGGCAGCTCCAGGCTGCTCTCCGTGCTGGGCCGGGGCTCCGGAAGGGGTCTGATCCTCGGCCGGATGGTGGTCAGCGAGAAGACCGCCGGCGAGGAGGTGTCGTGCGTCGGTGCCGGGGTAGTGCTGGTGGTGGACGAGGAGGTGGACGTGGAGGAGGAGGTGGCCTGCAGCTGGCTCTCCAGTTGCTGGGAGAGCTCGTGGGGCAGGGCCACGCCCAGCTTCTGCAGCTGCTGGGTGTTGTAGAGGAGCTTCTGGAGCTCCTCCAGATCCGCCTTCCGGGGGCCCGAGCTGAGAGGCTGCACCTTCTTGGAGGGCACGAAGCGCGGTGGCGCCGGCGGGGAGGTGCTGGGAACCGTCTTGTAGATGGGCTGCATGTGCTGGTAGCTCTGCCGCTCTCCCACGTCCTCCAGGCTGCTGAAGAACTGCTGCAGCTGGCCAAAGTCTCCAGAGGATTGGCCCTTCTGCTGCGTCGGATGCGCCGGCTGGGACATGGCCAGTTCCCGGAGCTCTTCGCTGGATGTCTGGGATGCAGGGGGGGCAGTCGTGGGGATCAGAGGCTTCTTGTAGACCGGCAAGTCCAGCTTGAGCTCTGGCTCCGGCTCGGGCTCCACCAGTTGCTGCTCCTTGGCCGGCTGGGCGTAGACAATGTGCGCGCCCTGGAGACTCTTCACATTTGGAGTCCGCACGGAAGCCGCGGTGACCAGTTGCTGGTGAGGATCGGCCGTCTTCAGCTGCACCCGCTCCAGTTCCTGCACCTTGCTGAGTAGCTTCTGCAACTGGACGTAGTCCTGGGGATGCACCTCGTCCTGGAGCAACAGGCCGTTGCTCCGCTCGAAGTTGTTCAGAGGACGCTGCCTCTGCTTGGACGTGGAGGCCGCTGTGGAGATCTCCACGCCTCCGGAGCCGCTGGGCAGCGAGGAGGCGGTGGGCGAGATGTCCTGGAGGTGGGCGAAGTCGTTGCTGGGCAGGCTAACCCCCGAGGACGTCCTGGTGCCTGCTATGTTCCTCGTGAGGAAGTTGGGCGGCGTGGTGGGCTGCTGCAGTTGCTCCAGCTGCTGCACCCTGGTGATCAGAGCCTCAAACTGGGCATGATCCACGGAGGCAGTGGGTCGTGGGGTGGTCGTGGTGGTGGTGGTTGTACTGGTAGTGGTGCTGGTGGTGGTGCTCTTGGGCAGCTGCTTCTTCTTGGCCCCGTTCCTGGCCTGCTCGTAGAGCTTCTCCAGTTCCCGGTCGTCGCTGAGGAGGCGCTGCAGCTGCAGGAGATCGGCGGCTCCCAGGCCCAGCCCTCCTCCGTTCTTCGCGGGCCTCGACGTGGTACTGGTGGTGGTGGTGCTAGTGGTGGTGGTCCTCTGCTTCTGCTCCAACTGCTGCAGTTGCTTGAGGATCCTCTGCAGCTCCAGGGCCTCCCTCTGGGCAGGCGAGGGGGTCGTGGTCGTGGAGGTCGTAGTGCTCGTGCTGGTGAACCTGCTGCTCAGAGCCTGGAGCCCTGGACTGGGACTGGCTGCCTTTATGACGTTCTCCGGATTGATCTGCAGCTTCTCCAGCTCCTGGAGGTTCTGCAGCAGCTTGGATAGCTCGTTTGTGCTGGTGGCCTGCTGGTTTCCTCCATTGGCAAAGTTCAGGTCTATGTTGGGATCGATCCTCCGCCGGGGCTTCTTCGCCTCAATCAGAATGGGCTCCCCGTGGGTTATGAGCTGGACGGGAGCCGGAGTTGTTGTGGTAGTGGTGGTGGTGGTTGTAGTAGTGGTGGGGCGAGGAGTGGTGCTGGTGGTAGTCGTACTTGGTGGCTTCCTCTTCGCCTGCTGGGCCTGCAATCGCTCCAGTTCCTGGAGATTCTCCAGCAGCTTGGCCAGCTCCGCATTGCCCTGAAGTGGTAGCTTCGCCGTGGCCGTGGACAGCTCCGTGTGGGCGCCGGTGGGCTCCTCCGTGGGCTTGGCCTCCTTCTTGAGGGCCTTGGGCTTCTTCACGATCCCGAACCGGGTCAGGTAGCCCTCCACCTCCGGCTTCACCCGCAGCTCCTCGCCGATGTTCAGGGGCTTGAAGTTGGAGTACGCCTCCGGGCGGATGCGGGCTCCCTGGAGGCCGCGCAGGTCGGCCACTGCCACCACCGAGGGCTGCGGAGCACTCTCCGCCGGATAGTAGTCGTCCAGGGCGTACCTCTTGTGCGCCCCCTCCGATCCTCCCGAGACAATGCCCAGGCTCTCCAGGATATCCGCCACCGGCTTCACCGTACTGGAGGCGGGGGGCTGGACTGGCTTGGGCTTCCTCAGGAACTGGGCGTTCTTGGCACTGTAGTGGGAGCTGAAGCGTCCACCTCCCGCCGAAGGCGCCAGATTAGGACCCGGTGAGGAGGAAGACGGAGACTTGGCCGTCAGTGGCTTGAAATCCTGATAAACCACCGGAGGCGGGGCGGGCGGGTGATAGGTGGTGGCCGCAGGCATCGGCCTGAACTGCTGCCGCTGCTGGAGAAGATTACCCTGCCCGTAGGGCAGTCCATACGGTGGCTTGTAAGTGGTGGCTGCCACGGCGGGATTACCGCCGGGAACCGTGCTCCTCGGCAGGGCACTGGGATCGGGGGTGAGGAACTTGACGGGATCTGGCGGAGTATAGGCGTCTATCACCCGGGTAACCGGAGGTCGGGTGTACAGCTCCTGGAGGTTCTCCTCCGTATTGTTGTCCGTATTGAAAGGCAGCACCAGCATCAGGGCCCTCATGCTGTCCGCCCGGCTCATGTCGCCGGCCTCCAGGCTCTTCTCGTACTCCTCGCGGGTCACCTTCTCGTACAGCTCCTCGATCTCGCCACTGGAAAGGATGTGTGTTGAGAAGAGGACCTCTAAGGGATCTCCTACACACTCACCGCGTTAGTCTGGGCAGGGCAGGATCGTTGGCCAGTATCTTTTGTACTTCGTCGATGGTCTGCTCGATCTCCGGGGGCTGGAAGAAGCTCTTGTCCAGCTGCTGCCTGGCATTTCCGCCCTGGATGGTGGGCAGTGCCCGCGCCACGCCCCCCGCCAGCAGGAGGAGGGCGATCAGCGCCAGGCCCTCACGGAGCATCCTGCTCGTCCTGGAGAACTGGAGGTAAAAAAAATTCAGTTTTTTATTAAATTGTTTTTTTTATTTATTTTTAATCACTTAAAAATCATATAATTTAACGTTTTTTATAGTTTTTTAATTGATATTTAATATAACATTTAGGAAAGACTTTTACGTTTTTTATTTAATTAATTTTAATGCTTAAAATAAATAGTTTAAGAACTAATTCCCAAACAGAAAAATTGTTAAATGTTTTAAAACATTTTTAAGATTGCCGGCAAGAAACCCCCCCAGATAAGTGTGATTAGTAATATTTTTTGAGCAACCACTCTCTTTTAATCTAAAATATTTTTTTATTAATAATAATTATCATCTAAATTTTTTTTAACTCGCTAACTAAATGACCCACCGACCCAATCGAAAACCCGAAAACCACTTCCACTTCGGTAGCCTCATCAACGTCCATCAACTTGTTTAATAATCGAGTGACTTTATAGGTGCTTTTTAACTCTTTTTTTTTTTTTTATTTTTTAGCCATTTTTTTACACAATTACAGATGGCGAGTCAGCGGAGTGAGAGACAAACAAACGAAACCGAAACAAAAAAATTTCCGCCCAGGAAAAGGCGAGCCAGCCGACTGGGAAAGAAATCAAATGAAATGCTTGACAAATTTCGACAAATATGTGTGACAAGTTTTTTGTTAAAAAATATAAAAAATATGACAAATACTTAAACAAATTAATGAAACAGAAAATAAGTCTTAGACCAATGATGTAAGAGCCGAAGGAAAATCCTAGCAGGAGTCTAAGCCAGAGTCTGTGGATGATGATGCAACTGGTTTGGAAAATGGAAAAATTTGACTTTTTTTAGCCTGCGGCGGGGATCTCGTACAATTTATCACAGAGTCGAGTATGAAGTGAAGTGGCGGACCTATCGAAGCATTTAATTTTCACTTAATTGCCGTAGTTAAATCATAAATTTAATGAGTGCCGTAGAAAGCGATGACGTCGCTGTGATGCCAAAATGCCCAAGTCGATGCGGCGATGACGATGTTGCCGGCCATCCGGCAGCGGAGCCGTTAGCGAAAATGAACTGTTAGATAATCTGGTAGAAAAACAACAACAACCATCTTTTGAGCCACTTATGGCCAAAGCTATTCATTCCACTTTAGCCAAAGTAAACTGTACTGAACGTGAATCAAGTCTACGTGACGGGCATTCTAACAACAAGCTGCAGTCTATGTCGATGGAGACTTCAGGGAATCGGCATCTTGTATCTCAAAGTAACACTGGAATGCTGTCGGTTGAGATATCTCTGGTTCGCCGGCCAACATTAATAGTGCCAAATGGCACTCGCAGATGGCTAGACATTAGTTTCTAGTGTGCGATCATTAACAAGTCTCTCGAAGTCTCACGAAGTCTCACTTATAGTAGTTCACATTTTTTATTGAATATACTTATTTCTGCCATTCACTCGCCAAGCTTTAGTGGGTTTTTTGGCTTAAAATAATTGTGATTTTTAACTACAGGTTAGTTTCTGTAAAAGGGTTCTATTGTTGAATTTATTTTATCTTTTAAGAAGTCATAACTTTGACTATAGAGTCTGAGGAAAAAATTTACTTTTCATCAATATCTGTTATAACTTTTAACAAAATTCTATGCCACTAAAAACAATATTTAAAGAATGGTTCCCTAGAAAAAAAACTAGCTTATGCTTCATAGAATTTAAATAAAACATTAAAGGGCTTTATTGAATTTATTTTATTAAAAATGCCAGAACTAGCATTGGGAACAGTAGTTTTTTGTGTATGGCATTTTATATGAATTTTGTTTTAAAAAATAGCTTTAAAATCCCTTAAAAAATATAAATCTTTAAAGAAATATCTAGAAAATGTTTAAGGGAGAATTTAATTTATTTTTAGAAAGCTTCAAACACTTTTAAATGATTTTAAAGTCAAAAGAAAGAATGCACTCGCCACTAAAATATTTCAAAACCCTTGCCTTTTATAACTCAACCCTAATAAATAATAAATTTTATATCTAAATTAACCCAAAATTAATTGAGTGGCTCTTCCTTAAAAAAATGTTATATTGTCATACGCAATTTTTTAATTTTTGCATACCACACGAACCAAAAATGGTTTGGAAAATGCATTTAAATTTCATAATAGACGTTGGCTTTGTGTGCGTGACTCCTTGTTTAAGTTTTTTATTATTTCTTTTTTTTTATTATGCATATAGGTGTATATGTGTGTGTGTGGCTATTGGCCGTGTAATCAAAACGCAAATAATTTGTTGCCATTGCGGCACGAAATGTGAGTCAATCTTGGGTGAGTGCATTTCGAATCCAAAGCGAAAAAAAAAAACACAGTAAGCCCCAGATGACGACGACGACGACGTCACTGAAGCGCATTAAAAAAAAAAAAAAGTAAAGCAATGTGTGGTAACAATTAAGTTTGTTATTATTTTTTTTATTTTTTTGTTTGTGTGTTAAGTAATTCCAGGCGTCTATTAAATATTATTAACCGCTTCATAACCCAGTCTTTTGGATTGAATGCCTGTGACATCTACACACACGACTAATTGGGGGCCTATTGCTCTGCTTTTCCGTTTTTCCCAGTCTTTTCTTCCATTTTCCCCATTTTCATTTCAATTTCAAGCCAAGTTATTAAGACGGAAAGCGGATGATGAAAAAGCCTTGATCTCGTCTATAGGAAATGTTGGATAATCGCTGGTAATTGCTAGAAATTAATCAATTTTTATTGCACTAAAATTATACAAAAAAAAATAGATTTTAGCCCTTGACTCGAATGAGCTTAGCCATGAACTCTTGTGGCTGTCACCACTGCCCTTTTTGGCCAACAATTTACAGTAATAAGCGCAAAAACCAGAGGAGCCACCGCGTAGTTGGTGGGAAAAGACAAAAGACAATTGTCTTGGCTTTAAGCGGCCACTTCATTAGGTTTTTTCCTCTAGCTTGGCCCAATCAAGAGCAAACGCGCACTTGGCCTCACAACCCGGTAAGGTCAGACTGATTAACTGGCCATTAATCTGGCCAGCTCCACCCCACCTGGCCAGAAAGAGTGGCCAACTATGGAGTGGAGGTTATTCGAAGGTACATTTGAATCGTAATTGTGTCAAATGTAATGAGATTAAAGGTCGACTAAGGTCGACTTTTTCAAAATAGATTCTGGAAAGCAAGTAATGGTTTAGCACTTTAAACCTTGCTAGTCCCAAGAGGTTTAGTTTTTGGTATTTATTTCAGAATTAGGCCACTCAAAATCTCCTCTTTTATTTATTATATCAATGAGTATGTATATCTTCTTTTTTTGGAGAACCAGCTCTGAAGGTCACCTGTCCGGCTGAGGCATCTTTCACGCCATTTCCGGCCATTTCTGGGCAGCGAGAAAGCGCCCCAGGCGCCTGCTGCTCTCACTCCGATTAGTCAGACGACAGCATTAAAGAGCTCCATCATCTCTACAAAAAATCCATCACTAGTTGCCACTTTTACTTAAGAAAAAAAAATTATAAAAAAATAAAACAAGACACCCCGGGCTACTGACTGGCACTTTTTTTTTTTGCGCCTGTTTCGTCAGGCCAGTTGAACGGGCTTTTTGGCCAACTTCAGTGTGCAGCTTGCAGTTTGCAGCTCTTGGATTCTATTTAAGCCAAACTGTATATGACAAGTGAATGTTGTTTTGGGCGGCCAGGAAAAGCCAGCCATCCAGTCGGTTAGCCCCAACTACTAGCCCCAGAAACTGAACCAACTAACTTGGCCAACTGGCTTTTCGGTTTTGAATTGAATTTCTGATACGGGCTTGGAGTTTTTGTCGCTGTCTCGGGCTTATTTTGGATTTGTTTGACTTGTTTATTGGCACTTTTACCCAGTCGATTCATTTCTTGCCTGGGCAGATGCTTAATTATTGTTTTTTTTATTATCATGTGTATGGCCCAGACCCCCCTGCCAGCCCTCCCCTCGGTGGCCTACTCTTCAGTTTGGTGGCCTGTGTTTTGTTTCCCTTTTTTATGGACACTTTCACCACCAAAGTGTATGAAACAACAAAAACAGAAAAAAAACAATAATAATAATAATAAATATTAAGACACTTTAAAGGCTGGCTTGTGCTTAATTTTTAAATTGTTTTTATTTTCTATTTAAGGGAGTCTGTTGGAGACTTTTCACAATAATTACGAAAATTGTCGTTTTGCTCAAGATTATTATTATTTCTATGGATGTGATCTGTTTTAATTTTTTAAGTATTAAACAAAAAGTATTAAAAATAAACTGTTGACTAAACTTGCTTTTTAATTAATTGATCTTTCAAATCTGTTTTATTTTTAAGAAAAAACTTAAAAACTCTTTTTAAGACAAAAAAAAAAAGTAAAACACCTGTATTTGCACCTGCACCTGATTTTCATTTTCATTGCCCTTGTGTCAAGGTCATTGCAATGTTCGGTGCAGCATACAATTCGATTCAATTCACGATTCACGATTTACGATTTAACGAATTTCGAGTTCGTTGCCTAAGTCTTTTGTTAGCCGCCTCCCTCGCAGCGGAAGACCTGAAAACCTGTCACCCCAGTCCGGCTTAAATTTATTTTTATTTTTTTATAGATATTGTGGCTAACAATTTCCAATTACATTTTCAATTTTCGGCAGCTCCACACCAAAGGCACACACACACAGGCACTGCACACTCCAAAAATAAATCGATTTTATTTTTTTTTTTCACAACTTTCAAAAAATCACAGAAAATAATTAAATAAAAAAGGATTAACGAACGTTTTTGTTAAAAACGGAAATTAAATTCAACACGCGACTGTAGGATATTGATTTCTTAGTCGCGTCTCTAAAATCGGATTGAGATTCAAAAAACAGTTTCAGATTCAAAGACAGTTCGTTTTCGAGATTCGTTGGCGGTTTTGAAAGTTTTTGGCGCATGCGCGGCCTGCAGACCATTTTCAATGAGCGATCGCAGCGTACTAAACCACCAGCCGAGTCTTCGCTGCCAAGCTGCTGCCGGTGTTGTTGCCACTTTAGTTGCTTTTTTTCCGGCGAACGGAGCAGAGAGCCAAGGCGGTAAATGGTCCGGAGTTCGAAGTCTCTGCCTCCAGAGGCTAGAAGTTAGAGCAAGAAAATACTCGATCTTGGGCGCAACATTGCTGCCTTGATTAAACTCATTCCATGGCAATTGCATAAATTTGTTGGACTATTAAATGAAAATAAATGAAATCGTGTAGAGCTTATTAAATGCATGTTATGCCTGCATTTTTTACGAGTCTTGACTAATTTTAATCTTTGTCTTAGCCTAGATTCATAGTTTGAAAGCCTTGTCTAATTTTTAAAGTTATTTCAAATATTATGAAAGATAGTTTTAGATTTTAAAAGATTATGAAATTTTTTTGGCAGGAGTTAGCTGTAATGTTTATATATATTTCTTTCTTAAAGGATTTTTAAAATATTAAATGTTTAAAATTAAATAAATATATAACACAAACTTCTCTCTAAATATTTTATTTCTCTCATCTCTTTATAGCTCTTGAACAAACAAAACACTAACTGGTTTCCCAGACATCGCCAATCAATCAAATTGATTTTTGCATACCTGCCAGATTTTTTATGTCTTGAGGAGATTCCACATTAACCGATTAGATGCGTGACCTGTCACCAAGCCAACAAAAATAATTAAAGAGCCAACAAAAAGTTCAAAAACCAATAACAAAGTCGAAAGACAATACCAGAAAACCAGAGCTCGATATCACTACAAAGTGTGTGGATTGCCTTGACCAAGTACACTGTGCGAAGTCAGGGGCGGGTAGCCGAGCTTAGAGGGGATAGAGATAGCCAGGGGAGAGGTTGGGACGGAAGGTGAACAGCATTCTGCCGCATTCAGCTGACAAATGCAGACTGGTTTCGGCCACAAGCATTTCACTTTGGCCATCGCCACTAACCACTCACCACTTGCCGCTTCTTCACCTTTTTTTTTCTCTTTTCCATTTTTATTTTTTTATTGAGTTTGAGCTTTTTTTTTCTTTCTTTTCCCCAACCAATTGACAAATTCGATTGATTTTCTCCCGCTTTCTGCTCCGCCTTGGAAACGCACTTTTCAACAGACTCGATTCGATACGATTTGATTTGGTTTTGTATTACAATGCGGCCCATTGTGGTCGTCTGTGTGCTCCGGTTGCATAATAAATAATAGTAAGGAAAATATAAAAAAAAAGGCCACGCACTGGGAGAGCGATGGGCCCGAATGCATCCACTCACTCGATTGACTTCTATTAGTGCAACTTCAGCTTTAAAGTTGATCTGCGGCCTCTGGTGATGGTGGGTCCAGACCCTCGGGGGTTTATCTGAAAAATCAGGCAAAGTACAGCCCATAAAACTAAGCTATTAATCAACTGATTGAATTAAGTTTAGGGGCTTTGAATAACAAGGAAGTAATTGAAGATTTTATTAAAAGATTTTTTAAGTAATAAAGTTGGAAAATAAAAAACTAAATGCTTTTTAAGACTCATTCATAAAGATTAAGGAATTTGATTTACATATTTTAATTAATTTTAATCAAGTCTCTATTATTTTAAAAGATTTAATATATAAAAATCTACCCATCACCTCCTAATTTGTACAACAGACTAGAAAATAAGACATAGAAAACCTATATATTTTTAAGAAAGAAAGATAAAGATAAGTTACCCCCAAAAAGAAGCTACAGTTTCGACTCCATTTCGCGCTTGGCACGTTTTGCTCGAAATAATTAAAGCGATTTTTGGTTATTTGTAACATTTGTCATTTGCACATAAACAAACTGAAACCATGGCGGGGCTGGGGCTAAAACCACAACCCTTTTCTTTTATTTTATTTGATAGTTTTTGTATTTTAGTGTGTGTGTGTGTGTGACAACATTTGACACAATTTAACGCTGACGCGACAAAATAGTCTGCTCGGTTCAGCTTGGTTCGCCCCGAGGGGGGTTACTGTACGGTAAGTAAGGTTTTTCCAAGTGCTTTACTGTTTGAGCTTGCGCCTTGACTGTCTATGCAAAAGTCAGCAACCACACACACTGAGACACACATTTTGGCCAAATTGCAACACGGAAAACCAAACAACAGAGCCGAGTCAGGGCAGGCCAAGCTAAATAAAACGAAAACTGAAACACTGAATAACTGAAAAATGACAAAACCCATAAACTCTTGACATGACACGGCCAAAAAAATATTGGCCGTTGGGTGGTTCAGCAGAGGGGAATGCAACTTTGGAGCATCGCACCCAAAAGCTAAAAAAATAATAATAAAAAATAAATATGAATTGCTTTTATGCCACCAACATGTTTCATGTTGGTGCAAAAATTAACTCGGCCAAGGGTCTAAAAGTCGCTGGAAAATAACTTGTAATTTATTCAAGTCTTCTTAATTTATAAATAAAGTGCTTATAGTTTTTTAAGTGATGCTTAAATTATAAAAAATAGTTTCTAGTTAACGCTCAAAGAGCCTCTCTCTCTCTCTATTCTCTGAAAAAAAAAGCCGGCTAGTGGTTAAGGCGTTGGCAGTGGCACTTGTTTGGTGAGCCGCCAACACCACCCCCTCACCGCCGCCCCCTTGGCGGATGCCCGCCCCAAATGCTTTTACTTTATTCGGCCATTCACTTTCTCCGTGTGCTGTTTGCTTTGCTAATTTCGGATTTGCCTTCGTCACAAAAAAGCAAAAAAAAAATACAAAGTAAAAACCAGGAGAGAAAAGTGAAACAGAAAACGGACAGAAAACAAAACGGAGGCAAAACTGTTGCTGTTTTTTCTTTCTTTTTTTTTTATTTATTATTTTTTTATTGGCCATGTTGTTGTTGTTGTTGTTGGGACAGTGTTAAAATTCATATGCAAAAATTCCAAGAAAATTATTCAATCGCGTGGCCAAGATTATTCAATTCCAATTCCAAATGCATGTCTGCTCGTATATATGTGTAATCAGATCCAAAACCAGATCGGGCCAGCCCCCTTCCTATTTCCTCACTCCCGAAATAATGCTAATCCGATTCTGGATTGAACATTGAGGGCGATTGGTAATCAAATGGAAACAAACTCAGCGAAACAAATAACTCGGCAATGCCAAGTTCGTTGCTCAAGTCTTTTGTTTGCGGGGGGCGAACGGAACGGCAGGCTTCGGGGCATTAATATCCAACAATTGATCAACCCGTAAAGATCAATCAATATATAGCGATCGCCGCTGTTAATTAGCCTTTGAATTAGCTGCGAATTACAGGGGGAAGCACGAATCCAATTTAATCCTTCCTGTCGCCGCACAATTACAAAACAAAGTCGTCAAAAGACTTTTAATTTCTTCCTTACTCCAATGTGTATCATAAACACTCTATTTACATAGCCGGCACTCGAGAGAAACACGATGTTATTTAATAATCGTAATTACCTGCAAAATGTTATAAAAAGAAACACGCTTATCTTGAAGATAAACCCAAAGAAAGGTGACTATCTTCGGGTCTTATATAAAGTCCAAGCGACCAGTTTGCTTCCAAAGAAACAAAAACACTTAACGGGCGGCACTCAAGAAGATGCCCCCTTTTAACGAACGTAACAATTATTGTTTTCATACTCTCACAAAGGGTATACTTGTTTTGTCGCGAAAAGTGTCACAATTTTTTATCAGAGGTTCCATCAGAAAAAAATCGAAAAAATGGGATCCAATCGGATGGATTTTGGCCAAGATATGGTCTTCCCAAGGGCCACTATTTCGGGTTTCTTGATTTTCCCCACTTTCCAAGGGGTTCCATCAGAAAAAATCGAAAAAATGGGATCCAAAACTTTATTTCCAGGATTTGATGCAGATTTAAAGAGAATCGATCCACGATTCGTTAAAGGTATCCCGTTTAAGGATCGGATGGATATTGGCCAAGATATGGGCTTCCCAAGGGCCACTATTTCGGGTTTCTTGATTCTCCCCACTTTTCCAAGGGGTTCCATCAGAAAAAATCGAAAAAATGGGATCAAAAATTTGATTTCCAGATTTTGATGCAGATTTAAAGAGAATCGATCCAAGATTCGTTTAAGGTATCCCGCACCAGAATCTGATGGATTTTGGCCAAGATATGGGCTTCCCAAGGGCCACTATTTCGGGTTTCTTGATTCTCCCCACTTTTCCAAGGGGTTCCATCAGAAAAAATCGAAAAAATGGGATCAAAAATTTTATTTCCAGATTTTGATGCAGGTTTAAAGAGAATTGATCCACGATTCCTTTAAGGTATCCCGTTTATGGATCGGATGGATATTGGCCAAGATATGGGCTTCCCAAGGGCCACTATTTCGGGTTTCTTGATTTTCCAAGGGGTCCCATCAGAAAAAATCGACAAAATGGGATCCAAAATTTTATTTCCAGATTTTGATGCAGGTTTGAAGAGAATTGATCCACGATTCATTAAAAGTATCATTTTTAAGGATCGGATGGATATTGGCCAAGATATGGGCTTCCCAAGGGCCACTATTTCGGGTTTCTAGATTTTCCCCACTTTTCCAAGGGGTTCCATCAGAAAAAATCGAAAATATTGGATCCAAAATTGTATTTCCAGATTTTGATGCAGGTTTAAAGAAAATCGATCCACGATTCGTTAAAGGTATGCCGCTCCAGAATCGGATGGATATTGGCCAAGATATGGCCAGAGTAAGCCATGTAGAGTAAAAAGTATGGAAAGTAAAAAGTAAATGTAAGTAAAAAAAATTTAAAAAAAAAGGGACCATTTTTGTTTGAATATTGAATATATTGTGGATTTTTATAAATTGCTCAAAATGTCTGTTTTTTAGGCAAGTTCAGATAACTGTTTAGCCAATTGAATAATATAACGAGGTATAATTGTAGTTTACTTGAAGTAAAATGTTATCGAAAATACCAGTATTTTGGTATTTTTACGGTAAATTTGTTGGCCAACTATCGAAGGGGGTAGTACCTGAAGGCTACTATCGATAGACTGGTCTTTTATCGAAATACCGCTGATATCCAGATTGCCCAATAATACCGAACGCCAAACGCCGTGGATACGAGAAGGGTCATTGTTATTTTTTCTAATCGCCTCAATTTCTGGCTTCGTCGTGAAAACAAATAGGGCGCAGAAAGTGCTACGCGGTGGGCCCATTTGTGGTAGACTATCAACCGGAAACGGAAGGCCAGCCGGGAGGAGCGCGCACAGAACAGGAAAAAAATAAATGAATTCATTTTGTTTTGTTTGCCAAAAAAACGGTGCAGCCATTTCCCCTATGTGTGTGTGTGTATAGGTGTGTAATTGCCTGTATGTGTGTGTGTGTGCGTGAGCATTTGCGTGTGCGTGCGTGAGTGTGTGTTTCTCTCGCTGGCTCTCTGCACTTCTATTTCCCTTCTTTTTTTTTTTGTACCGTTTTCTTCCTCATCCCCCAAGTGCCGCTTTAAATTAAATAATTGCATTATTTTTTGTGTGAAATCCGCAGGAACTATGTGCTATTCGAATATTGAAAGTCCCAAGCAAAGTGATGGCCGCAAAATGTTAAACTCGGCGTTGAAATAACTGCAAGAGAAACAAAAACAAGAAAACACTACCGATACGCGGCGAAGTAAAAATCAATAATTAGAGCTCGTTCCTCGAGCTAAAAAGCAAAGGCTAAAAAAAAAAGATTACAAAAAAGGTATGCAGTAGAATCGAAAGTAAGAAACTAAGTCCATGGCTCTTAAAAAACACAAAACTCTATGCAAGTGTGTACACACACACACATCTACATCAAAGAATATAAATATATATATATGTTTCGATATATTCCGATATATATGTATATCTATAGGGGTATTGGTTTTGGGAAATTTTCAAAAATGCAACAAAAACACAACACAGCATAAAAAAAAAGCGAAAAAAAAGGCGCAAGAAACGGCAGTCAATTTCGTGTATTTCGATTTTCCGGAAATGCAGGGTGGCATACAGCATCCACCGGACACATGGGGCAGGCAGCCTTGCCAGCCCACCCCCCTCTGTCCCCTTTATGTATATTTGCGGTGAAAATTTCCCCCCGCCCCCCCACAGTACAACAAAAAATTGCATTTCTCCAACATAAGGCATCGAAATAGACTTTTTAATTGAAGAATATATTCCATTACCTAATAGGCAGGTAGGGAACTATACTATATGTACAATGCACTTTATATTTTTTTTTCTTGTTAGTTTCCTTATATTTTTGTTCCTAATTTGTTGTGTTGTTGGAATGCCAAGACAGAGGCGGACCTGAGAGAGGAGAGTGTTGTGTACGAAAATCGATGAAATCATGTAACCAAAACATACAAGTAAATATGTCTTACTTATTTGTATGTAAGGGAAATGTTACATGCATGCGAATGCCAAGCATGCCCATTGCGTTTCTTTCTTCTTTTCTCCAAGGGATTCTCTTACCAACAAACAAAAAATCAATGCAACAATAATAAAATCTTCTATAAATTCCAGCCATAAATTACAAAAAATCCCTGCATTTATGTATTTTTCATTCATTTTTTCTTCCATAGAACTTGCTTGTATAAACTGAACAAAAAAAAGAACAATTTTTTTGAAGGAAACATGATTCAGCCTCTTTGATTTCTGCATTCTGTAAAGCTACTTAGTTTCGTTCAACAATTTTTTAATAATTATACTCTCATATATATCTTTAAACGTATAATCTTTTTTGAATTATGGAGGATTTTGCAGTCATCCCTAAAAAATGCCGCTACAATTTTTATAACTAGTTCTTATGTCTAGTATTTTCCATCTATTTTTGTTTAAAAAATAAAATTTGGTATTACAATTCTGAAAGATTGGTGTTGATCATCTTTTCTTTTCAAATCACAAACAAATCAACAAAAATTCTAGAGCACAACAGATTTCACCAAAAAGATTCTATAAAAAAAAAATACATAAAAGTTCGTGAAATTCGATTCCAAAGTCATGTTAAACAGCGCAAATAACAATTCTCTCCAGCATGTAAGTAGACGAAAATCGTCATTCAAACTATATATATCATTTTCCATGACTTGTTTATGTAAATAAAAAATATATATCTTAAAAAAAAAAACTGCCTGTAAAGCACGATAGAGCATGCCATTTCAAAAAAACTATTCCTTTCAACTATTTTATGTTTAAAAGCATCTTTAAGTTAAAAGGGGTCAAGTTTAAGGGTTAGTATTTTTTTGAAAATCTTGGTATTTTTCTCAGATTTTTGCAAAAAAAATTAGTAAAGATTTTTCCAGCTAGCTTAGTATTTTTTGTCCAAGAGGCTGACTGTTGCATGTTTTAAAAAAAAAATCATTCGCTTGAAAAAACACTTTTTTTTTGCATTTTGAACTATGAACTAATTTAGAAAAGAACTCACACACATGCTCCTTAGAGATGATCTTGATACACCAGACCACTACTTCTACCACTCTCCCCATCAAAAGATGTCCGACGAATGACACTCGACACACAGGTGCTGGTGTTGCATAAATATTTCTGCATTGTATTCACATTTTTGCTCAGCGAGGCAATAAAAACAAGGCGGCAAGAAATTTTAAGGCTAATAAGTTTTTAATTAAGTTTCAACCCAATTTGCGATACACTATCGAAAGGGTTTTCTCATCAAAAAATAAAAAGAATATTACTATTGATGGTTGAGTTCGAGTTCGAGTTCGAGCTCCCCCAATATTTATCCATTTTTTTTTAATATCTACATATATTTTAGTTTTATTCCACAATCACTATTTAGGAGATCTCGACCAGAAGAGCAGCTGGTAAATGCAAAAACACCCACGCGAATGAAGGCGTCAATTCCTCCAAAAAACCTAAAACCAAAAATATTTATTCATCAAAAAGACTTTCGAACCGAAAAAAGTGGGAATGTGAATGTGTAAAGGAGACTGTTGTGAGCCGATACACTAATACACATTGGATGGAAATAAAAGCAGAGATTTATTTTAGAAAACGTTGCGTTGATTACTGCAAATTTTGATACGCAAATGCAACTCATGCATCTCTGAGTTCTTGCCGCAGCTGCTGCAGCAATAACCGCTCCACCGGCATCAAATATATGCATATATATTTTTTTTCTTTTAATGCAGTTTCGTTCATGCCCCTTCTGGGCCATTTGCTGGGATATGGTCTTCATTAATCCACTAAATGCGATGTTATCAATAGCCAAGCATCTCGATTTTCAGACAGTCGTCCCCCCAGAAAGCCATTCAAATTAAATGAATAAATGATAAATACCATTAAAGCAAGGTTGTTCAGCATTCATGCCTCGCGGACACCCTGTAATTAATTGGTCTATTAATTAGGCAGACTCTTGACCAAATTAGGAAGCCGACATACTCTCACTCTCCCTTATCCGCTTGGTCTTTTGTTGTGTGGATTCTAGGACATTTAACAGACAGCCGCATGTGCTAGTGCCTGCCCTTTGGGAGACTGTAGAAGAAAGGGTATAAAAATATCGAGCTTCTTGAAATAATCAGCTAGCCGTGCAAATTATCTATACACACACGTACAAGAATGTCTCTTCACATACATGTCTGTGGACATATTTTTTTTTCCCTTATATTTTTTTTTTTTTTTTTTAATAATTTCAGTTCCTTCTATAAAATTAGCTGCAGATTGCTTTTGTCGTTGTCAGTTAAATGTCAGTGCTTAGCCGGGAAACTCGAAAGTCGTCAGTCAGTCGCTCCTGATCGTCACAGCCAGCCAGAGAGCCAGCTAGCCAGCTAGCCAGCTAGCCAAACAGGATAATTCTTCTGTCAAATATATACTATAGGAGAGCTAATTAAAATGTATCCAGTGTACTATAAGGCAGGGCGTGGGGGCTATAAACCATATCCCCACCAGGCCATGCGCATAGCCAGATCTTCCACCGTTTTCTATCAGCGCCAGAACTTTTATGCCCACAAGGGCTTTGTGAACAAGAAACCGAAAGTTTTCACCAAACGACGTTTTATGTTCACTGCCTTCCAAAGATACAATGTAAGTTTTAGTTTTGGAAATAGAGGCAGGAAAGTGGATGTCTTTTTTATTAAATTATTATTTTTTTGTTCTACCAAGATCTACCATAAAAAATCAAAGGATAATGGTCTATACTTTGTTTTTTTCAACAATTTTCGTTGCGCTCTTGTATTTCCAGTGTCTTGTTATAACTGTCTATATAGTATTGATGTTGTTGTGTGTAAAAAAAAAAAGAAAATAAAAAATAAATATAAACACATTGTGTGTATGTATGTGACTAACAAACTAAAATAAATATATTCATTAAGGCATACCTACACACAACAAGGACACCTTTTTTTCTGTTAAAAAAGGGTTGTTTGAATGCTTTTCGTTGTACTGTACATGTCCATTTAAACATTGTTGTGTAAAGAATTGTGAACGCAAATTGAATCGGAATAGTAATACATCTCATTTCCATATAGCCGGTGACAACACCATCCGAAATCAACATGAATGGCTATAACCGCAAAGCGCCACAAAAGCGGCGCTACGATATGCCAAAATATGCCGGTAAATAAAAACTTTATCCCCATTATCCCCCACTTCCCTCCACTTATAACACTCCATAACACGCGATCCTATACTATACTATATCCTATACTACACAGTGCCACCAAAAAAGAAAACAACCAAGGAGCGGATACCACAGCCGAAGAACACGGTGGCAATGCTAAATGAGTTAAGACATGGACTGATTTACAAATTGGAGTCACAGACTGGTCCGGTGCACGCACCTTTATTTACAATATCCGTTGAGGTGAGATGAATACTTGTGTACCTTGGTCCTTCCACCCCATTGATATATTTGCATAGAGAATCCTACCCACTACTAGTCGTAAAAAATGTCACTATTTGTCCGTTCTATTGTTATTCCACGCGAATTGCATATCAATAGATCAATAGGGGTTGTACGGCTCTGATATGTGGGTTAGATGTGGTCTAGTGTGGGCCTGGGCTGCCATATACATATATGGTAACAAGCACCGTAAATGGCCATAAAGTGTGCATGACATTTGGCCGTTAAGGGCCCACCACGAGGCCCAATATCAGAGCAACTAGTATATGCAGCAATAAACAAAAACAATTGTTACCCAGTTGTTGGGCATTCGCATCTGATTTTTATTGACCTGGAAAGCTATATTCGCTGTCAATATAAATCAGGTACTTGATATGCAAATCACCGAATGGGTGTCTTTTTCAAGGGGATTCTAGCCCCTATTACCCAGAAAAAAAAATCGAATTTCCAAAAGAGGGAAAGAGGGCTCCCCCTTGTAACTAGAAATGCTAGAACCAATTGAGAATCATAAGAAAAATTATGAAAAATCAATGCCAAGACCACTTTAATCTTTTCCAACAAAGCAAATAAAATATTAATAATTTAATAAATTTTAATAATAGGTCGATGGACAGAAGTACATGGGCCAAGGTCGCAGTAAAAAAGTAGCTCGCATCGAAGCTGCTGCCACGGCACTGCGTAGCTTTATACAATTTAAGGACGGAGCCGTCTTGTCGCCATTGAAGCCATCGGGCAACCTGGACTTTACCAGCGACGAGCATCTCGAAAATGGTATTGAAAATATATCCACTAAGAAATTGGTCGATTACATTCAGACGTTGATGTTGACTGAAAAATCCAACCTTACCTCGCTTGAACAACCCACGTTGCGTCTTCAAATGTTTTGCATGAGTCAGAGCAAGTATTAGTGATTTTTTTTGTTTATTTCCTCTTCTGTTCGATTATTTTAATTTATTATTTAATCCTATAATTTATTGCGAAACCATTAAACCAAACAAGATGATTGACATTTTGCACAACAATCCATAAATCAAATTTTACACAAAAAAAAATGGATTCCTAAAGCAGCTTAATTAATTTTAAATTAAAAATTGTTCCATTTTTACTCAAAAATACAAAAAAAAAAAAAAAAAGAGTAGAAATGGAAGTCCTTAATAGTTTTTGTTTTTCTGTGTGTTGGCTTAACTTTTTTATTGCAGTTTTTGTAAAGTAATAATTTTTAATAAAAAAAACTGCCTGTAAAAAAAGAGATTTTAATGCTTAAATATTATTTAATTAACATGTCTGTAGTTTATACATTTTCATACATGTCTTCAAAGGTTTCTCAATTAAGACAATGCTTTTTATTCGTTTGTAAATAATAATTTTTAATGCAATATAATTTATAACTATATGTGTTTTTTCCTTGCCTTTCTGTTGATTTCTTTTCTTGTATGTTGGTTGGAGATCAATTTATGAAAAAAAATAAATAAAATATGAAACTTCTGCGTGTGCGTATGAGTGTGTGACATAAGTTTAGAGGATAAGTTAGAGCCAACACCTGCCGATCAGCCGACTTTAATCCATCACCTTCTATCTATATATCCAGATGTCAGCAAGAGCGCCATCACGGTCGATGGCCAGAAGAAAGTGCCGGACAAGGGCCCTGTGATGCTGCTCTACGAACTGTTCAACGACGTTAATTTCGAGTGCATTAACATTGATGGGGCTCAGAACAACTGTCGCTTTAAGATGACAGTGACGATTAATGAGAAGAAGTTTGATGGGACAGGTGAGTACCAAAGGGCTTGGCAAGGAGTCTATGTACCAATTTCGAGGACTATGGCTGGAATGGTCTCTGAGATAAAGACAAACGGACATAGGGACACTTGCCAAGTCTGCCGAATTATAATAAACCCCCACAAGTATCAGGTATTAATATTTCGTTTACATTTCCAGGTCCCTCTAAAAAATTGGCCAAGAACGCAGCTGCCAAAGCGGCATTGGCCTCGCTGTGCAACATCTCGTATAGCCCCATGGTGGTGCCACAAAAGAACGTGCCACTGCCCATCGACGACAAGTCATCGTCCATGGAACTGCCCCAGATCCACGCGGACACCATTGGCCGTCTGGTGTTGGAGAAGTTCATGGAGGTGATCAAGGGCCAGGAGGCGTACTCGCGGCGAAAGGTATTGGCTGGCATTGTAATGACTGAAAACATGAATTTTTGCGAAGCCAAAGTGAGTTGCTAACTGGCTAGTTACATACTAGCTAGTCTTAAACTATTGTGTTTATTCCGCAACGTTGATCACATTCGATTACACCCATTTCCATTCGAATAGGTCATTTCGGTATCGACGGGCACCAAGTGCGTCAGCGGCGAACATATGAGCGTGAACGGAGCTGTTCTGAACGATTCCCACGCCGAGATCGTGTCCAGGCGGTGTCTCCTCAAGTACTTATATGCCCAGCTGGATCTTCAGTGCAATCAGGGTATAGTTGTTTGATGCCTAAGTCAAGTTATTCCACATATATATCTCATAGAGCTCATACTATATATAGTGTTAAGTGAGAAGGCCCTGTCTAGTCTAGCATATAGTTTGAATTGTAAAGTCTTACGAGAAGAGAGAAAACATTGTTGAAATCCTGCAAAAAAATACTAGTCATTCTTAGAATATAATCAAGAACTGCTAAACTTTTTTTTTACTGAATTCGTAGGGCATCTTGACATTCCTGAAAACCCACTTAACTCTTGCGTTTCAATTGGAAAACATTTTCATTTTTCCATATCACTAGCCATCCTGTAGACCTCGTCACCAACTACTTTTGTATTTATTTGTTTAACCAAAAACCATGTTATAGGTATGCTTTCCTCCCCCCACTTTTAATTGCAAATCCAAAAAAGAAAGATATATACTATATATACCCCAAAAAGAAACCAAAAAGATTCTTTTCATATATACCCCTTGAGTATTGATGAAAAGAAAATGAAGATTTTATGAAACTAAATCTAACACGTTTTCATTTAATTTATATTTGATTACTCTTATTCAATTTTCTCTTAAATTTAGCCACAGCATATCAGTCGATTTTCGTGAGGAATACTGATGGGCAATACCCTTACAAACTAAAATCCGGGGTACATTTCCATTTGTATATAAATACAGCACCTTGTGGGGATGCACGGATATTTAGTCCTCACGAAAACGACACAGGTGTTGATAAACATCCAAATAGGTTGGTACAATCGATATACTATATATACTTTTATAACTACTTGCTACTATATACTTTTAATGAATTACTTTACATATGTTCCTATACACCAAACAATATACAAAATTGTACAAAAAAAACCGAAAAGAGAATACATGACAAAAGTATTAAGTAGATGACTAACTAATCGACTAATTAGTTCATTTTTGTAAAATAAAAAACAATGAAAATCTGGGAAATGCAGTGAAGAATATGCACTAATATATATATACGTATTCGAATATGTATGAATATATTGGCATTACCAAAATCTGAACACAAGCATGAATGTATAGAAAACTATTTATGATTCCGGGTACTATTAAGTTTCTATTGATTCTTTTGTTTACGTTTTTTATTTCGTTTCTTATCTTGCTAATATTACTCTTCAGATTACGAAATATATAACTCGAAATTGAAACCTCTCCTCCAACACTGAGTTGTCTGTCTGTTTTAAGACTCTATTTTGAAAACCCTATTGTAAGTTCCCCCCGAATGTAACAATCCAATTGGCCATTCAAAAGACTCGAAATAAATTCTTGAAAAAATATGTGAAACAAGGACCTTTTAAATCGAAACAATCATCAGGTTGAAATTTCATCGTAGCTCTCTAAGAATCTTCAAAAAACAATGTAGTTTTAATGTGAATATTTATCGTTCTGTCTAGTTGTAAGCCACAAAAGAACTGATCATGTTTTGTTCATAATATTGACTTGGCATGTTACGAAATAACTTTTTAAACAATCAAAATAATTCTATTTTCATATTCATTTCCACACACAATGCCGCGCCCACATTTACACTTAAAAAAAAAAAAACAAAATATAAAACCTAATCGACTATAGAAAAGCCCGTGGACAGTTGCGCACGAAAATCGAGTCCGGGGAAGGAACAATACCAGTTAAAAGCAGCGATGGCATACAAACGTGGGATGGCGTTTTGCAGGTGAGTTTTTAATCCATTAAATTATTTATTAATAACTTAAGAAAGTAATTATTAATTATATATATTTTTTTAACAGGGCCAACGCCTGCTCACAATGTCGTGCTCGGATAAAATCGCACGCTGGAACATTGTGGGTATACAGGGTTCCTTACTGTCTTCCATAATTGAACCAGTGTACCTGCATTCTATTGTCCTGGGCAGTCTTTTGCACCCAGAGCACATGTACCGGGCTGTATGCGGTAGGATCGAGAAGTCCATCCAGGGCCTCCCGCCGCCCTATCATTTGAATAAGCCGCGTCTGGCATTGGTGACATCGGCCGAGCCGCGTAACCAGGCCAAGGCGCCCAATTTTGGCATTAACTGGACCATCGGTGATACGGAACTGGAGGTGGTTAACTCCTTGACTGGCCGGACGATTGGTGGTCAGGTGTCGCGTATCACCAAGCAGGCGTTTTTCGTTAAATACGGATTCTTGATGAAGAATCTGCCGGGTATATTGGTGCGCAAAGTGACCACAGACTATGGTCAAACGAAGGCTAATGTCAAAGACTATCAGGTGGATGATTAATACAATATTTTAATTCAATATATATTAATATTATTATATACTCTCTTTGTAGACCGCTAAATTAGAACTGTTTTCCGCGTTTAAACGAGAAGATCTGGGCAGCTGGCTGAAGAAACCGATCGAACAAGACGAGTTCGGACTCAACGAATGACTGCATTCAACTGCTCTACCTATGGGAAATGAAATGTTTAAAAAAGACAAATGCAACGGCAAGCAATTAATAGAATTAGAAGCAATAGCTTATAGTAACAAATCGTATGTAGAATGCAAAATAAGTTTGGTGCAAAAACATCAAAATCAACAAATTGAACAACAAAACCAACAGGATAAAACCATACAAAATGAACAAAATCAGCAAAAACAGCGAAACTTGTGTCCCAAAAATCTCAATGGCAAGCACAATGATGCTATTGCTCGAATAATGGAAAACGGCTCTAGAATATTTATAGAATAGAATGTAGTTTTTATGCTGGAACTGAGTAAAGGAGTATTATGGCGTTTTTTTGAAATCAATTGAATTACCTTAACATATAATTTGTATTTTTTTTATAATATTTTTTTTTTGTTGAATATTTTGTATGAATAAAATTGGCAAAAACCGACGACTTCTTCCTTCTCTCACACAAGTTTTCCCACAAGAAATATATTATATATATATATATCTATATATATGTATATCGGTTGCATTCTTAACAAATTACATTTTACGTATATTATATGAGATGTACACTGTTTTAGATTTTACAAGTTTCAAACAAACAAAAAATGATATTGTTACAAAAATATATATGAATATAAACAACAAACAACAAAACCAGAGAGACACAAGATAAACAAAAAGAAACCTTAAACTTTCACATGGAATCTATCTGGAGAATGTATTTTGTTTACAATTAAGAAGAAATGTGTATGTTGTTAAGTTATGTTATTTGCAACGACATAATAAATAATATAATAAACTCACGCTTAATATATACATATAAATTGAAAAGTAGATTTCGAAAAGATACATATTTCTCACGTACATATTTTTCTTCGAATCATATATGAACCATACTATGTTCTTGGCTAGAATGAGACTTTAACTAATATACCAAAACTATTAATCAACTACCAGATTATTTAGATTTCTTTGTAATTGCCAGATTAGTTGAAATAAATCACCTACGAATTACGTATTAGATTAGTTACAAATCTACAACAAAGAAAATCTCCAAAGCTAACAGAAAAAAAACAAAAAAAGAGAAGAAAATGAAACCGGATTAACCAATTAAAGCAAAAAGACAGGCGACTGCTTCAAAATGTTACACCATACAAGCTTGTAATGTCATTTTGCATTATATTGTATTAGTTTTTTATTAGGACAGAAGAACAACATACCCTTCTTGCTTACAGATTTTTTTCACCCCACAAGAAAAAACCAAAACAATTCACTGCTTCCTCTGATTTCTTCCAGTATATAATATATATATATAGAAAACATAGAACAACAACAAAAACAGAGAAAACATAAACTTTTTAGTTGGTTTCACTGCCAATACATTTTTTTGCTGATTGCTCGTTTAATTTCTAATAAAAAAAAATTAACGATTTTTTTGTGGCCCCAATATTTGGTGACCTCGAAATTTTTGTGTCCAGTGCTTGGTGACCCCGAAATGCTGAACTGAATCTGTCACCTCGTATTGAGGCTTTCTTTTGAGTTCTTTTTTTGACTTAATTGTACATGAAATTTCCCCCAAAAAATTGCATCTGAAATGCAATCAAAAAAGTTGATTCCTTTTTGAAAACGAAAAAGACGGCATGACATTTTAGAGCGGGACAGCCAATGTCCGATGCCTAAGTGCATGCATTCGATTCGGTGTTATCCTGTAACTTACATTAAGTGAGTAGTTTCTCCCAAATTCGAATTACCATTTTTTCCATTTAGTTTAATGTTATTCATGTACAATATGTTTTGAATAAAAAGAGAAAAAAATATGAGAAAACGTGGTAGAATTCCTGAATTATTTGTTTATAAATTTACATATAATACCCATGGCATTAATGTGACGACGAGACACATGAGAAAATAGGTAATATTTGCATAAAATACAGCAAGCATATAATGGATAAACAAAAAGTTGATCTTATATAAAATACTGTGATACTAAATTTTACTAGTACTTCCAGCATAGCTGCATTTTATCCATTCTTAAATATTCTATGTTAACAATAAAAAAAAAGAACTAAAAAACAACGGCAGCATCAGCTAAATAATCAATAAAAATAAAAAACAAAAAAACCAAAAACTATATAGGAAACAAGATGAAAATTTTAAAACGAATATAATATGTATACATTTAAACATTGCTTGTCTACATTAGATTTTCAAATAAGAAATTTTACAATGAAGCGAACGGAAAGTAAAGATTTAAAATGAAGTAAAAACTTAAAACTGAAGTGAAATACGTATAGGAGCGCGTAGGTATACAATTGGGGTTTCTGATATATCATTTTTTATTGCAATGCAACCACAATAGCCACTTCGACGCCAGGAAACAAGAGTATATATATATGACTATATATAGAAGCTTCACTTAACTCTATATATAAAAAAGTATGAATTAAACTGTAGATGGAAACGAAACTGTTCAACACTTTAACAATAATTATATTGGAATATAAATTTTGAATTTTCAAAACGATTAGGTTAGTTAATGGTTTTTAGAAACCCAGACAACAAAAACATTATTGTTCAATATTAGACTTAGTAAGGACCTAAGAAATCAGCGAGATATATGGTAAAAAAAACACACACTCTCACACAAAAAACAGACACATAAACATATTTATTTCATTTAATAATTAACATTGAAACATCATTTTAGATTTGATGAGTTCTTTAGTTGCTTAGCCTGACTTTTCCTAAACATAAAATACATACATACCTACATATAAAATATACGTATATATCTGTTATGTTCATCAATGAATTCCAATAATGCTAAAAAATAAGACACTGAAAGAAATTAAGCCCCAAAATACGCATAAGGGGGTTTTGCTCAAATCGCAAACAGAAACCTTTGACAGCCATTTTTCTTCCTTCCGGCTACAATAAGAAAAACAAAACAAAATATATATTAAAAACAAATTGTAGATGCGAAATAAAAAAGGTGAATTATTGTGTAACCAGAAAACGATTAAAAAAGCATATAGACATCACAGTGATAAGTGATACGTTAAAAAAAGAAGCGCTAGACCAAAACTAATAACAAAGTAAACATAGCAAGTACGTGCATAGTTTATAAACAATAATTAATAATTATTGCATACGTACGTAAAGAATCGAAAAAAGGCAAAAATTGGTTTTAGTTTAGTTCAAACATTTTTTTGTATTTTTTTTAACGTTGAAAGACTATAATCGATAAGAAATTTAAGACATAACTTGCGAAACTTAGTGCCGATAAGTAGGACGAAGGATGCTTACAGAACAGAATATAGAACTGCAAAAGTACATTTTCTTTTATTACAAAAAAAAAAATTATCAATTCCACATGACACCACAATCTCTTAGATACATAGTATACTAACACATTATTATTAACTTCTTAAAACGAAAACGAAAACAAAAACTTATATAAGAACACAGAATGTAATCTCAAAAAAGCAGAAACAGTACTTACACATCTTATACTTCGCTCTTTCTTAGAAGTTTTCATTCATTTGCCTAGTCATTAAGCAAAAACCATACAAAAAAGGTATCTAGTCAGAAAAAGGATAATACATATTTATATATATATATATATCACCGATCCACAGAACTATATAGTGTGGCACTAGATTATGTTCCGCAAAACATTGGCTATTTTAGGTGCAAGTTTTAGCTTTTTCCTGCTCTCTTAGATCGTTTGATTCACCATACATATTCTCTATAACTTCTATTGAATTCAAACATATATATTATATTATATATATATAGACAGAGGCGAGGGATAAATTCTTTTTTAGATGCTGTAGTGATTTCGAGACGGCCTTAATTAGTTTTTCAAATTAAACTATAATCTCTAAGTTGTTTAATCGATCGGAAGGCGAAGTGTAAGTGACAAATGCATATATATATCGCTCCTTTACGTTCAAAATAATAATACCAAACAAATATATATATATATATTGAGGAAAAAGCGAAAATATTGTTTTCCGGATTGACAATGAAATTAGTGCAACTATCCGAGGTAAAAATCCAACAACAATCCCAATTGTTAACAGCTGCAGTCAGTGAGAAGAAATACAACTTAGATATCCTAAGAGAATCCAATTGATCAATCACATGAATAAATTTTAAAATAGATTTTACGATGGTCTTTGTTTAAACAGTATATTATATATATATAATATAGCGATGGAGGAATATATGGACAAGAACAAAAATTGTATTTTGCGATTTTATAATCGACTGTCAGCCAATAAAAGTAATAATCCCGAAATTGAACAAGAAACCAAACCTTATAAGCCTATTAATATATATTTACATAAAACGTTCGGTCTCCAAAACAAAACTATTGTAAATGAAAATTAAATAAATTACCAATAATATATATAGCGTAAAAACTAAGAGTGTGTTTTATTTCAAATTAAAATTCGAATGTCTTGGATTTGAGCCACAAGCCATTGGTTTTCATTTGTGGGCTCCACCGTTGGCCTTCCGATGCGAAAATCCTCATCTTTAATATTTGTTTTTATTGATTTATTTAATGCTTCCTTATTTTTTTGTAATATGATGCAAATCCGTGTAAAAGGCCACCACTATCCTCATATATGAATGATATTTTCTCGCTCCTTGTGAGCTTTCATTGTTCCAGACAGAGCTCAGGTGTGCCAGGTGTACCTGTGTTTTATGTACATACCCGTAATACACACACTCTCTCCCTCAATCCCCATCGCATATAAGCTTTTCTTTTCTTCCACCTTGATGTTAGCCAGATTTATTTTCCCTCTTATGAATGTCTAATGCGTAATGCAAACTCTGAAAGCAAAATATGTACATTGTGCCATACCTTACCTTACTTACCTCGCCCGGGCTTTGTATAGTTTATTCAAACATTCGAATGCCATTGGCGAAACGAATTATATTCTACACAAAATATCCCTATTATAACATCTCGATGGAGTTTAAATGCGATTGATTTATATATTTATTTGTTTATTAAACGTTGTTATTCCACACAGCATGCAGGTTTCGTCGACAACGAACTTGTTGATTTCCAAATGACAGTCCGCTGTTAACGAAACCCGGCTTCAGTGAGGATTTTATCAAGCACAAATCTTAAAACTATAATTTATATATATTAAATATTAATTACAGAAATTATAAATTTACAGCTGATAGTTTTTGTTACAAAAATTAACTAAATCGTTGAACTAAAAAGGTAAGGTAAGTCCGTTGCTCCATAAATTATTAGTTTGGATCCTTTTTTTTTCTAAAAAAATTGTAAAAATATAGTTTATTATCAAAGCTATGACCTGATAAAAACTATCACTATGAAATATTCTACCGACTTTTAGGGAAAAATAATCTTTATAACCAAAATATCTCACTTAACTTCTTGTTCCTCCCCTACTACATGCCTTGCTTCCTAAAAACAAAATATTAAAATATGACTACTTACTGGTTGTTGAAAAACACCGAGAAACAAGAAAGTAAATAATTCACTTAAAATCAAATAAAATGTAATTTACTTTCAACGGAAACATTTCAGGGATGGTGGCACTTAAGCCGACAATGCGGCCACCCAGCTCGTCTCTCGGCACGGTATTGCTTATAAAATGGCAGACATCCTGCGGGACGCAGGACAATCTGAATCAAGTGTCTCTTTCCAGGAAGGCAGAACAAATAGCGAAAAAAATATATGAAAAGTAATAAAAACTGACAAAATTTAACAAAAAAAAAAAAATGGATTATAAGAAGATGGAAAAGAAGGTGTGTGTGCTTGTGAAAAGTATTTAAAAATAAAAATAGGTTAAAAGTAGAGGGCTGGTGAATGTATTTCAGATTCGGACACCGTTCCATCAAATACACAGAACCAGGCACCCACACACTCATTCGTTAAATATTCGTTTTTTGTACAAAATAGAATTTGTCAAAATTTTTTTGGTAAGTTTTGAAGAGGTTCGTGGATCCTTTCGTGGATAAGAATGGCTTCTCTCTTCCCATCAGGTGGTCCTTAGAGGCGTTTCCTTGTATTCATGTATTAAAAAAAATGTGGATGCAAATGTAAGCTAAACAGAGAGGATAATGCAATTTTTTATAATATTTTTAAATCATTAATTTGTAGTGGCAGTCGTGCTTTTTCATCTGGCACCAATAAGAGAAGACGAAGACGGGAAGATGGCCAAGGAGAGGAGCGATCTCTGACCCAGGCTCCTTCCAGCTCCCCAACAGGTTCTACCGGCAACAATGTCTTCCTGGCGAATCCCTCGATGAACGAGCTGATGCGAACTATTCACCACACTGCCGCCTCCAAGGATGATCTGCAAGGTGTGGTGGTCCTGGGAACCCGTATCGTCGACTTGGATCTCTCTGATTTTGATGAGGATTCAGATGAGGAGGCCATGGACGAGATGAAAGATTGTTTGGAAATTATTCGTTTGGTAAGAAAAATGTATAAAAAGTTGAAATATCAAGAGTATAGATAGCAATAATCGGAATATCCTTCTGCAGCAATGCGGTCATGAAAGGCTAACCCGTGGCCAGGGCCATAGGAAATCGCATCACCTGCAAGGCACCAAGAACTCCAAGGATAATGAAATTGATCTGCATCGGACCCTGTCGGTGGATGGCCTCAGCCACGCCCATCGAAGCCTGCAGGACACGTCCGACTGCCTGCTGTGGGAGGTGCACTCCGAGGGAGCCCTGATTCCGCTGCCGGGAATCGATTCGACGCTCGCCGAACAGATGGTGCTCCTGAAGCCGGTGTGCGAGCAAGTCCTGCGACAAACGGAGCTCCTGTCTGGCCAACGGATGAGTCGCGACCAGTGGGACTCTGACTCCAGCAGTACTTGGAGTATTTTAGCCAATGGGGGGAAGTATATCGTTTCGCCCTCCGCTACGCAGTCGGGCTCGCCTTCAACTTCGCCTTCCAGTCGGCACTTGGCTAAGGAACCGGAGAAGCTAAAGTCCGAAGGACTCTGGTACTGGATAAATCTGGCCCACATTCTCATGGTGATTGCCTGTCTGCGTGGAGTGGTTTAGGGGGAAGATATCCATACTGTTCACTGACAAACATGGTTTTAATAATTCACAAAGCCCTGCAACAAAAGGAGAATATTTCAAAGATTGCATCAGGAGTTGAAGAAGAATGCGAACATGAAACACCAAGCATGCTTAACATATCCTTAAATCAAAATATGTATTTCCTAAATCTATGTTAAATTTTACTTAAAAAATATGTTTCTATTTATAATCTTGAGAAAATATTTGCGAATATTATTTGAAGGGATAAGGCGACGGTATCCCAGCAATCCAAAGCCAAAGGAAGCCAAAGGACATGAAAGGGCAGGCTGGGTGGGATGCTGAAATCCTGACAGGACAAGACATTTGCTTTCGGGGTATTTATTTTGTCACTTTCCACCACTTGCTGATGATGGAAAAGCGTCAGGGGAAAAGCCAAATAAACACATTTCAGGACAGGGCCCAGGGATGGGACTGGGGACTGGGGACTGGAGACTGGGGCTGGACCCGTTTGCCTTCGGGGGCGGAGAATAACAAGGATATCAAGGATATATTTCCACATTTTTGGCCAACAGGCCTTGAATCCATATTAGGCACATTCTAATAACCAATTTGACAAACCTGATGACATTTTATTCCACTTTCATGCATTCCCTGTCGCAATTTTTAAATTGAATTTTAAAGACCCGGGCTTTGCTTAAAAGTTTGATTTTAATTAAAAGTAAAAGGCCGCTACTGCCCCAGCCACTGCCACTGCCACTGCCACTGCCACTGTAGTGGGGCCAAAAGCATGAGTCCTATTTGGTACTCAGCCACAATAATAAAGTTTACTTCCAGCCACTTTGGATCTAATGCACTCAAAGTGCCATTAAAGGGTGGACCCAAGCCAAACCTGTGCGAGCCACCCCTACAACTTTACCGTTAAAAAGTCCACAAATCGAATTATTGGACACAAAGCGATCCAGCAGGCTCGACATCGACTACTACTAGTATGTCGTATGTCCAGGATGGCCCTGGCCGATGGTATACGGCCAGGGATGTCCCTGCCACAAAGAGACTATATACATGCATATTTTTGTTGTTCTCGATACAATAATAAAAATAATGCAATTTTCAGAGCCTAATTATATTAAAGGCTGCAACTGCACACGTGCACAGGTTGATATTGTTAACCAAACTAAATACAAAACAATTAGGCGAGTGCCATGCATCCCGGCTACTGCTACTTATGGTAATCTGATTTGGGGCTTTCATCAGAAATTAATTGGTTTACGGCGAAAGCATTAGGCCGGAGCTGCAAGCAGCTACAAACAGCTTTGCTTTGGCAACTTGTCGGAAATGAAAAGTTTTCGCCTCTTAATCAAATTATGTTTCATTTTGAGAAAAAGCAATTTTGAGAGACGATCTTTTTATTGGTTTTTAATTTAGGGTCCTAGGAATTTAATGCCCAGCTCTTAGAGAGAAAAATGCCAGATTTTAAGGATGTTTGAATATTTGTTCCTTGGTCAAGAATCCAAGAAAATGTCATTTTTAAGGCTCTAACAGTTTCTTAAGTCATCTCTTTTCATTAAATTGTTTTCCCACAAATAAATTAAATTTTAATAACTCTATCCTTTTTCCCAGTGTATGCATTTATCGTTGAAAAAGCCAAGCAACAAGTGTGGTTTATTGGCTAGCCAAGAATTAACACGACTTTTTATTAACCCAGCACCCAAAACTCACCGAATTGCGCATTTTGTTATGCTACAACTTTTGTATTTTCTGCTTGTGTGTGTGTGTGGGAAATGTCTGTGTTTTTGCATGGGTCGATGTGAGTGTAAGGACTTCACACGTCACAAGTAATTCTGACGTAACTGAAACTTTTAGGATGTGTGACAGGAAGACGCAAAAACACAATGCATCATTCGACTCTGCCTAGACGACTGACTAACCAGAAATACTGACTCGGCATGGGAATGGGTGTGAAACAGCTCAGAGTTTATTCTCCATCATTTGATAAAGTACGTTGAATAGCAATGTAACCATACATATATCTTGATATACATATACATATATCTATATATGTATAGAGTCGTATGGCGGATGTCATGGCGGATGTTGTGAAACCTCTTTGTTGCGGCAAACACTTACGCACACTCGCACAACAAATGAACCGGAAGTTGACAAACGTAACGCGTACTGTCACAGTCTGTGTGTGTCTCTGGGTGGATGTGTGGGTGGTGGAGGATGAGTTTTAGGTTGAGGCTGATGATGAGGATGAGGGGGCATGAGGCATGTTATACTATATGTCGAGTGTGGCATTGTAACACGCACACTTCCGGCACCGCCAACCGACTCGCCACTCTCGCCAGTTTGAGAATTTATCACTTGCCTTTGTGTATCGATAACCAAGTTGCCTCCCTGCTTTCGACTTGACACTCGAAAATGTCTAAAATAAGTGCTGCTCTGTTTCCATTTAATAACCAAATAATGACAGACAGGGGAATACCTCACATTCTAAACAATACGAGATACGAGTATCTCTGAAGTTGAAAAGTGTTTATGGGAATAGTTTTGGGTGAGGTTTTTGGGGTTTAGTTTTTGGTAGTTTTATTTTTTTATTTCTCTAATGATTATCTAAGAGTACATTAATTTTAAAAACTCACAAATCATTACTTTCTTATTATTATTATTATCTTATTAGCCTTCATATTTTTGAGCCATTTTACAAAATAAAAAGTGCATTTTCGTCAAAGAGTTCTTAAGTATATCTTGTCGCCTCTTTTCTATAATTAGTTTGTTAAAATATTTCATGAACAGTCAACAAAAATATTTATAGAAATTATTTAAAAAAAGACAGATTTTTTTTTCATAAAAAAGAAATATCAAATATGTCTTTAGAACCTTTTAAAATATCATTTTTCATAATAAATATTGATTTAGTTAGGATTTAAGATGGATTTTTATTATATTTTTGTTAACTTGCTCCTCTTAATTTATTTTTATTCATTTTTTATTACCTTAATAGCCATTTTCAGATAAGAATTCACTTCCGTACAGTTCGTAGCGAATATGGTCATTGACAGACTAGATGCAATTGGATGGCTGGATGGCTGGACACAAAAAGAGTCACCTTTTCAGCTTCGAATTTTTCCCCCTTTTTTGTCGTTGTGGTACACACATTGACATATGTTTATGGCCAACTACACAGGCCTGGCCAGGGCCTGGGTCTGGGCCTCGGTCTGGGCCTGGCATTGGGCCCTTTAGCCCAACACGATTGCAATTTAAATATGTCCCAGGTTCAAGCCCGAGAGTATCGCGAAGGCAATAGACCGTGACAGTGGACAAAGATATAGTTCGATGGCCGGATGGTCGTTTGTCTGACTGCCAGCCAGACTGACTGACTGACTGACTGAATGAATGAATGAATGCCTGTAATGGTGGACTGGACTGAGTGACTAACTGACTGAATGGCTGACTGACTTGGTTGGTTGGCGACCGAAAGCGGTTTAATTGTGCTCGGGGCACTGGGGGGGCCTTTAAAGGCCACCAGAGGTAGGTACCATTCGAAAGCCATTCGCGTTTATTGTGTTCATTCAACAAAGCACCGCCCCGGAAATCTGGAATGCTCATAATACCCTAGCCGAAAGGTACATATATGCACAGGGGGTGGCTACTTAGCCCATGAGCTTAGAACTCCGAGGTAATAATAAGGGTTAATAAGGGCTATTTGTTACCAGTTTATTAGCTGTTTCATTAAGAGGTTTTTGGTGGGGAATTTTAATGGGATTGGCGGGCTTATTATATGGTTTTATAAACTAAAATATTTGGGTTATTTAAACGTTAAATCAATCATTTATTTCACGCTTTTTTTTTTAAATTCTTTGCTTATTTAAGATTATATTTTTTATCTATCTACTTCATTGAATATTTATCATAAATCTTTCTTTAAAATTTGTAATAATCAAAAATATCTGGAGAAGCACAAAAAATCTTGTAAAAATGAATGCCAGTTGAAAATAATTAAAAATGTAAGATAATTTAGTGCATACACTTAACTATTGTTCAAATCTATTAAAAAAATAATTTTTCAACTATTTTGAAACTTTTTAAAACACAGAAAACTGAAAAAGCCGGCGAACATTTGTTAGTTCGTGGCCCAAAAAGAGACGTATTTTCGTGATTTCCACAATTTACTTACCTGTTTTTCCATTTAATTTATTTTACTTGGCGCTTCGATCTATTCACGTAACCAAACAGCTGGTCTTCCCGAGGAGCAACAATTTCTTTGATTAGCTTACAATGGGATTTAGCCATCGAGGCTTTACCATATGGCTTAAATGGCACTAGGGCTTGGCACTAAAAAAAATTGTATTTGTTTTCGGAAGAAGGAGTGTCTGAGTGCAACACATTTAATATTTCTATTTAGATTTATTTATTTTTTTATGGTTTGCCGAATATGTTCAACGCGAAATATTCTAAAAACTCCTAACTGATGTCTGAGATCGAGATGTTGGGAGTAATGTTTGTAGGCCAAGCGCGTTCCTGGCACATACTTCCGCTTCGAACGTCCCGAATCGAATGAACCAACAACTGGCATCCCGTTTATAATGAAAACTTTTTGCAGGGCCAGAGAAAGGCCAGAGCCCGAGATGATTTTCAACCCTCGAACGCCGAAAACCGAAAAGCGGATAACCGGAAAACCGAGTGCCCATACGAAGGGCGGCTTTCGTTGTAGACTCACCCATACAGGGGGTACTCGTATACGTACATCTCACACGTACACTTGTATGTATACGTTTTGGTATGCCTTGGTGTGTGTGGTTGGGTGGGTGGTTGGGGGGCAGTGCCACTGCCTTCGACAGAAGAGGCGACGCATCGCATTCACGTCACAACGCGACTGCAACCAGGCAGCATCACTCTGCCACCATTTCCTTCCCCATCAGAGATGGCTCTATTGGCTTTAAAATGGATGGATTTTCAAAGTACTTTTTAGGCCTATAGAGGGACTTTAGGGGGTCTATACAAGTCATAAGGAAATCTCTACAAGCTACATATATAAACAGCGTCATAGCTGCTTTAAATGTTTTTATAAAGATATACCTAAGTATTAAAGTATTTAAGATTGAAATAAACATTATTAAATGTTAAATATTTAAACAAATATTTTAGTCCCTAGGACCATAATCTGCCTACTTTCGTTTAACTTTTATTTTAGTTTCTGAGAAAAGCCATTATTGAAATATAATTTTTAGCTACTTTTCAAATATCTTCGACATCACTGACAATCTCCCCCCTTTTTGGACAAAATCACTGACACGAGCCGCGCCTCGTGCTGGCGGGGATTTGGCCACGACACTCCGGACCTCCTACGGCTCCTCCCCCTCCATAGCTCCCCTCCAAGCCCAATGCCTCGATGCTCGCTGGGGCATGACGTTGCACGAAGTTGCGATATACGGTCGGGTTTTTGTTGGTCGGCTCGGATAATGGGTAGTAGGGAGCCGGAGTCGGGTGGACTGGCAGCTCGGGTGGTTGGGAGTCTCGGGGTAACGCTGCGCTGGAGTGCGCACCTTTGAACCGTGGCTAGTGATGCCAGAGCCGTCGGACGGAGGGCAGCAACCGGCAGTTCCAGTCACTATTGGCATCGGCATTGGCATCGGCCAGGTATGGAAATGGGAAATTCATCATTTTCTTCGTTTTTTAAGCGTCGAGTCGAGTCGAGTCGAGTCGCATCGAGGCGAGTCGGGTCGGGTCGAGTGCAGCAGACAAGCCCGTCTAATGGATGGAAAAACTGGATGGAATATGGCCATGAACATTTTTTGGGGGCCGTAGACGGCATAAATCTTCTCTAGCCATTGCTCCTGGCCATGATTCTCTCCTCTATCCCAGCTTGATCTTTCTAGTTTTTTTCTATTTCTAGTTTCTTGACAATTTCCCAGACACTTTCCAACTTCAAATACCTATAGCCTTTGTGGGGAAATACCTATAGTTTTTGGGCCAAACCCTGAAACCAAAAAATCCCCCACAATCGCATGGCTGAGCAAAAAACAAAAAAACATAAAAGGTAAATTGAGGCATTTTTTTTTTTACTTTTATATTAGTGTAACATACGTAGCAGCTGGTGGAGAAATATACAAACGGACAGGCGGACAAGCGGACAAGCGGACAGGCGGACAAGCGGACAGACGGACAGACGGACAAAATGGACACATGTAGCATGGTCATCGGAATGGAATCAATGGACCCGACCCAGCACATGGCCATAAAAAGTGTCCCCCTAGTTTTAAGTACTACGGATATATATATCTCCCCCTATACATATATATCCATATATATATACCATTGCTCTCTGTCGTCGTTGTGCGTTTTGTGGCTAAAAGCAGAAAAAAAGAAAAATTGGTAAGGGGGGTGAGCGAATCAGAATCGAAACAGAAGCACATTAAGCCATGGCTATAACTATAAAATAGACCAGCTTTGCATACATTCCCGGACAATGCTTCATTGGCCAAGTATTGGTTGGACAATTGGAGGAGTACACTTTGGTCCGGTTCCTCCACTTTGTTGTGTTTGATTCCCGCCGATTTATGGGCCAGAGATGACCTTATGGCGACCATAAGTTTTGGTGCCGGATTACCTGAATCTCTCTCACCTGTAGAGCACCCAGCACCCATCTTTTTTTTGCCATCAATTTCATTTAAATTTATTTATTTTTCTGGGTGTAACCGTGTGCTGAAAGTGCAATTAAAGAGTCGCGCGTCTAATTAATTGAATGTATCTTTATGGCGATGCACTAACTCTATGGACACCGACCGCAGAATTAATTATGATTTGACTTTGGTGGGTTAAGGGAGCGTTTTTGCGGTGCGTTGCAGACTAACAAATGGCTAAGGATGCCTGGCCGGGTCAGGACGCTGCAGACATATTGTTGGACTTGGGCGTTGGACGTTGGACGTGGTTTTTAATTTGCCTTATCTCGGCCAGGAGCTCCTCTTCCTGGCCCGAGACTCTGGGGCGCACTTAATTTATACCTTAGTCGGCCATTGGGCAATGGCTAAGTCGACTCAAGTCGAGTCAAGTAAATTATTTTCGTCAGGTTAATTGGAATTTCGCCCGGAGCCATGAACTTATATACATGGGCGGGACTGTAACAAAACAAAGCGTTTTCTGCGTGATTATCTGCGGTTTTTGTGATTCAAAGAAAACCTGAATCGCTAATAATTAACACAATTATAATTGTTGTGGGGATTTTTTGGGAGGTTTGCTCTTTTAGGTTTTATTTTATGGAAATTATAGAGTTTTTTCTAATTGTTTGTAATTATTTTTTAAGACTTTAATGCATGGACAAGTAAGCTATATATTTTTATAATTCATAATTGTACAATTATTAAAAGAGTTGATCTTTGGAAGAAGTTTTTACTTCTCTTTTAATGATTTTATGGTTCATAAATATTATTAGTAGATTTTTAGCTATGAAAAGATTTTATTTGTTGATATTAGAGATAATAGTAGATGTATGTCTGCCTGTCACCTTACAACTATTTTTCCCAAGAAACTAAACTAAATTCAAGATGTTCGCAGTTAATTTCAGTTGACGGCGACTTGTTAATTTTGAAGCCATGGTTCGAACCTGGGAGTGTCCTATTCCCAGGTGTCCTGTACGTGCACTGAATGCATTCGGCTACAGTTAATTTAGTGTTTGGCCCGGCTCGTCCTTGTGCGTATGCACAATCCAGTATCCGCCAATAAGTATGTGCCGGGGGATGTAGCCAGGGACCAAGGACCAACGACCAACGGGCAAGGAGCTGAAACGAGAAACGAGGGCCTGCCTGGCAATTGGCAGCACTTGACGCCTTTTGCGTGTTGCGACAGAGGTGTTAACACACCAACAAGTATGCCTGGCTTTCCTGCCTGCCTGCCAGCCAGCCAGCCTGAAACTCTGATGACAATAGAACAATTGGCCATGGCTTTCATTTCGAGTGGAAGAGGTATTGGAGGTGCTTTTTTTCGCATATTTATACAGGTGTGCCAGGCAGATGATAACCGGAGCCAGGCGAAGACTCTTCCAGTTCTCAGTTCCTGGTCTCCAGTTCCCAGTTCCCACTGCTCCCAGTTCGCTGTTACCAGTTACCAGTTACCAGTTACCAATCCCAGTCACAGTCACAGCAGGCAATCAGTCTATGTCAAAGCTGGAGGGACTGCATGAGGTGCCTTTGATATTGTTGACACAAGCCGGGCGGACGCACGGACTGGCTGGACATCGTGGCAGGACAGAAGAGGACACTGCTTGGCCAGAGTGTGTGTGCGAGGATGTGGTGTGACGGTGGTTACACCGATGCGAGGGCACAACAATTTTCCGAAGGATTAAAGTTGTCGTACAGATGCCTGATTGCGTGCATAAAAACATCGAGTAGCAATAACACCAGGACCAGGACGAAGTAAAAAAACAAAAAAAATTTCGGAAAAAAAGGAGGTGGAAGACCACACACCGTCACCTAGATCAGGTATAAATGTTTTTCTTTCATGTATACTCCATTGGCTTTGAATGTAAGCTGTTCAAAGCTACCGAATATTAAATGCTCTTTAAAATGGCAAGAGATTTGGTTTTGGAGGAAAATAAAGATTTGTTTTTGGGTCAGAGAGGGTCCTGGGTCTAACAAATAGTAGATATTAGCTGACATTCTATTAGCTATTAGCCTTTTGTAATTTTTTGTATTTTTAAAGAAAAATAATAAATATTTATGGGCTCCAAGTGGAGTTGAACTCTTACCCGAAATGATATTTTTCTTTTAAATATTCATCCTTTTCAGTTAACTTTTGAAGTTCTAACTTACTCCAACTTTAAGCCTAAAAATAAAAAATAAATTAGAATAAAAATACTCCTTATCCTCCGTAGTCGAACTCTGCCTGGAATTAGTTGTTTTTAGTCGATTTAAAACCGGTAATTTACATAACGTATCCTGTGAATCCTGTGTACTCCCAACCCCTTCAGCCAGCCCCCTCTCCCCCGGGGGCAACTCAACCCCGTTTACCCCCCAGACTCTACCCCCCTGGTGGAAAGGATATCAGGCAATTCGCGTGTGTGTGCTCGCTCCTGCAAATTGGTCGACGCGATGCTCCCTTTGCCACTTCACGCGTTAAGTGCGCATTCATACACTTGAATAATTTCGGGGCGTGTGTCGAGCTGAACGGGCGATTAACGGACTGGAGTTATCCTTCCGGCAGGCGGACTCCACATTCGAGGACTATACTAAATTAGTTCCAGTTTATCGCGTTGCGGAAAAATCCAGCCAGGGGGGCAGGTAACTGCCATTCTACATGCACCTTTTGCCAACGATTCTATTTGCATAGATTACCATTTTCCAGTTCTTATAGTGAATTTTTTTCAGTGAAAATTGAACTTGAAGTTATGGTAAAGTTTTTACAGCAATTGCTCTTCAAGGTTAATGGGTTTGGATAGTTCTTGGCTTCAGATTTTGTTTCCATCTATTTAAAAAATAATATTCTGAGAGGTATGGCCTAGTCCCAAGCCAAGACCCACTTCAAAAACCTTAAGCTTAGTTTTCTAAAATTTTTGGCATGAGTAGAAAGAGGTCCTGCCACATCCCTGAGCATTTTATTGGAGCCAGAGCTCCGGTTTCAACGTGGCCTTATCTTTCACGCATATTAATAATGGCTTCGTCATTAGACTCTTAGACTCTACACAGCACCCACACACACACACACACACCCGATAGGTGCAGACAGGTGCTCTGGAGGCAAAAATAACAAAAATACTGCAACAGGCAACAGCCAGGCAAGGAAAAGCATGCAAAAAGCTTGTGCTATGCTTGTGCTATGCGCATCGCGAAAAAAGCAAAAGCAAAAGGTAGATGTCCCACGCAGTTGACGTTACAACTAAGCGGAAAAAAACAAGAGAAAAAAAAAAATAGCGAAAAGGCAAACATCCTGAAGGAGTTGCCTTCGCCGAGTTGGCGTTGGCTTTGAGTTTGGCTTTTACTTTGGCTTTTGTTGGCAAACAGCTAGTTGCTGGCTAGAGTAAACCAAGCCAAAACGCCGTACAGATTCCATTTTAACATCTCATTAACTTGAGCGGCAGACGTGCCTGGGCAATGGGTAATGGGTAATGTCCTGGCCCAGGATCTCCCTGCCCACGGTCCTGGGTGCCTTCTCACGGCATACAGTTGCAATAATTTAACAATTCCGCCAGCTTAATTGCCTGCCACATTTCATTTTAACTTGGCTAACAAAAAACTAAAAAAAAGAGGCGGGAAAGCCACCTTCCAAGAAAAAGAAAATCTCAATGCCCGGCAACCCATTACCACAATGATGGATCGGAATATCTTTAGTTAAATAAATTATATTCCAGCATATCCAGTCTAAGGTATTAAGATTAAGGAATTAGTTGCAGAAATTTTCGAAGTGATTAAATGGAAAGTATTTAAGTAGTTTTTTATTAAAATGAGATTATGTGGGGGAAAGGTAAAAGTTTTGAGAGAAAAGTGGAAAAAGGGACTTGGTATTCTTGTATGGGAGAACAGCTTCCAAAAATCATACTTTTTAAAGAGCTAAAATTTGCTGAAATATATTTAATATTTGTTATAAATTCTAGGGAATTTCCAAGAAGAAGCTCTCCTTTTGAATTAATGCCAAGGAAGTTCATATATGTCTTATCCTTCTGGCTTAATCCTTACAAAATAAATTCCCCCCAATAAAATTCCTGGTTTACTCTTTTTCTTATTTCCCCTCTCTCTATTTTTTCTGTTGATTATTTTATGAAATTGCCTTATAAGTTTCCCACCTTTACAGCTTATTTTCTCGAGACCAGCTCGCTCTAATGTGTCAAGCAGATACGCTTAATGCGAAATTAAATGAAAACACCTTAATTGCAGCCGCGTCAGACATGCCACTCACACAGCCATGCACATACCTACTAAAATATATAGTAATATATATATATAGAAATTTACAGTAACAGTTACAAGGACTATTGCCAGACACACACACAGGACACACACTTGTGGCTCTGGATGGCGTTTTATAATTTTACGCATTTCCGCCGGAAGAACACGACACACAAAGACACCTATACATCCAGGGACAGACACACTTGAGCTGCCATGTGTGTGTGTTGGTGTATGGGGGATCCTCCAGATCCTGGCTAGCAAGGACTCCACCTTTCCGACGTGACGCAAAATGTCATGCGGTTTGGCTACCAAAAAGCGTTATAAAAATGTTATTATCGCACCATTATGACACTTCCAGATGCTTATTATGATGAAGATAAAGGTATCACCTTAGCAGTGCTTTCTTTTCTTTCTTCTTCTTTTTACTTTCTTTCGCTTTCTTTCGCTTTTATTCCACTCTAAGAAATAAGAAAGAAAAGCCAGTTGCCGCAAAAGAAATGAAAAGAATGCCAGTCGGTGGGAATGGAATTATAAAAAGCTCATTCACTCGGCAGAATGGCAAGCAAATCAATCAGACTTACTTAATAGTTACATAAGAATTATATTGATATTTATTGGAGTCTTGGGGAGATACTTTTCAAGGAATAAGATAGTTTTAAAAAGGTTTTTAAAATGAAAAATATTTAATATTTTTTAAAATATTTGAATACATTCTTCCATGACTTCCATGACTTTCTGAATGAAATCTTATAACCCTTTCGCCAAACCATTAATCCATAACTCTTAAAAGATACCACAATTTATTGGATTTATTGTGGAAATGTGTTCCAGAAAATATTCCGATTGATGTCAGAGCCCAGTTTCTTTGGCCTTAAATGGTTAAAATCTTATAATTGCATTCCCAAGTGCACTCAGCTACCAGAATGCGACTGCTGCACATGCCAATCGGGTTTCGCACATGATGGCTTGTACATTTGCCTATACACATGGTCTATGGTATATACATATAAAGGAGGAGGAGTGGGAGGGTCAGAGGTCATGTACATACACATTATAGTGTTGGCATTGTGTGGGAGAACGTGCCAATGTGTGGAAGTAATTTGTATTTTCATTAGGTTGGCAAAATTTCCATAACTCTCGGTTGTGTTTTTCAGTTTGCTTGTGTTTAGCAACAATAACGACACTACGAACTCTCATCCTATTTTTATTTATTTTTTTTGGGAGAATGGAGAATGGAGGAGCCTGACTTTACATAGAGATTGCATTCGCACATCCTTGTCTATGTCCTTCATATATTCATGGGGTCCTGCGGAAACTGGTAACAGCTTACGCTAAGTGTCTGAATGTCGGAGAGTCGGAGTGCCTGCCCACGGCCATGACGGGATGTGGCTGCACATTAATGTAAATATTGAGCAAATAAAGTCCTTGATGCCAGGACAAGCGCCCAATTACACACTCGTCCTTTGCCTTTCGTTTCATTTCGTTCTGAGAATCATTCGATTTCATGTGATTCGATTCAGAACTGACCTCACTTGCGAGGATTTTTTTTTCCTCATTCCATTTTTTTTGCGCCAGGATTACGTGCCAGGATCTGGATGAAGGGTGAAGGTGAGGGGTGGAGGGCGTCGAAAATAAAACCCAGACATCATCGCATTCACGAAAACCCAGAAATCCTGAAAATCTAAAACTCAAAGCGGATATGAATTGTGAACGCGGAAAATGAACAGAAATTAAATGACTTCCGTGGCAAATGTCTCGCCGTCTGGCCGGGCGAAAAATGTTATTTTCAAATGATGCCGAAGAAGGGGTTTATTTTCGGGTGTATTTATGTATAACACAGCTCACTTAGCAACACCTTCTAGCATAAACTACTGCCATCAATCAAAAAATAAATACACTAATTTGCACTTGAATCTATTGGCCGAACACGTTTTTTTTCATTTAAGCAATTAAATTACAATTACCAAATCGTTATTGGGCTATTACTACTCTTTTGTGGGAATTGCATGGGTCTTTATGGTTCGGAGGATATTTTTTATACCTTTTATGAGATTTCTTTTTGATAGAAACACGTACGCGAATATTTGAATACAATATGTGAAGAGGATGGCTGGGAAAGCAAGCAAGTCGAAGTTAAGATACTCTTTGGGTTATTGTCTTTAGGAAAATGGCTTGAAATAAAATTTAAAAAAATATATTTCAGAAAGTGAGTAAATTTTGTTAAAGTTCAGATAAAAAGATACATGGCCAGCGGCCCAAACTCACATATTTTAAAGTCCATAATATATCTGAAAACTTTGGAAAAAAAAAAGTCTACTTTGCAAGAAAAGAAGAACAAATCACTTCAGAAATCAGGCAAGCTAGCAAGTAAAAAAACGGACTTCTAGCAGAGAAACGGACAAAAGTGTAGGGTATTTCATAGTCAATACTTTTGGAGTAGAAGCCCCCACCGAAATTCGTAGAGAAGCCATTGGAAGTGGCGATTGCACACCTTTAACTCCGCTCGTGACAAATTGAAAACGAAAAGGCATCATCGCCAGTTGGAAATCATGGCTGGGAGTACTGCTCCTGTAGCTCCTCGTCCTTTCCCCGTATATACGTGTGTCTGTGTGACTCTGTCCTGGGTTATGAGTTATGAAAATCTACATATAATGGAGTAAGAATGTGCATGAATATGAATATAAATTGAATTTACTTCGCACAGTAGAGTGTAAATCGTATTTATATTTATTTGACCATAAATAAGTGCACGGTACATAAAGAAAATATATATATATATATATATTTATATAGAGAGCTTCTAGAATTTATAGCTCGAAGGCTAAAATAGAGGAGATGAAGTGATATTTGAATATCAAAGAAATAGTAATAGTATTTTCATGTTTCTGACCTTGCACGCCTAGTTTAAAGTTGTCGCAAATATTAATATCAGGTTTCATTTGGAAAATGGCACATTTCAAAGGTGTATTATTGTGTAAATAAATTTAAATATTTTTTGGGGCTGTATTCTGGCTTTGAAACGGGCCTTGATTGAAACGCCTCGGGACAAAATTGTTTCAGTTTTATTCTCGTATTTATTTATTTGCCTTTGTATTTGTCTGTATGTAAGCCTTCAGTTTTTTATTTCACAGATTGAAAGCTAAAAAATAAAAATGAAAAAAGCATGTTCTTATACCTAGATTAGGCCATTTCCTTTATCGTGTGTAAGTGTGTGTGTATGCGGATGTGTGTGGAATGTGGCATGTGGCAGGATGCTTTTATCTGTTTAGCGTGTTTATTTGCACAGGAAACTCATTACGCAAATCCCCCCAAAGCTATACGTAAATCCTTTTAGGGTCCTTGGAGGCTGATGTTTGGAGAAGAGTTCCCCGAGAACCCAAAGCCCGCATTTCGGATAAAGGTCTTTCGATTCGACTTTGATTTAATCGACTCGACTTTTTTCCCCTGATTGACCGACAGACCAACCGACCAATCGACCGACCAACCGGCCAGCTCGGAATCCACAATTCTCAAAAACAATGTGACAGCTTATGCAAGATGTTGTGGATTCTGGATTGCTGCTGCAAATGCAGCAAATAAAAGTGGAATTTTCAATTTCATTTGCCACCTGCGTCACGGCGGCATCCACTCTGTCTCTCAGTCGTCCTTTTTCTATTTTGTTTGGCTTGACGGGCAAAGTTAGTGAAATGCAAACAAAAAAACAAAATAAAAAATAAAACCTACGGCTTAGCGAAAGTTATAATACCCTTGCCAATACAACACCAAATTATGAAGCTTATTTATTGCATAACATTTTAAGGCCTTGGACTTGGTTCTTTTTATACCCTTGCAGAGGGTATTATAATTTTGGTCAAAAGTGTGCAACGCAGTGAAGGAGACATCTCCGACCCTATAAAGTATATATATTCTTGATCAGGATCACCTCCTGAGTCGATATAAGCATGTCCGTCTGTCCGTCTGTCCGTCTGTCTGTCTGTTTCTACGCAAACTAGTCTCTCAGTTTTAAAGCTATCGACTTCAAACTTTGCACACATCCTTCTTTCCTTTGCAGGCAGTATATAAGTCGGAACGGCCGGGATCGGTCAACTATATCCTATAGCTGCCATATAACTGATTGATCGGAAATGCCATAACTTCGTTGTTTTTTAAGTTAGGAGGATGGGACTTGCTGTGGACTCTTCTATTAGCAGACTTATTCGATCTGCCAAATTTCATAAGGATCGGCCGACTATATCCTATAGCTGCCATATAACTGATTGATCGGAAATGCCATATCTCTGTTGTTTTTTAAGTTAGAAGACTGGGACTTTGTATGGATTCTACTTTCGGCAAACTAATTTGATCTGCCGAGTTTAATAAGGATCGGCCGACTATATAAGATCCGATATATATCTAATAATATAAGCTGCCACATATCTGCAAGGGTATATCAACTTCGGCTCCGCCCGAAGTTAGCTTTCCATTCTTGTTTTGTTTTTAATTTGAAAAGTAAACCCAAACTAATGGGGAATTTAATGTCCTTCGGGGAGTACCACTTGCGAGTGCAATCGTCGGCTATGTGTACTCTGCAACTTTAATTCCAAGTGCAGCTCTAAGTAACTCAATCTGAGAGATGGCAACAACAATGGCCAACTTTCGTACATTAAGCCGACAAGAAGCGGTGGTTTGATGATAAAATTAAACCGTTTTTTCTCTACCCCTTGATATTGGCCCACAAAAGTGTGCTACAGTTTTTGTCCGAGTTGTGACAGGACTTTGAGTTATTAGTAAGAGTCTTATAAGGAGTGGGATCTTTATTCTTTATTCTTTAAAAGTACCAGGTATCTTATAGTTTTCATAAAAAATTTTATTCCCAATCCTACTTAGTTACCTATTACTTTTCTTATCCTTCTCTTCTTAAAATAGAAAAAAGCCTAAGAAACCCTTAACCCAAAAAGCACCAGGTATCTTGTAGCCTCCACCTAATACTCCGACTATCTCCTCCAGGAACCACTTGCTTTTAAATGCTGTTACGAATCCAAGGAACAGTTCCAGTTGCATGCCACTCTGTTGCGGGTGTTGGGATAAAACGGTAAATAATAAACAAAACGCAATGGAGTTCGGGTCCCAGGGAAATGGGATCTAGCTTGAGTTCTGGATGCGTTCTATCCTTTTTTTCATTTTTTTTGCGCCTTGTGCCTTTTTTCCCTCCTTATTTATGTCGACATCTATGGCGGACCCATACCAGAAAAACTCACGGCAGGTGCCGCTATCGAAAACAAAACGTAACAAAAACCAAGCAAAAAATGTCTCACAACTTTTAATTAGTTTTTGCTTAAAAGTGACGCACAGAGCACGCTTCCACGCGTTTATGGCACGAAGGCTCAGTTACTGGGATCCCAGGGATCCAGGATTCTGCCCAGAATAGTAGAGAGAGAGAGAGAGAGAGGTGTGAGGATTGGATTGCCTCGGATTGCCTAGGATTGCCCAGGATCAACGTTAACTGAAGAGGAAAGGACTTTGGGCGTCTAGTAGTCTAGGTTCCTTGTTTGCTATTAGAAGATAATCGTACCTGTGTGTTTACATCCACTTACCTGGCCAAAAAAAAATCACAAAAACTACGACAAAAATAAGAAAAGAAGCCAACCGATGTCAGAAATCGTATAATGACCTTAAATTTTGCAATATCCTGGGTGCAAAGGCCAAATTAATTGCATTTCGTGTCCGGGACACCTTGGGGTTTTGGCGAAAAGCAGAAACAACAGTCTCTCTCTTTGCCAACTTTAAATGAAAGGACATCAGCGGGCTGGGCGCTGTGATGGGGAAAATGTTAATTACTTTTAATGCTATGACGGAATGTCAACAGGGGTTCCTCTCGGAGCAACTTAGTTGCTAGTTGCCTCTCCCCCACGGGTCCTGACCTCCATTGAGGAACTGCAAGGCATTGGTTGAAAGTCAAAAATCGCTAACCATATGCCGGAGCTCCATATAATTACCATCGCTTAGCAAGCGGTTTTTTGTCGCTCCTTCCCTTCCCTCCCCCTACACTGAGAGAATTTGTTAATCAAGTAGGCTGTGCCTCAAATACCATATCGTGTAGAACGACAAGACCCATTTCCAGCTCAGTTTCGATTAAACAGCCAAGAGCGCTACACCAAATCGTATACAAGTTTTCCCGAAAAATAATCATTTCAAATTCGAGCTGGTCGACAAATATACAAAGAAAAAATTTAAAATTTTACATTTTTAATTCGAAACTGTTTAATTTTTGATTATTTGATTTCGATTCTGAGGTTTCAACATGGCTTTGAAACGCGACGCAATGCAATTGTTCGAAACTGACGACTTCTACAATGTCCTGGGCGTGCAGCGCGAAGGGCTGCCCCGGAGCGTCCGCCAGGCTGGCTACATGCGGATCATGGAGCTCTATGGCACCCGGCGCGACAAGTGCCGGGTCGTCTACCGCATCCTGGGCATCCTCACCGACGGCACTCGCCGTTCGAACTACGATCGTACCGGCAACTGCACCGAGGAGAACGGCTGCGATCCCCGTGCCTGCGAGAAGCTGCTGGCCATGTGCGACGAGGTGATGAAAAAGGCTAACGGACCAGACGAGATCAACAACGCCTTTGTGACCTTCATCAATCACTACAAGAACTCCGACCTGGAAGAGTTCGATGTCCGGACTGCCTATCTCCGGTACGAGGGGTGCATGTCGCGGGCGATCCACGAGGTGCCGCTGGTGACGAACCAAGATGAGTCCCGTATGCGCCTTATGATGCGGCGCCTCATAGCGATAAATGCAGTGCCGCATTACTCCAAATTCTTTGAAGAGACCGCCGCAGAGCGCCGCCAACGGCATAAGATCTGCAAAGTGTTCACCAACGAGGTGAAGCAGTTCCGCATCGTGGAGCGGGTCATCGAGCGGTATGGCCGGGACCGGCTGGAGGCCGAGTGGCAGGAGTTCCAGGACCTATTAAGGAGTCCAGGACGCCATGTCGCTGTCCAGGTAGGGGGTGACTCTACGTCCCAGGATCTGGGCTACGACACCGATGATTGCATTGCCGAACTGGATTCGAACGCGCTACTCAACCGAATAGTTGAGAAATATGGAAAGGAAGTGGCGGCCGAACTGAAGCGCTTGAACTTTGATGTTGACGAGAAATAGTGCCAGCTACTTTGTCTATAATGTACCAGATGTAACCTGGCGATTGTTGGATGTTTAAAAGAACTAGTTCTGATTAAACAAGTCGTTATGATGAGATTTGTTTGGTTTACAGAAGTAGCGGGTATGGCATACTATCTCAGAAATAGTTCTTTAACTCTAGGATTCTCTCAGTGCAATCGTGTTGCAGACACCTTTGACGATGTCAACTTTTCAGCGTTGCCAATTTTGATATAATCTTGGCATCTTTTCAGGGCCGGAAGTTCATCCTCCATCCACCTCCTCCATAACCCATGGACTTGAGTTAATTTAAAATTTTTCGCCAGCTACCTGATTTGTTCTTGTTTCTGCTGGATGCTGGATGCTTTTCATCACTCGCCCTGACAGTAAACGCCCGGGAAAGTTATATTAATGTTTTTTGGTTAATTTTATTGCAACCAGTTGCCGTAGTTTCGTTTCCTTCGCCTGGAAATCCTGTATCCCTGTAGACTGTGTTTCTCTAATTTAAAGCATAAACACCGAAGCCGGGTGTTTGGGTTTTAAGGGTTATTTTGAACCAAATTGGAGAATAAAGTAAAGTTTTTCATTGTCCGCACGGCAAATTGAAATGAACAAACCGCACCAAAGCCCCGGAGAAACTTCCGCCATCTTATCTCACCCAATGGAGCTATGCAGTTGCGGCCGAGGCCAGAATCAAAAGGTTGTTTTGCTTTTGACCCAACAACTTTGTCACTTTTTAGCCTCTTAGTCTTAGGCTGCTTTAGCGCCGGACCTCTGGGTTGTTTCTGTCCTGGAATGGAATGGAATGGCAAGGATTCGAGAAGTGCAGGCCAAAACCGAAAAAGGACGAGCGAGCAATTGACCATTTGGCTTCTCCTGCCAAGGAGCAGGAGATTGGGAATCTTTCCGCATTCGTAATTTGAAGACGGCCAAAAATTCGACTCGTTTAATATAAATTGCGCCACTAAAACCATTGAGAATAAATATCTTTTTTCTGGCACAGACAAGATTCAATTTTCCAGCATCCAGCCATCTAGCCGGATCCTTATTATTTTTTTTTATTTTCTTTATTTATGATTAATCGTCTTTAGTGCTCAAGCATTTCCATAAAAAAAAATAAAGAGAAAGACTTGTAATAAAATGCGTCAAGTCGAGTCAAGTCAAGTCCAACTTTGCCGCCCAGGATGCTCCTGGCTGCTTGTTTTTTGCGGCTGTCCTGGCTGCAGTTCTTTCCTTCGAAATTGAAATCGAAACCTTTATACTGCCAGCTACCCAGACCTCCCCAAGGCCCAGTACAAAACGTGCCAAACTGGCTGACTTTCGTCCTGTAAACAAACAAATATGAATTTCAACTTTTACGGGTTATGGGCTCTGCTCCCCCTAACCCGGAGACGCTTTTTATTGAATTGAAGTTGCATAATAAACTAAATTATAAGGACTCTATTTCTTGTTGTCGCTATTTTCCAGGACTTGTGTGTTTTCTGTTCTCTGTTTTTTTCTTTGAGGAGCAGGAGTATCGGGTATCTCACAGTCACTCTCTCTTCTTGGAGATTATAACAAATATTTTATTTTATACAATATTGTTATATTGGAAGTCCTGCACGTCCAATTTACTTCTAACCCAAGCTCCCTCCTTAGGTATATAAAATATACGGCAATTGAGAACTAAGTCGAAATCAATACGAATACGCTTAAATCGCATAATGTACGAGCATTTGAATATAATTTTGTTCAAAAAAAACCAAAAGCGGATTGCACGAGCGGGAGAGTGAAAAGCGGATATAGAAGGGGGGACCACGGACAGATCCATTGTTTGGTTCGTCAAGAAACTTTAAGGACTCCCTCCTTCTTTTTTTTGTCGGTTGTCGGTGCAGAGTCTGTCTGTCGGCAGAGGACCAGCGAGCAAGGAGCAAGGAGCAAGGAGCCTCGGGCCATTGAGGCGTTAGATGCCAAGTTGTATGCCACAACCGAAAGCAATGTAATGTAAATGAACTGCTGTCATTGCCCCCCGAAACACAAAAATACTAAAAAAAAAATAAAGTTCATGACAGGTGCGAACACGCGGCAGAAATCAAATAAATAGTAGGGTGCGAAAATTTTCACCATTTCCGTCAGAGCCGGCACTCATAAAACTCAAGTCTTATGAAGAGGAAATTGCTTCCCCAATTGTGTTCAAAACTGCGATGCTATACGACATCCCTTACAAGCTATTAAAATCTATACGCTGTATGATACCCGGTACTAATAGCTTGTTTGCATTTTAATCACTATGCGCAGAGCCTTTAATTTGGGCTTTAAAAAATCCATTTCACCTTTACCCTCACACCTCAACCTTTCTGGTTAAACTTTGTCGGCTTGTTAGGCAGCTGGGTCGTCCTCGAAATGTCGAAAGTTGAATGTCGGCAGTCCTTCGCATTATTAAGATTGTTAAAAGCCAAGATATTGATTTATGCAGATAAGCGCTATTATGCCAAAGTGCCAGTGAGCTAACCATCCACCTTTCCAGCATCCAGCATCCACCTCCCCCAGTTCCAGGTCTCAGACCTAAAAATCCGAACCCAACTGCGACCCTGACTGACTCACCGACTGACTGACTGACTGACTGACTGCCTAATGGTGCCTGTTAGGCATGTTTGTCGTTAGCTCCTTGCTTGCTCCTTGTTACCGAGTATGTCCTTACATCCCCGGCCTCATCCAGACACTGATGGGCCTTAGGCGAGACCAAGGAGTGGAGGGTTCTACGGCTTATACGTTACGTTCTGTATCGCAACTGCATAGTACAGCCTGGAATCCCGAATCCAGAATCACTTAATGCGGTTTAGGTTCTCGGAAGATGTCTCTGTCCCCTCGCAGGCTCGACTTCATCATCAGAGACACAACATTTAAATTTCAATTATTTTCCCTGTGACAACTATAAGCCTAACACGATGTGGCACCTTAAGAGACACATGGATAGAGAAAAAAACACATTTTCTTCACCGACAAAATAGCTTGAAGTAAAAAATTTAAAAAGGACACAACCGTGACTGTTTCGAGTCTCGCTTTAGTCCTTATTCCTTGGTCCTTGGTATTTTTTTTGCGATGCGATAAATCAAAACAAATCCCATTTGTTGAATTTCAATGTTACGAAGCAAACAACTTTCAGCATTTGTAGACACACCTCCGCCACTTATACCCTCGTTTTGTTTTTCGAACTTTGCGGTAAGGCCACTGCTTCCGTAGAGTATTCCCCAGTGCGGCTTGTCAATGTCCTTGTGAAAGGACGACACAGAAAAAAAATGCAAATGCAATATGTAGTGATGGGTGAACATGTGTGTAAGGCTCTTCACATGAAATCCTCCAGCATCCATCCATCCATCTCCTGCCGAGCCCCCCCCCCGATGTCTGCAAATATCTGCTTAATTTCCCCATTTCAATCTAAAGTAATTATTATCGACTTAGTTTGGCATCGGATTGAATCGAATCGAATTGAATCGAATGGATAGCACAGACACACCCACACACATCCCACACAATATTGTAGAAAAGTGAAAGCCTTGACTGTGTCGTGTTTTCGGCTAAATCGTATCCTGGCAGGAAGCGATTTGTATTTCGTATAAAAAACGTAGGGGCGTATGTATGCGGGTGACACCTGTAGATCTCACCTCACCTTCGTCAACAAAGTTTGAATGGACTTTGAGAGGTGCTAATTGCATTGGATTTGCCTCCATACACAGGACAAAATGATGGAGATAGGAGCAGGTACAGTCCTGCTTCGAAAAGGGTCTCATTCAGTGTGACCTTGTTCCTTAATGTTTGGTGCAATTTATTCAATTTATTTGAGACTTTAAAGTTAGTTCCCTTAGCTTGTGAGCTAACATAAATCATAGCCATGAAAGCCCTAACTAGAAGGAAGAAAATAATAGGGATACAGCAGGTTTAGTCTCTTTAAGGTAACGCCTCTGTTAGTGTGACCTTCCTTTTAAATTCTCGGTGATATTAAGTACATTTATATCCAACTTTAAAGCAAGTTTCCTTTTCTTATGACCCAACATACGCAATGTCCTCGAGCCTTGAGCATCCTGCCAGCTAAAGAAAGAATGTTAAGGATGCGAGACTCCGACTCCTGTTTCTATGCGAGAGGGAATTTGGAAAATGCGCGCCAACATTTCATGGCGTTTATTTTCTGGCTCGTAAATGCCAAACTGACAAACAGTCTATTGGCCGGGCCAGGTTCGGTGTTCGGTGAACACGGAGCGGGTCATTGCAAAGCGTCATCGTAATTAGCTCCTGGCGCCACCAAATGAGTTAAATGAAGTTGCAAAATAATTTCCAGCGATTTTAATGAACTCTCCATGGCCAATGTTTGCCGCCCCCGCCCCCCGTCCCCAGTCCCCAGCTCCACTCGTGGGGTCCTTCGAGCGAGAAAATGGGGTCCTCTGTTTTCACAGTCCTCGATTGGGTCGGGACGGGGGAAAAACAAGTTTTTTCAACAAAAGCCAAGGATAGAATAAGGTTATTTTAAGGTAATTCATGAATTATTTGCAGTAATTTCGTAATAAGCCAATTAGCCCGGGAAGCTTTTTCCAGGGTATTTGGAGAGTCTAGCTGTCATAATTGTGAAAGGACGGAGGACCGGAAGTCAGAGAGTTTTGCAATGTGCGTGGGTGGAAATGGAGATGAAACTCGATTTTTGTAACGATTTCCGCTTAAAGGCATAAAGGATATGAAGTAGGTGGTTGTTGTGGATTTGTGTCATTAAGGGTTCATTTCGTTTCGTTTCATTTTGGTTCGGTTGAAGGCATTAAATCAATGGGGATTAATTTTTGACATTCAAGCTTATCGTTTGCATAATTTCTCTTACCTTTCCGAGCAACTGTCCGGCTTCGAAATTGATCTGAAAGTTGCATGTTTTCTTGTTTCCACTTAAAAGTGAGCTCCTGACTTGGTTTTGAATTCGCAAATGAATAAATCCATTTAAATTGCAACATCCATGGCTGGCGACGCAACTTTTGTGTGGGGACTGAAAGGGCCAGCGGAAAACGCAATGAAAACGCATTTCGAATACATTTTCTTGGCTTTTTCCTCCTCCCTCCCCCTCGGGTTTTTCTCAGTTTTCTTTACTGTTTTATTTTTTTTGCCCAGCAATCATCGTCACACCCACTAGCCCGTCCCATCAGGCCATCAGACCATCAGCCCACCAAACGACCAGACTCCGATTGCGACTAACAAGCGCAAAGTTAAAAGGACAGCTGCTGGAGCAGTCGCTCGGTACATGTTTGTATATAAAAATACTATATATATTTATGTATATATGTGTGTGTGCGGCGTATACTTAATATACGTATACATAATATGGTATGTATCCTTGTGCAGACAGGCTGGCTGGCTGCGATGCCTGGCTTTCGCCGGCTTCTCTGGCTGGCTAAAAAAAAATAAAAAAATATAGTAAAAAAATCACCTACAACCAAAAAGAATGCTAAATCATGGATGAAGTGGATTCCGAGCACAGCTTGCTCTGCATCCGCGCCCGCCGTATAATTGCATTGAACGCAGGCGAAGGTCCTGTTTCCACGTTTCTTTTTTTTGCGCTTTGCTTTCTTTATTTTAATATTTGTACTCTACAAGGGGGTATGCGGGTCCTTGAAGTCTTTATAGATTGTCCGATTGTCCTTTAGGTTTTTGGCCAATTAGTCTTTAAATTTTAGGCTTATCTTCATTGTATCCTTTCTACAATGCCCCTCACCAGACCTACAAATCTTAAAGCCTCTTTAGTGGAAAGTTTCAAACCATAGAGCCTTGCTCTCCTGTCCATTTATAATTCTTCATATTCTTTATAACTTGGCATTATTTATTTTTCTCTTTAGAGTATAGTCTATAAAGAGCATCTAACATTCGTCTTGTTCCTTAGTTAGCCCTTCTAGCTTTATATTTTTTTGTGCCGGCCATCGCTTTCGTTTTTACGGATCCACAATGTACGGCAAGAAAGGCTACTAGCAGCAGGAGGTCAGTGTCAGAGTCAGCGAGAGGCGGTCCCCGGATGAGGTCCTGGCAGGACCAGGACGAGGTCCTGCGACCAGTAGTCTTAGTGGCAAAAGGCGTAAGCACAGCGTCACACGGTGCGAATGATCGTTGCCATATTGTGCAAATGGCTGGCTGGCCAGGACCATGACCAGGACCAAAGCCCCGGCCAGGACGCAATCTGACGCCGACGGCATAACGGCCCCTTCTCTTGTCTCCTGCGTGTGGCTGCATTCATAGTGTTCGTGAGTGTGTGTGTGTTTATACGTATCTGTATCTGTGTGTCGCGGCTGCTAAAAGGAAATTGTGATTGCTGCATAAAATGCTTTTAGAATGGTTGCCAATCGATTTTGGCACGGATTGGCAACGGGGGGGCATTGGAGAGGAGCTTGCCCCCACAGGCACCACTGTTAGGTGGATGTGGAGGTGTTAGTGGTTGGGTGACTCTGGGTGGGTTGGTGGTTTGGTGGCTTGGTGGGTCAGCCGATAAGCGGCTGACGTCGCATCTATGGAATGTGCGATTTAAAATTGATTGTGAAACATTTGCACAGAATTGTGTTTCGTATTTTTGCCGTTGCCGTTGCCGTTGCTCCATTGCTGTTGCTGCTGTGTTGCTCTTTTGTTGCGACTTCGACAACAGCAGTTGCCGGGGCAAAAAACAAGTAGCAAGCAGAAACCGAAATTGTGCGGCTTGCTCGACACACAAAATACTATCAAGGACCAAGCCCCGCTCCTCGCCTGGCCCGCCTGGCCCGCCTGGCCTGGCCAGGACCCGCCTGTCAGGTTTGTTGGCTGGCTGGATGGCCGCCCCCATTGTCAGATGACAGAGTCACAAAGCAACAACATGTTGCCATTGGCATGAATTGGCTTAACAAATTATGTGCAACATTAGAGCTCCTGCCACAAAGTTCGCGGTTTGAAAATCACGGGGTATATTCCGGCATTAACTTCAAATCAAAATCATTTACAATTAATGATTGAAACCAAGTACGCATAGTTTTTTGACAGCCCAGGACCTAATAGTCCTGTCTAGCCAGAGCAGAGTGCGGTTATCCTTTGGCGCCCAGGTTACTGATTACTGTTTATGGCTGGCCCCCCAGTCTATGTGTCACTTTGTCGAAAGGGTAGTCCTTGGGTCGGGACTCGCAATTAAGTCACGTGCTGGCATTTAAGTCCGAACGTGCAAAATGAAACGTTTCGGTTTTTTTTTCTTTTTTTTTTTTTGGGGAAGGATAACAGAGGCCGCCAGATATTAAGTGGCGTCTCGTCGCAGTGTCTCACTTTTACAGAGGACGACAGGATACGACGCCAATTGTGTGCCCTCGTTGCCATATAATTGTATCATTTACTTGAGCACTCGACCAAGTGGCAATCGACGCGTTTTTATTGGCGTCTCGTACTCCTACCCGCCCTCCAAAAAAAAAAAAAAGATGTCCTGGAAACTGAAAAAGATGTCCTGCACTTCTCCATCATCCGCTGATTATGAGAGTTATGCAAATAGACTATATACAGACTTTTAATATAGCCAACATATCGTGGAGTTGGAAAACAAAAAGAAATCAATTGAAACTTTTGCTCAAGTGTCCTGCGAAGGATATCATCCTGTGGATAGTAAGCGGATAAGAAATATGACACGAGAATAAAAAAGTAACTTAAATTGGTGACGAAAAGCCAGGCAACAAGGCAAAAGCAGAAACCAGAAAGCAGAAAGGGATTTCGAAAATATCCTGACACAATAACAAGTAGGGATGATGTAGGATGGTTGGATGGTTGGATGGAGGATGGAGGACACTGGGCCGGCAACAAAGATTGCGTTTTGGCTTAGCCCCGACCACGGCCCATAAACTTGTTGAAAGCTTTTGCTTTTGACTGCTACTCTGCTTTCTCTGCCGGCTACCGGGTACTGGATACTGGGTACTGGGTACCGGGTATGTATATCTTTGTGTGTGAAAATGGTGTGGCATAACTAGCGGGGCTGCAGATAAAAATAACAATTGAAATAAATGAGCAAGGTCGGGTGGTGTGGGGTGGGTGGAAAGGGTCTTAATGCTCTCAAACAAACCAACAAACGAAACGAAACGAAACGAAAGTAGGAAGTGACAATGAGCCCAGGACTGAGGAGAAAGGAGCAGGCAACGAGGACGGCTGCCTGTGCCTTTATTTTATTTGCATACTTTTAGGCGGTCGTCGGATTGAAGACAATTTGTGGTCAAATTGTGTTTGACTTTCTTTTCCCGCCCCCCGCCCAACCTTTCCTTATTACGCCTTTAAAAACGGGATGCAGGAACAAAAATCATAAGAATAGGAACGGGTTCAGATTACTTTCTTTTATTTTTTCCAGCAAGCCAACCTCTGATTGCTGTCGTCTCGGACTCACATGCTCGTCGAATCCGAACGAATCCTGCCGAGTTCATCACTTTGCCAAACAACTCCATATTACTTCAGAGCTTTCATATTTCTTGCCGTTTTCCTTTTTCTTCTGCCTTAATTAATCTTATTTTGTTTGGAGTGGTTGTGGGCCAAAGTTGCGAGTTGTGGGCCAAAAGTGCCGAAGCGTAGGAAATGCGCGTTAAAACCGAGGTGGGAGAGCAAAGTAAATTAGCTAAAAATGTTACCAGCGAAGCAAAGATGAAGCTCAAGATGAAGATGAATGTTTCGACATGGCGCTAAAAAGGCCAAAGCCGAACCCGAAGCCCGAGAGGCTGGTATTGGTAGGGGTTTGTTCGGGCCTGAGCCAGGAATTTACCTTCCCAGTGTACCCCCACAATTGCCCCACAACGTCATCAGGTGAAGTGCAAAAGTTTCTGACGGACAACGGACAAGCGGACAAACGGACAGACGGACGCCAGTCGCGAATGCGGATGTGGCTGGGCGGGTAGTCCTGGGCCGTAGTCCTGGGGATTTCCACAACGAAACTGGCTGTAGTAATGAAGATAACATTTCCTGTTGTCAGCATTTGCTGAACAAAAAGTTGAACAAAGCAGGCACCCTTCGCTTTGATGACGTTGTCCGAAACGTGGAAAAAACCTATTCCTCATTTTCAAAAAGAATCAACTTTTTTTGCACCGAACTAGTAGTAGAGACTGCCTACTTTTCCAGTACATCTTCATTAGTTTACACTTGATGAAAAATATACAAAATAGAAGCAATTAAATATAAGCGTAGAGTCGTAAATTGTTAAATGCCAACATATCTGTCCACCATGAAACGGCAAAGGACGAAAACTAAATTATTTATCACGATGAACAGTCGGAATCCCGATGCCAGTGCTCTTTGTTTGACTCTGAGTTTGGGTTTTAATTTGTGAACAACATCCTGGGGAAGGACGCTGCTGCGGAGCCAAAGTCATTTACACTGCAATTAATCATGATTACGCGAATGTGCGCCGGGTACTCCAACTACGGTTGACCACTTCTACGACGGCAGAGAGTCCTTACTAAGAGCTCGTCCTTTTTCTATCTTCCTTGTGCTCTTCGTTGCGTTTCTTTTTTTCCTTCAACGCTTAAGTCGTAGACGTTTCCTGCGTCCGCTAATTCACTTAGCCGTGCCACCCTAGCAGTCGTGCCACTTCATCACCCCAAAAACTTTTTGTGTTCTACTAGTTGCATGCCCCAGGACTTGGAATTAACTGCAAATTTTCCCGATCTGACGAAAAGCTCTGGAAACATCTCGGCTAACCCCAAGAACTCAAGTCTCAGCAACTGGTTGGCAACCAAAAACCAAATGAATTATTTGCCATATCATGTGGCTAGTTCTGCTAAAGATATGTCCAGGACATGTCAAGGATATATGCCACACCAGAGCACAGGCTGAAGCTGAGGAGAAGACCTACCTGTGTCTTTATATAAATTATATAAAACCCAATGAATCATGCAATAATAGATAAATAAATAAATCAGGCCTTGACTGCAAACAGCTGCCGGTTAGTCCTGAAGCTTCAGGCACGTACAAGGCTCTGTGTCCTAATGCCATATGGAAGACTTAGTGGCTTATGTGTATGGGCGTGTGTGTGAGTGTCTGTGTGTGTATAATTTGAGTGTGTGTATAGCTCAACAGGCTCTAATTAGATTACATGCAAATTAAATGCAGCAAAGAGCAGCAGCACGTAAGTAGAGAGATACACACGAATATATGAAATTCTACTACACAATTACACTGAGAAAATATGTGGGGGAATAGTCTGAAAGTGGGGCATTTTCTAAGAAATATTATATATGTCTTGTAAATATTTTATCTAGAATTTTATTTTATTTTTAAAGTTTATATATAGGAGCTGAAAACTTTAAAGTATTTTTTTATAAAAATACAAATGGTATAGGAAAAGTATTATATTTAATAAAAAATCTATTAAATTATTAGATTTAAGACTTCACATTAATGATCATATGGGGTGTAGTCTATAAGGTCTTATATCTTAATCTAAGATTTGAAATCTAGATTTAAAACTTATCATTAATGATTATATGGGGTGTAGTCTGTAAGGACTTATATCTTAATCTTAAAATCTTATAGTTTTTTTCTTAGTGATCTATAAATTTATATACTCAATCAGGTAGTCTTGTAATTGGTTATTTACCTGCTCTGCCACCTGGCTAGAAAATCTTAATCGTGTCGAAAATCTCGACTTCCAGCTGGGATGATCACTGAACCACAGCAAAAAAAATTTTTGGAAAAAAAAGGAGTGTGGGTGTGTGTGACTTTATAATCTTTAACTGGGTAACTGGCCAGTTTTGGTTTGGAAAATGTGGCTTTAACTTGATTAAAGTGATGTTACATATGCGGAAAATGTTGGATGGCTTGCCAGTCAGAAGGCAAGTGAGATTGGTGGAAGCCAGAGCACACTAAACTGCCTTGGGACGCGGCAGTTGCACGACTGAACCTTGGCACGTTGCAATGTAGACACGCAGACTCGTGGCACGATGCGCGCCAGGATTCTGTATATTGGCCGAAGGACGAGAAGGTGGCTGGGGGGAGGGGGGATTGAGGGAGTTGCCTGCAAATCGCGCAACAGGCAGAAGGCAACAGGCAGGACCTGGCAGGCCAGGGCGGAACCAGGGCAGGTCCTGGCGCAGATGCATCTCCTCCCTTTCAGTGTTTGTGGGTGTGTGTGTGTGCGAATAAAAACAAAGGCAAGAGTTGCGAAAAAATCCGAAGACAGCCACAGACACACCCAAAGGCAAGAACAACAACAACAACAATAGCACCGGAGAGGCCAGAGGAAAAAAAGTGTGTGTAGCGGAAAATTGGATTGCAGCAGCAGGTCCTGCAGGTCCTGGACTAAAAACGTAGCAAGCAGTAGCAATTAACGCGAACTATATGCACATAGGCATAAATCAGATAGATAGGGACTGAGCGCGGCGGAGGAGGCTGTGAGAGGTCCTTTAAAGCCAGGACATCTCCTACAGACTGTCGCGGTGGCAGCAGCGGCAGTGGGAGGCTGTCTGCGGTGGCGTCACCGCACACAATGCAGCAGTTGCAGGTAAGCTGGTAGATGCTACCTGGTCGAAGGTAGCATGTTGCAGGTTGCAGGTGTGGTCAATGTCAGCCTGTTGCTGTGCGATATCAAAAGCAGAAAAGCTGTGTGTGCAACAGGCAGCAGCCACACACAAACTTAGTGTCAAATGCACACTCACACGCACTCACCCACAAGTACATACATATATGTATAAGTAAAGTCCTGGTCTGCAATCCTGACACATCCGGTTCCGCAACAGGCGGAATTCCTTAACGCAGGAAAATGATTGCAAGTTGGATTTTTCGGGGTGGCCGGGGATAAGCCCATGCCCCACTTACTTTTCCCCTCCACCACCAGGCCACTCCTCCCCACAGTAACTCTATTCACCAGGATACAGATCCTTCCAGCCCTACCCTCCCCCCTTAGGGCTTTGTCTAGTCGGACGGAGTTCTTGGAGTTGTTGCAACTTTAAGGAGCAACAGAGCATGAGACTGGCGACGTGCGACTTGCGATTTCTGACAAACCGATTACGGGGGCCAAGTCCGAGTCCTGTTTGGGTATCCTGTTGCTGTTGCAGCCTGTTGCTGGTGTTGCTGCTGGTGCTGCCATCCCCACCACCAATACTATGAAACACTTTGAGGAGAAGGCTACACCCATACATGCGCAAAAATTGAAAGCGACACGCACACCACCAAAGCGAAGCTCTCCAACTGTTGCGCTCGCTCTCTAGCAACAGGTACTCCGAGCAGGTCCTTCGGCAGGACCCGAACGGGATACCCTACGGTCGCATGCGCACAACCAGCTCACACACTCTCCCGACTGTTTAGAAAAAATGGAAGGGGATTACGAAGGGGCGACCAGAGAGGAGCCGAAATAGGACGAGAATGCACCTCCACAGTGTCCTGGCACCTATCAGGATCCTCTGCCGATGTAGGGGAACTTGCACTCGCACTTGCACTGCCTGGGTGTGATACGGACCACAGAGGACTCTGCTAAGCCCATAGCCCGTATTACCATCCGTCCTCCCCCTCCAGCATCTACCACACCCCCTGGGCCCAGTTTTCAAGCCCAATCCGTACCGGATCCGGCAAAAGCACTTCTTCCATTTCACTCATGACGGCGCGACGATGCGAATGCCATTACCGTACTTTTATGATGTGCGGTCGTGCAAATGAATGCCATCCGCCCACCTCCCGTCTTGCCACCTCTGGTCCGCCAGCGGAGATTGCGGATTTAAATGCTAAACTTTTCGTTGACCAGGCCCCCTCTAATTGGCCCAAACAGCCGTCTAAATGGCCAGCTCGCTCTCCCCGGCCATTGTCAAGTCACATCACTTGACTTGAGGACCCCGATTATACATTATACAGTCTAAGCATGTGGCAGGACCTCCATAAGCCGATTTAATATTCATAACCTCGTTCTTTTATTAAGGACAATGGAATAGAATCCACTTGAAACAAGGATCAGGACTAAAGCTTCATCATTACTATCTCAGAAATCGTTTTCGGCACCTAAGGATATTCTGAAAAGGGTCACCCAGAGGAATAATCACACCATCCAGGCAATCATCCAGGTGATCCATCAGATAAATCGAAAAATGTGATGCAACATTTTGTTTCAAAATTTTGATGCAGAGAATCGATCCACAATTCGTTTAATGTATCCCGCTCAAGAATCGGATGAATTTTGCCCAAGATATAGCCTTCCCAATGGCCCTATTTTCCGATTTCGTGATTTTCCTCATTTTCGAAGGGGGTCCATCAGAAAAAATCGAAAAAATGGGATCCAAAATTTTATTTCCAGGTTTTGATGCAGATTTAAAGAGAATCGATCCAGAAATCGGTAAAGGTATCCCGCTCATGAATCGGATGAATATTGCCCAAGATATAGCCTTCCCAAGGGCGGTATTTTCGGATTTCGTGATTTTTATCATTTTTGAAGGGGGTCCATCAGAAAAAATCGAAAAAATGGGATCCAAAATTTTATTTCCAGGTTTTGATGCAGATTTAAAGAGAATCGATCCAGAAATCGTTTAAGGTATCCCGTTCAAGAATCGGATGGCTGTTGGCCAAGATATAGCCTTCCCAAGGGCGGTATTTTCGGATTTCGTGATTTTCCTCATTTTTGAAGGGGGTCCATCAGAAAAAATCGAAAAAATGGGATCCAAAATTTTATTTCCAGGTTTTGATGCAGATTTAAGGAGAATTGATCCAGAAATCGTTTAAGGTATCCCGCTCAAGAATCGGATGGATATTGGCCAAGATATAGCCTTCCCAAGGGCGGTATTTTCGGATTTCGTGATTTTCCTCATTTTTGAAGGGGGTCCATCAGAAAAAATCGAAAAAATGGGATCCAAAATTTTATTTCCAGGTTTTGATGCAGATTTAAGGAGAATTGATCCAGAAATCGTTTAAGGTATTCCGCTCAAGAATCGGATGGATATTGGCCAAGATATAGCTTTCCCAAGGGCCGTATTTTCCGATTTCGTGATTTTCTCATTTTCGAAGGGGGTCCATCAGAAAAAATCGAAAAAATGGGATCCAAAATTTTATTTCCAGGTTTTGATGCAGATTTAAAGAGAATCGATCCAGAAATCATCAAAGGTATCCCGCTCATGAATCGAATGGATATTGGCCAAGATATAGCCTTCCCAAGGGCCGTATTTTCCGATTTCGTGATTTTCCTCATTTTTGAAGGGGGTCCATCAGAAAAAATCGAAAAAATGGGATCCAAAATTTTATTTCCAGGTTTTGATGCAGATTTAAGGAGAATTGATCCAGAAATCGTTTAAGGTATTCCGCTCAAGAATCGGATGGATATTGGCCAAGATATAGCTTTCCCAAGGGCCGTATTTTCCGATTTCGTGATTTTCTCATTTTCGAAGGGGGTCCATCAGAAAAAATCGAAAAAATGGGATCCAAAATTTTATTTCCAGGTTTTGATGCAGATTTAAAGAGAATCGATCCAGAAATCATCAAAGGTATCCCGCTCATGAATCGAATGGATATTGGCCAAGATATAGCCTTCCCAAGGGCCGTATTTTCCGATTTCGTGATTTTCCTCATTTTTGAAGGTCCATCAGAAAAAATCGAAAAAATGGGATCCAAAATTTTATTTCCAGGTTTTGAAGCAGATTTAAGGAGAATTGATCCAGAAATCGTTTAAGGTATCCCGCTCAAGAATCGGATGGATATTGGCCAAGATATAGCCTTCCCAAGGGCCGTATTTTCCGATTTCGTGATTTTCCCCATTTTCCAAGGGGGTCCATCAGAAAAAATCGAAAAAATTTGATCCAAAATTTTATTTCCAGGTTTTGATGCAGATTTAAAGAGAATCGATCCAGAAATCGTTTAAGGTATCCCGCTCATGAATCGGATGGATATTGGCCAAGATATAGCCTTCCCAAGGGCGGTATTTTCGGATTTCGTGATTTTCCTCATTTTTGAAGGGGGTCCATAAGAAAAAATCGAAAAAATGGGATCCAAAATTTTATTTCCAGGTTTTGATGCAGATTTAAAGAGAATCGATCCAGAAATCGTTTAAGGTATCCCGCTCATGAATCGGATGGATATTGGCCAAGATATAGCCTTCCCAAGGGCGGTATTTTCGGATTTCGTGATTTTCCTCATTTTTGAAGGGGGTCCATCAGAAAAAATCGAAAAAATGGGATCCAAAATTTTATTTCCAGGTTTTGATGCAGATTTAAAGAGAATCGATCCAGAAATCGTTTAAGGTATCCCGCTCATGAATCGGATGGATATTGGCCAAGATATAGCTTTCCCAAGGGCCGTATTTTCCGATTTCGTGATTTTCTCATTTTCGAAGGGGGTCCATCAGAAAAAATCGAACAAATGGGATCCAAAATTTTATTTCCAGGTTTTGATGCAGATTTAAAGAGAATCGATCCAGAAATCATCAAAGGTATCCCGCTCATGAATCGAATGGATATTGGCCAAGATATAGCCTTCCCAAGGGCCGTATTTTCCGATTTCGTGATTTTCCCCATTTTCCAAGGGGGTCCATCAGAAAAAATCGAAAAAATGGGATCCAAAATTTTATTTCCAGATTTTGATGCAGATTTAAAGAGAATCGATCCAGAAATCGTTTAAGGTATCCCGCTCATGAATCGGATGGATATTGGCCAAGATATAGCCTTCCCAAGGGCGGTATTTTCGGATTTCGTGATTTTCCTCATTTTTGAAGGGGGTCCATCAGAAAAAATCGAAAAAATGGGATCCAAAATTTTATTTCCAGGTTTTGATGCAGATTTAAAGAGAATCGATCCAGAAATCGTTTAAGGTATCCCGCTTAAGAATCGGATGGCCATTGTCCAAGATATGGTCTTTCCAAGGCCCGTATTTTTGGATTTCGTGATTTTCCTCATTTTTGAAGGGGTCCATCAGAAAAAATCGAAAAAATGGGATCCAAAATTTTATTTCCAGGTTTTGAAGCAGATTTAAGGAGAATTGATCCAGAAATCGTTTAAGGTATCCCGCTCAAGAATCGGATGGATATTGGCCAAGATATAGCCTTCCCAAGGGCCGTATTTTCCGATTTCGTGATTTTCCCCATTTTCCAAGGGGGTCCATCAGAAAAAATCGAAAAAATGGGATCCAAAATTTTATTTCCAGGTTTTGATGCAGATTTAAAGAGAATCGATCCAGAAATCGTTTAAGGTATCCCGTCCAAGAATCGGATGAATATTGCCCAAGATATAGCCTTCCAAAGGGCCGTATTTTTGGATTTCGTGATTTTCCCCCGTTTTTGAAGTCGAATTTAACGTTTTGTTTATGTTTTAAAGGAGTTTAGTGAAAAATAAAGCGGCAATTCATTAAAGTAAGTTCCTTAAAATCGGGCGTACATATCCCAAGCTATGATTTGTTTGGAAAAGCGAAACTTTATGGTGGAGAAAGACTTGCCTTGAGAAGAAATGCACAAAAAGGGAAAACTCCATCTGTGAAGAACGGTGTAGCTGCGTACGGGTTTGGGTCGAAGTCCGGGCTGGATTCCGGGTCGGAGACCGGGACCGGGACCGGGACCAGGACCGGCACCAGGACCGGGTGCTGGTACGGCTATATAGTCCGCACCATATAGCATGTGTTTTTGTGGATGGAAGCCCGGCGAACTGAGCTGGTAAAAGTTTATTGAATTGCTGGCATTACTGTTCCCATTGTTCTTGTTGATGCTGATGGGGATGTTACTGTTGCTTTTTCTATTGTTTTTGTTGTTTGTTTATTGTTAGCAGTTACTGTTATTGTTGTTGCTGTTGTCGTCAGTGAGCGGAAGTGCATCCGGTTACATACAAACAAAATGAAGCCCACACCTACGCAGATTCCATAGGAATATACACGGTAGGGCAATCAATTCCTTCAAAGGACAGTCGACTGGGTGGGTCCTAGTTGACGCCCTCTCGCTCTCTGTGTCCTGGATGGTGGCTGGCAGGACGACGATGTTGTTTTCCAGGACCCACAATCGCCTGGCGGCTGTTGTAGCTACAACGCTTCAACAAGTGCGCTGGATGCGTTTGACAAAAGTTGCTTAAATTAACGTTAAAAGCAAACCTTGTTTCTGTTGCAACACAGCCCCTTTGACTTTGTTAGTGCCGCCTCCCATTCTGGCCAGCAACATGCAATAAAGTCATCAAGTGATGCCACTGCTGCTGTCCTGCCATCCAGATGTCCTTCTGCCGTAACGCCTCTCCTTTGCCCAACCATCCATTCATTCAATCATCCAACCAACCAACCAGCTATCCATCCATCCAGCCATCAATCCATCCATCCAGCCATCAAGCCATCCGCCCAGTCAACGCACTTCATTGCGTTTGCGGCCGACTTTTTACACGCTTTTCCCCCACCAGGCCTCAGTCCCTATTGTGATGATGTGGAAAAATGAATTTACAACCCATTGCGATGCAGGATAATTTGATTTTGAATCGCACGGACACATCGCGGACATATTAAAGTTGCCACAAACGCCGCCACAAACGCCAAGTCGCAAAAATCCCCATAAATAATGGCATGTAATCAACAAGCCAACCAAATACGTTTTTATTTAAAAAAAAATCTACATTCCGTAAATAAATAACCACAGATGGGAATGCACAAAAAATCTCATTGTAGCTACTTAAAATAAACAATCAAATAAAATCAAATTAAAAGCTAATTTATTTATTTAATGATTTGTTAGGATAGGCTCTCAACTGTTTAAGTTTATGCTTTCTTTGTGGTTGTTTCAAGTTGAATTATTTTAGATTTAATGGTTTTGAGGTTTATTATTGTTTTTGTTAAGTTATAATAATTTTATAAAAATGTTTACTTTATTGGCTCAACATAAAAACATATGAAGGATGTTTGGAAGGATATATTGTATTTATTATACAATTATAATCTATAAATCTTTATATGTTTTTATAGGAAAAAGATTAAAACCTAAACTACTATTCTAACAATAATACATAAATTAATTATTATAAAGTTTATATGAATTATTATTTAAAATGGAACCCCCCCCCTTATCAAAATACCCTTTATAAGGAGGGTAGCTCCATGAGTTCCAAAGGTAATCCAGGCGTAAGAGGAGCGGCCTGATTGGAGATTTTCAAATGGTCTCTGGAAAATAGACTCGACAGCCAAAGGCCTGACCTTAAATGCTCACGTGCGGACAGGACACAGGGACACAGGACACATCTCACCCGAGTCCTGGCATCCTGCTGAGCCGGGAGAGGGTGGCAAGGATAACCGAATGGAAAAGGGTTTTCCCCCAGTTCAGCAAAGAAGTAAAGCAACAAACACACAAATACAAAAAAAACACGACGAGCATGGCGCTCAAATCTAAATACAGAAATTAATGAATTATGAGTAAAGGGATTTGTTTCGCTCTCATGAATCTGGGCAACACCTTTGGACCGGACCAGGTCCGGGCTCAGGACTCAGGACTCTGGACCGAAGCCGAACCAAAAACCCCTATACCCCGTCTACCGCTACATCCCGCTGGGTGCCGTGTTACCTTACATCCTTGCCGGGGCATCCTTGCTGGGAGTGTGCCCAGTTAAGCGGAAGACGACATAAATAGTAACCGTATAGCCGTTTACGTGAATGTAAATGTGTGGACACATTTTAATCGCTTTGATCTTTATATTCCCATTTAGTAATTAATTAACCGAAAGCTTCTCTGTATTCATGCACCAATATGCATTCAACATTTCAAGCACATGCTGGTCATTCCAAAAACAAAGAGGGGTTTGTCTATTTTTCCGATTAATTGCTTTCACCCGCTGTGGCCTCGAAAAACTGGTTACTATCTCCCATATACAAGATTCACAGAACCAGATATTCAAAATACAAAAAAGCACTGCAAACATATGTGTTTCGTCTAATCCGGAATGGAAACTAGTTTATAAGGACTCAAGTGATTGTGTTCCTGGGCCTAATGAGGACCTCCCGATGTGTGTTATTTGGGCAAAGCACGTGACTCTCTGGGCTCTCCAATATTCCAGTTTTCGAACCTGCTAATTTATGGTGAACATCCCGACCGGAGGACGGTTATTTGATTGCCCATTTTCCATTGGCCCATCAATACCAAAAAGGACACTACAGGACAGAGGGGGATAGGACGGGTCGGGACTGGACAGAACTGGACAGTAGAGGAGCCAGGACAATAGCCACGACACGAATGCTATCATCGCATCGGGTGTGTTGTTTAATTAAATTTCTGAAATTAAAATGTTTTGTTTATATAAATTGAAAAATGCGGACATCAACCACGGCACAATGCTTTCCCAAGAACGGTTGAAGGAACAAATAAAAAAACAAAAACAATACAAAAAAAAAATACAGAAGGCGACACACAAGGACTCGTTGAGTTGTCAACACACCGTCTATGGAATACTCTTTCGATTTATTGTCCAAAAGTTCAAAAGGTTCTTCCGTGCCATTCAATAAGCTCGAGCTTAATCCGAGAGAGCATGTGGACGTCGGGTTGGGTAGCCGGCATTCAATATTGGCGGGATGTGGAGGCGACTGGCCAGGTGGTGGCCACCAGACACCAGGCCACACCATTGTTCGCCGCTCAAATCGCCGCTGATGGGACACGACACACATCCAACCTAAAGCCCAGTTCTGTCCTTGCCACGAGCATTTTTTTCAATTGGGCAGGCTACAAGTCACTCATCCGGCGTTTGAGTCGCATTCATGTATGCACTGAAAGGAAAAAGTGTTATCTATTAGCTACTTCTTGCATCCTGCGTTTTTCTTAATAATTTATTTATTCTATTAACTGAATCTTGAGCCCCTCCCTCCTGACTTATGGTTCCAATGACTCTCATATGTTTCTCCAAGTGGAAAAGTGCCGGCACACTCACACCGGTACAGGTGTCTCCACACGTTGTTGATATCTATGCCAGCCTGTGTCTGAGCTTTGTTGTGTATGGCGTGTGTGCGAGTGTGTGTTTACACAACAACTGTCGCTGGCTTTTCAATTTGATTCATTTCATTTCAATTCTGTTTTCTTTGCATTGTTCAAAATGCGCCGGGGGCGTCGATCAAAGCCGACTCCTATAGTCCCTCCCCTGCATCCCACACACCCATCTCTCAGTCACATGGTTAAGGTCCTGAATAACCACGACATACATATGTATGTATAGACACATTCAGGACTATCTGTAATACGTTGCGTTCCATACTCACGCATTTGAATAACTGCAATTGAGTCGGATAATCTGGCATTTATTGGGAGCTCTACATATATGACTTCTTGATGTACTATAGCCGAAAGTATCAACCATTGCAGTATTGCCTGCTGCAGTTTAAACTATGACCAATTGATATTCATGACAACACTCCATGGACACCGGACACCGGACACTGGCCAGCTCTCCGTTCGAAGGACACCAAGCGTGGGAGTATCCCCATGGGTCCGGACAGAGTCCGACATTGATTGGGGCGCATGTTCAAATATCCGTGTTCGAAAAGCAATTATTGCTTAATCTGTCAATTGTGTTTTGGCTGGTTAAATATGCTAACGACTACGTAAATCTATTTCCCAGTTACAAAAGAACCTGAATCACACTAATTAATCCGCAGCCAGGATTTTGACACAAGCTACCAGTGGGTAGCTGTAGCAGGGCCGGAGTTTCTTCTGACTTTCGTGGGTAGAGGAGGAGGTTAGTGTAAGCTTTGGCCTGAATGGTTGACTGGGATGACTGGCCATAAAAGATGCACTCACATGCTGGGCATTGTTTGGCTGCAAAAGGAATAAAGGAGACAGCCAAAGGAGCAGGAGCAGGAGCTGGAGCTGGAGCAGGAGCTGGGGCAGGTTTTCAGGCGGCGTAGCTCAGTGAAATGTGAGCGAAAGCGAAAAAGTGAATTTATGGCTTCATAAATCATAAGCAATATTGTCATATTCTAGCATTTCCTGGTCACCTTTTGCCGCTCGATGCTGGCTGCTGAGGCCAAAGGTCAAAGTCGATGGGGTTGCTAGCCACGAGCAAGTAGCAATTTGCTATCCCAGAACTGTTGCACGTCTATAGGACTAGGACTATACCAGACCAGACCAGACCAGACTAGAGTCTCGGGTTACCACTCGCACAGACCATGATCCATCAAAATCCTGGAAGGACACATAGGACTCCATACTTCCGGTAGCGGTAGCGTCGATAGCTCTGGTAGCTAATGTTTAAAGCCATGGTGATTACTCAAAGCATAGGTGACTGCTTTTTTCCATAATTGACACGTATCGAGGTGGTCCTTTTTGGTCCTTCCATCGTTCGCTACTCTGGTCCTGTCGCCTGCCGCCTGCCGCCTGCCTCCTTGGCTCATTTGACACTCGAGTGCCTCAATGTGAGCAAGACCTCATGCATAAAGCCTGAACAAATGAATTTTCGATACCTGACTAAGCACAACTCGTTTGTTTATTTGATCGGTGAGCCAGGACGATTAAGGAGTGGTCGGTTGGTTGGCGAAATACGTTTTTATTGAAGGGCTCGAACACGACCAATACTTTTTGGCCACTAAACGAATCGTTTATTAGCAACTTAACGACAGTTGCCAAACAACAACAGCAGGATACAGGGCAAACATTTGAGGGTCCTTTCTGGGCTATCCACTAAATAAATATTGTACTAATCAACCCTTGTCACTCAATCAAGGCGACTGTCCTGCGAAATATACAACAAGGATATACAAAATGTATATAATGCAAAAATGGGAACGAAATCGAAATTGTTTAATACTTTTGTGATCGCTGTCATGTTTGGAATTTGTACATTTTCTTTGAAGGAGGTGGTGAGGAGGGAGTTCTTGGACTACCCCTGAAGATGGCCAGTCTCTCAGCTAAAGGATATAGTTAGAGCAGCTTAGATTAGAAAGCTAGAAGGACAATCGTATTGGTAGATACCCGCTGAGGAGTGTATTTAAAGGGTTCATCATGAGATGGCTGTCCCTTGGTGGGGGCAACTGTGTTCAATTGCCGGGAAACTCTTCGGTTTCCGACTCACTGCTGTCCAAACAGCCAAGCCCACTCCGGAACGGCCAAGGATGAAGAAAGGAGCACATGTGTCGGGGCCACATATCAGCCAGAAGTCCTGATTGGATGTAACCAGAGAGTGATGCTACTAGGATGCTAGACAAACGGCCGGTCGTCAAGTCGGATGTCAGAGTTCGAGTGCTTACAGGACAATGCGGGACAAGCCGGTGTCAGTGTTGTCGTCATCGTCGTCCTGCAACGAAGGTTATCCCTCAACGAAAACGTCTTTTTCTTTTTTTTTCTTTTTTTTGTTTCCCTTCAACGGACATCGCTCCAAATTTCCGCTCTTGTAAATCCATTTCAACTGACTGACAGAATCAGGACTACGGAATTCAGTTTTCTGAAAACAGAAATCAGAATTCAATATTCAGATTCAGGAGTCGGGAATCAGGAATCAGGAATCGGGATGCAGATAAGCCTTCAGTTACGCGTTAATTCCGTCACACGAATGTCCGCCGGCCATCAAACGGCCGTCAATCAAAATAGCCGGACAATGCCATCCCGTCGAAGTAACTGGCCAGAAAATTGTCAAGTTGACTGGCTTCCTCAAATTCAATTACACCGTACTGCCGCATGGCTATCTTGGTGGTTGAATTGCTCTATTGTTTGAGGACATCTAAGGGACCAGAAAGGGGTTTATCCAAAAAGAGAGGGTCCTTAAAATATGCATACACAGATATGCATATATTTATTTTTCTCACAAACCAGGGATTTGTTCCTAACTAAGCTTTTATATTATTTTAAGCCTGGCAACGAATCCTTTTTGCTTTCACTTTCAACTTTCAAGCTTATGAAAGCCAAGGACCTTCAAGCTTTGGTTGGAAAATAAATTAGGGACTGGCGCTTTGCGTCTGCGCTTGGCAGGTCCTTTCTCTGACTTGGCTTAAGCTTTCGAAGAAAGTTTCTTTGAGCTTCCAGCTTTCGATTGCTTTCAGATGATGTTTTATCCTTTTAAGAATTCAAGTTTAGACTTGATAAAGTTTTTATTTATTGAAAAAGGAAACTTCTTTAAGGATGCAACTCGTTTATGATGAAAGGCATGTTCGATTTTCTACTCTCATTCCAAATGCACAAAATCAAAATGCAAACTGAACTGCAAAGGCAACTGGAGTCCTAAAGTCCTCCTGCAGACCTGAAGACCTGGAGGGCGTTTTTGTGGCAAACTGGAGTCCCTGTGGGTGTGTGTGTGTTGCATTTGTGACAGAAGAGTTGAGCAAACAAAGTGCCACAACATTGGGATTCACAAATTGAATAACAACAATGACAGGCTAAGAGCAAACACACTCGTACACATAACAAATCAAAGAGGATACCTTCCTTTTTATTTTACACCAGCAAGGACCTCTTTCAAGTGGGGCTTGGTAGCTGTATTGGAATGACATTTTATTATTTGAGCAAAGGAATTTCCTGTGTTGATTTCTTGGCTTCGATAACTTTTGAATCCAAAGGACATACTTTTCTTTCTTCTACAGGCTCTCCCCGAAAAGTCAACGAAGGCAGGGTTTTTTTTTTGGGCGGAAGGGTGTGGGTTAACTTTGCAAAAATTTTGCGCATATTAAAATTCTTGGTGAAAGCTTTTGACATAAATTAAAACTTTTATCACAGGACCTTTTCTTGAGAAGAGTGTGTAGGTTGGTTTTGGTGTGTGTGTCTGAGTGTGTGTTTTATCAGAGAAGCTATGAAAAATTGCCGGCAAGGTGAAGCAGGTGAGCCTGCCTGTGTGCCCATCCATATACGTATATGGTGATTTCCTTTGTTTTCCAAAAGGATTCTTTTCGGGCGAGTTAGGACATGCCTGCCCGCCCTTCCCCCCCATATAACTAATTGATTGGCAGTTTGGCAATGTCATATTAACAAGTACTTATTGCCTTGCCCTGACATCGATGGCTGATTGAAAACTTTTTTAATTAATTTCCCTGCCAAAAGTAACTGAGCCTGCGACTTTGGGCCCCAAAGTTCCTCCGTCTTGACGCGAAACTGGCGAGCTGATGGTCTGGGACCGAGAAGAGACCATTAAAAATGTATTTCGACTCTGGGCTTGTCTGCCAGACATATATTTTGTTCATCAAAAATTATTTATGGGCTCACTGTGCGTAGCCGTGTATTTCTTTTTCCGCCGGAGGAGATGCTCTGGCCAATCTATAAAGTAGTATTGCTACGTGATTTCTGTGCCTTTTGGCCAAACTTTTTCAATAATGTATAAATCAAACTGTCATAAAGTCACAGCTTCCAGATTGCCAGAAATCGCGGCTCTAAGTTTTCTGGTCCATTCTGGCTCATTTCCTTCCATATATATATTATATTTTTCTGTCGAAAGTCCCTCCCACATCCCATGCCATTCCATCCCATTGGTGGCACTTTCTTAGACAATTTAAGTTGCCATTGTGTCGTCCTGATGTGCATTTAATATGTGTCTCTACGTGGGCGAGTGTGTGCCATCAGTAGAGAGACAATGTCGAAGCACCAGACCTGCACCAGAACCACCCCAGATGTTACCTGGCGTCTGCCTCCTGCAGGTTTCCTCTAAGCGTTTTTCACATTCATGGAAATATGTCACAAAATTTATTGCAAAATAATTTCGCCATTTTGCTGCTAATGCCCGGGCTATCACGATGTCCTGAATCACGACTCGCCTCGAATCACGAGCCCTTAAGCTCAAAGGATAACTCGCCAGTCACGAGGAACCAATGTCAAGAGCATGCCACATGAAAGGAGTGAGCCAGGATGTGTGCTTCCTTGACTTTTTCTAAGGTGGCACTCGGAAAAATGGCTTATTAAATACTAAATATAATTTATAATTAAACTTTTATTTATATTAAACATTTAACACTGTCAGATAATTTTAATATAATGCTCCCTTCACTAATATTTATAATTTTATTTCTTCCAGTGTATTATCTATCCTCCCCAGCCTTTGCATATTAAATTATTAAAAAATTCTCGTGGAAGGTAAGAAAAAAGGAGAACAGTGTCCTCCCAGGAGTTGAACTGCTGCTTGAAACTTTTCTTTTTACAAAAAAATGCGTATTTGTGGTTGCATGAAATATTTTTAATCTACTCAGCCACGAATATCGCTTAGGAGGAGCGATGACAAGCCCTTTGAAGCCCGAAAAAATCTTGGCAGAAATGTCCCTTAATAGGTTGTCGGCTTGGTTCTCTCGAACGTCAGATTGACCATCAAAAATGGGATATCCTTATCCTGAAATATGCATATTTTCGCACATGCAAATATCCTTTTTGTAAGGCCAACAATATTTAAGTTGTTCCGCAATTAAACTGCGAAAGGAAAGTAAGCAAATGTTTGTGTTTGTGCGTTTCAGTTCGTTTGAATGCGAAATATTTTTTTACAAATACATTTCGCAATACAGGGTAAGGAGAAATCCTTTTTTAATAATAGAGAAGTTGTTATACCCTTTCTGAAACATAATTAAATGAGTTTTGAAAAGGAAGTATAAGTATTTGTGGAGTTGAAGTAGAATTAGTCGGACCATCTTGAGTGGAAATGAACAAACTTTGTTCAGGGTTTTAGTTCTATAATCTGCATATTTTTATATATTTTGTCTGTTTAAAAATTTTTAAAAATTCTTTCCTCTTTCTAGAACAGCTAAGATACTCTCCTGGGTAGAGTATACAAATGTAAATACAATAACAACAGCAAAAACCCCTCAAAAGCGTGCCAACGTGCTGTCGGACTTTCGAGTGCGTTTGTATTAACACTGCCAGCGATTCAGTGAGTTGGCGGCTCTGAGGGTCGACTGGATGGGGAGGAGGGGAAAAGGCGGTCGCAGGGGGCAGAGGAGGCCCACGGTGGCCCACGGGCGTCGTCGTGATAGTGAAAAGCAGAGAGATTGATCGACGAGTGCGTGTTTAAACAAAAATTTCGCAATGTAAATCGGCAAATATGCACGCACCAGGAAAATAGCCAGGACTCATTTACAAAGTGTTTTACTTTCCCGCTCTCGTCCTGCTCAAAAAACGAGAGGGAGTATGGCTCCATCACCACGTACTACTCCATTCGAATGTCAATCCCCCCCCCCCACTGATGGACCGACCGACCCACCCACTCAATTCCTTTGGCTCAGGCTCTGTTTGTAAATGTTTTAATTGAATTCGAGTGGCGTTCGAATGGCAGACGTGCTAAATGTTTAATCGAGCTGATAATTACCCGACCTTGTCAGCCCCGGAATGTCCGCACAATCGATGTATGTACATATATTTGCTGTCCAGTCCTGCAGTCAGTCGTTCTCTCAATCATTCACTCAATCACTCACTCAGCCATGTGGCTATGCATATGTAATTCAGAGACGAACGGACCAACGACTTTGGTTTCGGTTTTCGGCTATGGGGGAAAACGGATTTCCTGCTCCTGGCCGAGTGAGTCAACGCCTTCGAAGCAATTCCCAATGATTTATTAACTAATTTAGCGGCAATATTATTTATACCAGCACCCAGACAGACAGACAGGCGGGCAGGCAGGCAGGCAGCCAGCCACGGGGTGGTGGTGGTGGTGGGCTAAGGACACCCACCAAGGATAATACTCAAAAATGCTGCCACAAAATGTTAAACAGAAAACAACAAAACGGCCGACAAAACACCACAATCGATGACTGCAGCCAGGAGGAATATGAATAAGAGGTTAAGGTATTTATAAAACCTAATTTTAAATACTCTAGGCTAATGGTTAAAATATATTTATAAATTAAGCAGCTGGCCTTGTGGCGATAACTTAAAAAATAAGTAAGTTATAAGTTTCTTTAGAGTGGCGCTATTATAGCCACTATACCCTTAGAGAGAGCATCTCAAGACAACAGAAAAAAAGGACTAAAAATTGAACCCCCCCCACAAAACATCAGCAGCAGTGGCAACAATGGGTAGTAAGTTGGTAACTTTAAGAAATTTACACCATCAGCAGATAAGAGTGCAAGCCCACTAGGTTCCCAGGCTGGGAGGAGCCAGAGCTAGGGCTGAGGAACAAAACGGATGCACCCGGGACTGAAAAGAGGGTCCTGGCTGGCTGGTAAGAAGTTCAAACTGCTAAGGAAAATTTGCAGCGCCGGCACTTTTTCCTGCCCTTGTTTGCAGCAAACAATCTGTTTCCCGGCATCAACTTTGCTAGAAAAATTGAAACAAGCTGAACGGTGGCAGTCAACTAGAACAGAGGAATATCAGAGCCGGGAAGAGGGAGCTACCATTATATATATATATATAGGGAATATCAGCTTTTTTGGGAGGAGAATGGCCTGTCAGGCAGTATGCTTGAAAATGCAGTAGGCTGCAACTGGCAACTGGTAACTGGTAAGTTGCAACTTGTGGCAGGGGTATGTATCATATTTAGACACGGAAAAGACAGAAATATAAACTTATAAAGACCGGGACTCCTTTGCCACCAAATATACACTATATAGTAGTTGCTGTGGGCGAAGCACAAAAACCATATTTGGCAACTGAGGAGCAGTTGAAAGGACTTTGCAGCGCGCACCACTGATGAGTTATGGCCAAAGTTATCGGCTGCTGTTGCTGTCCAGGCAGGCATACTATATAGTAAGTTGTAAGTATACAGGACTCTTACCACTCCCAGTCCCACCTCCCCAACCTTGCCCCCTCTCTGGTTTTTGTGCAATGTTTTGCCACACTGCGTGGCAACTACTGATAATAATAAGATATAGTTGCCATTGGAAGAGGCGCGCACAGGCCCCCCAAAAACCGCGTCAAACCGCCCTTTTTGTCGTCCCTGCCCCTCGTCCGGCTGGGGATCCTGCAGGATCCGGAAGTCTACTAAATAACAACCAGTCGCTGGGGCAGTCGCAGGCGGACAGGCCTGAGAACTGCAAAATAAAGGCAACTTAAATAAGTTTAATTGTACGAAACGGAAGTGAAACTTTGCCATTTGGCCTCCTGTTCCTGTTATTCCTTTTTGTCCTTTTTTTCTAGGCTAAATTACATAATAAGAAATTAGTAATTATCTTTAAAAAATTAAAAATATAATTATGGTTTTCTTTGGATATTTGTGGAGTTTTATTTAAAAAGAAATTGAAAGCTACAGAAAATGTTCAAAAACTGTTTTATTAAATATAACATTTAAAATAAAGCTTGTAAAATATTTTAAGATTTTAGTTTAAGACTACAAAATATTGAAAATATTATTTCTATAAATATTTTTCAGATATTTCTATAGCATCTGTTTCAATAAATCATTGAGACCTAAACTTTCAATGCCTAAAAGTTCAAATAATAGCAGCAGACTTTCATAGTTTCTAATGAGGCATAAAAATATTTGTTCCCAGTGTACTAGAGACTATTTTGTCTCCGTTATCGCGACATATTCCAGGCAATTATATTTCAAAAGGAAATATAAAATTTAATTGAAGTCTCTGGCGAGTTGCAGCACTTAAAGGCGAGATAAAAAAAAAATGCTCGCACAGGGAGACTGCCAGGATGCGTTTGGACGCATGAGTCCTAATAGGATTTCAGTTCGCTGATCCCGGCAGGAGTCCAGGAACCCAGGAGTCCTGGGTGTAAAGCTGCAGCTTCAATTTGTCGAAGGATGGCGGGGAATGGTCGAGATTGGTTGTAGGCGGGGGTGTGGTGAAAAAATCACGGCCTGCCTATGATTGCCGTCAATTGAATGCCAATTGTTTTTCTTTCCCCCCTCGTTTTTCTTTTGATACATTTTTCGATTCGTTTCCGCACCGTTTTGTTTTTAGCACTCACATTCGCATCGGCATTCGCATTCGCATCCGCATTCGCAGCTCTCTATCCGTATCCGCATCCGCATCCACATCCACATCCACATCCACATCCGCACCGCCTGTTGGCCAGTATGGATGTGTGAGAGAAATCAAACTGTTTTGGGCCAGATCAAGTTGCCAGTTTTGTTGGCTTAGCGGCATCTCGCCATTGGCATCAAAATCGGCATCTGAATCGCCAAAACGGCATCGGCATCGGCATTTTCATTTTAACTGCGAGAGTCCTGGGACAAACTGTCTGTAGCTGGCAAACCGCTATCAAAAAAAAAAAAGGAAAACAAAAAAAGAAAGCAAGGGGTTGGAGAAAGTAGAAAGTCGTGTTTCAGATTGAAAACGCGACTTTGGACGCCCACTCCCATCCTCCCACCGGCCCACCCGAATTGTAAAATCTTTATTGCCTATGATTGCCACTGATTTTTCCCAATTTTTTTTGGCCCTTCTTTGTTGCCAGTTTAGAGTTTAGTTGGTAACAGCAGGAGGTCAGCTAAAAACAGTGCCAGACGTCAAAACTATTTCGCCAAAAAAAGGGGTTAAATAGTTTTTTTTTTTTTTATTGCTTTTTGATTGAAAAAATTGTTTAAAAGGTGGGTTGTTTGTAGGGTTTTTTAAATATATTTTTTAAACGTCTGTAGTGACGGCAATGTGAGTTAAATTTTATTCAATTGTGTGGCTTTTAGCCAAGTGAGAAACAAAAACTGGTAACAGGACACCTGAAAAAATGTTTCAAAAAATTAATTCGAATTCTTTGGAAAAAATGCATTTATTTATCTTAATTTACTTTTTTCCAAACTTAACAAAAACATAATCTAAAGTTATTAAATTAATTTATACCGTCTTTTAATAACTAAAAAACTGAAAGAAATAGTTCCAAGTGTAGCAACAGCTGCTGCTTCAGTCAAATATCAAGACTGTGTGTATTTTTGGCCGGAAGGACATGTTCCTTGGCAGCAAATGAATATCCTTCGCATTTGGCAGGTGGAGAAATGCACGTGGAGAGCCAAGTGCCTTTGCCTAATTTACATTAAATGGGAACAAATGCAAAATTTATGAGTATTTTGACCCGGCCAAGGAAATTCTTTAACTCTCAAAACACACACACACGCAGCCCAGCCCAGCCCACACCATTACCGAAGGGGGCGGTAATTTGTAAGTGGGAGTGACAGTGGGAAGGACTAAAAACTCCGGAGCGGAGAGTGTCGGAGTGTCCGGAGTACGGAGTGCAGCTGGGAAAGCGCAATGCCAGCTCTGAGAAGGGAAATTGTACTAGGAAATTTGCCGGAAATTAAAACTTGTGCAAAATAAATCGCCAAACCTCGAAATAGTAAACGAATCGGAGTCAGAGTCCTAGACAGAGGCAGTGAGACATTGAAAGATCGATGCACTCCCAACACCCGGAGTTCCAGCCGGATAGACGCATGCCTACACACTTGACCTTTTCCCCTTCTTTGTCCACATCAGGAAAAAATTGTTAACCCCTTCGAACTACTGACCTACCCTCTTTGTTAGCCCGGATTTGCCGCTAATGGAGTGACAGTTGCCAGAGAATTATTAGATTTTTGCATGCGAATCGGGAATAGGAAATCGGGCAAAAAATTATCAAGAAATTGATGAGAAAACTGAGCTATAGTACTCTTTAAAGGGTCAACAGGATACTCCTCTACAAGCAATGGGTAATACCAATTTCATTAGCCATGAAATGAAAGCTAATTTCCTTAATATTCTCAACAATTACACGATGATTTCTGGCCAGGTCAGTGCGATGATATCACTTCGGCCATCCAATCTGGATCTGGATGTGTGCTTTTAAACTCGTGAAGTTTAATTTCCTGAAGGGGATAGTCCTATCTATTGCCCGATTTGGGGGCTGGGCGTTAAACATTGCCTGACATCGGGACATAATGCATGTTTGTAGCATGTACCTCTGGGACATATAACCTCAGGACAGCCAGAACAGTCAGGACATCAGTCGGGCATTTAATCAACTTTAATTAAAATTGCACACAAAACCCGAAAACGACTTGATAAAATGCCATTAACTGAGGGCAGAGCTCAACTGACAGCGGTTTTATCGGCGGCTTCATTGCAAAGCTTTTAATTGATAAGTGTGTTGGGTTTTTGGTTGGTGCTGTGGAAAAAAGGGATGGCTGTAGTACAGGATACGTGTCAATATATGATGAGAAAGTCCTTCTAGCCGACATCTTCTTAATTTAGTTAGTTCTGACCATTTAACAGGCCAAGCAGAGCACTTTATGCCACATTATTTCAGGGCTTAGACTCGACGAAATGACGCTCATTTCAAAATTGTTATTGAATCTTTTCTAGCCGGGTAAGATGGCTAGGATGGCTAGGATGGCTGCGATGTTTAAGTGGGGGGAAGTAAATAATCCTTGTTGAAACGAAGGAGAAATCCCGTTGCGGCCGCAAGTGGCTTCTTCCTGCCAGAAGGATCTTAGCCTTCCAGGCAACCCTCCAGCTACCAATTTTTGGCTTTGTCATGCCACCAGGACCTCACCCCTCCACTAAATGCTGCCCAAATTATACGCAATCATTTTGAGCTTAACTAAAGTGCGGCAAGTCTGCGGCCAAGAATGGCGAACTGGAACTGCCAGAGGCTGCTAAAAGGGGGCTAAAAAGGGGATGGCTGGCTTGTGGCTCAGACAACAGCGAATTGGAAGGTTACTTGGAATCCAGCTCGGTGCTGGGAAAAATACGATGACAATGTGTCATCGTAAATTGTTTGTCTGCCCGGCCACTGGGAAGGGGAGGAAGTCTTTCAAATTTATACCTTCATATTAAACTGGCTATTGAGCGGGCCAAGAATACACACATATATATATATGTACTGCATGGAAATTAAAGATTTTAGCCAAGAGTTTTCTATTAAATAAATATTCGCCTTTGGCTTAAAAGCTTTCGCGCCACAGTCGCTGCAATTTATTTACTTTGAATTATTGTTTTATGAGAGTGGTTGTTGCCAATAAAAAAAAGTGTATAAGAATCCGGTGGTTTCTGGTTCGTTGGCTCATTGCTCTATGTAAAAAAATGATATATAAATTTTATGGTGTATTTGAAGATTAAATGAGACACTTTGCAAAACGCAAAACGCAAAAAAGCAAATGCCGCTCAATTTGCTGCACAAACAGAAACGCAAATCAAATAAGAGTCTTGCCTCTGGGGCGACACAAAAAGCAGCCTCAGACTCTCCAGACATCCCCAAGTGGAGACCCAGAGGGTATGAGGAGGTACTTGTCCTGGCACTGGGTACTGGGAGCTGTCGTAGTCGTTGTCCTCGCTGGCTGCAGTGGTACAATTTATGACAACTTAATTGATTTACTTTACGTACGTGACCAGAAAAATGAATATTGTATTACGTTGGGATTTTCGTTAGAGAGTTTGTCTTTTTTTTTTCTTCATTCCGTTGCTGCCGGAAGTTCTATTTCAACGCTTCGCTGTTTGTCGCCACCCAAAACAACCAAAGGACCCATGACACCACCCACCACCCATCCCAGAACGCAGTAAACCATCCTCAAAACCACCCAAAAAAAGGAGGACTCCCCATCATCATCAGCAGCAATTCATGAAAAAAAAATATATGGAAAGAGTCGCCGGAGTCTTCACTTAATGCGCACAATTAGCAATGTCGCCAAACGGATTTTGGGTCTCGGAGTTGGCCCCTAATTTAATTTGTATATTTTCCCAAAATTTCAATTATTGTTTGGCTTTCACAGCCCCTTAACCACAGATGCCTCCAAAAAGTATTATATAAATGAGTGCAACAAAAAAGTAACTAGTTTTTGAGGTAAGGCATAGCTCTGCCAATTTGCATCCGATCGAGAAATAGCGTACCATTCCGTAATCAGCGAACCTTCCGCCGCTTTTCCTCATTCAAAATAATGCTTAAAAGCCATTTTCAAAATTTTCGATTTTTTACAAGGGGTACCCCCATGAAATTTGGAAAATCTGTCACTTCCCCTGTTGGCCATTTTCTCTCCTTCCGGTTGGCATAGCTCTGCCAATTTGCATCCGATCGAGAAATAGCGTACCATTCCGTAATCAGCGAACCTTCTGCCGCTTTTCCTCATTCAAGATATTGCTTAAAAGCCATTTTCAAAATTTTCGATTTTTTACAAGGGGTACCCCCATGAAATTTCGATAATCTGGCATTTCCCCATTTTTGGATATTTCCTCTCCTTCCGATTGGCATAGCTCTGCCAATTTGCATCCGATCGAGAAATAGCGTACCATTCCGTAATCAGCGAACCTTCTGCCGCTTTTCCTCATTCAAGATATTGCTTAAAAGCCATTTTCAAAATTTTCGATTTTTTACAAGGGGTACCCCCATGAAATTTCGATAATCTGGCATTTCCCCATTTTTGGATATTTCCTCTCCTTCCGATTGGCATAGCTCTGCCAATTTGCATCCGATCGAGAAATAGCGTACCATTCCGTAATCAGCGAACCTTCTGCCGCTTTTCCTCATTCAAAATAATTCTTAAAAGCCATTTTCAAAATTTTCGATTTTTTACAAGGGGTACCCCCATGAAATTTGGAAAATCTGTCACTTCCCCCCCTGTTGGCCATTTTCTCTCCTTCCGGTTGGCATAGCTCTGCCAATTTGCATCCGATCGAGAAATAGCGTACCATTCCGTAATCAGCGAACCTTCTGCCGCTTTTCCTCATTCAAGATATTGCTTAAAAGCCATTTTCAAAATTTTCGATTTTTTACAAGGGGTACCCCCATGAAATTTCGATAATCTGGCATTTCCCCATTTTTGGATATTTCCTCTCCTTCCGATTGGCATAGCTCTGCCAATTTGCATCCGATCGAGAAATAGCGTACCATTCCGTAATCAGCGAACCTTCTGCCGCTTTTCCTCATTCAAGATATTGCTTAAAAGCCATTTTCAAAATTTTCGATTTTTTACAAGGGGTACCCCCATGAAATTTCGATAATCTGGCATTTCCCCATTTTTGGATATTTCCTCTCCTTCCGATTGGCATAGCTCTGCCAATTTGCATCCGATCGAGAAATAGCGTACCACTCCGTAATCAGCGAACCTTCTGCCGCTTTTCCCCATTCAAAATAATGCTTAAAAGCCATTTTCAAAATTTTCGATTTTTTCCAAGGGGTACCCCCATGAAATTTGGAAAATCTGTCACTTCCCCCCTGTTGGTCATTTTCTCTCCTTCCGGTTGGCATAGCTCTGCCAATTTGCATCCGATCGAGAAATAGCGTACCATTCCGTAATCAGCGAACCTTCTACCACTTTTCCTCATTCAAAATATTGCTTAAAATTCATTTTAAAAATTTTCGATTTTTTTCAAGGGGTACCCCCATGAAATTTCGCGATTCCGGCATTTTCCCCAATTCGGATATTTTCTCCCCTTCCGATAGGCATAGCTCTGCCAATTTGTCTCCGATCAGGATATAACGTACCTTTTTGTAATCAGCGAACCTTCTACCACTTTTCCTTATTCAAAATATTGCTTAAAATTCATTTTAAAAATTTTCGATTTTTTTCAAAAAACTTAAAAAACCGGGTCCCAATTTTTCCGTTTCTCAAAGGAAAAATGTGCATAACTCTGCTAATACTTGGCAGATCATGAAATGTTATACCTTTCCGATCTTAGAACTCCTAGTAGAATCATTCTCAATCAAAATCTGCCAATACAAATTTTGACCCATTTTTCGAAATTCTTACAAGGGGTGCCACCATGATTTTTGCCGAAAATTGACCAACATTTCTTTTGTTCGATTTTTCTTCGAGATTTCTGGTTCGAAATCTATTGATACAGATCGAAGGACATTAATGTCCTGATTTCAAAATGACATTCCTTTTTTAAATCCGTTAAGAAATGGCCAAGATATGAGCTTGGCAAGATGCCCAAGCGGCGGCCAGCAGTGGATTTAAAAAAAAAGCACTTCAATATCCTTTCATCCCTATCCCAAGATTACAAAAATCAGAAAAAACCCGAATTTCGAAATTTTCCAAGGGGTAACATCACAATTTTTGCGAAAATGGGCAAAAATTTTATTGTTTGAAATTTTAATGCAATTGAAGGATAATGAAGTCCTGATTTCAAAATGACATCCCTTTTTAAAATCCGATAAGAAATGGCCAAGATATGGGATTAGCAAACAGTGCAAAAAAGCGGCGGCGCAAAATGCTTGAAATTCGTATGGCAGAAAATCTGAAGTACCAGGCCAACAGAAACCGGCAGAAGGTGGCCGAAAGTAAGCAGTTTCAAGCAGTGCATGACGTCATAACAATTGTTCTTTTCAACTGCAAGGGAAGAACGAAGACAAATCTATTTGACTAAGTAACGGGCGCACTCTACCTTCCTTTTTCACCTAATGGGGTGAGGGCTCCAATTTAGAACCCATGGGGAGGAATGAGATAAAGTGATAAGAGGGGGATAAGAGGGGGACAGATAGACAAATTAAGCTTCAACAGTGATGAGGGAGCAGGAGTGAATTGGCACGACATTTGGCCCGCCATCTCGGCACGATCCGCCATTCCCCATACGATCCAATGCATTTTCACTCACGCAAGCCCCAACTCGTGACACGCGCTGGAAAAACAGCGTGTGCCACTTTTACTTTGGCATCACTGGGTGCAGATTACCGTTCCGGACTGGAAATTTGTATGCAGAGATTGGCGCAAGGTCGGCCATCATGGATCAAGGTACCGTAGATTTTAATTTATCGCCAGAATACCTATGTTAACCCTTCACCTGGCTTCAACATTATTTCTTCTTTACTTATTTTAAATTAAGAATAATAATGCCAAATAGGAATATTAAAACAATCATTCAATGAAATAAAAGAAATTAAGAATGAAAGAGAAGTAAAAAAGAAACAGTTGGCAGATTATTTGTTGTTCTATCAATCAAGTCTCGCCTGAGAATCTTGCATGGAAATGTGAAGCCCATGGGGCCAGTTAACGGACAATTGCGCAATTTTTCTGTCGAAGCTAGGGTGAGGGGGTGGTGGAAATCCACCTTCTGCAGGTTTCTGTTCGCCTGGTACTATAGATTTTCTGCCATACGAATTTTAAGCAATTGGCGCAACATTTTTGGCGGCGCAATATCGCCAGTTTTCAAGCCCATATTTTTGCCATGAGGAATCGATTTAAAATTTGTAAAAAATATAATTAAATAATATAATGTTTATATTTAACAAAAACATATACTTTAATAGTTGCCGATTATCTTTTTTTTAATCATTTTATTAATGCCTCCCCATCAGAATCAGGTCAGCGGCGGCAAATTTTTCCTCGATTTCAGCCAATTTTGCCCGTGGCCAGATTTGAAGTACTAGGCCAACAGAAATCAGCAGAAGGCTGCCTTAAGCAAGCAGTGCTGTGACGTCAGAGCAATTATTCTTTTCGACTTCTCAAGGGGGAGGGGGACAAATCTATTTGACTAAGTAACGGGCGCACTCTACCTTCCTTTTTCACCTAATGGGGTGAGGGCTCCAATTTAGAACCCATGGGGTGGAACGAGATAAAGGGATAAGAGGGGGGCAGGTAGACAAATTAAGCTTCAACAGTGATGAGGGAGCAGGAGTGAATTGGCACGACATTTGGCCCGCCATCTCGGCACGATCCGCCATTCCCCATACGATCCAATGCATTTACACTCACGCGAGCCCCAAGTCGTGACACGCGCTGGAAAACAGCGTGTGCCACTTTAACTTTTGGCATCATTGGGTGCAGATTACAGTTCCGGACTGGAAATTTGTATGCGGGGATTGGCGAATTGTCGGCCATTATTGATTTTAGTACCGTTTTTTCGATTTAAAGTAAATTCATGTTGTACTTTTTGTGACATTAGAGGAAAAGAAAGGCAAAATGTCAGCATAAACTAACTTCGTCTCCCTTACTCCCTTATTACCTTCAGATTAGAAAAATCGGCGCACTGCTTGCTTTGACGTCACTGCGCGATCTTCTGCTGGTTTATGTTCGCCTGGTACTTCAGATTTTGTCCCATACGAATTTCAAGCAATTTGCGGCGACTGCTGGCCGCCGCTTGGGCATCTTGCCAAGGTCATATCTTGGCCATTTCTGAATGGATTTAAAAAAGAAACGCCATTTTGAAATCAGGACAATAATATCCTCCAATCTGTATCAATAGATTTTGAAAATCGAACAAAAAAAATGTTGGTCAATTTTTGTCAAAAATCATGGGGTTACCCCTTGTAAAAATTTCGAAAAATGGGTCAAAATTTGTATTGGCAGATTTTGATTGAGAATGATTCTACTCGGAGTTCTAAGATCGGAAAGGTATAACATTTCATGATCTGCCAAGTATTAGCAGAGTTATGCACATTTTTCCTTTGAGAAACGGAATAATTGGGACCCGGTTTTTTAAGTTTTTTGAAAAAAATCGAAAATTTTTAAAATGAATTTTAAGCAATATTTTGAATGAGGAAAAGTGGTAGAAGGTTCGCTGATTACAAAAAGGTACGTTATATCCTGATCGGAGACAAATTGGCAGAGCTATGCCTATCGGAAGGGGAGAAAATATCCGAATTGGGGAAAATGCCGGAATCGCGAAATTTCATGGGGGTACCCCTTGAAAAAAATCGAAAATTTTTAAAATGAATTTTAAGCAATATTTTGAATGAGGAAAAGTGGTAGAAGGTTCGCTGATTACGGAATGGTACGCTATTTCTCGATCGGATGCAAATTGGCAGAGCTATGCCAACCGGAAGGAGAGAAAATGGCCAACAGGGGGGGAAGTGACAGATTTTCCAAATTTCATGGGGGTACCCCTTGTAAAAAATCGAAAATTTTGAAAATGGCTTTTAAGCAATATCTTGAATGAGGAAAAGCGGCAGAAGGTTCGCTGATTACGGAATGGTACGCTATTTCTCGATCGGATGCAAATTGGCAGAGCTATGCCAACCGGAAGGAGAGAAAATGGCCAACAGGGGGAAGTGACAGATTTTCCAAATTTCATGGGGGTACCCCTTGTAAAAAATCGAAAATTTTGAAAATGACTTTTAAGAATTATTTTGAATGAGGAAAAGCGGCAGAAGGTTCGCTGATTACGGAATGGTACGCTATTTCTCGATCGGATGCAAATTGGCAGAGCTATGCCAATCGGAAGGAGAGGAAATATCCAAAAATGCGGAAATGCCAGATTATCGAAATTTCATGGGGGTACCCCTTGTAAAAAATCGAAAATTTTGAAAATGGCTTTTAAGAATTATTTTGAATGAGGAAAAGCGGCAGAAGGCTCGCTGATTACGGAATGGTACGCTATTTCTCGATCGGATGCAAATTGGCAGAGCTATGCCAACCGGAAGGAGAGAAAATGGCCAACAGGGGGGAAGTGACAGATTTTCCAAATTTCATGGGGGTACCCCTTGGAAAAAATCGAAAATTTTGAAAATGGCTTTTAAGCAATATCTTGAATGAGGAAAAGCGGCAGAAGGTTCGCTGATTACGGAATGGTACGCTATTTCTCGATCGGATGCAAATTGGCAGAGCTATGCCAATCGGAAGGAGAGGAAATATCCAAAAATGGGGAAATGCCAGATTATCGAAATTTCATGGGGGTTCACCCCTTGTAAAAAATCGAAAATTTTGAAAATGGCTTTTAAGAATTATTTTGAATGAGGAAAAGCGGCAGAAGGTTCGCTGATTACGGAATGGTACGCTATTTCTCGATCGGATGCAAATTGGCAGAGCTATGCCAATCGGAAGGAGAGGAAATATCCAAAAATGGGGAAATGCCAGATTATCGAAATTTCATGGGGGTACCCCTTGTAAAAAATCGAAAATTTTGAAAATGGCTTTTAAGCAATATCTTGAATGAGGAAAAGCGGCAGAAGGTTCGCTGATTACGGAATGGTACGCTATTTCTCGATCGGATGCAAATTGGCAGAGCTATGCCAACCGGAAGGAGAGAAAATGGCCAACAGGGGGGAAGTGACAGATTTTCCAAATTTCATGGGGGTACCCCTTGGAAAAAATCGAAAATTTTGAAAATGGCTTTTAAGAATTATTTTGAATGAGGAAAAGCGGCAGAAGGTTCGCTAATTACGGAATGGTACGCTATTTCTCGATCGGATGCAAATTGGCAGAGCTATGCCAATCGGAAGGAGAGGAAATATCCAAAAATGGGGAAATGCCAGATTATCGAAATTTCATGGGGGTACCCCTTGTAAAAAATCGAAAATTTTGAAAATGGCTTTTAAGCAATATCTTGAATGAGGAAAAGTGGTAGAAGGTTCGCTGATTACGGAATGGTACGCTATTTCTCGATCGGATGCAAATTGGCAGAGCTATGCCAACCGGAAGGAGAGAAAATGGCCAACAGGGGGAAGTGACAGATTTTCCAAATTTCATGGGGGTACCCCTTGTAAAAAATCGAAAATTTTGAAAATGGCTTTTAAGCAATATCTTGAATGAGGAAAAGCGGCAGAAGGTTCGCTGATTACGGAATGGTACGCTATTTCTCGATCGGATGCAAATTGGCAGAGCTATGCCAACCGGAAGGAGAGAAAATGGCCAACAGGGGGAAGTGACAGATTTTCCAAATTTCATGGGGGTACCCCTTGTAAAAAATCGAAAATTTTGAAAATGGCTTTTAAGAATTATTTTGAATGAGGAAAAGCGGCAGAAGGTTCGCTGATTACGGAATGGTACGCTATTTCTCGATCGGATGCAAATTGGCAGAGCTATGCCAATCGGAAGGAGAGGAAATATCCAAAAATGCGGAAATGCCAGATTATCGAAATTTCATGGGGGTACCCCTTGTAAAAAATCGAAAATTTTGAAAATGGCTTTTAAGAATTATTTTGAATGAGGAAAAGCGGCAGAAGGCTCGCTGATTACGGAATGGTACGCTATTTCTCGATCGGATGCAAATTGGCAGAGCTATGCCAACCGGAAGGAGAGAAAATGGCCAACAGGGGGAAGTGACAGATTTTCCAAATTTCATGGGGGTACCCCTTGGAAAAAATCGAAAATTTTGAAAATGGCTTTTAAGCAATATCTTGAATGAGGAAAAGCGGCAGAAGGTTCGCTGATTACGGAATGGTACGCTATTTCTCGATCGGATGCAAATTGGCAGAGCTATGCCAATCGGAAGGAGAGGAAATATCCAAAAATGGGGAAATGCCAGATTATCGAAATTTCATGGGGGTACCCCTTGTAAAAAATCGAAAATTTTGAAAATGGCTTTTAAGAATTATTTTGAATGAGGAAAAGCGGCAGAAGGTTCGCTGATTACGGAATGGTACGCTATTTCTCGATCGGATGCAAATTGGCAGAGCTATGCCAATCGGAAGGAGAGGAAATATCCAAAAATGGGGAAATGCCAGATTATCGAAATTTCATGGGGGTACCCCTTGTAAAAAATCGAAAATTTTGAAAATGGCTTTTAAGCAATATCTTGAATGAGGAAAAGCGGCAGAAGGTTCGCTGATTACGGAATGGTACGCTATTTCTCGATCGGATGCAAATTGGCAGAGCTATGCCAACCGGAAGGAGAGAAAATGGCCAACAGGGGGGAAGTGACAGATTTTCCAAATTTCATGGGGGTACCCCTTGGAAAAAATCGAAAATTTTGAAAATGGCTTTTAAGAATTATTTTGAATGAGGAAAAGCGGCAGAAGGTTCGCTAATTACGGAATGGTACGCTATTTCTCGATCGGATGCAAATTGGCAGAGCTATGCCAATCGGAAGGAGAGGAAATATCCAAAAATGGGGAAATGCCAGATTATCGAAATTTCATGGGGGTACCCCTTGTAAAAAATCGAAAATTTTGAAAATGGCTTTTAAGCAATATCTTGAATGAGGAAAAGCGGCAGAAGGTTCGCTGATTACGGAATAGTACGCTATTTCTCGATCGGATGCAAATTGGCAGAGCTATGCCAACGGAAGGAGAGGAAATATCGAAAAATGGGGAAATGCCAGATTATCGAAATTTCATGGGGGTACCCCTTGTAAAAAATCGAAAATTTTGAAAATGGCTTTTAAGCAATATCTTGAATGAGGAAAAGCGGCAGAAGGTTCGCTGATTACGGAATGGTACGCTATTTCTCGATCGGATGCAAATTGGCAGAGCTATGCCAACCGGAAGGAGAGAAAATGGCCAACAGGGGGGAAGTGACAGATTATCGAAATTTCATGGGGGTACCCCTTGTAAAAAATCGAAAATTTTGAAAATGGCTTTTAAGAATTATTTTGAATGAGGAAAAGCGGCAGAAGGTTCGCTGATTACGGAATGGTACGCTATTTCTCGATCGGATGCAAATTGGCAGAGCTATGCCAACCGGAAGGAGAGAAAATGGCCAACAGGGGGGAAGTGACAGATTTTCCAAATTTCATGGGGGTACCCCTTGTGAAAAATCGAAAATTTTGAAAATGGCTTTTAAGCAATATCTTGAATGAGGAAAAGCGGCAGAAGGTTCGCTGATTACGGAATGGTACGCTATTTCTCGATCGGATGCAAATTGGCAGAGCTATGCCAACCGGAAGGAGAGAAAATGGCCAACAGGGGGGAAGTGACAAATTATCGAAATTTCATGGGGGTACCCCTTGTAAAAAATCGAAAATTTTGAAAATGGCTTTTAAGCAATATCTTGAATGAGGAAAAGCGGCAGAAGGTTCGCTGATTACGGAATGGTACGCTATTTCTCGATCGGATGCAAATTGGCAGAGCTATGCCAACCGGAAGGAGAGAAAATGGCCAACAGGGGGGAAGTGACAGATTTTCCAAATTTCATGGGGGTACTTCGCTGATTACGGAATGGTACGCTATTTCTCGATCGGATGCAAATTGGCAGAGCTATGCCAATCGGAAGGAGAGGAAATATCCAAAAATGGGGAAATGCCAGATTATCGAAATTTCATGGGGGTACCCCTTGTAAAAAATCGAAAATTTTGAAAATGGCTTTTAAGCAATATCTTGAATGAGGAAAAGCGGCAGAAGGTTCGCTGATTACGGAATAGTACGCTATTTCTCGATCGGATGCAAATTGGCAGAGCTATGCCAACGGAAGGAGAGGAAATATCGAAAAATGGGGAAATGCCAGATTATCGAAATTTCATGGGGGTACCCCTTGTAAAAAATCGAAAATTTTGAAAATGGCTTTTAAGCAATATCTTGAATGAGGAAAAGCGGCAGAAGGTTCGCTGATTACGGAATGGTACGCTATTTCTCGATCGGATGCAAATTGGCAGAGCTATGCCAATCGGAAGGAGAGGAAATATCCAAAAATGGGGAAATGCCAGATTATCGAAATTTCATGGGGGTACCCCTTGTAAAAAATCGAAAATTTTGAAAATGGCTTTTAAGCAATATTTTGAATGAGGAAAAGCGGCAGAAGGTTCGCTGATTACGGAATGGTACGCTATTTCTCGATCGGATGCAAATTGGCAGAGCTATGCCAACCGGAAGGAGAGAAAATGGCCAACAGGGGGGAAGTGACAGATTTTCCAAATTTCATGGGGGTACCCCTTGTAAAAAATCGAAAATTTTGAAAATGGCTTTTAAGCAATATCTTGAATGAGGAAAAGCGGCAGAAGGTTCGCTGATTACGGAATGGTACGCTATTTCTCGATCGGATGCAAATTGGCAGAGCTATGCCAACCGGAAGGAGAGAAAATGGCCAACAGGGGGGAAGTGACAGATTTTCCAAATTTCATGGGGGTACCCCTTGGAAAAAATCGAAAATTTTGAAAATGGCTTTTAAGAATTATTTTGAATGAGGAAAAGCGGCAGAAGGTTCGCTGATTACGGAATGGTACGCTATTTCTCGATCGGATGCAAATTGGCAGAGCTATGCCAATCGGAAGGAGAGGAAATATCCAAAAATGGGGAAATGCCAGATTATCGAAATTTCATGGGGGTACCCCTTGTAAAAAATCGAAAATTTTGAAAATGGCTTTTAAGCAATATTTTGAATGAGGAAAAGCGGCAGAAGGTTCGCTGATTACGGAATGGTACGCTATTTCTCGATCGGATGCAAATTGGCAGAGCTATGCCAACCGGAAGGAGAGAAAATGGCCAACAGGGGGGAAGTGACAGATTTTCCAAATTTCATGGGGGTACCCCTTGTAAAAAATCGAAAATTTCGAAAATGGCTTTTAAGCATTATTTTGAATGGGGAAAAGCGGCAGAAGGTTCGCTGATTACGGAATGGTACGCTATTTCTCGATCGGATGCAAATTGGCAGAGCTATGCCAATCGGAAGGAGAGGAAATATCCAAAAATGCGGAAATGCCAGATTATCGAAATTTCATGGGGGTACCCCTTGTAAAAAATCGAAAATTTTGAAAATGGCTTTTAAGAATTATTTTGAATGAGGAAAAGCGGCAGAAGGTTCGCTGATTACGGAATGGTACGCTATTTCTCGATCGGATGCAAATTGGCAGAGCTATGCCAATCGGAAGGAGAGAAAATGGCCAACAGGGGGGAAGTGACAGATTTTCCAAATTTCATGGGGGTACCCCTTGGAAAAAATCGAAAATTTTGAAAATGGCTTTTAAGAATTATTTTGAATGAGGAAAAGCGGCAGAAGGTTCGCTGTTTACGGAATGGTACGCTATTTCTCGATCGGATGCAAATTGGCAGAGCTATGCCAATCGGAAGGAGAGGAAATATCCAAAAATGGGGAAATGCCAGATTATCGAAATTTCATGGGGGTACCCCTTGTAAAAAATCGAAAATTTTGAAAATGGCTTTTAAGCAATATCTTGAATGAGGAAAAGCGGCAGAAGGTTCGCTGATTACGGAATAGTACGCTATTTCTCGATCGGATGCAAATTGGCAGAGCTATGCCAACGGAAGGAGAGGAAATATCGAAAAATGGGGAAATGCCAGATTATCGAAATTTCATGGGGGTACCCCTTGTAAAAAATCGAAAATTTTGAAAATGGCTTTTAAGCAATATCTTGAATGAGGAAAAGCGGCAGAAGGTTCGCTGATTACGGAATGGTACGCTATTTCTCGATCGGATGCAAATTGGCAGAGCTATGCCAATCGGAAGGAGAGGAAATATCCAAAAATGGGGAAATGCCAGATTATCGAAATTTCATGGGGGTACCCCTTGTAAAAAATCGAAAATTTTGAAAATGGCTTTTAAGCAATATTTTGAATGAGGAAAAGCGGCAGAAGGTTCGCTGATTACGGAATGGTACGCTATTTCTCGATCGGATGCAAATTGGCAGAGCTATGCCAACCGGAAGGAGAGAAAATGGCCAACAGGGGGGAAGTGACAGATTTTCCAAATTTCATGGGGGTACCCCTTGTAAAAAATCGAAAATTTTGAAAATGGCTTTTAAGCAATATCTTGAATGAGGAAAAGCGGCAGAAGGTTCGCTGATTACGGAATGGTACGCTATTTCTCGATCGGATGCAAATTGGCAGAGCTATGCCAACCGGAAGGAGAGAAAATGGCCAACAGGGGGAAGTGACAGATTTTCCAAATTTCATGGGGGTACCCCTTGGAAAAAATCGAAAATTTTGAAAATGGCTTTTAAGAATTATTTTGAATGAGGAAAAGCGGCAGAAGGTTCGCTGATTACGGAATGGTACGCTATTTCTCGATCGGATGCAAATTGGCAGAGCTATGCCAATCGGAAGGAGAGGAAATATCCAAAAATGGGGAAATGCCAGATTATCGAAATTTCATGGGGGTACCCCTTGTAAAAAATCGAAAATTTTGAAAATGGCTTTTAAGCAATATTTTGAATGAGGAAAAGCGGCAGAAGGTTCGCTGATTACGGAATGGTACGCTATTTCTCGATCGGATGCAAATTGGCAGAGCTATGCCAACCGGAAGGAGAGAAAATGGCCAACAGGGGGGAAGTGACAGATTTTCCAAATTTCATGGGGGTACCCCTTGTAAAAAATCGAAAATTTTGAAAATGGCTTTTAAGCAATATCTTGAATGAGGAAAAGCGGCAGAAGGTTCGCTGATTACGGAATGGTACGCTATTTCTCGATCGGATGCAAATTGGCAGAGCTATGCCAACCGGAAGGAGAGAAAATGGCCAACAGGGGGGAAGTGACAGATTTTCCAAATTTCATGGGGGTACCCCTTGTAAAAAATCGAAAATTTCGAAAATGGCTTTTAAGCATTATTTTGAATGGGGAAAAGCGGCAGAAGGTTCGCTGATTACGGAATGGTACGCTATTTCTCAATCGGATGCAAATTGGCAGAGCTATGCCAACCGGAAGGAGAGAAAATGACCAACAGGGGGGAAGTGACAGATTTTCCAAATTTCATGGGGGTACCCCTTGAAAAAAATCGAAAATTTTGAAAATGGCTTTTAAGAATTATTTTGAATGAGGAAAAGCGGCAGAAGGTTCGCTGATTATGGAATGGTACGCTATTTCTCGATCGGATGCAAATTGGCAGAGCTATGCCAACCGGAAGGAGAGAAAATGGCCAACAGGGGGGAAGTGACAGATTTTCCAAATTTCATGGGGGTACCCCTTGGAAAAAATCGAAAATTTTGAAAATGGCTTTTAAGAATTATTTTGAATGAGGAAAAGCGGCAGAAGGTTCGCTGATTACGGAATGGTACGCTATTTCTCGATCGGATGCAAATTGGCAGAGCTATGCCAATCGGAAGGAGAGGAAATATCCAAAAATGGGGAAATGCCAGATTATCGAAATTTCATGGGGGTACCCCTTGTAAAAAATCGAAAATTTTGAAAATGGCTTTTAAGCAATATTTTGAATGAGGAAAAGCGGCAGAAGGTTCGCTGATTACGGAATGGTACGCTATTTCTCGATCGGATGCAAATTGGCAGAGCTATGCCAACCGGAAGGAGAGAAAATGGCCAACAGGGGGGGAAGTGACAGATTTTCCAAATTTCATGGGGGTACCCCTTGGAAAAAATCGAAAATTTTGAAAATGGCTTTTAAGAATTATTTTGAATGAGGAAAAGCGGCAGAAGGTTCGCTGATTACGGAATGGTACGCTATTTCTCGATCGGATGCAAATTGGCAGAGCTATGCCAATCGGAAGGAGAGGAAATATCCAAAAATGGGGAAATGCCAGATTATCGAAATTTCATGGGGGTACCCCTTGTAAAAAATGGGGAAATGCCAGATTATCGAAATTTCATGGGGGTACCCCTTGTAAAAAAATCGAAAATTTCGAAAATGGCTTTTAAGCATTATTTTGAATGGGGAAAAGCGGCAGAAGGTTCGCTGATTACGGAATGGTACGCTATTTCTCGATCGGATGCAAATTGGCAGAGCTATGCCAACCGGAAGGAGAGAAAATGACCAACAGGGGGGAAGTGACAGATTTTCCAAATTTCATGGGGGTACCCCTTGTGAAAAATCGAAAATTTCGAAAATGGCTTTTAAGCATTATTTTGAATGGGGAAAAGCGGCAGAAGGTTCGCTGATTACGGAATGGTACGCTATTTCTCGATCGGATGCAAATTGGCAGAGCTATGCCAATCGGAAGGAGAGGAAATATCCAAAAATGGGGAAATGCCAGATTATCGAAATTTCATGGGGGTACCCCTTGTAAAAAATGGGGAAATGCCAGATTATCGAAATTTCATGGGGGTACCCCTTGTAAAAAAATCGAAAATTTCGAAAATGGCTTTTAAGCATTATTTTGAATGGGGAAAAGCGGCAGAAGGTTCGCTGATTACGGAATGGTACGCTATTTCTCGATCGGATGCAAATTGGCAGAGCTATGCCAACCGGAAGGAGAGAAAATGACCAACAGGGGGGAAGTGACAGATTTTCCAAATTTCATGGGGGTACCCCTTGTAAAAAATCGAAAATTTCGAAAATGGCTTTTAAGCATTATTTTGAATGGGGAAAAGCGGCAGAAGGTTCGCTGATTACGGAATGGTACGCTATTTCTCGATCGGATGCAAATTGGCAGAGCTATGCCAACCGGAAGGAGAGAAAATGACCAACAGGGGGAAGTGACAGATTTTCCAAATTTCATGGGGGTACCCCTTGGAAAAAATCGAAAAATTTCGAAAATGGCTTTTAAGCAATATCTTGAATGAGGAAAAGCGGCAGAAGGTTCGCTGATTACGGAATGGTACGCTATTTCTCGATCGGATGCAAATTGGCAGAGCTATGCCAACCGGAAGGAGAGAAAATGGCCAACAGGGGGGGAAGTGACAGATTTTCCAAATTTCATGGGGGTACCCCTTGGAAAAAATCGAAAATTTTGAAAATGGCTTTTAAGAATTATTTTGAATGAGGAAAAGCGGCAGAAGGTTCGCTGATTACGGAATGGTACGCTATTTCTCGATCGGATGCAAATTGGCAGAGCTATGCCAATCGGAAGGAGAGGAAATATCCAAAAATGGGGAAATGCCAGATTATCGAAATTTCATGGGGGTACCCCTTGTAAAAAATGGGGAAATGCCAGATTATCGAAATTTCATGGGGGTACCCCTTGTAAAAAAATCGAAAATTTCGAAAATGGCTTTTAAGCATTATTTTGAATGGGGAAAAGCGGCAGAAGGTTCGCTGATTACGGAATGGTACGCTATTTCTCGATCGGATGCAAATTGGCAGAGCTATGCCAATCGGAAGGAGAGGAAATATCCAAAAATGGGGAAATGCCAGATTATCGAAATTTCATGGGGGTACCCCTTGTAAAAAATCGAAAATTTTGAAAATGGCTTTTAAGCAATATCTTGAATGAGGAAAAGCGGCAGAAGGTTCGCTGATTACGGAATGGTACGCTATTTCTCGATCGGATGCAAATTGGCAGAGCTATGCCAACCGGAAGGAGAGAAAATGGCCAACAGGGGGGGGAAGTGACAGATTTTCCAAATTTCATGGGGGTACCCCTTGGAAAAAATCGAAAATTTTGAAAATGGCTTTTAAGAATTATTTTGAATGAGGAAAAGCGGCAGAAGGTTCGCTGATTACGGAATGGTACGCTATTTCTCGATCGGATGCAAATTGGCAGAGCTATGCCAATCGGATGGAGAGGAAATATCCAAAAATGGGGAAATGCCAGATTATCGAAATTTCATGGGGGTACCCCTTGTAAAAAATCGAAAATTTTGAAAATGGCTTTTAAGCAATATCTTGAATGAGGAAAAGCGGCAGAAGGTTCGCTGATTACGGAATGGTACGCTATTTCTCGATCGGATGCAAATTGGCAGAGCTCTGCCAATCGGAAGGAGAGGAAATATCCAAAAATGGGGAAATGCCAGATTATCGAAATTTCATGGGGGTACCCCTTGTAAAAAATCGAAAATTTTGAAAATGGCTTTTAAGCAATATCTTGAATGAGGAAAAGCGGCAGAAGGTTCGCTGATTACGGAATGGTACGCTATTTCTCGATCGGATGCAAATTGGCAGAGCTATGCCAACCGGAAGGAGAGAAAATGGCCAACAGGGGGAAGTGACAGATTTTCCAAATTTCATGGGGGTACCCCTTGTAAAAAATCGAAAATTTTGAAAATGGCTTTTAAGCAATATCTTGAATGAGGAAAAGCGGCAGAAGGTTCGCTGATTACGGAATGGTACGCTATTTCTCGATCGGATGCAAATTGGCAGAGCTATGCCAACCGGAAGGAGAGAAAATGGCCAACAGGGGGGAAGTGACAGATTTTCCAAATTTCATGGGGGTACCCCTTGTAAAAAATCGAAAATTTTGAAAATGGCTTTTAAGCAATATCTTGAATGAGGAAAAGCGGCAGAAGGTTCGCTGATTACGGAATGGTACGCTATTTCTCGATCGGATGCAAATTGGCAGAGCTATGCCAACCGGAAGGAGAGAAAATGGCCAACAGGGGGGAAGTGACAGATTTTCCAAATTTCATGGGGGTACCCCTTGTAAAAAATCGAAAATTTTGAAAATGGCTTTTAAGCAATAACTTGAATGAGGAAAAGCGGCAGAAGGTTCGCTGATTACGGAATGGTACGCTATTTCTCGATCGGATGCAAATTGGCAGAGCTATGCCAACCGGAAGGAGAGAAAATGGCCAACAGGGGGGAAGTGACAGATTTTCCAAATTTCATGGGGGTACCCCTTGTAAAAAATCGAAAATTTTGAAAATGGCTTTTAATCAATATCTTGAATGAGGAAAAGCGGCAGAAGGTTCGCTGATTACGGAATGGTACGCTATTTCTCGATCGGATGCAAATTGGCAGAGCTATGCCAACCGGAAGGAGAGAAAATGGCCAACAGGGGGGAAGTGACAGATTTTCCAAATTTCATGGGGGTACCCCTTGTAAAAAATCGAAAATTTTGAAAATGGCTTTTAAGAATTATTTTGAATGAGGAAAAGCGGCAGAAGGTTCGCTGATTACGGAATGGTACGCTATTTCTCGATCGGATGCAAATTGGCACAGCTATGCCAATCGGAAGGAGAGGAAATATCCAAAAATGGGGAAATGCCAGATTATCGAAATTTCATGGGGGTACCACTTGTAAAAAATCGAAAATTTTGAAAATGGCTTTTAAGAATTATTTTGAATGGGGAAAAGCGGCAGAAGGTTCGCTGATTACGGAATGGTACGCTATTTCTCGATCGGATGCAAATTGGCAGAGCTATGCCAACCGGAAGGAGAGAAAATGACCAACAGGGGGAAGTGACAGATTTTCCAAATTTCATGGGGGTACCCCTTGGAAAAAATCGAAAATTTTGAAAATGGCTTTTAAGAATTATTTTGAATGAGGAAAAGCGGCAGAAGGTTCGCTGATTACGGAATGGTACGCTATTTCTCGATCGGATGCAAATTGGCAGAGCTATGCCAATCGGAAGGAGAGGAAATATCCAAAAATGGGGAAATGCCAGATTATCGAAATTTCATGGGGGTACCCCTTGTAAAAAATCGAAAATTTTGAAAATGGCTTTTAAGAATTATTTTGAATGAGGAAAAGCGGCAGAAGGTTCGCTGATTACGGAATGGTACGCTATTTCTCGATCGGATGCAAATTGGCAGAGCTATGCCAACCGGAAGGAGAGAAAATGGCCAACAGGGGGAAGTGACAGATTTTCCAAATTTCATGGGGGTACCCCTTGTAAAAAATCGAAAATTTTGAAAATGGCTTTTAAGAATTATTTTGAATAAGGAAAAGCGGCAGAAGGTTCGCTGATTACGGAATGGTACGCTATTTCTCGATCGGATGCAAATTGGCAGAGCTATGCCAATCGGAAGGAGAGGAAATATCCAAAAATGGGGAAATGCCAGATTATCGAAATTTCATGGGGGTACCCCTTGTAAAAAATCGAAAATTTTGAAAATGGCTTTTAAGAATTATTTTGAATGAGGAAAAGCGGCAGAAGGTTCGCTGATTACGGAATGGTACGCTATTTCTCGATCGGATGCAAATTGGCAGAGCTATGCCAACCGGAAGGAGAGAAAATGGCCAACAGGGGGAAGTGACAGATTTTCCAAATTTCATGGGGGTACCCCTTGGAAAAAATCGAAAATTTTGAAAATGGCTTTTAAGCAATATCTTGAATGAGGAAAAGCGGCAGAAGGTTCGCTGATTACGGTATGGTACGCTATTTCTCGATCGGATGCAAATTGGCAGAGCTATGCCAATCGGAAGGAGAGGAAATATCCAAAAATGGGGAAATGCCAGATTATCGAAATTTCATGGGGGTACCCCTTGTAAAAAATCGAAAATTTTGAAAATGGCTTTTAAGAATTATTTTGAATGAGGAAAAGCGGCAGAAGGTTCGCTGATTACGGAATGGTACGCTATTTCTCGATCGGATGCAAATTGGCAGAGCTATGCCAACCGGAAGGAGAGAAAATGGCCAACAGGGGGGAAGTGACAGATTTTCCAAATTTCATGGGGGTACCCCTTGGAAAAAATCGAAAATTTTGAAAATGGCTTTTAAGAATTATTTTGAATGAGGAAAAGCGGCAGAAGGTTCGCTGATTACGGAATGGTACGCTATTTCTCGATCGGATGCAAATTGGCAGAGCTATGCCAACCGGAAGGAGAGAAAATGGCCAACAGGGGGAAGTGACAGATTTTCCAAATTTCATGGGGGTACCCCTTGGAAAAAATCGAAAATTTTGAAAATGGCTTTTAAGAATTATTTTGAATGAGGAAAAGCGGCAGAAGGTTCGCTGATTACGGAATGGTACGCTATTTCTCGATCGGATGCAAATTGGCAGAGCTATGCCAATCGGAAGGAGAGGAAATATCCAAAAATGGGGAAATGCCAGATTATCGAAATTTCATGGGGGTACCCCTTGTAAAAAATCGAAAATTTTGAAAATGGCTTTTAAGCAATATTTTGAATGAGGAAAAGCGGCAGAAGGTTCGCTGATTACGGAATGGTACGCTATTTCTCGATCGGATGCAAATTGGCAGAGCTATGCCAACCGGAAGGAGAGAAAATGACCAACAGGGGGAAGTGACAGATTTTCCAAATTTCATGGGGGTACCCCTTGTAAAAAATCGAAAATTTTGAAAATGGCTTTTAAGAATTATTTTGAATGAGGAAAAGCGGCAGAAGGTTCGCTGATTACGGAATGGTACGCTATTTCTCGATCGGATGCAAATTGGCAGAGCTATGCCAACCGGAAGGAGAGAAAATGGCCAACAGGGGGAAGTGACAGATTTTCCAAATTTCATGGGGGTACCCCTTGGAAAAAATCGAAAATGTTGAAAATGGCTTTTAAGAATTATTTTGAATGAGGAAAAGCGGCAGAAGGTTCGCTGATTACGGAATGGTACGCTATTTCTCGATCGGATGCAAATTGGCACAGCTATGCCAATCGGAAGGAGAGGAAATATCCAAAAATGGGGAAATGCCAGATTATCGAAATTTCATGGGGGTACCACTTGTAAAAAATCGAAAATTTTGAAAATGGCTTTTAAGAATTATTTTGAATGGGGAAAAGCGGCAGAAGGTTCGCTGATTACGGAATGGTACGCTATTTCTCGATCGGATGCAAATTGGCAGAGCTATGCCAACCGGAAGGAGAGAAAATGACCAACAGGGGGGAAGTGACAGATTTTCCAAATTTCATGGGGGTACCCCTTGGAAAAAATCGAAAATTTTGAAAATGGCTTTTAAGAATTATTTTGAATGAGGAAAAGCGGCAGAAGGTTCGCTGATTACGGAATGGTACGCTATTTCTCGATCGGATGCAAATTGGCAGAGCTATGCCAATCGGAAGGAGAGGAAATATCAAAAAATGGGGAAATGCCAGATTATCGAAATTTCATGGGGGTACCCCTTGTAAAAAATCGAAAATTTTGAAAATGGCTTTTAAGAATTATTTTGAATGAGGAAAAGCGGCAGAAGGTTCGCTGATTACGGAATGGTACGCTATTTCTCGATCGGATGCAAATTGGCAGAGCTATGCCAACCGGAAGGAGAGAAAATGGCCAACAGGGGGGAAGTGACAGATTTTCCAAATTTCATGGGGGTACCCCTTGTAAAAAATCGAAAATTTTGAAAATGGCTTTTAAGAATTATTTTGAATAAGGAAAAGCGGCAGAAGGTTCGCTGATTACGGAATGGTACGCTATTTCTCGATCGGATGCAAATTGGCAGAGCTATGCCAATCGGAAGGAGAGGAAATATCCAAAAATGGGGAAATGCCAGATTATCGAAATTTCGTGGGGGTACCCCTTGTAAAAAATCGAAAATTTTGAAAATGGCTTTTAAGAATTATTTTGAATGAGGAAAAGCGGCAGAAGGTTCGCTGATTACGGAATGGTACGCTATTTCTCGATCGGATGCAAATTGGCAGAGCTATGCCAACCGGAAGGAGAGAAAATGGCCAACAGGGGGGAAGTGACAGATTTTCCAAATTTCATGGGGGTACCCCTTGTAAAAAATCGAAAATTTTGAAAATGGCTTTTAAGAATTATTTTGAATAAGGAAAAGCGGCAGAAGGTTCGCTGATTACGGAATGGTACGCTATTTCTCGATCGGATGCAAATTGGCAGAGCTATGCCAATCGGAAGGAGAGGAAATATCCAAAAATGGGGAAATGCCAGATTATCGAAATTTCATGGGGGTACCCCTTGTAAAAAATCGAAAATTTTGAAAATGGCTTTTAAGAATTATTTTGAATGAGGAAAAGCGGCAGAAGGTTCGCTGATTACGGAATGGTACGCTATTTCTCGATCGGATGCAAATTGGCAGAGCTATGCCAACCGGAAGGAGAGAAAATGGCCAACAGGGGGAAGTGACAGATTTTCCAAATTTCATGGGGGTACCCCTTGGAAAAAATCGAAAATTTTGAAAATGGCTTTTAAGAATTATTTTGAATGAGGAAAAGCGGCAGAAGGTTCGCTGATTACGGAATGGTACGCTATTTCTCGATCGGATGCAAATTGGCAGAGCTATGCCAACCGGAAGGAGAGAAAATGGCCAACAGGGGGAAGTGACAGATTTTCCAAATTTCATGGGGGTACCCCTTGGAAAAAATCGAAAATTTTGAAAATGGCTTTTAAGAATTATTTTGAATGAGGAAAAGCGGCAGAAGGTTCGCTGATTACGGAATGGTACGCTATTTCTCGATCGGATGCAAATTGGCAGAGCTATGCCAATCGGAAGGAGAGGAAATATCCAAAAATGGGGAAATGCCAGATTATCGAAATTTCATGGGGGTACCCCTTGTAAAAAATCGAAAATTTTGAAAATGGCTTTTAAGCAATATTTTGAATGAGGAAAAGCGGCAGAAGGTTCGCTGATTACGGAATGGTACGCTATTTCTCGATCGGATGCAAATTGGCAGAGCTATGCCAACCGGAAGGAGAGAAAATGGCCAACAGGGGGGAAGTGACAGATTTTCCAAATTTCATGGGGGTACCCCTTGGAAAAAATCGAAAATTTTGAAAATGGCTTTTAAGAATTATTTTGAATGAGGAAAAGCGGCAGAAGGTTCGCTGATTACGGAATGGTACGCTATTTCTCGATCGGATGCAAATTGGCAGAGCTATGCCAATCGGAAGGAGAGGAAATATCCAAAAATGGGGAAATGCCAGATTATCGAAATTTCATGGGGGTACCCCCTTGTAAAAAATCGAAAATTTCGAAAATGGCTTTTAAGCATTATTTTGAATGGGGAAAAGCGGCAGAAGGTTCGCTGATTACGGAATGGTACGCTATTTCTCAATCGGATGCAAATTGGCAGAGCTATGCCAACCGGAAGGAGAGAAAATGACCAACAGGGGGGAAGTGACAGATTTTCCAAATTTCATGGGGGTACCCCTTGTAAAAAATCGAAAATTTTGAAAATGGCTTTTAAGAATTATTTTGAATGAGGAAAAGCGGCAGAAGGTTCGCTGATTACGGAATGGTACGCTATTTCTCGATCGGATGCAAATTGGCAGAGCTATGCCAATCGGAAGGAGAGGAAATATCCAAAAATGGGGAAATGCCAGATTATCGAAATTTCATGGGGGTACCCCTTGTAAAAAATGGGGAAATGCCAGATTATCGAAATTTCATGGGGGTACCCCTTGTAAAAAAATCGAAAATTTCGAAAATGGCTTTTAAGCATTATTTTGAATGGGGAAAAGCGGCAGAAGGTTCGCTGATTACGGAATGGTACGCTATTTCTCGATCGGATGCAAATTGGCAGAGCTATGCCAACCGGAAGGAGAGAAAATGACCAACAGGGGGAAGTGACAGATTTTCCAAATTTCATGGGGGTACCCCTTGGAAAAAATCGAAAAATTTCGAAAATGGCTTTTAAGCAATATCTTGAATGAGGAAAAGCGGCAGAAGGTTCGCTGATTACGGAATGGTACGCTATTTCTCGATCGGATGCAAATTGGCAGAGCTATGCCAACCGGAAGGAGAGAAAATGGCCAACAGGGGGAAGTGACAGATTTTCCAAATTTCATGGGGGTACCCCTTGGAAAAAATCGAAAATTTTGAAAATGGCTTTTAAGAATTATTTTGAATGAGGAAAAGCGGCAGAAGGTTCGCTGATTACGGAATGGTACGCTATTTCTCGATCGGATGCAAATTGGCAGAGCTATGCCAATCGGATGGAGAGGAAATATCCAAAAATGGGGAAATGCCAGATTATCGAAATTTCATGGGGGTACCCCTTGTAAAAAATCGAAAATTTTGAAAATGGCTTTTAAGCAATATCTTGAATGAGGAAAAGCGGCAGAAGGTTCGCTGATTACGGAATAGTACGCTATTTCTCGATCGGATGCAAATTGGCAGAGCTATGCCAATCGGAAGGAGAGGAAATATCCAAAAATGGGGAAATGCCAGATTATCGAAATTTCATGGGGGTACCCCTTGTAAAAAATCGAAAATTTTGAAAATGGCTTTTAAGCAATATCTTGAATGAGGAAAAGCGGCAGAAGGTTCGCTGATTACGGAATGGTACGCTATTTCTCGATCGGATGCAAATTGGCAGAGCTATGCCAACCGGAAGGAGAGAAAATGGCCAACAGGGGGGAAGTGACAGATTTTCCAAATTTAATGGGGGTACCCCTTGTAAAAAATCGAAAATTTTGAAAATGGCTTTTAAGCAATATCTTGAATGAGGAAAAGCGGCAGAAGGTTCGCTGATTACGGAATGGTACGCTATTTCTCGATCGGATGCAAATTGGCAGAGCTATGCCAACCGGAAGGAGAGAAAATGGCCAACAGGGGGGAAGTGACAGATTTTCCAAATTTCATGGGGGTACCCCTTGTAAAAAATCGAAAATTTTGAAAATGGCTTTTAATCAATATCTTGAATGAGGAAAAGCGGCAGAAGGTTCGCTGATTACGGAATGGTACGCTATTTCTCGATCGGATGCAAATTGGCAGAGCTATGCCAACCGGAAGGAGAGAAAATGGCCAACAGGGGGGAAGTGACAGATTTTCCAAATTTCATGGGGGTACCCCTTGTAAAAAATCGAAAATTTTGAAAATGGCTTTTAAGAATTATTTTGAATGAGGAAAAGCGGCAGAAGGTTCGCTGATTACGGAATGGTACGCTATTTCTCGATCGGATGCAAATTGGCACAGCTATGCCAATCGGAAGGAGAGGAAATATCCAAAAATGGGGAAATGCCAGATTATCGAAATTTCATGGGGGTACCCCTTGTAAAAAATCGAAAATTTTGAAAATGGCTTTTAAGAATTATTTTGAATGGGAAAAGCGGCAGAAGGTTCGCTGATTACGGAATGGTATGCTATTTCTCGATCGGATGCAAATTGGCAGAGCTATGCCAACCGGAAGGAGAGAAAATGACCAACAGGGGGGAAGTGACAGATTTTCCAAATTTCATGGGGGTACCCCTTGGAAAAAATCGAAAATTTTGAAAATGGCTTTTAAGAATTATTTTGAATGAGGAAAAGCGGCAGAAGGTTCGCTGATTACGGAATGGTACGCTATTTCTCGATCGGATGCAAATTGGCAGAGCTATGCCAATCGGAAGGAGAGGAAATATCCAAAAATGGGGAAATGCCAGATTATCGAAATTTCATGGGGGTACCCCTTGTAAAAAATCGAAAATTTTGAAAATGGCTTTTAAGAATTATTTTGAATGAGGAAAAGCGGCAGAAGGTTCGCTGATTACGGAATGGTACGCTATTTCTCGATCGGATGCAAATTGGCAGAGCTATGCCAACCGGAAGGAGAGAAAATGGCCAACAGGGGGGAAGTGACAGATTTTCCAAATTTCATGGGGGTACCCCTTGTAAAAAATCGAAAATTTTGAAAATGGCTTTTAAGAATTATTTTGAATAAGGAAAAGCGGCAGAAGGTTCGCTGATTACGGAATGGTACGCTATTTCTCGATCGGATGCAAATTGGCAGAGCTATGCCAATCGGAAGGAGAGGAAATATCCAAAAATGGGGAAATGCCAGATTATCGAAATTTCATGGGGGTACCCCTTGTAAAAAATCGAAAATTTTGAAAATGGCTTTTAAGAATTATTTTGAATGAGGAAAAGCGGCAGAAGGTTCGCTGATTACGGAATGGTACGCTATTTCTCGATCGGATGCAAATTGGCAGAGCTATGCCAACCGGAAGGAGAGAAAATGGCCAACAGGGGGGAAGTGACAGATTTTCCAAATTTCATGGGGGTACCCCTTGGAAAAAATCGAAAATTTTGAAAATGGCTTTTAAGCAATATCTTGAATGAGGAAAAGCGGCAGAAGGTTCGCTGATTACGGAATGGTACGCTATTTCTCGATCGGATGCAAATTGGCAGAGCTATGCCAACCGGAAGGAGAGAAAATGGCCAACAGGGGGGAAGTGACAGATTTTCCAAATTTCATGGGGGTACCCCTTGGAAAAAATCGAAAATTTTGAAAATGGCTTTTAAGAATTATTTTGAATGAGGAAAAGCGGCAGAAGGTTCGCTGATTACGGAATGGTACGCTATTTCTCGATCGGATGCAAATTGGCAGAGCTATGCCAATCGGAAGGAGAGGAAATATCCAAAAATGGGGAAATGCCAGATTATCGAAATTTCATGGGGGTACCCCTTGTAAAAAATCGAAAATTTTGAAAATGGCTTTTAAGAATTATTTTGAATGGGGAAAAGCGGCAGAAGGTTCGCTGATTACGGAATGGTACGCTATTTCTCGATCGGATGCAAATTGGCAGAGCTATGCCAACCGGAAGGAGAGAAAATGGCCAACAGGGGGGAAGTGACAGATTTTCCAAATTTCATGGGGGTACCCCTTGGAAAAAATCGAAAATTTTGAAAATGGCTTTTAAGAATTATTTTGAATGAGGAAAAGCGGCAGAAGGTTCGCTGATTACGGAATGGTACGCTATTTCTCGATCGGATGCAAATTGGCAGAGCTATGCCAACCGGAAGGAGAGGAAATATCCAAAAATGGGGAAATGCCAGATTATCGAAATTTCATGGGGGTACCCCTTGTAAAAAATCGAAAATTTTGAAAATGGCTTTTAAGCAATATCTTGAATGAGGAAAAGCGGCAGAAGGTTCGCTGATTACGGAATGGTACGCTATTTCTCGATCGGATGCAAATTGGCAGAGCTATGCCAACCGGAAGGAGAGAAAATGGCCAACAGGGGGGAAGTGACAGATTTTCCAAATTTCATGGGGGTACCCCTTGTAAAAAATCGAAAATTTTGAAAATGGTTTTTAAGCAATATCTTGAATGAGGAAAAGCGGCAGAAGGTTCGCTGATTACGGAATGGTACGCTATTTCTCGATCGGATGCAAATTGGCAGAGCTATGCCAACCGGAAGGAGAGAAAATGGCCAACAGGGGGGAAGTGACAGATTTTCCAAATTTCATGGGGGTACCCCTTGTAAAAAATCGAAAATTTTGAAAATGGCTTTTAAGCAATATCTTGAATGAGGAAAAGCGGCAGAAGGTTCGCTGATTACGGAATGGTACGCTATTTCTCGATCGGATGCAAATTGGCAGAGCTATGCCAACCGGAAGGAGAGAAAATGGCCAACAGGGGGGAAGTGACAGATTTTCCAAATTTCATGGGGGTACCCCTTGGAAAAAATCGAAAATTTTGAAAATGGCTTTTAAGAATTATTTTGAATGAGGAAAAGCGGCAGAAGGTTCGCTGATTACGGAATGGTACGCTATTTCTCGATCGGATGCAAATTGGCAGAGCTATGCCAACCGGAAGGAGAGAAAATGGCCAACAGGGGGAAGTGACAGATTTTCCAAATTTCATGGGGGTACCCCTTGGAAAAAATCGAAAATTTTGAAAATGGCTTTTAAGAATTATTTTGAATGAGGAAAAGCGGCAGAAGGTTCGCTGATTACGGAATGGTACGCTATTTCTCGATCGGATGCAAATTGGCAGAGCTATGCCAACCGGAAGGAGAGGAAATATCCAAAAATGGGGAAATGCCAGATTATCGAAATTTCATGGGGGTACCCCTTGTAAAAAATCGAAAATTTTGAACATGGCTTTTAAGAATTATTTTGAATGAGGAAAAGCGGCAGAAGGTTCGCTGATTACGGAATGGTACGCTATTTCTCGATCGGATGCAAATTGGCAGAGCTATGCCAACCGGAAGGAGAGAAAATGGCCAACAGGGGGGAAGTGACAGATTTTCCAAATTTCATGGGGGTACCCCTTGGAAAAAATCGAAAATTTTGAAAATGGCTTTTAAGAATTATTTTGAATGAGGAAAAGCGGCAGAAGGTTCGCTGATTACGGAATGGTACGCTATTTCTCGATCGGATGCAAATTGGCAGAGCTATGCCAATCGGAAGGAGAGGAAATATCCAAAAATGGGGAAATGCCAGATTATCGAAATTTCATGGGGGTACCCCTTGTAAAAAATCGAAAATTTTGAAAATGGCTTTTAAGCAATATCTTGAATGAGGAAAAGCGGCAGAAGGTTCGCTGATTACGGAATGGTACGCTATTTCTCGATCGGATGCAAATTGGCAGAGCTATGCCAACCGGAAGGAGAGAAAATGGCCAACAGGGGGAAGTGACAGATTTTCCAAATTTCATGGGGGTACCCCTTGGAAAAAATCGAAAATTTTGAAAATGGCTTTTAAGAAATATTTTGAATGAGGAAAAGCGGCAGAAGGTTCGCTGATTACGGAATGGTACGCTATTTCTCGATCGGATGCAAATTGGCTGAGCTATGCCAATCGGAAGGAGAGGAAATATCCAAAAATGGGGAAATGCCAGATTATCGAAATTTCATGGGGGTACCCCTTGTAAAAAATCGAAAATTTTGAAAATGGCTTTTAAACAATATCGTGAATGAGGAAAAGCGGCAGAAGGTTCGCTGATTACGGAATGGTACGCTATTTCTCGATCGGATGCAAATTGGCAGAGCTATGCCAACCGGAAGGAGAGAAAATGGCCAACAGGGGGGAAGTGACAGATTTTCCAAATTTCATGGGGGTACCCCTTGGAAAAAATCGAAAATTTTGAAAATGGCTTTTAAGCATTATTTTGAATGGGGAAAAGCGGCAGAAAGTTCGCTGATTACGGAATGGTACGCTATTTCTCGATCGGATGCAAATTGGCAGAGCTATGCCAATAGGAAGGAGAGGAAATATCCAAAAATGGGGAAATGCCAGATTATCGAAATTTCATGGGGGTACCCCTTGTAAAAAATCGAAAATTTTGAAAATGGCTTTTAAGAATTATCTTGAATGAGGAAAAGCGGCAGAAGGTTCGCTGATTACGGAATGGTACGCTATTTCTCGATCGGATGCAAATTGGCAGAGCTATGCCAACCGGAAGGAGAGAAAATGGCCAACAGGGGGGAAGTGACAGATTTTCCAAATTTCATGGGGGTACCCCTTGGAAAAAATCGAAAATTTCGAAAATGGCTTTTAAGCATTATTTTGAATGGGGAAAAGCGGCAGAAGGTTCGCTGATTACGGAATGGTACGCTATTTCTCGATCGGATGCAAATTGGCAGAGCTATGCCAACCGGAAGGAGAGAAAATGGCCAACAGGGGGGAAGTGACAGATTTTCCAAATTTCATGGGGGTACCCCTTGTAAAAAATCGAAAATTTTGAAAATGGCTTTTAAGCAATATCTTGAATGAGGAAAAGCGGCAGAAGGTTCGCTGATTACGGAATAGTACGCTATTTCTCGATCGGATGCAAATTGGCAGAGCTATGCCAATCGGAAGGAGAGGAAATATCCAAAAATGGGGAAATGCCAGATTATCGAAATTTCATGGGGGTACCCCTTGTAAAAAATCGAAAATTTTGAAAATGGCTTTTAAGCAATATCTTGAATGAGGAAAAGCGGCAGAAGGTTCGCTGATTACGGAATGGTACGCTATTTCTCGATCGGATGCAAATTGGCAGAGCTATGCCAACCGGAAGGAGAGAAAATGGCCAACAGGGGGGAAGTGACAGATTTTCCAAATTTCATGGGGGTACCCCTTGTAAAAAATCGAAAATTTTGAAAATGGCTTTTAAGAATTATTTTGAATGAGGAAAAGCGGCAGAAGGTTCGCTGATTACGGAATGGTACGCTATTTCTCGATCGGATGCAAATTGGCAGAGCTATGCCAATCGGAAGGAGAGGAAATATCCAAAAATGGGGAAATGCCAGATTATCGAAATTTCATGGGGGTACCCCTTGTAAAAAATCGAAAATTTTGAAAATGGCTTTTAAGAATTATTTTGAATGAGGAAAAGCGGCAGAAGGTTCGCTGATTACGGAATGGTACGCTATTTCTCGATCGGATGCAAATTGGCAGAGCTATGCCAACCGGAAGGAGAGAAAATGGCCAACAGGGGGAAGTGACAGATTTTCCAAATTTCATGGGAGTACCCCTTGTAAAAAATCGAAAATTTTGAAAATGGCTTTTAAGAATTATTTTGAATGAGGAAAAGCGGCAGAAGGTTCGCTGATTATGGAATAGTACGCTATTTCTCGATCGGATGCAAATTGGCAGAGCTATGCCAATCGGAAGGAGAGGAAATATCCAAAAATGGGGAAATGCCAGATTATCGAAATTTCATGGGGGTACCCCTTGTAAAAAATCGAAAATTTTGAAAATGGCTTTTAAGAATTATTTTGAATGAGGAAAAGCGGCAGAAGGTTCGCTGATTACGGAATGGTACGCTATTTCTCGATCGGATGCAAATTGGCAGAGCTATTCGAATTTTAAGCAATTGGCGCAACATTTTTGGCGGCGCAATATCGCCAGTTTTCAAGCCCATATTTTTGCCATTAGGAATCGATTTAAAATTTGTAAAAAATATAATTAAATAATATAATGTTTATATTTAACAAAAACATATACTTTAATAGTTGCCGATTATCTTTTTTTTTAATCATTTTATTAATGCCTCCCCATCAGAATCAGGTCAGCGGCGGCAAATTTTTCCTCGATTTCAGCCAATTTTGCCCGTGGCCAGATTTGAAGTACTAGGCCAACAGAAATCAGCAGAAGGCTGCCTTAAGCAAGCAGTGCTGTGACGTCAGAGCAATTATTCTTTTCGACTTCTCAAGGGGAGGGGGACAAATCTATTTGACTAAGTAACGGGCGCACTCTACCTTCCTTTTTCACCTAATGGGGTGAGGGCTCCAATTTAGAACCCATGGGGTGGAACGAGATAAAGGGATAAGAGGGGGGCAGGTAGACAAATTAAGCTTCAACAGTGATGAGGGAGCAGGAGTGAATTGGCACGACATTTGGCCCGCCATCTCGGCACGATCCGCCATTCCCCATACGATCCAATGCATTTACACTCACGCGAGCCCCAAGTCGTGACACGCGCTGGAAAACAGCGTGTGCCACTTTAACTTTTGGCATCATTGGGTGCAGATTACAGTTCCGGACTGGAAATTTGTATGCGGGGATTGGCGAATTGTCGGCCATTATTGATTTTAGTACCGTTTTTTCGATTTAAAGTAAATTCATGTTGTACTTTTTGTGACATTAGAGGAAAAGAAAGGCAAAATGTCAGCATAAACTAACTTCGTCTCCCTTACTCCCTTATTACCTTCAGATTAGAAAAATCGGCGCACTGCTTGCTTTGACGTCACTGCGCGATCTTCTGCTGGTTTATGTTCGCCTGGTACTTCAGATTTTGTCCCATACGAATTTCAAGCAATTTGCGGCGACTGCTGGCCGCCGCTTGGGCATCTTGCCAAGCTCATATCTTGGCCATTTCTTAACGGATTTAAAAAAGGAATGTCATTTTGAAATCAGGACATTAATGTCCTTCGATCTGTATCAATAGATTTCGAACAAGAAATCTCGAAGAAAAATCGAACAAAAGAAATGTTGGTCAATTTTCGGCAAAAATCATGGTGGCACCCCTTGTAAGAATTTCGAAAAATGGGTCAAAATTTGTATTGGCAGATTTTGATTGAGAATGATTCTACTAGGAGTTCTAAGATCGGAAAGGTATAACATTTCATGATCTGCCAAGTATTAGCAGAGTTATGCACATTTTTCCTTTGAGAAACGGAAAAATTGGGACCCGGTTTTTTAAGTTTTTTGAAAAAAATCGAAAATTTTTAAAATGAATTTTAAGCAATATTTTGAATAAGGAAAAGTGGTAGAAGGTTCGCTGATTACAAAAAGGTACGTTATATCCTGATCGGAGACAAATTGGCAGAGCTATGCCTATCGGAAGGGGAGAAAATATCCGAATTGGGGAAAATGCCGGAATCGCGAAATTTCATGGGGGTACCCCTTGTAAAAAATCGAAAATTTGGAAAATGGCTTTTAAGCAATATCTTGAATGAGGAAAAGCGGCAGAAGGTTCGCTGATTACGGAATGGTACGCTATTTCTCGATCGGATGCAAATTGGCAGAGCTATGCCAACCGGAAGGAGAGAAAATGGCCAACAGGGGGGAAGTGACAGATTTTCCAAATTTCATGGGAGTACCCCTTGTAAAAAATCGAAAATTTTGAAAATGGCTTTTAAGAATTATTTTGAATGAGGAAAAGCGGCAGAAGGTTCGCTGATTACGGAATGGTACGCTATTTCTCGATCGGATGCAAATTGGCAGAGCTATGCCAATCGGAAGGAGAGGAAATATCCAAAAATGGGGAAATGCCAGATTATCGAAATTTCATGGGGGTACCCCTTGTAAAAAATCGAAAATTTTGAAAATGGCTTTTAAGAATTATTTTGAATGAGGAAAAGCGGCAGAAGGTTCGCTGATTACGGAATGGTACGCTATTTCTCGATCGGATGCAAATTGGCAGAGCTATGCCAACCGGAAGGAGAGAAAATGGCCAACAGGGGGGAAGTGACAGATTTTCCAAATTTCATGGGAGTACCCCTTGTAAAAAATCGAAAATTTTGAAAATGGCTTTTAAGAATTATTTTGAATGAGGAAAAGCGGCAGAAGGTTCGCTGATTATGGAATAGTACGCTATTTCTCGATCGGATGCAAATTGGCAGAGCTATGCCAATCGGAAGGAGAGGAAATATCCAAAAATGGGGAAATGCCAGATTATCGAAATTTCATGGGGGTACCCCTTGTAAAAAATCGAAAATTTTGAAAATGGCTTTTAAGAATTATTTTGAATGAGGAAAAGCGGCAGAAGGTTCGCTGATTACGGAATGGTACGCTATTTCTCGATCGGATGCAAATTGGCAGAGCTATGCCAACCGGAAGGAGAGAAAATGACCAACAGGGGGGAAGTGACAGATTTTCCAAATTTCATGGGGGTACCCCTTTTAAAAAATCGAAAATTTTGAAAATGGCTTTTAAGCAATATCTTGAATGAGGAAAAGCGGCAGAAGGTTCGCTGATTACGGAATGGTACGCTATTTCTCGATCGGATGCAAATTGGCAGAGCTATGCCAACCGGAAGGAGAGAAAATGACCAACAGGGGGAAGTGACAGATTTTCCAAATTTCATGGGGGTACCCCTTGTAAAAAATCGAAAATTTTGAAAATGGCTTTTAAGCAATATCTTGAATGAGGAAAAGCGGCAGAAGGTTCGCTGATTACGGAATGGTACGCTATTTCTCGATCGGATGCAAATTGGCAGAGCTATGCCAACCGGAAGGAGAGAAAATGGCCAACAGGGGGAAGTGACAGATTTTCCAAATTTCATGGGGGTACCCCTTGTAAAAAATCGAAAATTTTGAAAATGGCTTTTAAGAATTATTTTGAATGAGGAAAAGCGGCAGAAGGTTCGCTGATTACGGAATGGTACGCTATTTCTCGATCGGATGCAAATTGGCAGAGCTATGCCAATCGGAAGGAGAGGAAATATCCAAAAATGGGGAAATGCCAGATTATCGAAATTTCATGGGGGTACCCCTTGGAAAAAATCGAAAATTTTGAAAATGGCTTTTAAGAATTATTTTGAATGAGGAAAAGCGGCAGAAGGTTCGCTGATTACGGAATGGTACGCTATTTCTCGATCGGATGCAAATTGGCAGAGCTATGCCAATCGGAAGGAGAGGAAATATCCAAAAATGGGGAAATGCCAGATTATCGAAATTTCATGGGGGTACCCCTTGTAAAAAATCGAAAATTTTGAAAATGGCTTTTAAGAATTATTTTGAATGAGGAAAAGCGGCAGAAGGTTCGCTGATTACGGAATGGTACGCTATTTCTCGATCGGATGCAAATTGGCAGAGCTATTCGAATTTTAAGCAATTGGCGCAACATTTTTGGCGGCGCAATATCGCCAGTTTTCAAGCCCATATTTTTGCCATTAGGAATCGATTTAAAATTTGTAAAAAATATAATTAAATAATATAATGTTTATATTTAACAAAAACATATACTTTAATAGTTGCCGATTATCTTTTTTTTAATCATTTTATTAATGCCTCCCCATCAGAATCAGGTCAGCGGCGGCAAATTTTTCCTCGATTTCAGCCAATTTTGCCCGTGGCCAGATTTGAAGTACTAGGCCAACAGAAATCAGCAGAAGGCTGCCTTAAGCAAGCAGTGCTGTGACGTCAGAGCAATTATTCTTTTCGACTTCTCAAGGGGGAGGGGGACAAATCTATTTGACTAAGTAACGGGCGCACTCTACCTTCCTTTTTCACCTAATGGGGTGAGGGCTCCAATTTAGAACCCATGGGGTGGAACGAGATAAAGGGATAAGAGGGGGGCAGGTAGACAAATTAAGCTTCAACAGTGATGAGGGAGCAGGAGTGAATTGGCACGACATTTGGCCCGCCATCTCGGCACGATCCGCCATTCCCCATACGATCCAATGCATTTACACTCACGCGAGCCCCAAGTCGTGACACGCGCTGGAAAACAGCGTGTGCCACTTTAACTTTTGGCATCATTGGGTGCAGATTACAGTTCCGGACTGGAAATTTGTATGCGGGGATTGGCGAATTGTCGGCCATTATTGATTTTAGTACCGTTTTTTCGATTTAAAGTAAATTCATGTTGTACTTTTTGTGACATTAGAGGAAAAGAAAGGCAAAATGTCAGCATAAACTAACTTCGTCTCCCTTACTCCCTTATTACCTTCAGATTAGAAAAATCGGCGCACTGCTTGCTTTGACGTCACTGCGCGATCTTCTGCTGGTTTATGTTCGCCTGGTACTTCAGATTTTGTCCCATACGAATTTCAAGCAATTTGCGGCGACTGCTGGCCGCCGCTTGGGCATCTTGCCAAGCTCATATCTTGGCCATTTCTTAACGGATTTAAAAAAGGAATGTCATTTTGAAATCAGGACATTAATGTCCTTCGATCTGTATCAATAGATTTCGAACCAGAAATCTCGAAGAAAAATCGAACAAAAGAAATGTTGGTCAATTTTCGGCAAAAATCATGGTGGCACCCCTTGTAAGAATTTCGAAAAATGGGTCAAAATTTGTATTGGCAGATTTTGATTGAGAATGATTCTACTAGGAGTTCTAAGATCGGAAAGGTATAACATTTCATGATCTGCCAAGTATTAGCAGAGTTATGCACATTTTTCCTTTGAGAAACGGAAAAATTGGGACCCGGTTTTTTAAGTTTTTTGAAAAAAATCGAAAATTTTTAAAATGAATTTTAAGCAATATTTTGAATAAGGAAAAGTGGTAGAAGGTTCGCTGATTACAAAAAGGTACGTTATATCCTGATCGGAGACAAATTGGCAGAGCTATGCCTATCGGAAGGGGAGAAAATATCCGAATTGGGGAAAATGCCGGAATCGCGAAATTTCATGGGGGTACCCCTTGTAAAAAATCGAAAATTTGGAAAATGGCTTTTAAGCAATATCTTGAATGAGGAAAAGCGGCAGAAGGTTCGCTGATTACGGAATGGTACGCTATTTCTCGATCGGATGCAAATTGGCAGAGCTATGCCAACCGGAAGGAGAGAAAATGGCCAACAGGGGGGAAGTGACAGATTTTCCAAATTTCATGGGAGTACCCCTTGTAAAAAATCGAAAATTTTGAAAATGGCTTTTAAGAATTATTTTGAATGAGGAAAAGCGGCAGAAGGTTCGCTGATTACGGAATGGTACGCTATTTCTCGATCGGATGCAAATTGGCAGAGCTATGCCAATCGGAAGGAGAGGAAATATCCAAAAATGGGGAAATGCCAGATTATCGAAATTTCATGGGGGTACCCCTTGTAAAAAATCGAAAATTTTGAAAATGGCTTTTAAGAATTATTTTGAATGAGGAAAAGCGGCAGAAGGTTCGCTGATTACGGAATGGTACGCTATTTCTCGATCGGATGCAAATTGGCAGAGCTATGCCAACCGGAAGGAGAGAAAATGGCCAACAGGGGGGAAGTGACAGATTTTCCAAATTTCATGGGGGTACCCCTTGGAAAAAATCGAAAATTTTGAAAATGGCTTTTAAGAATTATTTTGAATGAGGAAAAGCGGCAGAAGGTTCGCTGATTACGGAATGGTACGCTATTTCTCGATCGGATGCAAATTGGCAGAGCTATGCCAACCGGAAGAAGAGAAAATGGCCAACAGGGGGAAGTGACAGATTTTCCAAATTTCATGGGGGTACCCCTTGTAAAAAATCGAAAATTTTGAAAATGGCTTTTAAGCAATATCTTGAATGAGGAAAAGCGGCAGAAGGTTCGCTGATTACGGAATGGTACGCTATTTCTCGATCGGATGCAAATTGGCAGAGCTATGCCAACCGGAAGGAGAGAAAATGGCCAACAGGGGGGAAGTGACAGATTTTCCAAATTTCATGGGAGTACCCCTTGTAAAAAATCGAAAATTTTGAAAATGGCTTTTAAGAATTATTTTGAATGAGGAAAAGCGGCAGAAGGTTCGCTGATTACGGAATGGTACGCTATTTCTCGATCGGATGCAAATTGGCAGAGCTATGCCAATCGGAAGGAGAGGAAATATCCAAAAATGGGGAAATGCCAGATTATCGAAATTTCATGGGGGTACCCCTTGGAAAAAATCGAAAATTTTGAAAATGGCTTTTAAGAATTATTTTGAATGAGGAAAAGCGGCAGAAGGTTCGCTGATTACGGAATGGTACGCTATTTCTCGATCGGATGCAAATTGGCAGAGCTATGCCAACCGGAAGGAGAGAAAATGGCCAACAGGGGGAAGTGACAGATTTTCCAAATTTCATGGGGGTACCCCTTGGAAAAAATCGAAAATTTTGAAAATGGCTTTTAAGAATTATTTTGAATGAGGAAAAGCGGCAGAAGGTTCGCTGATTACGGAATGGTACGCTATTTCTCGATCGGATGCAAATTGGCAGAGCTATGCCAACCGGAAGGAGAGAAAATGGCCAACAGGGGGGAAGTGACAGATTTTCCAAATTTCATGGGGGTACCCCTTGGAAAAAATCGAAAATTTTGAAAATGGCTTTTAAGAATTATTTTGAATGAGGAAAAGCGGCAGAAGGTTCGCTGATTACGGAATGGTACGCTATTTCTCGATCGGATGCAAATTGGCAGAGCTATGCCAACCGGAAGAAGAGAAAATGGCCAACAGGGGGGAAGTGACAGATTTTCCAAATTTCATGGGGGTACCCCTTGTAAAAAATCGAAAATTTTGAAAATGGCTTTTAAGCAATATCTTGAATGAGGAAAAGCGGCAGAAGGTTCGCTGATTACGGAATGGTACGCTATTTCTCGATCGGATGCAAATTGGCAGAGCTATGCCAACCGGAAGGAGAGAAAATGGCCAACAGGGGGGAAGTGACAGATTTTCCAAATTTCATGGGGGTACCCCTTGTAAAAAATCGAAAATTTTGAAAATGGCTTTTAAGCAATATCTTGAATGAGGAAAAGCGGCAGAAGGTTCGCTGATTACGGAATGGTACGCTATTTCTCGATCGGATGCAAATTGGCAGAGCTATGCCAATCGGAAGGAGAGGAAATATCCAAAAATGGGGAAATGCCAGATTATCGAAATTTCATGGGGGTACCCCTTGTAAAAAATCGAAAATTTTGAAAATGGCTTTTAAGAATTATTTTGAATGAGGAAAAGCGGCAGAAGGTTCGCTGATTACGGAATGGTACGCTATTTCTCGATCGGATGCAAATTGGCAGAGCTATGCCAACCGGAAGGAGAGAAAATGGCCAACAGGGGGGAAGTGACAGATTTTCCAAATTTCATGGGGGTACCCTTTGTAAAAAATCGAAAATTTTGAAAATGGCTTTTAAGCAATATCTTGAATGAGGAAAAGCGGCAGAAGGTTCGCTGATTACGGAATGGTACGCTATTTCTCGATCGGATGCAAATTGGCAGAGCTATGCCAATCGGAAGGAGAGGAAATATCCCAAAATGGGGAAATGCCAGATTATCGAAATTTCATGGGGGTACCCCTTGTAAAAAATCGAAAATTTTGAAAATGGCTTTTAAGCAATATCTTGAATGAGGAAAAGCGGCAGAAGGTTCGCTGATTACGGAATGGTACGCTATTTCTCGATCGGATGCAAATTGGCAGAGCTATGCCAACCGGAAGGAGAGAAAATGGCCAACAGGGGGGGAAGTGACAGATTTCCCAAATTTCATGGGGGTACCCCTTGGAAAAAATCGAAAATTTTGAAAATGGCTTTTAAGCATTATTTTGAATGGGGAAAAGCGGCAGAAGGTTCGCTGATTACGGAATGGTACGCTATTTCTCGATCGGATGCAAATTGGCAGAGCTATGCCAATCGGAAGGAGAGGAAATATCCAAAAATGGGGAAATGCCAGATTATCGAAATTTCATGGGGGTACCCCTTGTAAAAAATCGAAAATTTTGAAAATGGCTTTTAAGCAATATCTTGAATGAGGAAAAGCGGCAGAAGGTTCGCTGATTACGGAATGGTACGCTATTTCTCGATCGGAAGCAAATTGGCAGAGCTATGCCAACCGGAAGGAGAGAAAATGGCCAACAGGGGGGAAGTGACAGATTTTCCAAATTTCATGGGGGTACCCCTTGGAAAAAATCGAAAATTTTGAAAATGGCTTTTAAGCATTATTTTGAATGGGGAAAAGCGGCAGAAGGTTCGCTGATTACGGAATGGTACGCTATTTCTCGATCGGATGCAAATTGGCAGAGCTATGCCAACCGGAAGGAGAGAAAATGGCCAACAGGGGGGAAGTGACAGATTTTCCAAATTTCATGGGGGTACCCCCTGGAAAAAATCGAAAATTTTGAAAATGGCTTTTAAGAATTATTTTGAATGAGGAAAAGCGGCAGAAGGTTCGCTGATTACGGAATGGTACGCTATTTCTCGATCGGATGCAAATTGGCAGAGCTATGCCAACCGGAAGGAGAGAAAATGGCCAACAGGGGGAAGTGACAGATTTTCCAAATTTCATGGGGGTACCCCTTGGAAAAAATCGAAAATTTTGAAAATGGCTTTTAAGCAATATCTTGAATGAGGAAAAGCGGCAGAAGGTTCGCTGATTACGGAATGGTACGCTATTTCTCGATCGGATGCAAATTGGCAGAGCTATGCCAATCGGAAGGAGAGGAAATATCCAAAAATGGGGAAATGCCAGATTATCGAAATTTCATGGGGGTACCCCTTGGAAAAAATCGAAAATTTTGAAAATGGCTTTTAAGCATTATTTTGAATGGGGAAAAGCGGCAGAAGGTTCGCTGATTACGGAATGGTACGCTATTTCTCGATCGGATGCAAATTGGCAGAGCTATGCCAACCGGAAGGAGAGAAAATGACCAACAGGGGGGAAGTGACAGATTTTCCAAATTTCATGGGGGTACCCCTTGGAAAAAATCGAAAATTTTGAAAATGGCTTTTAAGCAATATCTTGAATGAGGAAAAGCGGCAGAAGGTTCGCTGATTACGGAATGGTACGCTATTTCTCGATCGGATGCAAATTGGCAGAGCTATGCCAACCGGAAGGAGAGAAAATGGCCAACAGGGGGGAAGTGACAGATTTTCCAAATTTCATGGGGGTACCCCTTGGAAAAAATCGAAAATTTTGAAAATGGCTTTTAAGAATTATTTTGAATGAGGAAAAGCGGCAGAAGGTTCGCTGATTACGGAATGGTACGCTATTTCTCGATCGGATGCAAATTGGCAGAGCTATGCCAACCGGAAGGAGAGAAAATGGCCAACAGGGGGGAAGTGACAGATTTTCCAAATTTCATGGGGGTACCCCTTGGAAAAAATCGAAAATTTTGAAAATGGCTTTTAAGCAATATCTTGAATGAGGAAAAGCGGCAGAAGGTTCGCTGATTACGGAATGGTACGCTATTTCTCGATCGGATGCAAATTGGCAGAGCTATGCCAACCGGAAGGAGAGAAAATGGCCAACAGGGGGGAAGTGACAGATTTTCCAAATTTCATGGGGGTACCCCTTGGAAAAAATCGAAAATTTTGAAAATGGCTTTTAAGCAATATCTTGAATGAGGAAAAGCGGCAGAAGGTTCGCTGATTACGGAATGGTTTGCTATTTCTCGATCGGATGCAAATTGGCAGAGCTATGCCAACCGGAAGGAGAGAAAATGGCCAACAGGGGGAAGTGACAGATTTTCCAAATTTCATGGGGGTACCCCTTGGAAAAAATCGAAAATTTTGAAAATGGCTTTTAAGCAATATCTTGAATGAGGAAAAGCGGCAGAAGGTTCGCTGATTACGGAATGGTACGCTATTTCTCGATCGGATGCAAATTGGCAGAGCTATGCCAACCGGAAGGAGAGAAAATGGCCAACAGGGGGGAAGTGACAGATTTTCCAAATTTCATGGGGGTACCCCTTGGAAAAAATCGAAAATTTTGAAAATGGCTTTTAAGCAATATCTTGAATGAGGAAAATCGGCAGAAGGTTCGCTGATTACGGAATGGTACGCTATTTCTCGATCGGATGCAAATTGGCAGAGCTATGCCAATCGGAAGGAGAGGAAATATCCAAAAATGGGGAAATGCCAGATTATCGAAATTTCATGGGGGTACCCCTTGTAAAAAATCGAAAATTTTGAAAATGGCTTTTAAGCAATATCTTGAATGAGGAAAATCGGCAGAAGGTTCGCTGATTACGGAATGGTACGCTATTTCTCGATCGGATGCAAATTGGCAGAGCTATGCCAATCGGAAGGAGAGGAAATATCCAAAAATGGGGAAATGCCAGATTATCGAAATTTCATGGGGGTACCCCTTGTAAAAAATCGAAAATTTTGAAAATGGCTTTTAAGAATTATTTTGAATGAGGAAAAGCGGCAGAAGGTTCGCTGATTACGGAATGGTACGCTATTTCTCGATCGGATGCAAATTGGCAGAGCTATGCCAACCGGAAGGAGAGAAAATGGCCAACAGGGGGGAAGTGACAGATTTTCCAAATTTCATGGGGGTACCCCTTGTAAAAAATCGAAAATTTTGAAAATGGCTTTTAAGAATTATTTTGAATGAGGAAAAGCGGCAGAAGGTTCGCTGATTACGGAATGGTACGCTATTTCTCGATCGGATGCAAATTGGCAGAGCTATGCCAACCGGAAGGAGAGAAAATGGCCAACAGGGGGGAAGTGACAGATTTTCCAAATTTCATGGGGGTACCCCTTGTAAAAAATCGAAAATTTTGAAAATGGCTTTTAAGAATTATTTTGAATGAGGAAAAGCGGCAGAAGGTTCGCTGATTACGGAATGGTACGCTATTTCTCGATCGGATGCAAATTGGCAGAGCTATGCCAACCGGAAGGAGAGAAAATGGCCAACAGGGGGGAAGTGACAGATTTTCCAAATTTCATGGGGGTACCCCTTGGAAAAAATCGAAAATTTTGAAAATGGCTTTTAAGCAATATCTTGAATGAGGAAAATCGGCAGAAGGTTCGCTGATTACGGAATGGTACGCTATTTCTCGATCGGATGCAAATTGGCAGAGCTATGCCAACCGGAAGGATAGGAAATATCCAAAAATGGGGAAATGCCAGATTATCGAAATTTCATGGGGGTACCCCTTGTAAAAAATCGAAAATTTTGAAAATGGCTTTTAAGAATTATTTTGAATGAGGAAAAGCGGCAGAAGGTTCGCTGATTACGGAATGGTACGCTATTTCTCGATCGGATGCAAATTGGCAGAGCTATGCCAACCGGAAGGAGAGAAAATGGCCAACAGGGGGGAAGTGACAGATTTTCCAAATTTCATGGGGGTACCCCTTGTAAAAAATCGAAAATTTTGAAAATGGCTTTTAAGAATTATTTTGAATGAGGAAAAGCGGCAGAAGGTTCGCTGATTACGGAATGGTACGCTATTTCTCGATCGGATGCAAATTGGCAGAGCTATGCCAACCGGAAGGAGAGAAAATGGCCAACAGGGGGGAAGTGACAGATTTTCCAAATTTCATGGGGGTACCCCTTGTAAAAAATCGAAAATTTTGAAAATGGCTTTTAAGAATTATTTTGAATGAGGAAAAGCGGCAGAAGGTTCGCTGATTACGGAATGGTACGCTATTTCTCGATCGGATGCAAATTGGCAGAGCTATGCCAACCGGAAGGAGAGAAAATGGCCAACAGGGGGGAAGTGACAGATTTTCCAAATTTCATGGGGGTACCCCTTGTAAAAAATCGAAAATTTTGAAAATGGCTTTTAAGCAATATCTTGAATGAGGAAAAGCGGCAGAAGGTTCGCTGATTACGGAATGGTACGCTATTTCTCGATCGGATGCAAATTGGCAGAGCTATGCCAATCGGAAGGAGAGGAAATATCCCAAAATGGGGAAATGCCAGATTATCGAAATTTCATGGGGGTACCCCTTGTAAAAAATCGAAAATTTTGAAAATGGCTTTTAAGCAATATCTTGAATGAGGAAAAGCGGCAGAAGGTTCGCTGATTACGGAATGGTACGCTATTTCTCGATCGGATACAAATTGGCAGAGCTATGCCAACCGGAAGGAGAGAAAATGGCCAACAGGGGGGAAGTGACAGATTTTCCAAATTTCATGGGGGTACCCCTTGGAAAAAATCGAAAATTTTGAAAATGGCTTTTAAGCATTATTTTGAATGGGGAAAAGCGGCAGAAGGTTCGCTGATTACGGAATGGTACGCTATTTCTCGATCGGATGCAAATTGGCAGAGCTATGCCAATCGGAAGGAGAGGAAATATCCAAAAATGGGGAAATGCCAGATTATCGAAATTTCATGGGGGTACCCCTTGTAAAAAATCGAAAATTTTGAAAATGGCTTTTAAGCAATATCTTGAATGAGGAAAAGCGGCAGAAGGTTCGCTGATTACGGAATGGTACGCTATTTCTCGATCGGAAGCAAATTGGCAGAGCTATGCCAACCGGAAGGAGAGAAAATGGCCAACAGGGGGGAAGTGACAGATTTTCCAAATTTCATGGGGGTACCCCTTGGAAAAAATCGAAAATTTTGAAAATGGCTTTTAAGCATTATTTTGAATGGGGAAAAGCGGCAGAAGGTTCGCTGATTACGGAATGGTACGCTATTTCTCGATCGGATGCAAATTGGCAGAGCTATTCGAATTTTAAGCAATTGGCGCAACATTTTTGGCGGCGCAATATCGCCAGTTTTCAAGCCCATATTTTTGCCATTAGGAATCGATTTAAAATTTGTAAAAAATATAATTAAATAATATAATGTTTATATTTAACAAAAACATATACTTTAATAGTTGCCGATTATCTTTTTTTTAATCATTTTATTAATGCCTCCCCATCAGAATCAGGTCAGCGGCGGCAAATTTTTCCTCGATTTCAGCCAATTTTGCCCGTGGCCAGATTTGAAGTACTAGGCCAACAGAAATCAGCAGAAGGCTGCCTTAAGCAAGCAGTGCTGTGACGTCAGAGCAATTATTCTTTTCGACTTCTCAAGGGGGAGGGGGACAAATCTATTTGACTAAGTAACGGGCGCACTCTACCTTCCTTTTTCACCTAATGGGGTGAGGGCTCCAATTTAGAACCCATGGGGTGGAACGAGATAAAGGGATAAGAGGGGGGCAGGTAGACAAATTAAGCTTCAACAGTGATGAGGGAGCAGGAGTGAATTGGCACGACATTTGGCCCGCCATCTCGGCACGATCCGCCATTCCCCATACGATCCAATGCATTTACACTCACGCGAGCCCCAAGTCGTGACACGCGCTGGAAAACAGCGTGTGCCACTTTAACTTTTGGCATCATTGGGTGCAGATTACAGTTCCGGACTGGAAATTTGTATGCGGGGATTGGCGAATTGTCGGCCATTATTGATTTTAGTACCGTTTTTTCGATTTAAAGTAAATTCATGTTGTACTTTTTGTGACATTAGAGGAAAAGAAAGGCAAAATGTCAGCATAAACTAACTTCGTCTCCCTTACTCCCTTATTACCTTCAGATTAGAAAAATCGGCGCACTGCTTGCTTTGACGTCACTGCGCGATCTTCTGCTGGTTTATGTTCGCCTGGTACTTCAGATTTTGTCCCATACGAATTTCAAGCAATTTGCGGCGACTGCTGGCCGCCGCTTGGGCATCTTGCCAAGCTCATATCTTGGCCATTTCTTAACGGATTTAAAAAAGGAATGTCATTTTGAAATCAGGACATTAATGTCCTTCGATCTGTATCAATAGATTTCGAACAAGAAATCTCGAAGAAAAATCGAACAAAAGAAATGTTGGTCAATTTTCGGCAAAAATCATGGTGGCACCCCTTGTAAGAATTTCGAAAAATGGGTCAAAATTTGTATTGGCAGATTTTGATTGAGAATGATTCTACTAGGAGTTCTAAGATCGGAAAGGTATAACATTTCATGATCTGCCAAGTATTAGCAGAGTTATGCACATTTTTCCTTTGAGAAACGGAAAAATTGGGACCCGGTTTTTTAAGTTTTTTGAAAAAAATCGAAAATTTTTAAAATGAATTTTAAGCAATATTTTGAATAAGGAAAAGTGGTAGAAGGTTCGCTGATTACAAAAAGGTACGTTATATCCTGATCGGAGACAAATTGGCAGAGCTATGCCTATCGGAAGGGGAGAAAATATCCGAATTGGGGAAAATGCCGGAATCGCGAAATTTCATGGGGGTACCCCTTGTAAAAAATCGAAAATTTGGAAAATGGCTTTTAAGCAATATCTTGAATGAGGAAAAGCGGCAGAAGGTTCGCTGATTACGGAATGGTACGCTATTTCTCGATCGGATGCAAATTGGCAGAGCTATGCCAACCGGAAGGAGAGAAAATGGCCAACAGGGGGGAAGTGACAGATTTTCCAAATTTCATGGGAGTACCCCTTGTAAAAAATCGAAAATTTTGAAAATGGCTTTTAAGAATTATTTTGAATGAGGAAAAGCGGCAGAAGGTTCGCTGATTACGGAATGGTACGCTATTTCTCGATCGGATGCAAATTGGCAGAGCTATGCCAACCGGAAGGAGAGAAAATGACCAACAGGGGGGAAGTGACAGATTTTCCAAATTTCATGGGGGTACCCCTTGTAAAAAATCGAAAATTTTGAAAATAGCTTTTAAGCAATATCTTGAATGAGGAAAAGCGGCAGAAGGTTCGCTGATTACGGAATGGTACGCTATTTCTCGATCGGATGCAAATTGGCAGAGCTATGCCAACCGGAAGGAGAGAAAATGGCCAACAGGGGGGAAGTGACAGATTTTCCAAATTTCATGGGGGTACCCCTTGGAAAAAATCGAAAATTTTGAAAATGGCTTTTAAGAATTATTTTGAATGAGGAAAAGCGGCAGAAGGTTCGCTGATTACGGAATGGTACGCTATTTCTCGATCGGATGCAAATTGGCAGAGCTATGCCAACCGGAAGGAGAGAAAATGACCAACAGGGGGAAGTGACAGATTTTCCAAATTTCATGGGGGTACCCCTTGTAAAAAATCGAAAATTTTGAAAATGGCTTTTAAGCAATATCTTGAATGAGGAAAAGCGGCAGAAGGTTCGCTGATTACGGAATGGTACGCTATTTCTCGATCGGATGCAACTTGGCAGAGCTATGCCAATCGGAAGGAGAGGAAACATGCAAAAATGGGGAAGTGACAGATTTTCCAAATTTCATGGGGGTACCCCTTGGAAAAAATCGAAAATTTTGAAAATGGCTTTTAAGCAATATCTTGAATGAGGAAAAGCGGCAGAAGGTTCGCTGATTACGGAATGGTACGCTATTTCTCGATCGGATGCAAATTGGCAGAGCTATGCCAATCGGAAGGAGAGGAAATATCCAAAAATGGGGAAATGCCAGATTATCGAAATTTCATGGGGGTACCCCTTGTAAAAAATCGAAAATTTTGAAAATGGCTTTTAAGAATTATTTTGAATGAGGAAAAGCGGCAGAAGGTTCGCTGATTACGGAATGGTACGCTATTTCTCGATCGGATGCAAATTGGCAGAGCTATGCCAACCGGAAGGAGAGAAAATGACCAACAGGGGGGAAGTGACAGATTTTCCAAATTTCATGGGGGTACCCCTTGTAAAAAATCGAAAATTTTGAAAATGGCTTTTAAGCAATATCTTGAATGAGGAAAAGCGGCAGAAGGTTCGCTGATTACGGAATGGTATGCTATTTCTCGATCGGATGCAAATTGGCAGAGCTATGCCAACCGGAAGGAGAGAAAATGACCAACAGGGGGGGAAGTGACAGATTTTCCAAATTTCATGGGGGTACCCCTTGTAAAAAATCGAAAATTTTGAAAATGGCTTTTAAGAATTATTTTGAATGAGGAAAAGCGGCAGAAGGTTCGCTGATTACGGAATGGTACGCTATTTCTCGATCGGATGCAAATTGGCAGAGCTATGCCAACCGGAAGGAGAGAAAATGACCAACAGGGGGGAAGTGACAGATTTTCCAAATTTCATGGGGGTACCCCTTGTAAAAAATCGAAAATTTTGAAAATGGCTTTTAAGCAATATCTTGAATGAGGAAAAGCGGCAGAAGGTTCGCTGATTACGGAATGGTATGCTATTTCTCGATCGGATGCAAATTGGCAGAGCTATGCCAACCGGAAGGAGAGAAAATGACCAACAGGGGGGAAGTGACAGATTTTCCAAATTTCATGGGGGTACCCCTTGTAAAAAATCGAAAATTTTGAAAATGGCTTTTAAGCAATATCTTGAATGAGGAAAAGCGGCAGAAGGTTCGCTGATTACGGAATGGTACGCTATTTCTCGATCGGATGCAAATTGGCAGAGCTATGCCAACCGGAAGGAGAGAAAATGGCCAACAGGGGGGAAGTGACAGATTTTCCAAATTTCATGGGGGTACCCCTTGGAAAAAATCGAAAATTTTGAAAATGGCTTTTAAGCAATATCTTGAATGAGGAAAAGCGGCAGAAGGTTCGCTGATTACGGAATGGTACGCTATTTCTCGATCGGATGCAAATTGGCAGAGCTATGCCAACCGGAAGGAGAGAAAATGGCCAACAGGGGGGAAGTGACAGATTATCGAAATTTCATGGGGGTACCCCTTGTAAAAAATCGAAAATTTTGAAAATGGCTTTTAAGAATTATTTTGAATGAGGAAAAGCGGCAGAAGGTTCGCTGATTACGGAATGGTATGCTATTTCTCGATCGGATGCAAATTGGCAGAGCTATGCCAACCGGAAGGAGAGAAAATGACCAACAGGGGGGAAGTGACAGATTTTCCAAATTTCATGGGGGTACCCCTTGTAAAAAATCGAAAATTTTGAAAATGGCTTTTAAGCAATATCTTGAATGAGGAAAAGCGGCAGAAGGTTCGCTGATTACGGAATGGTACGCTATTTCTCGATCGGATGCAAATTGGCAGAGCTATGCCAACCGGAAGGAGAGAAAATGGCCAACAGGGGGAAGTGACAGATTTTCCAAATTTCATGGGGGTACCCCTTGGAAAAAATCGAAAATTTTGAAAATGGCTTTTAAGCAATATCTTGAATGAGGAAAAGCGGCAGAAGGTTCGCTGATTACGGAATGGTACGCTATTTCTCGATCGGATGCAAATTGGCAGAGCTATGCCAACCGGAAGGAGAGGAAATATCCAAAAATGGGGAAATGCCAGATTATCGAAATTTCATGGGGGTACCCCTTGTAAAAAATCGAAAATTTTGAAAATGGCTTTTAAGAATTATTTTGAATGAGGAAAAGCGGCAGAAGGTTCGCTGATTACGGAATGGTATGCTATTTCTCGATCGGATGCAAATTGGCAGAGCTATGCCAACCGGAAGGAGAGAAAATGACCAACAGGGGGAAGTGACAGATTTTCCAAATTTCATGGGGGTACCCCTTGTAAAAAATCGAAAATTTTGAAAATGGCTTTTAAGCAATATCTTGAATGAGGAAAAGCGGCAGAAGGTTCGCTGATTACGGAATGGTACGCTATTTCTCGATCGGATGCTAATTGGCAGAGCTATGCCAACCGGAAGGAGAGAAAATGGCCAACAGGGGGGAAGTGACAGATTTTCCAAATTTCATGGGGGTACCCCTTGGAAAAAATCGAAAATTTTGAAAATGGCTTTTAAGCAATATCTTGAATGAGGAAAAGCGGCAGAAGGTTCGCTGATTACGGAATGGTACGCTATTTCTCGATCGGATGCAAATTGGCAGAGCTATGCCAACCGGAAGGAGAGAAAATGGCCAACAGGGGGAAGTGACAGATTTTCCAAATTTCATGGGGGTACCCCTTGGAAAAAATCGAAAATTTTGAAAATGGCTTTTAAGAATTATTTTGAATGAGGAAAAGCGGCAGAAGGTTTCATGGGGGTACCCCTTGGAAAAAATCGAAAATTTTGAAAATGGCTTTTAAGCAATATCTTGAATGAGGAAAAGCGGCAGAAGGTTCGCTGATTACGGAATGGTACGCTATTTCTCGATCGGATGCAAATTGGCAGAGCTATGCCAATCGGATGGAGAGGAAATATCCAAAAATGGGGAAATGCCAGATTATCGAAATTTCATGGGGGTACCCCTTGTAAAAAATCGAAAATTTTGAAAATGGCTTTTAAGAATTATTTTGAATGAGGAAAAGCGGCAGAAGGTTCGCTGATTACGGAATGGTACGCTATTTCTCGATCGGATGCAAATTGGCAGAGCTATGCCAACCGGAAGGAGAGAAAATGGCCAACAGGGGGAAGTGACAGATTTTCCAAATTTCATGGGGGTACCCCTTGTAAAAAATCGAAAATTTTGAAAATGGCTTTTAAGCAATATCTTGAATGAGGAAAAGCGGCAGAAGGTTCGCTGATTACGGAATGGTACGCTATTTCTCGATCGGATGCAAATTGGCAGAGCTATGCCAATCGGAAGGAGAGGAAATATCCAAAAATGGGGAAATGCCAGATTATCGAAATTTCATGGGGGTACCCCTTGTAAAAAATCGAAAATTTGGAAAATGGCTTTTAAGCAATATCTTGAATGAGGAAAAGCGGCAGAAGGTTCGCTGATTACGGAATGGTACGCTATTTCTCGATCGGATGCAAATTGGCAGAGCTATGCCAACCGGAAGGAGAGAAAATGGCCAACAGGGGGAAGTGACAGATTTTCCAAATTTCATGGGGGTACCCCTTGGAAAAAATCGAAAATTTTGAAAATGGCTTTTAAGAATTATTTTGAATGAGGAAAAGCGGCAGAAGGTTCGCTGATTACGGAATGGTACGCTATTTCTCGATCGGATGCAAATTGGCAGAGCTATGCCAATCGGAAGGAGAGGAAATATCCAAAAATGGGGAAATGCCAGATTATCGAAATTTCATGGGGGTACCCCTTGTAAAAAATCGAAAATTTGGAAAATGGCTTTTAAGCAATATCTTGAATGAGGAAAAGCGGCAGAAGGTTCGCTGATTACGGAATGGTACGCTATTTCTCGATCGGATGCAAATTGGCAGAGCTATGCCAACCGGAAGGAGAGAAAATGACCAACAGGGGGAAGTGACAGATTTTCCAAATTTCATGGGGGTACCCCTTGGAAAAAATCGAAAATTTTGAAAATGGCTTTTAAGAATTATTTTGAATGAGGAAAAGCGGCAGAAGGTTCGCTGATTACGGAATGGTACGCTATTTCTCGATCGGATGCAAATTGGCAGAGCTATGCCAACCGGAAGGAGAGAAAATGACCAACAGGGGGGAAGTGACAGATTTTCCAAATTTCATGGGGGTACCCCTTGTAAAAAATCGAAAATTTTGAAAATGGCTTTTAAGCAATATCTTGAATGAGGAAAAGCGGCAGAAGGTTCGCTGATTAGGGAATGGTACGCTATTTCTCGATCGGATGCAAATTGGCAGAGCTATGCCAACCGGAAGGAGAGAAAATGGCCAACAGGGGGAAGTGACAGATTTTCCAAATTTCATGGGGGTACCCCTTGGAAAAAATCGAAAATTTTGAAAATGGCTTTTAAGAATTATTTTGAATGAGGAAAAGCGGCAGAAGGTTCGCTGATTACGGAATGGTACGCTATTTCTCGATCGGATGCAAATTGGCAGAGCTATGCCAATCGGAAGGAGAGGAAATATCCAAAAATGGGGAAATGCCAGATTATCGAAATTTCATGGGGGTACCCCTTGTAAAAAATCGAAAATTTTGAAAATGGCTTTTAAGCAATATCTTGAATGAGGAAAAGCGGCAGAAGGTTCGCTGATTACGGAATGGTACGCTATTTCTCGATCGGATGCAAATTGGCAGAGCTATGCCAACCGGAAGGAGAGAAAATGGCCAACAGGGGGGGAAGTGACAGATTTTCCAAATTTCATGGGGGTACCCCTTGGAAAAAATCGAAAATTTTGAAAATGGCTTTTAAGCAATATCTTGAATGAGGAAAAGCGGCAGAAGGTTCGCTGATTACGGAATGGTACGCTATTTCTCGATCGGATGCAAATTGGCAGAGCTATGCCAACCGGAAGGAGAGGAAATATCCAAAAATGGGGAAATGCCAGATTATCGAAATTTCATGGGGGTACCCCTTGTAAAAAATCGAAAATTTTGAAAATGGCTTTTAAGAATTATTTTGAATGAGGAAAAGCGGCAGAAGGTTCGCTGATTACGGAATGGTACGCTATTTCTCGATCGGATGCAAATTGGCAGAGCTATGCCAACCGGAAGGAGAGAAAATGGCCAACAGGGGGGAAGTGACAGATTTTCCAAATTTCATGGGGGTACCCCTTGGAAAAAATCGAAAATTTTGAAAATGGCTTTTAAGCAATATCTTGAATAAGGAAAAGCGGCAGAAGGTTCGCTGATTACGGAATGGTACGCTATTTCTCGATCGGATGCAAATTGGCAGAGCTATGCCAATCGGAAGGAGAGGAAATATCCAAAAATGGGGAAATGCCAGATTATCGAAATTTCATGGGGGTACCCCTTGGAAAAAATCGAAAATTTTGAAAATGGCTTTTAAGCAATATCTTGAATGAGGAAAAGCGGCAGAAGGTTCGCTGATTACGGAATGGTACGCTATTTCTCGATCGGATGCAAATTGGCAGAGCTATGCCAACCGGAAGGAGAGGAAATATCCAAAAATGGGGAAATGCCAGATTATCGAAATTTCATGGGGGTACCCCTTGTAAAAAATCGAAAATTTTGAAAATGGCTTTTAAGAATTATTTTGAATGAGGAAAAGCGGCAGAAGGTTCGCTGATTACGGAATGGTACGCTATTTCTCGATCGGATGCAAATTGGCAGAGCTATGCCAACCGGAAGGAGAGAAAATGACCAACAGGGGGGAAGTGACAGATTTTCCAAATTTCATGGGGGTACCCCTTGTAAAAAATCGAAAATTTTGAAAATGGCTTTTAAGCAATATCTTGAATGAGGAAGGTTCGCTGATTACGGAATGGTACGCTATTTCTCGATCGGATGCAAATTGGCAGAGCTATGCCAACCGGAAGGAGAGAAAATGGCCAACAGGGGGGAAGTGACAGATTTTCCAAATTTCATGGGGGTACCCCTTGGAAAAAATCGAAAATTTTGAAAATGGCTTTTAAGAATTATTTTGAATGAGGAAAAGCGGCAGAAGGTTCGCTGATTACGGAATGGTACGCTATTTCTCGATCGGATGCAAATTGGCAGAGCTATGCCAATCGGAAGGAGAGGAAATATCCAAAAATGGGGAAATGCCAGATTATCGAAATTTCATGGGAGTACCCCTTGTAAAAAATCGAAAATTTTGAAAATGGCTTTTAAGAATTATTTTGAATGAGGAAAAGCGGCAGAAGGTTCGCTGATTACGGAATGGTACGCTATTTCTCGATCGGATGCAAATTGGCAGAGCTATGCCAACCGGAAGGAGAGAAAATGACCAACAGGGGGGAAGTGACAGATTTTCCAAATTTCATGGGGGTACCCCTTGTAAAAAATCGAAAATTTTGAAAATGGCTTTTAAGCAATATCTTGAATGAGGAAAAGCGGCAGAAGGTTCGCTGATTACGGAATGGTACGCTATTTCTCGATCGGATGCAAATTGGCAGAGCTATGCCAACCGGAAGGAGAGAAAATGACCAACAGGGGGGAAGTGACAGATTTTCCAAATTTCATGGGGGTACCCCTTGGAAAAAATCGAAAATTTTGAAAATGGCTTTTAAGAATTATTTTGAATGAGGAAAAGCGGCAGAAGGTTCGCTGATTACGGAATGGTACGCTATTTCTCGATCGGATGCAAATTGGCAGAGCTATGCCAACCGGAAGGAGAGAAAATGGCCAACAGGGGGGAAGTGACAGATTTTCCAAATTTCATGGGGGTACCCCTTGGAAAAAATCGAAAATTTTGAAAATGGCTTTTAAGAATTATTTTGAATGAGGAAAAGCGGCAGAAGGTTCGCTGATTACGGAATGGTACGCTATTTCTCGATCGGATGCAAATTGGCAGAGCTATGCCAATCGGAAGGAGAGGAAATATCCAAAAATGGGGAAATGCCAGATTATCGAAATTTCATGGGGGTACCCCTTGTAAAAAATCGAAAATTTTGAAAATGGCTTTTAAGAATTATTTTGAATGAGGAAAAGCGGCAGAAGGTTCGCTGATTACGGAATGGTACGCTATTTCTCGATCGGATGCAAATTGGCAGAGCTATGCCAACCGGAAGGAGAGAAAATGACCAACAGGGGGGGAAGTGACAGATTTTCCAAATTTCATGGGGGTACCCCTTGTAAAAAATCGAAAATTTTGAAAATGGCTTTTAAGCAATATCTTGAATGAGGAAAAGCGGCAGAAGGTTCGCTGATTACGGAATGGTACGCTATTTCTCGATCGGATGCAAATTGGCAGAGCTATGCCAACCGGAAGGAGAGAAAATGACCAACAGGGGGGAAGTGACAGATTTTCCAAATTTCATGGGGGTACCCCTTGTAAAAAATCGAAAATTTTGAAAATGGCTTTTAAGCAATATCTTGAATGAGGAAAAGCGGCAGAAGGTTCGCTGATTACGGAATGGTACGCTATTTCTCGATCGGATGCAAATTGGCAGAGCTATGCCAACCGGAAGGAGAGAAAATGGCCAACAGGGGGGAAGTGACAGATTTTCCAAATTTCATGGGGGTACCCCTTGGAAAAAATCGAAAATTTTGAAAATGGCTTTTAAGAATTATTTTGAATGAGGAAAAGCGGCAGAAGGTTCGCTGATTACGGAATGGTACGCTATTTCTCGATCGGATGCAAATTGGCAGAGCTATGCCAACCGGAAGGAGAGAAAATGGCCAACAGGGGGAAGTGACAGATTTTCCAAATTTCATGGGGGTACCCCTTGGAAAAAATCGAAAATTTTGAAAATGGCTTTTAAGAATTATTTTGAATGAGGAAAAGCGGCAGAAGGTTCGCTGATTACGGAATGGTACGCTATTTCTCGATCGGATGCAAATTGGCAGAGCTATGCCAACCGGAAGGAGAGAAAATGACCAACAGGGGGGAAGTGACAGATTTTCCAAATTTCATGGGGGTACCCCTTGTAAAAAATCGAAAATTTTGAAAATGGCTTTTAAGCAATATCTTGAATGAGGAAAAGCGGCAGAAGGTTCGCTGATTACGGAATGGTACGCTATTTCTCGATCGGATGCAAATTGGCAGAGCTATGCCAACCGGAAGGAGAGAAAATGACCAACAGGGGGGAAGTGACAGATTTTCCAAATTTCATGGGGGTACCCCTTGTAAAAAATCGAAAATTTTGAAAATGGCTTTTAAGCAATATCTTGAATGAGGAAAAGCGGCAGAAGGTTCGCTGATTACGGAATGGTACGCTATTTCTCGATCGGATGCAAATTGGCAGAGCTATGCCAACCGGAAGGAGAGAAAATGGCCAACAGGGGGAAGTGACAGATTTTCCAAATTTCATGGGGGTACCCCTTGGAAAAAATCGAAAATTTTGAAAATGGCTTTTAAGAATTATTTTGAATGAGGAAAAGCGGCAGAAGGTTCGCTGATTACGGAATGGTACGCTATTTCTCGATCGGATGCAAATTGGCAGAGCTATGCCAATCGGAAGGAGAGGAAATATCCAAAAATGGGGAAATGCCAGATTATCGAAATTTCATGGGGGTACCCCTTGTAAAAAATCGAAAATTTTGAAAATGGCTTTTAAGCAATATCTTGAATGAGGAAAAGCGGCAGAAGGTTCGCTGATTACGGAATGGTACGCTATTTCTCGATCGGATGCAAATTGGCAGAGCTATGCCAACCGGAAGGAGAGAAAATGGCCAACAGGGGGGAAGTGACAGATTTTCCAAATTTCATGGGGGTACCCCTTGGAAAAAATCGAAAATTTTGAAAATGGCTTTTAAGAATTATTTTGAATGAGGAAAAGCGGCAGAAGGTTCGCTGATTACGGAATGGTACGCTATTTCTCGATCGGATGCAAATTGGCAGAGCTATGCCAACCGGAAGGAGAGAAAATGACCAACAGGGGGAAGTGACAGATTTTCCAAATTTCATGGGGGTACCCCTTGTAAAAAATCGAAAATTTTGAAAATGGCTTTTAAGCAATATCTTGAATGAGGAAAAGCGGCAGAAGGTTCGCTGATTACGGAATGGTACGCTATTTCTCGATCGGATGCAAATTGGCAGAGCTATGCCAACCGGAAGGAGAGAAAATGGCCAACAGGGGGAAGTGACAGATTTTCCAAATTTCATGGGGGTACCCCTTGGAAAAAATCGAAAATTTTGAAAATGGCTTTTAAGAATTATTTTGAATGAGGAAAAGCGGCAGAAGGTTCGCTGATTACGGAATGGTACGCTATTTCTCGATCGGATGCAAATTGGCAGAGCTATGCCAATCGGAAGGAGAGGAAATATCCAAAAATGGGGAAATGCCAGATTATCGAAATTTCATGGGGGTACCCCTTGTAAAAAATCGAAAATTTTGAAAATGGCTTTTAAGCAATATCTTGAATGAGGAAAAGCGGCAGAAGGTTCGCTGATTACGGAATGGTACGCTATTTCTCGATCGGATGCAAATTGGCAGAGCTATGCCAACCGGAAGGAGAGAAAATGACCAACAGGGGGGAAGTGACAGATTTTCCAAATTTCATGGGGGTACCCCTTGGAAAAAATCGAAAATTTTGAAAATGGCTTTTAAGAATTATTTTGAATGAGGAAAAGCGGCAGAAGGTTCGCTGATTACGGAATGGTACGCTATTTCTCGATCGGATGCAAATTGGCAGAGCTATGCCAACCGGAAGGAGAGAAAATGACCAACAGGGGGGAAGTGACAGATTTTCCAAATTTCATGGGGGTACCCCTTGTAAAAAATCGAAAATTTTGAAAATGGCTTTTAAGCAATATCTTGAATGAGGAAAAGCGGCAGAAGGTTCGCTGATTACGGAATGGTACGCTATTTCTCGATCGGATGCAAATTGGCAGAGCTATGCCAACCGGAAGGAGAGAAAATGGCCAACAGGGGGGAAGTGACAGATTTTCCAAATTTCATGGGGGTACCCCTTGGAAAAAATCGAAAATTTTGAAAATGGCTTTTAAGCAATATCTTGAATGAGGAAAAGCGGCAGAAGGTTCGCTGATTACGGAATGGTACGCTATTTCTCGATCGGATGCAAATTGGCAGAGCTATGCCAACCGGAAGGAGAGGAAATATCCAAAAATGGGGAAATGCCAGATTATCGAAATTTCATGGGGGTACCCCTTGTAAAAAATCGAAAATTTTGAAAATGGCTTTTAAGAATTATTTTGAATGAGGAAAAGCGGCAGAAGGTTCGCTGATTACGGAATGGTACGCTATTTCTCGATCGGATGCAAATTGGCAGAGCTATGCCAACCGGAAGGAGAGAAAATGACCAACAGGGGGGGAAGTGACAGATTTTCCAAATTTCATGGGGGTACCCCTTGTAAAAAATCGAAAATTTTGAAAATGGCTTTTAAGCAATATCTTGAATGAGGAAAAGCGGCAGAAGGTTCGCTGATTACGGAATGGTACGCTATTTCTCGATCGGATGCAAATTGGCAGAGCTATGCCAACCGGAAGGAGAGAAAATGACCAACAGGGGGGAAGTGACAGATTTTCCAAATTTCATGGGGGTACCCCTTGTAAAAAATCGAAAATTTTGAAAATGGCTTTTAAGCAATATCTTGAATGAGGAAAAGCGGCAGAAGGTTCGCTGATTACGGAATGGTACGCTATTTCTCGATCGGATGCAAATTGGCAGAGCTATGCCAACCGGAAGGAGAGAAAATGGCCAACAGGGGGGAAGTGACAGATTTTCCAAATTTCATGGGGGTACCCCTTGTAAAAAATCGAAAATTTTGAAAATGGCTTTTAAGAATTATTTTGAATGAGGAAAAGCGGCAGAAGGTTCGCTGATTACGGAATGGTACGCTATTTCTCGATCGGATGCAAATTGGCAGAGCTATGCCAACCGGAAGGAGAGAAAATGACCAACAGGGGGGAAGTGACAGATTTTCCAAATTTCATGGGGGTACCCCTTGTAAAAAATCGAAAATTTTGAAAATGGCTTTTAAGCAATATCTTGAATGAGGAAAAGCGGCAGAAGGTTCGCTGATTACGGAATGGTACGCTATTTCTCGATCGGATGCAAATTGGCAGAGCTATGCCAACCGGAAGGAGAGAAAATGGCCAACAGGGGGGAAGTGACAGATTTTCCAAATTTCATGGGGGTACCCCTTGGAAAAAATCGAAAATTTTGAAAATGGCTTTTAAGAATTATTTTGAATGAGGAAAAGCGGCAGAAGGTTCGCTGATTACGGAATGGTACGCTATTTCTCGATCGGATGCAAATTGGCAGAGCTATGCCAATCGGAAGGAGAGGAAATATCCAAAAATGGGGAAATGCCAGATTATCGAAATTTCATGGGGGTACCCCTTGTAAAAAATCGAAAATTTTGAAAATGGCTTTTAAGCAATATCTTGAATGAGGAAAAGCGGCAGAAGGTTCGCTGATTACGGAATGGTACGCTATTTCTCGATCGGATGCAAATTGGCAGAGCTATGCCAACCGGAAGGAGAGAAAATGGCCAACAGGGGGAAGTGACAGATTTTCCAAATTTCATGGGGGTACCCCTTGGAAAAAATCGAAAATTTTGAAAATGGCTTTTAAGAATTATTTTGAATGAGGAAAAGCGGCAGAAGGTTCGCTGATTACGGAATGGTACGCTATTTCTCGATCGGATGCAAATTGGCAGAGCTATGCCAATCGGAAGGAGAGGAAATATCCAAAAATGGGGAAATGCCAGATTATCGAAATTTCATGGGGGTACCCCTTGTAAAAAATCGAAAATTTTGAAAATGGCTTTTAAGAATTATTTTGAATGAGGAAAAGCGGCAGAAGGTTCGCTGATTACGGAATGGTACGCTATTTCTCGATCGGATGCAAATTGGCAGAGCTATGCCAACCGGAAGGAGAGAAAATGACCAACAGGGGGGAAGTGACAGATTTTCCAAATTTCATGGGGGTACCCCTTGTAAAAAATCGAAAATTTTGAAAATGGCTTTTAAGCAATATCTTGAATGAGGAAAAGCGGCAGAAGGTTCGCTGATTACGGAATGGTACGCTATTTCTCGATCGGATGCAAATTGGCAGAGCTATGCCAACCGGAAGGAGAGAAAATGACCAACAGGGGGGGAAGTGACAGATTTTCCAAATTTCATGGGGGTACCCCTTGTAAAAAATCGAAAATTTTGAAAATGGCTTTTAAGCAATATCTTGAATGAGGAAAAGCGGCAGAAGGTTCGCTGATTACGGAATGGTACGCTATTTCTCGATCGGATGCAAATTGGCAGAGCTATGCCAACCGGAAGGAGAGAAAATGGCCAACAGGGGGGAAGTGACAGATTTTCCAAATTTCATGGGGGTACCCCTTGGAAAAAATCGAAAATTTTGAAAATGGCTTTTAAGAATTATTTTGAATGAGGAAAAGCGGCAGAAGGTTCGCTGATTACGGAATGGTACGCTATTTCTCGATCGGATGCAAATTGGCAGAGCTATGCCAATCGGAAGGAGAGGAAATATCCAAAAATGGGGAAATGCCAGATTATCGAAATTTCATGGGGGTACCCCTTGTAAAAAATCGAAAATTTTGAAAATGGCTTTTAAGCAATATCTTGAATGAGGAAAAGCGGCAGAAGGTTCGCTGATTACGGAATGGTACGCTATTTCTCGATCGGATGCAAATTGGCAGAGCTATGCCAACCGGAAGGAGAGAAAATGGCCAACAGGGGGGAAGTGACAGATTTTCCAAATTTCATGGAGGTACCCCTTGTAAAAAATCGAAAATTTTGAGAATGGCTTTTAAGCAATATCTTGAATGAGGAAAAGCGGCAGAAGGTTCGCTGATTACGGAATGGTACGCTATTTCTCGATCGGATGCAAATTGGCAGAGCTATGCCAACCGGAAGGAGAGAAAATGGCCAACAGGGGGGAAGTGACAGATTTTCCAAATTTCATGGGGGTACCCCTTGGAAAAAATCGAAAATTTTGAAAATGGCTTTTAAGCAATATCTTGAATGAGGAAAAGCGGCAGAAGGTTCGCTGATTACGGAATGGTACGCTATTTCTTGATCGGATGCAAATTGGCAGAGCTATGCCAACCGGAAGGAGAGAAAATGGCCAACAGGGGGGAAGTGACAGATTTTCCAAATTTCATGGGGGTACCCCTTGGAAAAAATCGAAAATTTTGAAAATGGCTTTTAAGCAATATCTTGAATGAGGAAAAGCGGCAGAAGGTTCGCTGATTACGGAATGGTACGCTATTTCTCGATCGGATGCAAATTGGCAGAGCTATGCCAACCGGAAGGAGAGAAAATGGCCAACAGGGGGGAAGTGACAGATTTTCCAAATTTCATGGGGGTACCCCTTGGAAAAAATCGAAAATTTTGAAAATGGCTCTTAAGCAATATCTTGAATGAGGAAAAGCGGCAGAAGGTTCGCTGATTACGGAATGGTACGCTATTTCTCGATCGGATGCAAATTGGCAGAGCTATGCCAATCGGAAGGAGAGGAAATATCCAAAAATGGGGAAATGCCAGATTATCGAAATTTCATGGGGGTACCCCTTGTAAAAAATCGAAAATTTTGAAAATGGCTTTTAAGCAATATCTTGAATGAGGAAAAGCGGCAGAAGGCTCGCTGATTACGGAATAGTACGCTATTTCTCGATCGGATGCAAATTGGCAGAGCTATGCCAATCGGAAGGAGAGGAAACATCCAAAAATGGGGAAATGCCAGATTATCGAAATTTCATGGGGGTACCCCTTGTAAAAAATCGAAAATTTTGAAAATGGCTTTTAAGAATTATTTTGAATGAAGAAAAGCGGCAGAAGGTTCGCTGATTACGGAATGGTACGCTATTTCTCGATCGGATGCAAATTGGCAGAGCTATGCCAACCGGAAGGAGAGAAAATGGCCAACAGGGGGAAGTGACAGATTTTCCAAATTTCATGGGGGTACCCCTTGGAAAAAATCGAAAATTTTGAAAATGGCTTTTAAGCAATATCTTGAATGAGGAAAAGCGGCAGAAGGTTCGCTGATTACGGAATGGTACGCTATTTCTCGATCGGATGCAAATTGGCAGAGCTATGCCAACCGGAAGGAGAGGAAATATCCAAAAATGGGGAAATGCCAGATTATCGAAATTTCATGGGGGTACCCCTTGTAAAAAATCGAAAATTTTGAAAATGGCTTTTAAGAATTATTTTGAATGAGGAAAAGCGGCAGAAGGTTCGCTGATTACGGAATGGTACGCTATTTCTCGATCGGATGCAAATTGGCAGAGCTATGCCAACCGGAAGGAGAGAAAATGACCAACAGGGGGGAAGTGACAGATTTTCCAAATTTCATGGGGGTACCCCTTGTAAAAAATCGAAAATTTTGAAAATGGCTTTTAAGCAATATCTTGAATGAGGAAAAGCGGCAGAAGGTTCGCTGATTACGGAATGGTACGCTATTTCTCGATCGGATGCAAATTGGCAGAGCTATGCCAACCGGAAGGAGAGAAAATGACCAACAGGGGGGAAGTGACAGATTTTCCAAATTTCATGGGGGTACCCCTTGTAAAAAATCGAAAATTTTGAAAATGGCTTTTAAGCAATATCTTGAATGAGGAAAAGCGGCAGAAGGTTCGCTGATTACGGAATGGTACGCTATTTCTCGATCGGATGCAAATTGGCAGAGCTATGCCAACCGGAAGGAGAGAAAATGGCCAACAGGGGGGAAGTGACAGATTTTCCAAATTTCATGGGGGTACCCCTTGGAAAAAATCGAAAATTTTGAAAATGGCTTTTAAGAATTATTTTGAATGAGGAAAAGCGGCAGAAGGTTCGCTGATTACGGAATGGTACGCTATTTCTCAATCGGATGCAAATTGGCAGAGCTATGCCAACCGGAAGGAGAGAAAATGACCAACAGGGGGGAAGTGACAGATTTTCCAAATTTCATGGGGGTACCCCTTGGAAAAAATCGAAAATTTTGAAAATGGCTTTTAAGCAATATCTTGAATGAGGAAAAGCGGCAGAAGGTTCGCTGATTACGGAATGGTACGCTATTTCTCGATCGGATGCAAATTGGCAGAGCTATGCCAACCGGAAGGAGAGAAAATGGCCAACAGGGGGGAAGTGACAGATTTTCCAAATTTCATGGGGGTACCCCTTGGAAAAAATCGAAAATTTTGAAAATGGCTTTTAAGCAATATCTTGAATGAGGAAAAGCGGCAGAAGGTTCGCTGATTACGGAATGGTACGCTATTTCTCGATCGGATGCAAATTGGCAGAGCTATGCCAATCGGAAGGAGAGGAAATATCCAAAAATGGGGAAATGCCAGATTATCGAAATTTCATGGGGGTACCCCTTGTAAAAAATCAAAAATTTTGAAAATGGCTTTTAAGCAATATCTTGAATGAGGAAAAGCGGCAGAAGGCTCGCTGATTACGGAATAGTACGCTATTTCTCGATCGGATGCAAATTGGCAGAGCTATGCCAATCGGAAGGAGAGGAAATATCCAAAAATGGGGAAATGCCAGATTATCGAAATTTCATGGGGGTACCCCTTGTAAAAAATCGAAAATTTTGAAAATGGCTTTTAAGCAATATCTTGAATGAGGAAAAGCGGCAGAAGGTTCGCTGATTACGGAATGGTACGCTATTTCTCGATCGGATGCAAATTGGCAGAGCTATGCCAATCGGAAGGAGAGAAAATGGCCAACAGGGGGGAAGTGACAGATTTGCCAAATTTCATGGGGGTACCCCTTGGAAAAAATCGAAAATTTTGAAAATGGCTTTTAAGCAATATCTTGAATGAGGAAAAGCGGCAGAAGGTTCGCTGATTACGGAATGGTACGCAATTTCTCGATCGGATGCAAATTGGCAGAGCTATGCCAATCGGAAGGAGAGGAAATATCCAAAAATGGGGAAATGCCAGATTATCGAAATTTCATGGGGGTACCCCTTGGAAAAAATCGAAAATTTTGAAAATGGCTTTTAAGAATTATTTTGAATGAGGAAAAGCGGCAGAAGGTTCGCTGATTACGGAATGGTACGCTATTTCTCGATCGGATGCAAATTGGCAGAGCTATGCCAATCGGAAGGAGAGGAAATATCCAAAAATGGGGAAATGCCAGATTATCGAAATTTCATGGGGGTACCCCTTGTAAAAAATCGAAAATTTTGAAAATGGCTTTTAAGCAATATCTTGAATGAGGAAAAGCGGCAGAAGGTTCGCTGATTACGGAATGGTACGCTATTTCTCGATCGGATGCAAATTGGCAGAGCTATGCCAATCGGAAGGAGAGGAAATATCCAAAAATGGGGAAATGCCAGATTATCGAAATTTCATGGGGGTACCCCTTGTAAAAAATCGAAAATTTTGAAAATGGCTTTTAAGCAATATCTTGAATGAGGAAAAGCGGCAGAAGGTTCGCTGATTACGGAATGGTACGCTATTTCTCGATCGGATGCAAATTGGCAGAGCTATGCCAATCGGAAGGAGAGGAAATATCCAAAAATGGGGAAATGCCAGATTATCGAAATTTCATGGGGGTACCCCTTGTAAAAAATTGAAAATTTTGAAAATGGCTTTTAAGCAATATCTTGAATGAGGAAAAGCGGCAGAAGGTTCGCTGATTACGGAATGGTACGCTATTTCTCGATCGGATGCAAATTGGCAGAGCTATGCCAACCGGAAGGAGAGAAAATGGCCAACAGGGGGGAAATGCCAGATTATCGAAATTTCATGGGGGTACCCCTTGTAAAAAATCGAAAATTTTGAAAATGGCTTTTAAACAATATCTTGAATGAGGAAAAGCGGCAGAAGGTTCGCTGATTACGGAATGGTACGCAATTTCTCGATCGGATGCAAATTGGCAGAGCTATGCCAACCGGAAGGAGAGAAAATGGCCAACAGGGGGAAGTGACAGATTTTCCAAATTTCATGGGGGTACCCCTTGGAAAAAATCGAAAATTTTGAAAATGGCTTTTAAGAATTATTTTGAATGAGGAAAAGCGGCAGAAGGTTCGCTGATTACGGAATGGTACGCTATTTCTCGATCGGATGCAAATTGGCAGAGCTATGCCAACCGGAAGGAGAGAAAATGGCCAACAGGGGGGAAGTGACAGATTTTCCAAATTTCATGGGGGTACCCCTTGGAAAAAAATCGAAAATTTCGAAAATGGCTTTTAAGCATTATTTTGAATGGGGAAAAGCGGCAGAAGGTTCGCTGATTACGGAATGGTACGCTATTTCTCGATCGGATGCAAATTGGCAGAGCTATGCCAATCTGAAGGAGAGGAAATATCCAAAAATGGGGAAATGCCAGATTATCGAAATTTCATGGGGGTACCCCTTGTAAAAAATCGAAAATTTTGAAAATGGCTTTTAAGCAATATCTTGAATGAGGAAAAGCGGCAGAAGGTTCGCTGATTACGGAATGGTACGCTATTTCTCGATCGGATGCAAATTGGCAGAGCTATGCCAACCGGAAGGAGAGAAAATGGCCAACAGGGGGGAAGTGACAGATTTTCCAAATTTCATGGGGGTACCCCTTGGAAAAAATCGAAAATTTTGAAAATGGCTTTTAAGAATTATTTTGAATGAGGAAAAGCGGCAGAAGGTTCGCTGATTACGGAATGGTACGCTATTTCTCGATCGGATGCAAATTGGCAGAGCTATGCCAATCGGAAGGAGAGGAAATATCCAAAAATGGGGAAATGCCAGATTATCGAAATTTCATGGGGGTACCCCTTGTAAAAAATAGAAAATTTTGAAAATGGCTTTTAAGAATTATTTTGAATGAGGAAAAGCGGCAGAAGGTTCGCTGATTACGGAATGGTACGCTATTTCTCGATCGGATGCAAATTGGCAGAGCTATGCCAATCGGAAGGAGAGGAAATATCCAAAAATGGGGAAATGCCAGATTATCGAAATTTCATGGGGGTACCCCTTGGAAAAAATCGAAAATTTCGAAAATGGCTTTTAAGCAATATCTTGAATGAGGAAAAGCGGCAGAAGGTTCGCTGATTACGGAATGGTACGCTATTTCTCGATCGGATGCAAATTGGCAGAGCTATGCCAACCGGAAGGAGAGAAAATGGCCAACAGGGGGAAGTGACAGATTTTCCAAATTTCATGGGGGTACCCCTTGGAAAAAATCGAAAATTTTGAAAATGGCTTTTAAGAATTATTTTGAATGAGGAAAAGCGGCAGAAGGTTCGCTGATTACGGAATGGTACGCTATTTCTCAATCGGATGCAAATTGGCAGAGCTATGCCAACCGGAAGGAGAGAAAATGACCAACAGGGGGGAAGTGACAGATTTTCCAAATTTCATGGGGGTACCCCTTGGAAAAAATCGAAAATTTTGAAAATGGCTTTTAAGAATTATTTTGAATGAGGAAAAGCGGCAGAAGGTTCGCTGATTACGGAATGGTACGCTATTTCTCGATCGGATGCAAATTGGCAGAGCTATGCCAACCGGAAGGAGAGAAAATGGCCAACAGGGGGGAAATGCCAGATTATCGAAATTTCATGGGGGTACCCCTTGTAAAAAATCGAAAATTTTGAAAATGGCTTTTAAACAATATCTTGAATGAGGAAAAGCGGCAGAAGGTTCGCTGATTACGGAATGGTACGCTATTTCTCGATCGGATGCAAATTGGCAGAGCTATGCCAACCGGAAGGAGAGAAAATGGCCAACAGGGGGGAAGTGACAGATTTTCCAAATTTCATGGGGGTACCCCTTGGAAAAAATCGAAAATTTCGAAAATGGCTTTTAAGCATTATTTTGAATGAGGAAAAGCGGCAGAAGGTTCGCTGATTACGGAATGGTACGCTATTTCTCGATCGGATGCAAATTGGCAGAGCTATGCCAATCGGAAGGAGAGGAAATATCCAAAAATGGGGAAATGCCAGATTATCGAAATTTCATGGGGGTACCCCTTGTAAAAAATCGAAACTTTTGAAAATGGCTTTTAAGCAATATCTTGAATGAGGAAAAGCGGCAGAAGGTTCGCTGATTACGGAATGGTACGCTATTTCTCGATCGGATGCAAATTGGCAGAGCTATGCCAACCGGAAGGAGAGAAAATGGCCAACAGGGGGGAAGTGACAGATTTTCCAAATTTCATGGGGGTACCCCTTGGAAAAAATCGAAAATTTTGAAAATGGCTTTTAAGAATTATTTTGAATGAGGAAAAGCGGCAGAAGGTTCGCTGATTACGGAATGGTACGCTATTTCTCGATCGGATGCAAATTGGCAGAGCTATGCCAACCGGAAGGAGAGAAAATGGCCAACAGGGGGGAAATGCCAGATTATCGAAATTTCATGGGGGTACCCCTTGGAAAAAATCGAAAATTTTGAAAATGGCTTTTAAGAATTATTTTGAATGAGGAAAAGCGGCAGAAGGTTCGCTGATTACGGAATGGTACGCTATTTCTCGATCGGATGCAAATTGGCAGAGCTATGCCAACCGGAAGGAGAGAAAATGGCCAACAGGGGGGAAATGCCAGATTATCGAAATTTCATGGGGGTACCCCTTGTAAAAAATCGAAAATTTTGAAAATGGCTTTTAAACAATATCTTGAATGAGGAAAAGCGGCAGAAGGTTCGCTGATTACGGAATGGTACGCTATTTCTCAATCGGATGCAAATTGGCAGAGCTATGCCAACCGGAAGGAGAGAAAATGACCAACAGGGGGGAAGTGACAGATTTTCCAAATTTCATGGGGGTACCCCTTGGAAAAAATCGAAAATTTCGAAAATGGCTTTTAAGCATTATTTTGAATGAGGAAAAGCGGCAGAAGGTTCGCTGATTACGGAATGGTACGCTATTTCTCGATCGGATGCAAATTGGCAGAGCTATGCCAATCGGAAGGAGAGGAAATATCCAAAAATGGGGAAATGCCAGATTATCGAAATTTCATGGGGGTACCCCTTGTAAAAAATCGAAACTTTTGAAAATGGCTTTTAAGCAATATCTTCAATGAGGAAAAGCGGCAGAAGGTTCGCTGATTACGGAATGGTACGCTATTTCTCGATCGGATGCAAATTGGCAGAGCTATGCCAACCGGAAGGAGAGAAAATGGCCAACAGGGGGGAAGTGACAGATTTTCCAAATTTCATGGGGGTACCCCTTGGAAAAAATCGAAAATTTTGAAAATGGCTTTTAAGAATTATTTTGAATGAGGAAAAGCGGCAGAAGGTTCGCTGATTACGGAATGGTACGCTATTTCTCGATCGGATGCAAATTGGCAGAGCTATGCCAACCGGAAGGAGAGAAAATGGCCAACAGGGGGGAAGTGACAGATTTTCCAAATTTCATGGGGGTACCCCTTGGAAAAAATCGAAAATTTTGAAAATGGCTTTTAAGAATTATTTTGAATGAGGAAAAGCGGCAGAAGGTTCGCTGATTACGGAATGGTACGCTATTTCTCGATCGGATGCAAATTGGCAGAGCTATGCCAACCGGAAGGAGAGAAAATGGCCAACAGGGGGGAAGTGACAGATTTTCCAAATTTCATGGGGGTACCCCTTGGAAAAAATCGAAAATTTCGAAAATGGCTTTTAAGCATTATTTTGAATGGGGAAAAGCGGCAGAAGGTTCGCTGATTACGGAATGGTACGCTATTTCTCAATCGGATGCAAATTGGCAGAGCTATGCCAACCGGAAGGAGAGAAAATGACCAACAGGGGGGAAGTGACAGATTTTCCAAATTTCATGGGGGTACCCCTTGGAAAAAATCGAAAATTTCGAAAATGGCTTTTAAGCATTATTTTGAATGAGGAAAAGCGGCAGAAGGTTCGCTGATTACGGAATGGTACGCTATTTCTCGATCGGATGCAAATTGGCAGAGCTATGCCAATCGGAAGGAGAGGAAATATCCAAAAATGGGGAAATGCCAGATTATCGAAATTTCATGGGGGTACCCCTTGTAAAAAATCGAAACTTTTGAAAATGGCTTTTAAGCAATATCTTGAATGAGGAAAAGCGGCAGAAGGTTCGCTGATTACGGAATGGTACGCTATTTCTCGATCGGATGCAAATTGGCAGAGCTATGCCAACCGGAAGGAGAGAAAATGGCCAACAGGGGGGAAGTGACAGATTTTCCAAATTTCATGGGGGTACCCCTTGGAAAAAATCGAAAATTTTGAAAATGGCTTTTAAGAATTATTTTGAATGAGGAAAAGCGGCAGAAGGTTCGCTGATTACGGAATGGTACGCTATTTCTCGATCGGATGCAAATTGGCAGAGCTATGCCAACCGGAAGGAGAGAAAATGGCCAACAGGGGGGAAGTGACAGATTTTCCAAATTTCATGGGGGTACCCCTTGGAAAAAATCGAAAATTTTGAAAATGGCTTTTAAGAATTATTTTGAATGAGGAAAAGCGGCAGAAGGTTCGCTGATTACGGAATGGTACGCTATTTCTCGATCGGATGCAAATTGGCAGAGCTATGCCAATCGGAAGGAGAGGAAATATCCAAAAATGGGGAAATGCCAGATTATCGAAATTTCATGGGGGTACCCCTTGGAAAAAATCGAAAATTTCGAAAATGGCTTTTAAGCAATATCTTGAATGAGGAAAAGCGGCAGAAGGTTCGCTGATTACGGAATGGTACGCAATTTCTCGATCGGATGCAAATTGGCAGAGCTATGCCAACCGGAAGGAGAGAAAATGGCCAACAGGGGGGAAGTGACAGATTTTCCAAATTTCATGGGGGTACCCCTTGGAAAAAATCGAAAATTTTGAAAATGGCTTTTAAGAATTATTTTGAATGAGGAAAAGCGGCAGAAGGTTCGCTGATTACGGAATGGTACGCTATTTCTCGATCGGATGCAAATTGGCAGAGCTATGCCAACCGGAAGGAGAGAAAATGGCCAACAGGGGGGAAGTGACAGATTTTCCAAATTTCATGGGGGTACCCCTTGGAAAAAATCGAAAATTTTGAAAATGGCTTTTAAGAATTATTTTGAATGAGGAAAAGCGGCAGAAGGTTCGCTGATTACGGAATGGTACGCTATTTCTCGATCGGATGCAAATTGGCAGAGCTATGCCAACCGGAAGGAGAGAAAATGGCCAACAGGGGGGAAGTGACAGATTTTCCAAATTTCATGGGGGTACCCCTTGGAAAAAATCGAAAATTTCGAAAATGGCTTTTAAGCATTATTTTGAATGGGGAAAAGCGGCAGAAGGTTCGCTGATTACGGAATGGTACGCTATTTCTCGATCGGATGCAAATTGGCAGAGCTATGCCAATCTGAAGGAGAGGAAATATCCAAAAATGGGGAAATGCCAGATTATCGAAATTTCATGGGGGTACCCCTTGTAAAAAATCGAAAATTTTGAAAATGGCTTTTAAGAATTATTTTGAATGAGGAAAAGCGGCAGAAGGTTCGCTGATTACGGAATGGTACGCTATTTCTCGATCGGATGCAAATTGGCAGAGCTATTCCAACCGGAAGGAGAGAAAATGGCCAACAGGGGGGAAGTGACAGATTTTCCAAATTTCATGTGGGTACCCCTTGGAAAAAATCGAAAATTTTGAAAATGGCTTTTAAGAATTATTTTGAATGAGGAAAAGCGGCAGAAGGTTCGCTGATTACGGAATGGTACGCTATTTCTTAATCGGATGCAAATTGGCAGAGCTATGCCAACCGGAAGGAGAGAAAATGACCAACAGGGGGAAGTGACAGATTTTCCAAATTTCATGGGGGTACCCCTTGGAAAAAATCGAAAATTTTGAAAATGGCTTTTAAGAATTATTTTGAATGTGGAAAAGCGGCAGAAGGTTCGCTGATTACGGAATGGTACGCTATTTCTCGATCGGATGCAAATTGGCAGAGCTATGCCAATCGGAAGGAGAGGAAATATCCAAAAATGGGGAAATGCCAGATTATCGAAATTTCATGGGGGTACCCCTTGGAAAAAATCGAAAATTTTGAAAATGGCTTTTAAGCAATATCTTGAATGAGGAAAAGCGGCAGAAGGTTCGCTGATTACGGAATGGTACGCTATTTCTCGATCGGATGCAAATTGGCAGAGCTATGCCAACCGGAAGGAGAGAAAATGGCCAACAGGGGGGAAGTGACAGATTTTCCAAATTTCATGGGGGTACCCCTTGGAAAAAATCGAAAATTTCGAAAATGGCTTTTAAGCATTATTTTGAATGGGGAAAAGCGGCAGAAGGTTCGCTGATTACGGAATGGTACGCTATTTCTCAATCGGATGCAAATTGGCAGAGCTATGCCAATCGGAAGGAGAGGAAATATCCAAAAATGGGGAAATGCCAGATTATCGAAATTTCATGGGGGTACCCCTTGGAAAAAATCGAAAATTTCGAAAATGGCTTTTAAGCAATATCTTGAATGAGGAAAAGCGGCAGAAGGTTCGCTGATTACGGAATGGTACGCTATTTCTCGATCGGATGCAAATTGGCACAGCTATGCCAATCGGAAGGAGAGAAAATGGCCAACGGGGGGGAAGTGACAGATTATCAAAGAAATTCGAAAATTTTTATAACGAAATTTGGGCAATATTTTGTCAAAAAATAGTTGCTGTTTCTCAATCAATCTCCTTCCCAATCTTTGTCTGGTCGATTGCCTATTATTTTGGTCTAGTTCGATCGGGTATCATGATGGCGTAAGGACATGACTCGACGCAGAAAGGACACGGTCCAACAAATGCAAAAAATAAGACTTGGCCAACTTTATCCGGAGGTTCTGGGGGGAAAAGTTTGGCCGTATGCTGTTTGAGTAACTTAAGCATGCCAGTTTATCCGTCTTAGTTGCTTTGACCTTTTTCCGCCTTCCGTTTCTTTTTATTATTTCTTTTTATCTTGATTTTATTTTTGCCTTTTTTTGTGCTTGTGTGGTAGTTTGCATGGAAATGCGTATAGAAGGGGCAAGTTTTTGGGCCATTATTTGCCTCCTACGATTTAGTTTGCAAATGTCCAGGGTCCGCAGCGGTGAAAGTTTGCCTTGGCGCTTCATCAATTCACTTTGCCTTTGCCATATCCTTTGTGCGCGCACACACACACACACACTCATACCCATGCAAACACACTGAGACACACACACACACATAGATGGAGTTGAGTCTTCTACTTTGGCTTAATCGCACATAAGCGGTGAGTTTTTTGTGTACTTAAGAAACCACTTAAGAAGTCGTTAAATAATCAATGAATAAAGATTCTTGCCGCCTTTCTTGTCGTTTGCGCTTCGGCTATGTTTTCTTTTCGGCGACGCATAAATTGTCATAAATAAATGAGCACAACGAGAGCCTGGCGGGCAGAAGGACCTCTCCTAGATGACATCTTTAAAAGCAGTTCCACCGCAATCGTCAATGTGTGTGGCTTTTCCGCCACATCCTTTCCCTTTCTCTCTCTACTTTTTTTTGTGGACAAAACAGCCGACACTTTTCCGTCACTTTCTGAAGGAGGGGTTCAGGGAAAAACTTTTCCAAGTAGTAGCTACAAAAAAAAAAAAGGGTAGTGATTGGAATCGTTGGTAACAATGGGGAACATGAGGCACAACTTTTGCATTCCAGGACCTGCGACAGGTAATTGAGCGGAAACCTGGCCAGATTTAACTGTTTATAGACTTTGAAAGGCATTCAACCTTTTGAGAATTGATTCGATATGGCTCAGATGGCTTGCAGCTAACGGCTTTCTAATGACAAATCGTTCTACCAAAGATGCCAGCTAAAAAAAGAGGCAGCAACCAACTGAAATTCTATTGAAAGCTGTAACAAAGGGACTTCCAGAACTAAATCTTTTAATAATTTAATTATTGTTTTGTATTCATCCGCCATCCGCCACTTGTTGCCCCGATATCCTTTGGCATTTTCGTAGTATCGTAATAGATTTCAAGTCCTTGGGACTTATCCTCCCTTTTCTATTCAATTTTTTGCCCGTATTTTGCCTGTGACTTTTATTGCATTTGATTGCTGGATTTTCATCATTCCAGTGCTGTTTGGGGTGCCTCTTCTATGTTATTGACTTTGATTTTACTTTCGGCATTGGCTTTGTGGCTCCTGCACCGCGATTTAACGGCTTTTAGCCAGGCAGGATAGCCCGCCCATTCAAGCACAATGCCAAAGCTGGGGAGCAGCAGCTGGAGCAGGAGCTGGGCCAGGACATTCGACAGCTGTCATGACACCCGGCACACACACCCCCACGGCTCCTTTCGATTTCGACTGTCTACGGGAGCAAGTGCCTTAATTTGCGGATTTCGTACAAATGGTTCGGAAGAATTGCTTTAAGTAATTGTTTTCGCCTTCTCTCTTTCAGTCTCCCTTTGGAAATATTGTGCCATTTTTGCCTTTGGTCCTTTCCCATTTGTACATACCCGGTACTTTCGAGTACACAATAGGGTATATTGGATTCAAAAGGGAAATAAATCTTGGAGAAATGGGTATATGTTTGTATAAAATATCTTGGTTAGTAGCTTAAGTACCGGGTATATACAGTCTAGAAATAGTCTCTTATAACTCGAAAGTAGCAGGTATCTATAGTCGAGAAGAGAGTCCTCGGAGTCCTTATCACAACATACACACATCCTTTATTGAGACCCATGTATCAATCAAATGATGTGGGATTTGAAACTTTTTGTAATAAAGCAGGTTATCACGTTTGTGTCCCCAAACATAATATTTTAAAGGAATACCTTGGCGAGGTAGGTGGGTGAGTGAGCTTTAATGAGTCGATGGCCGAACCCTGCGGACTTGGATGGCCGAACCATGGGCGCTTTGCAATTCTCATTTTACATATTGCCCTCGGAGTTGCATATTTTTTTCCTTTCCTATCCTCTCCTGTCTGTTTTTTGTGTTTTGTACCTTTGTGTGTTTGCTAACTGCCTAGCTGGCGGTGAACTAAATGTTGAATGTTGAATGTTGGCCCTTAGAATCCGCATCCAAAGCCCTCCTCCACCTACTGCCTCATCCTCATTCAAACTCCTACTACGCCGACAGAATGTCTGAATGTCGGACTGTCTATATATATCTATCCGTGTGCCATTTTCCTCTCTGTTTGCGCACCCTGCCGTGCCTGCACCTTTTGTACGTTTTTAATTTTCCTGTTTTATTTCCGGTTTTACGATTCCCATCTCAAATCTAGATTGCAATGGCGTCACTCACTGCCTCGCTGCTCCTAATTCCTGTTACTGCTCCTGATTCGCCGCCAAGGTGCTACGTGTCTCGTCAACCAGGATCGTCGTTATTTACTGTCAAGGATAATCGACTGGCGATCATTGCTTTAAGTTTTAAATATCATTAGGAGTTTAAGGCCTATTTTGTAGTTAATTTTTTAAGGGCTGCTGGTGGGTTTCGGCTTTAAATAGGATTTTTGTTTGGCTTTTTGGGATAAGCCACAAAATTTGAATAACTAAGGGGGTATTGGACATTGGGAAAAGGGTCTCTGAAAAGTTTAATTAAAATAAGAAAATAATATTTATGATTTTTACAAATAATCATATCTTTTGCCTACTTTCTTGGGTAAACTTTTTTACAAATTATACAAATTTTTACCCCCAAAAACTACATATTTCTCCCACCGTCCAGGTATATGATTTGGCAGGAATTCCATGGACATGGCCAGATAAAGATTGGCATAGAGATAGGCCCAAACGTGGACCGGCAAGGCAACAAAAGGAAAAACCAAAACCAAAAGGCAACAGTCAACGCTCATGTGCTTCCTTGGGCCACGCCTCCCAGCCCCTGGCCCAGACCTGCCACACCTGCCACCCAGTGCACCTGCCACACCCCCTTTTACGCCCATCGAATTGCCTTGGAAAATATTTGCATAAAAAGGTCAGTGGCACCCGGTGTGTAAGTGTGTTTGTCTTTTGTGCTGGGGTTTCTGGGTGACAACCGGGGGGGCATGGGAGGGTGGGGGCTGTCCCATTGAGGAAGCCAAACGCCATTTGTGATGGGGGAGTGCGACATTGATGCTGACTAACCTGCCCCCTCGTCCGTTAAGGTGAGTTTGTCTCGGTTTTTGGTCAGCTGCTCGTCATCATTTGGCCATTATCCAGAGCTTTGGCTAATAACGCAATCATGGCTTTAAAGCGCATTGCTTCCAAAGCAATACCTTGGCTCGAATAGTGAAAAAGTGGGAAAAGACGGCCGAGGGACTCTACTACTCCAATGAGCCAAACAACAAAAGGCAATTTGCAAGGCAGAATCTGCGATAAAGGCTGACGGCTGATGGACATGGGCGTACGGTGAGACTTCGAACGGGGGCGGTGTGGCAGGCAGCAGAAACGTGAGAAGGACATGGACGGGGGCTGGGTGTGAAGGACGTCAGGACTAAATACTCCAGCGACCAGGAGAGGAATCAACGCGTTTGCAAAACGTAAAGACAAAGCATTGTTTTTCGCTGGCCAGCTAAAACCGCTCCAGTTTTTGGCTTTTATCCGCCTTCTACTGTTTTATGCACTTGGAGAAATAGTTAGGGAATAAAAAAGTACAATTTGGGTAATGGAAAAAGTTATATTTAGATTAAATAGCAATTTTATAAAGAATTTAAGGCTATATTCATTGAAAAGTAAGCAATCTGACAGTAACTTTTCTGAAAAATCTTTTCTTTGCAACACTGAGAAATAATTTAAGCTTTTCAACACTTAAAAATACTTTTAGCTTTTAAATACTAAAAAATATATATTTAATTCCTTGTGCTTTTTTTCCACACTGCTCCTGTCTGCCAACAAACAAATAAGTTGTGCAGCCCAGAACTCCAAACTCTCACAGGACCCGGCAGGTCCTGGGCGCTGGCTGGCAGATTTCTTGATAAAAAGATTGACAGCGTTGATAGCCGAAATAATTAATTGAATGAAACTGCTACAACAAATGCCTTTAATTAGTGTCTGGTTTCGTTGCTTCTCGATTAAGGGAGGGGTGTCCTTAAGCCACCAGTCCCCGCAGCCATTTCCTTCGTCCTTTTTCCGTGGGTCTATAGATTTTTTGAAATGGATTGCAACTGCAGACTGCAGTGCTGAGAAATGGGAGTGAGGGGAAAGTGTATCTATTGGTGGTGGAGGAATGCAGAGCCCAACTCGTCGCCTTGTCGCGAATTTCCATGGAAATTATTCAAGCAGAAGGATATATGATAATTTCCGTCGGAAGTGTAATCAAAAATCGCTTAGACAAGTGGCTGTTGGGTTGGATTCCCCACAAATCCCTCAGACTGCGTGTCTATTTTTGGATTTTGAGGGAGAGCTTGCAATGACAGGAGCTCCCTGCTCCTATATAAATAAGGGACTTTCAGGACTCTATATAAAAGTTATAGTTCATCTTTTATCTTTTGATAGAAAACTAGGAGTATTCTTTGTTTGTCTAAATAATAAATCGATTGAAACCTAATACCACATGATGATGGCCCTCCACTTTACCTTTTCAATAGCATATCCTTTTTTTTTTGTTTTATCGTAGAGTGAGTGAGGCATTCAGGAAAACATCCTGGCAGTGTGTGACAATCGTGTGTGTTTTCAGTTGACTTGTATGCGACAATGCCATTTGGCCATATCGTCAACTATTTGCCATCTTTTTTTAAACACGCCCTTTGTTTTTTGTTCTCTTTGCCGGTTTTTGTTTTTACGAAATACGTATAATCCGCTTTTGCCGGGCCTTCTGATCCTAGTCAGCTTTTGTCCGCTTTCACACCAACTATATATACGGAGTGGCGGACAAACGGACAGGAGGACAGTGGGACTTGCGGACTGGCGGACAGCGATTCGCTCTTTGTTTTCCGGTTGAAGCTTTTTCATTTTCGCTTTCATTCCAACGTCGAAATGGCCAAACGGCCGAAAAACCAAAAGATTTTAATGCCATAAATTCATATTCCCATCATTCAATTGACAAATGGCCATATGTGGCCAGTGACATGGTTTCCACCCCTCCCGCAAGGACCTCTCATCTCATCCATGGCCACAAAAATCAAAGCCCCCTCGCTGGCTATTGTGTGATGGCCAGTTGATTCCGAGTTTCGGATGGAAATGCTATTGCTGGCGCCGAGTTTTAACAGGATTTGCAATGCATTTTAACTGAATAATTGATAAAATTTTGACACAAAAGTTTATTTAAGTGCAGAGTAGCAGTGGTGGCGTAAACAAAACCAAAATAAAACGCCAACTAAATTGATTGTTCGACGGTGGGATACCTCTCAACAAGAGAAAAGAGAAAAAAACGAGAATGTTCAGAACTTTTTAGTAAAATCTGGTTAAGTCCTGGTAAAGGGATACATGCCAAAGGATTAACTGCAAAAAAATTCCAGCATTGTTATTAATTAATAAGGTTTATGGCCAGTACTTTACCTCGAAATGTTTTATGCTCGAATATCCCTTTAGTCAGTCAGTTAGCCAATACTTTTCGTCCTTTCGCCGGCTCGTCCTTCGTGTGTGTTGTCTGTCGCTGACGCTGTGATGCCGTGATGTATGTATGTCCTTTTTTTCCAAACTGCCTTCTGCAAAAATGAAATATACAAAGTGGAATTGAAGTGGGAATTATTCATGGGCTCATGAGGAGGAGTACAGTAGGAGACGGCTGCTAGGAGCCAGCCAGGACATTCCAGGCTGGTGCCATGTGACGGTTGATTTTTTGGTTCCCTCCGGCGTGTACCGGCTGTGCGGCAGGAAAAGCAACAGGAACCCAGACCCGGAGGCACCGGGACTCGGATTCAGAATCAAAATCATAGTCGCGCTGATGACATTTCGTTGATTTTAATTCCGAAGCTAAAGGATTCGCCATCAATTTCTGTTTAATAAACTCATTTAAAGTGGAATACAAAAAATTGGAAACAATTTCTAATCGATTTCCATGTCGAGGAGCCATAATAATAAAGCCACGCACAGAGGCCCATCAATTTGTGGGCCTTAATCTGCGATGACACACGCACGACACTTGCCAATGAAGGACACGATACAGGACATTAAAGCCAAATAGTTTGGCCAATTAATTTTCCCCTCCACCCCACTCCACTTCACTCCCTCCCAGAGCGAACTGAAAAAAGGGCCGAAATGAAACTATTCAATGGCATCAACTTGTCATATTTATGGCCAAAAACGGAAGGCTATCGGGTGGGTGGTCGGCAGGACATTTTTATCGACGCAATGCATGCATCGAGATGAAAATCGTTTGTGCAGCTAAACACACGCACACACACACTGGCACACACCATGTTGCACATTCAGTTACCCCTCTGTTCAACGTACTTATGTCATATGCATGTTGACTACTTAAAATTCAATTGGCTCTAAAATAAACGATTGCCAAATATGTACGCTTGGGCTGCCACATTTCCACATTTGCCTCATTGCCACACGACCGTACTTGCCTCTTGCCCATATTGCCGCACTGCCACACTGCCACACGGCCACTGCCACTGCCACCATTGTAACTAAGTGTCAATTGTCATGTGTCAAATTGTGGCATACAAATTAGGGTAATCAGAGTACAACAGTATGTTTGATTGCTTGCTTTATTTATGATTGTTTGCACAACTTGGAGCTCTCTTGCCCAGCCACAACATCGTGTATCCGGACGGGGGGACGGCTACCGGACTCCGGGACACCGGACTCTGGCCGGGTATACACCAGGTAAACACACACGAGCCAGACACGGACAAACGGACAAACGGACAAGCTCTATATATGTATGCTCTGGTATATATATTAAATTCTGGCACGATATTTGCTCTGAATTTGTACAAAATTGTCATTTAGAAGTAAGCGTGTTGTAGCCGTCCAATCAACTGGTTAACTTTTCCATTATACAATTTTCAAGGATTTGTTTAGTTTTTTTTACATTAGGCTTACAATTAGACAGGTTTAGAGTCCTAAATAATAAGTTAAGTAGGAAATAATTGTAGGAGTTCTGCCACTTCAGAAATAAGAAACTAAACCAACTTCAAGAAATGGACAAATAGACAAGCAAGAGGACAGTAGATCTATTCTTATTCATTTCATTTGTAATCATAACCATTTTAGAATTACACTCAAAACATACAAAATATTATATAGTTTTGTCTCTAAGAATAAGAGACCCAATTCCTTTGACTTGGCCAAGTTCTAATAACTTTTCTTTGGCCATAAAAATATCCCAACGCCCTCAACTATTCTCCATTCTTAGCTCCATTCTATGGAAAGTTTTATTTTTTAAAAGAAACCTCATTATTTTTCGAGCAAAAGGCTGCTGCTGCTGCTGCTGCTGTTGATAATGTTGGCCAAATCCAAAAGCCAGGCCAAAAACCAGTTGAAAACAAGTTGAAAATATTATAAATGCATAAAGACGAGGGTGTGGCAGGATGGCAGGATGGCAAATAACCCTTTCCTTGATTCTGGGGAAAAATTAACATGTGTGGCTGCCCCGAGGGCGGGGTTGGCTAAAAATTGAAGCCACGATGCTGCTGCCTGCCTTGGCTTGGCTTCCTTGGAACGGAAAGACTACAAAAGTCTTTTCGGCCATATCCCCCGTACAAGTGGAGCAGCTGGCAGTGGAGGCGAAGTGGTGGGCGGATTGCCGGAGCAGTTTTTGTTTCCTGAACCCGGCTACCCTGATCTCCTGGGGACAATTGTGGCCCCAAAATTGTGACCCGCCCACCTGACCTCTGCGCTTTTTTGGGTGGCGTGTGTGTGTGGTGGAAGGGGTGATACAGCCACCCGTGGGGCAACAAAAACAACAGCTGGTGGTAAGGACAATTAGAAGGAGCATGTGTGAGGCAGCCGTTGCCGCCCCTAATGAAGGCGCAAAAATTATGAACTTTTGGCCAAAGATGAACAGGCTTTTAATTTATAAATAGGCTAGTGGCAAGTGGCATGCGGCATGTGGCATATAGCATGCGGCAAGAGGACACAAAGGAAAATGCCATTGAATAATTAAAGCAATCTGTTTGGAACTTTAATCAGCTTTTTGGTTGCTTTTCAAGTTTCTAGATTTAGGATTCACCCTCGAAGAAGATGAGCAACACGTGGTTGGTTCTGCCACGTGTTGCTGCCACTCGTGTGGCATCAAAATTGTAAACAAACCGAGACCGAAGTGCCTGCAAGTCGAGTGTTAGCCGAAATGGAACGATTCGAGCCGAGTCATTGCTTCCCAGCCAACCGATGTTTGAGTGAAACTTTTGACGCCGTTCGTCCGAAAGCTCTACGGGCACGAGTCCGGCAAAAAAAAAAAAATAATATAATCCGGCTGGGAGCATTCCGGCAAAGTCAAATCCGTGGGCGCCGTCAGTTGTTGTGCCAGCGTGTACGAGTGCGGACTGTGCACGCTCCCCCACACATCCGAGAGATACAATTCAGAGATATTTTTAATATCCATTTTCAAGACGAAGAAACTTTCGAACATTTTTCAAAAACAACGTTTTCCAGTGCTCTCGCTCTCTGTCTATAATTTTTTGTTCGCTTTTTTTTAGTTGGTTAGCTCGTTAGTTGGTTTTTGGTGTGTCATCGATCAAGATCTTCTCTTTGAAATCGAATTCAAATTCAGAATCGCGAAGGTCTTCGCATCGCGATCGTTTAGTGTCGTAATCTTCGCCGTGTTGGACAAAATAATATCTTTTCTCGAAATTCTCAGTGACAAGCCACTTTCGAGCGACAGTTTTTTGATTTTTTGGCAAACATCTATGACGACGTGGAAGTGAACATGTACGTAGAATGAAAAACATAATTATAATCATGAAAGGAACTATGAAAGTGGACAGTATTTTGCATAAAAGTGTTGAATAAATGATATCTTTTGGGGGGAAATTTCTTAAAGAAATAAATAAAGTTTATGGTTCCTATTTTTTTAAAGAAGAACTTGTAGAATTCCTTTGTAGGTTCAGTGATCCTTTTGATTTTTTCAAGAGGTTAAGTAAAAAAAATTAGAATACTAGAAGAAAAGTTATCCCGGTACTTTTCGGATAAATTTTTTTAGAAGCATTACTTACCAATCTCCACAAACTTATTTGATTTTCCAAAGATCTTCCAAAATACCATAAATAATTTCCTTTAGAAACTTTAACTTACTTATTGGGAATATTTAATTATTGGCAAGGAATTAAAAATTTATGTTTCAAAATTTTGTATTAAATGAAGTCCTTTTTTTTTAATATATTTATAGTGCCAAGATGAAACAAGATCATGTTTTAAAACTCAAAAATCATTGCTATATTTTATATAAATTTTTTATTAAAAATGGAGGAGTAAGGAGTAGGTAAGGAGGAGTCTTGTGACTGTGTGTTTTTAAGAAACAGTGCCTTGATTTCCCAAGATTATTTACCTAAAAATTTAATCCAAAATCCAAATTATTTTAAGCCCGAAAAGCAAAGAGCTTAAATAGGAACTGGAGCATTGCCAAAAGGCAGTAGTCCCTACATTATGTAGTTTATTTCCATAAAAGGGGATAGAGGCGAGTCCGAGGGGCAAGCAAAGGTTTACAGTCCTTATGCCACTTACGCATGATTGGAATAAAAATGTCCTGCAGGCGGCAACAAGGACATAACAATATACAGGCGGGACAACAAGTGTTGTCTGCTGCTGCCAAAACGTACGAGCGCCATTAAGTGTGGCAACTATTCTGCCACCGAGCACCTTACTGCCTTTCATCCTTCCACCAAGACACGACACGAAATTGTTGCAAAATATGAAACGGCTGTGCCGCAGTTGGTGTTGCTGTTTCTGTTTTGAAGTTGGAGTAACAGTATTATCCCCGAAACCACTCGAGGAAGCCCAGCACCCAGCACCCAGCACCCAGCACCCAGGACCCAGTACACAGACCGGTATTAGAACCCATACCCCATGGAACGTGCCGCAGCACAGACTGTTCCACAGAACCCTTTCCATATGCATATGGGTCTTCCAGTTCGTGTCTGTGTCCGTGTGGCTGTCCTTGTTGATAACTTAATAGCAGGACAATGCAATACTTTCCATTTACGAGTTCATTTCTATAAACGGACAGGGCAGGACTGAAGCAGTGGCAGTGGCAGTGGCAGTGGCAGTGGTAGGGGCAGGGCCAGAGGCAGGCAAACGCAAAGCCACCTGACTCCATCCAACATCCGATCCCAGACCGATTCTGTCCGTCCGCCTCCTGCGGTTGCCTCGACATAAGCCCATTTCGCTTTAAATTAACCAGTTTGGAGTGCCGTTGGAGGACTTTCAAGGAAGAAACATAAGTTGCCGCATCCGATGCTTTGTCCGATCCGGATTTTCACTTTACTTTAAATACATAACCTCTGCGTATGCACATGGCGACCGTGACAGTGGAGATGGTGGTGGTGGTGGAGTTCGGAATTCGGAATTCGGTGGGAAAAGCGGAGTAATTTCCTATGAATATCACAATGTAAACGGAAACGGAAAATCTGCAGTCGTGGGCCAGTCAGTATGTGACACAAGTTGCCATAAAAACGTGTAACAGTGGCAGTGGCAAGGACGAGAACGGCGACAAGGATAACTGAAAAAAAAAAAACAGGAACAGAAAAAGCAAAAGCAAAAATTGTAGCAACAAAATTAAGTGAGCGGGCAACTTTACTGTAACGTGCCGTACGTGATGCCAGTGTGGCTCAGTGAAGGAGTTTATATTGCACTCTCGAACCTACAACCTTTAGTCCTTTAGTCCCCCATCCTCCATCCGGCATCCTTGATTCTCCAGTTGCCATGCTCCGTGATCCCGTCATTTGGGTGCGTGCTCCAAGCCAACCGGCTGTCTACAGATACTAAATCAACTTCAACTTCAACCGAATAGTGGCAGTAGTTCCTGGGGCACGATCCCTGTTCAGATTGCCGGTTAGTGGTGGGAGGACCCTGGCTAAAAAATGGCTACATCAGGTTGCCTTTGGTTCTTGGAATTAAAATGAAAATTAAACTATTCTTCAAGTTCAAAAATAATCGGTTAATTAGCGAGTGAGTGTTTCAAGGTTGGAGTATATTTTCTCTTTTCTAATGCCTCGTAGTAACCGCAGTTTATGATCTTTGGAGATCAGAAACAAGCCACTGTTCTCTGCCAGTCGGCACTTTCAACGCACTAGACCCAGACCATAAACAATTCAGGTAATGGCCGGGCCAGCACAGACTATATAAACAATATGGGAAATATAAACAAATCAGAGTACTGGGAAGCCGCACGATGAGGTGACCAGAAGACCTGGGATCGTAAAATATGTATTTACGGGCAATTGGTCGGTACACATGTGGAAAAGATCTCCGATTCGAAAAAAAGTGGCCTTCGGTTCGTTGGTGGGGAGGACTGAGTGAGTGAGTAACTATCAGGAGAACACACCGTGTACTTACGAAACGAATAAAAATAAATTTCAAAAAGAAAACAACAATTATCTATACATTTATTTATACATTTTTTTATTGAGCGCCCGCGAAATGTATTTCCATTTTTAAGATACTATGACGAAAGATGCCACGCCAAAAAATAAATACAGATTCAAGAAAATGTTGAATGAATTTCGGTTTAAAACTTTTTTCACTCATCACTTATATCACCTTTAAAGTGAGAAAAAGCTTTCAACAATCAACTGATTGCCTTTGACATCAGATTGGCTGGAAAATAATTTACTTGCAACTCTCTAGAATTACTTATTTATTTATTTATTTATGTGGCACGAGGCATGGGGCTTGGGGCGAAAGGAAAAAAAACACGTCCATAATTTATTCATTTATGATTTTTTATTTTATTTATTATGATTTCTTTTGACAGAATGGTTTAATAAATACACCCAGTCCGCCCATTGCGCAGTTGAGGCATGTAAATGTATGGCAGCACCAGTACACTGCCACAAAATGCAGCACGGACACAGACACCTGGCAGTACATAAATACGTATACGCCGTGTAGGTAGTACGTACACCTGCAGGCATGCATAATTGAAGAGTTGCACGTGTGAAGTCGCCAACAGCTGACGCCACTAAAGTCATCAACTGTTGCAGTTGCTGTTGCATGTAGTGTTGCTGCTGAAATTGCAATTGCAACTGAAACTGAAGCAATTTTATTGGACGCGTGGCCGTGTGGCAGCATGGCAGTGCGGCAGCATGGCAGCAGTACTAACTGCAACAGCCTGCTGCATATTTTAATGCCATTCTGGCCGAAACGAGAACTCCATAAAGACGAGGCGACATATTATCCTTGTAGGGCAGATTTATGGTCTTGCCATATCAAGGCATAGTGCTGCACATGCAACTGCAACTGCATCTGGTTGTCGTACGAGTAATCCCCACGTCTCCGCTTCCATTCCCGTTACTTGCAACTCAATTTGGTCCACTCTCGGGGGGTGGGGTCAGAGTGCCTTTAATCCTTGAGTAAACTGGGGGCATTAAGTATGCAGTAAATAAATCGCAGTTGAGGTCCTCGATGTCCTCGAGAGCCCAAGCCAAAAGCAAGACCTTTGCAACGTATCCCATTATCCTGTAGTATTAATTAGTTTTGAAATGGTTATCCCTTTCAGATCGAGTCCAGACAATCATGAACATCCCAAAGACGGAAAGTTGCTAAGTTGCAATGTTGGCTGGTGGCAGTGGCGGCGAAGGCAGCAACTTTGGCACCAACACCATCTCGGCCCGGCAGGGAACCTCAAAGCGACCGCCTAAGGCCGGCAAGGGCGGGATGACGGCCGGCACCAGCACCCGAACCTGCCCAGGTGGCAGCAACAAAGGAGGCAACAACAACACCACGACTGCAAGTGGCACCAGTACCAGTGGTGCCATGACAACCGTGACAGCCGCAACGACAACGGGCAAGGCCACCGTTAGCCATGGTCACGGTCGCCACAGAAGCGGACGAAGTGGTACAGCAGCCGGAACGGGAACAGGAACAGGAACCGGTACCGGAACCAATAATGGCTCTGGATCGGCACGTTGCAATGTTGATGGATTCGTCGGTGGCATCGAAACATATCTGGGCCTAATTGGTTGGCGAAAGAAGTGCCTGTACACGCTGCTGTTGCTCCTAATGCTGCTGATTATCACGAATCTGGTGCTCACCCTCTGGATACTCAAAGTGATGGAGTTCTCAACGGTAATTGGTTAACACAGCCCCCGGGCGAATATCATCCAAAACCGAAAATTTGTTAATCTCTACCTCTCTCCCCCACAACCCCCGACCCCTGTACCGTTTCTGTTTCAAAATTGATTTGGTTTCGCTTTCAGGAGGGCATGGGTCAGCTCAAAATCGTGCCCGGTGGCATTCAGTTGTCGGGACAAGCGATAATTATGGACATGCTGCGCGCCTCCACGATCCGTTCGCGTCACGGCCAGCCCCTTTCCATAGGTGAGTGAATGGGTGTGTGTGTGTGTGTTGCATGTGTTGTTGCATGTTGTTCCTGCTACTGGCTTCTGGCTAAATTGGGCGATTAGGCGCGAACATGCACGTCATACATGAGGCACCGCTTAGCCTTCGGCTTAAGCCCCCTGCCCCCTAAAACCACCTACCTACCTAACTCCCGCCCTCCCATGCTCTTAATATTCAATTCATAAATGGACACATTGGTTAAGGTTTTGCATCAATATTCACACTGACCTTCCCTGGCCACGTTTTCAAAGTCATGGAGCGGCTGAAATGTATGGCCAGGCCAAGGGACACGGCCGGACAAAGCGGACAAGCGGACAAACGGACACTCGGACAGACTGCAGGATGACTGGCTCAATGGCGGGGCAGTGCATGTTTAATGAACTGCGTCCGCCGACGTCGTCGCCGCCGCCATTGTGCAGCCTCATTTTGTTCACCTCCGCTGCAGGGTTTAAGCATTCAGGGATGTGTGGGGATGTGTGTGGCAAGGTGGCAAGGGAAAGGACACACAGCAGGTCTCGGCAAACACGACTCAGGACAAATGTGTGCCGTTGCCAGTCAAGACATAAATCAACGGATATCAACAACGTTGCTGAGAGTGTGTGGGGCGGAGGCAGGAAATCAGAGACACTAAGCGTTACCAAATGAGATCGGGGGCAGCAACACCATCCTTCCTGGCCCATTCCACCAAGGCGGGCTGGAGCCAAGATGTACAATTACAGATAAACCGTGCGAAAGGATGCCCAAAGAAGACGGATGCGATTGCCAGGAGACCTTCGTCCATGTGTCGACAAGAAATTGCTATCACGGAATGGACAGGAGTCCTGGGCCAAGGAGTCGGGACGAGCAGCATTTCCCGGAGCGATAAGTAGCACCGCAGACACGCACGCGGATGTGGGCACAGGACTGTGACGGTTGACGGGATCTCTAGGTAGATGCAGTCAGAAAAAGGATTCAAAAACGACAAGGATCTATAACAAATTAGGGATACAAAATGGTGAAATAATAGTTCGATTTGAGGTTCTTTTTTTTATTGGAAATATAAATGGTTTCCTGTTAAATAAAATATTTAAAAAATAAGGCTAATAATTTAATAATTATGAAAACTTTAAAGATTATTTTTATGATGGTATTAGATTATATTATGACTCTAAGGATCAAGAGTTTGAATTTGATATATGTTTTAAAAAAATCTCCAATAATAGGTTTAGGATTTAGGAACAGGATTTAAACTTTGATTTAAACTAATAACAATTTTCCCCAGTGTATCAGATGAGAAACGGCCGTGGAAAAGCAATGAAAATCCGGGGGGAGGCAATGACGTTGGAAATGGCGATGGCGGGTCGAAATTTGATTTCCGTTTCCGCCGTCTTGTTACGTGTTATCATCTTGGGTGCCTGCCACTTCCACTTCCTCCTGCATGTCCTTAACCAGTGTGCCCCCACCCCCCTGCTAATGTCACATGTATGGCTGGCTTGTTTACTTATTTATATTGCAATTACTGCTGAAATTACCCGCATTTGTCAGGCAAGCATTCCGGATTAATTGTCTATATCCTTCATTCAACCAAAATATCTATGACATCCTCTTACTGACACTTCTCTCCTTGAATTTCTTCTCCAAAAAATACCACCATCACCATCATCATCAACATGAACAGAATCATCACGTAATTTTTCAATCAATACACGTGACCCGAATGGAATGATTGAGAATCATTTATTTCTGGGACACGATAAGTTCGAGTGCCTGTCGGCGGGATTTCGCATCAACGACACCAACGGACGGAGTTTGTTTTCGGTGAACCGGGATGAGGTCACCATCGGTGCCCATTCCCTGCGGATCGACGGCGAGGGCGGTGCCGTGTTCCGGGAATCCGTCCAGACGCCACACATCCGCGCAGAGCCCGGACGCGAACTGAGGTGAGTTGAGGGCTGAGGCTGAGGCTGAGGTGATCCTCCAATTAAAGTAAATATTTATTAAAAATCGTTAAAAAATCTGGGAAAAGTGTTGAAATACAACGAGTGTAATAAATTTTGAAAAAGTCAAGGGATACGGTTACTGTATCCTGTGGCCCATATCCTGGCCAGCCTTAGTCGATGACGGTAAGAGAGAGAGAGAGAGAGAGTGAGAAATCTGGGAGAAATAAAAAATTAAAAGCAAACACTCAGTGTTCAGTGTTCAGTGTTGGGGCGTCACCTTTTTGCGGTGACGGTAACAAAAAAACAACAAACACATAGCCTGCCACAAAATGGTTTGAATGGTGGGTCCTGGGGGTTGAGGGGGAGGCATATGCAACTGCCACTGGCATCCACCCCTCTCGGTAGGTGTCGGTGTTCAGCTCAGTGAGCTCGGTGGATTGGGGAACGAAAATATTTATACACATTTGTCTGAATGTCCACAAACGTTGGCAGTGAATTAAAAAGCGCCAAAGGGGCGACATGGATGGACCCCCTCTGGGGTAGTCCTTGTTGCATTATGTGACACTGCCACCCTCTGCCAGTGCCATCCATTCATCCATCCGACAATCCAGCAATCCATCTGCGGTGTTGTGTGTACACATATGAACCATTAAGGGGATCGGCGGCTTGTAATAACATTTTCATTGACAAATTTGGTGATAGCCCGATGCCTGTTCATGTTGGTTCATGAAAATTACAAATTGTCTGGCAACAACATGCAGCCTGCCACCAGGTTGCACTCACACACACACACACACTCATAGATAGAGAAGCAACAGGGAAGTCACAGCGGCAATTCAAATTGAAATTGCAATGTTTTTAAATCATCGCCGTCGTCCTTTTTCAGTCGGTGGTTCGCAATTCAACGACTTTCCGTTTCATTAGACAGGCTGGAGAGTCCTTTTTGGCAGTCAGCTCTGCGCACAAAAGTGCACAGAAAGAATTTAAACGAAGATTTTAAAAAAGAATAAAGGGTTTATAGGACTACTCCAAAAAGGCCCAAAAAGTAGGCTATGAAAATGGTTAGAGCAACTGCATGGCTCTTGTAACTTCTCCTCTAAGCTTAGCTGTACAGATTATTTCGCCGTGTAATGCCCAGGACCTTCATGGACTGACCAAAGTGATTTAATTACAGACTGGAGTCGCCCACCCGCCAATTGGAGATGACGGCCGCCAAGGACATCAATTTGCAATCGCGGGCCGGTGGCATCGAAGTGGTGTCCCTGGAAGATGTCAAGTTCCGAGCCTTGGACGGAAGCGTAAGTGTGATTAGTGATTGTAGAGGGAAGAGGATAACTTTTACCTTAAAAATAAAAGGGGGGTCCTAAAAAATATACTTTTACTTTAGAATGTAAACTATTTTCTTGCCTTCTTCTTTCCTATACTCTTCGATTAACCCCTTAGCTACGCCTGGAGTCCTCGAAGATCCTGATGCCGAATTTAAGAACTGCCCAGCCACCTATCATGGGCACTGCCCAGAGCCGGGACCACATGCATCGTGTCTTCCAGCTGTGTGCCTGCTCCAGCGGCAAGCTATTTCTGGCGGCGCCGCACTCGATATGTGCCGGGGACGATTCCACCGTTTGCAGGTGATTCCCATCCCCGAGGATCAGCAGGAGCGAAGGGAGTAAGCCAGCCACCGGTCACCACATTAATCGTTAAATATCCACCCCATAAACTGCTATTTGTAACATAGACGAGAGGATAACTTAGTGAGATACGTATATACCCTGCATCCTGCGTTCATAATTCTTTCTGGAGACGGGGGAGGAGCCAGTGTCCTCCGTCCGGTATTCGAAGAACAAAATCAAGAGCTTCTTAGACACTTGGATGTTGTGTACTAGACTAACTAAACGAAAAGGCAATTCAGAGACATAGGCATATCCTTCATAGACATATACCGAAAGAATATACACCTAAAATATATACCTATAATATATCAAGGCACAGGCACTCGTATTACTATTATACTATATAATAACCGATTTATAGATCGGGGCAGCAAGAAAATCAGTGTAACTGGACTCAACTTCCTTGTGAAAGTGTGCCTACGAGATGAATGGAATGGAGATCACCGCTTTCCCTTGAATGTAAATAGAAGATAAATACTCCCCACTAGAGCTAGTAATTGGTTAACTCATGTAGATAACTCAGACTTAATATATAAATCTATATAAGATCTATATGAAGTAATCACCACCACCACTACCGGCAGAATACTCAATGAAATGGCATTAAAACACAATACGAAGACAATGAAATATCATTAAATGAATCGCAAGAGCTACATAGTCATATGTGTAATAATTAAAAATAATAAAAATAATGCATAATTAACCAACTATGAATATAAAATATTGGCTATGGATATGATATTGAATATTAAATATAATATATTAAATACGAATATTGAATAGAGTTGAAAATAATGAAAGTTGCCGTTGAATTTGTCAAGTGTGCGACTACACTGATATATATATAGATATATAGATAAAAGATATATATTAAAAAGTAATATATAAAAAAGAATATATTAAAAATAATATTTAAAAATAAATGTATATCTGTACGTATGTGAACATAATGAGAAAGAAATGCTTTTAGAGAGGCATTAAGTTTAATTTGTTGTTGAATTTTTTTTAGCACGATTTAGGAAACATAATGTTTATGATAAAAAATAGTGAAAAAAATGAATAAATGGATATAAACTTTATATCACATATACATATATATATATATGTATTGTAATACACCAACCAAAAAAAAAAAAAATACATGCATAACAAAAAAAAGAAGGCAATCCTTAGAAGACGGGCGGGAACTTGATATGCCAGATCCTGCAATTGGTTGGCTGTTCGGATTTTTTATTCGACGGTGGGGATTGTGCGCACTTTTTGCCACAAAAGCGACTCGAAACGACTCAAAAAAGGACTCAAGCCGACGAGTGCGCCTCGTTGGTTGACGCCTTCCTGGCACTTTGGAATTCAAAGGACGTCGAGGACGTCCTGACTAGGTTCTACCTAACTATGCCGTCGTCGTTGACGTCGTTGTGGGAGTTGCCAGGACACGAACGAATACGCCAGTGTTCAGGGACCCCGACTCGTCGCTTTTCGGCCCAATTGAGTTATTCTCCGAGCTCTCCGGCTCTGAACTCTGAACTCTGAGTCGAAAACAGACTAGAAAATAGATGGCCAGAGCTTTGAAGTGAAAGTTAATGCTTCAATTTCGATTTTGGAAAGCTTCAAAAATATAACAAATAGAAAAGATTGTTTTGGAGTTGCATTCTCAATTGGTTTCTGCATCATTTATGGTCTCAACTTTTTGGTCCTTTTTTTAGTCCGAGATTAATTTGTGTGACTTGGCCGGGAATGTAAATGAGAGTGGTAGAGGGTTCGAAAATGTCCCCCACACTTGACGTTCTATTTTAGTATTCCATTAATATTCTAATAGCGCTTTTGTACTTTTTACCCCCAAAACTCTGTCATATTGTCGCTCTTTTTGTCATTTTGTCGCCATCCTAGGACACACATGTGTGTCGTCCCTCTGTCCCCGTGTCCTTGTGTGTGTGTGGTGTACATGGTAGTAATCACATAAAATTTTCTAATTACCACCACTAACAAAAACACACACTCCGCGACACCCCAACACACACACACCTGTCAACTTTCGCGATTCTCTTCCATTTTGACACTAGAGTCGCGTGGCAGGACTCTTCTTGCTGCCGCCCCTGCCACGCTCCTCACATGCATAGTTTAAATTTCAATGCATAACTCAAGTGCTGCCTTTTGGGTAGCAGCCAGGAGGCAGGAGGCAGAAGGTCCTTCTACTTCGACCTGTCTTAAGCCGTCCTAAAATTTAAATGAAAACACCTTGCGGCGCCTTATGTGAGCGGCCATAAATTCTGCAGGCCACCGTCTTGGCCTAGACCCAAGCCACCACCCACTCACCCTCCAACCCTTTAACACCTTTCGACCATAACCCTTACACACACACCACCCTTCCACCATCCCAAACACACAAAGAAAATATTGATGATTTTGGAGAAAGTTTCCAAGATTTCCTAGATTTTTATTATTATTTCTTACATTGTTTTATTTATGAATAATTTTTTTATAAAGTCTGGATAAAAATTTAATTTATTTTTTCATTCCTGAGTATCCTTAAATTTTGTTTAACCTTTTTCAAAAAATATTTCAAAAGTCCTTACCAATCTTTTAGTTTAGAAACAGTTTTTCTGAAACTCCATGCTTGAAGTTCGAACTAAAGTCCGTTCTACCAAAAAGAAACCTTTTTATCTCAGTGTATTATACTGAACCCCCTTTGGCCGACCATGGCCGTAGTGGGGGGGTGAGTGGGTAGCAACAGTTAGTTAGTTAACGGTATCTAAAATGGGTGTAAACCTGCGCCGAGCTGACAAATTAAGTATGCATGAAAGTGGCAACACACACACACACACTTAAGAGTGTCCTTGCCACACACACAAACACACACATGGAAAAGGTAGTATAACGTAGTGTAAGTACGTAAGACCCAAGTGCCCGTGGGAGAAAGCATTTCTTTTACGTTGCAGTTAATAGGATTTGGCTGGAGAACGGAATCAAATTAATTGTTTCATTTGTTTACAAAACGGAGTCAGAGTCAGAGTCAGAGTCAGAGTCATTGTTGTTGCAACAAAGTGTATGTGTATGTGATGACAGGATACTGTCCGTGTATGTGTCACTGTGTGAGTGCGATGTTAACGGTTCTTTGGTTGCATGCCTTAACTGACGTTTAAGTGGGCAATTAGGCAAAAACTGTGTAATGTTACCATCGTCAAGGAAGTGGGCAAGGATGCACACATGTCCTTGCCATTTCAACTTTTGGGTCAAATCTTCTTCTACCCCTTGCTATTTCTTTTTTGTTCCATCAGTCAAGTCCTTTGAGGCCACATCCTGTTTATCCTTTGCCATTTATTAACTTATTAAATTACACTCACTCCCAGGAGAGGCCTTTTGTCTTATTTATTTCCAGGCAAGTACCTGCTAGTCCTGAAAAGCTAGTCCCAGCCACTCCTCCCACTTCTCCTTCTTTTTGCATATATCCTGGCGTATCCTGTTGGCATTCGGCATTTTGTTTGTGTGCTATCTTCGGGTCCAGGCAACTAAACGAATTTATGTCGTAATGAATGTCAGTTGCCACATATCTCGTGTCTATCTCAGCCTTCTGCCGACTTCAGCACTTGCTCGGCTTCCTCCAGGACATGCCTGGAGTCCTGCAGTTGCCATCTTGATGTTGGCCATGTGCCTGCTGTTATCCTTATTGCCCTGTGCCTCGCACAATTCCCGGCAAAATTTAATAGTTATTCAAAGCATTCAGTTTTTATGGCCGAGAATTTTTGCGCATTTTTGCGGGGAAAGCTTATCGTTTACAAACTAAACTTGATTAGCTGGAAGGACGAACAGGATGAGAGGAGGGAGGGCCAGGGGCTATAGGCCTTGTATAGGCCTAAAAAAATGAAGAGAAAACTCAAGTTGCCCAAAAACCAAAGCCGCTTAAATTACGAGCTGTTCACTTTGTGCTTAACTGTTTCCTCTTGTTTTAACTCATATGTGTTATGCCCCTTCCGGTGGCAGAAACTTCGGGGGGCAACTTGGTGATACTCTTGGCCAAAAAATAATAATTTAAATAATTAGTAACTATTATAAAAAAAATAAGGTTTATTACTCTATTATATAAGTAGTTCTTCTCTTAATAAATAATAGTTTAGATTCAACTTTTAGCCATTTAGATTTTAAGAATTATTTTTGTTACAAAAAAAATAGTTTAAAAAATTCTTAAAAATTATATTTAAAACAGAAAAAGGCAGCCCTCTTATTTAGTCCTTCGAAGAGCATTTATCTTTCGGTTATCCTTGCCCCGGAGTAGGTCCTGCTCCTGCCACTGCCTCTGGCCCTTTTTTACGAGCTGTTACCGGTCGTGCCCGCTATGCGCGAGTGCGTGTTAACAGGCAATTAAATCCGAATTACATTTTGCTCCTTTTTGCAAGGACTCTCCTTTCCCCCTTTATGCCTTTCCCCTCCTCTTGCACACACACTCGCCGAGAGATGGTTGTAAGTTGGCTTTCGCTAAAGTTAAACGGCAGGTGTGCCCAGTGCCACCAGGGTCTTGCCTCCAACCTCGGCACCTTGCCACCTGCCACATCCTGGCGCGATTTGGGGAAGCCGCCGATAAGGCTGTGCAGAGCAAAGTTGAAGAAGCCAGTTGGTAGTTACCATTTGCCAGTTGGCAGGACACGTGCCAATTAAAGATAAATTTTAATTGCCGCCCCCCGCAATGGAGATTTATGTTGCGGGCATTAAGTCCAATCCAATAATCGGCTTCGTTTATCGCCCTGGCCCCGGGGACGGATTTAATTGAATTGACTGACGACCGGCCACAGCCCAAAAGCCGGCTGTGACTCTCTCCGAACAGGACACCCGAAAAGGACTCGCACTCACTCACCTCCGTCGGCCTCAAATCGAATTGCCAAATGGCCGGGAATCAGCATTTGCATTAGAATGTCAAAGGCGCTAAGCCGCAAAAAGTTAGCCCCAATTGAATTTGGCCAACTTGAACCGTAAAAAAAATAGAAAAAAAAAAAACAAAAGGACTTGTGTGTAAGTGTGTGTGTGTGAGCCATGAAAACTCCGTCTGGCAAATGGGTTTAAAGCACTGGGAGAAATAGAGTAGAGTTCGGAATTTTGAGTTTGATTTCAAAAGGGAGATTGAAGTTCTTTGTTTTCAGAATAAAAAAAATATAGTTTTAAAAAAGTTATAATATAATTTATAATTTAGAAGATAAGACGTATATTTTATATACGTAATTAATAATTTTTAGAAGTAATTAAGCAAGTGTTAATATTTTGAATCCCCAAATACCAGAACCTAAGCCTTAACTCAAGACAGAAATTTGCTCTAAAAACAAACCTTTTCTTTTTAGTTTTTAAACCATAATTTTTTTCTCTTAGTGCATAATCTAAAACACCTTCTGGAAGCTACAGCCATTGATAACTCTAGGCTTTTTGGTTCAGTGTCGAAAATATCAGGAGGAATAAAAGTATATATATATTTGCATAGAAAATGTGAGTCACCGCCATATCATTACTGGCTTTTTTGCAAATGAAGCCATTTCCCACCCCAACTACTCCGCGGGGGATGTCCTGCTCCACAGGATGTGTGAGAGTGTGTGTGTGTTGAGAATCAACTTAATCCTTTTGTGAACAAACACACGCTCTCTCTGGCCCGCTGACCGAGGCAGCCCTTTGCCCGAAACGGGCAGGACCTGGCAGGACCTGCTACTGGTCCTGTTTCTGTTTCTGACTCGGCAGAGGGTGTCATACGAAGAGGCAAAGAGCGACTACGACTGGGGAGGGGTGGGGGGTCATAGGTCACAAAAAGTGTGGCAAGCGGAAATCAAATGGAAAACTCGTGCGTCGCCAACCTGCCCCTGCCCCTGCCCCAGAGGGGCGCCACACACAAATAGTATAAAACAAAATAAAATAAACTTTTTCGAACGCATTTCTATTGTCAGCGGCACAGTCTTCGGTCGTTGGGTCGTTGGGTCGCTGCGTCGGGGGCTGGGTGGGCGAAAACTTTCAGGGGCCACTGTTCGGTGAGTGCGGGTGCGCCCGCCTTTTGTTTGTTGTTCTCCGACGCAGTAAGAGCGTTTGTTTTCTTTTCCTCCTTTATTACGTATTTCATTTTTTAGCAGTGCCACCCACTCTTGCCACTCTCGCCACTCTTGCCACTCTGGATGTGGCAGAGGCAGTGGCAAGAGCAGCATCTGAATCAGAGAAACCGTTCACTTCATTTGCCTACACGGCCCAGTCAAGGAGCACTTTACACGGCTGAAGGAGGTGCCACGGCGCCGAAAATTGGGGCGGAAGAGTGCACAGTGGGGCAAGAAGCCCTGGACATGGAGTCCTCTTACAATACCCCAGGAATTTAAAACAATACTCCACCAGTATAACACAAGAGCCATAATTTCCTATTCCTTTGCAGAGAAACTATTTTCTAATATCTTGATTTTTTCCAATTATGAAGGGGATCTATAAAAAAATGTTGAAAAAATGTAATTCCAAATTTAAATTACATTTTTTGATGAAGCTTGCTGGGAAATTAATGTAAAACCCATTTAAGACACTCCGCATGGGAATCGGATGCGAAATGGCCGAGATATGGCCATCCCAAGGGTCAAAATATCACTCCCCACGATTTTTGAAGGGGGTCCATCGGAAAAATTTGGAAAAATGGGATCCGAAATTTTATTTCTAGGTTTTGATGCAGATTGGTGGGAAATCGATCCAGAAATCATTTAAAACAATCCGCTTGAAAATCGGATGCGTATTGGCCGAGATATGGCCATCGCAAGGGTCAAAATGTCACTCCCCACGATTTTCACGATTTTTAAAGGGGTCCATCGGAAAAATTTGGAAAAATGGGATCCGAAATTTTATTTCTAGGTTTTGATGCAGATTGGTGGGAAATCGATGTAGAAATCATTTAAAACAATCCGCTTGAAAATCGGATGCGTATTGGCCGAGATATGGCCATCGCAAGGGTCAAAATGTCACTCCCCACGATTTTCACGATTTTTAAAGGGGGTCCATCGGAAAAATTTGGAAAAATGGGATCCGAAATTTTATTTCTAGGTTTTGATGCAGATTGGTGGGAAATCGATCCAGAAATCATTTAAAACCATCCGCGTGAGAATCGGATGCGAAATGGCCGAGATATGGCCATCGCAAGGGTCAAAATGTCACTCCCCACGATTTTCACGATTTTTAAAGGGGGTCCATCGGAAAAATTTGGAAAAATGGGATCCGAAATTTTATTTCTAGGTTTTGATGCAGATTGGTGGGAAATCGATCCAGAAATCATTTAAAACCATCCGCGTGAGAATCGGATGCGAAATGGCCGAGATATGGCCATCGCAAGGGTCAAAATGTCACTCCCCACGATTTTCACGATTTTTGAAGGGGGTCCATCGGAAAAATTTGGAAAAATGGGATCCGAAATTTTATTTCTAGGTTTTGATGCAGATTGGTGGGAAATCGATCCAGAAATCATTCAAAACAATCCGCATGGGAATCGGATGCGAAATGGCCGAGATATGGCCATCGCAAGGGTCAAAATATCACTCCCACGATTTTTAAGGGGGTCCATCGGAAAAATTTGGAAAAATGGGATCCGAAATTTTCTTTCTAGGTTTTGATGCACATTGGTGGGAAATCGATCCAGAAATCATTCAAAACCATCCGCATGGGAATCGGATGCGTATTGGACGAGATATGGCCATCGCAAGGGTCAAAATGTCACTCCCCACGATTTTCACGATTTTTGAAGGGGGTCCATCGGAAAAATTTGGAAAAATGGGATCCGAAATTTTATTTCTAGGTTTTGATGCAGATTGGTGGGAAATCGATCCAGAAATCATTCAAAACAATCCGCATGGGAATCGGATGCGTATTGGACGAGATATGGCCATCGCAATGGTCAAAATATCACTCCCACGATTTTTAAGGGGGTCCATCGGAAAAATTTGGAAAAATGGGATCCGAAATTTTATTTCTAGGTTTTGATGCAGATTGGTGGGAAATCGATCCAGAAATCATTCAAAACAATCCGCATGGGAATCGGATGCGAAATGGCCGAGATATGGCCATCGCAATGGTCAAAATATCACTCCCACGATTTTTAAGGGGGTCCATCGGAAAAATTTGGAAAAATGGGATCCGAAATTTTCTTTCTAGGTTTTGATGCAGATTGGTGGGAAATCGATCCAGAAATCATTCAAAACCATCCGCATGGGAATCGGATGCGTATTGGACGAGATATGGCCATCGCAAGGGTCAAAATGTCACTCCCCACGATTTTCACGATTTTTGAAGGGGGTCCATCGGAAAAATTTGGAAAAATGGGATCCGAAATTTTATTTCTAGGTTTTGATGCAGATTGGTGGGAAATCGATGTAGAAATCATTTAAAACAATCCGCATGGGAATCGGATGCGTATTGGACGAGATATGGCCATCGCAAGGGTCAAAATATCACTCCCCACGATTTTCACGATTTTTGAAGGGGGTCCATCGGAAAAAATTGGAAAAATGGGATCCGAAATTTTATTTCTAGGTTTTGATGCAGATTGGTGGGAAATCGATCCAGAAATCATTTAAAACCATCCGCATGGGAATCGGATGCGTATTGGCCGAGATATGGCCATCGCAAGGGTCAAAATGTCACTCCCCACGATTTTCACGATTTTTGAAGGGGGTCCATCGGAAAAATTTGGAAAAATGGGATCCGAAATTTTATTTCTAGGTTTTGATGCAGATTGGTGGGAAATCGATCCAGAAATCATTCAAAACAATCCGCATGGGAATCGGATGCGTATTGGACGAGATATGGCCATCGCAAGGGTCAAAATGTCACTCCCCACGATTTTCGCGATTTTTGAAGGGGGTCCATCGGAAAAAATTGGAAAAATGGGATCCGAAATTTTATTTCTAGGTTTTGATGCAGATTGGTGGGAAATCGATCCAGAAATCATTTAAAACCATCCGCATGGGAATCGGATGCGTATTGGCCGAGATATGGCCATCGCAAGGGTCAAAATGTCACTCCCCACGATTTTCACGATTTTTGAAGGGGGTCCATCGGAAAAATTTGGAAAAATGGGATCCGAAATTTTATTTCTAGGTTTTGATGCAGATTGGTGGGAAATCGATCCAGAAATCATTCAAAACAATCCGCATGGGAATCGGATGCGTATTGGACGAGATATGGCCATCGCAAGGGTCAAAATGTCACTCCCCACGATTTTCGCGATTTTTGAAGGGGGTCCATCGGAAAAATTTGGAAAAATGGGATCCGAAATTTTATTTCTAGGTTTTGATGCAGATTGGTGGGAAATCGATCCAGAAATCATTCAAAACAATCCGCATGGGAATCGGATGCGTATTGGACGAGATATGGCCATCGCAAGGGTCAAAATATCACTCCCACGATTTTTAAGGGGGTCCATCGGAAAAATTTGGAAAAATGGGATCCGAAATTTTATTTCTAGGTTTTGATGCAGATTGGTGGGAAATCGATCCAGAAATCATTCAAAACAATCCGCATGGGAATCGGATGCGAAATGGCCGAGATATGGCCATCGCAATGGTCAAAATATCACTCCCACGATTTTTAAGGGGGTCCATCGGAAAAATTTGGAAAAATGGAATCCGAAATTTTCTTTCTAGGTTTTGATGCAGATTGGTGGGAAATCGATCCAGAAATCATTCAAAACCATCCGCATGGGAATCGGATGCGTATTGGACGAGATATGGCCATCGCAAGGGTCAAAATGTCACTCCCCACGATTTTCACGATTTTTGAAGGGGGTCCATCGGAAAAATTTGGAAAAATGGGATCCGAAATTTTATTTCTAGGTTTTGATGCAGATTGGTGGGAAATCGATGTAGAAATCATTTAAAACAATCCGCATGGGAATCGGATGCGTATTGGCCGAGATATGGCCATCGCAAGGGTCAAAATGTCACTCCCCACGATTTTCACGATTTTTGAAGGGGGTCCATCGGAAAAATTTGGAAAAATGGGATCCGAAATTTTATTTCTAGGTTTTAATGCAGATTGGTGGGAAATCGATCCAGAAATCATTCAAAACAATCCGCATGGGAATCGGATGCGTATTGGACGAGATATGGCTATCGCAAGGGTCAAAATGTCACTCCCCACGATTTTCACGATTTTTGAAGGGGGTCCATCGGAAAAATTTGGAAAAATGGGATCCGAAATTTTATTTCTAGGTTTTGATGCAGATTGGTGGGAAATCGATCCAGAAATCATTCAAAACCATCCGCATGGGAATCGGATGCGTATTGGACGAGATATGGCCATCGCAAGGGTCAAAATGTCACTCCCCACGATTTTCACGATTTTTGAAGGGGGTCCATCGGAAAAATTTGGAAAAATGGGATCCGAAATTTTATTTCTAGGTTTTGATGCAGATTGGTGGGAAATCGATCCAGAAATCATTCAAAACAATCCGCATGGGAATCGGATGCGAAATGGCCGAGATATGGCCATCCCAAGGGTCAAAATATCACTCCCCACGATTTTCACGATTTTTGAAGGGGGTCCATCGGAAAAATTTGGAAAAATGGGATCCGAAATTTTATTTCTAGGTTTTGATGCAGATTGGTGGGAAATCGATCCAGAAATCATTCAAAACAATCCGCATGGGAATCGGATGCGAAATGGCCGAGATATGGCCATCCCAAGGGTCAAAATATCACTCCCCACGATTTTCACGATTTTTGAAGGGGGTCCATCGGAAAAATTTGGAAAAATGGGATCCGAAATTTTATTTCTAGGTTTTGATGCAGATTGGTGGGAAATCGATCCAGAAATCATTTAAAACCATCCGCATGGGAATCGGATGCGTATTGGCCGAGATATGGCCATCGCAAGGGTCAAAATGTCACTCCCCACGATTTTCACGATTTTTGAAGGGGGTCCATCGGAAAAATTTGGAAAAATGGGATCCGAAATTTTATTTCTAGGTTTTGATGCAGATTGGTGGGAAATCGATCCAGAAATCATTCAAAACCATCCGCATGGGAATCGGATGCGTATTGGACGAGATATGGCCATCGCAAGGGTCAAAATGTCACTCCCCACGATTTTCACGATTTTTGAAGGGGGTCCATCGGAAAAATTTGGAAAAATGGGATCCGAAATTTTATTTCTAGGTTTTGATGCAGATTGGTGGGAAATCGATGTAGAAATCATTTAAAACAATCCGCATGGGAATCGGATGCGTATTGGACGAGATATGGCCATCGCAAGGGTCAAAATATCACTCCCCACGATTTTCACGATTTTTGAAGGGGGTCCATCGGAAAAAATTGGAAAAATGGGATCCGAAATTTTATTTCTAGGTTTTGATGCAGATTGGTGGGAAATCGATCCAGAAATCATTTAAAACCATCCGCATGGGAATCGGATGCGTATTGGCCGAGATATGGCCATCGCAAGGGTCAAAATGTCACTCCCCACGATTTTCACGATTTTTGAAGGGGGTCCATCGGAAAAATTTGGAAAAATGGGATCCGAAATTTTATTTCTAGGTTTTGATGCAGATTGGTGGGAAATCGATCCAGAAATCATTCAAAACAATCCGCATGGGAATCGGATGCGTATTGGACGAGATATGGCCATCGCAAGGGTCAAAATGTCACTCCCCACGATTTTCGCGATTTTTGAAGGGGGTCCATCGGAAAAATTTGGAAAAATGGGATCCGAAATTTTATTTCTAGGTTTTGATGCAGATTGGTGGGAAATCGATCCAGAAATCATTCAAAACAATCCGCATGGGAATCGGATGCGTATTGGACGAGATATGGCCATCGCAAGGGTCAAAATATCACTCCCACGATTTTTAAGGGGGTCCATCGGAAAAATTTGGAAAAATGGGATCCGAAATTTTATTTCTAGGTTTTGATGCAGATTGGTGGGAAATCGATCCAGAAATCATTCAAAACAATCCGCATGGGAATCGGATGCGAAATGGCCGAGATATGGCCATCGCAATGGTCAAAATATCACTCCCACGATTTTTAAGGGGGTCCATCGGAAAAATTTGGAAAAATGGAATCCGAAATTTTCTTTCTAGGTTTTGATGCAGATTGGTGGGAAATCGATCCAGAAATCATTCAAAACCATCCGCATGGGAATCGGATGCGTATTGGACGAGATATGGCCATCGCAAGGGTCAAAATGTCACTCCCCACGATTTTCACGATTTTTGAAGGGGGTCCATCGGAAAAATTTGGAAAAATGGGATCCGAAATTTTATTTCTAGGTTTTGATGCAGATTGGTGGGAAATCGATGTAGAAATCATTTAAAACAATCCGCATGGGAATCGGATGCGTATTGGCCGAGATATGGCCATCGCAAGGGTCAAAATGTCACTCCCCACGATTTTCACGATTTTTGAAGGGGGTCCATCGGAAAAATTTGGAAAAATGGGATCCGAAATTTTATTTCTAGGTTTTAATGCAGATTGGTGGGAAATCGATCCAGAAATCATTCAAAACAATCCGCATGGGAATCGGATGCGTATTGGACGAGATATGGCTATCGCAAGGGTCAAAATGTCACTCCCCACGATTTTCACGATTTTTGAAGGGGGTCCATCGGAAAAATTTGGAAAAATGGGATCCGAAATTTTATTTCTAGGTTTTGATGCAGATTGGTGGGAAATCGATCCAGAAATCATTCAAAACCATCCGCATGGGAATCGGATGCGTATTGGACGAGATATGGCCATCGCAAGGGTCAAAATGTCACTCCCCACGATTTTCACGATTTTTGAAGGGGGTCCATCGGAAAAATTTGGAAAAATGGGATCCGAAATTTTATTTCTAGGTTTTGATGCAGATTGGTGGGAAATCGATCCAGAAATCATTCAAAACAATCCGCATGGGAATCGGATGCGAAATGGCCGAGATATGGCCATCCCAAGGGTCAAAATATCACTCCCCACGATTTTCACGATTTTTGAAGGGGGTCCATCGGAAAAATTTGGAAAAATGGGATCCGAAATTTTATTTCTAGGTTTTGATGCAGATTGGTGGGAAATCGATCCAGAAATCATTTAAAACCATCCGCATGGGAATCGGATGCGTATTGGCCGAGATATGGCCATCGCAAGGGTCAAAATGTCACTCCCCACGATTTTCACGATTTTTGAAGGGGGTCCATCGGAAAAATTTGGAAAAATGGGATCCGAAATTTTCTTTCTAGGTTTTGATGCAGATTGGTGGGGAATCGATCCAGAAATCATTAAAAACAATCCGCATGAGAAGCGGATGCGAATTGGCCGAGGTATAGCCAAGATTGGTCGGAAATCGGTCTATAAATCATTTTTTTAATCTTTTTCTTAATTATTATTTAAATAAAATTATAAAAGAATAAATTGTAGTTGCAGCCCAGTGTGCTGAAGCAGTCTGCAGGCGTCGTTGCTGCGACTGTTTGTGCCACACAGGCTGAGGGGAAAGGCCAAAGGATGTGGCTGGGGCGGAGGCGGTGAAGGGGGGACAGCTGCACCGGCAAAAGGACAAACTTTTGTCGCTTGGTAATGATGGCATTTTGGCATTGCCAGCCCTGCTGGTTGTTGTTGGTAAAGTTTTGTGCACACAAGTTTAAACAAAGCAGCCGCCAGTCCCATAAACAGTCGACAGGCGTTGCGTTCTTGGGTCAAAACAGAACAGAAGGATCCAGCAGCGGGAGGGAGCAGGACGAGCAGGAGGACTGGCCCCAAAAAATAGGCAGCAGCTGCCATTGCAACTGCTATGCCCCATGGCGTATACTTAATATGGCCACCTAACAGCAATATCAAGTATACGCTCCGTTGTATTTCGTATTTGTGTTTTTCCATTTTTATGAACAGTCCAATAATAATATTAGGAATGTTATCACTTAATTGAAAGCATAAAGCGAGGGTCATTAGTGCCAACCCAAGAAATTACCAATCTCGCTAATCAGCTTACGCATTTCTCCATAACTTTCTCCGCCCCCCCAAACTTTCTCCTCCGTTACGGCAAATGGCAAATAACAAATAATTTGCCAGCCAAACATGAACTTCTTGCTATTTGCGATCCTATCACTCCGCTTCACTGAGCACAGGGACACCCCCGGATGATGTCCTGGGAAAGGAGTTCGAGTCCATCACGGGGGATATGATAAGGACATGACACGAGCAATGTTCCGAGGGAAATGTTTGGGGAAAATGCTGCGACAAATGCTCATGGGTTGGCTTCAGATAACACACGTAATTGTGTCCAATGTTACGACAAATTTTCCACAAACTGTTGGCCAAAAACCGCAAAAGGTCAGGGGTTAGGGGTCACAACGATGACCAGCCAGAAGTAAGGAGGTTTTCTGAGGAATATAGATGGAGTTGCAAGGGATATTTAAGGGTTTAATCGAAACATAAGCTATTAGTTGTTTAAAGATTTATATTCTTAGGAATATTTCAATCATAATTTCGTAAAAGTATGCCATAATTTTTGTAAAGATTATCCTTTTTCTGTTAGTCCTTTGTCATAATTGAAAAATGTAACGCTTTTGGATGACATTCACTTAACAGTCCGATGACAAGTTGAATAATTTTGACAAAATGAATGAAGCTCCGAGAGCGCTCATGATGGGAACTTAATGACGTTGCCGGCGGGGGGCGGATGGTCTCGAGTCTTAAAATGCGTTTAATTTGTTTCTCAAGAATTTGCACAAAGCGTGCCAAGATGTTGGCCCTCTCCGACCCTCCCCTCCCCACCCCCCAGTCACAGGACTGGGCGTCCTTAAAGTTCAGACAGGACCTTGTTGGGAAGCGTTTCTTTTTATGAACTCTTTGGCGTGGCTTGGGCGCGTTATCTCCGATTGTGAGTCAAGTTCGTTGGCACGCTTAATTACCGTTAAGCTTCCGGCTCCTGCCACAGCCACGCCTCTAGCCTTTGCCCTTTAACCTCTCACTCCTTTCTTTTTTTTTTGTTCTTAAACTGAAACTGAGACTGAGTCTTGAGATAACCGACAGTTGGGAGAAATATGCTGTGACGTCATTTAGCTTCAATTAAAATAGCTGAGGATTGCATGAGGATTTTTAATTAAAATTTACTTTGTAAATTATACGCTGAAGGAGTGCGTGCTCTCACATTCTATTTGGTCCTTTTTGGCAAATTGTAGGCCTACTTCTCGGCAGAATCGTTAATCGTTTGCTTTTGGAATTTTGTTAAGAAGACAACGCCACCCATAAATCTCAAATCCTTTATGTTTTCGACAAAGAAGCAAACACATGTACTATATACATAGATAGATATAGATATATCTATAGATTTACTATTGAATCGAAGTAAGGCTCAGGGACCAAAGCAATTAATAGACTCACACACACACACAGAGAGATGTGGAAAATAAATTGCTTTTGCCATTGTGGATGGGCAATGTTTCTGTTCCTGGGGCTTTGTTTCTGCTCTGGCCTGTCGAGGCTTATTTGCCAAACGAATTTACAAGCAAAAATGTCTGTTTATTTGCATATGTTGAATATAAATAAATAATTGCCTGGCGTCCATACGATTTATGCATATTTTAATGTAATAATTTCATTGCAAATTAAATCGTTGTTGGCTGAATGCAATGGGCCAACTTCTTTTTCCTTCTTTTTTATGCTCAATTGACAGCAAATAAAAATGTCAGTTTTTAAGAGGCAACCACAAACAAGACAACACCGAACAAGGCAAACATGACACAGGATACACAGGACACTCAACTTAAGCTAAAACCAAAAACCTAAAACCCCAAAACCAATCCAATTCAATCCCAAACGATCCAAGACAGCAATCGAAAGGCTCACAAGCACGCCAACTGAAAAGAAAGTGGTAGTGGGTCGGCAGTGGGAGTGGAAGTGGAAGTGGGAGACCTCAGGTCAGCCACTTACGTGGGTTAGATCACTCCGCACCCGCACTCCCACTCCAATAACCTTGTGCCCTCAACCGTGTGCGTATATTGAAACGTATGAGCACATTATCTACGTGTTTACATCCCAATTTGATTCCCCGATGATTGCCCCGAGTCCTTTCCGCCCTTCCCTATATATCTTATATATATATATTTTTTTTTTGTTTTGTCTTGAAAGATTTGTTGGCAATTTCTTTGGCCCCCTTTTACACACACACAGACATCTCAATAGTAGTGGCAGTGGCAGTCAGTGGGTTTCTTTTCGATTTCCGTTCAACATCCTCGTATATCCTGTGAGCTTAGTCACTTACAGCCCGAGTCAGTCTCAGGAACAGGCATCTCAACCCACATCCGGCCAGAAAGGACCTGCTTGTGTTACTTTTTTTTTAAATACTCTTCCAGAGAGGTTAGTTTGTTAAGTCAAGCAGTGTAGAAAGCAGTGCAAAAGACATGTCTAGACTTGTTTGAGAGTGATTTTTTAAGAAAATTCATCCAAATAATGCTTTAGAAATCAATATTTTGGAATAGCTTAATGAAACAGCTTCCAAATCCATTTAAAAACTAGACTCTAAGCCTTAGAAAGTAAAAAAGAACTCAATAGAGTCCGTTTGTCCGTCTGTCCGTCTGTCCGTTAATATCTCCCTAAGCTAACCATTCTTCTACCATTAATGCTATTGAGTTGAAAATTGTCACAATCTTTCTTTATACTTATTTTTAGGAGCTATGTAAGTTTGATCCACATCACTCCACTATAAGTTTTTTTAATATACAGGAAAGAGTATCTATACTTCGTCTATCCTCTGATACTCCCCCCTTTTTTTTATTTCACTCCAATGACTACATTGCGTTTGGTTTCGTTTTGGCTTTGCCATGTTATGTTTACTGCCGCCAAGACAGGCTGTCTCATGACTTCCGAGGCAGCCCTAATAACTGCTGATTGTGTGATTTCCCCCGCCAATGGACGTGTTGCGTGTTTGGCAGGAGGTCCTTTCGTCCTGTAAGCCTCCTGGCCCCAAGCCCCCCCCTCCATCCCCTTCGGCTGTTTGGCTGTCAGCGTTTCTGTGTTGGCATTGACCCTCCGGAGACCTTTTCGTGCACTCATAAATGTCTTTCAATCATAATGTTTCAATAAGTCAAAATCGATTACCAACTTCATATGAAATTTATTGCACTTTCGCAAATATGACATTGACTGGTTGCGTGTCGGTGTGGGTGTGGGTGGATATATATATATGTATATGTACATATCTGTGTGTTGAGGAGGAGGTGTGGCAGTGGGCGGCCCGGTCCAATACCAAAACTTCAATCTGACGCGCGTGTGTACCGCATTTGTGGTTTGTTTATCGCAAGGTGGACGTGGAAGTGGCCACATGCACACAAAATTGAATTTGCCGAAGGGGCAAAGTGCTTAAATATTTAGTTAAATGATTGACAGGGATTGCTCTACTGTACCATGTACGGTGCGGTCTCCGCCGCCTCTCAATCCCTCCCTGTCCGTCCGTTTGTGTCTGTACTGTACTGTACTGTACTGTAGTACAGTGGCAGCACGCACAATCCATTAACATTGACTGTTCGATTATTTGAATATTGACAAATTATTGACTGCTGAGCATTCGGGCGAGCAAAAGGATTATCGTGTGACGACGAGTCAAAGCCCCACCGATTATCTCTCACTTTAGTGTCCTGTTTGTGTACTGTTCTGACTGACCACCACACACACACACACACTGCACAGTACATAACTTTTTATGACTTTGGTTTTTTGCTTCGCAATCAACGAAGCGGAAGACCATTTGTAACTGGACGCGAGGGTCGGGTATTAGTTAGGGAAAGGACTCTATTACAGATGGGCATAAGGCCTTAATACCCTTTAGTTTGAAGGGATAACATATGTTGATCTATTTGATACTTTTGTAAAGGTCAATGGAAGTAGCTAGTACGGGGTATTTATAGTTAAGGCATCTAACTTATAAACCTTACAACTCTTAAGCCCAAGAGTACCGGTTATCTATAGTCTACATGCCCTAAATATTATAGTTTCTATAGTTTCTACGTTTGTCCTTCAGCTTGTCCAACTTCTAACTCCTTTTTCTTAAAAGTACCGGGTATATATAGTCTAGATTAGTAAGATTCTCTATCTTGAACTAGTTTTGAATCTCTCTTCTAACTTTAACACCCACAACTATTATTTTCAACATTTTCTATACATTTCCATGCCACACTATCATACATGTTCATATGGGAGAGTTCGCTTGAGCGAGTCCTTTGCCTTCCATCGTCTTCTTGCCGTCAAAAGTCGCTTTTGTGTGCCTTTTTAATTTCGCATTTGCATTCGCATTCGCATTTAGCGGCAAGAAGGTGCCAGGAGTGCAGCACTGGCGCTTAATCAAAATCATACGCGACGTTGCATCAACATTGCGCATAAAAAATAGAAAATATAAAATAGAAAAACGTGCCAACAAAGCCAAAGGACAATAAGTCGCAAAGTGGGCCGGTCCAGGTCCTGCCTAGAACCTGGTACCTGGTACCTGGAATCTACGATTCATTATTTTGAAATTTTTTAGCGCGCATTTCAGCGCCTTTCCGTTTCCGGCGTGTAGAGCAAAGTAAGAGAATTAAAAGAATACACAGGCTGGAGGGGCAGAAGCATCTGCTTCCATTGCTGGTTTAAATAACAATTTTTCCAGGATAGCCTCCACCTTCACATCCAACCACCCCCTCCCCCCACCCCTAAAAGGGATGAGAGTGGGAGTGCAGAGAAGCACCTGGAGCCGCAGGTGTGCATCACCTGCTGTTTGGCTTAATGAATGCGACATTACCACCCAGGCAGGCAAAGTCCTTGGCTCGGATTAGTGAGGCTCTGCAGTGGAGGACTCTCAGGAAGGGGCTCTGTGGCAGCCAGCTTTTCATCTTGCTAACCACCTTGATTAGTATAATGCGCAATAATCGCTGAGCCAGCTCCCACGGCAGTGAAATAAAAGTGAAAGTGAAAGGATTTTATTATTATTACCCCACGGCGAGGGCAGGAGGGGAGACTCTGTGGAGAGGGCTCTGTGGTTTGCTAGCTGGTGGCAACTAGCTCTGCATAATTACATCCGGAGACGCGGCACTGTCAGCAACTCGTCACGGGATCATTAAGGAACCACAACAAAGTCCTGCCGGCTGGCCGTCCTGCCTGCCTGCCAGGAGGGATTAAAATGATATCGTTTTATTAGCAACCCACCAGATGGCCAGGTATGTCCTGACCAATTTTTAATTAAAGCCTAAATTCTAGCCTGGCAATTATTAACTTTAATTGGAACTCTACAGTGTCCGGCGCTCGAGTGCGTTTTAAATAACTGACAAGCGAAAAAAAAAAGAGAGAAAACGTTGCCCCCAAAAGTGGCAAGAAATTGCAGCAACAAATGCGAGGGGCTGGGCCCAACAATGATGGCAAAATGAGCAGGGCGTGACCGGTTAGCAGGGGGTGGGCGTATGGTCGAGGAAGGTGCAACAGGAAGGGGGGAGGCAGTAGCCGTGCTAGGGTCATGACGGTGGATGCCACGTCTGCGGCAAACAATGCTGCTGCTTAGCCTCAACAAACAAACGCAAACCCCCAAACAGCCAAACACGGGGGCTATGCTAAAAGGCACTGAAAGAAAATGCCATACATTTATTTTCATAATTTTTAAAATGTAATTTAGAGCTATAACTTTTTACTAACATTTACTATAAACCCGTTAAAAGTTAAAAAGTTTTAATATTTAAAATTTTTCAATCTTAAAGGTAACTTTGAGAAGAACTTTTCTTAAACATTTTTCTGTCTATGAATTTCGATATTTAATAAAATATATTATTCTTCTTATATCTTCTAGCAGACTCTTTAAAAAATATGTTTCTATATTTTTTTTAATATTTTAAAATCTAGAAGCATAAATCCAACAAAGTTGAATTAAATATTATTTTAAAAACCAACTGAGTACTAAGTAAATATTTATTCCTTTGAGTTTTAATTTAAAAGACTTCTAAAAGCAATATAATTTTTTTTTCCAGTGCCTTTTTGTATATGTGTGAGTGGGCAGGCCGCCTGCATGGCGACTGGCTTCCGTTTCCTGTTTCGTTGTGCTTTCAACTCAACTCGAATCCTGTTTGCCGTTTAATTAGAGACACACACACACACACACTGGCAGGAGAGACAGACAGACAGGTGGACACACTCCTTGCGTTACGTCACAGCTGCCATGTCAGAGTGTGTGTCTGTGTGTGTGCGGGTGTGCGGGTGTGGGGGAGGAAGGTGTGTGGATTGTGAGCGTATAACGATGTGGTAGGTAATCAGAAACTGCTTTTAATTATTCAAGGTTCCATTCTGATGAATGAAGACAACAACGATAACAGCGGCGACCAGCGCCAAACTGTGCAATAAAGGAGCCAACAGTGAAGAGAGCAGCAGAAGCAACACCACCAACAACAATTGCTGCAACATGCAACACCAACATGGCCTGCTGTCCGCGGTTTGTAGTTGCCATTAAAGCAAAAGCAACAACCACAATACCAAAAATACTGACTGACATTCAACGAAAGGGGATTTAAATTCACTGAAAAAAAAAACAACAGCAACAAATAAAAAATACAACACAACAACTAAAACAACAACAAGAATAGCCTTTTGATGTTGCACTTGCACCATTCAATGGAGAACGCCCAGTGGCAGGTCCTTCTCATTCCGTTGATGTTACTTTGGCAGGATCGGGTCCAGCAAGCCACTTAAATGTCTGCATAAAAAGTCAAGCACTGATGGCGGAAACAAAATGAACAGGGAAGGATAATTAAGTGAAGGATAGAGACTACAGGATACCTGTTACTAGGGGCTATAAAGCATGCCTTATATAATATATAAAATATAATATAATAGTTATATAATAATAAAATGTTTCAAGATATATGATAGTTAGTAAATAGTACTTTCTTTTAAATTTCATCTCTAGATCTTACGAGAAATAAACCAGAAAGGACAACCAAGTGAAGAATATAAATTATAATACTAGGTACTAGTATTTATGTAGGCACTAGATACTAGGTTCTCTTTGGAATAACTTTAGACTCTAGATCTTAAAGCAAAAATGAACAGGAAAGAATATTTCGGTAAGGAGTAGAAAGGGTAAGATACCCGGTACTAGGGCTTAACAAGAATGCTTTAATGAAAGATACTGTGATAGAACTTCTGACAAAACTATAGTATAGATATTATACTATACTAGTTATAGTAGCATAAAAAATATATATCTTACTTTATAATATATTCAGACTCCAGATCTTAAAAGACTTCAAATACTTAAAGACTTCCATTTAAAGTTCAAGCCCTAGGAGTACCAGGTATCATGCAACAATGACGAACAGCTACTGGACAGAGCCACTGACCACAACAAACGCAAATAAGTCACATGAAAAATGGCCAACGACGTGAAAAGTGGGAGGCAGTGGGTGGAGTGGACACCTAGTGGCATGGCATGGCATGGCAGGGGTGGGTGGGTTTGGTGAATCGAGTTGGGTTTATGGTGTTGACTGACGGGTGTCCGGTGGCGGTTGGCCAACAATAAGACGCAACACAAATAATTTTAATGCATACGCCTAGCAGGACACACACCTCTGCCAGGACTATACAAAACTCGATACTTTAAAACCCAAAATCACAGCCTATTTACAGGCGTTGGATGATTAATATTTTGCTTAGATTTCTCAACTGTTTGCCTTGTTTTTTATTGGCACCTGGATATTTTTTGGTTAAAAAAAAATGTGTGAAAAAAAGCCAGAAGCCTGGCAATTAACAAAAGCCAAACGCTGACTGACAGAGAGCTGCCTTTGAACCCCCCGGGGGTCACTGAGGTCAGAAGGTATTTGTCACGCTCGTTAAAGCAGCGAAAGTTACGGCTTAGCCGCCGCATTTTTTGGCCATTTGGATGGAGGCCAGCGGGGTTTTTGTTTTGGGTTTTCAGGATTTCTGGGTTTCGGGTTCCGTTATAGGGTTTCCTCTCGCTTTTCTTTTTTTTTTTTTGTTGAGAAAAAGGTGGTGGTGAAAAGTTAATGGGTGATCGTGATGCGGATGTGATTATGTGTGCGTGTCCGTGTCGGCGTCCGTGAAAAGCGGCCTTGCCACGGCTTTTGTTGTTAATTCTGTTTACTTTAAAATGCCCCAACTTGAACGTCTGGACTGGCAAATATTTGTCGTATTAATGAATGCACGGGTTAATGTGTTTACATGTGGCAGGTGGGAGGTGGGAGGCAGAGGGTGGCATGTGGCAAGTGGTACGTAGCATGGAATGAATTCTGGCGACGACAGCTATCAATTTTGCAAAACGACACGCGACATTGAAAGTCGAAAAGTCGCAGAGAGAAAGGACGCTTTTTTTTTATTTCTCATTCGTCCTGTCTGCGGCTGGAAATAAAATCAATAAATTGTCCTTTAGTCCTCGAACTCGTACTCGAACTCGATCTGTTTCGGATCTCGGCGACTTTAATGACTTTAGTTTACTTTACTTAACCTTACTTACTTTCGGCCAGAAGCTCATTGACCGGACTGGGTCTACTTGTACACTCGCCTGCCGCAACAAATTATTGTACACATGAATTTCCACTTAAGGCCAATGAAAATGTTTTAACAATGCCCTCGGACCGGAGTGGCTGAGGGGGCTGGGGGCTGACTGCCACTGCCACTGCCACACAGTAAACTGTTTTAAAATGTAAATTTTCGCTAGCAAGCCGGCATTAAGGCCAATAAACAGAGTAAATGTGCCATTTAATAAATGCGAAATACGGAAAGTGAAAAAATAACAACGGAAAACGAACGTCTTCTGTGTGTCTGTGTGTGAGTGTGCTGGAAAAGGCAATAAGTTAAATTGAATTAAAAACAAATTAATTAAATCCCTCATGAAAATGTGCAAACGGTGCCTGCCCATTCCCAACTGGCCCACTACTTTTTGGGCATTATGGCTAAAAAAAACAGTGTCTGCCTAAAAAAGTAAAGAGAAAAAGGACAAAAAAAATATATTAAAAATAGAAATAAAAGGTCAAAGAGTTCAGAAAAAATAATTCAAGAAAATTAAATAATAAACTAGAGGCTTAAAGAGAGAGAGAATATTTTGTTTAAAAGACATAATAGAGTAAAACTTTTACTTTAACTATTTAATTCAAAAAAATATAAAAAAAAAAAATAAATATATACCCTCCCTATCAAAGAGTATTCAAACAAGATGATATATATCCTGAAGCCAAAAACTCATTTTCGCATAATTAGCTAACAAATTGAAAGGCCCAGTTTTGAGAGCACCTGATGCCAGAGCCTAGTTGCCACACACTTGGCCCGCTTGCCACACAGGGACCTGCCCCGCCTTATCCGGAGCATCAATCACCCGGAGTTGCGGCGCATAATTACATGTCCTGGGCTGCCGCGGAGCAATCTCCACTGCCGAGACAATCAACGGCTGATCAGGGATACATAACATAGATATGGCAATCTACTACACCAAGCGAGAACTAATTCCACTAATAGGAATCATAAAAAGGATAACACGCAATAAATAGTGGCACAGGAAGAGGAATTCTCGATATTGGAAATGCACATCACGTATGTATTCAATTACTTGTTGAACCTTTGCCGTTCCCAGTACCCTGCCCTTGGCCAGCTCCCGTCGAGATTTGGGAGCCCTGTGGGGGCAGGGAGGGAGCCAGATATATATATGTAGTCTTGGGAGGTCGAAGGTCGAGGGGTCGTCTGATGGTGGGTGGCCACAGGACACTGGATGTCATGTCATGGATTGTGATTGTTCGAAAAGGAAATCATATTTTCTGTTATTGTGGCAAAATGAGATTATTAAATGGGTTTTGGGTAGAAACCCAATAAGGCTGTTGGCCAGGACCTCGGCCTCTGGTAAACAGTAAACCGACACCAGCATCCTTGCCAGAACCGAAAAAGGACCAAGAATCGGAAGCCAGTCGCAGGACACCGACAACTGTCTGCTCGTGAAAGTGTAATGGGGTTTGGGGGTTTCCTTGCAAGGAAGTCCTCGCGTACGTGATATGTATACAGTGGACACCCCCTTGCAACAACAACAACAAAAGATATCCTTTCATGACTTTTCAAGGATCATTTGCGGCAGACATTAACAACAACAACAATAGCAATTTGTAGACAACCAGAATAAAAAAAAAAATAAGAAAGAAAACATAAAATCCAGAAACTATATATCTGTTGCTTGGCAAATATCCTGGAAAAAATCGCAGAAAGGTGCCAGGACACTTGGCACGTACTGTTTGTCCACTCAATATTTGTTTGTTTCTCTGTCTGTTGGCTTGTTTGTCTTTCATAAATATTTGAGCCTGTTGTTGGAAGGATTTTTGGCCAAAAGAGGAATTATTGGGGCCTTAATTGTTAAAAATTTTAGGGAAAAGGCAATCAATTTTGGTACTTAAAAAAATTCAAAAGATGTGTAAAGATATACGTCTTAAAATTGGATATTTTTAAGAGTTTATTAAGAGTTTATTTTAACAGTTTTATTATTTATTAAGTTATAAATATTTCAAATTAAAAAATGTTTAAAAAGTAGAATAATTCAAGGACAAATGACAATCAAAGTCTTGAGAAAATAATTCCTCAAAACAATAGCTTTTTAATATTATTTTTTAAAATATATTTTTAAACAAATATAGGTTATAAAAATTGTCATTAATGACTAAGAGATTATATATTTAAATAATAAATAAACAAAATTTTTTGAAGTGTAAATTAAAATTTAAAAACTGACCTCTCCCAGTGTTCTATTGAGTTCCACAACGCACTGTCCTTCGCATAGGATGTCCAGCAGAAGAGCCATTCAAAAGGGCTAGGAGGGAAGAGAGAAGAAAGAAGAGAAAGCTGAGAAAAGGACCCACAAATAAAATCTTTCTCAAAGGTTAAGGCGTTGCAAGGATTATGCAAATTATTCAGCAATGAGCTGCCAGCGAACATGTCTTTGAACGTGCGAGATGCGAAATGGATGTCATTCTCTGGCTCACAATCCGGAATCTAGAATCCTTTTGGCCTTTAGCTAGAGTCCTTGCACCCGCATCCTTGCATCCTGTGAATCTAAAATCTCGTCCTGGCTGCAGTGTTGCAACAGCACCAGAGCACCGGCACCAGCACCGGCACCGCCACCGCCACAACTTGAAATTAAAATTCAAGAAACGCGACAACGCGGCGTATGGAAAACATTTGCATTTCCCGTCCTCTACTCTCGCCCTTCCATCCGGAAGGTCCTGAATCCTTGATTCCTGATCCTTTGGCTCCTCTTACCGCCTCACCTTGGCCCTCCACCTTTTGGCTCTGACTTTTGCCACACCTGCGGTATGTTCGTCGAGAGTTTCGTGAGTTCTCGCCCCCGACATCCCGACATACAGACATACGGGTATATATCTATATAGAAAGTACTGATTACAAACGGAAAATTGAAAATCTTAAGCGCCAGGGCATATTGAAAATGGCAAATGGGGTCAGGGTGGATGGGGGGTAATGGACGGAGTCGCCTCCCTGGGAATCTCATTCAACCTCAATCGCAATCAGAGGGCCAACTTTATTTCCAGCAGCTGTTTAGACTTTGAGCCACGTGTGCCTTCATTTGATTCGAAACTGTCAATGTTTTGTTTTGTTTCTTACGATTTCATTTCGTCCTTGTTTTTCGCCAAGACAGGATAGAGGGGAGGACAGGACACCCTCCTGCCTCCTTCAAGACTCCGTCAAAATTGTGTCGAAAGTCGAAACTGATTCTGTTGCCGTGCATATTAATGAGCCGGGCTGGAGAGATCAAACACAGCACTACGGATGACTTGGACTACAAAGCCTTAGTCCTTAGTCCTTGACTCTATAGTGTTGTTGTCACGACTGCATCCCGGCGAAAAGTAATAAAGTTGCGGTTAAATTAAATTGTGCAGATGTATCGATAAAGCTTTACGAGTACTGTCTGCCTCTGCCAGTGGCATGGGCCACCCCTGCCACACGGAATGAGGCATGCCCCCATTTCGACTGCAATTAGGGGTCGCCCATCTATCAAATCCTGCCACTGGCAGGACAATACGGAAACAGGACATGCGGTGGATCATCCGAAAAATAACTGATTAAAAGCCCGGCCACAAAACGTATTAACATGTCGCCTCCAGAAGGACACTGGCTCTGAGGGCCAGCCCAGGTTGGCAAACAAAGCCATCAAGGAGTTGCCCCCAAAAGGAAACGGAAGTCAGCAACACCAATAAAAAAAAGACAAACACTACAAATAAATAAAAGTTGAAAGGTTGGGGAAGTCAGAGGGTAGTAGAATATCAGATACACTTTTCAAACAATTTATTTATGGATTATGAGGTTTCTAGCTACCAAATCTGGTTTAAAATGAAAAATGTAGAGTTTGGCCAACCTCCTAACCTTTGAGGCAGCATTTAATGAATATCTGAAATATTTCAAATCCGATTCTAAAATGGAATAGCATTTATGAATCAGAGAACTATGCCGCTTCGATCTGCATTAAAAGTTTAAAAAGTTTATCTAAAAAAATATTGGACCATTTTTTGGCCAAAATCATGATGGTACCCCTTGGAAAAAATGCGAAAAATGGTTCAAAAATTATATAGCCAGGTTTTTGGTGAAAAGAATTCTACTCGAAGTTCTAAGATCGGGAAGGTATAACACATCAGGATCTGTCGAATACAAGTCGAGTTATGCGTATTTCTCCATTCAAAAAATCGAAAAATTAGAATTAATTTTTGAACACTATTTCATTTTTCAAAATCTGTTTTCTGAATTTTTGATTCACTTTTTAGTGAATATTATCTGTATTTCTCAACCGATTATAAAATAGAATACCATTTATGAATCAGAGAACTATTTCCCGTCGATCAGCATCAAAAGTTTGAAAAGTTAAAGCAAAAAAAATGTTGACCAAAATAATGGCAAAAATCATGATGGTACCCCTTGGAAAAATGTCAAAAAATGGGTCCAAAATTTTATTGTCAGGTTATGATTGAAAATGAGTCTACCTGAAGTTCCAAGACTGGGAAGGTATAACATTTCCTGATATGTCCACTATTAGCCGAGATATTCATATTTTTATATTTGGAAAACGATAATATTTGAACCTAGATTTTGATGTTTTTCTATTTATTTTTCTATTAATTGTAAGCCAAACCTCCTCCAAAAACTAAGAAGCCTTCTTGAAGAGTAGAACACAAAAAAAAGCATAGAATCGCAGTAGAAAACGGAGAAAACAAAACAAATAAGCCAAACATAAAAGTTTATATTGCGGTCTATGATTCACTCCCGCCGTCCAGGGGCGTAGATGATAGGGGGAGCTTCTCTGCTGGAGAAGCAAAGCGGGTAACAGGAGTAGCACAGGAAGGGAGTCCTGTGGTCGGGCGACGACACAGCTGCAGCCAGGACAATTCAAAAATTTTGACATTTTGCGTTGTTGGCTGCGTTGTCTTCGCCCAAGAACTCTGATGTTTACATGCAAGGACCTACAGGACATGGCCTGGCCGGCAATTTCTTTACTTTTTGTTGCTATTGTTGTTGTTGGTGGGCCAAAGTAAATGAGTCATAGGTTGGCATCTTTGCCAGAGCCAGCCATCCAGCGAGCCAGCCATCCAGCTTGCCTCTCCAGATTGTTCGAAACCCATTTACTTAATGGATATAATAAATTTTTCTACAAATTGAAACTCGTAATTTCCATTGTTCTCGCGCCACTGCTGCTCCTGTTCCAGCTCCAGCTCCAGCTCCAGCTCCAGCTCCTGTTCCGGCTCTGGCTGTTTCCTTTGTCCTTGTGCTCGCTTTTCGGTCTTTGGGTCCTTGCGGTTCCTTGCCCCAAAAATTTCGTAAAAGGCTGGAGCCCGTCTCCGGGTTCTCCGGGTGTTGTGTTGCCTGGAGCTCAACCGTAAAACTACTTGTAATTACGTTAAGCATTGTGGCTTCAGTGGCCATGTCAGGTCCTGGCAGGTCCGGGCGAAGGAGTAGGGGGCCATGAGATGGAGCACCACTTGACCCATTGACACCCAAGCGACTGCGAGAGGAACAAAAGCCTCCGGCATATGATGATCCCTGGCGAGGATCAGACACGGACAAGGTCTAATTTGTAGACAGGATAAGCATCAGTGTGTGTAGGAATTAGTGACGGTAAAAATGTAATGTCCTTAATTCGTTCTAAGCAAAACACACACACATAGAGAGAGGGGGATGCAAGGCAGGCAGGCAGGCAGGACACCCAAGGATGGCTAAAGAAAATATGCTCCTTGCGGGACCAGGAAGACTTAATGTCTGGCTTCATAAATTTTATGCTGGTGATGTTTAATTTGGCAACGGTAACTCATGTCTCCTTGGACAGGACGAGGACTAGGACGAGCCGCATCCGGCTTTAGACGACTGCTTCATTTGCTTGAATAAATAAATTTTTGGGTTACCTCGCGGCCCTCGCCCTCTCCCCTGGAGAACAAGCCCCAATGAAAAGGACACGTTGCTGTTTCCTAGACGGCAGAAAGATGGATTGTTATCGCACAGAGATAAGCGAACCCCAAGGACTCAGGAAGGCCTGTTATTTCATTAGAGTGTAAAGTAAATGCCAGGACTCGGGCACTGACAGGCAACTTTGTTTCCAAGGACCTGCAAATTTTTCATCAACAAATTACGCGCCATTTCGTTGTAACTCTTGATTGGATTTTTTGTTTTATTTTTTTTTTGCCGTCAGGACTCCAAGGACTAAACAAATTCTGTGCATATCGATATGGTATTAACATTTATGAGTCCTTTAATAAGTAATTACCAATTTCTGATCCAGCTGGCCCGGCTGGTGGGAGAGAGATCTGTAGCACCCACACCCAGATTTTCGGGGATACTAAAAAATTCAATTAGTGCTGCAAAGCCAGATAGTGAAAGTTTAATTCGTAAAGCTCATACTACTCCAAAAAAAAAATAAATAAATAAAAAGTAGAGATTCAGTAGAAAGGACTATGGATTAAGGATAGATTTTTAGGTAAAAGATGGAGTTAGTCAATAGAATACTTGCCTTGAACAAAGCCTCTCTAAGAACTAAGCCTGGTGGGGAGTTTAAAAACTATTCCCTTTGAAAAGCCTCCTCTATAGGCAGTCTCTACTGTACCATCTGAACCATTTATATGCGTCGGTATGCGTGGCGACACACAAATGTTAAATCCAAACAATGAAATCAAATGATTTAATTATAACAGACAATAAAGCAACAGAATAATTGCGGCGACGGCGGCAACTGCAACTGCAACAGCAACCACGCCCACCACTTTATAGGCTGGCCCTTTGCCGAGAGGCGGGGCAGCAGCAATAACCGCAAAATACACCCAACGATGGAGGCAACAATGAATCGCAATAACAATACCAAAAACAAAAACAAAGACAAGGACAATGGCAAATACAAATGCAACATCAACGGCAATTGCTGCAACAGCAACAGCAGCAACTGCAACTGCAACTGCAATAACAATTGCAATTAAAATGCGTCCAAAAACAACAGGCGTAAGGAGCAAAGGCATCATTCGGCTGGCCAATAAAAAATAATGCAAATAATTTACGCGGCCGACAAACAATAACAACATGTTGCAAACTGTTAAACAATTGATTAACAACAATTAGCCGCTTATTAAATTACAATAACAACACCGCCCCTTGACAACAGCGCGGCTCAGTGCAAAAATGGCCATTGTGCAATAAAGCCAATTCAGGACTCAGTCAGGACCCTCTACGCTAATGCGGCCACCAGCTGCCCATGGACAAGTCAATCGGTTAGAATTTAACGCGCATAAATTATTATCCTTTCGCAGGATGTGGGTGTGTGGGAAAAGGGATGTTAAATGATGTGATTTAAGAGTGTGAACATTTTAAATCGAGAGCCCTTGCTTCACGCCCCGTTAGAGTTTCAACCGGCAGGGCATGTCCTTTTTCGAAAAAAAACATAGCATACTTATGAGGGCCACAACTTTTAGACAAATCATTAAAGTCATTTGCATTTCAGCTCCCTTAAATATTAGAAATTAAAATATTTAAAGTTGAAACTTTAAACCGAAAAACAAACAATTTAGTTAAGAAAAGTAAGAGGCAGCCAGCTTTCAACGCAAAATGCAAATTCAGAAACAACACAAAAGGACGAAAGTTGCAAATGTCTAAGCCACAAAATGGGCGACAAATGTGAAAAGTTTTTTACTTTAATTTCCGACACATTCGGGCGGCAGCTCGCCCCCAGTTTTGATCAATATGCCACACATGCAACATGGCATGACACTCATTAATGTTGACCTTCTTGAAAGTAATTAAAAGTGACCCTCAAGTATAATGCTCAGTAATTTTTCAATATGCTCTCCCAGGACTCGGCTGGACTTGGCCAAAAAGGACTTGCAGCAAAAGTGGCCACAAAATCCCAAAAAACGAGAGCCAAGAGGATCAGAACCCAGAGGACTAAAAACCATTTCCATAAGCAATTTATGCATGGCGATAGTTTTCGCACACGGTTACCCATACAAACACAAATAACACACACTAGCACACACTCTCATACACACAACACCCATACTAACACTCTAGAGCTACAAACATTTTGGTTAACGAGACTTTTAATCTGTCCAAAGGTATTTAAAGTTGGCTAAGCCCCAACACTGACTGACTTTTATGGTTACGGAGCAAGTGTCAAAATGTTTGTTGACGACAATGACCGTAGTCCTGGACTAGCGAAGGACCTCCTCCCCCACTTTCATAGAGGATGAGCCCGAACGTAACACCGAGTGGTAATTTATTTTGCCTTTTGCCGGGAGACTCCTCCACATCCTCCGTCCAGCCCTTGCCAAAACATTGCCAGGAGCAATGGCAACAACTTTTTGGGTCCAACGCCCCCATATGGAGCGTACAAAAGGACAAGTGAGGCAATGATGGCTCAAGGATAGAACAGCAAACAGGACATGCACTTGGCAAAAAAAAATCAGAGCACTAGAAGATCTAAACTCTTCTAGAGTTTGAAGCCAAGAAGCAAGCCTACAAGCACTTGCTTAAGAGCCTCTTTAACATACATCCTTAAAGGATTATCTAGAGATTAGTCCTTTGATTTTTTTCAAGTGTACTTTTCCCACATTAGACGCTAATCTTGATATTGTATAAAGCGTTTTGGCCAAAAAAAGAGGGCCAGCTCGGTCGTCTGCCAGTGACAAGTAGCGGTAAGGTTAAGCAATTGGAACAACAGGCCAGGATCAAGGACCAAGAACGCCCCCTTTAACCGGGATAGACAGATGACAGGATGTCATGGATGGCAGAAGGCGATCATAAACGATATTGGCAAGAATTTAAAGCCAATGCCAGGCAGGACCAGCCAGGACTTGGACAGGACTTGTTAGTTGAGTAACTGAAGGATTAATTCAAAACGTGTAAAAGACGAATCGCTAACGGACGTGTCCGCCACACGTTCCAAAATGGACCAAATATTGTGAGAGAGCCACTCTATATACGAGTACGCGTACGTGTGTGTGTGTGTGTGTGTATGTCCTTGATGTATCACTTCCGCTGTCTGTTAACTTACGAGTATGGGCCATAAATACGCTTGGCGGCCAAGAGCACACGCGCCGAGCGTTGCGATGCCGGCATTCGAACCATTTGATAGCAACACGTCTTTCTGGTATTTTCACACGCTTGAGCATCGCATTGGATTCAACGTCACGTTTTAGTGTCAACCCACCCACGGAGCCACCGTATCCAGTATCCAGTCACCCATCGACCCACCTAATATGCTTATGTTGAATGCCCCTGACTGTCTGCCAGACACGACAACCCAAAAGCCCAAAAAAAAAAAAAAAAATTCAAAATGGACCACCCACTCACTCGCCGGGGGAGTTGAACCCTTTTTCGTTTTCGTTCTCGTTTTCGCTTTCGGGATTCAAGTGGCCAGAGAATAGAGGCGGAAGCTGCCACTCCCACTTCCAAACACACTCACGTCAATGTTGATATTTCAACTACAATATTATTTTCACTTTTAGACACAGAGCAGCGGGCAACCACCGAGAGCATACAGTTTAGTTTATTTTGGAAATTATAATAAGCCATTTTGTGGCGTTTGTGACTCCTTCTCATCCTGTCAGCCAGCCATTCAGCCATCCAGTCATCCATCTCTATGTATGGGGAGTTATCCCCAACTCTAACCACCAACCTGGCTTGCCCCAAAAACTTATTCGAACGTGCTGTCTGCCGGCTTTTGATTTCTGGGCATGGGGTTCGGGCGTTAAGCGAGGACTTGTATGGCAAAGTTTAAATAACTCTAATGTCCTTGTGTCGTAAATACTTGAATTAAGTTTAAGAAGAGGACTAGACCCATTTGAAGCCTTAAACTTTTATATTTTTAACCGAAAAAGCCACCTCTGAGGCTGGGAGGCTGGGAGTATCCTGGAAAAAGGAGCATCTATGACTGCCTTTTAATAGGGTAAGCCCCTTACTAATGTAATTTCAAGGACCTCCTCCTCTGCGGCAGGATGCCGAAGTGCATTCGACAGCCTCGAAGAGCATTTCCAAATTCAATCATCCGTGGAAGATAAAAAAAATAAAATAAAAATAAGAAAAAAAATGTAATTAAGCGAAGAGTGTATGGAGGATGAAGGATACAGAGGGCAGGTCCTGGGTGGGCAATGGGCGTAGGCTCCTCCACAAATATAGAGTTATAGAGATGACAGAGAGAAGGACAACAGCCGGCAAAGGACCCACCAGGACTCGTCCTGCCGTAAATGAATGGCAAGGATAATTAGGATTATGCTCATTACGGGGCTCTCGTCGAGCGGAAAAGTAATTTGCTGGGAATGCAATGCGACAACAGGATGAGGAATGATGAGACCCAGAACCAGGACACGGCCTGCAAAGGATCTGCGAATGAAGCCCAGATTAGTGAACTCGATCGCACTCCAGACATTCCATTCCATTCCCTTCCCCATCGTTACCACTGACCTTTCAAGGCTGGACTCTCGCTGGAAATGGGATATAAGGAAAGTTTCCTTCCATACCCGCAAGGACACAACTTTTATCATAAATTTGAGAGGCACTGCTGGGGGCGGTTGAGGTGGGTAATGTGAAAATATTGCCTTCGTCCTTCACCTGATCATCCCCAATTCCTGGCACTCTTTAAGCTGGCTGTTCCGGTTTTCCGATTCCGATTCCCGATTCCAGATCCAGGCCACTGGAGTCCCTTGGTAGCTTTGGTAACACAACTCAACTTTTCTCGCGGGAAGGATAATTTCCAGTTTTCATTTCTTTCTGCCGCCCAACGCTGCTCCTGCTCCGAGCAGGCTTAAACAGTATTTACGTCTGTTAACTGCTTTTCAACAAGGTCAGCCGGGTCTGAGCCCCGAATCTGTATCTGTATCTGCAGCCAAGCCAGTTGACAGCTGGCTGGTTTGGCAATTACCATCCATAAGCCCAGGATGGCCCACCATAGCCATAGTATAGCCTCGGGAATCCCCCGTATCCTCGGAATCCTTCCAATCCAGACAACGACGACAGCCGGAATCAAATGTGTCATCAAGTGGCGGGGCTTCTGAGTTTGCTGTTCTGCCGTATGAATAGTTAATGACCGAAAGGACCAAAGGACCAAGTGTCTGGCCCTGGCCTTGTCCTTGGACACACCGGACTCCCAGCTACTGTGCCACTCCATAAGCATTAAGGACAATGCCGGACTCGTGCATATTTTGAGGTAAAATCTTACACTGCAGTTTATGCAAAATGTCCGATAGCAATTTGCAAATTTAATGGCGTGAACAAATTCAATCAATGTATGCAAACAAATAGGGGGGGGGGGGGGGGGCATCGGGTCCTGGCTGAGTCCTGGCCAGATTCGGGCAGCTGGTAGCTGGCAGCTGGCCATTTGGCCGTTCTGGCCATTCCGTTTGCCGTTTTAGTTAAAACTGCTAAAAGGCAACAATAATCAATGCACGGCATCGTCCCAGCGTCGATAAGTAATACGAAAAGCACACTCCTGAATGTCCTGTCCAGTCCTCCAGTCCAGTTGTCTGCAGTTTTCCTGTTGGCCACCAGTCGTTGTGTCCCTTGGTCTGCTATCTGAGGACGTCAGGTGCCATAATTGTTTGGCCCTTACTCCTGGGGAACTCCTGCAGCTGCACTCTCATCGTCTGGAAATCCGATTTGGACTCGGATTTGCGAATAAATTCTCCACCCGATCGTATTTGCCAGTTAATTGCACTAAACGTGTCCTTACAGGGGTATCCTGTCGAAAATATGGGTTGCTTTTTGCCCACAAAATTTTTCTTCCCGACAACTTAACCCAAAATAACGCAAAAAAGGAAAAGCAAGTCGGCCCAAGAAAGCCTGGAAAGGAGCAGAGTGTGTAAGGACTAACAGGACCTACGACTCAGGCATGGACGCGCCGAAGAAATATCTTTTAAATTATTGCAAAAAGCAGCCTGCAAATTAATGATAACGACACGAGCGACACCTCCTTCTAGAACACTGGGGACATGAAACAACCACCCAAGCACTTACTTGCCTACTTGCAAGGACGAAGGACTAAGGGTGCTTCAAGAAAGCAAAAAAAAAAGGTTGACAAGACTGCGTCTAGAGTGTGGCATAGACTGCAGTTTGTTGGCCCAGTGAGTAAACGGCTTCCTGTTGCTATAAACCCTAAAAAGGACTCGCACTCCTTGCTCCAATTGTTCCAAACAGACATTCCACGCATACGAGTTGCGAGTTATTTATGAAGAGGACTTTTTCATTAGCTTATCGGATCCTTGCAGCAGTAACTGGCTCAAAAAATACAAGAATAGAATACAACAGACGTATTTGGGCCATTTACAAAGTGGATTTTGGCCAACAGGTTGTAGGGCTAGGACGGCAGGACTTCCGCAGCTGGAAAACCTCGGAGCCTGCAGACGACAAACCAAAATTGACTAAAACCAACGGGCACGAGGCTGACAACGGACAACGGACAATGGTTAGCGGACAAGTGGACGAAATGTGGTGGAAATTCGCACATTTGGAGGGGCATGGTTTATGGTCGATACCCTGTTTGTGACAGCAATTATCCTTTCGCCTCGCCACCTCGCCGCCGAATGTGTCCGACTCGCCAGGACACATTATGCAAATGCTCGCCGCCGTTGATTAGACCAATTAGACAGCCGAAGAATTGGAGAAAGTCTTCAAGGCAATGCAATTAGAAAGGCAAACACACACTCACACACTCCGTATCAGGACATAATTAGAAAAAGCAACAACCGCCAAAGGCGCACAAGTCACGAACGTGTCCCCAGCGAGGACATCATCATCATCATCATCATCGTTCCTCCTGTTTCCAATACCATTTCCAATCCAATCCAGACCAGAAGCAAAACAATGTCAAATTGATGTGGGACTGTGACTACTACTAGGACTCTGATCGAAATGAATTTATCCTGCGGCGCACATCCTCAAACTGGAAACTGGAACTCGAACTCAAACTTGAATCTTGCAATCAGGTTGTCATTTCGCATTCGCATTGTGTTCTGTTCAAGTGTTCATAATGAATTTAATCGCGTATGTTTATTGCTCACTTTGCCATGGGTCCTAGTCCCCTCCCCCCCCCCCCTCCCCAATCTCCACCCAACCCACATCCTTGGTGTCCTTGTTTTCTTAGCCACTGTGTCGACACTTTATCACTTTGTCACGCTCCTTGTTTACCGAGTTGGCTCGTCAGGCATTTGCCTTCTTTTGCATATTGATTTAGCATTGTCCTCTCCATGTGTATCCTTGTGCTCCCTATTCGAATTGTTTGCATACATTAGACACATGCCTGAAATTGCATTTCAAGTGAAGTTCATTTGAAAGTAATTGCAGTTAAACTTGTCACTGGCTGGCTGGCGCTCTCTACTGATTGCGGTTCACAAATCCACAGTCCATAAACTCCAAGGATTCCTAGGACAATGGCCAACAATTAGGCGCACACGCGCGTTGACAGCTTTATTCCAGGTTTATCCTTTTTTTTTTTTGAGTCTTTAACAAGGGGGAGGGGAAAGCCAATGCCAGGGGCCCACATAACACAACTAGTTCTGGAACAGGACCAGGTATTGGCCGGCCGCGTGTCCTGACAAATCGATGGCTAAGCTGCAACATCAACACTTTGACCGCGACAGTTAGACCCCCAAAACTCTGGACAGTGGACAAACGACAAAGGACAAAGGACATAGGACAACGCATCCTGTTAGCCACAAGCCAAACCAGGAAGCAGGACCCGCAGGATCCCACCAAAAGCCCAAAATCACTATCAATTTGCGTTTGTAAATACATTTTAATGGCATTTGAAAGTGGGCACGTCGACGAGAACCTGACCCCCATGATGCTCCCACCCATCCTGCTGTAATCAATTACAGGACCATTTGGAAGGATTTTCGGCAAGTAAAGTATATGTACTATATAGTACTAGTAGTAGTACTCTAGTGTAAGGGAAAAAGGGCCTCTCTACGACTGACACCGGAAATTCAAAGTACTTCCTGTTTGGTGGCAACAACGGCAATGGAGGCGGCACATTCGTTAGTCCTGTTCCATTCTCGTTTGGATTTACTTTGGTTGTCTGGATGGATGATGGCTTGGCCAGCGATTTGATTTGTTTTCATTGTAACGAGCCTTTTATTAGCTTCACAGTCCGCCCCCCAACTCACACTCTCCACATCCTCCGCACGGCATTCCGGCCCAGTCCAAAAACCAAACCCATCATCCCGTTGAGTGTCCTGGTAGCCCGGCGAGGATTCTTTCCCAGACCCCCCATCGTTGGCCACGTTATATTGGCTCTATTGCTGTTTTTGTTGCTGTTTCGTTGTGGCCCTGTTCGTTAAATGCAAACACCAAAAGGGTTTTCAAAAACAACAATCAACGCCAGCAGCTACCAACCTTCCACTCCTCCGAGTCGTCCGTCCGTCCGTCCGTCCGAGCCGACCCGCCATCAGGTCCATAGCCCGGTCCAATCGCCCACACTACCACCTCCCTACCCCAGCCACTCCGCCAAATTCCTTGCCCCCTTGGGCAGGATACCAGCCAGGACGATGGGAACGACAGGAACGCCAGCGGCAGGCAACCCGTTTTCAATTCTGTTTGCCCGACACTGGCGGACCACAGTGGTGGGAACATGAATAGAAGCTATGCTATTGTTTTTAGATGTAAAAAAATATTTATTATTTAATTTAAAATATAAAAAAATTTTTTTTATGAATTATAAATGGTCTAAGATATACTATAGAAGCTAAATAAATTATAAAGAAACTTAAATTTAATATTTTGGAATCTATTGGAGTAGAATCTATATAAAGTTTTGAAACCATTTTTCTTTCAAAGAACTTAATATTTCATCATAAGAATATTATTTATTTTCTGAATTATACAATTATTAGTTTAATCCTTTTATTTAACTCTAACCTTTAAGACTGAAAACTAAAATAAAATAAAAATTATAAACATAATACAAAGATAAAGAGTTAAAGATAGAACAGTAAATAATACCTTATGAAATTTATTATTCTAATTTGGATAATGATTTATTTTTTATTTTTTAACCATTTCCCAGAAGATCCTTTACCCAAGAAAGAGTCCTTATGCCCTATCCTTGACTGTAAGCTTTTTTAATTGTCAGACATTCGCGTTGGAGTGTGTGTGTGTGTGAGCACAGATGGGTGCCAGAGTCGGTGTGACTGCCAATGTTCGAGTGTGTGTGTGTGTGTGTGTGGGGGTGCGTGGGTGGTCGTTATTGTCAGTCTGTAGGAAAGCGATTTGCATACAAATTTGGCACGAAGTGTAAATATTTAAGCAGATACAAAGTGTGAGTATTAAATTTTTGATACTAATTAATTATGCATGTGTAAATTTTGCAATGAAAATAATTTTAACGCCATATTTTGGCAGCCTCAGCCTCCCCCTCCACCGCTCCAGTAACGAACGAATCCTCAAACAAATCAAATCAAATGTTTGACAAACATAATTCGAACACGAAATCCCACTGATTTCTGCAACTGCATTTGTTTTTATCTTCGCCCACGCACTCCCCGCACAATTTTGTTGGCTTTTCTGGCGTTTAGCTTAACTAATTATGTAATTGGATTAAGGAATATTAATTAGAGATTAATTAGATGATTAAGGGAGTCTATAGAGCCCCTCCTGTCTCTTGCCCTTCTTTCTAAAAGGGATGCCACTTCAAGGATAATACTAGCAAGACACCAAGTCCAGGATACAATGTAACTAAAGCCTCGAATGTGTTGGGGAATACAAGATGATTGGGATCCGTTTCTGAATCAAGTATTTTGGAGTCGGTTTCCCAACGAAAAAAAAAGCAAACAAACAAAAACAGACAAAAAAGGATATCAAACAAGAAATTCTATTAAAACTTTTTCACTTTTCGCCTTGAATGTGCAAGTGTTCGATTCAAAAGCCAAATATGCCAATAAATAATTTACTACTCCGGCAGACGGAGATAGAGACGGAGACGCCGCAGAGCTCCACTGTCCGCATACTTAAAGCGCATTAGTTCAGGACTCGCAGTCCAAGGCTAGGGACGGGTGAAAAAAGGACGAAACTTTCCAAGGAGGCTGGCGGAAAAGGGCGGCCAGGCAGGCAAGGCGCTGATAGCTGCAGATGACGGGGAACTGAAGGCGTCTAGCCGGGAATAACCAGTCCAGCTGCCCTACAAAAGGCCAAAATCAAAAGAAAAAAAATCTGAAAAACATATATAAAAGGCTGGCCAAGTGCGAATCTGTCTGCAAAAAAGTGTAATCTATGGCCCAGACCACTGCAGGCTATTTGTATTAATTTGTTGTTGCCGAGTTTGTTGTCGCACCACCCACCCACCCAAAAAAAAGAGAGAGAATCTCCCCACTCTCACCCGCTGGGGGGATATCGAATAATGCCAAGGAATTTGTCTGCCCATGCCATAGCCATGTGCTACCCAAAAGAAAACTTCCACCGAACAAAAATAAAATAAAATCAAAGTAATGCTGCAACAGCAGGATGCATGTGGCAAAGGCAAAGTGCGTTTTTTAAAGGATTAAAAAACAAAAAACAAAAACAGGAACAAGAACAAAATAAAAACCAAGCAAAGAAACCGCGCAGACAAACTTAATTAACAACAAAAGGCAACCTCAGCCCTTTGATTAATTAAACATTGTTTGTTTTCGTGGATTTCCTTTTCTCAAAGATACAAAAAATAAATAGAATAGAACAAATAAAAGAATAAATATGCCAGAAAAAATCAAAAAGTAAACCTGTTTCCGCCCGGGATCGAACCGGGGGCCTTCTGCGTGTTAGGCAGATGTGATAACCGCTACACCACGGAAACCAGTTGATCGCTGGAGTCTCAGCTGGCGTCAAGAGTGGGGCCCGCGGGAGGGGGGAGACTGGAACGATTGCAGTCAGTCGAAAGGGGGGCTACGGGCAACGGGGCGTATACATGCTGATTGGGCGCTGCTCCCCAACGAGCATCGGTGGTTCAGTGGTAGAATGCTCGCCTGCCACGCGGGCGGCCCGGGTTCGATTCCCGGCCGATGCAAACTACTTTTTGCTTTTTTCTAATAATATAAATAATTATTACATAATATAATATAACAATTATAATTTTTATATCTTAGAGTTTCATATATTTTATTTCGCTCATATTTTCTACTTAATTAGAGTATTTTATTTTCATACTAGTTGTTGTATTAATGTTCTTAGAAGTGCTTCTCTCTAACTGAACATTTGCTTAGAACCTTTAAATGATATTAATCTTTCTAAAGTTATTTTTGGTTGACTATGAATATGTATATAAGTATATATATGTATAAAGTTTTTTTAAATCTAATCTATATGTTTTGATAAGATATATCTATGAAATACAAGTATATTAATGGAAAAGAGCAAATTCATTATTTTATTTATTTTAGAAGGGGGTCCATCGGAAAAATTTGGAAAAATGGGATCCGAAATTTTATTTCTAGGTTTTGATGCAGATTGGTGGGAAATCGATCCAGAAATCATTTAAAACCATCCGCATGGGAATCGGATGCGAAATGGCCGAGATATGGCCATCGCAAGGGTCAAAATATCACTCCCCACGATTTTCACGATTTTTGAAGGGGGTCCATCGGAAAAATTTGGAAAAATGGGATCCGAAATTTTATTTCTAGGTTTTGATGCAGATTGGTGGGAAATCGATGTAGAAATCATTTAAAACAATCCGCATGGGAATCGGATGAGAAATGGCCGAGATATGGCCATCGCAAGGGTCAAAATATCACTCCCCACGATTTTCACGATTTTTGAAGGGGGTCCATCGGAAAAATTTGGAAAAATGGGATCCGAAATTTTATTTCTAGGTTTTGATGCAGATTGGTGGGAAATCGATCCAGAAATCATTTAAAACAATCCGCTTGAAAATCGGATGCGTATTGGCCGAGATATGACCATCGCAAGGGTCAAAATATCACTCCCCACGATTTTCACGATTTTTGAAAAATTTGGAAAAATGGGATCCGAAATTTTATTTCTAGGTTTTGATGCAGATTGGTGGGAAATCGATGTAGAAATCATTTAAAACAATCCGCATGGGAATCGGATGCGAAATGGCCGAGATATGGCCATCGCAAGGGTCAAAATATCACTCCCCACGATTTTCACGATTTTTGAAGGGGGGTCCATCGGAAAAATTTGGAAAAATGGGATCCGAAATTTTGTTTCTAGGTTTTGATGCAGATTGGTGGGAAATCGATCCAGAAATCATTTAAAGCCATCCGCATGGGAATCGGATGCGTATTGGCCGAGATATGACCATCGCAAGGGTCAAAATATCACTCCCCACGATTTTCACGATTTTTGAATTTTTCATCGGAAAAATTTGGAAAAATGGGATCCGAAATTTTGTTTCTAGATTTTGATGCAGATTGGTGGGAAATCGATCCAGAAATCATTTAAAGCCATCCGCATGGGAATCGGATGCGAAATGGCCGAGATATGGCCATCGCAAGGGTCAAAATATCACTCCCCACGATTTTCACGATTTTTGAAGGGGGTCCATCGGAAAAATTTGGAAAAATGGGATCCGAAATTTTATTTCTAGGTTTTGATGCAGATTGGTGGGAAATCGATCCAGAAATCATTTAAAGCCATCCGCATGGGAATCGGATGCGTATTGGCCGAGATATGGCCATCGCAAGGGTCAAAATATCACTCCCCACGATTTTCACGATTTTTGAAGGGGGTCCATCGGAAAAATTTGGAAAAATGGGATCCGAAATTTTGTTTCTAGGTTTTGATGCAGATTGGTGGGAAATCGATCCAAAAATCATTTAAAGCCATCCGCATGGGAATCGGATGCGTATTGGCCGAGATATGACCATCGCAAGGGTCAAAATATCACTCCCCACGATTTTCACGATTTTTGAATTTTTCATCGGAAAAATTTGGAAAAATGGGATCCGAAATTTTATTTCTAGGTTTTGATGCAGATTGGTGGGAAATCGATGTAGAAATCATTTAAAACAATCCGCATGGGAATCGGATGCGAAATGGCCGAGATATGGCCATCGCAAGGGTCAAAATATCACTCCCCACGATTTTCACGATTTTTGAAGGGGGTCCATCGGAAAAATTTGGAAAAATGGGATCCGAAATTTTGTTTCTAGGTTTTGATGCAGATTTGTGGGAAATCGATGTAGAAACCATTTAAGGTACTCCTCATGAGAATCGAAGGCGTATTGGCCGAGATATGGATATCAGCTGGAGGAAAAGGTCGCTCCCGTCTTCTCAAGGAGGTCAGGTGGGGTATGCCTCTTGGTCTCGTGGCTTGTGGACCAATATGGAAACGTGCAGCTCGAAAGAAACACTACACCATAGTCAATTAGATGATTTGAATCCTGGAGTCTGCAGCCTATGGCCGTAGTCCTGCCGGACGCATTCCCATTCGAGTTCCCAATTATTCTGATGTTTCGCCATCGGAATGTGCATGAATTAATGATGCGGCCGCAAATGCCTAAAAGAACTTCCCCCGACTGCCGGAATGGCGAGGCGAGGCGAGGCACCAGGCTATTAAGGATAGCATCAAGGATAAAGGATAACGAAGAACTTGCAAAGCGTTTCATCCAATTAGAAAGTGTAGTTTCATTGTTAATTGCTCCATCAGAGCGTCCCGAGCTCCGGAGCATCTGTGGACGCTTGAAGATGAACTCTCCGCGGCAGCTCAACTTTTTGTTTGTTTTTTTTTAGTATATTTTTTATCCTGCCAAGCCCCTCCCCCCCTCCGAATACCCAATGAGTTGTAATTAACTTTATCCGAAAATCTTCTGCCGTCGCAAACGGTCGAGAATTGTGGCTTTTCGAGGGGGTTTATCTGCCAGGATGGCTCGTTAGGAGCCAGGATCTGTGTCCTCATCCGAATGAGAATCAGGCTAAGGACTCGGATTCAGATTCAGATTCTGTATCAAAATAAAAGCTGGCTCAAGTGTTGGCGTTTTTATTGAGTTAAGCAGCCAAAGTTATGTAAAGATGCCCTAATTTACGGCCTTTTGAAGCGGCTGAAGGCACGAAGTCCTTAGCCAATATCCTAGAGTGGTCTAAGGACACTTTAAGAAAAATGTATATAGATGTGGAAGTCTGTTAAATATGTTATTCAAGAGCAAGGCTTCAAGTATTATCAAGAAAACATCAAGAAGACTATCTCGCGAATAAAAACAAAAAAGTGTAGCATAGTTTTTGGAGCATATATGATGCCCGGTACTACTCCTCACTGAAGTATAATATTTCCAAATGTTTAATAGAGTTTTTAATAGAGAAACTACTAACTATTGTTTATTTTACTTTTATTTAGTTTTTTTTTATTTTTAATTTTTCTTAAAAGAATATTTTTCTTGCAGTGTTGGTAAAGTGCGTGGTCACTCAACACTCAAGGCGTCTCAACACATTCTATTCCAACGCTCCACTCCACTCCACTCCGCTTCGCATCGCATCCCGTCACTCCCCGTGGCTCCTTGATCCTTTGGGGGCCACCCTTGGTCCTTGTTTGCCTTTCCTTGTTTTATCCCCAGACATTTCCTGTACCTCGCACCCCCCCTCACCTTGTCCTGTCGCTGGTCTCTGTTTCCTGATTATTTTTGTAATTGTTGTTTAAGTTGTTGCGGCCACATCAGTCGCACTTCCTTCGAGCCAGAGCCAGAGCCAGAGCCCGAGCTTGAGCTTTTTGGGCGTGATTTAATTGAAATCAATTAGCGGTAATGAGTGGTCATTAAGCTGGCTTATGGCTTAGAGTGGCCCTTGCCGTCAATCGGACTTATACCCGTTCATACATATATTTCATTTCTTTTTTCGGGCCTCCTGCTTCTGACCATGTTAATACGAAAGTTTGCTCCACTTTGTGTAAAGTTTTCAACGCCACACAATGGGGACACGAGTTCGAGATGTATTTAAATAGAATTTAATGCAAATTGAAGGCAAACTTTCTCAAATATATTTCAATTAGACAGGGGAGCCCAAGGGGAGCCCGGGCAATCGCTAACAATAACAAATTAACTGGGCCCAGTTTTCTGGTCTTGCCTCCGCCTGGGCCTCCTTCTGCCGTGGGGGTCCTCGCATGGAGTCCACTGGCCTCGTCCTGTCCACCGCCACACTACCAACCGCAAGTCCAGTTCACATATTAAACGAAGGCATAACATTTGCCTTCCACAAACGCAACCGAAAGTATTCCCCCTTGACCTTTCACCCTTGCGGCAGCTGGGAGGCGGGGCGGTTGCAAAAATGGCGGATGAACAGTTGGTCGGTGGCACTTAAAAGTGCACAAGCCCATCTGCAATAAGGGGGGGGGCTTTATTCGGACCAGCAAGAAATTAGGGGGGACTAACTACACTTGAAAATATTTATTTTTAATAAATTTTAACTAATATAGGTTTGTTTTGGTTTTTGGGGAAAAGTTTTTCATAAATACTATTTTTAAAATTAATTTATTATTTTTTAATTATTTTCAATTATTAAAACATGATTACATTCTTTTTTAAAACATTTATTTAACGAAGCTTGAGATACCCCTTAAAAAAATACTAAAATTTGTTAAAGCAATTTTGATTTTTTAATCATATAATCTTTAAAAGATAATAAATATTAATAATATTTATATATTAAATAAATAATAATTTTCTCCCAGTGCATAGACAATGCAAGCGCAACTTTTTAACTAGGTTTTTAGCGTTGTATTTGGAGGAGGAGGAGGAGGAAGAGGTGGCCATTGGGGGGTTCCCCGGGCTTTGCACTGGGTGGCATCACTGCTCCGGCGGTGGCTGCTACTGAGTAACTGAGCTGGCAGAGGAGGAGGGTGGGGGTGGAGCGGGCCAATGTGGTTGGCTCAGTGTCGCTCCACTTGGCAAAACGTTACATCCTTTGCTTTGTCCTCGCTCCTGCCAGCCATTCGCCTTCTTTTGCCTTTCCTCTTCCTCCATTTTGTTTCTGTTTCGTTTCTTTCTTTTTTTTTTAAATTGTTTTGCTGTTTATTGCAAAATTACACAAAAACAATGCCGGCTGATGAAGACGCAGAGCAAGAGCACAACGACAACAGAACCAGAAAGAGTAACAGAAACCGTTGCTTGAAACAAAATCCGAGCGGCAGACGTCCAAATGATGATGATGATGATAATGATGCTACTGCTGCTGCGGCCAAAACGCAAAGCAAAAGCTCCAAAAACAAAAGAAGAGATAGTAACCATAGGCGGAGGCCGAAAAAGAGGCGGGGGAGCGGAAGTGGGCCAGAGACCGAAGAGCGGAAAGAGTGCGTGTATGGCGGACGAAGAGATGGAGGCAGAAAGTGCAACTGCAAAAGCCGAAGCAGCACAAAATAAAAACTTTCCGAAATGGGAAAACTTTTTTCCTCAACGAGGACAACGAGGACACCAAGGACGATGGCAACGACCAGCGTAACGAGCCAAGTTGAAAAATCTTTATTGTGTATCAAACCATTTGTATTAATTAGAAGCGGTAGCGGCAGCGGCAGCAAAATAATTACAACAATGCAAAAAAATAACGGAAAACAGCAATTGCTGCTACGTTTCATCTCCAGTTACGGGAAGTGTACATTACGAGAAAGAGAGCACAGCTTCCAGACGAAATGCTACCCATTACCTCTCTTCGACTACAATGACATATTAGCTCTCTTAAGTCAAGCTTATAGTATACTCTTGCTAAGTCTTAATGAGTAGAATTTCCCTTTCCCCGTTACATGCTCTTGTAAAAAGTAGACATACCCCATACCCTACCTGTAAAAATAAGGGCATGTAAATATAGAGGGCTACTCGATGCCGAAAAAAAATGGGTAAAACTTTCTCAATATTGAATTCAAGGCAGCGGAAATAAGAGCTGCGATAATAAACTTATTTACTGCATGGTTTATGTACTGCAGATATCACTCATACGACATGGTGTCGCACACTCAACATGCACCCTGCTGTAAAATACGATACGAGGGGCCACAACTACCAGAAAAAAGTACCTTCCCCTGCCCAGGAACAACTTACAATCCGCAGGAAAAGAAAAATAAAAATAAAACTTGCACCAAAAGTGCCGGGCTGTGTATCGAATAGTCGCCCAAAAATATAGATTCATCTTCCGTATATGTTGTGGGTGCTGGAATATAAGGACGTACAAGCATAATGCGATCGTAAAAAGGCATTTCATTGCGAGCATAAAGTATTAAGCTACTTTGCAGCATCTTTGCATGCATTACCAAGGATAATACACAGACAAACGTCGCCGGCCCACCTCCTTGAGTCCTGTTCCCTTTCCAGGACACTCTGGCACACGAGCACAGACGAGCACACACTCGCAATCACGTATCCTTCGACCAGATTAGTACACAGCCACACTCTAGGATAAAATGATAGAAGAATTATAATCAAGGAGCTAAAAAGTATTTAGATTAAAATGTTATTAGATTATAATAGATAATAGAGTACTATTATAGAAAGTTTAATAATAATCCTAAATAATTTTCAGAACTATTCCTAAGTATACCCCCTTTATAGTGCGAGTTCCCGCTCGATCCTTTTCGGGAAGAAGTGTCCTTTTCTGGGAGATGAAGACGAAAACTCGCGAAATTCAATCCGTCGCCTTGCTGGCGAAATGAAATTGCCATTAACTTGGCTATCAGAGAGTGAGTGAGGTCCTGGGTCCTGGCACTAAGTCTCGTCCCCCGTCACAGGCTCAGACGAACAGGAAGAACAAACCGAATTTATGAAATATATCCTTGGGCGGCGGAAAAGATTCGATTCCCATACGGTTGGATGAATTTACAAGCGTTTTCTGCAAGTGGCCGAAAAAGGGATATTTATTGCACTAGAGGTCCTTTCGTTGGTCATATGGATGGTTGCAAGGATGTTGCAAAAGGATTCACACTGGCACTGGCACTAAGGGAGTATGAGGGAGGGATCCTGTATAAATACATTTTTGCGCCGCGTTTGTTTATTTTTGGCTGTGACTTCAGTTAACTTCGTTTGGAAAGTACAACCCACACCGCCGCACGGTCAGGACTCGGCCAGGACATGTATGCAGGACACACCAACACACACACTTCTCTCAATTGAAACGGTCGGCGACATTTTCGTTTTGGCATTTCGCATGCAATTTGCGGTTCATTGATTCGGAAGTTTTCCCATTTAACTTAAGCCTCTTTAACAATCCTATTGACGCAAATTTCTACTTACCGCTGCCTGCCACTTGTCACCGATACTCCTACGCTTCCAACTATTTCCACCTCCAGAGATACATCGACATCTGCAGACACAGGTACGCCTTGTGCGATACCTTTGATGCCGCCCATCTGTGTCCACTTAGAGGGAGCTTCTGTCCGGCAATCGGTGTGCTGTTGGTAGCAAGTCAATCCACCAGCAGGATAATTATAATAATGTCATTGAGGTACAAGGATTCAGGGCTCCGGTCTGCTAGCTCCAGTCCCCTGGCCTTTAATTGTCAAGATCCTTAACAAAGGGTGGAAAGTGCACTGAGGAAAAGTAGGATTATTCTTAAGAGAATTGGGAATATAATACTACCGATATGTTATCGATAACTGAGACCATATAACAGTATATAAGGACCTCCTTTACAAATCCGCTTCAAGCTTGATCCTTGATTTAAGAAATAATTAATTGGCTTTGGAAATTGAAACCCAATTTGATCCTTAAAGCCGCTAATCCTCCATCTCCAAGTGTGCCAACATACACTCGACAAGCCCCATAATCCTGCGAACATAAGGAGTTGCCCCAGTTAAGTGGGAGACTTCGATTCAAGCCCAAGTGCTTCCCGAAACTTGGACAAAAACTAAATAAATAAAAAACCTAAAAGCACCCATCGTTTGTCAAAAAAAAAAGGACATGGGCGTAAGGGGGGTAGGTCCTTGGAGTACTTCTGGAGGATCATCAAAGTAACCGATGCGGCAGCCACATCAGCAACAGCTCAGCACAGGCCTCATCAATGTGGCTGGCCGCCTGGGAGGCGGAGGAGGAGGAGTGGCATCAAGCAGGATTCAGGATGCAGGATGCAGGACCAGGAAACATTGCCAAAAAAGGGGGAGGGCGGGGAGGGCGCTCCAAGGACAGGTGCAATGTGCAATCTTTTGGTATTTTGTTGGCTTTGCACATTTGGCGTAATGCCAAAACACAATAAAAAATAAAAAAAAAAAAGGACGAGGAGTCCTTCCAAAAGCAAAACAACGCCGGCAGACTATGGTTTCAAAAAAAAAAAAACCAAGAACAACAAAAACAAAAAGGACAATGCCAACTCAACTCTAGTCAACACCTGAGAAAGGCAAACACTTGAGGAAGCAAGGAGTGTAGAGTCACAGGACCTCCACTTCCACCACCACCCAGGATGAGCAGCAAGGACGTGCATTCATTCAAATCGACTTCAGGACTTCCTTCGCCGCCGCCGCCGCTGCCGCCGTTCCTGCTCTTGTCCTTTTGCAAAAAGGAATTCATTTTAATGCAACAGAGGGGGGGCACGGTGTGGCGTGGGCGCTGCCAGGAAACGTTTTGCCGACACAGAGGGTCCTGTCGCAGGAGCAGGAACAGTTGGAGATCCTGAGCCAGAGCCAGAGCCAGAGCCAAAGCCAGAGCCAGGACGAGTCGATTACGGCTGCGTGTGGTGCGCCAAGATGCGGCTGCCTTATCCTTGCCGTTACCTTCAGGACCTCCACCTGCCACCCCTTTTTGGCGGATTTAAACGGGCAAAGTGCAATCCTCCGCAAACACAACACAAACCAGTCAAAAGGACCTGGCGCTGGGAGTCCTTTGAACGGTAACTGGAACCAGAGCCGTGAGAGTCTCAGGCCTTGGGTCTATAATTTTTGTTGTGGTTCCTGTCTATTGTCTTACGGCTGCTCGGTCTGCCATTTAGCCCGGTTACTCCCCCTCGCCATCCTTGGCAGCCTTCGCCAAGGACATGCAGCTCTGGGTTGCTCCTTCTACCTTCTTCCTTCTGGGGAAATGAGCCATTCGCGTGAATTACGGAAATCGGATCTGCCGCGCCCACCACCCGCCTCTCTGTATTTTTCTTCCCCCCATCCGCGGCAGCTTATTGGAGAACTCTGGGGTCCTGGGTGTTGCAGGATTCCCGATTCCCGATGCCCGCTTAAAGCTAACCGCGCGCTTTTGCTGAATCCTGAATCCTGTTGGGAAAACGATCCTTTAACCGGGTTTACATTCTTTTTTTTCAAAAGAGATGGAAATAAAAAAGCACAATAAAGGATAAAAGGACATGACTTTTAAATTTTTTGATTTTATTAATAACTTTATTCATTAAAAAAATTATAAATACCAATTAGGGCATTATTTGTGAGGTTTCATTTATTAAAATTATTTCTTAATTATTTCCAAAATCCTTTTGACAGAAAAAAAGGATAGTAAGTCAAAAACTTATATTTTTTAGGTTAATTTTTAGGATCGTATGGAAATAAATATAAAAAAACAATAACATAAATGTAGTCCATTAGAAATGCCTATAAAATAAGTTTAATGATTTTTATGAGGATTTTTTTTCCATTGTTTTTTCTAAAGTATCTTAATATACATATAATCTCTATAATAATAAAGTATCTAGAATATGATCGCGGTAGACAATTAAATCTTATCTAAATTAGAGATTGAAACTATTAAAAAATTCAGAAATCTTTTTAAAATCCAAACTAATTGTTACTTTATTTTCTTTTTAAAAAAACTGAAAAAGAATATTTAAATTAAACTCCTTAAAACAAAGGATAACCGTAACATCCTTTGGCATCCGTGGCAGAAGACGACGAATGGCCAACTGCCTTTGGCGGGAGTTCGTGCCGCCAATATGGTTGCGGGGCGGAGTGAAAGCTTTCACCGGAAGCGAGTGAAAGCTTGGAGAAAGACACTTGAAAAACGAAGCGCCGGCGCCAAATGAGTGAATCTCAGAATTGGGGGTGGTGCCAAAATCGAGTTGAGTGGAATTTTGATTCAATAAAAAACAGTGGGCGTTTTCTAAGATTTATTCCAAGTTTTTCGACAACTATACCCTTTTCTCACGTCTCATGCAAACCAAACAACTTTTAATTAATAAAATTAGTTATCTAAGCTATTTTAGCTTATTAAATATGTATTTTTTAAGAGTATTTTAATTTAAAATATAGTCCATTATCCCGCCTATTTCAAAAAACGACTATTCGATAGGTTGTAGTATCGATAACAGCATGAGGGATGGAATGTAAAGAAGTGTTGATAATAACCCTGAAATGTCTTTTTTTATCAGTATTGTAAAACGGGATAAGAGCAATGTTGAGAATCGACACAAGTTTTTTGGCGTCGCAACTTGTATTTTAATCTTTCAAGTTGATAAATAATAAAAGGAAAGGCTCAAATTTTGATCCTTCGAGAGCATACTGCGGCGGGGGCCGAGTGCCGACGACGGCAAAGCCGCCATTGCGAGCAAGTGCAGCGCCCTGGAGCGCAACTCTCTGACGCAATTATGCAAGTTGCAGCCGCAGAACTAACTGTACCCGCCTCGCCACCCGTGGCAGCACCCCAAGTGGTAGTGGAAGTGGAAGTGGCAGTGCCCCTCAGGAAGATCCAATCCCGTTCGGCCCATGATCCTTGACCGGTTCGAGGAGGAGCAACCACAACCAGTTAGTAGCCAGGATATTATTGTTGAAACTTTATTTGATTTTTCTAATCGTTTGTTTTTGTTATTGTTTCTATTTGGTTGCTCTACGATGAAAACAAACAAAAAACCAGACATGAACCAGAGACATTCCGAACCATTTTACATATCCCCCCGGCTGTTTGATAACAAGCGGTTGAAGCGCCGCCGCTGCCGGTGGATGGAACGCCTGAGGGAGCGCCAGAGGCAAGTGATGGCCCAGATGCGCTCCCAGGCGCTCGCCTCCAAGACTGAACGCGCCCGAGGGCGAGGTCGGGGGGTGAGGCGACGACCGGGTTACCGCCACATAGCCGCCACCCTGCCCGCAGACGTCACCATTGACCTGCTGTCGGATGAGGATGAGGAGGACCGCGCTGGACTGGCACGAGTCGCCATCCCTGTTGCAGTCCCCGCTCCGGTTCCCCTACCCGTTACTGTTTCTGTTCCTGCCACCAACAATCGTCCGCTCGTCCTGCAGCCCAATATGTTGTTAATACCCGCCAGTAACCTCAGGCCACACTTTGCGACCGAGAGCATCCTCATAACTAGCGATGACGAGGACATCACCATCGCCAAAAGACAGCCGCCCATGAGAAGGAGCTCACCGCCGCCCCTGGCCCCACTCAGCCTCTCGGACACCGTGGAGGAGGTGACCGTGTCGCTGGTGCCGCGCAGCTCCACCACTGCCAACTGCCAGGCGCGGCAGCGGCACTCTCACCCGCCCACCAGTCTACTGAAAACCTGTCGAAGAGCCCCCGCCACAGCCACCAACGGACTGGCAGCTTGTGCCTCCTCGAACAGTGGCAGCGACGGCTACCTGGAGGTGGACATCAACAGCGGCGGTCTGCCCGACGAAACCACCGTGCACACGGTCATTGCCAATCGCATCTACGAGCTGTCGCTGAGCAAGCTGCGCGAGGGCCTGGCCTCCAGTGGGGTGCCGGAGTACTCGCACGACCTGATGCCGGAGCATCTGCAGAAGTTGTCGCCCGCGTTGCGCGCCAAGGTGGCTCCCCTAGTGACGCCCTCGCCGCCGGCGCCCATCTCCCTAAAGCTGTCCAGTGACCTCAGCATATCCCTGATCTCAGACGACGATGACTGCGAGAGTGGCGGGCACGGGCAAGGCCATAACCATGGCATAGTCCATGGTAGCAGCAATAGTTGCTTGAAAGGCGGAGGAGCACTGGGTCTTGGTCTGGCGCTACCGGTGGCCGCTGCGGAGGCCCATGCTGCTGCCAAGCTCCTGAAGCAGCAGCAGCCGCAGCTGTCGGTGGTGCAGCACCTGCAGTATACGGGCGGTGGGCTGACGGCGCCGGTGGCGTTGGCTCTGCCGGTAATGGCCCACACATCGGGCGCGTCCCGAGCAGCTGGACTGCCCCTGCAGTTGCCGCGACGTCGGAAACTGGGCTAGAGAAGAGATCCTGGAGCCTGGAGCCCCAAACGCCATAAATCATTCCCCCAGAGAGCCGGAAAACCCAAAACCCGGCTAGTAGTGTTTTTTTTTTCTAGCCTCGGCTAGGTTCTAGTGCAAATATGGTCTTAGATGTAGTCATACCTCCAGTTTATCCATCACACAGTCCCATCTGTCCCAACAGCAGCCCATCTCTTTCATAATCCAACCCCCCCTCCTACCGTACTCCCATCCCTTTCTTTCTCATAATTTTAAGCTTTAAAAAGAAACGAGACAAAAAACGTACAAAGGAATCTAACAAAAAAGAGAGAGAAAATATTTGAGAGAATAAAGTTAAAAAAAAGGAAATTTGTAAAATTTATAGGAGAGATTTTAGGAAATTGGTAATTTGTGGAGAGTAAGCCCAATATTTATACAATACACACACACGCGCATCAGTTAGCTATAGGTTCTACTTTACAGTGTACATTCGATTAAGTGGATCAGTCTGTATTACTTTTAAACGATCGAGAATCGACCTACAAATCAATAAACTTTTCTTGTATATACCTGTTTATAGGTTAACATTTTATTTCTATCTTTGTTTCTTTCTTCAGGTCTCAGGTACATTTTTTTTTTTAATTAATTCTCAATAACATTTTAAACGAGGAGGGTTTGTGTCTTCTGGGGGCTTAAAGCTCAACGTCTTCTTCCTCGTCGTCGGCTGGGTCTTCTAGGTCGTCTTCTGCCTCCGCTCCTTGGTCGTCCTTCAGGGGTTCGCCATCAGCTTCCAATTGGCAATCCTCGTCCGACAAAATCTGACAGTTAACGACATACTGCAAGCCATTTTCCAAATGCCACAAAACCTGGTTGGTACCTCCGCCATTCTCATCATTGGGGGCTACGGCTTCCTCTACCTCAGGTACCTGGATGGGAGATTCTTCAGTCTTGTCTTCAGCAACATGGATTGCTGGTTCAGCTTGCATCACCTGTCCCTCAGCGATAGCTTCAATGGCCTCGACTTCTTCCGGTTCGGGAGGTCCAGGAGTCTTCATCCCATCTCCGGTGGTGTCCTCATCGTTGGAAAAGAAATCACCTAGAGAGATAGTATCAAAAACGTCTTCATAATCAGTAACAAAGTCTTCAGGATAGTGCGGATATTTCTGGGAGAGATCACAAAAGTCTGGATAGAAAAAATCAATCTCTAGGAGAAAGTCATGAAAGTCGGGATAAAAATATTCAATCTCATGGAGAAACTCGTAGAAATGGTTCAAATCTTCGGGTTCATCCTCGGGATACATGTTTCGGGTCACTAATTCTAGCTTTATGAACTCTACTGCACCTGCACCAGCTCCTCCATACTCCAACTGGTCGAGATAGTCGGGATACTCATCCACATCCATGGGCTGAAAGTTTGAAATCACGAATAGAAGTTCCAGGTCGTCATCCGTTTGGGTCTGCATATTTACTTGATGCTCCTCCAGGCTAGCATTTCGTTCGCCCTCCGCCATTCTCTCCCGGCACTTGGCCAGGTTGTCCAGCAACTCCTCGCCGGTTATGGCGGTTGAGGACTCCCCAAAGGCCTCCATGTGGGACTTGATCTTCTTGGCCAAATCGTCTTCGCACAACAAACCGGGAATCTTGCGCTTCTTCAGGGTCCTGGCCAGGCTGTTGCGGTAGATCCAAATGGAGTGCTGATCCTTGCCCGTCTGGACACTCTTATGGGCCATCTTTTTCCCATGTTTCTTGCCAGTCGGCTTGGGTAGGAGCCGGAACCACACCATCGCAAAGATAAAGGTCACCATGATGGCCGCAGACAGGGTGTCGTTCGGAATGGACAGTCTCCAGCCAGGTGCCGGCACCGTGCTCAGAGTGGTGATTGGTTTCGGTTGTGCTTGTGGCACCACCAGAGTGCCGCGCACCGTTTTTCCCAGCGGAGGACTTGTGCCGACACACGCCTTGATGGATACCTCGATGTTGACAGGCTGTTGAAACGGATTGGATGGCTTACGATTGGAACCCTCCAACACGAACGCTATCTCCTGCAGATCACGACCCGGAGCCCCCAAAGTTGCAGCCTCTTCAGCTTCCCGTGATTCGGGCGATTGCTCAATGAGGGCCACCTCGTTGCCAGTATCACTGGGGCCGGTGAGACCGACCAATGGCATAGAAGTCCAGAATCGGTCCGAGGTCCATATCCATGAGAAAAAATAATACACGATAGAATAAAACATTTTCACACGATTTCAAGTTTTTTTTTTCCGGTTTCAGATTTTTTTTCTTTTTCAGATTTCAGTTTTTTGTTTTAGATTTTTTTTTTCAGATTTCAGACTTTTTTTTTGAGATTATGACTCTTCGGGTTCACATCGACAAATGACTGAGATTCGACGCTTTCTTCCTATCGACGTCAATCGAAAAGTTGACAGTTCTCGAGACAGAATCTCATGGGTAAAGTGATATCGTGCCAGGGACGACATCACATACAGGGAACGTCTGGGAAGGAACAGGTCTGCCGAGTAGGGATCCCCCTTGTCCTCCACAACTCTCACTAGACGCATCACGCTGTCGCTCAGGAGACTGAGTCCTGCGATGGTGTTGCCACAAAACTGCAAAGGATCTAGGCATTGGTATGGGGATATTTATTTAGAGATCTTTGCAAACCCTTGTACTGTCCACGTGGGGCTTTATCACACCAGTCTCGGCGAGGTCCAGGATGTGGACAAAAGGCATAGCCCGGCCACCAAAGGCCAATTGGCTTATCCTTTCAAGGATCAACCGATTGCCGGCAGTCCAGTTCCTTTGCTCTGTCTCCCTGTAGCCGTGAATGGCCTCGTCCCAGTGACTCGTCTCGTAAGGCAACCGGCTGAGATGGGGCTCTATTTCCCGCAGGAGAGCCTGCTCCTCCTCTGCGGTTACGAAATCCTGCAGGACTCGCATATCCTTTTCAAAGGCACATCGTTCCGAGGCAGGCCATGCTCCGGCAAAGTCCACTAAGCTGTGTATTTTCCGGGAAAGAGTATTCCCCGGCCTGGCAAATCTTCCCAGGACGAGCATCCTGCCATTGGCCACCTGTATCACCTTTTTTGTTCCAAAAGCACAATCGATTTCCGATAGACCGTGTCTGGTCGTGTGCTTGCGATTTTTTTTAGATTGAATTCTTTCGTGTAAGTTTTAAAAGGTTTTTAATTTAAAAAAAAAGTCATTAAAATACTTATTTTAATACATTCAAAGTTTAAATACATGTTTTTTTTATTTATTTGTTACTCTGTAAACAAAATGTTAAGCTTTTCAGCCATGTTCTCGTTACGAGTACCAGGGCTGCAAGAAAACAAAATGGCTGCTGTTTGTTATGATATTATTCTGAGGAATTATGAGAAAAATACATTAGTATTTGCTACTTGAGGTTATTTATAATTGTTTTTATTAAATAAAGAGCCATTTAAGAACTATACGCTAGGAGAACTATAAAAAGTAAGCCATACAAGCTTCAAACTAAGAACTATGTGAGTATTTCTTAAAAATATCCATAAAAAAGCCATAATTCACATCCAATTCTCTTTATTTTTGTCTAGGCCCATAGTTAAAACCAAATACTACTCAAAAAAGCCTTTAAAACCCCCTCAAACCTCTATTAAAACCCTCAAAATAAAGCCGCCACCGAACATAAAGCCAACAATTCAAAGAAAGCTCACGCTCCAAGCACGTTTGGAGTGCCAGGCCCTCGTAGTGCTGGCGTAGCTCCAAGGCGCCTGCGCCGTAGCAGCCCCATCGCTAAGGGACTCGGTTTAGGGCGGAAACGCTTTCCGGTGTAGATATACCAGAAATATTTTTGCTCTCCAGCCGTTCTGCTGCGGCTCTGGAGCGCTCGGTTGTGTCTGTGTGTGTGTTTGCAGAAGTGCAGGAGGAGATTGGCTATCCCGGATAGCAAAAGTCAAAAATCATAAATTAAAAAGCAAACTACACCTAAGAAAACTCTTACAAAAAATTACAAAAAAAATTCAACTTAAGAACAATGAGTTTTGTTTTTGGGGCCTAAGAGCCAGGTGCCCTTGTGTTGTGTGTGTGTGCGTGGGATTTTGGAATCTTTGCTTAAAAGCCAGGTGCGTCAATAAAAACATAAAAAAAAAACAACAAAAAATAAGTGGAATTGCCGCCGGCGGAGTAGAGCCCAGGACCTGAAGCCAACAGATACAGCTTAGAAAAATAATAAAAGGAAAAAGTCAACAATAAGGATGATGGGGTGCATCGCAATTGCATTGTCCTGCCAGCGAATCGTCCTGGATGTTTCTGGCACACCCCTCCCTATCTCGGGCCCTTCTCTAGGGAATTTTTTCCCACTCTCTGTCGCACACTCTCTCTCTCTCACTGTCCCCCCCCAGAGCGGGTAAATAGAGGCGTTCTCGAGGAGAAAAACTGGGCAACGCCGCACCTCTAACTTCTAATCTAAAATTCCTTCGGAGCCCGCAATTACGGCGTAGAAGCGTTCCCCTCTCCATATACACACGCCGAAAAAAAATCGACTCCTTCAAAAAAAAAAGAAAACAGAAAAGTAACCATAAAGTATGTGAGTTAGTGGGTGTATTTGATGGTCCTTCGAGCTGGATAAGTCGGCCGTGTCCACCATCCCCGGGGGACCCTAGCTATGCCGGGTTCAGGCACTGGGCCTACCTACTGACCAAACAGGCCAGAGATCTCTGCCAGGATTTTCCATGGCGGAGTTTGCGCACTCCCATGATGCCGAGCCTTCCGCATCCTTTCTGCCACAGTGTTGCACCGATGCTGCTCCTGCTCCTACTGCTGCTGCTGCTTTGCATTCCACCACACCTACTCGCATTCTCAAAAGTCAAAGGACGAAGGGAAGGAGGGGGGAGCCAAAAACCCAGCCCATCCCCATAAAAATCATCATCCCACCCACTCATCCTTCCGCCCCCCCACACTCACACACACACACACATGTATATATATATATCCTTCGCATATATTTTTGGCTTATCTACACCAAAAAGTTGGACCTTAAATCAGTCCGATTCCAGCAATTCCCAGCGACATATCCAGTTGCCGGTGGCTGGTGTTTATTTTTTTTTTTTTTGTTCCGAAAAGTAAACAAAGGTCCTTTGCAGATCCTGATATTAATTAGTGGACAGAATGTTGATCCGCTGGAAGAGCAAAGACAAGAGCGCCTCCTCCAATCAGGCCTGTGGCAGCAGCAGCTCCTCCTCGAAAAAGAAGCGCAAGGGACGGGAAGGCGGTGAGTATCCTGGCAGGTCCTTGTTGACACCCCAAAAAGGCAGAGAACTAGGTATCCCAATCTCTTCCAGAAGAAGACTGGCAGAATGAGAACAAGTCGGGACGAATGCCGCAAAATGAACAGGGTGAGTCGGAGATGATTTTTTAATTATTAAAAATCATTTAAAATTAATTTTCATAATTTTAAATAATTAATTGAGGTGGGAATAGCAAGACTTCATTTTTGTGTGTCATTTTCAAGGTGGTGGCGACGAGAGAAGACGTAACATGCGACGGGACGATCCGAGGCGCCACACCCTGGGCGGGGACATGCTCGTCTACGGTGGCTCCCAGCATCCGCACGCCCACCAGATGGCGCCACAGCAGCAGCGGGCCATGGACCTGGAGGTGAGCTCGTACCAAGCACTTTAAATAATATTTTAGCTATTTTTTTCCACTCCTCCATCCAGATGAGCACCAGAGCCCAGAAGAACAAGAAGAACCAACCGATGCGGGGCTATGCGCCCGTCAACCAGGGTCCACTCTTCGACGATGACCCGGGCATTATGTCCGAGGTGGAGACGGCCAGCACGGGCTTCAGGCGGGGCGGCAAGCAGAGGTCCTCCCTGCCCGTGGTGCGCACCCCCTCCAAGACCCTGGAGCGTCCGTTGGGCCTGGTCTTCCTCCAATACCGCTCGGAGACGAAGAGGGCTCTGTTGCCAAATGAAATCACATCGATCGACACTGTGCGGGCCTTGTTCGTGAGGTCCTTTCCCCGACAGCTGACCATGTCGTATCTGGAGGGGCCGAATGTCAAGATCTACATACACGATGCCAGCAAGGATATGTTCTACGAGCTGGAGGATGTGCGGTCGCATTTGCGTGAAATAAGGGATCGTTCGGTGTTGCGACTCTTCGAGTCCACCGAAGTGGCCGCCCCGCCCCAGATTTTGCCGGGAGGTCCTGGCATTCCCCAGCCCCTGCCGCAGGCCCAGGCGCCCAATGCCAATGCCTGGGATCAGGATCAGAGCTATTTCAGTGAACCGGAATTCGATTCGGACTACAAGCACCAGCATATTCACAAATCGAAGGTGAGTGTGGTTCGTTGTGCGTCTTTAAACTTGAGTTGGTCCTTCAGTTTTAAGGACATCCTTCCGAAACTTTTCACAAACTATTATGAATATATACCCTGCCGTTGTGGAGGGTTTGTCCTCGATATATCCTTCAGTTTTGTTGGAAAATCTTCAAGACTCCTTCTTGGTTTTAAATATGATACATCGTTTTCTTTATTATTCAATATCACCGCTTAGTAATGGGTTTGAGGATTAGGATCTGGGCTGATGATCGGGGAACAATATCCTGTCCATGAGCGAGTCAAGGTGCGTGCCTCTGACATTGACTTACTCATGGACAGGCCGGAGAAGCGGAAGATCCCTATCCAAAATCATACATATATACAAATTATTAAAAAAAAAAATCATAAAAAGCTAAAATGGAAGTCCGGATGGGAAAGGAGCAGCCGGAAGGTAACTAGAAATTGCCGCAGGCGCCCACACTGAGTCCTTTCAGGGCATTGTTCATCTGCTCGCGGACATCCTTCCAGGCGAACACGATGGCGCCCTGGAAGGGCTCTGAGTGGCAGGTACTGCATATCGCCATCACCGCCTTCACCTCCTCCTCGGCCGGCTCCCGGTCGTGGGTGCTGATCTCCTCCTCGAGGCTCATCTTCAGGTTCAGGTCCTGCTTGAACTGCTGGCCCCCGAAGTCGGCCAGCCCATTGTAGATCTCACTCGCCCCGCTACCATCTCCAGCGGTCGTGCCATCGTCCACCACCGAGCCATCTTCGAGGAGGACCAGGCCACGTTTCTGCAGCTTCTTGTCCGTCTCCCGCTTGAACTTGATATGCGTTTCCGTCTCGTCGATGAACTGCACGTTGGCCGAGTTGCTCAGCATGTGGAATCGATTGCCGCCAGCCTGGCCGGGTAGTCCCAGCAGTTGTTGGGCCACCAGTCGGGAACCGGCATTGATCTGTCCATTCACAAAGTTGGTATTGATGGTGATGGCCTGGGGATCGGAGCCAGGAGCAGCTGGAGGAGCAGGGCTGGCGCTATTCGCTGGCGGGGGATTGGCCAGATTGATGCGAACTCTGGTGGGGATCTGTCCGCTGGCCAGGAGCGTGTGCATGGGCTGGGGGCGATTGATCTGGAAGGGGGTTTTAGAAAACATTTTTATTAAACAAGGATTTTATGGAAAATGTCCTGAGAAGCCTTTGGAAAATAACTCTTTGAAGCCAAAATAAATAAAATTAATTTCGAAAAACTCACCATCGGTGGAGCTCTCGTGGTGGTGGGCACCTCCTGACCCTCATGATCAAAGTGATGGACATGGTGGTGCTTGTGATCCCGATGTGCCTTGCCGGCACTCAACGCCACCCGGTAGACCTGGACGAGGGTCATTTCGAAGTGGAGGCCGTGGCTAACATCGCCGGTGACGGAGCTGCCGCCGGAACGCAGCTTGCCGTTCGCTGGAACTTTGTGGCCAACAAGCTGGAGGAGGATGGAGATAGGCAGACAGGTAGGGTGGGTATTAGATTACTCAATCATTTGGCAATTCATGTAATTGGAGACCGAATGGCCAAAAGCACACGCCACACCACACCACACCACACCACTCACCGAGTTGTGGAAGCCGCGCCCAATCCGTTCTGCCTTCAGCCAGGCCTGCCACTCGCCGGTCTTGCCATTCCACGAGCTGCACATATGATGCCACTGACGCATTTTCAGCGGATAGTTCAATCTTAATTGAAAAGAAAAAAAAAATCGAAATAAAAACCAGATTGGCAATTGGATCAATTGGAGCGATGATCGATGGTGGAGACACCTCGCTTACCTGAACATTTGCTGACCTTTTATGGCCATCGACAGGAAACTGGAATTCTGTGCATTGGCGACCCAGATTTGTACTTCTCTCGGTTCCTTGCCGGCTTCAAATCAAAAGATTGTGAAATTGTTTACTTTAGACACCTCACAATCGAAACAATCGAAAGTAGAAGAGTTTTTGGTTCAGGAAATGAATGAGATTACCCGATCGATCGCCAGAGATCGCCTAATCATTTAATCAGTTGGCTCTCACTTATACAACCGGCTGGAGTAAATCCTGTTAGGCTTAGCCATGGCTCTGATATGCATAATATTTAAATATGAATCACCCCAGTGTGTGTGTGTGGGAAAAACATTTCCTATCTCTCCGCACCGGCCACTCCGAAATCCGGAAGCAGCCTGCAGACTGCAGCTGGAGAGATCTTTGGAATTATGTCAAATGCTAAAGTCAGTCAGTCGTCTGGACAGTCGGTCGGATACAATTTAAAAAAAAAAACAAATAACAGAAAAAATAATACTATGATATGGTGGGAAATGGCTGGGGAGTGAGGAGCGAGCGACACCAACAATGAAGACCAAGCGACCGACAGACCGACCACGACGACGTCGACGACATCCAACTGGAAACAGGTAAATTATCGCTTATGTAATGCGACCGCAACGCCAACAACAACCACATCATATAGTAACTAAATCGCAGCACCAACAACAACATCAGGCACTTGGAAATTTAAAAAAAAAAAAAAAATAAAAAGAAATTTTTAAAGACGAAAATAAACATTTCTTTTGATTAAGTTTTCATTTATATACTGATAAAAAAAATAGGGTTACTAGGGGGCTTCTAGAATTTTTTAAAATTAATCATTATATATTTAAAATATTTGAAAAGCTTGTATTTATTTTTGAAATATTTTTTTCAAACTCAAAAACTTTCCATTTCCATTCTAAGATAACTTTTTCAAAACCATTAGGGAGGAATTCCATTACAAGTCTTGTTGACATTTAAAATAAAAATTATTCAAGACAACAATGTTGGAATTTATAATAACTTGAATATTTTATGTTAAATGAAAAATGTTCTGGAAAATGTTAGAGTGAGGAATTCTGTTATTTTCTTACTTTTATTTAAAGAATATTTAATATTTCTTAAGCTGCAAATGCTACTTTTCAGAGCTATGCCTAAAAAATGGTTCTACAGATTAAACTTTTCATTTCTTTTTAAACTAAATCTTTCAATAACAAAGTGTTTTTCTATAAAAAAAATATTTTAAAAAAACTATACAGATTATAACATTTTTTAAGATACCATTCTATACCATATTTTGGAACTAGAAATAATTTTAACAAGTGTTTCGATTTCCAAACTATTTTTGATTCATTCTTCTAGAAGATTTTGGGAAAAAAAGAAGTTTGGAAAAAGAAAAGCTTCTTTTTTACTATAATTTGTAAACCCCTTTTTTTGAGTGTATCTCATAAGGTAGCTGATAGCCCGGACACTTCCTATCAGCGGCATGTCAAGACCCATTTGGCGAAGCACACCTTCTCTGTTTTGACATTTGCCACCACAGCGATGGCGTCTCCGGCAGCTGTCGATCAAGGAGGAGCCGCCAGCCACCAGCCACCAGACATCAGCCTCCGTCTGTGTAATCTCTGAGCTAACGATCTCGTAGCATCAAGCGGAGCAACCTGTCGTCTGGCTGGCTGGATCAGGAAGTGGGCTTCCTTTCACTTTCGCAGCCAGGTGCGATCCATTGGAGCGTGGCCCACAAATTTCATTGCCCAGAGCGAAGGTCTCTGTTACTGTTACTGTTACTCCTATTATTATTATTTTTGTCAGTCTTTTTTTTATGGTGGGGCTGCCCATCAAAAGATCTGCTTATGCAACAGTTCATTGAGACCCCTATTGTTGCAAAGTCACGGTGATAGCCGGAGTGAGAGGTGGCAGCGAAAATCAAAGTAATGCCAAGTGGTATCTCCGGATTACTCACCCTCGTAGGTCAAGAGGACATGGTCGCCAGTGTGGTTGGTGAATCGCATCCAGAAGCATATGGTGAACTGGTCCAGTTCCGGCAGATGATTGCCGTACTCCACCTCCCCGTCCTGGTTGAAGGCGAACTTCTTCACGCTGCACTCGTTGGAGCCGTACAGGGGGGTACGCGTGAAGCTCTGATCCTTGGGCGGGATGGCATCCTCCAGGCTGTAGGACTCGTACTGATCCTCGAAGGAGATGGGCCTGGCCCGGCTGAGTAGCAGCTGGGGGTCCTCGTCCTCGCCGGCACCCGTGGGATCCGTGAAGCTGGTGCTCAGCTCGTGGCTGCTGCTCGCCGCCCCGGGATGCGACTGTTTGAGGCTGTAGGCCGCCGTACTGCCGCTGATGGGCTTCCAGGCCAGTGCCAGGGATGAGCTGGCCCCCAGTACGAGTAACACTCTGAATATTCCCTGCATTTTTTATTTTTTTATCAATCTACTATTTAGTTTTTAATCTTATTTATTTTTTTGTCCAGTCTACGTCTGCAACGTCCGATTGCCGCGATGTCTCGCACTTCACTAATCATCCACGCATGCGCCACAGCCAAGTTGAGTTGCTTTGCGGCCAAAAGCATTAAAGCCAAGAAAAAAAACAAAAAAACAATAACACTATTCCGCGCTCCAATCCGGCGCTCAGCTGCTCTCGCCGAGTTGTAACAAAAATTGTAAACTGTTGGGATTTTTTTCCGCTTTTTGTATTGAAATTGAAACTGAAACAGAAACTGGTTGAGAGGTTTCTGCTGTGGTGGCTGCAAACCAGCAATTGTGAATGAGCCAACAACAAACTGTAGCAGCAGCAACAACAAGAGCCAAGAAATCAACCCACCAAGCGACCAACCCAACCCAACCATACATCCAACTTGCACCACTGGCATTGCACTCAATAATTTATAATTTGCAATTATTTTTATGATTTATTTTTGGGGTTTCGAGACAATAGAACAGATCCACAAGTATTGTCCCTGACCCACTGGATCTTGTGGATAGGAAATGCGATTTGATCCACTGGCGGGTGGTGGCAAGTGTGGCAATTAAATGGTTATTCATCTTGCCACTGCCACACTTGCCGACCACCGACCCTGGACGGCACACGCCTCGATTTTAAAGCGTGGATCCGAATCCATCACGCTTCGGTCCAAAATCCAAGTCCAAGACCAAGCCAAAGTCAAGGCACTGCAAAAAAAATATTATATAACTTAAAAAAGATAGAGAGAAAAAATGTTTAGGAAATTATAAAAAAGAAAACAATAATCTTTACTTATTTTTGTCTTGAAAAGATTTCAAAAACTTTTAGAATTTTTAGAGAATGATTTTTGAAATAAATAGTTTATAAAAAATAGTTTTAAGACTCTTAATAAACTAAATTTTAAGTTTAAATAATATAAAAATAAATAACACTATAACTATATAATAAAAAAAAACTTTAAAAGTAAAAGCTGAAGAGGCTAGTTCCCAAAATGACTCTCAAGATATATATAGTTCCCTCATTAATAATAAAAATAAATAAAATAAAATCCCCTTACTTTCTCCCAGTGTATGTTTATGGTAACGTGCTTGTATGTGCAATGTTTTTTCGTGTTTCAGGGGATAGGCCGCTAAATTAAAAAAGAGGAGAAACCATATTTAACTTTTCGCCACTTGAACGAAGGCCAATTGGCAAAGTAGCAAATTCGGTTAGCCCTCCAGGCATCCGACCAACAAATCCCCATCACTCCATAAATATTTATATATCTATTTTTATGTTGTATATCTTACAGATTGGAAAACAACCGGCACCGTACTATGTGGGCTCCTCCCAGACCCTGCCCCGGGGCATGTACTCCTCAGAACGCAACAAAGTCTCTATGGGTGCGTAGCGAGTCGAGGGAATTTCGACTAATTTTTCCTACTTTTCGTATTCCCATTTAGTGGACCCAATTTTCATTTGATCGATCCAAAAAAAAAATATATATATATATTATATATTATTAATGAAAAAAAAAAAAAAAAGTAAATAATTTAAAATACCTTTTTGTAATCCTGGTCCGTACATCCTTGACTTGTCTTGCGTTCGGTTCTGTTCAGTATTCTCAGTTCTTCTCCATCCATGTGGAATATCCAAAATCTATATATGATTCATGATACCATCCATTAACCGATTACCACACCATCACCACAATTTACCCAAAAAAAAAAAAACAAATTTGAAAAATATTTTATCAAAATCGAAAATATAAAAGGAGCGCCAGTGAAACCACTCAGATCACTCAATCCAAGGGGTAGCATGGAACCCCTGTTCCCCTACACCCCGGATCAGTTATACAGCATTCCAGGTACACACGAGAACTTATATTTTAGATATATCTACCATATAGCTAATAAATAGCTAGGATATAGCTATAGATATTGTGCCATGTCACTCGAAATCACAACCCCCATACCCATTCGCCATTCATATAATTCTCATTTCAACGTTTATTGGCTTTGGCTTGCTTTCTGGATTTGCTGAACTGAAATTTCAATTATCTATAAATTGTATGCGATTTGCACTAAAAAATAATACCACTTTCATGATACACCTACAATCGTATTGGAAAGATTTCAATCAAAGTGCATCCCCCATCCGTTTTAACTTTCATTTTCCATTGTTTGTGTTTTGATTTGTTTTGTTTTCCCAAATTCAAAAGACACTCTCAAATATACTAACTCTTAAATATTATTCAAAATTCTTATAAACTAATGCTTAATGATTGATCTGTAGATGGGTATACCAGTTCTCCGGAGCGGAGTAGCCGCGGGAACTACGAAGAACCCTATTATAGTCAGTATGGAACCAGGGGTGCTGTAGTGGCTCCGATAATAGACGAAGAACAAAGGTTAGTAAAAATATTTAAAAAACTTATTTTATTTTATTTTAAATCATAAATTTAATTATCTTTTATTTAAGATATTATTCATCTTGATCGGTTGACTATAGCTTTTTTAACACAATTTTTAAGAAAAGTATTTCAAAAATTTTAAACCTGTATAACTTCTTCTGCTTAGAGGAAGAAATCACTTTTTTATAAATTTCATAACTCTTTTAATATTAAAGATATTGTTCTGCAACTTTTGGTTTTTTATCTTAAAAAGTCAAAAAACAAAAAACTTATCCCTAAGTTAGCTTAACAATTTTTTAAATTTTTTTTTCGACACTTAAAAATGTAAAAACTAAAAATGAAACTTTTTTTAGCGATGGAACCCTCACCGAGGATCAGTATGCTCTCTATGGAATCAAGGTGGGACCCAATCGATTGCCACATCGCGGAAACCAGATCTACGATCCCACTAGGTCAGTATCCTTCCCCGAATATTCCTCATGTACGAGGCATAGTCCTGCTGCAGAATACTACCAATGGGACTGGGATTGGGCTTGCTCCTTCGGCTCCTCCTATAGACCTTGATGCGTTTGGTGTTGCCGTTGGTGGAGGCGGTGCTGGCCACCGGGTGGAAATAGGTAGTGCCCTTGCTCTTGATGGCCTGAACGATCAGACAGAGTAGGTAGCCCCCGAAGGATAGGAAGGCCAGGGCCGTGATGCTGATTTGGAATAGAGTCTGAAGTTTGGTGGGCTTCTGGTCCTCCCAGGGACCCGGCGCGGGTGGATGGTGGTCCGAAGAGTGCCAGGAACCAGGATGCGAATCATGGCCGCCTCTAAGAAAGTATGCTAGAGGTTATCTAGGATTTTGATGGAATTCTTACCTATCAGCCGCCATCAGAGGCAGTCGCTCTGGCATGTCCGCCTTTCCCGCCAATGGAGTCTCCGTAATCGTAGCAGCGGTCGTTTTGGAGGTAATACTTCTACTCATAACTGAGTAATCGATGCCCCCCTCGTCGCCAAAGTCACCCAGTTCCATTCTCTGGATGGACTTCTTGAGCAAGAGCAGTTCATCCACCTGGAAATTGGCCAGACATCTCGCAAACCTGGCCGGCGTGCTGGTCACTTTCGATCGAACGGTTCACACAATTGCTTAACTTTTATTTTTTTTTACCCTCTTTAAGATTAAGAGTACATACCACTGCAAGTAGTCATGTTGTTTTGGTTTTTTGGATCCAATCCCACTGGCCTTCGACAGACGACTGAGCAATCTGCTTCAGAAATTGGACTACTTTTTTCCACAGTCACTGGGTATTGTTGGGGTATATCAGGCAGAGCTAGCTTAGAGGTATCTATTAGTCACTTTGTGGTGGCAGAGGGTATTAGCCAGGCTCTGACTGAAAGCCTTGAGTATAGGCCACATTCTTGCCGGCTTGCCTGGGTTTCTTGGTTCACGCTCTCATGCGCAAAATGCAGTTTTTGATTTCAATTCCGATTCCGGTGTCTAAGAATCTTAACACTCTAAAGGTGAATTGATTCATCAGAGATAGGGGTTTAAGAGGCTTGAGAGATCTTAAAAATATATTAAGAAGAAAGCTAAAGAAAGCCACCTTCGTATTATACTTTTCTGATAACAATAAACCCCCTAAAATAAGATGCCTCTTAGACCACATTTCCTTAGATTTTCTTCATAAACCCCCCACAAAGCCATACCTCCGAGGGTTAATCTTAACCCAAAGTAATTGGAGCACTACGAACGGATATGTGGCCCAGAAACTCAAAGCAAAAACACGCAACACTTTGGCGACAAGTTTGGACTGATTTCGCTTTTATTTTTTTCGTTTTCTGCCTTTTTTTAATGCGTCTGTTTGGGTTAATTATTTCGGTTTTAGGCCAGAAGACCTGCACCGGATTCGCGTGGAGCACATGGAGCGGCAACTGGCCAACCTGACGGGTCTGGTGCAGAAGGCATTGGTTAATCAGAACCCGCAGATTGCGCCACTGGCGGTTCCCACATTGGATCCCAATTACCTGGTCGTTCCATCGCAGATGCAAGGTAAGTACTTTTCATTTCAAGACTCTGTGTGTGCACCCAGCTTTGATGCTTCGATGCTTAAAGGTCCTCAGGAACTCACTTTCTATAATCCTTATGCTTTTGTCCTGTTTTTTTTTTCCACAAAATTAAATGCACAGCCAATGGCTCTGGGGATGATCTGTACATTCGGGAGAAAGCTCCCAAGTTGGGCAAGAACTCGTGCCGTAAGTTACAAATTGTATAAATGAAATTATAAGAGTCCTGGCCAAAGTCTAGACATCCTTGCACCTTGTCCTTGTCTTGCAGAGAAATCCGTGTCCTTTGAGAAGTCAGTGTCCTTTAGCGATGACATACAGGGAATACCCAAGTCTCACAGTCCTCTTCATGCTGGTAATTCCGACTTTTTGGACATTTTTATTTAAAGATTTTATGTTTTGTTTCTTTTGTTAGTAATAGTTGTGGTTTAGAATTTTATCTGTAGGGGTTCAATTGCTTAAGATCTTTCTGTTCTCTGTGTTTCCACCTGGGATAGCTGATACGAAGCCAACCAAGCCGGCAATCAAGTCGTCCACCCTACCGCGCACCTCGTCCCAAGGTAAGACACCGCCTGCCACAGTCACTGGTCACCAATCACAAGAATAATCACCACTCACGTCTCACACTTCCTCTCTTTAGTCCTTGAATCCTTATAATTAAATCGTTTTGCTTTAAAATCCCAGAACGCGATCGCTTGAAGCCACCTCCGCCACCCAAACCCATTGTTTTGGCCCAGACCGCCCATCCCAGCTACCGGGCGGACATTGCACTGGCCCCCGAGGTCTACAATCATTTGCGAGGTCTCCAGAAGAAGGCCAAGGATCTGCGTATGGAGGTCCGCACCCTGAGACGCCTCTCCCAGGCCCAGGCGGTGGCCGTTCGCGAGGACATCAAGGGCACTTTTATGCGCATTCGGGCCACACTCTTGGCCAGCAGTGGCAGCTTTTGGGGCCATCAGGGCGATCAGGACGCCACACGGATCTCTAGAGAGGAGGAGCTCTACAAGCAGGAGGTGATCCGCCTGGAGAAGGATCTCAGCGACCTGGAGGCCTCCGTGGAGAATCTACGCGGCGAGGTGATCAATCGGCGAACTCGAGTCAACATGACCGCCGTGGAGGACATGGCTCTGGTGCTGAGCAGGGCCAGGTAAGCTATGGGTTCGACTCGGGCTTGATCAACCATATTTTTTAATCTCCTGCCTTCCAGCAAAACCGTGGCCGAATTGAAGCTCAAATTCCCAGCTCTGTCCAACGGACTGCGTTGCATTCTGTCCAACGAAATGGAAAAGGTGGTTCGCGAAGAAAAGTTCCTCAAAGAAGAGCCCGACCGCCTCGAGTCGGCGCTACGTCGCTGTAAAAAGCTAACCGGCACCTTAGTGACACTAAAACGGTTTGTTTTTTCAATTAAAAAATTTAAAAAATATTATAAAAAATAGAATAATTATAAATTATAGCTTGGCAAGTGTGCAGGAGCAGCGATTGCCGCCGAACGAGCCGACCATCAGTGAGGAACCACCGCGATCTGCGGATATCTCGGCGCCCGACAAGGTTAGTGATGAAATCCGACTACAGGACATGGGCCTGAAAACAAGGACTTGGTAGGGGAAAATGGTTAACAGGGACATCAGAGGGGGGAGGTGCAGAAAGATCCTGATACTACACTGAGTTAGTCAACAAAACCCAAACAGATTCAAAAGTGTTCCAGTCGTCATTCCATTCCAAATGAAACACACAAGTCCGTGTCCGGGCCAGGACACGATTTATTAACATAATATATACAAATGCATAAAATGTCATGACTATATATAATTCCATATATAATATGTATAAAAGTGTTTTTTCAAAATAATTCCAAACCAGAAACTAGATGCTTTTGATCGAACATGTAATGAGTTTGCCGAAGCTTTCATTTCGCAGGACAACGTCTGTCCGTCTTCTGTCCGTTTGTCCGCCTGACCTCTGACCCATCTGGGTGTGTGTATATACTTTCAGATACTGTAGCGAAAGCCAAACTCTTTACATGATTATCATTTTGAATTGGGTACTTGTGTGCTAAAAAAAAACAGAAATTTTTATTGAAAAAAAAACCCATTAGTTGTATCAAAAACTGAAATGACCTTGATTACGTTAACACTTATTCGTTTGTAGCCTTTGGTTGATAAACATGAATATTATTTATTATTTTGTGCGATTATCTTATGAATAAGTTGCAATTGGCTGTTGTTACATATAAATAGTGTTTTGGTTCATCGTTCATTTCACACACGCACACAAAAACCAAGAAATCGTGTCAAAAAAATATACATTTGGAAAAAATATGAAAAAAAAAAATTAATAATGTGTATTAGAAGAGTGTCTAGCACCCTGCCAAGCACCGCGAAGCTTCACCGATCCGCTCCAGACCCCCCCCATTGAACCCAATGACCTCTTTGACTCCGAAACATCCCTCTAAGCTTTGCCTTGTTGGATCTTATGATATTTAAAAAAAAACTAAAAAAAAAAAAACACAAAACACACAAAAAGTACTCTTAATTCTCATCATTCACATGCCGAGAACCAAAAAAAAATAAATTTTAAATATGAAAAAACACAAAACAAAGAGTAATTTATATAGCTTAACGTCTTATAAAATGAGGTTTACCTTCGTTTTCTCTTCTTGCCTTTTCTCAAAACTTTTTTTGAATATCGTTTACAACAACAACTACAACCCACATAGTTTAACTGGCGATGGAGTTCAAACTTCAAAGAGGCAATTACTGAGTAATGACTGAAATCCAAATATAAAAAGAAACATTTACAAAAAAAACCAAAACAAACCCTTAAAAAAAAATAATACCAAAAAAAAAACAAAACCCAAAAAAAAATAATTATTTATACAATTATTAAAAAACAAAATGAAATGAAAAGATGAAAAGAAAAAAAATAATATAAATCAACTAAGTCAATTTTCTTTTTGCTAAACATAATTTGCTCTGCATTAAACATACTAGTTTATATTTTGTATACTATTTACTACTGCTATAAACTTCTAAACTAAACTAATACTCGTACTAAAACTCAATCCACATATCTCGTAAATCATCAAAAAAAAAAAAAAACAAAAAAAGCTGTCCATAAATGCCACCGAAGACTATCCCCAAGCAATCCCTGAGCAAAACCCGAACCAACAGTTGCATATTCATGTTCGTATGATGTACATATGATGTACAGATATTCAATAAGTGTGTGTGTGTTTCGGTGTGTCTCTGTGTGTCTGAGTGTGTGTGTGTATGTGTTAATCATCTCATTTCCGTGTTACCTCCAACTTCCAAATTCCGAAACCAGCTCGAAGGACCAATTTGTAGGATAATGATGTACATTGATGAACCCTTCTTTCATAGCTCATAACTAAAAAAAAAAAAAAAGAATCTAATGTGCGAATGAGTTCAAGTCCCTGGCTTGATTTTATTGTATTTTTTTTTTTTTGCACTTAATAATACCCATCCACTGATCCATACCTTCCCCTGTATCCCTTACATCAAGTTTGCTGCTTTGCAAGTCTTTTGTTGGTGTTTCTTCTTAATTCTATGTGTGGTTTTTTGGATTCGTCATCATTTCATCTGCACGTCGTCCGAAAAAAGAAACAAATATAAAACTTCCACAGAAACAACATAAGATACAAAGATACTCAAGCACTGAGATGCAGATAAAGATACGTTTTAATTGCCGCCATCTACCGATTTTCGTTCATTAAGTCTCTTTTAATTTTTTTTTGTTTCTTTTTTTTTTATTTAAAAATAAACAACAATGGAGATGAAAATCAAGATTTATACATTTAATTGATATTTTTGTAGTTGCGAGCAATGCTTGTGTGTGTCTGTGTGTATCGATATTAGAGAATATGTGTATGTATTGTAAAGACCCATGTTTTATGTACCATCCAGCTTCCTCATCCAAGCCCCTCCACTCCCAGACAATTAATCTTAATCAGACACTCGAACGGCCAATTTGCAGTCAATTTGAATCTCAATCCAGCAAACAGTCATCACTGTTCTCACAGATCAGTCACTGTTCTCACTCATCGATTGTTGTCTTTGAAGTTTCAACAATCTGTCTACCTATCGATCAATCAGTCAGTCATCAGTCCATCATCAATCACTCATCAACTATGGGTTCTAATTCCATACACTCTTCAACTCTCTATAATGATCTAACTAATCACATCAAAAACACTGAATTCACAAAATATATATATTATATATATCTTTTTTTTTTTTAATATGGAAGGTAGGATCAAAATATATACCAAAATAATACCAAAAACCTAGCCAGATCAAAGGAACTTGATCGTAATCATAAAAACATACCACTTTCGGTATTCATTTTCGAAAAAATACTTTTTTTGAACTGAAAATATTTGGAGGTCTAACTGAAGTGAATACCGAAAGATACTTTAGCTTAGACTAAAACATATCTCAGACAGAATCGGTGAAGACTTCTTTCGGAATCATGAATGCATTTTTGTGTTTTATTTAGAGAGCTGCTCCTAGAGCATCCAGCCACTAACTAACCTCCCCGGGAGTCCAAGTCATCACTCATCCCCCCCCCCAGATCTCTCTCTCTTCAGCTATATATCTACTCTATATATACTCTCATACCCGACATGCTTACTCGCCCGATAATCTCTCCATTATCCTAGTCCTAGATCTTAGATGCTTTCTGCTTGTTGCTTGCTTGCCGTTCAAACTTTTTAAATTCAAATTAAATAAAAAATGTTTATTATTGGACGTGTGTTTTGAAATTTTAGGAGAACCTCCTCCTAATATTAATCCAATTTTTTTTGTTGCACTGCATGATCCTGCATACTCCTCAGCACTCTAGCTACTATATGTATATTGCTGGGTTACTTCCGTTTCCGTTTTCGTTTTTTTTTTTTCCTTTTCCGTATCAGATATGTGTAATCGGATATTGGAGTTTATATTATAACTATGTATGTGTATCCCCCTACGCGTACGTAATTGCCCAAAAAAAAATAAAAAAAAAAAAAAAATGTAAATGTGAGATTGTTATTCGACTCCTAATTGTACTCTGTATTTAAAAAAAAAAAGAAAAAAATTAATGTTTTATAAATAGTATATATATATTATATTATTACGATATGATTTCGTCTTGTAGCCAATCCCAACACCCAGGATGGGGTCGTTCACTATCGGCGGGGGACTCGCACCCGAAAACGCACTCGATGCTCTGCTAGATGAGCTCAAGACCTTCTCCAAGCCCATTGCCCAACAGCAGCAGCAACAGCAGCAGCAGCAACAACAGCAGCAACTGCAACAGCAACAGCAACAGTTGCAGCAACAGCAACAACAGCCACAATATGAGGTAAGCTGTAGGATCTTCCACTTATAACTTAAATAAATATTTATGGAATTCAGATTCGACCAGAGGATTCGGCATCCGATGAGAGTGCCCAGGCCGCTGTCCAGAGCACCGTCACCACCCAGATCTCGCAGGCCCGTCTCTACACGGAGGCCACCAGCGTGCAACAGGTCACCACCAGCAACATGGTAATGGCCGTGGCCCAGGCCCAGCGCGGTGTGCTAACCCATCAGCAGTCCCAGTCCCATAATCATAATAATAATCAAGTCCATAATCCGAATCAGAGCCAAGCACAGCTGATGGTGCACACGAATATGGGCAGTTTGAGGCGTTTGCATTCGTATCCGAGTGAGTCGGATGGCGAGATGCCACCGATGGCGACGGGAATGGCAAATGGTGGCACCAGTAGCAGCAGCAGTAAGCCGCCAGTGCCGGAACGAAATGCCGATCTGATCACCAAGGTGGGTCACAAGCGTATACCGCCACCCCCGCCGCCGCGCACCAGCTCACGCAGTCCACTGGCCAGTCCCACCAGTCCGAATGTGCCACCACAACAACAGCAGCAACAACAACAGGATGGAGGTGTTGCCACAGTAGACTCCTCAAGTGGCGACAACTCCAGCGGCAATGAGTCCGGCAACGATCATGTCCAGCGGCAGGTGGCCCTCGAGATGAGACACCAGGAGCTGTTGAAGAAGCAGAAACTGTTGCAGGAGCAGTACCAGCGATTGCAACAGATGAGCAAGTTGCCGTCGGTGGATGTGGCATGTCCCCCGGGTGGTGGGGACAATGGCGGCAACACGAACACCCTGCGGAAACTGGGCAGCGAATCGAACATACAGCAGAAAATAGCCGCACTGAGTTTGGCATGTGAGGCAAGTGGGGCAGCTGCGGCGGCGGCGGCGGCTGCTGCTGCTGCGGCAGCATCCACCAACGGTGCTGGCGGAATGGTGGTGATGTCCAGTGATGCTACGAGCGGTGCGGCTGGCGGTGTTGTTGTCGCTGGTGGTGGTGGCGGTGGCGGTGGTGCAGTTGCTGCTGGAGGCGCCGCCGTTTCAACAACAACAACAACAACCACTACTACTACTACTACCAAGCAGGTGTACGAGACGGAGATACTTTAACACAACTGGAAATTGGCTTGGAACGAGGCTAAAATCGATATATGAACAGAGCCCCACAAAAAAAAAAACACAAGGACACTGACCTGAAACAGGACGAAACGGGAAACAGGACACGACCGGACATGATACACTCTCTTTCTATCTCTATCTCACTCTCACTCATAATGTATTTAGCGTCTTAATGTCGTACATTGAAAAAAAAAATGTGTTGCACCATCAACCATCATCATAGATCATCAATCATCGATCATCGTCGTAAGGATAACGATAAACGAAATCGAAACGAAATTGAAAATCAAAAACAAGAAAACCTAAAACAAAAAAGTAAAAAGGATAAAGGATAAAAAGGATAATTGTGCAGTCTAGGAGGCAGAATATTAATGTATTTAATCCGTGTATTTGCTTACATTGATGTACTTGTTGTATGTTGTATGTTTTCGTTGTTACCCCGACAAGTGGCACACCAATGTTGCACGGCCAACAAGGACTCCCTGGGAGTTCAAATATTACCAGACATCCTTATCCCCCAAAAGAAAAAGTCTAGACAGAAAAAAAAAGATAGCACATCACACATACTAGTAGTTACAAAGAAAAAGGATCTCAAGGATCCAAAGGATTAGCAGGCACACACACACACACACACATAAGACACACTCTTAAAACACTCACCATTACTATTATGCATATGTACCGAAAAAAAAAAAAAAAATGAAACACATATGTACTTAACAAAAAACCTAAACAAAAAAAATCATATATAATGTCACAGATTTTTATTATATCCTTGGTACGGGACGTGAGACTGATAGTTCTATATATGTAGCTCATCAAGGTGCAGTATGAACGCGAATCGAATCGAAGACTATTGCACTTGAAATATTTTGTTAGACAAGGTGACTTAGCTAATTTTAAACCAACCTACCCAACCCTCCCCCCAAGTCCTTCAAAAACTTCGGTCAACCGAGGTTCGATCCCCGTCCTGTTAGGTTTTATTTTATAATTTTTTTGTTATCCTTTTTCTCTCTTAGAAAGCCTATTGAAAATGGGCGAAATGTAGAAAGCATTTAGAAGCAACATGCAACATCGAATCCAGTTACCAGTTGGCCAAAAAATATATAATTCCCATTAGAACCTCTGGCCAACATGGGTAGTATTCGTGGTTGAGAGCTCTTGACTGCATTTATATACCTATTCACTTACTATGTATGCATATAGACTAACACATAACACATATACATATACACCACATATACATATATACGATATATATATGTTTTAGCGAATCAAAATGTTTGTATAGTTAATTGAGAAATCGTACATAGATTTGTTACTTTACTGCGCTCAGTATTATAAGCTTTTAATTATTTCAAATTTGAAAAAAAAACAAAAATATATATATATATGAAGGAAAAAAAAATAAGGATAAATTTGTTGCACCTATGCCAGATTTTGATATGGAATGAAAAAGGATAGAGACACACATATTGTTCAATTCTCAAAGGTCTAGGCATAAGGATACCCACACACAGAGAGCCAGTCCCCCCTAGGAGAAGGAGAAAAAAGTATTATATCTGCATTTTATAGTTATATGTATTACCAAGGATAACCCCCAACACATAGACTTTCCAGGACTCCCATCCAAAGAGAAAAGAAACCCCAAAAAAAACTGAAACCAATCGAATCGAAGACTAATAATGCCAAAAAAAATAATAAAATATTTATAAACCGCATTCGATCGACGAATATGTATAACATATATATATAAAATAAATATATATATTTACATGCAACGAAAGGACACTTCCACACACTCACACACAGTCACACATACGACGATTACGAAGATAATAATGCAAAAAGGTCCCTAAATGAATTAAAGTAAAAGTAACTCAAGCTATTAAGTATAAAAGTTAAACAATGTCCTTGAATGTGCATCGTACACCTAACTATAATCCTTATAAGGCACACACTTACAGGATACTGGTTAGAGGACACACCAATACACATATATACACACACGCCCCCCACTCACCCACACACACTCCAATACTTATTAAGTAAAAGAATGAAAGGACTCACGATCCATTATCCTGCCTTCCCGGGGCAGAAGGATGCAGCCTCGATCGAGTTAGAAAGGCGTATTTTTTTCTTAATAATAATTATTCTATTTGAATCACAACAAACCACAACAATAAATATCATTCGTAAAATGGAAACACAAAAGACAGGACTTTCTTTCTTTCAGTGTATGGTGGGGGAAGGAGGGCCTCTTACATTCAAGACTTTCTTTAAAAGGATACAAAGTTTAAATTCTTTATAGTTGGAGGTGGGCAGAGGTACTTCTTTCAGAAGAATTCTACAAAACACTTTCTTTAGACAATATATTTTTGAATCTTAACCTTAAACAGATATCCGTTAAAAGCTTCTTGTTAAAAAAAATCAAAAATTGTCATCATAAACACATTATAGATCTATATATCTATATATCTCTTTAGAATCGTACATTGTCTACCTAAATAAAATAAAATCAAGTCTGTATATTCCCAGATGCACCCACAAACATCAAACAATATATATATGCATTTGGTTCCTAACGCTAATCGACTAAAAACAACAAAAATCGTGTTGAAAAGGCACATTGATTTTGAAGGATAATGCCTTCTGTCATGTCAACCATCTCTGTCTCCACCCTCTCACTCTAAACTATACCCATCTCTATCTGTTTTAAGACTCGCATAGCCAGTCGCAGGGCAACTTGGGCATCTTGCTGGCCGGCCACGGCAGATAACCGGCCGTCTTGAAGACCCAATAGTCGTAGGAGACCTTGGCGATGAGGGCCAGCAGGAGGATCACCTCAGCCGCTATCAGATAGTAGATGTAGTCCGTCCAGTCTGGGGGGGATTGGCACAGCTTCGCCTCCTGCAGTTCGATGACACTCTGGGCCGTGTTCCGGCACCGGATCTCCATATAGTCGGGTATGTCCGAGCTGCGCTCCTTCAGCCAGTTCTGCAGCGTCTTGGCCGAGTTGCAGTCGCACTGGAGGCGATTGCCCGCCAAGTAGATGCGACGCCCCAGTCCCGAGTCCATCAGGGCGTTGTTGAGGAAGTATTCCGGTATCTGCAAAGCATAAACACCATTATGGGGATGAATCCTCTAGAGAATCGAGAGTACCGTGCTCACCTTGCTCAGCGAGTTGTTCCGCATGTAGATGCGCTGGAAGGTCTCGATGAACTTAGTGCCCTCGAACTCGTACATGGACGAGATCTGGTTGTTGTCGGCCACCAGTCGGTTGATGTTGTGGTACGTCGGATTGGTCTGGAAGTGATCGCCCAGGCTGGTGATCCGGTTGTTGGTGATATTCAGGACGAAGGTGTTGTCCGGCAGGCGCTGCGGCAGCTCCACCAGATTCAGGTTCGAGCAGTCGACGTGGCACTGCGGCTTCGACTGGTTGTCCTGGATGATCATGATGTTCTCCAGCTTGCACCGGCAGTTCCCATGATTCGGTATACTGGGGCAATTGGTCAGGCAGCGCTTCCGGTTCTCCAGCTGCTCCACAGATACCTTATCCGTCGACTGGAACCACTGGCGTGTGGCGTTGTACTGGCAGTAGGAATGCTCGGGATTCACAAAGTTGATGGACTCGTTGTAGATCAGTTCGTTCAAGGGATTGCAGAGCATCCGCATGTTGCCGCTGGAGGGGATTAGGCTTAGGATTAGGTGGACCTTCATTGCCACTCATAGCCACTCACCTGATGTCCAGGGTGATGTTCTTGTTCTGATTCCGGTGCGGCACCACTGAGAGATTGTTGTGCGACATCCCAAAGAACTCCAGGTGGGGCACATCCTTCACCGCCCGCGCTGGGATGTCGGTGATGTTGTTGTTCGAGATGTTGAGGCACTTGAGGGCCGACATCCGGGGAAAGGCGCCCAGAAGACGCGTTATGTTGCCGTCCGTGATGGCCAGCGACTGGAGGGAGCGGAAGATGGGATTGGAGAAGTCCACGCTCTCCAGGGTCATGTTGCGGACGTGCAGGTTGATCCACTTGGACTTGGTGGAGCAGCTGGAGATCATGGTCATCTGGGTGATGTTGCAACAGTACCAGGAGTTGGGCTTGAACGGGTGCTCCTTGCAGTGGCAGGAGTTGAGTGAGTTCTGGGCCTGCTCCGCCGCCTGCTCCTCGTCCTGGCGACCCTCATCCTCCGGGTTGTGACTCTCCTGGCACAGCGACTCCTCCGCGAAGAAGCAGTGCTTCAGATACTCGGGCTGTTCGGGGGCAGCTGGTGGTTCTGGCACTGCCGGCGTGGTGGAGGTGGAGCTAGTCGTGCTAGTGGTGGTGCTGCTACTCGTAGAGGTGCTAGTGGTGGTGCTGCTCGTTAAGCTGGTAACCGTCGGGGTAAGCACACTGCTCTCGGTGGTGGGGAGTCGGGAGTTCTCGGAGCTGCTGCCGGGGATCACCGCAGCCGGCTCTGGTGTTGCCGATGTGGAGTAGCTGCTGTCCTCCGGTGCGACCAAAATCGGATCTCCCAGCTCTGGTCTGGCCTTCGCTGGGCTGGCAAGCAGCAGGAGCGGAATAAAGACCCAGGCGGCGCCCTAAAATGTGAGAAAAGTTTATTATTTTTTTTTTAGCTTTTTATGGTTCTCCGCCCACCTCCACCGACCTCCAGCCCCCCTCTAGATAACCACCCTTATCCCCTAAGCACCCACATATGCAAATATTGGCTTAGCACTTGTTTGCCCAACGAATTAGACGGCATAGAGGGCTTGGCCGTAGTCGGCAATTACGGAAAGTGTTACGGCGCGCCCGTAAACCACCACCACCCCCCACCCCCCTGTGTGGGCGGATTTTAGCGGCCCGAAACTTGCTAATTCGGCAATTAATTAACGAGGAATCAACAAGTTGTATGTGATAAAAGGCCAATAAAAAGATTAATTGGAAAGCCACCCCCCGGCCGGTGGGAGGTTCGGGTTTTGGTTGCTCCTCCTCCTCCCACCCACAGCGGCCACTAAATCATTAATATGCAATATGTTCTCTTTTCTCATTTCCAGATAAGTATTTTTTTTTTTTATTTATTATTAAAAAAAAAGCAACAAAAGCAACAACACGCTCGCAAAACACACACAAACAAACGGAAAACAACAAAGATGCGCGTACGACTTACGTGCTTGCGGGAAAACATAGTACTGGCTTAGCCGCTGGCCACCCGACTGCGTTTAAAATAAGACCAGACCTTATTTAACCAATAACTAGGGATTTAGTCGCTTCTAAACAAATAGATGGTCCAGGAATCAGACTTCCTTTTTCATTTAAATGATTTGCGCACATCCCAGGCGAAGAGTAGGACCGTTATGCCTTCTTACGGAAATAACGACAAATCACTGAGTTTTGGTCACACTACTTTGAACTGCTTGCTTTTTGAAATCAATTTCTAATTATTATTAAAAGATTATAATAGGGACTTTGCTGAAATTATTATTAACCACTTTACACAAATAATAAACTAGTTCTTAAAAATATATATTAAATGATTTTTTACTTAAGGAAACTACTTTTTAAACACCATATATAATTTTTAATTTTAAGGCTCCAAAACTTGAAATAATAAAACAAAAACATTAAATTCATAAATTTATTTTATTAACTTAAGAAATTGTTAGTTTTTTATGTTGAAAGTAGTTATTTTACTTCAAAAATTATTTTGGGACATAAACTTTCTTTAAAAATTATGTAAGAATGAAATAGTTTTAAGACTTAATTTTTTTCAGTGATAAAAAGAAGAGTTTAAAAGATTATACTGGGCTCTTAAAATATTTAATTTATAATCTTTTTAGTTCTTATATTTCAAAATTAAACAAATGAAGCAGCTTGAACTGCTTGCATTAGAAAAAATCTCTGCAAATGTCCCAAAACTGGTATGTTCTCACTTCACTATGCTGGTCACACTCTTGCTAAAGATTGCAACAAATAAACAAAAATTGCGTCGCTCGCTCAAAAGTTTATTTTTAATTATCTGTTTTTATGGTTTATTTACAACCTCAGCACCCAAGCTGGCTCTAAAAATAGTGTCGAGGGTTAACGATTTTGTACAAGTGTATAGCTTTCAGGATTCTACACATCGAATGACAGATTTTTTGATAAGGCGCCTAAGCTCCAAAGTCTAACGAAAAGTTGTCGTCACGAAATTACGAAATTCCCAGCCAACAGGAGCTCTCCACGTAGCAGCCAAGCTAAAGGTCAAAGATGCCTATCGATACCCGGGAACTGATGGAGGCGATTGCCATTGTGGCGGACGAGCGGAATGTCCGGGTGGCCGTGAAGCAGTCCGGCAAGGGAGCCGCCATTTGCGCCGCTTGCTCCTTCGCCGGCGGCATGCTCCTTGGTCCTGTGGGCCTGGCGGTGGGCGGAGCTGCCGGCGGCATTGCCGCCTACAAGATGACCAGCGGTAAGTCGGAATTTCTCTCGATGGTGATGGGTTTCCATAAGGTTCCTTTATTCCCAAGAATCCCATTTTCTCCAAGAACCCGCATCCTGGCCTGTGATTCTAATCCCAATCGAGTAGCTATGAATTAATCCTTATGCTTGTCCAATTTCAGGATCCTTCCGTCCCCTGGGGGAGATCCTGCTGAACGATCTAACCGACGACCAGAAGGAGCAGCTCGTTAATCACGTATCGAAGGCCGTGGCGGAGATCCATCCCACGGATGTGGTGATGCTGCTGCCGCTGATCGTCCAGAACGCCTCCATCCAGCAGGCGGTGCTCAACACGGTGATGTCCTTCGTGAGCAACGAGCTGCGCATGCAGATCGTCGACTGACCGCCATCCCCTGGCCAAGTCGGGCTCCGAGAAGCTGGCGACTGGAACGTGGCTTGTGATTTGTATAAGTTTATTAATAAATACTCGTCTATATGTACACGGATATTGGTATGAAAAGACAGGAGGTGGAATCGAAGCTACTCCCACTCGACGTTGACCTGATCCCAGTCGTCCACCAGCGGCTGGTCGACGATCTCAATGTAGAGGCCACAGAACAGGCAGTCGCCCGCGAGGATGTCTTCGATTTGGGTTTGGATTTTCAGACGTTTCCGTTGCATTTCCATCGCCTGCTGCTTGGAGACAGCGCCGGCCGTCTGCTGGGCCTGCATCTCGGCCTCCAGCTGGTGCTTGAGGGCGGTCAGCTCGCGACTGCGTTCCTTGGTGAGCAGCGGCACCACCTGCTTCTCCAGGCAGTCGTTGTGGAACTTGTGGCCACACATAAAGGCAAAGAAGGGCTTGGCCAGCGCCATCAGGTTGCAGAGGGAGCAGTTGTCCTCGGTGGTGATCAGGAACTTGTGCTCCCGCAGCTTCTGCAGTTCCTTCTGGACGCGATCGGATTGCTTCTGGGTCTCGTCCATTTCATGGCGCAGTTCCTGAATACTTTTGTTGTATTTCTGGAAAAGATCAAGAACTTGTAGTTCTCCTTTTTGGCGTTAAAGGTTATCGGGGCTCACCTCCAATGCCTCGCAGATGGGATCCTTGAAGTTGTCGATCTTCTCGAAATCGGCAAAGAATGGCAGCAGATCCTCGATCCTCAGCAGATCGCACTCCTTGAGGAGATTCAGGGCCTTCTTCACGTCGTCGGTGCCCTTGATGTCGTGGTAAGCTGGAAATCGAAAAGCTTTTTAGGAAAAAGGATCAAAGGACCTCAGCAGAAGCAGTCACCTATCCTCAGCCATAGTCGCCGCCTTAGCTGGGCATCCGTTTGCCTGTTGGCCGTCTCCTTGGCCAGCTTGATGTCGAATGTCAGGGCCAGGGCCACCGCCGAGTCCCACATGTTGAGGAGGCACTGCAGGAACACGCACGCCTCCTTCACGTCCAGCTCCGTGCACACCTTGAGGGCGTACTGGATGTTGTAGTGGACGAGGGTTTCGTCGCGTCCCTGGATCTCCAGGTACTTCATCAGCTGCTTCGGCTGGTGCTCCGCGTACAGGTGCAGGAGGATGTTGTGCACGGCATCGTAGGTGGTGTTCAGCTGGTAGATGGCGAACTCCAAGTAGCGCATCGTCTGCTCCCGCTGCTCCCTCGTCTCGATGACCACCATCGCCGGCACTAGCTTCTCCAGATCGAGTCGGGATCCTTGCGCCATCAGTGTGTCCACCGTGGGCTTGGGCAGCTTGTCCATCAGCAGGGGAATGTATTTGTAGAAGAGCTGGGGCTTCCGCTGCTGGGCGAGGGTCTGGAGCGCCCCGGAGTAGTTCTCGGCCTTCAGCTGCTGGGTGACCACCTGCTCGTAGTCCCCGATGGCGATGGCGAACTTGGCCATGTTGATGGGGTCCGCGTGCTGGGCTATCAGCTGCTGGGCGTCGGCACTGTTGTGCCGGGTGAAGGCCAGGACGTGCGGATCCGCCATGAACTCGTCGTACTCCGTCTGCCAGGCCTCCTGCCGCTCAGCGTCCTGGTCGGGCATGTTGATCTGGATCAGGTAGAGATCGATGAGCCACAGCACCATGGCCTTGACAGCATTGGCATGCTCCTCGTCCCCGCTGGCCAGATCCAGGGGCTTTCCGGTGGTCAGCTTCCGCAGGCGCTTCTTCACGTAGTTGATGATGGGCCTCTTGTCCGGTAGAACCATGAACTTCAGGCACACCTCCTCGAAGGGATGGTCCGTCTCGGCGTAAAAGTTGGCCGCCACCTCGTGGGCGCCCTCCTCGAAGGCGGCCTCTGCCCTCCGTTCGAGGACCACCTGCAGGTGCTCCAGATTCCCAGCCGCCGAGGCCATGGCGCGTTCGTACTGGCCCTTCTCCAGGTAGATGTGCCAGATGTTCCGCTCCTCGTTGGTCACCTTCAGGTTGAAGAGCGTCTTGGTCGTATAGACGTAGATGGAGCCAGTCAGCTCGTCCCGTTCAATGTTCAGGGGCCTGCCCACCTCCACCTCGTCGAAGGACTCCTTGAAGACCAGCTGCTGGTTCAGCAAACAGATAGCCCGGATGTGGTCCGCGTAGAGGAGCACGGCATGGAACTCGGTCAGCACGAAGGCCTTCGGTATGCTCAGCCGGCGCTCCTCGTAGGAGAGGTAGGTTTTCTTGTCAAAGTCCAGGGAGATGAGGGTGTCGCCCACCAACGTGGCACCACTACTATCCTCCACGGCCAGCTCACCCACTCGTATCCCGACTCCGCACAGCCACGCCCACTGCTTGGGATACTTGCTCTGGGGCGTGGCGTAGAACCTTAGCTGGGAGTAGTTCAGATCCGTTTTCCGCTCCTCGCAGTGCGGCTCCTGGACGCCGCTAACGTAGTTGGCGAAAATGGGGTTCAGGGAGCGTTCCTCCGGCCGCAGGGTTTCCTTGAACGCGTATATGCACTCGGGACTGGTGACCACCACCATGTACCGGCTGCCGATGGACGCACACAACAGCCTGAGTCCTGTGATGGGATACTTGACTCGTCCCAGTCCCAGATCGTAGACCTGCTTCTTTGGTATGTGTCCTTCGCCGGCGGGGCTCAGTTCGGTTTCAAAGATCAGCCCCCGACTGGTGCCCAGCAGGATGGAGCCCGTGGTGGTGTCATTGCCGTGGAACGGATTGAAAGCCACCGCTGTGATCTCGTGATCCTTGAACTTTTCGATGCGCCGGACCTTGAGGGTCTGAGCCTGGGCCGTTTGGGTGCAGTGGACGTAGAGGAAATCGGGTGAGACACCAGAGCCGGCCGATTTCGGCACCAGGGACACGATCAGATGATGGCCCGTGGGGTCGAGGAAGATGCGGGTGATCTTGTAGCCGGTGCCGGAGAGATACTTGTCCAGAACGGCCTCTGTGGTTGGGATATGAATAAGATTAGCAAGGATCTAAGGCTGGATTAAGGGTGAATAACATACCACCCGGTGGAATGGCTCTGGGCAGGAAGAACCTCAGCAAGGTCGTCCTCTCCGCGTTGCTCATGATGCAGAATAACCAATTCTTGGAGACGGTCAGGTGGAGCATCTCGCCGTTGGCCTTGGTGGGGATGCGGAGGAGCATCTTGTGCTTGCTGAAGATGCCCTGCTGCTCCTCCTCGTCGTCCGTTTCGAAGGGATTCCCGGAGGAGGTGGCCACAAATGGGTTTCCGGAGGCGGCCTCTGCTCTGTTCTTCGGCACCCGGTCGACGCGGGGCAGGAACCTGGGTTCTTTGGGCGTTGCATGCGCCATTGCTGCTGCACTTTATCGGCCGAGGGGGCAATGGGTCACCAATGGTTCGTGCTACCTTCAAAAAATCCTTTTGTCTTCAATGTTTACTATTTTCCTGGTTTTTTCCCCATACGCCCACAATCAGGATATCGATAGCCATGCGTGACTATCGATATGCCGCATGACAGTGCAGGAAAATATCTATCGACGGTTACTTTTGAAAAAAGGTTTGGAGCTTTAAAGGGGGGTATTCAAATAAATTTAAATAAATATAATACTTTTTTTAAAGTAATATTTTATTTAGTAAAGATGGAACTATTTTTTTAAAAGATTATTTTATTTTCCATAATTTTTGTTACTTTTACTATTTTATATTTTCTTGGTAGACAACAAAAATGGACTGTTAGAAATATATTTAACATTTAAAGTTTAATAAATACTCCTTTTATTTTTTATTTTCTTCAGTTTTAACTAAAATCCATTTAGTTTTTAGTTAAAATTTGAACTTTTGTAGTTCTAACATTAATTTTTAGACAAAAAACATAAAATCGAAACCTAAAGCAAAAAACAACAGATTTTTTACGTTTTGTAATCTATTTCCCCCTTTAAAAGCTCGCTCTAAAGCTTTTTTTAATCTAAAGATAAAGATACAGCTCATTACTTTCAAAAACATGCATTATTCATGTTTTCATGATTACAATAAAAAATATATAAAAAAAAATCAAATATTGACTTAAAACTTCAAAGAAACAAAAACCAAAATATTGCTTTAATTTCTTGGAAAAAAAACAGTAACTATTAACTATTAAATGGTTTTTTTACGTTTCTAAGAAAATAAATGAAACATTGTTTAAGAATTAAATAATAATAAAATTTCCAAGAAAGTAGACCAAAAAATCCCCAAATTCAATCAGCCATAAATGAAATGACCCAAAGCCCCCAAGAATTAAACAATAAGAACTTTTTTTTAAATTTTTATTAATAATTAGTGTTTTCTTTTTGTATACATGTAATTATATTATTTATATATATTTATGTATGTTTGATGCGTGTCTGTTGGCCAATGTCGTTAACGGGGTCATGACACTTGGCATGCACAGTGCAATCCGTTGATAAACATCTCTCGTATCTTTGTATCTTTTTATCTTGTATCTTTCACTCAACTGCAATCCTTCTTTTCTATTTTGTATTTTGTATTTGTTTACTTTAATTTTTATTTTTAATAAATGTTTTTTGTGGTACGACGACGTATTTGAGTCACAACTATCGTCTAAAGTTTTTTGTTTTGTTTTTCGTTTGATTTTTTTTTTTAATAGTGTTAGTAATAAAAAAAAATGTACAATTATTTTGTATACATGAAATCGGTTCGTTTCTCATCTCGTTACTTGTGCAGTTTATTTACTAAAGTTTAATCTTTGCTTAATTTTTTTCTTCTTTACTTTTAATGATAATTACTCATGTTTGTTTGTTTCTTCATCAATTCTTTCGATTTTTTAATAAATTCGGACTTTAAAAGTGTTCGAAATTACAGATATATATTATGTCTAGTAAAACCTACCAAAAAAAAAAATTAGTTATATTTTTTATAATGTTTCTCGATCAGGTTTCCATCTTCAAGTACAACTAATTGCATGTGCGTGGACTTATCTTTGAAATGATTATTTTGGCGAAGGATGTGTATCTGTATCTTTATCCGTATCCGTTTGAATATTTTTTGGGTAAATTATATTATATATGTATATATTGTATAGCCGAAAGTATTTTGGAAAATGCAACCGCATATACATTTTTGACTATTTTCGATAAAATCCAAAAAACATTTTCTCCTCATTTTTTTTTCGTTTTTGGCAATAAAGTATAAACATCGTTATCGCTATACAATTAATTTTTAAAATTTAAATTTTTTGTAGTTAATCACAGATTTTTTTTGTTTTAAATACCGAAAAGTTAAATTAATAAACAGCATAGTTCCGAAATGTATTTTTTTTTTTGTTTTATAGTCACATATATGCATATATTCCTGTACACATCAAGATTTTTTCTCACATATATATAATATGTTAATGTATATGTTGTATATGCATATGTATTTTTTTTTTTTTTTTTTTGTATAATATAATTAATAATTTTGACTAATAATTTTCAATTATCTAATTGTTTTGTCCGAATTTTTGTAATAATTTCCCTTCTCATGTGATATGCGTTGCATTTTCATCATTTAATTTATTTCTCCATCTTCTTCGATCAATCAGATACAAACAGATATATATATTTTTTGGAGGGGGGGGAGTCAGGGTCAAAGGGGGCTGGAAAGTGCGTCAAATACATATACGACTCTAGGTTTCTAAGAATATATCTTTATATGAACGTTAGAGCTATAAACTACATTAATATGATTCAAAATCTTCTTATTAATGGTACGAATTAAACGCTTCTCATCCTTTCTTTTTTTTTCAGTTTATTTTGGCCATGCTAGAGTTCCATATCCGATTCAGATTCGGATCATATATGGATAATGGGGGGGTGAGGGCGGCGATTATGGAGACTTCTTACATGTTAGAGTAGTTCCTGAGCAGTTTCCCTGAGCTTTTCATAGACATTTTTCTTTGTTTTTCGTTTCTTGTTTAAAAAACTAAATAAAAAAGAGAGTCCAAGAGGGTACAATTTTGTTTTGTTTTTGAAAATTATTGGTTTATTGTGTATGTAACATAAGGCCAAACATATAATTTTGAATAAGATTTCAATATATATTTTTTTTTTAAACAATACGTGTATATTATAGAGGTGCACAAAAAATAATACAAAAGTTCGCATTCACAGTTTTTTTTTCTCTTTTTTTTTTCCTAAACATAAATTTTGCGAGAGATTTAAACTAATCGTCTCGTTCTGAGATAACATAAGTTACAAAAATTAATATAATATATATATTTAATAAAAAAAATAAACAGCCAAAACGGAATTTCGAACAAGGAAAATGAAGATTTTCACTTTGTCAAAGATTTTTTCGTAAGATCACAGTTTGTTTTTGCATTTGCATTATTTTTCGTTTTTGTCTCATTTTTTGTTTCAAAAAATAATAATTATAAATCGGATTAATTACTTAAAATACAAAAGAGTCAAGTTTTTTGTTTAATTTCGCTTCAAAATTATAGATATAATATAAAGTAATGTGTATTTATTAATATATATATATATATTATAAGATAAGTGTTTAAAAACTAAAAACTAAAATTGTACAAAAAAATCATAAATATGTGTGCGTAGCAGATGTTTGTGTGTGTGAGTGTGTTTGTGAAAGTTGATTAAATATATAATATATATATATATATAAAATCTATGCCATGAAAATATAGAGAATCCTAGGACACCATAGCTCCTCTCCATCCATCCATCCATCCATCTATTATCCCTTTTGCTTTCGAAAACTGGAATCCATCTTGCCATTAGATTGAATAAATTACTATTTAATATATTATGGTTCTGCTGAAGGATGGAACTTCTGTCTGATACTACCTTGATGTCCTTGCTGTTATCCTGTTGTTAACCCTCTCATATTATTCTTATCCTTCCTTCTCCTACACCAATCCCATGGTTAGCATGGCACAAAGAATACTAATAATCCTATACCTACGGCTGCTCTATATATCTATTTTGTTTCGAATGACAAGAAATCGACAAGAAAAACTCGCACTTTTTATGATAAAGAGTTCGATCTGATATGCCCATTTTTTTTATTATTATTTTTTTTTTTTTTTTTAGTGGAAGATGTTTAGTTTTGTTTTAATTTTAAGAAATTCCTGAGACATCAATTGATACACATTGTTCGACTTTTTTGTTTACTTTTGCACTTGGGGTTCTTTGTTTTTAATTTATTTTTTTTTAGGGGCAGTTTTTGTATGTTACCCTGAACTTTAAATATTTTATGATATATATATAGAAATATATATATACTTAGCTGCATAGCTCCCCTGAGAGTTTGTAATTATTTACAATTTTAAAAGTTTGGCTGTTACTTCTGCTTTGTCTTGGATTTTAATCGCATTTCTAACGTTTACTTTTTTTTTAAAATTTGCTTTATAAGATTTTAGTTTTTGTTTTTTAATAAAAAAATTTTCATTTCAGAACATTTGTACTTCGCTGGTGGAAAAAATCACTGAGTTACTTTGCGGCTTTTGTGTTAAATGCTTTTTTATCCTTGATTTGCAGCTCTCTCTCTCTCTCTAACTTCGTCCCTTTTTTTACTCCCTGTGCTTGGTAAATCGTATATATATATATATAGCGATATATATATATATATTTATATATGTTATGGTATATATGGTAAATGGTGTAAAGTATATACATGCATGTATACATAGACTTTAGTATAATTGTTGCTCTTTTGATGCGTACGCATTTACAAAATCATTTCAATTTCTGTTACTTTATTCGTCCTTAAAATACATATATATATAAATATATATCTACATATATATATATATTTATTTGTGTATTTGCTTGTATTATTTTGTATTTGTATAAGTAGAAAAAAAGGACTTTTGCTACGACATACTTGATATTTTTATCCCTGATAACGTTTTTTGTTTGTTTGTTTGTTTGCTTGTTGCTTTTCTTCACTGTTATATATGTTTAACATTAATTTTTTATTTTTTGTTAAATCTTAAAATATATTCTTACAACTGTCCTAGCTTTACAATTAGTTTCCTTCGAAAAAAAAATACACACATCCTTAAACTTTAAAATCCAGGCTCTTAGGCCGCCACCATTCTTTCTTCAATATTTTATTTATTTTTTTTTAATATTTTCTGGAGAACATTCTTCGTTTAATAAAACTCAAGTGTGATTTATGTCAAAAAAGGGTTTTTGGCTTAAGATTCAGATTCAGTTTTGATATGTACCAAAAAAAATCACCTCCATGACTAAAATCAACTTTCCTTTCTCTGAGTGTAAGCTGGTTAATGGTGTTTGTGTGTTTCTATGTGTTTGTGTTTTTGTGAGTGTATATGGGTGTGTGTGTTCTAGTCCTTCGTTCTCTTCCCATGTTTTCATTTTTTTTTTTTTGTTAAATGTTTAAGATTTGTAAAAAAAAAAAACATAACTCTAAACACTAATAAGTATTTAAATGTTAAAAACGCAACTTCACGCTTGATTTCTTTTATTTTTTTTTTTTTTGCTTTTTCAGCTTCCAAGAGGTATATATATATATATATATTTTTTATTATTTTTTTTGTATTTGTTTTTATGATTTATCGAAAGTATTTACACGATCCTTGAGGTATTGCACATGAAGCAGCGTAATTGCTTCCACTACTAAGTAGCTGAGAGCAGCACAAAAAATTATATCAACTAAACTATAATTAGTAATGGGTTTAAAAAAAAACAAAAAAAAAAAATTAAGTTTAGTTATATATTATATATGTAGAAATTATATAGAAGGCTTCAATAACTAAGCTTATTTAAGAACTAGAGTCCTAGAATTACATAGAGGCTCTTCGAGAGGAGGCCGTTTGAAAAAAAAAAAAAAAACCATTTTGGTTTCTGCCTCCTTTTGGTTTTTTTTTCTTCTTTTTTTGCGAAAAAACAATTTTTTTTTTTAAACATTTTGTTGGGCAAAGTGTGTGTAGCTGGTCTGAGTGGGTTTTATCATTAATATTATCATCTGATTAGTTAATAATTGTTTAAAAGATGGCCCGCCAACTTAGCTCCTATTGGATGCCCGGCGGCGGTTGTCCCAGCTCGCTGCCGAAATCGAACAGGCTGGGCCGGGGATGGGAGAGCGCATGGTGGTGGGGATGCGTATGCGGATGGACGCCATGCCCCCCATGGCCGCCGTGCGCCCCATGACCGCCGGCATGCCCCACCAGGCCGTGCTTGATGGCCGAGGTCTTCAGCAGTCGCTTCAGCATGCCGCTCGAGCCGCGATGCTGCAGGCTCTTGTGGGTCGTCAGGGAGTTCTTGGTGCGATACCGTCGATGACAGAACTCGCACACGTACAGGGTATCGGACTGTTCGTGCTTGTCCTGGAAGTGCCGTTTCAGCGAGTAGTAGCACGAGAAGGTCCTGCGGCAGTACGGGCACTCCTGCGGCTCATTTATGCCGCCGCTGGTGGGTGGTGGCATTCGCAATGGTAACTGTGGTGCACCGCCGGCTCCTGGTGGACTTCCACTATTGTTATTATTATTGTTGTTGTTGTTGTTGCTATTGCTAAGGCCATCGCTGTTGTTGTTGCTGTTGCTGCTGCTGCTGGAGATATTGTTGTTGTTGCTGCCATTGCTGCTCGATGATGCGGATGAGGAGGAGGTGCAGAGATTGCTGCCAAGACTGCTGCCGACACTGCCGGGGCGTGGGGGCGAGGTGGCGTGCTTGAGGACGACGGCATGGGCGTGGCTGTGCAGATTGTAGACGGCGGCGGCCAGGCTGCCGTTCAGCGAGCTGGTCGGCGAGGTGAGGGCCGTGGGCGGCGACGGTGGCGACGATACGGAGCTGGTGGGCGAGGTGGCTGCTGAGCGGGTGATGCTGTGCGGTCCTGCACAGGATTCAAAAACAACAACAAAACAAAAATCCATTAAAAATCATCATCATTAAATATTTTATAGTTTTAAGGAAGAGGATATTTGTGTGTGTTTTTTTTTTGGTGTAGAAAGTGGGTGGTTGGGTGGCTTATAGAATAGTGAAAAAATCTCAAAGATTAACTCACTAAGTAATATTTTTGATAAAAAATATATATATATTTATATTTTTGCTTTTTTTTTTCTGTATTTTCTTATTATTTTTAAGTAGAGAGTATATTAGAAATTAAGAGTGCAAGTTAAGAGGTTCAAGTTACAAGGATTATCAAGGATCTGGGCTTTGGGGTTTCGGGTTTAAATTAAAATACGATGCTTGAATGCTCTATTATGGCACTAATTAACTTCCTGAGTTTAAAATTGAATATATATATATATATATTTAAGTGACTAGCGTAGAGAGTAGAGAGTAAAGCGTTATAAAGTTTTAATATTTTAATATTATTATTATTCTTTTTGGTTTGTATATAAATATATTTTATAAAGATAGAGGTAAATGCATGGGCTGATAGAATCCCAAAATCAAACTAAACTTTCGCTTCCTTGATTTTGGCTTGATCTAAATGTTATATATATGCAGATGTGTGGAGTTATGGCAGAGAAGGCGTCTAACTTCTTTCCTACTAGAGTAACTAGTCTCGTTTCGCCGAGTGGCGAGTGATAGCTACTCGCCACACTCGGCGGTACGATAACGAAAGCAATCGTTTCCGATCGATATTCTGTACACTGTACACTTGTGACTATATATAGTTCGTAAGGCGTAATAAAATAGGGGGGAAATAAAGCTATTTAACAACCGATTTTACATATATTATATATACATTAAAAAAAAACGGTACGACGAGTTACAATAGTTACGAGTTACACTACAACCAAACAAACAGTGCACATGCATAATCACAACACGAAATTGTTTATTAATGAGTGTCGAATGGGTGTGAGAGTGTGTTGTTGAGGAAGTGATGGAAATGGATATGGAAATGCAGGGTAGGGGGTAGCAGGATAGCAGGATAGCAGGGTAGGGTAGCGCAAGCAGATGAGCCGCATAAGCGGAAGCAAGCAAGCAGCGAGTGATTTCAAGCGAGTAGCATGCAGCGAGAGAGAGATAGTGTCTAGCGAGAGCAAAGAATCAAAAGTAAAGCAATAAACATTAGACTAAATTAGAAGCTAATCGCATTTCGAATATGACTTTCAGATGTGTCGTTTAATTTGAATTAATGGTCGGTTTGGTTGCTTGGTTTCGTCGGATAGGCATTTTTTTCTTTGTTTTTTTTTTCGATTATGTTTTGAGTTTTGTTTGCTTTTCTTTTGTGATGAAATTAGGGTGGAAGTCGAACATAACTAAAGCTTTAAGGTAAGGTGGTAAGGTAAGGTAAGTTAGGCAAATTATAAGCTATGATTGCAGTTAGTAAGATGTGGGCCCTCGAATCAAAGATTTCAAAAGGCGGAAGCGTGGCGAGACTGGATTCGAGTTGTCGTGGCCCTACGACGACGCAAAAAACTTACCAAAAACGAAACATTGTGAATAATTGAGTAGACTGAGTTCTATATTTATGTAGATCTATTATAGTTGCAGCGTTCTTTTTTTTTCCATTATTTTTTATTATATATATATATATATATGTATATATGTATGTAGGTCTATTTATGATATTTATAGTTGTAAGTTGGATTCTTTTTACATATGTGGGGATATAAGACTCTTGCTTATTTTATTATACAGTTGCATCAAGAGCGGTAACAGTGGTGATGAGACAGAGAGAGAGAGAGAGAGTGGAAAGAGACAGAGGATAGAGACAACGATACGGGGGGATACTGGAAACGCAGATGCCAAGTCAACGCGGCGAGAGAGGAGCACAGGATCGAGAATCAAGATCGAGATGAACAGTGGAGGAGCTAAGAGCTGAGAAACTGAGAGATAATGTTAGTCGGATCTCATTAACCGACTGCTAGTTCTACGGGTGAGTTAAGTATCCTCTATTAGTGATCCCCGTTAGTTTCCAAATTCCAGAGAGAGTGAAAGTATGTGATAGAGAGCGAGAGAAGAATAGGATAGGTAGAAGAGATAGCCTTTAGTTTGCTGATTAGTAGTAGTTTTAGGTTAGGTGTGTGAGCGAGTAGAAGGAAGAAATAGAGCGAGTTCCACTACGGTAGCGAGTGAGGCGTACTTACAGGTCGCTGATGTTATTTTTTTTTTTTTTTTTTTTTGTACATGAGAAGTGGTTAGCTATGCTACGGCGGTCGAGAGAGAGAGAGAGAGAGAGAGAGAGAGGGAGGCGAGAGTTCGGAGGCACTTGAGCAGGCAGATGTGGTTACAATATACATACGAGTATTAGGCGGCATTAGGAGGAGACTACGCGCTTCTATTGGAGCTCGGTCTGGTAAACCTTTGTTTAAATTTTTTTGAAAAATAACGAGTGACTAGTGACGAGGAGCGAGTAAAAGCTCCCTAATTCGCTAGAAGTTGTGTAGATAGAAACAGTGTAGTAGAAATATATACTTTTTTGGACAGAGTACCATTAGAGCCGAGCTGCCGATAGTTAGAGAGAGAGTCTCGGAGAGATAGAAAGTGGTAGAGACGAGTTGCCATGAGAGAGAGAGGTAGAGAGAGAGATAGCATGTATGACTAACTACGTATCGGCGCATGGTCGGATACTTTTGGATACTTGATAGTTGGCTACCATGTAGTAAGGTGTTGGGGCTAACCTTTGGCAAGCGCGTGATCTTCTACTTTGACTGACTAACGAGTAGCGAGTGCGGGTAGCGAGTAAGCTGGTGGATGACGAGATCATGTTAGCCAGCTCAAGTCCATCATTTTGGTATCTGGATTCAGCATTCTGGTTCTCTCCGCTCGACACTAGCGCTCTATGTTGTTGATTGATGATGTCAAGCCGAGCCATTCCATGCCACGCCGCATTAGTATCGAGTTTTCAGACTCTGATTTTCTTCTCTTTTAAATTCCATTATTAACTATTCATCTATATAGTTATATTTCTATATATATATATATATATTTGTGTATATAATCGCTTGCTCTAAAAGTCTATATATATATATTTTTGCTTGTTTGTGGAAGAAAGCACATTATAATCTGTTCAGTTTGTCCAGTTCGAGTAGGAAGTTACGTAAGTAATTAGTATTCAGTAATTAGTTGTAAGAAAGGCAACTTGTGCGAGGTCCGTCCGTTTCCGAACATAAAAAAATAAGAAGCGCTAAGAGAAGCGCCCTAATTGTAAAATTGACTACAAGTACGTTGTATGAGGTATAAGGTAAAAGAAGGCCACAGAGTGTAAAACAGTTAATATATGTATCTCCATATACTGGTCCATATATGTGTATAGGCATGAGTTTTGAAAAGTCAGCAAGTCTACGTTAGGTCGACATCGATGTATGGGTTATTAATCGTTCCTCTAATCTAATACTAATGTCTATAGAGTTCCAAAGTGTCCTCCATTATTATATCTATCTTAATAGTCTAATGTCTTTTTATTTTGTCGAATAATACGTTATAATGCTTGTATAATATTATAATAACTACTTTGTTCGCAAACGTCAATATATAGTTTCGTATAGGTTGTAAGGTGTCTTGTATATATCACTACGTAATGGCATTGCTTTAAGTTTGAGTTCTAGTGTTTAGAGGTCCCTAGTTGCTATGTTAGGTTGCTAGTTGCTCGTGGTGGCAATCGAAGATTGGCTGCTATGTCCCGTCCGCTGATAGAGGTAGTAATCATATAGAGTCATTATCTGGCGCTGTTGTATCATCAACTGGTACTGATCGTTCACCAAATTCGATGGTGGTGGTGGTGCTGGTCTCTTGCTAAAGTCATGGCTAGTAGTTGTGTTCAAGTTCGAGTTCGGTGTTGTCATAGTTGAGTTAAAGTTTTTCACTGATGGCTGTGCTTGTGGCGGATGATTTGAATGTGGCACGCTGCTCGGACAAGCCGGCAAGGGCGTGGCAAGGTGGTCTCAGATCGACGAGTTGAACTGGTTGTAGAGCTTGATGTCCTTCATCTCCATTTCGCCGGGCCGGGACTTGTGGTAGGTGTAAATGTGCGTCATTAGGGAGTTGCGCGAACAGTAGACCCGCTCACAGATGGCGCAACGGTACTCCTCTTGGCGCACAGCATGCTTGTCGGCAATGTGGCGCTTTAGCGAGGCTTTCGAGCAGAGGAGCTTACCGCAGAGCTGGCATGAGAAGAGTTTCTTGGGCGAGTTTCCTGCAAATTGGTAGTGGAGTGTTGGATTTGGATAATGGTTTGTGGTATTTTTTTTTTTCTAATTTTTTTTTTTTTTTTTTTTTTTGTTAGTCAATCAATTACTTGACTGACCAGTGGGTTGTTTTAGTTTAAAAAAAAAGATAGGTAAGGCCTTATATCGTGTGGGCAACAACCGATCTTAAGCTAAGAAATGAGTGTCGGGGGGGTGGGAGGGGGGGAAATAATGTCTTGGGGGGTCTGAAGTATATATATTTTGGTTTTTTATTCCATTTGGTTCTGTATGAATGCGATAACCACACACGAATACATTGGCTAACACATACTCGTGAGTGGTGCTTATGGCAAGTGATGGCAAGGACATTAATTATAACATTACATATATAGATACATACAAAAAATTATTAAATATATAGATAGAACATTCGTCCAGTCGCAGCACCGAGTGGCATTTCGATTGGTGTTTAGGGATATTTTTGTGGTGGAGCGGAACCATCACAATTAGAGATGGCAGAATGGCGATGGACTGGCCCGTGTTATCGACTGACAGACAGTTAACGGTTAACGGTTATCGGTTATCTGTTATCGGTGATCAGTGGAGTTGTGGGAGGGTGTGTGGGATCGTGGAACGTGGGGGTGGGTTGGTTTCTTTAGTGTTAATATACGGCGATCTTTTGTTAGGTTAGGCCCGATGATCAACAAGGACACTGAGGCAGCAGATGAAGCAGAGCAAGGGGGGGGTGAGGGGGTCGAAAACTGGATGGAACCCGAAGGTAGAGCTAGTGGAGAGACACACACACAGCGGCACAGGCACACACATTATGGCTTGGCTTTAACCTAAACGATTAAATCGATAAACGATTAACGATCAACCCATAAGCCCAAACCCAAAGGGGAGAGAGACACTTGAGAAAGAAATCCTCGGCACGTACAATTTTTCACTTATATACATTCTATTTATTTAAATAATAACACGATATCAGTTGGTTTTTTTTATTTTTATGAAAATACTTCATTTTCCTTCTGTAGTGTGAGTGTTTCTGGATTGTGATTGATGTTTTTTTTTTTTTGTATATTCCTTCCGTTCAATCTTAATGAAATTTATGATTTATGAAATAAATGGATTTTTGTGTTTCTTTTTTTCTTTCGGAACGGTACGGCTTTACTTCTTGTATCATTTTAGTATTGATTTCATTTTTTTTTTTTTTTTTGTTGGTTTGCTAATACACAAATACATAAAAATTATTAATTATTCAAACTTTTTTTTCACGTTTTTATAAGTTTTTTTGTTCTTTGCTTCGCATATATATATAAATATATGTAAAGTGTGGGTGTTTGAGTTGCTTTGGGCTGTGGGGATACTTTTGGGGGATAAAGTAGTTCTAGTGCTGGCACCTTGCTTATATACAAGTGTACGTACAGGAGACAAAATGTACATTTCTTACTAGGCTAGAGTGGAAAACTTAATAGTTTTATTGTATTCATTTGTTAATTTTTAATTTTAATTTTAATTTTAATTCTTTTTGTTGTTGTTCGTTTAGTTCTTGAGTTCGTGTTCGAGTTGGAGTCGCCAAAGGAAAATGGTTAAAACTGTTACTATTTCGGTTACGATCTTTGATCGATTATAGCTTCTGGGGGGAAGGCTGGTAGGGCTGGTAGGGTTGATAAATGGGGAAGGTTCTGGGGGGGGTTTTGATCTATGGACTTTACTTCTATCGCTATAAGTATGTAAGCGTCAGTGTGTACGTGTGAGTGTTTGCAACTAGATGAGAGATTATTGCTTTTTTTGTGACTTTGATTCTGTTTCTGTATCGGTATCGGTATCTGTTCTATTTCTATGCATAATCGATTGAATTCGGGGCTTGGGGGGTATACTTAGGATATAACCCCTGAATCACCCGATCCTTATCGTCCTCTTGTATCCTCGGATTGGCTATTTGACTTATGTATGTATTGTATATCCATGTAGTTACTGCAGTTAGTTTATTTCTTATATATCGCGTATTGTATATTGTAATTGTAGTCGTTAATGTAAATTGTAATTGTTAAGCTTTATGTGGCTTGGAGCTAATGGTTCATTGGATAATACGGTTCAGTTATGCAATACATTCATTTCGGGGATTTTATTGGGATTTTTTTTTCTTTTTTTTTCGCTTTTTGTTTATGTTTTGGGGGAATTTTTGGGAACATCTAGAATAGGAAAAAAGGATAAACATAGTCATAGTACACACGTTAAACAGGCGAACCTACTATTGATTATTCGGTATGTTTGTTTAAACGGTAATCGGTAATCGGTAATCTGTTATCGGTAATCTGTTATCGGTATTCTGTAATTGGCTTTTATTTTGTTTTCGGGCTCTTACTGCTGCTATTTCGAGTATCAATATGCTATTAGTTAGTTAGTAGTTTGGTTAGCTCCTCAGTTAGTTGCTTGAGTTTGGTATTTATTTAGTTATCCTGCGTCTATGTACTCACATGATGCACACTCTGGGGGCTGTGAACTGTTATCAATGATCGGTGATCGGTAATCGGTGATTTTTGTGATCGATGATCTGTGACCAATGACCAGTGATCTATTATCATTTATCTGCGTTGTCTGTTTAGTTAGTATAAGATTTTACGTAAACAACATTAAGGTGCAAAGCTGCGACATCATCTCTCCACGTGACTCGTTATCGATTTTTTTTTTCTCTCAGTTTGTTTCATTTAACATTTACATTTCCACATTTATTGAACAAAATCATTTATAATCGTAGGAAAAAAAATATATAGGTGACATTGCGGGTTAACAAAGGCCGCCGGCGAGCTGAGAGGACAGCACTCGGGTACATTTTTTTCTTTTTTTTTAATATATTATATATATACGATATATGGCATTTTTCTTATTATTTCTTATTATTTTTTTTTAGATGAGAGAGGGTCTCCTTATAGTTAAGTTACAGTATTACATTATTCTCGACATTATTTCATTACATTTTCGTTTTTTTTTTTGTGGTGCATAAGCTATATGTGGTAAATCGAAAATTTGGTATCAAAACGTGGGTGATTAACTTAATCAACACTTCAGACTTTTCGTTTGCCAAAAGAAGCAAGAAAAAATACAATACAATGGGGACATTTTTTTTGTTTTTGGAGGAATTTTGCTTTGCTTAGTTACACTAAGTGGTAATTACAATATAGGTTTTTTGTATAAAAAATAAAATTCGACTATACTCGGCGCACACAACGTAACCCCAACCCCGTTCGATCCTCGGGCATGTAAAGATGCCCCTCCCGGATAGGCTGAACTTTTTTAAACTAAGGCTATATAGATGCCACTGATCGACACGAACTTCTATATATTAATATATACCCTCTCTCCGAATCCCAAGTTGCAAATTGCACGCGGTTCCATCTCGGCGGTGTACTCTTCCATTTCCCATAACTCCCATACCCATCCACTCCAAAGTTCTCAACTTCTAAAGGTCAGTCTTTAAATTAATGCAAAGTTTAATATGCAAAGGATATAGTAAAGGATCTAATTTTGATTATCCGTCGTAGTCGTCGTCGTCATCTGCCAATTGGAAAGCAATAATATTAAGCAGCAATTTTCAACTGAGGACCGCAACAATTTCATTGTTTCAATTTCAGTTTCGATATTTTCGATGATCGATCATCGATTAGTGTTTATAACTAGTCAGTCCTTGTCCGCATGTCCTCTCCTCTCCTCCGAAAAGTCCTCCGAAAGAAACCCTGCCCTCTCCTCTCACCCTTCGCTTCCCCCATCTTGTATGTACAGTACAGTCTACAGTCCAAACGAAATATCTCCCCGCATCGATTACTATCGATATACATATATCGCTTGCGTGAGTTATGCTGAGTCATAGTCTTAGTTATATATCGTACTTCGTATATAAAGATGTGTATAAATGTGTGTGTGATCTTAGGGCGCAAATTCTAGATAAATTAATAATATTTATAAAAAAAAAAATATATATTACACACACACTGTTTTATCGCTTAGGCCTAGGCTATCTTTTTAATTTTTAGTTTTTGTGGTTTTTTACATTGACCTTGCTACTCATTTGATGAATATTAAGTGGCTGCTAAATATACACATATGTATGCTTTAGTATATATAGTATTTCTGATATCTTACTATGGTACACGATTAAAAAAAATAACAAAAAAAAATGCATTACTTTGTATGTCATTCTATTATTTTTTTCTTTATTCTTACTCTCTTTTCTCACTTGTATTTTTATTTATTTTTGGATTGATGGGCGAAAATGGAAAGTCTGTACAGAGATGGCGGATTGCACATAATTGTGTTTAGATTCAAATTCAAATTCAGATTTAGATTCTGATTCAGTGGGATCCTGCTGCATTGGTAGATGAGAATGCCTTCTAATACTCATGGATTTTGTGATGAAAATGATCTAATGATATTAGAGTGCAGTCCTTAGATTGTATGACAATTTTTTTTTGTTAAGGCCATATGTTAACTTTTTTCTACACCAGAAAAAAAAAATGCTACCAGAAAAAAAAGTAATATTTATTACTCATACGCCGTGTGGCTGGCCAACAGGACGTATGAGTTATATATTTTTTTTTTGCTTACTTTGAAACAGGAATTTTTCGTTGCTTTCAAAAACTATCTTTTTTTGTTTTTTTTTTTTGAGTTTCAAGGACCACACACTAAAAATCATATGAGTGTGTATTTGTGTGTGTGTGTGTGTGGGTACAGTCTTCTAGCCTGGCTCTAAGCTTGCTTCTGGCCAGGTTCACTTTCTCCTAGCCTAGTTCTACTAAACTCTCTCTGACAAACTCCATCCAATCTACGCATGGCGATCGACCAATATACAAAAAAAAAAAAAAAGATCCTTATGTGTTACGAGTCGGATTCCTGCGCCTTCATTTTTGGAAATTTTATTCTTAGTGGGAGTGTTACTTTTTCTTTGTTTTTTTATTCATTTTTTTTTAAGTTTAGTTTTTTTTTTGTTATAATGTGTAGCTTTATCGTAAAAGACTTTTGTTTCTGCTTGCTTTATAATCAAGTCGTAAATAATCACAGTTTTTCCATTTGCCTAAAAATGTTTTTCTTTTTGTCTTCTTATCCTCTTCTCTCCTTTCGCTTTCGCTTTCATTTTCTTATATTTTTGTTTATCGATGTTTCTCTTTTGTTGCCATTTCTTTTGCTTTCATTTTTTTTGTTTTGGCCGAAAAAGTCTTTGAATTTTCCGCTCTGTGAGATCCCAAAAAAATATCGATATCGAACAGCTGTCGATGGCTATCGATATGATCGATAGTTATCGATTGTTATCGACATTTATCCATATTATTATTTTACAAGTGTTTATGTATCTTTCATTTTATTCTAAATGCTTTCTGTTCCTGCTTCCTTCTCGGTTATCGATCGGTCGGTTCTCCTTCTCTTATCCTTATTCCATTATCCTTTTTTGATCCTTTTTTTGCGCGTGTGTGTGTGTGTGTGTGTGTGGGGTGTGTGTGTGTTGCGCTTCACTTATTGGTCTAATAAATTCATGCGTTCGTAGGGATGCTGCTGGTGGTGCGGATGGGTGTGCGAATGTGGATGCGAATGCGGATGCGGATGCCCACCCAACTGATGCGGATGCGGCAGTGCCGGATGCTGATGCAGCAAATGCTGCGGCAAATGATGCTGCAGATGATGTCCCGCCGAATGATCCAACTGTGTCAAGTCCACTGTGGGTGTGCCACTTCCCGAATTGCCGCCATAATCCCCACCGCCGGCACCAACAACGCCAACTAGGCCACCACCTCCTCCTCCAGATCCACCGTTACCATTATTGCCAGCTCCCACCGCCTCTGTTCCGGGGCCCGGTCCCGCCGCTGCTGCTGCCGCCGCTGCTGCCGCTGCTGCTGCTGCGGAATTGTTAAGTGCCACGTGGAACAGTTGCTGCAAGAGTTGCTGCTGATCTTATAAGAAGTCCATACAGGGTTTCACGATGCCTGGCGAGGATTGTTGCTGTTGTTGCTGCTGCTGTTGTTGTTGTTGCTGTTGCTGCTGTTGTTGTTGTACGGCTGCCGCTGCTGCTGCTGCTGCTGCAGCATGTTGCTGCTGTTGTTGCTGTTGCTGCTGATGGACCGCCGCCAGTTGCAACGTCGAACTGGCCGTACCGCCCGCAACAGCAGCGGCTCCCACAATCGGCGATAGCAAGAGTTCAGCGGCCGCAGCGGCGGCAGCAGCAGCAGCTGCCACAGCACTACCGCCGCCGGCGCCCGCCCCACCCACACTGCCCACACCGCTATTGGCGGCAGCGGCAGCGGCACTCAGCGAACTAAGCGATTGATGCAACCGGCTGCCGGGACTGCCCGCCTGCCCCACCCCGCCGCCATGATGGAAGTACGAATGATGATTCTTCTGGCGGCGATGATAGATGCTCTTGTGATTGTTCAAGGAGTTCAGTGTCCTGAAGACCTTGTGGCACAGGTTGCACACGGCATTGTTCAGGGGCTGCAGATGCTGTTGCTCCTTGTGCCGCTTCAGGGTCAGCTTGGTGCTCAGCAACTTGCCGCACACATCGCACCTGTGGCACGCGTTCAGTGGCAGCGGCAACAGCAGTCTATTGGCCTGGGCCACGTCCTGCGCCCGCACAGACGACAGCAGGCTGGCGGCTGCCGCGGCCGTCGCTCCACCGCCACCACGCGACCCGCCACCACCCTGACCACCCCCACCGCCACCACCCTGACCGCCCACGGCCGATGACGGCGAGAGCGAGGAGCGTCGATGGTGCAACAGATGGTGATGCTCCAGGGGTGACCCAGCCCGGGCCAATGCATGGGCATGGGCGGCATGGGCGTGGGCGGCATGGGCGTGGTGGGCGGCAGCGGCGGCGGCACTCAGATCGTGGTGTGTGGCATGCAACTGATGGTGGCTGGGCAGCAGCGACAGCGGATGCTGGCCAAAGTGGGCGTGATGCGAGGGCGGTGGCGGTGGCGATGATGCCGATCGTTGATGCTGTTCCATATCATGATCTCGTTCTCTCTCCCTCTCTCTCTCCCTCTCACGCTCGCGCTCCCTCTCCCTTTCTCTCTCCCTCTTGATGTAGTGGGCGTTGGGTGAGGGTGAGGGCGTGGCACAGTCTCCTAATCCTTGAGAGGATCTTGATAAACTTCTTTCACTTCCAATCAAATCATTTGATTTTGAACTTTTCTGTTGTTGTTGTTGTTGGTGTTGCATATCCTGTCCTTTGTTGTTGTTGTTATTGTTGTTGTTGTTGTTGCTGCTATGCTCCTGTTTTAATTGTGGACTCCCTAGCTTAGAATGTTGTGTGGAATGATGTTGTTGGAGTTGTTGGTGATGTTGTTGTTGTTGTTGGTGGTGATGGTGGTGTGGTGATGATTGTTGTTGTTGTTCTACTGCTTGGTTGTTGTTCTGGCTTGTTGATTGGTTGTTGTTGTTGTTGTTGTTGTTGGTGCTACTACTATTGCTAGGGGTACTAGTACCGCCACCGGGCACTATGACGCCACCAAGTAGGCTGCCGGTGCTGCCACCTATACGGTCATATAGGAAGAGAAGAAAAAAAGAGACAATAGTGACTTTTCTGTATATTTGACATTTTGTTATTTTTTTTTTTTTTTTGTTTTTTTTTGCTTTGTTTTGTTTTTCTTTGTTTGTTTTTAGTTTGTTGTGAGGTAAAGTGTCATGTCTAGTCATGTTCTGATCATGTTCTGATCATGTTTTGGTCATGTCTTCTTCTTGTTAGTATGTCAGTGTCTGTTGGTGTAATTTTAGTATTTTTGTTGCAATCTCTGTTTGTCTGTTATGTTTTGTTTGTTTGTTTGTTTGTTGTTTTGTTTTGTTTTTGTTTTTGTTCTTTTTTTTTTTGTAACTTTTATAACACTAACAAATCCAGGCTCAAAACAATTTAAAATTCTTTTCTAAATTTGCTAACTTTTTTGCTTTTGCTTTCAACTTTTATGCTTTTCGATTCAATTTCTTTTTTGTTCTTGTTGTTGTTGGGGAAAACCTCTACGGTTTTTCTCGAATATTTCTCAAATAAATACGCAAACTCGTAATATTTCGAATTTATCTGGTATTTTTTTTTTTGGTATTTTTTTTTTTTTTATCAACGCATGGAAATAAAATGGAAATAATACTGGTTGACTGTTGTTATTGTTGCTGTTGCTGTAGCTGTAGCTGTAGTTGTTGTTGTAGTTGTATTCTGTGGTGAATTGTTGTTGAACTCAAATTGGAAATTCTGGCAGCAGCTGACTTGCAGGGACGACACAAATTCGAATTGGAAATGATGAGAGCAGCATATGCCCCAGAAACAATATTTGCCAGTTGCAGTTGCAATTTATTATTATTTTTTTTTTTTAGGTGCAACTGCAACACATTCGTGATTGCCACCAAGCGGGGATCAAACTCTTTGGAAAACTTGTTGCATAATTTTGTGGTGTCTTTTTTTTTTAAATTGCCAATTGGGAATTTTTAATTTATATTTTTGAAGTGATCATTGGTAGAATTTCGTCACGAATTTTGTGGATGATTTTGATTTTGTATTTTGTATTTTTTTTTTTTTTTTGAAAAAACCAATTTGTCGAGTTTTTGATTCTCAATTTTTTCAATTTCGTCTTCAATTCCAATTCAGTTTGCGTTCAATTTTCAATTTCGTACGATTTCTCAATTGTATATATATTTTTTTTTTAATTTTTTTTGTTAAGTTTAGCAAAATTTTGAAGCATGTTTGGCCTGATTGATTTGTTGTATATATAAAATGTTTAGTATTATTTTGATATTTTTTTAGTTATTTTGTTTTTCTATTTTTGGTTTACTTGCAAGTTGTCAATTTTTTCTTGCTGTTGTCACTAGTGTCTCTTTTTTTTTTTTTTTTTTTTTTTTTCTCTCAAACTCAATCGCAGCACCGTTTGCCTGTGTTGGGTTCGATTGGGTTTGGATTTAATTTTTAAAAAAATTTTTCTTTTGGGCGGAAAAGGTTTTGGGGGATTAGGGTTCGATTAGAATTTGATAAACGTGCGAGGTTTTTTTTTTTGGGGGGGGGGAGAGAGGGGGGTGGTTTGGTTGCAAGGTCACACACAGCGGGTTTCATCCAATTTTCAATAGGGCGGGGGATTATACGTTTTGGTGTGATGGGAAATCCTGAGATCGGGGGGACACCTCAATGGACATGGGACATGGGACATGGGAGCACCCAGTTACTTAGCTAAAAAAAATTCAGGGGGAAACGAGGTCGGTGGTGGCTTGGTTGTTGTGGTGATTGTGGCGGTGATGTTAGGTGGTTTTAGTAGTTTTTTTCTTATTTTTTTTTAGGGGGGGAACAACTTGGCTTAAACGTAAAACGAGACACGAGATGGGGGGGTGGTCGTCGGTTCGGCACACACATATTGGAAAGAAGTCTATGAACAGAGCCAGTCTAGCTTTAATTATTAAATATGTGTGTTGGTGGTGTGATCGGAGTGCATGATGTTGTGAGATGAGAACAAAGGGCTATGAATCCTGGATGAAACATGGATGAATCCGAGATGCTTCCCAGAGGAATCATGGTTGCTTCCTGGATAGATCCCGGTATGGTTAAGGTTAGTTTTTTATTATTTTTCAGATCGACTGACGCCTCGAATGACATGCATACAACACCGAGGTTTCATTTACAGGATATCTTTTTTTTTTTTGGGGGAACTTGGGGGGACTTTTGGTTTTAGATTTTCTCTAATTTTTTTTTTTTTTTTGTTGGTGGAAAAATGAAATATTCGCTTTGATGTGTATACGTTTATTGTAATTATCATGAATTGAATAGAATCGTAAGTGGAGTTCTTCGCACAGTACCTCAATAATCATCGCTTCATATCTTACATGGTTTTTTTTTTTTTTTTTGTGTTTGTGTGTGAGTGTGGTTTGTATATATATGTTTGTATATTTAATAATTGTTTTTCTCTTAAATATAATATCTGTATCATTACTTAGCAGCACTAAAAATTAACGAACACAGGTGTACTCATCAAAGTATCCGGTCAAAACATTCGCACATTCTAACATTAAATATACAAAAAAATTGTTAAAATTTAAACAAAAAAAAAATGTTGACTATAATTAGGACAATTTTTCGTTTTCTCTTTTTTTTTTATTATTTCTTAGCCTAGGACATATGCATCGTGATTTAAATGTGGTGTGTGTGTGCTAATGTGTGTGGGTGTGTACTTAGTCCTAACTAATCAGAATCCGTAATAAGATATTTTATTATCGAAAAGATCTTTGCAATTGGTCGGTCGTTCGGTCGGTCGCTCCCCTACCTTTTATCTTAATTTTATTTTTTTTTCACTTAAATCTATAAAATGTAACATCATATATATATTTTATATATTTTTTTTTATAGGCAATGGTAAAAAAAAAAACGTATAGCTTGGTCTTTAAAAGTTTTCCTTTTCGAAAGTGTTCAAGAGAGATAATATCCCCTATTGTGCCTACATAGAATACGCATTGCTTTTTGTGATAAATTGTATTTAGTTAAAGCCATTTCGAAGAATTCACTACCGGGCACCGCTCTCCTTTAATCCTAGCTCCTACTTATTGGTATTAAGACTTGATTAGCTGACAAAGTGATTGGTGGTGGACTAAAGGATTGAGAAAGGATGTGATTTATAGAATGGTATTTTGTGCTCCTCCTCCAAAACTTTACAAACATTTCTTCAAATCATTTCGATTACCATTTACTTCTATCGATTATTAGTTTTTTTTTTGTATAAACTGTGTATCCTGGTGTATCCTGGTGTGTGTATTTGAGAGTGTGTGTGTGTGTGTGTATATGCTTAGCAACTACTAAAGGCAACTAATTGTAACTAGCCTAGAGACTGTACTATAGAGCTGATTCTGGGGGGGAAAACCAGAGATATTATCGATTATTATCGTCTTGTTGCGTGACTCTACTAAAATTTCTAAATATATATCGATTTTATCGATAGTTGATTATTCAAAAAAAAAACCATTGCTTTCGATTTCGCTTTCGGAGAAACTGTATCCTTGCCTATCGATTTTATCGATAACTATCGCTGCTTTTCCCTAATAACCCTATATATATATCGTATATATGTGCCTGTTGTCCTTTACAAGATTCCCGCCGCTATCCCCATCCGGTTGGTGGCATACCATCCGCCCCTCAACTGGAGTAGCCACCGCCGCCACGCCTCCTATCCGCCCCATGCTGATGATAATCGAAGTACATGAAGCCCTAGGAGGAGGAGTGATGGTTGAGCTGCTGCTGCTGGTGCTGTTGATGGTAGAAGCTATTGGTCGGCGATTGATTGGTCACATCGACACTCCCCACAACACCCGGCTCCTGTTTCGGTTGCTTCAGGTTGCGATGATAGATGCTCTTGTGATTCCGCAAGCTATTCAACGAACTGTAGACCCTCTTACAGATATTGCACACCGGCTCCTTGGTGGGGCGCATGTGTACGTTCTGGATGTGACGCTTCAAGCGTGTCAGCGAGCTGAGGTTCTTGTTGCACGGATTGCATCGGAAGTCATCGCCACCGCTGGCGGCGGCACTATTCCCGCCCGAGGCATTCAGACTGGTATTTAGACTGGTGTTGAGACTGGAATTGTTTAGGGAACTGTTGGCGCTGCCGCTAGTCGATGCTGAGGCCGAGGCGGAGGCGGAGGCGGCGGCCATATTGGCCATAACAGCGGCCAGCATTTGTTGTTGAGTTGTTGGTGTATTCGGTGTGGGTGTGGTACAGTTAAGGATACCATTTGGTGTTTGACTGCCACTGCCACTGGTATTCTGGGATGATTGTTGTTGATTCGGGTGGGTGTTGGATTGGCGTTGTTGCAAGGTATTAATGGATAGACCATTGCCTCCATTGCTGCCATTGTTGTTGTTGTTGTTGTTGTTGTTGCCGCTATTTCCGTTGGCTGCAAATGTGGAGAGGTTAAGGCCACAGATGCTAGAGGCATTTGTAATGCCTAATGATGGTTGTTGTAGTTGTTGTTGTTGTAGTTGTTGTCGAGTTGTTGTACGGTTGTTGGTGTAGTTGTTGTTGTTGGTATTGGTTGTTGTTGTAAAAGTTGTTGGTGATGGAGTTTTTGTTGAGTAGTTGTTGTTGTAGTTGTTTGTTGGTACAATATTCGAGTTGGTTATCAAGTTGTTGTTGTTGTTGTTGTTTATTGTTGTTGTTGTAGTAGTAGTTGTTGTTGTTGAAGTTGAAGAAGCATTTGTCGTCAGTTTACCTGACGACAATTTTTGGGGGAAGAAAGTCAGAAAACGTCGCATTAGCCCAAGGACAACGAGTTTTTTTTTTATTTTTAATTTTTTTTTTTTTTAATTGAATTTTGCCTCTCAATTTTGCGTAATTTCTCATTTTTTGGATTTTTCGATTTTTGGATTTTGAATAATTTTATAAACTTGGTATTTTTTCGTGAGGGTTTCTTTTTTTTTTTTTGATTTAAAATGCCGGATGGATTGTGTTTTTTTTTTCAGGACAATAAATTTTGTTAGCATTTTTTGCATCAAATATATAAGTTTGTTTCATTTCTTCTCATTTTTTCTTTTTTTTTTTAGCAGCTTAGCTAATTTGGCTAATTTAACTTTGGATTTATTTTTCGATTCTTTTATTTTCATATCTTTTTCTTTACTTTTTGTCTTTTCTGACGGGTGACAGAGAAAGATATAGACAGACAAAGAGAGATAGATAGAGAGAGAGAGAGTGAGTTGGGGATAATCGGGAAGGATTAAAAACAGGGTCGAAAGGATTCATGTGGAAAAGAAAACTTGGCATGTGGGGGAAATGTGAGAAATTTTTTTCTTCTTTGATTGTTCGTCGACGTTTTTCTTTTTTTTAGATTTTCAACTCGAAATCGAAATCGATGCCGATCTAATCGAATTTATCGAATTCTATCGAATAATGGACACTACCGATACTCAACATGTGCAAACTTGTTGGGGTTACTTTTGGTATTTTTTTTCTGTTTTTTTTTTTTGGTATTTGGTTTAAAGGTTGTTGTTGGCTTGTTTTTTTTTGGTATTGTTGTTGTAATTGCTGTTTTTGTTGTTGTAACTTATTACCATAGTGTGCGTTGGTGTATTTTTTTTAATTTTTAAATTTTTTTTTTTGGTAATTTACAAAAATAGAGGAAAGAGAGGAGTAGAAAGAAGGAGCAATTCAATTCAAACGTGAGAGTTTTCTTTTTTTAGGGGGGGAGGTGTTTGGGGAAAAAGGCAGAGAATTTTCTGTAAGTGTACTTCTGTTTGTGTGTGGTAGTGTGTGTCGTTTGTATAGGTGTGTGTGTGTTTGTTTGTTTGTTTGTTTTTTTTGGGGTTTGTGTAAACACCATCACCATTTTGTTTCTGTAGTTCCATGTTCGTGTGTAAGTGTTCTTTTTTTTTTCATCCCGTACCTAATTGTTTTTTTTCCAGTGTGTCTCTTTTAGTGTGTTTGTGTGTGTGTGTGTAGTTTGGGGGTTTCTTTCTGGGGGGGAGGGGGGAATTGTGTGGGGTTGTGTCTCTTAAGAAGCACTAATATTAAACCCTTGCCAAATCATCACTTTCATCTGCAACATCTTCATCTCTCTGCGGCATCTTAGCGATACTTTTTTTTTGCTTTTATCGATATCGATTTCAAATCTCTTATCGGAATTTTGTTAAAATTTACATAGTGCTTAGATAATAGTTTTTGTTTTAATTTTTAATGAGCCAGTAGAGGGCTTTGAGGATAGTTTCAGGTTTAAAAATTTTTTGGTATTTTTCATCGATATTTTTTTGAAGCTTTCCTTCTAACCTCAAAACCATCGATAGCTCGCCAATCGATAATGATCGTAATTCATCGTGTGCTTAGTTGGTAACTTAAATAAATACATTTATTTTCGTATTTTTGTGAGTATTTTTTTTTTTTTGTAAATTTTTTATTGTCGGGATTTTTTGTCACCAATTGTGAAACTTAAAATTAGTGAATTTTGAATGCTTTGCACGGGAGTTAAATTAGGGCTTTATACTAAGTAGGCTAGGCGTAAGCTAATACTCTGATTTCTCTGTGTTTGTGTGGGTGTATGGGTGTGTTTTTGTTTGTGTGGAGCAACAACAAATATACATATACATATATATACAAACATATATATATATACATACATAGAGCGAAATTTAAAGCGATTTTTTGTTTTTTTTTTTTTTTTGGGAGGTATTTTTCAGTTTTGTGTACTTTAGTGCTAGTGGGGGATGGGGATTTGGGATATTTTTGGGATATTTTGGAATTGTGATTGTATCATGTATCGAGTCTGCTTGGATCGCCCGAGTGGTGGACGATTTTTTGGGTTTCTTTTTTTGTTTTTTTAGTAAAGCGGATTTATAATACGTATGCAGGGGGTTAGATCGATCAATTCTTAACAATATTTATGTATGTAATCTGTTTCATATATATACGTGTGTGGGTGGGTACATACACATACATATATACTGTACAATATACGATATATATGGATATGTTTCAATCTCACGATTTGGTTTATTGGAAAGGGGGGGATGTAGTATTTTTTTTTTCGCAAATTTTGGTCAGTTAGTACAATTGGAAAGTAAATAGAGATTAGCGTTAGTCGATCAACTTTGGTGTTAGTTATCCTTTTTTTGGTGATCAAGTTTTTTGTTAGCTGTTTGGAGCGCATGTATGTGTGTGCGTGTGTTGGTGTATGTGGCTTGGATGTATTGGTGTGAGTGTGGGTGAGTGAGTTCGATCTCTTTTCAATATATTTATTTTTTTTTTTAGAAACGGGGCTCTCACGATTGAGTGTGTGCTTTTGTGTGTTGGTGCGTCCTGTCGATTCGTGTAGGTGTGTGGGGGTGTGTGTGTGTGGGGGGTGTGGGTGTTTTTTAGTGATCTGTGATCGATGATCGATGATCAATAAGCAATGATCGAGTGATCAGTGATTTCAGTAAACGATCGCAGGATCAAAAATTCAATGTTTGAGTTGAGTTTGGAACGGTGGAACGCGGAACGGAAGTCGCGAAACGAAACGGAATGGAATACTCGCGTTGCGCGCCTGCTGTCTACTGTACTTTTCGGGTATAGATGTGTGTGTGTGGGTGTGTGGGTGTGTGTGTGTGTAAAAATGCCAATCTGTGCTGAGCTCTGAGGAAAAAAGTCCTAGGGAAATTTTATAACCTGCGGGTTGGTGGTGTGCACTTTTTTTCTGTATTCGCATCTAAATTTTCTTTGTTTGTGTGTGTGTGTGGGTGGCCGAATGAGACAGAGAGAGAGACAAAGAGAGAGAGAGATACCCCCATACAGGGGCGTCGGATGTACAAAAAGGGGGGGTTTTGGTTGTAAATAAAACGAAAACCGGAAACGCTTTCCATCTCCATCACAGGCTGCGGGTTTATGATTTTTTCGAATTATTTTTTTTTTGGGAATAAACCTCGACAGTTGGTAACAAAAGACACATTGAAAATGAATGCGGTATAATTCACGAATATGTTCGAATGCAATTTTGTTGTAAATAAAGCTTTTCTTTTGACTTTTGCTAAAAAAAAAAAAAAATATATATATATATGGGAGGCGGGTCGATATGGTTGGTTAATTTTTTGGGGGGGGGTGGGGGTGGGTTTTTTGGGGGGTTTACATAGTTTTAGACACAAGCACGACGACGTACAAATAAAGGAAAGAGTTCAATATTCAATATATATATATATTATGTAAGTATGTAAGTATATATTCGATCTTTCAAATGCGTTGCGTTTTACATGGAAACTAAAAGTTGACACCAATAAAATTTCGATTTATTTCAGTTTCATTTTATTTTTTTTTTTCAATATTTTAATATTATTTTTCGCCTTAAAAAAAAAAGGGGGAATGAAACGGAAGCGGAAATGAAAAAAAGAAAAATCAACGCAACAAAAATATTCTACTTTATTAAAAAATACTAAAAAATACTAAAAAAAAAACAACTCTTTCCTTGGCTTGCAACAAAAAAAAAAAAAATCGAATTAAAAAGGATTAAGGGAGGAAAACGTAACAACGTAAGGGGGAGGGTCACGTTGTTAATTCGATTTTGATATCTAGGCGTGTGGGGGGGTGTCTATAAATGTATTTAAATATATGATTTCAAGGGGGGGGGTGTTGTGAGTGTAAGTGCGTGTTTTGCTGGGCATTTATTTTTTATTTATTTTTCCATTACGAATACAAAAAAATTAGCACACAATAACGAAAAAAAAAAACGTAACAAAATGTAACGTAACAAGAACGAGAGAGCGATTAGAGAGAACAGGAAACGTAAACGGAAACATTAGCGGATTACGGAATTGAAATGACAAAAAGGTTAAGAAACACATAAACAAAACGTAAGAGACAAAAAACAAAAAAAAACAGGATTAAACAAGATCAAACATGATTCAAGTATCTTTTTTTCCGTCACAGTGTGGGGGAGAGTGTCTTTCGTGTATTAGTTCTGGCACTTAAGCGACTTTAAGGCGGCAAGAGGCATGTGTGGCATGTGGCATGTGTGTGTCTATGCCCCAGAATGTTGCGGCCTAACCACACACACACACACATACACTTTTTTTTGTTGTAGAATTTTGCTAAACACTCTGCGGTTGGGAGTTAATTAATTCGCGAGCAGTTCATCAAACAAAAAGGATGTGGCTCAAAGGATGTGTGTGTGTGTGTGTGCTCTTCATGGCCATTGTCAGGGTTGCCACACTTTGTTTGCTTAGCTTGAGCATGTCTCAGCATGCTGTGAGTGAAAACTAACAAGATTTTTTTTATTTTTTTTGGGGGGGGAAGGCATATGACTTGGCGTGTGTTTGTGTGGGGTGTGTGTGTGTAGGGTGTGTGTGTGTGTGTGTGACCGAAACAAATGAAAACATTTACCATCGAAACAATCAAACAAGAAAGAAATTTTTATACGCTTTTTGTAGGCTACGACGGGAACTCGATTTTGAATCGTAACGAACTGATGGATTAACCGTAAATGATAACGTAACGTAAAATAATTGAATCTCGGATCAGATCGGCTCGAAGGACCAAAGTTTCGAATTCGAGTTTCGAGTTTCGAGGTTCGAGTGAGGTTATGTCAAAACGGGGATAATAAAAATCGAAAGTTAAATCAAAAGTCCTGCTCCTGATCGACACGATTCTGTGTGTGTCCTTCAAGTCAGTGGGAAACGCATAAAAAAAGCAAATAGAAACAAAATAGCAAACGAAAAGCAACAACAACAATTAAATGCATATATTTTTTTTTTTTATTTTTAAAACAAAAAAAAAAAAAATTAAATAATTGAATACAAAAATTAAGAATATAATTATATATACGTATGATCTCTCAGCATTTCAAGCAATTTAGGCTTTTTAATTTTTTTTTTTTTTTTGGATTTGTATAAAAATTATTTTAGAGATTTTTAACTTTGAACTTTTACAAATAACTGTGTTTGTTTGCCTTTCATTTCTTTTTTGGTATCTGTATCTGACTTGGTTAGACTTGGATATATCTGGTAATATATCTGGTAATATATATATCTTTGGTACTTGCATTTGCATTTGCATTTGATGTAAAAAATGTAATAATGAGCTTTTTGAGCGCAAATAGAGCGAAACAATAGAAATACGGTATAGAGAAATTCTAGGACTCACCTTGAGGGGACACGGCTAGGTCACCGGACTGCTGCAATTGTGTGTTGAGACCTGTTGTGTGTTTTTTTTTCGTTGTCCATTCCCCAACATTAACATTGACAGACAGACAGGACATAGCAGTCGACAGGATCAAAAGCAAGACAGAGAGAGAGAGAGAGAGAGAGAGAGTGGGCAGAGAAGTAGAACGTTAGTTTAAGAGTCAGTTAGTCTCGGATCAATATCGGTTATCTATATATCTTACGCACCGAGCAACGCTGAATGATCGATATTGGCCATCGGGAAGTTGAAGGTGGCTGCCGGGAACATCTTGCTCTCCGCCGGCGACATTATGAACGGCGGGGCGTTGTGGTGTGCATTAAGTCCATCTCCGATTTCCTCATCATTGCCAGAGCTGCATCAAGGACATCACATTATAAGGATAATTATATCATTGAAATGGTGGTTAGAATGCCTACCTCAGTGAGCCCTTGCCGCCGTCACCACTGCTGGAACGGTTGGCATCGTGCTCGCCTGTGGAATCATTGCTGTGCTCGTCCTGGGCATTGGCATTGTTGTTGGAGCAGACCAGCTCCATCGGCTCGGACTTGACGTCATCGGCACCAGACCGGGCCAGTGGGGAGGGTGTTAGGCTGCTCAGCTTGTCGCTGATAGAGATTCCATTGCCGTTGCTCGCTCCATTGCCGTTACCGTTGCCATTGTTTCCGTTGCCAGTGGGTCCATTGCCTGGAAGGGGGGTTTGAACAGAGAGAGAGTTAGTGTTACCATCTCTAAACAAGTTTCTCTTAGGGTTTTGGTCACACTAATGTGCTTAAAAGACAAAAGCAAAGACTAAACCTTTTGGAAAGACATTTCAAAAATAGGAATCTAAGAAAGTAAAGCTTTTTCCCATCTATTCCAAGTGTTACCCTCTAAGCCTTGTTTCTCTTAGCGCTTTGGTCACTTTAATGTAATATTTATTAATTATTATTATTATTAAGAGATTAATCTACAAAAAGCAAAGACTAGACCCTTTAAAATGACTTTTCATCCATCTTTAAACTATCTCTACCATCTACACCCTGCTTCACTTGGCACTTTGGTCACACTAATGAAATATTTATGCTTTTAAGAGACTAAACAAAGCTTCTCTTTGCGCTTTGGTCACACTAATGAAATATTTATGCTTTTAAGAGATTAAAAAAGCAAGAAAAACAAAGACTTAACCATTTAACCCTTTATTAAACCATTTGATGCATCTCCAAACTATCTCCCCCTAGTATTACCATCTAAAACCTGCTTCACTAAGCACTCTGGTCACACTAATGAAGTATTTATGCTTTTAAGAGATTAAACCACAAAAGCAAAGACTTAACCCTTTATTAAACCATTTTATTTATTTCCAAACTATCTCTCCCTAGTGGTACCATCTACAACCTGCTTCACTTGTCACTCTGGTCACACTTACGTTTCTCCTCCTTGAGCGGCGGCGTGTTGTTGTTGTTGTGGTGCTTGATGGTACTAAAATCGGCCGGCGTCTGCTGGGGCGAGGCGCTGCGGGTGTGGAACGGCGGCAAGTCCGGACTGTTGTTGTTGCTGCCGCCACCGTTGCCACCAGAGCCGGGCAGGCCGTTATCAGAGCCGCGGAGTCGCTTCAGGGCATGAGTGGCAGCATCCTCGGCCGCCACACTGCTGCGCTGCATCATCGCCATGCGCTTCAGCAGCTGGTTGTTGATGTGCGTGTTGAGCGAGGGTACCGCCGGCGGTGGCGGGGAGCCCGCCGACTGGCGGCTAAACAGTGTGGAGGGGCCGCCGTCGTCGTGCAGCGATGCCCCATGATGGGGCAGGGGATGGGAAAGAGCGTGCGAATTCAATGATGTACGACCGCCGGCATTGGCCAGATTCTGGATTTGGGCCAAATGCTAAATATATTTGATGAAATTTTTAGTTAAACTGTTTAGTGGTTGATGGTGAGGTGCTTACGCTGTGTGTGTCCTCGGCCTGTTGTTGTGTTAGTCCTGAGACGCGCAGGACCTCGGCTGTTTTGAGGAAGGACTGCAAGGACTTCTGATGAACATTGACCTCGCCGTGATAGATGAACTCGACGAGGGAGTGCAGGTCATTGAAGTTGACATCCTGAAGCAGTATAACCGGGTGCTTGCAGGGTGTACTCTGTTTTAAAAAATTAAAAAAAAATAAAAAATAAATATATTTTTTAGAGATACATGTAGGGATTAGTGAGGCAGAAGTGTGATTCAGTGCCCAGCCGATGATAAGCCTGTTTGCCAGGGCAATTATCAAGGGGGCTCTGGCCCAGACAACCTTCAATCGTATATAGCATTTAAAATGTCAACAGGCCAGTGTTTAAAGCGATTTGATATATATATAAGGTATATATATATATATATATATAGTGGTGTATAGGCTGGCCAATATTCAGGGCCAGTGCATTCCAGTTTTGTGTACAAATTTCACTTATCAAGTGGAGCTCCAACAAAGGGAGCTGCCTGTCTGCCTGCCTGCCTGCCTGCCTTGCTACAAATTGGGTCAAGTCGCGCGCCTTGTCTTTTGTTGCATCCGATGGATGCGTGTATCTGTATCTTTGCTGGATATATTTGCGATTGAGTTAGCACTCGTTGTGTATCTTGCGAAATTGAGGTCAATTTTATTTTTTTTTTTGTTAAAAAAATAACAACAAAAAATGTCTGCAGCTGGCGTGAAAGGGCGTGTCAGAGAGGAGGAGGAAAATGCTTTTAGCATTTCTTTAGCCATTAAGCCAAGTTGTTATTTTTTTTTTTTTTTAACTCGACACCTAATTAAAATAATGCTCTGCAGTTAATTAAATATTTATGCATAGGCGCAGCAGAGAGTCTCGGGCACAATTGCGACGGCCAAGTACCCGAGAGTGGGGTCACCCCCTGGGCTGGACAAGTGCCAGGAGAAGAAGAGTGTTGTCTGGATTTTGTGTCCTTTCGTCCTTTCCCCCTTTTGTATGTATTTCAAATTGAATTTACAAAAGTTTTCGTGCCGCTTTTTGTTGCAAGCAAAGCATTGCTTGCAAAGTTTCTTCTTATTTTTTTTTTATACTAATTTCTTGGGTTGGGAACTGTGCACCCCCCTTTTTTTTTAATTTTTTTGTTTGCATTTAGTTGGCCTTTTTAACAAATTAAATGCCGACTTTTTCAGCTCCAGAGAGCTATGACAAAAAAAAAAGTAAACTTTTGCCAAAGTCTTGACATGTTTCTGCTTGTCTCCACTGTTTGGAATTGCGTAATCAGGGGTTCTGGGTTCGACTACGCCCTGGCTGCACTCCTTTTCTCCTAATTGCAGTTCTTTCTCAAAAAAAAAAAACAAAAAAAAAAGCAAAAACCAAACAAAAGTTTTTGTAGTCGTCGTCGTCGCATAATTTGGAACAAAAAACGAGAAATAATAACGAAAAAGCAAAGCAACTTTTCTATCATGTTAACAAATCATGTCGAGAAAGGAGACAGTAACCGTAACGAGGAGTCTCCACTAAGAAGGTCGAAGGAGGTAACTTTGTAATTTATATAATTTCAGCTGCAGTACAACGAGTCCCCCCCCCTAAATAACCGCAATTGCGTGCAAATATTTTCAATGCAGAGGCACAGTTGCAAAGTTTTTGGCGGGCAAACACACAAAGCGATTCACATAATTTTAATGTCATAATAATAAAAAATAAAAAAAATATATATACTCTTTAGCTGCATTAGTTGGAAGTTTACGTTGCCGACTGGCAAGGGGCAAGGATTAGTTGCCTGCCGACAGTTGTGGCAACTTCAAATGTAGATGCGTTGCATGATCCAAGCACACAAATCAATCATACCCCGTGGTGTTATCCTTTCCAAGGAAAGTCCTAAAGTAACTCATTTGCACCGCAAACATTGCATGGCTGAAAACTTCCTTTATGGCGTGCCTTTTCGTCCTGGCAACCCCCCCTATTTTTTTTTTAAGGATAAATAAATTAAAATGCCACCACTGGCATAATATTTTAGCTAAAAAGCCCGCAACCAACATGCCACTCCTCAAATATTTTAGGTCCTTATGAGGGGGCCCCCCCTTAGTCGAGTCGAGGACAGGAAACTGAAGCACGACGGCTGTGGCACACATGTGCAAAAAATCTGTTTTTTTTTTTTTTTGTGGATGTGGCAGAAGATAAAGACACACACACACACACACACACACAGAGATGGCTTCAAGTGAGAGTGCGAATCGAAATGGGGAACCGATTTAAGTGGGTCACACACACACACACACTCTCACACACATTTAAGAAGATAATGCATTCAGCTCGATGTAACTGTAAAGGAATTACAAAAAGCGCAAGAGGAGGAAGTCAGAAAAGAGAAATACATCAAAAAAAGACACAAAACACACTCGATCGTCGCGAGAAACCAAAGAGATTCATTTGGAAAAAGAAAGTACATCTGCAGGATAACCTATTTCTGGGGAGAAATACTTCTGGGGAGAAAAAAGAGCAAGAAGCTGGCGGACAGACGGACAAGCGGACAGCATAGGCGTTGGGGAGTGGGCTTTGAAGCAACTGTACCTGTTTTTCTTTTGTTTTTTAGGTTAGAAAGAGGTTTCAGCACTTGGCTCTTTAGTTTTTAGTTATTTTGTTAAAAAACAAACCAAACTTGACAAAACTAGACAAGACTAAACACGACAATGCGAATTCTAGGAGTGTCTTGTGTAGAGACTGTACTTTGTGCAAATATTATCACTTTTATAGGTTAGTTTGAAAAAATAAAGTATTCTTCTTTGTTTTTAAGTTTTTATAGTAAAAAAAAAAACACAAAAGCATTGGGGGTATGTTTTTTAGCAACTGTACTTGTTTGAAATGACAGTTTTCTGTTGTTTTTTTTAGGTTAGAAAAAGTAATTAGGCCTTTTAGTCTTTAGGTCTTTAGTTTTTAGTTATTTTCTTTAAAAAACAAACAAAACTTGACAAAACTAGACAAGACTAAACACAACAATGCAAATTCTAGAAGTATGTTTTGTAGAAACTGTACTTTGTTCAAATATTATCAATTTTATAGGTTATTTTAACAAAATAAAGTATCTCTTCTTTGTTTTTAAGTTTTTATAGTAAAAAAAATACATAAGCATCAGGAGTATGTTTTGTAGCAACTGTACTTGTTTGAAATATAGATTTTCCTTATTTTTTTTTTAGGTTAGGAGAAGCTATGAGCTCTTGGATATACTTTTTTTTTAGTTTTTTTACTTAAAAAGTCAGTAACTAATCAGAAAATAAGACAAAAATATACAAGACTCGACAAGAAAAGACTTGAAATTCTAGCAGTATGTTTTGTGGCGACTGTACTTTGTTGAAATATCAATTTTATAGGTTAGCTACGTAGAATGCTGTAAAAACTCCTTTTTTTCCCCTTTTTTTATTATAAAAAATCACTACACTCACCTTAAGCAGCTCGCGAAAGTACGGGCTGCAAGCTGAGAGTACAACGCGATGTGCCTTGATGCTGCGTCCTTCGCAGGCGAGCGTTACATCCACGAACGACTCATCGTCCCGCAGGTTCTCGAATGCCGAGGTGATGCTGCTCTGGTAGTTGTTCCAGCGCAGGCAGAAGTGCTGTGTGTCGTCCATGTCGGCTGTCTGGTCCTCCTCGTGAAAGTAGCTGGCACGACGATACGGATCCTGTTCGATCGAGTCTGGTGTTGGTGCTGGGGTGGGCGTGGCTGTGGGTGTTGGTGTAGCAGTTGGTGTTGGTGTTGTTGTTGTTGTTGTTGTTATGATTGATTTCGAAAGGATTGGTGTTGGTGTGAGTGTTGGTGTTGGTGTTGGTGTTGGCTGCCGAGCGTTGTGGTCGTTGTTGTGGTTGTTGTTTTTGTTGTGATCGTCGTCAACCGACACAACGCTGGCCTTCTTCGAGGTCACCTTCTTGCGTATTTTGGCGGCTTTTCTCAGGCCCCTTGCGACGTAAAATGTTTTTTTTTTTTTTTTGAAAGCAGGTGCTTTCTATCTAAGAATGTCCTTTGGTGTTGCTGCTGCTGATGTTGTCCAGTTGCTGATTATGTTGGGTTGCTGGTCTATTCAATAATGATTATTTAACTGTAATGGAGAGAAGGCAGAAGAGCAAACAATTAGAATTCGACTTCAAATCGGATTACAAGTGGATCAAAAAAAAAGTGTCCCCCCCTCCAGTTCAGAGTTCGAAATTGTTTCTGTATTTTTTTTTTCTGACATTTTTGCTTCGCAAACTGAAAGTTGTGCATTTGTTTCTGCTTTGCCTACGGTTTTAATTTTTTTAAAATTTATTTTTTTTTTGTGCCTCACTGTTTCTGGTTCTGGCTGGCTTGCAACTATGCGAAATGTTCAAAATTGTTAACAAATGCAGTTTAAAATGTCAACCACGGCGACGACGCAGCAGCAAAAACCATTTCTATGTCACCATGCGAATCAAAAATTAAATAAACTATCAAGACGACAATTAGCACTCCGCCAACCACCATACGAGGGCGACTTTTTTTTTAAACAAAAAAAAAAAAAGTCTCGAGAGTCGAGTTCGAACCCAAGACGCGCAGACGGACGCAAAAAAAAATTATAACGAGTACAGCAGCAATGCTAAAAACAACAAAACACACAACCTTAAGTATAAAACAATAAAAACAAACAATAAAAAATAAATATAATTAAATGAAATTCAAGTGAAAACCGCTAACGCATCGCAAATGTTAAAATAAAATAAAAAACAAAAATATAAGCGATTTATAACAAATGCGAAAATGTGAAGAAAAGCAATAAACACTTGTCACAGTTTCTAAAAAAAATTATTTTAAACGTTATTGAGATTAAAAAAAAACTAATGATTTAAAAAGAAAATAATAAAGAAATTCAAAGAAAATCTTTCCAAGTTTTAGCTTGTTTTTTAATATTTCTAATAATATTTTATTTGTATATATAATTTTTTAAGTATTTCTTAATCTTCTAAGGCTTTAGGACATCTTTTATGCTCTTTTCGAGCATCTTTAAGTATGGTCACACTTTTTGTTTCTTAAAAATCCTTTACAGAGCTACCAGATCTTCAGAAACTCAAGGCTTGGGAAGTTTTTTAAAAAATCCTTTAGGAGTAGCAAGTTTTCTTAAACTATTCTATTAGAAATCTATTCTAATTTTTTTTTATTCTTTTTGACTTAAAAAAAAATATTAGAACTTTCATTTAGGAGAAAATATGGAAAAAAAATAAAATTATTAAAAAAAAAAAAAAACTTTCACAAAGGTTGTTCCCATCCCGCTCGCACTCGCTCTCTCTTTCTGGCACTCTTTTTGGCGATAAGCGGCGGCAGAGACCGCAACGGCGGCAGCGGCAGCAGAAGCGACTGCGACGGCGACTGCGACTGCGGCAGAGCTTTGAAAGTGAAAACTATTAGATAAGTTTGTGAGGCGTGCGCTGCACTTTTTTTTTTTCTAACTATTTTTTTTTTATTAGAGCTTCTAGATAGACCATAGAGTGTGTGTGTGAGAGTGTGAGTGTATATGTATAGGAGATATGAGGTATATGTGTTTTGGTTATAAAAATAGCAGAGGTCTTTGTCTATGGGAATGCATGGATATCGTCATCCCATTACCAGTTCCTCCAATCTGATTCTCAATTCCCATTCCCATTACCATTCCAGGTCCCATTCCCATTCCCATTCCCATTCCAGTTCCTATTCCAATTCCAATTCCCATTCCTATGCCGTTTCCCATCGCTTCTCCAATGGCGGGCTCACCTTTCTCCTGCTGGCGCTCTAATTGGAATACGATTCCTTCGTCTGATTAGCTGGGAAGTGTTCTTATTGGGCCAGAACGTTGTATAATTCTTAAATAGCATTTTAAGCTCATTTCTTGTTTAAAAATATTAAAATATTTTTTTTTTTTTTATGTTTTGTTCAATGTGTTTTTTTTTTTGTGCTTGTCTTGCAATAATTTTTTTTTTTCACTTATTATTTTTTTATTTTTTTTTTTTTGCACACCCAACAAAATTGAGAAAAAAATGCCACTCACACACACACACACACACGCACGTTTGACAGGATGTACCGTTATTTGATTTCTCTCTCTCTCTCAACCGACTTTGAGAAAAAAAAAACAAAAACTAAACTAATTTTTTTAAAAAAAGTTAAAAAAAAAAAATAATAAAAATAATTATATTAAGGAAGCGACCGACCGAACGAAACCGAATAATTCTAAACTAAACTATCTTTGAGATACATAGCGAGCTTGAAGCTCAAACGAAGGCAGGATCATCCATTGGATGCGATGAGATATTGTATCTGTAGGATGTAGTATGTGTATCTGGTGGATGCTTTCTTCGATTTAGTTTTTTGTTCGTTAGCGGGCGGGTTCGGTTGGGTTCTGTGAGATATTCCGGTATTTTGTATTTGTTGCGTTTGATGATTGCAAGCGTAGAAACTGAACTGAATTTGCGCTAAAGAAGAAGAGAGAGTGCCAGTGGCACTGCCACTGCCGCCGCCTCTGCCTCAGTCGACGCTGGCAGAGCACAAAAAAGCGCATTAGGCAGCCGAAAAAGTCAGCACACACCAACACACTATCACTTTTTTTGTTTTTTTCGGCAAATGTCTGGATGCGGGAGCAAGAGAGAGCGAATGACTTAAGAACCGAGAAGACTGAGCGGGAGAGAGGGAGAAAGGTGGAGCAGCAGGGAGAAAGATGGAGCGACAAGGCGCGCACGCTCTGTTGGAAAGGCTATCGGAAGGATTGGACAGGGACAGCGCTAACCGGGCAGGATGCGGGCCAGAAAGAGAGGGGGCGACTGATAGAGAGCGTAGAGGGTCTTCCATGTTAGAACGTAGAATTCCCAGACGCAGCACTCACACACACACACACACGTTAAAGCTCGCGCAAAAAATCATTTTTTTTTTTGCAAAAATTCGTTGTCGAAAAAATGCTTGATCTCGCTCTGAGACTGCTCTCCCTCTCTCTTTTCCACACTCTCCTTACTTTTTTTTCTTCTTTTTTTTTATACTAGAATCGGAATTTTGTGCATAGAACAAAACAAACGCGTCGCAGTCGCAGTCGCAGTCGCTGCTGCCGGCTGACTAATAACTAAAAATGGTCCCAAGGGGTATGGGGGACTAGTAGAGGAGAGTTTAGCAAAAAAAAAAAATTTAAAAAAATAAAAAAAATATAAAAAATATATATAAAAAAAAAACTAACAAAGAGCCGCAGAAACAGGCACTCAGATACTTTTGTATCTGTATCTTAAAGATTGCATTTGCCTATTGAGATACTTTTTTTTTTAAGAAACTTTAAATCTTAAAAAGATCAATAAGAAAATTTATTAAAAACAAAAAGAAATAAAAAATAAAATTAGAAACCCCCTTGCGTAGTCGAACCTCTCACCCAAAAAAAAAATGCCAATTTTATTTATAAACTTTATCTATAAAATGCCATATATTTTTAAAAACAAACACTTTTAATCTTTATTCCTAAAAAATATATATTTTTAGTGAAATGATGGAGTAGTTGAGGCAATAATGACCTAATGGATGAATCGGACGGATGATGGTTGACAGAAATACGGATTAGTCTTCGAAGAGTCATTCCGCCTAGATTCTCCTACTTATTTTTTATTCATCTTTTTTTTTTTTTTTTTTTTTTTTCTGCATATAACAGATCTTCAGTCGCCGCCTCACACACACACACACTAGAGCAGCTTCGTAGTGTTTACGAACTTTCAAGGCTAAATACTACATCTTTTTGTTGTTTTTGTAGCTATATTATTATTAAATTTTGTTTGGCGCAGCTTTAGTTCCATCTCTTTCATCTGCTGGCTGTCTCTATCCCACTCACTCCTATATAGCCTTCAAAATAGTTCTAGAAAAAGTTGATTTCGTTGCAGTCTTTTTTTTTTTTTGTTTTTTTTTTTTTTCGGCTCTCACTATCCGCGTTAGTATGGGTGTGAGTTTGAATAAAAGCAATTATTTGGCTGACTGCGCTGTGTGGCTTATAAAAAAATAATAAAAAAAAATAATAATAAACACAAAAAGCCAAAAAGAGCAACGACAAATGAGATTAGATAGAGCAGCGCAGTAGTTTATTCAGTTGGAAACTAAATTGTATAATGGCCACAAAAATAGAAGTATATGTAGGAGAGAGAGGCATGCCAGATATGGGGGTTATACTATCAGAAAGTTTAGCAAGATGTTCCAAGTTACACAATAAAAAAATACTATTAGTTCAAATAATTAATAATTTAACAATCGATTAATTTCGATAGCATGTTTTTAGGGCTCCCCCATCCCTAATTGTGATGGGAAAGATCTAGGCAAACTCCTTCTCTCTCTCCCACAACTCTCTCTTCTTTTTTTTGCCGTGTATGTGTTTGCTTTTTCTTTCTTTTTTGTTTGTCCGAAAAAGTTTTGCGGATTTCTTTTTTGACTTTGCCTTCGTTTCGTTGTCTATCTTTGTTTGCCGGCTTGTGTGCGTTTGTTGCTGTGTGCGGTTTCTATTTTCAAGGTTAAGTGATTTAGTTATGCACACACATGCTTTTAAGAATAATATATATGTATATGTGTGTGTGTGAGTGTGGACTATCAGCTTTATTCCCGTGCCGATTTTTCTATTCCAAAAAAAAAAAGAGAGAAAAAATAGAGAGAGAGAAGAGGAAAAGAGCTAGGAGAGTGACAAGTTCTAGGACAGTTTACAAAACATTAAACAAGGTCAGTCCACACAGCCACAGACCACCACCCATCACCCGCCCAGCCGGCTCCCTATTTTCCCACTTGTTGCCGGCTAGACGTTCTGGCGCCCACATCGCACACATTTCCTCCTCCTTCCGTCCCACTCGGACAAATGTAAAATCTAACGTCCAACGTGTGCATGTGTGCGAGGGGGATGGGGATGGGGGGATAGCCATAGAACGGAAAGCGAAAGTTTCTCTGTAAAAACTAGCCGAGTGAGAGTAAGGGAGAGCGCGAGGTGACGTCGCAAGGAGAGAGCGCATTACAGCAACGAGTGTAGAGTGCAGAGTGCAGAATGCAGCAATGTGTGCCAGCAGTGGCGCAGCTTCAAGTGGGGCGAGGGCCTTAGAGGACGAGGGGAGGCGGAATTCTTTGGTCCCTAGCGTCCCCTTTTTTTTGTGTGTTTGGATGGCGCCCATGGATGTGTGCAAGTGGCAGGGTTTTTTTTGTATGTGTGTGTGTGTGTGTGTGGCTAGACAACTGCTAGACAGCACACACACACATACACATTATGATGCACAGGCACCATGCCGCCATACTTGTTACGAGAGAGGCCGTAACGGGGCATTTGCATTCTGTAGAAATAGAGGCATAAAGGGCACCTGATTAATGCGTGTTAATTGGTCCATTAAGCTAATTGCCATTAGCCAGAATGGGAGAGAGAAAGTACAGCTAGAGGAGGGGGGCAACAGAGACAGGGACAGCGAGAGAGCGACGTGAGAGCGGCATTCAAAACAAAACCCAATTCTTTAACTCGTAAACTGAGTCCAAGTTCAAGGTCTCGCGTTCAATCGCGTCTGCTCTGCCGACGCAGTCGCGGCTGTGCTGCCACTGCCAACTGCGCTGCTTAGCTAGTTGCGCATAATAGAGAGTAAGCGAGAGTGAGAGCGTTAGAAAAAAAAAGCTCACGCGACAGATAAGGAAAGAAACAGCCGCCACTGAGAGAGAGAGAGAGCCAGAGAGAGATTGGCGCGCGCGTTAGAGCGTAAGCTTGCGGGCAAACACGCTCAAGCAGAGGCAGAAAAAGGAAGACTGTCTGCGAATCTTTTCTCCTCCTCCTGCCACCCAGACAGGCCTAACTCCCCGCCCCTCCTCCTTCTAGCCTGTCTGCCGCCTATGCCTACTCTCTATCTATCTCTTTCGACCATTTTTTTTTTTTGAAGGAAAAAATTATAAAAAAAAAACCCTCACCACTTTTGTCTACGCTTCAGGTTTCTTCCTCTTTGGCTTTCTGGTTTTGCGAACTCATGATTCCCATTCCTTTTGTTTTCTTACCCCCCCACTTCCACAATAGTCTCCCCACCCTCCCCCCGCCCCCTTTCTACAACGCTGACAAAGTTGATTTCGATTTCTATTGTTAGTGCGCTGCGACTGCGCCGTCAGCTTCGTCCCACCTCTCTTTGCTCTCGTTTTTCGCCAGCTTCGCTTAGTTGTTTTGCATTTTTGCTAATTTGACCTTCACCTTAACCTAGTCATCGTGTCTCGGACATTCGGTCGTTTACCTCACACTCGCAGCAGCAGCAGCAGAAGCAGCAGCAGAAAAATTATTGGTGAGCCCAAAGTCGAAAAAGGTGTTCTCTAACACAAGAGAGAGAGAACGATAGAGAGGGCGCGAGCGCAAAAACTGCAGAGAGTGATCTCTACCTGAGTGTGTGTGTGTGTGTGTGTGAGGGGGACCAGAAATTATTCCAATTAGAAATAGTGCTGGTCTCTGCTAGCAGTCATGGAACTCCTATTCCCACTCCAATTACAGTTACATGGAGAAGAGCGTAGTGCAAGCCCCGTTAACTGTTAAGTGTGCCTCCTGCCCCACTCACTCTAACCTGCTCTCGGCTCTCAACTATTCCTTGTCTATTCGTTGGCCTCTCTTCTCTCGGAAAACTAGCCATGTAAGTTTCGTCTACTGGATGGGGCTTCTCTTTGAGTCAAAACCGAAATCGAGTGCGAATAGTTTTCGCGCTAGATCTGCTGTTCATTTTCCCCCAGTTTTTTAGTTGGCATAGAGACGTTCGTGGCTTTGGATCGTTGCAACTATTCCCCAGCGGGCATCCAACTAACGGGTAATGTAACAAGTAGTGTTGTCCTTGTCGTAGTATTGCGTTGGATTCCCTCGTATTCCGTGTGTGTGTTGTAGTGTAGTTTTTGGGGTTTCCCCTTTTTCAGTTTTTCTTATTATTTTTTATCTTTATTTTTGTAAATAAAAAATAAAAAAAATATATATTTGTGATCGTGAAATAAAAAGGAAGTGGAAGTGTTTTTTATGCCGTCTGATTTTCGCTGTCGTCACCGTCGCAGCGGCAGCGCAGTCACCGTCGCCGTCGTTGGGTTTTTGAACTGCGCTGTGCGTTCAACGCCCCCACCGCTTTTACCGCCGACCCTCCCCCCCTTTGACACACCGCCCCTGTGTTATTTCGGTTCGGGCTTCGTGCAACTCCAAAATGTGTGTCTGTGTCGCCGCCATTATCGCTCGGCGAATTATTCGCCTGATAAGTACGCCGCTGGCCGCCTCCCCCCCCCTACACCGCACGCCCCACCATGCCCCGCGCTGCAGTGCAACAATCAGTTATTGGCCCGCCGCTCTAATGAACGTTGAACTGCAAATTGCAAAAGCGTACGAAAATAACAAACAAACCGGATCAAAGGCGTAGAAGGGAAGGGGGAGTTGATAAAAAAAATGTATAAAAAAAATGATTTAAAAAAAAGTGAGCAAGAGTTGTAATGAAATTATTTTCAAAAAAAAAAAATAAATAAATAATAATAATAATTTATAAAAACCCCCCTCGTAATGGTGCGCTCCTGTGAGATTGACGCTCTAGCGGTACATCCGCGTCGCTCGCATAGCCCCTCGCTCACTCGCTCACTCCCCCACATGCGCGGCTGGTTTGGGTGGGGTGCATTCACCCCTAGTGCGCTCTCTGTCACGCGCACACAATCTCTAACTGGAAAGATCACTGTAAGTAGATGGGAGCCTAGTGAGTGCAAGAAAGAGAGAAAGCGAGAAAGTTGGGAGCCTGGAAGTAACTGCGCCATTTGTATTGCTAATTTGCATTTAACTAAAAAAAAAAAAAAAAAATAAACAAAAAATATACGAATTTTAATATGAGATCAGTATATTTTTTTGATGTGTTTTTTTCGCCTATTTCGTTTAATTTTAGCAAAGTGAATGGGAATGGGAATAAATATGAGAATTTTGGACTTCTGATTGGAAAATAGTTGACGTCGACAGAAATATATGCTACGTAATTATTATTTCCTTTTACTGTTATTTGTTATGCCGTTACATTAAAGAGGAATAGGCCAAAGGATGGGTGATATCAGGGGGGGGGGTTTCTAAGTTGCCAGCAAAGCAAAATTGTGAAGGAAACGCGAAAAGAGAGAGATAGAGTGAGAGAGAGGGAGTAGTGTCACTCGTTCCCCGTCTCTTTCTCAATTTAATTCGCATTACATGGGATTTAGCTTGTTTGCTTTTTTTGCTTGTTTGCCTTGCATTCCCATTCCCCATTCCCCATTCTCCACATTTCCATTTCCCTTTTGATATGGAGATGCATTTACATGTTTTTTTTGCGCATGTATTGAGTGTGCGTGGCCAGCTCATTAATTTTATAGACCACACACACACACATACGCACGATCAATTGACACACATACTGATATGCACTCTCTGTCCTGCTTCCATCTTTTGTTGATTATTCGCACACGCACACAACTGCATCAGCAGAGCAGAGCAGAGCAGGGCAGCAACAATGTATTAGCAATTCTCAGCTCTGCTCTTGCCTCTGCCGACGGCTCTGCCACTGCGCCGGCGAGGTTAAGAAACTTTTTGGGTTTAACAACATTGCACAAGGTTATTAGATAAAAAAATGTGCTCGCATCGCGGCGGCCCCAACTGTGCGGAGAGCGCTAGGGCTCCTCTCTCGCTCTTTGCTACTCCTCTCTCGAGTGCACTGTTCGAAAAAGGGGGGCAGCGAGAGTGAGAGCAATAGTGTGCACTTCTTCTAATCCTTTGAGCTTTGAAATGAAATAGCATGCTTTTTATTTATTTTTTATTTTTTAACTAAAAAAAAAAGCATGATTTTTTATTTTCCAATCACATAGTCTCCTTTTCAAGTGCATTTTTCGAATATTCAGTTTACGATCGGTGGGGCCTCGTGTATGAACTTGCAGAGGGGAAGGGGGGATGGGGGGGTTGGCCAACGAGACGGCTGCGAGAGAGAGAGAGCGAGAGAACTGGCATGGATGCGACTTATTTTTAGGCCCCCAACACACTCTCTCATGTGTATTTTTCGGGAATGGCAAATTTTTTGGCCGTTGATCTCTGGACGAGCGTTCTTCTTTTTTTTTTTTTTTTTTTGCGCTTTTTGCTTTCTGCTTTTTGGATACCCCAAGCACTGAATGTCAATGCATTGTTGCAAGGTTGGTCGAGGTGGGGGGTGGGGGAGTAGTGGTGCGCATCTGGCTTACCAAGTGTACACATTTTTTTTTTTATTTTATTTTTTTTTTTTTTAATAAGCAAGTCTAGAGATGATGGGGTCACCATCACAGTCACGGCCATTGTCACTGTTTGTCACATTTACCGTTAAGAGAGTAGCTCGTCTCGGGTTACGCCTCTCATAGCCAAAGCCAAAGAAAAGCACACTTTTTTTTTTTTTTTTAATTTTTTTTATATAACACGACCCTCGCCGTCTCGTCTGGGCTGCCTCCCTCTTCTTTCTTTTGTAAACTGAAACCCTCGCCAATTGAAAGTCGCAGAAAAAAAATGGGGAAACAAGTACAAAGAAAAATGTCAACGAAAGTGCAGGAGGAGAAAAAAAAAAAAAAAAAAACAAGCGATCGGATCGCAAAAGAAGCCCCGTTCTCTTCTCGCTACTTCTTCCTCCCCCCACCCCATTGGCTGTCTGTCCTAGTCGGGACCAACACCACCACCTCTCTCCCTCCCTCCCCCCGAACTATGCACATGACACTCATGACCAACTGACTGACTGAGCCGGCAGAGGAGCAAGAAGCAGCAAGAAGAATTCGAGGGGAGAGAGGAAGAGTTACATCGCCTTCTCCCATTCCCATTCCCATTCCCATTCCCATTCCCATTCCCATTCCCTGTTCTTGTTGTTGCATGTCTGCCCAGGCAGAAATAGAAACATCGCGAATGAACACGAAAGAGGTGGAAGAATCTGAAGCAGAAGAAAGAGACAGAGGGAGAGGGACAGGGCCACTCTCCACAGAGACAGTGAAGCTTATGTAACCGGAAATGCAGTAATAGAGGTTAAGGTTGAACTAGTTCTTCTGAGGGACTAGAAGAAATCTTCAGACTGGAAGACTGGTCTTCCTTAGTGAGTTATAACTGTATTCTAGGCTCTTCTCTTCAGACTATTTGTTTGTCTATCCTCTCTTCTCTTCTCTTCTCTTCTCTCCTATCCGGCTCTTGGCCTTGGGGTCTTGGTCTTGGAGTTACCGTTTCCGAGAAGTCGCCTCCTGTCGCTCTCCTCCCACCCCTCTTCCGTGCTTGTTCGTCTTTACACCCCACGCCCATGTCTCTAAAGCGATAACTATGCACTTGGCCCTGTTGCTTCAGCGCAGCTCTATCTGTGTGTCTTTTTTTTTCCCAGACTTGTTTCGCTTTCGCTTTCGCTTTTGTTTTGTGGTGTAGAGTGGTGTGGAGTGGTGTGGAGTGGTGGGGAGTGGTGTAGAGTGGTGTGGTGTGGTGAGGTGGGGAGTGGTGTGTGGTGTGGAGTGGTGTGGTGTGGTGTGTGTTTGTTTAACTCCTCGACGGCCTTGAATGGATCACTATATTTTACTGATGATGATGATGATGATGATGATGATGAAGTCCATGAGTCATAGTCTTTCGAGTTTTGTCCACTCGACTCCCTAATTGACAGTTGATTGGGTACCAAGGCTAACGGAAGTACAAACTCCACTCTATATCCTCTCTCTCCACTCTCCAAAATGGCTTCTAATTGTCCGTTATGAGAGAGAGAGGGAGAGACAGGGTCGAACTTGTGTCATATTTTGATTAACTGTAAATAAAGGAGAGGGGAGTAGTCTTACGTCTTTCTTTCTTTCTTTCTTCCTCAATGGGTTATCTCTCTCCCCCTCCAATCCTCTCCCCTTCTTTTTATCCCGTTACCCCGTTTTCGGAAGCCCTGCAATTTCTGCTTCTTTCTTTTTTTTTACTGTTACTGTTACTGCTTTTTCTGCAGCAACAATTGCAACTGCGTCCCGTCAACCTTGAATGTCGGCCACACACACACGCATAGATACACAGACTAACTCACAGATACTAACTCACACACACACACACACACTGGAGAGATACTGGATGGGAGACTAGAGACCACCAGTTTGGCGAGTCTCCTCCGCGCTTCTGTTTTCCTAGCATCGCCATCGGGGTCCCACGTGTGTGGGTCTCCCTTCCAATCCCCTTCCCTCCCCCCTCGGACTACGCCCCTGCCGCCTGTCTGCTCTCGTAGTCTGGGCTCTACTCCGTCTCTAGTTTTTTTTTTTTTTTTTTTCCGCTCTTCCCTTTTGCTAGGCACGCTTCGTTGGCTGCCTGCAATTTTCATTCAGTTTTTCTCTCGTCGCACGACTTTCCGGCTCTGCCACCCACCCACCTCTCCTCCTCGCTCGGTCTTCCTGCCTCTGGCTGGCTGGATGGCTGGCTGGTTGGCTCCCTCGCTCGTTGCAGGAATGCAGAAAAATGTGTTAGTGGAGTAGTTGCCATTACGTCACCTTGCCACAGACTCTCTCTGTGGCAGTGGCAGTGGCAGTATGTGTTAGTGTGTAGGGTACCGGTCTTTGTGGTTTAAAAAAAAAAAAAAAAAAAAAAAAAAAAATTGAGGGAGGAAAGTAGGGAGGAAAACACTGAGAAGGTAGGGGAGTTGTAAGGTGGCTTGATGACGTCTCCTGCTCTTGTTGTTGTCGCTTGGCTGACTCGTCTGGGTCTCGGTCTCGGTCTCGGTCGCCTAACAAACATGAATAAAAAAAAAAGTAAAAAAAAAAGCTTAAAAATAGCTTCCCAAAGCTAGACGAAGGACTTGAAGGCCCCACCCGTTGGGCGCCAGCTATTGGTGCGTGTCTGGTGCGGCGACCATTCGACCTTTGTTATTGTCCCATTTTCCACATTTTCCACACTTTTCCACGCTTTCCCACACTTTTCAACACTTTCCACACTTTCCGGCTTGAAAGCGAGAGTTTCTGGCTTACCTTTTCAGATCTTAGTTCGCACACACATAGTCCTGAGCTTAAAAACGAGGTCCTGAGAGAGTTAATGAGCCTGAGCTTGCAACAAGGATAACAAGGATAACAGAAAAAAAATATCTATATTATGATAACAAAATGAATGCACTTTGCGCGAAATGTTTAATGTTTTTTTTATGTTTCTTTTTCTTTTTAGCGACAAGAACATCGACGTCGACAACGACGTTTGCTCGATGCGACGTTGAAGAGCAAACTGCATTGCCGGGGGAATTCGGAATTGGGAATCCGTACGATTCGGGCCGCTAACCGAACTGTTAGCCGAAGTTGCTGGCCACCCGAAGTGTCCAGAGATCCAGATCCTCCTCAGCTGCCATGGCCGTGAGCTTTGCTGTCGGCTGTCGGCAGTCGGCAGTCGCTGCAGAGACTGCAGTTGAGAGCGATCGAGCGAGATGGCGAGAGGGTACTGTAGCTGTGTATCTTTGTATCTTTGGGTGTGTTGCATGCAGATGCATCCCCCTGCCTAGGGGGGGAGGGGTGCAGGGGGGAAGAAACCCAAAATGAAGAAACCTCAAAGAGGGAGAGGGAGAGGGAGAGCGAGAGCAGCTGCATCGAAGGCTCCACTCAAATGTCCTTCTACTGGCACTGCCAGTTGATCCTGTTTCTTCTAGAAGAATTCTTCTACTTGTAATTCTTCTAAAGCCCTTACCTGAAGGCCATGGCTTCCTCATCCCGATTAACCCACATTTTGTGGTTCATTTTCTGCTTTCTTCTGAAAATCACTGAAGATTTGTTCACTTTCTTCCGCCTTTCTTCAAGTCTTCTTTTCTATTCTTTTTTTTTTTTTTTAGACCGCACTAGACCGTAGATTGAATTCCACACTTGATAAAAAATTGAAAAAAATAGAAAAATATTGAAGAGTTTCGAACCCGAGACTCTAATCCTAGTTAGGCTGTCTCTGTCTTTGGGTATACCCTTCTCCGTCGCACTAACGCCTGGCTAGGGGCTGGTTAGAAACTGAAATTGTGCGTTTGGGATGAACTAACTTTAGTAACTGAACCGATCGAATTAAAAAGCTCAACTGAGTTCCGAAAAAATGCAGTTAAATGTGTTGGGTTGTTTGTGCCGCCGCTGCCCTCGGCCTCTGAGTGCGTATGTGTGTTAGTATGGGTTTCTGTGTGTATCTGTGTGCCTGCCCAATTGAATCCGAGAGTTGTATCTGTGTGTGTGGATCGTTGTATACTTTTGTGCCGCCGCCTGTATGTTTCGTACGCTTTTTGTGCCGTTTTTTGTGCCTTTGCTCGCCTTTATTTTTTATTTTTATTTTTTTTTTTTTTGTTATATACTTCTCATGCGATTGTATATTTCTTTCGCTTTTTTTTTTTTTTGTTTTTTTTGGAGTGCAGCGACGCTGACAGCGACGTCGCTGCATTTTACAGCGCTGGCAGCGAAAGTCGCCGAATTTCTGCTCAGCGATCGGTTGGTTCTGTGTGTGTGTGTGTGTGTGCGTTTTTCGGGTTGGTTCTGCTCTTCTTTTTTTTTTATTTTTTTTTTTATTGTTTATACTTTTTTTTTTATATAATTCATTTATTTAAATCATTTCCCAGGCCAGAAAGTGGGGGAAAATGTTAAGTTTTGAACGAATCACCACCAGCGATTGCATTTCTTTTTTTTTATTTTATTTTTTATTTTTTATATAAAATGTTTGCTCTGCGCGAGTATCTGTATCTATGTATCTGTATCTGTAGCTGCAGCTGCGAGCTACAAATACATGGAAGAAGGTTTATCAGCCAAGATCCCCCAAAAAAAACCCTAAACCCAAATGCCAGAAATTCGGCCTGTTTTTATTTTTTTTTTTAGGCCCTTTTGCTGATGTTGGCAGAAAGACTTGTTTCGATTTTTGGTTACCCCCCAGCCCCCCCTCGCATTTTATTACATGGCTCCCCTGTTTGCCATAACCCAGATTCCCGATCGCCCCCAGACCCTGCCTCTCCCCCCCTTCAGCAATCTTTCCTTATACGCATTACACAGGAAAAAATAAGTAGGAAGTATATATTTTTTTTTTAAATATTTTTTTTAATAAAAAAGTCTAGATTTTTTAAGAGTCATAATCTTAATAATTTTTGTCTTAATTATTTTCTTAAAGAAACCCCTTTTTTTAACTCTTTTTTTCTCTCTCTGCCTGGCCCTGAGAAGAATTGAGAAGAAGAGACCCACTGGAGAAACTTGTTGCCACTTGCATCTTTTTTTTATTTATTTTTTTTGCTGCATCCTCATGTTTTTTTTTTTTATATTTTTTTAAATATATATTCTCTTTTTTTTAGCATTTTTATGCGTGGCGATTTGGAGTTTTTTAATTTCTGCTTGTCGCGCACCTGTGCTAGCATTTTTCAAGAATTGTTTTTTATGTTTTTCGCTTTTTTAAGGCCTGTCTGATATCTGATAGCCCCCCCCCCTCCACCTTTCTCGGCATTGACCTCTCTGCCAGCCGTATGACTGGCCTTTCAAGATCACCAGGCTCCACTGTACTTGCTCAGGTTCTAAGCTCTTCACTCCCTTTGTTCGACATTATTTTTTTTAACATTTTTATTTTTATTTTTCCTTTTTCTCTTTTTTTTTTAGTTGCTGTTTTGCAATTACAACCTGCATTAACCCCTAGGTGGGCCGGGGACCTCGACAACAACCTCTCCAGGCAGCTGCGTCGACTGAGGCAGAGCAGCGCAGCAGCGGCAGCGGCAGCAGCGATCGCATTGAACTTGTCGGGCTGTTTCTTCTTCTTTCTAATTGGCAACTGCAGTTAGTCACAAAAACACACACACACACACACACTCACGCACTTGTTATCGCCCAAAGGCACAAAAAAAGCGAAGCGAAGCGAAGCGATCGGGCGTATACGTAATATTCCGAAGGAGGAGGTCATCGCCAGCGGAACGCGTTAGAGATCTTTCCTACCGCTCCCCCCCTCATGGTGTTTACAAGAGAAAAGCTTTGGAAAAGTTCAGTAACCCCTTAAAAAAAATAAATAAAAAAAAATATACAGAATGCGGAATGCAAAAAAAACAACAAAAAAAGTGAACAAAATGTGTGAATAATCGGAATAATGGGTTTAGGGAACAAGGCGACTTTCGTTCACGAGCAGAGCGTCTTTGTATCGTATATGGAATGATACTTTGTCGGATATATAGCCCCCATGATATCACACCATTAAGGAATTAATATTTAATAAAAAAAAAATATCAAATAATTCATTGAGAAAGCAAGTACGATGCAAGAATGGAAGGGAAAGGGGTTAAGAATGGGAAGTTAAACAAATAATGACTAAGATTAAGATTATTTATTGAAATTGCTAAACTTTTAAGAGAAAAATAAATGAAAAATAACTAAAAGACATCAAATAATTGATAGTTTTTTATACAAAAAGTGAAAAAAATCATTAAAATGATTTAAATAATTAGTTTTTAAGAGTTTTTAAGTAAAAATAAATCTTTTAAGCTTGGAGGTAGAGCCTAAGTTTCGAACTTGAGACACAAAATTATTTATTATTTTTTTAATGATTATTTTAAAGAGTTTTTAACTAAGAAATAAAGAAATCTTTTAGGTAGAACAGAGGTAGAGCCTGAGGTTCGAACTCGAGACACAAAACATTAATTTTTTAAACAAAATTATTATTACAAAAGTAATTATTAAGCTTTTAACTAAAAAAAGTGCCTAAACAAATGAAATTTTAAGATTAAGGTATTTTAAAACAATTTTTTAAGCAAAATGTTAAGAAGAAAAAACCTTAAAAAAGTATCTAAATAAAAAAAAAGACAAAAATGACAAGAAACCAAGAAAAAAAAAAACTAAAATACCTTTTAAGAATAAATCTGTTAATTATTTTATAATTAAATTTAAAAGAAAAAGAAATAAAAGTCTCGGCTATCGCACAGCCCTTGAAATAGTTGTCAAAAATAATGGTTTCCCCCCTACCCCCAAAGCGCCTAAAACTATGCAACAAAAATGACGGCTTGCCGGCTAAAGGACTTACGTGGTGTGCCTCCTATTGTGGGCGGGATGCCTTCGAGTGTGCCACGTGCATCTCTTCTTGCCACACGGCGCCAGCAGCTTCCAGCTTCTCACTTTCACTTTTCACACTGGCCAGTTACTTCTTGCTTTCTTTTTTGATATTTTTTTTTGTACAAATATATATATATATTTTTTTTTATATATATTTTTTAATCGAGTTCAAAGTCAGTGTCAGATTTCGGTTGCGGTTGCTCGCTTTGGTTTTCGGTTTTCTTTTCTTCTCAGTTTCTTGGTTCGAATGGCTTGAGGACCTTCTACAATCCTTCGGAGCGCACTTTACACGGATTTGGCTTTTTAATAAAAAATAATATTTAATAAATTATTGCACAATTTTGACATCGGCACTTGGGGGCTAGGCTGGGTTGTGTTTATTTTTCGGTTTGAGAGTTGTCGGTCGGTCGAGTCGGCCTCCTTAGGTTGCACCAAACAAAAAATGAAAACAATCAACAAACAAACCGAATCCGGCAATAAGGATGCTGTCCAGCTGCTTCACTTTAAAAAAAAATTCAGAACAATAGTTCTTTGTCTTTTTTTATTTTTTTGTATTTTGGTTTCCAAAAAAAAACAAAAAATTATTTTATTTTCTTATTGGAATGTTTCGGAGTCTGATTCTGATTCAGATTTTTGTTGTTTTTTTTTTATTATTTTTGGTCCGCGTCGCAGCACGCGCACGTAACGAGCAACAAACAGCAACTAACGTTATTTTTAAAAACCCAACTCGATTGAAGTCCAAGTCGGATTCAACGCAGCAGTGACTGTGGCAGCAACAGCGACGCCAACTGAGGCAGCGAAGCCACACGAAGGCGGCACGAAGTTGAACTCGAAAGGACGAAGCATCCTTACAGGCAGCGGCAGCGACGTCGACAACGCCGACTGTAGCTTTGTTTTGGTGATGCTGCTGGTGGGTTAGGCTAGGAGGAGGCCTTGGGTGCGCGAAGCGGCAAGAAATAGAAAATTTAGCACACAATTGAAGTCATTACACATACAGAGACAAGAGCACACACACACACACACAGAGACACTGATTAGAAGGATAATTCGTATTGGAAATGCCCAAAAAGATGTGCTATGTTTTTGGGGAAAGTGCATTGAAAGTGTAGATAGGCCCTAGCTCCACCTCCCCCTCTCTGCGCTCTGCTGCTGCCTCTGCCAATGCCTCTGTCGATGCCTCTGCCGACGGCATATAAAAATCACCCGCCAAACAACGTACTAAACACTCATTACTCATTTCGCAGTTAGCCCCCCCCCCACCTCACACCCCCCCCCCCCCAAAAAAAAAAAAAAAAAAATCAACAACTATTCACACACACACACACACACATACGTGGAGAGTCGAAAAGAGAGACACACGTATATCGGGACAGTGCAGTGGCAAAGGCAAAAGTTTGCTCTTTTTTTCTGCGTGTGCCGTTAAAAAAAAAGGATGCGACAGCGACGTCAACCGAAGCCGAGGCAGAGGGCCAAAAAAAAAAAAAACAAAAAAAAAAGAAAAAGAAAATCAGAAACAAAACAAAAATGCGAAAAACGAACGAAAAATGCTAAAACCAAAAGCGGCAGCGCAGCCTGAAACAAAAAAAAAAAAAAGTGAAGGAGGAGGAAAATGGGAAAGGCGGGATAAGAAGAAGCAGGAGCAGGCAGCATCACGAAAAAAAAAAGAGTCAGCAGCGTGTATGCTAGTGTGTGTGTGTGTGTGGCGGTGGAAAAAATCCCGTAACCGTAACCAACCCCACTGCATCCCACACACACACACACACACCCATACAGAGAGAGAGTCACACACACACACACACTCGAACAACCCCCGTGCCGATGCCGGCAGCAGTTGGAAATTTTAAAAAACGCGTTTACACGACGACGCGAAAAAAGTAAAAAAAAAAAAAAAAGTAAAAGAAAACAAAAACAACAATAACACACACACACACATACAACAAAAACAACAACAAGAAGAGAGAGTAAAAAAAAAAAAGGAAAGGCGAAAAAAGCAAAACCAAACGAAACAGAACGAAGCGAAAAATGAAAAATACAAAAATTTGTAAAGGACGAAAATATACAAAAAAAAAAAGGACTCCCACACATAGAGAAGAGAACTACGAGCCGAGCTACAGCCCCCACCGCTCCCCTCCCCCAAACCGATGCCTCCAAAAAGGGGAAATCGACGCACAAAAATAACCAAGCGAATAAAAAGGATAGCGTGTGCGTGTGAGAGAGTGAGTCAGTATGTGTGTGTGTGTGTGATGAGTGCGTGTGAGTGAGGAGAGCAGTTTTTTAAATTTTAATTTGTTGTCTTTTTTTGCGCCGTCCCGCTCTTTTGGAGTCTGCACGCGGTATAACGGTATATGGCTCCGCCGCTCTAGCATTACCCCAAAAAGTATGCAATAAATAAATGGGGGGGGGTATGTCAGGAGGATATATGAAGCATACATCCTGGAGCATGTTAAGGATATGTTGAACAAATCCAGGATCACCGATCGACCAAGAGAGAGAGTGAGAGTGGGAGAGAAATAATAATGTCACCTTGTTGCTTCCGAACTAAGAGAGTCCTTGCTGAGAAATAGTTGAGAGAGAGAAGAGAAAGAGGATAAAGGACATGCGACGAGTCGGCCGCGACGTCTTAACGGTTACTAACTGGCCAAGAAGCTGGCTATTTCGAGTCTGGTTCTTGAAGGAAGGCGGCGAGTAGCAAAAAGTATCCTTCACCGGGTCTCCTAGTTTCCCAGGACGAGACTAAGCAGAACGAGGGGCAGGGGAGGGCGGCCGAAAGTCAACCGTAGACATTGCCGGCAAAAGTCGCTGCCGCGTGGTGTGGCCTTCATTGTCACGAGGACATCGCGCCGGGCGGCAGCAGCAGCGACGCCAGCGTCTCAGCCTCGGTCTCAGTCACAGTCTCGGTCTCTGTCGCTGCCGCAGGAGGTCAAAGTTTGGGAGCACTTCAAGACCGAGACCCAGACCCAGACCCAGACCCAGACCAGGACCAGGACCCGTCGCCCTGTTGCTTAGGCCTGTTTTTGGGAGCTGACCAGAGGCACTGAGAGAAATAGGACTCTTCTCCTCAAAGGTAATGGGAAAGTATTTCAATATCTTAAATATTTTATTTTAATCTTAATTATTACTTACCTGATTTAGTTGGAGAAATAAGTTTAATAAAATAGTTGTTACTTGATTGAACATTTGATTAATTATGAATGAGGTTGAAGCAAAAGCCTACTATGATTGCGATTGCGATTGAAAATTGCTCATTAATCGATAGTTTCATAAACAATTAATCGCTTTTTGTTGAGCTTTCAAATATATTTCTTAAAAGTATAAAGATATTTAGTCTTTATATTATAAGGATAATGGATAATAACTTTTAAAATATTAAAACTTTAAAAATTGATTGGAAAAAGATGATTTTTGTAACTTAACAAGAAATAAATGATCGAAAAACTATCGATTATCAAAAGGAGATAAAAGGAAGTAAAGGATATAAGGATATAAGGAGATAATATACAATTAATTGGTGAATAATGTTAAGGAAAAACATAAAAAATTAATTATTGATTGGGAAACGATACATTTTTTTTTATTAACAAATATATTAATTTATCGATTAAAGATTATCAAATAGTAATATATAATGGCTTGGCTTTATTTTTCAACAGGGGAATAGGAATTAAAACCATAAACATTAAAAAAAACATTTTTTAAAGACATAGCTATCTATTTATTTATCGGAAAACTATCGATTGTCAATAGAAGATTGTGAAATAGTAGTTTCTCTATTAATTGGCTTGGGAAAAGTATTAAATTCATGGGAAAATCATATTTTAAAGAGAAACCTATAAAAAATTATAATAAAAAGCACACATTTTCACAGAAAGTGAATGAATTAATCGATAAACTATCGATTATATAATAGAAGATAGTAGTTTCTCTACTTATGGGCTTGGGAAAAATATGAAATTCGTAGGAAACAAATCGATTATTATTATATTTTGTATATGACTTGGATAAACTTATCGATAAACTATCGATTATCAATAGAATATGACATTTTAGGATAACTGTATAGGAAAACTGTTTATTTGGCAACTCTACCCCTCTGGCAAGCTTCTAGCAAGGCTTTCAAAGTCTATTACTAAATAAATATTAAATCCAAGACCCTTTCAATCCACATTTTCTCCCTGTGCACCCACTCCCCCCGTCACTAAAAAGGAAACTTAGAACTCCGAACTACGCGCATACAAATGAGCGTAATAAAATCAAATGCTGATAGTGTGTAGTTGGACGCATTACCCGAAATCAGCCGCCCACTTGCGCCACACAAGTACACACACACACACACACGCACACAGACACACACCCACGCAGCGGGCAGTCAGTGTAGAAGATGAAGAAGAAGAAGAAGAGGAGGAAAGTAAGAAGCAGAAGCAGAGCAAATCTACTACACGCAATCTTCATTTTCAACGCCATCAAAGCCATTCCAATCATCATTATCGTCGCCATAATCATCAAGTAAAGTACCCACCAGTAGCGCCTCGACGCAGGACACCCTCCGTCCCTCCCCCCAAGCTACCCCCCTCCCCCCTCTTTCTATGAGCTGGAGCACCCTGAGAAGTATGCTATGCCGTTTGGCGAGATTCTCTCTTAGACGAAAAAGGACGACGACGCCGAGATGCCAACAAGTGCGCCACGAAGTACATTTCTTTTCATTTTTTTTTTGTTTCTTATTCATTTTTCTGTTATCCTGGCTCTCTTTCTTTGGAGAGCAAAGGCAACAAAAGAGAGCCCAGGACACTGTATGTGCGTGTGTGTGTGTGTGTGTGAGGTGCTGGATGAGGATGTGAATGTTGACGTCTTCGTTGTAGTTTCGCGTAGTTCATTCTGAATGGGATATCCTAGGAGGTGGATGGGTGGGTGGGGACTAGAGGGTGATCAGAGGGGGGGGTGGTGGGAGAAAAAAAAATCAAAGGATAAAACCAGCAGGACAGCCGGCAAATGCTACAAATTATTTAAGCTGCATGTGGCGCGTTGCCATCTGTTGTGTTTGTTCTTGTAGTTGCATTTCAAATATCTTTCTCCAATACAGGCAGACAGATACAAAGATACATAGATACAAAGATACATAGATAGAAAGATACAATTTCGGTTGCATATAATTTAGACTACACACACTTTCTTAAGAAAGTGGTAGGTGCCCCGACTTGCCGCATCTTTCTCCGCTAGACTCTGTTTTAAATAACACACACACACAGACACACTCACACACACACTCACACACACACACACTCTCGCACTCACTCATATGCAAATTATTTTCCCGGACGGGGGCGGGGGCGGGGGCGGGCACAGTAATTAGCCAATAGGAAAAGCTTGAGCATGTGCGGTGGTGTGAGTGTCCCAACAGGGGTGCTCGGCATGTGTGTGCGTGTGTGTGCCATCCCTCACACATGGCAGTACACACATTTGTCACTCGGTCGGACAGGGGTGGAGGGGGGTTATCTTTTTTTTTTGGTGAGCTTAGGACTTACCGGTCTTGATCCTTCGGCTGCCCTTGTGACCCTTTTGGAAAATGTATATCGCCGCTTACCTGTGATCCTGTCGGTCCGCGATTCAATCTGAAAGAGAGGGTCGAAAGGTCAAAAAAAAGGTCACCAAAGTAATACATTTTAAATGTAAATCTTAAATCTCTTAATTACAAAATTGTTGTTTTTTCACTATAATTCTTAACTGGGAGTTCGGGGGGAAATATTTTGGTGGTTTTAGGAAAATAATGGTTTTAGAAAATTGTTTTTGAAACCATAAGGATCATAATTATGATAACTAATTATTTATTCCCATTTATCTGAAACTAATAGCTCTTAATTAGAAAACTCTTAATTAGAAAAACGTTTTTTTCACTATAATTCTCAACTGAAAGTTTCTTAGAAAAGAATTAAGTTTTAAATTAGTTTAAGGACATGTTTCTGAAACAATAAGCCCTTTAGCTTCATATCCTTTACTATATGCGCTTCAAACTAATAGATTTTAAATAGAAATCTTGTAATTAGAAACCCCCTTTTTTCACTATAATTCCCAACCAATGAGTTGGAAGAAATGAAACTATTTTTGGGCCGATTTGATGGCAGACTATCCTTACCATACCTATATATCCTTGTTATCCTTTTCTTTTCTGCCCTTTTCAGAGCTCCCTACTGACTGTTGAATGATTTTTGCCAAATGTCCTGTGTACTCGTCCTGCCTATTGGTAAGTTGTGCCTCCCAATTATTAATTATGTGCCTCGCTTCGAACAAAAAAAAAAAAAAAAACGCTTCCACATTCTCTATGTATGTTATGTATTCCGGCCTATGTGTTTTATTTTTTTTTTAAGGATGGTGGGGAGTGGGCTTATGTTTATGTATACTTTACTCCCCCTATTTTTATATTTTTTAAGTCCACTCCCCCCTCAAACTCCGGCCCTGTGGAAAAAAGAGTAAGCTTCAAGTGTCAGAAGCGAACTGAAATTTGATGCTCCACCTACTTTGGGTGCCTTTGTTTTTTACGCTCTCTTCTTTTTTTTTTTTTTGTGTTTTGGTTAATAAATTACGCACATGGGGGAGGGGTTGGGGATGGGTGGGTAAACACTAGACACCACCCACCCACACACACACACACACACACACTGATATACACACGCCGTGAAAATATTAACCAAACAGAGTGAGCCGAGCAGAGCAGTTAAAAATATTTAAAAAATTTCAAGTGGGTTGGCATGGAGGGGGTCCTGCTCCCAAAAAGCATGCGTGTGACAGCCAACGGTGAGGGGGTACCACCACTTTTGGTTAATTGCCAAAAACAACTACAAAACGACAGCCGAAAAATATAAAACCGAACAATGTCAGGATGCAGGATGATGATGAGGAAAATAAAACCCCGAATAGGAAATATCCTGCTTTCGGAATGGAATGTAACATTTTTTGTTGTCCCTGAAAGAGTATCCAAAGATGGTTGAGTTGAACCTCAGGCATCCCCCTACCACCCCTCTTACATCCGCGTATTTATTTTTTAGCAAAAAAATAAAAAAATAAAAAAAAAACTTTGGCGGAGCTTATGTAAACGCTTTCCATCTCTTTCGCCCACTCATATGAATATGTAACCATATAGAACATTGTCGAACTGCCTACAGTCCTTATTCCATATGTATGTGTGTGTGTCATGAGTGTGTGTGTGTGTGTGTGTCGTGAGTGTGTGTGTGGTGCTCCCTTTTTATTATTTCGCGCTTCGCAGCCAGCAAAAGGTACATAAATTGCAAATGTATTTGTGGAAAAGTGCGTTGTGGTGCGTGCAGATGAAGATGAAGGCCCCCCCTTTTTTCTCTCTGCTGGCGGCAGAGCTGCAAAGCTTATTTTTTAATTTGTGCGCTACCCCCCCTACTACTACTCCTACCTCCCTTAGTGGAAAACCCAACGAAATTCGTTGCCAAATAATTTAACATTTTGCTAGGGCAGTGGGGGGTTAAGGGGTAGGGGAGGTGGTGTGGAGTGTGGGAGGTGGTGTGGTGTGTGGGAGGTGGTGTGGTGTGAGGGGGTAGGAGCTGGGGTATAGAACCGGGAATTCTGAAAGATAATTTAGCCAAAAACTCTAGATCTTACTATAGTGGGTGCCATGCTCTATAAGGGAGTATCTATGAGGTTTCTAAGGGGTTTTTTATTCTAAAAAATATTTAAATTAAATTATTTTTTATTTAGTCTTATTCCCAGGTATTATTTAACAAAGGAGTATTATTATTTAAAATTTTATTATTATTTTATTACAGAAACTATCTCTTAAATATTATATCTCTCCAATAATCGAACTAAAAAGATGTTAAAAATATATTAAATATAAATTAAAATAAATAAAAAATTAATAGATTATAAAGAAATATTTAGTTTATAGATTAAGGAGCTTTAATAATAAAAAATAATATTTAAAATCAATCGAAATATATGTTTTAATAATAAATAAATAAAATAATTTATAGAATTTATTTCTTAGTGATTAATCCATAATAAAATTGTTAAGAAAGTGTATTAATTATTCGGTTTCTGAGTTAATCGTTTACCCCCAAAGACCGGATGCCTCATCATCATCGTCTCTGCTGCGACTTCGATGGGGCTTCATCGCCGCATCGTCGTGTGCTGTGCTGGCTGTTTGTTTTAACTTGTTGTGGCGCCCCCTGCTCTTGCCCCAAAAGGCCCCCACCTCCCCCTCTTGGAAAACCTATCCCTTTATGCCACATCCTGCCTTTTTCGAGCACTTTCTTTTTCGCCAAAAAAACAAAAAAACAAAAAAAAAACGAAAAGTTTTTTGCTTTTTCTGCTGGCATGTGCGTGCCCCCAACCTTCTTGCCACTAACCGTCTTGCCTCTTTAGCATTCGCGCTAGTCTGTTAGTGACAGTCGCTGCAGTCGCAGTCGCCGTCTCAGTCGACGTCGGCAGCAGCCAATTTAATTTTTCATATGTACACAGAGCGGGCCAAAAAAACAAAAAAAAAAAAAATAAAAAACGGGGGAAAAAAGTTTTTCTAATTCGCATTTGTATTTAATTTGATGGAGTTCTCTTTCTTGCTCCCAGTGCCTTTTCCTTTTGCTCCAAAAAAAGCATACACCACCCTCTAAAAAACAGACCCCCCTCCCCCTCCCCACTACCCCACCCCCTCTTTCCATTTGCAAACTGTGTTCGCCCTTTTTTTAATGGGGTGCTTTATGACAAACTTTAAGCGCGCGACTCTAAACATTAAAATTGTACATGGCCCATGTGTAGGTGTATCCTTAATGTGAGTGCGGGTGTGTGTGTGTGTGTGTGAGGGGGGAGAGGGGAACAAGGTAGGCTAGAAGCCGGTGGGGGGGCGGTGGCTTGATGCGCGTACTTCTAACACCGCCCACTAATGCCAACTGTGTCTAACTGGTGGAGCGATTCGTTCTCGCTATCTCTGTCTGTGTATGTGTGTGTGTGTGTGTGCGCATATGTAAAGTGTAGCCTCCCCCCCCCACTCCCCTCCTCCCTTCCCCACTTAATGCGTGCGCGTGTCTGCGGAGTAATTTTTTAACTAATTTTCTATACAAATTTTTAGCATGTCGTTCAGGACTCGCGCACACACACTTTTTACATTCTTTTTTGCATACATGAATATGTATATGTTTTAAGGATGCGTATGTGTGTGTAGGGGTGTCCTTATCTCGGTGTGTGTGTGTTGCCTGCTCATTCGTTCATTTCTCATTTCTGTGGGCGAGATGTGCGCAGTCTAAGGACTCTTAATGGCAGGTCTCTCTAGCCCTGGGAACTATATTTTAGGGGGGATTAGGATATAGATCTTATAGGGAAATAATACCAACATTTCGGGGAAAATTTTGGGGAGAATCTGTCAAACAAAGCTGACTTCTAGGCTTATAATTCCCAACTGATTTGTTTTTTTGGGAACTATTTGACTTGAAGAGTTGGGATCTAGACATAGAAACACTTAAAAATAGAGTTAAGATTAAGGACAGCCTTGTATTACTATTTTTGGTTTAAAATATAATTTATTATTTAATAAAAAAAAATCCCAAACTTCTTGGCTTATAATTCCCAACTAGTTAGTATTTTTGGAAGCCATTCGCCTAGGAGAGTTAGAATCTAAACATAAAACCACTTAAAAATCGAGTTAAAATTATTTTAAAAATTTATTTAAAAATACAATTAATTCCGAAAAAAATCCCTGACTTCTTGGCTTATAATTCCCAACTAAAATCCCTAGACCTCTATTATAGAAACCGATTATTGCAAGTCATATTTTCGCAATGCGAGTCCTTCTTTTGTGATCGTCTGCTTTCATGATGATTTGACAGGACGATGGCGCCTGCTAGCCCACCTACGAAGGACGAAGGACACAGCCAGAGGGGAAGGCAGTGATTTGCATTGTTTGTTAGCAATGTCAGCTGCCAGATAGATAGAACCCGCTGCCGCCACATGTCCTTATAGTCCTTTTTTAAGGACAATGGAAGGGGGGGGGGAGGATGCTGGCGACGCGTCGCTGTTAAATATTACATCAAAATAAAATTAACATTTCATTTGAAAGCGTTTCTCTTTATTATTTTTTTTTGAGTCCTGCTTCATCGATAAATTTCGCAGGACACACACAGCGTCGGCAGCTGCCTTGTTTTTTTTTTTTTTTTTTCCAATTCTGTATTTTTTTTCGATTTATTTTTTAATAAAAAATCATTACATAGGCAAATATAAATATTGTCCCGTCCATCCAGGACACAGGACACAAGTCTCTCTCTGTGTATGTGTGTGTGGAGAAATGTTGCGGTAAAAAAAGTCGGGCATTATATAGAAAAAGCCAGTGACGCCAAATATTTTCTGCCATTATTCATGGGGCTTTCATTTTTCACAAAAATGCATTTTAATTGTCACATAAAATAATTTCCAGGAGGTACAGGAGGGGGTGCATCCATCGGTTTATCAAATGGTAGCTGGACAGGCTCCTCCTCCGGCCCTATATAGTCTATCCAGTTTTTATATCCCATCTATATATTTTTTATTAGGTATCTGTAATTTGAATTAGGGTTAAAACTTTTTCGACTGCACTCTGACCTATGACCCCCGCCCCCTCCCCCTGCCATAAAAAATAAAAAAATGAACTTTAATAATAAGTGGCAGCTGAATTTTTGTAAATACATTTTATTTAGTGCGGCGCGACAGGCTGGCCAGGAGACACTCCCCTCGATTTCAGTTTCTTTTTTTTTTTTTTTTTTTTTGGATGTGGAGCAAGGCATTATAATATATTTTAGCTGCTCTGTGTGTGTGTGTAAGAAGGGGGGGAGTGGCAGAGACATGGCGAAAAAAAATGCCAGGTAATGCGTAGGGAGAGGGGGTACTACTACGCCCGCTATTTTGCACAACATATCGTGCTCGTAAAAAATAATACAACTACATCCGCAGACACGCGCCAGCTAAGCCCGCAAAATCGCCGAAAAGGCTCCATGCCGCGCCCCAGCCTCCCACTTTCTGGTTGGGGCGAGATATCCTGCAGCTCATACGCGCGATTCTGAAAAATTAATGTCCTTTTCGTAATTCGAACGCAGGAGTTGCCGCACCACACAGCGTCGCAGCGGCCACTAAACAGGCACTACACTGCGAAAAATACTAGATAGTGCTTCCAAAAAGTCAAAAACACATTTTCGAATCATTATTTTCAAAAATAAACATTCAACAAAATAAAAAGACACCTTTTTTGAAACATTTTCAATGCGATTTTTAGATCTTCCAACAGAAAATACGGGATTTTAGGATCCATCCCCCTGGAATGGCTATACCTTAAACGATTTGTGGATCGATTCCCCATCAATCTGCATCAAAATCTGACATCAAAATATTTTTTCGATTTTTTTCAAAATTTTCCTGGGGAGACCCCTTCAAAAAGTGGGTTTTGGGCCTATAGCCCCCTGGGAAGGCTATATCTTGGCCGATTCTCATCCGATTCTTGAAAGGAATGCCTTTAACGATTCGTGGATCGATTCCCCATCGAGCTGCATCAAAATCTGACGGCAAAATATTTTTTCGATTTTTTTCAAAATTTTCGTGGGGAGACCCCTTCGTAAAGTGGGTTTTGGGCCTATAGCCCCCTGGAAAGGCTATATCTCGTCCAATTCTCATCTGATTCTTGGAAGGAATACCTCAAACGATTTGTGGATCGATTCCCCATCGATCTGCATCAAAATCTGACAACAAAATATTTTTTCGATTTTTTTCAAAATTTTCCTGGGGAGACCCCTTCAAAAAGTGGGTTTTGGGCCTATAGCCCCCTGGGAAGGCTATATCTCGGCCAATTCCCATCCGATTCTTGCGGGGAATACCTCAAACGATTTGTGGATCGATTCCCCACCGATCTGCATCAAAATCTGGAAACAAAATATTTTTTCGATTTTTTTCAACATTTTCCTGGGGAGACCCCTTCAAAAAGTGGGTTTTGGGGCTATAGCCCACTGGGAAGGCTATATCTCATCCAATTCTCACCCGATTCTTGCAGGGAATACCTTAAACGATTTGTGGATCGATTCCCCATCGATCTGCATCAAAATCTGGAAACAAAATATTTTTTCGATTTTTTTCAAAATTTTCCTGGGGAGACCCCTTCAAAAAGTGGGTTTTGGGCCTATAGCCCACTGGGAAGGCTATATCTCGTCCAATTCTCATCCGATTCTTGGAAGGAATACCTCAAACGATTTGTGGATCGATTCCCCATCGATCTGCATCAAAATCTGACAGTAAAATATTTTTTCAATTTTTTTCAAAATTTTCCTGGGGAGACCCCTTCAAAAAGTGGGTTTTGGGGCTATAGCCCTCTGGGAAGGCTATATGGTAGTCGATTCCCATCCGATTCCTGGCCATAATATCCTCAATGATTTAGCAAAATGCATATATTTATAACGTTACCCCTTAATTAAATCAAATCCAAAGAAATTAATATTTTGCCAGAAAACACAAAGAAAGGGAAATCGGCTAAAAGAAATCAAATGAGTATGATTATTCATTGTGATTCAAAATTATAAAGCTTCTGATAAGAAAAGGGGCGGCCAAGAGACATCTGGGGGGGGCTAAGAAGAACCAGGGGTGTGCCAAAAAAAAAGAAAATAAAAGGGGGCCCGAGACAGAAGCTGAGCAGAAGCAGACTCACTTAAAAATTCGAATGTTATAGAAAAGTGAGCAAAGGACGACGACGGCGAAAAAGAAAGCAGTGTCAGGGGCGGCGAAAGGGGGGGGGGCTTACAAACAGTAGCAGAGACGGCGGCAGGTGGGGGCAGGGGGCACACACCCACCCACTCACACACACACAAAGCAAAGCCGGAAAAAAACGAACTCAAATTACATAAAATGAAAAGTTCTCGTTACGCGGCGCATTTATTGCGTCCTCCCCTCTGAGAGCCCCCCCTTTCTTTCTTCTTTTTTTTTTCTGCCTCTTCCTTTTCTTCTCCTAATGCTCATCTCTTTCTAACTCGGCGGCAGCGACGTCGGCCCCCTACTACTACGCCCATGGCGGGTCCCTCCGGCTGATTACTACTTTTATTGCTAGGAAATATCTGAACTTCTTCTGCTTGCCAAGGTGAGTCTGTATGGGTGTGTAAGTGTGTGTGTGTGTATGTGAGTGGGTGTGTGTGTGTGTGTGTATGTATGTGTGTGTGTGCTTAGCTTTTTAGGCGAATGTAAAGGGGAAAGCATGCTGCGAGGGGAGTTACTCTTGTAACTTGCGCGGAAACAAGGTTTTTATTTCACCATTTCTTTCTTTACTTTTCACTTCGTTTGTCCCCCCTAGGCACTGCAAACAAATTAGGGGGTATACCATAAATAAATAATAAATTTTTAAATTATTTTTTTTACTTTATTTTTAAATAATTTTTTTTAAATGTCTTTATCTTTGAAAAGTTGAAAAATATTTGGTTTTTGGAGAACCCCCTTTTAATTTTATTTCGCGAATTTATTTTTTATTTTATTTTCAAGGCGAAACCACCCCTGCATGTGTGTGCGTAATTTTTAAGTGTGTGTGTCCTTGTGTGTGTGTGAGTTTTGAGACTCCTGTCGCTGCTTTTTCTCAGCTGCTTTCTGCTTTGCTGTTTTTTATTGTAGCTCTGTATATTTTTTCAATTTTGACGTCGACGCAGCCGTTGCAGTCGCTAGTTAGCAGCGCTTTTCACCCTCCCCCCCTCTCGTCCTTAACCCACCCACTACCCACTACCACCTACCTCCCTCCACCCCCCTGTTAACCATCTTGCGGGTCTCAATTTTTCGTTTTTTAACTACGTGTTCGTAGTTAAACAATCTCGTCCTGTTCCTCCTGCTGGTGTAGAGTGTAAGTGTGTGTGTGTGTGTGAGAGAGTGTGTGGCATGTATGTGTGTAGCAGGCTGAGACGCTAACTGAGGCAGCGACCGAGGAGGCTGAGGAGAAATGGCAAAGGGCTTACAAGTGCTGGCGGGATAAGCGGAATTAGTAGTGGAGAAAAGGTGATTTTTTAGACGCGTCAATGCACTGAGAGAAATTTTACTTAAATGGTATTTGGGAAAAGGGAAATCCCAGCTTATAGTTCTGCTGATTTTTTTTTTAAACTAAACACTAAGATTTAGAATTATTTGAATTTTTAATAAAAATTCTCTTCTGGGGGAAAAAGTGCAAGAGTTCGAACCTTGCTTGAGAGTTGAAGTAGACTATTTTTGTTTGTTTTTTTTTCTAATTTTTTTTTTATATTTTAAATAGTAAAAAATTTTAAATAAGACTTCCAAACTTTGGTGCTTAATATATATATATTTTTTTTAATTTTTTTTTATAATTAAAAAATCTGTTTACTCTTTTTTCCCCAAAAAAACAATAAAAAAAAGCCCTAAAACCCTTGAATTTTCTTGCCGTGTAATGTCCTTATGATAAGTGGTGGGGTCGTTCCCGCCTCCTCCCCCGCCCCCTTTGTGTCTTTTGTCATGTGCCGCTGCCGCTGCCGCTGCGGTGTTTAGAGAGTTTTTTGCCCAAGAACCGAATAGATGAGACATCCTGGAGACACCCCCCCTAGCCCCACGCCCGCCTATTTTTTACCCGCCCATGGACCGACTAAGTACCGTACCGAGAGCAGCCTAAAAAATATGGAGGGGGTGGGGCTGGAGATGGATAAAAAAAAGGAAAGAAAACAACAACAGCACGACACGGTGAAATGAAAACGAAAGGAGAGAGATAGGAATAGAGAGTGCGAGAGAGAGGGGTGGCAGGAGGCTGAAGGACACAGGGGAGGTGAGGCAATGTAACTTTGAAAATAAAAAGCACACGAGGGTTGCTTGATATATTTCTTGTGCAACGCTGCTGCGGCTGACGTCGCAGCCAGCGCAGGACTTGTATTAGTTGTTGTTGTAAGTGGATATTAGGGGGATACGAGTGTGTGTGTGTGTGTGTGTGAGGCATCCTTTTATATTTAAAAACATACTCATTTCAATATCTAAGTGCGGGTGGTCTACCCCTCTACCATGCTGCTCCCCCCCCTTAATTCTGCGCGCCCCTTTGAAGGCACTTATTATTACTTTTAATATCATATACATTTTTTTTTTTTTTGCTTTTTTTTTTTGTATGGGAGAGTGCGTGTGTGCGTGCTTTTTTCATGCTTTTGCCGTCTGAGCTCCTTTTTAGTGGTCGCCCCCCCCTTACCCCTACCTACTACTACCACTACAGGACTCGACAGTGTCCTCGGAATGAATGAGCATACGCAGACTAAAAACGAAAGTAAACTTGACAGTGAACAGAGCCCAGGATCGTAATAGTAGAGGGGAGAGCTCAAAGGACAAAAAATTCTGCGGGTTCTCTTCTAACTGGAGGAGTGGAGATGTGGAAACCCCCGTGATTTGAAGTCTGACTGATAAGCACGACTATGTGTAGGTATATATTATCGAATATTCCACCCACATAGGCTTAGGCACATAGAAAAAAAAAAAATTATCAACTACTGGCGACTGTTTTAGATTTATAAAGCTTCAATTATTTATTTATGTCGCTGGCTGTGCCGTGTGCGGGCCATAAATTAAATAAAGTAAAACACAACAAAAGAAGCAAATAATAAATATTTTTTAAAATCAAAAACCGAATTATAAATGCTCTTATTTGCTATTCTCAACCAAGAAAATTAAAGAAAATAATAAAAACAACTCCCTTAGAAGAACTAATACTTTATTCAAGAAATATTGTACTAAAAAAAATTAGAAAATCTCACTAATAACCTCAAAGATAGAGTATCCTTTGTAGGCAGTGATGGGAAGAAGGAGCCCCAGGAACTTTAGGAGGCCGTTGGTAACAAGGAATGCCATAAAACATACAAATGGCCAAATAAAACATTTTAAATGTAGCAACAACAACGAAAAACGAAAATAAGAAAATAGTATTGTGCTTAGAAAAAGAAAAAAAATACAAAAAAAAAATAAAATAAAGCGGAAACAACATGCGAGCATTATAGGTATAGAGAGGTACTAAGGGAGGCTGGGAGGCCAGGTGGGGCAGAAAAGAAACATTAGATAGATTAGATTAGATTTTTTATGCTGCCTCCCGACTACCAGGACTACCAAGGACTCCCTACAGAACAAAAACAACAAAATGTTCTCGTGGAAAGCCCAAGGAGAGACGTTTCCACCTGTCAGCGGCAGTGAAAAAGAGAACTATCAATTGCCAGGAACCTAAAATACACATCTGTATATATCTTTGGGTAGAAAAGTTTGTATATATATATATACTATCCATTCCCAATCTGATTTATATCAATTCACGAGTATTTATGGACGGTCCTGGCACTTTTAATACAAGACTACAAAGGTGGATGCTGTAAGCCCACGTACTACGGCCAAGTCGAACTAAAATTTTTGGCCAAAAGTTTTTGGCATTCACCTTTTGACCCCCGGCGCACCCATCCTCCATCCAACTACCCTTGTACTTTTCTTCTAGTTTTCTTTTTTTTTTTTTTGCCTTTTCCCGGGGAATTATCTCTCCGCAGACAGGACATCGTCTCTAGTATTTGAGGCTCCTTTCGGACGCGTTCGGGTCCTTTTCTTTAGTTACCTGCTATCCCGGCTATACCTATACCATTGCTACTATTTCCACCCCTCTGGGTCCTGGGTTTTATAGAGAGAATAGGATGGCTGGCTGGCTTTGGACATCGTTGAGCGCACAAAAACTTAGAAATAATCACCGACATAAATCTTAAAATGGGCTGCTGTTGCTGTTGCTGTTGCTGTTACTGCTTTTTGCCTAACTACTCTCTTTCGCTTTTTCGTCCTTAGGTGGGGATGAATCCTGAACAAGGACGAAGGACGAAGGACTCCGGTCTCAGGACCCGAAGGATGAGGTGGGTCAGCTGGCACAGAGCGTGGCAAATGAAAAATAACTTAGAAGCACGTTTTGTGGCATTTTTCCTTCGCCAACCACGTCCATTTCTATGCGACTTTCTATGCTACTTTCAGTTTTCTCTGCTGCCCTGCCAGCTTGCTCCTAGTTCTTAGGAGGGAGGGGCGGACGCCAAGGGCTGGAATTGCTTTATATTATTGCACATAGTTGAGAGACAAAATGCGGCAAATTCTAAAATCCATTCGAGCAGAAAAGCAGCAAAAGCGGCAACAGCAGAAATAGCCACAAAGTGCGTGGGTGGGCGAGGGTGGTCCAGAAACAGAAACAGAAACTTTGCTTTCCTTTCGCTTCGATTTCACTAGATTTTCCCGCCCAGGTCAGTACACTGGCAACAAATCACAACAAAAAGATATTTCTAAGGGTTTACAGATAAGATTTCCTCAATATTTTTAATTAGCATGGTCACACTCGACTGCTTTCAAAACAAAACAATTTTCTCTTAAGCTTTCTAATCAGATTTCTAAAAAAAAAGAAATAATATTAATATATCCTATTGCTATCAACTTGATTTATTTGAATTATAAATCAAATTGCATCAAAGTCATGCCTAAATATAAGTTATGGTCACATTTAAGTGTTGCCAAGTCAACCAAATCATTATAACGACTTGCTGTGAAATAAAAAATTAATAATTTAAAATTGAAACATTTTTATTTGTGTAGAAGCCACCCATTACTTGCCAACTTGCCTCAAAAAGCTGGTAATCGTGGCCTTCGCATTGGCACAGTGGTCTAGGGTCCATTGGCACTGCGACTGTTCGACTTTCGGAGGGCAGTGCCTTCTCCATCTACTATCATTGGAGTGTCCCCCGTATCATTGGAGTTGCGCTTGCAAAATTAAACAAGCAGTTAGCAGCTGCTTCAACATCTTCGATTGTGCGGAGTTGCCCTTTGTTTGTCATATAGAAAAAGTTCCAAGCACAAGTGTGTACGGCCCGAGTTTGGCATGTGCAAATATTGAATGTGCGAACGAAACAATTCCAATTGTTTTAGCATTCGGTTTCTGTTTGATGGGTTATGGTTTTTTTTATTTCATTCCTTTTTTTATTTTTCATCTGGCAGCTTGCACAGACATACTTCTAAAATAATTTGTAAATAGCATTGCATTTCAGTGCGCTCAATGAACTTTCAATTCAAGGACAGTACTTGTTATTCGCAAGTATATTTCATTTATGAGAATGTGAATTCAAAAGATAGACTATATCGGTTGTCCCAATATTTTAATGGCGCCCGACGTGGGGCAGTCCTTTATGTCCTAATATTTTATTGGCGCCTAACGTGGGGCACTAACCACTGTGCGCGCCTAACGGAACTAGCAACTAACAACTAAGCACCGCAACAAGCGGCCAATCTTCCTTTGGCCCAACCCCCGCTCCCCGCTCAAGGATTTTCTTCTTTACTCTCTATCTCTGTGTATGTGTGTGTGTGTATGTATTTAGGGAGTACTATAATTCAGCGTTTGCTTTTAATGGCTTTCCTGGGCGGTATGGCCTTTTTGGGGGGTGGTAGGTGGGTCGGTGGTCGGTGGGTAGGTATGCCCGGAGGGTGGTGTTTGGAAAAATGAAAAGAATATTTTATAGTTGAAAATACGATGGCGTCTTAGAAATCTAAACATTAAACTTGCCGAAACTTTTGCCAACCACCGTAAATGCCGTTCCGAATGCCGAAGCCGGCAACCCTCCAACCTGCTGCTGCTGCTGCTGCTGCCCGTGCCACACTCCTCACTCCCCTTGCCGTGTGGCAGTCGCGACCAAAGCCGCGTCAAAGCAAAGCCAAGGGGCGAGGCGGGGGAAGGTGGTTGGGCTGGCTGTGGCTGTGTGGGTATGGGTATGGGTTTGAGTTCGAGTTTGGGTTTCGGCAGTTTGCTTTTTTAGCTGCGTGAAACTTACAGCAACAGCATCTGCGACTATTTCGCTGCCGACGCCAGCGGCGTCCCCCTGTTGCCCCCCTCTTACACCGCTGCCGCATTTTACATAAATCTTCTTTTCAAAAAAAAAAAAAAAAAAAGGAGAAAAGGAAAAAAATAATGTAGGAACGTAAGAAAAAAGAAATGAGGGAGAGAGAGCGCAGAAAAAATAAATAAACACTAATGCCAAGGCAAAGGCAAAAAGGAAATAAAACGAACTAGAAAATTTAGTATCTACACACACACACAAATACAAATACAAATACACACTCACACACACTCTCATACACATACACGGCAATACAAACACAAAAGTACGCACACCGATGAGCGGCGAAAAAGAGAAAAATTTTTTATTACAGCGAGAAAACTTAATGGCTGCTAAGGTTGCGGAATGGCGGGGGTCTGAGGATGGGGGGGATAGGATAGGATAGGATAGGGTACGGTAGGGGGCGGTGGGAAGCGGGCTGAGCGGTAGCCAAGACGGAAAGTTCCAAGACGCTCACGAAGCTGAAAACGACGACGACGTCGAAGGATAGCGCTATTCTGGAAAGCTGAAAAGCAGTTGACGAGGTTGCGTGGGCACAAGGGTTCCCAAAAAATAATAGAGAGGAGGAAGAGGGCATGGCGGGAGCGTGGCTTCAGATTTCGGCAACATTCAGTACCCATCCCCCTCCTGCCCCACCTACCCGACATTCAAATGAAATGGAACATATTTCTTTTAATTTCAGAAGGATAAGGTTCGATGCTGCCTGACCCAGATATATCCATGGAAACTAAGAAGCCGGGTAGTATGGCAGGGTATCAGTCGGGCGGATAAGGGGGGGAGGTCTCATCTAAAGTTTCATTGTCGAGCACTAAAATTAAAAGGGGTCTACCCACTACACCCCCTTGAAGGACCCATAGACCCCCTCTCGAAAGGAAATATCCTGCTCATTGATTTGGCCTTCGTTCTGCGTTTGACGAAAGTGGGTGAGAAATTTTTGGGAGTGAGTGGGGGGTGGGGCTGGAGAAAGCTCTCTAAAATTGTAGTTCCTTTCAGTGGGAAGGGGCAAGGGAGCAATAAGCATCCCTCACCCCCCCAACCCCACCCCCTCCATTACAATCGCGAAACTCATTCAAGGATAGCAGCTGCGTCGCAGCGCAGTTTTCTTCAAAAAATTTTCTATATCGATACTTTTTATTTATTTCGCTTTTTGTTTCTGGGTACCCCCCTTCCCTCCACCCGCTACTGGCTTTGTGTTTGTAGTTGTGCGTCGTCGGCGTCGCTGCCTCAGTCGCTGCTTCGGCTGGCGTTGACTTCGACTTCGTCTTCCGACCTTGTTATTGTTGTTGCTGCTTTTTTCAATTTTATTTCTCTATATTTTTTACGATGCTCGAAACTACCCTTAATGATGCTGGCTGGTGGATGCTGCCCCTGCCTCATGCCTCATGCCTCATGCCTCATGCCTCATGCCTCATGCCTGATGCCTTATGCCCCGGGCCTTGTACCTCCTTGCCACGGCTTACCTTTCCGCCGTGTAAGTTTTTCTCAGTGGCTTTCGAAGCGGAAATTGGAAAACGGAAAGAGTAGCTCTCAGATCAATCAAATATATAATCAATTATTTAACCAAAAAAAGGGAGTTTTTCAAAAAATAATTATAAAACTATAAAAGGACAAGGGGCACCTAGAAAATAGGCTATAGTTTCCTCATAGAACCTAGAACCTAAAAAGTAGGCAACATTTTATTTTCATTCCAATTATCCTGGAAAAACTATCAACATCTGTATTATAATTATAATTATTATCTGACTGACATCTCTTATCAATTTTTTTTTGGATTTGCATCTGAAGCTGACAGACCATCGATGGAAAAAACTGCCCCCGAGGTAGCGGGCTCTTCTAATTTTACATTTTATTGTTCTGGTCCGTTGTGTAGTTGCTGTTGTTTCTCTGCTTCTATACTTTACTTTTTTTTTTCCTCCTTCCTTCGCTTTTTATTTTGCCTTTTTCTTGTGTTTTTTATTTTTTTTTTTTAGGGGTTTATAAAGGGTTGATTAGGAAGAAGTAGCTGACGTGGGCCCTTTTATATAAAATCTATACGTTTGTAGGTACGAACTGTACTGAGCGAGCGAAGCAGACCAAGTGGATTCAATTGTATATTGGCAAGCGTACTATCCCCTCGCCGTCAAAATAAGATGAAAAAAAAAAAAAAAAGGAAATATTTCTACCCCCATGTCTGGTCCAGCGTTAACTTTAATGACCTGAGCATGCTTTGATTTTTGTTATTCCGCTTTGTGGTCCGGGATCCGTTGGTTCCTTTTTATTGCGGCCAATACGAGAAATTATTAATGCTCGCATAAAGGATATAAAGGATGGTAAGAGTATGGGGGAATGCGAATGTGGCGGGCGTCGATAGTAAAAGATTTTTGTTTTTTTTTTTGGGGGGGGGTACTTCTATGCGGTTTATGGCCCCAGGGATCATCTCGTGATATCTCTCAGTCCGTGTGCATCCACATCTCGTAATGAATCCAATTTGGAGCCATTCTTTATGCTCGCATAAATGTTGATGGCCATCATATTTTGTTATGGCATGGTCACACTCATTCACAAATTACGGCTATGGATCAATGATCTTTAAAATCTTCAAAAAAAAAATGGTCTAAAAAAGGCCTCAACTTCTCATGGCAAGGGCACACTCGAAAGTCTCCTCCACCTCTCTCTAATCTGGTCACTCTTTCCAGCGATCGATGATCCCAGACTATTTAATTTCCTCGCCTTCTGGCCACGATTTCCCACCGGCGTCTACCATTTAATTTATTTTATTTAATTTTATTTTTTTTGTAGATTTTTGTTGTTGCCTTTTGTTACCTCAACATCCCCCCTACTATCCGCCGCTGTCTAAGTTACACAAAAATCCTTTTACCTTTGTCGCGGCATTTCGGAGCTGTCGCAATCCGCGACTCCTTGTTTCTCCTCCCTCCCTCTCTCTCTCTCCCTCTGTCCGGCCACCCTCTGTCCGTACGGACTAACTAAGTAAACGCGGCCCACGCAAAATGCGTTAAAAAATTAACAAAAAAAAATTGCAAAAAATAAAAGAGGCAGAGACAGAGCGAGAGAGTGGAGAAGGTGAAACAAAACACAAATCCTACCTAAAAAATACCTAAAAAAATAAAAATAATAAAAAAGAGAAAAATGCTTGGGAAATAAGAGAAAACCCAATGAGGAAAAAAACAAGAAGAAAAATTGAAAAAAATGTGGCTGAAATAGTAAAAGAGAAGCAACAAAATGGCAGAAAAAGTTTTTTCGGCTTAGTTGAGCAGGACGAGTGGGAGGAGGGGGCTAGGGGGCTAGGGGGTAGGGGGTGTACCAACTGGGACTGCCTCTAAAGTTGGTGGCAAAGTTAAAATAAACGGCAACTTGGCATTAGAGACACACACACACACACACACTCACAGACACACACACACATACACATACAAGGATGTTAGGCAGCCGCCATATTAATGGCAATTGGGTGGCAAGCATGCTCTCTCTTTCCTTCTGTACGAGTGTGTGTGCGTGTTGGTACATGAATATAAAACTTTATTTTTATTTATTCCCTTTTTCTTTACCGCCGAATGGGAGGGGGAGGGGGGAGGGGGTGGTGGAGGCATGCCTCTTCGCGCCGCACCGCGCACATAAAGCAAAATTTATTAGAAAACATTTCATTCTCATTCGGATTGGCGGTCTCGCTCTCGCACAAAGGGTCCTTCCTTCCTTCCTTCCTTCCACCCAGCTGCCCCATCCTCCTCCTCCTCCTCTTCGTCCTGCTGCTCCTCTTTAGCTACTTCATCTTCTACTTTGCTTTTTGCATGTTTATTCGCAATTGTTGTTGTAATTGTTTTCATTGTTACAGTGCCCCCTCTGGCGGCCCCTCAGCTCCGCCGCTCCTTGCAAGAAGTTGGCGGAAAAAAAAGGAAGCAGGAGGGGTCGGATGGGGGAGAGGGAAAAGGCCAAAACAAAACAAAACAGAGAGCCAAGAACCGAGGCAGCGAGGCACCGAGCCACCGAGAGAAGCGCGGCTACAAAAATGTGTGGCAACATCTTTAACGTGGCTACAATGGCGTCGGCATAGAATTATTGCTCCTGTGCCGCCCCCGCTCCTGCAGCTCCTTGCTGCCCTCTGACACCCTTTGCCCCACGTCCCACGCCTCCCCAGCCGCCTTCTAACCCCTCTTGATGGGTCTGGTGTCTATGTTTGGCGCCAGAGCCGTAGTCTTAGGGGGTAGCTTACTTTTGTAATTAATTAATTAAGAGGTTTACTTTTTATTTAGTATTTTTTCAAAATAAAATACTAGTTTTTCAAAAAGAAGGTATTTTTTTCAAAATAAAATACTAGTTTTCGCAAAAAAAAAAGGTATTTTTAATAAAGTTATTATCTTCCAAAAGAAATATTAAACTTACTAGAGCCCCTCCTAGTTCTAGACCTTTAAAAATACTAGTTTTTCAAAATAAAATACTAGTTTTTCACAAGAAAAAACTAAAATTTCAAAATAAAATACTAGTTTGTCAAGAAGAGTTATTTTTTAAAAAAGTTATTAACTTCCTAAAGGAATTTCAAGCTTTTCCTAGTTCCTCTCTTAGTTCCAGACCTCTTAAAATACTAGTTTTCAAAATAAAATACCAAGTTTTCCAAATAAAATACTAGTTTTTGAAAAATATTTATTTTTTGAAGGTTCTCCTCCACCAAGAGGAACATAAAGCCTCTACTTCCTCTAAACCTCACAAACTTGAAGATTACTTTCAAAAATACCACCCCTCTAATCGTAAATATTTTCTGGTATACCCCCTCTAGTAGTTAATAAAAAGAAACCCCCCTTAATTACGCCACTGGTCGTACAAACTCCGGGATTCCTCTGACGCCGAGAATCTGATTCAGTATCAGATTCAGCTGCTGCCTTTGCCAGGGTCCTTTGGATGTCCTGGTATTGTTGTAGGCGTAGGCAGCCGAGCCAGAAGAAGCGTCGGGAGGATGGAAGGATGTGGCGAGGGCGGGAGGGGGAGGGGGCGTGGCAGGCAACTAAACCCCAGATGGCGCACTACACAAAGTTATGATATAATTTGGATTTCTTTTCGCTAAATTGCTTGTACCAACAATAAATATGTATTTATGTTGGCTGTTACCATCCGGGCACACCCCCCCTCTGGCTGGCAGGACCTAACCATTTGGCTTTACCGCTTCCCGGGTCTATGGTATTTTTTTTTTTTTTTTTTTTTTTTTTTTTTTAAGAGAAGAAGAGCTCGCTCTATATTTATACGAGGAATGCTTTCAGTTAACATTTTTAATAATAGATTAGGGGAGCTGGCGGTGTTTGTTGGCCAAAAAGGAGCCGAAGGATTCCTAATAACAGGATATCTGCAGAGAGACAGGGACAGAGACAGAGCGATGGATGGATGGAAGGACGAAGGATAGAGATTCGCGACTTGTGGCCTGTTACGCTCTTGTTGTCATCCGCGAAATAAATAAATATAATATTTACATACGAAGGATGAAGGATGATGATGGCAGGACCTCTCTTCAGAGAGGCAGCAACTAACCACCACCACTACCACCCACCTTAAAAAAAAAAAGAGTCCTTCCACCCATCAAAGCAGTTGCCGAAAAATGTCGAAAAAACGAGAGAATTCCTGGCAAAAAAAGAAAAAGGACCAAGTCCTGGCAGAGACCGCGACGCTAGCTGATTTACATTTTTAATTGTAGGTCCAAAGGGATAAAAAAATTAGGTATATATATATTTAAAAACATGTATATAAACTAGCTTAGATGGTGACAGGCTTTTAAGGATATCAAGGATACTCCTTTTTTTCGTAATTCCTCGCCTGATGGAAGGACGAGAAATTAGTCACCGCTGCTGCCAGGCAACACTGGAGATTAAAAATTAGGCAAAAAGGGTAGTTTAGCTCTACCCACACACACACACACAGAGGACACACAGGACTCTCACACACACACATACTAATACATAGCAACACAACAACAACAAACCGTTATGTACTGTGTAATGAAATGAACACACACTTACCCCCGATTCCCCGAATGTATTATAAAATGTGAGTAGTGTATGCTAATGGGAAACGCGAACGTTTGGCGGCTCCCCAACCCTTAAGCCGCACACACACACACACAGAGCACCCCCCACCCCTCTTACTAAGTACAACTTTCCATCAAGAAAGAAGGAATGGGGCATGGGGCATGGGGGAGTGGCAAGTAAAAATGTAAAATTTGTTTCTACTTTTTTTGTGGGTGTGCGTGAGGCACATACACCCCTACCCCCCCTAGGGGGGGTACCACACATTGTGTCTAATGTAGGCAAGTGTGTGTGTGTGCCTCCATCCCTCCCCCCCCTCAGCCACCCTCGTCTTATGCCACACGTCGTTTGCAATTTTTCATTTTAATTTTCATTAGCGTTTTTCTCGTTTTTCCTGCGTGTGTTGTGTCTTGTGTGTGTGTGTGTGTCTCTCTCTCTCACTCTCTCTCTCTCTGTGTGTGTTCGATAGCTGTCTTTTCTTTTTTGTTGCAAAGTCCCGCATCCTGCCCTCAGACTCTGTGGCAGAAGCAAGTCCTATACTCCAAAGGAGCAAAAAAATAAGAAAGGAGAAAGCTGGCTGTTCTTCTTCTTTATTTTTTTTTGGGGGAGAAAGGGGGGTGGGTGTGGGGGAGGGGGGTGTGAGTCTTCGGCTTTCTAAAATTCCGCACATGTACTTTGAAATTATGTAATGAGCGTATAAAATGTAAAAATGTTTTGCTGCGCCGCTTAAGTAGTGAGTGGAGACTGTTGAGGGGATGTAGGTGGTAGATTGGAGGCTATAGGGTGTGCGTGTGTGTGTGTAGAAGGGAAGAGGTTTGAGAGGGGGGGGGTCTGCTCTGGAAGGGCAAATCAAAGCAGCGACAGCAGCAGAAGCACACCAGAACCAACGAAACTTTGCGCTCGCGTAATTTTTCAATTTGGCAGCGGAAATTGCCTAGGGAGGTGACGCTCACACACACACTAAAACACCCACTCACACACACTCTCAAACACTTACACTTATGCATATGCATGTGTGTATACCTTAACCCACATGCTGCCGTTGACGCTGACGAAGCTTTGCCGCTGAGTTCTCATGTGGCAGCCACACAGCACCCACTCCTCCAATCCACCCCCTCCACCACCACCCCCCTCCCCCCGAAAAAAGCCCCACCGCAGCTGATGCTTTTTCTAATAATTAATTTAAAACTTTTTCTTTCAAACTGAGCACCAGGCCCCCCCCCCTTGGAAACCCAAGCAAGCAAGCAGAGCACACAAAAAAAAAATACATTTCTATTTAAAATTAAGAGATATTTTAATGAAAAACTAAAAATATAAATACGAGAAAAGATAATTTAATCTATAAAAATAATAAAAAATTAATGAAACTTAAGTTTAGACAAAGAAAGTTAAATGAGAAAACCCCTTGATCAGTGCAGTACCTCGTGGCAACTTTGAATTTTGAGGGAAACATTTTTTGGAGGCGCCACTAATTAACATAAGAGTTAAAAGGCAGTCTTGTACTTGCAACAAAAATTTCATAGAGGAGGGGGAGAGTGAAAAAAAAGGGCGGAGCTTTCCTTTTCCTCAAAATTAAAAAAAAAATAAAGAAAAGAAATGGTTGCCATTTTGTGGCTCACACACGTCACTCGGCACTAATTGCCTCAAACTCCTCTAACCACCCACCCCGAAAAATGTCTATATTTTCCAATGCTTTCACCACTAAATCAAGAGGAGTGGGGTGGGGTATAACATAACATACTTGAACCCTGACATCCCATAGGCCAGAAGTCAACACACCATAACCTCCGACCCTCCGGCCCCGGGACGGTTAACCAAAAAAACCAAAACGCTTTTTATCCCAAAAGTGAGCATTTCGAAAGCGACAAAATAATCGGCATTTTATAAGCCATTATATGGTGTATGGGGGTTGACCCCTGACCCCTTGATAGCACATATTCAAGTATCCTGTCCCTGTATCCTGTTCCTCTCCCTGTTCCTATTTCTGTCCCGTTTCTGACAAATGCAAATCACAGAGACATGTAAATGAGTCCTAACCCCTTTGGTCTAACCCGGTGACCTCCTCTAAACACCACACACACACACACACTATACACAACCCCTGGCCAGAACCGGAATTCCCCCAACCACCAACCCCCAACCCTTAAACCCAAACACATGTGGCAAATCTTTGCCTAAAACACTTAGCAAGAGACATGCCCCAGACGGAGATGTCTGGGTGGCCAGGGGTCAGGGGTTAGAGGGCTCAAGGGCTTGTCGGTAATAGGGGTTGGGGTAGTTCTCCTAACTGGTAACTGGTAACTGGCTTGGGCAGCAACCCGTCCAACTTGACGCTCGAGAGTAAGTGATATCGCTCATGACTGCTCGACTGGTTAACTGGTTGTCCTGTCTCGTCCTGTCCCGTCCCGTCCCGTCCCGTCTCGCCTCGTCCGTGTCCTGAAAAGGGTTCAATGGTAGAGGTCAAGGGTGGCAAAGCCACCAGTCACACATGCGGGTTCAGGATCCTCTAACTGATTCCGATTCCGATTCAGTTTCAGATTTCAGATTTCGACTTTGGCCCATTTCCACTCACATTTCCATCTCTATTTCCATTTATTTTCACTTACTTTCCCCGCTCTTGTGTTTTGTTGTTTGTTTGCTTGTCAACAATGTCCTTTTCCGTTTCGAATCCTTCACACAGCCATCATGTGTGTGTCTGTTGACAAACGACAAGTTGTGTCTTGTCTGTGGCCGTTCGGGGTAGAAAATGATGAAAATTTCCATATTATCGAAGTTCAACAGGGTAACCAAGGGGGCGGGCATTCAGGACATTTAGGACAGTCAGGACATCCAGAACAGTCAGACAGTGTGTGTGTGTGTATGTGTGAGTGTGATAATTTGTTGATTTGGGCCGGAGCTACTTGTTGCTCCGAGCTGGGGGTGTCGAGTCACGGTCGCCATGTGTATTTTGATGCCGGACTTCAAGGGCGAGGCACAAGACGTTTTTGTGTGTCTGCCTTGCTGGCCGAATATCCTTGCGTATCCTTGCCCCACTGCCGCTGTCTGTCTCTGTGTTAATGTATTCATTGGAGTCCGGACCCCGGACAAGCCGGATACCGGATGCCTGATGCCGGAAGTAGTAGTCAGCAAGCCATAAAAACTTAAGGAACAGGGAGGATATGTGTGTGTTCTGGTTATTTTTTTTTTTTTTTTTTTTTTTTTTTGGTTCGGTTCGGGCATATGCTCTTGACTGGTTGACACAGACACACACGCACACATATGGAGTCCTGGAGTCAAGGATACACAGAGACAGCAACAGGACTCGGCTAGCTAGAAGAAACGGAAGGAGGGGGTGTTGACTGAGGTTGCCCGACTTTTCCTTTTTCTTTTTCTGTGTTGTTATTATTTTCTTTTTTTGGCTGGCTGGCTGGCTGGCTGGCTGGCAGGACGAAGTGAAAGTGAGTCACATGCCAGGACGACAGTGTCGACAACGACGACTTTACTTGCCTGGTCAATTGCCATGTGTGTGTGTGTGTGTGTGGGGGGGAGGGAGAGGGAGAGGGAGGGAGGGAGTGTGGGTGTGAAACGACCTTGGCCTTACTTTCGTCTTTGTCGTTCTTGTCGCCGCCTTTTGTAATGCGTGTGTGTCTGTGTGGTCGTCCTTTCTTGGTCCTTTTTTTTTTTTTTTGGTTTGCTCCTGTAATTTTATGCGGATTATCACAGCTCACACACACACTGCCATATATCCTTTGTGTGTGCTTGGGTACAGGTGCTTGTCAGACGACGTCTGCCTTTCAAGATGGCAGCTGTTTTTCCTGCAAGGTCAAGTCGCTCGGTTGCCAGGCAAGGTCGTTTCTTCCTCCACCCCCCTCCTCGACGATGGGTGGCGAGGCTCCGGAAGTTGAAAGCTTCAACAGCAAAAGCCACCAGAGAGCCCCGGCAGCACGACAGAGCCACTCGAGCAGCAGCAGCCGGCACGGCGGACAGTCTGGATTTTAATTTCAATGATGCCGGGGAGCCAAAGCCCCCAAAGCTCCAACGCCAAACACCCAAAACCAACCACCCCAACCAGAAAAACTCCTTCACGGTGGCCACGCAACGTCCTTGAAAAACACAAGCCAAGAAGAAGGAGAAGGAGGTGTGTGTGTGTGTGGGTGGTTTGCTTTTTCTTTCTGATTTTTGTGTGTTTTTTTTTTTTTGTCTCTAGGTCAGGGCACCTGTTGCAAGTCCTGCCGGGGATAACCAAGCCGAAAAGTCGCATTCCAATTAGCTGGCAGACTCAACACCATTGTCAATAATCATTATCCCCAGGATACTATAGTCGCAGGACTATATCGCAGGATATTTGGTCCGTGATGAGTTTGATTTTTTATTGCGAAACTTTTTGGTAGTCGAACATGGAAAGGCAATAAATCATTGGAGGTAATAATGCAATGCCTACTCTACTCCTGCCAGGATAACTCTACTCTGCATTTCGCTCTCATATTAATCCTTTTTTTTTTTTGGTTTGTGCTAAACTTTTCGGGAAATTACAAGCTTGGGAAAGATGTGCAACAAACGCATTAAAAATACAAAATGAGAAATGGCAGCATCGGCTTTCAAACAATAGCAAAAAACTATTAAAACTGACTTTCTACAATTTACAAATACACACACGTCCTTACAGGACACTCGCACTCACACTGAGAGATGGAACAAAGCAACACAAAGATACGGATACAAATGCAAACGAATAAAATGAGTGGAAAAAAAATTTATAATTATTTTAATACAAAAGCGCAAAAACAAAAAGCGACAACAAAAGCGAAAATTGCATTAACAATGCAGCCCCTCCTCAGTCGTCCTCCCCCCTCAGCCATTCCCTCAAAATCCAATAAGTAGACAAAAACAAAAAAAAAAAAGAACAGAAATGGGGAAAAAAAATTATAACCCAAAACCCCAAACACATGAGAGCATAAAAAAAAAATAAATAAAAAAGCAGATACAGTGCACGTCGGAGGGCAAAAGAAACGAGAAGCGAGAAAAAATACCGCGCCAAATTATATTATAATTATATTTAAAATGCTGCCGACGGGGCTGCCACGCCCCCTGCCCCCCGGCTCCTGTCAGAGTGTATGTCCATGCAGCCAAGTAGAAAAAATTACTAATAATTTTTGGTGGAAAAAAAATATAGAATTTCAACGTACATCGCATAGAAGCGAGTCATAAAAAAGCTAAAAAAAAAAAGAGGTCTGAGAGACCAATATCATTCCTTTGGTATATTTAATACTCTATTATGGGTTTTTAATTTTTAAACCTTGACAAATCATTCTCTTATTTCTTGGGAGCTTATAAAATAAAGTTAAATAATGGAGAATAATTTAGAACGAATTAAAAAACTTGTTGAAAGCTTGGATAGTGGAGAAATAACTGACGGACAGCAGCGGACAGAAGGACAAATATTTAGATATTTAGAAGGACTTTTAGACCCCTATTATTTGAGGGATGATAAGATTGGATATATAGTTTAAAAAGTATCGAAAACTTAAGTATTTTTTTTTTAAGAAGTAATAAGAATCTAACGGACATTAGCGGACAGACGGACAAGCTAATAGATTAACTAATTTGGAGATATTTTTAAGGGATACTTAGAGAACTATAATATGAGGTCTGATAAGAAAGGATATATAGCTTAAAAATTATTTAAAATTTAAGAAGTAGTAAGAAACTAACGGACAGTAGCGGACAGACGGACAAGCGGACAGATGGATAAGTGTGGCCTTCTTTGACCTCATCTATAAGGTCTGACTTAAAGGATAGTTAGATTAAAAACAATGAAAAATTAAGGTAATTTTTCTATAAAGGACATTAGCGGACAGGCGGACAAACGGACAAGCGGACATAAGGACCAGAGTGTAGCTAGAAAAATGTGAAATATTTAGAGATCTATCATATAAGGTCTGACTGAAGAGCCTTTTTTTAGTTTAAAAATAAAAATAAATTCTCTTTAAATAATGAACAACTAACGGACAGTGGCGGACAGTAACGGACAGATGGACAAATCTGCAATAAAAAACCCAAAAACATAGTCCCCCCTATAGCTAACACGCCCCAACCCCCAACTAGAGCATAAATAGATGAAAATTAAATGAGATTTTGCGCTGAACTATGAGCTATATACCAGGCCCGTCTTCTAACTTTTCTTTTTTGTTCCCCCCCCCTTAATACCATGGTATAGATGTACAAAAATATAAAATAAATACACACACACACATATATGTAGCTACAACAACAATGACATTGACAACAATGGTGGCGCGGGGCTACGGCGGATAACAAGCGAATAAATTTCAAGCGCTTCGGGAACACGTATCACGTATACGCCATGTGTAACACGGTTGCCGCAGTGCAGCCAAACAAACGTTTAGACGAATGTGTGAGGTCCTGTATTTTTTTTTTTTGTTCTTCCTTTGGCCAAAACAGGCAGGAGGCTTAGGTCCTGGCCAAGAGCCAACAACTCTGATGCTAACTACGGCTGCTGCTGTTTTAATTTCATTTGCTTACTATTGCTTTTTTTTTTCTAGGGTTCTAGGTACCAGGATCCAGGATCCAGGGTATCCTGGCCACATTCGTGCCGCTTTGTCGGCTTAGTTTCGTGCATTTTTTTGTTCAATTAATTTATGTATTTATTATTATTTTCTTTTATAAAAGTCAGCCTGGCGTGCTATTTTTTTGGTATTTAGACCCTAACTGACTTTGGCATAGACAATATGGATGGAGGGCCCATTTATTGTATTACAAATGCAATTTGTACAATTTCCCCTCCAGGCATACACAGTTTTTGGTGAAATCATTTCGAAAAGCTGGAAAATATTACTGAAATGGATAACTGAAATTTTTTATCTCATATCTGAAAGATAAGACTATGCGGCTGGGTTCTAAGGTTATCCATTCAACCTCTGACCTAGCTCTTATCTTTTGACTAAAAAATAAATATTAGTTATATTTCTTCATAACTGATACGAGGCTAGCCTTGACCTTTTTATGGAAAATGTCGCGAATTCAATTACCAGCCAACTGCCAACGGAAAAATTTAGATTTCTGTATCCATAATTCTGTGTCCTCGGCAAGTACATCATTTCCATTTGGCGGAAATCTCAACTACAATGTACTCTCTCTCTTCGGGAAGCCAGGACACTGGCAGTGACAGCATGGGCGTAGGCTGAAAGGGGGGGATGCCTCCAGTAATACTTTCCCCCAACTTGCCCCCTTTTGGGGCGGACTGTAAAATTTGTGTCTAAACGCAAGCCCCCCCCTTTTGAGTCAAAAAAAAAAACCAATAAAATAAATATAAAGACAGCGCCAGGATTCAGCTGTGCTCCTTGCGCGAGTCCTTTTTCCAGGCATGCTTCTTGGTTATATTTTGTATTTTCTGTAGATTTTCGAGGAGGGGCCCCACAACCGTTCAATCAACACCCCATTTGACTAACACACACACACACACCCCCACACAAACACTATTCTAACGTTCGCGGAGCCATAAAAATATTTTTTAACATTTCTGGCGCGGCAACATTTTCTTTTGGGGAGCTCTTTCTTTCTCTCTCCCCCCCTAGCTACCCGTCTCTTTCTAGTAGCTCCATCTCTCTCTCTCTACACGCCAGTGTCTTTGTAGAAGAAAACTGTTAGAGCTGCGAAAGTTCGCGTCTGTTTGTCTTCAGAAAAGGCAACGAATTTATTTATTTATTTTTTTTTTTTTTTGGGGCTAGAACCCCAACAACCCAACAACAACATCGTAATGAGCTGTTAGTGCCATCTTACTCTAACACCAACAAAAAAAAATATATATACAAAGCGATAGGAGGAGAAGGACGAATAAGGCAACAAAAAATAATAATAATAATGAAAAGTTTTATGCATAGAAAGGAAAGAAAAGGAAAAAAAAAATTATAATTTTTGGTAAGGAGGAGGATGGGCAATGTATTTGAAACTAAACTGAAAAATAGAAGAAACTTGAAAGAGCTGCACATTAACCATCAACCGCCCCCAGCCTCCCACCGACTCTGCCTCCCTGCCACCCACTCTACCTCCCTCCCACACCCCCCCTTGTGATTTACCCAAAAACTCAACATAAAGAAAGTTGTAACTATGAAAATTTTATAAATTCCGCAGATTTTCTGGCGCTAAGAAAGGCGAGATGGGGGGTCTGGGCCGGGCTAGGGTCGTCGGTTAGTACCGCGGTTCTACGGTCGTTTGGGGCAACACTGCTGACGATGAGAGGGAAGGGGGGAGTGGGGGACCTGCTGCCTTTGATAATGTGAGCGTTGGCATTTCAGTTTGCTCTTGCCACTTCTTGTGCCTCATAGTTGCTAAACTTTTGCAGTCATGCAGTCATGGGGGCAGGGGGGTAGGTGTGCTAGTATGGGGCCTGTGGATGGGCGATGGGCCACTCGAGAGGCGTTGCTTTGATGGGATTGCCGCACAAGTCGTAATACTTAGCAACAGAATAAGTGCTCCACTTGGGGGCCGGACGAGCAGGACGAGTATTGAAGGATATTAGTTTAGTTTCCAACAAACTAACAAATTGATTAAAAAAGCATGCTTTTAATTAGCCTTCTTTTTGGGATTGAAGGCAAATATTGGAGGTTGGGAGTCTTGGAACTGAAATGCGAGTCCTAGACCTAAAAAGCACAAGAGGTTGTGCCTAAAAACGAAATTGGTTAAAAAAAACATTCTTTTTTTGAGTAAAAACCTAAAAAGCAAATTTGGTGAATGATACCTGGTACTTTTCGTAGCGAAATTGTTGCAAAAAGCATGCTTTACATAAGTTTTCTCATTGGTAGTTTTATTAGACTTAAAAAGCATACTTTACTACAACTTCAATAGCTAATTTGTTAAAAAAAGCATGCTTTTTTATAGGTTTTCACATTAATACTGGCACTAGATCGAAAAAGCATATGGGTTATGGGATACCCGGTACTTTCCATAGCTAATTTGCTCAAAAAGCATGCTTTTTGTATGTTTTCTCATTGTTTGTTGCTAATTGTTTCAAAAAGCATGCTTTTAAACTAAAAGGGAGCTGTGGTATATGATACCCAGTACTTTCCATATCTAAAACATTTCAAAAAGCATGCTTTTTATGCATTTTCACATTGATACCGGCACTAGACCTAAAATTTTTGTGTAAAAGCATGCTTTTTTATAAGCTTTCTCATTGATACTGGCATTAGATCCAAAAAGCAATTGGGATATATGATAACCGGTACTTCCCATAGCTAATTGTTGCAAAAAGCATGCTTTTTATAAGTTTTCAGATTGGTATAGGCACTAGACCTCACATTTATGTGAAAAAGCATGCTTTTTAAGAAGTTTTCATATTGATACTGGACTTAGACCTAAAATTTTTCAGAAAAAGCATGCTTTTTTATAAGTTTTCATATTGATACTGGCATTAGATCCAAAAAGCATATGTTGTACATAACACAACCACTTTTAATTGCGAAATTGATGAAAAAAGCATGCTTTTTCTTAGTTTTAGCTTTGAAACCAATGCAAATATTGGAAGAAACTTGGCAATAATCCTAAATCCAGCCTGGTATGGGATACCCCTTACTCTTATCCCCATAATTAGCTGGGAAACTAAAGTTTGAACTACAAACCCCCTAAACAATATTGATCCCCCCCTATATTCTGCCACAAAATTCGCTTTTTTGATTGAAATAAATTGGAAAATATTTAAAGGGAAATAAAGGAAAGGCCGCGGGAGAAGAAATCCATAAAGGATGAGGCTGCTGAGCCTGATGTTTGGACTGCGGTTCTGTGGCGGGGGCGGGGGCGGCGTAAACAACAAATTCATTCAAATTCAATGAAAGTTAATAAGGATGTCTGGTGGGGGAGGTGCGGGCAAGCCTGCCCAGACTCTTGTCTGGTATCCTGGGTGGAATTCCTTGATGATGAAAACTCCGACCAGCCGATTGAATTATTTAATAAATTAATTGCGCAAATTAAGTTCGAGACCCGACCACGCCCACATCCCAATTTACTTTTTTGCGGCTGCGATAAAGTAATTAAGAGTTCCGTCTTCTATCATCAGGACTCGCTAGGATATAAATGCATTTATATTTTTTTTTCTATTTTTTTTCTGTTGGTTGCAAAAGGATTTCCCTCAAGACTCGAAATTAGAAAATTGTTGGGGTTGCAAAAAAAAGTGTTCCAGCTAAGAAGTTTCATTTAAGCCATCATCTACTTTTATTTTACCCTCTTTTCAAATACCAATTTGAAGGATAATAAAAAAAAATAGAAAGAAGCAATCATCGATCGATAATTTTTAATGTAGTCGTATTTCTTTTTAAGCACTTGCTGTTGTACCTTTTTGGCTGCCAGTTCAAGTTTTTTAGACCCCCCGAACCCCCTTCTATATATATAATTCTTTTTTTTTTATTTTAGAGAGCCCCAAAGCCCCCAGACCCCAGTCCCCAGTCCTACAGTCCTACAGTCCTCCAGTCCTCCATCTAAAACCCTGTTCAACCCATCGAACCCCTCTATACCCTACCCACTCTCTCTCTCTCTTTCTACTTTTCGGTTCGGGTTCGAGTTCGGTTTTCTTTTTCTGCTCTCTGGTCTTGCTTTTTTCTTTTTTTTTTTTTAATATTTACCCAATTCATCAAAAAATAAGTAATTATAAACTTTTCAGTTTTTCTTGCGTCTATGCTAGCGCTGTCCCTTTTCCACTTTCCCAATATGTGTGTGTGTGTGTGTGAGCGTTTCCCGTTAGGAAAACGCTTTCCCTGCCTTTCCTTTACATTTTCCTTTTCAGTTTTTTATTTTTATTTTTTTATTTTCAGCTTCGATGATGTCTTCCCCTTGAATCCTTGAGAGGCAGGACACCCCCCACCCACCCTTTTCTTTTTTTTTTTCTGCTGGCGCGCAAAGTAGAAAAAAATTGGAAACAACCCCGAAAAAAGAAAGTTTTTGTTGTATAAGCGAAAAACTAAGCTTCTATTCAAATTCTACGCCATCGAGTGCTTCGTTTTTATTATTCATTCCTGCTCCTCCTCCTCCTCCTCCTGCTCCTGCTCCTGCTACTGCCTTTGCCTCCTTTCTCTCCTTTTTTTTTTTCGTCCTTACTTTTTCTCGTTGTTGTATTTTTGGCACAAGCGAATTGAAAGCACAAGGAAAAAATGGGAAAAAGTAAAAAGATGAAAAATGTAAAGAAAGAGGAAAGTTTCCGATTACCGTGGGGGGCAGTGGGGGGGAGGCATTGTAGGCCCAGCACAAAGCCAAGCACTAGTCGCCGCTTTCCGCCCCAACCCTCCCACTAACCCCCTTACCAGAAAAAAAAAATGGTGTACAAAAGGCAAATGCTGGGGGTGGTGGGTGGTGGGTGGCAGATGTGGGTGGCTGGCAGGAGCGATACACGCGCGTCTTTTGAGCATAAGTAGAATATAAAAATTTTGCGATTATGAATTTGAATAAAAACGATACGAAGCCAAAAGCAAGTACGCCGCAGTCGTCGCACAGTCTCTGCCGAGGTCTCAGTTCAAGTCTCAGTCTCAGTCGCGGCCGCGGTCGCGGTCTCGGTCGCCGTCGACTTTGCTGTTAACGCTTGACAATGTAGTTGTTGCTTTGCCGCTCCTTGGTCCTTTATCCTTGGCTGGATTAGAAGCTGTCAAGGGGCGGGGGCGGCATTTTTTTTTTGGGAGGGGGGTTGGCCAAATAGTCGCTGCCTACGCTTTCTTTTGTAGTTGTAGTTGTACACTCGAAGAAATCAAGCATATCCTTTTTTAATTTTACAGTAAAAGGATTTTAGAATTTATATTTAAGCTTTAACTATTTTATTTTATGTTAAAAAACTTTTAAAATTTAAATTGTATTTAAAGATTTCATTAAAATTGCTTAAATAAATGCTTAAAAAATAGGGATTTTTATAAAAAATTTATTAAATAATAATTACTAAAATGTTCTCTTTTTTTTTTAGATTTCTCGACCCAGGGTTCGAAACAGGACAGGACCTCAACTATTTTTTGATTAATTTTTAAATTAAATTTAAAATTTTCCTAAAAAAAGAAATCCTTACAATAAAGTACACTATTTTTCTTTCAGTATATCTAGCTTTTGATTATTATTTTTTGGTATTTTTTTTTTGGTACATTACATTTTTCACTTGCCCCTCCCCCTGCCCCTCCCCCTACCGCGCCCCGTGTCTCAAATCACAAAAGCATCGACGATCGCGTCGACGTCGACGTCACTGTCGCTGCCTTGGCATAATAATAACACAATCAATAATAAGAGGAAGAGCAGGTCCTGGGCAAGAAGAAGAAGAAGAAGGAGGAGGAGGCGCCAGGATGAGCAGCAGGAGGGTAAGAAAATGTGAAATAGTAGTAAATAGAGGATTGCTGTATTAGAGGCTGGTGCCGCCGCGATGTGTGCATGTCCTGGGAAGGACGCAGGGACGCAGGACAAAGGCAGGACGAAGGATAAAGACGAGGACGCAGACAGCGAGAGCGACAGGCGACAAGAAGATGGCGGAGTCGACGTTGGCAAATGTTTAAGCTAAGGATTAATATTTTTCAGGATATTTTTTGTTGCTTTCATTTTTAGAATTTTGTACTTACATGCGAGTCAGCCTCCCGCTCGTCCTTGCTGCTCCTTCAGATACATATAATGGTGGAAAATCAGGAGGAGAGACAGTGCAGATGTAGCAGAAATCTTTGTAAGCAGTTTTCACTTCTCAAAATTTCCCCCTCGAAGAAAAAAGGAATAAAATAAAAAAGCCCCAAAATGATGAATAGAGTTACTCAAATACAAAAAAGCAAGAAGGATGTCTCAGGATATGCCTTGTGTCAGTATGTGTGTGTGTGTAGTTCAAACATGTTTAAAATTTCTATAACGCTGTGTGCTGGCTTTGATAAGTGGTGGTGGTATGGTGGAATGGTGAAATGGAAATGGGAGGTCCTTTGGTATTAAGGACGGGTGTCCTGGCAGCAATAACTTCTAGTTCGCCTTCTCCTTTTCTTTTCTTTTCTTTTTTTTTTTTCCTATACACATTTTTTTTAATATTGTTTGGATTCGATGTTCGCAAAGGATATGCCATGCCAGGCAGTGCTTTTCATTAAAATTTTCCCAAGTCATTTGACAGTAAACGGGGGTAGTAGTGGGAGGAAATGATTAATAGCTCCTCCACTCCCAAGGAGGATTGTCATTCCTGAATAAAAAAATTTAAAAAAAAAAGGAAGTAGAGCTCTCCGCGCCTTCTCTAAGACTCTACGCGAAAAGCAAACTGATAAGCATGGCACGAGGTTTTAATTTTAGCATTTTTTTTGTATTTTTATTATTTTTTTATTCAACAAAAAAAAATATATATTTGTTCCTCGTGCAGCGATCAGTGAACCGCAGTTATCAGAAGCGACAAGCAGAGAGTTCGACTCCCCGAACGGGGGTGAGATCCAAAATTCTAATATTCATTCAGCGAGTCATACATAGGCTTTCAAAGTCCGGGAGTCATTGCCCTACCTCGGGGCATCATCATCCACCTCGTCATGATCACCTTTTCGGTTCCGATTCCGATTCCGATTCCCATTCCGATCGGCTTCGATGGGGGTTGTGAATCATTTTGGCCAAGTCAATGCCCTCTCGCTCCCACCACTCGCTCGCTCTCTAAGCACCCTCGGTGCGTACCGCCTCCGGAAAGCTTTGACCATCAAAATAATAATAAAAAAAATACACAAAATAAACTATATATGGTGTATATGAAAAATAAGTAAAAAAAAAAAAGTGCCAAGTCTAAGGGGGAGTGCGGGGGGGGGGGAAGACTGAAGAATTGGGCGCAGAGAACGTAGAACGGAGAACGGAGCGGCCGAGAGCCACTGCTGCAGCGCTGCCGGGTGAGATCACCCGAGTGCGTCGCAGTGCGAATTTGCCAAAAAATATACAACCAAGGTAGGAAAAATAGTACTAGCTATTAAAAGTATTAAAAGTATTACATATAATTATTTTATATATTTTTAAGATTAAAAATTGTATTTAAATTAAATAAAGGTTTTAAAAACTCAGCAAGACGTTTGTTTAAATTATTTATGGTTGTAGGTGGGCGCAGGTAAGTCATATACTAAATAATTTTAATATAAATGCTTTTATAGTTTATTACTTTATTGAAAAGTAATATATTTTATTGAAAACTCTTTAATTTTAGCTTTAAAGTAAGATTATCATCAATAAGATCACATTTTTTCCATTATATTCTTTCAGATATTAAGATATTGTGTATAAAATTTTTAATAAAAAAGGTATATTGTTAAAATAAAATCATTTTTCAATTATTATTCCTTAAATTTGTTATAGATCATATCATTAGATCTATTATAAAAATAATATTTAACATTCAGCTTGTCAAATATAATATTTTATTTAAAAAAGTTAAGTAGAAACAGTTTTATTATAAAAGTAGAAGTATTTTTGAAAGAAATGTGTTAAATAAATAAAATATGTGCATATATTGTTAATGTATTTTTTTATTTTGAGTAATATATTAATAAATATGTGAAATATGTTTGATATTTGTGTAAATGTTTTATATAAAGCATAGAATAATATCTAATTATATTTAATAAGAGTTTAAAAATGTTTGAATCTTAAAAAAATCTCAAAAATAGTATTGAGACTTGAAAGACTTGAGACTCTTAGCCCCAAAGCTGTCTCTGAGTGTTAGGAGTCTTCAGTTTTGGTAGAACCACTTTTGTGCCCTCGGGTGTATGGCATACAGTGCATGTGCATAGCCTCACACACTCACACACACACTCACACTCTCTGGCCAGATCGTACTATCGCTCTCTGTTTAACTTGTTCGCTATCTTTCTACATCGTGGCCAGGGTCTCTGCCTTTGATGGCTGCCCTTGCCCCAGCCCCAGCCCCTGTGTCTCTTCCTCTGCCATTATCGCTGCCTCAGTCGCTGTCTCGGTTGGCGTCGCTGCCTTGGCCATGATCGCCTGAATGTCGAGTCGTTGGTCGGCGGGGGTCAATGACTGCCAAAAAAAAAACACCAACACTGTTGCCTTTTTTGACTTTTTAGCTCACAAACTGAATAGTCGCACACACGCACACCACACAAGTGTCGTTCTGGTTCTGGAAGACTCGCTTCCCTCTCCCTCCCACCCCAATTCTTCCCGAGACCTCTCCTTCGATCGCCTATGCAGTTTTTTATTTTTTTTATTTTTTTTCGTAGGCGTTAGCCCCGACATATGCGCCAAAAAATGCTATGTATATAGGCGGTGGATGTGTATATATATGCATATCTCTTATATATAAGTATTATTATACTGCGCTTTAGGCTTTAGTATATGAAAATGGTTTCGCAAGCTTAGTTTTCGGCCTTCCCTTGGCCGCTGCTTGTTTTTTTTCTTTTTTTAGTCGCCAGTGTCATTTAATACCCGAAATTCTAGTCTAACCGGATACAAGGTTCGTTGCATTATTTTGCATTTGCATTCGAATAGCCAGAAGAGTGTCTTCTTGGGGGTTGGCTTTCTAATGACACCAAGGGATAGTCTCTGACAGTTTGGCTTCTTATACAAACTTTATATTATTTTTATTTTTTATTATAGAGTTCATAATCCCAAGCCCATTGAACCCCCACTTTAAGATTTAATTCCAATCATAAAATCTTTAACGTTTCATAAACTTCATCGAGATTATTGACCCTTTGCCGTCTAATAAATAGTAGCCTGTTTGGGGGAAACAAGTTCATCTCGGGCCCATGTGGCGGATACTTGATAATTGCTTTAATGACAGTGCAGGGACCTGCCTGAACCCAATCCCTGCAATTGCTGAATCCCTGAAAGTGTGTGCACCATATGTTCCCTATAAGCCGAAGCCTCCCCATCTAGACCCCAAAAATAAACTCTGTTTCGGAGCTCATCGAGAAGTGATCCTGAGGCCCCTCTTCATCCTTTCATTCTCTGCCCTTCGCATGACTAATTTGCTATTTGAGATATATATATATTTTTTTTTTATCAGTGTATAGGTATGTGCGTGAATCGGTTTCGGGTTTTTTTTTTTTTTGTCGTCATCTTTGCATGAGTGCACCTCGCTTCTCTCTTTGGGAATTTTTGGCAACTGCAATTCTTCTCAGAATACACACACACAGAGACAGACACAGTCAGAAGAATCTCTCTGGAGAATCTCTGAAGGCTTTTGGTTCAGAAGTTGCGTTGTTGTTTTGTTTTGGTTTTGGTTTCGGTTCGGTTTTTGGGCTTTTGTTTGGATGTTCAGCTTTGTATATTTGGCTTTGGGTCATTGAACTGATTCTTTGGCCTCTCCAGTCGTTCCTTTTTGCCTAAAAACAAAAAATTGCACTCCCGACTGTGGCGTGAAATTTTCTTTGGAATTCGCTAAAGGGGGGGTTAATGAATTATGGCTTTAACCCCAAAGTCCCCACAAGTAGGAAGTACAAATTATCACACTTTACATACTGATCACTGATCAGGAACATATTTTAAAGATTTGATGACTAAACTCGGTTCCTAAATGAGTCACACATGGGGCAGAGAGTGTTTCATAAACATGTCTTGACATGTCGCCTGATTTATTAGTTGGGAATTATAGCAAAGAGATTGTTTTTGAAAATTATGTCATTTTTAGTTCGCAAAACTGACTTGGTGACTTTGTAACTTTTTTATTCCTCCTGAACTTGTAGTTTTTTTTTTACGTTTATTAAAAGGATCTCTTCTGTTACCTTTCCTGGTAGCTTTAATGCCTTTTTTTATAGAATCCTTTAGGCTTTAAGCTTCAGCCTTGAACAAGGAATAGGGCTCCCTGGCCGTTTTCATTAAATTCGCATTTAATTAATAAGCTGCGATTTAGAGCTTGGCGCGCAAATTGAAATTAAATGGCGGACATTAGTGGTTGCCAGTGATTTCTTTTTGTGGTTCCTGGTTGGCCCCCCCCCCCTGTATTACTTTTTTTTTTTAAACCCTAAATCTGTATCCTGTATCCTGTTTTTGAAACGCTTACGGTTTGCACAATTAGAAGTCGAGAGGCGCCGCGATTGTTGGGCAATTGACTCGCGGACACCTAGTAGCTGCTGCCCCCCCTTCTAGCTGCCACTTTTTCTATGCCACACACCCCTGCCACACCAACGGCAGCCCATGTGGCATGAACAAACTTTGTTGACTTTGTCTGTGTTTGCATTTTTGCATTTTTTGTTGCACCCATGTCTATGTCTATGTAGGGACGGAGGATGGCAGGACCCCCCGCGTGTGTTAAGCGCCGTTTTAGTTGCCTCTTTTTTGTTCCGCCATTGGCATCCTGCATCCTTTGGCAGAAGCAAAAACCGGAAGCAGCACTCTGATTCTATTTTATTTTTTTTTTTAGCCATAGCCTAGCTTTGTCCTGGCTGGGGTCTGGGCCTGGTCTGGTCCTGGTTTGGTCCTGGTTTGGTCCTGGTCTGGCCCTGGTCTGGCCCTGATTCTGGCCTGGCCAAGTGTTAAAAATGATAAAGTAAATGTTTTGCTACCTCTGGTTATTGTTGTTATAACTTTGTAATTTCTGACGCCAGCCAGGCAGCCACGCAGGCAGGCAGGCAGGATCCTGGCGTCCTGGCTTAGTGGTTATGCTAGCCTAGTGTGTGTTTTAGAGTACCGGGTATCACCTACCTTGAAGGTCCTTGCTTGTTGTTTCCTTTCCCCCAAAGTGCCGCTTGACTTGATTTTATTTTTCACTCACTTTCCTATTATGGATTTAGGGACGCACTTTCAAGGACTTAGTCTTAGTTTTTTGTTTGTTTTTTTTAAGATTTTGATTGTGGGTTCAGTTTAGTTACTGTTTTTTATTGTTTTCTTTAGACACTGGGAAAAAAAAGAACAGTTTCTTAGCACTCGAACAAAAAAGGCGGGTCGTCGGATGTTTCACATGGCTGGCTCCGCTTGGGGATAAGCCGGAGTGTTTCTGGCATTGCACTGCTAGTGTCCTGATTCTATGTCCTGCTTAGGGCTTAGAGCCTCTAAATACAATTTTTATTTTAATTCGTTTTTTATTCAATATTTTTTTTGTAAGAGTTGAGCTGGAGTTGAGCTTGAGTTGAGGGCTTTTTGACGACGTAGCACGTCCAATCCGATAGCTAACTGATGTTCATCTAAATGGATCCGAACTATACGAAAAATAATGTTGCCCAGAAAATGTGTTTTTTGAGATCAGCGTCGCAGCGGTCGCAGCGTTGCAGTCGCTGTTGCAGTCGACTGCAAAAATTTGGCATTCTATACTCCTATCGGTGTGTCTCTCCTGTCTCCGTGTGTATGTGCGTGTGTGTGTGTGTGTGTATTTGGGAGTTTTCAATGCTCCAGCAACGGCAACGGCAAAGTCGGTTCTGAGCCACTGCACCGCTCGCCTGCACATAATATGCAGCCAGTTCGTAATGAGCCACCAAAAACATCATAATTGCGTTCATGGGGCAATCATTTCTCCAGGCCACACACACACACACACACACATACACAGTGACAAAAAAAAAAAAGTAAAATGAATACTGGACTACCCCTACTTCGATGGATGGACCTGGTCAGGAGGCCTGCTGCTCCTTCTTCGCCATCGCCTGCATATCATCATACACTCGTTCTCTTTCATTTTTGATATACCCATCTCTGTTCAGTGGCCAATATATGCCGTCTCTGTCGGTCGAGCCGGGACTGGTCGCCGAAAAATAAAAATCTGCCCAAAACAAACAGCAAAAATGCAAAAAATCGCTCACAAAAACCACACTCGAACACACACTCATACACACACTCACACACCACACACACTGATGCAAAGAAATTGGAAAAATAAAACCAAAAACTGTCAGCAATGCATGTACAAAATATACGAAAAAGGGTGGGCAGCATGGGGCAGAAAGGAGCTGGGGATGAGGGCCAAAAGGAAGAGGCCACAAAGCGTAATTCAAATACATACGAAAAAAGTACAAAAAAAACCCAAAAGCCTGGACAAAAAAAAAACAACAACAAAAATGCAAAAATGCAATCGAAACCCTATAAAAATATGTGTGCACTTTGCAACCACTTCACCCCCTCCCTCACACACTCACACACACTCACGCATACACGGATGCGTGGCAAATGAGCTACGCTTTCGTCCTTTTTCGGCCTATGCGGCCTCAGTCGACGTTTGCCTCAGTCGAAGCTGACTGCGCTGCTGCGTGCCTACAAAAAAAAAAAAATTAAAAAACAAACAAACACCAAAAATAAAAGCAAAAATAAAAAAGAAATCATCGAATGCACCACAGCCTTTTTATATTATATTCGTTTATATAGAAATAATGCACAAACACCAGTTGCAGTTGCAGTTGCAGTGGCAGTGGCAGTGGCTGTGGCAGTGGCACTCACACACTGCCAGAGATGCGTGCTGCAGCGGCGAGGATGCTGCAGCGGATAATACATATAGATATCCACATAAAATATATAAATGAATCAAAAAAAAAAAACGGCAAAAAACTAACAAAAATGCAATTTCGAATAGGAAAAAAGTTCGATGCTTTTATTGTAAATTTTTATTTCCTTTTTTGGGCTAAAAGTCAGCCCCCCAGTCAGCCCCAGTCGGGCTGGCAGGCAGAAAAATCCCTTAGTTCAAAGGACAGTGGGGCAGGGATATGGTTATTCTATAATTTATAGGGGATTTTGTAAGGATATTGGTTATAGAGCTTAAAAAAGGTGTTATAATTAAGGGAATAACTTAATGATAGATATTAACTTAAAAATTAAATAGTTAAACCTTAAATATATATTTTTTGGGGAATAATTTAAATATTATTTAGAGAATTCTATTAAAAATATAAAAAAAATACTAAGAAATGTAGAATATCTTTATAAAGTTTAGAGATCCTTTATAAACCTTTCTATAATTAATTAAATATTTTAATAAATACCTAAAACTACTTAACATTTAAATTAACAAAATCATAAAAATTATTTGTATTATTTTTAATATATTATACAATTTTAATATCAAAAAAGAACACTTTTAGATTTATTTAACAAAAATCAAGTTCAAAAAGCCCAGTATCTACCTAGTATTATAGTTTTTATTATTTTAATATTTAATACTACATTTTAATAGAGTTTTTAAATTAATAATTAAATTAAAAGACCTTAATAAGCCAAAAAAATATAAAAAAATAAATATTTATGCCGCTTAAGCCTTTACAATCAAAACCCAAACAAATATCCCTCGTCCCACTGTGCAACTCATTATATTTATTTAGTTAAGGATGCAGCACACATACAAGGATACATAAACACTCACACAGATGCGTGTGGCTATGCCTAGACTCGCGAAAAAAAGGCGGCTTGCAAAAACCGAATAAAAATGCACATAGCACATTACGTATACGCACCGCCTGCCCAGCTCCGTGTCCTGGGGAATGGACAGTCAGTCGGCATGGTTTTTAAAAAATCAGCCGACCACCGGCCACACCCCCTTCCTCCCCCCCAGACCATACACGCCCACTGATGCACCAATTGATGCCTCCCTCTCCCGCCGCCTTGCCCCCTGCCGTAGCGTTATCCTGACGCCGCTGCGGCACATACATAGAGGCATAGACCTTTCAAATCCCCCCAAAATAAGCGACGCATGTGTAGGCCTATCAAAAAGTCGCAGTCACGCAAAACGAAGCATATAATGGAAAAGTGCCAAAAAGTGCAAAAAAAACAAAAAACACAAAAAAAAAAAAAATGTACAAAAAAAATAGCAACGTGAGGCAACCAAAAAGGACATGACTGGCAGGATGCAAATGCATCAAGCGATGCACTGCAGCCGACTCGCTCTAACACATGTACTTTGTTAGCCGCACGCATGCCGGCCACTGGCCAAAAAATAAAACACAAAAAAGGATAAAAAAAGGATAAGAATTAAAAATAAAACAAGCCAAAAAAAAGAAAGCGCACAAAAAAGTAGGCAACACAAAACAAAAAACCCAAAAGTGGGTGGTTGGGTGGCTTGACCATCGCAGGGGGCGTGGCAGGTGGCAGGTGGCAGGCGGGATAAAAAACAGAGAGCCGGCCGGCTGGTCTGCCAACGCCCGACAATATGCAATATGCACTGACATTGAAGCTGCAGCCATGGTAACTGCAGCTGCAACTGCAACTGCAACACTGCACTTGCAACAGCGACGCCGACGCTGACGCCAACGTCGACGTCGACTGCATTTGGTGGCGCCAATAAAATTAAAAAATAAGTCAACGGAAAATCGAACGAGTGTTGGTGTTGCATTCCCCTACTTTTTTGTTGTTTATTTTTATTTTTTTTTTTTTTGTGCGTGGACATGCAACTGCAACTGCATGCGTATGCATGTGTGTGTGAGTGTGTGTGTGTGTGCTGCATGAGCAAAACAACCCCCGAAAAAAGGACATACGCACCGGCCAGTCCGGCGAGCCGATTTCAGTTATGGGCGTTTTTTAAGCGCCGCAACAAAAAAGTAACAAAAAACTAAAAAAACACACAGAGTCCAAATACAAAAAAAAAAAAAAAAAAAAAATCCAACAAGCCAAATATTATAAAAATGCAATGAAAAAAATAAAAAGGACATGAAAAGTGCAGTTAATGCAGTGGGTGGGTGGGTGAACAGTTGCAGTTGTGGATGCAACAGAAAGTGTAGACCGATGCAAGGTCGCGGCGTGTGGCAAGCTCCAAACACAAACACACACATACACATACACGCAGTCAGGCCGAAAAAAAAGAGGACAAAACAACCAAAATAAATAAATGCGCATGGAGAGGCAACAAAGTGGAAATTATATAAAAATGCGCTAAAAATCCCTCCACACACACACACACACCCTTTTAGGCATTTGCCACACTGCATTTTATTATATACGGCTCTTGTTGCAGTTGCAGTTGCATGGGGCGAGCATTGCATTTTTTTGTAGCCTGCTTTTGGGCGCCTGAGTGTGAGCAGGCCGACCGTTGGAATGGTTGCATGCAAATAGAGGGTAGGGGGGGGTGGGTGCTTTTTTTTGGGGCCTGAGGACGCCCATGGGCGGGGGCCACGTAATATGTTTGTTTAATAGGCCTAGCACGGCTCTTTCGCCCGCTGCACCCCGCCTTTCTTTTTCTTTTTTTTTACAGTTTATTTTGGACAGTGTGCGGCTGGAAAAATATGGCAATGCATCACAAACACGGCCAGAAAAAAGGGCTAGAACCCAAAGGCTAGATGCCTTTGCTGAAAAAATAATGCTTTAAAATGCATATTCGAGTAAATATATTTATTTAATTTGTTTTTACAAAGAATGTTTCATAAATTTATAGACTTTTTAATAAAAATTATATAAAAAACTTTAGAAATAATATAAAAAAGTGTTTGAAAAAGCAATTAGAAAAGTGTTTAAGAAACGTTTAACTTTTTTTTATTCTTAGATTTTATGAAAAGTGCAAATATTTATTTTCTCTCTCTAACTTGTATTTTTTTAGACTTTTTATTTTAAATTAATATTCCAAGCTAGCAATTTCAAACAAGTTTTTAAAAAAGTGTTTGAAAACGTGTTTAGAAAAGTGTTAAGAAACGTTTGACTTTTATTAAAATCTTATATATTATGATAATTGTTATGATTTTAGACTAAATTAATTTTATTCTTTATACTGTCTATTTTTAATTAATACTCCTTCTTATATATTTTTTAATTTAAGCCAAATTTTATTTTAAACCCTTTTTGCTCAGTGCATTTTGGCCATATTAAGCCTACAACGAAACTATTTCATCTAACAGACAATAAACCCTAGTTTGGCTTTCAATTTAGTTTAAAGCTAGAAACAATTGAGTGCCGCAAGGACCTGCAACACCCAACCACCTGTGGCATTCCTCAGGACACTCGCACACGCTGACAAGGCAGGGCCCGTTTAGAGGACCAGAAGATGGATGGATTCGTCGAGGACATGCTCGAGGATACAAGCAAGCACACACACACTGACAGCAAGCGAGTGAGAGAGAAATATGCAGACAGGACACACAGGACAAATATAAGCACCCTGGCTGCCTCCGAGCCATAAATTACTGTTAATTGCCTGCAAAGGCAAACAAATTCTGCACTTTTACCGAAAAATTTGTGGCAATTTATCAGCAACATGCATTCAACTGATTCGAGCCATGTCCTTTACAGGATATTGATGCATTTAAGGGATACCCTTTGAGGTTTACTTGCCGGCTGGCAGGGGAGAGGATACTAAAAGGTCATATCCTTGTGCGGAAAGTAGCTTTTGCTTTCCTTAGGAATGTTTCAATATGATCCCTTTGCCAAATTCCATTATATTCCGGCCAGGACTTCTCTTATAATTTAAAGTATTGATCAATATTGGACTGTCCATATTGCATTTGAAAGGTCCTGGACTGTCCAGGACTCCTCCCTCCACCCAATCCTTTTGTCACTGAATATATCCAAATTGCCTTTAGCGGCTGGAAAATTGCGTGAAAAACATTTTTTTACTCAAACTCTAGGGCCTACGTTATCCGGGGAGTCCTCCAAAGGATACTGGCAATGGGAATGGGAATGGTGATCTTTTTTTTTAAATGGGGATGTACACACTGGTACACTCTCTATGTACCGAAAAATAACGGTAATGCAACAGCACCCAAATATCACATTAACATCAACGACATGTTTCATTCTCCGCCAGGATGCTAACGGTATATAATGTAAAAAAAAGGACATGCCAGTCACAAAAAATGAAAAAGAATGAGGAATTTAATAATATTGTTAAAAAAAAAAAAGAAAAAATACCAAAACTCTCGTACATACGCACGAAAATAAAATGCAAATGCAGTGAGGTGGCCTGTGGGAGGGAGTGGGTGGTTGGGCTTTCCGGATATACTGTCCGCCATCAGGCCAATGCATTTTGTTAATCACACGCACACACACACGCACACACTGACACACACACACGTGCAAAATATTATTTGGTTCATTTTTCCTCTTTTTGGCTTTTCGTTTCGCTTTTGTTTTGCTCGTTTTCTCCACTGACATCATTTTTTTTGTTGTTGCCTTGCCTTGTTTTGTTTTGTGTTGTGTTTTCACTTTTTGTTTTGCTTCTTTTCTGCGCCAAACAGAGTGAAAGAGAGAGAAAGAGAGAGTGAAAGAGAGAGGGAGGTAGATGGGGGGGCTGACTGACTGATTGGGTGGGTGGTGCTGGACAAATTACACATACGCCGCGTGGTACATGGCCATGGATGCAACGGTAACAGTGTGTATGTGTGCGTATTATGAAAATTACATGCAGGCGGCGGTCAAGAGTGGGACAAGGATAGACCAAAAAAAAAAAATAAAAATAAGAGAGCGGGGAGCAAATAAAGAGAAAGGTGTAGGGAAGACAAAGTGAAAAGGAGACAAAACGACCCGGGGAGAGGATAGAAGAGTGTGGGCGAGAAAGAGTGGGCGCGAGCGTGGGGCTGGGAAAGTGCGTAAGTGCGCTAGCTTTCTCACTCAAACCCAAAAACAGAACTTTCTCTCCCACTCCCACTCTGGGGCCCTCTCTTAGTCCCACTCTCGTATTACTAGCACGCCCCATCTCACTCTGGCGGGCTCTCGCAGGATCTCGCTGGATTTAAAAGCGTGTGTGTGCATTTGATTTTGGGAATTAGCGGGAAAGGGTCCATAGGTCCAGTATCCTTTCGGCGTGAGCGACAGTCGAGGGAGGCCCTTTATTTATCTATACTTTTGGATTATATTAACGTCCTCTCTCTCTCTTTGTAAATTTTTCCACCCAATATATATGCCTATGTATCGCCAGTTCTTGATTTCTTTATTCATTTTTTTTTTTCCACATTTTTGATAAACAATAAATTGTTATGCCTACGCGCAGTTATTTATTTGGATTTTTGTGCAACTTTTTGTCCATTTTTTCAATTCAATATATATTTATGGGCTTATATTGTCGGAATTGCATTCACCAACACACACACACACACATGCGAAGAGTGTGTGTGTGTGTTTGATGCAAAAAGGCAGCCATTTTTAAAATGTTAAAAATATAATGTAACTCCTGGGGAAAGGGATGGCGGTTGGGGGATGGGGGCTAGGATAGGCTCGACAAAGCTCCTCACATGCCATGTCAGCCACGCCCATGCTCAGCCCACTCTGATCCCTTTATTTTTTTTTACATTATTTTTTTTTAATTATTTGGCTTGTTTTTTTTTTTTTTTGCATTTTTCGGTGAGCGGTTGGCGCGATTTTTCTTTACTCTCTGGTGTTTATACATTTATTTAAAAATGAGTGTGTGGGTGTGAGTATGTGGGTGTGAGTGTGTGTGTGTCGGTGCGTGTGTGTTTGGGTGATTTTTTTTATTTTTTTAATCCAAACGCCCTCTTGTTTACCCGAGCTCTTAATGAAAAATGCTGGCCGTCCCACAAAAAATTAGCATAAACGATTTTAATTGATTCCGTTAGGCAGGTGAAATGCAATTGCCACTGCTTGGGGTTGGTATCCTTTTTCTTTTTTTGTAACAGGCCCCCAAAGGATGGATGCATTCCTGTGTGAGATCTGGGGGGGGGGAGAAAAAAAAGAGAAATCGTCGCCAAACAAATCTCAAAAGCACCAAAAACTTTCTACGCCACAAAACCTGAAGAATTCCCAAAAAAAAAAAAAAAGAAAGAAAGAAAGAAAGACACACACACACACATACATAACCTCATCCATCTTACATGATTTAATGATTTAAGGGCACTGGCTCGTTTCTCCCTGGCCAGCTTGCTCGTCCTTCCCAGTCTTCTCGGCAATCTCTTCTGCATTTTCTACTGGCCCCATCCCGGGATATATATTTGGTTTTATTATCTTTATTTTTTTTTTATTTTTTTTTACTCGTACTGCCCATAGAAAGCTGTGCGCAAATTGCCCAACAATGCCCGGCCACAAAAGTCAGGGGCGGCGGAGGGCCAAAAAGGGGTAGCAAGTTGCATGGGACGAAACCCGTTTGTGTGTGCCAAAAAATTGCAAACTCACAAATCTTCTTTTTCGAACGAGTTTGTGTGCAAGAGTCTCCTCTTCAGTCTTCTTTTTATTTTTCTTTTTTTTTATTTTTTGCGTAATTTTTGTGTAATTTTTAGTGCCACTCACGATCGTATAAGTCTGTGTGTGTGTGTGTGTGTGTGATCCTCTACATTTTGGCAAATGACTTCACTCTATCTGCAACTTCACCCCTCTTCCCCATCCCCCCCCCCACACCCCCTTTAACAAAAAAGGGGGCTACCAAGCAAGGCATTTATAATTTCAAAAAACAAACTCGGGCGACGAACGCGCAGCCGAGGTTAACGGCTTCAATGCAACTTTTTTGAGGTTTCTCACACACACACACACACACACTGAGACACACTATACACTCATACATGTATGGCTGAGCGATCGCTGTTATATATAGTTTATATATATACACGATCGTATAGCGATCGCAGCTCAGCGACCTACACAGAAAACACTCAAAATTTAGGAAGTAGCCCGAAAAAGGGAGAGAGACCTGCTATTTGTATATATATCTCCAGATATATATATATATATTATATGGACATTTCAAAGGCCCAGAGAGAGAGGGAGAGAGATGCCAGGCTTGAAGCTTCGTTTGCCAAAAAAAAAAAAAATGTGTTTTTGCCAAAAATGCTTTCTCGCTCGCCATCTCTGTCGCGCTCTGGCTTCTAGGGGCCTTGTCGGTTTCTTTGTCGTTTGCATTACATAGATCGCACAACTCCCCATATTCTTTCATCCCCATTACTCTTTTTCTTCCCCCCCTGGCAGCCCCTCTTCAGTTTCGAATTCTCCGCTCCACGTTCTCTAAAAAGAGACCTAGAGGTCCGTCTGTTTTTGGTTTTTTTTTTGGAAATCTTGTACAGTCGGACAAGTGAGGATACGAATCCCATTCCGATTCGGACTTTTAGTTATCTTCTTTTTTTTTGGTATTTTATAGAAGATTGTTCTTTCGTTTCTGTTTCTTTTGGTGGGAAATCTTCGGGGAGCTTGAAACCATGAGGGATCAATGCACTCATTTCGGTTCTCTACCTCTCTAACACATTATCTTTCTTTTTCATTTTCGGTGAGCTATTAATCTTCTGGAGTGGTTTCTTTGTTTAAGGAAGATTTCTTTGCTCAGGGGTTGCTTTTTGGGCGGGGAAATCTTCGGGGGTCAAGGTACTTTTCTAATTCTACTTCTTCTGATTTTTTTGGAGGGAAATTTTTCACTTTTAATAGTTTCTTAAGAATCTAATTCTAAGTTATAAAAAGATTTTGCTTTTTTGGGAGGGAAATCTTGGGCTTTAAGGTAATTCGCTAACTAACTTTTTTAGAGGGACATTTTCTTTAAAAACTCTTTTTTAAGAATCAGATTCTTAGTTATAGAAAGATTCTTCTTCTATGTTTTATATTTTTTGGATGGGAAATCTTCTGGGAAATTATGCATATCTCCTTAACATTTTTGAAGGGAAATCTTCTTGGGATTAGTGTACTTCTCTCACAAACCCTCTCTACTTGGGAAATATGTCTTTGAGAAATCTTTGTAGCATTTTATGAAGGGAAATCTGTACAGGGAAATTTTTCTAAGAAATTGTAAAGCCTATAGAAACAAGAGGGAATTTTTCTCTATTGTAAATAGGTGTGAACTTTAAGGGGAAAGCCTTCTCTCTCTCTATTTACCTTTTAAATCCTGCTTGTAAGCCCTCCCCCCCTCAAAAATCCCCATTCTTGCTTAATAAAGACACCTATGTCATCACCCCCACCTCATAAATAAGAACATAAAACCTATTCATTATCAATCACGCTTCTGGTTAACCGCCAATTTAGAGGCACTCAGCACAACACTTAACATTCCCAACAATGACAGCCCGACTAGAAACATAGAAGCGAGTGGGAGTGGGAGTGGGTGTGGGGGTGGTGGTGGGGATTATGGGCATTAAATGAACAACCTCAACCCACTTAAATAACATCATAAAATAAACAAGCAACAAATGGTGGCAAAAACTGGTAAAAACAATTTACGAAACTACCAGAAACCGCCCCCAAAAACAAAGTTCAAAAAGGCTTAAATGCCACAAAAATCACACACACACACACATACATACACACATCTTATATGCGTATGTGTGTGTGTCTAATAGAGCGGGTAAAGGAGCGTCTAGATTTTGGTGTAGGGGTTTCTGGCTTAGAAGTGCCGCCAAGAGGCAAAACCACTTAAGTACGCCTATAAAATGGCTGTGAAAATTTCACACTAAAATCTTTAGCCTTTCCCGAAAAAGCCACAGAAACCGAAAACCCTCACACCACACAACCGCCCCACTAAACACTCGAATCCTTTGACGAGGACCTTAAGCCAGGACATGTGCGTAACAGAGCATTTAAGGGGCTAATGATGATGAAGTTGTTGATATGGATATGGATGAGTGTGTAAATGAGGTGGAGGAAAAGTTTTTAGGGCGAAATTCATCATAAAATCACTTAAAATTGTATTAGAATCAACCCCTGAATGGGTGTCCTGGGCGGGATGGGGTGTCCTATACACGCATACATACATACATAGATAATTGCGTGTCAAAACTTTTCAACCTTTGACCCCCTCGGGTGGGCAACCCTTCTCTGCACGAGTGTGCGTGTGTGTCCCATAACTGTTCACTAATCCTTTGATGGGCCTAATCGTTTGCCTTCTTATTTTGCCTTTTGCTTTCCTCTTCCATGTCCTGTCGACACACACACGCACACACACACACACACACATATCATGCTAATTTGCGGACAGCCGCCTTCGTTTGACTTGGCTTCCGGTTCTTGTTGGAATAACGGCAACCGGACACCCCATAAAACTTGGACCAGTCGAGGGGGGGTTGTCCTGGAGGACGTATAAGGCATGAGGGTGAAGGGTCTTCTAACCTTATGCTTATGCTCACTCATGTGGCAGGGGCAACAAAGTGGCATAAAAGTGTTCAAATCATTTTAGGGTTAATTTCCGCCTTCTTGGGACAGGACATAGAAGACGAGAAAGGAAAAAGAATGAATGAGGGGTGGAGAGAAGGCGAGAAGGACGATTGTGGGCGTTTGCCTAATTAATTCACACGATACCTGCCATGAAGTCAGAAAGCTAAGCTGCCCCAAAGCGGCACGCACTGTCTGCCAAGGAGGGGAGACTGCCCCCAGCAAGGACCTTTCCTTCCTGCGTCTACCCACAAGTTAAACACACATTTGTGGGTCACTTCCAGTATCCGAGGACGTGCGCTGCTGTTCGCTCTTGAATTTCTAATAAATATCAAAGGATATGGTGTGGGGCGGTTGAGTGTGTGTGTGTCCACCGATTATGTGTGTAATTTCCAATTATGACTTCCTTTTTGAGGTGTTGGAAGGACACTGACGTGAGACTTATTTAATAAACTTGTTTTATTGCTTAATTCGAAATCCAGAAACAGGATATCCCCCCTGAAACAGTGATTCCCTGGGTCAAGAAAGTCCGTTTTTTCGTTTGGGGTTGGAGGTGAAAGGACCCTTCACACACTTACGTATATCCTGGCTATCCTCTCGGTGTGTTTTTTTTTTCTTGGGGCGGGTGTCGCATTCGCATAATTTGTAGGTCATGCATATTTGGGATGTTTGACATGTTTTCTTGGTGTTTTACATGATAAACACTTGAGGGTGCTGCTGGCAAAATAAAGAGCCCAAGGACCAAGGACCAAGGACTTTGGGTAATCCATATATGTGTGTGTGTGTTAGCTTGTGTGAGTTGCTTGTGCGTGCGTGCTTGTGCCTTTTTGGGGCAACAATTTCTCAGTCAATTTTGTTCCTCAACCGAGCGGGGCAACTTAATTTGATTTTCGAGTGGAAAACTTTGCCTGCCAGCCTGAATTCAAAAAGTGGTCACCAGGGAGGTGTCCCTGCCTTGTGCCACTTGTGCCCCATTCCCCCACCCGTTACCCCGTTACCCTTTCACCTACCAGCCTTACCAACTGGGCCCTTCAATCAAACGCCACTAACCGGTTTTCACCAAATCAAGGAGAGCCAAACGAGTTTTGTTAGTTCCGCGGTTCCTCCTTTTTATTATTTTATTTTGTTTTTATTTTTTTTTTACTTTTTGTAGCGTAACATTTGTGGCCACGTTGCAGCCGCATGCAGGCCAGAAGACTCGTCTTCTACACTCGATCTCAAACTGCACTTTTCTCCCTGCCCCAGCCCCAGCCCCAGCCCTTGCCCCTGATTACGACTCCAATTTCAGCTTCGGCGGAATCCACTCGGTGGCACTCAGGTCTCTCAATCCCCGCCTGTCTTCTATGTAGGTCGCTGCAATCGGCCAATTTGTGCGGCTTCGGTTTCGCTTTTGGCCCTGGCCACTTTCTGCCCGGCTGCCTCCTGGCTAATGCCTTTTATTTTCAAATCATACTTACCGGACGGACGAAATTGCCTGCAGAGTATCCCTTAGCTCTTCGTTTCCTTCAGACATTATTTTAGAAGAATTTATTCGGCAAATTAGTTTCAATTTGTTTGGGGACTTAAAGCATATTGTTAGGAAATGGAATTAACAAAAATTAAAGGTATCTCTCACATAAATCGTGCAGAAATTGGCCAAGATATAGCCTTCCCAGGGGCTATAGGCCAAAAACCCACTTTTTGAAGGGGTCTCCCCAGGAAAATTTTGAAAAAAATCGAAAAATTATTTTGTTGCCAGATTTTGATGTAGATTGGTGGGAAATCGTTCCTCAAATCGTTTAAGGTATTCCCCGCAAGAATCGGATGAGAATCGGCCGAGATATAGCCTTCCCAGGGGCTATAGCCCCAAAACCCACTTTTTGAAGGGGTCTCCCCAGGAAAATTTTGAAAAAAATCGAAAAAATATTTTGTTTCCAGATTTTGATGTAGATTGGTGGGAAATCGTTCCTCAAATCGTTTAAGGTATTCCCCGCAAGAATCGGATGAGAATCGGCCGAGATATAGCCTTCCCAGGGGGCTATAGCCCCAAAACCCACTTTTTGAAGGGGTCTCCCCAGGAAAATTTGGAAAAAAATTGAAAAAATATTTTGTTCCCAGGTTTTGATGCAGATTGGTGGGGAATCGATCCACAAATCGTTTAAGGTATTCCCCGCAAGAATCGGATGAGAATCGGCCGAGATATAGCCTTCCCAGGGGGCTATAGGCCCAAAACCCACTTTTTGAAGGGGTCTCCCCAGGAAAATTTTGAAAAAAATCTAAAAAATATTTTGTTTTCAGGTTTTGATGCAGATTGGTGGGGAATCGATCCACAAATCGTTTAAGGTATTCCCCGCAAGAATCGGATGAGAATCGGCCGAGATATAGCCTTCCCAGGGGGCTATAGCCCCAAAACCCACTTTTTGAAGGGGTCTCCCCAGGAAAATTTTGAAAAAAATCGAAAAAATATTTTGTTTTCAGGTTTTGATGCAGATTGGTGGGGAATCGATCCACAAATCGTTTAAGGTATTCCCCGCAAGAATCGGATGAGAATCGGCCGAGATATAGCCTTCCCAGGGGGCTATAGGCCCAAAACCCACTTTTTGAAGGGGTCTCCCCAGGAAAATTTTGAAAAAAATCGAAAAAATATTTTGCTGTCAGATTTTGATGCAGATCGATGGGGAATCGATCCACGAATCGTTAAAGGCATTTCTTCCAAGAATCGGATGAGAATCGGCCGAGATATAGCCTTCCCAGGGGGCTATAGGCCCAAAACCCACTTTTTGAAGGGGTCTCCCCAGGAAAATTTGGAAAAAAATCTGAAAAATATTTCGATGTCAGGTTTTCATGCAGATTGGTGGGGAATCGATCCACAAATCGTTTAAGGTATTCTCCGCTAGAATCGGATGAGAATCGGCCGAGATATAGCCTTCCCAGGGAGCTATAGCCCCAAAACCCACTTTTTGAAGGGGTCTCTCCAGGAAAATTTGGAAAAAAATTGAAAAAATATTTTGTTTCCAGATTTTGATGCAGATTGGTGGAGAATCGATCCACAAATCGTTTAAGGTATTCCCCGCAAGAATCGGATGAGAATCGGCCGAGATATAGCCTTCCTAGGGGGCTGTAGGCCCAAAACCCACTTTTTGAAGGGGTCTCCCCAGGAAAATTTGGAAAAAAATTGAAAAAATATTTTGTTTCCAGATTTTGATGCAGATTGGTGGAGAATCGATCCACAAATCGTTTAAGGTATTCCCCGCAAGAATCGGATGAGAATCGGCCGAGATATAGCCTTCCTAGGGGGCTGTAGGCCCAAAACCCACTTTTTGAAGGGGTCTCCCCAGGAAAATTTGGAAAAAAATTGAAAAAATATTTTGTTTCCAGATTTTGATGCAGATTGGTGGAGAATCGATCCACAAATCGTTTAAGGTCTTCCCCGCAAGAATAGAATGCATATTTTGTTCAAAACAGGCCGTGGGAAACAGTTTCCCTGTAGTCAGGCGTGCATGTCCTAGGGCACATCCATATCCTGGCAGGACCTGCCCTGCCAATGCGATTAACACATCAAGCCGCAGTTGACCGATAGGGACAATAAATCAGGGAGCGCTTAATCGTGGGGCTATCTGGGAAATGGGGCAGGCCGCCAGGCTAGGATGCGTGGGGCAGGACATTTCTTGAGGCAGGACACTCCCAGGACCTCTAGCTGGTCTCGCACCGTGCCACTTGATTCGATTTGTTGTTGTTTCTGTCGCCATCACAGCGACACATCCAGGACACGCGCCACACACACGGACACACATGTCTGGTTGCCAGGATTACTGCCCCAGACAGGATGTGTGCAGGATGGGGAGTCGGTGGTGTGGCGTGGTGGGAGAGAGGGGGAGGGAGGGGTGTGTCGACTGCTGCCATGACAGCACTTAGCCTTAGTCGGGCGCCCAAGGTCACTGGGTAGAGCTGTGAAGCTGGAGAGTCTTCTGAAGGCAGACAAGGACATCCCACTAATACGCATACAAACACACAAGCCCACACACACACTCACTCTTACTTACGGAGACTGTGTGGCAACCTGTTGAGAATAGCTAGCCGTGCCACAAAAAAAAAAGGAAAATGAAAATAAAAGAATATAAAGAAAAGCCAAAGAAAAGAAAAGAAATAAGAAAGCTAAGCGCGAGAAAATCCTTCTGGCAGAGACACCAAAAAAAAAAAAGAATAAGAAAGGAGGGCTAGCTACTAGACTAAGTCGTTCTATAAGATACACTTTTTTAATAATTTTTGATGTTAGAAGTCCTTAAAGGACAAGCGGGCAAGGCCTTCAAAAGCTTATAGCACTGATAACAATTTATTCCCTTTATGTTAGTTTCAAGGATAATACCTTTCCTAACCTCCTAGTAATACTCTCCTCTAGAGTATATAAAGAAAAGGTCCTTCCTGCAGCTCCTCCCCCCCTAAAAACAAGGGGTGGTCAATGGCCTACAGGTGGTTTTTATTTTATTTTTTTTTCGCCTCCGTGTTGCCACGCGTGTGTGTCAGCTGTTGGTGTAATTAGAAACGAGTCCTTCTGCCTTCTGCTTGGGTTTCCATTCCAAGAACAATGTCTGCCCGGTCCATCGCAGACAACAAGAGGGGTGCTGGGATGATGCCGGCTCAAGGTCGTCAGAGCTGGTCCTTTTTTTTCCTTTTCACCTGTTACCTGTTACCTTCGCCTCGGAAATTCATCACTTCAGCTTCAGTCGGATTCTGGGTTCTGGATTCTGTTTCTAGCTTAGCCAGCAGGACCCCCCCTTTTTTCGGGGAGCACCACCTTTGGAAGAAAAGCAACAAAAAAAAAATACACAGGAGAAGGAAAGGAACAAAAAAAAAAGACGAAGCCAGCAAGGACGAGAGTGAAAGTCTGCCCACATGGGATGAAGACTTACGCACTTGCCACACACACACACAGACACAGACAGGCACAGGCACACTTACAGTTACAAACACAAATACACCCACTCACTGGCTGCGTTGACGTCGACGCTGACGCTGACAGCGACGTCGCCGATACACCAATACCAATACACAGTCGCTCACCAATACAAGTGCGGCAGGAAGGCTCCTTCTCGTCCTCCTTTCCTTGCTGCTGCCGCTCTGCCAGCGTCGCTGTCGTTACTGCTACTGTTTATTTTGGTGGCAGCCACCCCCTCCTCCTCCTCGCCCCTGCCACTCTACGCCTCTGTCGGGAATCGTTTTTCTTCTTCTCCCCATTTTTTCCCCCAAAAAACTTTTCTTAACTTTTTCTTTGCTGGTGCGGCTCTTGGATTTCATTTCCCATCGCAGCAGGGTTTCTCTTTGGAGCTTCTCTTTCGAAATAGTTTCGTACTTAAGAGATGCGGCAGCCCCCCTCAGGGGGGGTACCTCTTCATTTTTCCCGGGATCTATGGGGATGAGGATGGAGCCTCGTATTTTTTGCGGCACAAGCTTTTCTTTTGGAGCTTGGAGCTAGAGAGCTTTTAATAGCGGCCATAGTTTCCGGTTTCTGTCTTGGATTAGCTTTGATCGTTAGCCAAGCTTGCAACCCTGCTCGCTCTCTCTCTGTTTTCTGCGGAAGAGTGCCTAAGCTTATGGGGAGAGAGAGAGAGTTCTGTAAAGCTTACTGCATAAGATCAAGCTTTAAGCCAAGTTTTACACCCTTTCTTTGTAGATTTCTTTACATCTTTACTCTCTCTTCTGGTTTCTGCGTAGAATTGTTAATCAGAGAATTGCCGGCCAACTCATTGAATGTCTTAAGAATGAAGTCTTAGTTTTAGTCTCTTTTTCTTCCAAATTCTTCCGGCCAGACGTGTTTGGATCCAAAGTTCTTGCTCTGAAGAATTGCGAAGAATTCAGATTAAAGATTAGTGTCGTTCTTGTCGAACATCGATGACATGCCAGATACCAGATACCAGATAACATGGATGTCTGGCTCCGGTTTATTTTTTATTTATGATTTGAAAGAATCAGCGCCGTAGAGCCGTTCGATTATCACGTAGCTCCGGAATACCTATCCGATATCATTGGTCAGTTGGGAATCCAACCACCGGACATTCTCTCTATCCGTATCAGAGTATTCTTTCCACAATCTTTTCCGGATTGGAAAAAATCTAAAAAAATGCACGCACATGGAATGGCACTATCTCTGCTTAACCCTTAACACCTGTCTCTTATTGATTATTATTTTAATAAATATTTTTAAATTAAGTTCCACCCTGATTCATGGGGAACTACCTTCCGTTACCATTTTTTTTGGAGCGTCTTGTGAGATATTTCAAAATTTTAAACCAAAATTCCAAGTGCTCCTGTTTCCCAGAACGTGCCTGATATTACCGAGTCTTATGCACCAATAGGCTTCGGTTTTTTGCTGGCACTACTACCTTTCCGGTAAGAACTGGAACGTGTCCAAGTGACGCACCACGAATTTTGGAATACTTTTGGATGCGTAACTCCCACATCTCTTCGTAAGCCCCCATGTACGTGTAAGAATCATAAACAAACTAAAAAGCCAACAAAATAATGACCTTGACTCTGGGAAATTTTTGGCAAATCGATCAACGTTCTTAATTCTTAAAAAAAAAATTGCGTGCATTTTAAGACTTTTTTTTTTGGCATTACCCTCCCTCGTAGTATGTCTAGAGGCCCAAATCACGTAATCTTGGAAGCTATAGATTACTCATACCACTCGGAGAAGATGTGCATCTCCGGTGCGGAAGTAGTGCTCTCTGGACAACAGTACTTTTGGACATGAGGCTGGTACTCCGGCCAGATAGAAGACTCTTCTCTTCCGGTCTACGGCGGGCCAGTGGCACGTGGCTGGGAGAGTCTTCGCCGGAGAGGGTACGGGTCTCTCCGGGTACTACCAATTGCCGTACTTAAATCACGCCGCTGTCGATCGGCATTCGAGTTATGCAACACTCTCGAGAACGGTCAGAGCCCCAGCCAGCGACCTTTTAAGCGCGCTCGCTTCGTTCCAAGCCACCAGTTGCCGTTGCAGTTTCACTTGCAACACAGGAACACCAGAGCCTTTCCCCAAAACACACAAATGTTCTTGTAGGATTCTGAAAAAAATTAGTTGAAAAAAACAACATTAATTCCAAAACCAAGTGAAGTGCTTTAAAAAAAATAAAAACAAGATGCAGTGCCTCTGGTGGACACTGCTGGGCCTTGTGGCTGTGCTCGTCCAGGTCACAGGTCGTTCGGTGCGTCAGGTATCCGGCGGCTACCATCCCGGATATTACGGACAACCGGCCCCCTATCCGGCCTATCATCATGCCCCTCTGCCCTACGGCTATGGATACCAGCCGGCGCCTCCTGTCTATAGTCCTGCCCCTGCTGGCTATTACGGCAATGTCTATGGAGTCTTCAAGGATTTTCCAGGCGGCGGAAGTCCAGTTAGATACGATTATGTAAGTAGCATAAAGGATAACTAGGATAATTGGGGCATTGAGAATTATTTATGTGCCTTCTTAGAACAATCGCTGCTCCCGGAACTATGTGGGAATCAAGGCACATCCCGACCAGCAGCAGTACTACTACATCTGTCAGCCCAACTGTGTGATTTTCAGCAAGTGCCCCAACCAAGAGGTAAGTGCTTTCTCTAATTTTCCTTAATTACTCTATTAAGGGCGAGAGTCTGTCCCTTTTTTTTGTTTGTAGAAATTCAATCCCAGCAGTGGAAGATGTGCTCAGCAACAGATTCAGCCCCTCAACGTGCCACTGAATCGGCCCCAGTGCCAGAAGGAGGGTCGCTTCCCGCATCCCCATGATTGCAAGGTCTACTACCGGTGCCACAAAAATCAAACGGAGCCCTGGCTCTTTGCCTGCCCCGAGGGCACTGTGTTCTCGTCGCTGGAGAGGAAGTGCCTACCCGGCGACCAGTGCCCCTCGACAGAGATCTCCGACAGCGGCAGCTACATTCCACAGAACTGTGAACTCAAGTTTCCCGAGTGCGCCGAGGAGGGCACCTTCCGTTCGCCGACGGACTGTGCTTTGTACTACACTTGCCGATTGCAAAAGGAAACCGGTAACTTCCTGCAGACGAGGTTCAAGTGTCCGGGCAGCAACAGCTTCGACCTGGACAAGAAGCTGTGCCGGCCACGTAATGAGGTGGAGTGCTATGATTATGTCCCGGGTCCGGTGCCGGGTCCTTTCGCGCCGCTACCCTATTATCCGCCCTATCCGGCTGCCTTGCCCCTCTACGAGGAGGACGACTACGACACGGGTGCCGGCAAGGAGCAGGAGACCACTGCCCTCAAATCGGATCGGGCTAAGAGCTTTGAGAAGCCCTCGGTCAACATAGTTATCGTGCCCACCACACCCACCACCACCACTGCCAGGACGACGATGACGGTGAAGCCCAGCGCTCCCACATACACGTATCCTTACTACTATCCTTCCTACGACAAGTCGCACCACCACAGCAGCAAGGAGGAGCCCGCTCTGCAGAGTCTGAAGCTGGAGGAGGACATTGTGATTCTTCCCACGGCGACAACGAAAAAGTATGAGTATGTGAAGTACACCCAGGCCAGGGCCGCGGAAGAGGAGGCCACTGAAAGTCCGAAAAAGGAGGCCAAGAAGTCGCTGAAGGGCTTGAGCTTGTCCGAGAACATTGTGATTATTCCGACGACAGAAAAGACCACAGTGCCTACTTGCCCCACTCATACCACGCACCCTACAACCAAGAAGCCAGAAACAACTCCAACCAGCAAGAAGCCAACGACAGCCACAACTTCGACGAAGATGACTACGATAACCACGACACCAAAGCCTACAACCACGACTTCAAAGTCTACAAACACGACTCCAAAGCCTACAACCACGACTCCAAAGCCTACAACCACGACTCCAAAGCCTACAACCACGACTCCAAAGCCTACAACAACTACGACCAAGAAGACGACAACCACCACGACTGAAAAACCAACGACAACTACGACTACAACTAAGAAACCAACCACAACCACTGAGAGGCCAACAACAACCACTCAGAGACCCACAACGACGACAGTGAAGCCCACAACAACCACTGAGAAGCCCACAACAACTGTGAAAACAACAACGACTACGAAAGCGACAACCACACAGAAGCCAACACCAACAAAGAGGGAAACCACTACAGTGACAACTACTACCGAAAAGCCAAAAACTACAACGGAGAAACCAACAACCACGACACTGAGAACGACAACAACTCCCAAGCCAACAACGACAACTCCTAAGCCGACAACAACTACTGAGAAACCCACGACAACTACTCAGAAACCAACTACTACGACTCCAAAACCAACGACTACAACTCCTAAACCGACAACAACTACTGAGAAACCAACTACGACTACTCAGAAACCAACAACGACAACTCCTAAGCCAACAACAACCACTCCCAAGCCAACAACAACCACTGAGAAGCCAACAACCACTCAGAAGCCGACTCCCACAAAGCGAGAGACGACAACTATTAGTACAACAGAGAAGCCAAAGACTACTCTGAATCCTACAACCACCACTACCAAGAAGACAACCACAATTGAACCAAAAACAACGACCAAGACAAGCACCACAGTGACGACAACAACACAGAAACCAACAACGACAACAGCCAAGCCGACAACCGAGACGACAACTACACAGAAACCAACGACTACAACGCCAAAGCCAACGACAACCACTCTGACGACGACAACTCCTAAGCCCTCAACCACAGAAAAGTCAACAACCACCCAAAAACCAACAACTGTGACTTCTACGACTCAGAAAACAACAACTATTACCACTACCACCACTCCTAAGCCAACAACTACGACAAAGAAACCAACAACGGTGACAAGTACTACCCAGAAGTCAACGACAACTACTGAAAGACCGACAACTTCGACACCAAAGCCTACGACTTCAACACCAAAGCCTACGACTTCTACTCCAAAACCGACAACGACGGAGAAACCAACAACAGTGAAGTCAACAACGACTCCCAAACCGACAACCATTGCAACTTCCAAGAAGACAACAGAAACCACTCCAAAGACAACAACGGTTGTCGTCACAACCACACCGAGACCAACAACAACCACTGTGAAGCAAACAACAGTGACAATAACGACACCAAAGCCGACAACCACCACTCGACAGACCTCGACAGTGACAACCACGACTCAGAAACCGACAACAACCACCGCCAGGACGACGACAACAACGAAGAAAACCACTATTATTCCAAGTTCCAGCACCTCCTCCACCACCACAGAGCTAACCACCGAAACTAAGCCACACTGCCCCGATTCGGACACCACCTCAGGTAAGATATTGAAGCTTCCCAGTGAGTACGATTGCATTTCATGACTTTGCTTGAAGATGAAGAGCATTTACTGACAGACACTTGCCTTACAGACACAGAAACACAAAATAAATGCACACGCCCCTCAGAAGTAGTTCTGAAGTCACTTAGAATCCACCAAACCGAGTCACTTCAGCCACACAAACTGCAACAACTAGAGCCACCACAGCAACAACCACTCAGACAGAACCAAGACACCCACATCAACACTAAGGTAGCCTTCGGCAAGAGTATTCTGGGCGCGAGACAGGGGGTCCTGGCGCAAAATCTCATCTCCGGCGGAGAGCCACAGAGTCCGGACTACATGGACGATGAACCGCGGGGAGACGGATCGACGGAGAGTCGATCGTCGGGCCAGAGCACCACAAAGGTGCCCACCACCACCACCCTGTCCACACTGGCGGCGGCTCAGCTCTTGCGGCGGTTGTTCCACGTGATCTCCACCACGCCCAGTCCGCCGACCACGCCCCGGCTCACCTTGGCCCAGATGGCGCGCCACAACCTGGCCACCTCGAAGCCCTTCATCGCCCACTCCCTGCGGCTGTCCATCAAGCAGCTGGCCTCCACCCAGAAGCGCTCCATTGGCCAGCAGCCGAAAATCCTGAACGCGACTAGCAGTCGGGAGAACGGAATTCCAGAGGACTCTGAGTACTACGACGGCGACTCGGCGGAGCAATATGGCGATGAGGAGACTGAGGTGGTCTCCGCCAAGGCGGCCAGTACCACGGTGGCGGCGGTGTTGCCTCTCCAGCCAACAACAACCACTGAGAAGAAGCCAGAAGAGACTACAGCATCGCCGAAGCCAAGTACTTCCAGTACGGCCCAACCTGAGTACGATGACGAGTCCGGAAGCTCGGACTACGCCAATGATGAGGCTGCGGATACAGAGAATGAGATTCCAGACGGAGTCAAGAGTCTAGAAGAACGCAAGAGTCTATTGCTGGACTTGCTCAAGCAGAGATTATATCAAGCGGAAGAGGCAATCAGCACTACAACATCTTCAACTTCAACAACATCTACAACCTCTAGCACCTCAACAACAACCACAGTAGAACCTCAGACCTCTAGCACTAGCACAGTAAGGCCAAGTCAAGTGGCTAGGAATTCTAGCTCCTCAGAGTCCTACGAAGATGAGGACTACATGGAAGACGAACCCATGTCCTCCAGGACAGAACCAGAAGCTAGAAATCTTGAGACAAAGCTGACAGTTAAACCAACAGCAGCTCCTGCCAAAAGACACATCGTCCCTGACTTGGCTTTTAATTTGCAACAAAATGAAGTGGTATCCTCGGAAGTCAAAGCTTTGAGTGATGGTGTCCTGTTTCAAGGATTCGCTGAGCCACTTGGCCAGCCTCTGAGGCTAACAAGTTCTTCGTTAGTTTTGAAACCAACAGCCAGACCAACAGTTACACCAACAGTTACACCAACAGTACCACCAACAACTTCACCAACACCTTCAACAACTCCAATCTTTAGAAGATTCTCTACAAATTCTTTAAGAACTTCTACCAAAAGTGTAGAAAACAAAACTGAGAAACCAGCAACCACAACACTTCCCTTAAGAAGCATTCCAACAACTACACCCACAACAGCTCCAATCTTTAGAAGATTTGCGACCAAATCTTTAAGAATCTCCTCCAATACACTTCCGATAAGAAGCACTTTGATTCCCAGAAGACAACCAGAAATCACAACAGAATCATCTAGATTTCTAAGAACCCTGAAAGAAAGTGCAACCAGCACAAGTCCATCCACACAGAACTCATCCCATGGGCCGCGCCACGAGGTGCTGACTGTGAACAGTAAGCCCTGGCTGCTGATGGCCAAGAACCACACCGTTCACCTAACTCCCATTGCCACTGCCGGCCACCCAGTGAACCAAAATCAAACCGCAACGAGCTCATTCTCTGAACATTCCACAATAGTTGCCACACCGGACGATGAGCTCTCGACCGAGAAGGTGCCCCAACTGATTGTGAAGGTGTACGAGCCCATCGACCTGAAGATTGTGTTCTGCCCCAAGTCCTGTGACGAGGATCATGACCACAAATATGGTAAGTACTTACTTTAATTCATAAAATAATAAAAGCTTAATTATTTTGTGGATTATGTTGCAGACCCAGCTGATAATCATAAGAAGCCGAGCTGTTTTGGAAGCGGATGCGACAACGAGGAGGACCAGGTCCACAAGCATGTCGCCATCCAGTGGAAGCCACTGGAGCTGAGTGACGTGGCCAGTTTCCAGAATGCAGGCTAACCATCACACACCCTTGTACATGACTCTTAACTCTTAAAAATATAATTAACTCCTAACTATAAAGCCAATAGACGTAAAAAATAAATTCATATTTTTAAACAAAGATCTGGAAGTTTATTTTTTGAGGAAAGGCATGCTTGCTAGGACTATCCGAGGATGCATTCGGTTCCCAAAGAAAAAGGACAAATTGGCCGAAAAATAGGACAGAAAACACACAGACAGAATAAAATCAGAAAAAGCATGCTTGGAAAAAAAGCATGCTGGGAAAAAGCATGCTTGGAAAAAGTAAAAGAAAAGTGCACTTTTCCGTCCAATTCCGAACGTCCTTCAGGCTTCAGTCACCTCTCTGCGAGTGTGTGTGGCAAGGTGGCAAGCATGGGCAGTGGGTCGTGGCTGGCGGGCTGTCTGTGGCATGTGTGTGTGTGTGTGTGGCTGTTGCATGATTGGTTTGAGTGGATGTCTGTCCAGAAGTAGGTGCCACCTGTTGTGCTGCACACTGAGTGGGTTGGTTGGTGGCTGCAACAAAAGAAAGAAAGACCCTAAAACCAGTCGCCAAACTCGAGGTCTCATGCCAGACATGCCACATGCTGCATGCCATTTGCCACCAGGCGCCCAGTGATGACAGAAAATGTCAGCATTGTTGCAATGCATTTTTTTCCGCTGCCTGTTATTGTTTCTGATTTATTTTTTCTTTGTTGGATTTTTTTTCCGAGTGCACTGGCTCTAGGCCAGAAGCTCCTTCCTGCCATGCCACACCAACCCCCCCCTCCCAAGTATTGGCTTTGAGGCGATTTACAGTTATGCGTGCCACAAATCGGCATCAAATGCGCTTAGCCCCGGATGCTCGGCACAAATCTCCAGTCGGCCATGAATAATTCAACAGTTCAACAGTTGGCCAAAAGCAAAAAAAAAAAAAAAATCTAACTATGGCTCACACAATTTGCAATTTCCAAGGATGTGCTTTGTAAGGATATCTCTCAACCCCCCCATTCCTGGCAGTCTCCCCTCTTGGAAGCTTACTTACACATGCTACAAGCTTGATGCTTTTCGCTGGTGTGCAAATCCTTTTTATGCCCGCATTATATAGTTCGCACGCGGCAGAGCGAGGACTCGACGCGAAAGGACACCGAGAACGTCACATTTGGCACACGATACGAGCGAGCGCGTCATTCAATTCCATTTCCATTTCTCCATTTCTCCATTTCCACATCTGAGCATATCTTTGTGCACCCCGCCCCATGACCCACCAGGACACACCAGGACCCACCGAGACACCACCATTTTCACATTTCCATTTTGGAGGAAAAGCGCGAAACGCCATTCCATGGGCCATATAACCAAGTTCAATTACCTGTTACAGCCGTTAGATGAATTTCTATGGCCAGTACATGTCCCGACTAGTTGAGTACAGTTTTCGTCCTTCAAGGATATAAAAGTGCGCACATGTACACATGTGTGTGTGTTTCGGTTTCCCTCCTCTGCTCTCGTTTTTTTTTTTGAATATTTGAAATGTTTTTGTTCACACGCCAAGAGCAACAGTGGAAGGATATGTGTGTAAGGATATGCGAGTATGTGTGTGTATATGTAAACGGGAAGAATAACGACACACTTTGGCACGCATTTGTGATAAACATAAATGAGCTTAGAAATGAACCCCGCAGGATAAGGCGGGACAAGATATTGACTGTCGGGGCGTAGCGTACAGTATCTGGCATCAAGGATCAGGCCAGAAAACAGAGCATTATACAAATGATACGACATTAGATAAGCCTAAGTGCAAATTGGCTTACAAACCGGGATTTGTGATTTGCTTTTCTTTTTCTTTTCGCTCTCTTTTACTTTCTTTGTTGCGGCTTAGCCAGAATCCAGGATGCAGGATCCTCATCACATATGCATGAGGACTACTTCATGATAGATGGATAGTGAGTCAGCCAACTCAGTTCGACTCAATATCCATACCCATTGCTTTTAAGCACTCTTTTTGGCCAAAAAAAATAATAATACTTATGTCGTTAATGAGTATCGAACCTGGGTGCGTGCACCTGCCACAACTTTTGCTGCTTCTGCTCGAAATATTGTTATTTGGGTCGACTTCGTTTATGCTTTCTTTTTAATCAAAAAAGAAGAAAAACAACGAAAGCCGGCAAACACGACTGACTGGGTCGTCGACATGCAAAAAATCGCAAAGGAAGAATCGCATCCTGCCTGCAATTCCACACAAAAGGAGCAACACCGCTCTCCTGGAGTCCAGGACGAGTATGAGGTTTTTTCCATTTTTCGGCGCATAAGGCTGGAGCATGACGTTGGGGGGTTTTTTCGGGCAAGGGGTCTCGAAACAAAGCCAAAAGGACACACCCCACACACACACACACACATACGCAGAGAGACTCATACAGGAGAAGCCAAAAAAATTGCCAAAAAATTCGTCCTTGATTCGTTGCAGTTTCTTTTTCGGTGAGGAGTGTTGAGTGTCGTGTGAGTTTTCTAAAACGAAAGCAAAAAGATGCACTCACACACACACATACGAATGAACAGGATAAAGGACGCACAGGACACGGGAGGTTTTGGAGTCTGGAGCCATGGTGTGAGGCATGAGTACGAGTTGGGGCAAGGACATGCTACTGACTGGCTACGAGTTCATCGTCATGAATGAAATCCTGCCATGGAACACACTGATTGCCTTCCGTGCGATGCCCAAAAAGGATATCAAGGAATGGGTTACGTTCCGTGTTTGTTGCTTGTCTTGCATCATCTTTGTTGCAAATTGTTTCTTCTTTTTCTGTTTTTTTTTTGGTTGTTCCTCCTTAGTCCTTTTTGTTTCTTTCGTTGTATTATTTATTCTTTTTGGCTTTCGGATTGTGAACCTGTAGCTGCCCGCTTAGCCGAATGTTTCGTTTGAATTCGCTTGGCTGGCTGGTTGGCTGCCTGGTTGCTCCACTTAACCCGAAAGGACGAGGGTCCTGTGGTCTGCTTTGTCCTCAGATTTTGTGGCCGAGTGCATTTTTGGGTGGCGTGCTTCGGCGATTGCTTTGTGTTAGTTATACGGGGTATTTGTGGGGGGTTTTCTGGGTATTTTGGTTCTTAGGTGATTATGTAACAGGTTGTCCGCATGTCCGTTTATGTTTTTTGATAGTTTTGTTCAAGTTTTTAGAGAATTAAGTGAGATTATAATTAGTTCTAGTCCAAAAATATATTATTTCTCTATTTTTCTGCCTCTTAGTAGACTTTTTTGTCCGTCTGTCCGTTGACTTTCCAAGTAACCTGTCCGTCTGTCCGCTTGTCCTTTTGTCCCTTTCTCCTTTTGTCCGCTTGTCCTTTTGTCCGTTCTGCATGGCAAGCCCTAAAAACTATTAAAGCCCACAAGAAACTGTTTACACTTTCCAAGTACCGAGTAAATAAAGTCGAAAGGTTTGTTTTGGTTAAATATTTTTATTTGTGGCAACAATTTCATGCAACATACCGCACTGAGTGCACTGCGTTGATTTGGTTCATTCCCGTTTGGGGCAAGACCCTTGAAGCGTATCCTGATGCACCCCACTCGCCAGCCCCCCCGCGCCCAGCCGCCTCCCCAGGCGGGTGGAGCTCTCGTATCTTGACCCCTGGATCCGCGTGGATTTCATATGCAATTGCCATTAAGGTTGTCCTTATTATTTATTGACTTAATTGATTTTAAATATGCATAAAGCTGCGGTCCATCCAATATTTGTCTTTGGGCTGCAAAGCGCAAAGGCGGCACTCCGGCGCAGTGGCTTTCAATTAGCGGAATGCCCAAACATTACCCCGCCGGATGGGTACCAGGATGCAGTATCCTCGCTCGTTTTTAATTTGCTGTTTGCATTATCCGTTTCCAATTTTTATCCGTTTCTCCTACCCATTTAATTCTTTTTTTTATATATATACATTTTATTTTTTGCATTTTACCAACGCACTGCAAATATTTTCGTTTCTTTGATGCAATTTCGCTAGTTTTCCACATGCCTGACGACGACGAACGGGGTATAGGCCTTTCCAATGTCCTGAGAGTGGGCATGGGTGTGGCAAGGATATTCCCACTTTGTTGATTAAACATGAATTTTGTGCCTTGGCTGGCTAGCCCTTGCAAGTGCATCGCGCCTTCTCCTCTAAACTCGAACGGGAACTTCATTTTAATGCCATTTGAGTGCCTAAAAGTATGCTCTAAAAGTTCACATCCGGCAGTAAACTATCTTAAGGACTTGCCGGGTGACTCGCAAATTATTTTGTAAGCCATGTACATCGTTTGGCCGTATCTTTTTTTTACGCTAATTGTTTTGTCCGGACGATGGAATGGCGAAAAAAAAAATAGATATTCAGGAGACAACTCGCTCACAAAAAGCATCCTTTCTCCTGGCTGGCTTTTAATGCAAACTTTTTATTTTATTGAAGCATTAAAACGCATTTTTTACAACCGAATCGCAATATTGACGACGAACACCGGAAACTCTCACTCTGACTCGCATTTTAGCCGAAAGGTTGCAAAGCCAAGTTGCCAAGTTGCAGGAACTTCTGCCGGCTTTCATATAGATGACTAGAAGGATGCTGGGATGCCAAGATTCCAGGATAGTAGTATACTAGGATGGTGCAAGTTTTCTGCTGGCAGGACATGCAGGACAGGGACGCAGGTCGGGGCGCAGACAGGACAGGACAGCGGCCGAAGAGTGCTTGATGGTCCATTAAAGACAAAGATTTTTGAAAAATTACTGCATTCGGTTTATGGGTGAGGTCTGGGTGGGGGGTAAGCACTGAAAGAAAAGGGTTGAGGTTCTAGTTTTCTCTTAAAAATATTTTGAAAATTTGTTTAAAATAGTTCTCTATTCAAAAAAGCTTCTTAAGATCTTAAATATTTGAAAATAGAACTAAGCTTACTTTTTGAATATAATTTAAATCTTTAAAGCTAATTCATAAATCTGTAAAATAAATATTATAGTTTAGAGATTAAATAAATAAATAAATGAAGAAAGAAATCTAAGAATAATGAAACCATAATAGCTCTTTTATGCCTCTTACCTCTCATAAGCCCTTAAAACTTAATTAATTTCTTAAAAATATATATCAAAAACTTAATAAATTTTTGTGGCAGTGCCTAGGCTATATATGGTGCCTCATAGATCCTAGCGGTACGAAGGCGGTAACCAACTAGAAGCGGCCAAGTCTGCCGCAGGCGAACAACAAAGTTGTAAAAATTGTTTCGTTTTTAAGCCAAGGGAGTCTTGGGCGGAAAAAAAGAATAAAAATTAAGGAAAGTAGGGGGGCGGGCCATGGCACGGGGCGGGGCATTGTGGCGGTAAACTACCGTAAGTTTAACAGCGGCGCATAAACTGCAGCAGCAGCAGCAGCGGCAGTAACCCCCCGACCCCAAAAACTGTGCTACCATTAGCAATAAAAAGGGGGAACGAGAGCACGAAGGGAGGTTGCCTGCCTTCGCAGGATATATGGTGTGGTGGTGGGGGGGATGGCAGGACTACCGTCGAAGATTGAGTTATGTGCGTTTCGACTTTGTTTCTTGTAAGGTCCTGGTCCCGGTCCTGGTTTTGGTCCTGGGGGGTGGTGGTACGCGCGCTCTGTTTCGGCAATATAACGGTAATAACCGAATCGTTACAATCGCGCTCGTTTTTAGTTGCCGTTAGAATGCACACACTCGAGGAGAGGGGAAGAGAGGAGAGGGGGTGGGGGGTAGACCGGGGGGCAAGCGGCAGTTGCAGGTCATGAATTTGCCATTTTACAGCCGTCGTATATTTTTTTTTTTCGTCCTTTCTTATTTTTCTTACCATTCATTCATCCATCCAAGCATCCTTCATCCCTCTAAGCTCTTATCCTTTGGAGCTGATTTTTCAGATGGCGTTGGAGAGGGTGGGGTATGGAAGGGAGGTGGTCCATGGCTATACCCTAGAAATAATAACGCTTAAACTTTTTAGTGTTGTCATTAAATTCCTCGTGTAAGTTGCCGAAAAACGCTCCACAACCCGAAACAGGGTTGCTGTCTCTTCCGGGAGGGAGGGGTGCAGTGGTGGGTGCCGTGGGTGGGGGCTGAGGGGCGGCTTGTTTTTGTGTGTATTTTGTTACTGTTTTTATTTAACATTTTAATGTCGCCTCAGTCTTCGTCTTGGGGGCTATCACTCTACAGCAGCGCCCTCTATAACACTCACTCCCCCCTTCCTCATACTTCCCATACACTAACCCGCCAAACAGCCTCCCCTTCCCCCCTCTCTCCTGGAAAAAAAGCACATCTGCAGGTCTATAAATTTCGATATTTACTTTTTATATTGCAAAAATTTTTCTGCTGACGGAATTACGGAAATTAAAAACGAAATGAGCCTGAACCTGGGCCTGCAGGGGGGGGTGGGGGAGGGGGGGGGCCTGAAGGACCTCTGCCAGGGCTCATGCGCGGCGGCCTTCCCCCTTCCCCCACCTGCCACCCTATCCTGTCCGATGCCACTTTAGTCATAAAAGAAACATTATTCCGTGCACTTTTTAATATCCTTTCCTCTACCACCTACCATCTCCCGTTTATATTTAATCGTAAAGTTTAGAAACTTTGTAATGTCTCTCTGCTCTGCGGCCGAAGTCTTGGGCCTTCTTCGCCGCCATTATGTAGTACTATAGTATGTACTATATAGTACTATATATCGTATAATCTTAAAAATAAAGTTGTATCCGAAAGGAGCACAAAACATTTAATGGCTAATCAACAGGCAACATCACGAAACCATTGCTAGAAGCATTTCATTTTCCAAATTTATGCTTTTTCCCGCACATAGTTGTAAACTGAAAATGAGACCACCCCCTTTTTTCAGTTAAATAATCTCCCCCTCCCAATATCTATCTGCTGAATGTTGCACTTTTTGGGCCGACTTTGATTTGATTTTTACGCCGCGCCCATAAATTGTTTAGATGAGTTTTTTAATCGAAATTGTTCGAAATGACTTAGGTGCGCATAAAATGTCTCTTTCTCTCTGGAGAGTCCTGCTTCCTTTTTGGCCAAAATGGCGGGAGATCGGAGGGGGGCAGTGCTGCAGACAGTGGGTGGTTCGGCTGTGAATGGAAAGCGCTTTCCGAATAAATTGACGGCCGATTTCCTCCTTGGGCCTGCATTTCGTCCTGTCGTTCCGCAGAGTTTTTTTTTTATTTTATAGGGCTTATAAAAAGAATATTTTTAATAGCGCATAAAAACTGTTTGTTAGTTGCACGACTGCCAGAAGGAAGGGGGTGGGGTGGTGTATATTCTACACAACAAAAAAAAATTTTAAAAATATTATTTCTAGCTTATGAGATACAGATTTGAAATAAAACATTTTCTGAATAATATAGAGAGTAGTACCATAGGTTTATATATTTTCTAGTAGATTTTCTTAGTTTTCCTTGTTCTTAAATTTTTTTTTTTAATTTTTATATCATCTGGGAAAAGTTTTAAAACTAGTTCTTTAAATTCTTTTAAAGAACTCTCGGTAGCACAAATATTGGGAATTATTTTGGAAGAACTCTAAAGCCACTTTTTGATTATTTTAAACAAAAATTTGTAACAAGTTTTCCAGTAAGATTTTAATATTTAATATTTAATTAGCAGATACTATATTAAACATACTATTATTTTAATTTTTTTATTATTTTATTTGTTTATTAATTGTACATATATCTGTTATGTTTCTGTTTTTAGATGAAAGAATTTGGATGAAATATTTCAAGGAGTAAGTCCATTGATTGATTTTCTTTAACAATTTATTTGAAAACTATTTAAGATATATTTTAAATAAATTATTCAAGACTACTACTCCATTTCTAATATCTATAAATTAAATAAAACTTAAATTAAATGGAAAACGAACCTGTTTCTATTAAAATCGAAAGAAAAAACTAATATCTCATAGACTTTATGAAGCAACTAAGCTAAAATCTTAAGTTTTAGTTACTTTATTTATCTAAAAGCCTTAAACCCCTAAATAGCTATGATAACTAACCCAAAAACTAGACTAAACTTCTCCCAAAACTAAGCCCGGAGACTAGAGAGGGCGTCGGTAGGTTCTATGCTTCCTTTTTTTTGGCCAATCGGAGACCGCTCTGGACCAGGATGTGGTGGCTGCCCTTCACTTTTTACTGGCCAGCCAGAGCCAGGGCCAGAACCGGGGCCAGGAATCGTAAATGCTGCCGAAAACTTTGAACTTGATGGTTTTTGGGACGACCTCACCTTCTGTGGGGATTTTACGGCAAATGTGTGCCGTGTTCTGGCCGGAGGATACTTGGTCCTTGGTTCTGGAGCTGGAGCTGGCTATTGGGTACTGGGTATCTCATGTGGTAGCCACCGGAGAGAACGGAGAGAAACAAACATAAAAAGATACATTTGGCAGGCACCCAAACGACGCATAAAACGCGTTACTTTCATCCATGAGCGACGTTGATGGGCTCATAAATGCCGCGAATGTGCATGAAACGCGTATTTTTCTACTTTTTGATGATTTTGAAATTTTGTATGCGTTGAGTGCCGTTAAGTGTGTGTATGTGTGTGGGTGGTTGGCCACCACCGAATTGTTTTTAACCCACTGAAAGTAGATGGGATTTCCGAAGAAGGCGGCAGTTGCTGCTGCCGTAAAAGTAATATCAAATGTCTCATTTTTAGAGCCTCGAAATAAAAAAAGTTATCGGCACATTTCGTCAGCAAACCTACAAAAAGCCGAGGCTGTGGCCATAAAAAGGCTGCGGTTTAGTTTTTCCTCTTAGCCTCTTCATTTTATAATGCCCAATATCCTTTTTTCCCCTCCACTCTTTCTGGGAATTAAATATGGGAGCCGGACTAATCTGGAAAATGAACAAAAAGTGCCTGAAGGTAGAAAGTTTTTTTCACTAAAAGCTCCCCAGAAATTCATTAATAAATTTGGTTTTAAGATTCAGAAAGTTTCATAACAATATCCCTAAAAATTATTAATAGATTTTAAAAAGAAGAGACTTCTAGAACCTTTCCGCAAATCAATAAATGGAAAAAAACTTAATCCCCATCCTAAGGAGTGCCATATTTTCCATTTTTGTTCCAGTATCCAGAGGGGGTAACATAATTATCGGGGTGTGTGATGGGGTGGACCATGGGATTCGATTTTCGGAGAATTCTGGAAAAACATGGAAACCCTGGCCCTGTCCATTTGTTGATTCTGCTGAGGCCGCTTAATCGAACAATTTTGTTGCCCATAAATGGAAATGCTGGGCCTGCCGGGGGAGGGACAAGGGGGACAGAGGCAGGGGCGTGGGCAGAGTGGGTGGAGCTGTCATAGTTGCGCATTTTAAATTAGCGTATCCTTACACACACACACACACACATACTTTCGCAGAGGCAGATGTACATTAACACTCACATGCACACACGCACATCACATCCTGTGGCATCACAATCTATCGCCATCTTTGTTCCTTTTCGGTAATACTTTTTTGTACGATTCTTGTTGTTGTTGTATTTTTTATGGGCTGCTTTGTTTTTGGGCTTCATTAGATTGATTTTTATTTTATTGCCTCGCACATTTTAGGGCGGAGTTTTTGCACATTTTTTTGCATGCGTCCGAGCGAGGCAGGCTGCACTGCTGCTGACCTGCTCTCGACTACCCATCCCACTCCCACACACCCACTCGCACACACACACACACACACACACGCAAAAGCAACAAATTTAAATATATTTCGCCTTTTTTTTTTGTCATTTTTTTTTATCCAAGCCCCCCCCACTAAATTGCCAAACTGCAGCTGCCTCCTGCCCTGCCCATTTTTTACTTTTTTTCTCCCATTTTTTTATATATTTTTTTTTTTTATTTGTGGCTGTATGTAAAGTGCAGTTGCAGTTGCAGTTGCAGTATCGGCAGCAACAATGCACCACGTCCTGCATCCTTTTTTCTCTCTCTCTCTCTTTTTCTCTGCTTAATTTTATTTATTTATGGTTTTTATACATTTTTACTTTTTTTTTGCTTTTTTGTGATTTCTTTTTTTGGTTTTTTTTTGGATTTATTTTTGTTATTTGCACCCGCTGGGCGGTGCACTGGGTGTTGCAGCTGCAGTCGACTGCACTGCCCGCATGTCCTGCCTGCCATTTCCCGTCTCACCCAACGCAGCACCTCTCACTCGCACCTCCAAAAAAAGGCAAAAAAAAAAAAAATCACAAAAAAGCCTGCGAGTTTTTTTAGGGGATGGTGGAGGGATGGGGAGGCTGACTGACCGGCTGGCCGGAAAAATGCAACGGTTTCCAGCTCAGGAGCGAAATCATTAATGGAGGTGGCAAGGGCTCTTTTTCGAGGAGGCTTCTAGGGGTTTCTGGGAAGATTATTTAATAAAAATTATAAATTTATAGATTTTTTATTTTTTTATTATGAAATCTATAAAATTTTTTGTCAAAATCAAATATTTCTAGAAAGGTCTTCTAAAAATGGTCCCATGCGTATACGTAATATGGATATTTTTATACCCTTGCAGAGGGTATTATAATTTTGGTCAAAAGTGTGCAACGCAGTGAAGGAGACATCTCCGACCCTATAAAGTATATATATTCTTGATCAGGATCACCTCCTGAGTCGATATAAGCATGTCCGTCTGTCCGTCTGTCCGTCTGTCCGTCTGTCCGTCTGTCCGTCTGTCTGTCTGTTTCTACGCAAACTAGTCTCTCAGTTTTAAAGCTATCGACTTCAAACTTTGCACACATCCTTCTTTCCTTTGCAGGCAGTATATAAGTCGGAACGGCCGGGATCGGTCAACTATATCCTATAGCTGCCATATAACTGATTGATCGGAAATGCCATAACTTTGTTGTTTTTTAAGTTAGAAGGATGGGACTTGCTGTGGACTCCTCTTTTAGCAGACTTATTCGATCTGCCAAATTTCATAAGGATCGGCCGACTATATCCTATAGCTGCCATATAACTGATTGATCGGAAATGCCATAACTTTGTTGTTTTTTAAGTTAGAAGACTGGGACTTTGTATGGATTCTACTTTCGGCAAACTAATTTGATCTGCCGAGTTTAATAAGGATCGGCCGACTATATAAGATCCGATATATATCTAATAATATAAGCTGCCACATATCTGCAAGGGTATATCAACTTCGGCTCCGCCCGAAGTTAGCTTTCCATTCTTGTTTAATCTAATTTAAAATTTTTTGGTTGAAAATCAAAAAAATATATTAGACATTATAGTTTAGTTTATTTTATACACAAGCTTAATTTTAGATACTAAATGTTTACAAAGTTTTACTAAAACTTCATTTTGTTCCTCACAACTATGCGTATACGTAATTTTTAAAAAAAGTTTTTGGACAAGATGTAAAAAAATTAAAAATGTAAAAAGAATTTGAAGAAGAATATTCTCTTTAAGAAGAATAAAAGTTTAACTTTTAAAAGAAAATCCTTTCAAAAAAGCCTCTAAGGAAGAAAATAAAAAAATCTATTGCCTACTTTTTAGAGCCCAGCATCCTCATAACTGAGAGTGCGCTCCTGGAAAATGCATTTGCTGGCAAAACAACTAAAACAAGTCTTGTGCTGCGTTGCTGCCGCTGCTGCAGCTGCCACTGCCACTGCAACTGCAATTGTAACATAGCCCCCTCTCGCTCTGGCCCGAATAGTGCCGACCTTTTCTGGCCTTCGCCCAGGGCTTAGGATATGTGTGCGTTTTGTTTTTTTGTTGCTCTCCTTTTTTTTTGTGTGTTTTTTGTACTTTTTGGACAATTTTTATGTATAATCCTAGGCGTGTGTGATGGTTTTTTTTCCTTTTTTTTTTTTTTTTGTTTCAGGGCCAAACGAGCCGAACATAGCCGAATGCCGAATGCCCCTCCCATTGCCGGGTGGGTGGTGATTGAGTGGGTGGCGTGGCGTGGCAGTTGCAAGTTGCATGTGGCAGCCACGGCTGACCACTGCAGCCTGCTGTCATTTCACTCGCACCCAGGCCATACCAGACCAGAGTGTGTTGTTTGATTTTTAAGGCCTACACCGCCCCTCCTCTCCTCATTCCTTTCCTTTTTTTTATTTTTTATTTTTTGGTGCTTTTTTTTTTTTGTGGAATCCTGGTTGTTTTTTAGTCTTTTGTGCTTTTTGGGCGGCTTTTTGTTTGGTTTTCGCTTGGCGATTTTTTTGCCTTCCTGTTGCACGCAACTTGCAGCGCTGCATTTTTATTGGCTGAACGCTGCAAGTCCTTTCCTGTGTGTGTGTGTGTGCGTGTCCGCTTGTGTGTGTGCGTGCAGGGCTATAAGTAGGTGCTCTCCTCCTGTATATGCCTATACACTTTTTTATCCTTTTTTTCGTTGTTTTGTGTTTTATTTTCTGGCTATATCCTTTTTTTTTCGAATGCGTATGTATTTTAGCTATCGACGTTGCTTTTTTTTTGGTTGCTTTTCCGTTTTCCGCTGCAAAGCTTAATGCAAATAAAATTTTTGCGTTGACTTGCATTATGCTGATGCCTACACCGCCCACGAAGCCAAAAAAGGACTCACTGGCCACCCCCTCGCCCACCCCAGCCGCCCTCTGATAACGCATTCTGAGCTTATTTTTGTATTTTTTTTTTTTTTTGCATTTTTCTGTCATTAAAAATTGCCCATGCCTTTGGCCCCTGGTGGTTGAGGACGGCTGGGGGTCCTGTTGCAAGGACCCCATCCTTGGACATGTGGGCTGCGAATGTGGGTCGCCAGCCGCCGGCCGCCAGCAGATTTTTGTTGTTATTGCTCGTCGCATAATCGCCGGCTTCACACGCAGCCTGTACTCGACTCCAGCTCCACTCCATGCCCACTGCCCAGTACCCACTGCCACCCTGGCCACACATCCTTTTTATCCTTTATCCTGCCAGCCCATAGCCATTCGACTGCAATCGTTTTTTCGGCATTTTGCATCAAGCGTTTTCTTTTTTTGTAAATTTTTTTACGGGGAAGAGGTCTATGTATTTTTTTAAAACTCCTCATTTTTCAGTTGTCCTGGGAGGTTTGTTCTTTTTTTGTTTGCTTTTTTGGTTTTTTTGGTAACCCTGTCTGACTCGTTCCAGGACTTGGCTCCCTGTTTGGGAATTTCTGCACATAAATTTCGATTCTTTACAAAATTACCGATATTTTGATAGCTGGACGGCCACCCCAGGCTTAAGCTGTCGATTAACATTTTCGGTTGCCGGAATTGGATGATTTGACGGCAGGACCCTGGCCGTAGGCTGCATCAGGACTCACCTAGACTCACCTATTCCAGAACCTTGTGCCTTGTGGCTTTTTTTGAAATAAAAAACCATTTGCATTCGCATTTGCATTTTGCCACTTGACGCTTTTGTGTGTAATTGATTTTCAACGCTTTGATTGTCAAGTGCTGGCCCTTGCCCCATGCCCCATGCCCCGTGCAACAAAAGCCTGCCTCTAACTCTTTTTCTACTTTTGTTGTTTATTATGGCCCGGCTAACTATTGTTGTGGGCCTTTGTTTGGCCAACGAGCCACTCTCTATTGCCCGTTTTCTGGCGCGAGTGCAAATGCAAACACAAATTAATTTCCAGCCATTTAGTTGCATTGTGGCTTCAAGTGGCTAGAGAGAGGGGAAGGGGTGGGGAAGGGGAGGGGGGGTTCTCACTGTCCTTGACCAACCATAGGCTCCAGGTCGGGGCACTTGGAGAGCCCTAGCTCCCCTGACCTTAGTAATTGCAGGCACTTTTATTAGCTTTTGAAAAAGGTGAGTTGGTTTTTTAGGGAAATTATAGTTTTAAAAAGGAAATTAAAGGGATTTCTTATTGAATAATATTTTGGGGAATTATTTAAACTATTTTTAAGAGGAAATAAACTAAAATTAATAGTTAAGATCGTGTTTAATATTTTAAAAATAGTTTGAAAAGGGCTGATATAAATAAAGTTTGATATAAATTCTTAATAAATCCTTAAAAAATACCAAAACTTCCCTAAAAAAATCCCCAATGCAAGTTCAAACTTGCATTATCCTTTAAAGAAAAAATCCAAAACCATAACTGCCCAACAGGACTCTCAAAGAAATCACTTGTCATCGATCCACTTCACTTTGTATGCACTTTGTGTGTGTGTGTGGGGAGTCCTTCGCAAGGACATATGGCATTCTTGTGTGTGTGTGTCCTGTGCGGCATATACTCTGCCCTGCCAAAGGACCCTCTCTCAGAAGGAATAAATAAATATTTGGCAGCAGTGGCATTGCCAAAAAAAAGAACGGCAGAAAAAAAAAGAAAAGGACTCAGGACATGAGGCAAGGAAATATTAAAAATCTTCGCACGCATTTTGGTCGCGCATTAAAATCAAAGTAAAATGGCATCAATATAAATACTCGTAAATTTGCAATTTCGGGAGAAGCGAGAGCCCCCCAAAAAGAAAAGAAAAGCCCATTTTTGGGGCTACCCTCCCCCCTTCCCAGGACACCCCTCTTCTGACTACATTTCTTCTTTTTTTTTTTCTGTCAACATAAGCGACGCATGAAGGGGATACAAGGATATAGGGAGAAGGAGGACCTTCTCTGCGCATAAGGCCTCGTAAAAGGACTCTTCGGGGTGTATGCGTGTGGGTGTCCTTGGCGTGTTTAGCCAGCGAAGAGGCATATGTTTAGAGAAATTAGTTTTTCATAACGCACAAGTTGTTATTGCCACCCACACTGCCACCCTGCCACCATGCCACTCTGCCACACACACAGAGGCAGTCAGGCAGGCTGGCTTTTAACGGGATTTTTTATTGCAAATTCTATTCAAATATCCATTCAGTTTTATGGCCTCCCCCTCTTCGAGCCTCCCCCTGCTTAGTCCTTTGAAGCCTCCAAAATTCGCATATGAGCTAAAAATTCCGCCATGCCACCCACTACTCCTCCGCCCCCGCCGCCGCAGCCCTCTAAAAAGCCACCCCAAGGGGCTAAAGCTAACGCTACCTTGTTGTTACCGTTTTTATTTTTATTTCATTTTTTTTCGCTTTTTTTTTTAAACAAACACAATTTTTAATATGCCTGCAATTTTTATGAGTGTTTAGAGGAATTTTATTGCACAAGATTTCCCCTGCCTAGGTTAGAGGGGCGCCGGGTGGGGTCCCACGTCGCGTATGCGCGATAAGCGCCACCACCCCTACCCCACCCACAGCAACCACCAACACCCCTGGAATCGCATTTTTGCGTCCTGAAATGTCCTCGAGTACCATAAAAATAAAGAATGAAAATAATATTAAATATTATAATGTTTTTAGAGAGACTTGTTGGGTGGGTGAGTGGCTGGGGGAGGGAGTAGGTTTTTTTCTGTGGCAACTAGCTTGATTTTTTCCCTAAAAAAAAAAGGCTCAGTATTTTATTTTTTGCTGCCCTAAAAGACAAATTATTCTTTCCATTTAATCCGCCACTGGAAACGGTGGCACGTTGAAAATGCTTAATTTTCGGAGGCGCCTCTTGCCCTTTCACCAAAAGGGATCTACCACAAAATTCCACTGCGCAAATTTCAAAGCTCACGTCCTTGCTTTCGCACATGTGTTCTAAGCTTTCAAAAAAAAAAAAATACAGAATAAAAAAAATAAATAAAATAAAAAACCAAAAATGTACAAGAAACTTCAGAGCTGGGCGCCGCAATTTGTTGTTGTGGTGCGTGATGGTTTGCCTAAATACTTGAAAGGATAAGAGGTCCTTTCTAACAAGAGAGATCTTATTTTTATTTAAAATTAAATATGTGAGGGCTTTACAATTAAGATATATTTTTATGTAAGAGTTTTAAGCATGTAGGGTAGTATTTTTAATACAAATTATATATTAAGGATATGTATATCTTTTATCTAAGGATCTTGAGTCAGTTTTAGAAGATCTTCAAGAAGAGAGGATCTTGGAAGATAGTTTCTAAATAAAATCTATAAATAGTGAAGAATTTCTCATAATTTTCAAATCTCTTCAACACCTCTTGTAATATTTTTAAAAAATATTTTTAACTGATAAGTTTATTCCCAAGAACCTTCAAAAAATTCTTAAAAACTATAGAAGATGGTTCCTAATTTTAATTAAAATATAATTATTTAAAAAAATTTTTAAACTATAACCTTAAGACTTCCTCATTATCCCAAAAATCCAAACCAAGATCGATTGCTGAAAATAGGACTATAAATTTTTAAATTAAACCATTACTGTGATTATTTATTTTTGGTCAACAAATTCCCAAGGAAGCCAGTTCACAAAGAATCCTCCCGCCGGGATGCAACTCTCTTTTTTTTTTGTATCCTTATCGCCAGACAAAAATCTTGGGCCGTAAAACAAAAGGGCCAAGTATACTGGCCTGGTTGGGCCAACAGATTGGCCGGATTGGTAAGCCCTTTTCTGGTTAGGCTAAAAAGCATGGCTCCCCCATGGCCCAGTGTCCAGTGTGTCCAGTGTCCTGGCGATCTGGATAGAGCCTGGCTGAAGCCCCACATTTATGGATCATCGTAAAATGGGGAAAAGTGAACGAGCAAGGGGCCTTATGGAAAATAGGCAACAATATATTTATTTATTATTTTGTGCAATTTCATTTTCGGGCACATCGCGCGAAATATTATTACCAAAGTCGTCACTGATGTTGAGGGGGGGCACCATGGGGGTGGGGAGAGGGCAAAGGGGTTCTCCAAAAGATATAGAGAGAGAATATAGCAACGGGTACACGTATGGATGGGTAATGACTTTTTTATGGCCATGTCGGGTCGGAGAACAAGAAGGAAACACAAACACAGGGAAATATTTTATGACATGTTATTAAAATTTGCCATCGACAGGAGTGCTGGTGGAGGGGGTAGTGGAGGTGGGTAGGGGGTGGAGGGGCGTAGGTAAAAGGGGGCAGAGGTCGGGGTCAGGTGGCTGGTCGCATATGCCTGGCAATGGGCTCGAGATGCCGCGATGCGATCTGAGCTTATTAGAAAAAAATTACTGGTTCTAGAGAGCAGCTATCCCAGGCACTTGAAAAAAATATATTTTAAATTTAAGGAATTTAATAAGCTACTTTTGGTTATAATTTATTTGTTTTTAAAGGTTTTTCAAACAGGTTTTTTTAGTTAAATATTTTTTTAGAAGAAAATCCAAGCTGTTGAAAGAAGGCTTTGAGGAAGAAAGGCTCTAAGTTCTTTTAATATTTATTTTTAATCTAAATAATTTATTTTTTAGGCTTAATTTAATAAAAATTATAGATTTATTATTATAGAAATTAATGAATATTTTAATTAATTTATTTAAAACATTTTAGTTAAGAAACATGAACCTCAAAGAAGTTAGAAAAGCTAGCCAATTTATTGGAAAAACTAAGTAATATTTGTATTTGATAGATAAATAGTAAGTTGGTTAAAAAAATACTAGAGTAAAATACTAAAAAATAAGTTAAATATAGAATATATAAAATATATACTAAGACTAATGTGAAAAGAATAAAGAAACCTATTTTTCTTAGCCCCAAAGTCTTTGAAGTTCTCAACCAAGTTGAGTCTCTTGAGGTTTAAAAACCTTAGATTTCCCTTAGTGTATAATGTATCTGTATCTGTATCGGTGTATCTATAAGCGGCTGCATTTTTATGTATTGCCAAAATGATGTTCTATAACATTTTTTATTATGAATAACGGTTATAAAATTGCGCGCCGAAACAAAAGAGCTTGCCAGCTCGCCAGAAAAGCGAAACTCGAAGCGAAAAAGTCGCAAGTCAAGTAGCAGGGGGGGATGGCGGTGGGGCTGGGAGTGAGAAGACTGGTGGTTGAGGTCCTTGGGACCTTAACAGGACAAGCCAGAACATAAAAAAAGCCAACACACGAAATGCAAATTGTAAATTACAAATTTGCAATAAAAATTTTTAATAGAATGAAACATTTTGCCTTTATGAGTTTGTCTTTGGGCTGAATTTATCTGCTTTTATGATAACGTTATATGGGTGGAGCTTGAGTGTGGGTGGGTGGGTGTATGTATGCTTTCTCCTTGTGCTTTCTTCTACTCCCCACACCATCGTCATCATTTTCTCGTATTGTTCTTGTTTGTCGTAACAGTTTTGCATTAACATTAACGTAATTCTCTCTGGCATTATCATAAATACATTTTACGCATATTGCTTGGGAAATGTATTCTTGAGTGGAGTGGGTGGGTGGGCTGGTTTGGTGTTGGTCCTTTGCTTTATGCCACACCATACACACACATACGGTATATATAAGAAATATCTAGAACATCTGCTTACATTATTTTTAGTGCTAATATCGTGTTTAATGTTAGAAACATGCATAGAATTCAAATGGGATATCGTGGTGGCCAGGCAGCCAACCAAAAGTTAGTTGCACTTTTTTTTGTCGGAGTCAAGGACGAGTGCAGGTCCTCCGACTAGGCCAGGCCGGGTAGACGCGTCGTGGCCAATCAAAGTTGGCAGAGCCATAGCTTAGAAGCCTTTCAAATGCACTCGGTTATCCTCGTTGGTGTCCTGCGAATGAAACTTCGTGATGCCAGCAGGACTCGGCAAAAACTGCGTTTTTTGTATGATTTTCTGTATGTGTGTTGTGTTGCGGTGCGGTGTGTTTTGTTGTTTTTGTAGTCCCTCTAATCAAAGCACAAACACACACATACACATCCATACATCGTCCTGGCTCTCTCCTACACATATGCCAGCATACATAGTTCTCTGCTCTCTAGGATATGTAGGTGTATAGGATACATGTCTATATGTCTGTATGTGTGTGTGTCTCTTCTTCCGTCGGCATTTTGCACATCCTGTGTGAGTCCTGTGGCTCGGCTCCTTTCGGCTCCCACCGAAAAACCCGAATTCAATGTGGTTGTTTTGCGCTTCTTTCTGCGTCGGCTCCATCGCACAGCACTGACGGTTGTTGCACGAGGCGCTCTACATTCCACCCACCCACCACCCACTCTCCACCCTCCACCCTCCACCGCCACCCCTCTCTCCACAGTGGTGGCACTGTCCTAGATTTGTTTAAATTATTTTGCGATAGTGTGATTGGCTTGTGGCCCCTCTTTCGCCGCCCGCCACGCCCCCCGGCCACCCAGCTCGGCTGGCCAATGGGAGGCCTGCACATGCTTAGTGGCACTAGGCCCCCCACACCACTCCTCCGCCACAGTGCCACAGTGGCACACTGAGTGCCGCCTAAATGCGTGTCGTTTGCTGCCGAATAGTCGGATAGTGCACATGCCACACACACTCTCCCCCACCCCCTCGCCGGGGCATGTGCCACTGTGGTTGGCCCGAAACGTGCTTAGTTTGCGGCCCGATAGGCCACACGACTCCTGGCACTTTGCATATGAGGACGAAGTGCGTTTAGAAACCGAAACGAGACTCTGTCCAATAGTAGGATAGTAAGCCGAAAAGGGTTAGATTTTCCAGGACATTTTAGGGGTTTCTTCTCCCAAAGTGGAGTTTCTATCTCGCAGGACTCGCATCTCGTGTCAAAATTTTACAAAAAAGTATCAAAGAGTGGCTTGGCGGGCAGGCAAGGCATTTAAATTAATTCCAAAATAATCATGAGCTGGGAAGGTTAAAAGGAGGTTGAAGGGTTAAAGGAAGTAATTTGAACAAGTGGAAGGGGTTAGGGGGAGGGGGACCAGAAGAAGACGAAGGTTACCATCCAAAGACAAAAGGATTACACTAGAAAATGTTGAAGGTCCTTGGAAAAGGTCTCAAGCTTCTAATTTCTGTTCTTGCTATGTTTTGAAGACTTGGATATGATTTTTAAATGAGGTCTTAGGGATAATATTTCTTATGTTTTTATTTTTTAAAAATAAAAATATTTTATAGAGAAATAGAAACTATTTTTAAGGACTTTTGGACTATTTTTAGGGAAGCGTTTGATAGAAAATAGAAAAGATACTAAAAGGATCTATCTTTGACTAAGAATATGTTTAGGTTTCTAAACTTTATTTCTAATTCTAGTATCTAAAATGTTTGAAAATTAAAGCAAGAGATTATTAATAGTTTATTTTTAAGGATTAAAGATTGATTAAGATAGTTTTTAAGCTAAAATACTGAAAGAGTTTTCGAAAAACACATTTTTTAAAAAGAAAGGTTGGCTTGAAAAGAAAGAAACTTGATATGAGAAGCAATTTTTAGATTAGAAAAGGATTAGGAGGACAAAGTAAAGGATTATTTTAGGGATCAAAGACTTTAATAAAGTTTATTAGATTAATAAAAGATTTTAAATATTATTTTTAAGCAAAAACAAGTAAATATCAATGAGAAACCAGTTATAATATTTTATAAAAGAAGCCTTGAAATCGCTATTTAAGAGTAGTTAGAGTTAAAAGTAACCCCTTCTAGGAACTATGCAAAAAGCCCCCCTAATTCCCACACACTTTCCTAGCTTGGCAATTATTTCCCTCAGTGTAAGAAGCGTGCAAGTGTGTGTCAAGGATTTTCAGGGTTAAATTAGCTGACTGCAAGAGCGTGTGGTTAATTTTTTCAGTCTTAAGCAGGATAGGGGGGAGTACAATTTTTGGGTGGCCATGGGGGTGTGGGTGCTAGGTGGTGGTGTCCTTGCTCAGATGGCTGATGATGGTTCCTTTGTCAGGGAGACGTCGTGGATGATGATGGGCACGAACGATCTTGGCTGACATCTGAGACGTAGTAGCTGCTCCTCCGACTCCGCGCCGGCTTCTTTTTTGGTTGGCAACTCATGGCACATGTAATGAAATATGCTTAAGAAGTGCGGTCCTGCCATGGGGGTCCTTTCCCCCCATAACCCCTTACTCTCCTCCCTCCCCCATTGAGTTGCGTTCATTTTGTTTAACTTTTTTGTGAAGAGGATGTGGCCTACGCAGCTGACGAAGCAGCCTCAAGGATAACCAAAGGGGGAACGGGCACAACAAGCATATGAAAAGTTTGTTAAGAATTCTTTTTGTAGATGTGTGTGTGTGAGCTAACTCCTATACCTCCTCCCCCCTATACCCCCTCTAGACACACACACGCCCACACAATCTCACTAATGTCGCAGCAACATTTGCGGTTTTAATTCTTCAGCCGTTTCAAAAATTTTACTTCTTGCCGCCTTTGTAGTTGTTCTCTTGCGGGGCAGGGGGCGGGAAGAAGTACACAAAAAAAAAAAGGATTGCCAAGGATTCCTTCAAATTATAAACCAAAAAATAAGAAAATAAAAATAGGGAGGGGAGGAGAAAAGTTTGGCTCATTAAAGTCGCTGGAGAAATGCAGAATGATGGATGATTGCTGATGGATGGATGGCAGTGTGCTGGCTTTCTTTTTGGCCAATAGGAGTGGGCTAACGGGTAACAGGCTATGGTTTATGGCAAATCCTTTAATATCCTTGAACTGGATGGCAGCGAACTTGGTACTTAACCCCATCTTTTTGCGGAAAAACAATTCCGCGGTATTGCTTTGATGAGGAAATAGAATGAGTGTCTATGAGGCGCTGGATTTTGTGTTGTCAGGACTCAGGACTCAGGACACTTTTTTTTTTGTGGCTTTTGCCGAGGGGAGTGGGTGGTAGAGGACTGAGGCAAGTACTGGGGTGGCAGGTCATGTGTGGCATGTATGTGGTGTGGCGGTGGCGCGTGTATTGCCTTGAAGGCAAATTAAAAATTTCCTTTTTCGACTTTTTCTCTTCTCTATGTGTGGAGGACTTTTGCGGGAACTTTTCTTCCATTTTTTTGAAAGGGTGTTGTTATTTTTTAAGAGGATACAGGAGGTTATATTAGAGAGGTGGCTATATAAGATTGGACTTAAGAAAGATAAGGGTCCTTAGAAAAGTACTATTTCTAAAACTATTCCAAGTTTTGAGACAAAATCTAAGCAACTCTTAAGATTTAGTTCTCATAAATATCCTCTAATAATATCCTTTATCTAAATAATATTATTAATCTCTAATTAGTTTTCTAAGAAAGGGTATATCCCTTCTCCTCATGAGCCCCAAAAGTAAGCTCCTCCTTTCTTGTTTTGTTTTCATTTCGGAAAGGCGTCTTATTCTTCACATTTCTCCTTTTTTTATGTTTTTTTTGGGGGGGGACTCCCACTCTCTCCTCTGCCTGGGAAAACTTTCTAATAATGTTGTACACAATTTAAATAGAATTTGCTGAGCTCCTACAACTCAAAACCCCAGACCGAAGACTCTGGAACCATCGAGCAGAAATACAAAATACTTGCGCAAGAAGGCGCCAGGATATGGCTGCTCCTTGCTGGGGTGGGGCGGGGGGGCGTGGCTATATGGCAGTGTGGGTGGGAATGGGATATGAACACGCGGTTTCTCATTATGCTAACGAAGTAAAAACTTTACAAGCACATATGAACGAAAGCTGGCGAGGGAATGGGAGCGAGAGTGGGCCAAGGAGGTGTGGGAGGTCCTGCCACCAAATTGAAAGAAGACGCAGCAGCCCGAAAAGCTGATGCTGAAGCTGAATAACTATCCGTGGGAAGGCAGCACAGAAAGTGCAAGAAAATAAGACAGAAAGTAAAACAATAAAAGGAAATACAAGAAGGAGCTGCAGGACGAGCTGGGAAAGGCGAGGCCCGAAAAAATAAAATATGCATAATAATATTCACAATAATACATGCATATGCCGGCGACTTGGCAACTTTTATGCTAAAAAAAAAAATGTAGAGGAGGCCGCAAATGAGGGGAGTGGGAGCATTGGGGGCATGCAGCAGTGCGTGTGGTTGCCTCTGCCAAGTTGCTAACAAGCTTAGTTTCCCTCCATCCTGCCCCAACCCGTTTGGAGCAAGTTGCTTATTTCCCACACGCACATCCTTTGAGCTACTCAGTGCCTGTTTTGGTAAGAGTCCTGGAAAGAGTCCTGGCTACAACAATTTTTAATTAATTTAGTTGCCTCAGAATCTTAGGCTGCTAAAAAAAAAGCTATTAAGAGCAAAGAATTAAGCTATTTTTGAGGCAAAAAGTATATAGAAAAAATAAAATATTTAAAGAGAGATATTTAAGAGTTTAATTCATTTTTTAAATAAAAAAAAAACAAAGAAACTTAAGAAGATTCCCAGAATGCCCTGAAAAGTAGGCAATAAAAACTGATTTAGAGCAGGGAGGCCAGGACCTTCTACCTTCCACATAATTATACTATTATTTAATGAAAAAAAAATAACAAAAAAATTAATAAATATTTTAATAAAAGATGACTGCAACTGGGAACAAAATTGTTAAAAAACAAACCAATGAAAAAGGACCACCAGTACTACGGAACTAGAGAACTGTTTTGTCTTTCGTTCCCAGCACTTTCCGGCACTAAGGACGGGCCGCTATTGTATGGCCAAGGATTGGCCAGGACGCAGGAGGCAGGAGGCAGGACGAAAACGGGAACTGTCGCAGAAGTGTGTAATTACTCATAATGCCAAACACCCGGTGGACTAACAAAGGACTTTAATTTAATTGCGGAACGAACAAAGGCGTGCCACCAAAAGTGGCAGGATGGCGAGATGGCGGTAGTGGCTAGGTGGCCAGGTGGCGCAAGACAAGCGGAAGGATAAGAGCCTGATGACAGGATACATTACGGTTGCCATTCGAAATGATGCTCCGATGTCCCTCCACCGACCATCATCGTGGCTCGCCAAGGAAAGGACTCCGAAAATAAAACCCAACCATAGAGCTCTAGGACGAAGGAGTATTCTTTAAGCCTTCCCCATTTCGCACCCCCTCCTCAAGTATGACCTCATCGATTGCCAAAAAATAAATGTGTCGGGTGGCACCCTTGTCCTTTGCTTTTCCTTTGTTTTTTTTTTTTTTTGGCTGTGGAAATCGAGGGCATCAGGATTCATCAGGACCTGCGTTCTCCTTCGAACAAAAGTTGTGCGTCGGCCTTGAAGTGCCCGGGTTGAGAGAAAAAAAGCAGCCAGAGTCCACCCTCGGCGATATTTTTTTCGGCCTTTCGAAGTCTTCTTATTGCCACCAGAGACGCCCCCCTTATCCGTGGTGCACGCAACATGTTGCAATCATGCTTTTTGCCACCTTTAAAAATTCGGCAACAATTCAATTTGGTTGTTTTTTTGGGAGGGGGACGCGACAGGACTCGACAGGAGGCGGTGCGACTCTCTTAGAATTCGGAATGAAAGGCGGGATGCCCAAAGGAGGAAGCGACAGGACATCAGTCAGTGACCAGATCAGTCAGGGACCAAAAAAAAAAAGAAGCAAACAGGAGCAAGGACCAAAGGACAGCAATTAGCATTACACAAACGACTTGACTGCAGTTGGATGCAGAGTTGAGCAAACAAGCGAGTCCGAGGCGAATGACTTGTATATGGGGCCACTCCCTACAGCTGTGTCCTGTGATGGTCCCTCGTCCTGTGTTGGTCCTTTAGGTCCTTTTTGATGCCCTGGTGCGGCCTAAGAGCATACAGAATTGCGCGCGAAATGCGCCGCAATTTGCGGTGTTTCTCGTTTGGGTTTGGGTTTGGGGTATTTGGTGGAAGTAGAATGACCAGGACGAGGTCCTGCTAGTGCTCCTACTCCTTCTCCTGCCACCAGGTAGCACCTCGACTGCGGTGGTGCCGCACAAGTCAAACAACGCAGTGAAATGAATTATAAAACAACATGCCAACAAAAATGGGGGAAAAAAAAGCGAGAGAGAGTGAAGACCAACTCCCTGCCATTTAAGTGCCTCATGCCACACACACACACACACAGTGGCAAGTAGAAGACCGTTAGCCTTCGTCTACAACAGTGCATCCCTCCCTCCTTCATCGTCAGTGGTCCTGCTCATCCTTCCTGCCACATGAAATTTTTATTTTATTTAAATGTAATTATCTGCTTGAACACAAAAAAATGCTCATCACGATGAGCGGCAGTGGCAGCAGCAGCAACAACAAGGATAGCAACAACAACAAGGATAACAACAACAACAACAATAAAGTAAAACATCCAACACACACGAAAAAATCCATTAAAATTGTGCAGGAAATATAATCAAAAAAAAAAAATGAAAAATTTATATAAAAAATAAAAAACCAAAAACAAGAAGCCTGCACAAAAAAATACAAACACACATGTAGAGGAAAAATCGCCAGGACATGCACAAAAAAAAAGGAACAGACACATGCAGGCAGGGAAAGTAGGAAAAAGCAAAAAAGCAAAAAAAAAAAAGAAAAGTTTCGGGAGCTCCTGCCCACTCTCAATAAATTCTCCAGCCCAGTCCCAAAAAGGTGCAATCATACCAAAAAAAAAAGGACCTCTCTGCCAACGGCGGGCGTGGCCTTTTTGTGCTCATTTGTGCCACGCACTTTGGGGCAAGCTTTCTGGCGTTGCAACACTGCAATTGCAACTGCAACTGCAACAGCAAACTGCAACTGCAATTGCAACGCGCGCAGTCGCCTGCCTCCTCTATGCCTGGTGCCATGATCAGGACGAAAAGGACGAAACAGGACGAGCTTGATTATGCACATGCCACCAATGACGTGTTGCCTTTTCGATTTATTTTTCGACAGTCCCAGCCCCTGCCCTCTCACGCACACACATCAGCCTATATACCAAGCCTATCCCCCCTCCCCTACTCCTCACACATACGCACAACTATGTACTGCTCTATGTGAGTGTGTGCGTGTGAGGTCCTTTTTTTGCGTTTACTTTTTTTGGCGGCCGAAAAATGTTCAAAAATAAAACGAAAATGCGCCCGCATTACGTGCGACACCCGCACAATCCCACACATGCCTCCACTGCCCTGTGCCCACCCCCCAAGTGCCACCCACGGGAAAGGACATGGACGAGGTCCTGGACAGCGTCCAGGACCTGAACCAGAACCACAACAACACAGCAGGCACATCGGACCGGAAATTCATCGAAATCTTTAATGCCCAAATAAAAAAATGGGGTTGCAGCGCCAATTTTAACCCTCGTTCTGTTTAAATCATAGTTCTTCTCGAGGTAGAGGCTTAATTTTTTAATTAAATTAACTTTAATTATTTAGGGTTTTCTTTATTTTTAATAGATGTATAAACTATAATAAAGGACTTAATAGAAAAGGAACCTAAAAGAAACTAAAGAGTAAGTTACTTTTCTATAAAGTCTCTATTTTTCCAGATTTCTGCTTCAAAAAATCTTTAAAACCCAAGCTAATTAACTAATTCTTAATTATAATTAATTAATAATCCATTATCCTTTGAATAACTTTATTTTCCAAGACCTTAAGTCCTTTAAACCTTTAAAATCAGTATGAAGGACAAATCAATTAAAAAATATTCAAGAGGTACTTCTAATAAGATCCCAAAATAGCTGCAGGATTTAGTGGAAACTTTTCAAGGATTTAGGACACTGGGGACACTGAAGGACCTCACTCTGCTGCCCAGAGCAACCACCTCCACCTCCTGCTCCCTTTTTCTCAATAAAATTCAATCTAAAAAGGGATTTTGTTTTAATTACAAAAACCTCGAGAGCGAAACGTAGTTGTCCTTGGGGCAGGATTCCATTTGGGTTTTGGCCAGTTTCTCTTCATTTTTTTTGGTTTGTGGCAAGAGCCTAGTGGCAAGTCTTTGTGGTGCAATAATTAAAATCATGTTAGATCTTGTGCTTTGTTATTGCAAGAGGCTGTTGCAAGAGGCAAGCGGCGATGCAGCGGCGGCATGCAACAAGCTCGTGTGACAGGCAGCGGCGGCAGCTCAAAGCGACAAATACGTTGCATTTCAAATTCGGACGAAGGATGTTCTGAATTGTTGCAACATCAGCCTGCATCTGTTTATTAAAATATATATATATATATTTTTTTCAACTTTGATGCAGGACACCCACCCCCCAAGCCCCCCTTTTTTGTCTTTGATTTTTGTCTTTCATCTTCCGTATCCTGCAGCTGCCAAGGATGATTAAAAAACAGATCCTTTTCCATTTGAATAGGATAGTTTGTATTATTTTTGATGAAAAGTACAGTTGCCTCAGCACTTGTTTTTCTTTTTTTTTTTTTGGATTTTCCAACCCTATTTTATCCTTTATTTATCCTTTTTTTTCGGCCATAAAAACTTTTGCATTAAAATTCCAAACAATCGCCGCTAGTCACCTTATCTAAAACGACACACGATGGGGTGGAGTGAGTCCTTTTGGTGGCAAATACAATGACCAGAGCTCTAGAGGGGGGCTGGTGGGCAGGGGACGGTTGCAATCACAAACACTGGGGTGTCCAGGTGGCAACCCTTTTAATTTTTCTCCTTTTTTTCTGGGGAGTTTGGGGGGGGGGGAGTCCTTTATTTTTGTTTGTATTTAATGTGCGCATTTCACACATGTCCACGAATTGCGGTGGTTATCCTGCCTGCAGTCGCTGCCTCTGTCGCCGTCGCTGTCAGCGTCAGCTTTTTTGGAGTGGACCAACTTTTATCGATTTGGTAGTAATAAGGTGGGTGGGGTGGTAGGGGGTAGAGTGTGGCAACCGCGTCAAATGTTTGGCGCTTTTTTTTCGAAAAATCAAGAGGGGTGGTGGGGGGGTCTAAAAAGCCAAAGGGGTCTACTAGAAAAAAAAAAGAAGAAAAAAATAGAAGCCAAAGTGATTAATACAACATGCGAAAAATATTCATATATGTGGCTCGTGTGTGGCAGGAAGGCGGCAAGGAAGTCCTGCCAGTCATGTAATGAGCCCAAAAAATTAACAAAAACAAAAAAAAGGGTCAAGCTGCAAGAGAGAGGGTCAAGGGGGGGTAGTGGGCAGTGAAAAATGATGCCAGCCAAAAACAAAAAAAAACAAGAAAGGATTCAAAACCATTTTAACAAAAACACACACACATACCAAAGCAACTTTCTAATTAAGCGTGCTTAGTTGTCCTGGGAAACGCGAAAAGGGGTTGGGGGAAGGTCCTGCGAGGCAGGAAGGGGGGGGGGGGGGGGGTTTAGCGGTCAGCCAAGCCAAACATGTCAGCGCCAGACCCTTTGGGTTTGATGATAATGATGATACCCCCAAAAGCCCAACACCCACCCGCACTCTCATGTCTAAAATATCTAAATCGCCATCCGCGTTTATCTCTCATTCTATATGCACGACTGTGTGTGTGTAAATAAGGGGGCTGCACTGTACATACTATTATGTTAGAAGTATGACTGTACTTTGTAAGGGGGGAGAGAGTTTGAGGAACTAGGGGTTCCTCATCCGCAACCAAAAAAAGGGTGCGAACCCTTTTTCTGTGTGTTTCACTGACTCGCCGAAAAAAAACACCAAAAAAGACAAAAGTTTCTAATGAATACACCCAAAAAAAAAAGGAGAAAAGGACCAAGCACTAATACATGGACATGACAAGGGGTTAAAAGCGGGGGTAACGGCCATAGAGCCCCCTCATTAGACGCAAAAAACATAAATGCTGTTTGCTCACATATGTGTGTCGTCTGTACATAGCCTCCATGTATTTGGCGAATATGAATATGCAAATAGAGAAGCTGCAACCCTAAAACCCCACCTATCCACCTACCTCCTCCCCCCCTTCTATCTGCCACCCCCTGTTGGGCCTTCTCTATGTCCTTCTATTTAGAGAATTTCGTAGAAAGAAACCCCTAACGACACAACTGCAATAGCTTGCATCCCTTAAAGGCATTCACTCGTCATTTTGCCCCCAAACCTAACACCTTTTCAAGATGGCAAGGGGAAGGGGAAGGGGAAGGGGAAGGGGAAGGGGATTAGGGAAGAGGAGTAACCCCCCCCCTGAGGTTGCAGCCACGTCCCCCTTTTTGAAAACATATCTCCGCAATTGGTGTAGTTCAAGTGCAACACATCACCATCACCAGCAGCCACCAAAAGGCGACACATGTACAAGTGCAGCGCCAGGATGGGCCACGAGCCAGGAGCCAGGACAATTACTAAAGAAAGGCATAGAAAAAGGAAGCGGGGAAAAAGGACTAAGCCATGGCGGAGGAGAACAAGTTGCAGCAGAAGGTGGAAAGGAATCGCAGGATACAAAAGCCAAAGGCCGGGACAAAAGACAAAAAACAAAAAACTCACCCGGCTCACTTCATTTCACTTTTTAAAGCCAGCACGCCCGCAATCTGAGACAAGTTTGTTTGCGATTGCCACGCCCCCCTGCCCAATGCCCCCTGCCTTCTTGCCACACCGCCCCCCATGTCTCAGCCAACTTCAATAGCATCTCAAACTTTTTCGTCTCGTTTTTGTTGCATTGACAAATAAGTCGTGCAACACGACTCGGCTGCAGCTTGACCCACACTACCCCTGACTAAGTTGCCACCCCCGGGGGCACACAGAGCCCAGCCACCCCCCCGCCAGCCAGGCGTCCTGTCGCACATCCTTCTTCGGCATTCATTAGCCTGTCTTGCAGCCAGATATGCAAATTACTTAGGAATATGAGTTTTATTTTCTTGTCAGACATTTTCTCTTCCATTTTTTAGCGAGCGGAGTCTTTTAGTTTTTATTCCCAGTTCTATTCCCGTTTAAACGGCATGGATATAATAATAACTAACTTATTAAAGAATAAAAATACACATCTTTTAAATACATAAGCCGCTAAAAAATCGGATGAAAATTGGCCGAGATATAGCCTTCCCAGGGGGCTATAGCCCCAAAACCCACTTTTTGAAGGGGTCTCCCCAGGAAAATTTGGAAAAAAATCGAAAAAATATTTTGTTTCCAGGTTTTGATGCAGATTGGTGGGGAATCGATCCACAAATCGTTTAAGGTATTCCCCGCAAGAATCGGATGAGAATCGGCCGCCCACTTTTTGAAGGGGTCTCCCCAGGAAAATTTGGAAAAAAATCGAAAAAATATTTTGTTTCCAGGTTTTAATGCAGATTGGTGGGGAATTGATCCACAAATCGTTTAAGGTATTCCCCGCAAGAATCAGATGAGAATTAGCCGAGATATAGCCTTCCCAGGGGGCTATAGGCCCAAAACGCACTTTTTGAAGGGGTCTCCCCAGGAAAATGTTGAAAAAAATCTGAAAAATATTTCGATGTCAGGTTTTGATGCAGATTGGTGGGGAATCGATCCACAAATCGTTTAAGGTATTCTCCGCAAGAATCAGATGAGAATCGGCCGAGATATAGCCCTTCCAGGGGGGCTATAGCCCCAAAACCCACTTTTTGAAGGGGTCTCCCCAGGAAAATTTGGAAAAAAATCTAAAAAATATTTTGTTTCCAGGTTTTGATGCAGATTGGTGGGGAATCGATCCACAAATCGTTTAAGGTATTCCCCGCAAGAATCGGATGAGAATCGGCCGAGATATAGCCCTCCCTGGGGGCGATAGCCCCAAAACCTACTTTTTGAAGGGGTCTCCCCAGGAAAATTTGGAAAAAAATCTAAAAAATATTTTGTTTCCAGGTTTTGATGCAGATTGGTGGGGAATCTATCCACAAATCGTTTAAGGTATTCCCCGCAAGAATCGGATGCGAATCGGCCGAGATATAGCCTTCCCAGTGGGCTATAGCCCCAAAACCCACTTTTTGAAGGGGTCTGCCCAGGAAAATTTTGAAAAAAATCTGAAAAATATTTCGATGTCAGATTTTGATGCAGATTGGTGGGGAATCGATCCACAAATCGTTTAAGGTATTCCCCGCAAGAATCGGTTGAGAATCGGCCGAGATATAGCCTTTCCTGGGGGCTATAGCCCCAAAACCCACTTTTTGAAGGGGTCTCCCCAGGAAAATTTGGAAAAAAATCGAATAAATATTTTGTTGTCAGGTTTTGATGCAGATTGGTGGGGAATCGATCCACAAATCGTTTAAGGTATTCCCCGCAAGAATCGGATGAGAATCGGCCGAGATATAGTCCTTCCAGGGGGCTATAGCCCCCAAAACCCACTTTTTGAAGGGGTCTCCCCAGGAAAATTTTGAAAAAAATCTGAAAAATATTTCGATGTCAGGTTTTAATGCAGATTGATGGGGAATCGATTCACAAATCGTTTAAGGTATTCCCCGCAAGAATCGGATAGGAATCGGCCGAGATATAGCTTTCCCATGGGGCCATATGCCGAAAAGGTATTCTCCGCAAGAGTCGGATACGAATTTCAGAAGATATGGCGTAGTTGGGAGTCGAGAGTGAACCCCAGGGCTTTCTGGGGGCATTTCGTATTCAGCGAATTTCAAAGACATCAATTGAGAGGTGTGACTTTGGCATGTGCACACCCCCGTTGCAGTTGCCCCACCCCGCGCGTGGCAACCCCTGGAAAGCGTCACAAGTGGTCTTGCAATTAAATGGCAGACAGCCCCCTTTTGTGCGAAGGAAAAAAAAATCAAGCGGGGCCAGAGGGGATCTTCTAATCCGACTGCCCAATTTGGCAGCTTTTGGCGTTGGGAAAAGTGAAAATTTTCCACACACACATGCACCGAGATGGCCGGTAGGGGGTGGTGTGTGTGACGTGGGTGTTAGGGCTGCTTAGGCGTTGCAGTTGTTGTTCCTGTTCTTGTTTTTGCAAAATGGGGTTAAATTGCACAGAAATTGCGCGTCACGTATGCCCCATCCTCCAGGCCCCCATCGGCATGAAACCCCTTTACTAACACTCCCTCACTACCCCGCTACACACAACTTCATCTTCTTCTTCACACACACACACACACACCCAATCACTGAGAGAAAACCAGACGCTTTTGTTTTCGGGAGCACTTAACACGACATCGTCGACGCTGACGACATGCACTTGAGTTTTTAGAACAAAAGGGTTAGGTCTCTGCTGCGTTTGTGTTGTTTTTTTTCGTCCTTTTCGTCCTGGCGGGGGGATTGCACAGTTAGATGCACTAGACAGGCACGAGACAAAAACGTAAACGAAAGCGAGACGACTTTTCTAACCCTTTTCAGGTTTTCAGATTTCCAGAACTCAGAATTCAGATTCAGATTTCCACCCTCATGGAAAGGACGCAGGAGGCAGGATGCATTAGAGCTGGGATGTCATGTTGACATAGTTGCACCACCACGGGAAGTAGCAACACACAGTGGCAGCAGCAACATCCCCCTCAGGTGGTGCACAAAAGCAAAAAGGGGGCAGCCCAGGCACACTGCAACGAAAGTGAAACACAACGACGGTGTACGGTGCACGGTGCACGGTACTTGGTCCTTGGTGCTTGGTGGTGGCTCCTGTGTCGTCTGTGTCCTGCGGGGCAACTTCAACTTGGAGATGGAGCTACCACTGCTCCTGCTACTCCTGCTGCCTGAGTGCACTTTCCTGCACTATTCAGAAAAGTGAAAAAGGGGGCATTCTGAGTGGGTTGAAGGACGTACGCGAGGCGACACGTCGTCTGCACAAAAGTGCTGTGCCGGGTGGCACTGGCAACCGGCACTGGGGATGCAAAAGATGGCGGGATGCCACTGCCAGTGCCACTGTCATTGCCACTGCCAATGCCGTTGAAAGGTGGCCAACATCAGCCTCAAGAAGAAAACTCGAAAGGAAAAGCTGCCAGGGAAAAGCTGAAAGGAAAAGTGAAAGCAAGGAGGGCCGAACTCAGCTCCCAATATCCATAAAAAGCAATGAAATTTCGCTTAGGCTGGCTCACGGTTGCGTTTTTTGGCTTTTATGAGGCATCCCAGAGGTTAGCTCGGGTCCAGGGCAATACAGGACATGGCAGGACACTGGCAGAAAAGCGAAAAAGGACACCCAAAAACTCTAAACTTGAGAAATCTTAACCAGAGATTAAGACTCCTGATTTCCGAGAATCTTAAATTAAGTCTTAGTTCTCTTAATCCTTTTAATCCCGACTTTGAATAAGGATATCCTGTAGCACAAAGTAGAGATATTTTTGGTTCAGTGATTAGATTGGTCCTTAGCCAGCATGAACTTGAAATAACAGCCAGGACGTAGCGCACTAATGTCCTTTCGGGCCGCGATACTGCCAGGAAAGGAAAATAAAAAGTTTCCCGTTTGCCTCGCCAGCTCTCCGCATATCCTTGCACATCCTTGGGCCTCATGTGCGCGGCGACAAAGTTTTTATTCCTTTGTTTAGAAAATAAGCATAAATGCGCACGTGTCCTGTTTCCGCTTTGCTTTAGTGCAGGAGCCGAGCGCCAGGATCATGGGGGCGGGGCAGGGCAGGACTACTGCGTTGCCGTTAAATTTTAATGCGCTCATATCGATATGCGTGCATGTCCTGCGCCATCGGCATCTATAAAAGCCCTCCCCCACATCCTGCACGGCCGCATTTCTAATATCCGATAGCTGCGCAGTCGCGATAAGGACATTTGAGGTTAGTTGCCAATTGCCGCTTGCCACAGGCGGTGGCAGCTGCACTTGCCCCCAAGGGGCCACCATGAATATGCCATGAGCTCACGCTATCCTGCGAATCCTGCGGCTCACCCCCACAGTCCCTGTCTTTCTGCATAAACTGCCAATGTCGCGAATTCTAATCAATGTCTTCGGCAATACTTTCTCCAAAATCTGTATTTTTTCAGCCTCCCCGCAGAGTTTTTTTAATGCAATTTTAATTTTAAATCAAAGTTATAGGAAATCTTATAAATAAAAAATATGAAATCATTTTTTGGATTATTTAGATGATACTTTAAGGTCCTTTGTTTATTATTTTGGTTAGGAATTCTGTTTTATTTTATTATTTCTATCATTACTCTTATTCTTAAAACAATATTACAAGCTTTTCTAAAAAAAAAGAAGCTAAAAGATGGAATAGACTTGAGGGATAGGTTTTGGGATATGAATTTTGTTATATTGGATACCTTTTTCCTTCTATTCTCTTAAGACAAGTCTCTCAAGTAACACCCATTTATCCCATGGAACTTAAAAGTTAATTAGTTCTAATTATTTTCTATTTTTATCTCTTTCTATATAAATAATACCGAGAGCTTATAAGTTCAACTTGCAAGCTTTTTCCTGCTTTCACAGAGTCCTTGCAAGCGTAGCTTTTATTCTTTTCTGCGCTCCAAGCTTGCTTATGCATGTCCTGGCTAAGCTTGGAAGCCTTTTTCGTTTAAGCTTTTACAGGTGAGCTTTTATCCTGTTTGTTCTCCCAAAAGGTCCTTGCTTACAAGTTTTAAAGTTCTTGCAAAGCTTGACAGTGAGAGAGTCCTTGCTAAGTCATAGCTTTTGATGGCGTTTATGCAAAGCTTCCTCTTAACTTTTATCCTGTTGGCAATCCAAAATGGCTTCCGAAGAACCGCAGTTCTTGTTAAGATCGAAAGTAGAAGGATTTAAATTTATATTTTTGAAGTTTTTGTGAAAGAATCATATTGTTGTTTAATGACAAAATGAGCTTTGTAATATTTATTCCATCATTGTGATTTAATTACAAAAAACTTAAATCTGAAAGGATAAATATTTACTTCCACCAATTAGCCCTAAATATTATATTCCTCTAGTTCTAACAACTAAACTCCAAATCAATTCAACTAAAAGACTTTATTCGTTTTGGTGGAAACAGAAACGTAAAAGTGATGCCACCATTTGGTTTGTTTTTCGGACAAATCCTGTCCAACCAAATCCAGAGCGATGTCGCGTCTAATTTTCGTTTTAAATACATAGTTTTGACAACCGCCTGGCGAAAGTTTGGATGCATTTCGCCCAACGGGTTGACCAACAGCTCTAAATAATGCATAAATGCAATTTACAAGTTGAATTGTTTGTGGTCTAGTTTTTATTATTTTTCCCGTGCTGGTGCCCGGAGCCCCCCTTTACCGCACAGAGGCGTCCGCCAGGCTGCAAAATATACGAGAGTTGGCCCGCCAGGTTATTGATTGCCAGTTAGCATTTATGAGCCACCTGGACTACAATTTGTCTGGGCCTGGGTCTGGGTCTGGGTCTGGGGACTGGGACATTCCATTCCAATCCATTTAGTAAAGTTTTTGGCTTTAGCAACTTTGTCCAACAAACATATTTGAATTTGATTCTAAAGGTTTATTATTTTTTTTGTTTTTTTTTTTCAAAAAATGGCAAATTTATTTATACGAAAAAAAATTCATTTTACATAAGGATTTTTGTTTGCTTAGAACCTAAGAACATTTTGACACAATTTTGCTTAAAAACTATTTTTCAAATAGATCGGCTTGGTGAACTGAGAATACGGCAGGAATATAGAATTGGGAAGTTGGAAAGAATAGTATATAGCATCTCGGGATGATATCAGACAGAAATATTGGAAGAATCACTAAGGAAAAAAACTAATTTTCTTGACCCTCATCACCGGATGGGTCGTTAAAATTATAATTATCCTTTCCCTCAATACCAGTACCGCCGGCATCTCCCAGCCAGGGATAGACATTGGGGCATTCCCGGCAGGTCTCCATGTATCGGGTATCAGTTACATTTTGTTCCGGGATCTTGAAGGGAAGGGCACACGTCTGCCAAATGTTGCACGGCTTGGGGGCAACAGCAATATTTTTGTCGCACTTCCACGCATCGATCTGGTTAACATCGCGGAGTTCCTTGGGTTCGGTCATGAACTGCAACATTTGGGTGACAGTCAGGATGTAGACGTCGGGTCTGTAATAATTTTAAAAAAATTAATAAAAAATATATGTTTTTTGGAAGGAATATTTATAGGAAGTGTGGGACTCGGGTCAAGGAAACTTTATGGTACGCATTTTCAAGCATCTCATCCAAAAACACACACCTTTGCTCTTCCATTTCCCAGTTTTTCCAATTTTCCCACGCCCATGGCAGGACCTCCTTCCGCCTTCGGCCTGAGCCTGGCTGGCAAAAGCAACGCAATGTTGAAAGTCATTCACACTAATTAAAAACTTCGTACAATTGTGCGAGAAATAGTTTTGCAGCTGCTACCGTTCCAGTCCCCCCAACAACCTCCTGAGTCCTGTCCCTGCCCCTGTGTATTTTTGCTGAATTTTTCCCCATGCGGGTCAGATCTTTATAGTTCTTAACTCCTATTTTAATCAAATGCCCCGAGGAGGTGTGTGTGTAAAGTCATTTTGTTTGAAATTAAGTTGGAATTTCTTTCCACTTGAAATTCACAAAAAAAAACACAAAAATATAGCAACATTTCAAAGTTGAAATTTCTTTAAATTCCAAAAAAATAAAAAATTACAAATTTATTATGAGAAACTTTTCTAAGAAATGATCTAGAGTCTCTTTTGAAGAACAAAAAAAAAACTTGACCTCAGCCAATTTATTTTCCTCACGACTTGTTTTGTTGGCCAGAAGGCTCAAGTCCTGAATGGAGCTTTTATCCTTTGGCAATCCAACATTTATCAGGGTTCCACCACCACCTGTTCCAAGGAAACACGAAAAAAACCACACACACACTCTTTGAGGGTATAAGCTTGTATCTATTCATATGGAACACCTCCTATCCCTACCATTCCGTTGACAAAGAGCGATTCTATCAGCATAACTTCATTAGGCAATCACTTTCCCTCTCTTTCATTTGTACTCTTCCCGTCTCTTTCTCACGACGACTTATGTTGTATTTTCTGTGTTCTAACATGGGTTTTTAGTTTAAGCCACGACCCCTAATGCCTCTGGTCCTGTTTTTGGCTCTTTGTTTTCCTTGGTCCTTCTCCCCTTCCCCTTTCACCCGTTACTTTCGGCTCACCCATCTCTTTCTTTGGCTCTACAGCCGTCCCTCTCTAGCGCCCCCTACTTATCTTGACCCTCCTCGACCTGGGCCGCCTGCACTGATATTTTTCAAAATGAAACTTTAACAAAATTAAACTTTTCTCATTAAAACGTGCGATTTTTTTCCCTTCTTATCCTTATCCACGATGTGGCTACTGCAGCTACTATCGAAAAGGATACCCTATCAAGGGGTACTACTAGAGGTGGGAGTGTTTTGAAAATTCTGGATAATTCTTAACACTTTCAGACATAGTTTTAAGCTATTTGTTGGGACCATCAGATAATGGTTATATCTATAAGGGGAAGTGTGTAAAATATTCGACTTTACCCGGAAGTTACATCACTTTTTTTAACGCTGACCACAGCGTCCCCATTGTGTGTGTTGGGGAGAAAAAAAAGGTAGCTATTGGGGGCTCTGAGATTCCGCCGAGAGTTGCGCATATGGTTGTGCGGAGATTACACATTTAAAAAATATTTTACATCATTAAATTATTTAAATTATGATAAAATTATGGAATCACATGACTGAGTATTATTTTCTTTCATAACCTTAGATTTTTGATCATTTTCGCTGAGTGCATCCTGCATGGCCTTGCCAGGATGTGAGAGGGTCAAAGGGCAAACGGGAAACGGTAAAAGTGGACTGCTCAACCTGTCGATGGACAACATGTGCCGTTACTGCTTTTACATGCCAGCCATTTTTATAGGAATTGCCAATTTTGCTGCTGCTGCTGATGCTGCTTCTTCCTGACTTACTCCATTTCTCCGCTTTCTCCAGCCCTGAACCTGTCTCTGTTCCGTTTATTTCATTTCCCTAGCTCTCACTCATCTCACTTGGCTTTTTTTAATTGAATATAAAACTTGCCGGCGGCAATCGGAAGTGCCTTGCAGGAAACACCAGCTGCCCATGTGGGGGGGATGCAGTTCAACAGAGAAAAAATTCCGAAAGTTGCCTTTCAATTATGGAAACATAAAAAATATAAGGGATAATCCCTAAAGTACACAAATAATGGTACAAAAATATTATAATAATCGAATAGGGATACCCGGTACTTGTAGATTTCAAAGAAATATTGCCTACTTAACGGGGCAGGAAAAAAAAATACTAAAAAAAATACTTACAATTCGAGAGCCCAGTCAAGGAACTTGTGCAGACCATTCTCCAGGGGCTTGGTCTGGAACCAGTTCGTGTGGAAGGGCATCATGTAGGGTGCCTTGTTCTGTTCATAGTACCGCGAGAAGTCCTCCTGCAGCCACTGCAGGACCTCTTCCTCATCCAGATTGTGCAGGACACACTGATCCAGGAAGGGGCAATGACCGCCCTCGTAGCCCTCCACATAGTGGGTGTTCAAGGGCACCTCCCACACGCCGGGGAAGGTGCGCGAGGGGCAGGTACCGCTCTTGCACTCGTGGGAGATCTTGTAGTCGAGGGTGTAGGGCCAGACGGGAACGGCAACTGGGGGCACGGTGATGGAGCTGTCGTAGATGTAGCCAAAGTCCTCAAGAACCTGCCGAAGGGGGGTATAAATATTATTTCAGTTCATGAACTAGTTCGTTAAGTGACTTAGTGGCTATAATTCGCAACTGGTTTTAGCAAAGAAAACTCGATAATTAATTCCCCTTTTTAGTCCCAACAACGCCGACTTTAATTAGCCAACAGACCAAAGGATTAAGAGCCTAATCGTGCAACAGATGCCACCAAACCAATCTTCATTATCCCATTAGCACAACATTGATGGCTCGTCCTTGTCATAGACACCACCCACACACACACACACTGTGAGTCTATTATCTGCATAAAAAGATTTCCTTTAGATATGATTTTAAATGCATGATTGTGCCAACGACTCGGATCATGAATTTCGTGGCAGGATGGGTGATGGGTGGCGGTATATTATGGGGCTTCTGAACCGTTATGTATGTATTGTGACATTGATGTCATGTCATGTCAAGCTGAAATCTTTCACCCCAGATATGTGTTCTGTGTGTGGGTGTGTGTGTTTTGAGGTTACGGTTAGGTTGCCATCAAATTTTCCAACAAATCTGATTTCAATTTTAAGTCAAAGTGACTTTAATTCAAGTCTTTCATTCATAGACAGGATGTGTGTATTTATTTGGAATATTTTTTATGGAATTATATAATCGAGTCTATTATTTCTAACAAGTATCTGTTCGCGAGTAAAAATTCCATAGCATACAACTCAGCGTATAGGTGTAGGTGGCACCACTTTTTTATTGAATTTCACCTTGTTTCCTGGTTGACACTTTAATACTACTCTCTCTCTCTCACCCACCCCCTCACCCAAGGCTATCAAAATAAATGAATAAAACAAAAAAAATCGAAAAAAAGCTGAAATCAAATATATACAACCTCTGGTTCTGATTTCAAGAAATCGCAATCCCAATCGGCAATTGCCTGTCAATTGATATTCTCATTGTTTGCAATTCTTTTGTTGCAACACCAGGTACCCCCACCCCCCTTGCAACACACACCCCCTCTACCCCTCTCTTTGAGAGGCAAATAAACAGACAGAGAAAGTGGAAACTCACCTTGTATTGGGTGTTGCGGCCAGGCTTGAGGAATGGAGCTCGCATGCCAACCACATCGCTGGTGGTCACATTGGCAAAGTGTCGCAAAATTTCACGCATGCCAATCATCTCGCCCACCCACTCCTCGTATCCTTTGTCCTGGAGTCCTTGCTGCTGTGAGATGCTCTCGGTAGCGATTTCATGTCCAGCATATCCCAGGTGTTGAATCTGCTGATAGTTGCTGTAAATTGATATTTTCACAAATTTGGTTAAAAAGTAATGCATTGTCCTACAAAAAGGATAACTTAATTGTTAAAGTACTTATTTTTTATACCATTTCTCTCTCCAAATTATCCTTTTTTTTGTCAAAATGTGGCATACACATGACAGTGTTTTGCTTGAAAGTTTTTAACTAATTGACGAAATACATCTGGTTAGAGCCAATTAGAGAAAATATATTTTTTGGAAAACTGCAAATTGTTGGCCAAAACAAAAAGTGGGGGGCAACAACTAAAAACTGCATATGTATATCTTATGAAAACCAAAAAAATTAGCTAAAGGGGATTTTGAAGCAAAAGAATTATTTAAAGTTTTCATTTTTTAGCCAGCGAACAAATAGTTGGGAGAAGCAACGGAAATAAATTTTTATAAATAAAAAATGGTAACAAAATTATACATTTTTTTGCATTGTTGTTTTTTAATGCGCCTTTGTGTTTCGCTCGCTTTTCACATTTCTGGTAAATCGTTTCATGGAAAAAACTGCAGAAACAATAAGCAAGAATGTTTCTGAATATGAATGGATGTATGTCTGAGTGTATATATTTATTAAGCCCCCCATCCATTCCTTTCATATGTATATGTGTAAAAATATTTTCCAATGAAATTACACCCTAAAGTCAAACTTTCTACCCAGTTTCCAGCCCCGTGGACCTCTCTGCCCATTAAGAAACGATAACGATGAAAACTCGTTTTTTGTTTGTTGTTGTTACGAATATTATTGTTCTAGCCAACACTGGAAATAAAATTTTATTCTTCTTTTTACATTTTTTTGTGAAAAATTTCCAGCAAATGGCAATGAAGAGAAAGGAATAATTTCCAAACTAAAAGTATTTTCGTAAAGTGCATTATAAATTAACAAATAAAATATAACATATACTAGATAATTAATCTCTTTTAATTTTCCAGCTATATGCATTTTATGGGCACGCCCATTTCCACCTACGCCCACTCAAACGCAATGCATTTGAGTCGTCTGCCAGCTACTGCTTTTTCAAACAAAAGCGCACGGCTACACAACTATCTGACATCGTCAAAAAGTTCAAGCAAAAATGTGGAAATGTGAAAAGTTGTTAAAACCCAGGGCCTTGTTTTCTATGAGTGTGTGTGCGAGTGTGCGAATGTGCGTAGGATGCATCCTAGATATGCGTGTGTGTGTGTGTGTGTGTGAGTAAATTTATTGCTCGACAATTCAATTGTTAGACAAACAGCTGGACGAAGAGTTGGAAGCATTTGAGCGGAAAGGATCTGGATCTGGCCAGGAAACTGATGCGAAAACAAAACTAGAGTGGCCTCAAAGCTTTATAGAATTTGTTATATGATACCTGGTACTTCTAAAAGCTTTTTTCAAGCTTTTAGGGCTTTTTATTTAAAGTTCTGGGAAGAGAATGCCTAGAGGAGCCTTCAAGAGAAACTGGAATATTATACCCAGTACTCCTAGCAGATTTTTTAATTATATTCTGGCCCTTTTTCTTTCTAAAATTTACTATACGATACCCGGTACTTCCAACAGCTCTTTTTTAAGCTTTTGGAGCTTTTTATTGAAAGTTCAAGACAAGAGATAGCCTTCAAGAACCCATAAAAGAAGCTAGAATATGATATCCAGTACTTTTTTTATACGATTTTAAAGCATATCATTCTTTTTGAGTAAAATCTTTAAAAACTATTCTTCTACCTTGACAATTAAAACATTTCAAGTTCAAGAAAGCCAAGTCTTGAACAGGACTTGAGCCTCAAACGTGTCCTTCTCAATTTCTCTAGATGATGGGCTCAAATGACAGCATATGAGAGGTGGCTAACACAAAACAAAGCAACAGAAACAAACAGAAAAAAATGTGGGTTTTGGACCAAAGGACCAAAGGACCCAGGACGAAGGACACTGGATGAGCGAGAGGTAGATGACAAATGTCAGCAGCAATTAACAGAACCAACGAGCCAAGGCAAAAATAGGCAAATGACGCTACAAAGAACCCAGTGACACAACAACACACACACACACATACACACCCCCTTATACATACATACATGGATCTCAGAAACGGGCCAAGAAAGAGGCGGCCATTGGAGGCGTGGCGAGGTAACGATGCTGCTTCCTTTTGTTGTTGTTAGTTTTTTGGGCCCAAAGGCCAAAGGCCAAGAGTCTGTGGTGGAAGTGCGTCACACTGTCACATTTGATGAATTTCCCTTAGCCCTTGTCGCGAGTGGCTGGACGGAAAACTGATGCAACTGGCACTCTTCACTTGGCCATTATTTATGCCACCCCGCCCTCCTGCCCACAAAATTAATTGGGTTTCGGCTCTCCCCTACATACTATATACGAGTATAGTTTATAAAAATGGAGATTTTCCAATAGTATTTCTCTTAAATTGTCCTCAAATGTGGAGAACTGACTGAGCTTTAATGGCTTATAGCAACAGATACACCAATACATATACAAAATATATGTATCTGTGAGTGCTCTGGCCTCTGGTTCGAATGTTGCGGTTGCTAACAAGTTCAATTTGCATTTAAAAGGTAGAAACACATGTAATCTCGACGATAAGAAATTGTAAGATTACACAGATATGTACACAGACACTCAAAAACACACACACAGGGGTCCCCTGTGCTCGAAGGTCCTTAGGAAAAATGTTAGAAGAGGAGCAGGAGGATATTTTGAGATAAATAAAAAAATCAAGCAATAGAAAAGAAGGAAATTAATTCTTATTTAAATTATTTTTATCTTAAAAGTTTTCAATATTTATTATTTTACTCCCAAAACTCGAAACTAACATTTCTCCTTGTGACATCCTGAAAAAATGTCCCTAATACTCACTTACACACTCGTTTCCATATATTTTTCTTCAATTTGTGACCGTCTACCACTCGAGTCGAGAAATTTTCTTTTAATGTGCTTTTAAAAGCCAAATCTACAGGTTCTCTTCCAGTGGCCTTCTGGTCCAGGACACACATCCTTGTAGGTGGAAATTTTTCATAGCAATGAGCGTTATTTTGCTTTTTTCCTTCAATTTTTTTTTCTTTATGTTTTTTTTTCTCTCCAGTTTTTATCTGCACTGTTCAACACTGGAAACTAACTTCATTTGCATGGCCAGTGTTAGTGTGGGTTTATGTGTGAGTGTGTGTATGTGTGTGGCTAACGAGCTAGCCTGACTTTGGAGAAGGCATAAAAACAAAAAGCCTCCCTCCTTTGCCAGGATTTCAATAAAGCTCTTCGACAGCTTCACATTCTTGGGGAGAAAATTGCAGAGGCAAGAAGAAAAGAAAACAGGGTTTCAAACAAAACCGAAACCTATATACCCTTAGAGTTCTTCATAAACTAAAAAGCGGACAAACGGACAGGCGGACAAAGAGACTTTAGGTCTAAATAAGGTCTAAAGTCTAAGTAATACAAGGAATTAGGAGAAAAATGCATGATCTGACTTTAGAATTTTTTTTATTGATTTTTCAATAAATATTTAAGATTTAAAGAAACCTTCTAGCGGACACACGGACAACTAGTAATGCCCTACCCTGTAGGGCATAAAAATTCAACACATCGGAAAACACACAGGCTTGGGAAAAGAAAGAACTTGCAACAATTTGCAAGATGAAGAAAAAGGCACCAGAATGCAGTAGACTGTTCACATGGAAACATTTTGACTGCGTTTCTGACTTCTTGTCTCAATTCCTTTCGGCCAACATGATCAGGGCTGTTATCAACACCAGTTAAGCAGTTAACAGATGGAAAGCCAAGTTAAGTTAAGAAAAGGGTAAGCCAAGTAATGGCTGGTTGAGAGAAAAAAGTTAAAAAAAATGTATTTGAAATGTTGAAAAGTTTTGCTAGATATGAACCCCTTTTGAGTTTTGAGCTAAAGTTAATACGTGTCCTGGGGAAAAGGATGCGGAATGGCCATGCACACCTGCGAATGCAGGGAAGGGCTGTTAAAGTGTCATTGGGTTGTTGTCATAGTCATTGTCAACGTTGTCGTTATCTTTATTTTCACATCAACGACATTGTCATCATCATCATCATAGTCGTCCTGGAATATCCTTGCCGTGCAGGAGCTGTCCATCTGGCCATTTTGTGGTCAGACGCTGGCCACTTATTTATGGATAAGGATTTGGCCAAAACTAAGAGAACTACTATAAATTATTTGTTATATTTTGACTTTTGGATACTGTTTTGGGGGGGATAGATAAAAAAAACTGAAGTTCATTATCTAGGGACTTGGTAGATATGTCCTTTGGCTTCTCTTGTGGTCCCTCCTTGCTCCCAAAATCCAAATCTCATCATCATTGTCGACAAAAGCTACATACGTATGGTTGGCAACAAACTACAATGCCGGCAAAATAGCAAAAACAACACAAGCTCGGCCATCATCAACAATTTGCAATTGGGAAAACACAGGACAACAGGAAGACCCTACTAGCACTACCATACCATGCCATACAACTAGCACACATGTAACAGGCACATTGCAAACACAGATACTCCCGCACACACATAGATGCCAAGATACACAGATACAAAGATAGAGAGAAGCCATTAGCCGGCGCGCAGCATCTACATATTAACGTTACGGATATTTTCCCAACCAAATTGCAAACACGGAAGGGAGAAAATGTTGCACAGCTCACTGATCTAAACCAATTGCCAGGACCCAAAGGAAAGCACATTGCCAGAGAGGTTAGAGTCTGTCGGGGCTTTCAGACCCTGGACTAGCAAGAGAGTTCCAACTAGACATGAGACATCGAGATCCATAGTTTTTAAAGTAGAAGAATTCTAAGACTAACTGATAAGACTAGTATTGCGTATACGCCGGGTAAGCCGGAAGAAAAGTGTCGCGGAAAATTAAAGTGAAATTTGCATTTATAAAAGTCCAACCGTCTCGGTTTTATGTTGTTGCCTTTTTGATGGCAACTTAAAACTTGCAAAACCCCGCCAGACAGCTGCTCAAAAGTTGTTCAGGTCATTTAGAAAGTTTAAAGCTAAAGATGCCGTCTTGTTGGTCATGTTATTGCTGTTGTTGTTCTTGTTGTCGTTGTTTGGGGGCACGACGGCCACGTCAACATTAGCATCAACATCAGGCGCCACCGCGAGTCGCCACCTACAATGCCGCTAGGCATAGAAATTTATCCAACAGATGGGCCAACTCAAGGTATACAACTTGCCACAAAAAGCGAGAGTTCAGAGACACAGTGGTTGTACATAAAAAACTTAAATAATTAAGTAATTCTTAAAATAAAATTTAAACAGATAAATGTATATAAATAATTATTATAATAAGTCTTTAAATAATAATATCCTCAAACCACACACCATCTTAGTATTAGTTTCATGGCCACTGTCTTTTTTAAAGTCCCCTGACCATATTGAGGGCGTTGTCTAAGTAGGCGTGGCAGCTTGGCTGGTTGGCTAGCCGCTTCACGTTATTAATATTAAGTCGCTGAAACGGGCCAGGAATGAAAATGAAAAGGGAACTTGCCAGCCCACACTCTTCAAAGAAAAAATTTCTCCACAGGACGAGGACGGAGGAGAGACTTCAAAGTGCTTTTTGGGGAAATATTTGGTATGAAATAAGGGGTGCAATATGATACCAGGTACTGCTAGGGAATAATAAGGTTTTCTAGGTATAACAGGATTATCTTTTAATCCTTTAAATAAAAGATATATATATAAAAAGATACAATGTTTATCATTAATAGTTTTGAAGTATTATATATTAGGATTATTTTGAAAGAAGTATTATTTTGAAGTATATATTATTTTATTTAATAATCGTTTTATTTCAAGTGCCAGAGTCCTTGGGGCACACTTAGCTTTTATTGATTCCATTACAAATGCGGCATATATATGTGGCAAGTCCGGCCATCCGGATTAGTCCTCTCATTGCATTAAATATGCAACAAGGAAGCGCTCTGCTTGAGTTTAATCCACAGTGCAGTTAATGGATTTCGATGCCAGTGAGATTTTAAATCCCTCGATTAAAGGACTCTATCACTCAAAAGTGAAGGCAATAAGTACTAGCCTACCAGCACTATTTTTTTTGCAGTGTACAATGGAACCATTCTAGTATTGTTAACAAGGAAAATTAAAACGTAAATGTTTGAAAATTAGATTTTGGCCCCAAGTTGCTTTTGTTTAGTTGACTCTGGACTTCTTTTTTTCTTCCTCTCACACACTCTATATCCTTTGTGCTCTCTGTGCGTGTGTGTGTGTGTGTGCAGTGAGGTGTTGCCTAGTTTTCGGCTTGTTAGTTAGTTAAAAGTTTTTGCGTGCAATTAAAATGCTGCGCAAAAAGTTTCCTTCAACATTGTTCTTAATTTTTTTCCCCTGGTTTTTGCAGTTTGCCAAAGCCAAATACAAATGAACAAGTATTGTCTCAGCTTTCTATATCTATATGTATATGTTATGGTGTGTGTATGCGTAGGTCCTGTTAGCCTGCAGTGGTAAAAGTGTGCAAGTCCTGTGACAATTGTCTGATTGTTTTCTTAGCCGCAGCAGAAGGAGCAGCATTGAATGGCAAGAAAGTTCGTTATCAGTGACATTTTGGCGTATAAATAGCAAACAGCTCGCAGTCACTCCCCAACTGTCTGCAAACGCTAAGCCAGTTGGTTTACACTACGAAAAAATTAACTAACTTTTAGCCAAAAATCAAGCAAGAAAGGGTTATTGTAGAAGTCTTTGTTAGAGAGCTGTAAGATAAATGGTTTTACTTTATAATGACCCTAAGTACCAGGTATTATTATTGAAAATATAAGAGACTATATGTTCAAAACAGGACTTCTTTTAAAGCAAAAATAATAATTTCTTTCAATTAAAAAATAAGATATATCATAGAGTCTTCTTTGAAGTTTCTAGACCTTAAATGTCTTGACTATATGATACCCGATACTTCTCCATAGTAAAAAAAACCGATATCCTCATAAGTTTTGACTAAAATAAATTATTTAAAATGGTTTTATCATCCTTAGACCTACTGTAGATGATTTCTATTAGCTTACTTTATAAAATAGCTTATTAAACAATATTTTTTCAAGTGTATCCCCCCAGTTAGCAGTTAACAGTTCCCAGTACCCAGTACCCAGTTGCCGTGGCGAACGTGCTGGCAATGACAATTGAAATGAATATTCTAAGCAGCTGGGCCACCAACAGGAGTAGTACCTACTCCTGAACTTGAAGGAGCACTTCGAGGACCGGAGATTTTGAGAATTGAAGTCCGAATCTTGGGATTGTGTTTGCATTTATCCAATTAGGGAAATGAATCACATCAGTGGCAGTAAGTCAAATAAATAGACTCTCAATACAGTTTATTTGAATGAAACGTAGAAAAGGATAAAGGATGTTTGCACTTGCGACTTTAATTTGCAGAAAAATAAAATTCGACATGCGAGTGTCACTCGCACTCTCACTCCTTTTCCCATTCGTTGTTCCACTCGAAATTAAATCAATTGCTGACCGCAAACCGCACACACACACACAGACACACCATACAAAAAAAAGGAGTGAGGGGGAAAAAAAATGGAGAAATATGATTCATGTGTGTGTGTGAGTGTGTGTGTGGCAAAGGATCCGCAGAATACTGGATGACAGAGAGTACACATTTTTCTCTACCATTTCTGATTCTGATTCAGATTCTCGTTTTTCTTTTAATTTTATTTATTTTTTTTTGTTGTATTTTTTATTTTTCCGCCATCGTCGGAAAACTGACAAAACTAATTGCCTCAGCAGCCGTAAACAAAAAGGGAATATTCGCTGCATACTTTGCGGCAAGTGGCAGTCAGAAAACGTCATAGTCGAAAGGAATAAAAAAAAAAATCAGAACAGAAAAACAGGAGCAAAAAAAAAAAGGACGAAGAAGAAGGCAAATTGAAAATAAAAATCTTAACAAAATAAGCTAAAAGCTGCCGAGTTGCGGAGCGCATTAAATCATTTCCGCACCGCGAAGCAGGCAGATTCAGTTCTTGTTCCACTGCGGTAATGTGCAACTTGCAACTTGCAACAACTTGCACCGCAAGAAAATCATATGTTAATCAAGCAGCAAAAGCTCTACCCCAAGGACTAAAGTCTAGCACATTAAATAAAATCTTTCTTAATCTTAAAAAAAATTAAATTTGTTGCAAGGACATTTGGGAAACAGGTCCTTTTTAGTTGGCACAGTTTAGCACTATTTATGGCCTGTCGTTGGAATAAGAAGATGAAAAGTGCATCTCAACTTCTCTGGAAGTACCAGAAAAATGATTCGCCAGGAGCAGGACCAGGAGCAGGATACAAGCAAAAAAAAAAAAATAGTATATAAGAAAGTATGGGAATATACGTATATGTAGTACACTCTCTCAGTCCGATTAGCGCATTCATGTGTGTGCATGTGTAACATATTCAGGCAATTACTGCCATTCAGCGCATTTCAATTCAACTTCAAAAACTGCCCTCCTCCTCCTCCCACCTCCTCCCTGTGGGCATTCCTTTTTGGCATCCCTTGTTGTGTGTCATGTGTATCAGTATGTGTGTGTGTGTGTGTGTGTTGCGGTGAAAGTAGAAAAAAGCTTTTAAACTCAACTCAAGATTTTTTGCTGTTCACGCTTGGCTCTCAAATTTTTTGACTGTTGCTGCTTATTTAGTTTTGCTGACTCCCTAGTGTCCCAACCACCGAAAATCTGTGGACGATGGCAAAAGGTTAAGGATAATGGTAATCATAAGGGTTAAGGGGATATCCAGAAGGTGATATAGATATACGATATTGAGGCCATAGCTTTAAACTATAGTCTTTTAAAGAAACATTTTCCAAAAAATTTTCCACGAACAAAAGCTCAAGGTTGCACTGACAGACTCAGTGTTGTAAATGACATTTTGAAAGTGTTGCAAGCTGCTATTTTTTATTTATTAATAATTGCAAATAAAGCAAAATATAAATAGATTCTTAACATTTTTGCCAACAGCTAACTTTAAATAATAAATTTCTTAAAAAACTTCCATTAAAATTGAACAAATTCCCAGACAAATTTCCCATTGTAAATGGTATTCTCATAATTTTTGGGAATGCACGCTAACTGGCTACGTCTCTGCTTCTTGCTCTGGCAGGATCCTGGAGAATCCTTATGCTGGCGTCTTTATCTACGACTGCCACTTTATGAGACTGTGTGTGTGTGAGTTTGTGTGTGAGTTCATGTATGTGTGCGTTTCCCTCATCATTTTCTTTCACTCCATTTTGTTGCTGCCTCTTTACTATGTTGCCTGTAAGGATATGTGTGTGTATGTGTGTAGGAAGGACTACCGTTTTTATAAGTCTGTGAAAATGTAGTTCATATATTTTGGCGAAAATTCATTTTGCAGTTGACATAACTTTGTCAGCCCCAATTTATCAACAACAATTAGAAGAGCGGAGCGGACAGGCCCCACTGACTCCTTACCAACTTGACTGACAAGTGAATATGTATGTACGCTTATAGTATATCGTATACATGGCTTATGTATATATGTATATATGCCAAGTAAGTATGTGACAAGTATTTTGAACAAAAACTTTGTCTGCCAAACAGACTACGCTTGACTTTCTGGCCTGAGAACTTTGGAAATTGCTCGAGAAGAGGGGACTACATACGCTTTGTCGTTTCCAACTTGCATCTCCTGCCGGCGTATGCTTAATATTATAATGCCAAAATAATGTGCATTTGGAAAATTGCCGTCCTACACCCCCGCAACCTCTTCCTGTTTCTTCAAGGAAGCAGAAACAGGAGCAGGAGCAACATAAGGCTATGAATTAGCCGGAGAAACACATCAATTGTCAAGTGTCAGCTTGTACACTCATCCAACTGGCTTATTAAACTTCAATTTGTGACTAGGACAAGACTAAGGCTATTTTATATATATTTTTTACTGATTTCAATTTCATTTTTTTATAATAACTCACCTGTATTCGTGGGAGAGGAAGAAAGTGCCTCGAATCAGACAGCCGTTGGGGTTCTTGCGTTTTCCATTGAAGATCTTTTGGTAATGATCGTAGTTGTTCAGGTTGACAGCTCCATCAAAGGTAAGCATAATGATCTGAGGGATCTGTAATTAAGGATATAATTTAAAATAATTTACAACCAAAATGTGTCTTTTTTTTTGCTAAATATAAACATTTGTCGCTAACGTGACTTAGTGGATTAAGTGTGTGTGTTAGAGTGGGTCGGTGGGTGGTTGGGTTTTTGGATTTTGAGTGGGTGTTTGTACCCAATTAGAGGATTGCCGACCTCAAAATCAGCCGGGCATACGATGGCATTGGAAGCCGCAGCAGCAGCAAAAGCAGCAAAGCAGCAGCTCTAATTGAAGGTTTTGCATTTTGCGTTTGTTTTTCCTGTCTGCGTTGCGCCTGGTTGCACATTTCCACACCACCCATCCACCCCACCACACCACCCAATTGCAACACCACCACTCAGTACAACCACTGTGGCATCCACTATGGATGGAATCACCTTTCGGCTTTTTTTTTGGTAAAACTAGCAACTTTAGCATTAAACATAATTAGTGGGCATGTGGGTTGGTTGCAAGTAGCAAGTTGCAACTACCGCCCGAAACGACGCATCCAATTCACGAAACCAAATTAATTCCAAAAAATGTCCGTCCGACCATCAATAAGCGAGTGCCACACCGAGATTCCATTACAAAATTGCCGAACAAATACAAGAGAGAGAGAGAGAGGGCAAGCTGCAACATTTGGGGGCAAGAATTATAGTTTATTCCCTGCCACAAAAGGTGAAGAAACTGGAGGAGCTCGGCAGTGTGAAAATGAAAAGAAAATCGCTTTACTGCATTTCGGTTTGCGGGTCGAGAGCCGGTCATCAAGGCGTGTGGCACGAAGATGCTGAAAGGTGGCGAGGCAGGAACGTGGCACTTAACGCTCATTGTTGGATGCATAAAAAGGATTATTATACAAATTCAATATTAATGTGGTCGAATGGCGAAACCGAATAGAGCTGGCGAAATTATGCAGAGGCGTGAAACACTCGAGAACGGTGCGGGCTTAGATGCCTCAGAGTTCTTCTTCAAATTTGCACTTCGATTTGACAGCGCATCCTTGCCATCCATCCATCCTTTCATCCTTTTTTATTCTCTATATTTTATATAATTTTTTTTCCATCCCTCTGCTCGCTTTTTTTTTATTGAAAAGACATTTTCTTGGGGAAAACCCAAACCGATTGCAAATCAACTGCAAGAAGTTTTTCTTTCGTAAAAAATATTATTGCGAAAATAATGAATTTGGTTTTGGAGGATGGACTTGAAGAGCACGTGGCACGAGAAGAGAGGAAGTTGCAAGAAAAAAATCATAAATTTGTTGGTCAAGTTTGGACAAAGTTTTGGGGCCAAGTTACCTTTTGTTAGAAACTTAATTAGACTTTTTATGCAAAAATGATTTGGGTCTAATAAGACCCATTGTTCCTGGACTCCATTTAAATATGACAGATATCTGTCATAAAAAAATGTCTAAAAAAAAACCTCCATTACCAAATCCATTCCGTCGTCCCGCACTTTTCCGTATGCGTTGATAATTTTCCCTAATGCGACTCAAGTTTGCACTTTAGTCTTTTGGCAAATATGGCAGCCGGGAGTTGCGAATTGATAAGCACCTACCCGAGTGGAGGACCTGAATAATATAGACAGACAGGCGGGGATGGTGGGGAAGTTTTCCTTCGAAGTCGTTTGCCGAAGGATTGCTGGCTCGGGGAGGCTTCTGGTAAATTTGCATAGCTCAGTTGCTCAATCGCAGCGACAATTGAGCGGCTCATTGATTGCACCACCCACCGAACCACTCAGCTCTCTCCGTCCACAAACTTTTTGTTGACACTGTGCCATCTTTTCGTTTCATTTTCCCTCAAATCAAACTCGATTCGCATTGAAATCGAGCAAGAGCATAGCTTATTTAAGTGCAATTCTTTAATCACAACATTAAACAGACGAAAAAAAAGGGAAAAACTATTAATAATCCCAGCAGAGATCGAACTCTGGCCTTAAGATTCCCATGGAATGGCGGAAATTAGCCGCACATTGTGAAATGAAGCGATGCGATAACGGAAATACCAAATCAAACAATGGATTGGTGGTCTACAGGGGTGTGAGCTATGGGGAGAATACATTCCATAGGCTGGGCCGGAAAGCCAAGCATCGCACAGGGCGTATGCGTGATGTGCGATCCCAAATCAAAGGAACTTTTCGGCATGCACAAATTAACCGCTTGTTAGCGGTTAATTGAGATGATATTAATTATAATTATGCCAGCGCGCACACAAACAATCAAATCATACAAACACTCTCATTGTAGGTATGTAGGTATATACGTATGTGTGAGTGACAACAACAAAGGATATTTTTGGAAGGAGGACAAGTCGAAAAAGGGATGCTCTTTAAGGGGATTTTTTTTTTTGGCTGTATAGAGGTTTTAATAACTTTCTTTTTTTAGGTAAACATTTATTAAAATATTACAAATAATAACGGACAAGCGGACACGGACGAGGCACTCATTTTTATTCAGGTAGCTCAACCCTTTGTCAGAGTATTAAAATTCAGTTAGCAAATGCAATTATTTTTGGGCCGCGCTGCTGCAAACACATGTAAGCGCTAATAATACTTAAATAAGCACTAATACACTCTCACACACACACACACTTACAGACAGACACAAACAGGACAAAGCGGATGGCAAGGACAAACGCACATTTCAATTTCGAAATTAAGTGGCTCACTTGCCTTGTTTGTATTTGAATGTCTATGTGTATGTGTGAGTGTGTGTGAGTGGTTGATGCATTCGCCTATACATGTATGATGTATGTGTATTTGTGTGGGTGTGGCTTTATTTGTTTGTCTGTATGTATGTGAGAATGCTCTTGCCATATAAACATCCGTTTGGCTCGTAACTTATGCGGTTTATGTTGTTTTTTCCCCACTGATTTATGTTCTGGGCGTATTTTTGAAAACTGCAGGCAAGATTTTTACGATAAGGGTGCTAAAAAAAATAAACATAATGAAAAGTACTTTTTTTTGACAAAAAAAGCTTAAATTTTAGGTAAGAAAAGGTTCCAAGAAAGGACAGAAATGTTAAAGACAAAAGTCACTTAGCTTAATGTAAAAAAAACATTACAAAAATAAATCAAGAAATAAATTTAAAAAAAGGACACTCTGAAAAGTCACTTTGTTACTTTATTTATTTTTTTTATTGATACTATTTATTCTACAGGAACATAACTCTTGGCCAAATAAACAAAGCCAAGTTATTAAACAGGATATTCGAATCAACAGGAACACCAATAATAACAACAACAATTCTGACAACAATAAAGAAAAGACAACAACAACAACAACAATAGATGGAAGGATACAAGAACAAAAACAAAACAAAAAAAAAAAATAAAAAATATATACAGGAGAACAATTTCCTTATGCAAGGCGACGATAAGAGCAAAACCGAATGCAAATACATAGATTTATTGCCAGGACGAAATCGGAGAATCCAGGAGGAGAATGGTGAATGCTGAATGCCAAGCCTGGTTGCCGGTTAAGAACTGGATACCTCTCTGCTGTACAGTATTCCCCATACCCCATTGCCCCATCCTAAAGCTACTCTACTACTCCTCCGATCCACAGAATTCACAGCTGGCGTAGCCCCAGTTCCGTGTCGTAAAAATAAAAGCTGTCAATGCACTTGAAATTTATCGCCCTGCAAATTAACACTTAAATGCAAATGGAAAGGGGGGGCCAGGGAAGCAAACAAGTGGCAGGATATTTTTATTCATTTTAATTACGACTAGGGGATGCCCTGGATAAGGTTTCCTGGAATATTTCACGAGCTTAGCTAAGGAGGTGAACTACTAGATAGGGATTTATTTTATTAATTATGATGAGAATAAGTTATTAAAGTTAATTTTTCCCTTTAAAGTATGAGGTAAAATCTATAGTATTTAGTAATAATATTTATTTTCTAATCATTTTCTAAACTCTTAGTATAACTGTCTTACGAAACATCATTAAAACAATTGCCAAATACTTAACCCATTTTCAGCAACAAAGGTGCCTTTTTAGATACTTTTTTAACACCCGAATGCCCCACAAATCGGGCCCCAAAAGCTCACCTTCTCCGGCTCCAGGTCTGCGGGTACCTGAGTACCATCCTTGGAACAGAAACAATACGGCAGGGCACAGTCTTCCGTATTGCATCTTTGGGCCGCATCGGCGGGTGCATCCGTGGCAGGGGCAGGTGCTATAAAAAGAAAAAAAAAGAGGGAAAACATGATTTTGGGTTTTATTTAACATCTATTTCGTTATGCGAGATCCAATCCGGAATTCTTGGCCAAACTGGGAAGTCAACAAGTATCAGAAGTGGCACAATGGCCGGCAATGGCAAAAATAAATAGGGAGGAGCGAGTGCCAAGGAACAAGTTAAAAGAAAGTTAACAATGCTGAGTGGGTAGGTGGTAAGTCAAATAGTTTAACCCAAATCCTGAGCCCCATTTCGTTGCCTTTCTTTGGGTCAAAGGCTATTTGCATATGTGTCAGGGATGCAGAATGAGAAAAAGTTAATAAAAAATATATTTCTTAGGTCTGGAAAGTATATAAAAATAAGTTCTACCATTGATATCTCTGCTTGTCTAATTATTATTAATTTATTTTGAATAAACTATGGTGGAAACTATTCTCTCAGTGTAAATGTGATTGCCATTCGAATCGAAACAAAACGAAACTCAAACGAATTCAATTGCTTTTTTTTTTATTGCCTCACAGGCTCTCCAGGCTTCCCAAGTCTCGATTTCTTCGTCATTGCCAATCAGTTGTTATTTTTCTCTTTTCTTTTTTTTTTTTGGCCAACTTGTTTTGGCTGTTTTGGCTTTTTTTTGCGAGTAAACATATTCGCTTAAAGTTCAGAACACAAAAAGGTGAAGCCGGCATATTTCCAACTAAATTAACAAGAAGGAGGGCCAAGGATACGTGCTAATTTGCAGGATTAATTCACAAAACAAATCTTTAAACACTTTTTGGCCAAAAGGATACAAATTTGAGTTGTTGTTGAAGTTTAATTAATAAAACATCGAATACCCCAAGGGCCACATCGTCAATCAATTCAATGTCATTTTCATTTCAATTTTCCATTTTCTAGTTTCTATTTTCTAGTTTTTTGTTTTCCTGGCAGATTATTTGGCTCATAGCCTTTAAGCCAGTTTGCTGAAAGGATGCTGGAATATCTACGTAGACTGGAGTTCTCATTTCGATTAAGCCTTCGACAATGCTTAACTGGGATTTAATTACACAGCCTTCAATGTTATGCAAATTTTCATTTTCCAGTCAGATGGAGAGACACTGGGACCATAGAAAAGGGACATCAGGGATGTCCTGCCTCTCGAATAGTGACATAACAGCAAGAGCCTTTTTTACTTCCAATGTTAACATAACATTTCCGATCAGATCCGATAGAAAAGCATTATTTTATTTGCTGCAGAAATTGCAAATATAAATAAAAAGTAAAACCGGAAAGGACAAAAAGGAAAATAAATGCTTGTGGCATATCAATGCCTTTTGAAATATATATTTGTGGTCACATCATAAATAACGGCAATGAAAATGAAATGCTTGGCAATTAATTGGCCAGGATACAAAAATATACATACACACATATAAAGGAGAGAGGGTATGTGTGTAGGAAAAATCGTACAACAGGATTGCAATCAACATAAATTCTCTTGGGCAGAAAATTCAAACTCCATTTCTCTTTTTCTTTCTTTTTTTTTTAAACAACAAGAAAACTTTAAGAAACTCTTGGTATAGCTTTCTCTCTCTAGTTGTGTGCTGGCTATCTCTTTCCAACTGTTTGCCAACAACTTGTGCCGAGTTATTGAATAAAATGTAATAAACACTTTTAGTAACTTTGTCTTCTGCCTGGGAAGCGGACATCGACTCACATTTTTGTGCACACGGTGCGTATACGTAATATTTGGTTACTGTCTTTTTGGATTTTTTTTTTATGAAGTACTCTAAAAAATAGTTGGTTAATATTTATAAATATTTTTCAAAAAAAAATAAGATTTGGAAGACTTAAATATTTGTCTTGTGAGAGTGTTTAATATTCTCATTTTCTTTTAAACTAAAAATATCCTTTATATAGATATCCTTTTCTGTTGAATTTTTTGTACTATTTTGTTGGTGTTGTGTAAGCAATATTGAAATGCTGTCATTGAGCGTGCTCACTGAATTATGAAATTGAAAACTATTCAGTGAAAAAAACATTTTTCTTTGAATTTTATCAGCTCAGCGTAACGCGTATGTGGTCCAGGACTAAGGACTACGGACCATGGACTCTGGAGTAGAAAATCAGCTTGTCAATTGTATGGTGGTTTCTGCATGAAACTGTCTACTCGAAAGAGAAGAAATCCATCTACTTTCAATGTTACCTTAAGCCTTAAATAAATGGCTTAGATATTTTAATTTTTCCGAATCGAAATAGTAATGGAAATCGAAATAGAAACAGAAATAGAAATAGAAATGGTAATGAAATATATATATTTTCTGGAGATTCACACCCTCAACTCATACACACATCTCAAACAATTTATTTATTTCAGATTCTTGTTTTTTTTTTTGGTTATTTATTTTTGGGGACAAGCTGCTGTCACAATTTGAAATTCAGTTGAGACTCGTGTTACGTTGCGTTTACGCAATTCGTCAGTCGAGATTTGAGGCAAGTCTGGGTAGATTTTAGACGAATGGAAGTCGGAGTGGAAGATGTCTTTCGGCTGGCAAGCCGGCAAGCTGGCAAGCCTTTTAATCCCTCGACTGGCTTAGTTGGCAGATGGCAACGAAATTAAAGTGCCAGGGACGTTTATGGGCAATCAGTTAGTTTGCTTCACTCATTTTGATGAAATTGCCTTAAATTATATAATGGAATACAAGTGTAGCCAGCTCCAGGATGGGCTGAGCTAGGTGGGATTTAATGGATGTGATATCCTTCGCTTAGACCGATTCCCAAAATGAAGATGGATGGTTGAATGCATCCTGTAAATTATAGAGTTTTCAAACTGTGTGTGTTTATTGAATGCATAAAATATCCAACTATTTTTCTGGCTAAATCTGAAAATGGCCAAGCAACAAATTGGGGTATCAGATATACATATATACAATCACAAAACTATATACTTTTTTTTTTACATGAATACATCCAGAGTCAGCGAAAAAAATGGACAAAAAAATAAAGCGAAAAAAATTTTATGCACAGAGCTTTGACCTAATCTCTGCTGCAATATTTCTCTTCGTCCTGCGAACTTTTATGTGTGACTGTGTGTGTGTGTCCCGCTGAAGAAAAGTAATAACATAAATGACGCACACATCCAGGCACACACCATCGCACACAGTCAAGGTCACAGAAATGGGTTTTACGAATTAAGAAATAATTTGTTTTCGAATTATTTCTCAAAGCTGGACAATAAATATATTTTTTTCTTCACGAAAACTAAAAAATAAATATTTTTTTAACCCTCAATGTAAAAAAAAAGGAAAATATGGGGGAGGGTGAGTCCTAGCTATTTATATGAGACAACATTCCAGTCGGTATTACGCAAATCCCCAAACGCTTTAGCTGTCGCAGCTTTCTTCCAAGCGGTTGCCTTCCGACCAACGACCAGGAACTAGGATCCTCCTCGGCCCCCTCACCACTCACCCCTGCCCCCTATCCATATCCATATACCCGTAGTAACTCCCAAAAATCCGTTACCCCTTCCCTTCCCCATAACCCTTTTATTTTTCGCATCCAAAAACTAGAAATGGAATGGAAACTACTGCAAAAGTGCGTGTTTGCATGTGTGCCATATGTCACTCTGTGTGTGTGTGTGTGTCTGGGTGTGTCTTCCCACTCCCGCCCCTTTGTCTACCTCCTCGCTTAGCCCCCTTGCCGCCGAAAACCAATCCCCCCCTTTTTAATAGTATTTGTGCATTTAATTCTACGCTCGTTCCTGTTGAATTTTGGCCTTTTCGTTGCATACACTTGAAATTTTTTTCCATAAAGCTAAAGCGCTTTATAATAAATAAATTTAATAAAAAAAAGTATAAAACATATATTCTGCTCAGGTTTCGATGCAGAATCGATCCACAATTCGTTAAAGGTATTCCTCGTAAGAATCGGATAAGAAATAGCCAAGATATGGCCATCCCTGGGGGCTATAGCCCCAAAACCCACTTTTTGAAGGGGTCTCCCCAGGAAAATGTCGAAAAAAATCGAAAAAATATTTTGTTGTCAGATTTTGATGCAGAATGATGGGGAATCGGTCCACAAATCGTTTAAGGTATTCCTTGGAAGAATCGGATGAGAAATGGCCAAGATATGGCCATCCGTGGGGGCTATAGCCCCAAAACCCACTTTTTGAAGGGGTCTCCCCAGGAAAATGTCGAAAAAAATCGAAAAAATATTTTGTTGTCAGATTTTGATGCAGAATGATGGGGAATCGATCCACAAATCGTTTAAGGTATTCCTTGGAAGAATCAGATGAGAAATGGCCAAGATATGGCCATCCCTGGGGGCTATAGCCCCAAAACCCACTTTTTGAAGGGGTATCCCCAGGAAAAATATGAAAAAAATCGAAAAAATATTTTGTTGTCAGATTTTGATGCAGAATGATGGGGAATCGATCCACAAATCGTTTAAGGTATTCCTTGGAAGAATCGGATGAAAAAT